>OX328276.1:28610825-31162075 GCA_946814005.1 Chamaenerion angustifolium | reverse complement strand
AGCAATTTATGGGTTCCTAGAACCCAGAAATAGCAATTTCTGGGTTCGAAGAACTCAGAAATAGCATTTCTGGGTTCCTATAACCCAGAATCAGCAATTTATGGGTTCCTAGAACCCAGAAACTGCAATTCTGGGTTCTTCAAGAATCCAGAAACTGCAATTCTGGGTTCTTCAAGAACCCAGAAACTGCAATTCTGGATTCTCAAGAACCCAGAAACAGCATTTCTGGGTTCTCAAGAAGATCAAATCGAATTTGATTCGATTTTGGTTTTTCAATCCTTCCATGTGTTCTTCAATACAACTAAGGGCATAATAGTCATTTCACAATTCAATAATATGTTAAAAAAATGAATTAACGTTAAAGTTAACGGTTTACTAACGGAATAACCAATTAATCACATTTGGAAAAATATGTGTAACCAATTAGTCACATAGCAAAACCAATTAATCACATTTTGAAACATGTGTAACCATTCTGCACAATGGTGAAACATGTGTAACCAATTAAGTAATTAACCCTATTTTTTATTAAAAATATAAATAAAAAAATAAAAAATTATTAGTTTATTTTTTAAAATTTGTTTCATATTTTCACTAAAATTATTATCTTAAAAACTCTATTTTTTCCTGATAATTTATTAAAAAAAATCTATTTTTTTGGGTATTTTTAAAATTATGGATCAGTCACGGTTATGTGTTGCTATGTCATTTTTCGTCCATATTTAACGAAAATTTAATGGAGGTAGCGAGTTGTCCCAATCTGAAAGTACAAGTAACAAAATTTAGAAAAACAAAGTTTAGGTAATAATTTGTAAATTACCCAAAGTTGGGGTAACGATTTGATTATTAATTGTATAATATGAGATCTTGGGTTCGAGTCTATTTAATGAAAAAATTTACTAGACAACATTTTTTCCTCTTACAAGCAAACACTAAATGTGAATTATTATAGATGTTTATCACTAAGTTTAGCTTAATAATATACCTTACGAGACATAAGGTATTTTGATACAAATCGTTCAATCCACACAAAAACGAGTCAAATTTGCATTGTAAGTCTCTCTCAACCCTTGGATCAATCTTGGACTCTTACTATAAAAAAAATATATATATATATTATATAAAAGTTTATGAGTCAAGTCGTAACACTTTTAAAAAAAAAATATTTGTTTTATTAACTGTTAACATGTCGAGTATATCAAGTTAGGACACAGATGATTAAGAAATCTTAAGTTACACGTGACATCAGAGCGTGTAGATTTAAATTCTATTCTTAAAATTCAATATATACTCCCAGAAAATGAATCAATGAATTGAACAAGAACGTGAAAAATAGAAAACATTACAGACCCAAATTTATGGGCCAAACATATTTTTTACACGACAACACCCACCCGACTCGAAGATGGGCTTCTCCAGAACCCGGCCTCGCTGAACTGGGCCCACATCTCCTTCTCCAACTTTCCGGCCTCCTCGTTGCCGGTGTCAGCCTTGTTGATCAAGTCAGTCACCGAGGACTCTGCGACATCCATGTCCGATACAGACTTGACTGGACCCATGGGCCTCTGCGGCGGTCGCTTGTTCGCCAAATGCTGACGCTGCTTCCTTCCAGCCTTGCGGCAGAGCCCCGCTGGGACCTTGAAGAGCGCGAGCAGCAGGAGGTCCATGACGGCGAAAGGGCAACAGCACGCTACGGCGGTAACCTCTGCCGCCGATCGCCCCGCCACCTCCGCGCATCGTCCCCTGCAGCCCACACGGTGTGCGGCAGCGGGATAAGCGGGTGCCGAGGTGTCGCAAGGGAGGTGAGGAGTCGGACCGTGGGTGACGGACGGTGAGCGGAGCACGCTCGACCCTGTCATTGCCTCCTAGGGAAACGGTGGCAAGATGATCGATCGACGAGTATCTTTGTCTTTGAGAGGGTTCCCCGATTTTCTTATCGGGGAAGGATGGAGGAATGGAGAGATGTGTGAGGAAGAAATGGAAGAGTGCTGGCGAAGAAGTCGGAGGAAGGAGAGGTGGGGAAGGCGGTAGGCAACGGTTGAGGAGGCGAGGAATTTGAGGAGTTTCCGGTCATTGTTTTATCTTTCGATTGTTACTTACCGTTGAAAGAGCGCGTAAATAACATGTGTAAAGTGTAAACACTTTTAATTTTTGGCAAAAAAAAAAATCTTTTAATTTAAATATGATTAATAATAATAAACATGTTTAAATAATTTTAATTTGTAAATATATACATAGATATAATTAAAGAGGATTAAGTATAGGGTTAATTTGAAACCATTAACCCTATACTTAATCCTCTTTAATTATATCTATGTATATATTTACAAATTAAAATTATTTAAACATGTTTATTATTATTAATCATATTTAAATTAAAAGATTTTTTTTTTTAACTTTCAATGGTTTTTGGGTCATGTAATAGGTTAGTAATCTTATGTTGTTTTTTGGTACTTTATGTTTTCATAATATTGTTCTAGTCCAAATTACTATTGTCGTTAACGGTGCGTTTATTTGACGGAATTCGGAATTCGGAATACGGAATAGGAATTGGGAATACGGAATAGGAGTTAAGAATATGAAGTTGTTTTTTTGGTGGAATTGAATAGAACGGAATAAGGAATTCTGTTGTTTCTTTGGTGGAATTGTGTACGGAATAGGAATGGAACGTGGTAAAATGACATATTTGCCCCTCTATGTATATGTATAGTATATAATAAAAATAATTTGTATTAATTAATTCTAAAACTTTAAAAATTAATAAAAACGTTTCTAAAAAAATAAAAATTTAAAAACGATTTTTTTTTTAAAATTTTTTTAAAAAGACCAACTTATTAATTCTATTAAAAAAAATAAAGAATGTAAACATGACCACATACATAATACATCTTACATACATAATACAAAATGTTGTTAGTCACCACATACATTACACAAAACGTGGGTTTGTCCTTAATCAAAATTATACATACATGTCTACCCGATGAAACTATGATAAGTCTACATCTTAATTGCCCGCAACCACTCGAGCCGTTTGGCAGGCGCCATCCCAAAAAAGACCAGAACCATTTTCTCCTTAGTGAAGACCAGATTGTGCGCCTTGTGCACATCCTCCGTCGTGACACCGGGAAGACTCCGAACAGCTTCATCAAGCAGCGGTAGCTGTTTGTCAATTGCATCTGCGTGCGTAACTGTCTCCCTTAACGACTCTGATATCATGGATCCAACATTGTTCATCTCTGCACAGAGATGTTGCACATCCTCACTAACTCTCTTCCTTTTACGACTTGAAGTCATGTGACCTTGTGACTGACCCTGTGACTGACGTGCTGCAGAGTCTCGTGTTTCGGGCTCCGGTTGGTTAACAAATTCTGGAAGTTCTGCGTCCACGTCTGGGTTGTTGGACAGTTGTATCTCTGCTGAAGCAACAACTTCATGAACCGTTTGAGATTGCAACCCCGTCGCTCGATCTCTTGCATAGATTCGTGTCAGCTCCTCAAAGTGCGGGAAACTCTTGTTCTTAAAAGGCGCAGCTTCCTTGTGTGCCTACAATATCATATACCAGAAAAACGTCTTGGTCAAATTAGACAAGTATTGTCAACCCGTAAATGTATTTCCAACTTACTTGGACGTAGACTGCCCAGACGTCATCTTCTGCAACAACACATTTCTTGACCTCATCCCAACCAAACCCAGAGGTATTTTTCCCGTGAACCATGTCGTACACAGTACTCCATTGTGCCTTCAACGTCTTCAAACGAGACTCGATGTGCGGTTTCGCCTTCAAACCACACATCGGGAGCCGTAGGCTCAACAACTTCTCCAGTTCAGGTAAAAAACCCACCTTGAATCCTGTCTCGGCATTCCGGTGGCCTTGTGCGTGCAACTCACTCATTGATGCAATCAATGCTGCATCTTCAATTGGAGTCCATTTATGTCGGGATGTAGACATACTAAAACAATGAAGACTTTAGCATCACATGTACGTATCGGTCATCACATATAAACAGACAACGTATGAATGCATTAATAAACCGAACAAATGTCTCCAATAAACAAACGTACATACTTCGAATAATTCAAGTACCATTACATGACATCAACTAAATAATAAAACCTTGTTTGTGAAAACATCATCTAGAAACACAAATACATAACTAAGCATTACTCGTTAACTACATTTCCAATCCAGTCGTTATACATAGTTTCCGCCAGCTGATCTCTCCAAGTGTTCCTCTCCGCTGAAGCGCGTACCTCGCTAATAAAATCCACAGAATCAGGTTGCTCTGATTCAAAATCAAGAGGTATATCATCCTCTAAGGGATCATCCATCTCCCTTCTGATGAAATTTTGGAGCAGGCAACAAGCGTGTACAATTCTGTTGTGAACTTCCATTGGGTAATAAGACGTGCTCCTTAGTATGGGCCATCTCATCTTCAGTAGCCCAAAACAGCGCTCTATTACATTCCGAGCTCTCGCATGTTTCATATTGAAGTACTCTCTAGCATTTGTTGGTTGATGCCCAATGCGCCATTCATTCAAATGATAACGCACTCCTCTATACGGGGCCAAAAAACCCTCAGCGTTGGCATATCCAGCATCAACTAAATAGTAACAACCACGAGGGACCCTAAGCCCGTGGTTTCTAGACAGCGCATCTCGCAAAACTCGACTATCAGCAGTTGATCCTTCCCAACCCGGTTGTACGTAAATGATTTGCATATCAGGGGAACACGCAGCTAGAACATTGGTTGTAACCTGTCCTTTCCTGTTTCTATACCTAGGTATGTCAACCAGAGGGACTCTCAGCTCAATGTGAACCCCATCGATGGCACCCAGACAGTTCTCGAAACAACTCCATCTATCATCGCTCCCCGCCGGTGTTATCGGTTCAGGTTTATGGGTTAGAACAGTGTGACACCGTAGGATACTCAAGATAACTTGGTTAAAATATTTACTGACAGTTGAACCAGATCTCCCAAAGTCAAACTTGATCACCCTATTATTTTTCTTGTGATGCGCAAGAATGTATAATGTCATCGCTACTTGCTCATCTACGTTGACATATCTCGTAGACCTAAGACCACCAACCTCGCCTAACATTTGACAGAGTCTGCTAAAGCAGTGCCTATTCATTCGGAGTTGGTCTCTATAATCGGTGTCATCCGAATGTAGAAGGCCCCTAATGTAGTTTCTTTTGGCCACTTCATACATCGACAAGGCTCGGGTGGGTAGTCTTTGCAGTTTCATGTGCGCCCACATACGCAAAACAACTGTCATAATCAGTTGGAGGAACCTAACAGCACACCTCCTCCGCAGTGTTATATGTTGTTTTCTACGCTCGGAAGGCATAACTGAAAACGTACATAACCATTTAGACGGGGTTTCATCTGTGGGTCTCCTAATATAACTATGTCGAACATCATCGATTCTGGGTTGATCCGAACCTATCTTCAGCTGATTCTGGGTTCGTTTTGAACCCAGAACCCAGCATCAGCTGTTCTGGGTTCAAAACAAACCCAGAACAGCTGATTATGGGTTCATTTTGAACCCAGAACAGCTGATTATGGGTTCAGATCAACCCAGAAACAGATGACTCTGGGTTGAGTTCAACCCAGAATCAGCTGATTCTGGGTTCATATCAACCCAGAATCATCGATTCTGGGTTGAGTTTAACCCAGAATCGATGATTCTGGGTTGAGTTTAACCCAGAATCGATGATTCTGGGTTGAATATGCTCGTAAACCTACTCCTAAACACAATTAACAACCGAACAAGAACAACATACATAAACCAGCTCAACAACCGAACAAGAACAACATTGGACGTTTTAATCAGCTCAACATACAGAAACCAATTGACGAAAACGAACAACAATTGAAGCAGCACTTACTTGTTGTGGAAGCTGATCGCAGACGAACCAGAATCAGGCGGACGAATTGAATCGCAACCCTAATCGCAGACGAACGCGGCAGCTGATTCTGGCAACAATCGATGTTTAAAACAAAATCGAAATCCGACAAACCGTTCGCTGGAATTGATGAAGCTGAATCCGACAAACCGTTCGGTGAGATGTGATTCTCGGATTGAAGACGATTCCAGCAGCTCCTCAGAAGATTGGTACGTAATGAAGACGGTGGCATTGCTCTGTAATTACGCCAAACAGTCGAGGGCATTTCAGTCATTTGGGGTCGGAATCCGGATTCCGACCCGTGTGGGCTTACGGAATTCGAGGTTTTTACCCGGATTCCCTAAGCCCGGACCGCCCGGATTCCCTAAGCCTCAGAATTGCCAATTCTGTGAAACGAACAAGGTGATATGGATTCCTTAAGCCCAAATCCGGGCCTAATCCATCAAACGAACGGGCCATAAGTAATGGTCTTTGGGTCATGTGATCGGTTGATACTCATATGTTATTTTTTTGGTACTTTATGTTTTTAGAATATTGTTATAGTCCAAATTACTATTGTCGTCAAGTCTAACTAATTGAATGCTGACGTGGTGAATAGAAAATAAAAGTAAAATTAATAGAAAAAATATATGGAAAAAATAGAAAAAGCTATTTTTTTTAAAAAAAACTTTATATATTAATAAAAAAATGTTTATATATACATAAATAATTTTGGAAAAAAAATTAGTAAAAATTAAAAAAATAAAATATAAAAAATATTGTTTATAAATTTATTTTAAAAAAAGGTCAAATGCTAGTTTTTTTCTCCTATTTTTTCATTTTATTATTATTTAAATTAAATATTATATTATATATTTACGTGACGTTGATGTGGTGATGACGTGAACCATTCAATAGAAAAATCTACTGGATGACTAATGAAATGACCATACGACAACATTTTTAAACATAATGGACCCTTCGATTACACGAATAAGCAATAATTAATAATACAACAAGATTAAATACCATAATATTAGACATGTAAGAAAAATTAGATTCTTATGAAGTATAATAATAGGGTAAACTACAATTTAGTCCTCAATCTCTGCAGATTTTATTCCGTAAGCTTTTGTAGAACAATACAAATTAATATTCTTAAATTATAGTTCTTAAAATATATTATGGGCTAATTTTTGTAGTCAATGGTCGGCCCATATTCGTATAGAGAATAGAAGAAATAAATCGTAAATAGAAAAAGCTTACGTGTCATCTCCTCCTTCCAGTCCAGAACCAGAAGCTGAGAAATCAAAACTAGCTCAGCTCTAAGCTACACATCCACATGTTCTCTCTATCCATGGCGGCATTTTGCTGCTGCTCCCTTCACCCTGTTCTTCCTTTTCCCCTTTCATCTTCTTCGAATCCGTTAATATGCTCTCTCCGTTTACTTGCAGCACCTCACCACCTTCCTCAGCCGCCGGCTTCAAGACTGGTAATCGCCTCATTCGCTGATCAAGGCTTGAACTCCATCCATTCCACGAGCAAGCTGTTCGTTCACCCAATATTACTATTTGGTGGCTTTGATAGGACCTTGGATACACAGACCTTTCTCGCCATCATCAGCGTCTTGGCAGCCATTGCACTTTCTTTGTTCCTCGGTCTGAAGGTGTGTGCGGTTGATGTAATAGGTTTCCGATTGAACTGTTTGATTCAGTCTAGATGTTGATCAGAATGTTGAGATTCTGCAGGGAGATCCAGTGCCCTGTGATCGTTGTGCTGGCAACGGTGGGTACTCTCTTCTTTAGCTTGCAATTGGGAATGATTTTGTATGAATTCATTGCTGGTACTCTATGTTTTTCTCCAAAGCTGCAAGTGTCCTATTCCTAATTGATGCCAAGGGATAGAATAGTATAATCATCGCGCTAATTAATTTCAGCCATTAGCATTTCAAATTCGACTGTGCATTGAACAGATGCAGGTTGGTGTCCATACATGAAATTGTCTTTGATTGATTAAGAAAAGAGAGACTTGCTTACCAATTCTGGGTCTGTATAGTGTGAATTAAGGTTTCTCAGTTTAGGTGTTGAAGACTTGCTCACCCATCGTTGTAGAATCTCATTTGTATATAAGTGAGATTCCTGATGAAAATCCCATGTAGATGATCATCCACGAATTGATGAATAGGGGGCACAAAATGCGTTTTCTGTGAGAATGGAAAGATGAAGCAAGAGACAGGCTTGGTTGACTGCAGAGTATGCAAGGGTGCAGGTATGTCCATTCTTCATAGTGGTCATTTTTCAGAAATCATATCCAGTTTGTTCTGTCAGAAGCAGCATGAGAGTTTAGGTGTTGATTTAGCAGGGTCTAATGCAAGAATGATCCGAGTTCCTCTTATCCCAATCCCGAGTACTCGGGTGAAGTTCGGTGATTCAAACGCTATTAGTTTTAAAGTCCTGCCAGTCACATGATATGGGCATTTCTTTCAAAACTATGTAAATCCAAAAAGAAAAGAAAAATAGAAGGGTGGAGAAATAACTAGGATGGACATTTTACTTCAAGAATATTTGATACAAAGCAAGAAACTGTCTTCTTGTCTGCAACTCTAATTTTCTCATGTTAACCTGTTTTAGCTTGCTTTTTCTAGGGCTGATATTTTGCAAGAAGTGTGGAGGTTCTGGCTACTCGAGACGCCTATAATTGGCCTATTGAGGTTTTATTTTCCCAGTTTTTTCTGCATTCTAATCGATAAGAAGAAGATTCGATAATCTCCTTTAATGCCTCATTACTTTGTCAACAAGCTGTACCAGTAGAAGTGGCCAATTTGTGGAATTGCAACGAAGAATTTCTCAATAAGTAATCTCTCTTTCTTTGAATCCTCAGGATGCTTAATGTATTATTGTGAATCAACTTTTATGATATGAAGGCTAATACCATTAATTACATTGTGAAAAGGACTGCTATACTCCAGAACTCTCTTTCTTAAGCAAAGTTAAGCAACTGTTGCTTTGGTGTAAAAGCTAGATCAATTCATCAATTTGTTTAGACTATATCTTCTGCAAGTGTTTACTTCTGGTGTTCTTCTCTTCACCTTCTGTATATTCAACAGGATGATGATGATCTTCTGGGTAAGGTTTGATAATCCAGGTAGTGATAAAATGTCTCACTTAGGTTCAATCTTTTCCCTTTTCACTCATTTATGTTGGTTGTGGATTGTGATTACTCCAAGCCAGTGATTCCTAGACCATTTCATATATACACCATGTACTTCCTGTGAGATTGGATGCTGTAATTGATGCAACATGTTTACATCTGCCTCTTGGACATGATTCATCGATTCTAGAAAGGTCTATGTTTGCAATTGAAGCAACATATCTATATCTGCCTTTTGGATGGTGATTTTTTTTTCTTTCTAAATTTCAGTTAGCAATTTCTTAAAAAATATAAATTTACATCACAATTTATGGTCACTATCAAAGTAACTCTTTTTTAAAGGGACCCGTCGATGTCACTTAATTGGGGGTGCATTAGGGCTGACAATTTCTGACACGACACAACACAATCTACTTTAAAACTTATATGTGTTTGACCTTAACGAATCTTGTGTCTATACAACTGTTATACGTTTAGACACAATTAACACCTCAAATTTGCAGATATCTGTATAAACACAATTAACTAATCGTGTCGTGTATACATGTTGACATGTTTAAACACATTTAAGTACAATAATAATAATAATAAAATTTTGAAATAGCCACTTACTTTATAATATTAAAATTTGAATACCTTACTTTATATATACGGATTTGTGTATATATCTAATTTAAAGCGTATATGAGTTTGACCTTAACGAATCTCGTATCTAAACAACTTTTATACGATTAGACACGATTAATAATCATGTCGTGTTTATGTTTGAAGTTTTGAGAAACGTTTAATATTATCCGTTTAGACAAATATTAAGACACGATGGCCCATCTTAGGTGCATTAAAAATACTATCCTAAGGTCAACATGCCCAATCTAATCGAGGCCGTTCATCGTCTGTTGTTGCCCCAAGTCTATCCCTCCATGAATGGAATGGAAAGAAACGCCAATGACCTAATTCAAAGAAGACATCATCAGGCTTTTCTGTAACCTCCGTCAGATTCTAGCTCTGTCTTCAACTGCAAATGGTGGTTACGGAGATTTAGAAAGCGGATCTCGATAGTGAAGAAGCGTAGGAAGAGAGAACTGCTACTAAATTCAGCAGAAGCGAGGACCAGCAAGCTCACTAGGATCTGACCTTCCAAATGGTAGAGAAAGCACTCACGCAACCTGCGGCTGCTCTGGCTTCGGCACCTCTGACCACATCTAGACCAGTGGATGAGGAGGGTGACGTCAGCGCGGTAGCGTTTCTCTCCCATGGCGAAGTTGTGACTTCGAAGAGGAAGGGAAGAAGGCGTAGAGCTAGGAGACTCAGAGCTCGAGACCAAACTGTGAGTATCTGAAATCAGAATGGAGAAGAAGTCATGTTTGTTAATTAAGCAAGAGAGCTTCCTCTTTGCAGTTCTCTATTAGTTCAGTGTTGACTCTTGATTGGAAATTTTTTTGGGGGCTTTGGTGAAAGATGCATTTCGAAAGATACTAGTTTAAGCCAGTAATTCGTTGCCTTCATTATATGAGTTTTTTTCCTCTTCATATCACTAATATAATATGGTATATTCTTTCTATTATGCTTCTTGTTGATTCCACTTTTCTGTTGGTTTATAGCATGTCAATTTTATTTTATCATACATACTTCCATAAACACACATGAGCATGACTATTTGATTTGGTATGACAAAGTTCTGTAAATCCTGTCAAATTTGCTTTGCCTCTGAGAGTCTGAGGTACTATGATGGGGTTGTATGTTGTATCACTGTATGTTAACATTGCCACCCACACACAATTGGATACTCTTGTTGGAGTTCATGATGGGTTAATGCTAATGACTTATCTTGATGTCTAATGTGTCACAATTTTTGTTATTAGAAAAGAGTTGCTTACAATGGATGACAACTTTGGGTTCCTTCATGCCTCTTATAGGTTATTGCTACAAAAGAAGGGAAGGCAGAAGTTATTCGAGAAGCAGAGGTTGTAGATCAAAATTCCGTCGAAACAAACAGTGTCCTGCGTAAGCTTCTTGTGAGTTCATTTAATTACCCCAAAGTGACTTTTTGAATTTATATTTAAATTCCCTCTTGAGGCTCAATGAGGGCATTTTATTTGAACTTTTTTCTGTCAGCGAGGACCAAGATACTTCGATCTTTCAAATAGTAGTTGGAGTAACTGCTTTAACTGCGGTGAAGAAGGTCATGTAGCAGTTTTCTGTACCTCACAAATGAATAAGAAGAAGCAGAAACCCTGCTTTGTCTGTGGGAGTTTGGTTCATGGTGGCAAGCAATGTTCTAAGGTCTGTACAATGTGGATGATTGTGTAGGATATGAATGTTTTTGCTTAAATTGTTTGAATAAAAATCCCCCCCCCCCCCCCTCGCGGATATAATTGCCTTTTTGAATGTGATGACCTCATATGAATTCGTATAAACAAGGTATAGAACGTTGGATATGGTTTGAAGCAAGATTTTATATTCAAACAAAAGACAGATTCTAGTGATTATATATGCATGTAGTTTGGAAAAAATATTTGAAGTTTTACTTTCTTACTCATCTATTACTCTTAGCTCCGTTATGTGCAAGACAACACAGTTTACTGAAAATTGTACCTTCTCTGGATGAAAAGAAAAATTTAATATTTTGTTATCACTTATTAGGAAAGTGTGAACATATATAATATAACACATACCAAGGGAAGTTTATGTTTTTTCATGAGAGACTGATGCGGTAAACAGTACATATCTTGGCTTCGCATTCGTAAGGATAATGTTCTGTTTGCATTCCTTATCTTTTCTGCCAATCTTTCTTTAGGCAAGAGCTTGTTATATTTGCAAACAAATTGGCCATCTAGCAAGGGGTTGCCCAGATAAGGAGAAATTTGGTTTGGGAGCTTCTATAATATGTTTGAAGTGTGGGCAGTCTGGACATGAGATGTTCTCTTGCAAAAACAACTATTCCCCATCTGATCTGAAGGTGGCCCTTTCCCTCACTCTAAAATGCATTGAGGATTCACTCCTTTTCAAAAATGTACCACTGAAACTTAAGAATTTTATTTTAATAGATTTTCTTTTCATTCACTACGACCAGGAGATCCAGTGTTACATTTGCCGGAGCTTTGGTCACGTATGCTGTGTTGATTCTGTTGATATTCATTCTAGCAATGTCTCCTGTTACCGTTGTGGTCAGTTGGGTCATACTGGTTTGGTATGTCTGCTCTTTGTAGTATTGACAAATTGCTTATTGTTCATGTTTCATCAATTTCTGATATTCATTGAGCAGACATGCTCAAGGCAACGTGGTAACAGAAACGAAGGCGAAAAGACACCAAGCTCATGTTTCCGCTCTGGTGAAGAAGGGCATACTTCTAAAGAATGCAAAAATCCAAGCAAGGTAATAAAATTATAATTTACAGCTAGCTCAATTATATCACTTCGATTGCTTATGCTTTTGGATGTACTTAATATGACAAAAATCTTTGTTCATCATTACTGGAGGTCTTGGGAAATTTGATGTTTGAAGTCTGCATTCTCATTTTGATGTTTTGGTTGCTGAAAATCAATTTTATCACCTTTTTTTGTCCAACCAATTTTATCACTTGACATCAACAATCTATATAATGAAAACCAGGGTGAAGCTACACCAAGCTTAATCTACAATTGTGGTGAAGGAGAAGATTTGTCACGAGAAGGCAAAAGGTTAACCAAGGTGTGCTGTTCTTTGCACTTATCTGCTCCTCGCCTCTTTCTCATTCTCCTCTGTTTAATAGAGGTTTGGTGATCCAATTGCTGAGAAAACAAAGTGAATATGCTCTGTCCGGCTGTTACAGTTACAGAATTGAACAGTATTTTGTGTTTTTACCGATTAATAGGAAATTTAAGTTGGGAAGACTAAAAAGGAAATTGTAGTCTATTTGTACTCAATGTTAATGGCAGTGAATTTGCCTTTGGATATTATTAGATGTGTCCTGTGGAGGAAGAAGAAGAAGCTAAGACAAATTCAGGCCATAACTGTGGTGTAAGAGAACATTTTACACAAGCCAAGGTATTTGACCTTCTATTTTCTTCTCCATGGAAACCACTGATTTTAGGCCACTCAAGAAGTTCTCTTTAAATTATATTTTTCTCTTGTAGGGTGACGCTGATGGAACTAAAATGTATTTAACTGTAGATTCAGAAGAGAAAGCGTTGTGATGATGAAGAAGAACATAAGGGCGTCCAATCTGAACCTAAAAATTTAAAAACAAATGAGAGGAAGAAGCAGGAGGACAAAAAGATCATACCACAAAAGCCACCAAAAAGTAATGGAGAGTCTATCAAGGCAGAACCTGGTACAAAATCATTCAGGAAGTCCAATAAGAACAGCTCGACATCTTCCAGAAAACCATCTAATACTACTGGTCCTGTTATCAAGACGAATCCTAGGGAAAAATCATTCAGACAATCCAATAAGAACAGCTGGAGGTCATCTCCGCCAAAACCATCTTATGCTGGTCATATGGTGACCAGGGTTGCTCCAGGTGATCAAATATATAATCGTCAGTACAGTGATGATATGGTTAGTAATGGTACCCCTTATCATCATCATTATAGTTATAACTCTCAGTACTGTCATCAGAGTGCTGCTGCTGACATCACTCTTGGTGGCCAAGTCCCCCAATGCCCTACTGGCCATATTGATCAACCTCAATCTTCAGCTCGGCCGCATATGTTTCAGTATAGAGCTTCAGCATATCCGGATTCACCAACGTCTCCCCACATATCTTCTTATAACCTGCATAGGTTTCAACTTGGAAATCCTTCAGCATATGATGACTCTCCCCACATATTTTCTCCTAACCCACATGTATTTCAGTATGGAGCTTCAGCATATCAGGGCTTGCCAAGTATTTCCCACATATCTTCTTCTAACCCACATAGGTTTCAACATGAAGATTCTTTAGCATATTGGGGCTCACGCAGGTCTCCATACATATCTTCTAACCCGCATAGGTATCAGTATGGAGATTCTGCAGCATATCAGGGCTCACCAAGGTCACCTCCCGGCATATCTTTTCACAGGTTTGAATATGGAGATTCTTCGGCATACCAGGGTCCACCAAGGTCACCTCAGCACATATCTTCTAACCCACATAGGTTTCAGTATGGGGATTCTTCAGCATATTGGGGGTCACCAAGGTCTCCCCATCTATCTTCTAATCCACGTATGTCTGAATATGGAGATCCTTTAGCATATCGGGTCTTACCAAGTCTGTCTCCCCACATACCCTCTAGCCCACATAGGTTTTTAGATGGAGATTCAACATATTTGGGCTCACTGGGTACTCCGCAACCTAATTCAGCTTCACCATCTTGGAATCGTGGAAGCAATAGATCCAGGAGAAACCATGGGTGGTAGGTAGAAGCACATTTGAATGAGACTGGCGACTGGAAGAGCATTTGGGTTCGAACTGCAAGCCTCCCTCTTTCTTGTAAGTTGGTGAATCGTTGTTTATTTATGCCTACTGCACTGCTTTGTATGTATCAACTGGTCTTTCCTTTATGACACCTTGTCCTCGAACAAATACTGATAGGTTCATACTACATTTTAAAGCCTGTCTGTAGTATATCTGAAGTGAAGAGATTATTGATGAATCTAAACATGACCTTAAAATGTTTTTGATTTGATCTGTGTGGTGTGTCTAAATCTAATTATCTATGGATTATAGGACCGAGTTTTGATATTTTAATTCTGGTGGGACTATTCTGCAAGTATTGCAAACTACCATACAAATTCTATCCAGACCATGACTACAAGGATAATGTTGTATGCTGTAGCCTTTCAAAACTATGTTCATTCCATCATATATTCCACCATCCATGGCATCTTCTCTACCTTCATATTCTTCTTTTGCAACATTTCATTGCCTAAACCTGAGAAACAGCAATTCAGCTTGGTGTCGGGTCAACTCGAGTGCTCGTGTACTCATCAAATGTGAATCCAATGGGTCTCAGTCACAGCCAAAGCTGGAGATAGGTTCTCCAATCATAGTGGTTGAGGCACCCAAGACCATCAAAACTGCCGCCTCAGTCCCGTGCCTCAGGGTTAACTCTGGCCTGGTCAATCCCGGCGATGTTGGCAGGTAAGCAAACTTCTTCCAAGTCTTCTCCATCAAATTCAAAAATTAAAGATTGATGGAGTCATATTTACTTACTTTGATTGACGTGGTTGATGATTTCTTTGCAGAATAGTATCGAGGAAGCCGAAGGATGTATGGGCGGTGCGATTAGCAATCGGGACTTACCTCATCGACGGCAAGTACTTCAAGCCACTGAACATTGCTGCTGAGTATAAAGATGATGATACCCCTGAACTCGATCCTTAAGTAAAGATAGTGTGTGTTTGGTTAATGTATTGTGGGTGCACAGTCTCATATTGTGCGAATTGCATGCAGCTTTCGTCAAAACAAACGGTACGTTGTTCAATGTCTGAAATTGGATTACTGGTAAGGACAGTCAATTGTTGTACATGCTAAATACAATTATCTAACATTAGTAGATTACCCTCTGAATCTTGCATGACAACAATCCAAACGCTCCCTTAACTCCGATTTCAAGAAAATTTTAGTGAGTTATTTAAACTTTATCATTTGATTGAAAACTATTTGTACTTTGATCTTTTAATTGAAAAGTTATTTTTTTTTTTTACTATTTTGACTTTAAGAGAGGTAATAAACTATATCCACTTTTTTTTTTCATTAAATCCGGATGAAATTCACGTAGTAGAATTTAGTTGGCCTATGGAGTATAAATTATATTATCTTTAAACAATAACAAAAAATAGAATTTTTATTCTTCCAGAGAAAATTCAAGATCATTTCCTTAAACAATCTTATGTTTTTTAATTTTTCTTTTAAAAATATTGTAAAAATTTTCTTATTTTGGTAAGAAAGATTATAGTTTACATAAAACATATAGACTTAGCTTGAAGCTAGCTACAAATCTAACCTTAGCTATACTAGAAGAGTTTCTTCTAATAATACGTAACGCGTCTAAGGACCTAAAATCGGATCTCTATCCGGTTTGGTTCAGTTAAAATACTATTTTACAAATGAACCGGGTTGAACCGGGAGATTTTTGGAAAACCGGACGGTTTCCGGTTTACTTTTTAGCTGAATTTTTTTGATTTCGTTTTTTTTTGGGTTTCCGGTTTTTTGTTATGCACAAACTAATTGACTTAACCCAATTGGTTAAACCGGTTCACTACTATTGTGTTTGAGAATTGAGAGTAATGTGTGTTTGATATTGAAATTATGTAGTTTGTATGTGTATGAAACTATGTAGTTTGAGGTAATTATGTTTGTGTTTGAGACTATGTATGTATTTTAAGTTTTCAATTTTTTTTTCTTATGAACAGTGAACCACCTACTGAACCGGATTGAACGTATACTAAACCATGAACGTGTGGCCCCCTCCGGTTCGATGGTTAATCCGGTTCTGATAACGTGTGGACTAATCATATATTTTTGTTAGAATTATAAAAGTTTATGTATCAAAAATTGAAAAAATAAAATTTATTTTAAAAAAATTGTAAGAAAATCAAAGTTCACATACTTTTCTTAATAATTAATTTTTTGAATCATTTTATATTTTACAGATTACATATGCCCCTTCCATTCCCCTCTAGTTGTCTGTAACCACAACCTTCTTCATTGATGAAACCCTCTACACCTTGTAAGTTGGTTCCGTTGTAAGACCAAACCCGAAAGGGAAAAGCGGATCATAGTGCGGGTCACCGGCATTCATGGGCAGTTGGTCGACCGACTTGAACCATGTCCTCGCGAGCTTCCCAGTGAACCCGTAATCACCGAACAAATTATCGGCTATTCCTTGCCCTCCTTCACTCCCGGGTAACCATGCAGCCACCAGGGCATCGATCCTCGACATATATGGCTCGATCACAAGGGGTCGGCCCGATATGATAATGACCACGCATTTGACAACGCCACACACATTGTGGATAGTACTCGGTCCCGGTTCGAGCATCGTCAAGTTGGAGCTGTCCCCTTGTGTTTCTGCATAAGGTGTCTCCCCCACCGCGACAATGGCGTAGGAGAAATTGTTGGTCTTCACAAAATCTATGTCCGGGTTCTCCTTGTACACAACATCTGTGTCGGGGTGAACTGTGTTTTTGACGGCGCCCAGAATTGTGGTACCTGTTTTCAACCAACAACATTACTATACACGTAAAAGTAAATACAAATTTGTTTAATTCGATAATATTTATTTCAAGGTATTATTTGTGTTAATATTTTTTATTTTACCATACACTTGAGTGAAATATGGTTAATCTTGAATTATATATATGTATTTAATATAAAATATGCTTCTTTTGTAAATATTATTATTTTTCCTTTAAAGAGAAACAATCATAACTAATTTTAAGAGAAACAATCACCAAAAATCATTTTTTTTCCTTTAAAGAGAAACACATATATGTAGAGAAACAATTGTGGTTTATAATAGAAATTAACAATCATAACTAATTTTATATAATATAAAAAATATATACTATTTTTTGATCATATATTATAATCTAGTATTACTCTACATTTTTTACATAACAAACACATTAGTTTGAAATCATGTTTTTTATAAACATTACCATCATCATTCATCATCCTTATTATGTCAGGATATTATTTATTTTTAGGGTTAATTAGGGATCCGAACTTGACATGATTTGACAAGTAGGTATCCAAACTTTTATTTGCCACAAATAGGTTGCCGAACTTTTGGAAATTAGCAAATAAGTTCCTGATGTTAATTTTTCCGTTGGTTTCTGACGAAAACCGATTAAAAAAACAGTTTGATCGAACCACTATTTTTTTTTAAAAAAAAATAGGATTTATATACAAAACACATGCATGACTCAACCTTAAACCCTAAACCAAGTCATGCATGTGTTTGGTATATAAATCCTACCTTTTTTTTAAAAAAAATGATTCGATCGAACCGGTTCTGAACCAGTTTCTATCATAAACCAACAGAAAAATTAGGAACCTATTTGTTAATTTCCAAAATTTCGGCAACCTATTTGCAGCAAAAAAAATTTGGGTACCTACTTGTCAAACTATGTCAAGTTCGGCTAACTATTTGATAATTAACCATTATTTTATTTTTATTAAAAAAAAATCCTACATTTTAACAAGGCATGATCTTTTGATTCTCACAAGGCAAATACATTCTTTAAGAGAATGATTGTTAGTTCCTCCTGGTATTTTGAATCATATTTCTTAAATTTGTTTGAATGATGATGCTGATGATGACGTGAACCGTTAGTTACCGGAAGTGATGTCGTTGCCGCCTTGTCCTTGCCATGTAATCGTCCACCCTCCGCATTGATACCCCAAGTTATCTGCATGACTTCCCGCTACCAGGATGTTTCCCGCTTTCTTCGGTACCGGAATCAATGCATCGTCGTCGTCCAACTTACCGTTCTTCAGAAGCACAATCGACTTCCTCACGGCTTCCCTCCCCAACTCTCGGTGTTCCTACACATAATAATAATAGAAATTCATTAACATTACGAATTTTTGGAGCTCCAAAATTGCGAAATCATTTCCATATCTAATTAACAAAATACAATAAAAAGTAGACTGTGAATCATGTACCGGTCGTCCTAATTGATCGGCTAAGCTGAGATCGGCTAACGGGTTCTCAAAGAGACCCATCACGAACTTCACCCGCAGTATCCTTGTCACGGCATCATTGATCCGGCTCATCGGAATAATATGGTGTTGCACATGATACGTCAACATGTTGATGAACTCTGTGTAGTTGTTTGGAACCATGATCTGAAAACAAAACCACTGTCATCTATCTCTATCACCTCTCAGATAGAAAAAAAGTGACTTGAAACCGTATAAGTAGAGATATACTACTCAAATCTAACCAAAAAAACTTCATTTTCTGAACCTAAGTGAAGACAACGGGCTCACTCGGAATTGGGGCGGTCAGAAATGGTAGCAGGGCCGCCCCAAGACCGTGCAAGATTGAAGGCTCGTGCTAACAGGAGAAAGTAGTTGGTTAAGCCCCGGAAAGTATAAGACTTGCAAGCCCTGAGTTGGGTGTGATAGTCGCTCGAGCTTGGGGCGTTACATTATATTTCTATAACATCATCAAACAATTACCATGTCGATTCCGGCACTAACTCCGGCTTGAACCGAGTAGGAATAGTTTGCATGGAAGGGAGATGTGATCCTGTCAAGTCCTTCCCAATCCGATATCACAAAACCCTGAGGGAAATTCAGTCAATCATGCGTTTTGTCGGTAAACCTTTTACCAACGGAAGATTTTTGTTGGTGAAAGTAGTACCTTGAATTTGAGCTTATTCTTGAGGAATCCAGTGATGAGTTCCTTGTTTTCATGCATCTTGTTTCCGTTCCAGCTTGAGTAGGAGACCATGACGGTAGCGACTCCTTTCCTGACGGAGTCGTAGTAAGCTGGCATGTGGATATTCATCAGGCCCTCGATGTCGATCACGGTATTGTCCTCATTGATGCCGTTTGTCGTCCCTCCGTCTCCTACAAAGTGCTTGGCGCACGCTGCTACCTTCTTCCTAGCTCAGGTTCAGTAGAAACTATAGCTTGGTTAGGAAGCAACTTACCTACAATATCTTGAATGGATGGTAGAATCAAGAATGCAATTAATTTCAATTAAACAAAAAAAAAATACTAATTCACATACTGATTATCATCTAAATTTCGACACCAATCACGATACTGATTAATTTTCATGCATCCAGTAAATAGTTTTACTGTAATTTAACATTTAAGTGGGAATTGAGCATTCAACAAATGACTGACAATTCTAATAATTAAAGTATGGATAATTTGTTAACTAAATTTTGTTTTTTTAACATAGCTGAATTAATGAAAAATCATAATTTGATAGTTTTTTTTTTATTTAATAGTAAATGATGAAAAAGTCATGCACGTTAAAATTCAGTTACAAATTGTTTTAAAATTTAGCTAGTAAACTGTAAATTTTCTCACAAGTCCAGCTAGTAAGCAATCTGTTTAATAAAACATAGCAACACAATAAATAAAATGTAAATTTTTATTACTATTTAACAGTAAATTAATTTGAAATAACAAATAACAACTTTATATAAAATGCTAGCAATTATTGTAAAACGAAAAATCCATACCTAATCCTTTAATTTAAGGTTTTGTGTCTATGCCAAAATATTTGACAAATTAAACAAAAGACAATATAATATCGGCGTCAGCTAGCTTCAAAATAGTATTAATAGAACTATAGTTCTCAAAGAGTGATAATAATACAAAACTTGATTTTGAGATTTATACAATAAGGATTATAATTATTATTAATATGATGTTTATAGTAAAAATTGAACTCTTTTTACAAGTTGGTATGACCATCATTAAATTTAATCAGTAGATTATCGAAAGTATTGTAATAAAAAAATCCCAAAAAACATGCATGTTCGTGCCAACCTATCGTGAGCAGCACCACATTTCCATTGCGATGAAGAACATTGCACACAACACCTGAATTGACCCTAAACATTAAACTATGCTAAAAAAAGGAAAAGGGAGAAACAGTAACTTACTTTCCATTAACAAATGGGACACCCTTTGGAGAATCTGGAGGGATGTCTCCTTGCAATCCTGGGATTATGTCCGTCATCATTTGCACAATGTTGTGATCTTCGCTGTAGCTCTCGTAGCATCGACCCCACCTCGGATCTCGACACACCTGCAGTATAATCATCAACAACGAAGATAGTTGAGTTCGTCTTCTTGCTCTTTGGGTGAATGAAACAACATTTTGGATGAATGAAAGGTTCTCTCACGGCAATACATGGCGAAAAAGCATATGGAATTCCAGTCGCTCGAACTTCTAGAGCGGTCGCTTCCCCGATCTTCTTGATGAGCAGAGGATCTCTGGTACCGGAAAGATTCAACATATCGTAGGTGATGGAGACATTAGAACATATAATAACAATCTCATGAATTGAAGTTCTTTATGGATTTTCCGGTGAATACAAACATGCCTGGTGACGCCGAGACCAACATTGTGAGGGAAAATGGTTGCATTGTAGACACTATTGTGACCATGAACTGCGTCGATCCCGTAAATCATCGGTATCCCCAGACGCGTCGACAGCGACCCTTTCTGGATCTCATTCACGGCATTCACCCAAGTTTCTGCAGAAGCCTTAGGCTCCGGGGAGCTCCCTCCTCCGCTCAACACACTTCCTACATAAAAAACAGTCATATCTTGAATCTGATTCGTCAACTCAAATGGATAGTCCATTCACAAATAATCGTACCAATGAAGTAGTTCTTCATAACGTCGGGTATGGCGACTTTGCGTTCGATCTGCGTCATTTGTCCGATCTTCTCAGCAAGCGTCATCCTTGTAACGAGGTCCTTGATCCGAACCTCGATTGGCTGCTTCGGGTCCTTATACTTCATGTACGTGGGTTCGGAAATGGCGACTAGGCCGCATAACAGTAACACGAACCCTGCGACCGGGATTAAGAATCTTCGCGCCATAGTTACGAGGATTTGGGGCAGTTTTTTGGCTTTTAACCTTTGAGCAACATGAAGGAGTGAGATGGTGAGGTGATGACTAGCTTATGGTTTTCCATTTCCTATACATTTTGCAATCTGTCCATAGTTCAATACCCTAAACCAAACTCAACCTTACTAACAGTAGAAATTAGTGCTAGTCCAGATACTTGATCACAAATAGCATGGAGTTTAGTGGCGATGCAGATCAAGCGATTCGGTAGCTAAATATCGCTTAAATTTCTGAGGTTGGGATCGATCCGGGATTCGAACTAGGTTCGCCCAGGCCGGCCAAGACTGCTAAGTTACTAAACCTACATTTTAGCCAGGAAATGTAGTTACTCACTTACCTTGCCAAGATTGTTGCCGCCATGAAAGATATCGGATCTTTGCCAAAAACAGAGACACCGAAGAGAAGAAAGTTGGGAGGGAGAAGCTGTCCTTCGGTTTGGTTTGTTTGTAGATGGGAAATGAGAGAGAGAGAAATGAAATAATGCTTATAAAAGAGGTAAATAAATCAATTGATTATTTAAAATAATTGTTTTTTAAAATAAAATTTGAAGATAAAAATATATACTAAATTCACTTCTTTTTTTTATGGATGATTCGAAAAAAAAAAATAGAATATGTATTTTGGAAGCATGGTTGTGAAAAAAAAAAAAAGGGTTTTGACCGAAATATAACTCAAAATAAAAATAAATACCAAATAACCTCAATTTTGAAAGAAAATATCAAAATATATATACCTGCGAATGAGATTCTCGAATGAGTATAAAAAAATCACTCACGAATGACATTTGCAAGTATAAATAAAAAATTATTACTTTCTCCTCAATATGTATACTTTTTTTGTCTATTGTATTATACGTCCGTCAGAAAATAAAAAATCGACGTCAAATTAACGTCGTTTATGTCGTAATTAAATTATCTACGCACTGCAATTTTTTTATTTTTTTAAGTATATAATTAAATTTCTCACCTAATGCACTTAATCATTTCGGCCGTATTATAATACAAACGATGTTAGGTTAAAAAAATAAATATATATCTAATTAAAAAAATCCAAAAACATTATAGTAAGTAGATAATTGAATTATGACATAAATGACTTTAACCGTGTTGAGTTTGGACTTACAGGATCTTAGCTATATTTTTTTAAGTCAAATTACGACAGAGCGTACAGTTAATTACAGTTTTTTTTTTGACCAAATAGTTAATTACAGTTAATCCGTAAGTCCAAATTTAATATTTTTTGCATCATTTGAATTACAATTAAAATATCTACATACTATAACTTTTTTTAATAGATAATTAATTTTATTTTTAATTAAACATTGAATCATCAACAAGAAGGGGAAAAAACGCACCCAATGGGTAGCGAATTTTGTAAAAACAAAAAACATAATGTAGCACTTATATACAGATCTAAATATTTTTTCGGTATACTTTTTAAAATATAAATTGCATAGTGCCTACTTTTTGAAAAAAAAAATCGTATTTATATAGTGTGTGACGACAGTCAAGAATTCAATTGACAACCTATCGCAGTGACTGCCATTAATGATGACCTTGGAAACGTTGTTCTTTCTTTGAACTTTGGTTTATCATAGTGTACATGCAAACATCGCAGCAATATCGTATAGCGATTTCTGCTTGGGTTCGAAATTTGTGAATGAAATAATGTTCATTCCTACACTCCTTAAGAGTTGAACGCTCTACGTGGTCTTAAACTGAAAAAACTTACCAAATAGATTCAATTCTCACATCGTTTCATTACACCATCAATCAGGTAATTAATGGGAAGCAAACACCAAAATTTCTCAACATAGAATATCACTTCACAAAGAAAGAAAGAACGAAAGAAAGAAAGACAGCAGTAGAATTGTAAGACCCCACAACACAATTCGTACAAAAGAAACACCAACCAGGAAAGTGCAGGTCAAGATCTGCATCTTTTTTGCCCTGTCCTACAAGGAGGAGCTAGCTCATCGCCTTCTCATTCCCCGACCACGACCACCACGGAAACCAGCTCCTCCACGGCCTCTCCCACCCATAGCAGCAGCATCTCCCTGTGCACTCTCCGACTGCATAGGAATACACCAAAAAAACAAAGAGATACATGGATATCACCACCACCCCGTGCACAGTAACCCTACTACATATATATAGGCTATCTAGGATCATCTTGCAAACTGGTATATTTGCAATGTCTCAACCATTTTCCCACAGGAGCTCAGGTCATTTTTATTTTATTTAAAAAAAATGCATATCTTTCGCAAAGTGACTTCAGACCCCTCAATGGCTAACTAAGAAAATGTACATATATTATCAGTAGCTGCCTAAACTAAATCTAACTATTATATTAAACACAAGAAGAAGCATCTATTTACCTTGGGATTTTTCACCGTCTCATCAACGCTTAGGATCAAGCAAGCAGCTTCTGTTGCAGCATTTATGGCATTGATCTGCAATATATAATGGATTTGTGTTAATTCCAGTGTTCACAATCTGAAATTTCAGTAGCCATTACAGAAAGTTTGAGGTACATACCTTAACAACAGATGGTTCCCAAACAAAGTTGGCAAACGAATCCGCAATTCCGCCAGTATTAATGTCAACGCCATATAGAGCACCTTTCCCTACAAGAGTAACAAACTATCAGCATCGGGTAATCGGCAATAATTAAGTAATCCTCCAGCAAGTAATCCTCTCCGACCAATTAAGTAACAAGTGGTGCACCTACCACATGTGTCCTGATATTTTATTTTTTGGGTGGGTGGATGGGGTGGGGGTGGGTGGGGGGGCGGGGAATGATAGATAGATTTCAGGTTACGGTAGAATGTGAAACACAAATTCTAGAAAATTCTTAAACCCGCACTGTGGTGCAAAAAGTTTGTAACACTCCAACTACTGATAAATGATGAATGCAAGGACTGACAAATTTGAACAGAGAAACTGTTTGCACAAACAGTGAAACTGCCATTCATGTCTACAGTTTACTAGCACATAGAAGATGCCAACCTGATTCCTGTGCGTGCTTCTGTCTCAATTTGTTCAGTACATCGGTTGCATCAAAACCAGCATTATCACAGAGCTGTCGAGGAATGACCTGTTGTAGTATAGAAAAGATGATACGCAATTAGAACTTCAATCAAGTATGAACTGTTACAGAAAGCGGAGTAGATAGCATGCTATAATACGTAAATGATGAATAATCTTCACATAAGATGTTGCATGCTTGTGTTAACCATAATACACGAACTTTCACATTTGACTTGATTTCCTTCAAACACTACCCAAGTTTTGACTGACTTAATGAGTACTTTGTTTGTTCAGGTATTATTCTTTAGGCCACCAAAATATTACCCCTTTTTCCTTCAAAGAATATATCACACAAGAACATTGCTATTTATAATATTAGAGATGGGATTGTGTGCAATACTGACTCTAGTGACAACCCTGGCAAAAATTTCTCCAGTTCACCATTGAGACAAGTCTTGAAGATAGGATTGCCAACAGTTACTTGTTAAAGTCCATCTCATGGAAAGACTGCACATTATTTTCCATTAGTGAATACTAAAATCTCATTTATACTAACCTCAAGCGCCTTTGCATATGCATTAATGAAAAGCTGCGACTTTCCAGCTATGGTTCGTGCATGTTGCCTCAAATATCGGCTAATCTCCATCTGCACACAAAGGAAAATATAAAATCACCAAATAGGTGATCCAGACACCTTTACCCTAAGAATGATAACATACATCAATAGCGCCTCCACCAGCAACTACTGTAGAATTTTTCAAAGCTCTTCTGACAATCATGATTGCATCATGCAAACTTCGCTCGGCTTCCTCGATGAACTGGGAACAACAGTGACATTCAAAGTCAATAATCAAACACATTATTACCCAGTTACAGTGAGAACAATATTGATGATTCCAATAAAATAAGACCTGATCAGCTCCTCCACGAAGTACAATGGTGGCTGTTCGGCCTGAAGGACATCCACTGAATATGTTGTACCTTTCGTTTCCAACTTGTTTCTCTTCAAAGACTTCACAAGTCCCAAGAACCTTGCATAAGGTAAATTCATATTTCAATTAATTCAAAAGATACAAATAACTGCAACCATTCAACAGATAAAAATAATATTTTCAAGAGCAGTAGATGGTATCATGTCTATGGAGAAAAGATACCTCATCAATGACATTATTTACTGATGTCTGCACAGTTCCACCAGTAGCAGCAGCAACCCGCTGAAGATCTTCTTCAGATACACGGCCAGCGCAGAAGATATCCCGATCTGCAAAATACTATTTACAAAATACAACAGAGACTGTTATGTGTTATATTTGCAGTTGTAAAAATGTAAATGATCATATACCAAGTTCCACCTCAAGGCTTCTCAGATATCTGTTCATGCAAAATAATTATAGTACTGCCAGGACAGAGCTATCTATTCTGTAAAGTTGGAATCATCCTACTAAGACATATACCATGTATTGGAAACATGTGGTTCAACATCGTGGATTTTAGTAAACATTAATTAGATACCAAAATGAGCACACCTGTGTAGCAAGATCACCAATAGCCAATCGTGAAAGAACTACTTTAGCTCCACTTTGAGCACATTTGTCCAACTTGTCATATATGATGTTCCACTCAGCATCCACAATTGATTGATATTGTGAAGGATCTGTAAGTCTGCAATAATGATAGTATATGAACTCAGTATTCAGATAAAAATTTGGAGTACCTGATGTACATCAAAGCTAATGCAAAGAGTAACCCACCTGATCTCTGCATTTTCTTTCTCAGACTTCAATTCCAATTCAATATTTAGAAGAAGTAGCTTAGGGTTCAAAAATTTCTTTGGCTGCTGCTCAAAGCCTGCATAAGAGAATGTCTTCTTGAAGGCTACACCATCTACAAGAAAAGAATCTCGCATGCTACCTCCTGGAACCTGAATGTGCGGTATAATTAGTGACAATTTGTTCCAAATGAGTCAAATACCAATTGAATGGTTCAAACTACAATGACAACAGAAAAGGCATAGCATAGAGATGAATTTTCCAGTTTTTATGGAAGCCTGCAAAAGATGCTGAGAAGCATCACATACCTTCTTTATACCAATCATATTCAGCCGATCCTCGTTCCCGATAGCAACCACAGCGTCCACAACCATAGAGGCAAAAAATTCCTTTTCTCCACCAATAAGTTTAGAGGAAAGTGTTGTAGCAGCACACTTTGCCAACAAGGTTTTCTTCTCCTCTAAACTTTTGCCTTCTATACTAGTGGCCAGCTCTTGGATTTTCTCAATTGCCTGAAATTTCATAAAGTTACAACAGTTACAAGCTGAACATGAGATCCAATATATTTCAAGAAAAGAAATGGTTTGCATTCTCACACACCAATGAACAAGCAGTGCGATAACTGCGTATCAAATTCTGGGGAAAGACCCCATCTTCTATGAAAGGTTTAGCCTCCTTAAGGAATTCTCCAGCCAGAAGAACAACAGTGGTTGTTCCATCGCCGACCTTAACAAAAGGCAAACAAAGTCAGCTTCTAGAGAATTGGAAATCCCAATGTTTGGCTTGAAACAGATAGAATCATCTCTACACTGAAAGTTGCCAGTACTTAATTAGGGAAATTCAAGTTGACAAAAATAAAAGCAGTTCTACAGAGTATTTATAAGAGAACAAAAGCAACATTGCTCAAGAGCTTTTCTGTATTGCACGACAACTTCTAATATGAAACAAATCGCCTTCAATATAAGATTGATAACATAAGGTAATCAGTTCAAAAGCTAAATGATTGATGAAAAAAGATTATTAATATCTAAAGTACCAAATTAAAGTTAAAGCAGATTTATCTCCAAACTTAAACTTCATACAAGCTACGCAGGATTCTAACTGCATGAATATTGCATAAAACTGAAAAGACCAATCACCCAGTAGAAAAAACAACGTTGGAAACAAAAATACAAAATAAGTAATGAAATCAATTAATTTTACCAAGTTATCATGAAAAAAACTATAAAGCTTTCTGTAGGTAGGAGATAGGAGCTGTACAAGACTAGCACTGCAGGGTATTGAACATTTGACAGAATCATACTAACGCAATACAGATGGACAACAATAAATCCGTATGTCACACCAGATCTTACTAAAAACGTCCACCTAGCAATCGGAAAGCACGAAGGAACAACATTTCCTCACATATCTACAGCTGCTGCGCATTTCCAACACTATGTCGAAAGAAATAGTGGCAGTTACCTCAGAGTCCTGAGATTTCGCAATGTCAACTAGGATCTTGGCCGCTGGATGCACAATGTCAAGAAGCTTCATGATGGTAGCCCCGTCGTTCGAGATGGTAACGTTCCCCTTGTCGTCGTGGATCAGCTTATCCATGCCGCGGGGGCCGAGCGTGGTGCGGACCACATCGGCAACAACTGTGCAGGCGTTGATGTTACTGATCAGCTGTGCCTTCCCCTGGGAAGTATCCGTACCTTCCTTCAGCAGTATAATCTGAGGTTGCTGTTCTCCACATTTCGACACAAACACATAAGAAGATAGTTAGAGAAGATCTAAGCAAGTGCTTACTTGTACACTATAAGAGGAATGACACAGACCAGCATGGATGACATTGCTGCAGATTTGAAGTTGCAGAGAGGAGGTGGTACAAAGAAATGAGAAAGCTAGGGTTTTTGTGCAAGGTGGCTCAGTCTTGGAGACTCTGGACTGATGCTTTCTAGGATATTCGAGTTCAAGTGAAGAGAGACTCGATTGTCTTCTTTTTTAGGTTAAACACAAATACCCCTGAATTATGATCTTTGTTTCATTGTACCCCCTTCTTTTCCATTGTTTTATGAGGGTAAAATATGAGTTTCATCCTATACCTATAGCATGTATCAAATTTGAGTTTTCCTCTTGTTTTCTAACATTTTATTTCTGGTAATTAATTGAGTTTACCCTTTATGTTTTATAAATTACAAAAATAATAGAATATTTATAAAATTACCACATTTTAATCCTTCAAAACTATTTTATATGTTAGAATTAAATTTTGATTCAATTGAGATTGGATTGAGGAGATTAAGGTCTAGGTAGTTACCCAGACCATCTCGCCTATATATAGGAGTTGATTTGGGTCAAAACCCAAATCCTATCCCCTTAATTAGATCTCAATCGAACTCATAACGAATTAAGGCTAAATTGAAGGTGAAAAGATCTGGTTCTTGACCATCACCATCCTCAAACTCGTCATGGACAGAATGGGTCAATTTAGGTCAAGACTCAATAGTAAAGTTTTACAATATTCATTTATAATTTTATTAGATAGAATTTACCTAAGTTGCGCCTGTTGTATCTTCTATCAACATCTATCAACAAAAGGAACATATCAATATCAATTTTTTATTGGTATTGTGGTCACAAAGGAATGGAACTCATTTTGAGGTTGATACCATCTTGAATATATACCTAAATAAATATTAATATTTTTATTAATTACGTTTTTTATTCATTTTCTATTAACTACTCATTATATACTTAAATGTTTAATTTTATTATTATAAAGTACACAATTATTTTAAAAAAATACAATTCACTTTAGAAATAAAAAGAATTTCACTGGGTACAAATGAGTATCCAAAATCTATTGGTATTAACAGGATTCTGAGTAAAATTTAGTTTCATTACTAACTGATTAAACTCCAAGTATAAAAACAAAAAAGGGAAAACTATCAAACGGATATATCTGAACTTGACACCGATTCGCAATTAGTTATCCAAACTTTTTTTTATAGCAACTAAGTAGCCGAACTTATTAAAATAAGTAAATAAGTATCTACCGTTAATTTTCGTTAAGAATAAACAGAAAATATCACGTAAGGAGCAAACAAGTACCTGAACTTACACACATTAGCAAGTAAATACCTGAACACTGAACATGTTCAAAGATTGATTCAGAACTGGTTTGGTCAAACCATTTTTTTTAATAGAAAAATTAGATTTATATACCAAACACATGCATGATATAAGTAAAAATAATTTTAAATCAAGCAAGATAATAATATAAAGTTTTCAAAATTTGAGACCCTAAGCAAGAAAAATAAAACTCATTAAAAAAAAATACTTAGTCACTACATTCTTTGTATTTTTTTATTTTGCACTGATATCTCACTTAATTTAAGGTGGTTAATTTTTTTACAATCATTCGTTCTTATATTATTATATATGTTTTTGCATGAAAAATTACAAAGTATATCTAATATTATATCATTTGTTCTTGTATTTTTTGGCACGCGAGTGCGTGACAAAGTTAGGTATAAAAATAAAATTAAAAGCGACAATTTTAATTATATATATAAGATCGGATATATGACATATATTATGTTGATAGTAAGAAACAAATAAGATATTTGCATATGTGTTTTTAAATACATATTAATATATGTATGTTGAAAAATACAAATTAAACTATAATGCATTATAAATTATAATGAGTTTTCGGTAACTAGAGTGTTTTTATTTTTTATAATGCAATTAAACTACATTAAAATAAAAAAGTGTTTTGATCGAACCGATTCAGGTATCTACTTGATAATTTGTGTAAGTTCAAGTACATGTTTGCTCCTCACGTTATATTTTCCGTTTATTCTTAACAGAAATCAACTGTAGGTACCTATTTGCTTATTTTAATAAGTTTGTCTACTTAGTTGCTGTTGGATCGTGAAATCCTGAATGCTGATCTGGCAGTGAATTGAATGCCAGACAAGGTTGGGATGACGCTTCAGCTCCAACTCCGGTGAACCTGCAAGTAGGGGAGCGCAACAGAGGGGGTGCCTCTGGGTCCCTCTCCGATGCTTAAATGAGTATATGTGTGTATAAAACTCAAAACGTAAAGAACGTATGTAAAGCAAGGGTATTTATAGGGTAAGAGAGATAGAACCGTATAAAGGCAACTGAATATCTTAATGTATATTGAGTTGCTGAAGATTCAGATCGTGGGATATGGCAGTTACTGCGAGATATTGCAGTTACCAAATCTAATCTTTAGTGAATATGTGACCGAGATATGCGGGATATCTTGGCCACTCTGTTATTAACGGTTTAGTGGGACCAGAGTAGAGAGGCAAGGCTCTCTTCGGGGCGAGCACTCCCATGTCGAGCAGTGGAAGGTCGCGACTTGGTAGAGAATGGCGAGCAGTCTGAGAGCCTTTGGCGTCTCTATAGACTTTGGGCTCGATTCTGGATTACTCGATGGTGGGCCAAGTTTGGCTTGTACTTGGGCCGATCCGGTTCGGATGTCATGGGTTTACCCCCTCTATAGTTATTGGGCCTTCGAGGCCTTTTCTTACTGGGCCGTCACTATCGATACCCAACATTTGCCCCCGAAGCTTGATCGAAGTTCCTTCAGTCGAGCTTGATTTCCTGGTAGGGTTTTAGATAGTGACGTCTTTGGTAATGGTTCAGTGCCTTTGAGATACTTCGAGCTCATTTGGCGAGCAATTCCTTCTCTGTTCAAAGCCGAAAGAATATCCTTCCTTTTATTCCCTTTTGGCGATCACTCGAGGTGACTCAGGCTTATGGAAGTCTATCTTTCTTAGTTAGGCGATCATTATCTACCCGAGGTATTTCTGCTAAAGCTTTATTAGTGCGTTGGCGACCACCTTGTCTCCTTAGTGGAATTTTAGCATTTAATAACTGCACGGTTGTCCAGAAATCGAACGGTCACTTGAGGCACGCCTGACATTTACTTTTCCGTAAACCCAGGGTAGCTTGACAGCTGTCTGTACCAGCCAACCGTTGTCTCTTGGAATTCTGACATTGCTTCGGGTTTTTTTTCAAAAGGGTGCAATTATTCCTCTACGTCGCTTCGATTTGCTCGTGGCGGTTACTCCCCTTTTGGTCTATATAGGAAACGTCAGTTTCTGTATTCTGTCTTTTACGCTTATCCGCTCTCTTGGATTTTCAGAGCTTCATTGCGATCCTTTCCATTTCTTTTCTCAACCTTCTTCAGCCTTCTTCCAACACTTCCATGGCTCCTCGCAATCAGAGAGTCAAGCACACGGCTCCCAAGGGTGCCAACAAAGCCAACATGCCCAGAAATGCTGATGTCCCTTTGACCATCAGGGATGAAGTCGTTCCCCCTTCAGTAGAGGAACATACCGATTTGGGCAGGACTGCAACCACTCCTGTGGTGGTGGACGGGCCCGAGCTGAACACGCCTATTTTTTCCCCAAAAGGTAAACTTTCGCCCTTTTATTGCTCTGCTTTGGCAATGTCCTCTGCTGTTCTTTGCTTTTTATGTTTATCATTGCAATATTTGAATTTGTTCGAGTAGACGTCAAGCCTAATGAATTGAAGCCGGCTTATTTTAAGACCGTGGTGGCGCTCGGTGGCTTCAGCGTGGAGGATGCTCCTAGATATCCTGGCCTAGGTCTTCATTTTCCTCACGATGGAGAGGTTTACATTTATGCGGCTCAGATCGATGCTGAGTTGCGTTTTCCTCTCTGTGAGGATTTACAGACCTTGTGTCAGTTTTACGGGATTCACCCCACACAGCTTGTCCCGAATGCCCTCAGGATGTGGGTCGGTTTCAAGTTCCTATGCTTACGCCAGGAATGGGTATATTCACTGGCCCTGTTCCGGTGCTTCTTCCGCCTGGCAGCAGGGGCAAACCACCTTCACCACTTCCAATCCCGCTGGCCGAAGTTTTCAGAGTGGGGAGGCCTTCAGGGATGGGTTTGGAACGTCCATGTCCGCCTGGTCGACGATTTTCGGACCACCAACTCCAATTATAAGAAGTGTTACTTCTTTTATAAGGGGGGGTGCCCTGGAAATTGTTGATCCCGGACAAGGATTTCCCTCCTTCCTTCGAGGAGCTATCAGAGAGTGATCGAAACGCTATTGATGACCTATACCGGTCGCATCGGTCATCTCAGTTCAAGTCCATCCGCTCAGTGGCGGAGACTACCGAGAATGCCCTTGAGATGGCGGGTATTCATCAAGCCACGCCAATCTTTAATGATTGGGTAATTTTCTAACTCTTATCTTGCTTTATTACTTGTAGGGAAGGTTGTAAGCAAGAGCCAGAAACTGATAGGTCTCTTTGATGACCAGGGATTAGCGGGATTGTCCTCCGACCAGGCATTGCTGAACTCTCCTCCTCCCCCCTCTAGGCGTTCGTTCAAGAGGAAGTCTGAGGAGGTGCTTCCCTCGGCCACTGCTGACCCTCGCCAACCAGGTATGTTGCTTTGTTATTCGTAGATTTAATATCTTCATACTTTGCGGTTTTTTGTTTTTTGACATTTTGTCTTGTTGTTTTGCAGAGGAGTCCTCAACCGACATGGTCCGGGATCATGCTCCTCCTCCCTCCAAGAAGGTCAGGAGTGAGGGATGTCCGGAAGTCGACCAGCATCCTTCTCCTCCCCCTCCTGGGGGTCCTTCCGCTAATAAAGGGAAGGGTCTGGACGCGGTGCCCCCTTCTCCTTCTCCCCAGGGTCCTTCTGCCGCCAAGGGGAAGGTTTTGACCTTAGCTCCTCCTGTTCTTACTGTGCCCATGGCTCCTCCTAAGGAGTCTGGGACCAAGAAGAAGGGGCATGCTGCTTCCAGCTCATCGAGGGCTCCTGTGGATGAGCATTGCTCCCTTGCCGGCTTGTTTCAGCCGCTTGAATCAGCGAATTCTCGGGAAACTTGGGTCCCCTGTGGGGACCTTATGAAGAAGGGGTATCCTCCCCAGAAGAGCCTCCGGGGCAGCCCGGATATGTGTATGCGGCTTCTGGACGGGATAATTCCCCCCGCGGACCGCTCGATTGTTCCCACGGAACTTCATCAGATCGAGGGGTTCCTTCGGTCCCACTTCGAACGAGTGGCTTTGGTAAGATCTCATACTTTTATTTCGTAGAGTCCTCTCTTTGTCGTTCCCTTATTGTCTGTTGTCCTGACAGCTTTTATTCTATATTTGTTGCCAGTTCGTTCGGGAAGAGGTGATTCTTGGTCGTGTCTTCGGGGAGCTCACCGACAAGTATTCCAGTGTGCTCGCCGAGCTGGAGCAGTACCGAAGCACGGGGGTCACTCCTGAGCAATTGGGGACTATCAAGACGACTGCAGATGCAGCGATCGCCTTGGCAGATAATACCCGAGAGGAATACCTCAGGAAGGAGCAGCGCCTCCTTGCTGATGTCCAGAAGAGGGAGGCTGAAGCCGCTGTCGCTCTTCAGGACTTTGACGTTCTTCACCTGTGTTTAGATCAGGGAGAGATCGTCCGAGTTCGCCTAGATGCTGAACTTAAGGAAGCTCAGGCGCAAGGGGCAGAATCGGAGGCTCGCAGGGTCGCTGCCGAGGCGCAAAGGGACGCTGCTGACGCCCAGAGAGAAGCTGCGGTGGCTCAGATGGAAGCTGCGGAAGCCCGGGGGATTGCCTTGGAGGAGGAGAGGGATCGGTTAACTGCACAATTGAAAGTCGTCCCTTCGCCCCAGAGCGTAGTTGAGGCATTCAAAGCCTCTGAGGAGTTTGAGGACTGCGCTCTGAAGGAGATGAGGTCGGCGATTGCCGATTTTCTCCAAGTCCTGGTGGATGAGGTCCAGGCGGTCGATCCCAACTTTCCTCTTGGGGAAGTCGCCTCTTTGAAGACCTTCCTGCGGAGTCGTCCTTCGCAGCCCTCTGTTGCTGGCGAGGCTGCTCCTGAAGGCGAGCCCAGTACTTCTGCCCCCGAAGGCGAGCAGAGCACCCTTGCCCCCGAGAACCCCGACGCTTGAAGTCCCCAACTCCTTGGCGACCGTATTTATCTTTTTTAGATAGCCATTTTTGTATTTTCTGTTTTTGGTTTGTAATTATTTGTCGAAGACTTGGATTTTTCTATTGAATGCTTTTATATTCTTGAGCCTTTAATCGACTTCGAACATATTTAGCTATCAAATATCTTACTCATAATTACTTTCCACTTTTTTCTTGCTTTGTAATGTCGTCGACCCTTAAAGCCGTAGACCAATCATAAGTTAAACTTTCTAAGGATAATACTTTTGACACTTAAAAGCGTAAACTTCTAAGTTCAAAGAGATATTACCTTCTTTGAAGTTTAAACCTTTGAGGTGTTGGCCTAATAACAGGGGATTTGTAATTTGTCAGGCTTTATCATCGATAGTGATCGCCTAAACTTTCTTTGGCCTGACTTTGGCGTCAGGGCTTTCATGTTGCCTAACATTTCGCTAGGTCTTTTGGCCTGACTTTGGCGTCAGGGCTTTGCCTGACTCTTGGCGTCAGGTTTTTTGAGGCCTAACTTTGTTGTTAGAGCTTTTGTGGCCTAGTTTTATTGCTAGGGCTTTTTGGCCTAACTTTGTTGTTAGGGCTTTTGGCCTAACTTTGTTGTTAGGGCTTTTGTGGCCTGACTTTGGCGTCAGGGCTTTTGGCCTAACTTTGTTGTTAGGGCTTTTGGCCTAGCTTTGTTGCTAGGGCTTTTGTGGCATGACTTTGGCGTCAGGGCTTTTGGCCTAACTTTGTTGTTAGGGCTTTTGGCCTAGCTTTGTTGCTAGGGCTTTTGTGGCCTGACTTTGGCGTCAGGGCTTTTGGCCTAACTTTGTTGTTAGGGCTTTTGAGGCCTGACTTTGGCGTCAGGGCTTTTGGCCTAGCTTTGTTGCTAGGGCTTTTTGGCCTAACTTTGTTGTTAGGGCTTTTGGCCTAACTTTGTTGTTAGGGCTTTTGTGGCCTGACTTTGGCGTCAGGGCTTTTGGCCTAACTTTGTTGTTAGGGCTTTTGGCCTAGCTTTGTTGCTAGGGCTTTTGTGGCCTGACTTTGGCGTCAGGGCTTTTGGCCTAACTTTGTTGTTAGGGCTTTTGGCCTAGCTTTGTTGCTAGGGCTTTTGTGGCCTGACTTTGGCGTCAGGGCTTTTGGCCTAACTTTGTTGTTAGGGCTTTTGAGGCCTGACTTTGGCGTCAGGGCTTTTGGCCTAGCTTTGTTGCTAGGGCTTTTGAGGCCTGACTTTGGCGTCAGGGCTTTTGGCCTAGCTTTGTTGCTAGGGCTTTTGAGGCCTGACTTTGGCGTCAGGGCTTTTTGGCTTCAGCTTGCTTCGAGTGGACACGCTTTGTGAAGGAATGGCTTTCTTTTATTGACATAATCCGTTTGATTACAAGCTATGCATAAAATCTTCTTAAATGCTCTGAATTAAATGGACGGGGTAACCTCTCGCCTTCGGTGGTTTCCAAATAGTAGGATCCTGGTGCGGCGATCTCTACTACTTTGTATGGTCCTTCCCATTTGGCTGAAAGTTTGTTTTTACTGTCCAGCCTTGTAAATTCATTCCTTCTCATAACCATCTCCCCCACGAAAAATTGGCGAGCGCTAACTTTTCTGTTGAAATACCGAGCGGTCGCCAAGCGCATTTTTGCCCGTGTTTTTTCCGAGAGCCATCTCTTTTCCTCTGCCAAGTCGAGGTCAGTTCTGCGCTCGATCTCATTTGCCTCCGCGTTAAAGTGTAGGACTCTGTGGGTAGGCACTGCTAATTCAGCTGGTGCTACTGCTTCTGATCCGTACACTAAACTGAAAGGCGTTTCTCCTGTGGCCGCCTTAGGCGTTGTTCTGATTGCCCATAATACGTTTTCCAGTTCGTCTGCCCAGTTCCCTTTGAATGCTCGAACCCTTTTCTTGAGTCCTGCTAAGACAACCTTGTTGGCTGCTTCAGCTTGCCCATTCGTTTGAGGGTGATGTACTGAACTGAAGCAATGGTCGATATGATACTCTTCACAGAGCCATTTCAACTCCTTTCCAACGAATTGCGGACCATTATCGCTGATGAGTATTTTGGGAATACCAAACCTGGAGAATATGTTGACCTGTATGAACTTGATAACTTGGAATTCCGTTGTCGAAGCTAGAGCTTTCGCCTCTACCCACTTAGTGAAGTAGTCGATCGCCACTATAATGTGAGTACGCTGACCAGTGCTAATGGGAAAAGGACCCAATATATCGATTCCCCATTGAGCGAAGGGCCAGGCACCCGCCATTGGGGATAATAATGTCGATGGTCGACCCGATCGTGGTGCAAACTGCTGGCAAATTTCACACTTCTGTGTTAATTCGGCTGCGTCTTTTCCCAAGGTCGGCCAGTAATATCCCAGTCTGAATATTTTCCTGCTTAGTGAACGAGCACCTTCATGACATGCTGCTGCCCCTTCATGAGCTTCCTGAAGAACTTTTTCTGTTTCGGGTAGAGCAACACATCTCAAGTAAGGCGTCGAATAACCTCTTCTATAGAGTTCTCCATCGATGATTAGATAACTGGCTGCGAGTCTTCTAATCCTAGTGGATTCGCCTTCGTCCTCTGGGAGGATGCCTTCTTTCAAATAATTCTGGAACGGGGTCATCCAGGTGACCTGTTCTTGAATGTTGAAGACCTCCGCTCTGTTTTCAAGGACTGAACATAGGGCCTTTTCCAGAAATTGCACATCCTGGATTGTCGCCCCTCCGAAGGCTAGCTTACTCAAAGAATCTGCCATCTGATTTTCTTGGCGAGGAATAAACTCAATCGCGAAATTTGGGATTTCCACGACTAGTTTTTTGGCGATGCCGAGATATTTCTTCATCTTTTCTCCCTTTGCCTCGTAGGCGCCATTAACCTGATTGACAATAAGTTCTGAATCACTTTTTACTTTAAGCGCTGTTATACCCATTCCTTTTGCCAGTCTGAGTCCAGTGATAAGAGCCTCATATTCTGCTTCGTTATTGGTCGCCGGGAAAGTCAAGGCGATCGCGTATTTCAGAGGCTCGCCCTCAGGAGGAATAAGAATTAAACCTGCCCCCGAGCCTTCTTTTGATGAAGACCCATCCGTATAGAGTTCCCAGATTTGATTGTCGTTTGCTGACTGACTTGGCCTGTTTTCTGCCTCCGCTTGACCGTTATTCGTGCTTTCCACTATGAAATCAGCTAGTGCTTGACCTTTGATGGCCGTTTTTGGCGCAAATTTGATCCTGAACTCGCTGAGCTCGATCGCCCACTTGACCATTCTTCCTGAAGAATCTGGCTTCATCAGGAAGTTTTTGAGAGGTTGATTGGTGAGGACCGTGATGTCGTGCGCATGAAAGTAAGGTCTCAGCTTCCGAGCAGCAATAACTAAGGCATAGAGATACTTCTCAATCTGGACATATTTCATTTCTGCTGAGTTGAACATTTTGCTAATGAAATACACTGGACTCTGAACATTATTCTCCTCCCTTATTAAAACAGCACTGGCTGCCACATCGCTAATGCCTAAATAGAGAAAAAGCTGCTCGCCTGGAACGGGTTTTGCCAGAGCTGGGAGTGTTTGAATATGCCTTTTCAAGGACTGGAATGCTTCCTCGCAGTCTGGCGTCCATTTGAACTTACGGTTGGCCCTCAAGGTTTTGAAGAACGGGAGGGACTTGTCGCTTGCTTTGGAGAGGAAGCGGTTAAGAGCAGCTAGTCGGCCGTTCAGGCATTGGACTTCCTTATGGCAGGTTGGTGACTTCATTTCTTCTATGGCCTTTAGCTTTTCCGGGTTTGCTTCAATGCCCCTTTCGCTGACCATAAAACCCAGGAACTTCCCGGACTTGACTCCAAAGGCGCACTTTGCTGGGTTCAGGCGAACGTTGTGTCTCCTCCTCAGACTTCCTCTTTCAAGGTGGTCCCAATGCGCACCTTTTTGTCCGGACCATCGATCTCGACCTCCTCCAATTCCTCCATGGGTGCTGGTCGAGCCAAGTCCTCCCGGGGATCGGCCTCTGTCTCGATGGCGAGCGCCTCCCTTTGGTTCTTCCTGCGTAAACAGTTCACATAACATTGCCGCGAGGAAGGCTGATCTCCGAGCACTTCTCCAATCCCGTTCGGAGTAGGGAACTTCATCTTCTGGTGGACAGTGGAGGCCACAATCTTATTTGGGTTGATCGTGGTTCTCCCTATAATGGCGTTGTAGGATGTAGGTGAATCGACCACCAGGAAAGTGACCGACACCTTGATGCTTTTCCACCCCTCGCCAAAAATCACTGGCATGGTTATAGCCCCCAGTGGATAAGTTGTCCTTCCCGCAAATCCGATCAGCGGAAAGTCGACCCTCTTCAGGTCGCGTTTTGATTTGCCCATCTTTTCGAAGGCGTCCAGAAACAGGATGTCTGTCGAGCTGCCTCCGTCGACCAGAATCCTTGCAACATCACAACCGTCAATATCTGCCGTAATGACCAGAGCATCGTTGTGGGGCGTGGTGACATGTGTCAAATCATCTTCAGAGAATGAGATGACAATGTTTTCTTCAGGTCGGGGTCGCTTCCCCAACTGAACTGCCGTAGAGATCTGAGTGGCGTAGACCTCTCTGGCGTTTGACCTCTCGCCGCCTGCGCCGAATCCTCCTGCAATCAGATTCACTCTCCTCTTGCTTCCAGAAGGCTCAGCTTGATCTGCAGGGGCTGGTGAACGATGTCTCCTGGGGGGCGTTCGACTTCGGTCTCGCCCTGCCACAAATTCCTTCAACATTCCCCCCTGAATCAGCCTCTCTATATCTCGTTTCAGAATCTTGCAATCGTCTGTCTTATGGCCCTTGCACTTGTGGTATCTGCAATAGCTCTCGACATCCTTGCACATGGGTAACCCACCTCGGCGAGGCATCGGTGGCCTCGCCAATGATCTCCTCTCCATCTCGACTAGTACCGCTGAGATCTGCCTATTTAAAGGCGTGAAGTACTCAGGGACCTCTGGATGGCGAGGCGCTGGAAGAGACTCGACTCGCGGCTTACTTTCTTTTCCCTTCTTCTCCTTCTTGACCTCCTTCTTACCATTGCGTCGGGGTTCAGGGGTTACCCTTAGCGAGGTCGTCAGGAGGTTAGCCTCGATGTTTGCGCGCTCAAGGTCTATGAAACCTTTCGCTCTGGATGCCAACTCCTCCAATGTCTCTATCTCCTTTACGTGATAGCTGTTTCGCAGCTTTCTCGAGGCCTTGTTGGCCACATCCAGACCTCTGTAGAATGCTCGAATGATCTCCCCATCCGAGATTCGGCGATCTAATTCTGTGACGTTTTGATGAAAACGCCCGTAGAAGTTGGACAGCGACTCTCCAGGCTGCTGTTTGACCGAGTCAAGGGCGACCACGCTCTTCAGCAACTGGCGCTCGCCCATGTATCTCTCCAGGAACTTGCTTCTTAACTCTGCCCAAGTTCCGATTGATCCTGCAGGGAGGCCGAAGAACCAGGACGAAGCCGAACCCGAAAGAGTAGATGGAAATAGCAAAGCCAAATGATTGGGATCGTTTGACTTACCCAGAAGGGAGGCCTCATGCTTGTTGACATGTACGGTGGGATCTCCTCCACCGCTATACTCAGGTATGGCCTGAGCAACCACATCCTTCGGGATTTTGATAGCGACGAGCGCGTCGGTGAATGGATGAGAGGACTGCTCCTTGAAGGGAGCTATGACTGTCAACTGTCTTTCCTGGAGCCTTTTGTTGAGGAGGTCATCCATCTGATCCACAGTGCAGTACATGGGAGAGGCTCCGGGTGGAGGCGGACCGGAAGGATTGGCAGTATATGCGGCTGCTGGCTCCTTGGTGTGCGCTGGAGGTAGGGACTGCTGACCTGACATCATCTCCTGATCCTCCTGAGGCGCAGCAGGACTAGGATTGGCCGCTTCTGAAGGTGAAGGCCATGTGGCAGCAGGGCGGTGATTTTCCTTAGGAGCAGAGGGATTGTTTTCCTGAGGAGCAAAGGCCTGGCGGCGCGCCTGTCCTAGGATGGCTTCCAGCAAGGAGACCATCTCGGGGGTTAAATTAATATCCTGCCCCGCAATGTGGACTGTCTGCGGTGCAGGGGCTCCGTTTTGATCAGCAGCTGGGGTCGGTCTTGAATCACCGACATGTTCTCGGTCTGTCCGCAGAGGAACAACATTAACTCCTGCTCGGCTGGCAGGTTCCTGTTGAAGCGGTGAAGCGGCGGCGGAATCAGAGCTATCTGAGGATCGCTCCCTAGTCTGATTCCGACGGTTGCTTTGGGATCGAGTTCTCATGGCTGAATTGCTCGTTTCCCACAGACGGCGCCAAATGTTGGATCGTGAAATCCTGAATGCTGATCTGGCAGTGAATTGAATGCCAGACAAGGTTGGGATGACGCTTCAGCTCCAACTCCGGTGAACCTGCAAGTAGGGGAGCGCAACAGAGGGGGTGCCTCTGGGTCCCTCTCCGATGCTTAAATGAGTATATGTGTGTATAAAACTCAAAACGTAAAGAACGTATGTAAAGCAAGGGTATTTATAGGGTAAGAGAGATAGAACCGTATAAAGGCAACTGAATATCTTAATGTATATTGAGTTGCTGAAGATTCGGATCGTGGGATATGGCAGTTACTGCGAGATATTGTAGTTACCAAATCTAATCTTTAGTGAATATGTGACCGAGATATGCGGGATATCTTGGCCACTCTGTTATTAACGGTTTAGTGGGACCAGAGGAGAGAGGCAAGGCTCTCTTCGGGGCGAGCACTCCCATGTCGAGCAGTGGAAGGTCGCGACTTGGTAGAGAATGGCGAGCAGTCTGAGAGCCTTTAGCGTCTCTATAGACTTTGGGCTCGATTCTGGATTACTCGATGGTGGGCCAAGTTTGGCTTGTACTTGGGCCGATCCGGTTCGGATGTCATGGGTTTACCCCCTCTATAGTTATTGGGTCTTCGAGGCCTTTTCTTACTGGGCCGTCACTATCGATACCCAACAGTTGCTACAAAAAAAATTAAGGTACCTACTTCTAACCACCCACAAGTTCGTGTAACAGTTTGGTAATTTTCCCAAAAAAATCAAGAATTTATAAGTTTATAAATGTTTTGGAACTATTTACCTTCACTTGTATATATTAGTTGGGCTACCATACGGCCCAGGTTTGATCTATTTAGGCCCAATTACAACTCAAACCCAATAAGAAACTTTTTTCCTGTAAATGGCAACATCTAATTATTATTTTTTTCATCATAATTTAGTGTCCAGTCCCTTTCTTGTTTTTTACTAATGTCACATCAAACTGAATTAATTAATTACGCGAATTTCAAGTCACTTTGATTGACTTTAGTTTTAAAAAGGTGGTTAGGTAATTAAAACTAAATTTAGATTAAATTAGCTAAACGTTTATTATTATTATTATTATTTTCTACAAAAGTGTGTATTTTATTTTATATATGGGAGATTCTATTTGCAGACCATCGACTACTTTATACAGACCACTTTTGTTGAAATACTAAAATGTCTAAATAGCATTTTACATATTTGTCCTTACTAATTTTAGGGAAATTAATTATTAAATTGACCTTATATTTTTGTAGTTACTAAATCGCCCCCATATTATCAAAATGGTGGAAAATTATGTTTCTAGCAAGTTTTGAACCCTAGACCTCTTACATACTAGCTAAAAGTTTTACCACTATACTAATAATTCCAATCGATTTTTCATATACTTCAAATATAGTTATTGAAGCAACTCTCATATTATTGTATTAAACATCACATGTATATTTATTGATGCTCTTTAGTAAATAACATATGTTCAACGATGTTTGTTTAATTATAGTTTTAATTTAATTATGTATCTACTAATCATTTTTTTTAAAATGATTGAAAAATAAGTAATTTTCTAAATTTAGTATTTATAGACTACCAGAATACTCATTTTGAAAATATTTTTTCAACCATCTCTAAAAAAATAAGAAAGACTATAATATGTAGATAATTAGATTAGAACTCTAACACATATGATGCTAAGTTTCAATTCTCCCATTAACCATTAGATTTGGTCAAATTTATAAAAATTGTCAAAAATTACCAACACTACTTTGATCAAATTTTACAATCGATAAGAAAATTGAAAGTTAACATCATATATGTCGTTAGAGTTTTAATTTAATTATCTAAATACTATAATCTTTCTGATTTTTTTTAGAGGTGTTTGAAAAAATATTTTCAAAATGAATATTCTGGTAGTCTATAAATACTAAATTTAGAAAATTACTTATTTTTCAACCATTTAAAAAAATTAATCAGTAGATACATAATTAAATTAAAACTATAATTAAACAAACAACGTTGAACAAATGTTAATTACTAAAGATCATCGATAAATAAACATGAGGTGTTTGCTACAATAATATTAGAGTTGCTTCGATAACTATATTTGAAGTATATATGAAATCAATTGGAATTACTAGTATAGTGGTAAAACTTTTAGTTAGTATGTTAAGAGGTCTAGGGTTCAAAACTTGTTAGAATCATAATTTTTCACCATTTTGATATATATGGGGTCAATTTAGTAACTACGAAAATATGAGGTCGATTTGATAATTAATTTCCTTAAAATTAGTAAGGACAAATATGTAAAAAGCTTTTAGGGCATTTTAGTTTTTCAACAAAAGTGGTCTGTATAAAGTAGTCAATGGTCTGCAAATAGAATCTCCCTTTATATATACAATAATTAAAATGTGGATGATAAATATTTTTTTATTTTTACAGTTCGAGTCCTCTAATTTTAGTTATTTCTCAATATTAATAGTAAAAGTTGATTTTTTTGGCCAAGTAGTAAAAGTTGGTTTGAGTTGTCAGAACTTGCTCACTCACACTCAGTTGAAACTTGAATCCGCACGAGGCCTCCATTGATTCGTCTGCTCTCTGCAACTTCAAGGACGGATTGATCCTCACACTCTCTTCTACATCTTCATCTTCCTCCCGGAGACAGGTCAAAGGATCTTTCTCGAGGTAAGAATAAATAATAGATTTATCAACAGTTGGCATTTTCATGGTTATTGTTTATACTTTTGGATCCATTTCTGCGTCGTTCATCAGATACATCATCTTGCAAATCTTGGTCAGCTGGAAATTGGTAGTCAAGGAAAAAATAATGTTATCAACTGTTCATGTTCATAGGGCCAATCTTCTATCGGTGATAATGTTATATGTAAATCATTAGTCTGGTCTCTGTCGCAGTAGAAGTTTGATTCTCTGCTATGAATTTATGTTTGGGGTACCTCTTACTCGTGATGTTGTTACATACATTCATTTCTTGATGTGATACAAGTAAATGTATAACCATTTATGTATACCCGTTCCACATCGGATAGGAAGAGATCGGATAGGAAGAGATGTAATTCAACATGAATTCCTCCTTTTTTTTAGATCAAGTGAGGACAACGGGTTCAGTCAGGCTAGGTTGGGTTAGTTAGGATAGTCGTTCAGACTTGGGGCATTACAAATGGTATTAGAGTCGACTCGGCATCGTGATCGGGTTTGCAAGGTTGAAGTTCCGTGTCTAGAAAATAGTTGGTCAAGCCCTTCTGATAAGTATAGAGCTTGCAAGACCGAGTCACCTACCGGGCAAAGATTCAACTTTAAAGGGGTAGATTGTGTTACTCCGTCCTACATCGGATAGGAAGATGAGATGTACTAGTCAAGTCCAACATGAATTCCTCCAGAAAAGTGAGGACAACGGGCTCAGTCAAGCTGGGTTAGGCTAGCGAGGGTAGTCGCTCGTGCTTGGAGCATTACGGCTTCTTTGTCATTTCTGGTGTTGGAAGCATATGAACTGTTTGATAATTGGAGGCAATGGTGGTATAAGAAGTAGTATATTCGATAGTTCTTCAATGTGCTTGTGGCATATTCTTGAAATATCTATGAGAGAAAGCAAAGGGAAGAATCCACATTCGATCAGAGGAGAAGAGAAGGACTGCAGTTCCTAGGAATCAACAAACACCCAAATTGCAAATACCCAAAGGTGATCTGTATATATGTACTCTCACATCGTTAAACTCTCTCCAGGGTTACTGGTTAGCAGTGGACTAAAACTAAACTATCCTACAACTGAAGAATATGGCAACCAACGAGAAAAAAGTGTTGTATCAGAGGTAAAACTCTGTCTCTCTTTTCTGCCATTCAGGAACAAGAATTAATTTTCTGATCACAAGCCGTTTACTATTTTTTGTTTTCAGAAGTAAGATTATCAGCCACTAGACAAGGTTAACTTCAAATGTCATTTTACAGTGTACACTATCTATAGTTATGTATATAACGTAGGGCAGATCGTGGGCGGGCCGGTCTTAGAGGCAGGACCTAGACCGAAATTTCGGTATTGATATTTGGAGGACTGAGACCGACTTTGGTAAAAAAAAAACGCACGAGTTGGTCTTGCTTGACTCGGGCCGGTCTCGGTCTTGGACCAAAATTTTTGGTAAAAAAAAACACAACTGGATTAGAAAAAAAAAATCACCGAAGTTTTGGTCTTGAACTCGCTCGCTTCTCGTCTTCTGTCGCACTTCCCTTATGGAACCAATCCAAGGGTTGTTGAATGCTTCAAAGTCATGAATTATTAGTGTTTTACGGGTTATGCCATGAATTTCTAGAGTTTTCTTAAAGGTCGGTCCGGTCCTAGTCGGATTTTTAGGGAAAAAGACCGAGATCGAGCCCGAGCCCGACCTTGAAGAAAAAAACCACCCACTCGGTCCCATTCGGGCCGGTCTTGTCGGGAATTCGGTCCAAAGAGTCTTTTTTTTTTTATTAGCCTCTCTAGTGTATGTGCATAGATGGCTTTAAGTTCTACTGAATCTTAATATTTTTCATAGGTATGCAGTCGTCACGGGAGCAAACAAGGGTATTGGGTTTGAAACTGCACGTCAACTGGCAACCAGGGGAGTGACCGTCATTTTGACAGCAAGGGATGAGAATAGAGGGTTGCAGGCGATTTCGAAGCTACATGAAATGGGGTTGTCGAATGTCATGTTCCACCAACTTGACGTTTTGGATCCAGTTAGCATTGAATCATTGGCTTTGTTCATCAGGGAGAAATATGGATGGCTTGATATCTTGGTAAGGTTGTCATTTTCAGTTGATTGATGCATACAACTTCGGTAAATTTTACAAATTAACTATATCTGCAAATTTCGTTCACATTTTCTGCAACCTTTTGCAGGTGAATAATGCTGGACATTCAGGGGTGATAGTTGATGAGGATGCCCTAAGGGCGATGAACATAGATCCCGTGTCTTGGGTATTCATCAGCTAACCAAACCAAATTGATATACTAATAATAAGGGTTCATTACCAAATAAACAAACCGAACTTTGAGAAAAAACTAAACAACAAACCGTTTTTTTTTTTAACAAACAACGAACCAAACTTTTGGAATTGAGCAATCAACAAATCTACCTCAAATTTTCATTATGTTTGAACAGATTTTTTAATATTTGATGGAGTTGTTAAGTCAACATTAGTTGAAGTATTCTAAGGAAAGGGTATTACCACTTAATAACTCTCTCAAACATTGAAATATCCGTTCAAACATAATGAAAATTTGAGGTAGGTTTGTTGATTACTCAATTCCAAAAATTTGATTTGTTGTTTGTAAAAAAAAAAGTTATGGTTGATATCTGTTTTTTTCAAAGTTCGGTTTGTTCATTATGTGTGAACGAATTTTTCAATATTTGAGAAAGTTATTAAGTCAACATTAGTTGAATTATTTGAAGGACAAGGTATTACGACTTAATAACTCTATCAAACATTGAAAAATCTGTTCAAACATAATGAAAATTTGAGGTATGGTTGTTGATTGCTCAATTCCAAAAGTTTGTTACGTTGTTTGTAAAAAAAAAAAAAAGAAGTTTGGTTTGATGTTTGATTTTTCTTCAGTTTGTTTTTTGATAATTAACCTACTAATAATTCAATTAAGTGCATATAAACTTTTGAGTAACTTCTTATGGTTGATCATCATGTAATTAATGGCAGCTCTCAGGAAAGGCGAATGACAAGATTCAAGGCGTTATGAAGTTCACATATGAATCAGCCGAGCTGTGCCTCAAGACAAACTACTATGGCTGCAAGCATGTGACGGAAGCTCTTCTCCCGCTTCTCCAACTCTCTCCTTCGGGCGCACGCATCGTTAATGTCTCCTCCCTCCGAAGCGAGCTTCGTGTAAACCATTATCATCATGCTTTACAGTTTCATCCCTACATTACCCTTCAAGCTTCATCATGATGCATTAGTTAACTTTTGCTTGATTTATATCAATATGTAAGCATGTGTTATCTCTCTTATAATATTAATCACATATTCGCCCCCAAATTCAACTCTTAGAACAGTTGTCCATCATATTCAAGCCATACTTTAAGAGATATCTTATAGTTTGAGATACATATAATCTTGGTCTGTAATGTATGAGGAGAGTATTCATAGTCTTAGTCTAGGTATATGTGTGAAGGTGTTGACATAGGAATGCATTGTTTACAAATCGAAAAGCGCATTTCTGAAATCTTATTCAAAGAAATTTATACCCAAAATATGTTTTTTGAATTATTTTGTTTGGTTGGAATTCGAGATTCACATGCACGAGAAATAACACGTTAGTAAGACAAACAATATAATACCGGAACAATACTTACATCAGTCGGTATATCAACGTGCGGTAGCGAAAGCGTGCGAAATCGCCAGCGATTCAGAGTCACGACGATGATACCGATCGAGAGAGACGTCACATGAATGGAGTGTTCCTCGGTTTTCATAGTGGAAACTAGGGCTGATCATGGGCGGGCCAGACCGGTCTTGAAGGCAGGACCGAGACCGAAATTTCGGTCTTGACATCTGGAGAACCGAGACTGACTTTGACCAAAAAAGTCTGTCTGAGTCGGTCTTGCTTGACTCGGGCCGGTCTCGGTCTTGGACATAAATTTTTGGTAAAAAAAAATCAGCTGGATTGACAAAAAAAATCACCGAAGTTTTGGTTTTGAACCCGCTCGCTTCTCGTCTTCCGTCGCACTTCCCTTATGGAACTGATCCAAGAGTTGTTGAATGCTTCAAGGTCATGAATTACTAGTGTTTCAAGGGTTACACCATGAATTTCTAGGGATTTTTTCAAGGTCGGTCCGGTCTTATTCAGGCTTTTGGAAAAACCTTGAAACCGAGCCCGACCTTGAATTAAAAAAACACTCGGTCTCGGTCCTAGTCGGGCTAGTCTTGTCGGGAATTCGGTTTATCCAGTTTTCTTTATCACCCCTAGTGGAAACTCTAGACGAATTGGAGTGCACCTTTGGAAATATGTTTATATTGAGTGTATGAGAGTGTATTGGGCAGCCCTCTAGGTGTCTATTTATAGACCCTGAACAGTTACGACGTTTCATAACTGTCCACTTTGATCCTCGATGTTTTCGTAATTTACATGAACACCTCTTATGGCTGCATTTTCCTACATGTTTGAAAGTATTATATATATAAAAAAAAAAGGTCCTTACAGTGACATGGTGGACGATGCTCATTTCTTAAGTTAGTTTCTGTCTGAGATTGAATCAAAGCAGCTAAATACATTCCTGTACCAGTAATCTTTTTATCTTCTTATTTCATCTGAATACGTATATATGCAGAGAATCCCAAGCAAACACATAAGGAACGAGCTCGGAAACTTGGATAACTTAACAGAGGAGAAGATTGAGGCGTTGCTGAAGAGGTTTCTACATGACCTGAAGGAGAAGAAGCTAGAGGAGGAGGGTTGGACCCCAATGCTGCCTGCATATAGCATCTCCAAGCAGACACTGAACGCTTACACTAGGGTTCTTGCGAAGAAGTACCCAAAAAACATGTGCATAAACTGTGTCCATCCTGGGTATGTCAACACCGACATTAACTGGCATACGGGCACCATGACAGCGGAAGAAGGAGCCCGAGGGCCTGTTATGTTGGCTCTCCTGCCTGATGGCGGTCCTACCGGGCGTTACTTTGACCAGATGGAGGTGGCTGAGTTTTGATGGATTCATCTGTGTTTTTTTAGACAATTTGATCATCATAATATGGTGGATGGATGGATCTGCAAACTGAGGTTAAGAGTTTGGAGTTGGATTGTATGGTATTGGAGTGTGTGTTTGTTCTGTGTGTTCTTCTGGTTTACATCAAGGGTTAATCGTGCTTGCTGAGGTCATCAAGGTTAATCGTTTTACTCGCACGCAGCTACGGATGCAATCTAACCCAGACGAATGCTCGTCTAAAAGAATTAATTATTAAAAAACAAACCAAATTTTAAGAAAAAATCCAGCAGCAAACGAACTTTTGACATTGAGTAATTAATAAATCTATTTTAAATTTTCATTACGTTTGAACAGATATTTTAATGTTTGAGGGAGTTATTAAGTTGTAATACTTTTTACTTAGAATAGTTCAACTAATGTTAACTTAATAACTTCCTCAAATTTTGAAAAATTCGTTTAAACATAATGAATATTTGAGGGTAGGTTTATTGATGACTTAAATTCAAAAGTTTAGTTTGTTGTTTATTGAAAAATAAAATGGTTTGCTTTTTGATTTGTTCTAAAAGTTATATTTGTTTTTTTTTATAATTAAATCCTCCTTAAAATTATGCGAGCTCAAATTTAAGCTGGGTTGAGACTAATTTTTCTAGATTGAATTATAAAACGAATATTCAGTGTTTTGACTCGATACGACTCATCAAAATAAGGTTTTTTGTTTGAAACTGAATTTTGGCTCGTACTTAATATTGACACAGCTTGAATTAGTTAAACAACACATTATTCTCTTAAGCTTCATTAATTGATTCATTGATATGTAATAAATAGGGAGAATAAAACATCAAAAGCTCTCGTAGCTCAGTTGGTTAGAGCACCCGTTTAGTAAGCGGGAGGTCTTGAGTTCGACTCTCAACGAGAGCATTTTTTTTAATGTATTTTTAATACCACATCTCCAGGTAAAACCTACTTGATTTAGATTGGAAGGTCTTATGAAATCATGTGTTATAACTTATATCTCGGATCCGTATTTAATCTTCTTTCTATAGGAACAATTTAATCAAATTTGTCCATTATCTTCATACCCGTAATACTGCAAAACGAAGGCATTGGTCTCCAATTCAGCAGCTTTTAATGATTTCTATGTCTTTTTTGGGCCAATATTTCTATGTACTTGGCTGTTGGCTCAGGTTTCCTTCAGCGATTGAAAAACATTACTGTTCGCGCTCTATTAATCGAAACTGCTTGTTTGAAAAATACAGACTGGAAAACGTAGACCAAACTACAAGGTTCCTTTCAAACAAAGCTAACAGCATTTTTAGATAACTTAATCCATCAAAAGAGGGAAGACAGAAATAGGGTTTGATTTTGCAGTCAGACAGTGGCTATGTAAGTTCCTTGAAGATCCGAACATGGTATCGCCTTCACTGCAATATCCGGGCTTTTGTAGAGAAGTGAAGAACAAAATCAAGAGAGAATCTCCATGGCTCATCACCATCTACAAACTTCGGTAGTCTATCACAGTAACTTCATCATCAGGAGCATCCAGATCTTGATAACTGCATAATTTTGCATTACCACAAGTTAGTGCTTTAAACAGGATTTTGCAGGCAGGTGGAGCAACCAAGCTATCAGTGAGTAGTTAGTTACCTTCTGAGGCGTCGAGGATCTTGCCTAAGACCGGGAAAAGATGCAATAATAGGGGCTGGACCAGGACCAGGCCTTCCGTTTCTTCCACCACCTTCAAAAGGAGGGGGGCCACCTTGCTCCCGGAACATTTGCATGGCGACTTCAGGAGGTGCAGGAACAAAGGGGCCCAAAGGACTGTCATTTGCAATCAATTGGATTAGTAACAGAGCTTGACATAAGTGAAGAGAAGGCTTTTGAAAAGCAACTACATCTCGAACTTACCCGGCACCAGGAACAGGCATCAGAATTGGTGGGGGAGGGGCTTCAGAGCCAAAAGGCGGTACATGGACTCCTTGTCCTCCATATGTGTCATACATTGGGTCATCACCATTGTCCCCTTCCGTCCCACCATCATTTTCAGATGGTAAATCACGTTCTCTTCTCAGACCACGATCATCCTTCAATCTTCCTTCTAAGAGCCTGCGTCTCTGTATTTTCTCTCTCTGCCAAAAGGAACAACTAGTATTTACAGCATCTTTGAAGTGTTTAGTGATGAAAAACATGAAGAGCTTAAGTTGTTATTAACCATGGAACAAACAACTTCATATGGAGTTTTTTGGGAAGGCTTTACTTAAAATGTCCATGTTCTCTTCACGTTAGAGACGAGAGATCCTATAATTTATATAGGCTCCAAACATGGACTGTAACATCCAACAATTTTCTATGTCACTGGATTATTGGACATGAGCTTACAGACAAAATTGGTCCATGTCCAACCAAAGCCTTTAACTAGATAGATGACGGATCTTTTGAACTTGACAACTTTAGGTACCATGTTTTTATTCATGTATTAGACTGATCCTTTTAGAGACCATGATGGTATAGAATTCTATCCAACAAGCACGGCTGCACTAACTTCAATTATACATATCCCTGCAAAAACAGAAACTCCAATTGTAAATTTTAAATTCACAACTACTTGAATCATACCGCAATAGTTTGCTGCATAACAGGTTTTCCACCAGGGGCATCCGGATCACTACATTATAGAAGAATGAAATCAGTAGTTGGAGAATCGCATCTAATCATAGTAAAATGTAATAATCTAGCCATGATGTATCAGTTGGAAATGGAATAAGAAGACCACTTACTTCATATAATTCTCAAAATACAGCTCGTCCCGAAGTTTTGATGTAAGTTCCAAAACAACTTCTGGATGTTTAAGTTTCAGATGCTTGTTCACAAATTCTGCAGCATGAAAAAGCTTCGTGCATCCCTTTGCTCCACAACCATATTTCCATCCGTATTTTTCATCTCTAATCTTCCTAACATAAGGATCAAGAACTTCAGTGGCAGCTGCATCTAACTTGTCTTTGGCAGTTCTTATCTCCAAAGGATCTTGACCCCTCAACCTCGCCTGCCAACGTGAATCAAGTTTCTTTTCCCACTCTACCCCACTACTTGCAGCATCAGAACTCTTTCCATCGGCTCTAACATGCCTAAGGCCCTTGGCCTCACTTGTCTCAATCATTCCATAATAATCTAACCCATGAATCCGCCAAAGATATGTCATTATTGTATCAAGAAGCTCAACTCCTTCTAGCCCCTTGACAGAGGTCAATCCTCGGACGATAACAACTGGGCCACTGGAGCCACCATGAGATTTATTATCCCTATTCATCTTGTCACTATCAGACCCACCCAAAATGTTATCCTCAATTCCTTTCTCGGAATCAAGTCTCCGTAAGACGGCCTGAGCTTGTTCAATATCAATCTGTATTCTTCGAGGTTCAGAGCTGACAGGAGATGCCTTAGGAGCAGCAGAAATATCAGATTCTTTAGTTGTGCTCCTACTGTGGCGTCTTCTGGTATCTTCATCAGATTGAGGATCACCTGAAGATGAAGCATTGATTCCAGGACCTCTGCAAACATAGTAAGAACTAATTGGTTAGAATTCTTACTAAAGGAAGATAAAATTTCGTGGGTGATAAGTAGAGATAGATATCCTACATGTCCAATGTTCCGCTCTGCAAATCAAGCAAAAAATCTTTGGCAGCCTGACGTGCTGTTTCATTCCTCCTGGAGAAGATGATATCGTATAAAGGTAATATTTGAATAATTGGAACTATAATCACAAAATATATTGTTTTATCACAGATGAAATTACTTTATTTACCCGATCCATCAATCCTTAATATCAGCAGGCCATACCTTTCTATGACAGTAACCAAATTGGTTGGGTGATATTTGTCTTTCAACCTACATACAATGGACATGTTGTTATAACTAAATAAGCTCTAAGTATAAGTAAAGGAGCAAATTCAACAAAGCAATAGCTTAAATACCATTCTTCGTTTTTATGGGCAGCAAAATATGCTCTCTTTTGAGTTGTGATATACTCCGTCCTATATTCTTGGTATCTACAAGATCGAAAGATGGAGTGAATCAGTGACTACAACAAGAACAATTCAGGGAAAACCTTGGAGCAAGCAAAAAGCATGCACCATATACCTGCGTTCCGCTTCTGCTGGTAAGATATCATCTTCAAGTTCCTGAATGAACTGCTTGTATGACATCAAGCCCTCTCTGAAAACATAACAATTTCATCCACATGAACTCATAATTGTTACTTCAGTCTTAGGAAATATGTTCTAACATGTACTTCTTGTTATTCCAGAAACTAAAGTACATCAAAGATCTACAATTTCTCTCAGCTAGTAAACTCCAAGTATTTCAGAACATCTCTTGTAAAAGTAAAAGTAGTCTTCAATAGAAAAGACCAGAATGAAAGCAAGTTGCTGGGTGATACATTAGCTGCCTTTATCTTACTAAGTATGCAACACAGGGATTTTACTTGTCTAACATGACAAATGCAAGTAAACTAGCCTTGTAGTAGATAAACATCTCGGCTTTGTAACACATCAAAGGAGATTAGAGATTAAAAGAATCAGGGCTAATAAATGATAACCCGACTACTAGACCACCCATATTGAGTTTGATCAGATGCAGTAAATCGTTAATGGTTAAAACGACATACCTTTGAGAAGACATAGTGTTGGGACCATCAACATAACCACCGCGTCCTGAATCCCAATCTAACAATTTTTCACATGAGCAGCACAATAAAGTATATAAGACAATGCAACACCCAGAAGCTGATCAAACTATACAATAGCATTTTAATTTAAGGCATGTATCTTAATTCAAGAAAATACACGACCACGAAACTTGTTTGTACCTTCACAACCATATGGCTAAGTCTAAAAAACAAAGTTTACGGGAAGGTATAAGATGTTCTGATATCAGCTAGTTCGTGTATACTGTATAGATCTAATGCCTTCAAATTTGAAAATTTCAGGGACGGGAATTTTGCTGAAGTGTACTATAGACAACAATGGATGCCATTAGCAAGATGCAAGTTGAAGAGGTCAAAAGTAGCAAGATATGAGTGCCAGACTAAAATTCAAAAGATTCGAAACCCGTCTGAACAAATGTTAATTACCAAATTGAATGGAATTATCTGGTTCTTTACTTAAAGAGTTAAAGAATATAAACAGACTAATAGTTCGTGAAAGTATGATCACAGATACTTCAAACATGACATTCTCGTCCCGTAAGAGCCAAACACAAATACGCCTTCTTTATAACTTAATGAAGCAAGAAAAATTGACAGACTAGTGTTAGGAAGGACACTCTACTACACATGCTAAACTTCCTTAGAGGTTGCGTATAAAGGATATATTAACCTTAACACTATTCTAAATTTGCTTACGGTCTGATTAGATCAATTCTCTTTCCATGCCTCAAGAACTGATACAACATTTTGATAATGGTATTAGAAACACGTGATTTATAGTGAAATTCCCAAAAGAAAAACTATAACGTGAAAATAATGGCAATAGACTGTACTTACCAGGGCCGTAGCCTCCACGTCCTGGGTATCTACTATAGCCCCTATCATCGGTATACCTACCGCCCATATCGCGATCATATCCGCCACCATGGTCATACCCAAACCTATACCATTAATTAGAACATAAAAATGGCTTTTGTGGAAACTGGATAGACTTAGATAAAGCAATAGATCTGCAAAATCAATTCAACTTGAAACAATTCAAATAGATGTACAACAATGTAGGTCTCAAATATGGTACTGTAGCTTTCTGAAAGGATTCCACAAGGACAGGGTTACATCAATGATCAAACTTTGATTAGTAATATACAGTGAAACGGGTCAGTACTTATTTCTGATAGGATGTCAATGAGCTAGCTAATCTTTCATTGGTTCCCACCTTCGGTACAGGATAAGTTCGATCAGAACGATGTATGAAATTATTAAACACGAAGATGGCATGGTTTAGTTCGTCTCCTAACTAGATCAGTTATCAGCAAGGTATCAGCCTCGATTCGAGGTGAATACCACAGGAATTGCAGCAACAGACACGAGTATAAACGTCAATGCCAATTTAACCGTAGCTGCAGTCAATAAATTAGCTCAACTATACAGAAGGTAGTAATTTACGACGGACCTGCGATCCCCAGGTCCAAATCCACCCCTAGAGCTTCCTCTTCGACCATCGTAACCACCATCCTCTCTTCTTGACCGCTTATACGGCGGAGGAGACCGCCTGCGGTCCCTGTAAGGAGGAGGACTCGAGCTACCTCGACGCTTGTATCCCCTGTCCCTGGAAGGCGGCGGTGAGGACTGGTTACGATCGTAGCGCGCGGGATCCCGATCATCCTTTCTCTCGCGGGAATCTCTGTCTCGCCGCCTAGGAGGCTGCGGTGGGTCGTCTGACGAAAGTGGAGCTGACGGCGGCGGGGGAGATGAGGACTTCTCGGGATTGTCAGCAGGCTTTTCCTCTTTGCTGTCGTCGAGACGGATGTCGAGGGAGTCCGCTGGTGTCTCCATGATTTCGGCCATGATTTTGGATGGATTGATTGGCGCTTCAAATGGGGACTGGCTTCACCGTCGTTCAAATGAAATACCTAGATGAGGGAGACGAAGAGCGCACTAGACGACTCGACTGATAATTTTGAGCTGCGTCGCAAAATTGGCGACTTTCGGATCAAGAAGATAATATTCGGGTCGGGACTTATAATAATAATTAAAAAAAATCGTTTGAAAACGATTTTTTTCACCAAGATATATCATATTTAAAAAATAAATATTGAAATGATCTATTTTTAAAAATAATTGTCAAAGTATATCTAATAATGATAGACACTTACGAATATGAGTTAATTAATACCGTTACTATGAGTTACGGGTGGAACGTTCGTTAAGTTTTACTCACGACTCGTCTGTCATAAGTAATGTTTTTTATTCTAGACATGACTGCTAGTCACAGTAGGTGTATAAATTTTGTTGGCAACTTTTTATTTTAAATTGCATTTAAGTTGAAATTTAATGTTATAAACTATGTACTGAATTTAATTTTTTTACATTTTTTGAGTTTTTTTTCAACAAAACTACTTAAAAAAATACTATTCAGGTAAACACTCTTATTCAGATATAGGGTAAAATACAACTTTGCCCCCTAAAGTTTACGCCGATTTTAAAATTTCTCATTAAAGTTTAAAGTCTCCCATAATGTTTGAAAATGATGAAAAATCTCATATTACCAATGACGGATAGAGTGTCAACCAAAAAACCTGACATGTGCTATTTTCATGAGGAGATTTTTCATCATTTCCAATCATTATGGGAGACTTTAAACTTTAAAGAGAAATTTTAAAATAGGCGTAAACTTTAGGGGGCAATATCGTGTTTAACCCTTTAAATATATAAATTTAGGTACCCAAAATAGCATTTTTAAAGTATTTGTTTGGACAAACTCATCAAATGAATAAAAAAAATAATTACATAGCTTATAACATTAAATTTTAGCATAAATATACAATTTAAAATATAAAAAATTGCCAACAAAATATTCACACTTACCTGAGAATCTCTGTCTAGCAGAACATAACAGACGTTCTACACGCGACAGACAGTTACGATTATGTATTTGGTAATTAGTTTTGAGAACTAGTTATCTAGCTATTTCATTTTAAAATGTGTCATAATTTAGAAAAGAATTAACATTGTTTTTCTTTTATTTTGGGGGTAAATAGTCTCAATGTAATCACATATTTACTCATGTTATTATTTGTACCACTCATGCAGTTATGTACATTAATATATTTAAATATGTTCTTATTTGTATTACAGTTATTATTCTTATGTGTATTACAGTTATTATTTCATCCATTGTTTCCGTTAAATATATTAAAATGGTAGTTTTATCCTCCTATTCATCTTCAACTCTAAATTCAAAATCTAAATTTCGGTTGAATTCGAACTCAAAATCACATATTTAAATTCAAATTTAACACAAAATACAGATTTAGAATTAAATTAAATCATTATAAAGTATCAATGGGTCGGGCTGGGAAAATGGAATTTCGCCATTTCGGAATATTCACATCATCACATGGTAAACCCAATAACATAGTTAACATAGTTCAGCCTAAAGTATAAAAATCCTTCTGCTTAGAAATAAGGGTTTCTCTCTCGAGTCTTGTGGACATCCTCTCCCGCCGCCGATTCTTTAGCAGCTTCGCGTGCAGCTATCAACCGAGCAAACAACAATGGTGGCCGCCAAGAAGACTGTAATCTTTCTTCCCCTTTATATCTTATTACTAAGCGTTCGATTCTGCAACCATTGGCCTATGTACTGCATTTCCTTACCCTTTCGACTTCACTCACGCAGAAGAAGACGCATGAGAGCATAAACAACAGGCTCGCTCTTGTTATGAAGAGCGGAAAGTACACCTTGGGGTACAAGACTGTGCTCAAGTCCCTGAGGAGCTCCAAAGGTTTGTATTATCCTCTGTTTTTACTTCTCTGATTTACTGTAAGATCAGATCAGTTGCTCGAGCATTAGGGTATCCTTTAGGTTGATGATCCATTGATCAGGGACTTGCATAGTTAGGTGAATGTATCTGTTTAGCTAATTTCCGTATAAGATGTATTCTGATTTTGAAGTCATATTTTTGATCATTGGTGGATTGTTGAAATTATTGCACCTAATTTCGATTGCTACATTTATCTATTCTTCAATACAATTCGCAATCACTTTGTAACGTAGCAACGTTTCGTGATTCTGGAAATATGTACAAAATACAGTTCAAGCGCTGTATTTCAATTTCAATTGTTGTTTATGCCTCTCCATATCAAACATTTTATAACGTTCATTTGTTATCGACGTAGGAGTTATTTATTTTTGTCAATCAGTGTTTTAGAGTTGGATTACTATGCGATTTTCAGGTAAGTTGATCATCATTGCCAACAACTGCCCTCCTCTTAGGAAGTCTGAGATAGAGTACTATGCAATGCTTGCCAAGGTTGGAGTTCACCACTACAACGGAAGTAAGTTAATCTCCTCATTGCCAATACTGTTTCAATTACCGTGAGAAAAAACAGATTTTTTTAGTGTCTATTTCTAGCATCTCTGGAAATGCCTGATTTAATTGTTAAGTTTTTGAGGAGATTGTACTGCCTTGTAAATAATGGGTTGAACTTGAACCTCGATTTAAGTACTGGAAATGGCCTAGGGGACGGACTTTTTCGTAGTGAACTACATGCTGTACAATCTACATAAACAAGCATAGGGTTTTCAACAGCATACATCTATGCATATATATTTTGAAGTAGGTTCTTTTTAGTTGATTTATCTATTGGTTCTGGTAATTGAAATGGAAGAGAATAATGGAATAGTGTCTCTTTAACGGTATAGCAATAGTCGTGATATTGTTTCACACTTCATGTTTTATGTATTTACGATGTGATCGTTGCTTGTTCACATTATTCTGTTCTCAAATTTATTTTATTCGTTCTGCTTGGGAAGTTCTTTATCATCATGGAGCATGAACAAAGAAAATAGCCATTTTTAGTCCTGTTGTTAATATACATGCTAGGGATGATAAAAAAAGACGGTTGGACCGAATTCCCGGCAAGACCGGTTCGAGACCGAGCGTTTTTTTCCCTTTAAGGCCGGACTCGGTCTCGGGCTTTCTCCCGAAAGCCTGATTAGGACCAGACCGGATCAAATTTATTATGCAAACCCTAAAAACCAATGATGTATGTTTGGAACTATGTGAGAAAATGAACTTTGTTTAGAATTTTGTATGTTTGTCACTTGATTGATTTGTACTTGCATGTTTGTTACTTTGATTCCAATGATGTTTGTATTTGGACAATTTTATTTATTTTTGGTTCATATTCGGTCATTGACCGAGACCGATCCGAGTCAAGAAAGACCGACTAGGTTGGATTTTTTTGGCCGAGGTTGGTCTCGGTCCTCCAGAAACAACCGAAATTTCGGTCTCGGTCTTGCCTTCAAAACCGGACCGGACCGTCCATGATCAACCCTAATACATGCTGATAAGTGGTTTGTTTTGCATATGCAGACAATGTAGATTTGGGAACGGCCTGCGGTAAGTATTACAGGGTCTGCTGCCTCAGCATCATCGACCCAGGTATGTCTGTCGATAGCAAATTGGTTGACACTGTCACTGTCTTTATACCCAAACATCAGTTTGACTCATATTTGTTTTGGTTTCTCAGGTGATTCTGATATCATTAAGAACATGCCAGGAGATCACTAGGCTAGGCAAAAAATGGTTTTAAGATTCGATTTCTCAGCTTTATGTTTCGGACATGCAGAGATAATTTAACGAAGCGATCATTACACCTTATTTTGCTGTTCTCTTCATTCATTTGCCCGAAAACATACTCCATATCATCGTTTTGTATCAGATTTTATAGATTTGATTGATGATTGGTGGTATTTTGAGAGTGTGATACTGTGATGTGTGTTGCTTGGGTTTAGAGCTTAGGGCATTTTTTTATAAGTTTCCTGCGGGCTGCCCTAAAGGGTCCATGTCCATCAGCATGCGGGCTGCCCTAAAGGGTCCATCAGCATTCGGGCTGTCCTAAAGGATCCGTCAGCACTCGGGCTGTCCTAAAGGACCCGTCAGCATTCGGGCTATCCCGAATTATCAATTATAGAATTAAGTATTGAAAGCAATTAATTTTTTAATAATAATCTAGATCCTAATCCAAAATAAATACTACTTTTAAAAAGTTTTAACCATTGCAATTCTAACTTAAATTTCATAAATAAATATTGTAAGCAAGATTTAATGTACAAATTTGAAGATTCAATACTCTCTATTTTTTCCAAAAAAAATTACCATTCAATTTTAATTTATTTTAGGTGTAATTGATTGATGATATTTTTATCCCAATCGATAGGGCTGATCATGGGCGGGCCAGATTGGTCTTGGAGGCAGGACCCAGGCCGAGACCAAAATTAATATCAAAATTGACCAAAAAAGCCCCCTGAGTCAGTCTTGCTTGACTCGGGCCGGTCTTGGACCAAATTTTTTAGTAAAAAAAAATCAACTGAATTGACCAAAAAAATCACTGGAATTTTGGTCTTGAACCCGCTCACTTCTCGTCTTCCATCGCACTTCCCTTATGGAACCAATCCAAGAGTTGTTGAATGCTTCAAGGTCATGAATTATTAGTGTTTCAAGGACACACCATGAATTTCTAGGGTTTTCTTCAAGGTCGTGATGGTCCGGTCCTGGTCGGGCTTTTTAGAAAAAAGTCTGAGACCGAGATCAAGACCGACATTGAATAAAAAAAAAACGTACGCTCGATTTCAGTCCTAATCAAGCCAGTCTTATCGAAAATTCGGTTCAATCTGTTTTTTTTATCAGCACTACCAAGCCAACTGATAGATCTTAATGAAAAAGAAAATGACATTAAATTAAAGTGTTCGGCGTGGCGTGGACGTTTGACGGTGGCGCCTCTCTTTGACGTGCATGGTCCCACCAGTTTTAGTTTATTTTAATATTTTATCCATTTCGTAGGAATAAGGATCAATCAATCAATGAAAATTCGTCTTTCTCCTCTCTCGGCGGCTGCGGCGGTGCGATGGTCGTGCTTTCCTGTCTCTCTCAATCGCGAATCGCTACTCTCTAAAACTAAAAGCCCTGGTGCGATCTGGATTGAATCTGGAGGAGCGATTGTATATTGCGCGTCGGAGCGGCGTGTCTAGATCCGCGATCATAATGGGGAATGCTAACGGAAGAGAAGATGGAGCGAACGGCATGGACGATCCCAACAGTAGATCCAACGGCATACCAGTCAGACGTGAAATTTACGCGTCGAATTTGCCTGGCTATGTGACGTCGTCGGAGTTGATGGCGCACTCTCCTCCCCCCAGTCCCGGCCGGTCTAGATCTCCTCTCCTGTTTAGTCATCAGGTCATCCCTCTCCGCGGACTATTATGTTTTTTCATTTTCTTCTTCTCCTGATTGGTCAATGGTGATTTAATGATTAATCATGTAGTCTACTGAATCAATCGGTGATTGCTCATATTAATAGTTAGATACTCAACGTGTCTTTTCCTATTTTTGATTGAAGCAAGTATCTTTAATATTAGTTTTCTTAATATTCACGTCAAAAGGCACTAACTGCTACAGGATACTGGAATTGATTGTAGAACGTCTCTTGATCAAGAGAGGAAAATCAATTAGTTATTGGGGATTCAAGTAGAACGTAGAAGCAGTTTTATTGGTTGCCTCTTAAATCAATCATAATTCTATTCTCTATGAATATTGGCTTATTTGATCCGTTTGATTTTATCTATCTCAAGCTACATTCTTATCGTGTCTAGTATTTGGCCAGAATTGTTCATCTCTAACGTAAGTTACAATATATGTGTGATTGATACACAAAATGTTGCTATGTTTCATATTATTTTTTTGTCAAATAAAACCTCATCGGAATGTGTTTTTGGCTTCTGTAAGGAGATTTTGTGATGTTGCCTTTGGCTCGAGTCTCTGCTGCTGCTGGCTTCTGTAGTCCTGTTTAAGAGCCGTTTGATATAATTTTTTTTTTTTTGTGTAATTGTCTATTAAATGAGTCTCAATGGGTTATCTTAGCTTCATTTTACTTAGATACCATCGGATTAAGTTTTGGGATTCAATGTTATCTTGGGAATGAATTTATCCTGTTTAGGCATATGAACCATTCAATTTTTGCTTCTAAAAAATAACATGGATAATCATGAAAGTCTATAGATTGGATGAAAGTGCATAAAATCTCCTCTTTTCATTTTACCTGGGAAAGCTGAGGTGCAAAGATATGATTTTCAATACTAACAGCATCATTCCTTCTCATGAATAACCTCCTTACTGATGTTTTCAACTTATGCATCTGCTTGTTTAATTCTAGGTTCCGTTAGCTCCGTTACCGAGGAGTGATGCCATTGCCCCTCCCTTTCTCAATCAGATTAGGCAGGCTGAGACCCAAGGAGTTGTCCATCCTAATGAAGGAGGAATCCCCATTGTAATCACATGGATGTTTGGTGGATCTGACGTGGTTGTGGAAGGGTCTTGGGACAACTGGAGCTCAAGGCAAGCAAATGGCTTTAGTCTTTTCACGGTTAATTAGATATACCATAGTTCCTCTAGCTGATCTACTTTTCTGATTGCTTGTGCTACCAGGAAGAAAATGCAAAGATCTGGTAAAGACCATACTCTCCTTATGGTTCTACCATCAGGCATATACCATTACAAATTCGTAGTGGATGGCGAATGGAGATACGCTCCTGACCTGACCCATATATCTGATCAGATGGGCCGTCACTGCAATCTCCTCGATGTTAATGTAAGTTCTCTAGCAATATACATGTCTCTTTGGTGAATGGATCAATTTATAGATGAAAATGTATTTATGGAAACACCTCTTGTGAGTTTCATTTCTACTACAGGCCTATGTCCCTGAAACCCCCGATAGCATAGCAGAATTTGAGCACCCCCCATCTCCGGAATCTAGCTACAGTCAAGTGCTTCCTACTGAGGAGGATTTTGCCAAGGAACCAGCATCAATGCCTCCTCAGCTTCACCTTACTGTCCTTGGGGTGGAGAGCTTTGACAAACCAAGTGCATCCCGGCCTCAGCATGTCGTCCTCAACCATCTTTTCATAGAGAAAGGAAGGGCATCTCATTCCATTGTTGCATTGGGTCTGACTCACAGATTTCAGTCTAAGTACGTAACTGTTGTGCTTTACAAGCCTCTTAAAAGGTAAACCCACTTCCGTTGCTTTCTGTAAAGACATTTAACCTGTTCTTTCGTGGTTCTTTTTCGTTTCCCTGGAACTGAAAGGAACTTGTTCGGTGTTGAAAGAGAGCACTATGACTTGTAGTGCAGGTAGGTTCTTGGTCCGCTTTTTGTACTATAGAATAAGATATGGTTGTCCTTTGAAGTATACAACAGTTGGCAATTTAACAAAGATATGTTATCGTTGCCAAGAGTAATTACCATATGCTTGTGTAATGCAATTAAGTAAAGCAGATCCATGTTGTAACTCTACAGGGAAAATGAATGAAAACTGTTATCTTAATGTTTGCAATAAATGATATTCAGTTGAGGATTGATGAAGATTTTCATAAAATTGTTTTTTTAAAATTATTATTCATATATTTTGTGCTTTTTTTCTCGCATGGTAAATACAAAATCAGCATTATGTCTGTTACATGATAATTGGACAAAAAATTGAGTGAGCATTATGTCTGTTAAGTGACAATTGGAAAGATCGACCAATCATCACAAAGACTTACTATTATTATACCATTTAAATTTGAGTTAATAGGTCTAATGGTACATATGTTTGGGTCATGTGATCAGATTGTACCTTATGTTGTTTATTGGTACCTTAAGTTTTCAGAATGTTGTTATTTAGTTCAAATTACTGTTGCCGTCAAGTTTAACTAACAGAATGTTGATGTGGCGCTGGCGTGACGCTGATGTGGCGGGTGGAAAATAAAAATAAATAAAACAAATTATAAAATTTTTTATATATTAATAAAATTTATTAAAAAAAAAAATGAAAACTGGATAATAAAACTAGGGTTCGACCCTTGGGTCTAATTGACCCAACCTAGGGTCGAACCCTGGGCTGGGTTGGACTCCCACCAGGTCGCCTTACCTGGGCGACCATGTCTGGGTTGGACCCAGCCATGGGTTCGACCCTGGCTGGGTTAATTGGACCCCAAGGGTCGGTAGAACCCAGGTAAGGCGACCTGGTGGGGTCCAACCCAACCCAGGGTTCGACCCTAGGCTGAGTCAATTGGACCCCAAGGGTTGAAACCTATTTTTTTAATATAGTTTCGATTTTTTTAAAATAAATTTATAAAAAAATAATTTTTATTAATATATAAAGTTTTAAAATATATTTTTCATTTTTAAATTAAATATTATATATCTACGTGACGCTGATGTGCTGTTGATATAGACTATTTAACAGAAAAATCTAGCGGTTGACTAACAGAATAACATCTTTCAAACATAACGGACCATTTGACCACATCAAAAAACATATATTACCATCCGATCACATGACCCAAATATATGGTAACTATTAACCCTTTAAATTTATTTAAAGTGTCAAATAAGACACTGTTTACATAATGTACCGGTGTGGTTATTAGCACTTGATATTATTAAGCCATGCTATTAACAAAGAAATTCAATTAACCGAATTTGTTCAAGGTTCACAAAACCAAATCTGAAATACCAAACCGACAAGGAAAGAATAAACTAGACACAAGAAACACACCATGAACAAGACGAGGCAACCCCACAATTCAAACGAAGCAAACGTCAGATAACCCAACAGAGATAATGTCCTCATAAACTCCAAATCCTTCTGCCTCAACTCTTTTTTTTACCTTCTTTGAGTTGTTGAGATGGGGTCTGTCCTTACTTGGCCATCATGACCTTGACGAACTCTTCATAGTTGATCTGCCCATCACCGTCTACATCAGCCTCACGGATCATCTCATCGACCTCCTCATCGGTAAGTTTCTCACCGAGATTGGTCATGACGTGGCGGAGCTCAGCAGCGGAGATGAAGCCGTTTTGGTCTTTGTCGAAAACCCTGAAAGCTTCCTTCAGCTCCTCCTCTGAGTCGGTGTCTTTCATCTTCCGAGCCATCAAGTTGAGGAATTCAGGGAAGTCAATGGTACCGTTGCCATCAGCATCCACCTCGTTGATCATATCCTGCAGCTCTGCCTCAGTAGGGTTCTGCCCAAGCGATCTCATAACAGTCCCAAGCTCCTTGGTGGTAATACAACCTAAAATCAGAATATCAACAATTACATCCAGCAACACACAATTCTAAATCTAAACTACAGCACATCCTAAAAGATAGTTAGATCGCCCCATTTTGTTCACTACATCACATTAAAGTTCTCACTTTGTGATAGGCATTAACAATTTTAAAGATGGTTTCTGGAAGTGAATTACTGGATTGAAATACTGTACAGATACATTAATTTCCAGTGAAGGTCACAACACATCCTGTTTTGCATCATGAACACTCTAGCAAGAAACACAAAATCTGCATATCTCTATAACAAATAGAATGGCATTTTGAAACTATAATGCTAAGCTAATAATACTTGGGGCACGTCAAAAAGTAGCAACTGTTATGATTTAATTGCTCAGCAAGAAGATGAGGATACATTAACAAGAATAAGAGTAGTAGTCTTGGTACTAAAACATAATTACTTGCATGAATTTGACAAAAAGCGTCCAGAATATTTCCTATTTCCCATTAAATCTGTTTTCTGTTGAGATGAACAACTGCTTCAGATAATACAGTTGCTGGTAAATATTAAACAGTGGTGTAAGCCGATGCAACAGTGGTGTCAAAGTGCTTTTCTATCATATATCTTTAGAAGCAGTTTCGGTATCTCTAATCAAACCCTATTTACGGTTATTTTGGGTACCAAAAATTACTTATTTAACCTTCAACTACACTTCCACATGCACGATCAAGGCAACAACTCATTTCTCTCCTCTCACGACTCTTCCCCTACTCATTTTCCAAGTCCTAACTTCCAGACACTCACTTGATTAAGTTAACAAAATCAAAAACTTTATCCATTTGATGTTGTCTGGAGCTGTAATTGGATTATTTCTTACTAAGCAACTCTTACAAGGTCACATATAATGTATAACACTCATTTTCTCCTCTTATAATCTTGTATTTACTTTCTAACCAATTACATGGGACCTAAGGCCAGATGAACAATATGTATGTATGTTTTTTTTTAAGTTTTACTGCAAAATCCTGTGTCAATTGCAAATAATTCTTCCAATTATCTACAAATTAAATAAACGGCAACGTAGCACTTTGCAGAATCCAACCATTAGCAAAGGAACTGCAAACGAGCTCTATTTTCAGAATAGCCAGAACAGAAATTCCAACCTTTGAATCCGAGGCAGACAACAGGTCGCGTCAAATGATATTTAACAAGGAAAGCTTGTTCACCACGAACTATCTTAAATCATCAAAGCACATGTTGAACACGTTCCAGACAGGATTCAATAAAAATACAGATAATAAAATCAATCCGAAACGAGCAGAGCTCAAGCTAATAGCAGTAGCAGCATATAGATCTCGATACTGAAGAGCTTGACGAGAGAGAACTAACCATCGCCGTCTTTGTCAAATAGGCTGAAAGCCTCCTTAAACTCGGAGATCTGATCTTCGGTCAACTGATCCGCCATAGTGGTAGTGGTAGAGAAGAAGAAACGCCCGATAGAGAACCGAGAGTGAAGATGGAGAAGAGGAGACAAACGTCGATAGGAGAGAATGGAGGAGCTTAAAAATAGTTTCGAGTTATTAATCAGAGGCAAATGTCTTTTTACAGAAAATTGCAACTGTGCACCCCCAAACTTTAAGAGTTTCCTATTGCATCCTACACTTATTATTTAAGCAGATCTGATATTACATTTTAGAATATAGTGTAAAATACCATTGTGATTTTTAATGTTTGAATCAAAATTGATTTTTCCTTTTAATGTCTTTAAAAAAAAAAATCATTTATTGATGATTATCAATCGAGTCCGTCAATTTTTTTATTCAAATTTAATATAATATATATTTTAAAATTGTAAAAAAATATCACAACAAAATCTTTTTATATATTACAATTGAGTTCTTATTCAATCAGAATTTAATTGAACCCTAATTGAAATGGATGGTTAGGGTCTGGGTCTTGACCCAGACCAACTCGTCTATGGGTAGAGGTTTGGATCAAGACACAGACCTTTGTCGATCTAAACAAACCCACACATGTGCGAGCAAGTGTGGGTCAAGACTCTGATCCCTTCGATTGTTGGTTAATTAAATTGAAGCTTCCGGACTCAATTGTAACATATGGAGAAGTTTTGAAGGAATTTGTAATGACATTTTTAAAGTTGTCTATTATTTTACAATTTTCAAACACATATTATATTAAGTTGAATGAAATTCTAACCTAATGAATAAAATAGATTATAACCAAATATAAAATTTTGTTCATAAACATTTGGCACTGTGGGATTTAATCCTAGAATATTTAATCATCATTGGATCTGTGGCGCAATGGTAGCGCGTCTGACTCCAGATCAGAAGGTTGCTTGTTCGATTCACGTCAGGTTCACATTTTCCTTTTTTTACAGCCCCATTCCTCCCACTGCAATAAATCGTTTCTTTACGTCATCAGATCTTCTTTATATTTGGTATTTGAGAAAAATACCGACCAATCTTATATCAACGTTGGATCTGTGGCGCAATGGTAGCGCGTCTGACTCCAGATCAGAAGGTTGCGTGTTCGATTCACGTCAGGTTCACATTTCCCTTTTTTACAGCCTCATTCCTCCCACTGCAATAAATCGTTTCTTTACGTCATCAGATTTTCTTTATTTTTGGTATGGGAAAAAAAGACCGACCAATCTCCTAGATTTCACGACAATGACAGTCTTGTCTCACTCAACATGGAGGGAGTGTGTTTCTAAATTCTATATGTGTTTCTTTCCTGCCATAGTGATTTCTAGGGTTTCTGGATGGAAGATTAGGAGGAGTCTGTGTCTTTTTTTAGTGGCATGCAGTCTGGGAGTAACCCACGTTTCTGGATACAGCAGCAATGACTTTCCTCCTTGTCCACACTTGGTGTTTGGAGCTGGAAAATCAGCGTATCAGGTCTGTAATTTCATTTTCCTTCGTCATCTAGGGTTTATAATATCATCATCATCATTAAAAAGAAACACAGATTCTGGTATTTCTGGAATATATCTGGTATTGGTAGATGGAGGGTGCAGCTTATGAAGATGGCAGAACTCCAGTCTGGGAGTAACCCACGTTTCTGGATACAGCAGCAATGACTTTCCTCCTTGTCCACACTTGGTGTTTGGAGCTGGAAAATCAGCGTATCAGGTCTGTAATTTCATTTTCCTTCGTCATCTAGGGTTTATAATATCATCATCATCATTAAAAAGAAACACAGATTCTGGTATTTCTGGAATATATCTGGTATTGGTAGATGGAGGGTGCAGCTTATGAAGATGGCAGAACTCCAATTATAGAGTAACCCACGTTTCTGGATACAGCAGCAATGACTTTCCTCCTTGTCCACACTTGGTGTTTGGAGCTGGAAAATCAGCGTATCAGGTCTGTAATTTCATTTTCCTTCGTCATCTAGGGTTTATAATATCATCATCATCATTAAAAAGAAACACAGATTCTGGTATTTCTGGAATATATCTGGTATTGGTAGATGGAGGGTGCAGCTTATGAAGATGGCAGAATTCCAATTATAGAGTAACCCACGTTTCTGGATACAGCAGCAATGACTTTCCTCCTTGTCCACACTTGGTGTTTGGAGCTGGAAAATCAGCGTATCAGGTCTGTAATTTCATTTTCCTTCGTCATCTAGGGTTTATAATATCATCATCATCATTAAAAAGAAACACAGATTCTGGTATTTCTGGAATATATCTGGTATTGGTAGATGGAGGGTGCAGCTTATGAAGATGGCAGAACTCCAGTCTGGGAGTAACCCACGTTTCTGGATACAGCAGCAATGACTTTCCTCCTTGTCCACACTTGGTGTTTGGAGCTGGAAAATCAACGTATCAGGTCTGTAATTTCATTTTCCTTCGTCATCTAGGGTTTATAATATCATCATCATCATTAAAAAGAAACACAGATTCTGGTATTTCTGGAATATATCTGGTATTGGTAGATGGAGGGTGCAGCTTATGAAGATGGCAGAACTCCAATTATAGAGTAACCCACGTTTCTGGATACAGCAGCAATGACTTTCCTCCTTGTCCACACTTGGTGTTTGGAGCTGGAAAATCAGCGTATCAGGTCTGTAATTTCATTTTCCTTCGTCATCTAGGGTTTATAATATCATCATCATCATTAAAAAGAAACACAGATTCTGGTATTTCTGGAATATATCTGGTATTGGTAGATGGAGGGTGCAGCTTATGAAGATGGCAGAACTCCAATTATAGAGTAACCCACGTTTCTGGATACAGCAGCAATGACTTTCCTCCTTGTCCACACTTGGTGTTTGGAGCTGGAAAATCAGCGTATCAGGTCTGTAATTTCATTTTCCTTCGTCATCTAGGGTTTATAATATCATCATCATCATTAAAAAGAAACACAGATTCTGGTATTTCTGGAATATATCTGGTATTGGTAGATGGAGGGTGCAGCTTATGAAGATGGCAGAACTCCAATTATAGAGTAACCCACGTTTCTGGATACAGCAGCAATGACTTTCCTCCTTGTCCACACTTGGTGTTTGGAGCTGGAAAATCAGCGTATCAGGTCTGTAATTTCATTTTCCTTCGTCATCTAGGGTTTATAATATCATCATCATCATTAAAAAGAAACACAGATTCTGGTATTTCTGGAATATATCTGGTATTGGTAGATGGAGGGTGCAGCTTATGAAGATGGCAGAACTCCAATTATAGAGTAACCCACGTTTCTGGATACAGCAGCAATGACTTTCCTCCTTGTCCACACTTGGTGTTTGGAGCTGGAAAATCAGCGTATCAGGTCTGTAATTTCATTTTCCTTCGTCATCTAGGGTTTATAATATCATCATCATCATTAAAAAGAAACACAGATTCTGGTATTTCTGGAATATATCTGGTATTGGTAGATGGAGGGTGCAGCTTATGAAGATGGCAGAACTCCAAGTATAATGGACACCTTTGCTCACTCTGGTGTGATTCAATCTCTCTATACATCTAATATAGTGTCCATTCATCAAAGTAAATGGTCTTGACCGAGCCCTGATTGTTAGAATCGATTTCGCAATACACACATAAACTGATGAAGAATAACGAGAATTTAGAGAGATTTTACGTGGTAATACCTCTTCGAGGTAACCTCCACGACGGTTTCAATGTATTGATAATTGTTCATTTCTCTTACGAATTGTTGTCTAGAATACATTGATGGAGAAGTATATATATTCAAAACTATGACTAAGTGCAAAATTTCAACTTAAACATGTTGGTTGTGTGAAACTACAAGATCAACACGTTTTCCATGTGGAAAACATGCACTCTAAGCCACTCGTGTTTGACCACCGTCCAACCGAGTCGCCCATGTGGAAAACATGCACCGTCCAAGTCGAGCAGCCCACGTGGCACCGTCCACATGAACCGCGTGACGTGTGAATATTAATGCGTAAACTAACATTACATATTAATCATGATCTATAACCTAACACTGATCCCTACCCATTCAGACTTGAACTCTCTCGATTGAAGCTCAATTGAGTCTCGATCGAATCGGAACTCAATTGTAGCATTTGGAAAAATTTGAAAATGTTAAATTATGACAATTTTAAAAGTTTATGTTATTTTTACAATTTTTAAAACTCGGATGGAAAAATTATTAGTTGGTGCAAACTTACATAAAAATTCAAAATCTAACTCAACATTGGTATAGACAATGTCGTATTTTACATTCTCATGTGGGATCTTTAAGTCTATAGGACGGACTATTTTATATTGTTACTTGTTAGGGATGTTAATGATGTTCAGGTTAAGCTCGGGGATGTTTTTGTTAATAACTTAATTATAAGTGTTCGCTTCGTTCCCTCTCCCTCGACCATGTTTCGTTTTCCTCTCGTCTTCTCTGGGGTCAGGACTTCTGAATAAACCGAACATTTCTTCCAAGCTAACAGAATTTAGAAAGCTCCGAGAATCTGTGCATAGGCCATGGAAATGGAACCTCCTCCTTCTTCTTCTCGGCTTCCTCCACCTTGCCATGCACTTCTGCCGAATTGCAGCGACCTCTCCCGCCATCAGACAGCGTTTCTCGACAAGCATTTCACGCGCCTGGAAGATCTACCGGCCGTCGGGGTCCTCGCTACCGAGCTCAGCTCAAACTGCGACAGCCTGGACGGTAATCTCGTGGCACTTAGAGAGAGGCTCAAGAAGCTCGTTGTTTCGTGGATCTATCGCTCCGTCGCGGCGAAATCTTCGATGCAGAAGCTCGGTATCAAGTTGGAGAATCTCAGTATCTGCACTTGCCGCAGTAATTTCAAATTCATCTCACGCTCGAGCTATTCGTTCTTATTCACATGCTTATTCCTCCACTTTCTGTCGTTTCATTAGTCATTACCCATATGAAGAAAATTGTGCCAAATTCGCATGCTATCCTGGATGCTGCATATTCATGTTCTGTTGGTGGCTTTGATAGTGCTGATAGGCAGGACTATTGTTTGTAGATGTTGCAGAATCAAACAGGATTGAGAAACTTTTCAAAGTTGAGATTCCTCAGCTTGCAAAGGAAGTGCAGCTAATTGAAAATCTCCGCAAGTATGTCGGTGAGATTCGTATTCAGCCCCCTTGTTCTGTTTTTATTTTTCCCTTCTATTTGTCTCGGGATATTCTGATTAAGTTCGTTCTTGAGAATTTGGTTTTGAATTTTGATGGTAAAATTGACGATTTAGCTTTTCCAGTACCTGTTTACTCGTAGTTACCTACATATTCATGAGTTGCGTACATGTTCTGTAAGAAGGAAAAAATGATTATTTACTTGTCGTAGGTAAGGAAATTGCTGTCCAAGCTATATTTGAATTTCGATGCTTGATTCAGTTAGAAAATTTTGCCCCGTAGTTTGAGTCAATTAAGTAAATTAGTATGATTCTCAAAACAAGTGAGGGAACTGCAACGTTTCCATAAATGAATCTGAAAACCATAACATAATTATGGCTGTTAACTTTGGACCAATGTTGTTCCTATTCCAAAGAGAAGGCAATATCTTACATTTACTGAAAAACTACAGACACTGCTTCACAGTTGGAAGTGCTCATCGGAGATCTTGAAGATGCAGTTTTCTGCATTATGAATCGCCACAGGGTGAGTAATATCTTCAACATTTATTACTCTTGAATGGCCTTCATACATGCCTTAGTTGCTTAAATTCACGATTTTTTTATTACTAATAGCTGTAACTGAATTTCTTTCTTATCTTGCCATTCAGGAATCAGGTTTGAATCAAGATAAATTGCATCAAGCCGTAAAAGCCATGAATTCTATTGAGGAAATGTTAATCTGTGTTTTGAAATCCCAGACTCAATGGGACTCTCTTCTTAGATCTGTTGATAATAGAGTGGATCAGACATTGGCTGTTCTCAGGCCGAAAGTTATTGCAGATCACAGAGCTCTTCTTGCTTCACTGGGCTGGCCACCAAAACTATTGACAACCAATGCAGAGAACGAAGAGATCTCAAGTATTCCAAACCCACTGGTTTTAATGCAAGGGGACAAGAGAAAGAGCTACTCTTCCAGCTTTCTTGCTCTCTGTGCACTGCAACATCTGCAGAAAAAGAGGGAACAGCGAAAGCAAAACCACACTAAAAAGGAAACCGGTCTTTGGGCCATTGATGAACTGGTCTCTCCAATTGCAGCACGAGTAGAGTACCATTTCACTAAATGGGTTAACGAGCCAGAATTTATGTTCGCTCTTGTGTTCAAACTTACAAGGGATTTCATCATCGGAGTAGAAGAAGTATTGCAGCCTTTGATTGATGAGGCTAGATTGTTAAGCTTTAGTGCCAGAGAAGCTTGGGTCTTTTCAATGGTCCAAATTCTTGCTGACTTCCTGAAGAAAAAGGTTTTCCCTGTTCTTGCTGAAAACTATAATGAGAAACCCAAGAGACGCGAAGTTTCATCCTCGTGGCTTCACTTGATCGACCTCATTGTTGCTTTTGACAAACGAATGCACTCACTTGTTAAATCAGAGACCTGTATATATATGGATGATCAAACTTTCCAAGGGCTAGGAATACCGATATTGAATATTTTCTGCGAGATGCCAATTTGGCTCAAGATCTGGGCAAGGATAGAGTTCAAGGATGCTTGGGAGAAATTCAGAGCTGAATTTGGAGATGACAGGGGTTGGATGCTAACTACAAAGCACGATACTGGCTTAAATACTTCTGAAGCTTCGGAAACCTATCTATTTGCTACGAGGGAAGACTACAAAGCTCTACCCATTGTAGACTCTGTACTCAAAATTGCATGGGTGATGGTTGAGCGAGGTCAATCAATTCCATCCATTCCGCTTCGGATCCAGTTTATCCGATCAACAACAGTAAGATTCATTTGGCACTTCTTTAACCTATTGATTTCACATTGTCAAATTGGTGCACTGCATGCTGACAGTAATGATGATGTTGATGATGATGATGATGATGAAGACACCATTGTTAGGGTTTGTCTAGCAATTAACAGTGCAAGGTATCTTGAAAGTAAACTGCAGGAATGGAGCGATGATGTCAATTTCCTGGACATGAGTATCACGGAGAGTGATGATACTTGCTTTTTCAGGGAAGAGATAAAAGGTCTAGCCGAGCTAGAGACGAGTTGGCTTATGGAGATAATCACCTTTATTCTCCGAAGATTTGAAATTCAGAGTTCAGACTACGTGCGAAACTGGGATGACTTTGAGTTGCAACCAGATTCTACGTCGTCAAATTTTACCATATCTTTCAGCCTTCTAGAAGCATTGGATGCCTTGAGATGTCACCTTCACGTAATCAAAACAACTTTGAATTCCAAGGACTTTTTAGATTTATGGCGAAGCATTGCGGATGGTCTCGACCATTTTATCTTCTTCAGCATCATTACAAGTGCTGCTCGGTTTTCTAGTGTTGGGGTTGATCGGTTTGGAACTGAAATGGCAGCCTTATATCTTGCGTTTCAGCCGTATTGCACTCGCCCTGAAGCATTTTTGCCTTGCATTAGGGATTCTTTAAAGGTGTTCAATATGTGTGAGGAAGAAGCACAGAAGTTGATGGTAGCCTTATCTGACATTGAAAGGGAGGAGAGTTCTTTGCATTCTGTTGGGGTTTCTCAGTTATCTTCTAAACAGGTGTACACCATTTTGAGGAAGAGGGTGTTTTAGACTTGATCTTTATATATATATGTACGGTCTGTTAAAGCATGTTGTTAACACAACTGGTTTTGTGTTTATATATACGTGAAATTTTGATACATATTTTTTTTTATTTGTTGAGAAACTTCAGTAGTTGATTTGATAAAAGTGACAAATTCGTCATTCGGATTAAAATTGGACTAGATTTCTAGCCTTAGTTTGATTTGATCTTCAATTAATTACTTGACCAAGATACAATTCACTAGAAAAACATAACATTATTATTATGTAATTAAGAGGGGTTAATTATGGTTAATAAAGGTGGAGGTTGTCTTAAACATCCAGCTGCCTCTACAGCCGAGGGAGGACATCCTCTGATGGCCCTTCACCAAGGATGGAGACACCAATGTAAGGTCAGTCTATCATAGACCGAAGGAACGTGATCTGATAGCAAATGGAGGCAACATGCATGGAACAACATGTTGGGCGAACATTTGGGCAGCACAGGCTTGGCCAAAAGTCAAGACCTTCATGTGGAAACTTCAATCCAACGTCATCGTCGTCCGTTCGAACTTGGAGAGGAGAGGACTACCAACAGCACCGCTTTGCCCAGCCTGTGATGAAGTTGAGACTCACGCACAGTGTGGCAGCATGTGGTCGGCTTGGACGCTGGAGGGGTAGCTCAACAAGCGGTGGCAGATTGGATCTTCACGGGGACCGAACCGACATCATTCACCAGCGGGGCATACATGGAAAGGACGTGGGAATTGTGCATGCTCACCTATTGCCTATTGGTCAATATGGAAAGACAGGTGCAAGCTTGCCTTCGAGAACAAACGGCTGAACCCGACAATGGTTGTGATGGAGATCCTAAAGGCATATGGAGAACTAAGACCAGCGAAGACAAGAGGGTCGAGACAGATGACACAGGTCGGGGCCGCAACATAGAGCTCGAGACCAAACAGGTACTATACGGGGGGGTTGGCACGGATCCGGTACGGGTGGATCAATAGAAAAATTGGAACCTAAGGCCATTCTATAAGCAGTAAAGCTGGCGGTGGAGAAGCGCTAGATGGTTATAAAGCACATTCGAGGTAAGACTTTTTTATGGAGGATTGATACTTTAATGGATAATGTGAAGTTCCTAGCTAGATCCATGGATGTTATTAATTGGGTGGCTATTTCGAGAACCACAAATAAATATGTGGACTGAATAGCAAACCAGACTAGATTACGGGTGTGTCCTTCGGATTATGTTACGATACTTGTTCATTTTGATGGAAAAAAAATAGAGTGAAGTGTGGAACCAATTATATGGGTTTAATTTAGTGACCTTATTGGCTTATTGTAACTACGATAAATATCAGACACCAAAAAAGAACAAAATAATATTCCAATTTAGTATTAGGGTTTTTTTTCGACAACATATATAAATAGACCTCGGACTTCCGTTATTCTCCCCTTTTTTGCTCTCAAGCCGTCTACAGTTTCAGTTTCCAGTCCACTCTCTCCATACCATCGAACTCGATCCATCAACCCGTCGAAAATGGCTATCACCTTCTCAGATCTCCACACTCAGGCTGGCCTTAAGTCCCTCGAGGAATTCCTTTCCGGAAAGACATACATTTCAGGGTAATTGATTTCTCTGTTTTGTATGTTGTTTCTGTTGGCAAAACTAATTGTTGATAATTAACCGGTTGTCTCAATCATGGCAGGAGTCACCTCACCAAGGATGATATTAAGGTTTATGCAGCTGTTTTGGCGAATCCTGGAGCTTCATTTCCCCATGTTAGTAAGTGGTTTGAATGTGTGTCTTCGCATCTAGCTGCAAGGTTGGTTTTTTGTTCTAATTATCGCTGATCTTGTTGTTTTAACGGTTGTATTTTGGTTATTCATGGAGTAATTATTGTATACGGAGATCATGATTCATTTCGCGGCCCTCTGAATTTCACCTGACACTCTCTGGTTGGTCATTATGGTTAATCCTTTATGATCTGGCTATTGATGTGCACGATGAAGCTTTCTCTTTCAATTTTGAAGAACTATAATTTGCTCAAAATTTCTTTGATTTGATCAGATTGAACTGAACTGGATTGTGAATTCTAGAGTCTAGTCGATTCATTAATTCAATTTTAGTTTTAGCATGTGGACCTCTAGCAATTCTAATTGTTTCTCTTTTTGTGTTTTATTGACTGCTAGCTTTCCTGGCAAAGCTGTTGGTGTTAAACTTGGAGCTGGCGTAGCTGCTCCAGCTGAAGAAGCTAAGGTAATTCATCTTTTTCATTGCTCAGTCAGTATCTGCATATTTCTATAGTAAAGATTTTCCAGAGTCTGAGTGAAGGATTTTGTGCTGTTTTTATTTGCCTTTGCTTACCTTGATAAGTGATGACTTCAAGATCCATCTTTTATGGAGTGCAGATTGATCTGAACTAGGGAAATGTTAGACTTTATACCATATAAGGTTTAGAGAAACCTTTGTCTTTTATAAGGTTCAGTGTGTAAAAGAGAACACTGTTGCCCTCACTTATTAAGTGAAACCACCACAATGAATGAATGAACCAGACCTTACATTTGTATGTACTTTAAATTTAAAATCAAATCTGAAGTGTTTTGTTCGATATGTTAGGCATTGCCTGCCGCAGATGATGATGATGATGACATTGATCTCTTCGGTGACGAGACTGAGGAGGAAAAGAAGGCAGCTGAGGAGAGGGAGGCATCCAAAAAGGCATCCACCAAAAAGAAAGAGAGTATGTATTTCCTTTTCTTATGTTCTGCTTAATCTATGTCATTTCGGCCACTACTGCATGATATAATAATTGTTAAATTTCGGCTATGCATGTATTTTTTTATAGCTGCTGTTAATTTTTGCTGGTATTAACAGGTGGGAAATCATCTGTTCTTCTGGATGTGAAACCTTGGGATGATGAGACCGACATGAAGAAACTGGAAGAGATGGTCAGGAGTATTGAGATGCCTGGTCTTCTTTGGGGAGCTTGTGGGTTTAACTTACTTTCATGAACTAGATTTCATTATGTTATTATTACCATCCTAACAATGATGTTCATTTGTTGCAGCAAAACTGGTTCCGGTTGGTTATGGAATCAAGAAGCTAACTATCATGCTCACCATTGTTGATGATCTTGTCTCTGTCGACTCTCTTATTGAAGAGCGTCTTACTGTTGAGCCAGCCAGTGAGTACATCCAGAGCTGTGACATTGCCGCCTTCAACAAGATCTAAGGAGTGGTATATTTCCTGAGTTTTTCAAGTTATTTTAGTTCGCTTTGATACTATTGTTAGTTCCCGGTGTTTTACTTTTGGTTGTGGATGTTCTTATTCTGTTGAAGATATAAGAACTTGATTCATTATATGCCAAAGTGTTCTATCAATTACTTGATGGTTTTCTCTCTGCCAAGCAATCCAGTGAAACTGATTTCAGTCCACAGGGGAGTTTCTAATTCAGACTGGCTAGTAGTTAGTAGTGGTGTTAATTTTGGTCTGGGTGATCCGTGGGAGACCTACTCATTGGTCGTGTTTGGATCAAACATTTTGAACATGCAGATCATTTTGACACAACTTGTTCAACCCGTATGAAAAATGAGGTTGATTTTGGATTGTACATATCGGTTTGTTAGTCAATCTGTGAACCTGTATAATTAAATATATATTTTAATAAATAATATAAAAAATCATGCATTTAGATGGGTTATGTGATACTTTGGATCTATTTTCAAAATTTATATTATACAAATTGAAATTACAAGGATTATACAAAACTTGTGGACCCGTTGTATTTGAATCTTGAAAAATGATGCATTAATCAAAAGTCGAGTTTGAATTGAGCATATTTTGACACTGATCCGTAATGCCTAATGTTGATCCAACACCCTACTATAAACCAGCCTTAATTCTCCAATCTCAGTCCACACCTAAACAATAAGGCAAATAAAAGGATGCCTTCAACCCCATCCATATTCAAAAAAATCAACCCAACAATGGAAAACTCAGTTTCAGAAAACAAACTTACTGTAATTACATCTTTGCTACAAAGCTCGACTTTTCTTTCTTTCATTCATTCAGATGAAGGTGGAGCTTGATCATCTGGTCCGGCAAGAACGATCTGATAGTTAAAAAGGAATAATAGTAAGATGAGATATGAGAGGTTGAAATACTTGCATGTGTTATATACATACACTTACATTACAATCATAGGCAAATCTACGGGCTAACATAATTGCTGCATTGCGGTCTCGTTCCGACTCAAATGCTAATACAAAAGAAACTCCGGGTGTAACCTGCAAAAACGCTGCCTGAGGGGCTGCATTACCACCTCCTCTCACACCACAGAACTGAAGAACAAAATCATAGTAAGAAATCTTAATCAGATGTCTAATATAATAAATGATAAATTGCTCAAATGTTTGGAGATGTTAAATGCACCCCTCCTGTTGTTTTGTGCACCCGGATGTTTAGAATTGTTGTTAAATGCACCCACTTGTTTTAACAAAGTGTTGTTCTGTGCAGTGATGTTTGAAAATGTTGTTAAATGCTCTCACTGTTATCTTTCCGTTTCGGTTTTCCGTTAAAAGACACTTGACTGTCTCGTGTAACCACAGAGACACCTCCTCATTTTACAGACTTCATCACCATGGTTCAAATAAATTAAATTTAAGAACCATGTGACTATCATGTGACGAGATAACGGACGAAAGTAACAGTGAATGTGATGCAAATAACAACAATTTCAAACATACGTGTGCACAAAACAGCAGGTGGGGTGCATTTAACATCTTCAAACATCACGGTGCACAAAATAACACTTTAAAACAAGTGGGTGCATTTAACAACATCACCCAAACATCCGGGTGCAGTGGCACAATTTACCCTATAATAAAAGATATTACAACAAGAAGTAAATGTTAGGTACTTAGAAAAAAAAGTTATTTGTCAAAATGTAAAATCTCAAATACCTAAAAATAATATCCCCCTGCCAGTTGAATGCTACCCTACACTGCAATTGCACCAGTATTTTCCTTCTCGTTGTATATCTTTAAGGTGAGTTTGGATAAATCATTCTCTGGCTTACCTGCATTGAGTTGGAATAGTATTCCTTAGCAATGGTCGTCTTTCCTTTTGAGACCTTTATCCTCATTTTCCCAATGTGAAGCAAATGAATGGACTCTGAGGTATGTTTGGCACCATTAATTTGCGTAACAATCACCTGAAAAGCAACAGCAGAGCTTTAAGCGATTGACAGAAAATAATCATACAATACAAATTAGGATATGTACGTTGAATGTTGTGTCGTGTTTCCGCGCTAGAGCTTCCACATAACTTCCTAATCCCGGAGCTGCTCAACAAGAACAAAATTAACGAAAGAAAATGCAATAAATGGAAGCTAAATTGGTATGCCAAAGTTAAGAGTTAACCTTGTTCAATAGGCCCAGTTGTTGGCAGAGTGATTGTTTGGCCATCCCAGAGAATATGAGCTTGCAGTAATCGACCCACATCAAATGGCTCGGGTGCATAAACTGATTTTGTTGCTCCTGATATTGATTTTAGTATATCATCAATCATAAGTCATTCATCACTCTTAACATTTTAATAGCAATAAAATAGTTAGGGTTAAATACCAAATAGCTACCGAACTTTGAACGTTTTACAAATAGCTACCCGAACTTTGAATTTTCAATAACGACTACCTAAACATTGGACGAAGATGCAAATAGCTACCTCAACTTTGACACAAGGGGCAAATCGCTACCTCGTTAAATATGGACGGAAAATGACGTGGCAACACATGATTGGTCCATAATTTTAAAAACTATATATTTTTTTTAAAATACTAAAAAAATCAGAAAAATTATTTAAAAAACTGAGAAATTAATAGGAAAAATAAGAGTTTGTAATACAATTTTTGTATTGAAAAATATGAAACAAAATTTTTAAAAAACTAATCATTTATTTTTATTTCATAATTTTAATAAAAATATTATATTTAAAACTCTTATTTTTCTATTAATCTTCTAATTTTTTAAAGATTTTTTCTGATTTTTTTAGTATTTTAAAAAAATAATATAGTTTTTAAAATTATGGACCAATCATGTACTGACACGTCATTTTCCGTCCATATTTAACGGAAAATTTAAAGGAGGTAACTATTTGTCCCATATGTCAAAGTTTAGGTAGTCATTTTTGAAAATTCAAAGTTCGGATAGCTATTTGTAAAACGTCCAAAGTTTGGGTAGCTATTTGGTATTTCACCCAAATAGTTATGTTCCGTTCAGATACACATTTGATTACCTGAAATAAGATCTCTTTTGCCATCTTCTGGTAATACACGATACCATTGAACTGAACATTGACCAATTTCTGGAGCATTGGCAGAGCAGGGGACAATCTGCAAGATCGACCCCAATGCTTCAGGGCCGTCTAATTCATAAAGCAAAGGATTTTGCTCTCCTTTCTTACGCATTGCCAACTGCAAAGAAGGGGAGAGACAGAAAGAGAAAGAGGGTTATAAACACATTCATCATAATTTCCCTACAGATGTCGGGATAGACTAAAAAAATAGGCAAAATTTTACATTATAATGCTTCCACTTTGAAATCCAAGTTTTTAACACAGACATTGCATTGATACAGGTTAGGAGCACTTAGTTTGCCTATATCAAGAACTCAATATTTGGATTGGATCATAGAATATTACACTAACCTCCTTTTGAAGCTGAATAGCGCGCTTAGATTTCTCATCGAGTTGTATCCGCAAAGCACTAAGCTCATATTCCATGTCCATGACCTTCAGTAAAAAAACGTGTTTTTAAGATATATATGTGGGTGGGTGGGTGGATAAAGCATTTTACAAACAAAAAAAAGGGGAAAAATCATGGAGCTGATTCGCCCAGAAAACATATGTACCACGGGCAATATATTACCTTGCTGGGTTGATGCAGCATTTTAATTCTCCTAGCCTCTTGAACTTCCTTCATCAGTTCTTCAATGTCCTGAAGCACCAATAAGCAGATTTAGATTACTAGATTAGTGAAGCGCTAGTTTCAGAGTTTAAATCCACTAAGAATAATGGAAAGGTTGCAAAATAGATACCATAACCATTAGGGGTGAGCTTGGGCGGGCCGGGTTTTTAGGCAAGACCGAGCCCGAGCCCGAAATTTCGGTTTTCACCTTTGGAGAACCGAGACCGACTTCGGTATAAAAAGCCCGCCCGAGTCGGTCTTGCTTGACTCGGGCCGGTCTCGGTCCATTACCGAAATTTTCAGTCCAAATAAAAAAAACAAAAACTTTTTTGTCCGAATTTTCACCAAATTTAGAACATACAATCCAAACACACATTATAAATAGAACATAATGTATTCACTCCTCGAACTTCATAAATCTGTATACTACTATACTTGTATAGTATATATAGTATTATGTATTAGGTTTTTAGGCAACTCGGTCCGGTCCGGTCCGAATCGGGAATTTCGGGAAAAATCCCGAGCCCGTCTTTAGAGGAAAAAACCCGCTCGGACTCGGTCTTAGTCGGGCCGGTTTCGGGCCGGTTCAGCCCAACCAGTCTTTTTTTCTCACCCCTAATAACCATAGTTATTACAATCGTACACCTGAGTAGATGTCATACTTTGAATAGTTAATGCGCTAAAGTCCACAGTATGGAGAAGTACCTGTTTTCCGGAGGTATGAGACAATCGTTCTTGCTCTTGAAGGGCCTCTTCTACTCTTTGAACTGCAGCCCTTGCACTCTCAATTTCCAAACGAGCAAAAGCTCTTTCCTCATCCACAAGTTTCTTAGCATCCTGTGAGGCCTGTATTAGAACTTTCTATTTAGAACAATCTTCATGATCTTTATAACCACTAAACAAATTGTTTCTTTTTCACCTATAACTTTAAAAAGAAGAAGAAGAAGAAGAGCAACCTCACCTGCTTGAGAAAATTTGCGAGTTTCTTCATTTCTGCCTTCTCCTGGATGAGCTTTCCTTCCTTTTCAGTTATCTGAACAGCTAGAGCCTCCACCTATTGAACGCATTTTACCTTCATTAAGCAGACTAGAAGATTCTCATCAAAGAAAGGAACTTTGGAACAGTTCAAGATTAAGCAGTTCAGCCAAGGACACTAGAAAAGCATTAGAACATACAGAGAGGTAGTATTAGAACACTGCTAGAATCAATAGGTGCAGACGATTCTGGGAGATTGGTATATAAACAGAAAATGGAATACTAACCATAGAAATTGCTCCTTCTACATCATCCTTGTTCTGACCAGCAACCAGTCCTCTCAGTGCCTCTAATGCATCTCTTAGCTTCTTCAGAAGAACATGTTTCTCCAATGAAGTTACTTCTTTAAGCCTAGCCTGAAAATTTTGCCGCAGTGATTTTTAATTGGTTATGGCATAGAGATGCTCTATGAAATGAATAAATGAATCACTACAAAATTCTAAAAAACTAAACTAATACAGCTAGTTTATCATGATTCTTAGCAACAAAAAAACCATGTTCATGCCAGGAAAGCACATTTGTTGAGTACATCTTGGTAAACAGTAGAACCAACTGATAATCTTACGCATCAAGCATTTTCTTGGCACCCACAAGCCTCCACGAGTCTTCCTTAATTGCGATTTCAAAAGGTAATTCTTTAAACGAGAAAAGGCTTCAAATTTTTAAAATCGCAATGAAAACCATACACAAATCCTCGCCATAACTAGTAACAGCTTACTCCATTAACTATTTAACTCCAATTAACTTGTTCTTATTTTTGCAAAAAAACTCATCAATTAACTATCAGTTACCTCTTCAGACAGTTTAGCAGCAGCAGCCAGTCCCTTCTCAAATTTGTTGGCAAGTTCGCGCACTGATAACCGTTTTTGCTGCTCCAGCAAAAGAGCAGTTTCTCTGGCAACAACTTCTTTCATCGATAGAACGTTGGATTCAACTTTTGTATCCAATATTTGATTGTTAGCTCCAAGCTTGTAATCTGGAAACCGACTTGAAGCAAATATCACATCTTTAGAAACTGCAGGAACTGCTCCCTCTTGCATTGTGTTGGAAAAATCACGGGTCAACCGTGTCATGCTTTCCACAGATCACACTGCCAACCATGAAAAATAAGAAAAGCTCTTATGAGCCACCAAATGGAATTGAAAGAACCCTCTTGATTAATTAATTTCCTAAAAGAGCAATAAGCTTATCTATATTACCAGTATCACGTGTGGCTTACCAAATCTCTACAACTCATGTATCTCTACCCAACAGATTGATAAGAATCGATTCATTTTCAAGTATTAATACGCTCTCATTTAAGAAAAACAAAGAGATTCAAAACTCAAGTTCCAATTAAATATTTCCAATGATATATAGTACCCACAATGGGTTAGTTATTAGGTCAACCACCAAATCGGAAGTTTCCTCCTGCAGTAAACCACTGAAAGAGACATACTACTAAGAAATATCCATACCCGAAATATAATCGAAGAAAAGGACACGGCAAGTGATTCCCAAAGTACGTGACATAGGTCCTAGGTAGAATGTTATCTGTCAAGAAACCAGTAGTCATCGCCAGAAGCTGGAACAGACAGACAGTAAACTAAACCAAACCAAACCCACGAAGCAATCTCAATTAGCCGCTAGAAAAAATCATAACTTGGACTTACAGAAGAAACGAGGATCGTCACTCAGAAAACATCACCGAAAATATCTGAATCAGATAAACGGATGGTAAAGATTCGATCTTGCGGTATAGATGGATGCCAGAAACAGAGAATGACGAGGAATCAGAAGATTCATGGAAGAGAGCGGAGGGGAGAGTAAATCGTGAGCTACACTGTGGTTGCTTTACAAATGGACATAGGATTAGGAAAGGAATGGCCGCCCTTCTGTGTTCAATATTTTTTGAATTCGCTTATATTTTCATTGGATCATCAACCTTTCCTCACTCCTGTATCCTCAAATTTGGGCGGGTCCCAACTCCCAACTAATTTTCCCGTGTTTGTATATATAGCGATGCCGATTTCTATTCAAATTCATTATATACAAAAACTCCATATATAATTTTAATTTTTTTATATTAAGTAAAAAGCTATATAAATTATATATATATTTATATAAATTTTGTTAGTTCTAATTGTATTATTAATCTGGAACTTAAAATTCAAGAATATTAGTATCGTTATATCGTACTTTAATTATTTATTTACTGTAATTCATTTTTACACATAAATTCATTTGTTCGTCGTAATGTTAAAATTTAATTATATACCTAATAAAATATTTTAGAAAAGATATGATATATAAATAATTAAATTATGATATAAATCTTGTTGATTTTTGATTTAGGGTTTGAATTGAATTTTTTTAGTCAAACTGTAAGTTGAATTTTAATTTTGAATTTTAATATTATTTTAATTTAGAGCAATCACTTATAAATTGAATTTTAATACTGTTTGCGACATTTGCGATAATCCCAATTCAACTGTATGCTCAATTTTTTATAGTATATTTTTCTAAAAATAAATATATAAACACTTTAAAAAACGTGTAAGTTTTATATTTAATTCTTGAAAATATTTTCTTTATTTATTCTTGTTCTTATACTAATATTTGGCATAGTTGCGGTTGGAAACTACTGCAGATATGACCAATAAAACATTTGTTTAATTTAAATATTCTGGATTTTATTCTCCATTTTTGTAAGTTTTAGTAAAAGCTAAAAATCAGAGAAGAATAAAAGAAGCAGGTCATGAGATAATATTCCACATTATGTATTTTTGTGTTTAGAGATTGAATATTATTATTATTAATAGGGGAAATTACCAAACTGGTACCCAAACGTATGGGTGATTAGCAAGTAGGTACCTAAACTTTTTTTTAGCAAATATGTTGTTGAAATTTCTTAAATAAGCAAATAGGTATCGCTAATTTTTGTTAAGAATAAAAAAAATATCACGTAATGAGCAAACGGGTACCTGAACTTACACGAATGAGCAAGTAGGTATTTGAACCGGATAAAAAACGGTTTAGTCTCGGTTCGGTCGAGACACTTTATTTATTTAAAAAAAAAGGAAAATTTATATACCTAACATATGCATGACTTAACTCCAAACGTTCTCGGTGCATCAAGGAACACTCCGAGAATGTCTGGAGTTGAGTCATGCTTGTGTTTGGTATACAAACCCAACTTTTTTTAAAAAAATAAAATGGTTTGATCGAACCGATTCAGGTACCTATTTGCTTATTCGTGTAAGTTCAGGTACCTGTTTGCTCCTCACGTTTTATTTTTTGTTTATTCTTAACAGAAATTAACGGTAGGTACCTATTTGCTAATTTTCATAAGTTCATCTACTTAGTTGCTTAAAAAATAATAATTTAGGTACCTAATTGCTAATCACACACAAGCGAGTATGTAATTTTCATTATTATTATTATTATAGATTAAGACAACCTTAATTACAGTCACACAAAAACTACAATGATCAGAATATCATTTTCTTGAGTTGACCATAGATTTGGTTTCAGATACCTGCATACGTACGTATATTAACACACATCTTCTTCTACAAATTTCCAACAATACACAGGAAAAGATTTGTTTCAGAACTTTCATGGCGTCAGAAGACTTCTCCTTCGAATCCTCTTACTTCGTCAGCGCCCCACCGAGTCCATACAGACTCAGCAACACAGACACTCATCATGATTTTAAGTTTGATGTCGGTAGTGGTAGCGATGGCTTCATCACCGATTCGAGTTTCGAGGACCCGAAGAAGAAACGTAGGCTCCACCGCTGCGCAGAGTCTATGCCGGCTGGGTCGTTTGCCGATGAGCTCTTTTGTGACGGCAAGGTGACGGCCCTGCCGCTCCCCCCTGGTTGCCGGAGCCCTGCCGCCGGAGCTTCTTCACTGATATCGCCAAGAAGCCCTTTAACTCGGAGGAACAGTCTGTGGAACGACGATTTTGACCCGTTCGTGGCGGCTCTAGAGAGCGTCAAGGAGGACAACCACCGCAGGGTCCGGTGGGCGCCTGGCCACAATCACCAGCAACAAGAGAAGCAGTTGTCTGTCACGGTGCCCAAATCTCCTGTTCAGGAGAAGCTCGCGGAGCCGAAAGGTGTAGACTTCTCCAGGCGGCTGAGGCAGGTGAAAACCCTAATAACCAACAACGGCGACAGTGAAAGAAAGACGAAGAGTCAGAAGATGATGAGGTTTCTGACAATGAAGAGCAGGAGAGTTGAGAAAAAGGAAGAGACAGAAAACCATGGCAGCAACAAAAGCATGAATGGTCTTCTGAGAAAGCTGAGCTTCAACCGCAGCAGGTCAATGAGCAGCAGCGAAACCAAGAAGAAGACGGTGGCCATGGCTCCTTCCCCTGCTTCTGCAACTCGTAATGGCTCGAGGGTAGTGACCAAGGCGTCCGTTATGCAGTACAGACCCAGGTTGTTACTGTGTCTGGGATATGGTTTGAGAAGATCCAGTTATGTCAAGTGAAAACGAAGAGACAGTTAGTACTTACCGTTAATACAGTTACAGACATATGTATATAGTGTCAGCAACAAAAATCTTCAATTTCACTGTACAAATTTATATTCATGCACTTGTTGTTGATAAATGATATACGAAGACATAAAATTTATTAAGTGATAGATAACTATTAGATTAATAGCAAATAGTTGAATTAAAAAAATAGTGTGGCAAATGTATAATTGAAAATAGTTAAATTGAAAATTGTTATATTTTTTAGGATTAAATTTACACAAAGTCAAAAGTTGAGGGGGATAATTGTCCTCCTCATTCCTTAATACCTTCGTCCCAGTACATATGAGGGCAAATATTTTTTTTTCAAAAAGGATAAATATAAGAATTTAGAGGACTAAAATGAAAATAAATACAGTGAAGACATAAAATTTATTAAGTGATAGATAAGTATTAGAGTAAGAGCAAATAGTTGAATTAAAAAAAATAGTGTGGCAAATGTATAATTTAAAATAGTTAAATTAAAAATTATTATATGTTTTAGGATTAAATTTACACAAAGTCAAAAGTTGAGGGGGATAATTGTCCTCCTCATTCCTTAATACCTTCGTCGCTGACAGTACATGTGAGGGCAATTTTTGTTTTTCAAAAAGGATAAATATAAGAATTTAGAGGACTAAAATGAAAATAAATACATTTTTTTAAGTTAAATTTACACAAATTCAAAAGTTAAAGGGGATAATTATCCTCCCTCATAGTATGTTTTAGCCTTTTAGGGATTGACAGCTTACCCATTCAGTGACTTTGACACTGGATATTCCCATAATGGGTGCTATCGAATCGGGTGACCTTATAGCTATCTTCTGTCATTGCTTTCAAATGTTTAAAAATAATCGTATTCAGACTAAAATGTTAATCCATTATCAATATTCTCAAATAGAGACCCAATTATAAATGTTTTATATTGGTCCCTACATAATATAATAGTATGAATTTACAAATATTACAACCACTGCAAAATCAAATAATAATGATAATAATTTCATGAAAACTGAACCGGGTTTTAAGCATGCTTTTATTGCACGTAGGTAGTTGCTATTGGAGTCATTTACCAATCTGGTATTCTATTACAAGAAACTTCGATCAGGTCAACAAAGACGATATATACCTCGTATAAATATATTTACCAAAAAAATATATACTATATACATATATATATATATATACAAGACATGTCGGTTCGGGTCGTGTTGTTGTAGTTAATGACGAGGCCTCAATTAATTACCCCCCCCCCCCCCCAAAAAAAAAAAAGAAGAGAAAAAACTAAATCATGATTGTTTTGGGGGTAAATTGTATTATTAAAAAAAAAAAAAAATTCTAAAAGCGTCTGAATCAATTACGTAACAAAGTACAACCAACGGTAATTTCTATAAATACGATAATATGAAACAAATACGTATCAAAAAATTGTATTTATGTAGAATTATATAATGGAATGATAATACGAAAGTATTTTCGTGTCGTGTTTGTGTATAGGTATCATAACACGATAAAATTGAACTTTTTTTTACAACTATTAATTTGGACTTGAAAATCTAATTTTTATTAAATTCTTTTCTGAACAAGTTTCATTTAAGATATTAAATATTCAAACAAACTTTTAAAAGTTACTAAGTTTGTCAATAATTATACAACAAAGACTCGTGAAATCTAATGTTTGAATTCATAATTCTTACTATGAACAATTCATTATTTTAATATTTTCTTATAAAACTCGCATGTGAACATAAAACTGACTAACTTAACACAACACGACATGAACACGCACGAAAAATGTGTTGTGTTCGTATTGAGGAACACGACACAATAAACTTATCGTGCGTGTTTCGTAAGTGTTATATGATAAACGTATTGATTTACACAATAACACGTACGTACACACGATTTGTTAAAATAAATCGTTTCAATTAAGGGGGTGATAAAAAAGACTAGTTGAATCGAATTTCCGACAAAATCGGTCCGAGACCGAGTTTTTTTTTTTATTTTCTTCAAGGTCGGTCTCGGTCTCATTCCCCCCCCCCCCCCCAAAAAAAAAACAACTAGGACCGGCCCGACCTTGAAGAAAACCCTATAAATTTATGCTATAATCCTTGAAACACTAGTAATTCATGATATTGAACCATTCAACAACCATTGGATCGATTTCATAAGGGAAGTGCGACGGAAGTTAAGAAGTGATCGAATTCAAAACCAAAACTTCAGTTATTTTTTTTTTGCTAATATTGTTGATTTGTTTTTACCTAAAAATTCGGTCCAAGACCGAGACCGGACCAAGTCAAGCAAGTCCGACTCGGGCGGGCTATTTTGGCCAAAGTCGGTTTCGGTCTTGGTCCTCTAGATGGCAAGACCGAAATTTTGGTCTCGGTCCTGCCTTCAAGATCAGCCCGGCCCGCCCATGATCAAGCCTAATTTAAATATTTTATTTTATTTTATCGTAAAAAAAGCACAAAAACATAACAGCATTGCTGCAAACATAAGTTGTTATTTCAGAAAACAGTCGATTATCACTTGAAGCAGACGAAAGTAACTCAGTAAGTCGGGATGGATGGATCGACCTTGACTGCATATGCGTGTATTCCTCCCGAAAGATTGTATACTTTCCTAAAACCCTGAACGACCATGATTCGTTTTAGAAAGATTGTGTTACTTGCCAGCCAAGTAAGTTATATATATTCATTTACCTGTGTCTGCAACCACTTTGCAACTTGCAGCGACCGCATTCCATGGTGGCACTGCGTGTTTTTTTTTCAAGAACATTATGACGAGAAAGAAAAAACATTGTACATGTTTAAATACCAAAGAGCTACTTGAACTTTGGACGTTTTGCAACGAGCTACCCGAACTTTGAAAATTCAAAACAGGCTACCTCAACTTTGAAGAATGTGCAAATAGCTAACTCCGTCCAATTTTCGACGAATTTCCACCAACAGTTAACGGAAAATTGGACGGAGGTAGCTATTTGCAACTTTTTCAAAGTTGAGGTAGCACGTTTTGAGTTTTCAAAGTTGGGTAGCTCGTTGCAAAACGTCCAAAATTCAGGTAGCTCCTTGTATTTAACTCTTTTTTTTATACAATAAACGATCGAGATAGTTACCATGACGTAAGTATCCTTCCGAGGATCGAATTTGGTGGTTATTTCTGGTGCCCAGCTCCCAAACTGGCGGAGAGGAAGGACCTGGAAACCGGGCAAAGAACACGTGGCCCTGACGATTTGAAACAGAGTTTACCTCGTTAGAAAGAATTTAGTAACTATAAGTATGTTTTTGATTGGCTATACTACGGATGGTTAGCAATAACTAATACGAAAATAGTAGACACTAAAGGAAAGGTGTAGTAAAAATAAGAGCTTACACTTCATCGGGCTCTCTGACATCGATAAGTTGGGCTTGTTCCATAAATTCTGGATCTTGCGATTTCAAATGGAACTCTTCAGGTGGGAGTTCTACAAGTAAAGCTTCTTCTCTGTAACCACAAGAACATAAGGTTAATCCTCAGTGAGGTTTAACAAGTTTACAACAAATATTGATAGAAGATTAAGCCAACCTCTCGGAAAGAACTTGCAGCAAGTGCCATCCAAACTGAGTTTTACATTTGACTACTCTATTCAAGGGGGCTGAAAATGCAGCCTTTTCAAATTCAGGCACCTGCAAAAAGTGGATATTTTTTCAAAATTCACTCTCCATCAACTCCAAAATAAGCATAATAGGAGATCTAAACACAATATTACATAGATAGAATCACAGTTTATAACGGGTATTGGGAGAAAATAAGTATCACATACCATCTGTCCCTTTCTCACCCATCCGAGCATTCCACCCTCTTGTTTGGATGGACAGATTGAGTATTGAACAGCAAGGTCACTCAAGTCGTCTTCTCCTGGTTGAAATGGCATACAATGTCGGAATTCTAGGATGTTATGAACTCGAGAAGTAAAAAATAAAGCATCTCTTCACAAGGAGCTGTATGTGTTTGAAATTAACCTGAAGAAACCCTCTTTAGAAGCTCCACCAGAAGCTTAGCATCATCTTCCTTGACAAGCAAGTGCTGCACCAAAATCTCCCTCTCGCTGCCCGAACCAGCATCGGTACTTAAAGAAGCTGATAGGCCTACATGACAGACATTTCCCCATGATATACAAGCGATCAAAGACTCTAAATTATAAATTATTCTACAGCAGTTTCTTATTGCCGGATCTAGATTGCAATTTGCAGGCTTTAATCTTTGAACTCAAAAAGCAAAAGATACTAACAAATTTTACTCATTGAATGTACACATATCAATCACTTCAAATACAACAGTTTTCTTCAATATCCAGATACGCAAATCATCAATTCAATACATAAGAGAGCATTGCAAAGATGATTATTTATCAAGTATTGAAATTTCCTACTGGGTTCTTGGAGAATTACTGACCTGGTCCTCTGTGCTGAGGATGACGGAACATGGTTGGAGCCAGTCGAGGACTCAGAGAAGAGGGATTGGACGAAGTGGGCAAATAGGGTTTTGATAGAAAGGTCCGCAGGGGATGTGAAAAGGAGACTGTGGTGAGCTTTGAAGCTGAAGTGAAGCTCAAAGTGGGAGCTAAAGCAAGCCTAAGAACACCGAGAGCAGGAGAAGCTGCTGGCGGGAGATGTGAAGCTCTCAACATTGATTCTCAGTTCTCAGTACGACCACCGCGCGAAGTCACCGGCTGGCAAAGATGGATTATTTCATGCGATGGTAAAGAAAGGGGGGAAATTGGATATCTTATTTCGCCGGTAAATTGTCTCGAATGAGTTATGGGCCTTGAAACGGCCCGAATCAATAATACAGGCCCATTAGGTCCATTAATACAAGTACGAACTAGGGCCGACAATGGTGCACTGAAAAATCCATAACCATGATTATAACCGTTACTGTTTAATATGGTTAACCGTACCATTATGGTGCAGTGCGGTTATGGTGATAAATTTTCTACCCATAATAGTTATGGTTATGGTATTTATGTTATAACAATGATTATTATATAAATATAATATTTATTTATTATTAATAAACTAATTTACATAATATACTAAATATAAATTATATAATTGAAATGGTTGAAGATTGAAGGCGCCAAAGTCCAACGATGGTAATATAGATTGATGTATTTTTTAAAATAAAAATTTCGATATTTTATTAGATTACATGTGTGGAATGAATATGGGTATACGAGAAAAATCATAGTTAATAACCACGATTATTTTAATAGTTATGGTATTAAAAAGTATACTCATAATGATTATGGTTATGATACGTGGTTTAAAAATATGGTAAGGTTATGAAATGAACAGGCCTAGTACGAACATTTGTCATTGGTAAGGTTTAAAAATTTGTCATACCCTAACCATCGACAGGCCTAGTACGAACATCCATGAACAGTTTCTCGCTCTAACGCATACGTGTCAATGGCCATAACCCCAAATTGTGGGAGAAATTACATAAATGCCCCCAGTTATTGTTTTCCATTAGAAATAAAACATACTGAGTTACAAAAAGTGGTAAAGCCTAAAGGGGTGCAATTTCACTTTTCCGAATCCGTCAAGACTCAAGAGTGATTCTTGTATCTCTTCAAGAGTGATTCTTCTTGAATCTTGCATATCTTCAAAATGGATTTCGCTTCTCCATCTCTAGTATCCATCTCTGAAACCGTGGTAGGAAAAAGGTATCGCAATTCCCGCAATCGGCAATCGGAAGACGCCGTAGCGCCCGACATGGCCACCGTCTCAGCAACCGTCGTTGACCAGCTGATCGATGGCCTTGGTGATTTATCTATTCAGAATCAGGTATGCCGTGTGCTCCTCTTGTTCTCCGTGTTAGATATCATCTATTAGAGTTAATTCAGGTGAATATATGCTCTTTTTAAGGAGCCTTGGACTTGACGTTTTGGGTCTGATTATAAAGTTCATATTTCTATGCGGGTTCTATCATTTTAGGAACAAGAAGTGGTCCCGAAGATGAGCAATCGTATAGCGTTTGGAGGGCATTTGGAGGGCATTTGGAGGGCACGGAGAGGTCCGTGCTATTTGTTTGGACAAGATTGAGCTAGAGGAGACAGCTCTTATAAGAGGTTGCGATCATGCATACTGGTTTGTCAAACTAACCGTTACCTTTTACTTCTTATGATGCATGGAAATGCTGCTGTTATTCTTCTGCGGTTAATGCTTAACTGATTGACCAAAAAAAAAACACGCTTAACTGATGATCCTTAATAAAGGGCTAGGTCTGTCTATGTTGTTTTGTTGTAGAAGCATGGCCAGATAGTTATTTAGCAATTAAGGATTATAGATAGTTGTACTGAAGTGATAACCATTTTTCAAGAACTGCGTGATTCCACTCTTCTGTTTTGCATTTTATATTTAACTTCTTCTCAAGACCCTCCTTCTAATATAGAACGGTACACATGCATTGGTATTAGCAGTATCACATACAAGTGGATGTACTTCTATCATATTCTAGAATACAATAAACTGTGTTAGAATTCTGTTATATTCTAGTTTCTTCTCTTAGTTTCTACTTTGTTAAAGTAGTTAGAGTCCTATTATAAAAGGGATGGAGGTAGTAGAAGTCTCTGTGTTCTGTAATTCCGATGATTGAGATCCTCTGCTCAGTCTTGGAACTGTTTGTACTGCTTCAACACAAATTCTCCAGGCATCCCGTGATGGAGCTTTGGCTAGTCTGTTTCTTCTTTTTTACAATTGGAACGATTAGTTAAACTCCATCTATGATCAACTGTTTATCGATGTTCATGTCTTTGTGCAGTGTGACGTGTATACTTCAGTGGGCAATGCATAAAGAGAAGCCCACCTGTCCTCTGTGTAAGCATCCATTTGAGTTCCTTAACATCCACAAATCTCTTGATGGAAGGTAGGAGTCTACTTATCTTTGTAGTTGCACAAAATAAATATTCAGCATCCTTTAGAATTAATGCACGGTTAAAAGGAATGGAATTTGATTTTGCTAGTAAGACATTGAGTTTTTAAAATTAAGTGGCTGCTGAAGCTGTTTCTTGAGTTTTGAAAACAACAATACCTTTTGATTTGATCGATTTTGAGGGCTGACAAGGACAATTGGAGTGTTTCTTTTATTCCCATATCTTATAGAATGAAGATATGATTATTGATTTTGCCTTTTTTTTTTTTTTACTTTGATCTAGTTGCAGAATACAATGTTGTTATATGCAAGTATGCCTTTTGTTTGTTATTCTCATGACATAATAATGATAATTTCCTTGATAGTCTCCATGATCGAGGAAAGTGTGTGCCTTCTTCTTAGAGCTACGTGGTTTAAGCCATTGGTCGTGGATGAGAGCAGACACATTTGGACGACGACTTAGAAGACTATATCCCCTTTGAAGTTGGTCATCGCGAAGCTTACGAATACGAGTACTTCTATGGATACGATGAAGAGGACGACATAGACGATGCATACTTCAGTTCCTCATCTAGTCTCAAGATTGGCAACCGAAGATGGGGAGACAATGGTTATGTTATAGCAGGGCGCCAAGAAGCAAGACCAATCAACCGGAGCCAAAATACAGAAAATGGAGCCTCTGGTTCCTCCGGAACCCCTAAACAGAAAGAAACTGCCACAAACGAGAAGAAAGGCCGGAGAGCAAAGAGGGCACTTAGGCGCGAGGCTGCAGACAAGGCGGCTGCAACTAAGCACCAGATGCATCTAGGGAGACTAGGCATGAATTGATTGTTGCTTACTGATGCCTGCTGCCGCTGTGAAGGTAACAACTCATTGATCTCACTTACCTGTACATCTTTCCTTCCTTGTAATTCTTCTGTATGTCTAGGGTGTCTTAGTTTCTTCCTATATGGTTCCTTCCAACCACCTATTGATAGATAGTACTGTGTTTTGATGTTAAATAATGTCTGCGATGTGGCTGAATGAATATTGTGCGATGTGGCTGAATGAATATTGTGTGATTCAGTGCTACAGGCAAGGACTGCATGTCTGCTAATTGCAGATTTCATTAATTCATCTGTTGTACAGTAATTGATTCTATTAATTAATTGGGAATTTAGATTATGGTTGCTAAAGTTCATGGGGTGTATCCGTATTTAGGGGGAGTAAGTGTAAGTATTCATGAATAACTGAATCGTCAAGATCCTTGTGTATCCGTACAATGTTTTTCTTTTACTTTCAATTCTTTGTTTCACACAGGTAATTGAATGTTTTCTTCTTTCGACTGATTTAGTCTTATTCCATCCAATTTTTTATATAAAAAAATGTTAAAATAATCTTGAAGCATTCGATACTATTCTAGACTAATTATTTTTATGAATAACTTTTAAAGCTAGGTAGTGTTTTGATAAATTTTAAAAAGTAGCTATGTCAGAAGAAAAAAATTGAAAAAGTATGTATGCAAATTTTTTTTTTAGCAAACTATGTATACGCGCACCCCGGGGTCGCGCCTACCGGACATAGGCGCATCCCAGGGGTGCGCATATTGCATAGGCGCACCCCAGGGGTGCGCCATTACCACGATTTTTTTTTTTTTTTTTTTTTAAATAAATTTTTCAATAATGACGACTCGATATTTAATTAAATATAAAATTATATATCTATTAAAAAAATTTTAAAAAAATTATAGTAAGTAGATATTTTAATTGCGATTCAAATGATGCAAAAATAAATAAATTTGGATTTACGGATTGACTGTACGGCATGCCGTAAGTTGAGATATAAAAATTGTACTTAAAAAATTATAATTCGGACCATGTAAGTTCAAACTCAACACGGTTAACGTCATTTAGGTCGTAAATCAATTATCTACGTAGGATACTTTTTTGGATTAAAAATAAAGTGATTTTGTAACCCCCCATCGTTTACACCCAAATTTGACCGAAATAAGTAAATGCATTAGGTGAGAAATTTAATTATATACTTACTCAAAAAAAATCAAAAAAATTACAGTGCGTAGATAATTTAATTACGAATTAAATGACTCTAACTATGCGTTAATTTTTGACTTTTAGACTGACTGTATAATACGGTACGTAAAAAACGCTACATACGATACAAAAACTTCCAAATAGTGTTTTGTACAGTATTTAAACAGTGATTTTACTGTGCAAAACACTATTTGGAAGTTTTTGTATCGTATGTAGAGTTTTTTACGTACCGTATTATACAGTCAGTCTAAAAGTCAAAAATTAACGCATAGTTAGCGTCATTTAATTCGTAATTAAATTATCTACGCACTGTAATTTTTTTGATTTTTTTTGAGTAAGTATATAATTAAATTTCTCACCTAATGCATTTACTTATTTCGGTCAAATTTGGGTGTAAACGATGGGGGGTTACAAAATCACTTTATTTTTAATCCAAAAAATTATCCTACGTAGATAATTGATTTACGACCTAAATGACGTTAACCGTGTTGAGTTTGGACTTACATGGTCCGAGTTATAATTTTTTAAGTACAATTTTCATATCTCAACTTACGGCATGCCGTACAGTCAATCCGTAAATCCAAATTTATTTATTTTTGCATCATTTGAATCGCAATTAAAATATCTACTTACTATAATTTTTTTAATTTTTTTTAATAGATATATAATTTTATATTTAATTAAACATCGAATCGTCATTATTGAAAAATTTGTTTTTAAAAAAAAAAAAAAAAAATTCGTGGTAATGGCGCACCCCTAGGGTGCACCTATGCAATATGCGCACCCCTGGGTTGCGCCTATGCAATATGCGCACCCCTGGGATGCGCCTATGTCCGGTAGGCGCGACCCCGGGGTGCGCGTATACATAGTTTGCTAAAAAATTTTTTTGCATACATACTTTTTCAAATTTTTTTTCTGACATAGCCACTTTTTAAAATTTATCTAGTATTTTCCTTGCTTTAGATAATCTTCTCTATTTTCTTTTGAAATTATAACGGAAAGTCAGTAATATATATATATATATTCAAGAGATAACTGATGGGATTTATAAGGGACATATTATTTATTAAAGTCATTATATCACTGACCTAAACATAATCTTATTGATTTATACAATCCATTTATATAAGGCGTCGCCCATTAATATATGCGTGAGGCGTCAGCCTATACGAAGACGTCGCTCATATAAAGTCAGGATAATACCGCATTAAATGGAAGTCTGACATCATTAAATAGGATTAAATATCTCTGATATTTAATAAATAAGGACCCCTGTCCCATCCGAAGATCAGTTTGACCTCAGTTAAACTGACTAACCAAGGTAAAAAGGAAGCACTGTTCATCAGGTTAAGCAAAGCCTATAAATACCACCATTCATTATCATTTATTACATTCAGAATTTTACCACATCCACATAAAAGCTCTTCAAAGCCTTAGAACTGACTTAAGTTTCGGAGTGGAATAAACGGGTCGACCCGAAGTTGTCATTGCTACGCAGGTCCAACCCGAGAGAGCGACACCTGTAGAGAAGAAGATTTACAGGATCCAACATCTGGCGCCGTCTGTGGGAAGCCTTGAGCAAAACCTTGTCATGACTCCTACCAATACACAAGCTAAGAAAACTCAGCAACCGGAGGAAGGAAGTTCCCTCCACAATCTGCAGCAACACCTGACGCCTTCTGCTTTTATGCCAAGGTTTCGGGGAAGCTCAGGGGCGGCGCACCCAAGTGCTTCAGCCCCCAATGGGAGTCCAAGATAGAGTACTGCCACCTCCGCAGACTCGGGCGCCACTCCTACCCGCACAATCTCATATAGCCTCATCTGGAGGAAGAGCACCCTCAACAGTGCCTACTGCCCACGAGATCGTTACTCCAGCACTTATAGCTGCGATAGACAAACTTTTGAATCGAAGAGAACTTATGGCTGTCGCCCGTGCAACTCGTCTTAACGAGCATCATCGCACGGATGAGGCGACATCAGAATCTCGGGAGGTTCCCGTAGTAGGACTACCCGTTAAGGTAGATCCTTCGCCCAGAAGCGTTGCTGCAACGCCACCCTTAGTAGTAATGGCTCCACCTCCAAGTGAGGTAACCCTGGATAAAGTGCGGGAGCTTATTGCTGAGTCAAAGAAGGAAGAAACGGGCAAGGTCATGCTCGAAGTAAGAGACAGGGCATCACATCCTTTCACGGACGAAATCCTGGAAGTAGAAATACCATCCGTCCCGATCCCAAGGATTGATATGTATAGGTGGGAGGGTGACCCTGTGGAGCATGTCGAAACTCATGAATCTTCCCTATTGGGAATATCAAAGAATGAAAAACATTGTGCAATACTTTTTCCTTCAACCTTGAGTGGTAGGGCTGATCATGGGCGGTCTGGTCCGGTCCTGAAGACAAGACCGAGACCGAAATTTCGGTCTTGCCTTCTGGAGGACCGAGACTGAGACCGACCTTGGCCAAAAAAGCTCGCCCGAGTCGGTCTTTCTTGACTCGGGCCGGTCTCGGTCCTGGACCGAATCTACAAAAAAAAAACTATGAGTTCACGATATTATTTAGTAAAAGGCGAAGGAATAGTTCACCTCTCAAAGAAACACTATGAACTCTCTATATTCTTTAGTAAATTTATCAAGATGCACATTTTATAGAGATAGAAAACCTCCAAAATCTACATTATTTTCGGTGTGGTATTATGAAAATCTCAAATATACATACATTCGGTATGGGCCGGTCCTAAACGGGCTTTCGGGAAAAAGCCCGAGACCGAGACCGACCTTGAAGAAAAAAAATCGCTCGTTCGGTCTCGGTCTTAGTCGGTCTCGGTCCTAGTTGGGCCGGTCTCGGGTCGGTCTTGTCGGGAATTCGGTCCTACAGTCTTTTTTGATCACCCCTATTGAGTGGCGCCGCCTCTCATTGGTTCTTTGGATTGCCTAAGGCTTTGGTTAAGTCTTGGACAGATTTGAAGGAAAAGTTTATCATCCAGTACATGGGTGGTTGGCAATTGCTGAAAAGCGTGGGTACTTTGGACCATAATCGACAAGCAGGGGATGAAAGTTTGATAGATTTTTACAAACGCTTCAACCAGGATCTAGCTAGTATCGATCAGGTTATCACAGGAGGTGAGACCATTCGAGCTTTTGTTAGAGCGCTAGGTCCAAGGGGGTCAGCTTTGCATGATAGTTTGAGCGTCATTCCTGTTCACACTATATCCGACTTTGAGGCAAGAGTCAAGTCATATATTGATCTTGAAATAGCCCGCGAAGGAAGAAAATCCTCTAAGGATCTTCGAAAGGAGATACAAGAGGGAAAGAGGCCAGAACAGAAGCCACAAAAAAGTCGTCCTCAGGAGGATAGACGAAGTCGTCCCCAAGAGGACAGGCGCCGCCCTAATATCCCACGACCCCCACGAGAAGTTTTCGAGGCTTTCACGCCCTTAAACCGGGACATTTCTGTAATCCTAAACGAAATGGAAAAGAAGGATTTGGCGTCGCCACCATTACCTCGCAGGTCAGGAGGACCTATGGGCCCTTATCACGAGCAGTACTGTCGATATTATCGGAGTAAGGGGCATAACACTGATAGTTGCAAGATATTGAAGAGAGTTATCGAGGCACTCATCCAAAAGGGACTCCTCAAAAACTTCGTGACAAAAAGGGATCGCAGTCCCAGCCCACGGAGGGACAGGAGGGTGTCGCCCAAGAGGGAAGCAGGAGATGAGGGTTCAAGGGGTAAGCAAGGGCATGTACGAGTGATCAGTGGCGGGTTTGCCTCGGGAGGAGAAACTAGTAGTGCCAGGGAGGTATACGCTACTCAGTTGTCTGGAACCTCTAAGGCAGGAAAGCGTCCTAGATCACCGGAGGAAACTGATATTACTTTCAGGGAGGATGAGATGGATCATGTGACGTGCCCCCACGAGGACGCACTGGTCATCACTGCGGAAATTGCGGGATATGATGTAGAGCGAGTGCTTATCGACTCGGGAAGTTCAACGGATGTCCTTTTTCTCGACGCATTGAAGAAAATGGGACGGAATGAAAAAGACCTGAAAAAAGTGAACTTCCCACTTTTAGGCTTTACTTCAACTCCTACCTACCCGGTAGGAGCCATTACCTTACCAGTATTTTTGGGTGAGGGATGGAAATCTTTGACAGTGGATGTCACCTTCGTCGTAGTCGACGCCCCGACCGCCTGCAACGTAATTTTGGGACGATCCACTTTGAATCCATATCGAATGGTTCATTCGAATTATCATCAACTCCTAAAATTCCCAACTCCTCATGGGATAGAAGTGGTCAAAGGCAATCAGCCGGGGGAAAGGAATTGCTACGTGCAATCCACAAGGCACCGAGTATTAAAGGGAAAGGAAGCCTTATCCATCCAAGCAGATGAGGATTTAAGAGAGGGGAAGGTTCGCCCAACACCAATGGAGGGGCTGGTAAAGATATGTATAGATGGCCCAGAAAAGGTCGTCCAAATTGGAGCGACGCTTCTAGAAGAACAGGCTACGGCGTTGACTCTCCTACTCATTGAATTTCGAGAGCTCTTTGCTTGGAAACCGAGCGATATGTCGGGTATAAGCGAGGAGATTATTACTCACGAGCTCAACATCGACACAAGTATCAAACCTATCGCTCAGAAGCGACGACCGGTAGGAGAAGAAAAAGCCATTGTCATTCGGCAAGAAGTGGCAAAGTTGATTGAAGCTCGATTTGTCAAGGAGATTCCAAACATGGGTCGCAAACCCTGTATTGGTGAAAAAAACCACATGCAAATGGAAAATGTGTGTCGATTTAGGGATTTGAACAAAGCATGCCCTAAAGATTCATATCCTTTGCCACGAATTGACCAGCTGGTCGACGTCACCTTAGGGCATGAGTTATCGAGCTTCATGGATGCCTATTCAGGGTATAACCAGATCAAGATGGCAGCCTGCGACGCTCATCACACAGCTTTTTATGCAGTTAGTGATATATATCACTATATTGTCATGCCTTTCGGACTCATCAATGCTGGAGCCACCTACCAAAGGATGGTCAACAAGCTCTTTGCAGGCATGATAGGTGTAAACATGGAGGCTTATGTCGATGATATGCTGGTGAAATCCATCAAAGGCGTCGATCATACATAGGACCTTAGGAAAACTTTCGAAGTTATGAGGCTTCATCAAGTACGATTAAACCCCGCTAAATGTGCATTCGGGGTTCAATCTGGAAAGTTCTTGGGGTACATGGTGAGCCAAAGGGGGATCGAAGTAAATCCCGAGAAGCTAAGCGCTATTGAGGGCATGAAAAGTCCCACTTGTCACAAGGAAGTACAAAGTCTGAACGGACGGTTGGCGGCGCTAAGCAGATTCTTATCTAAAGCTGGGGACAAATCCCTACCCTTCTTCCAACAAAAAGTTCGAGTGGACTTCAACATGTGAAGAGGCGTTTCAAGAGCTGAAGAAGCATCTTCGAACCCTACCGCCATTGGCTAAGCCAGAAAGGGGCGACGCTTTAGTTCTCAACTTAAGTGTTAGTCCAGTGTCTGTAAGCTCTGTACTTGTAAAGAACATAGAATCTGGCCAGGTGCCAGTTTACTATGTATCTAAAGTCCTTTCAAAAGCAGAAATAAACTATGTAGAAGTTGAGAAGTATCTCTTTGCGTTTGTAGTTTCTGCTAGGAAACTGCGTCCCTACTTCCACGAGTATGAAATCACTGTACTAACTAATCAACCACTAAAACATTTCCTCCAAAAACCAGATGCGTCTGGAAGGATGATAAAGTGGGCGATAGAGTTAAGTGAATTTCGAATCCAATTTGCTCCAAAAACAGCCATAAAAGGTCAAGCTTTGGCATACTTCATAGTCGAGTCCACACATAGCCAGGAAGAGGCGTCGCCATCCACAAATACTTTACCTTCGATCACTAAGGAAGAAGCCTCGCCTGTATGAAAATTATACACAAATGGATCTTCATCCATTGAAGGTTCAGGAGCTGGATTAGTGTTAACTCCACCCTATGGAGGGGAATCTTTGAAATATGCCTTGGTTCCAACCTTTAAGGCCACCAACAACGAATCTGAGTACGAGGCGTTGATTGCGGGTTTAAGGATAGCTAGAGGCATAGGCATTAAAGCCATCAAGGTGTATTGCGATTCCCAACTTATGGTCAATCAAGTCAAGGGGGAATATGCAGCTAAGGGGAAGATGATGAAAAAATATCTAAGCGAAGCCAAAATTCTGGTTGAAGGATTCGCCCAATTCGAGATTAACGCCATTCCAAGAGAAGAAAATGAAGAAGCAGATGCTTTGAGCAAATATGCCTGGCAGCCAACACCTTTAAAGATTCATTTTGTCGAAACTGTTTCATCTTATGAAACCTATGAATGTCTTAACATTCATAGCATCAATACATGGACGACGCCTATAAAGGCCTATCTACAATCAGGAATTGAACCTTCGGAAGGGGCAGAATTGAAAAGAATGAGGCGGATAACACCAAGTTATACCTTGATTGAGGGAATCCTTTACAAGAAGGGATTTTCTACGCCTTTCTTAAGATGCGTCGCCCCACTTGAAACTATTACTATACTCAGAGAACTGCATGAAGGATATGCTGCTTGCCATGAAGGGGCTAAATCCATTGTTCGGAAAGCCTTGAATCAGGGGTATTATTGACCGACAATGGCAAAGGAAGCAGAAGAAATGGTGAAAAAGTGTGAATCCTGCCAAAAGTACACTCCAAGAATTGGGCGTCCCTCCTCAGAATTGATACCTATGCGTGTCGCCTGGCATTTCGTGCAATGGGGAATCGATCTGATGGGTCCATTTCCCAAGTCTAAACAGAAGTGCTATATCATAGTAGCAGTGGATTACTTTTCAAAGTGGGTAGAAGCTAAAACTTTGGCGTCGACTACGGAATTCCAAGTAGTAAAATTCCTGAAATCCAGAATTATTTCTAGATATGGAATTCCGAGCGTTCTTGTCAGTGATAATGGTCCCCAGTTTGCTGGAAGTGAGCTAAAATGCTTTTGTGAAGAGTTACACATTGACCATCGTCATGCCTCGGTAAAGCATGCCTAGACAAATGGGCAAGTAGAAGCAGCAAACAAAGTTATTCTCAATGGTTTGAAAAAGCGCATAAACGCTTTGAAAGGAAGATGGACCGATGAATTAGACAATGTTCTCTGGTCCATTAGGACAACACCAAAAACATCTACGGGTGAGACACCCTTTGGATTGGTGTATGGTTCGGAAGCTTTTGCTCCTACTGAAATAGCAGTATCATCGCACCAAGTAATTCATTATGAGGCGACGCCCAATGATAAACAGCGGCGTGTCGACCTTGACTTGGTGGAAGCTAAAAGATGGATCTCCGACGAAACTCAAGGGACGAATAAGACTAACCACTGCTAGATATTATAATCGGCGAGTGTTATCATTTCAAATTCAAGTTTCCAACCGTCGGATTTGTCCATGCTCCTCTCACATATCAATACTAAACTCATGATTGATTGCGCATTTAAAGATAATTCTGCTTTTTCCACCTCCACGTTTAGTTGTTTACAATTCCCCAATTTAGTTGACTTACCGTTGCATTTCTTTCACAATTACTGCATTGATGGCCTTATTTCTGATTTTGCTCTGCAGGTGACGAATTTCGAAACGGAAACTTCGATATGCATCAACGCCAATTTCATTTTCAGGTTTAGTTGATCGACGGTTCGGTTGATTGTGATTTAAAATGAAGTTACAGCTCTTTAGTTAATTTCTGTTCCTTATAATACAATAACTATTATATTTCCTATTTTGCAGCAGAGAGAACTCACCGTCTTCTTCAATTAAGAATTCTACGTCTACAACAATGTAGACGTCGCCAGAGAAGCCAAGGGTAGAGAGCGACCTTAAAATATTAACGACAGCAGCGAACTGTTTGTACTGCTTCAACACAAATTCTACAGGCATCCCGTGATGGAGCTTTGGCTAGTCTGTTTCTTCTTTTTTACAATTGGAACGATTAGTTAAACTCCATCTATGATCAACTGTTTATCGATGTTCATGTCTTTGTGCACTGTGACGTGTATACTTCAGTGGGCAATGCATAAAGAGAAACCCACCTGTCCTCTGTGTAAGCATCCATTTGAGTTCCTTAACATCCACAAATCTCTTGATGGAAGGTAGGAGTCTACTTATCTTTGTAGTTGCACAAAATAAATATTCAGCATCCTTTAGAATTAATGCACGGCTAAAAGGAATGGAATTTGATTTTGCAAGTAAGACATTGAGTTTTTAAAATTAAGTGGCTGCTGAAGCTGTTTCTTGAGTTTTGAAAACAGCAATACCTTTTGATTTGATCGATTTTGAGGGCTGACAGGGACAATTGGAGTGTTTTCTTTATTCCCATATCTTATAGAATGAAGATATGATTATTGATTTTGCCTTCTTTTTTTATTTACTTTGATCTAGTTGCAGAATACAATGTTGTTATATGCAAGTATGACTTTTGTTTGTTATTCTCATGACATAATAATGATAATTTACAGTCTCCATGATTACATGATCGAGGAAAGTGTGTGCCTTCTTCTTAGAGCGATGTGGTTTAAGCCATTGGTCGTGGATGAGAGCAGCACACATTTGGACGACGACTTAGAAGACTATATCCCCTTTGAAGTTGGTCATCACGAAGCTTTCGAATATGAGTACTTCTATGGATACGATGAAGAGGACGACATAGACGATGCTTACTTCAGTTCCTCATCTAGTCTCAGGATTGACAACCGAAGATGGTGAGACAATGGTTATGTTAGAGCAGGGCGCCAAGAAGCAAGACCAATCAACCGGAGCCAAAATACAGAAAATGGAGTCTCTGGTTCCTCCGGAACCCCTAAACAGAAAGAAACTGCCACAAACGAGAAGAAAGGCCGGAGAGCAAAGAGGGCACTTAGGCGTGAGGCTGTAGACAAGGCGTCTTCAGCTAAGCACCAGATGCATCTAGAGAGACTAGGCATAAATTGATTGTTGCTTACTGATGCCTACTGCCGTTGTGAAGGTAACAACTCATTGATCTCACTTACCTGTACAACTTTCCTTCCTTGTAATTCTTCTGTATGTTTAGGGTGTCTTAGTTTCTTCCTATATGGTTCCTTCCAGCCATATAGGAAGAATATTGTGTCTTACGGGGCGTTTCTTTCACGGAATAAGGAATAAGGAATACCGAATAGGGAATAGGAATTGGGAATAAGAAATGAGTTAAGAATATGAAGTTGTTTATTTGGTGGAATGGAATAGAATGGAATATAGAATTATGTTATTTTTTTGGTGAAATTGGATATGGAAAGGGAATGGAATGTGGTAAAATGACATATTTGCCCCTCCTTGTATATATATAGTATATAATACATGTAATTTGTATTAATTAATTTTAAAAATTAATAATAATAAAAATTTAAATATAATTAACTAATATTAAAAAAAACTTTTTAAATAATTTGTTTAATTATTTAATTAATTTTAAAGCACAATCCCTAGACTTTTTTTTAATAAATATGACTTCGAATCAAATACAAAACAACATTGTATTTTAATCAATATGACTTCGAATGGATTATCGTACTTACAATCAATCCAATATGACTTCGCATGGACCATCGTATCTACAATCATATTATACAACATTTCCAACTAGACGAACAAGTAATGACTCAATTGCTTCAATAACCAAGAACCAAGAGCCAAGAACAACAATAAAGCAAGCATAAATCAAGAACCAAGAACAACAATAACAACACCACTTTTACCACAACATCGCGGTGATTATCAATCAACGACAATACAAAATTGTCAACATCAAATTTCCCAGGCTTACCCACCTCAGGCTCCTCATCTTGATCTTCCAGATCCCCCTCTTCCACAGCGACACCATCTTCAAGATCAGCAGCAGTTTGGGCATACCTCGCGAGATACTCTTCTTTTTTTTGCCACGAGCGAGAAACTCTTCATGGCTTTCTTCTTGCTCTTCAAAATCAGAATCCTGACAGAAAACACAATCATAAAATAATAAATCACTACTCAAAGAAGGTAGTTGCAGCTCATGAAAGGCCATGTACCTAAGAAGGCAACAAGGTACCTCCCGAAGCAGTACATGGCAAAGGATTCATAGCAATCTCGTAGTATTTCATAATCAACACCAATTGATGGTTTCACCAGCAAAACAAACTGCATGGTTTCACCACACATTTTTCCTTCAACGAGCAAGCCATATGTGAATCTGAATTACTTGAATTGCTTTAAATAGATATATGGTAACCTATAAAATAACCAAAGTAGCTGCATTCAGTTTAAAGCAATAAATGAACAAACACTTGAGTATAAACATGAACAGAAGACCACAGAGGAGGATCTTATGGTAACTAATGCAAATATTATCTGTTTGAAGCCTTCAACCCTGCATATTTCAGCAATAGGCATGCTCCATGCATACTAACCAATAACTAAACTGAACTGATGCAATCAAAACTTCGCAATCGCTTGAAGCGTCAGTCCAAACCAAATCCAATTTCTCTTCCTCAATCACGCAAGCACACATAAATCAACATCTAATTGAATTTACCTAAAGAATCCTCCATTTTGACATCAATCGACAAGGTATCGAGTGCATCGTAGCTACGTAACCACATCCAGAGCTCCAACGTCTGATGGTGATTACAGACTCGAATGACAACAGAAGAGGAAGCAGGAGCAGAATCCGACTTGGCGATGGAACCTGATAGGGAGAGGTTGGAATTTGGGCAAAAAATAACAAAAATTGGAATTAGAAACCCTCAAAATTAGAAGAGCATACCTGAACCGAAGGAGAATGAGCTGAGGACAATTCTGAAGGATGAGGACAATTCCGAAGGAGAGACGAAGGAGAAGGAGCTAAGGAAGAAGGAGAACCGAAGGAAATGGAAACGCTCCATAAGAAAATGAAGGACCAAGGTTAGTTCAGCCATTAAGAAAAGGTTTTGAGGGCATTTGAGTCATTTTGCCTTATTCCGGATTTATAGCGCGCCCGGCTTAGGAATTCCGAGGTTTTCACACGGAATGTCTAAGCCTACCCCACCCGGAATCCGTAAGCCAAATTTTTGCAATTCCGCGAAAAGAACAACTTCTTACGGAATCCGTAAGCCGAATTCATTTTTCATTCCGTGAAAAGAACATGCCGTTAGTTTCTTCCTATATAATTCTTCTAAATGTGTTTTGATGTTCCGTGGCTGAATGAATATTGTGTGATTCATTGCTACAGGTAAGGACTGCATGTTTGCTAATTGCAGATTTCATTAATTCAACCGTATTTAGGGGGAGTAAGTGTAAGTATTCATGAATAACTGATCGTCACGATCCTTGTGTATCCGTACAATGTTTTTCTTGTACTTTCAATTATTTGTTTCACACAGGTAATTGAATTTTTTCTTCTTTCGACTGATTTAGTCTTATTCCATCCAATTTTTTATATAAAAAAATGTTAAAATAATCTTGAAGCATTCGATACTATTCTAGACTAATTATTTTTATGATTAACTTTTAAAGCTAGGTAGTGTTTTCCTTGCTTTAGAAATATAATGCTCTCTTCTCTATTTTCTTTTGAAATTATAATGCTCTTTTGAAATTTATTTTAATGCCTTGTTAAAAAACTATTTTGAGTATAAATATATAACATATATTTTTATATGATTGCTAAAATTCACTTTCATTTTATATTAAAAATGAAATTATAATAAGGTATGAGATCTTTCTTTCTTAATTTATTTAATTTGTAATATAAAAAATTATTATGTGCATAATTTATATTCATAAAATTAATATTATGTATTTTGGTATTGCATAAATTTCACTACATAAAATATATTTTACACAAAATTATAAATATATATGTGAAATAAAAATAATTAATTAAAGTTTTGTAATTTATCTTGAGAATGAATGAGAAATCTTGAAAGTTTTTAAAGTAATTTATATGACATGTCACTTAGGAATGAGAATTGTATATTTGACATAGACCAATTAAAATTAATTAATTTGACATTAGGAGTAAGAAAATGCATAAAAAAACTTATTTGTCACAATTGCATACAATTTAGTCAAATTAATATATATAGAGAGAAGATAGATAACTTTCAATAACTGAAAGTATGTTGTATTATATTTAGGGTTAACAGCTCCAATGGTACCTTATGTTTGACTCATGTGATCGGATGATACCGTATGTTTTTTATGTGTTCAAATGGTCTGTTATGTTTGGAGCATGTTGTCATATGGTACTCTGTTAGTCAACCGTTAGATTTTTCTGTTAAATGGTCCATGTCAGCGCCACGTAGATATATAAATATGAAAAAAAAAATTAAAAAATAGGAAAAAATAGGAAAAATGTTTTAAACTTTATATATTACTAAAACATTATTTTTTATAAATTTATTATTATTTTTAAATCGAAAAAAAAAAAAGCTAGGGTTGGACCCTTGGGTCCAATTGACCCAGCCAAGGGTCGAACCCTGGGCTGGGTTGGACCCCCACCAGGTCACCTGACCTGGGCGACCAGATCTGGGTTCGACCCTTGGCTGGGTCAATTGGACCCAAGGGTCCAACCCTAGCTTTTTTTATTGTTTTTTTTCAATTTTCGATTTTAAAAAATAAATAAATTTTATTAATATATAAATTTTTAAATATTTTTTGAATTTTTTTATAATTTTTCCGATTTTTCTCCTCTTTTTATTAATTTTCTATTTATTTTTATTTTTCATCCGCTACGTCAGCATTCCGTTAGTTAACTTTGACAACAGTAATTTGGACCAAATAACAACATTGTGAAACATATGGTACCATAAAACAACATAGGGGTATCATCTGATCACATGACCCAAACATATGATACTATTGGACCTATTAACCCTTATATTTATGTCCCCGGTTTTTATCAAATATTTATGGTACGTGGAAGAAAGGTTATACGTATAGGAGGTTAAAGGTTTATTCTGTAAATTTGTGGACTTTAGTCACTTAAAACTGGAATAGGAATCAAACATGTTTCGGATACCAATTAGGCCTATTGAAAAATATTTTTTTCCATTTATAATTATGCATTTCACTTTTTCTTTTTAATATATCCAGGTAACCGACTAGCCGTAGAGGAACTCTAGATTTGCAATAAATTGAATCTTTCGCAATGAAAATTCTAGACTCACAATCAAGTACCCAAAAGAAAGAATACCGTGGAAATAGAATCAATTACTGTACATCAGTTGAATTTTTTATATTTTTTTGGTCTGCAATTAGCAGACAAGCAGTCCTTGCCAGGTATTCATTCACAGACATTATTTATAATCAAAACACAGTACTACCCATCTATCAATAGAAAACATATAGGAGAAAACTAAGACACCCTAGACATACAGAAGAATTATAAGGAAGGAAAGCTGTACAGGTAAGTGAGATCAATGAGTTGTTACCTTCACAGCATCAGCAGGCATCAGTAAGCAACAATCAATTCCTGCCTAGTCTCTCTAGATGCATCTGGTGCTTAGCTGCAGACGCCTTGTCCGCAGCCTCGCGCCTAAGTGCCCTCTTTGCTCTCCGGCCTTTCTTCTCGTTTGTGGCAGTTTCTTTTTGTTTAGGGGTTCCGGAGGAACCAGAGGCTCCATTTTCTGCATTTTGGCTCTGGTTGATTGGCCTTGCTTCTTGGTGCCCTGCTCTAACATAACCATTGTCTCCCCATCTTCGGTTGCCAATCCTGAGACTAGATGAGGAACTGAAGTATGCATCGTCTATGTCGTCCTCTTCATCGTATCCATAGAAGTACTCGTATTCGTAATCTTCGTGATGACCAACTTCAAAGGGGATATAGTCTTCTAAGTCGTCGTGCAAATGTGTGTTCTCTTCCACAACCAAGGGTTTAAACCACGTCGCTCTAAGAAGAAGGCACACACTTTCCTCGATCATGTAATCATGGAGTCTGTCAAGGAAATTATCATTATTATGCATGAGAATATCAAACAAAAGTCATACTTGCATATAACAACATTGTATTCTGCAACTAGATGAAAGTAAAAAGAAAAAAGGCAAAATCAATAATCATATCTTCATTCTATAAGATAAGGGGATAAAGGAAACACTCCAATTGTCCCTCAAGGCCGATCAAATCAAAAGACAGGTGGGCTCCTACCTTCCATCAAGAGACCTGTGGATGTTAAGGAACTCCAATGGATGCTTACACTGAGGACAGGTGGGCTTCTCTTTATACGTTGCCCACTGAAGTATACACGTTACACTGCACAAAGATATGAACATCGACAAACAGTTGATCATAGATAGAGTTTAACAGATCGTTCCAATTGTAAAAAAGAAGAAACAGAATAGCCAAAGTTCCAATTCCGTTATATTCTACTTTCTTCTGTTAGTTTCTAGTTTGTTAAAATAGTTAGTCCTTCTATAAAAGGAGGGAGGTAATAGAAGTCTGTTCTGTAATCTAGGAACTGTTTATCGTATTCTAGAATATGATAGAAGTCCATCCACTTGTATGCGTGGTACTTCTAACACTCCCCCCTTCAAGTGGATGTCCTTTGTTTCTGACTGTTTTTATCAACAGATAATATGTTCGTGACCCTCATATTCTGCATTAGTGAGTGACATGTGTTGCTGACTACCGAGTGTTTTAGTAAGCAAATTTGCCCGCTGTTCCTTAGTCCCTACATAATGCGTCTGCACTATCCCTTTCATTATATTGTCACGAATGAAATGACAATCCACCTCTATGTGCTTCATTCATGATACATGGGATTTGCTGTAATCTGCAATGCAACTTGGTTGTCACAGAACAATTGTGCAGGTTCTGTTTGTTTAAAACCAAGCTCTTCAAATAGTCCTCTTATCCAAATAGTATCCGCTACAGCTGCTAATCTCTATATTTGCCTCTGCTGAAGATCAGAACACTGTTTTGTTTCTTTACTTTTCACAAATCAAGGAGTTTCCAATTCTGACCCAATATCTTGTAATCGATTTCCTTGTCATAGAACAAGAAGCTCAGTCCGAATCAAAAAAGACCTTGATATATCTGTCTAAAGCAGACGAGAGGAGAATCCTTTGCCCTCCCTGGATACTGGACTCCCTTTTATGTATCGAACTATTCTAAGAGCATCATCATAATGAGATGTCTTCGGTTTGTGCATGGATTGACACAAATGTTGCACAGCATATGCGATATATGGTCTTGCGACAGTGATATAACAATCTTCCCACAAGTCTTCTATAAAGCTCCTCATCATCAAGAAGCTGATCTGAACCATCCCTTCCACATAAATCATCATATTCTATCGTTGTAAGCTTATGATTCTGTTCAAGTGGAGTGACTACTGGTTTAGCTCCACTCAATACATTATCAGCTATCAGCTATCAGCTCAAGGGTGTACTTTCGCTAATTCAACACAATGCCTTCCTCAGATCGCGCCACTGCAATGGCTAAGAAATATCTAACTTTCCCTAAGTCCTTGATTCTGGACTTAGTATGTAGCAATTGTTTCAACTCATCAATCAACATGTCCCACAAATGCTTGATATGCTGCCGATAGATTGTTATAGCCAACAACATTATTAATTGAAAACTGATGCCTTGAATTAGGCAAGACATAATCTTGCAACCAAATTAGAGGGGAAGTAGTGTGGGTAGATCTACGTAACAGAGTTGTGGCTTTCTGATTAGGAGCGACCACTAAATCCTGTAACAGGACTATCTGCAGAAACAAGAGAATTAGGAAGCCTAGCTGAGCTGGAAATATCCATGAATTCGTCTGTGCATTCCAACGAAGCCATGGTTGGGGGAATGAATCCTGTATCCTTCTCAGTATCATTCCTAGAGTAAGGAAACTGAGTCTCGGAAAACTGAACATCTCTACTCCAAAAACTGTCTTAGATTGTAAACTAATCAGTATATATCCCTTTTACGTGGATGAATAACCCAAGAAAACTGAAGGTGTCGCCCTTGCAGCAAATTTATCTCTGGTGAGTGGTGGCGAAATTTGCTGCATAACATAATCACCCAAAAGAATGCAAGTGGTCTAAAGAAGGCTTCCGGTTGTGCAACACCTCAAAGGGTGATTTACCGTGTAAAACAGCATAACACAACAAAATCAAATAGGCTGCAGTGAGCACACAGAATCCCCAGTACCTAAATGGAAGTGAAGACTGGAAACGTAAGGCCCTGACCATGTTAAGCATGATGGTGCTTCCGTTCGGCAACACCATTTTGTTGTGGTATCCCAACACAACTAAATTGATGCAAAATCCCCTTCTCCTTAAACAGATTGCTGCAATATGAACTGAAATTGTTTGCTCCATTACCACTGCATATGATTATCACATCTGTCTGATATTGTGTTTTCACAAAATACAGAAAAATCTTAATGTGAATGGCAGTATAACTCTTAACTCTCATGAGAAAAAAGCCAGATACACCTGCTATAGTCATCAACTGCTGTAACAAAATATTGGAATCCATCCAAAGTTGGAAAGTGATAGGGATCCCAAATATCCATGGGAAGAAGCTATGACCCACTATGATCCCATCTTGAACGAAATTCTGGAGCAAACGAGTGCAAGTTCCATCATCAAACATATGCTTATACTTCACAAGCAACTGAACTATAGCAGCATGACTCCACAACTGATAATTTTCTGAACCAATTAGGTGAAAAGAGACCAGCACAACATTGGAATCGGAAGGATGAAGAAACAACAGATCATCAAAAGAGTAAACTGGAGCTACATTTCTTTGATCCTCCATAGGCTCTGATACCATGTAAAGAAGAAGAAACAGACTAGCCAAAGCTCCAGCACGGGATGCCTGGAGAATTTCTACTGAAGCAGTACAAACAGTTCCTAGACTGAGCAGAGGATCTCAATCATCGGAATTACAGAACACAGACTTCTACTACCTCCCTCCCTTTTATAGTAGGACTCTAACTACTTTAACAAAGTAGAAACTAATAGAAGAAACTAGAATATACCAGAATTCTAGAACAGTTTATTGTATTCTAGAATATGATAGAAGTACATCCACTTGCATGTGATACTTCTAATAGCAATGCATGTGTACCCCTCTATATTAGAAGGAGGGTCTTGAGAATAAGTTAAAAATAAAATGCAAAACAGAAGAGTGGAATCACGCAGTTCTTGAAAAATTGTATCACTTCAGTATAACTATCTATAATCCTTTATTGCTAAATAACTATCTGGCCATGCTTCTACAACAGAACAACATAGACATCCCTAGCCCTTTATTAAGGATCATCAGTTAAGCGTTAACCGTAGAAAAATAACAGCAGCATTTCCATGCATCATAAGAAGTAAAAGGGTAACGGTTAGTTTGTCAAACCAGTATGCATGCTCGCAACCTCTTATAAGAGCTGTCTCCTCAAGCTCAATCTTGTCCAAACAAATAGCACAGACCTCTCCGTGCCCTCCAAACGCTATACGATTGCTCATCTTCGGGACCACTTCTTGTTCCTAAAATGATAGAACCCGCATAGAAATATGAACTTTATAATCAGACCCAAAACGTCAAGTCCAAGCCTCCTTAAAAAGAGCATATATTCACCTGAATTAACTCTAATAGATGATATCTAACGCGGAGAACCAAAGGAGCATACTGCATACCTGATTCTGAATAGATAAATCACCAAGGCCATCGATCAGCTGGTCAACGACGGTTGCTGAGACGGTGGCCATGTCGGTCGCTACGGCGTCTTCCGATTGCTGGAATTGCGATACCTTTTTCCTACCACGGTTTCAAAGATGGATACTGAGAGATCGAGAAGCGAAATCCATTTTGAAAAGTATACACAATACATATATATGAGGAGGTTACCGTGAGTCAGAAGAGATGGCAAGAAGAATCAATCGTGACGGATTCTATTTCTAATGGCAAACAATAAATGGGGGGCATTTATGTAATATTACCCATGACACGTGCGCGTTAGAGCGAGGTGGATGTTTGTTCTATTAATGGGCTTATAATGGGCCTGTATTATTGATTCGGGCCGTCTAAGGCCCATCACATTTTACACTAAGGGGCATGCATTAGCTCCTTTTCCAATTACCCATATAATAAGTAAATAAAACCGTAATAAGTTTCGAAAAATTTGAATAACACACAAAAAGTTAATAAGTAACCATGCAATTTTACAATAAATATTTGCATGCATCTCTCTGGGCTAACTTCTTTTGCTTACATATAAGAACTTGTTATATATCTATACATACATATATAATATATGCATGTTATTATTGCGGAATGAATGGGTCTTCGATATTCTATCAAAGAGAACACACTCGAGGTACACAACAATGATAGCTGCAGACCAAACCTCAGAGACAGCAGACCATAATGTCTGCACGACAAAAAAAAACATTCCAGAATCCAAAAAAAAAGAGGAGAAAAAAACCAGAAACCCTAGCCTGACTATTTCACATACATGAATGAAAAAATCTCAGCAACATTTTTTGCCAAAGGGGTGATAACCAACATACGGGGTTGATCTTACGATAAACACATATCCCGATCCACAGAACTTATAAAAGAAGAAAAGAATGTTTCACCAAAATATACCACAATTAATAACTAAATACCAAAATGTCATTGGTTTGCCAACAAAAACAAATTTATACTTACCTGCGTCTCACATTCGTGGGTGGAAAACCCACCCACGACTCACAATGTTGGGTCAAATGTTTTTTTACTGTCAGTAGCACCACTCTTATTCGCGGGTATAACTGCACCGTTAGTTTCACCCACGAATGGAGTCGCGGGTGGAATACTGAACGTTTAGGGAGGGTTTCATTTTATTTATCAGTTCCACCGGCGAATGGCAGTTGCGGGTAGAACTGACAGTAAAAAAAATTGTCCGAGAATGGGAGTCGCGGTTGGGTATAAATTCGTATTTGTTGGCAAATCAAGAATATTTTGGTATTTACTTATTAATTGAAGTATATTTTGGTAAAAAATTCTAAAAAAATGACATAAATAAGTCTGAATTTGGCAGGATGAACATCAGCCTGAATTACAAAGAAAAGTGAACTCAAAGTAATGATCCCTCTTGAACTACAGTTTAAGCAAAATAAGGTTGTTTAAAGCATGATGAACTGATTGTTTTCCCACCATGAATACTCATAGGAATCAATTGCAAGAAGTAAAAAAGTAAATTTTGGTATAATGACTGATATTAAACTTCACCAACCCTGCGTAAAATTGCATTGTACATTCAATTCGACAGGGTTTCTGAAAACAAGCAGAGAACGGCAAGAAATCATTTATAGTATCACGATCGAGCAGTATCAAATAAGAGCAGTTCTGGGTAATCATGGCTATATCAGCACTGGTTTGGTGTAAATCTACTACCTACTGAGCTTTTTCCTCTCTAGCAATCAAGGATAGTGACTTTACAACAAATGGTGTAAAGTCCAAGTAATTCAGCAGGAAATCAAAGAGTTCTTGGACATTGACAATGAAACGAAATTACCAGATTAAGTAAATGGAAGGATTAGATTTATGAGTAATTTAGATATCTGTAGCAAGAAAACTGCTGTAGAATTCTAAATCTACCATACACGATTGAATTCTCTAATGGCAAGAGAAAGGATTTACGGATTACTAGAAAGATTGGAACTTTAATCTTAGGAAATATGGATGCAGCTTCTTCTGCAAATTATTTGCAAATCTATCGAGGTTAAAAAGATGAGTTAATTATAAAAAAAAAAAAAACGAACTTTAAGGAAAAACTATACAGTAAACCGAAACTTTTGGAATTGAGCTAACAACAAACCTGTCTCAAATTTTCATTATGTTTGAACATATTTTTAAATGTTTGAGAGAGTTATTAAGTAGTAATAACATTTCCTTTGAATACTTTAACTATTGTTGACTTAATAACTCACTCAAATATTGAAAAATATGTTCAAACATGATAAATTTGAGGTAAGTTTGTTGTTTGCTCAATTCCAAAAGTTTCGGTTTGTTGTTTGTCAACAAAAAAAAAAAATCGATTTGCTGTTTAGTTTTTTTTTCAAAGTTCAATTTGTTTTTTAGTAATTAATACTAAAAAGATTGCATGCCAATTAAGGGGAAAAAAATGATAGAAACTGAAAACAAGAATTGGGTTGTCAACAATGATCATCGCCATACAGTTTACATACACAAAGGGGTCAGAGTTCACTGAAAACCCTAGAAATTGAGTTAAATTATTGTTTTTAATCACGAGGAAATAAAGGAGCCACCTTGGGAAAGGAAGCAATCCTCAATTAATTGGGAAATTCGAGCTGCCGAGTAATCCGCCGACCGAGGCGGCATTATATACGTTGGAAGGGTCGAGCATTTGGGACGAGGAAGAAGCGCCATGTCGGTCACCGGAACCGAGATAGAGCTCAGACATGTTGGGAAACCCTTGTCTACCTTCAACGCCTTGATCGTAAAGAAACCCTTTGAACACGTGGCCACTGATTTTCACCACTGCCTCATAAGCGTACTCGTCTTCACCGTCGTCTACCTTCGTCACCCTCACGCACTTGAATACCGCCGGTGCACGGACTTGCCCTGGTAAAGACTCCCTCAAGCTTGCGTCTGCGAAAAAGTAGAAAGTTTATGTTTTTTTAATTGTTAGCGACGACCCAGTTCGATAAACTGGTGCCCTAATTTTTAAGGTAATCACACCTTGGCGGCTAGAGATGGTGTCGAAGCTTCGAGGTGGGGTGGTATTAGATGTGGAGGTGTGTGAATTGGTGGTTATCGTTTGAGACGGAATGAGCCGAGGTTTCTTTACGCCGGAAGTCGACGTGGAAGAACCGGCTCCGCCACCAGCGGCGGGTGCAGGATTCATGAGCTGACGCTCCCGACGTCGGGAGGCGGGGACCCAAGTGCTCTTCACGTGAGTGGCGCAGTCGAAACCCCTACTCTTGCAACAAGTTCGGCATCTCCTGTAGCTACAGTCTTTCTTTGACTGGTTTCCGCAGTCCTGGCACGTCGGCGTGGAGCTGGTGGCTGAGAGTGCGGCGGTACCGCCGCTTCTGTGAGATAAATTTGCTGAAATACTTCCATGGTCAAGAATTGTGGGTTTTTTCAGATTCTGAGAATTACTGATCTCATTCTGCCAGAGCTGGATCCCTCCTCGGCTTCGAGCGGAAAGTATGTTCTGATCGCGCTCATCTGCGGCTACGTTGAGGCTGGGAGCTGTGGCGAGGAGCGGGAAGACGCCGACTCCAACGCCGAGGGTTGTAGCTGCGGCAGCCGATCCGATGGCGGTGTCAGCGGCGAAAACAGCTGCATCGTGGTGGTTATGGTGGAAGGAAGAGGACGGAGCTACGACGAACATACCCATCTCCGGTGAGAGAGCGTAGCTGATGGACCTTGCAGCGGAGGAAGGCCAAGTTGCGGAGGAGGGGGAGGGGGCTGTGCCGGGGTGGGTGGAGGAAGCGGCATTGAAGCCGAGGGAGAGGTCGCCGGCGGCGGCGGAATTGGCGACCCAGTCGACGAAGGCGCCGGAATCAGAAGAAGGCAGCTGCCTCCTTGTAGTAGCCACAACTGATGAATTGATTGTTGTTCAATCAAAACCAAACCTTCAGTCGTTTCGGCGTTGAAATGAAGCTCTTTCTCAAAATCTTGAACGGAGAGCAGAAAGAGAAGTATTGATGGTGGTGGCAAAAAGGAGAAAGCTTCACATTTTTTATCTTTGCAGTGGACCAGAGCTTCTGCTTCGTCTTCTTCTTCTGCTGCTGTGCTTCTGTTTCTTCTGCTTCAGAAGCTACTTGTAGACTAGCAGTGTATTGGGGATGGGATTCGTTTTGGCTGTCTTGAGGAAGAAAAGGTAAGTTTGTGGGAGATGGATGGCTGAGAATGCAGAAGGGTCAGAAGATTCAACAGAACAGAAAGAGCAACTCAAGAAGAAAAGGTTTCTTTACCTAAAATACCCAAATTAAAATAATTAATAATACTATTTATTAATATAATAAATAAATATATGCAGATATACATATTTATCAGATATATATAACATAAATTTTAATACAAATAAAATTTTATGCTGGTAAATGATTAATTATGATAAAGTAGGAGGGCATTTCAAGTATGTATATGATTATAGTAATATTATATATTTATATAGCGATTTAATGTTCAATTTTTAATTAGAGTTGCTGTTCTAATTGGGTTCCCTCTAGAACACCTTGTGGTAAATCAAAAAACTAAAGTAAAAAATTATATATTTATAACTAAGTTTTACGTGTCCAAATAATTTACTGATTAAACCTTTTTATTAATAAATTATTAGTTAATTTTACACAGAGTAATAACTAATAATTTCGTTTATTTTACTGTTAAATTATGATAAAAACTCACATTTTAATCATTATATTACTTTATTTGTTATGCAACTTGTTAATTTATTAATTTAAAGTATTGGAATTTTTATAATTTACTACCTGAATTTTGGACAAATTGTTAACTGGATTTTGGACTATAGACAATTTGATTTGATAGCTAATATATATCTAGCAACACTTGCGTGTCTTCGTCAATATTTAACAACAATTAGACCGTGTCTTCGTCAATATTTAGTAACAATTAGATAGAGGTAACAAATTATAATTTTATAAATAACAATTTGTACAGAAAAAATAGTTAGCAACTAGTGTATATTCACAAAATTTAACTAACAAATTAGTAATTAACTTTATTATTATTTATAAATAAAATATACAGAGACGAAAAAGTTATGTCTCCTTATAAATTGAAGACAAAATAGAATAATAATAAAAAAAGAGTTTCAGCTGAATTGGGTACCTTCCGAAATCTACAATTTATTTTTAAAGAAAATAAATCTCTCTTTTGATAACTAATCAATAATTGCGAAAAAAAAATCATAAAATAGCAATTTATTCGTAGTTTATTTAGTAACATTAATTATATTAAATCAATAAATTATTTATAACACGGAATCAACCCTTTTATCAGTATATAGTTAAATAAATGAACAGTATGGTGTTATAATACAGAATTAAGCCAAGAGGTCCCTATTATATATATATATATATTAAAGGTACATTTCTAGTTCATGAACCCTAAAAGAAGGTAGATAGATAGCCAGGCGCACCCGCCATTCCCCGTACTTTAGTGCTTCTTCATCAACTTTACAGCATGGCACGATGCTAGGGTTTAGAACGTCAGTAAGTAAGTGACACGTGATTAAATATATGATTGCTTTTTTGAATTTTAGAGTTATATTTAGGATTAGAGTCTTCTATTTAATTATAGTGCGCTATTAATTGTGTATAAAATGATATATTTTTAATATACTTTCAAATACAAATATAACACTATTAATAAATAATACATTATATTAATTTATTTAAGGGTAAAATACTTCATTGTCCACTAAACTTTACGTCAAATTTAAAATTCTCCCTTAAAATTTATAATTCAGCTAATGTTTGAAAATAATGAAAAATCTATAGAATTTTAAACTTTAAGGAAACATTTTAAAATCAGTGTATTGTATTTAACCCTTACAATAGATGGGTTACGTAAGTATATTCATATCTTGTCGAATTTTTCAACCACCAATGAACAATCATTTAAAAATATCATTTTCATGTAGATTGCATACTACCATTAAAACATTGGGGGAAGATTTTAAATTTTATTTCTTCTCTGATTCCGAAATAGGGAGAAAATATGTATAAAAAAAAATAGTATACATGTATTTTTTATTTTTTTTAATATCGAATTTGATATGAATCTTGATAAGTATGATTTGGATCGATCAAAACTTAAAACTCAAACTCAAGAACACCAAATTTTTTTTTTTTTTATTTTATTACATACATAAAAATATATTATGATTAAATTATACTTGTGATTATTTTCATCTAAAATGTAAGATCTTTTTGAATACCCAAAAGATTATATGATAGAAGGGATTTCAGATTGTTTATACTTTAGTCATTGAAATATGCTGAAAATTGTCCTTTAGGTTAACAATATCATTTGCAAGCATATATTATCTTATTTGCTTTCCGAACAAAAATGTTAAAAATTATATATTTTGAACATTTGTAAAAAAAAATTGCAATTCAAAATTAAAGACATTAAAACTCTATCATTGAAACATCCATTTCAATATAAAACGACTATATGTTAAATTTTTTGTCAAAGTTAATCAATCTCTTAGAGTCCACAACTCCGTAATTAAATTGTTTGTAATATTAATATTTTTTTAAAAACTGTTGATCCAACTACTATAAGCGTTCCTCAAAATTAATATTTCCCTCTAAATATGTAAAATTGAACATAATAAATATATAAAGATGAAGAAATCAAATTATACTTTTGAATGAATGTTTTCATAAATATGAATAATATCCTTCAACCATATAATACGTACTTTTGTGATTGTGTGCCAGTTTCAAATTAACAAATTATATAACGTCGACAAATACTATATATATATATATATATATAACAAAATTTGAATCGTGAGTAAATTAATGAAAGACCATCCATTAACGAAATTAAATATATAAATAATTTGTTTTACAGAAAATTGGAGCGTAAAATTTAAAATGTTTTGCCACGATAATCTCATCACATCGAACTTTAATTTTCTAAATATTTCAGATTTACAACTCAATTTATTAATTAATTTAATTATTTATTCTTCTTAAAATATTCTTTTATTCCTAGAGTCGCATCAACCGTTGCTTCCTTTGACACGCTTTTAATGTGACGTGTCTAATCATCGGTCACGTCAAATAATAAATAACGGGCTAAATTGACCGGTGTACAGTTGATCGTGGGTCGTAATTGAACTAATACTAGTAAAATAATAAATTTTAAAAAATAGTATATATTATCCGGATATTAATGAAAATAAAGAGAACAAATAATATTAATTAACATATATCATATCTTAATAACTCGCTTTTTTTTTGGTCGAACATCTTAATAACTAGTTAGCATAACATATATCACATCGTAATAAAACTGTAAAAACAGAAATAAATAAATAATATTTGAAATAATTGAATGTGAAAAGACATATTTTTTTACAGAAAAATGAACCATTTGAGGTTTAACTTTTTTCTAAAAACAAAAAGGATTGATTTTATCTAAAATATATACTGGATTATTTTATATAAATTATTTTTGAGATTTTTAAAAAATAAATTTATCTATTTTTTATTTTTAGAACAAAAATATAATGTAATTCAAATGATAAATTTGTCAAAAAATAATAATTTATTATCTTTATAAATTAATGTATGATTTTCACATAAAAGTTTTCTTGAGACTATTCAATCAAAAATTAGATTCTAAAGAGATGATTAGAAATATAAAAAGTAATTTGTGAATAAATTTTAAGAGGTAATCCTAATGCATATTAAATGACTTAATAGTAATCGACAATTTATTTTAATTTTAAGATTACTTTACTTAAAATTATAGTACTTAATTTACCCAAAAATCAAAACATGTAACCTAGTATAGACAATTACATAAATGCCCCTAATAGGGTTTAGTCGAAAAATCCAATTTCCTTTGCTAAGAAAGTCACATGCGTATAGTATAGAACTATAGATTGATCATAAAATCACCGCCCTTACTGAATTAATCTACATGGTGGACCCCATTGATATTCTAAGCTAAATAATTACTCCACATGATTCAACTTTATTTGGTAAATTTCATTTTCATTACTTTATTTTTATTTTTATTATTAATATATACTTATATTATTAAAATATAACAAATTTCTGTAACTAAATTTATATATTATTTTCACATTTTATGCTTAAGTGTCAACATTAAACTTACTAGAAAATAAATATTTATTGAAACTTCGGCGGTTATATTAAAAATTAAAAATATAGTTATTAAAATTTTAGAATAAATTAGATTACAAATATGATATATTATTTTTTTTAGAATAAAATAAATTATTAAATATACAATTAAAATATGATATATTAAAATTTTAAAATAAAATATATTAATTAGAATAAGTTTGAAATTTTAGATTAACTTGACATAAATTACTAAAACTTTTGAGTAGATAGAATAAATAAATTATTTGAATTAATTACAAAAATATATTTAAGCTACAACATTCTCGTAATTAATTAAATTAGTCCATGATAATTTTGTTAATTTGTAATATTCTTTATTCTAACTGCTAAAGAAATCATTATTTCAAGGTAAAAAAGTAAAAATATTTACTTTTTTTTACCAATAAATATATATTTACTTTCACCTCATATAAAAATTTGAATTTCTAATGATTACATCAATCAAATAAGAGAATATGTGTTCCATATTTATTATTTATTTCTCTATTCAAGCAAGTAAATATATGTATATCTATATAAAGTGAAAAAAAATAAGAGGGAGGAGACGGGAAATACTAAAATGAAAAACCTAACTTAACAAAAAGGAGTTTTTTTTTAAAAGTAGTCATTTAAAAAAAAAAGTAAGTATATAAAAAAAATATTACGAATGAAATGACATTAGTAGCGTTAATTTAATTTTTCTGACCATATAATACGAAAGTGTAAAAATATATACATACATATATACTTATGTGTATAACCATTTTTCGAAATATTTTTTTATATACTTATTTTTTTTTACTTTGCTTTTAAAAAAAACTAACTTAACAAAAAGAGTTAAATATCAGTAGCTACATGAACTTTGAACGTTTTGTAACGAGTTACCTTAACTTTAAAAATTCAAAACGAGCTACCTCAACTTTGAATATGGTGCAAATAGCTAACTCCGTCCAATTTTTCGTCAGAAAGTCGTCGAAAAATCGTTGGAAAGTCGTCAAAAATTGGAAGGAGGTATCTATTTGCACCTTCATCAAAATTGAGTTAGCTTGTTTTAAATTTTTAAAATTCAGGTAGCTTGTTACAAAACATCCAAAATTCAGGTCAGTACTTGCTATTTAAACCTAACAAAAAAGAAAGACAAAACTATAGCCGACAGAGGGGGTCCACAAAACCTAACCTTTTCAAAGAAAGCGGCGCTGATCAGACAATGTATTTCTCCACTCTTTACATTAGGAATGCAAGCAGCACGCGCCATGAAAAGCTTTCCCACTCTTTAAAATTTAAATGGGTGATTTACACGCGCTGCTATATTCGAGTGGACAGAGCGTAACGACGCGCTACCGGTGGTTTTGTGATACATACAGCACAGATCTATTTAAGGCTGGAAAAATCTAACTATATATATATATATATATAATCATTTTAGTTTTTTTTTTTATCAACAAATCATTTTAGTGAGAATTAGAAACTCCGAGAGAAAATATTTATATTCTAAAATAGCTATTAAGTTTAATTGAATGGTAGGTAGGAGCGTAGCAAATGACGCGGCGATCGAGGTATGCCTCGAGCCCCTGCAAACATGTCCACCGATTCTTGGAGAACCGCACCCGTTCGTACACTTTTATTTAAATTAAAGAATAAAAAGAAAAAGAATTACTAATTTAACGGAGACGATACAATATGGGCTAAGTAATAGAAGAACATTTTTAATGGCCGAAAAAAAAAGTAATAGAATAACATGTAGAATTTAATTTAATTTTTCTCCCGACTTTATCACTCTACAAATTGTTACTTAAACTTTATTATTTTTTTTAAAAATCTACCTAACCTCTAAGACTTGGAAGTTGAAAAAAATGGTTACCTCATTTAATTTTTTCGTTAAATATATATGAAAAATGACGCGTCAACACATGATTTATCCGATTTTAAAAAAACTAATATATTTTTTTAAAATAACAAAAAAATATGGACAATTAAAAGGAAAAATATGCTTTTTAATATAATACTTTTATTAAATATATGAAATCAAAATAATAATTATTTATTTAAATTTTGTTTCATATTTTTAATAAAAATATTATATTTAAAATCTTATTTTTTTCTATTACTTTCAAATTTTAAATTTTTTTGGGGGTATTTTTAAAATATCATTTTGTTTTTTCAATCATGGACCAATTATGTGTTGTCACGTAATTTTTTGACCATATTTAACCGAAAAGTTAACTGAGATAGCAATTTGACTCAACTCCAAAAGTATAGGTAACAAAATTTGAAAAAAGTAAAGTTCATGTAGCAATTTGTAATTTGCTCAAATAGTCAAAGTTGAGATAGTGATTTGGTTATTAACCCTTGAATTTATTATATAGTTACATATAGTAAGATTTGTATGTCATTTTCTTTAATATGAGTACGATATATTATTTTTTCTTATGTATTAATAATATATTGTGTCGTGTTAAATGTTAAGTTAGTCAGTTAAACATTTATTTATAAAATTTATTTAAAAATAATCAATTAGAATAAGAATTATAAATTCAAATACAAATTTTTACAAGTTTTTTTTAATGAAATTGATAGATTTCAAAAAGTAAACAATTAAATTAAGTTTTAAAGTTATTAAGAGTAAAATGCGACATTGCTCCCTCATGTATGATCAGATTTCTAGTTCCCCCTAAAGTTTCAATCGTAATTTTTCTTTCCCGCATGTTTGACCAAAGTGCAAATTTGTCCACTCCATTATTTTTTCATCTAAATTTAACATGATAAGTTTTGATTTTTTTTTTTATAAGAGGAAAACTTAAAACAATGACAATTTAACCATTCCAAAAAAAATCAAATGTTAAAACCGATCCAGATTCAATTGGGGCTACATTTTGAAAGAAAATTTTTTATGTTGATTTTGCAATTTGGAAAACTTATTATGTGAAATTTAGATAGAAAAATTGACGTAATGGGCAAACTTGCACTTTAGCCAAACTTGATTGTTTTTTACCATTTAAATTTAAACTTTAGGAAAAAACTCGAAATGTGAACCAAATACTAGAGAACAATGATTTATTAAATGAGTTTTATTTAAAAAATTAGACATATTAATTAACTTATCATGTGTTTTACTATTATTTTTTTCATATAAATCTATATTTGTTTTAATATATTCGTATTTTATTATCGCGTTACAAATAATCCTAACTAAAATAAATGAAAAAGTTAACAAATTGAATAAAATAAAGTAAGGGAGATTCTATTTGCAGACCATCGACTACTTTATACATACCACTTTTGTTGAAAGACAAAAATGCCCTAATAGCATTTTACATATTTGTCCTTACTAATTTTAAGAGAATTAATTATTAAATCAACCTCAGATTTCGTAGTTACTAAATCGACCCCATATTATCAAAATTGTGAAAAATCATGCTTCTAGCAGGTTTTGAACCCTAGACTTAGGCTTGTCCAAATGAACCGGTTCGACTGAACTGGTCTGGAACTGGTTTGGTTCGAACCGGTTCGACCAAACTAGTTCCAAAACCAAACCAGTGTTTTTAACATTCAAATAGAACAGTTCAAAATAGTACCAAAAATCCAGTTCGAATCGGTTCGACTCGACTCGTTTTTTGATACTGGTTTATAGTTAAATTTAAATCAAACCACTTTAAACCTATATAATTTTAGAACCGGGTTGAAGCTAAATCAACTAAACCGGTCTGAAATTAAACCAAACCTAGAGATGTCTTCAATAAACCACCAAACCTAGAGATATATTGGATTCTCGTATGTTGATGTTGGACAGGATTTTAGTTGGTTGTGGAACAGATTTTCAATCGGTTCAGTGCATTTTTCAGTCGGTTCAGTGTATTTTTCAGCCGGTTCAGTGTTTTTCAGCTGGTTCAGTGTTTTTCAGTTGGTTCAGTATTTTTTTAGACGGTTCAGTGTTTTGGACAGGATTTTCAGCCGGTTTAGGTTCGGTTTGAACTGGATTATTTCCGAACCAAAATGGTTATTTCAAAAAACAGACCAGAACAGTTCGAATCGGTTCTAAATCGGTTCGAAATAGACCAGATCTTTTTTCCTTAAACCAGACCAGTTTTTTTAGAAACAGAAAAATGTACTGTTTTTTTTCAAACCAGACCATTCCAGTTCAGAATCGGTTCGACCCCCAACCGGTTCATGAACAAGCCTACCTAGACCTCTTACATACTAGCTAAAAGTTTTACCACTATATTAGTAATTCCAATTGATTTCTTATATACTTCAAATATAGTTATTGAAACAATTCTAATATTATTGTATTAAACACCTCATGTTTATTTATTGATGTTCTTTAGTAATTAACATTTGTTCAACGTTGTTGGTTTAATTATAGTTTTAATTTAATTACGTATCTACTGTTTAATTTTTTAAAATGGTTGAAAAATAAATAATTTTCTAAATTTATTATGTATAGACTACCAGAATATTCATTATGAAAATATATTTTTTCAAACATCTCTAAAAAAATCAGAAAGATTATAGTATTTAGGTAATTAAATTAGAACTCTAACGACATATATGGTGTTAAGCTTCAATTTTCTTATCGATTATAAAATTTGATCAAAGTAGTGTTGGTAATTTTTGACAATTTTTATAAATTTGACCAAATTTTATGGTTGATGGGAAAATTGAAATTTGGCATCATATGTGTTAGAATTCTAATTTAATTATCTAAATATTATAGTCTTTCTGAAGTTTTAGAGATAGTTGAAAAAATATTTTCAAAATGAGTATTATGGTAGTCTATAATTACTAAATTTAGAAAATTACTTATTTTTCAATCATTTTTAAAAAATTGATTAATAGAAACATAATTAAGTTAAAAGTGGTTTGTATAAAGTAGTCGATGATATGCAAATAGAATTTCCCATAAAGTAAATAAATGGTGGGCTCACAAAGGGCTTAGGATCTCACTATCATTCGGCCCAATTGTTGTGTCATTTAACGGGGATAAACCGACATGGTGTCCATTTACCTAGACTGACCTACTTATAAAGAAGATATTTTTGTGATGACATGGCACGTTTTGATTGGTGATGGCACGTAGCTTTCCATTTAAAGCGGCAGACCATAATTCCATTTCGGCAACGGTTTCATTTATATTTCAGCAAAAAATACATCCAGTAATAAAAACGTCTAAACTGTCCAGGCTGTGAGATTCTTAAAAACACAGCCCAGTAATATAGAGCCGCATAAGTATTACCACCGCTCTGATGGAAATGAGTTGTTTAAGCATTCATTAACTATTCGACGTTCACATATTTCTGCATAACCGGTGGTGTAGAATGGCTTGACCCTTAATGACGTTGGAGTTTCTCTCTTCTCTAATCGACGGATTCTCCGATCTGTCTGTGCAGCAACCTGTTTCGACTTCTGTAATGGAAGGGAGATCTCTTATTGCTCTCTTTGCCTCCTCAGCCGATCTCTGATTCGACTTCTGTAATTGATTTTGTATGAATCTCTTTGCAATTGATTTCGAATGCATCTCTAGGGTTCTGATGATTTTGCTCCTTGCATTGGCCTCGCCCTAATTGTGTGTTTTTCTTCCCGATTCCCTTGATTATAGGTGTTATCTTCTTGGACCTGGAGGCGAGCTTTTGAGAGGATCTGCAGCTGTTTTAAAGGATTTGCAGCGTTTGAGAGGTTGCTTCGTTTCTGTGTTATCTTGTTCGAAGTTTTGGGTAGATAAAGATGAAGAACTGTGAGCGCATTGCAAGTGCTGCATTAGCAGGTATATGTCCCTCTAATTGATGGAAGATAGATTTTATAGTTCAATATTTGATCTGTGATTCTGTTCTGGTAGTGGATGAAGCAATATACTGTCCAGAATTTTGTAGCTGTAATTTGAATAATGGCCTCATACATTTCTTTGATGCCCGTATGCTGATCTTTCTTGATCCGGAAGAAAGCAGCATTCTCCTTGCTTAGATATCTCTAGATAAAATAAAATAAAAAAGATTTGTTCGTCCTCCTTGTGTGGGTAAGTGATGCTAAAATGTACGAGTCTATTGCTGATTGATAATAGACTTCCCAGTTTCATTGTCAAGTGACTAATTTCATTACCGGAGTTGTATTGAAGGTTTGAAGGGTCTACCATGCTTGCTAGGAATATATTTTTCATTCGTAAATTATGATTGCATGAAGTACATCAAATTGATTTCTTTTCATCCGTTACTACAGTTAGTAATTGAAAATAATACTCCACAACTCTGTCTGTATTTTCAAAGTAAAACCCATCTGTTGTTCATGGTTGATTTTTTACTTGCAGGATTGACATTGGCGCCACTTGTTATGAAAGTAGATTCAAACCTAAATGTCATCTTAACTGCATGTCTTTCGGTTTATGTTGGTTGCTACCGATCTGTCAAGTCAACACCGCCTTCTGTGAGTAGCATTGCCTGGAATTTTGTTATTTTCTTGTTTTAAGTTCCCTCATTGATCTTTTTTCTGTCTTTGTAGGAGTCGATGTCTAGAGAACATGCCATGCGCTTTCCACTTGTTGGGAGTGCAATGCTGTTATCTCTTTTTTTACTATTCAAATTTCTCTCAAAGGACTTGGTTAATGCTGTATTGACCTGCTATTTCTTTGTGCTCGGGATCATTGCTCTTTCGTATGTTCTTGTCCTATTGGTTTACTGCCTTCTGGTTCCTCTCTTCGGCCCTACTTTGCTGTTCTTTTGCCTCTGCTTATTGATGTTTTGTTTTTTGACAGGGCAACTCTTTTACCTGCAATAGACCGTTATTTGCCCAAAAAATGGAATGATGACCTTATTGTATGGCGTCTTCCATATTTTCGCTGTACGTGCTCTTCTTTCACAGTTAAATAAAAAGTACTGTTCTGATTCTGGTCCTTTTTAATATATATATATATATATTCATAGTTTGAATTTACATGAACAGATTCTTTTAGGTCCAATAATTGGGTTAGATAATTGTGATGTCCATCCAGCCGCCATGTGATCCTCACTTTTATTATGTAATGTATATTGTTGTCGTAAATTGATCTCATTGAAAGAGTAGTCCATCTTGACGTAGATGTGAGTCTAGACACTTTTAATGATAGTTATCTGTAACATTCTCTACTCTAACTGGAATATCCTAGGACTATGATAGATGGTCTTTATTATAGGATCACCTGTTGTTGTTTCTTCCATTTAGGGTATGTTTTCTTGATATACAAGAAAACCGTGCTTTAGGCAAAACATCCTATACACTTGCAATAAAAAATTGTAACCTTTACGTGCCATGTAGTTGGCCGTATGTATCGGTGGATTGTTCGCGGTTTTGGCATGGTTCTTGAAATATGTTCTGATTTATTAGGAACTTTGTACTTTGCATACTTCCTTGATAGCCTTTAAGTTCTAGTAAAGCTCAAGTCCTGTTCTTGGAAAGGCTATCAAGCTTGAGTCTTGATTTAAAGTAAATTATACCTTACTTGTGCTAGGCTGTACATAGAATTCTACTAATGAACTTCCGCTTCACAGCCTTCTTATTGTCGACATGCTATTTCCCTGTCCTTAATTCTCTTTGATCCAACATTTATGTCTCTTGAGTCTTCTCAACCAGACAAAAAAAAAAGTCTTTCTCTCCTTTATAGATACCCTTTCTTCCACCAAGCCTTAACCAAGGTTCTATAGTGTTGCATGATTGTAATTATCATGCATCATTTTGTGCTGTGATCATTTTTCATATCTACATTTTTTTATGCAGCTGTGGACATTGAGTTCACTAGGTCACAGGTTGTTGCTGCAATTCCGGGAACTTTCTTTTGTGCATGGTACGCTTCAAAGAAACACTGGCTGGCTAACAACATCTTGGGCCTATCATTTTGCATTCAGGTATTTCGCATCATGCAGTCTTTTTCAAGAATGCAAAGACAACAGTGTGTTTATAGTTTTGTGCTTACCATTAAAAGACTGAGCAATATCCGACATCTGCCCCTGGTGAATCGGCGGGTCCCCACCCCACCCCCCGCGGCATCTTTATTTGTTGTGCCACGTAGTATTTAGCACCATAATTTCCTTTCTTTTATGCCTCACATCAGTTTACTCTTCATAGGTGATTTGCTATTAATGAAACTGTGTTTCCTCTAATTTATTTTATGGTTCCTGCATCTCTGCATGTTCTTTTGATTGCTTATCTGGAACTAATTCATTCTTTTCCTTTTAATTTGATGAACATCTATCTATATTGTAGATTTCCACTAATGTGTCATTGCATGCAGGGAATTGAGATGCTTTCTCTTGGATCCTTCAAAACTGGTGCCATCCTACTGGTAAAACATAGTTAATTTTCTCCAGCTGTCATTTATTAACCAGAGCCTTTCATTTTCACGTATTTTCATGTATGTGATCAACTTTGTTTAACTTATATGTGTTTAGTTAGCTGTATTGAGATGCTTGGTTGACCTTTTTTCTTTTTAACAGGAAATCATCCAAAGAGTTGATATTTAACTTTTGTTTTCATATCGTAGCTTATATATGCTTGTATTAATTTTTGGTGGATTATTAACTTTGATCTTCTTCTCTCAGGCTGGACTCTTTGTATATGATATCTTCTGGGTATTCTTTACTCCAGTGATGGTTAGTGTTGCAAAATCTTTCGATGCTCCTATTAAGGTTAGTAAAGCTACTCATCTAGAGCCTAGAGGTTACCTAAAGTTAGTAATAGTAAATTCATTTCGCTGGTTGGTTCTTCTCTTCTTCCTATTGTTTATAGTTTATACTTGACTATTCGTGCAGCTTTTGTTCCCAACAGCTGATATAGCACGACCATTTTCAATGCTTGGCCTTGGTGATATAGTAATCCCTGGTAATGAAATTTCTTTGTAATTTTATTTTTATTTCATATAATAGTCGTTCAATGGTGGAATGTTTTTTGGACTGAATTTTTCGACAACTATGAAGCTTAAAATAATATAAGGAGAAATATTTGCTGCATCATCATTTTGTCACCTTGACTAGATTCTGTTTCCAAACATCTATTTGTTATATCATCTTTACGATTTATTTCAATTAAATACTCTTAGAAATTACTCAAAAGCAAAGAAGAATCATGCTGGCTATACTTCCCAAGTTTTTGGTGTAGTTTGTTTTCCAATCTCTTTCTAGATTTCTGCCCAAATTTGGTATGAAAATTCTATTTATGTTGCTGTGTGTCTTAAATCCTCAAAGAAAACGTTAACACATACATTTTCAGGGATTTTTGTTGCACTGGCACTGAGATTCGATGCATCAAGAGGAAAACAAAGTCAGTACTTCAAGAGTGCATTTTCTGGATACGCATTTGGTGTTATTCTCACCATTGTAGTCATGAACTGGTTTCAAGCTGCGCAGGTGATTATCATTAAAATTCCAACTTTACCCTCCTGACATACCTCATTTACTGCCCTTTACCGATACGCCTGCCTGTGTTGTTTGTTTCCAGCCTGCATTGTTATACATTGTACCAGCAGTTATTGGGTTTTTGGCTGCTCATTGCATATGGAATGGAGAAGTGAAAGCAGTATGTCCTGTCTTTTTTTCTGTGTTCTTGTTCTTGCCAGTCAGTGATGTTAACTTTGTTCATATAACTGATGCATTGCGATCACATTTGTTCTGCATCTTGCAGTTGATGGAGTTTGACGAATCGAAAACAGCTAGTACATCTGAAGAAGAAACTGCTGCTGACAACAAATCAGGGAAGGAAGAATAATTATTAGGAAAGCTTAGATCCAGGAAAGGAAAACGAAATTAGATATGTCAGTCAGTAATCTTGCCCAACCTATTCAGAACTGCAGCTGTTGTACCAGATTTTGGCATTGTGTTATTCTGAAACATAGGAGAGATCTTAGCCTCTGATGATAGACAAAATCTCTGGTTTTACCAATTTCTATATTCTATTGACATAAGTTTCCCTATTTTCCCTTCATTTTTTTTATATTGATTTTATAGAAAGCAGGGACCCTTGAAATGATGGAGTGGACAAGCAAAATGACGTTTTTTACTAGGCTGTATAGGCAAGGAAAATAAATAATGCTCAAGTTAAAGTAGCAGGACCAATTAATTATTAGAGACCAAAAAGTAGGGTGGTAATTTGAGTGTGTTGTGTCGTTAATGAGACATGTATAAATGGATAGATTTTAAATGTATATATATATTCAATCTTAAAATGTGATTTTTACATGATTTTTGAACAAAAAGAATTATATATATATATATATAATATGTGATACATAACACGAAATATTATAAGATAACAATACAAAATTTAGAATTTAATTTTATAATCAAGTTAATAAATACAATAGTAAATTTAAATATTATATATATATATATATATTATTGTGTTTATTCATTTTTATGTGTATATTTACATATTAATAGTATTTAGACATGATTAATAATCATGTCTAAACATATAAAAGTTACTTAGATACGAGATATGTTAATGTCAAATTCATATATATATACATATATATCGTTACAATCATTTAATCGTGTCGTGTCCATAATCTTTTTGTATCATGTCTCTTATCCTCTAAAGTGTCCCACTTGATTTGGATGAGGATGTTAATATTAACGACTAAACCATGTGTTGTAAAGACAAATGCTTTTTTCAACACCTTTCTAGTTAAGGTATAAGTTAGATCCACTTTGGATACAATTTAATGTATGTTAGTATCAACATTTGATTTCAAATAAATTTATTTCATTTCACGACCGTAATTTCAGTTGGTCATGCTTAATACACGATATTCTATTCTATTATTAATTTATTTATTGAACATTTTTAGAAAAATAATATATTAAAACTTTAACTATTAAACTCATTTACTTGTATATATATTAAAAATTAATATATTAAAGCGATATAATGTTATAGTAAATAAATATATATATATGCATACATGATAGTTGATACCAGTGTTATCAGAACTGGACCGACCCTCGAACCGGCGAGGGGGCCGATTTTCAGTTTGATTGGTCCAACCCGGTCAGACCTAGTTCAATGTACGGTTCACTATTCATAAGTAAAAAATATAGTAAATAAATATAAATATATATATATATGCATACATGATAGTTGATACCAATGTTATCAGAACTGGACCGACCCTCAAACCGGCAAGGGGGCCGGTTCCCAATCTGACTGGTCCAACCCGGTCAGACCTAGTTCAATGTACGGTTCACTATTCATAAGTAAAAAAAAATACAAAGTTACAAACTACATAGTTTCACACATATATAATTACCTCAAACTATATAGTCTCAAACACACACAAACTACATAGCCTAAAACATACACATTACTCTCAAACACAATATAACACACACAGACTTAACCTAAGTTTCAAACCGGTTGGTTGTTAAAAAAACCATATGATTGGTCTAATCAACTGAAAACCAATAAGCTTAAACCGAAAAACCCAATTGGTTTGTTTTAAGAAAACATTAAAAAAACGAATTGGAAATCGGGCAGCGATTTTTAAAAACTGACGTTTTTTTGCAAAATCAACCGGTTCACACTGATTCAAACATTGTTACTATGCAATTATGTCTTTTAACTAAATCAAACCGAGCAGGAGTCCGATTTTCGATTTCCGATCGGGCCCTGTCAGATCTCTGGTCCGGTTCTGATAACACTGGTTGATACGTACGCGTTTAATGAATTGCAATTATTTTAAAATATATTCCTATCGGATCTTCTGTTTCGCCTATTTTTTCGTGAGTTGTGGTATACTTGTCCAATAGTCCCTGACGTCACTAAACCAGTGTGGCTTCATCGTCGCCGCATCATCATCGTCCCCAAATTCGCAGGCAAATGAAAAACTAATCGAATTTCCACATTGTTACTTTCCTCCTCACCTGGCTGTATCGAAGAGTGCAACGGAAAGAACAGCTCGCGCACTTTCCTACATTCTCTGATTCTCCATCGTCAGCGGCTAAACTCGACATCGACACATGTCTCCCGACATCGAAATGAGCATCTTCTGATTCCATCTACAGTCGATCCACCGACGACGCAAACTCGTATTTTGGGACGCTAAACTTCCTCTCTGTTTGACTCAAATACGACAGCTAGAAGTTTGTGAATTGTTTGTTAGACCCGATACTGTAATGGTTGATTTGAGTTCCGGCTCCGATTTCCTGCTGCTTGAGTTTGTGAAATTAGAGCTCGGAAGGCGGTGTTGCTTCGAGTTTTAGTGGAGATAAGGTAGAATGGAAGGTTTAGGGATTGCGCCTGCTTGGATTTCGGCCGGATTTGGAGAGCATTAGAAATTGTCTCTTATGGCGACGATTGACAGGATGGCTTCGAATCTCAGTCAAACTGGTCCTGTTGAAAGAGATATCGAGCAGGTAATCAGTTCCCGGTGTGGCATGTAGAAATCGCTAACCATTTGGTGTTCCCTTTGTTCTTTCATTTATTGTGTTTCTTTTTGATTCCTTATACTGCTACTTCCAGTTCCGTATTCTATCTTCTCAACTCCCGGGGTTCATGTTGAGTTTTGTAGTCCAGAACTAGTGGAATAGTTGACACTCGAGAATACTGTCGAGGAGTAAGGTGGTCAATTGAGTAATTTCTGTTAACTGTGGAAATTGGAATAGGATTAGAATTTAGAGCGGTGAGTTCAGATGGTCCGTAGCATCAATTGGGCTAATCGGGTCATGGTTCATACATATTGTGCTCTGAGATTCATTTGGTGTATGGAGAACTGTTACAGGGTCAGCACATTGATGTTTGATTTTAGTGAAGAAGAAAATGACAATAGCCTGCTAAACATTCTTATTGCAACATTGGATTATCTAAACATGTTGAAAATGAGTACTTGGAGTTGTTTCCATAATTATTTGAGCAACATATCTTTGAAGGAGTAGCTTAGAAGTTCTTTACTTAATTTGCTTTAAACCTTTTGTGACAGCATAGAAATAACTGAGCAAATATGCAGCTGTGGCAACTCAATTTTTGTGTGTAAAATGATTATAAATGAATAAACTGTACAATTAAATCATCTGCCAGTGTACTGGCACTAGTTTGTTGTGCACTTAATTGCTGATAACCTGATACTGATGAAGGGCAGTCTCATTCATATTTTTGTGGTGCACCTTCATCCCCATGTAGGATGTGCAGCGGAAGCGGTTCATATATGTGCTCAACAATATATCTGCGGGATCTAGCTTAGTTGAGCAGATTTACATATTTTGTTGTTTCAATCTTTTATTGAACCACTAAGCAATCCCACCCATTTTCAGTGTACCTTGCTCCTCCGTATAGGCCCAGAAAGTATTAAGCTAAAATAGGAACTAGGAAGACAACGGATCCCTGCATATTGGTGCCCCTTTTTGTGGTCTTAAAGACTAGGAACCGTTACTACAAAAAGAACAAAAGAAAAGCAACTGGAAACCCTTATATTCAATAACTTTTTTTGTTATTTGAAGACATTGGGGACATGTTTCCTTCACTGCGTTCTAGCATCTTATTCTTCATGGCTTGTAAGTATGCTGTATATATTTACAAAAGATTCTTGTATTTCTTTATGACAGGCCATTACAGCTTTGAAGAAAGGGGCATACTTACTAAAATATGGACGGAGGGGAAAGCCCAAATTCTGTCCTTTCCGGCTTTCTAATGTAAGTCTTAGACATTGCCACATGGGTGTGCATTTATGGTAACTTGATTCTTGATGCATCCATCTGTTCCCTTACTCTATTTTTCTTACCTGTAATCATCAATATGATGTGCTGGAGTTGTTCATTTGAGTTCAGCAGCCTATTTTAGTTGTTGTGTGTGTGGGGTGGGGGTGGGGGGGTGGGGGGGTGGGGGAATTTGAGGTTTATGCTATTGGTAAGAGATCCACTTGATTATACTTTTCACAGCAGTAGTCTGAGTCTCTGGCTAATTTGGTGAGGAGAGATCTAGTAGTTAGACCTAAAAAGATATTATACTTGATATACATTCCGAACTTCATTTTTCTCAACTGAGGTGAAGGAACTAATCCAAACATTTCTTCTATTCTTCAGGATGAATCTGTTCTGATATGGTTCTCAGGAAAGGAGGAGAAACACTTAAAATTAAGCCATGTCTCGAGAATTATATCTGGGCAACGCACCGTAAGTTTACTGCTCAACATTACTATGATATTTCATTGTCTTTGCAAAGATTATTAATCTCTTTCCTTTGTATTATTGATTATTTTTTTGTTCTAATATGGTTTGATGCCGATTTATTTATTAAAATGGAATTAGAAGACATATCCTTTTTTAATTCATTCGATCTTTTGGTGATTAAAAATGGACATCGGATTTTTTGAGATGCATATATTAGATAATGGAAGTGAACATTTTACATGGAACATATTGATTTTGACATGTATTGCGTGGTGGAATCTCTGATAAAATTTATCCAGTTCATGGAAAAGATGATCACATGAGTTGTATTTTACATTGAAACTAACAAAACATTAGTAAAATGATTTAAAGCATTTTATAGTACCAGTGAAATTGGCAATAGCAATTCCTCCAAGTAAGGCATAGATCCAGTTTTTTTTTGGCAAAAGCAATTCCTCCAAGTTCTCTCTGAATAAATGCCTACATCGATCCCCTTTTTTGTACATCCGTCCTTATTGGGATCTGCCATGTTCACAGCTTCCGCTTTTGAACAGTTATGAAACACAGTCATTGCTTTTTCCTGCAGCCAATATTCCAAAGGTACCCACGGCCTGAAAAGGAGTACCAGTCGTTTTCACTTATTTACAGTGATAGATCACTGGATCTGGTGAGGATTTACATTATAAAAGTCTCAAGTCTCAATTGTTTTTAGAGGATGTTGGTAGACTGATCTTCAATCACATTGACTTTGTTCTGCATCACATGGATGCCATGAACTTTCTTATATTCGTAGATATCAAATTTACTGGGATAATCTGGCTTTTATTAGATATGCAAGGATAAAGATGAAGCTGAGGCATGGTTTAGCGGATTGAAAGCATTAATTTCACGATGTCATCAACGTAGATGGAGAACAGAATCAAGAAGTGATGGAATTTCATCTGGAGCAACTAGTCCTAGAACATACACACGTGGAAGTTCTCCTCTTCATTCTCCATTTGATGGTAATGATAGTTTGCAAAAGGTAACGTCATTTTTATGTCACATTATTTTCCTTGTCCATCATTACTGGAGATTTATTGATAAATAATCTCTGGCTTACAGGTTAATGGGGACAACCTTCGGTTGAAAAGTCCATATGGAAGCCCTCCGAGGAATGGTCCAGAGAAGGCATTGTCTGAGATATTATACACAGTTCCTCCGAAGGGATTCTTTCCTTCAGATACTGCTAGCGCTTCTCTCAATTCTGTGTCCTCAGGAGGTTCAGACAGCTTACATGGTCAAACAAGGGGAATGTCAGTAGACACCTTTAGAGTTAGTTTATCGAGTGCTGTAAGTTCATCTAGCCACGGATCAGGTTATGACGAAGGTGATTCCCTGGGGGATGTTTTCATTTGGGGTGAGGGCACCGCAGATGGTGTTCTGGGAGGTGGATCTCATAGAGTTGGAAGCTGTGTAGAACCAAAGATGGATTCCCTGCTTCCTAAGGCTTTAGAATCTGCAGTTGTACTTGATGTTCAGAATATTGCCTGTGGTAGGCGGCATGCTGCATTGGTAACCAAAAAAGGAGAAATTTTCTCATGGGGAAAGGAGGAGGTAGGTAGGCTTGGACATGGTGTAGATTCCGATGTTTTGCATCCGAAGTTGATTGATTCCCTCAGCAATATCAATATTGAACTTGTAGCATGTGGCGAATATAACACTTGTGCTGTGACTCTTTCTGGTGATCTGTACACTTGGGGTGATGGGGCTCATAATTTTGGTCTTCTTGGCCATGGAAATCAAGTGAGACACTGGGTGCCAAAAAGAGTGAATGGACCCTTGGAAGGAATTCATGTCTCATCTATTTCTTGTGGGCCATGGCATACTGCAGTTGTTACATCTGCTGGCCAGTTATTTACATTCGGTGATGGCACATTTGGTGTTTTGGGCCATGGAGATCGAAAAAGTGTCTCAATCCCAAAGGAGGTGGAGTCTCTTAAAGGTCTTCGTACTGTCCGAGCTGCCTGTGGTGTATGGCACACAGCTGCTGTGGTGGAAGTCATGGTTGGCAATTCTAGCTCCAGCAACTGCTCTTCTGGGAAGCTATTCACTTGGGGTGATGGAGATAAAGGGCGACTTGGACATGGGGACAAAGAAGCAAAACTTGTTCCTACCTGTGTAGCTGCTCTTGTAGAGCCCAACTTCTGTCAAGTTGCATGTGGCCATAGTTTGACGGTTGCACTTACTACATCTGGTCATGTATATACAATAGGTAGTCCTGTTTATGGGCAGCTTGGAAATCCTCAGGCCGATGGAAAGATCCCCACTCGTGTAGAGGGTAAGCTCACAAATAACTTTGTAGAGGAGATAGCTTGTGGAGCATATCATGTTGTTGTATTAACTTCAAGAACTGAAGTTTACACTTGGGGCAAGGGAGCCAATGGTCGACTAGGCCATGGAGATACTGATGATAGGAATTCTCCTACATTAGTGGAGGCTCTAAAAGACAAGCAAGTTAAAAGCATTGCTTCTGGTAGTAGCTTTACAGCTGCTATCTGTCTTCATAAATGGATCTCATGCATTGATCAGTCCACATGTTCAGGGTGCCGCTTGCCATTCAATTTCAAAAGAAAAAGGCATAACTGCTACAACTGTGGGCTAGTTTTCTGTCACTCATGCAGTAGTAAGAAGTCTATGAAGGCTTCTATGGCACCAAATAGCACCAAACCTTACCGTGTCTGTGACAGTTGTTTCAACAAACTAAGAAAAATTACTGAAACTGAATCAGCGCTTCTTTTATCCCTCAGTAGAACAGGTGGGGTGAGCTTTGCTCCAAACGAGTTGACTGCCAAGGATGAGAAGCTTCTTGATACAAGATTTCGAGCTCAACTTACTAGATATTCATCCATGCAATTCTTAAAGCAAGTGGACAGCCAAACTTCCAGGAGAAACAAGAAACTAGAATTTAGTAGTAGCCGTGTTTCACCTGTGCCAGATGGCCCTTCTCAGCGGGGAGCATTGAATGTATCGAAGTCCTTCAATCCAGTCTTCGGATCATCCAAAAAGTTCTTTTCTGCTTCTGTTCCTGGTTCAAGGATAGTGTCTCGAGCATCGTCACCAATTTCAAGACGGGCGAGCCCTCCTCGTGCCACAACACCAATTCCAACAATTGGAGGACTGACGTCCCCAAGATTCCTTATGGATGATGCTAAAGTGGAGAACGTTGAACGCAACCAAGAGGTTACAAGACTAAGAGCACATGTAATCTTTTTAACTCTTCGAGGATATATTTTTTTAGATCATCTAATTGCTTATACAACCCTAAACCCTGTCGTATGACCATTTTTTTGTCTTTGCTATCCTATAGGTGGAAGCCCTTACTCGCAAATCCCATCTCCAAGAAATTGAGCTGGAGAAAACAACTAAACAGCTGAGGGAGGCACTAGCAATAGCCGGAGAAGAGAGTACAAAATGCAAGGTAGCTAAAGAAGTAATCAAGTCACTGACAGCCCAAGTAAGCCTCGAGCTAAAACTTTCTACAAGTCAAATTATTCACGTATGTGAGAGGCCAGATTTTTTTAGCACTTTGTGGCAACTGTTTTTGGTAAATGGACATGGACATTCTTGAGAAGTAGTTTTCAGTATATCACTACTCATGCAATAGTAGTGCTTCATAGTCTCTCTTTTCTACTGATTTAGCCCTTTGATTTTTGTAATTGGACAGATGAAGGACATGGCTATTAATCTTCCTGTCGGGATGACTCGGACTATCAAATCTCCTACTACATCTGCATCTTTGGTGTCCGGACCTACTTCAACAGATCGATCAAATGGTCACCTGACAACATATCAAGATGCAGGCACGAATCTGTCAAACAACACCTTGCTTCCTAATTCTAACTGGTTGAGTACTACTAGTAACCAGAGCTCAATGAAACAAAGCAATTCAGAAGCACCCAGTAGAAACGGTATCAAAACTAAAGAAGATGAATCTCGTAATGAGAACGAATGGGTTGAGCAAGACGAGCCTGGTGTGTATATGACCTTTATCTCTTTGCCAGGTGGTGCAAAAGATCTTCAACGAGTTCGATTCAGGTATGCTCTTCTTGCTATAGGCTCTCTTTCTTTTTTTTCTTTCTTTTTTGGTTAATAAACAAGAAATTACATACTACATGAAAATCCCAGTTGTTGAATCTCCCTTGATATAAATCAATATCATATGCAGCCGGAAGCGGTTTAGTGAGAAACAAGCAGAAAAATGGTGGGCAGAAAATCGAGCAAGGGTGTACGAACGACACAATGTGCGAATGATGGACAAGTCGAGCATTGGTGGGGCAAGCAAGGACTAGTCATCCCACCTGATCTGGGAGAATCTGCTTTTGTAAATGGGATGCTCTTTTTCTTTTCCTTAAAAGGTTTGCCTCAGTCGGGTCAGGGAGGCAAAATATTATATCAACCCGAGAGTTGATATTAGCAGATTTGGTATAGGCGAATTAGTCAGTTTGTGTTTGTGGCTTCTTTAAAGTAATCCTTCCTTCTAATTTCTTCACCTTAGTCTTAGCATTAATTTTTCATTTTCGGAAGTCGGGGTGGGGGGAAATGAAACAAAGCAAAACAGACTATATATATATATATATGCTGTTTCTATCTCGAGAAGCTGTTATATTTCTTGCAGATGGTGCCAAAGGAAGCTAACATTTTTCCTCTGTTGCTTGATATCTGCACAGGTGGTTTTACCATGTAATGACTGAGATGCAGTGGTGCTAGCAGGAGGAACGTTCCTTGTCGTGCAAGAAATCTCCGAATACTTCAGCAGAAGGTCCACTGTAAGCCATTGGAACTGCCTTATGTACCACTGCACTTATGTACCGGGTAAGACAGCATCGTTGATAGTTTGTTAGATGCAATCCGACTAATTTGGTATTTGATAGTCTTAACTTTCGGGCTCGTGTAAGATCACATGAGAGCTGGTCTGATCTGCAACGATCCGGTGCCTTAAAAGCATGTTGTTGCATATTGATTCCAGATCTACTGCTACGGCTAATGGAATGCTTTATAAAATGATGAAATAATTTATTCAGTTTTAAAATTAAGGGTTAATTGTTTCAATTGTCTCGTATGTTTGGGTAATGTGATCGGTTAGTACCCCTATGTTGTTTTTTGGTACTTTATGTTTTCAGAATGTTGTTATTTAGTACAAATTATTATTGCCGTCAAGTTTAACTAACGGAATGTTAACGTGGCGCAAAATAAAAATTAAATAAATAGTAAAAATTAAAATTAAACTTTATATATTAATAAAAAAAAAAGTTTATATATATATATATAAATATAGAAAAAAACTTAGTAAAATTAAAATTCAAAAAATAAAATATAAATTCTAAATTCTAAAATTATTGTTTAGAGGTTTGGGTCTGACCCAAATATGAGTTTGACAGATTATATTATATATCTATAAGGTGCTGATGTGGACCATTTAACAAAAAATCTAACGGTTGATAGAAGAACATACGACAATATCTTCAAACATAATTGACTATATTAACACATGAAAAATATATGGTACTATTTGATCACATGAACCAAACATATGAGATGAGACCATTGGAACTATTAACCCTAAAATTAATCAGAATAAAATTGTAAATACATGTATATTTTGATATTATTCCAAATGTAAAAAAAAAAAAAGTATCTCGATTATGAATCGTATAAATCGAATAAGAAAAACGGCCGTTTGAATTAACAATTTGATGGAGATTTGAAAAAGGAAGCAGAATCCTTGTTTTCCTTGCCGTTCCGCAACGGTCAAAAATTTGAAAAACAAATTCACGCTCGCTACGCGCGTCTCATGTCTACCTCCTCTTCTCTCTTTTAAGTCGTAATAATAGGATTCATCCTCCACCCACCACTCCATCGCTCTCCGTCGTTTTGAGAAAGAAGAAGAGAACCCTCAATTTCTCATCTTCTTTCTCCACCGCTCCCTGAAATTCGACGACGTTGCGTTCGAATCGTTCATCTTCTCCTTGATCTTGTCTGTTGATTACTGGAGTTTAGATCTTTTGTGTGTGGTTCTAAGAAAGAAGAAGAGCAGTCATGGCGGCTGTCAACGAGCACCAAGGCAACACACCAGCAGCCACTCCGGCGCCCAAGCAAACCGTTCCCGCTTCTAAGAGCGTTGACACTCAATCGGTTCTTAAGAGGTAGTTGATTGATTGACCTTCTTGAGTTGTAGTGAATGAATTAGGGTTAATTGGTTTGACTGTTCGATTTCGACTATATGCGAGTCTTTCTGGTTAAAGAACTGGTATTGTTATAATTGATGAGTATACGGTGAATCTAGATTGTTTGATTTCTCCTCTTTATGTACTATCATCTGTCAATTGCGTATCATAATTATCTCACGGTATCCTGCCAATTCACATATTTTTTCGATTTACCAAGCTCTTTCTAATTGTTTCTTGCCTTTCTGTTTGCGTTTTTTTTGGTGAATCATACAGGTTGCAGTCCGAGCTGATGGCCCTAATGGTAAGACCTCTGCGTCTCTTTTAAACAAAATTCTAAAAAAATTATTTGCGCAATTTGACAAAGGGAAAAGCAATTGTGGATTATCTTCTTTACTATATCAGAAATATCTATATTGTATACCAACTAAGTAGCTGTTGAGGGTGAATATCAGATGAGTGGTGATCCTGGAATCTCTGCATTTCCTGAAGAGGACAACATTTTCTGCTGGAAGGGCACTATCACTGGAAGCAAAGATACCGTGTTTGAAGGAACTGAGTACAAGCTCTTGCTTACGTTCCCTAACGACTACCCCTTCAAGCCTCCAAAGGTGAAGTTTGAGACCAACTGCTTCCACCCAAATGTCGATGTCTATGGCAACATTTGTTTAGATATTCTTCAGGTATACCAATTTTACTAGAATGCTTCAGGTATAAAATTTGTCGATGCCTTTAGGCTTTCTATTACTAATGTTGTTTCATTTTCTTATTTCGTGTAGGATAAGTGGTCCTCTGCCTATGATGTGAGAACGATTCTCTTGTCTATCCAGAGTTTACTTGGAGGCAAGTGTTTTTTTTTAGTTTGTATAGTTGCTTGCTACTGCTACTGTGATTTTGTTGTTTCTGAAATACTTTCAGTCTGACTTGTCTTAAATGTATTTACAACTTCAGAACCAAACACGAGCTCTCCACTAAACACCCAGGCAGCACAGTTATGGAGTAATCAAGAAGGTAAGAATAATAAATTTCGAGTTGAAGTTATACTTTATTTGAGAAATAAATAGAGTTCTGATATGATTAGAACTCTTGATTCTGCAGAATATAGGAAGATGGTGGAGAAACTGTACAAGGCTCCTACTTCTGCTGTCTGAGTAAGGGAAAGAAAACCCTTCTTTTCTTTACATTAGGATAATAGAATTGCATTCATTTTTCTTCCTTTGTGGTTATTGATTCATCAGCGTGGTATGATAGTAAGTAATATTGTTGAGTGTCATTGTCATGATATATCGAAGTATCAATGGAATTTCAAGTTAGTTGATTGATGTGAAATGCTGAGTGAATCTATTGCTCTTACCAACATTTTTTTAGTACAAAACTAACTTCTAAATCTAAACCGAAAATATTTTCAAAAGGTGAGTGATTTTTTTCTCCTAATAATTAAAAAATATTTATTTTAAGAAACATTTTGAAAAAATGTCATGTGCACTCTTGATTGATGCCTTCTTAAAAAATGCCACTTTTAATGTTCTTAGTTACTTATATGTTTGTAAACAAATGTTACATTTTTTGTCACCTATATTTTCTGAGATCATTAAATGGTTATTTAAGTTTGAAAATGTGACTATTTAGTTCAAACTTGTTTGATTTGTTTATGTTTGTAAATGTAATTTTTAATTTAAATCATTGATTTTTGTTATATGTTAATATTGAAACATAATATACCGAAATTTATTTTTTTTCTTCACACTTTGTCTTTAGTCTTTTTCCTCTTTCCAAAATTGTATGAGTTTGTTTGGAAAGATGAATAAGAAATGTGAAGAAAAATAAAAGAATTCAAAGGGAAATTTTGTACAATAATGAAGGCACAAAAGTTTTATTTATTTATTTATTTTGTATAAGACCATATTGGCATATTTGTATATTCATAACTATTGCATCATTAAGATGGGACATGTACTATTATGAATATGAGACATGTACTCCAGCCAAACAAATGTTCTGTCTAACAGCCATGCGCCAAAATGAATCATCATAGTAAGTGTATTAATATGAAGTTGTGAACATATTGCTTCGTTTTCCAGATCCACAATTTTTTTTGTAAGTAATGTACAATTTTTTTGATGTGCCCAATCAAATAGAGTGCATGGCCTCATTGCTATATTTTTTTTATAAAAATAAACACTTACTATGTGTAGAACTTAACAAAAAAATATTGTAGGTGGATTAAATAAGAGTTAATTACTTAATTGGTTACACATGTTTGACCATTGTTCAGAATTGTTACACATGTTTCAAAATGTGATTAATTGGTTTTGATATGTGACTAATTGTTTTTTTTACTGTTCACCGTTAGAAATAACAGTTAAGTCACTATTTAGATACATAAAATGACGTAATTACCATTTTCATCCACCGAGCTGTGTTTTTCATCAATTAATCCAGAATTGCGATTTTTAATCTACAGAGCTGTTCTTAATCGCGATTCTGGGTTTATCATTCTTGATCGGAATTTTCTCCCATCAGTAGATGAAGAACATGTTTGCGATTTCTGGGTTCTTCATCTTGTTCTTCTCATTAAGCATTAGTATTATACCACTAAGGGCATAATAGTCATTTGACAATTCAAAAATATGTTAAAAGTATTAATTAACGGTAAAATTAACGATTTACTAACGGAATAATCAATTAGATTACATTGGGAAAAACATGTGTAACCAATTAGTCACATAGCAAAATCAATTAATCACATTTTGAAACATGTGTAACCATTCTGCACAATGGTGAAACATGTGTAACCAATTAAGTAATTAACTCATTAAATAATGGGCAAATAGTTTGAGTGTACCGCATATTTGGTTATATTTGCACCGTGATTGATGTTCCATTTATTTGTTCTGTTAAATATTATTTCATTTTTTGTCAAAATTATAATTTTACCCCTATATTTCATCTCTTCTTCAACACAAAATCACAATCAATTATTCCATGCAATATATTTAGATTTGAATTCAAACAAAAAAAAAATACAATTCTGAATTAATTTTGAATCTCAAAATTTATATTTTAGACGTTCAATTTCAATATTACCTTTTGCTTTTTTTGCCTCTTCAAGTTTTAACCATTTTATATGATGGATGATCTCAGCATGAAAGAGACACCACCCAACCAAGCCAACAAAAATGAAAAGAACCCCCTTCTTCTTTCTCTCTTTGCTTCCCCAAATATACATACACTAATTCCAAGAATATCTATCATCCACCCAATAATGGAACAAACCAAACAACCATCGCTGTGCTGTAAAAGAATCCCCTTTTTCAATCACCAAAACAACCCAACCGATCAATATCCTACATTTACAGCACCTAAGCTATTTCAAGGATAATAAAAATACCATCCAAATTAAATATGGTGTATACTTATAGCATCTGATGATGCACTACCACCTACTATCCACAGAACTGTTGGATGCGGCGAGTAAGGCAGCACCCATTCCTGACCCGTCTTCGGTTACTTTCAGAACTACGTGCTTTGATACTTCTTCACCCAGAATCTCAACTATGGCTTCATTCAAATACTCCCTGAAAATGGAGTAGTTGGTGTAAACACCACCTTCGATTGCCACCACTGTTCGTCTCATCTTAATATCAACTCGACTCCTTCCACCCGATATCCCTCCACTTCCGTCCCTACCAATCTTCTTCAGAATTCCAACGATTCCCGCAGCTGCTAATCGAGCTGCTCTGCGGGTCACCACATCGCATATATTGACAATCAATTTGCGCACTTTTAGTGGGACCTCTGGGACCTGATGTGACAAAATGAGAGAATCATTATATGAAATGCTTGAAGAAGAAATTATTTTTTTTCTAAAAGCACAGATAGATTAATACGGAGAGAAAAAATCAACTCACCTCAAGGATATCTCTCAAAATTCTTGCAACTTCTACCAAATCAGGAGAGTCGTCCTCATGCATTGCTGCCATGAAAGGAGTCCTGCGGTTAACATGTGAGTAGATATAGTGTTACAAGACTTGTCGGACATTACTTGTCTTCAACATAGTGGGTTATGAGAACTTGGAGGTGTGTTTAAGTCTCATTCAGCAACTGGGACTTTTATTTCATAGATGAAATTAGGACTTCGATTGCTATATTTTATTACTGGAAGAACAAACATAAGAACGAATTGGTTGTAAATTAACTGGCAGTGAATCTGAGAGAGAAAGAGAGAGAGAGGAGGGCTTCTACCTCAGAATAAAGGGGAGAGATAACTTGGAAGATTCATGCCCAAAAATGTCCGACTCCACAGACATTCTAAGCATTACTCTCCTGACAATTTCCCCCAGGTACATCCCTGATATCATTTTCTCAAACCCCTACAGTAAAAACCAATATATAATTATAACTACACTTATGGGCAAGCAATCGCAATGCAAGAGACACTAACAAAGTCAATCAAAAATAAACCTGGTCACTCGGGTTGGGGCTATCAGCATCTAAATCAACATCATATGAAGTTCTTGGCAAATGGGATGACCAGAAATTTCCCCATTCCATGTTGACAACCTATAATATAACGAGTGAGGTCGGTGTTTTGCTCAATATCCCCAAAAGTAAAAAATTGAGCAACCGAGGAAAATAAAAGATACCATGCCTCCAGAGGCTGTGAGAAGTCCCTGGTACTTAATAATTGCATCTGCTCTCTCAAGATAGCAGGCATTGGTACCAGTCCCAAGTATCACTGCAGCAACAGTATCTGTATCATGATAATGTCCGAGAGCTAAAGTGCCAACTGTGTCATTTACCTGCTCATTAGAGGGATTTCATGGATCAAGCTTCTACCGTGAACAAATTTCCATTAGGAAATAGTAAATAATGCTATAACACATTATATTATACGATGACCAGACCAGTGGTAATGAAACAGATTCTAATAAGCTGAAAACACTTCCATAAACTCTAGCTTTGCAAATCAAGACTTATCTGTCAAACTATCCTTAGAACTTATCAACTATTCCATTTAATAGACAGATGAGGCTAGGGGGGTTACCAGCGCTGCAACTTGCATATTTAGGCCTGTTCTTGTTAAAGCTTGTTGTAAGGATTCAACCACCTCTTTTCCGACCTGGCAATACACACACAGTATCACATCACCTCAATTGGACTGCATGTATTCTAGAAAAACAGACAATTTATCCGAGCAATTGACTATAGAATATACATGGTACTGATTACAAATGCAGCAGATAATGCAAACACCAGAAAGAATGAAAGATAGAATGCACATACCATATCTTCAATATCAAATCCTTTTGTCCATTTGATCAGATAGCCAGAGGATATGGATGTTTGCTTGACAGGAAAGGAAAATGTGAAACCAAGTTCTCTTCTTCTATCCAATGTGTAACCAGAATCATCTTCTTCTCTTTCAAGAAATTTCTTCAATGTCAAAGCAATAAAATCGAGAAGGTTCTGCAATCAACACAAAATGAACATTTATACTTATGACAACTGGATACTGAAGTTATGACCTTATCAGTCATTATATCCTCTCACCTCACTTCTACCGGACATAAGGTGCTCAGGTACAGGTTCACGTTCCACATCATGGCCAAGGATCAAGGATCTTTGTTCTCCAAGCTGAACTCTCAAGATCCTAAAATAAGTGCCCTCAAAATCCAGAGCGTAATATGATCCTTTCTCGCTCCTGTATTATTGTAAGTACATAAATGATACATCATTTCACCTTAATATCCAACTGAAAAAAAAATACAGTGAATTTCATGATATCATAAAGCTGCACACATGCTGTTTTAAAGTACAAACAACTCCTAACAAGTTCATGTTCATACAAATTCTTGTCTAAAATCAGAACATATTAATCTATCTTCACGGTGTGTGTTTGTATCAGAACAGAAGCAGAGATGAATATCATATAGAAGCTGAGCAAGAATCTCCTTGATCATTCAAGCAATGTACATCCAATTGAACTTCCATTTGCCATGACAACAAGATATTGCCTCCTGTAAATAGATGACTCAATTATATTCACTGTATCAACTACACTCAATTTAATGATCCTGAGTCCACAGGAGAACCAGAAAGACATAGATCGAGAAGTTAGGAAGCAGAAGGTGAAACGAAAGAGACGCGCATTTAAGAAATTAGTGAGTAACAGAAAAACGTAGTTTCCCTACAAAACTATCAATTGGATGAAGCTGATTAGAAAAAATACTATTTTCCCAATTTGAACAGAAAACATAGAGAAATACATTCAAGACAAGATGAAATGTAGCCATCAAAATTTCACCGTCAATGTTAATTAATCATTAGAGCACACCTAACATAACAAATGACACTGAAACGTCACAGCAAAGACACAATCAAGATCTGTCATTGGCAAGAAATGGAGAAAGACCGACCCACAAAGACACCAATAATGTCCACTGAACTTGCTAGCCAATCAGAGGAAATAAAGGTCTAGTTGCACGTTTAGAAGGACAGAACAATACTAAAAGCACTAACAAACAGTCATAGACATTATAGGCATATGAACTAGTGGACGTGTCATTCCAACAAGACGACTTGAGCAAACACAACGATGAACTCATTGGTTCGATTGGGCCAATCAAAATTCTAACACCATCTACTGCGAATAAAGAAGTTACTAATAGGTACCCGTTCGGAAGATTTTCGGCGTATGTGAGCAACATTCGAAGCTTGGAGCCGCCTTCGGAAGCCAAGCCTGCGTGCATCTCAACTGCCATAGCGTCCACCACCTGCTTCAGTTTCCCCACTGGAGTGTCAAAGCTCTCCTCTAACTCCTTCAAAATCTCCACTATTCTTTCCCACTTTCTCCTACTCTTCAGTCTCCTCCCCACGGCCAAACCGGCCACCGCGCACGCCGCCAGAGCCACCCCAGCCGTAAGTCCCACTGCTATCACCCCCTTTCCCATCACACCCCGCCGCCGATTATATCAGTGTTCCCTCGAAAATCAGATAGCTGATTCCCTAGCCCTACATCTTGTGATTTGTTAAAGTCGACGACTCTTGAGCCTCTCTTTTGTCGATCATCAGTAAACACTGGGAGACCTCTGATTCTGGACCATGCGTTCAATTACACAACCACAATAACTGCAGAAGTTACCTAATGTTTCGCACTGGATTCGAAGCACGTAACTGGAAGATGGTATCGTCACGGTTGTCACAGCAAGAACGGCGGAGCTTAACGGCGAGAAGCTGCCTCCGAAGCGATGTGAATGAAAGAGCCGAAAGCGCGAGGGAGAGAGAGAAAGAGGCGAAGATGGCGATTTCCTCCCTGCACTGAATAGTAATAGAAAGAGCTGTAGGCCGTTTTTATATGTGGGCCGAAATGACGAATTTACCCTCCATGAAGTCCACATATGTCTAGCCACCTTCATTTAATATGGCTTCCTAAATATCGGTTTGGTGAATACAATTATATAATATAATAATAATTTCTTTGAATGTTTAGGTTATCTAATATATAATCTTTTTTTAAAAATACAATATTGTTCTATTAAAATTAAATAATAATTCAAAGCAAACCGTAATTTGAAATTTATTATTCTATGTTACGCATTGCATAATATAATAATTATTTAAGTTTATAATTTAATAATATATTATTTATATCAATATCAATATATATTTTTATAAAATTATTATTTGAAGTTTATTAAATTTCTTTTAATTAATATTAATTTAATTATACAATATAAAAAATAATTATATTGTTGAGAAAATGTTAAGCTTATATTTAAAAACAAATTGTACAATATAAGGATTATTTATGGTTTTTCATAAAATTCTTTTAAAATAAATGATTAGATAGTAAAAATGAATGTCAACAATTATAAATATTATATTAATTAATCATTTTACATTCAATATTATGATATCTAGTATTGTCATATATTTTTCAATAAATACAAACTATTTAAAAAGTAGTTATAGTCATTGTCCCTTATATTCAATTGTAGAATTTTTTTTTTAATTCCACAACATATGTTAATTCTAGTAGAATATACCAATGATATTTTATATAAAAAAAAAAACAAGAAATTCTATCAAAATTTTATTTATTTGTTTTTACCTTATACATTTTAATATTTTATATTGCATATATAATCATAATTATGTACATAAAATTAATATGTGATTATTATTTTCGTAAAATGGATATAAAATATACATAATTATATTTTTTAATTCCACAACATATGTTAATTATATTAGAATATAACAATGATATTTTATATATAAAAAATATATCAAGAAACTCTATCAATAATTTATTAATTTTGTATTTATACTCTACATTTTATATTGCATATATAATCATAATTATGTACATCAAATTAATATGCAATTATTATTTTCGTAAAATGGATATAAAATATCCATTATTAACCTTGATAACTCAATGTCGTATGTTACTATTAGGGGCGGCAATGGTGTGGTGAAAAATCCATAACCATGGTTATAACCGTTATTGTTTAATATGGTTAACCGTACCATTATGGTACGGTACGGTTATGGTGATGAATTTTCTACCCATAATGGTTATGGTTATGGTATTTGAGTTATACCCATGGTTATTATATAAATATAATAAGTATTTATTATTAATTAACTAATATATACTAAATAATTGAAGTTACTAGACATACATATAATAAATAACCATGATGCTAAGTTTTATATATTTGTATTGTTGGCAATATAGATTTATGTATTTTTTAAAATAAAATTTTCGGTCTTTTATTATATTACATGTGTGGAATAAATATGAGTATACGGGTAAAACCATGGTTAATAACCACTGTTATTTTAATGGTTATGGTATTGAAAATTGTACTTGTAATGGTTATGGTATGTAGTTTAAAAATATGGTATGGTTATGGTATTTGTTATACTCGTACCATATCCTAACTATCGGCCCTAGTTACTATTATATTATTATGTATGCTAATAATGATTTTGTAGTTCTAACATGCATCAAAATTATTGCAATTATCATGTCGGTAGATGAATATCATATTACTGTTATATCTGAATATATGTTTTATCAACAATAACATCTTAATTTTAATTATATATATATATAAACATTTGATTAATCTAGTTTAAGTCTTAATATTATAATTAAAAAAATTGTCAAAATGTAATTTTTTGTATTTCACAAAATTTAAATAATAAAACAAGGAAATGCAAATTTTGTATTTTGATTTTTTATTTATTTTATAAATCAGTCACCCCGTAAATATGAGTCCATTAATATATCCCGCCTTATTAATCTATTTATAAATAAATATTTTCCTCATTAATTAACAAATTAGTTTTCTAGTAGATATCTTACTATTACGGTCTTGGACATGCCCGCTTTATTTCGGTCGACGACCTTTTTATGGGAAGTTTGACTATGTGTCTGGCCCTGACGCGCTCACCAGGCGTGTGGTACGGACGCGCTCGTGGTCTTTGCGTTACCGACTCCATTAGCTACTTTGCATAGAATTTAAACTCTTTTTTTTAATCATAAATAGAATTTAAACTCCATAGAATTTTGCTAAATTAATAGTTTAGAAGGATATATACATTTTATTATGACTTGATTTATTATAATAATATATAAATAAATATATTATATGTTATTATAAACAAATTACATCTACTTTAGCATGAAAATACAAGTCGTAAATTAAAAGATATTGTAAAAACATTATGACTATCTTATGATAATGAAAATTAGTACCTATTTTAGTAGGTTCAAATAAATAATTTTTATAGGTATTAAAAATATATTATTTAATGATAAGTTTTTTCTTTGCATTTAAAAGATTGCTCAATTTTGTCACATGACAAATTATTAGAAATTTGTACAGGTAAACTTTAAAATTATATTTAAATATAAGATTTATCGTTTCGGACGTGTGTTATTATCTGATTTAATCAAGTAGGGACATATATTTTTCAGATAATAATTTTCTTCAAAAAAATAGTTTGGAAAATAATAATCTCTTCCTATGTATATTTGTGTTGTTTTATTTTTATTAAATTTGAGATATTTATTTATATCAGGTACCCTTTTCGTGGAGGGTAGTATTGTAAATGCGTGCAATATATACAATCAGAATAGTGAAACTAACTAGAAATTAATATATATATTTATAATATATTAATATTTTTTAGTTGATTCTGATTCTATAATAAAATTTTATTATTTAAATCATAACCGATTTTACGCTAAACTCGAATATTATTATATAGGCTAATTCTAGGTAGACTCCGTGTCTAAACCAGTGTTAAATGTCTCTTGGGGAGGGACAACTGAAATAATGGGATAGTCTAAACGAGTTTTTTTTTTAAGTGAGGATGATAAAAATATATATTTTTTTTAAAAAATAAGTATAATTTGTTTAAAAAAAATAACCATACACTCACATACGGAATACAAGTTGTGAAATAACTCGCACCTCTAGACAACGTGCTGACAATATAATTTTTTTTTATGATACAATGTTTAATTAAAAAATATTATGTACTACATTAAAAACATACATATTAACCATCTTTACATACGTATATAACATTAAAAAATTTATAAGATGATAATTATATATTTTTGTATCTCTATCCCTCCATTTTTTTTTATGCACAATTTTTATATATCGCTAACAATAAAATTATATTTATATTTTATCGAACATTAAGATAAGAGTTCATCTAAAGAGCTAGATCATTTATAAAAGTTATAATTTCATCTACAACTAATATAATTTAGATCATTTCATCTCCAACAGTGAATCAAAAGAGTTAGATCATTTATAAAAGTTATAATTTCATCTACAACTAAGAGAATTAATCTGTCAAACATGTACAATCAAGTTTGAAATTTAAATTAGAGCGGAAGAAAAAATCTCATTTATTATTTATCCCATTTTTTTAAAATTAATTAAATTTAATTTAATACTTATATCTGTTATTTTATATAACTTTACACAATTTATATAATAATGATAACGGTGTATTATGTTCTCAAGTCGTCATATATTTTTGGTAATTGTGACTTTTTAATGTTTTTACAATTATATATGATTTTTTTTCTTCAAAATATTTTATCTTCTTTCCAATAAGCTAAATATTTTTTGAATTGTGAGAACTATCGTTATAAAAATACATTTCATCAATAAATTTAAATAATTAAAATAGAATTAAAATCTATCAAGATTTACGTATATTTATATATTGAATATACATAATCTATCGTGTGAAGCAATAAATACAATAAACAATTAATCAAATTTGAAAATGTAAAACCAAATTGAAAGGAGATATTTGATTAATGATAATTATGTATTATAGAGTATTTTCAAATAATTAGATTATTAAAATGTTAAAAAAACTTATAGATTTTTTTAGTATTATTAATATAAATGCATATATGATTCCAGTTGCCAAAAGTTGTTAATATATTATTACTCCAAACACATATCATCCAAAATTTAGGTATTACATGTCGAGAAAAAAGTAACAAAAATATTTTACTACAATATTAAAATAACCCCGATGATGTGTTGAAATAATATTTTACGAATTACTGAAATATAAAAATCAATATTTATTTTTAGGGTTTATTATTTATTATCCTTACAAAATATTTTTAAGGTGATCAAATTTAGACTCTATGAGTATTTATTTACTTAACCCTACATTCCAAATATATCTAAAATTAAAATATGAATATACTTAACTCTCAACCCTACATTATGAACTCTGAAAATATTAAAGTACAAAATAACTTTTAAAATATCAAAATAAGAAAATAAGGACAAAGTTAATCAAATATCTAATTTTATTTTTTTGTTCAAGTTTTAGTGGTAATTTATTTATGTTGTCACAATAGATTTTTATAAGTCAGTCGTTTCATAGACATGGTAGTGAAATTCTTAAGATATCTTAAGAGTATATTAAATTTATTAACTCTTCACTGACATGTTCGGACTTATCAGACAGTTGGTTAAGGCGTACGTCTTATAGTCTTAAAGCATAAATAATAACAACGCCCATGTTTAAATCCTGGGGATGTCGATTGTATAATACTAAAAAAAAGTCGGATGTCGAGAGTACAATAGTCAAAGAAAGATTGGATGTTGAGAGTACAATACTCAAAGAAAGGTCGGATGTCGGGAGTACAATACTCAAAGAAATGTCGGATGTCGAGAGCACAATACTCAAAGAAAAGACGAATATCGGGAGTATAATACTCAAAGAAATGTCGGATGTCGAGAGTAAAATACTCAAATATCGACATATATTTTTTTGATCATATTCTTAAAAACAAATATGATAAATATTTATCGTGCGTAAGGTGTTAAGATATCTTAAGAGTATATTGAATGTATTCATTGACAAATTCAGACTTATGAGTGTACGTCTTAAATCTCAAATGGTATGAGCATATAGGACCGAATCCTGAGGATGTTGTCGGGGTGAGAATACTCATAGAAATTTTGAGGTTGGTATGAATACTCATAGAAAGTTCGAGGTCGGACATTAAACGATAGTTGGTATGAGATGAGATAGTATGACATGGTATGTGAGTGAAAATACTCATAGGAAATTTGAGATCAAGCATTAAGCGATAGTTGATGTTATCAAGGTAGATTTGTAATAGTAAGTATGAATACTCATAGAAAGTTTGAGGTCGTATATTAAGCGATAGGTGATATGAGATGAGATAGTATGACATGGTATGTGAGTAAAATACTCATAGTATGACTATAAATTACTATAAACAATGTGCAAGGTCAACTTTATCAAATATTAACATATTTTGGTTTGGTCATATTCTTAGTCACGCATAATTATATGTTACTTTCTCACGCATAGTAACAAAAATATTATATGTAGTCACCAACAAAAGTTTTGGTTAAGAAATGGAATTTCAAAGAATTATCAATATATATACTCGAACGGAGTATACAAAATATTTTGTTAGATTTATCAATTAACTGTTCAAATTTGTTATATCAAGAACAAAAATGTGCATTGTAATTTTCTTTAATTATTATATTTTTTTCATGTAGCTATATCAATTAACTGTTCAATTTTGTTATAGTTAAAAGAAAGATATACAACTTAATTTTCTTTAATTGTACTTGATAATTTGAGTATATTATTTTCATTTACTACTAATTATACTGTTTATATATCTATATTGTTCTACATGAGTTCATTTCCATCCACTCAATGAATAGTTATAGAAAAAATTTCTTATACAATCTAAAATAAAATTAAAATTATAGAATCCACTTAAGTGTATTTTCCTAATGGTTATACACGTATACTAGACTCGGGTGTGCATGTTGTCGTCGTTTGTCTTGCGCGAGGTGTTAAGAGAACATGATCGATTTGATTCCTAGGATAGTACACGAATTAAACACTTGATTAAAAATATTATTTGAATTGTAAGACTAAACTTAAATGACCTAATATAATGAAATAAAAATAATTTTATTTTAAATATTTTTAAGAAATTGCTCGAGTACCCGGGAGCTTCTTTAGTAATGTTTTTTTGCTCTCGGATGCTCAAGCAATTTCTTAAAAATATTTAAAATAAAATTAATTTTATTTAATTATATTATGTCATTTAAGTTTAGTATTACAATTCAAATAATATTTGTATTCAAGTGTTTAATTATTATAATATCCTAAGAATCAGATCGATCATGTTCTCTTAACACCTCGCGCAAGACAAACGACGACAACATGCACGCGCGTAGCGCGTACCGAAGTATAGTATAATTAAATATTTAACATCATATTTTATCGGAATAATAAAAATGATTTAGGTGAATATAATTGTATACATACTAAAAAAAATATAATATTTTAATTTCAATACAAATAACACTAATAAATGACGGTGAATTTCAACTTTCACTGCTGTAGTGTGTGAGTTGTAGTGTTGTACACTTCCTAAATATGCGATTCTTGCCTTTTCTTTTATACTTAATTTTCTAAATATATTTTTTACTTATTTTTCTTAAAAAAAAAAGAAAAAAAAGGAACGCGACGAAAGCTGCGTATCAGTCCCCAGTCCCCACCCGTCCGTACATGGAGAGCTGTCATCCGCTACTTCCAGCTGTCACTGCTACGCTGTACCTCCCATGTCCCAGTGCCAGTGCATGAGACGGTCTTTTTTTGTACCCGTTTTACCCCCATTCATACTCTCTATTTACTTACTAGTACTATATATTGTCCCGACCTAGCAAGTAGCAAGTCCCGACTATTCTAAAAATAATAACAAAAAATTATGAAACGCTCACCTTCTTTGTGAATAAAACATAGAAATATAGAATCACACACGAATAAGCAACTACTAGGTTTAACTAAATTTTTATATTAAATAATTATAGATACTATTTTATTATAGTGAATCATCTTACATTATTGACCAAAAAAAAATCATCTTACATTTATTATATATATATATATATATATATAATATTAGTATCAAACATTTTTGTATTTAGATTTATTTATAGTATATTAATTTTTTTTTGGTAAATTATAGTATATTAGTTATTAGTGCGATTTTTGTCTCATAAGTCATAATAATTGGTACAATTCAAGTTTCTTTCTTAATATTTAAAAAAAAAAACATTTTTGAAATTTTAGTCTAGTCATTTGTTAAGTTTTTCCATTTAGACAAATTTTATACAAATTTGACAAAATATATATTAAAAATAATAAAATATCTTTAAGAATCTTTTGACTAGAAAAAACTGATTTGGTTTGAGTCGATTCAGAACCGATTCAAAATGGTTTGGTTCGATCTGTTTTTTTTAATAATAATTTTGGTTATAAAATAATCTCGTTCAAAATGACACTGAAAATCATGTCTAACACACTAAAACGAATTGAGATTTGCAGTGTATTAAGAAGGTGGTGGGTCGGGTTGATTTCTAAATTTTGGCCCCGAATTGATTTGCAGTGTATTATAATTTTTTTTTAGTTACAAAATTTAGACTACAAATATTCAAATATTAAGTTTTAATCAATTATAAAAAAAAAAATAGAAATAAGATTCTAAACTATTTAGTAATAAATATATATATATATATTAATTCTATTTTTGTATACAATTACAAAAAAACTTTAAACTACAAATTGGTCCGCGAGTTATCCCTTATACCAAATCTGACCCATAAATCAATAACCTCTACCAGATTTGTCCCATAGCCCGTGAGTTGATGACCCACGGGTTAAATTCGCGCGTACTGCAACCTGTTAGGACTCCTAATTTCAAGGTATGAAGCACGTGTCCAAATATAAGTTATTGAGTAGATAGATTTACTATTTATTATATGTACTCTGGAAATTGGTGTAATCAATGCTCATTTAATAAACACCACTAACCACACAAGTTGTAGCTTGGGTGAGCAAACTACACGCACCGAAACCTATTCGGAACCGACACATCAGGTAGGATTTGACATCAGGTAGGTTTTGGGTAATAATTTTAGAAATAGGGTAAGTTTCGAGAAAAAAAAATCAAAAATCTATTTATTCGATTTCAGTTTTTTTTATGGGTACCCTAAACTAATCGGAACCAGTTATATATATATATTATTAAAAACAAATCCTAAAGAAATAGGACGAGAGCACCCTGAATAACTTTCATGCATAGGTTATAGGTATTGATGATTGTAATAAATGTTGTGATTTCTAATGAGATTTGTGTAAATGTGAATGAAATTACAGTATTGAATAATGCATCATTCTCAATAATAGGAATCGAACCAAAACTAAACCAGAATCATTTTTTTTTTTTTGGGGGGGGGGGGGGGGGGGGAAGAAACAGGTTCCTAACAGGATACCCGAAACAGTTTGTACAAACAGGTTACAGTAAGGTTCCGGTTCCAAAATTAAACGGTTAGGTTCCGAAAATCCTTAAATTTACAGGGTACCCGAAATCGCTCACCCCAGTAGTTACCTAAAAAAAATAGTATTTTTTTAAATACAGATTAAAATCAATATGAAACACAATTTGCCAATTAAAATTGATTAATTCACTTTTTTTTTTTTATCTTCGTTCTATTATGAGACCCGTAGCTTTTTATATTTTCTTATATTAATAACCATCTTAGTAAGCAAATTATTTGTAAGTTTAATATTTTATTATTTCACAAATTACTTTTTATGTAAAAGTAAATGTATTTAAATTACTATAACAAATTAATTATTTTTTTAGTAGATAGATCTAAGGTAGTGTTTGATTGGATGTATTAGTTAATACACGTATTAGTTAATACACGTATTAATTAATACACGTATTAGTTAATACTATGTTTGAATGAAACATGTATTAAGATATACTTATACGTGTATAACTTAATACAGTGTTTGATTCAATATAAAATTATTCGTAAAATGACAAAAATACATTAATACCCTTAAAACAAAATTTATATTAAAATTGTGTACACATAAATTGATTTAATATGTGCAAATGAACACCAAAATCACTCAAGTGGAGTATCACGAGACCATGAAAGATTATAAGTGACATTCGATAAGATTCATATGACAACAATAAACACGGGGATCATTGACCATAACAGTTCCCCTGGAAAAGGGGCGTCGTAGAGGGTGAGAGCCCTGTCGTGCCCGGACCCTATCGCACCACGAGGCGCTGTCGACGAGTCGGGTTGTTTGAGAATGGTAGCCCCAATCGGGCGGTAAATTTATATGGAATAATTTATAATGAAAATTTATAAATAGTATTACATCATTTTAGTTTTCATTTAATTTTTTTATATTAATTATTATTATATAATATGAGTAAATAATAATTTTAAAATATTCTATATTAAAATTCACAAAGTTTGATAAAAACTAAAAACTAACATGATAAACTATTCTTAGCTAGGATTAATAGACTTAGGATAGTTAAATAAATTTTTACTATGTATTAAATAATATCATGGTTATATTATGTATTAGTTAATACTCAATTAACACTATAATTGTGTATTAGCTCATACATATGTATTAATTAATACATACAATTATTTCTAATCAAACATTGTATTAATTAATACATGTATTAATTAATACATGTATTAATTAATACTAATACATGGTTAATACCCCAATCAAACACTACCTAAGTAATTTTTAGTATAATATAAAATGAACAATTGTTATAATATTTTTTACTTAATATTTCGTATAACGTGTGAATTAATATTTGCTAATTAATAAATGTGTAGCAGAATTTCCATCTCAATCTTCGTAAGGTATTAGTGTTGCCACGTATGAGTGAATAGTTATAGATCCAGTCATTTGTGCATATTGTGATTATTGTCTTTTAACTAATCATTTGAATTATATGAAAGGTGGTCATACCAAAATTATTAAGCAGATTATAAATTATAATTTTTATGAAAAAAAATAAGGTAAATTATTTCATTGAGCACGTTTATTTTTTCAATGTATTTTTTTTATCATTTATATTTTTAGTATTTTTTTTTTTGATAATAATGGATTAAAATAAAGCGCAAGAGGTGACAATTAATCACCCAAGTTCAAAATACATAACCAAAATTAACTAACTTTAACAACACGCGAAACAGAAAAGCCCACAGCGTCCTTCCGGAGCGCGATAATAATTTCTTTCGGAGGAGAGTTATGAATTTCAAACACTTGTCTCTGATTGAGCGTCATACCCGCCATGATATCCGCTACTGCATTCGCTTCTCGAAAAATATGTATGAACTTCATTCTTTCGAATTGCATCAATAACTTCCTGCAATCGGCAATGATCGGCATAAGTTTTTGATTTGACATATTATCATCTGAGATTACCTTATGGGCTAAGAGGGCGTCCGTCTCAAGGTGAATAGATTTTAGTCCGAGTGTCTTTGCCAGAAGCAGTCCGTCTCGGATGGACCAACATTCCGCAGTGAGACTGTTTGAGCAACCCAAATTCCTTGAGAAACCTGCAACCCAATGACCCCTGAAGTCTCGGATGACCCCACCAGCTCCTGCGCAACCTTGATTTCCCTTAGCAGCTCCATCTGTATTAATTTTAAATCAATCCTCTTTGGGAGGAACCCAACTAATATCAATGGAAATAAACTCATTAGCACTGTCAGTCTTAAGATAAACATTTTTGTGAAACTTTGTCTGAGATAAAGATAAGGAATAAACAGAAGAAAAAGCAGGTTTATCATTAAAAATAAGAGAGTTCCTATTTTTCCAAATGTTCCATATTGCATAAGGAAAAAAGTACTTCCACTCAACACCTTGAATATTGACATCCGATTCCTGACAACCCTTCTTGATCCACTCATTCAAAGGGTAGTCGATAGATTGACCCAGGTTAGGCGGACCAGTAGCAGAAATCCACATCTCTTTAGCATGCTTACACCCACGCAATATGTGATCTATGTCTTCCACGCAATATATTTTTAGTATTGATAAATAACTTTTATGTATTAGTATGTACTCCGCCATTTTTTTTAATTCTTTAATTCTAATAACTAATATTCTTAACATATTTTTAAATGACTGTGAGACCATTTATATTTCTCCTTCTTTCTTTATTTTTCATTTTCTTCGTATTCCTCTTCACAATTTGATTAGTGGGTTCGAAAGTTGAAGAAGAGTAATTTTTATATTTTATCTCATAAAAAAATCACTACCGATTAAATAGTATCGACAATTATTAATTATAACATAAAATCACATTATTAAATATAAGTGAGTAAATAAATAATTACCCCATAAAAAATTAAATATACATATTCTTATTGAGAGATTAAATGATGTGGAGGCGGGTAAGTTCGCTCAATAGTCAATACTAAACTCTACCAGACCCGCATTACAAGATTGACGGGTCCATTTCTATTCAATATTTCCACAGTGAGTCAATTGTCTGTGCAATTGTTAAATATAAATTTTATTTTAATAAATATATTATGAATTAATTTATCATATATATAAAATTAAATTCATATTGAATTAATTAATTTTGTACATATTATATATTAATTCTTAATATTTTTATTAAGATAAAATAAATTATATATTATTATAAAATAACATAATTTTTTTTTTTTGATAATTATGGATTAAAATAACCGCAATAGGTGACAGTAATCACCCAAGTTCAAAATACAAAACCAAAATTAACTAACTTTAACAACTCGCGAAACAGAGAAACCCACAACGTCTTTCCGGAGCGCGATAAGAGTTTCCTTCAGAGGAGAGTTATGAATTTCAAACACATGTCTCTGATTGAGCGTCATACCCGCGCATGATATCCGCTACTGCATTCGCTTCTCGGAAAATATGTCTGAACTTCATTCTTTCGAACTGCATCAATAGCTTCCTGCAATCCGCAATGATCGGCATTAGTTTTTGATTTGACATATTATCATCAGAAATTACCTTATGGGCTAAGAGGGCGTCCGTCTCAAGGTGAATAGATTTTAATCCGAGTGTCTTTGCCAAAAGCAGTCCGTCTCGGATGGCCCAACATTCCGCAGTGAGACTGTTTGAGCAACCCAAATTCCTTGAGAAACCTGCAACTCATTGACCCCTGAAATCTCGGATGACCCCACCGGCTCCTGCGAAACCTTGATTTCCCTTAGCAGCTCCATCTGTGTTAATTTTAAATCAATCCTCTTTGGGAGGAATCCAACTAATATCAATGGAAATGAACTCATTAGCACTGTCAGTCTCAATATAAACATTTTTGTGAAACTTTGCCTGAGATAACGATAAGGAATAAACAGAAGAAAAAGCAGGTTTATCATTAAAAATCAAAGAGTTCCTATTTTTCCAAATGTTCCATATCGCATAAGGAAAAAAATACTTCTACTCAACACCTTGATTAGTGACACTCGATTCATGACAACCCTTCTTTATCCACTCATTCAAAGGGTAGTCGATAGATTGACCCAGATCCGGCGGACCAGTGGCAGAAATCCACTTTCTTTTAATAACATAAATTCATAATAGTACAAGGGATTTTTTTTTAAATAATATAATTAATTTTGTAATTTCAAGGTAGAGTAAACGTGTAAAGGGATTGTGATGCATCGTAAAGTTATCCTGCGAGTTATGAGTTGAGTGAGGTTGGACTGAAGTAAGTTATATATAGAATTATAGATCAACTTGTAATAACATAAATTCATAATAGTACAAGTTGATCTATAATTCTATATATAACTTACTTCAGTCCAACCTCACTCAACTCATAACCCGCAGGATAACTTTACGATGCATCACAATCCCTTTACACGTTTACTCTACCTTGAAATGACAAAATTAATTCTATTATTTTTTAAAAAAAAGTTGTGTTAATCATTTTTAAAAAAAAATTCATCAATATATACCTCAAATAACAAATAATTACGAAAATGTCCTCAATTTTTTTTGAAAAGGCAAAAGTATACAAACCCGCAACTCTCATTAGCGGGTAGAAGTTTATTTTTTTCATTCGCTAATGACATTCGCGGTGGACATTTAAACATTACCCTATTAAAATAAACGTCACTCGCGACTCTTATTCACGGATAACTTTTTATTTAATGTCACCCGCGAATAGGAGTCGCGAGTGACGTTTATTTTAACGGGACAACGTTTAAATGTTCACGCGCAAATTTCATTTGCAGATGAAAAAAAAATAAACTCCTACCCGCGTATGAGAGTCGTAGTTAGGTATACTTTCCTTTTTTTTTTAACAGAGAACATTACTGTAATTATTTTTAATTTGATGTATATATAGGTGAAAATTTTATTTTATTTTAAATATTTTCCGAAATAATATTATTGGACAAAAATATCTACAAATCCGTATCTGATTCGACGTTGATGGGAATGAGGTGGGCCCAAAGTAGCCGCCTAAAATACATCGAAAGCCGAAAGGCCATCTAATGATATTGACTGTCAAATAATAATAATAAATAAATATAGAGTGTCGTTCTCTCCAGATCTTCTTGGCCTCCAGAGTCCAGCCTTTTCCTTGGCTTTAATTTTACAAAAATAAAGGAATTTTAATTATAACAAAAAATAAATTAATTTTAACTTAAACATTAGAAAATAAAGTCTTATTTTTCCTAAAATCAATTTAATTGATAAAGTAGAAATTGTGCGTAAATACATTTATGATGGGGTTATAAAGGGACGCCTTATTTTAATAAATTCTTATATCACTGACCTAAATAAAATCAATAAGATTTATATAAACTAGTTATGTAAGGCGTCGTCTCCATGAAAATGTTAGGGAGGCGGCGACCTATAGAAGGCGTCGCCCCACGTGTCAGGATAAAACCGCATTAAATGGAAGTCAGACATCATTAAATGAGATTAAATATATATGATATTTGAAGATAAGGACCCCTGTCCCATCCGAAGGTCAGTTTGACCTTAGTTAAAAAGAGTTAATCAAGGTAAAAATGAAGCATTGTTCATCAGGTTAAGCAAAGTCTATAAATATCAGCATTCATTATAATTTATTACATTCTAATTTTTCACCACATCCACATAAAAACTCTTCAAAGTCTCAGACTGACTTAAGTTTCAGAGTGAAATAAATGAGTCAACCCGAAGTTATCAATCTGTGTGGGTAAAATCCGAGAGGTTGAGGAATATATTTAGGATCCAACAGTTTACAATTCAAACTACATGACATTTATTTAAAAACTTATTCACGTTTTAAAATAGCTGTGGTTCATTGTCAGCATCGTATAATAAAACAAGAAAATAAGTAAAAAATAGGATGAAAACAAAAAACCGACAGAGGCAAGCCATTGGTCGAATGTTGATTAGAGGTGTCCAGCTAGACGGAGGCTGAATGAAGTGACACGTGGATCTTATACAGACATGACAGCTCACAATGGACCAACGCATTGAAGGAAGGGAATTTCTCCTTTTTTGCGGGATGACGAAAATGCCCTTCTTCGGGAACCGGGGGTGGTGTGCTGTAACTGCTGTTGTCCTTATTGAGGTGAAAACACGTTTCTCCGCATGCCTACGAAGGACCTGCCTTGCCCACATCACGCTGTCACGTGATATGATACATGTCATACACTACGTCATGCAATCACTTTTTAGAGAAAAAACAAATATTATTTAATCTCAAAATAAAGAATTTTTCTTTTAAATTATATTAACGGAAGTAACACAAAAATTATTTAAAACCAAAAATATACATACAAATATGTGTTAAATACTAAATACTTACTTGATCTTTAGACATTTTGCAACAATCTACCCAAACTTTAAAAATTCAAAACAGACTATCTCAACTTGGACGACGAATGTGCAAATAACTACCACGTTTAATTTATCGTTAACTGTTGACGGAATTTCGCCGGAAATTCGTTGAAAATTCGACATAAATTGAACAGAGATAACTATTTGCACCTTCGTCCAAGTTGAGGTAGTCCGTTTTGATTTTTTAAAGCTCGAGTAGCTCGATGCAAAACGTCCAAAGTTCAGGCAACTCTTTAATATTCAACCATACAAATATAGTATATATTTTAAAAAAAAACATTAAAATACGTTTTTGTCCTATAATGACTTGAGACATTTTTAATTTCTCTTATAATATTTAGACAAACGTGTAAAATTTCATTCTAATGTTTGAAAATATGTTTAATTTTCCTCTAATACTTTGTAGTCAAACTTAATCCAATCATTCAAAGGAAAGTGCGATTACCCAATTTTGGCCGGCTAAATGTAAGAGTTCCATCTATTTTTTGCATATTCACGTCCAAATAAAATGTGATTGATGTCCTTCAAGCTAATATGACAAATTCTGCAGAGAGAGCTTGAATTGCAGCACCCTATAATTCAACAATGTGCAAGTGGTTAATATGTTTTTGAGGCACAACCAAATGAATTATTGGAATTGTCGAAAGTTTCCAAACCCAATCCCACTAATTTTTAACCTGACTATTAGAATTATGGTATGCTAATAGAAAATAGGTAGATGCAGTAGAAAAATGACATGAGATTAAGCAATTCTAGTTTTTTTTTTTTAATAAAGGGGTTAAATACCAACTAACTACCTGAACTTTGAACGTTTTGCAACGAGTTATCCGAACTTTAAAAATTCAAAACGGCCTACCTCAACTTGGACGAAGGTGCAAATAACTACCTCTGTCCAATTTCTGACGAAATTCTGTCAACAGTTGACGGTAAATTGGAAGGAGGTAGCTATTTGCACATTCGTCCAAGTTGAGGTAGCCCGTTTTGAATTTTTAAAGTTCGGATAACTCGTTGCAAAACGTTCAAAGTTCAGGTAGCTCCTTGGTATTTAACCCCAAAAAAATTCAAAGACACATTTTTGGGTCCCTCTGACACTAAAAAAAGATCCAAAAATATTTTTAGGAAATCAAATGAGATTCTATCTAGATTCCACTTGGCATTCTAAAAAACATCCCCTAAGTTTGTGTTCCTCTTACATAAGTTGACCATAAATAAAAGATTATAAAGAATTTTTACTCACAAATATCGTGCCAAAACAGCCCATTAGGCCCATTAAGGGCCTAGATCACGATAATAGGCGACGTGGCGATTTCTGTTACATCAGATGGATAGCAACAAGATAAGTTCGTTAAGAGAGGGAGGGAAAGAGAGTGGTGCAGCAATGGCGCGAACTCTCATTCATTTCAGAAACTATGGAGTTCACCCATACTCAGCCGCCATCACCACCAGGGCTTGCGCCAAGGAGACCGAATACAGCCGCGTCATTCTTCCTGTACAGACACAGACCGCTCGCGTCCTCATCCTCGGAGGCACCGGTCGGGTTGGAGGCTCCACCGCCACCGCTCTCTCCAAATTCTGCCCTGATCTCCGCATCATCGTCGGCGGTCGGAATAGGTGAATGGACCTCAATTCACTTATCTCCGATCTATTTAGGTCCTTGAAATTGAATCCAATTTCAAATAAAAGGAAGCATTGGGTTGAACTCAAATTGTTATAGCTGGACAGATTTTTGATTGAATTACTTGCCCTTATTCAATAAGCGTATGCTTGAATCGATTAACGTCGCCGCTGATATTTTGAGTTGGTTGAATTGATGGAAGGGAGAAAGGAGATTCAATGGTGGCTTCACTGGGAAAGAATTCTGAATTTTTGGAAGTCAACATTGATGAACCGAAGTCCTTACTAGCAGCTCTTGATGGTGCTCTACTTACTTAATCCATTTTTTCCCTTTTTTATATACCAAAATTGCAGTATCCGATATGATGTTCGGTCCCTGCAGGTGTGGATCTTGTAGTTCATGCAGCAGGACCGTTCCAGCAGGCTACCGAGTGCTCGGTACTGGAAGCTGCCATAGCCACCAAGGTGAGGACAAGGTAATTGAGTTTTCTTTTTTTCTATACCGAAATTGCTTCAATTTCACTTCATCAATATTCTATGTTCTTAGTTTTCTGATTCGGACTTCGTTGAACAGACAGCATATGTTGATGTCTGTGATGATACTACCTATGCACAGCGAGCAAGATCCTTCAACAGTAAAGCAGCTGAAGCAAATGTTCCAGCTATAACAACTGGTGGCATTTACCCTGGAGTAAGCAATGGTAATGATGCTAATTGACTGACGCAAGATTATGTAGCTATTGTGTTGATGATCATTGTATTTGATGCTACTTTATTGTAATATAAATGGATTTACAAAACGAATTTGTGGTGTTCTGCAACAGTTATGGCAGCTGAGCTCGTTCGGGCTGCAGAAACTGAAAGCAAGGGCGAACCTGAGAGACTGAGGTATATAAATTCCAGTCTTGTATAAATCTAAAACTGAGGATCACATTTTAATGCTAATAAAGGGTATCTTTAGTTCATGTTTCACGACCCTAAGAAAGTACAAGGAAATTATGAATATTTACTTTCCAACTGTTGAAGAACTTATATCAGAATTTGGATCTGCTCTTTCAGATTCTATTATTACACAGCAGGAACCGGCGGTGCAGGTCCAACAATTTTGGCAACTAGTTTTTTACTTCTTGGAGAAGAAGTTATTGCATATAACAAGGGTTAGATAGCAATTCTCCTTGCTTTTTCCATCCTTAATATCGTTCATGATAGATTAAATTGGATTAAGAATGAAGTTTGCTGTACTATAGGAGAAAAGGTCAAATTGGCGCCGTATAGTGGATCGATGAGCATCGACTTCGGAAAGGGTATAGGAAAGAGAGATGTCTATCTTCTGTAAGACACCACTCTTCCATTGAATCCGTTTAGGCTATCAATTTTATGTCTTGTTGGAAGTATAAATGTTAAACAACACATTCACCTAAACTCTAAGCCTTGTTTTTTTTTCTTTCAGGAATTTACCAGAGGTTACCAGTGTTCATGAAATCCTTGGCATACCAACAGTCAGTGCTCGTTTCGGGACGTCGCCTTTCTTCTGGAATTGGGGAATGGTAGCAATGACCCGTCTTTTTTCTCCAGTAAGCTCCTAGCTAGGGCATTAAAGAAATTTTAGTATTGGTTAAATACCAAACTTCTGGTCGATGTGCAGCTTGGTAGCTGACCTTTTCATCTGATGTCTGACTAGCTGCACTAATACCGAAGTGCAATTTGTTAGCTCCCTCCATCTTTTTATTAATTTCTAATTGAAAACGTATACGTGACGCGTTTACTGAACGACACATGTGCATCACTGTGGGTGTTTCGATCGAGATTTAGCAAAAAATGGACGGAGCTAGTTAAATGCACTAGAAAGGCAACACACCAGCCATAAGTTGAACTGGCAATTTGGTATTTGTCTATGGGAACTTAAGAAAGAGAGGGATGTTTGTTTGTTGCAGGAATTTTTAAGAGATAGAAGGAAAGTTCAAAAGTTGGTTCAGCAGGTCGACCCTATAGTTCGAGCAATGGATCGATTTTCTGGGGAACGCGTGTCAATAAGGGTTAGATCTCACGCTCTCAGATCAAAACCCCTTTTAAGATCCGAGGATCGTGTTTTGAACATGAAATTATGTTTTAAGTTGGTTTGACAGGTCGATTTGGAGTGCTCGGACGGTCGTAACACCATTGGCGTATTTTCCCATCGTAGACTCTCCCAGTAAGACTAAGATCGCATTTTCTTACCTTTCGTGAATTGAAAATCAAGAATCACGTTAATCGTTCTATCTTCTTAGGTCGGTTGGTTTTTCTACTGCTGCATTCGCTGTTGCGATTCTTGAGGGCAGCACGCAGCCTGGGGTGTGGTTCCCCGAAGAGCCTGAGGGGATTGCAGTTGAAGCAAGGGAAATTCTTCTGAAACGTGCTGCTCAAGGAACTATCAACTTCGTGATGAATAAGTAAGAATCAAGTTTCGTTTTTTGGCGATTGTTCGTTACCTTTGTAGTTTATAGAAAGGTAAATAATCCTCGTTCTTCCCGCAGACCGCCATGGATGGTGGAGACGGTGCCAAAGGAGCTCGGGTTAGGAATATATGTATGATACGAAATTGGATATCAACGACAGATCACCTCCAACCCCTTTACAGGAGACAATAAATAGTAAGCTACTAGTTCTTGTTCTGCATTCCTTCTACTACTGTTCCTTGTTCTTAGCCTGAGCCAACAATGCATTGTATTCTTCCATCAACTTGTTATATTCATCGCTCAAGGCTCTGAAAACCTCCTTCTTGTCATCGCGAATGTCCTCCAACGCGAGCTTCTTGTCCAGTTGAATCTTTGCAGCATCGATCTGGTCCCTCAGGTGTATGATCTTGAGTTCCTTTTCCTCGTACTTATTCTGCAGCCGTTCCAGTGCTGTTATCCAGAACATCGTTAGATCATCAAATTAATTACGGATACAGTAAAAGGTGAAACAGGACCACCTGTTGAAACCGACGATGATCCTGGTCTGGTCTCGGTTCCAGCATTGTGGTGCTCCATTTACACTGGTTGAATGTGTCTGGGTTTAGGAGGAGTGAAGATCCTAGGGGTCTGTCTTTGCCCTGTTTTGTATGAAATGGGTATGGATTTCCACATTCAATTTTGAATGAAAGAAGATGATAATCAGTGCCTTTGCTTTGTGTGGACGGAAGGATGATGATGGCAGAAGAAGAGTTGCAGAGATATGTTCTGCCATTGATGTGAAAAGAGGACACTTGGGAACCAACAGCTGGTGTTTCTTTCTTTTCCTAGTTTTCGCCAAACTGCACGGGAAATAGTGACGAAATACAGAGAAACGGGTCAGGCTCTATTTCTGTGCAATGTCCTTGTGGTGAACTCATCACCAGTAATTTTTATCGGTGGTGAGGTTAAAAGAAAAATATGGAATCGGGGGTGTCAAAATTTGACTCAATCCGTGTGTGACCTGTCTACGGGTCGTGTTTGAGTCAGCATTTTTGATCCATGGTTATTTTGACACGAATCATGGATAACCAGTGAAAACACGGATCAAGTTTGTGTCAGAAGCATTGACCCACGGGTCAATCCATACTCGTCTCATTTATATATTTCAGTCTTTTTTTATTTTATATTGAAATGGTGGGTCGAACGAATTTATATATTTCAGTCTTTTTTTATTTTATATTGAAATGGTAGGTCGAACGGGTCAGACTGACCCACGGATCATGGAGGTTGAACGAATCGGTCTGACTCAATTCTTAACATTCCTAGCGCGGATTGACCACCAACAATCAAGTCAAGTTTGAGTTTTAAAAACTGACTCATACTATTTCATGGGTCGTGTTTGGGTCAGAGGATCCCTGGCACGACTCATGGATTGATCGAACCATTTTGACACCTCTAATGGCAATGCCAGGGATGATAATGCTGCCTTCCTGCAACACGCTAGTCAGTATCCAATGGGGGGAGGGTATGATGTAATCTTATTCTTTCAGTCAGAAAGAAAGGACAAGTCATCATCATGACCAAGCAGAGTCCGATAGCGTAGGAATGATGTCTTAACCCATCTCTCCATTATTGTCTTTCTGGCATATCATTTATTACCCTACAACGCTACCTTGAACTCATGCAAAGCAAACGAATCACAAGACTCACAACTACGTGCTGTGATCAGGCTACAATGGACGCCAAAATATGTATATAGATGGAACTGAACCCATGAAAAACATACATACAAACCAACCAACCAAAATCAAACATTAACGCGAAAACGCAACTGTGTCCGTCACATGTCTGCCTGCCTATCTATCTAGAAGTATCATCATGGTATGTTCTTCATTTTCTTCTCTGTCAGTGCTATTGTCATCTTATCTAGGTCATCAATCTCGAACCTACCCTACACCCAGGTCTGCTAAAACTCTGCATAAACAGATGAACGCCGTATCAACACCAATTTCATACACAATCGAGGGTCAGCAATGCAATGATGATACAGCAATTCTCTTACCCTTACTGATTCCTTCCCGAGATGATGCTATATGTTATCTTTATTTACATCTTAATAATGGATGCAGACACAGGTGAGAAAAGGCAAACCTGCTGCAATCATCAAACCCAAAACGATACGGCCATTCAGCCATTCATTAGTTTTGACAGAGCAAACCCAAAAAAGGGACGGAGGTGGCTGAATTTCAAGGACAGCACTCACCTCAGAAAAGAAATGACGCATCTAAGGAGAGGGCCGGTTGTCGGGGATCAGCAGGGAGGGAGGAGATATTATTATCCGAGACAGTTGCCGTTAGTATCTTCATTTGCAGTCTCTCCATCTGATTTTGTGAGTGAAGCAAATGGAGAGTTTGGCAGAATTTGATCCAAACTGCTTTTACTCACCCAACTAAGAAACCAAGTTCATTAAGAGAAACAGAAAGGTAAAATGCTATAAAGATCGAAGCTTTGGAGTCGTTGGATTTGAAAAGGAGGGGCCCGCTCCACTAAAAAGGCATAATGAACTTTAAAAATGATTACTTTTTCAAATCTAACGACTCAAAACTCAACCTTCTGAGTCATTGGATTTGAAAAGGAGGGACCCACCCAACTAGGAAGGAATACAAACTTGACAGACTCGACCCCACTCAAATAAAATGGGCAAAGTTTAATCAATTTCAGTGCATCTGTCACATTCAGCTTCCTTACCTTGCCTTACAGTCAACCCCTGAAGAGTTACAGGTCTCACCCTGCTCCTGCTCAGTGTAAGCGGCATTCACTTCTAGAGCAGTTGAGGTAGCTGGGCTTCCATTACACTCTGCCAGAGCAGTAAACAAATTGATGAACACAGAATCCTCACAATTCAATGTGTTCAATATACTCATTATTACAGCTCCAAACATATTTAACATGGCTGCAAGTTAACCCAATCACTAATTGAACTAACCTTGTAGCAATTCATGGTTCATGAAATCAGACTGGTGAATTGCTCTGTGATGGCTCTGGTTATTATAAGCAATGGGGATAGGAGAAGATCCCATGGACATAAGCTGCATATAACGATGGTAAGTGCTGTCATTTTTCAGATCTGGGAGTTGAAGATTCATTAGCCTTCTTCCCTGGAACTCGATTGCTTGCTGCAAATCTGCCTCCTGCTGTAGCTTTCTTCTTAACATCATCATATTTGAGTTTCTCGGTCCTTAACAAGGCGGCGACAGAAAAAAAAATAAAAATTAGGGGATCTCCATAGCAGGAAAAAATAAGATAGAAATAACATGTTCTTCTAACCATGATTTTCATAGGGGTCTCTTGATTCAGGATACGAAGAATTTGAAGATGGTGAGAACTCGCCCCTCTCGAATTGCTGTTGTTGATGCATCGGTCTCCTGAATTTGATCACCAAGATATCGACGATCAATCAATTCAATGGAAAACTAAGCACCAATTATATAGAATAAAGTTTCAAAAATCCTCTTACTTCTCCACCAGTTCCCCCTTTTCCTTGTAGGGCTTGACCAACACGCGCGAGTTGCATATAAAATGAGGATTTCCTTTAGCCAGTATAAGCCTCACGGTCTCTGCGAAGTGAAAAGTGACGAATCCAAACATTCGTTTCTGTTGATAAGGAATCCTAACATCTTGCACTGGTCCATACAAACTTTCAAGCAAAAGGAACAAAGGGGAGAATCATGTCAGCAAATATTCAAAACTTCACAAGATATTCGGGACATTATAAATTAAAGTACTCAAAAATCAATTTTTTGCCTAATCAAACAACATAAATTGACAACTATAACAGTGTGACATCCATTTTCATATGAATGAAGAACACAATACAAAGAGACTCCCATAGTAGAGTAGAGAATTACCCAACAAGAATGACTAAGTTGAAAACTTGGATTGACTGACCAAAAGGAACAATCACTGAATGAATAAGTAAGCCAGGTCAAGATGAGGCTTGCAAGGCCAATTGAACCGTGTCCATAACAAAAAAGGGTTAAATCGCAAGTAGCTACCTGAACTTTGGACGTTTTGCAACGAGCTACCCGAACTTTGAAAATTCAAAACGGGCTACCTTAACTTTGAAGAATGTGCAAATAGCTAGTCCGTCCAATTTCTAAGGTAGCTATTTGCAACTTCTTCAAAGTTGAGGTAGCCCGTTTTGAATTTTCAAAGTTCGGGTAGCTCGTTGCAAAACGTCCAAAGCTCAGGTAGCTACTTGAGATTTAACCCTAACAAAAAATGGACTGGACTTATCCAATTTTGGTAATGTGGAGACCATATATGGGATATATATATATGAGTCGATCTATATGCATATTTATTTTACGTAAAAAATTAGTGCTATCTTTTTACCCTCTCATTATGAAATGCATTGCAATCTCTTGATGCATAATGCATTATTAATATTATCCCTCTATTTAATAAGACTAAAAAAGAATATGCAGCAGATGCAATGAGAAACAAGAGGTATTATGATGATCAAACCACAAAAGTGAAAAGGTTCACAACAAATTCTCAAATAACTCCATGTAAAAAAATAAAAAGATGCAGAAGCAGGAGAAAAATCAATTATTGTGCACCATGAAGAGACTACTTATACTTCTATCATGATAGCACAGGGAGAGGACCTTATGGTGTAAAGAAACTCAATTTATAGGTGAAATGTGTTCAAGATTAAGGTAACTAACAAACTTTACCATCATAAATCCACATTTCATATGAGCTTTTTTGTACGTAAAGTCGAGTATCAAACTTTGATAGAGACTTTTGATTATATTATTAAGGATGTTTGTGAAGTAGAAGCAGTACCTAAAGTATTCAGAGACATCTTCATCCTTGAAAGTGCTATCTGCAGGGAAAGTCAAGTAAATTTGCCTTGCAGCAGAGTTTAACTTCTCTGCCATGCTCATGGCCAGTAAATCACTTCTTTCTTTTTGGAATCGACCATACTTGTTCATGTCGTCACCTATCATCATGGATGCCATCCTAAAAATTACAATGCAGACGTCACAAATGACTTTTAATAGGAAGAAGATGCTGCTACTCTTTGATTTTCAAGTAAGGATGCAAACTTTAGCAATTTTAGAGCAAGAACAATTCAAATTGGCTTCAATTAGACGCCAGAACGTACCTATGTGGATCATTCTGATGTTGCAGGAGTAAATTCATGTACTTCTCGTATGAAGATGGCGAAGCTCCGATCAGAAACTGGGAAGCGGCAGCAGAAGCCGCCTTTTGGCGGTGGTGCTGGGCGAGTTTGAGCCTTAGCATTTGCTCCCTATCTGAAGCTGTGGAGGCTGACCCCTCGTAGTCATCAGTGATGCCGCCTCCATGCATGAACGTACACCCAATACCACCATTCTTGCAAAAGCCCTGGCCGAAGTAATGGCACGGCCTGTTAACGCAGAACTCACCGTCGTCGGACTCAACAAGCGCATCACTGTCGGAGTAACTTCTCCGGTGCAGATGAGGTTCCTCCATGTTGCTCACTGAGTCGTTCAGAAATGGAAAGAACTCGCTAAGTTGTTGTTCCTCGGTGAAATCGCCACCGTTCGCCGCACTACCGCCTTGGAACAGCTGCGACCCACCCAATTGCTGCAATGAGATCGTGCTAGGGCTCATAGGGTTTCCCGGAAACTGACAAAAGGGTCTCTTTGGGTTCTTACCCATGTCGAAACCGCTCATCTGGGCAAGCCTGGGGGACAATAGAGTCGGCATGAAGTGGTGACTCCCTGGGGCCGATCGAGCGACGGACCCATGAAAAGGCGACGGAGAAGGAGGCGTGGACGGGCCTGGAAAGGCGATAGAGGAGCGACTTATGATGGCCTTGGCCTTGAGAATGTAGCTATGGAGTGCCGACTCAGGCCCGAAAGCTAGCCGGATCAGATCCTTCTCTTCCAGGTCTTGAATGAGTAAGTAACCCATGATTTTGGTCGCATTTTCTGGGTCGATGCTTTTGATTCTGGAGAGCACAACAGTTGTCGCTTCGTTTGAATCCATGGCGGTAAACAGAACTTGCTTCGGCTACTCTTTAAGTAGAGGAGAAGAGAGGAGGTTTGTTGATGGACTTAGAGAGTCGCTTCTCTCTCTCTCCTCTCTTCTTCTTCTTCTTCTTCTTCTTCCTCTCTGACTCTGTGCAAATATGCAGTGGAGAAGAGAAAGTGAAGACTGGGGAAGAGTAGGGTTTGAAGAGCTAACAAAGCGGGATTATAATTATATTAACGGTGCGTTTGTTTGACGGAATTCGGAATTCGGAATACGGAATACGGAATAGGAATTGGGAATACGGAATAGGAGTTAAGAATATGAAGTTGTTTTTTTGGTGGAATTGAATAGAACGGAATAGGGAATTCTGTTGTTTCTTTGGTGGAATTGTGTACGGAAAAGGAATGGAATGTGGTAAAATGACATATTTGCCCCTCTTTGTATATGTATAGTATATAATAAAAATAATTTGTATTAATTAATTATAAAACTTAAAAATATTAAAAACGTTTATTTAAATAATAAAAAACTTAATAACGATTTTTATTTATTTTTTTTAAAAAAAAATATCAATTTTTTATTTTTTTAAAAAAAAATAAAGAATGTAAATTGTCATGCAAAATAATATTTCTTAAACAATCAATTGATTACATAACATTAACATGATTAGAAATATCGATAAATACAATATTTGCAATATAACATTTCATGAACCTACGACAATAGTCGTTCCGAATAAGTGTTAAGTCATTTGCTTGAAACCTAGCAAAAATGACCACATACATAATACAAAATATTGTTAGTCACCACATACATTATACAAAACGTGGGTTTGTCGTTAATCAAAATTATACTAAAGAATCAGGAACTGTAAACAATTACTAGTTGTCTCACTCAACAATTTTTGCTTCTGCTTCTATCAAACTCCAAATACAGCATTCAGTGAGGAACCCATTTTTGGGAACCTATTATGAATTATCAGGTTTGTTGAAATTATCACCAATCTCAATAGTCTATACCACATTTGCCTTCTCAAGACGCCAACATCAATACAAAATGAATAGAAAACCAACCTAGGGGACTGCCTTTACAATTCAAAGTAGAAAATGGAAAAAAAGCAGCACGGACAATTATAAATCAATGATGTACCGTGTGCACAGGAGTCCACCGCTCACTTGCAAGCTCATAGCCATTTGGATCATCACCAGGAGGGTGAGAATTGATATGCAAACCTGTCCATAGGAATAAACTGCAGAGCACACAACAATATATGATTACCAAAGAATCAACATTGCAGCAAGCAATACATCTGAGTATATGTATTGCCAAACATACCATTAGGATGTCAAATATCCTAATGGTATTGAAGAAACCTTCCTCACTACACACAGAAGTTAATAAAAAAAATTGAGCAGCATAGACACAATTCCCAAATCTTCAGTCTAAGAAATATGGAGCAAACCATCTCAGGGGTGACTCTTTGGATTAACACAGCAAGTATGATATTACACATAATCTAAAGGGCATGTTTCATTTGCTTGCATATTTTGTTCATATCATCTAGTACAGAAAAACTACGAAAACACAGTATGAAAGACATCAATATCTTGACAATAGCTCCAATGTTGTGCTTTACCAATGGATATCACTATTATGAAGAGAATATTGCAAGCATAACGAAAAAGGGAAGACATTTAATCAACAACATCTCTAAGACACCGTATAAAGTTTGTAGCCAACTATGTGTTAGTATGAGAGCCAACTTATAGCCTTTATACAATTTTGGTGATAAAAATATGTTATTATTTTCGATTCAACTCTTTAAAATCTTAAACTTGCGTTTTTTTATCCCATATTCTAATTCTTACCCGGAGACAATTTCATGGCTTTCTCCCCGCATATGACATTGTTCACATTTCAGTGGCAGTAGCAGCATGACAGTCAAATAAGCATATTTTGTCCATTTATCATGAAATCAAACTCCAGACAGTTCAGTGACATACTTGCAGCTCAATAGTCAAGGTAGCAAAAAGAGAACAGCAGTCTTAAGTTGTAAGACACCCACCACAGTACATGAATGCAACCAAAACTTCAATATCCACCATCATTTCAAGCTCAAATATTTCGAAGAACAGTACATTCTCAAAACTTCGTATAATGACAGACTTCTATCTACAATAATGAAGTATGTGGAACACTTCAATGTATATGGTCTATAAAAAGTATGCATCTTCTTGGTGATCAAATTGACTAAACCTATTGATACATCTATGATTGATAAACAATGAGCAAGAATTTTCGAAAAATACTGTAAGAAGGCAAAACCAGTCTTCTGTGATCATCCAACTGAAGTTTCGAAGCTTAATCGACGCGAAGGGGCAAATACTCACCATGTCATCTATAGGAACCAAGACACCGTCGGCGAAGAAGATGGAGAACAAATCTTATGGAATTGCAGAGATTTTGTGCTCACAGTCGAGCCCGATTACAGAATCGAAAGAACTGACACAATTCTCTAGGGTTACTGATAGCTACCGGAGACAAACCGATGTTTAAAGCAAGAATGGGAAGGAGACAAACCGTTCGGTGGAATTGAAGACGACTCCCACAAAGCTGATTCGGTGAAATCTCGAAGAGGATGCATTGCAGGAGAGCAATGAAGACGATGCTGCAGAGTATTGAAGACGGTGGCAGTTTCGTAAATACATCAAAACCAAGAGGGCAATTCGGTCATTTGGGGTCGGAATCCGGATTCCGACCCGTGTGGGCTTAGGGAATCCGAGGTTTTTACCCGGATTCCCTAAGCCCGGACCGCTCGGATTCCATAAGCCACAGAATAGAGAATTCTGTGAAACGAACAAGGTCTTATGTATTCCATAAGCCCAATTCTGGGCCTATTCCACCAAACGAACGGGCCATTATGGCCGATCCTTATCTCATTCCGTACATTCTTTAAACCAACAAAATTAACGCAAATTACGTTGCTTAGATAATCATCATTTACTAAAAAAGTTGAAAATGAAAGAGGAAATATTTTTTTTATTAATCTTTATATATATTTAATAATAAAATTGTATTTATATTATATGTATGAATAATAATCTATTCAAATAAAACAAATTCTAGGAGTTATATTTATTTATTTATTTTGAAGTTTTACCTTTTTATTTTGAAATAGTTCCGGTCAAATCTAATAAGATCAAGTCAGTAATCTTTAATTTAGATTTTGATTTATTTCCAAAACAAATTTTATCATTCTGGTTCTATTTAAGATCAAGTTTTAACGGATTATCTTTTTTTGTATATTTTGTTTGAGTTCGTCAAATAATATTTTTTTTTAAAAACATTACACACGTGCAATAATTCTATCAAGAAATATGTATATATTGGTAATAATGAACCAAACATGCTATTCTGTCAAGAAATCCTCATGTGAGAGTAAAAATTAGAGACAAAATTATTAGAGCCAAAAATATTATGTTTGTAAAAATATATGACAGGACGATACGAACACAATAAAATAATAATTTTTGTGCCATAGTCATATTTTAGTATTAAAATACTACATGCATAATAAAACGGTAAAGTTAAATTTTTAAGTTTGATTTTTAGTATTTTTTTAACAGTGTTGTTTAATAATTTATAAAATTTAATTAGAGTATTTAATTTTTTTAAGAATTTATCATTTTTACATTAAGAACTCGTTAAATTTGATATTTGAAAGTCTTACTATGAACACTTAATTGATTTAATATATTTTTTATAATTTTAGCATGTGGATGTATTATTGATAACTGACTAATTTAATACAACACTATAAGATGACCGAACAGACATAAAAAAATGTTGCGTTTGTGTTGAGAAACATGACACAATAAGATTATCGGATGTGTACGTGTTTGGTAAGAAACATTATCTTTTGACTCATTTCTCCAATAATGATATTTACAACATCTTGATCAACCCATACCCATATTTTTTTTTGAAATACAGATAAGCTTATGTAAGAGATCTTTGTATATATATATTATGTATACAGTCAATATAATATGAATCATGACCCGGGATGAAACTACATTGGGTTCAATTTAACCCAAAAACTGTATTTATGTTCATTTTAACCATTTAAATACTCACACTTATCCCATCTTACATTGTCGTGAACGTAATTATAGATAGGCGAAAATCTATTTCCTTAGTAGATCTAAAAATATGTACACAATCCTCAAATAAAACTCATGATCCTTCATTCCTTCCTTCTTATACACAGCTAACTATCTTTACTCCATCTGTGTCACAACAACTAGGCTTCTTCAATTAAACCGGTTTAGATGAACTGGTCTGGTTCTAGTTTGGTTCGAATCGGTTCAGTCGAACTAGTTTCAAAATCAAACAAGATTTTTAGGCTTCAAATAGGCCAGTTCGAAATAGTACCAAAAATTCAGTTTGAATCAATTCGAATCGACTCGTTTTTTTATACTGGTTTATACTTAAATTTAAATCAAACCACTTTAAACCATCTTTAATAAACCAAGTCGGTCTGATGTCTCTCAAACATCAGTCTGATGAATAAGCCTAACACTTACCTGCTATGGTATGATTCTGTCATTCATTCAAGTATTTCACCCTCAGTCTCAAAACTAGAGACGGTTCAGTGTGCAACACAAGTTTTTTAACTGACTCGGTTCCGGTTTGAACCAGGCCAGATCTTAACCAACATTATTATTAAAAAAACATACCATAATAGTTCTAATCAGTTCGAACCAGACCAGTTTTTTTAGAAACTGAAAAAATACTAGTTTTTTTTATAAATCAGACCAGTTCAGTTATGAACCGGTTCAACCTCGAACCGGTTCATGAACAAGCCTAACAGCAACCATCAAAATCCTCTGTCAATTCCCGATCCAAAAGAAACCCTAAATCACTTGACCAAATCGAACTCAGTCGAATGCATTAGTTGGATATATTAGCGTAACAAGAGATCTGAAAGTGTTTATATTTATAATGACAGTGAATGATCCTTTAATTACTTAAGACTCAAGCTATTCTATCCTCCTTTGGCTATGTTGATCGACCCGTCCTTCATCAATTTCAAGCTGAGATTGTTAAATTTCTCGCGAGAGTATTGCCTCGCTGCCATTTTCCAATCCGTTCCCGGCTTCATCGTCACAGCAAACTTGGCATAGCTTATTCTTCCATCCTAAAATGCAAACAATGTTGAGTATAGTGATAAATTGTGCGTACGTGCGTGTTTTCGCGCGTATCAATACATTTATCGTGTGACACTAACTAAACACGAACACACAATAAAAACTTATCGTGTTCTGTTCCTCAATACGAACGTCGAACACGACACACAATTTTTCGTGTGTGTTCATGTTGGGTTAAGTTATTCAATTATATATTCACATGCGAAATTTATAAGAAAATATTAAAATAACGAATTGTTCATAGTAAGAATCATCAATTTAAACATCATATTTCACGAGTTTCAATATATAATTGATAAACTCTAAAATTAAATATCTAAATACACTTGTTTAGAAAAGTATTAAAAAATTAGTCTTTCTAGTTTAACTTTATAGTTGACAAAAAAAAACTCACTTTTATCGTATTATTATTATGCGTGTCGTGTTCTGATACCTAAACACACGACACAAAAATATTTCCGTGTTCGTGTTATTGTTGTGTCACATGCTTCCACAAACACGATTTTTTCGTACGTGTTCGTGTCGTATTATTGTGTTACGTAAGAAAAAATTGGTTGCCCTAATGTTGAGGATTAATTAGGGTTAAATCAATGTGCTTAGCTATCCGTATTAATTCATAAGAATTACAGAGTTCGTAAGACGGGGTTACTATAACGAAGGATGAACTTTTTCAAAAAGTAGCTATTTAGAAAAAATATTTGAAAAAGTGTATATCGAAAAAAAATATTTAGGAAAGTATGTATACGCGCGTCGCGCCTATTGAATAGGCGCACCCCAGGGGTGCGCCTATACCACATAAATTTTTTTAAATTTTTTTTTTTTCAAGAATAAATGATAAAAGAAAGTTTTGAATCCCTGTAAGGAAGTCCAATCTGGGACTTGAATCCCTGTAAGGATTCGATATGTGTGCTTTCCTTTTATAGGGTAATGAAGTTTTGACAAGTGAGTCTGACAGAGATGGAAGGGAGAAAGGACAAGGGTTTTATGGGCAATGTGGGGCTACTTTCGAGGGGAAGAAGGATCTGGAGTTGCTATTTTCCATAGAGACTTTAGTACGACTCCACTTTCCTCCTCTGCATGCGACATTATTATAATATTATAGAAGAAAGAAGAGATTATTATTATTATTATATGAAGGCTGAAGCAGGTGTTAGATTCACTTTTAGATGGAAGAGAGAAAGGACAAGGGTTTTATGGGCAATGTGGGGCTACTTTCGAGGGGAAGAAGGCTCTGGAGTTGCTATTTTCCATAGACTTTAGTACGACTCCACTTTCCTCCTCTGCATGCGACATTATTATAATATTATAGAAGAAAGAAGAGATTATTATTATTATTATATGAAGGCTAAGCAGGTGTTGGATTCACTTTTAGGCTGAAGCAATGGCCAGACAAGACCGCCACCCTATAAAGTGGTACACATTCTTTAAAATTGAAATCGGAGGGAGTGCCAAACTTACTTTAAAGTGTCACTCTCAAAGTGGCTTTAAACTTACTTTAAAGTGTCTGTCTTTTGAGACATTTATGTTGTAATGGCCAATGTGCTCTGTCGTCTCTTTGCATTCAATTTTTTTTATTATTTATTCTTCAATTTTCCAGCATAGACTTTGAAAAAAAAAAATTTAAAAAAAAAAATTATAGGCGCATCCTGCCTATTGAATAGGCGCATCCCTAGGGTGCGCCTATTGAATAGGCGCATCCCTAGTGTGCGCCTATTGAATAGGCGCATCCCTAGGATGCGCCTATTCAATAGGCGCGACGCGCGTATACATACTTTCCTAAATATTTTTTTTCAATATACACTTTTTCAAATATTTTTTATAAAGTAGCTACTTTTTGAAAAAGTTCACGAAGGATGCATCGTACCTTATCGGTGTCAACGTCATGCATGACGGCATTGATGACGTCATCGGTACTAATCTCGACGTCATCATTGAGAGCATCTTCTAGCTCTTTATATTCGATGTAGCCGTTGTTGTTTTGGTCGAATAACGCAAATGCTTTAATCTTTATGGAGGAGATGCTCGCCATTGGCCATCTTTCTCAGGTGTATGGAAAGCGCGACGAACTCGTCGTAGTTTAGCTTGCCATCGCCGTCATTATCAACCTGCATGAAACGTAAAGCCTAAGCTACTTAACTACCAACCAATAAATTAGTTGAAATTATCCAACGGCTTTCCGACAGGTTTGCACGTTGTCGTTTTTATATTTGAAAAAATTATTCCGACAGATTTAGGTCGAGCTTTTGCAACAATTTTGAAGGAGAGGGTAAAGGCAAACCAATTACGGATTCAATTAGGGATTGAATCTCGGCGTCGGAAAGATTTAGGCGTAGCTTTTGCAATCCGTCCTTAAGCTCGGTGAGGTCGATATGGCCAGTTTGGTTAGGGTCCAACGTCTCAAACACTTCCTTGATTCCGACGACTTCTTCTACCAACAAATGCCCCGCCATTGCCTGCGAAAAATCGGATTTGTAATCGAAACGGTGTGAGAATATGGAAAAACGAAGGATACGGATATGAGCATTGTAATCTTTCATTATTATCGGTAGATAATGTCAGGTTGTAACCAGAGACAAACCAAAAAAATTCTTAAATGGGATAAATATTAGAATAAGGTCAAATAGTTGAACAAAAAACAAAATAATGGAGGCAAATTGTATGATTTAAAATATTTAAATTAAAAGTTTTTACATTTTTTAAGATTAAATTCACACAGCTTCAAAGGTTGAGGGGAACAATTGTCCCCTCGTTGCTCAATAGCTACGTGTCCCTGATTGTAATGATTGGTATGTCGTAGAAGTGATGATTATCAAGCACAAACATCGATGTAACGTTCGTGCAATTTAACTCTAGATCCGCTACAACAAATTCGTGACTCCGAATTTGTCATGAGAACTTTGAAACATGCAATTAGATTATGATATCCTTAAAGCTTTCCTCTTGAGCTTGTTCATGATGGCGAACTGCTTCAACCTGGCTTTTACGGTCTCTCCAAGGAAGACGTTCAGAGCCTTCTCAACATTCTGCAACCAACGATGATCTGTGCGGAGAAATAGGCAGACCTACCTTCACATTAAAACCCGAAAGTGCAAGCATAACACAATGCAGATGGAAAAACATCATACCACTTCCTTAGTCGTGAGCCGCTTGGTTGGGTCGGGATTGACTATTGAGCATCTTCTTCACTAGATCTTTCACAGAGTCAGACACTTTGGGCCAAGGATCCCGCTTAAATTCAACTACGGAGCGAAGAATTGCTTGAGCCACAGCTTCCTAAGTCTCTACATAATGGTAACTTCTTCCCCAAGTCAACCATATATGCAAAACTTGTACTACAAGCAATCTTCAGGACTTATTAAAGAACATCAAGATGGGGAATACTAACCTGCCCAAAATGGAGGAGCACCGTAGAGTAAAATGTATAGTATAACTCCGCCACTCCAGATATCAACCTCGGGTCCATAGTCGCGTTTTAGAACCTAAGGCGACATGTAATATGGACTCTCGACTATCTTGTTAAGACGTTCTCTTATACACACACGATAACACGAGAATAATGGTTAGATTTGAAAATAAAGTTTTCAATAGTGAAATGTTGAAATTTGGGTAGGTATAATGGTACCGAATTTGAAAAAGACGGATAATCTGAAATCGATGGCTTTTAGAGGCAAATTTTATGTCTTGTCTGCGAATAAGAAGTTCTCAGGCTTTAGATCGCGATGCACGACCCCCTTGGCGTGTCAATTCTGCAAATCGGATACAAATACGCATTTTCCCGCCAATTGTTAGTTTAAATGAATTATTGATTGATTAATATTTTTAGATAGATTATATGTATGATTCAAAAAAATTCAAATGATGGATTTATGTAATGAAAATGAAATATTATTTGAAAAAATAAAAAAAATTATGAATTATTTGACCTGAATAACTTGGACGATGGTGTGCAAGACGTTGGCGGCGACCCGATCGAAGAGCTCTTCGTCGTGACATTCATGTATTTTAGGTGCGCAAGACTGTATTTCTAATCAAAAAAATTACCCTAAGTAAATAATTGAATTACGACATAAATGACATTCACCGTGGTGAGTTTGGACTTACAGGATGTGAGTTATATTTTTTAAGTCAAATTTTCATATCTCAACTTACGACAGAGCGTACTTTAATATTTTTTTGCATCATTTGAATCACAATTAAAATATCTACGTACTATAATTTTTTTAAATAGATACATAATTTTATTTTTAATTAAACATCGAGTCATCAAAAAGGAAGAAAAAATAAACAAAGCAACGCATGTATGGGGTAGCGTTTTTGAAGAAAATGAATAACGCTACCCGGGGTAGCGAAAACAAATAATAAAAAATGATACCCACAGTAGCGCTTATATACATATTTCTAAATATTTATTTAGTATACTTACTTTTTCAAAAAAAATTGCGCAATGTCTACTTTTTAAAAAATACTCAGTTATCTATGATGGGAAGTTCTTGGCTATGGCATGCAAGCTTTGCCTATCATCTATCTATGTAAGAAGAGAGAACATCTCTCTCTCTCTCTCCAAATTTAATCCACAATTTTTTTTAAAAAATTTAACCCTAATTTCATAATTAATTATCAAAATAATCTTTTTGTTGGGTATCGATAGTTACGGCCCAGTAAGAAAAGGCCTCGAAGGCCCAATAACTATAGAGGGGTAAACCCATGACATCCGAACCGGATCGGCCCAAGTACAAGCCAAACTTGGCCCACCATCGAGTAATCCAGAATCGAGCCCAAAGTCTATAGAGACGCCAAAGGCTCTCAGACTGCTCGCCATTCTCTACCAAGTCGCGACCTTCCACTGCTCGACATGGGAGTGCTCGCCCCAAAGAGAGCCTTGCCTCTCTCCTCTGGTCCCACTAAACCGTTAATAACAGAGTGGCCAAGATATCCCGCATATCTCGGTCACATATTCACTAAAGATTAGATTTGGTAACTGCAATATCTCGCAGTAACTGCCATATCCCACGATCCGAATCTTCAGCAACTCAATATACATTAAGATATTCAGTTGCCTTTATACGGTTCTATCTCTCTTACCCTATAAATACCCTTGCCTTACATACGTACTTTACGTTTTGAGTTTTATACACACATATACTCATTTAAGCATCGGAGAGGGACCCAGAGGCACCCCCTCTGTTGCGCTCCCCTACTTGCAGGTTCACCGGAGTTGGAGCTGAAGCGTCATCCCAACCTTGTCTGGCATTCAATTCACTGCCAGATCAGCATTCAGGATTTCACGATCCAACACTTTTCATTTTTAAATTTGCTAAAATAAGTCTAAAAGTGATTGAGATCCGTGTTTTTAACTTTAAAAGTAAATAACGCAAACGTCAATTGACACTAATAGTCTAGTGGTGGAAGATTAAAATTTTCAATGTAGATGTCTTGGATTCGAATCCCTCCACAAATATATTTGTTTGTGTTTAGAAAGTTTTCTTTTTGACAAATATGTTTGTGTAGGGATTCGAACCCATGACATTTACGTTAAAAATTGCAGTCTTCTACCTTTAAACTACTAGTGTCAATTTTTTTTTTCTCACTTAAATTATACTTATTGCACTAATTCTAAAAGTGAAATATCAAATAAATTGATAACCAAACATTATACCATGCTCTAATAATGGAAAACTCTACCACTAAAATACTTTTACCAATTATTTAACTATGCACTTAAATTAAAATTATTATACTAAATTTTAGATTAATTTTTTAATCAAATATTTATTGTTTATATAGTTTTCCAATTTAGTAAGTAACTTTAATTCACATATTTTCTTTTAATTAGTGTTATAATTTAATTATCTAAATACTAGTTTTTGTGTGTTAATTAGTTTTATAAATTTTGTGTCTATTGACTACCAAAATATTTATTTAGAGAAGATTTGTTTTTCAAATTAGGAACTCGACTTTGACAAAATTTTATGGTTGAAACTCAACAATGTATATATTGTTAGAGTTATAATTTAATTATGGGTTAATTACTTAATTGGTTACACATGTTTCACCATTGTGCAGAATGGTTACACATGTTTCAAAATGTGATTAATTTGTTTTGCTATGTGACTAATTGGTTACACATGTTTTTCCTAATGTGATTAATTGATTATTCCGTTAGTAAACCGTTAATTTTAACGTTAACTATTTTTTTAACATATTATAGAATTGTGAAATGACTATTATGCCCTTAGTTGTATTGAAGAACACATAAACATCTTGAAGAACCAGAATCGAATCAAATTCGATGTTCTTGAAGAACCCAGAAACAGCATTTCTGGGTTCTTAGAACTCAGAAACGCAATTCTGGATTCGTACGTGGAATAGCTCGGTGAAGAATAAAGACGTACTTGACCACAGAGGAGATGAAGAATGAAGACGAGGAGAAGAATGAAGAACATCTCAAGAACAGCTCATGGGTGTATGAAAGGGTAATTAAGTCATTTTATGTATCTAAATAGTGACTTAACTGCGATTTTTGACGATGAACAGTAAAAAAACTAATTAGTCACATTTCAAAACCAATTAATCACATTTTGAAACATGTGTAACCATTCTGCACAATGGTGAAACGTGTGTAACCAATTAAGTAATTAACCCTTTAATTATCTATAAATTTTTTTAAGCAATAGTTAAATAAAAATATATTCTCAAAATGAGCATTTTGGTAGAAGTTTGCAACTTTCAATGTAGACATCCTAGGTTCGAATCCTTTCTTAAACAATTTTTAATTGATTTTATTTTAAATAAACTGCATATTGAATTTATTTAAAATTACAATTTATTGTTAAATAATAACTTTATAAAAAAAATATTACTAGCTAAATTTTACAAAAAATATACACCTTATTTACTTAATTTTTTGAAAAAAATGTGCATTTTGCAAAAATAGTTTTAAGGCAACGACAACAGTTTTATTAAATATTTTACAAGAAAAAACTTTCAGATGAAAAAATAAATAAAGTTCGGTTTATAACTATTTGAAAATAATAACGTTAGAATACAATCAGTCAGTAAATTATTTTAAAATTAGTCGATGCTTGTGTGTTACACAAAATATATATTAACTAAAAGAGAAAGAATTTCAATTAGAGAAAAATATAAAAATTGTCCAACATGTTTACACAAAATTTTAGTTGCACCAACATATTTTATTGCGATGGTTAATGACTCAAAATGTTTGAAAAAATTTCGTTAAATATTTTTTAGATTTGCAAAATTAACTGACTAATGTACAAATAAGTCTTGACTCGATTCGAGACACACTAAGAGTCCCTTAACAAGGGTCCGAACCCATACCAAGCCATGGACCCAAACCGGGTCCCCAAGGTTCAGACTCTGGCTTGGGGACCCCTGGTGTGTCTCGAATCGAATCGGAACTTATTTATAACATAAATGTAAGTTTGTAGGGCTTAATTGTAATATTTTGAAAAATATTTAGTTAATTTTTTAAATATAAAAAATATTTAACGCTTTTTTTTAATTAAAAATAACGAAAGTACAAATTATAATTTTTTTCAAACATATTGGACCATTCAACACATTTTGGATTGGAAAACTATTTTGTTAGACTTTTATAAAAATTATTAATAATCATTTGTACGAAAATGTTGTTTTATATTTTAATATATACTAAAAAATAGTCGTATACTTATTTATATTTTTGCAGTAATATACGTAGATTATATATACATATGTTATGAAAAAAAATACATACAAAATTATTCGTGAATTAAAGTGTTAGTTTCAAAAATTATATTTCTTTAATTACGATAATAGAAAATGTTATAATAAATAAAATGGAAGGGATATATGTATGATTTGTAATTATCTTATTTAATTAAACAGATTGTATTTTCCGTACATTTTGGCAGTGAATCTGATGTAATTATTTCATCCGATTCGCACCTAAAACATTATGGAATATATATGAAAATAAATTTCAAATATTTCTTTATATTGAACCCCAAGTATCAAATTATGCAATAATAGAAAAAAAATATTGCAAGAATTTTTAAATAATTTTATTATTATTTATTTAAAAAATAATTTGCCAGGTTAAATTTCTTCATGATAGAGCAGACACATAGCAATTTATGGAAAATTTAACGGTAAAGTGAATACGACAATATGGTGTAAATATTGGGGTGAATCACACAAATTATATAAATATCATGGGCAAATATCCTAATTGATCAAACATTAGGGTGTATTATCATAGTTTTTCCTGAAACCGTTTTTTTTCTCCTTTTTTTCTTTATGCACCAAACATATGTCCTTGAATAAAAAGGCTTAAGGGGGACATAGCAGACCCATAGCAAAATCCACCAGAAATGAAGAAATCGGGAGCGGCGGCCTCAGAGAAGAAGCGGGTTCGGAGATCTTCTGCAGCTGTTCAGACCAGCGGCCGCGATCCCAGCTCCGATGCTCCTCCTAAGGTAGGGTTTGGTCCTCCCTCTCCCTGATCTAGGGTTTTACCTACATCCAGCTTTGTTTGTGCAGGAAATGTGATATAAACGCGGGATCACATTTACGTTAAATGTATATTGAATCTCTTGATCTTGTCCTGTTGTCATTCTGTAATTCGATTCCGTAATTGCCGCGCGTTACATTTCATGTGCCTGGGTTGGATTGTGTAGCGAAAAATATGTGATGTTAGGGGGGAGAAATCAATTACGTACGTTTGGTGTATTGGTATGTGTAGATTATTTGGGTTAACAAATGGAGTCCAGGATCGATTAAGAAGAAGACAATTAAAGTGAAGCAAGCATTAAGAGAGGTAGTTAGTGGTTTGATGTGCTTGATAAATGATAGGGTCCCACGCTCAGGTGTTGAGGGTTGAGTTTGTAATTAAGCTTATTGGAGGGAGCAATGGATGCTTTAGAGTAAGGAGATCAACTCGACCCTTTGTGAAGGAACGGAACCATCTTGGATCAACTGGTTCAGTTTAGAACACGATCCTTGCTCTTTGCTCAGTAGTGTATTTACATATCAAATATTAAATTGATCATATATGAGTTTCAGTTAAGTGTTTTAAATGAATGGTTAATAGATGATGGATCTGATAGATATATTGACGTAGACAGATTATTCTGAAATTGATCACCCTATACAAAATAAGCAAATCAATTTGAAAGTACTCAGTTTTTAGTTCTGACAGTGGTGTAAATTAGACAGGAGGGCTACAGATAGTTTGATTTTTCATGTTTAATGATTGTAATGCCAGTTAAATGAAGTCACCTTTGTAAGATACTAGAAGTAATAGGTGAGATGATATGCTCATCTCCAATTGATACAAATTCCATTTGATGGCGTCAATTTTCTGTCCTTTGACATTTTTCAATATTGTGGCCACATTTATATGGCTGTAAAGTGAAGGAAACTATTCTATTCTGTTTGTTAATGTAATGCATCATTGCCATACTTCTATAGGCCTTAGCTGGAAATATGGTTTTATATGTGCTTTCCAATCTATGTTCATTTATCTGGTAAGTTTTTTCATGAGATATCCTCTTTTTTATTATTAATACATATTTATTTGTCCCAGAAGCAAGCTTCAAAGAAGGATCCGTTTCAATTGTTTGCTGAGAAAGTCAGAGATCACAAGGAATTGGAATCTAGATGGGCAGTCATGCAGGAGACACGTGTAGAATACTTTAGGGGGAAAAGTTTTGTTAATTTTTTGAGAAATCATCCAGAGGTTAAGGAGCTTCTTGGACCAGATAAGAACCTAGATGTTGAAGAGATTGGTAATGCTTTACTAAGTAGAAATCTTCTACTACGTTGTGATCGTGTGGTAAAGACAGTTCGCCCTGGGAAGAAAAAATTGTCCACATGGCCAGCACATCTAGAGATTTTCCCTGTAAGTTAAAGTTATTAATATCATTAAAAGGATTCAGCTGTTAGGATGCATTATATCCATCATCTCTGTGTCTTAATGTTATTTTTTCTGAAATCTCTAGCTTTTTCAGTAACCAAGGATTATCATATACATAACCCATAGAGAAAGTCTTTAAAGCTGATTGATTTGATGAGTTCATGTATTGGCAAGTTGAGCCTTGCGATTTGCTGCGTAGTTATATGGTGAGAGTCCGGTCTTTTGTACTAACATTGGTTTGAGTAGCATATCTTGGACTATTATTAGATTAACAACACTGATGACGGCTTCATTTCTTTACGTCAATTGTAATATGTTAATTCAGTGAAGACATGCAGTAGACATTTTCCCTTGAAAATGAAGAACTCTAAGTTTCATTTTGAGCTTATCTTTTGGCAGGAGCAAGTGTTTTCTGAGAATGATGCATTTTTTGCATGGGCATTCGAGAAGAGGCATCCACTGTGGCAGACACTCCTCTCATTTTTCTGGCCTGTGTTAACTCTAGCAATTTGCTTGTTCCCGGTGTATCCTCACCAGTGCAAGCTACTGATACTATACTCATGTGCTGGAATCCTGCTGTTGATCCTCTCACTTTTGCTTGGTAAGATCCTTCAATCTACATAAATTTGCATTTGTTTCTGACGTTAAAAAGGAAATAATTCTCGTTCTTTCTTAGACATTGATATGCTCTTAAACTTATGGCTTTCTTAGCAAAAAAAAAAAAAAAACTTTCTTCTAACTGCTAGTTATTACCTTTGTCTCAGCCATTGAACCAAAATTGTTTGTTATTATGGTAATGTTGCAACCTATAGAATTGTTTTGATTGGTTCTGGCCCCTAATCTCGTGTAGACCTGTAGTTGGTTGGTGGGCACAGATTTAGAAGTCGTTTATAAGATCAAGCTTTATCTCAATTCATTTCTTATGGTGATGTTGGATTATCCAATCTCGTCTGCGTTTCTAACTGAATGAGTGCCTGTAAATTTGTATTTGCAGTTAGGGGTACAATCTTTGGTGCGTTATATATTATTCTTGGAAAGCGTGTGTGGTTTTTCCCGAATATTCTGGCAGAGGAAGCAACATTGAGAGAACTATTCCGCTTCTGGCCCAAAAAAGATGAGGAGGAGAGAGCAAAGTGGACGACCCGTTTGTTTTATTCTCTGGTGGCTGTATTGGTCATATTGCTGTTGAGGCACCATGCTCCTGATGAAGCAGCTAGGGCAAGGTGAGTTCTCGCCAATGACTATTGAAAATCAGCACCCATGTCTTGGGAATTTTCTAATAGTATATAATAGTAAAGAAATGAAGAAATCATCAATAAAAATAGTGACAAAGAACCAAAATTTTCGAATAGTATGCATCCCCGTTGCTCATATACACTATCAGCTGGCTTTTCTTATCATATGATGAACTGTTTCAACAGCTTAAATTTATTATCTTGTAGTCTTGTTTGTTTAATAACCATGTCTAATTCCATGATATTAATTATCTTATATTTATTTAACCTTGGTCTCAGGTATCAAAAGCGTGTTTCTAACATAATCGATGAAGTCCTGGAGTGGTCTCCAAAATTAGCCCTGTCTGGAATGATGGAGTCTGCAACTGATTCAAGCAACAATTTCACTGATGGAGGGAACCAATCAGAATCTGACACAGCAGGCGCTGCTCCTGAAACACCCAGGGATGATGTGAGTGACTCGGATAAACATTATGAAGATGTTAAATCCGAGCATCTGCATGATGATGATGATGTATGAGTTTATAGTATTGGATGAGTAAGTTTTCCTTTTGTTCATTTTAGTATCCTGGAGTGTAAAAACTGTATAACGAGAATGATGGGAATAACACAGTTAAAAAGGAATATATCCCCCTTCTAGGACACTCATTGTGAAGTTAACAGTGTTTCTACCTTTGCTCCAAATGGTATTCACTTCTGTTCATTCCTGATGGCCTTTATGCTCACGGAATAATCTCCATACTGAAGTAAGATATAGAAGTAAAAGAGGAGCAGGCAGGCAGACAAGAACACAAACAAAGACATTAGAACTGCAGTAAGTTAAAATCCCAGACCAGAGACATGATTCCACAAACAAAGGCTAACAAAGCAAACAAGGACCATGTTATGTTCTTCCTTCAATGAGGGAAAAAAAGAGAACTATTTCTGACTAAAACTTCCACTAACTCTTTCTGTACAAGAGACTACACTGGAAGAAACAGGTGGAGATGGCAGGAAAACAAAAGACAGACTTGCATGCTCCTTGTCCACTTTTTGTTCTCCCCTTCCTCCACTTTCTTCAACATTAAGCCACAAAACCAACTAACCACACAAGAACAAAGCCAAGAATGAATTGCCGACCAGCAAATTTAATTGCCAAGAATCATCAGACACACACAGAGACACCTATACCCTGGAACCGAGCTTCTCTCTCACAGAATACCTTTAGGTCTGTTGAAAAGGAACCCAGTTACGCATTTTGAGAGAACGTTAGGTCTCTAGGGTTTCAGAAGCCACTCCCTCTACTGCTTCTGCTGTGACGAGCGTGCATGAAACATTGATGGAGAGAAGCTGCTACTGCCATGTTCCTGGTACTGTCCGTTGCCATTCCTGTGCATCATGTGACTCGAGGACGAGTTCCAAGTTTCAGCAGAGTCTGTTCCCAGAGGTTCGGAGCCTGATGAACTTGCTGACTGTGAAGAGTGTGCGGGCCCGGACCTTGAACCTTTCTCCTCTGCTCCACTGTTCGATGCATCTCCTTCAGTTTTTTTGGCAAACCGCCCTCCAGTTCCCCTCGCTCTTCTCATAGCATGTTGGTGGCGGGATTCATGAAGATATGGCTGTGCAGTGTGCAATTTACTTTTTTGATGAGCAATCATACTTCTAAAATTTCAAATAATTAGAAATATTATGGAAATCAAGTCCATAACTAGGCAGAGAAGAGAAGAGCAGGGAGTTAGTCATCACCTTCCTAGCCTTTATCAGCTTCCTTTCAAGCTCAGCCTTTGCACGTGCTTGTCTTCGCCGCAAGATTCCCTGAAACTGCTTTGCATTCACATACACAGGCTCTTGTGTCATCTCCTGGGGCAAAGGCATTCTTGCATGGGGAATACCAACAAATGGATAAGGCTGCCACCAGAGAGACCAAATCAGCAGGTGCATTTCTTGCCTCATTACGCATATGTAATTTTATATGTGACCCCACATTGGAGACCCAGTAATTACCACCATCTATATTGTTTCTTCAGAAGAAACAGAGCTAACATCATATGCACTATTTGGTATATCACAAATTCTAGAGTTCTTCACTAGATAAGTTGATGCCATAGGGGACAACACTGCCAAACCACTGTAACTCCTAGGTACTAACCTGAGAAGCCTTCTGCAGTAATTGGTCACAAACTATGAATTGCTTACTAAAGGATCTCATCTACCACAACAATCGGGTGAATTCAATGATGCAAACTACCTTAAGCTGTTAACTGATGCAGTTAGCTCAGCAAGCAATGAAGTAGAAACTCAAACAAACATCTTTATGGTATAAAGTAATGCATTTCATAAGCTTGTTCGCCAGCTATTTTATGTCCGGAAATTTTTACGAAGTAGAAATTTCAACACAAACCATTGTCTGAGGTCCATATGCAGCCATCATCCCCCCATAGTATGGATCTTGATATGGATTACATGCAAAAGCCTACAAAATTGTATTCAATAAAAAAATTCAGGTATAGGTCTGATAAAACCAAATTTGATCTAGGGTATCTAATCTAAATTAAGAGTGTTCCAAGTGGATTAGAGGGAGGGTCTCACAATTGAGTGACCGACAAGTTCCAGTTGGGGAGTCTGGGTCAAGCCATCTTCACGTAATGTGGGCACCGTTGAAGCATGACCATTCGTGTTTTCTTGCCCTTCATATCCAACCAAAACAAAAATATTCAAGCAAAGGTTGCAATACTTCGATGAAACAAAATCAAGTCACTTAGAACAATCCAACAGAGGTACCCACGGCCATAACACTAAAGCAAGAATCAAATGGTACAACCTTACTAGAAAGAAGACCATTTCTCTCCAAGATCTAAATATTGGATGTTAACTGACTTGAGGAGCTCATTTACACAATTGCATCTATGTATCTCACAATTACTCAATATGAATGATTAGGAGCACAAAACATGTAAAAGCTTCAATTAACAATTATGCAGACGCACGGATTTCTGCTTGGACAGGATGCATATAAGGATAGCACCTGATTAAGCATATATAGCCCCTTAAGCTATGGAACATCAGAGGCAGATGAGCTGCTGTATGGCCCAAAAATGAGTAACAGAAAAACTAAACAAGAAACAGATAAACAAAAACACAAAAAGGAAAAGACAAACCTCCGGCAATGATATAATATTTCCATATCTTCAAAATAACTCATTGATGCAAGAAATAGCTAAGAAAGAGGCATCACCTGCAAGTGTTGAAGAAGCATTTTGAGAGTCTTTCATTGTCTCAGCCTCATCTTCCGCAGTCTTATCATTTGATTGATCTTGCCCACCATCAGACTCTGAAGCTCCATCACATCTTAGAGAAGGATTAGGCTCATTTTCCCTTGTCTCAGTTGGAAGGAAATGATTATATCCCGGGCCCCGCCACCAAGGTTCAGGGAATACAGTATTATTTTGCATGCTATGAGAATGAGTATCTAGACGGTTAGTACGCTCAGACTTTTGACTGCATATCCGAAGTTTTGCTGGATGGTATAGTAGTTTGACCCCCGATCAACTAGTCAGCCACATTCCTAAGAGAATGTACCACCCAAAAAGAATTAAATGATCTCCAATCAGAAGGGTAAACACAGAGTAAATTCCCAAAGATTCCTAATTTTGCAAATAGAATAGACAACGCTAATGCTAAAGGAGTATATACAGTCTGCAATAGCTCTAAAGTATGAACTATGAACCCACATCAATTTAAGCCTTTAAGGATTTCGACTTATTGTGTTTGATAAGGATAAACAGTATCATCTTTTGCATCTCATACTCATGCTGCCAGTTTCAGAAGTATCTCTAAATCTAAGGCTGCTTAATCTCAAACTATATATTTTTTTATTAAAAAAAAAAAAATCTCATCAATTGTCAACTCCCCAGCTCTTCATCAATCCTCAAGACGATCCCCATACACACACCCGAAAAGAAAGAAATTCAACGGCAAGTTTATTCAAAATTTGATCTATACGATTCAGCTACCCATACAATCTAACAGGTTTCCATAACCAAAGGTCTAAGTTTTCCAGTTCTCGGAGAAAACAGACAAAACAGCAAGTCAGAAAATCACCAAGAAAACCACAAATCTCTACAAGCGCTTAATTCTTCCAGCACCAACTACCATCGACCTATGGGCAACACATAATCAGCGAACCACTCAAAAATCTCAACCCATAATTCTCCATGCATGCAGAACCCTAGAATCACATGCAGCCCCAGAAACACAACAGAATATGAAATTCTCGAGGTACTTGGACGAATTTCAACTTACTGATGAAGACCAGTGATGCAGAAACCAAACCCTAGAATTCGGTGCTGGGTGTCCGAGAGAATTTTCAAAAGTCCATCCAATTTCTCAAAAATTTACAGGGACTAAAAACAGTAGCTTTGTGTGTTTTTTTCATAGAAAATTCACTCTCTAAATTGAAGGGTGATGATAGCATCACCGGACGAGGACCCACAGCAGTGCGAGAACTCTATATTCAGACACGTGGTTGACAGGCCAACCTGCAACTGCTTCTGTAGTTTATTTTAAGGAAAAGTCTGAAAATTGTAATAACATTTTTGAACAAAATTGTTTTTTTGGATAGTTAATGTTTCAATACGTTTAAAAATGATGTTAATTGGTACTTACTTTTTTGTTAAAAAATTCCGTTAAATATTTTTCATATTTGTAAAATTAACCAAATATTTTTCTACATGTTACGATTAAACCCTAAAAACTTACATTATTGTTTCAAATAATGTAAGTCACACTGGGGCCCCTAGTCAGAGTCTGAACCCAGACCGGGGGCCCCTAGGGACCTGGTCTGGGCTCGGACCCAGACCAGGTATCCATGGTTGGGCAATTTGGTCTGAGTTCGGACCCAGACCAAAGGATCTCGTATTGAGACTTAATTAGAGACCCAATTGTTTGAACCGAACTCAACCAGGTTCGGTCCAAACTGATTGGGGCTCCAATTGAGCCATAATCGAGGGTCCTATGGTATGAGTATGAACCCAGACCAGGTGCCCATGGTTGGGCTACCTTGTCTGGGTCCGAACCCAAACTAAGTACCCATGGTTGGGAGACCTAGTATGAGTTCGGACCCAGACCATAGGACCCCTGATTAGGGTTCAATTGGAGCCCCAATTGTTTGAATCGAACTCAGCCAAGTTCGGTCCAAACCGATTGGGGATCAATTAGAGCATCAATCGTTTGAACAGAAACCCAGCCAAGTTCAGTCCAAACCGATTGGGGCTCCGGGTCCTATGGTCTGGGTCTGAACCCCGACCAGGTGCCCATGGTTGGGTGAACTAGTTTGGGTTCAAACCCAAACCATAGGACCTCCGATTGGGGCTCAATTGGAGCCCCAATCGTTTGAACTGAACTCAACCAAATTCGGTCCAAAACGATGTGGGTCTGAACCCAGACCAGGTACCCATGTTTGGGCTACCTTGTCTGGAGCCAGGTTCGGTCCAAACCGATTGGGGCTCCAATTGAGCCTCAATCGAGGGTCCTATAGTCTGGGTCCGAACCCAGGTGCCCATGGTTGGGAAACCTGGTAGGGGTTCGTACCCAAACCATAGGACTTCTGATTGAGGCTCAATTAAAGCCCCAATCGTTTGAACCGAACTTAGCCAAGTTCGGTACAAACCAATTGGGACTCCAATTGAGCCTCAATCGTGGGTCCTATGGTCTGGGTCTGAACCCAGACCAGGTACCCATGGTTGGGCGACCTGGTCTGGGTCCGAGCTGATACCAGGTTCTCAAGGTTGGGTGACATGGTCTGGGTTCAGACTCGAATTAAGTCCCCCAGTGTGACTCGAATTAAGTCGGGACTTGTTTAAAATATTAGTGTAAGTTTGTAGAGTTTAATTGTAACATTTAGAAAAATATTTGGTTAATTTTGTAAATATGAAAAATATTTAACGGAATTTTTAACAGAAAAATAACAGAGGTACCAATTACCATCATTTTCAAACATGTTGGACCAAAAACAATCGTTTCGGTTGAAAAATCATTTTCGTTAACACATGTTGTACAATTTTCAGACTTTTCCTTTCCTTTTATTTTATTTTTACTTCATATATAATGATTAATTTAAATTGGCCAAAAATAATAATACCATGATTAATTTATAGGGTTTTTTAATTATTAATTCTTATACTATTTATAATGAATTATTTTAAAAAATAAATTAAACTGATTTAGTTTTTTTTTACTACGAGTTTACTAATTGTTCAATGAGATAAATAAATTTATAGTTCGATGAAAATAAATATTTAAGTAATAGAGTTTTTGTTTTTCTTTTAGATATAAGGTGAAATTGCTAATAATATTTATATATACAAAAATAAGTAGTTAATAGCTATCTATAATATATATATCTTACATAAAATGTAAAGTAAAACATGGAGTTTGCTGATGCGATAATAAAAGTGAAAAAATAAATATTAACCCATTAACAACTTAACGTAAAACCCATGGGATGTTAGCGTCACAATTAACAAAATTAAAATTTTATAGTGAATAAACAAAATTTGTCTTAAAAATATCAGACATCTCAAATAATTCATTTATAAATAGCATAGTTATCAGAAACGGACCGGACATCGAACCGGCAAGGGTCCGGATCACAGTTCGGCCGGTTCAACCCGGTTCAGTGTGTGGTTCACTGTTCATAAGGGGAAAAAATTGAAAACTTAAAATACATACATAGTCTCAAACACAAACATAATTACCTTAAACTACTTAACTACATAGTCTCACACACACACAAACTACATAGTTTCAATATCAAACACATTACTCTCAATTCTCAATCACAATAGTAATGAACCGGTTTAACCAATTGGGTTAAGCCAATTGGTTTGTGCAGAACCAAAAACCGGGAGAAAAAAACGTTCGAAAAAAACCGAAAACAAAAAAAGTCAGTTAAAAAGTGAATCGGAAACCGGCCGGTTTTCCAAAAACCGTTCGGTTCAACTCGGTTCATTTGTAAAATGGTCTTTTAACTTAATCAAACCGGACCGAGGTCCGATTTCCGGTCAAACCGCCGGTCCGGTTCTGATAACTATGATAAATAGTATAGAAACTAAACATTAATTTTTTCATTAATTTACCATTTTTAATTTCATGTCTTTAAACATGTAACAAACATTTTTTTTAATAAAAACTGAAATCATTTTATTTTCATTAAAAAAAATGATTTGAAATAAGTATAAAATATGGTTAATAACTAAAGCACTTTACCTTCTAAATTTGGTTACTTATATTTTTGGAGGTGAGACTAAAAATTGATGTGGCACTCACCTAATTCATTCATATTTTATCAAACTATATTATTTTCAAGAAATAGAGAAAAAATTAGGAAAATTGATATGGAAATTTTGTGTTTTAATATAATATTTTTTTTATTGAAAATATGAAATAAAATAATAATAATCATTGTCAATAAATAACTCTAATTAATTATTATTATTTGTTTATTTCATATTTTCAATAAAAATATTATATTAAAAATGCAATTTTTTCTACCAATCTTCCATATTTTTTTAATTTATTTTTAAAAAATAATATAATTTTTAAATTATAAATCAATAATGTATTATCACGTTATTTTTCGTTTAAATTTAATGAAAAAATAAACAGAGATAACATTTTTTTCTCCACTAGTATAAGTAAGCAAAATTTACAAAAACAAAGTAACATAATTCAGAACTAATAAAATTTAAATAGTTATTAGGTTTAGAAATAGAGTCAACCAACAATATTATAAGTTTTTATGAGTAAAGAAATGAATGCTTTATAACTTATAACTTAATATTAGTATAACCATGTTTTTGTTAATGACTATTCTATTTGTTGACATCTCAAAAACAAAAAACACTAGTTGGCCAAAAAAAAAAAACTAAAAATAGTGCGTTTTTTTTACATTATTATTATTATTTTTTTAATGTACAGTTATTTGATAAGTTGGTTGTCCCGTGACTACTGTATGAGCTTTTCGGATTGGCTACCGGGAATAGCAGGTTCCCGGTCGATGTTGAGTGAGGCCGTGAGGGAAGCATATGCGTGACAGACTTGTCAATTTATTACTTCCCAAATATAATATTTTGTTAACAATAAATGAAAAGTATACAGTGACACGTGTCGATTGCGGGCCCCGCATTTGCCAGGCAATGTCATGTGTTGGCGCTATGTGGCAAGTTCGTGCTTCCTCACGATCCCCTTATCAACATTAATTATTACATGCACCTACACGCAATATAGTATACACGTTGAGATTTATTTTTTCTTTCTAATGGTGAGTGAAAAGATAAATATTTAAAAAATAAATAAATAAATTTTTATATTTATATTTAAAAAAGTGTATATACGTGAATTTTCAAAATAATGCACAACTCGCTCTTAAGCTAGTGAATTATGTCATTGGTACAACTTGTTGTCTTTGTAGGATGTTGACATGTTGTGTTATGGCCATATATGTTTTTTTAGACAATGATATTAAGTTAAAGTTAAATTATGATTAATTATTTATTTATTTAACAATTACATATTAATATTAAATAATTATTATTAAAAAATAATGGTTATAATCACAGTATTTTAGACTCTAAATATAGGTCCATTATATATTTAAAAAAATGAAGAATTTTTACATTAAAACATAGTTTAATCATATCTAAGAGATCCTTTTCATTTATGATTTTATAATTAAATAATTAATATTTATGGCAATAAATGTGTACATTGTATATATCGCTGCTTGCTCCACCGATCAATGTGGGGAAAAAATAAGAATCTTTTAGCGATTGTCATTTTATATAATTGGTCGAAACTTCATTATAAACTTTATTTAATAATAATAATAATTAAATTTTATTTATTTTAAATAAAACGTCCATAAGTCCTGAAGGACTGCGTCTGCGTCGAATCCCCGACTCTCTCAAGAGTCAAGAAACGTTGTCTAACCGTTAGCAGATTGCCACGTGGAACAACAACCGTCAATTGTGTGATTTGAAACTATATTTTAATAACTGTCTCATATAAGTTTGGATTTTTTAGTTAGACTTCGGTGTACTTTTATGACACTTAATTATGTTAAGATGTCTTATAAATATACTGAAAACTTTCGGTCATAAATTCGATGAGACAAATAATTAAGGCGTACATCTTAAGTTTTGCCTGGTATAAGATCGTGTAAATTCAAATAAAATAAAATAAGGAAGGGAAAGAGTACCATCATGCTTTAGGGTTGCTTCAAATTTGAGGCAGTGGAATTTGCTCATACCCAAAAACTTCTGTCAGGCAAAACAACAAACACATTGTGTACCGAGAGCAGAAGTTTTTCCTTACCAGCTCAAACGGTTGCGACTTTTACCAACTTCTGTCTTCTTGGGCATCGGAGGAGATCGTATTTTCAGGAGGGTAAACTGCATTGGCGTTACGCACTCATCAATACCAAAACTTTGACCAAATCCATGAGTCGTGAATCTGAATTGCAGTGTAGCAATCGAGCGGCAAGAGAATAGTTGTTTGGACTCCACGCCGTTTGTGTTTCCTCTTCGATGTTTGGAAACATTTCCTTCAACTGAATCTCTTGTTCTGTAATCATCTGCGTGACAGTTCTTCCATCCACAAACAAAATCAGGATTTGGTTTTAAATCAAGGAAGGCGGAAGGAGAAGAGATGCAGTGTGATCTTCTATTCTAGGAGGAATCATTGCCATCCTCGCTTCAAGAGTGAAGCTGATCCCTAGATTATTGACGTGATTGAGGTTTCGAATCAACGTATTATTATTATTTATATTTGATGCAAGTATATGAAATATTCTAAGCAATCATTTTACCAGAAGATATTAATTACTTTCATGTTGAATGAGGATAATAATTATATTGATTGATCAAATTTAAGCATTATTTAATAAATATTAATTACTAAAACTTTCAAATACACAAAAATTAGTATATATTTGAAAAGTTTGTGCTTGTAATTAATATTTAAATAATATATAAATTTAAAAAAAAAAGTACAAATAACGAAGGTAAAATATTAAAGTATAAAACACACATTACTTAAACATACACCAACTACATAAATATCTTAAATTACATAGTATTAAGCACATACAAACTACATAGTCTAAAATATACACATTACTCTCAAACACAATATAGTTACCTCAAACTTTGAACATACATAACACAATATTCTCAAAATCAAACACAATAGATCTAAACTTTAAACATAACTTCTAAACCGAATAAGTTGCTCGGTCGAACTGAAGAAGTCGATTTAAACTGAAGAGAACCACACAAAAAATTTAAACCACCCCAAAAAATTAGAATCAGAAACTGATCGGTTTTATTAAAATCTGACGGTTTTAAAAAAAGTCCGATCCAACTTGGTTCAAACACTGTTCATATGCATTTCGATATTTTAGATGAACCAAACCGGACAGAGATCCGGTTATCGGTCGAACCACCGATCCGGTCCGATTATGATAACAGTGAATAGATGTGTAGTCTAGTAGCCTTAGGCTTAGCCCACCTCAATTGAATTAATTGAGGACACCGCCAGCTACTGTAGATAGGTATGAATTAGGGCGTATTCCAACTGTAGTTTTTTTTGCCAACAAAAATGTTGAAACCAGAATAGTTATGTTAAAAGGAAAATGGGGCACTTTCACGTGTAATAAATATTAAATTAAAATGTTTGTACTTTGTTAGGTAGGTTGGGTATGAAATATATTTTTATAATACGACATTCCCATGGTTGGTTGGACCCAACCATCTTATATAATAATGAAACATCTTATAATTTTATTATACAATATATATTATTTACATATTACATTTAATTCCTTGGTGATGGATAATGGATTGGATAAATGATGTGAATCTAGCTAGGGTTTTAAAATATAAATACGCCGTGCAACCCCCACAATAAACATGGTCGTCCATGAGTGCATTTAATACCATAAACCATAATTCATAATTTATAAATCATAAACCATAATTCAGTATATTAATATATATTGTAAATCATCACCGAACCAATTTTGGTCTAATGGTTTAGAGCATATATTTTAAAGATTAAATATAATATTATATTAAAATCGGTACAAGAAGTGGTACGGTTGATCATTTACGAACCGTTTTTTTGTACATCTTCTGAACCGCTCCATTTTGTTTGCAAAAAGAAGTTTGATTTGTGAACCGATTCAACTGAGTCGGTTCAAAATCGGTACATTTCGGAACCGTTCAAGTATGGTTCGTCCGATCCGGTTTTTTATGCCCAGTCCTAAGTATAAGTGCATCTTTTATTTTACCTATTAAATAAATTTGAAATTTAGGGATTCAGTTTAAATTAAATTTGAATGGTTAAATTGTATTTTTTTTTTGAATTTAAAAAGTTGATGAATAGGGCCAATTCGAAACGTTGGTTAAATAAAATAAAATAAAATTTTACTACTTAAATTTTAAAGAAAAATTCAAAATTTGACTAAATTTTAAAAATAATGTTGTATTGTAATCTATTAAATAAATTGTATGCTGAGGGGTTCACTTTAAAATTTAAATAGCACTAACTAGATAGTTCAATTTGGGTGCTTCGTCTTCATGGCTAAAGCATAACGATAACGCCATAACGGGATCATCGTCGTCTTGGGAATCAGCAATGGCAATAAAGATGGTAGTTGGGATAGAAAGAATGGAACCAAAAGGAAGCACATGCTTATAAATGCACTGCTTTCTGCAATGAGAAGAGACCCGTATAGCTGCTGCATTGGAGGAGAACATGGAAGCTCCGACAGGCTTGGAGATGGAGGTGGAAGCCATGAGACACTACTGCTCAAGTGGGAAGACCAAGGACGCTACTTGGAGGAAATCCCAGCTCAACGGCCTGCTTCGCTTCCTCAGAGAGAACCAGGCGGAGATCTTTCATGCACTTAACCAAGATCTCGGTAAGCACCCTGCTGAAGCCTACAGGGATGAGGTAATCAACTCCGCAAATCTATCTTGATCTTTTGCACTTTGAATGTTCGACGAAATGCTTCACTGACTACAGTTCTCTGCATACTATTCTTACTGTTCTCATAGCTTGTAAACCCGGTTACGTTCTTGATGGCCAAGGCACTGTACTTGATATGACTGCTTTCCTTATTTGTTATGCAGATAGGAAGCTCGATAAAATCCGTCATTTATGCCCTGGATCATTTGAAACGATGGATGTCGAGCAAGAAGGTTGAGTAATCTGTTTAACTTCAAAGTCATTAGATTATATGATACCCCCCCTCTTTATAACGTTCTTGAATCTCTTATAAATGTGTTCACTTTATTTCATAGGCAAAATTACCGATGATCGCCATACTAACAACTGCAGAGATAGTCCCCGAGCCCCTTGGCGTTGTTCTTGTAATCTCATCTTGGAATTTTCCAATCGGTGAGTACTTATCCTTTTCAGAGAAACAATCTGATCATTATTAGATTCTAGATATTACGTGGTGTGATAGCATCTAGAGCTCTAGAACTGCACAAAAGTTTCTCATTAACCGGTGGTACTTACATGTCGTGATCTGATCTAAATCATTAGAATCATAGGGTTGTAAGATGAGAGGGAAACTGTTATGGTCTATACCCATTGCAAGGTATGAGACTTGTACCAAATTGGTTGTATGGGGCAAACATTGTGGTGTTTATAAGCTAAATGAGTTCTCTCACCTAATAGACTAGTTTATTGGACTGAGTTATTCCATTTGGCTTGTAACAATTGGTATCAGAGCCGGACCTTGGAGTGGTGGCCTGGAAATAAGCCAGCCGTGACCACGTGGCCGTGACCAACAAGGTCTCGGAGTGGTGACCTAGAAAAGTTAGCTGTGACCAACAAGGTCTCGGAGTGGGGCAAACAAACATTGTGGTGTTTATAAGCTAAATGGGTTCTCCCACCTAACATACTAGTTTATTGGTCTGAGTTCTTCCATTTGGCTTGTAACATAAACATTCCTTGGCACTCAAGAAACCACAAAGCTTAACACTTTCTGAATTCAAAATGAACAACAGGGCTTGCCATTGAGCCACTGATAGGAGCACTCGCAGCAGGAAACACGGTATTTTTGAAGCCGTCAGAGCTGTCTCCCAAGTGTTCATCACTCCTAGCCAAAACCCTACCCAAGTACTTGGATGCCAAAGCCTTCAAAGTCATGGAAGGGGGTCCAGAGGTCGGCCAACGTGTTTTACAGATGAAGTGGGATAAAATCTTCTTCACAGGTCCGTAAATTTCCCACCGAAATATCGAGTTTGATTTACAGTGTTTTATTCATAATTTTCTCTGTCCATCGATGTAAACTTAGGAAGCTCTAGGATCGGAAGGATCGTGATGGCTGCCGCAGCACCGAATCTGACTCCCGTTACTCTCGAGTTGGGTGGAAAATGCCCTGCTATTGTTGATTCCCTGTCGTGCTCCTTCGATCGAAAGGTAAATCTATTCAATCTTCAAAATTTTCATTGTTCTAACTTTCTTAATCCTTAATTTGGTGATAATTTGATAAAAAGGCCGCTGTGGAGCGAATCCTGATGAAATTTACGGCTTGTGCTGGCCAAGCATGCATCGCCATCGATTATATTCTCGTGGAGGACGAGTTTTGCCCCATTCTGGTACAATAAGTTCTTGCGTCGACTCAAATAATGTAACAAAATATTTCAGGTAAATGGTCAAAGTGCTCCATAAAATTTGACCGAAATTTAAGAATCCTGTTAAAGTTTAAAATGCCCCTTAATGTTTGAAAATGATGAAAAATCTCTCATTGTCAGATGCTCTTTTAGGGGGAATTTTTCATCATTTTTTAACATTAGGTGAGATTTTAAACTTTAAGGAGTATTCTTAAATTTCGACCAAACTTTAAAGAGCACTTTGACCAACCCAAATATTTCTTTACTGAAGATTTTTTATTTGATTTGTTTATCGGTTGGATTTAGGTTGAATTATTGAAAGTGAAGATGAAGAAGATGTTTGGAGAAAATCCAAGAGATTCAAGAAGTATGGCAAGAATTGTGAATAAACACCATTTCTTGAGACTCAGGAATCTTTTAATCGAAAACAGAGTCCCGTCCTCTATCGTTCATGGTGGTTCAGTGGATGAAGATAACTTGTAAGTCCAGCAGACTCACTATCTTCTCTTGATGAGAGTATGTCTTTATGATTCAATGCGTTCCTCAAATTCTTGCAGATTTATTGAGCCGACGATTTTGGTTAATCCGCCACTAGAAGCGGAAATCATGACGGACGAGATCTTCGGTCCCTTGCTCCCGATCATTACAGTAAGATACTTGTGCAGATTACTCCTTGTATACGATCCATCACCTTGATAAACCCGCTTATTCAACTTTTGATTTGGCAGTTGAAGAAAATTGAAGATAGCATAGCCTTCATAAAATCAAGGTCGAAACCACTTGCAATCTATGCATTCACCAAAGATAGCAACTTCAAGAAGAGATTGGTATCCGAAACATCGTCCGGGAGTTTGGTCTTTAATGATTCCATCATTCAGGTATCATTTCAACTTGTCAAAAAAAGAGAGTTTTTTTTTAAGACTATTATGTTATTTTCAGCAAACCAAACACAACACCCCCTAAATGGAGGTGAACTTGGGCGGGGCGGGACGGTCTTTTGGGCAAGACCGAGCCCGAGACCGACCTAGATCTAAAAAGTCCGCCCGAGTTGGTCTTGCTTGACTCGGGCTGATCTCGGTCTTGAACCTAAATTTTCAGTAAAAAAAAAACATTTTCTGTCCAATGATACAGTCCCGGAATAAAATCAGTACACAGGGCTCCAATTTTTGGGTAACGTGTTTGAAGAGCCATCCCAAATTGGAACAAAATTTCAATGGTAAAATCAAAGAGTAACATTTTTGCACAAATTGGAAGAGGATACGAAATGCTAGGTTTGAGAGAAAAGGAGAAGAGCGATATAAAATGTAAATGTTAGGTTTTAACTAAACCCGGTCTGGACCGGTCCTAGACGGGTTTTCGAGAAAAAGTCCGAGACCAAGACCGACATTGGAGGAAAAAATCTGTCCGTTCGGTCTCGGTCCTAGTCGGACCGGTCTTGACAGAATTTCGGTCCAGACAATCTTTTTTCCTCACACCTTTTGTTTTTTTCCTTTCCAGTATCTCGTGGATACTCTACCATTTGGAGGTGTGGGTGAAAGTGGTATCGGAAATTACCATGGTAAGTACTCGTTTGGTACGTTCAGTCACCACAAGTCAGTTGCAAGAAGAAGCTTTCTTGTGGACTTCTGGTTCAGGTTTCCGCCATGGAACGACAATAAGTTGCAGCTATTCCGTTCTTCGTATGAATACGACTATCTGGGGATTGTTCTCACAGTCTTGGGATGGAAGAAGAAACCTAAGAAAGTTGCCAAAGATATACCGCTTGGAAGATGAGGATTATGTAACTCTTGCCATACTAATACCAGTTATATGAAGAACGATAAATAATCTTACTTACAGATAGATCAGAAGAAAACCTGGTTCTAAGGAACAAAATCGAGCTTCATCCACATGAATTGAACAGGTTGATGAATACTTTGTCTGAATAATGAAAGTGGAGTCAACTAGTTAATATTCAACAAAGCTGTAAGTTATTGTTAAAAGTAGAATAGTAAGTTTGAAATATGTGGTAAACATAATAATTACCATAAATACTAGCTAGATATGAAAAGCAGTATAAATGTACCTTGTATGGCTGAATTTGAGATCAATGAAGTGAATGAGAAAACCTGAAATTGTTAGATTGAGAGTAGCAGATTTATATTACCTATTTCCACATACTCAACGCTGCCATAAGCCCTGCCCCTAGCTAGGCTGAGACTGAGGGGTCGATGAATATCTGTACCAAAAAGGTCTGCAGAACATCACATTTTCATGAACAGAAACGGAAGTAGTGTTTAAACTGAGGGAAGAAGAAGATGCCACTGACAATGTTAACACTGAGGCATCCAAATGTAGCTTTAAGAAACTTACAGATCATGACTTAGACCTTATCTGACATCTGGAGGAGCCAATGGATCATCTGATTCTCCTCTTGGTTTAACACCTGACCTGCCATTTCTTGAGCGCTTTTAACCCCATCAAAATTTTAGCAGTTGGGATCCTCCCCCAAGAGTTCAGCAAACGTCTGTACATGCAGATAAATAGTAAATGGTTCACTCTACCAAGATATTATATCTTATAGCTTTTGTTCATAGACACCATATCTTGAAAAATACTTGTTTTTTTCCCCCCAAAAAAGGAATCGTTTCTAAATTCTAACTATTAAGAAGGCAATTCCAAACCTTGCATGGAATTCCAAACCAAGCAGAAAGGAAAAATTCAGATCTTCTTCTGTGACATTCTCATCCAAATTACCAACAAAAATAAAAAAAAAACAGAAAGGACCGTCAGATGAAGACCAATGATACATGTCATAGATCTGTAAATATGTTTCACTTACTGTGGGGTTATATTGAGAGACTCCAGATATCAGTTGTACTACTTGCTTGAAAAGTTAGTTACATAAGATACCTGAGCTGGGTGTTAAGAATATGTAAAAGATTTATGGATTCCTTGCCAAAAGTTACCTGATCTGGTCTACTGCCATGTCAAAAGTGTTGGAAAGCATCTTGGACAACATGTCACCACCATTCCTTGTCTTCCTCCATGTCTTCCACTTCTTCCCTAAAATCCTACACATGCTACACATACCTCATTAGTTTAATGTATACTTTAGCATCTTGTATTATTACTTGTAGTAGATAGCTTTTGTTGTATTAACAATCAATGTATTATAAGTAGGATCTATTGACATTAATGAAGGTTAAGTTGAATGCTTCAATAAGTTTCAATACATATTTCCGCTATATTGTTCACATGGTATCAGAGCCGGATTGTTCGATCAGATGATCGATTGAACCTTTCTCGGCATCATCATTTACCGTTTTTTAACCACAACATACCTCAACCATGGCAACATCCGAAGGGGGCAGCATCAACACCAACGAATCTACCGCAACGAGCGAGTCGTTTGCAGCTCAGTTGGCTGAAATACGGGGTGAGATGCGTTCGAATCTGCCACAGTCAAATATCATCCAAAAAACCATATCAGTTTCCAACATTAGTATTAGCGTTAAGCTAAACGAAAATAACTACTCCCTTTGGGCGCGACTGATCCGAATGAAGATTGAGCAAGAAGTCGTATCTTCGAGAAAAAAAAATGAGCATCTGGTTGCAATAATTTTTGTCTGCAGCTTGCATCCAAGTTTTTATTTAAGCTTCTAAATAAAAAATATGCCATAAAAATCCCATTACCCTAATACTTCGAACAAAAACCTAAATTAATATTTTTGTCATTTTTCCATTCAAATTTTATATTGAATACTTTAAAAAATTTATTGAATCTTTGTCTAATTTTGTAGGTTTTGTTGAGTTTAATTGTAATGTTTGAATTTAGGTATTTGATGGAAAATTTTAACAGATTGACGGAAATAATAGTAGTTACCATTGTTTTCAGATATGCTAAACCTTTTAAAATATTTTACCAGAAGATATTAATTACTTTCATGTTGAATGAGGATAATAATTATATTGATTGATCAAATTTAAGCATTAATTAATAAATATTAATTACTAAAATTTTCAAATACACCAAAATTAGTATATATTTGAAAAGTTTGTGCTTGTAATTAATATTTAAATAATATCTAAATTAAAAAAAAAAGTACAAATAACGAAGGTAAAATATTATAGTATAAAACACACATTACTTAAACACACACCAACTACATAATTATCTCAAACTACATAGTATTAAGCACACACAAACTACATAGTCTAAAACATACACATTACTCTCAAACACAATATAGTTACCTCAAACTTTGAATATACATAACACAATATTCTCAAAATCAAACACAATAGGTCTAAACTTTAAACATAACGTCTAAAACGAAGAAGTTGCTCGGTCGAACTGAAGAAGTCGATTTAAACCGAAGAGAACCACACAAAAAATTAAACCACCCCAAAAAACTAGAATCAGAAACCGATCGGTTTTATTAAAATCTGATGGTTTTTCAAAAACGGCTGATCCAACTCGGTTCAAACACTGTTCATATGCATTTCGGTATTTTAGATGAACCAAACCGGACAGAGATTCGGTTCTCAGTCAGACCACCGATCCGGTCCGATTATGATAAAAGTGAATACATGTGTAGTCTAGTAGCCTTAGGCTTAGCCCACCTCAATTGAATTAATTGAGGACACCGACAACTACTGTAGATAGGTATGAATTAAGGCGTATTCCAACTGTAGTTTTTTTGCCAACAAAAATGTTGAAAACTGAATAGTTATTAGTTACGTTAAAAGGAAAATGGGGTACTTTCACGTGTAATAAATATTAAATTAAAATGTTTGTACTTTGTTAGGTAGATCGGGTATGAAATATATTTTTATAATACGACATTCCCATGGTTGGTTGGACCCAACCTTCTTACAATAATGAAACATCTTATAATTTTATTATACAATATATATAAATATATATTATTTACATATTACATTTAATTCCTTGGTGATGGATAATGGATTGGATAAATGATGTGAATCTAGCTAGGGTTTAAAAATATAAATACGCCGTGCAACCCCCACAATAAACATGGTCGTCCATGAGTGCATTTAATACCATAAACCATAATTCATAATTTATAAATCATAAATCATAATTCAGTATATTAATATATATTGTAAATCATCACCGAACCAATTTTGGTCTAATGGTTTAGAGTATATATTTTAAAGATTAAATATAATATTATATTAAAATCGGTACAAGAAGTGGTACGGTTGATCGTTTGCGAACCGTTTTTTTGTACATCTTCTGAACCGCTCCATTTTGTTTGCAAAAAGAAGTTTGATTTGTGAACCGGTTCAACTGAGTCGGTTCAAAACCGGTACATTTCGGAACGGTTCAAGTATGGTTCGTCCGATCCGGTTTTTTATGCCCAGTCCTAAGTATAAGTGCATCTTTTATTTTACCTATTAAATAAATTTGAAATTTAGGGATTCAGTTTAAATTAAATTTGAATGGTTAAATTGTATTTTTTTTTGAATTTAAAAAGTTGATGAATAGGGCAAATTCGAAACGTTGGTTAAATAAAATAAAATAAAATTTTACTACTTAAATTTTAAAGAATAATTCAAAATTTGACTAAATTTTAAAAATAATGTTGTATTGTAATCTATTAAATAAATTGTATGCTGAGGGGTTCACTTTAAAATTTAAATAGCACTAACTAGATAGTTCAATTTGGGTGCTTCGTCTTCATGGCTAAAGCATAACGATAACGCCATAACGGGATCATCGTCGTCTTGGGAATCAGCAATGGCAATAAAGATGGTAGTTGGGATAGAAAGAATGGAACCAAAAGGAAGCACATGCTTATAAATGCACTGCTTTCTGCAATGAGAAGAGACCCGTATAGCTGCTGCATTGGAGGAGAACATGGAAGCTCCGACAGGCTTGGAGATGGAGGTGGAAGCCATGAGACACTACTGCTCAAGTGGGAAGACCAAGGACGCTACTTGGAGGAAATCCCAGCTCAACGGCCTGCTTCGCTTCCTCAGAGAGAACCAGGCGGAGATCTTTCATGCACTTAACCAAGATCTCGGTAAGCACCCTGCTGAAGCCTACAGGGATGAGGTAATCAACTCCGCAAATTTATCTTGCTTTTTTGCACTTTGAATGTTCGACGAAATGCTTCACTGACTACAGTTCTCTGCATACTATTCTTACTGTTCTCATAGCTTGTAAACCCGGTTACCTTCTTGATGACCAAGGCACTGTACTTGATATGACTGCTTTCCTTATTTGTTATGCAGATAGGAAGCTCGATAAAATCCGTCATTTATGCCCTGGATCATTTGAAACGATGGATGTCGAGCAAGAAGGTTGAGTAATCTGTTTAACTTCAAAGTCATTAGATTATATGATACCGCCCCTCTTTATAACGTTCTTGAGTTCCTTATAAATGTGTTCACTTTATTTCATAGGCGAAATTACCGATGATCGCCATACTAACAACTGCAGAGATAGTCCCCGAGCCCCTTGGCGTTGTTCTTGTAATCTCATCTTGGAATTTTCCAATCGGTGAGTACTTATCCTTTTCAGAGAAACAATCTGATCATTATTAGATTTTACATATTACGTGGTGTGATAGCGTATGGAGCTCTAGAATTGCACAAAAGTTTCTCATTAACCGGTGGTACTTACATGTCGTGATCTGATCTAATTCATTAGAATCATAGGGTTGTAAGATGAGAGGGAAACTGTTATGGTCTATACCCATTGCAAGTTATGAGACTTGTACCAAATTGGTTGTATGGGCAAACATTGTGGTGTTTATAAGCTAAATGAGTTCTCCCACCTAATAGACTAGTTTATTGGACTAGGTTATTTCATTTGGCTTGTAACAATTGGTATCAGAGTCGGACCTTGGAGTGGTGGCCTGGAAATAAGCCAGCCGTGACCAACAAGGTCTCGGAGTGGTGGCCTAGAAAAGCTAGCTGTGACCAACAAGGTCTCGGAGTGGGGCAAACAAACATTGTGGTGTTTATAAGCTAAATGAGTTCTCCCACCTAACAGATTAGTTTATTGATCTGAGTTCTTCCATTTGGCTTGTAACATAAACATTCCTTGACACTCAAGAAACCACAGAGCTTAACACTTTCTGAATTCAAAATGAACAACAGGGCTTGCCATTGAGCCACTGATAGGAGCACTCGCCGCAGGAAACACAGTATTGTTGAAGCCGTCAGAGCTGTCTCCCAATTGTTCATCGCTTCTAGCCAGAACCCTACCCAAGTACTTGGATGCCAAAGCCTTCAAAGTCATGGAAGGGGGTCCAGAGGTCGGCCAACGTGTTTTACAGATGAAGTGGGATAAAATCTTCTTCACAGGTCCGTAAATTTCCCACCGAAATATCGAGTTTGATTTACAGTGTTTTATTCGTCATACTTTTCTCTGTCCATCGATGTAAACTTAGGAAGCTCTAGGATCGGAAGGATCGTGATGGCTGCCGCAGCACCGAATCTGACTCCTGTTACTCTCGAGTTGGGTGGAAAATGCCCTGCTATTGTTGATTCCCTGTCGTGCTCCTTCGATCGAAAGGTAAATCTATTCAATCTTCAAAATTTTCATTGTTCTAACTTTCTTAATCCTTAATTTGGTGATAATTTGATAAAAAGGCCGCTGTGGAGCGAATCCTGATGAAATTTACGGCTTGTGCTGGCCAAGCATGCATCGCCATCGATTATATTCTCGTGGAGGACGAGTTTTGCCCCATTCTGGTACAATAAGTTCTTGCGTCGACTCAAATAATGTAACGAAATATTTCGGGTAAATGGTCAAAGTGCTCCCTAAAATTTGACCGAAATTTAAGAATCCTCCTTAAAGTTTAAAATGCCCCTTAATGTTTGAAAATGATGAAAAATCTCCCATTGTCAGATGCTCTTTTAGGGGAAATTTTTCACCATTTCTTAACATTAGGAGAGATTTTAAACTTTAAGGAGAATTCTTAAGTTTCGGCCAAACTTTAGGGGTCACTTTGATCATTAACCCAAATATTTCTTTACTGACGGAAGATTTTTTATTTGATTTGTTTATCGGTTGGATTTAGGTTGAATTATTGAAAGTGAAGATGAAGAAGATGTTTGGAGAAAATCCAAGAGATTCAAGAAGTATGGCAAGAATTGTGAATAAACACCATTTCTTGAGACTCAGGAATCTTTTAATCGAAAACAGAGTCCCGTCCTCTATCGTTCATGGTGGTTCAGTGGATGAAGATAACTTGTAAGTCCAGCAGACTCACTATCTTCTCTTGATGAGAGTATGTCTTTATGATTCAATGGGTTCATCAAATTCTTGCAGATTTATTGAGCCGACGATTTTGGTTAATCCGCCACTAGAAGCGGAAATCATGACGGACGAGATCTTCGGCCCCTTGCTCCCGATCATTACAGTAAGATACTTGTGCAGATTACTCCTTGTATACGATCCATCACCTTGATAAACCCGCTTATTCAACTTTTGATTTGGCAGTTGAAGAAAATTGAAGATAGCATAGCCTTCATAAAATCACGGTCGAAACCACTTGCAATCTATGCATTCACCAAAGATAGCAACTTCAAGAAGAGATTGGTATCCGAAACATCGTCCGGGAGTTTGGTCTTTAATGATTCCATCATTCAGGTATCATTTCAACTTGTCAAAAAAAGAGAATTTTTTTTAAAGACTATTATGTTATTTTCAGCAAACCAAACACAACACCCCCTAAATGGGGGTGAACTTGGGCGGGGCGGGGCGGTCTTTTGGGCAAGACCGAGCCCGAAATTTCAAGCCCGAGACCGACTTCGATCTAAAAATTCCGCCCGAGTCGGTCTTGCTTGACTCGGGCCGGTCTCGGGTTTTGAACCAAAATTTTCAGTAAAAAAAAATATTGTCTGATGATACAGTCACGGAATAAAATCAGTACACAGGGCTCCGATTTTTGGATAACGTCTTTGAAGAGCCATCCCAAATTGGAACAAAATTTCAATGGTAAAATCATCGAGTAACATTTTTGCACAAATTGGAAGAGAATACGAAATGCTAGGTTTGAGAGAAAATGAGAAGAGCGATATAAAATGTAAATGCTAGGTTTTAACTAAATCCGGTCCGGACCGATCCTAAACGGGCTTTCGGAAAAAAGTCCGAGACCAAGACCGACATTGGAGGAAAAAATCTGTCCGTTCGGTCTCGGTCCTAGTCGGACCGGTCTTGACAGAATTTCGGTCCAGACAATCTTTTTTCCTCACCCCTTTGTTTTTTTCCTTTCCAGTATCTCGTGGATACTCTACCATTTGGAGGTGTGGGTGAAAGTGGTATCGGAAATTACCATGGTAAGTACTCGTTTGGTACGTTCAGTCACCACAAGTCAGTTGCAAGAAGAAGCTTTCTTGTGGACTTCTGGTTCAGGTTTCCGCCATGGAACGACAATAAGTTGCAGCTATTCCGTTCTTCGTATGAATACGACTATCTGGGGATTGTTCTCACAGTCTTGGGATGGAAGAAGAAACCTAAGAAAGTTGCCAAAGATATACCGCTTGGAAGATGAGGATTATGTAACTCTTGCCATACTAATACCAGTTATATGAAGAACGATAAATAATCTTACTTACAGATAGATCAGAAGAAAACCTGGTTCTAAGGAACAAAATCGAGCTTCATCCACATGAATTGAACAGGTTGATGAATACTCTGTCAGAATAATGAAAGTGGAGTCAACTAGTTAATATTCAACAAAGCAAGTCAATGTTCAATATTCAACAAAGTTGTAAGTTATTGTTAAAAGTAGAATAGTAAGTTTGAAATATGTGGTAAACATAATAATTACCATAAATACTAGCTAAGATATGAAAAGCTGTATAAATGTACCTTGTATGGCTGAATTTGAGATCAATAAAGTGAATGAAAAAACCTGAGATTGTTAGAATGAGAGGAGCAGATTTATATTACCTATTTCAACATACTCAACGCTCCCATAAGCCCTGCCCTAGCTAGGCTGAGACTGAGGGGTCGATGAATATCTGTACCAAAAAGGTCTGCAGAACATCACATTTTCATGAACAGAAACGGAAGTAGTGTTTAAACTGAGGGAAGAAGAAGATGCCACTAACAATGTTAACACTGAGGCATCCAAATGTAGCTTTAAGAAACTTACAGATCATGACTTAGACCTTATCTGACATCTGGCGGAGCCAATGGATCATCTGATTCTCCTCTTGGTTTAACACCTGACCTGCCATTTCTTGAGCGCTTTTAACCCCATCAAAATTTTAGCAGTTGGGATCCTCCCCCAAGAGTTCAGCAAACGTCTGTACATGCAGATAAATAGTAAATGGTTCCCTCTACCAAGATATTATATCTTATAGCTTTTGTTCATAGACACCATATCTTGAAAAATACTTGTTTTTTTCCCCATAAAAAAGGAATCGTTTCTAAATTCTAACTATTAAGAAGGCAATTCCAAACCTTGCATGGAATTCCAAACCAAGCAGAAAGGTCTACTTCAGATCTTCTTCTGTGACATTCTCATCCAAATTACCAACAAAAATAAAAAACCAGAAAGGACCGTCAGATGAAGAACAATGATACATGTCATAGATCTGTAAATATGTTTCACTTACTGTGGATTATATTGAGAGACCTCCAGATATCAGTTGTACTACTTGCTTGAAAAGTTAGTTACATAAGATACCTGAGCTGTGTGTTAAGAATATGTACAAGATTTATGGATTCCTTGCCAAAAGTTACCTGATCTGGGTCTACTGCCATGTCAAAAGTTTTATTGCGAAAATGTCACATAGTGACCAGATTGGTTCAACTTATTGCAGAAAGATATTTTATTTGCCCATGAGAACGCTGATCACGGATTTCTGCAGTACCCAGAAAGAGAGAACTAAACAATAGTAATAATACCCTTTGCTGTCGCATACTGCTGAACCAGACCAGACGTCTTTTTGGGTGTTGCTGCAGTGATCCGCATTGGCCTATTTGAGATACAGACACCATTTATTGCACGATTCCTTTCACTCATCAGCAAATTTTACAAAACCATATCCTTTTGAGCGACCAGTAGCAGGATTAGTCACTACCTTTGCTCCTCCTACTGATGTCTAATGAACTAGGAAAGTTTGTTGCAACGAGTAGTACCAGGTGCTCTGGAGCGTTCAGATCTAGCATCAACACGTATCACCAGCACCAGATGAAGCCCAGTTTAACCTGAATGTTAGATCTGCTCCAGCCTCCAGGCATCAGTGTTCCGTTATATGCTTGTATAATGCCCTTTCAGCTGCTGCATGAAAAATAAACTCCACAAATCCACATTCCTCGAGTAACCCAGTAAGCTTATTCATTATTATCTTCACAGGTACCATGAGCAAGGATAAAACACAACCCATGTGAGATATTGGCATTCACTCCCCCTGAAATCAATAGTATTAGCCTCATTCCTTTATTCATTCGCCTCTATTAGACATCCTTATGCTATGATCATAATGTTTCCATCTGTAGTTAGCAATCAAAAGTGTGGCTTCTCACCCTTAATGGTGCTACTAGTTCGGTTAAACTACGAAACAGCACTCAGCCACAACGTACGTAGTTAAATAAAAACTTCACCGCAAAATTCTACAAGCAGGGGGCAATACAACAGTCAGACAGCTAGGCATAACTCATAAATCAGGAGGAAGGACTTTGTTTTTTGAGGTATGGGTGTTCGTGTCTTAAGAAGAATCAGGAGGAAAGACGTTTTGCATTGTCAAATAGTGAAAGAAAAACTCGCCCCAAAATACCAAAACTCTCCAGCAAATAAATTTATCTATCAAATTGGATCAAAAGGCACCAATTCACCATTGCTTCATAGCCAAACTCCAGTGGAAGCTTTGCTGCTCCAAATCTACATGACTACATCTACCCAAAAAAAAATTACGTCTACCTAGCTTTCTTCTGGAGATTCTACCAACCTACATGCGTTTCTTCTGCATAAAGGTTGGTAGAAATTAGAAAGTGACTGACCCAAACCGAACCCGAACACAATGTGTAAAATCTTATAACTAAGTCAGGGTGGCCGAGTGGTCTAAGGCGCCAGACTCAAGTTCTGGTCCTCTAACGAGGGCGTGGGTTCAAATCCCACTTCTGACATATATATTTTTGTTTGCAACCCAAGTTTCTGATACCTACCGCTACCAGCATGTTTTAAGGAAGAAAAAAACGAAGCTCGAGAAGTAGGCGTTACAGAAGAATTTAAATTCACCGAACACTGGTTTTTCACTTGTGTAGGAGGTGAAACCATTGACACGTTGGGAAAACATATCTACAGGCCTGATGAGAAGATTAAGAAGGGCATGGTTTGATACATAGCTTAGCATGCTATATTCATCTGTTTGATTAACATTTTATAAGGGGGAAGGAAGGAGGGGGGAGATTAAATTAACTACCTTGTATATGGTAAGGCACATGAAGATGAACAGGCAGCATGGTAGATGTGCTTGCATGGGAGAGTCATTTGGTGCTCTCTTTAATGTATATTTCTGGCAAATCACGCATCTTCTTCACTCGAATCTATTAGATTAGGACACATAACATGAATGGGAGCTAAAATCAGTTATATCACCTATCGTGCCGTGATTTCCTTCTTAAGTTGAAGCTGCACTTGTACTTTGAAACAGAGAAGAGAGATACAATTTCTTTGAAACAACCTCGACTTGTACTGCCTCACCTAAATGAACGAGTTCCTGTGGGGACTGTGAATATTAATGTCGTTAGCTAACTTACTCAGAGCTTCAAAATATTGCTAGCTACTACTAGTTAAGCGTTTGAATAAGACCAATGAAATTATGCTTTACCTCGTAAGTCATGTTATCATTTCAAACGACCTGCAAACAAAACAATCACAAAGTTTCATTAAGAGGAACGATCATCCACTCTAAAGTTAAGAAGCATCTATTGCCTAAATATATTGTACAAAGTCAGGATGGCCGAGTGGTCTAAGGCGCCAGACTCAAGTTCTGGTCCTCTAACGAGGGCGTGGGTTCAAATCCCACTTCTGACATATACCTTTTATCTGATACATTCACCGAACACTGTTTTTTCATTTGTGTTGGAAACATGTAAAACATATCCACAAGCCTGATGAGAAGCATCCCACTTCTGACATATCTTTTGTCTGATACATTCACCGAACACTGATTTTTCATTTCTACAAGCCTGATGAGAAGATTCAGAAGGGCATGGTTTGATATATAGCTTAGCATCCCACTTCTGACATCTATCTTTTGTCTGATACATTCACGGAACACTGGTTTTTCATTTGTGTTGGAAACATGTAAAACATATCTACAAGCCTGATGAGAAGATTCAGAAGGGCATGGTTTGATATATAGCTTAGCATGCAATAATCATCTGTTTGATTAACATTTTATAAGGGGAAGGAGAGGAAGATTAAATTAACTATCTTGTATATGGTAAGGCACCTGAAGATTAGGACGCATAACAGAAATGGGAGCTAAAATCAGTTATATGACCTATCGTGCCGTGATTTCCTTCTCAAGATGAAGCTGCACTTGTTCTTTAAAACAGAGATAGATACAATTTCTTTGAAACAACCTCGACTTTGAGACCCTACTGCCTCACCTAAATGAACGAGTTCCTGAGGGGATTATGAATACTAATGTTGTTAGCTAACTTACTCAGAGCTTCAAAATATTGCTAGCTACTACTAGGTAAGAGTTTGAATCATACCAATGAAATTATGCTTTACCTCGTGAGTCAGGGTGGCCGAGTGGTCTAAGGCGCCAGACTCAAGTTCTGGTCCTCTACCGAGGCCGTGGGTTCAAATCCCACTTCTGACATATATATTTTGGTCTGCAATCTAAGTTTCTGGTACTTACCGGCACAAAATGTAAAAATAAAAAATTGAAGCTCGAGAAGTAGGCGTTACGAACACTGTTTTTTCATTTGTGTTGGAGGTGCAACCATGTAAAACATATCTACAAGCCTGATGAGAAGATTCAGAAGGGTGGTTTGATATATAGCTTAGCATGCAATAATCATCTGTTTGATTAACATTTTATAAGGGGAAGGAGAGGGAGATTAAATTAACTACCTGGTAAGAAACCTGAAGCTCAACCCAGCATGGTAGACGTGCTTGCATGGGAGAGTCATTTGTTGCTCTCTTTATGTATATTTCTGGCAAATCAAGCATCATTTTCAGTCAAATCTATTACATTAGGACGCATAACAGAAATGGGAGCTAAAATCAGTTATATCACCTATTGTGCTGTGATTTCCTTCTCAAGAAGAAGCTGCACTTGTACTTTGAAACAACCTCGACTTTGAGACCCTACTACCTCACCTAAATGAATGAGTTCCTGAGGGGATTATGAATACTAATGTCGTTAGCTAACTTATTCAGAACTTCAAAATATTGCTAACTACTACTAGTTAAGCGTTTGAATCAGATCAATGAAATTATGCTTTACCTCGTAAGTCATGTCATCATTTCAAACAACCTGCAAATGAAAACAATCACAAAGATGTCTCATTAAGAGGAACGATCATCCACTGTAAATGCGGAGAAGCATCCATTGCCAAAATATGTTGTGTTAAAAGAATTTGAGTGGGCATGTGATGGTTCTAAAACAAGCTCGTACTTTTGGGGCAACTGGTAATGGAGAGTGGAGACGAGAACAAAACCCAGAAATGAAATGGAGTCTTCTTACTAGTACAAAACTGATTAAGGCCTGTAATTAACTACTTATAAACTGCAGCATTGGCATGGGAACTTGCATTGGCACTTCCATCCCATCCAATACTCGCGGTTGCAGCCGTCTGGTCATCATCTGCCATGGGAGAGCTTCTATTCTCAAAGTAATTCCTTGCATGTCTCTTTATCTCATAATCCTAGCCATCATCATAATAAAAAAAAAATCCAGATTCCAGCAAGACAAATTAGTATTCTCCAAGGGGTACAGATTCGTGCCAAACACAAAAGTACTTAACAACAATAGAGATAGGGATTCAATACAAATACTGGTAGGTGCTAAAGGCTAATGGGATCTGATCTGCAGCTCCAAGTTTTTATGATGCCAAATTCAATCTTGGAATTTCAAAACTATGAATAACCGAAGTCTTCAATACATTAAACTGGAACTTCAATGTTAAACTGGGATATGACAGCACTAGAAGATGGGGAAAAACATAGATTTTATAGATGGTTTGGCAGATCACATTTTAGAATTGGAAAGTCAAGGAATGAGAGATGGACAAAATTAGCAGAGCCAAAGGAGTGGACCATATTGAATCTGATTCTCGACTTGGTAAAGGTTGTCAGCGTCTGTGTTACAAAATCATATATTGAGAATAATAAAAGCTGAAACGCAACTGGGAAGCTCAAGGTACCTGCTCATATGAAAATATGAAATTGACATGGTCATATGTTGACCTTCAAAATATTCCATAAAGCTTCCCGATGTGTTGTGCGGTTAGTTAGCATTGATATATGGAACCTCCATATTCCAACCTATCTTGGCAAGTTAGTCAACAGCAATCTAACCTGCGAATGTGAAATATGCAGTAATTTGTAAGCACTTAAATGTTGGGGAGACACTGTAAAAAGCAGAACCCTTATATATCTTTGTTCAATGTTCAGTAGTGTTTGCGTTTAGATAAAGGAAACAGTTCATTCTGCTATTATGCTCAGTGTAGTAGACAGAGAGTTACCATCTATTTCAAGCCAGGCAAATATAAGAAGGGGTGTACTCTCTAAGCTAGAAATAGGGAACAAACGTTTCGCCTGTTGCTTTATTTAAAGCGCAAACTGCTACAATATGTCAATATGTTCAATTCAACTGCTACTAAGAGCATCTATCTAGATGTTGCATCTATATCATTATAGAAGCTCACCAACCACAATTTAATAGGCCAGTAGGAGGAATGCAGCAAAGTTGAAATCAATCCATCCATAAGATCACACCTAAATGGATGATGATATTGTAAATCCCAAACGATCAGTCATGAAGCAACAGAAAATAAACAATCAAGCAGTTGGGGACTCAAAGTTTACGCTACAAGAACGATTTGAAGAGACTCAGAAATCAAGCTATGCAAATATGCACCAATTTCTGCTTCTTTCTGAACCTCCACAACAGCGACGCATGGAGAAATGGAAGAGCGTCTTGATCGCAAATACAGTAGAAGCAAATCTTTCAATTCCTCTCGCTGAAGCGAAGGAGATGAAGTGGGCACACTGAAAACTAGCGATCATCACTCATCAGTATCAGAATGTATTAGGGAGCAATGCAGAGTCATTCGTAAAACCGATGGAGCAAAATAGGAATCAGGAGTCAATCCACACTCTCTTCACAACAATGGCTATCCAACTCTTCTAGTCAGTCAAAATTCAACATGTACGCTGAGAGAGAGAGAGAGAGAGAGAGAAAGATAACTGGCATTGATTGCTGTTGAAGAGAGCTCCGCTTCCTGACCACCGCTTCGGCTGCTTGGGGATCGCCATGCTAGAGAGAGATCAGAGAATATTAACAGTAGAAAGAGAAAATATGAAGGGCTAGTCTTTCTAAGGAAGAAGAAGTGAAATGGCGCCTTTATGCTGGCGGGTGGTTTCGATGTGGTGAGAAAATTAGGTGTCACGCGCTCATTAAACTTCCTTTCAGATTTTAAAAATAAATAAATACGCAACTTATTTACTTTATGTAATTTTGACCCAAAACAATTTACTTTATGTAATTATTTGTATTAATTTTTTTATATATAATTTAGTGCATTTATAATTTTATATACTTATTAAGTGTTGTTATTTACATCGCTATTAAATTTATAATTTAGTGCATTTATATACTTATCAAGTATTATTATTTGCACCGTTGTTGGCTTAGTTACAAATTCACGTAAAGTTCAGTTACCTATATTCCAAAACAATATTTTGAGTTCGATTTCAAATGAGAAATGTTATTTTAGGTTGAATTGAGTCCAGAAATGTTGTTCTAAATAGTCTTACTGCACTTTGGGTTTACGCCTTTTACGGTGTTTTTTTTCTTCAAATTTTAAAATACTTTTTAAACTTTTAAATAGTTTGAGTTCACCTAGGTTTTAGGGTATTTTTTTCAATTTTAAAAAGTGATTTTTTTTTTAAAGTTTGACAGTTAACTTTTTGTACGACACGAAAAATTCATTTAGCAATTTGCTAAAAAAAACTAGTAAAAACTAAAAACTATACTTGTTCATGAACCGGTTTTGTTCATGAACCAGTTCGACTCCGAACCGGTTTAGAATTGAATTGATTTGTTTTGTAAAAAATAATTATTTTTTCTGTTTCTAAAAAAAATTATCTGGTTTAGAAAAAAAAAACTGATCTGGTTCGAACCGTTTCAGAATCGGATCGAACTGGTCTTGTTTTTTTTAATAACAATTTGGTTAGAAAATAATCTGGTTCAAACCGAAACAATATACTGAAGCGGCTGACAAAAATACTGAATCGACTGAAAAACACTGAACCGACTAAAAAATACAATGAACCGACTGAAAAACACACTGAACCGACTGAAAATCTGTTCCACAATCAATTGAAATCCTGTCCAACATCAACATACAATAGTCCAATACATCTCTAGGTTTGGTTTATTGAAGACGCCTCTATGTTTGGTTTAATTTCAGACCGGTTTAGTTGATTTTGCTTCAAACCGGTTCTAAATCATTATAAAAAAACGAATATAAATCATTATTAAAAAACGAATCGATTCGTTCTGAATTTTTTGTACTATTTTAAACTGGTCTAATTGAATCCTAAAAACACCAATCTGATTTTGATACTAGTTCAGACGAACCGGTTCAAATCAGACCAGAATCAGACCAATTCAGTCGAACCGATTTAAATGAACAAGCTTAAGTAAAACATAGTCGTGTAAAGTTCAATTAGTAATTTGATATTTAACCCTTATATTTAACCCTTATATTTAACATGAAGAGCCCCTACCACACCAGACATACCTTCCCAGAATCGACCATCTTAATTCTGAATACTCATCAATGTATAATCAATAATCAGTGTATTCAAATTTGAAAATGTACAAATACACAAAGAAGAAATTTACAACTGTGCAGACTCTGCTAAGCTCGGACTTGATGGGAGTAATCATCGGAATAGCCACGGTTATCGGCTCATATCCTCAGGTAAACTGATTTCCAACAGATATAGGCTGCATACAGAATAATGTACTGTGCTCAATATACATATACACTCTGCAAAAGGTCATTTATTGCGCAGGAAGTTTGATGTGGTATTTAACCACACATTTTTAGTTTTATGAGTTTTTTTTGAAAAAGTGGGTATGTGAAAATATATATATATATATATACAAAAAATAATTAAAAATTTAGGTATACGCGCTACCAAAGGTAACATACATTTTTTTACAAAAGGTGTTACGGTAACGCCTTTTGTTGGTAGCTCCTATTCCAAATCTATGTTTTTTTGTTGTTGTGGTTTTTTAATTAAAATTAAAATATGTATATATTAAAAAAAACAAATTATAGTAAGTATATATTTTAATTGTGATTCAAATTATGCAAAACATATTAAATTTGGGCTTACAGATTGACTGTACGCTCTGCCGTAAGTTGAGATATGAAAATTTGACTTAAAAAAATATAACTCAGACCATGTAAATCCAAACTCAACACGGTTAACAACATTTATGGTTAAATTCAGTTATCTACGTACTGTAAAGTTTTTGGATTTTTTTGATTATATATATATATTTAATTTTGGAATATGAACTAACTTGGGTAGCACTAGTGCGTATATCCAGCTTTCTAAATGTTTTTTTTTTAAATACCCACTTTTAAAAAAAAAAACTCGAAAGCATTGCCTCCTGGAGTTTTTGAAAAATGCCCTTAAACTCATGACAGTGTTTGATTTTGCGTCATTGACTTCCCTAGCATACTATCCAATGGATTGAGTGGGGATCAAGTAAATGGTACCTTGCTGACATGAAAGCCATTCCGAGGAACACGGCTTTCACAGCTTGCTTTGGCCCAGCATAATCGAATGCGAGTGGCAACATCTCGTGTAATGTCAAGAAAGCCATCACTCCTCCAACTGTATCCAAACAAAATCAAGAAACACAACCTTAAACTGACGAACAAGAACTGGTTTGCTAAGACAGGAGACCAACCTGAAGCGAGCAGCCCTTCTAGTATCTCCGGGCTCAAGCTGCTTGGAAATAGGTATGCTGCAAAACCTCACACAATATCAAGATCTACTACTAGGGTAGGGTGTCAATTTTGGACACGACCCGTGGGTGACCCGTCCATAAATTGTGTTTGGGTCAACGATTTTGGACCCGCGGATCATTTTGATATGACCCGTCCAATCCGTATGGAAAATGAGATTGGGTTTGAGTCATACAAATCGCCCTGTGGACCCGTATAACCAAATATATATTATAATAAATTATATAAAAATTAATGGGTCACACGGGTCGTTTGGGTTGCATGAGTCACGTATAGAGGTGTCAAAAAGGGTCATGGGTGTGTCATCTGACCCAAACACCGTGTAATAGTATGAGTAAATTTTTGAAACTCAAACATTACCCGCGGGTTGGTGGGTCAACCTGCGGGTCAGAATGACCCGTCAAGAATGGTAAGGGTTGGGTCAGACTGACTCGTTCGACCTCCATGACCCGCGGGTCAGTCTGACCCATTCGACCCACCATTTCAATAAAAATAAAAAAACATACTGAAATATATAAATGGGATGGGTCATGAGTTGACCCATGGGTCAATGCTTCTAACCCAAACCTAACTCTGTGTTTTCACGAGTTATCCATGGGTCGTATTAAAATGACTAATGGGTCAAAAACACGACTCGTGGGCGGGTCAAATTTTGACACCCCTAGTTACGTAGGTTGTATCAATCAGTGTCATATGGGTCGACGGGTCACGTGGGTCGACAGGTTGACCCACAAATTTCATATTATACAAATTAAAATTACACGAGTTCACGAGTCATACGAGTTGACTTGTGGACTCACGAGTTGTGTTTGGGTCTTGAAAATTGACCCATCATGAATGACGGATCGTATTTAGATTGAACATATTTTGACACGCCCCACAATTGATCCGTCAACAAGATATGCAAAAATCAGTTGACAATGCGAGTCTGGTGTAGCTACGACATACCGACAACAATAACACCAAGAGGCTCGGCAAGTCCAGAGAGCGTGGAAAGCTTAAATGCCTGCCACTTGCTGGAAACAATGCAATGCGTTATTACAAACACACTGATGAGATAAAACACCGTCAACCGAAATTACAGAAACCCTTTTCAGTTCTTACCTTTGTGTAGCAAAATAAACAGGCAATGCAACCGCAACACCCTATAACATATTTTTTTTTTTTAAACAATAATCGAGTTAATATATGTGATTTGCTGACCCTTCATATGAAGATTGATTATATATATACCTCTGGTATGTTATGTAAAGCGATGGCTAAGGCCAAGTTAAGGCCAACACGAAGGCCCTGCAAAAAATGGCTCGTGCAGTTAGCGACCATAAGGAAGATTTGCAGCTCATATCCCTTAATCCAACCAACAAGAGAAGCTATACAATATTGCAATTTGTAACTTTGTTTTTTCGGACACTTTTTTAGTTTTTTAGGGTAAAACATCATTCATTCATCTAATGTTTAAGCAGATTTTCAGTGTTTTTTGTTTTTCCGTAAAGTTTAAAACTTTAAATCGTAAAATTTATTTCCTTTATGTTTGATCAAAGTGCAAGTTTGCTTAGTTAACAGAATTAGTTTCGAAAATTACAAAAATAACAGAAAACTTTTAAAAATGTCACAATTTAAACCGTTCAATCTGTTTCAAATGTTACAATTGAGTCTCGATTCGATTGTGGCTCAGGTCTAGGTATTGACCCAGACCAACCCCACATGGGTGGACTACCAGGTCTAGGTCAAGACCCAAACCTGAGCCCCCGATTGGGACTCAATTGAGCCCTAATCGAATTGGGGGCTGGTTCGACCCCAATCGAATTGGAATACAATTGTAACATTTAAAAAAGTTTGGAATGATTAAATTGGTGACATTTTTAAAAGTTTTCTATTATTTTTGCAATTTTCAAAATTTATTCTGTTAAATTTGGATGAAAAAGTTGATAGGGGGGACTAATTTGCCCTTTGACCAAACAGTATGAAATAAAATTTTACAATTTAAACTTTATGCGGAAACTCAAAAACCGGTCAAATCATTAAGGGACAATGTCGTATTTTACCCTTCTATTAGTACCATTGCAATACTATTCTGTTAATATATTACAACATTATGTGTAGGAGACTACCTTAAGAGAGCCCAGAAATACTGCCATACCCTCTGGCAAATTGTGCAAGCTAATGCCTGCAATTCATTTGCAGTAGAATTATTATATAACTTTTCTAGATAAGAAAACAGCTTTACCACATCAACTGTGAAAAAACACAGACCTATTGCTGTAACAATACCACTAAACAGAACTTGACGACGACGCTTCTTCATGATGTCCTTGTCCCCTTTGTCCCGATTTTTCTGCTTCACATAAACAATTGCAAGGAGCGATTTTGAGTAGAGATTGTTGTTAGTCAATATAGAGGTTTGGACTAAATTGTAATATTCTGAAAGTACAAGGATTAATATGCAAAATAATCAATATTCAGGATCATCATGCATATCATCAAAATTCATACTGAAATTGACAAAATTTCAAACTGAGTCTCGTAAGGAGCACGGAGTCAATTTCGGCCCCCCACCTGCAAGTTTGTACTCGAGGGTTTATGGGACGATACTTATACAACAGTGTCGTTAAACAGAAACCAGAGACGAAGACAAAAAGGGATTACAGAGCAATTGCCCCCCTCAACTTTTAAGTTGGTGTAATTTTGACCCTAAAAAATGTCATAATTTTTAATTTAGCTCTTTTAAATCATATATTTGTCCCAAATAATTTTTTGTTAGTTCAACTATTTGTTTTTACTCTAATATTTGTCATTGAACAAGTTTTCTGGTTTTGTCCCTAACAAAAACTAGCACGGAGTTTCTCCTAACCGAACTGAACAACTTCTGAAGTCCCTTACGAATATTAACACAATCGCTGTGAGAAGAAAAATAATAACCATAGAAAAAATTCTAATTGTAGGATTTTTTTTTTCTTCTTTAACGTTGATGGTGGAAAAGTTCTCTATTTATAAGCTAAAAAACTGAATGAGATTGTGAAATTACGTGGTACAATTTTCATTCACTTTAGGGTTTTGTGCAAGTTTGGTTTAATTAAAATACTAACTCAAACTTACAAATTTTTGATAAAATGTTCATTTTTTCCAACAATTGCATGTATACGAGAGTGTACCTTTTTATCCCTTACATCTGATGTGGGGGAAATAGCTGGTTCTGGAATAAAACTCACAATAAAAGCAAAGAATACGATGCCCGCAAAAAACTGCATAGAAATAAAGCAGAGATCAATCTGTAAGATATGCATATAGATACTATAATTACTAGTGAACAATTTCTAGCTGAAATTCAGTAACTTACCCATAGGTTTGCCTTAACGAAACCGATTGAGTTTATTGCATTATGGGCTAGATCTAAGAATGATATACTCAGCATCAGACCTGCAGCAAATCCCTGCACAATAAAACACAACTCAGATGGAAGCCTATAAAATGCTCACAATTGAACTGAAAGTTCCCTGATAAGCTAAATTTTAAGCCATGTGTAATGAAACCTGTAAAAGACCGAGCATCTTCAAATTCGGGGTCTCGTTCAGAATAACAAACAATGCACCTGTTATTAATATATTATTAGAATTTCATATACCAATACTGTTAGGTATTGTAGTCTGATTAATATGTAATTGTAGATTATGTATTAATGTACGCGTCTCACGGTTCAACCATAGGCTATATTGTACTGTACTGTATTTCTCCATGTATATGTATTTTGTGACAGCAATCATCATCAATACAAATAAGTCAAACCGTGTGGAGGTTACCCTATTTTTGGGTGTTACCACGGAAATCATCTCTCTCTCTACCTCTATCTCTAATCTCTCTAGAATTGGTTCTTCTACTTCATCAATTTCGTGTTAATCGATTCTAACAAATACTGCACTGCATAGACAGTTAAGAACATAAAAAAAATATACCTTTAACATAAATGTAAATACCAAAATATCATCAGTTTTGAAAAAAAAAATATCAAAGTATATCTACCCACGAATGAGATTCGCGGGTGTAAATTTTTGTCCGAGACGCGAATGACATTCGCATCTGGAAAAATCTATCTCTCTCATTTAATTTTGCATTGGGTGAAATAAAGTACTACCCGGGAATGTCATTCGTATGTACGTTTTTTAGTATGACTACACGCGAGTAAAATTCGCATGTCGGTATACTTTGTTATTTTTTTTCCATTCACATATTTTGATATTTACTTTTATTTTGATATATATTTTCAAAAAATATCACAAAAAAGTTGCAATCACTGTCAAGCTTTCAACTTCAGGAATCACGAACTTCAAAGAAACAACTCATGCTTATGAAAAAAAACAGTATCTCTGTGAAAAGACGGACCACTAAACAAATATCCTAAAAGCTCGGGCAATGTTTTTGGTTTAACATTTATGACTTCACCAATGTCCTATGTAGATTAAGGGTTAATATTTAAATTGTTACCCAATTTTAAACATTTTATAAATCACTATCCAATTTTATTTTTTTTAAAGTATTACTTAAACTTTGACACATGAGACAAATTACTAGCTCGATTAAGTTTTTTCATTAAATATTGGGGAAATGATATGACAGTACATAATTGGTTCATAATTTTAAAAATTATATTATTTAAAAAAAAAAATACTAGAAAATTTATTAAAAAAATGAAAAAATAAAAGTTTATAATATAATATTTTTATTAAAAAAATGAAATGAAAATAATAATAAATGCTTAAACTTTTTTATTTTGTTTCATATTTTTTTAGTAAAAATATTATATTCAAAACTATTATTTTCCTTATTATTTTTCTAAATTTTTCAAAAACAAAATATATTTTTAAAAATTTATTTAATTTTCTAAATTATGGATCAATCATGTGATGTCACTTCATTTTCCGTTCATATTTAATGAAAAATTTATCTAATATAACATTTTGTCCCTAATTTGAAAGTACAAATAGCAAAAAATTAAAAAAAAAAATAAAGTTCAAGTACCAAATTATAAAGTGACCAAAATTGGGGTAACAATTTGGTTATTAACCCTAGATTAATTAGTATGTATTGCCTTCATAGTTGCTAAAAATCAAATACAGAGAGAAAAATCAACCATACAATTATCCATGTTCAGCTATATGCAGCAGAGTTCAGCAATCAGCATGGAGCACTAATAGACATCAATGAAGCTTCTATATCTCACCTATGGAAGTACTAAGTCCACCCACAAGGGAAAGCCCAAGAGCAACCATAACTTGAGAATCCATGGAAGCTCCTTCGAAACCCAAATTCAAGAGACGGAAATTTCAGTCTAAAACTGATACTTTTGATCATAATTCTTGAGGGTGTATCTGGGTTTTATGGAACAGGATATCCCGAACGAGGAAAAAGCAAAAAGGAGACAACTTTCCAACACAAGAATGTAGCTTGGGACGAAGGTAAACAAGAGAATGTGTAAAACGAAAGAAATCGAAGGGTTGGTTGGTGTTTGTCTGCAAGAAATCGTCGTCTCGCAGATGTGAGTTTAGCATATACCAAACTTGAATAGCACCAGCGATTCACCGACAATTTAGAAGTTGGTAATTTCTGTGACAGTTTTTTTTTAGTTAGCGAATAATGTAACTTGAATCGTAGCTTATGCGACTCAGGGTAAGTTTGACTTTCATTTATAAAGTGTTTGAATTTGAAGTTAATACATTTTTAAAAAAACTACCAAACTGATATCCGAAGGTGTGGTTGATTAGCAAGTTGGTACATAATTTTTTTTTTTGTAGTAACTAAGTAGCTGAACTTATGAAAATTAGTAAATAGTTACTTACCGTTAATTTCCGTTAATAATAAACATAAAATATTACGTGAGGAACAAATAAGTACCTGAACTTAGATGAATGAACAAGTAGGTACCCGAGCCAGTTCTGAACATGTTCAATCGAACCACTTTATTTATTTTTTTGAAATTAGAGTTTATATACCAAACACATGCATTACTCAACTTCAGACGTTCTTGAAGAGTTTCTTGATGCACCGAGAACGTTAGGAGTTGAGTCATGCATGTGTTTGGTATATAAACCTTACTTTTTTAAAAAATAAAAAATAAAGTGGTACGACCGAATTGGTTCTGAACTAATTTTTGAACCGATTCAGGTATCTACTTAGATACATGCTCATTCGTGTAATTTACACGTGTAAAATTTACAATTGGCCAAAAAATAAATTAAAAAAAATTACACGTGTTTTTACACGCTCTTCGATCGCGCTTGGGCCAAGATCGAGAGTGGCAAAACCGTTAATTCAAAATATCTCGAGAGACAGAAAGGGAAGAGAGACGCAACAGCCTTCTCCAATGGCGTGCGACCACATCAACCCTTCTTCATGGGTAGAGTGCTTTCGTAATCGTTGGCACAGAAAAAAGCCTCCGCTCCTCCTCCTCTCCGTTAAATCTTGTCGAGGGAGACGCTGTCTCTCTCTCTCTCTCTCTCTCTTCCTACCGTCTCTCTTGTTCTCTACTCGACGGCCTCAATTCCACAGAAGGTTAGGGTTTCTATTCTTTTGGTCCTTCAAATAGTGTTTTGACTCATCTGTGGTCGATCATGATTGGGTGGTTGGGTCTGTTTTTGCGTTTCGGATCAATAATTCGATGCTTGTATCTTTCCTGGGTTTGGAGATGGGCTATGAAAAATTTCATCCTGGCTGGCAAATTAGGTTTTTTTATTGTTCTTTTCTGTTTTTCGTGTGATATTGTGACTTCAAATAACTACGTTCATGTGTTTCTATTTGTAAAGTTTGTGCCTTTGTTAAGATCGAAATTTCAAATGAAAAAAGTATCCTGGGTACGGATGAATTTGTTTTTTTATGTAATTTAGAAATCTAGTTTGATTAGTTGATATCGACAAAGTATGTCTGAATTGAATCGATTCGTGTCATGAACCAGAAAACGTTTCCTGGCCTTCATTCGAGGCAGGTTATTGGAATTGAATATTATTGTACTGGATATACTCTGATTCCTCCAACGTCTTCATGTTCCTTGATTGAATCCATTCATGTAGTCAACCAAAATAATTTGACATTGTTTGAGCTTTCATTGTGAAATTCTCTTATGATATATGGACACCATGGTTTGAGCAACAAATTAATTCTGGAAATCCACACGTGATGCTGTTATCTTTCAGTTAGCAGCACAAGAAGTCTCTTCCAATTTTTTTAAATTTTATTTAGCTAATGTCTTACATTCATTATGTGGTATCAAGATTCTCATTATGTTGGCTACTTCAGAGTTGTCAAGGGGTAATAACCAAAAAACAAACCGAACTTTGAGGATAAACCAAACAGCAAACAAAACTTTTTTTTTTTGACAAACAACAAACCAAATTTTTGGAATTGAGCAATGAACAAACCTACCTCAAATTTTCATTACGTTTGAATTAATTTTTCAATGTTTGATGGAGTTATTAAGTCAATATTAGTTGAAGTATTTTAAGGAATGATTATTACAACGTAATAACTCCCTCAAACATTGAAAAATTCGTTCAAACATAATGAAAATTTGAGGTAAGTGTGTTGTTTGCTAAATTTCTAAAATTTGGTTTGTTGTTTGTCAACAAAAAAAGTTCAATTTGCTGTTTGGTTTTTTCTCAAAGTTCGGTTTGTTATTTAGTTATTATCAAATTTAGCATTGACTTTGAAGCTAATGGCTATCGATCTCATTTTCTTTTTGTGAACTGCTTATGAAGAGTCTGACCCGTTTCAGCTCTATGATGGAGATTTATTATCTCACAGCTAAACTTGCTTTCCCCTATTGATTACTTGTAGAACCTTAAACTCACAGTGCACTGGAACCCTTAAAAAAACGACTTAAGAATAGGTTGCTAAGAGTGTAAGCCTGATAATTGTTTGTATGATTTTCTGCATTTTGCAAGTCTAACTAAAATTTGTTGTGGGTTTCATCAGTCTGCTAGTTCTAACTTTCCATTCTTGCATTGGTAAAAGAAAAACCAAAACTTTATATTCTCGCGGTGTTGAACTTATTGAATGAGGCGTCTAATCCCAGAGAAACAACTTCTTTACGCTGTCGGGTTCGATTCAATTCTTGCATCATTCAACGGGTTTTCTTTTTCTCTTTCCTTCTACTGGAAGTCCAATTTTTCTTTCTATATTTATTTTGGGTACAGGAGCAATAAGAAAATGGAGCACGATGAGACTGGATGCCAAGCTGCACCAGAAGGCCCCATTCTCTGCATTAACAACTGCGGTTTCTTTGGAAGCGCAGCAACGATGAACATGTGTTCCAAGTGCCACAAGGATATGGCGTTGAAACAGCAGCAGGCAAAGCTTGCAGAAGCATCTATTGACAGCATTGTCAATGGATCATCAAGCAGCACCCAAAAGAACGAGCCTATAATACCTTTATCGGTGGATCCGAAGCTTCATGTTGTGGTGGATCCCACGTCCGTAACAAGTCCATCCACTGATATTGTCGCTTCAGGCACTGTCGAGACTAAGCCTAACAAGGGCCCCGCCAGGTGCAGCTCCTGCAAGAAGCGTGTGGGTTTAACTGGCTTCAACTGTCGCTGCGGCAATATCTTCTGCGGGACCCACCGTTACTCTGATAAGCACGAGTGCCCCTTCGACTATCGAACTGCAGGTCGTGATGCCATTGCTAAAGCCAACCCACTCATCAAAGCTGAGAAGCTCGACAAAATATGAGTGATGTTCTGTGAATTCATATATCTGCTGCTGCTGCTGCATATCATCTACAAGGTTAGTGTGTCCTGTTCTGTCAGAGGACAAATGCATAACAGACTGGAGGAATGTCTTTTCTGGGTACGATGCTGTTAGCAGTGTTGGGTTGTGACATTCTTCTCTGGTGTTTTATGATGTCTTGAGTGAGTATATGGTGTCCTTTAGCTAGTAGACATGGTCTGCTTTAATGCGGCAGTTTGCCTATTATAGTGCGTGCATGTTCGAGTGTTCTGTGCCGTGGTGGACGAAGCTCAGACGTCCATCAATGGTAGCTAGCTATTGTATATTGTACTTCTTATATTTCATATCGTGTTGGGCAATTCGGTGATGTTTCACTTACAAGTTACAAGTCATTACGCCAAGTAGCTACCTGAACTATGTGCGTTTTGTAACGAGCTACCCGAATTTTGAAAATTCAAAACGGACTACCTCAACTTTGAAGAAAGTGCAAATAGTTACCTCCGTCCAATTTTTCGTCAACTGTCGTCGGAAATTCGTCAAAAATTGGACGGAAATAGCTATTTGCACATAGCTCATTTTAAATTTTCAAAGTTCGGGAAGCTTGTTGCAAAACGTCCAAATTTCAGGTAGCTACTTGGTATTTAACCCTACATTTAAACAAATAAATAAATGGACTAGAATTGTAGAATATGGTAAAATATCAAGTATTTAGATCTATAAATAATAAAGTTATTATTTTTAAGTCTTAGAATCACTAATAAGATGTCAGTAACTGGCTTAATCTATCTGTCTATAAATATCCAATTTCAAACATGAAAGTTTGAACATTTATTGTCTTGCAATACCAAACAAGACATGTTTGCTAAACAACCATTGGAAAGAACAACAACTTAACCGAAGGCCAATTTCATAATCCAGTAATCAGCAAAAAAATGTTTTGTCATCTCAACACATCAGGCAAGAGATCAACATCAATGCGATATTCCTCCCAAGTCAGATTCAAGATACTTGCAGATCCTCTCCATAACCTCCCTTCCCCTTGCGCTATTCTGCAGAAACCTCTCTGCACATCTTTGCTCAACCTTCTCCGCCATGGATGCCAAAGTCGATAGAGGCTTGATCCTTATACTAGTTTCTTGCCTGCAAAGAGTCCATCCATTTGGGTTTTCAGGATGAGGATCGTACCGGATCTTCTCCTCCACTTCTATGAACTTCTGCAGACTGATGTTTCGACTGGTTAGCTGCATCGACTTTGTTTTCCCATCGACTACTGTGGATTCAACGCAGTGGCAAGCTTCTTCACCAACAATTTTGCGAAGAAACCATGGGCCAGGGACGTGGACAGTGACGGCTCGGGTGGTGTAGAGCTTCCCAGTGCCGGGGTCTAGCTTGTGGTCCAAGGTATCGACCTCGATGATGTGAGACAGGATGCGTTTGTTCTCGGGGTCTGCAAATTTGCGCCATGAAGCAGAGGTGACAATCTCCCAAGGATGTTTGTAAATATGTTCCTGTTTGTATCCTCGTACCATTATGGATCTGAAAAATGTTATATAGATCAGAAATTATGAAATGAATATTGTAAAAAACAGAAGTTTACATGAAATTCGGAAATTGTAAATCTCGTGGAGGATCTTCATAACCCAATCAGATTGACCAATGTCCAAATTTGATACATTTAGCAGCATCTCTAAGGTGTCTAGTCACCCAAGATGATCAACCATGACAATTTCCTTTCTCAATATACAAATTTTCGTGAATCTCGGTTTGAATTAGGGCTGATAATTTCTGACACGACACGACACAATTTGCTTTAAAGCGTATATGAGTTTGACCTTAATGGATCCCGTATCTAAACAACTCTTATACGTTTATACACGATTATTAATTGTGTCTAAACAACTCAGATCTGCGGATATCTGTGTAAGCACGATTAACTATTTGTGTCTAATCGTGTTGTGTATACATGTGACACTTTTAGACACATTTAAGTATAATAATAATAATAATAAAATATTAAAATACTCACTTAATTTTTTATATTGAAATATGAAAATCTTACTTTGTATATTTGGATTTGTGTATATATCTGTTTTAAAGCGTATATGAGTTTGACATTAACGGATCTCGTGTCTAAACAACTCTATACGTTTAGACACGATTAATGACTTATACGTTTAGACACGGATATGTTTAGACACGTTTAAGATTTATCCGTTTAGACACGAGACATGTTTAGACTAGACATGATTAGAAACGACACGATTGCCACCCCTAATAACACAACCAATACCTAAATCAGCCCACTGATACATACATGTCTAAATCACATCAAATAGAGAATTCACAGTGGGGCAAGGCAACACTCGGATCGGAGAATTTACGACATGGCATGAATTAATAGCACAACAATCTCATCAACCGAACAATGTGGTATAACCTTCCAATAACAGCTATTCTGGAAATTCAGCAGAAATTCAAGGGCATGAACAGATAATGCTCAAGAAACCACAATTGTAGAAGATTCTAGAGCACCCATTTGGAATTAGAACCGGCAGCAGCAGAAACAGAAGCAAGATACGATGTTGCAAGATCCAGAAGAAAACCCAGAATCAGAAACGAATCAAGAACCACTAGCAATCGAATTCGTACCTTGCGGAAGTAGACGCTGAGCTGAGGACGGTGGAGTATCTCCGAGCAAAGGAAGAGAAGGGACCTGTATCTTCAAGATTGCAGCTGTGACATCAACGTGTGTCCAAGCTCCCCCAATTCGATTCCTTCATTTTAATTATTTGATCAGAGAAAGAAGATGGAGTTGTTCGGTGGTTAAAAAATAAAATCAAACCCACTTCCTCAAGTTTTCTCTACACTTATGGGCTAAATACTATATGGCCCACAATCCAGGGGGCTTTGTCTATCGACATATTAAGAAGTAAGAACTCAATTTGTCGGAATTTTGATTATTTAAATAAAAATAAATGATTCCGTTGCCGGGACTTGAACCCGGGTCTTTCGGGTGAGAGCCGAATATCCTGACCAACTAGACTACAACGGATATAGAAATAATTTACATACAATTAAATTAATTCATTTAAAGAGTCCAACTTTGTGATCGTGAAAAGAACAAGTATAAATGGAAGTATCCGATGACTCATGATGAGTATTTTGTTGAGAATGAGTTGTATTGAAATATGATTTATAATTATTAAAATGTTAATTAAAAATATATATATATATTTATGAGGGCACAAATCAATTTGTATCACTCACAAATTCGTATTCAATTCGATTTTTGTGATCTAAATTTTGCATGTTAATGCGTTATGCGCAATTTATAGACTTATACAGTTTATGACTTATACTCATACAGTTTTGTGTTACTCATGAATTTTTATAAATATAATTATTATATATTTATTGTACTGATTCATGAATTAACATGTGAGTCAAAAGTTACGATACATTATTTGTACAGGTTAGATAGGTTTTGTCAAAATGACTATGAATAAAAAATATTTAATCCAAACACAACTCATAAAACCATTACTTATGTCAGGTATATCATAAAAATAATATTGTAATAACTTACTTTAAAAATAAGTTAAAAGTTAAAACGTATGGTTAGTATAAAAAAAAAGGTTAATTACTTAATTGGTTACACATGTTTCAAAATGTGATTAATTGGTTTTGCTATGTGACTAATTGGTTACACATGTTTTTCCCAATGTGATTAATTGGTTATTCCGTTAATAAACCGTTAATTTTAACGTTAATTAATTTTTTTAACATATTATTGAATCGTGAATTGACTATTATGCCCTTAGTTGTATTGAAGAACAAGAATCGAACCAAATTCGATTTGATGTTCTTGAGAACCCAGAAATCAAATTTCTGGGTTCTTGAAGAACCAGAAATCAGATTTCTCAAGAATCCAGAAACAACATTTATGGGTTCTTCACAATGTGGGTAACATGTCAAACCTTTTAATCACATCATTTCAAACAACAGTGTCCATTTAATCACTTTATAGAGAAACATGTATGACCTTTTAATCACATTATAGAGAAACATGCATGACCATTTAATCACATTTGGTGATAACATATACTGCAATACAGAACTTCAAGAACCCAGAAATCTAATTTCAGGTTCTTCGAGAACCCAGAAATCTGATTTCAGGTTCTTCGAGAACCCAGAAATCTGATTTCTGGTTCTTCGAGAACCCAGAATTCAGATTTTTGGTTTCTCAATAACCCATAAATCAGATTTCTGGTTTCTTCAATTATTGTTCTTGAAGATGATTCTAGGGGTAATTACGTCATTTTACGTATCTAAATAGTGACTTAACTGTGATTTCTAATGGTGAACAGTAAAAAAAACCAAATAGTCACATTTCAAAACCAATTAATCACATTTTGAAACATGTGTAACCATTCTGAACATTGGTCAAACATGTGTAACCAATTAAGTTACGATACATTATTTGTACAGGTTAGATAGGTCTTCCCAAAATGCCTATGAATAAAAAATATTTAATCCAAACACAACTCATAAAAGTGATAAAACCATTACTTATGTCAGGTATATCATTAAAATAATATTGTAATAACTTACTTTAAAAATAAGTTAAAACGTATGGTTAGTATAAAAAAAAATAGCCACTGACCATCGTGGTCCATTGAAGAGGTCGGGTCTATGACCACTGACCAGGATGGTTCCTGAATTGGGCTCGGGCCTGTGGCTACGGTCACCATCTATCCGCTTTAATTGGTCATTCTTTAACTCACCACGGTTAGCGATCCGCGTGAAGCCATTCCAGACCATGCAGACCGCTCAATCTAAATAAAGTTCAACGGATTATAAATTTTTTAGCGCGAAACTTGAAAATTTTCAAAAATCTTCATCTCCCTCCCGATCTCCCATCTATATATTACCCTCAGAGATCTCCCCCCATCCACGACCTTCAAAAATCTCTGACGATGGCTCGTACTAAGCAAACAGCAAGGAAATCCACCGGAGGCAAGGCTCCGAGGAAGCAGTTGGCGACGAAGGCCGCCCGTAAATCCGCCCCAGCCACTGGAGGTGTCAAGAAGCCACACAGATTCAGGCCAGGGACCGTAGCCTTGAGGGAGATCAGGAAGTACCAGAAGAGCACGGAGCTGTTGATCCGCAAGCTCCCGTTCCAGAGGTTAGTGAGGGAAATTGCGCAGGACTTCAAGACAGATCTCAGGTTCCAGAGCAGCGCCGTCTCCGCTCTCCAGGAGGCTGCTGAAGCATACTTGGTCGGACTGTTCGAGGACACGAATCTGTGCGCGATCCATGCGAAGAGAGTGACGATCATGCCGAAGGACATCCAGCTTGCTCGCCGGATCAGAGGCGAGAGAGCCTAAGGTTGATTTCTGATGAATTTAGCTCTTGTAGAAGATTAATGTCATGGTTAATGATTTGCTTGATTCTTCATGAAAGGGAATGGATTTTTCTCTGATATTCTGGAATATCCTTCAAATTCCTTCTAAGTCTACTCATTTTCTTGATTAATGGTGGAAATTATAATGCTAAATTATGGGTTTCATCATCACTTACCATGCGCAAAATTACAGCATGGAGTAGATTTTGTACGTATCATTGGAATTTATATAATTGTCAAATCAAAATCAAATAATATATATATGACTCACGGCCATTGTCGCGTCTTCATCCCAAGGTCCCAGATTTGCATAGCGACGATCAAAATTATTCTCAAAACATTTGTCAGTCTCTTGCCGAATAAAATTGATGTAATAACCGAATAAAAAAAAAGATTTGCTTTCATCTACCTCAATAATTGGATAAGACAATAGAAAGGGAGTGGGCGGAGCCCTCATAGATTTTCCTATTAAAAATATTTGATCTTAATTTTATATAAGTAAAACCCAGTTTAATTCGAGTTTCATTCATTTATGTAACTTTAATAACCGTTTTTTTCTAAAAAAGAAGAAAAGAAATTGGAATTAAAATCAAAACCGCTTCTGACCGAATGGAGAGATTAAAATTCGATTGCTACAATATTGAAGTCTTTTGGAAAATTCTGAAATTTCGAGGATAATGTTTAATATTGTTACACCTATTTTAAATATAAAGGTAGTTTCATGTTTCATAAGGAATTATATAATTTTGGAAATACTTAAATAAATAAATTAAATAAATAAATATATATTTATTAGCTAAAATTTAAAGTTCTGACTAATTTGTTAATTACACTTTTTATTGAATAAATAAATTGTTAGCTCAATTTATATAAAGTTAATTTATTAATTTTGTCTAATTTATATTTTATTTACTATGTTACTCTATTTTTTGGTGAACTTTTAAAAAAAATGTAATTTGTTAACTAAATTTCTCAAAAAATGCATTTTGCTAACTAAATTTTGAGAAAAAACATAATTTACTTAACTCATATGTGATAAATACATGCATATGTCTATCAGAGATTCAGACTCTCACTATTTTAACTACAAATTAAATGAGGTAGTAAATTACAATTATCTAAAATCCACTAGTTGATTATTAAAAAAAACTAGTAAATTATTCAAAACTCAAAATTCAACTAGAATTAATCCTAAAATTTAATATAGAAACTTAAAAGTTAAAACGAATTAGAAATGGCAGTATTTTACTATTTTATATAGTTAGGAAACCCCAAGTCCCCAACTAATCCTCCATTACGAAAAGGAAACTAACTACTCCTTCCTTTTCTTCGTCTCCCCTGCTTTCACTTTCTCTCTGCTTTCTTCTTCACATGGTGTCCATCCCACAAATTCAATGAGGACAAGGACAAAACAGAGACTCTCTCCTTCGTTTCGTTTCTCTCTGGTTCTCCAAGATTCTTCATTCACGTAATAACCAGTCGACCTCGCTATAACCACAGCTCCTGTTAAAGCACTTGTGTTATTCACTCTGGAACAACTCGTCTACTCCTATCAGTTGCTTCTGCTATGTCCATGGCCGCAGCAGCAATCTCTTCAAATATCAGCAGAGAAGAGATGCAAGACGCCATTGCCAAAAACTTGGAGCGCCGAGCTCTCCATGCTGGTTTTCTGCAAAGAAACAACACTGATAGTACCCACCCTTCTTCTTCCTCCCCCGTTCTTCGATACGACGCCTGCTACTCTGCTGAAGACTATCCTGTTTTCACCCCTGTAAGTTCTTGAAGCTCTGAAAAAGCTTAACTTGAATCCTCATTTGCAGAAAAGATGTTAACTTTATGAATATTGCGGGATTGAATTGTTGAAAAAATTGAAAATTTCCATATGGGTGTTGATTTTCGGGTTTCGAAGATGATAAGCTACTAATCACGAAGCTCTGATATGAAGATCATGAACTACTAACCCTATTGCTATTGACAGATCTATGAAGATGAAGAACTAGTTCCGGGTTATCACCAACCTGAACTGAAAATCAGTACATTGCCGGAATCCTACGAAGAATCCGAGTTCGTTCCAGAACATGCCTGGGGAGCAGACGATCAGAAATCTATCATTAGTTCTTCTATATTCAAGAATCCATCTTCTCTTCAGAACTCACCTGCAACAGAGAGTTTTTACAAGTCCAGAAGGAGGAGAAACAGCACGGGAGATTTGAAATCCGTCTCGTCTCGCAATATCGAAGAACTCGATTCGAAATCCGAAACTGCAAGAATCTGCAGCAAGAATACGAATAGCTCTAAAAGACGTGGAGACTTCCTCGCATGGCTGTTTCCGAAGCTGAAGAAGAAGCACAAGAACGAACCTGGTGAGTTGCAGATACTGAAGAAGGAGCTGATTGAAGCGAACAAGCACAGAGAAGCAGCTGTACTTGAGTCTGTGGCGATGAAGTCTGTAATGGAGGATTTGAGCCAGAAGCTGGATCAGTTGGAGACTTACTGCGAGGGGTTGAAGACGGCTCTGAGTGAAGGCAAGATTCCTAAACCTAGTATCAGGAATCTTGCCGGTGAAGAAACCTCAATGGAGAACTTCTTGCAGACAGTGTCAGAATCAAGATTCTCAGTGAAGCAGTTCTGCAAGATTCTCCTCAGAGACGATACCTTGACGAACAATCTAAAGTCACTTCTGCAGCCGTATAACTTATCACTGCTCGATTCCAGACGCTCGAGGGCAGTTTCATTATACCATCTAGAAGCCATCATGAACAAAACCCTTTATCGGGATTTCGAAAACTGCGTGTTTCGCAGCAATGGCTGCACAAAATTCCTGGACCCGCGTCAGGACAGACAGTCTCGGTCCAGATCTTTTGTTTTGCTTAGGAACGTGAGCTGGAATGATGTGCTGCTGAAAGGGACTAAGTTCTACAGTGAGGAGTTTAGCATGTTCTGTGACCAGAAAATGAACTGCATTGTGGCCGCATTGGAGTGGACCTGGCATTGGCCGGAGCAGCTTCTTCAGGCATTCTTTGCGGTGGCCAAATGTGTGTGGTTGGTTCATCTGCTAGCTTTCTCTTTCAATCCACCTATCTCCATTCTCAGGGTTGAAGAAAACAGAAGTTTCGATCCGCAATACATGGAAGATGTGGTTGTAGATAGGCAGCAGAGAAGTAACGGGTCGGGTCAGGTTAATGTCATGGTAATGCCTGGGTTTTATGTTGGGGATAGGGTCTTGAGGTGCAAGGTTCTTTGCAAAAACTAGTCAGTAGCTTCGCTAACATAGATAGTGTGTTTTTTGAGGGGCAAGGACAAGGTTGTTCTCCGATACCAAAGTGGACAGAATTTTTCAATACCAAGGGTATTTAGTCTTTTTCAATACCAAGGACATTATATTTATTATTTGGGGGTAAAAGACTTTTTTTTTTTGACCAAAAAAAAAAGTCTTTTACCCCAAATAATAAATATAATGAAATTACATAATAGACGTGATATTTCACTAAAGTAGCTTTTTCTTAATATCTTCTACCTTAGCTATTCAAAGTCTTGGTATTTCTACAAGTATTCCATATATTTTAGGATTAATAGGTCCAATGGTACTATATGTATGAGTCATATGATCGGATGGTACTCCTATGTTGTTTCTTGACACCTTATGTTTTCATAATGTTGTTATTTAGTCTAAATTACTGTAGTCGTCAAGTTTAACTAACGGAATACTGATGTGGCGGACGGAAAATAAAAATAAACAGAAACAATTATAAAAAAATTCAAAAAATTATTTTAAAACTTTATATATTAATAAAAATTATTAAAAACAAAAAACGAAATCTGAAAAAAAAAAAAAATTAGGTTCGACCATTGGGGTTCAATTGACTCAGACTAGGGTCGAACCCTGGGCTACCCTTGGGGTCCAATTGACCCAGCCAGGGTTGGGTCCGACCCAAACCTGGTCTCCCAGGTCAGATCCTGGTGGGGGTTCAACCCAGCCCAAGGGTTCTACCCTAGGCTAGGTTAATTGGACCCCAAGGGTCGAACCCTAGTTTTTTTTTTCGATTTTAATTTTTTTTTTTTAAATAAATTTTATTAATATATAAAGTTTTAAAAAATATATTAATTTTCCAATATTTTAATATAAACTTTTTTATAATTTTTCCAATTTTCCTTTTTATTTTTAAAATTAAATATTATATTATATATCTGTGTGGCGCTCACGTGGCGCTGACATGGATCATTTAACAGAAAAATCTAACGGTTGACTAACAGAATACCGTAGGACAACATCCTCCAAACATAACGGACTATTTGACCACATCAAAAAACATACGGTACCATCCGATCACATGACCCAAACATATCCGATCACATGACCCAAACATATGGTATCATTGGAGCTATTAACTCTATATTTTAACTTTTAACAGTAAAAGTCACATGTCCTTTAAAAGACCAAAATACCCTTTATTTTATTTTTTTTAAAATGCATATCAAAACTCTCTTAAGTTTATTTTATGTCAACCAAATTCCTAAATTTTAAAAAATAAAATATCAAGACAAACATACCATGGTTACTTTCTGTAAAATCTTTCAAACACAGGACATAACTACATACAAATACAGATCTCTATATAGATTCTACAAATAATATATATTATGTTAATGACATGAAATTATAATATTTCTTCTTTTTATTCGACTAATCACTACACTAAGCTTCACTGTATTCATTCCTTTGCGGTGATCTAATACTAATCACATTCTCTACAGACTAACCTTCAGGCAACAACCAAATTTGAAATTATAGCTATGAAATGAAGGAATTCATCGGCTAAACATGAACAAAACAGTAAACACAGATTCGTCTTTGCATCCAAGGAGGGAGAAGTACCTCAGAGCGGCTTCAAATGGCCTTGACGAGAACCTGTTAGTATCCCCAGGTGGATGCTAACAGATTCTAACAGAATGAGGGAGAGAAAACAGAGAGATAGAGAGAGAAACAGATTTTTTCTGACAATGAACATGTTATTCGACCATCTGGCAATTCCTGTTACATAGAGGAAGTGTCGGTCCTAACTAACCCAGCCCACTAATCCAATAACGGAGCTACTTCTTAGTCTAGGCCCATAACAATGCCCTTCCCTACGGAACAATCTCGTCCTCGAGATCAAAGTCCGGAAATAAACGCTTAAAATCATCTAAAAACTCCCATGTGGCATTCTCCTGAGTGTCTCCCGCCCATTTAACCAACACCTTGGTAGCAGCCTTGTTATGTCTCTTCACCATTTTCCTTTCTAGTATAGCTTCTGGTTTGTTTTTATCATGAAACTCCGCAGGTAAGGGTACCTGTGTGCGGTCCACACCATGAGCCAACTTAAGCTGCGAGAGATGTATTGTAGGATGGATCCACGCAGATGATGGCAGGTCCAGCCGATATGCTACTGGTCCTATCTTTTCCAACACTTTAAACGGGCCAAAATATATCTGCTGAAATTTCTGCAGACGGTGCTTCTTCATGGAATGCCTATAGGGCTGCAGTTTCAAATACACTCAATTACCAACCTCAAAGCTCCTTTCCACCCTCTTTCGATCAACTACTTGTTTCATTCGATTCCTTGCCCTTTCCAAGAGAAACTTGAGCATCGCAATGTGTTCTTCCCTATCCCTCAACAATGTATCTACTGCAGCCACCTTGGAATCCTTAGGGAAGTATGGAATGTGAAATGGAGGGGCTATCCCATAAAGAGCCTCAAATGGGGTCATCTTGATAGTAGAGTGATATGTGGTGTTATACCACCACTCGGCTAATGGTAGCCATTTTGCCCAAGTCTTAGGACGCTCCCCTGCCATGCATCTTAAATACGACTCCAAGCACCTATTTACTACCTCCGTTTGGCCATCAGTTTGCGGATGGTAGGCTGAAGACAGCTTGATCGTCACCCCCAATGTCTTGAACAGCTCCTACAATAAACCGCTAACAAAGATGGGACCCCTATCACTCACAATGCTGCTTGGCAATCCGTGTAACTTGTAGACTGTATCAATGAACACCTGTGCCACAGTAGCTGCATCATAAGGATGGTTCAGTCCGATGAAATGTGCATACTTCGTGAGTCGATCCACCACTACCAAGATTACTTCCCTTCCTTGCGATTTTGGGAGACCTGTAATGAAGTCCATCGACACATCTGAAAAAATGGTGTGTGGCACGGGTAACGGCTGTAAGAGACCTGCAGGTGCTGATCTCTCGTACTTGTACTTTTGACATATCTCGCAGTTCCTCACAAATTCACGAACAGTCTTCTTTAAGCCTTTCCAATACAGAATCGCTGTCACCTTCTGCAATGTTGTTGATGCCCCTGAGTGGCCGCCTACTGCTGATGAATGGAGTAACTCTAGTATCTTCCTCCTGAGCTCAACGTCCCCACCGACCACAATCTTTCCTTTTCTTCTTAGTAAGCCATCTGCCCAAGCAAATCTCGAGGGACCTCTGCCCTCAGTGAGTTCCTTGATCAACCTGGTACACTCTTCATCCTTTGACCAAGATTGCTTGATATCCTCTAACAGCTCGGAAGACACAGCTGATAACGTCATTGCCATCATCGTCGAATTGGTTACTCTAGACAGGGCATCTGCTGCTCTGTTTTCCACACCTTTCTTGTATACGATCTCATAGTCATACCCGACTAGTTTCGCCAACCACGTGTGTTGCAAGGGTGTTGTAATCCTTTGCTCCAACAGGTATTTGAGACTTTTGTGGTCAGTCCGGATGATGAAGTGTCGACCTGTTAGATAAAAATGCCACTTCTTAATGGCAAGAAGAATCGCTAGTAGCTCTTTCTCATACGTTGACAATCCTTGTTGCCTCCTCGATAATGACTGACTGATATATGCAATTGGGTGTCCTGACTACATTAGGACCGCCCCAATGCTTGAATTAGATGCGTCAGTTTCGACCACAAAGACCTCTTCCATATTCGGTAAGGCTAGCACTGGTGCTGTTACCATGGCACATTTCAGTTTACTGAAGGTTGCTGATGCCTCATCGGACCATTCGAACCCATCCTTCTTCAGTAACTCAGTCAAGGGTCTACTGATAGCTCCGTACCCTCTTATAAATTTACGGTAGTACCCTGTTAAACCCAAGAACCCCCGTAGTTGTTTCACATTTACGGGTGTTGGCCATTCTTGGACAGCAATAATTTTACTCGGATCCGTAGCTACTCCTTCAGCTGTCACTACATGTCCCAAATACTCCACCCTTGAACTACCAAAACTGCATTTTGATCTTTTTGCTACCAATGCATTTGCCCTCAGCAGTTCGAGTACTACCTGTAAGTGCTCTGCGTGTTGTTCCACTCCTTTGCTATACACCAGAATATCATCAAAAAAGACTAGCACAAATCTTCTTAGATGAGCCTTGAATATATGATTCATCAAACCTTGAAATGTCGCGGGTGCGTTGGTCAAACCGAATGGCATAACTCTGAACTCATAATGTCCCTCATGTGTTCAAAAGGCGGTCTTGTATGCATCCTCATCTGCCATTCGAATTTGGTGGTATCCGGACCTCAAGTCGATCTTGGAAAAAATGCGAGCCCCATGTAGTTCGTCCAATAACTCATCGACTAAGGGTATAGGAAACTTATCCTTGATTGTGAGATCGTTCACCCTTCGATAGTCCACACACATTCTCCAAGTTGCATCTTTCTTACGTACCAGCACTACGGGAGAAGCAAACGGGCTGCGACTTGGTTGAATTACTCCTGCTTCAAACATCTCCTCAACCAACTTCTCTATGACATCTTTCTGAGGAGCAGGGTACCTATAGGGCCGAAGACTGACTGGCGCTGCTCCTTCCTTGAGTCGAATGCTGTGGTCGACTTCCCTTCGAGGAGGTAATCCTCTCGGTTCCTTAAAGATGTCTTCGAACTGCTGCAAAACCTTAGTAACTTCGGGTGCCATCTCAGCATCTTCCACCACCTGAGCTGCAAAGATCTGCTGCTGCAAACTGTTCGATTCCCTGCTTAATGACAGACTACACAATTGGACATTGGCAATGTCATCCACTTTCAGCAACAACTTGTTCATTGAGGTTACTGATGTCATGTGTACCGATCCCTTATTACTTCCCTTCAGTTCACACAGCTCCCTACCCTTTAGAAACTTCATTGAAAGGTGGTTGAAGTTCCATAGGATATCATCTAGTGTGGATAACCACTGAACCCCCAATACAATATGGTAACTCTCCAGGGGTATAACGAACACATCCGTTTCGAATTGGTGGCCTTGCATCGTCCAGTTAAATCCTTTGCATATCTGATTACACTGCATTTCATTACCATTGGCTACCATTACTTTTAAGGGTGCTATCTCTTCTCGCTTGCATCCCAGCTTGGTCGCCATTTTAGTGTCCAGGAAATTATGAGTGCTTCCCGAATCTATGAGCATTTGCAGTCTTCTACCCTCCACCATTCCTTCTACCTTCATAGTTGAGTAACGGACTACACCTGTGAGGGCATGTATCGAGATTTCAGGCGTCTCCTCCACCGATTCCAGAACTTCCTCTGTTTCTAGCAGCTCCGTATCGCCTTCCTCTCCCACCTCTATGACGAAAACTTGTTTCTCACGGCAATTATGACCAACCGTGTACCTCTCAGGGCACCAGTAGCACAAGCCCTTCGCTCTCCTTGCTTCCATCTCCTTACTAGTTGTGAGTCGAGGATTGCGGTTACTAACAGATCTTGCTGTCATTCTTCCCCTCCCAGCTGTGTTCGTGGTGTTTCCTAGCTGCTGTCCACTAGCAGGTGGTCGGTATGGAGTTGGGACTACCCTAGGCTGAATAAAGGGTCGTTGTTTCCTAAGGTTGGTTTGCACGGAATCATGCAACTTAGCTGTGGCGTAGGCATCCATCAAATCTTTCGGTTTGTGTAGTCTAACCGAGCCTTGTAACCTAGTTTCCAAGCCACCCAAAAACTGACTGACAGCTACCCCTTCTGATATGTTCTCCACCAGCTGCACTTTGTGTAGGAGTGCATCAAATTCTCTTTGATAATCAGCCAAGGAGCCTTCCTGCCTTAAATTCTTCATTTCTAAAACAAGATCCCCATAAAGTTCTTCACTAAATCTTGCCAAAATTACATTAACATACTCAGACCAGCCTAGTACCTTTCCTTGTTTCGACTGCAACTTCATAAATCCTTGATGCCATTGTAAGGCTTCTCCATCCAGGTGTATTGCAGCTATTCTCAGTTTTGCATCCTCGGGTGTATCATCGATCTCAAAATAATGTTCACATCGATAAAGCCAACTATCTACATCAGTACCAGAAAATCTAGGAAAGTCGATCCTTCCCAATCTGAATGAGGACTTACCTTCGCTGTTTCCCCGACTGCGGTATTCCTTAGACGCAAAATCCTCAGTCGCTTGTCTCTGCTGGCTCTCTTTGTTTTCTTCATTCCTGATCACCCTGTGCTGACCCACTGCGGGCCCCTTTCCCCTGTCCTGTGTCGTATCTTGATCACTCTTTGGTCCGTTTCTGGTCACGCTTGATCTGTCTCCTAAAATACTGGAGTCCTTCATCATATCCGATTGTCGTGCTGTCAAAACCAACATCGACGCCTCAAGCTTCTCGAAGCACGATGAGTGGCGTTCACCGAGAGCCACCAGTTTCTCGGTCGTCAGCTTGAGTTCCGCCAACGTTCGGTGATGATCATCCAGAGCTGCGTCAACTCTGGCGTCCTTCTGTGCCCGTGTCTCAGCCGCCATGGAGGTCGTCAGCGGTGGTGATGGCCACGTCGATGGCTCTGATACCAAATGTTAGTATCCTCAGGTGGATGCTAACAGATTCTAACAGAATGAGGGAGAGAAAACAGAGTGATAGAGAGAGAAACAGAATTTTTCTGACAATGAATATGTTATTCGACCATCTGGCAATTCCTGTTACATAGAGGAAGTGTCGGTCCTAACTAACCCAGCCCACTAATCCAATAACGGAGCTACTTCTTAGTCTAGGCCCATAACAGAACCAGATCGGAGATCTCAGCGAGGATATATTAGGTCCTCAGGAAGATGGTTAGCACCGAGAATGGCGATCCTGGCTTCGGCTCCCCATTGTCAATTCCTGCAATTACAGTCCGGAAGCTGCGACCTAGAATCGAAGATTCTACAGTTCTTGTTATTTGGAAAACTGGAGAGTCGCAAAGTATACTACTACAACGTACTTTCAAGTTTCACCCACACGAAAAACGATGGACAGAGATGAAGAGATACCGGTTTTACCGGAAGTAAGTGAAATTTCTCATTTATTGCAGCTCAACCCAACCTTTACACAGTAGTGAAATGCATCCTTCTTTTTCCAAAGTGAAATTCGCACCCCGAAACTTACACCAAATTGCATATTTTATAGGGCTAATTACCAAAAAACAAACTAACTTTAACCGAAAATCAAAAAACAAACTAAACTTTGTTTTGGAGCAAAAGACAAACTGAAGTTCAGTAATTGAGCAATCAGGAAATCCAGTTCAAATATTCGTTAATTATGGACGGAATTTTGAATAGTAAACGGAATTAGGAATTAGATTACCGGTATACCCTTCACAGTTCAGACAGTAGAGTTTCTCAACCAACAACCCTTACTCGGCTTCGACGACGACGGGATTCGGCTTCCGCGACGGCGGGATTCGGCTTCCGCAACGGGTTTCGGCTTCCACGACGGGATTCGGCTTCTAGGATGGAGGTGGCCGCTTCAATTCTTCGATGGAGGAGAGGGATGATCTGTTAGAAGGAAGTTGAAAGGTTATAACGGTAATCTACTTCCATATTCTGTTTAATATTCAAAATTCTGTCCATAATTAACAGATATTTGAACTGGGTTTCCTGATTGCTTAATTACTGAACTTCAGTTTGTCTTTGCTCCAAAACAAAGTTTAGTTTGTTTTTTGGTTTTCGGTTAAAGTTGGGTTTGTTTTTTGGTAATTAACCCTATTTTATTCCTCCATCAAAAACAAATGACTTTCCAGATTACTTGGGAGACAAGTGAATATAAAAGGCAACCCAACATTTTAGAAATAACATAATTTGCTTAGGGATGTAGGAATTTTATACCTTCTTTATAAATCCTCCTCGGATTAATTTGACTGCAGTGTCTACCAATAATCTTTGCACGAACATACTCCATCCTTAAAATGGTGATACCTTAATCTATCCCTGACAATAATTTCTCTGCAATAAACCTTGGAGATAAATTTTGTTGCTGCGTGGCAATCACTGCAAACTCTTAAATTCTTTACTATTCGAATCGTGGTTCCAGATGGCGTATTCATTATTCCAAAAGCAATTGCAAGCTTCTCACTGTGCTTCAAAAGAGCAGTCTCTTTATCTTCCTCATCATCTATATCAAGCAACACTTCTGTAACTACAGGAATGTACCCTGCAATCTTCAGCTTGGATGCCATGTCATTGAGGAATGAGTAGAGCTGCTTAGTTTGAGGGTGAGAACGATCACCCACGAGGAACTGATGGAACTCACCGTTCAGCTCAATGGAGCTGCAACCTGGAATTTTCTTTTGCCCAACTGATTCAAACTTCTCCGTCAAAGCGATAGCTTCTCTGTATTTTCCAGATGCAGAATAAATATTTCGAAGTAGAATTTGACAACCGGCATGGTTAGGGTCCAATTCTTTCATGATTTTTCCAATTCTCTCGCCTCTTTCAATATCCTTATGAATTCTACAAGCACCGAGTAAAGCACCCCATATGGCTGCATCTGGAGTTACGGGCAAATTTGAAATAATCTCTTCAGCTTCACCTAACCGACCAGCCCGACCCAGTAAATCTACCATACATCCATAATGCTCAATCTCTGGTTCGATCCCATAAGAGCTTACCATTGATTTGAAATACCTTTTACCCTCCTCAACCATGTTACTGTGGCTGCAAGCACTCAACAAGGACACAAACGTGACTTTGTTAGGAGAGATTTTGTGTACCTTCATTTGTTCAAACAGATGGATAGCTTTTTCGGACTTTCCATGCATAGAAAACCCACCAATCATGGCGTTCCAAGGCCAAACCTTCTTTTTAAAACCGTCTGCATTTTGAAAAACCTTGTATGCAAATTCTATCTCACCACACTTTGCATACATGTCAATCAAGCTAGCAAGTAGACGCTCATTCATCTTTACTTCACTTTTGTCGATATAGACGTGGATCCACCTCCCCTGAACTAATGCTACTATATTTGTGCACGCTGTAATAGCACTTACCAGGGTAAATTGATTTGGGATTGACCCATTCTGCAGCATCTCGTGGAAAAGATCCAGGGCTTCCACGAAACGACCCACCTGAAGAGTTTGAATTATGTCAAATGCATCCTGATTTGACACTACCATGAGTCTTTCTCAAAGAATGAGGTATGTATGTTTGATTTCTAAAGAGTTTTAGTCACATGTATATATGCAGGAAAAATATTGAACTTTCAGAAAGACAAATTAGCTTTTGAAAATGGTGCAGTAACCCATTTTCTTACCTGCACATAACCAGCCATCAAACTACTCCATGAAACCACGTCTTGTTTTGGCATTTTATCAAAGAATTCCTTTGCTTCGTCCATTTTGTGTGATTGGATATACCCATTAAGCATAATATTCCAGGAAAACATATCTCGGACCACCCTCGAATCAAATACCCTAGTAGCCTCATTAACCAAACCCCAACCCGCGTACATCCCAATCAATGAATTAGCAACAAATAAGTTCTCTTCCAACCCAAGCTTAAGAGCATGAACCCTCACTTGTTCACCTTCACAAATTCCCAACCCATTACCACAAGCTTTGAAGAGAAACACGAAAGTGTACTGATTCGGCCAAAAGCCAGAATCCCTTATCAGAGATTGGAAAAGCAAAAGAGAATTTGGAGCGGAAGTTGAGCTCATAGAATGGGCTTTGATCATGTTGTTGTAAAGGAAAAGATCACAGCTTTTCTTGGGAATTCGATCGAACATGTTCTGTGCATAAATGAGAGAGCCAAAGCTCGACACCGTTAACAGATTCAGCAGCTTATTTGCTTCAACGGGGTTCAGAATAAGGCCCGTGATCACCATATGGGCATGAAGCTTCTTAGCGTGGTCCATGGAATTGCACGAACTGAACATGGAAGCAAGGTTGGTCTGACAGTTGGAGCTGAGTGGTTGTTTTAGCGTGGAGTAACAGCGTTTCATTTCCTTCGTTCTGTGAACAAAATTAACATATAGACTCGGACGTGGACGAGCGGAATTAGAGAGATGGACGACGCCGGCAGCAGCTGAGAGGGCAAACCGGCGATGAGCGGAGCGCGGGAACGGCGTTGATTGGTTCTAGTTTAAATACTCTTGTAGATCTCCAAATTTGTAGTTAAGTCCCCTTTCTTTAATACTCTCAAATGTACTCTCTTAACTTGTATAATGATTCGAGTTTAGCCCCTTCTTCTATTTATAGTGTCATGTTATTTAAATTAAACCACTGGCGATTATTTTGATGGTATACCATCGTTGAGTACATTCAATAACATGCTGTGTATCTATAAAGTTGAGGAATGTCAAAAGGCAATTTAAATTTTAACATTATTTATTAAAAAAAACGTATCGGTTGATCTGATACTGCGTGATCTGCTTATTATTTATAAAATTATGATACTTAAAAAAATTGCATTTAATATATATATATATAGTATTTGATAGATTGATATATACTATATAGGTTTAGCAATCAAATCACGAGATCGAGTCTTGAGTTTTTATTGAAATTGAGAATCTTGGAACATCTAAAATGCAAATGTTCTTCCTGATTTGTTGCACGTGACCACCTATTGTCTTTCACGTGAGGAAGGCCGTTGAAACAGTTAAAAGGGGAATCTGGTGAGACGGCCGGACCACGTCTGCACCGCCGCCGCTGCTGCCGTGACTCCATTGACGAAGTCATCTCCTTCTCCTCCTGGCAACGAGACTTCCATAGTTCTGCCCTTTGCTGCCTGATGTTAGCCTTCTCCGCCGCTGGCGCTCCATCCTACTCCGCCGCTGGCGCTCCATCCTTCTCCTTAAGTATTGTTTTGTCACCAAGGAAAGATAGAGTATCTGCAAAGCATCTCTTGCAAGTATTGGCTGATTCACTTTTCAAAGCACGAGCTATTTTGCTACCGGATCTCTGGGAAGACTTATTTTTTAGTTTTTTTTTTTTAATAATTCAATAATTAATCTTGAGACATACCGAGAATTAGGTTTGTTCATGAACCGGTTCGGGGGGTCGAATCGGTTTAGAACTGAACTGGTTTTGTTTGTAAAAAAATAGTATTTTGTTTTGTTTCTAAAAGAATTGATTTGATTTATGGAAAATAAAACTGGTCTGGTTCGAACCGATTCAGAACCGGTTCGAACTGTTTGTTTCGGTTTTTTAAATAACAATTTTGGTTCGGAAATAATTCGGTTCAAACCGGAATTAAACTGGCTAAAAATCATGTCCAACGCACTGAACAGACTGCAAAAAATAATGAACCAACTGAAAAATACACTGAACCGACTGAAAAAACACTTAACCAATTGAAAAATACACTGAACCGACTAAAAAGTACACTGAACCGACTAAAAATTACACTAAACCGACTAAAAAACACACTAAACCGATTGAAAAACTGTTCCACAACCGACTGAAATTCTGTCCAACATCAACATACGATAGTCCAATACATCTCTAGGTTTGGTTTATTGAAGACATCTCTAGGTTTGGTTTAATTTCAGACCGGTTTAGTTGATTTTGCTTCAAACCGATTTTAAAATTAGAGAGGTTTACAGTGGTTTGATTTAAATTTAAGTATAAACAAGTATCAAAAAATGAGTCAAACCGATTCGAACTGGATTTTTGGTACTATTTTAAACTGGTATATTTGAAGCCTAAAAACACTTATTTGGTTTTGGAACTAGTTTGGACGAACCAGTTCGAACCAAACCAGTTACAGACCAGACCAGTTCACCCGAACCAGTTAATTTGAACAAGCCTACCGCGAATCGATCTCAGACCTCTTGCATCTAAACAAGGGTGATACCGTTGAACCAAGTGTCTGTTGGTCTAGGAAGTCTTGTTTCATTTTTTTTTCTGCTCTGCAATTTCATCTTTTATCTCTAAAATTGTAAATAAAAGACACCCTTATTTAAGGTAAATAGTTCTAATACACCAAGATGTTTGTCTGTTGTTGTTAAATGCATTGTTAAATATTATTATTTTTCTATCAAAATAGTGTTTTTGCGCTAATGTTCATTTTCATCTCATTTTCAACCCAAAGTCATTAATCAAATCAAAGAAACACATTTTTTAGTACGAATTTGAACCACGTATGAATTTTTAGGTCGGAAATCAACCACAAAATGTTGTTCTAGTTGATTTCAAGTGTAGAAATGTTGTTATTGGTTGATTTCAAACAAAATATGTTGTTCTATATGGATTTGGAACTCAAAACAACATTTTTAGCTTTGAAATTGGATTGATATAAAATTAAATATGCATTTTAAATTTGATTTAGTGTTAAATATGATATGAAGATGATTATTGTTAGGGGTGAAATCGGGTCGAGCGACCCGTTTTTTTATTATTTCGATCGTACATCTATATTTTTGAATTGGTATAAAAAAAATACTGTATAAGGAAAAATAAACCGTCCATTCGAATTTTCGGTTTAAACCGAAAAAAAAACATATTCAAAATCAAAATAAGTATTCATAATCAAATTAAACAACAAAATAACTCGATTTAATAATGTATACATAATTTTATGCTAAACCGATTAAACAACTAAAATAACAAAATTATTATTTGGTTGTATTCATTAATTAATTATATTAATTAATATACTATAAAAAATTATATACGTATTAACAGTCGGACTAGACTCCACGGTCTTTTAAATTCTTAGGTCGAACAGTCTTAAAAAACGACCATAAACTGAGGTATACATTTCGGCTCGGTTCGGACTTTATCGAATTTTAGGAATCACCCGAGTTTTGCTTTGACCCCTAATTATTGTATAACGACCTAATTTTGACAAATATGAACATCCTCCTTCAAAAAATAAAAATTCGTATGTTCTTTTTTTTTCGCAGGGTAAATTAAAATAGTTCAAACTAAATTGTTTATTTCTACTTGTATTACTTACACTGGCGGATGTATATTTTTAATATAATTTTGGGTTTATTTGTAATGAAAATATATTTCTAATTCCATTTTTAATTTAAAAGAATCTCATTTAGTCCGAAATATTAATATATTATAAACTTATATAATGAACTCCATCACAACTTTTTTAAATCCGCGACTGATTACTTACCTTTATAATTAAATAATGGCTTTTTTGATAGAGTGGATCATGAGTTCATTTTTTAGAGTCTAACGCAACCTATTTTTTTAACATACCAAATGAGTCGATCGATATAAAGAAAAATTACAATCAAAACCCGAATTTTAAACGGATTATTTTTATTGGTCATTGGGAATTCGGCATGCCTAGGAGAAACTTATTAAATGGGCTGTAAAATGGCGAAACAACATGGGCCTAAATAGGTCATCTCGGCCCAAATTATCGTTTCGAAGTATTTGAAACGCGTTTCATTTCGATAGAGAGAAAGAGTACGTTTCGTCTCTTTCACTCGCTGACGTTTCCATGGCAAATGTAATGGACGGCTGGACGCTACCACTGACCAACCCTCCACACTCCACAGTCCACAGAGACTTACACTACACAGCAAGTGCCAGGTTTGCATCTTCCACGCTGTTCTCTGCTAGAGAGTTGTAAAAACCCTAATTCTCAGTTCTCATCTGCCCTACATTACAGGTCCTGCCTCTCTATCTTCTTTCTCGCTTGTTAAGCTCATAAACTTCATGTATTCTTGTCTCCGGATACTGATTTGGAGCTTTTGCTATTGAAAATGCTGCTGTGTAGCCTTTTCTCGTTGGGGTGGCATTCTGACACGTAAATTTGGATTCAGTAGCTGCTGCATTGTATAAATTAGATGAAAGTTAGGGTTTAAATTGTGAACAGCGGATGATTTTGGCTATCTGCAACAGTGACAAATTTGTATTAGTCCATTGAAAGGGCTGTATTCATATGTTAGTGTATCACTGGTTTCATTTTTTGGTAGGAAGATCTGAATTGACAAGTAAAATGGACAGGTTTAGGTAACAATGTTGGTTCTTGAATTGACAAGTAAAATGGACAGTTTCACTAGATGTAGTAGTCATCAGCATAAACTTCTGAAGCATAATCAGAAAACCAGTTATTCTTGGAGAACTAACTTAAACAAAAAATGATGTGAGGTAAATTCAAAGGAAAACTTGTCAAGTAATTGGGTATTAAAATGTGTATAAGATTTTTATCAAAGTCAAAGTTGCGAAATTTTATTGCCCCAAAAATAGTGCATTGCGGTAAAGGGAAGCTTGCTGAATTAATTGTTTGGTACAATATAAGTTCTATAATCAATTCGATGTTGAAATATGAGCTCGAGGATCACGCACATGAAGCTATTTGTTTATAATGTGTTTTTTCTGTTGATTTTGTAGCTTTCCATTTCCTTCCGCATGCTACTCAATTCGTTCAAAATGACATCAATCACAGCCTCTGGCCTGCAAATGGCCACACTTAGACCATGCATATATCCTTCTGGCGGACCTCTTAAACATGCTGTAGCATGTTTTGGTATTGATGAAAAAAGAAATTTGTGGAACAAAATTGCGAGCATTCATCATATATCATCAGGTCAACCTTTTCGAAGGATGTCTACATCTTACGCTTCAAAAGCAACCAATACTGTGACAAAGGCAATGTCTGAAAGCAGAGAAAGCAACTCTTCCACGGGTCTATCAATTGATTTGAGAGGTTAGAGTAATCTCGATGTTTGTCCAGACCTCCTCTGTCTGTATCCATGGATGGGCTAGTGTATCATGCATCTTCTTTGTTTTATCCATCCCTCTGCTTAGCTTTTAACGAGCACTATGTGTGCTAGTTTTGAATTTATATTGTTGTAATGCGTGGATAGGACTGTCTTGGTTTGTAACTGAATCCATCTTCCTTTATAGTGTGGAAGTGGTATTATGTTCCTAAGATATAGATACAGAATGCATCTAGTAAGTTAACACATGGTTCTTGAGTTTAAGTAGTTCATGTATGATTTTGTTAAGTGAGTTTGTTTGAGCCACATGACTGATTTACTCACTATAGAGCTTATCTCTAGGAAAGAGGGCATTCATAGCGGGAGTTGCTGATGATAATGGATATGGGTGGGCTATAGCTAAATCCCTAGCTGCTGCGGGTGCTGAAATTCTTGTTGGTACATGGGTTCCTGTGAGTACTCACTCTTCGTTATATATCGGACAATGCATTTTCTAGCATTTATGTTTCCTTAGATTAGCATGTTTTTGCAAATTTTCACTATGAAGCTCTTATTAGGCATTGAATATCTTTGAGACCAGCCTGCGGCGTGGCAAGTTTGATGACTCACGTGTGTAAGACTAAAATTAATTATTCCTTTTCATGCTTGTTGCTGTATATCAGCACAAGTGTACTGACGAAGTTTTGATTTTCAGGTTACCAGATGGTACCATGATGGAGATTACCAAAGTATATCCTCTAGATGCAATTTATGACACTCTTGATGATGTTCCTGATGATGTAAGGAGAAGCACATTTGGTCCTTATCAAGTGAATGTCGATTAAATTTATTATTATTTTACACATTGGAGGTTCGATTTCTTTTGTGTAGGTAAAAGCAAATAAACGTTATGCAGGGTCAAGTAAATGGACGGTTCAGGTATACCCCTTTCTTTCCACTTTTTGTAATTGAATTTGAAGTTAAAAAGTCTGGACATTTCTTAGATATTTTAAATGATGATAAAGAGTGTTATTTCCGTAAAATGTTATACCTCTCATGCATAACTCGGGTCTTTGATCTATTTCATGTAGGAAGTTGCAGAGTCTGTGAAGGAGGACTTCGGTAGTATTGACATCCTTGTCCATTCACTCGCTAATGGACCTGAGGTTGAAATTCCAACAATGTTTAATCAAATTCTCTTGCCTTGCCTCCAACCTTCTTCTTACTATGATTTATTCTTGTCTCAGGTTACTAAACCTCTCCTTGAAACATCAAGGAAAGGTTATCTCGCTGCAATCTCTGCATCAAGTTACTCCTATGTTTCGTTACTGAAACATTTTGTCCCGATAATGAACCCAGGTATATGTTTTGCTAAATCAAGGCAGTATAGAGATAGTTTTTTATTATATTTCCAGATACTGTAGAGTTATGTGTAAAAGTGTATTGATTGTTGGTGCAGGTGGGTCATCAATATCCCTCACCTATATTGCCTCTGAAAAGATCATCCCTGGGTACTTTGTTTTCTAATTTGATGAGCATAGTTGCAATCCAATTCTACCCTCAATAATATAAACCCTAATTTATACAAGTTTTTTGTCATTTATAGATACGGTGGAGGGATGAGCTCTGCAAAAGCTGCTCTAGAAAGTGATACACGAGTGAGTTCTGCTCTGTTCTCATGATGCTGACCTACCTCTCTCTCTCTAATATTGGTGTACTTCACTATTTACAGGTGCTTGCTTTTGAAGCAGGGAGAAAGCACAAAATCAGAGTCAACACAATATCAGCTGGTATCTTCACCATTTCTTATCCATAACTTTTGGGACCTTAGACTTCCATTGCTTCATGACATGGGGTTCTTTTGGCAATTCATCACATAGTATTAGTTAAAATAAATTAGAATATAGATAAGGTTGAGTGTTGGAGACATTGAATTTGAAAAGGGACCGACCAGGATTTGATTTGATGTACAACTAAAAAATCAAGGGGGACGCTAGCTAGCATAAGCTTATGTACTCTAGCTTTTGAGGTGCCATTCGATTAAAAGAAGTCTAATTTGTGTGTGTATATATATATATATTCATCCATATGGATTTTATTGAAACCGTGAGTCTATTTTTCAAGTCTAATGGCTCAAAACTAGACCATACATAAGCTCTAGCTTCTTCTAGCATTTTATGAAAATGATTATTCTGTTGGGATAAATACCAAATAGCTACCTGAACTTTGGACGTTTTGCAACGAGCTACCCGAACTTTGAAAATTCAAAACAGGCTATATCAACTTTGAAAAATGTGCAAATAGTTAACTCTATCCAATTTCTGACGAATTTTCGACGACAGTTGACGGAAAATTGGACGGAGGTAGCTATTTGCACCTTCTTCAAAGTTGAGGTAGCCCGTTTTGAAATTTCAAAGTTCGGGTAGCTCGTTGCAAAACGTCCAATGTTCAGCTATTCTTTTTTTGCCAAAAGTGTGACCTTTGTCATGCAGTTTCACTGCCAGTTTGGTAGTTTCCTCCCATCTTTAAAGCGATTGATTTCTTTACTTTAGGTCCCCTGCGCAGCCGTGCTGCAAAAGCTATTGGGTTTATCGATATGATGATCAACTACTCATTGGCCAATGCTCCATTGCAAAAGGAACTATCTGCAGGTGATTTTTCATTCTTCTGCTATTCTCATCTCCTGGTCTGAAATTTATACCATTTACTTACTGACCATATGCATTGATGTAAACACGAAACAACAGATGAGGTTGGAAACACGGCTGCCTTTCTATCATCTCCTTTGGCTTCCGCCATAACGGGTGCTGTAATATATGTTGACAATGGCCTCAATGCTATGGGGGTTGGAATCGATAGTCCCATCTTTGCAGAGCTCAACATTCCCAAATCCCAGTGATAAAAGAAAACAGCAATGAAGATTTCTTATGGATGGATGTGTGAACTACATTGAAGCAATGCAAATTTCATAAGGAGTAAGATGTGTTTTTTATAATCTGTTTAAGGTAAGGAGTTTATTGATTGAATTGTGACTCCAATTGCATCTCACAACTCCACATTGGACAAAAAGAAACAGGGGCAAAGACAAAAATGTAGGGTTGAGAAACGGGTCATGGGTCGTGTCGGCCTTGGTCGTGTCAGGGACCCTTTGATCCAAACACGACCCGTGTAATAGTATGAGTCAATTTTTCAAACTCAAACCTGACCCGTCAGGAATGAAATAGTTGGGTCAGGCTGACCCGTTGGACCCTTGTGACTTGTGGGTCAGTCTGACCCGTTCGACCCGTGCATACAAAAAAACAAACAGAATGACACCTGTTATTTTAATATAATATAAAAATATCATGGGTCACGTAGGGCCGACAATGGTGCATTGAAAAATTCATAACCATGATTATAACTGTTACTGTTTAATATGGTTATAACTGTACCATTATGGTGTGGTACTGTTATGATGATGAATTTTCTATCAATAATAGTTATGGTTATGGTATTTGAGATATTCTCATGGTTATAATCATGATTATTATATAAATATAATAATTATTTATTATTAATAAACTAATATATATTAAATAATGGAAGTTACTATATATACATGTAATAAATAAATATGATAGTTTTATATATTTTTATTGTTGACAATATAGATTTATGTATTTTTTAAAATAAAATTTCGGTCTTTTATCATTTATTATATTAAATGTGTTAAATAAATATGGGTATACGGGTAAAAGCATGGTTAATAATTACAATTATTTTAATGGTTATGGTATTGAAAATTGTACCGGTTATGGTTATGATATGCGGTTTAAAAATATGGTATGGTTATGGTATTTGTCATACTCGTACTATACCCTAACCATTGATAGCTCTAGGGTCACGGGTTGACCCGTGGGTCAAACCTTCATACCCACATCTGACTCGTGGTATCACGGGTCATCTACAGGTTGGGTAAAAATGATTCATGGGTCAAAAACCTTGATCCAAACACGACGCATGGGCGGGTTACCCACGAGTTGGTTCACGTTTTGCCTTCCCTACAAAATTGTAAGAAATAGATAAAAAAAAATGCAAATATAAACATTTAAAGTGTAGCATTAGCATTAAATACTTATTTGTTAATTATGTCTAATGAGTTGTTAAATATTGACTCAGTCATGCATCATGTGATCGCCACGAGTCAGTTAACAAATTGTAAATTTTTCGAAGTTTGGTTAGCAAATTGTTTATATCTACCATAGAGTTAAGTTAGTAAATTATAAAAAATTTAAAAGTTCAACTAGCAAATTTTATTCTAAAATAAGATAATGAATAAAATGTATATTTTATTATACTTTAATAGTAAGTTAAAGTTTTATATTAAAGTCAACTAGTAATTTATATTTTTAAAAAAATAATGCATTCATCCGACCCTTAAAATTTAATTTAGAACGAATTGGGATTCTATAAGATGTTAAGATGGCAATACGCGCACCTAGGGTTACATTTAATCCACAATCTTATTATTATTATTTTAAAAAAAAAAAAAAAATTTGTTCGATGACGAGTCGATATTTAATTAAAAATAAAATTATGTATCTATTAACAAAAATATAGTAAGTAGATATTTTAATTGCGATTCAAATTATGCAAAAAATATTAAATTTGGATTTACGGATTGATTGTACGCTCTGGATTCAAATGATTCAAATTTTCATATCTCAACTTACGGCAGAACGTACAGTCAATCCGTAAATCCAAATTTAATATTTTTTGCATAATTTGAATCGCAATTAAAATATCTACTTATTATAATTTTATAATAGATACATAATTTTATTTTTAATTAAACATCGAGTCGTCGTTACTTGGTGTGAGATATCAAATATGCCCCACTTTGGTGTGACACCTATTTTATAGGTGTCACACTGGGGTGCGTGTATTGTCAATACGCGCTACTTGGGGGTGCACGTATACTTATTTTTCAAAAAACAAAATTTGTATACTTACTTTTCTAAAAAAAACACATACTTTTTTAAAAAAAACTCCTACTAAGTATATTCAATAGTTATCTATAACATTATTTAGTACTTTTAAAAGTGCAATCATTTTACTTTTTAAAAATATATATATATATAAAAAAGACAGTTACAATAATATTGTCAATTTGTCAAACATTTATTAAGAAGACCATACTTATAAATTTACAAATTACAATGCATTCCTTAAATTGTTTTAAAAAATAAACTACGCACGCACTGATGTCAGAATCTTCCATATCATTTTCTCTTATTAGTATATTAATTAAAAAAATATATATATAAGTATATTACATAACATGACACGTCATCGATAGTAAAATAAGCAAAATTTATAAAGGGTTAATTATAAAAAAATAAATAAATAATTTGAGGAAAAATCAAATAGCAAACAATATTTGAATTTTTGACAAATAAAAAACCAAATTTTTGGAATTGAGCAATTGGCAAACCCATCTCAAATCTCGATTATATTTGAACAAATTTTTCAATATTTGAGACAGTTATTAAATCGTAATACCATTTCCCAATAATACTTCTGGCTTAATAACTTCGTCATACACTGAAAAATTCATTCAAACGTAATGTAAATTTGAGTTAAGTTTGTTGATTACTGAATTCTAAAAGTTTTGTTTGTTATTTGTTAAAAAAAAAAGATTTGCTGTTAGATCTTTATTCAAATTTCAGTGTTTTTTTGTTGGTAATTAACACTTTTATAAGTAGACACTATGCCAAAAAAATTGAAAAAGTAAGTGCTGAAAAAAAATTTAGCAAAATGTATATAAGCGACACTGGGGGTAGCGTTTTTTACAACGTGCGCTACTTTGAGTAGGGTTTTTCAACAAACGCTACCCCTAGTGGCGTTTTGTTTTTTTACGTTTTTTTTACGATTCGATGTTTTATTAAAAATAAAATTATATATTTATTAAAAAAAATTAAAAAAATTATAGTAAGTAGATATTTTAATTACAATTCAAATGATGCAAAAAATATTAAATTTGGACTTACAGATTGACTGTAGACTCTGCCGTAAGTTGAGATATGAAAATTTGACTTTAAAAAATATAACTCATACCGTGTAAGTCCAAACTGACCACGGTGAACGTCATTTATGTTGTAATTCAATTACCTACCTAGGGTAATTTTTTTGATTAGAAATACAGTGATTTTGTAACATAACATCGCTTGTCTTATAATTTGACCGAAATAATTAAATGCATTAGGTGATAAATTTAATTATGTACTTACTCAAAAAAAAAAAAAAAAAAAAAAGTGCGTAGATAATTTAATTACGAATTAAATGACGCTAACTAGACGTTAATATTTTACTTTTAGACTGACCGTATAATACGATACGTAATTTGATTCGTATTATACGATCAGTCTAAAAGTAAAATATTAACGTCTAGTTAGCATCATTTAATTCGTAATTAAATTATCTATGCACTTTATTTTTTTTTTTAAAACGCTACCCCTAGTGGCGTTTAGTGAAAAACGCTAAAAAACGCTATCACAGTAACGCATATATATATTTTGATAAATATTTTTTTGTAAAGTTGGTACTTTTTGAAAAACATTTTTTTATAAATGATAACTCCGCATTGACACGTAATCAATATAGCTAAATAAGCGCTAAATACTCGCACTTGGTAAGCTGTATTATTATCTCAAAGTACTGGTGAAAGAAGATTTTTCATCCTAATTCGTAACTAACTCTGTAGATTTCATACACAAGAAATTGATTGGTTGATGGCGACGGGGTATTGTGAGGGCGACGGCTTAACAAAGAAGATGGCCTCTAAGCCCAGACCAATGAGCGATGGTTCATCTCCTTGTTCCCATTCAATCCAATTCAATGGAAGAAACGAAACAGTGGTTTCCAATTCCATAACCAGATCTGATGATGATGATGAAGAAGAACAACAAGGCCTCTCCTGAGAATCAACTAGGGTATGCAATCTTTTAAAGATTCTCCATTTACTTTGTTTTGCTTGTCTTGAACAAAGATCATATTATTCGGTTAATCTATCTACTGGAGGACTGTCGAAATGACTTTGATGATAGATCTGACAGAATGGTACGTGCTTAGATGATTTTGTTAGCCATTGACAAATAAACTGAGCATCTTTTCTGGGCTGTAAATGCCATAAATTGAGGAAGATCCTGTTTTCGATCCCTTGTCAGAATTAAATTATGGAGAATTACAGGAAGATAACAGATCTCCAAAGTTTATGCTTATATCCATATTATCTTTATCCTTTCTTTTTATGGATCAGTAGATTTGCCTAATTAGAGGAAAACAGATTTTCCTTTGGATTTTGAGTGAAATTATATTGGTATATGGTACAAATCCTTGGAAGGATATATTTCTGTGTGTGGTAACAAATTTATTGAGTGATCTTATTCACAAATTTTAACAAGATTCATAAATGGACCATCAATAGTATTATTATCCTATAATAATTAGCAGTTGGCAGCGTCTGACACTTGAATCCATGTTTCATTTCAGCTCAAGGGTACCTTTTGACTGTGTTAGATATATGGAACTTCTTGGTATTGGTATCAGCTTAACTAACTGAAACTTCAGCATGATTTGTCATGAATGAACTTGTTCTTGCTGGCAGTGCACATTTTGTTCATTTGTTGCAGTGCTACTTTCATATTCATTACTTGATAGTGGCCTGGATTATATGAGTAATTCTATAACTGAATTTGCATATTAATTTCAGCGGCATAGGTAAAAGATCGAAGGATCTAGACAAGCAAACCCTAATGATGAACAGATACAAATATTCATCAATTTTGCAGCCAATTAATTGTGGATGGATTCATAATGAATTCAGATATCTTCAATTGTTTTGGGTAATCATATTTTGCATTCAAAGTTTACCAGCAACACATATCTCATTCTCTTGATGATAATCTGCAGCCTCTGTTATATAGCACAAACTAGGGCAGCATGTACTGAGAATCTGCAGCTGGGTCAGGTCGGGATGGCGGCACAGTTGATCTATCAAAATCGACATGGTATTGACAGCTTCTTATAGACACAAAAACAGCTTACCAAATTGTTTTTGCAGATGTAGATATTGCAGTGTTCTTTGAACGCAAGTTAATTATAATGCTTTAATCCAAATGACAGGGACAAGAAAACTGGGTTAAGAGAGTGAGAATGTCGAATTTTACTATGTAAGAACATGTACAAGAAACCTCTGGTCTGATCAGGTTATAGATAAATTCACATACAGAGACTGGCTATTTGCTAGAAACACTACAAAGCTGACATAACAAAAGTGCATTCTACTAATGCAGCAGCTAACTATACTCCAAAGACAGCATCATCGATTCATCATACAACACATTCTCCAAAAGTCCAACAAGTTTGTCCATGAGAATCGGCTTTGACCGCTTCCAACCATCGGATCATGGTCCCCGAGGAGGTTCTTGACCATCTGATTCATAAGGCAGTAAGAAGAAGAATGAAAAGGGGCAATTAAAGCACCAATCACTTCTATAACATTACAAAAGACCCATTGGATATCAAAGCAAATTGAAACATTGGCAAAACTTTACCCCAATGGGCAGATTACATCATTACAATACACATTTCTGGCAATGCACTAGTGTATCACCTAAACTGTACACAACCTAGAGCAGATAAAGAAGAAAACTTTAACTAAAATTAAAAAAAAAAAAAAAAAAAAAAATTGGTATTATTCCATTCAAAACTACTCAATAACTAGACTTATTTATGGAACAGGACAATTTCACACAGGTGGCAGTACAAGATGGTCATCAAAGGTTAAGCAGACATATAGTAAAATACAGTTACAACTGCAGTCACATCCCTTTTTTTTTATTTTTCTATGATATATAAGACGGTGAAAAAGTAAGACATTAGTTATTACCACTTTCACCATCAGATACATCTTCAAGCTTTGCAATCGCTTCCAGCAAAGCTTCCTCGTGCTCCTGCATTATGACAAAAAGAAAACGATTTCTGATACTTTAACAGTAGAATAAATCGGATTCCTGCACCAATAAGATAACACATGCAAAGACTCTATAGCTTCCACGCGAGCCTTACCTTCAGAATTTTCTTAGCTCTCTCAATTTCTACAGGATCTGGTTGACTTGATCCAATAACACTCTCCACCTATGTACCAAGATACATCGTCAAGAATTTTCCATAATTAATCTCTCAAAATTATTTGTAACTGCCCCTTACCTCTTTAATAAGAGTATCAGTGTGGAGTATTCGAATTTTTCCTGTTACTTTTCTTCCAATGCCGTTCTGAGATAAAGGAACCTCTTTCTTCGCCCCACCCTTTGTGGTTCCTCTACCTCTTCCCGAACTTGGACCACCACCACGCACCATGTTCTTCTTGACTCCACGACCTGGACCAGGTCGGACTGCTTTCCGAGACAAAGCTCCACGATCCTCACCTTCCCACCGAATATCGTCGGATGATATCTAGATTTGCAGAAACATGCATCGATAATCAGATTCAGATTGATCCGGTATATAAAGGGAAAGTCAAGCGAATGCGTACAATGCACTATAAATACGAGGTGTATAAATTTAACATCTGTCAGTGCCATGCATTTCCTTTTTGGAAAACTCCAGTTTGAACCATTTACACAACAGAATTACCTCATATGGTCTTAGTAGTCAAAACTTTTAAAGATCTCTTACCTCTATTTAAGATTATCGTTATAAAAGTAACATACTAAGAGCACAAGCAACAAATTCTAGAGCACAGTAAAAATAAAGAGGAAGGCGATTGTGTTGAATCTTAACTCCGATTGCATATGATACAAAATGAACCTTTATCAGGGCATATGAAACCATCACCCTTAATATTGATTCTCAGACAGGAAAAAGAGTGTAAAAACTACATAAAAGCATGATAAAGCCTCGGAAATTACCTCTTTGAGATTGACCCACTCCCATGCTTCATCTGCTGTGTTAATATCATAAACAAGCGCATGGCGTCCCTATCCGACGAAAAACAGAGGTAAAAATCAGCTGAATGTGTCCCATAAATCATTGAGCATCCTAATCAGTAGAGTGAAAGTACCTCAGCTGCATTATAATCAGTAATTACAGCTTCATAGAAGTTATTATCATCAGGCCACCTAGTCCAAACTTTCTTTCCTATAAGGGGAAGTGGGTCATACGTTGGTGCTGCAGCAGGTTCACCCGATGGACCTTGATTGGCACCCATGATTCTTCCAGAAACCCCTGCAGAAGGATGCTGCATGGACTTGATTGACGTAGCAGAATGTCAGAAATGAATTGACAAGTATAGTTTCCTTACAAATACAACTACGTAACAAGAACTCAGCATTGTTCGACATACTGATTTGGGCTTCTTGGTTTTGGCACCAAGAGGGGGTCCTCGCCTCAATGTTCCTGAAGATGGTGGCATAGGTGGATGCAGTACTGGAGGAGGTGCAACCATAGGTAAAGGGGCTGTAGACTGGGATGTTTTCTGTTTTTTGCGAGATGCTGAAACTGTTGGACTAGGTACATAATCATGAATGGGTTGAGATGTACTAAGGATCCCAGGCTGATGCCCGTTTGACTTTCTCCACTCCCTGGTGCCACAATTATAAGGGATTATATCAATACAAATGGCTAGCTGAGATTAAACAAATATAAATAGCTGTTTGTCACAAACAAACCTTATTCTTCGAATTGTCTCATCAGCATTGACCCTGGAGAGAATTTTACTGTGTTCGTCATCTGATACTCTCAGCTCTTTCCGAAGTTCAGTTATTAAACTTTCCATTTCCTAAAAAGGGTTAAGAAGATAATGTACATCAACCCCTATCCACATGAGAAAGCAGGAAGTAGGAACACATAATGGAATTTAGGGAAGTAACTTCACAAACTTACCCATGAGATAGTATCAGACTGAGCTTTGAAGGCTCGAATGAGTGAATAGTATGCTTCTTGTTCAATTAGGTGGATCTGGGTTTCCATATCTCCGTGCATAACAGGTAATGGCCCAGGGCCCACAATTGCAGTGCGCATGTTGCCAGTAGCTCGGGGGCCTTTCTGATATCTATTCCGATGGGTTGGAGGAAGATCATCATCTGTTCCTGCAAGTAAAGAACAAGGCCAGTACCAAAGAATGTACTTGAACATGAAGCATGGCTACATTACAAAAGGAAGAAGGATACACTTGGGATAGTGCCCCTACCATATGAAAGAGGAATACTAGCTCGAAACTCACATTCAATAAATGCCTCGCCATATTCAAGTTACCAAATGTCATAAGCTACTTAAATGTTATGAATTAATTTTAAAAAATGAACTTTCTTGGTTGTAACGGACACTCCTCCACACTGTGCCAGTGGTTACTTTAAATCCAAGATAGCGAACTTCCTTGGCATATGATTTGATGAATAGATCAAAATTAATTTCCCAGTCCACGAATTCTTAAAGTCTGAACATTGTCCATAAGCAACCTCTTCAGAACCCCGTCTGGACCAATTCATCTTTCTCTGCACTAAACTCTCACCGAAAACTCTACCAAAATCAATTGACAACAATGCTCGTAAAAACAACCTTAACCCTAACAAAACTTCCAATGCGCTAATTTTTGAAAATTCTTTTATCTTTACTGAATCGAAGGAACAATTCCCTGAAAGGCATCACTCACCAACTAAAGACTATGCAGCAGACGAGCCAAATTATGAATATGGATCATATAAAACTTTTTTTTGGCCAATATCATATAAAACTTAACCCTTGAGAAGGAACAAATCAAATTTTGCTATTCTAGTGAACTTACCGCTGCTGTCCGACGCTCCATAGTCCATCCCCGTCTCCTAAACTGAAGTCCCTTCCAAATGATCAACCTCAGCTCGAGAGAAGTGATTCGTCAGCGCAATCAAGAGCAGTGACGCAACTCAGTGAAGCTGCTTCTGGCCAGCCAAAACAAACTTTCGCGCCAGAACAATCGTTCAGGCGGTACTCAATGTGAGCTGTGAGTTGAAAGACAGTCAATAATCGAAATTAGAGGCGGAATTCTTGAAGAGGAGAAGACAATTGAGGACATAGACGGAGACGAAGGAGTTTCAGACAGCATGAGCAGCTACCGGACATGAAAAGTGTTATTATGGCGCCCTAAGTTTACCGATTAATGATTGAGTTTGAGTTCCGTATCGGATCTGCCGTGTCGGGTCGGGTAGAATCGGATGCCATCCGGAAAGTTTCCGGCGGAAACACCGTAGTAGTTAACTCCAATCTCTCGGAACCAATGACATTTAAAAATTTAATTAATATTTGGTATGCAAAATAAAAATAACAAATAGTTTGATATTTTATTTAAAATGAACTGAGAATTTTGAATTCATATTTTTTTTATTAAAATAATATAGTAAAATGAAACAAAATTAAATTAAATAATATATATCATATGTTTTAATATGTATAATAACTAAAAACAATTATACAAAATAGATTAATCAATTTTAATTATAAATATAATTTAATAGATACTTTAGATACATTAAAATATTAAAAATATAATTTAATTCAATTAAAAGTATATTTTATATATGAAAAAACAAACTAAATTATAAAAAATAGAAATATATATTATTACAAAATTTAAAACAAATTATATTAAAAACATATTAATTAAATATATTATATAAATATATTTCGATTTAGGTATTTTCATAATTAATTAAAATGGTTGAGAGTTTTTTATATTTTCCCTAATCCAAAGTAATTATTTCTAGAGTTTTTGAAATTACTAACTAAACTAGGTATTTTACACGTGTTTTGCGCAATAAGTAGTAAATTTAATTTATTTTTAATAATGCATATTATAAAATTTATTTAGTTTAGTCTTTAAATAAATATAGATTACAATTTGCTAGGGCTGGTAAAAATAACCGGTTCGGAAGAACCGTACCGATTTTGAACCGGTTCGACCGAACCGGTTCACAAAACAAACGTTTTTTCCAAAATAAATGGAGCGGTTCAAAATAGGTACAGAAAACCGGTTCAAAACCAGACTAGACTAAACTATGTTGTGAGTATCAAGATGGTAGATCATACTAAATTACAAGGTGCAAATCCAGATCTCAGATAAACAAAGTCTACCAGAAAGTCACCTGGAAATTTGATAAGACTGGTTCTGAAATTTTGGTATGAACAGGTTCGGCCGAACCGGTTCAGAACAGGTACGGTAAATTGGCCAAAATCTGGAGCGGCAACAAACTGGAGCGGTAAACCGTACCGATTTTAAAATGTGGTAAATGTTCGGTTCTGAACCGATTTGGGATCGAACCGGTTCATGCACAGGCCTAACTGTTAGGTTTAAAACTTGCAATTTACCATTGTTTGAAGACAAAATTTAATTTGATATACTTATAAATGTAACATATTTTGAAATTGAATGTGAACTTTTTAATTAATTTAAGAGTATCCATGTGGATGTGAGAGAATGATGACATGAATGTAACTTTTTTGTTTTTCATGGACCAATCAAAATAGATTATTATAACATTATGGTAGAGAAGATTGTGCTAAAAGTTTACTGTCAAAATTATAGGATACTTAGTCAAATTATTATATATATATATATACATATATACATGTTGATATTAACTATAATTTTACCGTTGTATATCGTGATTGATCCATCTCATGTTACCGTGTCCGCAATGTTCTGGAGGGCACTAATTCAGGATCGTGTGTTGGTTTAGCAATTACTCCCAATTGCTATCTGTTTTGGAGAGGTGAGAGTTGCAACTCAAAGGGGATGGAACAACCTCGTATAGTCGATTTGCGGATGAACTCACGTTCCTTCGTGTTGGAATATGTACGAAACATGCAATCGTTTAGGGCACAACAGTAAACATATATTTAAGTTACCTCCTTAAACGATCGACTTAGCGGAAGCGGATCTGCATGAGGTTGGGATCACGGTCTGCCGGACGGGAGGTCACGCCACGGGTTAACGGGCAGTGACCTAGGTTTCCACAACTACTTACCTCAGTCTAAACGGTAGGGCGACAAGGCATCACTGTCATCATTATGTTTTCCAACCCTCAGCATCCCTATACATATAGAGGGAATGGTTTGGGATAGTATTCAATATTGGTCTTATTAGAATGGACGAACCAATCCCCAAAACCAACACTAAGTAGTAGTATTCAAAAAAATTTGTGCAGCAAGGCAATGCACGGTCTTGGGTTTTCGACAAATGGTGCTCTCTGTTTTGTGACAATCGAGATTTTGGTTGTTTGAGACATGTTTTACGAGTATGTTCGGGGAATAATGTTCCATTAAATGGGTAATATATTTGTAGACTGAATTTAGCAATCAGTGTGAGTCGTGCGACGTAGCGGTCAACCGAAAATCGAACCAGGTGTGGTTGTCTGTCGAGTTGCTCTGTCGTTCCTTTGATTTGGTTCGTATCAGATACACATGCTTCGAGAGGGGGAAAAGGTGTGATAATCATACGTGATTGAAGGCATATTGTTCAACGAAAAGGAAAATAATGATCGGGTTCCGATTTTTTCAATAATAATTTTTCTGAAATGTTGATGACATTTCAGTATAATTTGTCTCAATTCGACTGAAAATCAATTCACGATAACATGAGCCTCTGGATCTCACGATCGACTACGGTCCGTTTGGATTTATAAATGTTTACAACTCGAATTACACACCTAATACAACAGATCTCCTTGAGAGAAGATACTGCTTCGACAAGCAACCCGATATCGAGTTATGGAATATCGAATGGTTCGTTTCGAGTCTTGCAAGTGCGGATCTGCTGAGCAATAAAGAGATGTGCTATGTCGAATGGATTTTGGGTCTCGCTAAGTACAACAAAGATTTAATCGATAAATTTCTCGATAATATAGCGGTTGATAAATTTATCGCTAAGTTTTTTTTTGTCTTCTTATTTTTCAATAAAATATTATATTAAAAATTCTTTTTTTATTAATTTTATAAATTATTTTAGTATTTTTTGGTATTTAAAAAATATATTTAATTTTATAAATTATGAACAAATCATATTCTGGTACGTCATATTTTATCAACATTTAACGGAAAACTTAACATAAAGTATGAAACTAAAGAAAACAAATTTTAAAAATAAAAATAAAGTTTAAAATAACAATTTATAAAGTGTGAGATAATCGTAACGATATTATTGACCTTGGATTCTACCAAGCACCAGGCCATGCAATTCTTTTTCTTAAAATCTTCTCCGCTCCACCTCAGTTTAAGCATGAAGTATTATCCAATGAGAGCGCGACGCGAGTCACCGCTGACTTTTCTAAGCAAAGACGACTCAATCACATCCAACCACGCGCCGTTTCTCCCTAGATCCACCGCAGGCGACCCTTATCCTTTGTTTGATTCCATTCCTTTTAACGGTTTGATCGCCTCTAGGTGGGGCAATATTCAACGTTACGTGCGGGAAATGTCACCCTCCACTACCAGTGGGAAACTCAAGGAGCAAAGGCCAACCCACAGACAGACTCATCATCAAAGACCGACGCAGAAGATCTCGTCATTTTTTCTCCAATAATTCGTTTCTTTATCCGATCATCAGCTGCTGCAGAATTTATGGGTGATTCTTCAATGAGGTGAAAAATCCTTCTTTTACTTACCAAAGACTGTAACCTGGCAGAATTCTGAGCAGAAGATTACTACTATTCCTGCCTCAGTACCTCTACTACCGCACGGCACCAGGGACTGTGCTGTGCTTTTGCTTTGCTTTACGAGGGTAAAAGACCAGAACCAGGGACACGGACAGGAGGATAGCCCTTGCTGTCTGCTGCTGCTGTTTTGACTGGTTTCCTCAATTTTCGCAATTTCTTAATTCGAAACCAAACTCCATCACGCAATCGCGCCGTTCTTGCCAACTCTCTCCCTCGCGGATAATTCTTCAGCTCAAAGCTCAAACACTTGTCCCTTGTCTCGACTTCTTTACTGGGTCCGAAGATGGTGCAATTATTGCAGTCCATATCGATTGAATTGTGGATGCCCAGCATTTAAGTGAAAATTACCGTCTGGGTTTTATCGTTCTTCACAAACTTCTTTCGTTTTCTCTCGAAAATGGTCAGTCTGATTCCTCTTTCAAAAATCAAGCTTTTACTCTCTTTTGCCTATGCGCCATAGAATCTCTCCATTTGATTGCTAAGCTGCGATATTCTGATCCTCTTTTTTAGTTGAGATTAGAGAAAGGGTTTCCTTATAGCTCTAGAGCTCTCCAGTAGTGGACTGGCTTTCAGTATTGCTGAAGTTTCTTGTGGATTTTCCGTTTGTATTTTGGAAGACTGACAGATAGTGGAAGTATCAAGAAAAGTAGAGCACAATCAGGAAATGAGTAGTCATGTCTGAGGCAGACTTGTCCAAAATTTGAATTTTTTTTAATTTTATTACGGCTCTTACGGGATTCCTCCATATGATTTATCTGGAAAACTTTGTTTTTTCTTCAGGTTCTCGTTTGTTGAAGTGGTTGATTTGGAATCCTGTTGAGTGATTGTTTGAGAAAGTATGTCACCTGGAGGTAGCAGTATAAGCAAGGAAATTGTTGAATCTCGAATTGCACTTGTTGATTATGATACAACAGCATCCAATGTTGAGTGGAGAAGCTCGCCTTCACAGAAAGGTGCTACCAGCTTGCGTGGAAGTCCAAGGCCTCCGATTAATGATGGCATGCACGAGCTACTCGATTGTCCAATTTGCATGAACCTAATGTATCCTCCTATTTATCAGGTATTTTCAGATATATCCACATTAGAGAAGCTCCTTGTTCTTCATCGAGTTCATGTATATAAGGTTAAAACCCAGAAATGTTGATTGCAGCATTCATGAGGTAATGTATATAAGACTGCATCTGGGTGTAGATAAATAACTGTCTCCAACCATGTGAAGTTCATAATCTACTGCTATTGGAAGATGGGTTACTCGTAGGGCTGAGCGGTTCAGGTACCCTGTAATTTTAGGGGTTTCTAGAACCTAAACTATTGCAAACAGGGTATTGAATTTTGGAACCGGAACCTATCCATATCTTATTTATACCAACGATTCTGGGTATCCTATTAGGAACATATTAATAAATTATCTAAAACCTCTTTATACTAACCGAGTTGAAACCGTTTTCCCCAAAAACAAATACGAAGTTGCAACAATCATCCAATAATTATGATTTTTTTTCACAAAATCATGCAATCAACCATGTAGGAGAATAAAAATTGTGTACTTAGTGTGAGAGGATAATTTGTACTATGTAAAATAACAACAAATTTAGGGTTAAAAACTTAGAAATTAGAATAGTACTATAACTACAATTTTTTGTTCTTGATATTAATATTATATATATACATACATATAATCGATTCTGGGTAGATTTAAAGTATCCTATTACCTAAACCGGAATCTATTTTTCAAAAAACATTACCGGAATCTACCCTATTGTTAAAACTGCTACCCGGAACCCTAAGAGTTCCAAATGAGTAATTTGCTCACCCCGAGTTATGTGTAAATTTGTAACATTTCTCATGATTCATGATAGAAAAATGCTTTCTTTTTTACTTTGCAGTGTCCAAATGGCCACACAATTTGCTCCAACTGCAAGACTCGAGTACCTAGAGTCTGCCCGAGCTGCCGGTATGAGCTCGGCAATATACGATGCCTGGCATTGGAGAAAGTAGCTGAGTCATTGGAGCTCCCTTGCAGATTCAATCTTCTGGGCTGCCAAGATATATTCCCTTACTATGGCAAACTCAAGCACGAAAAGAACTGTCTTTATAGACCCTTCCACTGCCCTTATGCGGGATCCGACTGTTCTGTTGCCGGTGACATTCCCCATCTTATCGAGCATCTTAGGGATGACCACAAGGTCGATATGCATGACGGGTCCACCTTTAATCACAGATATGTCAAGTCGAACACTCAAGAAGTTAGCAATGCTACATGGATGTTGACTGTACGTAGTGTTTCTCCTTTCCTTTCCCTTTCCTACTTGGAATTTGGAAACGTTTCTGCATTTTGCAGAGAGTTGATGCTTTGTCGTCCTTCCTGACAGATCTTCAACTGTTACGGACGCCAGTTCTGCCTGCACTTTGAGGCGTTCCAACTAGGGAGTGCTCCAGTTTACATGGCTTTCCTGCGATTCATGGGTGGTGAAGACGAGTCTCGGCAGTTCAGCTACAGCCTTGAAGTTGGGGGCAATGGCAGAAGGCTTGTTTGGCAAGGAATTCCGAGGAGCATCCGCGATAGCCACAGGAAGGTCAGAGAGAGCCAGGATGGTCTCATTGTTCCGAGGGCTCTTGCAGTTTTCTTCTCAGGGGGTGACGGGCTAGAGCTGAAGCTCAAGGTTGCAGGTCGGATTTGGAGGCACGACACTGACATGGAAGTGAGTTGCTAACATTTGAGAGTCTAATTTGTGGATGATGATGGATTTGAATCAAAGCTTCTACGGTTAGAAAGGTATGCATGTAATTAGGGAATCGAATGTAATGTAGTAGTAGTGTCGGTTAAATTTTAAGATCCGAGCAAACTACACTCAAATCCACATTATAGAGTTTGAGTTTTATCCTAAAATCAATTGGTTATAGAAGGTAAAATCAATTGGTTATAGAAGGCAGAGGGTCAAAACGGATCATGGGTTAACCCATGGGTCGTGTCAGGGACATTCTTACCAAAACCTGTCCCGTCAGTTTTTGAAACTAAAACCCGACCTGTCAGGAATAGTAAGGTTTGGATCAGACTTACCCGTTCGACTTCCATGACCCGAGGGTCAGTCTGACCCGTTCGAAATACCATTACATAAAAACTCATAAACAAACTGACCTATGAGTCAAGACTACTAACCCATGTATCAAAACTAATGACCCATGGGTCAGAATTATATATATTCAATATAATATACAATTCGGGACAGGTAATGGGTTGACTCATGGGTCAAGACTACTGACCCAAACCTGACCTGTGTTTTCACGTGTTATCAATGGATCGTGTCAAAATGACTCTTTGGTCAAAAAGTCTGACCCAAACACGACCTGTGAACGGGTCACCCACGGGTTGGGTCAATTTTTGACACCCTTAATAGGATGAGGTAGTCTTGATGTATATATGATGTCTTATATTTGTGAATCCCACCTATGTGAGACCCATGTTGAATACTTCAGCACCCTAACGTAGGGTTGGGCATGACCCGATTCGAGGTCGGACCGATTCATAAATCGTACTTTGACCACATTTTCAAGAGGTACGGTTTACCGCTACAGATTTTGACAAAATTATCGTACCTCTTCTGAATCGGTTCGGACGAACCACTTTATATATATTAAAAAAAACTATAATAATACATAATAGGATTATGATTTATGTATTATTTATTATGTATTATGATAATACATAATAAATAATCCATAAACCATAATCCTAATTCATAATCTATCAACCATAATCCATAAACCATAATATATAATTCATTATACTAATGTATATTGTAAATCATCACCGAACCAAGTTTGGTCTAATGATTTAGAGTATATATTTTAAAAATTAAATATAATATTATATTAAAACTGATACAAGAAGTGGTACGATTTACCGTTTGCGAACCGATTTTTTGTACATCTTCTGAACCGCTCCATTTTTTTGCAAAAAAATCGTTTGGTTTGTGAACCGGTACGATTCAGATACGGTTCGGCCCAACCAGTTTATTATGCCTAACCCTACCCTCACGCACCATGAAAGTTATAAGGCATGACACCAATATTTTTAAGGGTTAATTACCTCAACCGTTACCTATGTTTGACAATGTGACTGAACCGTTCAAACTTGAGCTCAACCGTTACTTAAGTTGACACATGTGACTGAACCGTTACTATCACCTAACTGCCGTTATTTCTTCCCGTTAAGTACCACCATGTGCTTGTCACGTGATTAACTTGTAAGGTGAAGTTCCCAAACTACCCCCAACATACTGTCTACTTAACACAGCAGCTGATTCTTAGAATCAAGGAACAGAGAGAAACAGTTTGCGCGCGAAGAACCTCCAGAATCGAAGAACCGAAGATCTCCAGCCATGAAGTCTGATGAATGTTGTCCTATGAGTTCTGAGAACCGTAGAAAGGTTAGATATCAGTCCATCTCTTCTGCGTCTGCGAATGCCAACCACGGAGCTTCGCGTCTGCGAATGTGCTACTGTGGGCTTGTGTGCTCCGTGAAATCAGCTGGTACGTGGCAAAATTTCTCGCGCTGATTCCATGGTTGCCCCAATTTTGAGGTAATTTGACAGTGGGTAACCCTAATTTGCAACCCTAATTCGTTTTGCTGCAGTAATTTGAAAGAACAATGGGAGTTTGCGAAAAACCGAGCTATTGAAAGTCGACCCAATCAGAAGTTAGTTGTAGTCTTTGTCATTGTTGTTGTTGTTGTTTTTGTCCTAAGTTCAATTGCGAATAATTAGCAGAAGTTAGTTGTAGCTGTGTCTGTAACTTATCTGTGTCTGTAACTGAACTGTGTCTGTAACTGAAACTGAAGGATGAAGAACAATGTGTATTTTGCGAAGGTGGTGACTTATCTTTTCTGAACTGTGATTAAAAGGTGACTTAAGTTTGTGAATTGTGATTAAAAGGTGACTTATGTTCGACATACTGTGATTAAAAGGTTACTTAAGTTTGAACATTTTGTTACCCAACCGTTACTAAAATACAGAATACATCCGAAAACACATAATCCATAATAATCCATCAAAATCCAGAATACAGAATACATCCCAAAACATTGTCCATCTTATAATCCATAACTCAGAATACATCAACAACAGAACTCAGAATACATCAACAAAATCCAGAAACAAAATCCAGAATTCAGAATACATCAACAACAGAACTTGATGCTGCAATTTGCGAAAATGTTCCATTGGTGGTGTGTTCTTGACAGGTCAGCAATTCATCTTAGACAGCTCAATGATTAGCGACTTCGTTCCTTGTGGAGTGCGAGTCTGATCTGCATACATCTCCACAACAAAGTGGACATACTCTGAACAAAAAACAACACACTAGAGTCATGAATCTATCCAAAGAGGGTTTTGTATATAAAAAAATGGTGCTGATTATGATTCTCAGATCTCAGCCATCTATATGGACCCTAATTTTACCACTAAGCTTCAATGCAGCAGACCAACTATTATAATTAACCCACCAACATAAAGCAAATTAAACATTTAAAAAACTAATTTGTTCAATCTCATTCTCATCACTCTCACCCACTTCATCAATTAACTTCATCAAGTTTGTTCAATCGATTACTGCACATTTCATCGATTTAACAGCAGAATCATCACCACCACCCACTATCTTCACGGAAAACAACATATTATGCAGCAATTATGCAGCAATTATGCAGCAATTTACAACAATTATGCAGCAATTTACAACAATTATTGAATACACGCCCAAATACGAACATATTATGCAGCAATTTCATCATTTCGTACCGCAAACCAACATCAAAGCCCTAATCTTCAACTGAATCGAAGATTAACGAAGTAAAACAAGGTAGAAGAACACAAACCCAAATCCGAAAACAGAAAGAATGCGAAAAGCCACACAAACCGAAGTTCAATCGAAGCAAAAACACAAACTTACTTCCAGTTGCAGTTACGAAACGCAATGTCGCCGAGGAGGGTTCCTTCCGTGCTGCAAATCGACACTATTGGGGCGGAAGGAAGTCTGCAAGTTTCGGTTGGAGGGAATGGAGTGTGGAGATGGTTATCAAACGAGGGGGAAACGTTGCAAAGTGACAAGAGGGCATTATTGTCCTTTCAAATGTCTTCAAATCGTTTTAATTAGGTCATGTGCTGTGCACGTGACACTTTGACAGTCAAATTTGACGAAAAGTTCACGGAGTAACCTTTCAGTCACATCTTCAAACTTAAGTAACGTTTCAGCTACACAAAAAAAGATGAGTAACATTTTAATCACATGGGCCAAACATAAGTAACGGTTGAGGTAATTAACCCTATTTTTAATCCATACATGTTGGATCTCAACAAATTTTTCTCTCACGTCCATATCCATTTTGGATTGTACACAGAGTAAATAGGACACAATAAACCTACATGGGATACTCATAACGGGAAACAATTCAACGCCATCAAACGGAACAACCTTTTGATACTATGTTAAATTGTATTATCGAGGTCGAGCTACACCCAAATAGCAACAATATTAATGTTTGTTGTGTCCTGTTTACTTTGCGTACCAAAGTTTGGTCGATTTTGTATGTGAGAGGAGATTTGTTGAGTTTCAACCGTCTGGATTAAAAATGTTTGTGTTGTGCCTTAGATCTTTCATGGTGCGTGAGTGTTGAAGTATTCACCAATCACCATAAGTCCCACATCGGTAAGCTTCACAAATATAAGACACCATATATACAATAAGATTACTTTCTCTTATTATCAATTAGTTTTATTATGAAATTCAAAATATATAAAGTAATTAATGTTATTGCTATTTGCGTGTGGTTCATGGATCAATATTAAAATTTAGTGGATGCGCTCACATGTGATTGTTGTTTTAACATGTTTTTTTAAGGGTTAATTACCTCAACCGTAACTTATGTTTGACCCATGTGATTAAAAGGTTACTCATTTTTTTTGGTGTAGCTGGAATGTTACTTAAGTTTGAATATGTGACTGAAAGGTTACTCCGTGAAGTTTCCGTCAAATCTTACCGTTTAAATGTCACGTGCAAAGCACATGACCCAATTTAAACGATTTGAAGTCAATTGAAAGGATGATTATACCCTCTTGTCCAGAGTGTGTCAATTTTCAGCACGAAAGGAACCCTCCTCAGCGACATTGCGTTTCGGAACCACACCTGGAAGTAAGTTTGTGTTTTTGCTTCAATTGAACTTCGGTTTCTGTGGCTTTTCGCATTCTTTATGTACTCCGACTTGAGTTTGTGTTCTTCTACCCTGTTTCACTTCGTTAATGTTCGATTCGGTTGAAGATTAGGGCTTTGATGTTGGTTTGCGGTACGAAACGATGAAATTGTTGCATAATATGTTCCTATTTCTGTGTGTTTGTGCGATTTGCTGTAGATTGATGTTGAAGTTCAACTTGTAGGTTAGGGTTTTCTGTTGATATGCTTCGTACGTGTTGTAGGTTGTCGATTTGGTAACAAAATTTTGATTTTTATTGTGAAAGTTTGTTTTTTTACCTTTGTATATGTTGTAAGTACAACTGAATAAGCTGCTCATCCCCTCAATAGCACCATCATAGCTGGAACTAAGGTTTATGCAGTTTTACTTATTCTCCCTTAATACATTCTCCATTATATATGTACTTCCATAGTGACTTTGTTCGTTGCAGAATGCATCTCTGCTGGTAGTATCTCAGAAACATGAAAGTTCCAAGGACAATGAATAGAGATGCAATGGAATGTAGAAGAATGGAATCTACAGTCAGCAGAAACCACTAAATTGCATCATGGAGGACAAGATAATTGAAATGTTAATCTCAAGAGATATCCCTCAATTGGTGTAGAAGATAGCACCCAGGGAAGCTTGGCCTCATCATCAAGTTATAAGAACTGGTGAAATGTGCACAATTTAGCCAAACATTTTTCATAGTTGATCTACACAGTAGAGTAGAGTCGGGTTCATTTTGTACTTCCATATTTTGTTAGTTATGAAGGTTTGTTTTAACGGGACCTATTTTGGGATTATATGATGGATTATGTTTTCAGATGTATTCTAGATTCTGGATTTTTATGGATTCTGTGTTTTCGGATGTATTCTGGATTTTAGTCACAATTGGGTAACAAAATGTCCAAACTTAAGTCACCTTTTAATAACAGTTCACAAACTTAAGTCACATTTTAATCACAGTTCATAAAAGATAACACTTCATTTAACAACATGTCCACAAACATAAGTCACCACCTTCGCAAAATACACATTGTTCTTCATCCTTCAATTATAGACAAAGGTACAACTAATTTCTACTAATTGTTCGCAATTGAACTTAGAACAAAAACAACAACAACAATTACCAAGACTGCAACTAACTTCCGATTGGGTCGACTTTCAAGAGCTCGGGTTTTCGCAACATCCAATTGTTCTTTCAAATGTTTTTCTCTTTGTTGAAATTGCATCACTACAATCCGACCGTAAGGGCACATAGCTGGATCTTCCCAGTCAAAAAACCCACATCCGGGGTTCTGTACATACCTTAGATTTGCCGATTTAAGGTTAGAAAATTAGGCTTTACGGTTCAAATTACTGCAGCAAAACGAATTAGGGTTATCCACTGTCAAATTACCTCAAAATTGGGGCATCCATGGAAACAGTGAGATTAGGGGAAGAGATTGACCGAGATCGAACTTTTATACGATTGTCAGAACCCATAGGACAACATTCATCCGCAGACTTCATGGCTTCTGTCTTCAGTTATTCTCAATTGGGTTCTTCAGTTCTTCCTTCTTCTCAATTATCTTCGCGCTCAAACTTCTCCAGCAACCTAAGAACAAGCTGATGTTAAGTAGACAAACTGTCTAGGGTAGTTTCGGAACTTCAAAATACAACCACCTCTTGTGACAAGCACATGTGACTACTTAATGGGAAGAAATAACGACAGTTAGGTCATAGTAACGGTTCAGTCACATGTGTCAACATAAGTAACGGTTGAGCTCAAGTTTGAACGGTTCAGTCACATGTGCAAACATAAGTAACGGTTGAGGTAATTAACCTTTTTTTAATGTGCTATGTGATTTAGCGTAAAGTTATATGTTTGATTAATTAAATTAAATATATAAATGCAAATATTAATAAGAAGTGGTATAAATATACGACGGAAAAATATGTGAGTTGATGTAATTTATTTCTCTCTCTGTATGATGATTGTGCAATTTTCGGTTGTTGAGTGATTTGATCTTTGCAGGGGACAGAAACACCAAGTATTTTCATCAATCTACCCTACAAAGGAGGCGAGAGAACAAAATAAGAAGACTTCAAAAAGGGGGTGGAACATGGACGGAAGATGGGTATGAGATTCATGCTAAATGTGAACAATACTTCAGAAACATCTTTCGATCGGAAGGTAGTGTGGGTTAGGGGTGAGCAAAAAATACTGGTTGGACCGAGACCAGCCCGAGACCGGTCCAAGACCGGCCCGAATAAGACCGAGACCGACTAGGACCGAGACCGAGCGGGCGGGTTTTTTTCTTTAAAGTCGGGCTCAGTCTCGGTTTTTCCCCCCGAAATTACCGATTCGGACCGGACCGGCCCGAGTTTTACTAAAAACCTAAGAATACTAGAATAGTGAATACTAATTAGGGTCATTTTCTCCATTCTGAATTTGGGCTGAGTATAGGGCCCATCAGCGCTAGTTCCTTTTCGTCCGGCCCTCTACCCAATAAAGCTAAATGAAATTTCGTTCACTGGGTCTACAACTGGAGATGAGTCTCTTTTAATATGAATTTTCGTTTGTACCACACCGGTTTTTTCACGAACGAAACACGCTACTGCGTCTTATAAAGACGGACTCAATGAGCAACATACTTACCTGGACGGACTCAATGAGCGAACATGAAGGCTCATGGATTAGCTTGATTAGTTTGGTACTAGTTTGTACTGAATTTGGATGACTGGATGTATTTGGATTTGTAATAATTCAGTTTTTTTTTTTTTTTGTGGAATTTCGGTAATGGACCGAGACCGGTCCGAGTCAAGCAAGACTGACTCGGGCGGTTTTTTTAGACCAAACTCGGTCTCGGTCCTCCAAAGTGGAGGACCGAAATTTCGGGCTCGGGCTCGGTCTTGCCAAAAAGACCGTCCCGGCCCGCCCAAGCTCACCCCTAGTGTGGGTAATAGGGAGCAACTCGACAGTGTCCCAAATATCATAAACGACAGAGCCAACGGGATTCTTACTCGTAGGGTAAGCAGAGATGAGGTCAAGGAAGCTGTTTTCCAATTAGGAGGTGACAAAGCTCCGGGACCAGACAGATTTCCAGGGGTATTTTATCATCGTTTCTGGGACGTGCTCGGGAATGACATCTTCTCCACGGTAAACTCCTTCCTTGATTCGAATAGATTGCCTCTAGGATTTAGTTATACTGACATAGTGCTTATACCTAAAGTACCAAACCCGACAAAACCTATGCAATTTAGGCCAATAAGTCTTTGCAATTTCAATTACAAAATTATATCTAAAGTCCTTGCAAATAGACTTAAAAGAGTTCTCCCAAATATTATTACCCCATATCAAAGTGCTTTCGTATCTGGCAGGTTCATTCACGATAATATACTTATTGCTCACGAACTTTTCCATCATATGAGAATGAATAAAAAGGCAAACAGGGAAGAGTGTGCGATCAAGCTGGACATGAACAAAGCTTTTGATAGAGTAGAATGGAACTTCGTGCTGGACTCGCTCAAAACACTGGGATTCGCTGAGAGGTGGTGCACCTGGATCAAAGAGTGAGCCTTGGGTCCCGAGCGGGCCGAATGCACAATTGATCTGTCTCACGCGTCGGAGAGCCGTGGTAAGCACCGAACAGACCAACCAAGCTGAGGCTCCAACAGACACGGATAGGGAGCTGAACAACATGAGAGTCGAGGAGTTGATATCCAAAGATACGGGTCGGTGGGACCTTAGACCGATTCAGGCCGAAATCTCGGAACGCGATAAACAAGCCATCCAGTCGATATATCTCAGCCACACCGCCACGAAGGACACCCCCGACGTTGTTACGTTGCCCATCCACACGCTACACTCTTCAAAACGATGCCGCATCATCGCCTCAACGTTAAAAAATAGGGGTGAGCTCAGGACGTTTTTATGGGAGAAAAAAAACAAGACCGAAATTTCATAATCATATTTGGAGAACCGAAATTGAATTCGTCAAAAAACACATAAAAAACGTCTGAATCGATCTTGTTTGACTCAAATCGGTCTCTGTATTTGATCGATTTTTTGCTAAAAAAAATATATAAATAAATCAAGTATCAAACATACAATTAAAACACACAAACATACATAACACACAATAATTTTTAGTGTTAATTACTTAAATGGTTACACATATTTGCCCATTGTGCAGACTTGTTACATATGTTTCAAATTGTGACTAACTTATTTTGCTGCGTGACTGAATGGTTACACATTTTTTTTACAGTGTGATTAATTGGCTACTCTATCATTAGTAGTTACTCTTTTCCGTTAATTATTATTTTAACATATTTTTTTATTGATCAAATTACTATTATACCCTCAATATGTCTTATGTGTTCTTCATGTTGTTCTTAATTTATCCTTCACTATTCTTCATCTTCCATGGCAGAATCAGAAATCACAGTTGAATAGTTGAAGAAATTCTCTTCTCTCAGTTTGAGGATGTGGGTTTTGTGTAGTTCCCTTCTCTATGTTCTTCTCAACTTATGCCCAAAAAAACTGATGTCCACCTGTTGCTCGAAAAACTTGGTTGCAAACATGTTCTCATCAAATTACTCGGCATAAGGGTGGTTCTTGGGGACAAATTTACGATACTGACTGGACTCTCCGCCTCATTCGTCTTCGTCATCAGAGTGTAGATAATCCCTTGACAGAGGTACATACGGAAGTCCGTCAGCTCCTCCTTCACCAATTCATCATAAACCTTTAATGCTTCTCCATAGTTACCCTCAAAGACTCTCACTTAAACCATTAGAAGCTTGAAGTCCCTCACATTGGACTTCACCAAAATCTGCTAATTCGGAATTACAAATGTAGATGTAGAGGTCGAATTTCAGCAAAGGTCATTCAATTTCTTCACGTTTGAGCTCAATCAAGCGATGAATGACCTGAATTGCTTCTTGGATCTTTTTCCCTTTGATCTTGACCTCCATCAATGCCTGGAGTGACTGTACGTCGTTCCCGCACTGACTAAACAAATCCTCCATGACAACTTCATGTTATTCGATTGAAATTTCGAATCCCTTTATGGACTCCATCAATGACACTGGAGCAGATGGAACTCAGAAGAAGCCGCTGGGGAAGATGGAGCCCAGAAGAAGCTGATGGAGCAAATGCAGCGCTGAAGATCCTCCTCCTTCATAAGTGGCGTGAACAACAAAGATAGTTTAGGGTTAATAAGTTATGAAAATATGAGTAATATTGTCATGAGTAATAAATAACAGTGATTTTTGACGATTAACAGTAGAAAAACCAATTATTCACATAACAAAACCAATTAATCACATTTTGAAACATGTGTAACCATTTTGAACAATGACCAAATATGTGTAAGAAATTAAGTAATTAACTTTAATTTTTATTAATTCAAACATACAAACACAATAAACCAAGTATCAAACATAACATAAATTGGCGACGAAATGTTGAACGGGAACTCATAATAATATACCAAATCCATACATCAACATCTACTCATAACAGCATAACAACAATGAGAATTGGGGGACGAACTGCTAAGCGCGAACAAATCCAAATATACTCATATCAGTGTAAAACTAAATCCAAATCATACACGAACTAACCCAATCTACTGCGAGATGTGTAGAGTTATGGTTGCAAAATGATGCGTCTTGAGAAAAGAGAGTTCTTGACTGTTTGAGAAGGATGGAAGGACAGTGGGAGGACGAGATGGAAGAGAGTAGGAATAAGTGAGAGGAAAGAGACTGCTTAGTGAAGTGCTGCTGCGGTTGCATGAGAAATGCTGTCGAATTAGGGTTTTGAAGTACTATTGTCTGCTGCTTACTGTTGTGTTTAAACTTTTACATACTTAAATCAGATCGGGTCATTCATGAATTTGACCTTAAAAATTGAATTCGCACCCAACTTATAGGAAAAAAATATGTCCATATTGACTCAGTTTTACGGTGCGTTTGTTTGACGGAATTCGAAATACGGAATAAGAATTGGGAATACGGAATAGGAGTTAAGAATATGAAGTTGTTTTTTTGGTGGAATTGAATAGAACGGAATAAGGAATTCTGTTGTTTCTTTGGTGGAATTGTGTACGGAAAAGGAATGGAATGTGGTAAAATGACATATTTGCCCCTCTTTGTATATGTATAGTATATAATAAAAATAATTTGTATTAATTAATTATAAAACTTTAAAATATTAAAAACATTTATAAAAAAAAAATAAATTTAAAAATGATTTTTTTTTTTTTTTTTAAAAAGACCAACTTATTAATTCTATTTTTAAAAAATAAAGAATGTAAACATGACCACATACATAATACATCTTACATACATAACACAAAATGTTGTTAGTCACCACATACATTACACAAAACGTGGGTTTGTCCTTAATCAAAATTATACATACATGTATATCCGATGAAACTATGATAAATCTACATCTTAATTGCCCGCAACCACTCGAGTCGGTTGGCAGGCGCCATCCCAAAAAATACCAGAACACTTTTCTCCTTAGTGAAGAACAGATTGTGCGCCTTGTGCACATCCTCCCTCGTGACACCGGGAAGACTACAAACCGCTTCATCCACTAGCGATAGGTGTTTGTCAATTGCATCTGCTAACGAAACTGTCTCCCTTAACGACTCTGATATCATGAATCCAACATTGTTCATCTCTGCACACAGATGTTGCACGTCCTCACTAACTCTCTTCCTTTTACGACTTGAAGCCGTGTGACCTTGTGACTGACCTTGTGACTGACGTGCTGCAGAGTCTCGTGCTGATTCTGGGTTCGGATCAACCCAGAATCGATCAATTACTTACTTCTATACACAATTAACAACATATTTCAGCTCAATGTAAACAGCATAACGAACAAGAACAACAAATCGGAAAACCAGCTATATACTTAATCGGAAATCAGCTCAACAAACAGAAACCAAAACCAACCATTCTACTAAAACGAAAACGAAGAACAATTGAAGAAACACTAACCTGTTGTCGAAGAACAATCGAAGACGCACATAATCGAGCGGAAGCAGCTGCTGGAATCGAAGAACAACAGAACGAACGCACTGCGGATGCTGGAAAGAGCTTCGGTTAAAGCCAAATCAAAATCCGACAAAGGGGTCGGTGGAATTGAAGCTGAATCAGAAGTAATCGATGGTAAATTGAATTGGGTTGGTGAGATTTGAGAGATTGGAGATGAAGAATTGAAGATCTGCGAATTGAAGAAGAGGATCTGCGATCTGTCAATCAGAAATCAGCGATGGCACGGTCGTAATTTCTTCAAAATGGCGAGGGCAATTCGGTCATTTGGCAGCTGAATCAGGATTCCGACCCGTGTGGGCTTAGGAAATCCGAGGTTTTTACCCGGATTCCCTAAGCCCGGACCGCCCGGATTCCATTTCCAAGTAATGGCCAATTCCTTGAAACGAACATGGGCTTACGGATTCCGTAAGCCCAAATCCGTGGCCATTCCTTGAAACGATCCGTAAGTCCAAATCCGTGGCCATTCCTTGAAACGAACGGGCCATTAAATTCGGAAATGACTTTTCGGAATTGTCTCACACATTTCTTTTTATGGAATTTGGTCCAATAGTATATTTTGCTGACCTATTCAAAAGTTACCTTTTCAGTCTCCCTCCCTCGCGTAAATTCAAATTCTATCCTCTCTTGCTACGAAATGTTTTAAATTCCCGCCCATTTCTACCTAATAGTTTCCCAGTTCCCCAAATCGCCCCTCCACATAAATCCCGCCTCCCCACTAGTCACTCCCTCTCTGGAACGCTACCGCCGCTCTCTCTCTCTCTCTCTCTCTCCCCATTTTCCGATCGTCTTCTCCGGCCGCTGTTCCGTACCGATGCCGACCAAGCGCAAGTCTTCGCTTAAGGCAGTTCCAGCTACGCCTACGCCAAAGAAAGTGAAGACAGAAGCACCACTGGATTCCGAACCGAGGAAGCTTAGATCGGTCCGGGCTGCTACCGAGGAGGAGATTATCGAGCCAGAGAATGTGGAGGAGGAGGTAGAAGACCGGATTGACGACGGAGAATGTGAGGAGAGTGACGTACAGTACATGTCCAAAAATTCTGGAGGTTCAAGGTCCGCTAGGGGAACGAGAACAGACAAGAAGGAGAAAAGTCAGCTGTTGAAGCCCCACCAGCGCGGCGCTGGAGATGATGGCGGTAAGAAGGTCCTGCTAGATGAGAGTGAGGGAGAGTCGTCGGAGTTCAAGTTCATTGGGGATCCGATTCCGGACGAGGAAGCTCGCCAGAGGTGGCCCCAGAGATACCAGGTAGCTGTAAGTACTCTATTTTGCTTTTGCTAAGAGAAAATGAATGAACTGAGTGAGCCTGTTTTTCAGCACTGTAGAAATTAGGAAATAGAAGAAATGCTATCTGTTTGTTGGTCTTCGTAATTTCTATAGACTGATAAACCTCTCTAATTTTTATTGTTTTGCAGAAAAAGAAGAAAGTGTCCGGTGCGAGGTAACGGCTCTTGCACTTTTTTCGGTCGTTATTCTTGATTCTCACTGAATAACGTTTGCTGTTTTATTTTTCGTATAGTGCGGATGACGAGGAGCATGTACAGGCGAAACGCCACTATATGCGTGCTGAAGTTGATGGAGTTGTTTATAACCTCTATGACCATGCTCATGTGAAGGTGAGTTGGCTAATTCCTTTTTAATATATATTGCTGAATTTTTTCTATGCTGAGATGTCAACGGATTGATCTAGGACTGGGTGCCATATGTGCAGCATCAATGGTTGGGCATATAGATGACAAATGTTAAACTGAGCTTCCTATAAAGAAAATTTCATAGACAGAAATAGTATGTATGTAAAAACACTTGAATATGGCTCCAAGATGTGTGCTGTTGGATCTAATTCTTATGAATTAGTAAATAATGCAATTTATTTGGTTGTGTTGATGAGACTAGGGTTGGATAATGCAAAATGTGATTGATGAAGTTAGTTGAAGTGTTATGAAAATGAGTAGTGCCAAAAATTAAATAAAGTGTAGTGTATCTTATGGTGGATTATTGAGCCATTGCATTTGAAAAATCATATTTAATCATCACTTCTAATACTCATTCTTGGTGGCTACATTTTAAATCCTTTGTGTTTGAATTTTGATGCTTGATGTCATGTACAGTTAACTTTATGTTATCGTTTTCTTTAAAAAAAAAATGATATTTTGTTTTGCTATCTACGATGGATCATGAAGGGTTATCGAGCTTTTCAGTAGACTAAAATCATTTTTTCCCAGTCATTCTTGTACTTTGTAGTACTTTTTCAAAGCTTTCAACCAAGGTCTCTCAATGAGCTTGCTTATTCAATAATCTAACTTCTAATGCGGATAGTTTTTTGAGTTATTCTTAACAAAATAACTCAACTATGATTCGTTATATCTTCTCTCTAGGCTAGCTCGGACGAAGAAAATTACATATGCAGAATTGTTGAATTTTTTGAAGCAGTAGATGGTTCCCTTAGCTTCAGAGCTCGTTGGTTTTATAGAGCTTCTGACACAGTAAGTACAAAACTGATAAATTTGGTTGTACCATTTAATTGTTTTTTATAATGTTTCAATAATCATTTTGTATAATTCAGGTCTTGAAGCAAGTGGGTCATCTTATTGATGCCAAGCGTGTTTTCCTTTCAGAAATCCATGATGATAACCCTTTGGACTGTTTAGTCCAAAAGCTAAACATTGTGAAAGTTCCACTGAATGTATGGGTTGCAACTTATCTTTTCATTGAACAGTTCGAGTTATAAACTTGGAGTGATGTGGTCTTGTCTATCCAGGTGGATTCGGCGGCAAAACAAGCTACTGTTTCAGAATGCAACTTCTACTATGACACTTTGTATCTTTTGCCTTACTCTACCTTCGTGAATGTCCCTGAAGGTTGTGATCCAAACTTATACTGAACATGTTTGCCAATACATTTTTAAGAAAATTACTTATATTGTGACTTTATGCTGTGATTCTTAAACTTTCTCTTTTGAAGCTGTAGATGAACAAAAGGATGGTAATGAGAGCAATTCTACTCTCTCTAGCGATGTTGACATGTCTGTCCCAAGCACCGAGGTGAACTCTGCTAATGCTGGTGTAAAAAGTAAAAATGATGAGATTCGGATGCTTGATATGTATTCTGGATGTGGAGCCATGTCTACAGGAATATGCCTTGGTGCCAATCTTGGTGGTGTAAATCTTGTTACGGTATTGGCCAATTAAATACTTTCAGCCGTTTGATTTACTTAAGGATGAGCTACGAATATATGTACCATGTTTAATGGTTTCTTTGGCGTATTAAAATTGTGGAATTTTCTCGTTTCTTATAGAGATGGGCTGTAGACATAAATGAGTATGCTTGCAAGAGTCTCAAACTCAACCATCCGGAGACTGAGGTAAAAAACATTATGAGTTGGGATATGATTTTTTCCTAATAAGTTACACTAGTGAATAAATGATAATAATGCCATTAATCTCAGGTTCGGAACGAAGCTGCAGATGATTTTCTAACCTTATTAAAAGAGTGGCAGAAATTGTGCACTGCAGTTGGACTAGTTGAGGGTGGTGATAAAGATCGATATGCAAGTCTTTTTGCTGAAGATGATGACGATGATAGTGGAGAAGAGAATGATAACAATGATGATAGCGGGGATGAAGATGGAGAGGTTTTTGAGGTTGAGAAAGTTATCGATATCTGCTATGGAGATCCAAACAAAATCAAAGAGCGTGGACTTTACTTAAAGGTACATGTAAATTTAATACATGTTCACTTTGCTGCAAGTTTACTTGAATAATCAAGAAAAGGAGTTCCAAGATATTAGTACGATTTCCATAAATTAGCGCTTAACTATCTTTTTATATCATTTTCAATAATCAATGTGTAGTTCATAAAAATTATTTATCAACAAAAGGAAAGATATGAAATTTAGAAAGTGGACACTTTCATTTGATTTTTTTATGGGATTTTTCTCTAGTTGTTACTTGGCAAAGTAGACATTTTAGATGCTTTATTTGTTTGCTTCTAAGACTGTTTTGGCAGCTACTAAAACTATCTGCCTGACTTTGAAATTTAGCAAGAGGAATCTACTTGGATTTGATAAAAATCATCAAATTTATTTGTTTATACATGTGTTTGTTGGTTAGTCATGTTTTCAAATCCTCGTGAATGCAGTGCCTTTGTATTTTAGCAAGTGGAATCTACTTGGATTTGATAAAAATCACCAAATCTATTTGTTTATACGTGTGTTTGTTGGTTAGTCATGTTTTCAAATTCTCATGAATGCGGTTAATTGATTATCTAGCTAAGATGTGTGAAATACATGTTTTACTTTACTTTTCTTATGTTATCTCTTCTAGGTAAGCTGGAAGGGTTATGGACCTGAAGAAGACACTTGGGAGCCGATAGATGGCTTGAGGTATACTTAGGTTTATATATGTTGCATGATGGTCTTTACTATATTATTTCTCCACTCTGACAGCATATCTTTCATCAGCAACTGCGGAAAAAAGATCAGAGAATTCACTGTTAATGGCTACGATAAAAAGATGCTTCCGTTGCCGGTAGGTGTTTACGATAAAAAGATGCTTCTCTTGTGTGTTTTGGTCTTAAATTGTGTTTTCAATGCTTTGGTTCTTCTGTCTCTCAGGGTGATGTTGATGTTGTATGTGGAGGCCCTCCATGTCAGGGTATTAGTGGTTTCAACCGCTTCCGTAACAGAGAAGATCCTTTGGCTGATGAAAAGAACAGTCAATTGTTAGTATACATGGGAGTTGTTGAGTATCTGAAGCCTCGGTTTGTCTTGATGGAAAATGTAGTCGATTTGGTCAAATTTTCAGACGGGTATCTCGGACGTTACGGGTTGGGGCGTCTTGTTCAAATGAACTACCAAGTCCGTATGGGGATTATGGCTGCAGGATCGTATGGGCTCCCCCAGTTTCGCATGCGTGTTTTCCTTTGGGGAGCTCGCCCATCTGAGGTACAACCATATATAATCCCTCATCTTTAGTTCAATACATTCAAGTATGAGCATTAAACTTTTTAGTTGGATCAAACATTTCGACAAGCACGCATAGCAATATTGGCATTTACACATCACGCGGAGAAACATACATTTGTATTAAGTTCACTAGCATAAACAGCAATCTAACGTAACCGTATTAATTATCTGTTGTAGAGTTTGCCACAGTACCCGCTCCCAACTCACAATGTAGTTTTAAGGGGAAATGTACCTGTGGAATTTGAGGTATGAACATCAATCATTTTTATTCTGTTTTGGCTTGAATTTTGTGCGTGCAGTCTAAATATAATCTTGTTGCTTGCAGAATCATACGGTTGCTTATGATGAAGGCTATTCCCTGAATCAGTTGGAAAAGAAGTTACTTTTAGAGGATGCAATTTCAGACCTTCCCGAAGTAAGCTGATATATGCGATATATATTAATTGAAACCATTGTTACGTGTGATTTGGGATGTTCTATTAATTGAAAGTACCATTTCTTAGGTTGGAACTTATGGAGCTCAGGATGAAAGTGCTTATGATCAGCCTCCGAAGACTGATTTCCAGAAGCTTATCAGATTAACCAAAGCAGGTTGGTTCACCACTTCTTTTTATGAAGTCATTGAAGGGTTGGAAGCTATCCCCGTTGTCCATAAGAGTAGCATTGGTTTAAAGTTGATGCTTGAAAACTATCCTTGGTTAAACTAAATGTTTAGCCACAGAGAAAAAAAGCTATGTTCTAATTACAGTTGGTGTATTCCAATTTCACAATACCATATAATTGTTATTCTGCAGCATTGATGGGCTCTGCCCCTGAAGAACTACATCAGGTCCTATATGATCATCGTCCTCTTGAATTAAATCAAGATGATTATGAACGTGTATGCCACATTCCTAAGAAAAAGGTTTGTATATTATTCTATTTTGTGTGGCAATCTCAAGATATCTGTTAAATATATTTGCCCAAATTGAATCATTTCACTGTATTTTGATCCAAAAGGGAGCCAACTTCAGGGACTTGCCTGGAGTTCGAGTTGTCAACAACAAGGTTGAACGCATTCCTGGTACAGAACCGGTCTTACTAAAATCAGGAAAACTCTTGGTAATATAGTAACTTTAATATGTTCTTTTTTCTTCTTCTTTGTTGCTCTAATCACAGTTGTATTTGTTGTAGGTTCCTGATTATGCCATAAGTTTCGTTCGTGGTTCCTCTACAAAGTAAGTTACAAACAACTCCCACTCTTTGTGCTGAACACATTTTACATCCGAAATTTTGAATTAACCTTACCCCATTGTGAAGGCCTTTTGCACGTCTGTGGTGGGATCAGACTGTCCCAACGGTTGTCACCCGAGCTGAGCCCCACAATCAGGTACCTATTATCTCTTGATCCATTAAATTGTACCCAAATATTCCAGTGGAGAAATAGTATGTTACATGGTGATCTCAATATAGGCTATACTGCACCCTGTACAAGATCGTGTCCTCACTATTCGGGAAAATGCTAGACTTCAGGGATTCCCTGATTACTACAAACTTACAGGTCCTGTTAAAGAAAGGTAATTCTGCAGCACTAGCAGCATTCTATTATGCTTTATACCATACCATCTTCCCTTTTATTAAGTTACCAATTCCATTTTTGTGTATGTCTGTATGCATATATCAGATATATTCAAGTTGGTAATGCGGTGGCAGTTCCTGTGGCTCGAGCGCTAGGATATACCTTATCTCTGGCATTGCAGGGGAAGTGCAGTGACTCTCCATTGATTCAATTGCCTCCTAAATTTTCTTTTAAGTTGGATTCAGTGTCTTCATCCATTGATGCTGATGCTTCTTAGTTTGTAGTTTGAGGAAGACTTGATTCTGTTTTAATGATATTGTAGGCGGCGTAGATGAATTAATCTTATGGGGAGAACTTGAGATGATAAGCATGAAATTCGCCTGTCAAAATTGAAGGTATTATGCAATTTTCATGAGTATGGTTTCATTGCTTTGTTCTTTAACCAAATATCTCGGGTTCATACCTTTTAAGAAGAAAAAAATATATGTAAAACTGAAGTATGCGATTCAATGAAGGTTATTAATTCCTTCCCTATTCTTTACTGTAGTTGGTTCTTCAATTGTTATTTTTAGGATTAATAATCTTAATGGTTACATATTTTTACTAAATGTGTTTAATTGGTTATATATATTTTTTTGCGTGATTAAATTGTTACATATATTTAAAGATGTAACTATATAGTTTATGTTTGAATATATTTTTAAATGCGTTAGTCTATATTTTGAATATATTTTTAAATTATTAAATGTTTATTTTGAATATATTTCGATTTTTAGGTATCGAAATCCAAAATAGATTTTTGGGTATCTAATCTAAAAATTAGAGTTTCTAGAGTGTGAATACTCGAGTTTTGTGAGCGAGAAGGAGAGAAAGTTGGTTTCTCTGTGCTAAACTAACTTCATATTATGCACTTAATTTGCACTGAGGGTGGAGGAATATGAGTTGGACAATGAAAACCTAGATTTTTTTATGGACACAATTGATTTTGTGTTAGAAACCTCCAAAAAGGATGCTTTAGGGTTTATGGACATGATAAACTATTATTAGGTAAGATTAATAGTAAGTAAATTTTTCTTATGTATTAAATTATATCATAATTAGATAATATATTAATTAATACTATAATGTATTAACTAATACATAGGTATTAATTAATACATATTATTATTTTTAATTAAATATTATATTAATTAATACTAATACATGATTAATACCCTAATTAAACACTCCCTTAGTATATTAAGTACAAATTAATATTTCTCATAAGTTAATAAAATTATATGTAAGCAAGCTAATAAGTTACATATTACAATTTTTATTTTAGTTAACTGTCCCAGTCTTGGTCATGAATTCTGTACGGACATTTCATTCTCAAATTAACATGTATAACTTATCCATTACACCTAGGTCTCCATCAAAACCCTAAACCCCACTGTGCCCACACAGCTTAAGCCTTAAGGAATTGACGATTAATTTGAGGTTCATATATATAATAATTATGACCAAAATATATATATATATAGGGAGATTCTATTTGCAGACTATCGACTACTAAATACAGACCACTTTTATTAAATGACTAAAATACCCTAATAATTTTTTACATATTTATCCTTACTTATTTTAAAAATAAAATAAAATTGCTAAATAAAGACCACTTATTATTTTTTACTATCTTTTACTTTTATATTCAAAATTATTACCTCATTTATTAAACTTAATATACTTAATTATTACCAATTATTTTACCTTGTACAAAAAAACAATTGTAACCTCCTTCTCCGATCAAATTTTGATCCAAGTTCAATCTCCGTAGTTCTCAAATATTGAGCAACCGCGTCGAGCAAACGATTCACCAGCCAACCGATGCACCTGCCGCAAATCAAACGGAAATCAGCTGCACCAGCCGTAAATTACTCTACGACATCCTGCTGCCAGCAAATCAGCAACTGTGTCGGTACGTTCGCTTAAATTAGTGTAGGGTTTAGAAAAAAAATCGTCAAAGCTCGGTTGCAGTCGGCCATGGCGGAATCGGTAAGACCTTATCGATTAAGGATTTAAAAATCGACAAGACCTTACCGATTTATCTTCCAGAAAACGGCACGGTGTTACCGATTCCGCCATGGCCGACTGCAACCGAGCTTTGACGATTTTTTTCTAAACCCTAGACTAATTTAAGCGAACGTACCGACACAGTTGCTGATTTGCTGGCGGCACAATGTCGTAGAGTAATTTGCGGCTGGTGCAGCTGATTTTCGTTTGATTTGCGGCAGGTGCAGCTGGTGGCTCGGTTGCTCAATGGAGAAAGAAACTATGGAGTTGGATCAGAATTTGATCGGAGAAGAAGAAGGTTACAATTGCTTTTTTTGTGCAAGGTAAAATAATTGGTAATAGTTAAGTATAATAAATGAAGTAATAATTTTGAATGTAAAAAAAAAGTGGTCTTTGTTTAGCAATTTTGTTTTATTTTTAAAATAGGTAAGGACAAATATGTAAAAAGCTATTAGGACATTTTAGTCTTTTAATAAAAGTGGTCTGTATTTAGTAGGCGATGGTCTGCAAATAGAATCTCCCATATATATATAATAATTTGAGTAGTCTAGTTGGATCGAATTTTTTACTATTTCAGTTGAAGATGTATATTTTTTCTTCATACAAATATTCGATTAAAAACCTGTATAAAAAGAAATAAATACTCCGTTTATATTTGAATCGATTTTTATAACCTTCAAAACTAAAATGATCATTAAAAACCAAGTTAGATAATAAATCGAGTAAATAATGTTTTCATGATTTTTTATTAAAATCAATTGAATATTAATTATAAATTTATATAAGTATTAATTGTCGGGCCAAAACGATTCAAAAACCTAAACCAAGCCGCCTGGACCAGACCACCGAATGGAGTACACAAGGTCAATTGCGATGGAGCGTGGGAGGCGACTACACTACGAGGAGGCACAGGTATCATAGCCCGGGACTCAAGCGGAAAGATGGTCGCGGGGAGGAACTCCAGAGGAAGAGCAGCAACAGCTCTCATAACCGAAGCAATGGCGGTGATGCATGCAGTGGAACTTGCGGTCCACCACGGGTGACCGGATGTCATTATCGAAATTGACTCGCAGATCGTCATCAACCGGTTAGAGAACCCGAACCAAGGTATGGAGTAGGAGATTGAGCGCATTTTGATGGATACATTGTCATTAGCTACGCGCATACCTCACGTTAGATGGCAATTTGTTAGGAGAAGCTCTAATAGATGCGCTAATTGGATTGCGAGGCAATCCAGACAGGGGATGTGTCCGATCAACTGAACATTCATACATCCTTCTTCCCTAGTTTCATTATGTATGTTGGATAATCAGTTTATGGATTCGGTGCAATGAATGAATATGATTATTGGAAAAAAAAACAAAAAAAACAAAACCAATAGTATGTATATTTTCAATCTAGTATGGTTCAAACGGACACTTGGTCCAACAGTATCGCCCTTACTTGAATGATAGAGGTTCCGAGATCGATTTTCGACATGACCCAATATTATTCCTTGGATAACAAAAAAAAATATTTTCACCCGATTTTAAAAGTATCCGTATGTTTCTTTAACCCCTACCAACTACTACCCTCAACTTATGAGAGGGCTCAGTCGAATCTCGTTCTCTCTAACCAGAGCCTCAGGTTGGTTCTGACTAGAGCCATGACCCGTGGCTTTGGTCGGAGTCAGAAAGGGCTTTATCGGAGCTCTCGGTGGTCCGATTTGGAGCTACCTAACCTAACCTCAACTGAGACATCGGTGGTGTGTCGCCGATAACCACCTAGCTACGTGGGTTTGTTTTCAAAAAGTATAACATGACAAAGACAAATACATTGTTTCTACTGACGTTGTACCAAATCAGTTTTGGTTTGTCTTCATGGATATCCAATCGAATTAGTGATTTAATTAATTAATAAATCATAAGTAGGTTTCAATTATTGCGTGTGTATTTATAAAATATATATAATTTTTCTTATAAGATTTCGATTATGTTGGAAGATTAATCGCTGTTTCAAATTATTTTGCCTTTAATGTATATATATAAATTAATACTAATAACACTTATTTTGGAAAAATTGATATTGTTAGAAATAATTATTTATTCATTGTTATTTGAATTAGAGGTTAGTTATTTAATACGATAATATATATTTAAAATGTTTTACAATAGGAGTTGTATAAGTGGTTGTTATTTATTTATTAATTGGGTTAATTCGATATATAATTTAAATTATTATTAACTAAATCCTCTAGTTTTTCCTTCTCTTTTTTTTTTTTTTTTTTCTTTTGGTAATATATTATTAGAAGAGTGGTGCATACGTCAGTCAACGCGGATTTTTTTTCCAATCAGTCTTCGATTCTATGTATTATCTATGTCTTATCTTAAGTTTACTAATCAAAATTGATTGCCTTTTTATTGCTTCTAGAAGTAGGGCTGCGTGGTGATTGGTTCTTTCTTTTCTTTTTTGGAATATTAATTTCATAAAAAAAATAAAGATTTTACAAACTATATATTATTTACATAATAAAATATAGTCACAAATTATCTTGTACGGTTTACACATTACAATTATAAAAAGGTTAAATACATGATAAATTACTATTCTGAATTTTACTTTTTGTAAAAAGTAATACCTAAACTATGACGGTTGACATAAATTGTTGTCTCTGATAAATTTTCTGTTAAATATGGACGAAAAATGATGACAATACGTGATTGATCCATAATTTTCAAAAAATATATTATTTTTAAAATATAGTAGAACTATAAAAAACAATTAAGAAAAATTAAAAAATTAATAGAGAAAATATGAGTTATATATAATATTTTTATTAAAAATAAAAATAAAAAATAATTAGTTTTTCTTTTATTTTCAATAAAAATATTATATTAAAAATTCTTATTTTTCTTAATAATTTTCCTAATTTTTTAGGTATTTAAGTAGCAATTTTTAAAGTGTTCAAAATTAGTATATCAATTTGATTATTAACCCTTATAAACTAAATATTTTATTATATTCTCAATGCGAAATTTAAAAAAATAAGAATTATTATTATATTTGATTAATCATTGACTTTTTGGTCAACCGTAAAGTGCTTCTTCTTATCCTTCAAATTGAAGTTCAAATTGATCAACAAATTCAAACTTCTCATCCCCTTAGAAGTCTCTAGAGAACTTACCTCATTAATATTCATCAAACCCTCCTCCTAAGAGCTTAAAAGCCATCTCTTCTATCTCCTTCCCCTCATTGTTTCTCTGCAACACAACAACACAAACCCTAACCCTAATCATTCAGATTACAGAAGAATTAATGGGGAGTTTAGTGGGTCACGTCGTTCCCGGGTTAGGGTTTCTGTTAATCGGGTTATGGCACCTCTTCAACAGCATCAAGCTCCACCATGTCAACCCCAACCCCACCACCTTTCCACCATGGTTTCCAACCTCTAGGGTTAAGTACCTAGAGCTCTACCTCATCATGTTTGGCTCTTCCATGTCCATAGCCATGGAGCTTTTCATCGCCCCCAGAGCACACCAACCCTTTGACCTCGACGGCACCATCCCCTCTAACCACCTCCACAACTTCGAACACTCCACCATCTCCCTCACTTTCTTCACCGCAGCAGCCACCGCCATCCTCCTCGACCGAACCAACTCCAAGGCTCAGCTCCCTCTGACTCAACTCGCAGCCTCCATAGCTTTCGCTCAACAATTCCTCCTCTTCCACCTCCACTCATCGGACCACCTCGGAGTGGAAGGCCAATACCATTTGCTCCTCCAAATCATCGTCTTCGTCGCTCTCTCCACCTCTCTCATCGCCATTCCTCTACCCAAAAGCTTCTTAACCAGCTTCGTAAGATCTTCCAGCATAGTGTTTCAAGGTGTTTGGTTCATCTTCATGGGGTATATGTTATGGACACCTGAGCTCATGCCCAAGGGCTGTTTCCTCAAGTTAGAGGAAGGTCACGATGTGGTCAGGTGCCATAACGACGAGGCACTGCATAGAGCTAAGTCTCTTGTGAACATGTCGTTTAGTTGGTTCTTGGTTGGCATCATGGTGTTGTCGGTCTCATCGTACCTTGTTCTTGAGAAAGTTTATGGCGACAGAGCTGAGTATGAACCGATCATGAAAGGAGAGGTCGAGCTTGGGGAGTACAGTGATGATGTTGAGTCGCAGAAGAGCGAACACGGTCACTCGAACCAGTTCGAACCGATAGAGTCGGGGAGGTAAGGCATGAAGGAGACAAGGATCGTTTTCAAGAAAATATATATATATATATAGTTTTTTATTTCATGTTTTGTAAGGTTGGTTGTTTTTTTAAAAAGTAGGCACTGTCACAACTTTTTTTGAAAAAGTAAGTATACTGAAAAAATATTTAGCAAAATGTATATAAGCGCTAATGGGGGTTGCGTTTTTCAAAAAACGTCACACTAGGGGTAGTGTTTTTTACAAATACATTTTGCTAAAAATTTGGACAGTGACTACTTTTTAAAAAACTTGTTTTTTTCATGTTTTTTAAGGTTGGTTGGACTTGATTGATTGGTCAAAATAATGTTGGATTAATGAAGACAAGGAAGGGTAGGGGATAAGTGCATCTGGTTGGCTCGAAGAGTTTGACCAAAGGATTGGTGTTTTCTTTTTTAATATTGTTATTATTTGTGCATGTTTGTATATTATATATATATATGTATATAAAAAAGTGCATATGTTTTACCTTTTTTTCCTGGAGCTAATTCGGCTAATGTGAAGTGAAATCCAACAAGCAAAAAATACAGTGGTTTATAATTATATTTTATTATTTGATAACGTGAGAGAATGGAACGTGGCCAATTAATTTTTTAGGTTTAATATTAATTTGATTGTTTTTTTTAATTCAAATCTTTAATACTTTATCATAATTTTGAGGTTGTAGAAGGTATAGGAAGAATTAAATAATTAAGTAATATTATACTTTTCTAATAACGTATAGACATATTTGTTTTCATTTTACTATAATTTTATATTATTTTGAATACATATAAATATATTTATTGGTTATATTACTATACTACTTTTTTTAGTATAATAATCGAAGAATCATATTTTTTATAGTTCTTTTTACCGAATCGAAGAATCATATTTTTTTTTTATAGTTCTTTTTTATACGCTATTCTATATAATTAAGGTATTTTATTGTAACAAATTAATCAATAACACCTCATTTTTTCTTTTTATATGCTAATTTATAACATATTTTTTACAAAATACAAATTCATAACATAAATTCTTATTTCAATACACTTTTTTTTGGGGTCAAATTATTTCAACACACTTTGTAGAACTCTTTTTTAACTTATTATTATTAAATTATTCTAAATATTGACTAATATCCATCTGTTCTATGAGATGTGAGATATCCATAAGAAAATTAAATATTAAAAAGAACACTAAATAAAATCATAACAATTAACAAAATCAAATGTAGCTTTCTCTTTCATCACGGTATCGCAAGAAAGAGTACTCCTCAAGAAATAGCCCACAGCCCACCGTTTTGCTTGGGTTCAACAGGTTTGCATTGAATATTCCATCAGACCTTTTTTTTTTGGTCAAAATTCCATCAGACCTTCAACTGAGAATGTAAAAAAGGTTAATTATCAATTAACATGATTTAGCAAGTAGGTACCCAAACCTTTTTTTGCCGCAAATAGGTTCCTGATGTTAATTTTTTCGTTGGTTTATAACGAAAACTGGTTTAGAACCTGTTAGATTGAACCACTTTTTTTTTTAAATGATAGAATTTATATACCAAACACATACATGATTTAGTTTAGGGTTTAGAGTTGACTTATGCATGTGTTTGGTATATAAATCCTATCTTTAAAAAAAAAAGTGGTTCGATCGAACCGGTTTCCGTCACAAATCAACGAAAACATTAACGCCATAAACCCATTTGCTAATTTCCAAAAGTTCGGCAACCTATTTGCAGCAAAAAATAAATTTGGGTACCTATTTGTCAAACCATGTCAAGTTCGGCTACCTATTTATAATTTCCCCTTTAAAAAAACTTCTCATACTAAAACAAAACCATCTCTTACTATCAAGCCTGCATGACCAAAATGCTGACATTACAGATAAGCATGAAAACAATAGTTTTTAGGTTACCATCTCAACCCGATCCGACCTGACAAGTAAACCCGCACGGCGGCACAGTTGCAAAGTCTAACGAGTTAGCTCAGTTGGTATAGCAATGAACAGAGGAAATACCATGTAAATAGTCAACAACATGTATATAACCCCCAGTTGTGTTACTTTGACGCCTATCTTTTACATGAAGCTGAGCTTTAAAGAAGATAGCAAGCTGCATCACTGAAATATGTAGAAAGAAACTGACCATACCAGACAAGAACATGTGAATCTGCAGTCTCAGCTCCTTATGATGCTTCTATAGGCAAAACATGTTTATTTGACTCCCACAGAAGCCATCAAATCCTCGTATTCAGGATCGTTTTCTCGTCTCCTCACAGTTCCAGAATTATCTTCTTGACGTGGACGCATATTAGCAACGGAGGTGGGTGAGAAGGGGTCATATACTTGTAGTTCTCCAGGGCCATGGGCTCGGTTGTAGGGACCACCAAAAGAAGGATTGGGTCTAAAATGGTGAATTGGAGGGGGGTGGATATCGTGTGGAGCCATTTGACCACGGTACATTTGTTGAGGCTCCATGAAGTTTCTTGGTCTTGAAGGAAATGCAGGACCTGGGTTTGCTGCAACATAATTCATCTGTCGACTCATTTGATGTACTGGTGGTGGTTGAGATGGACCATGATTCTGAAACGAGGGCTGTCGGTTAGGTTGAAGCATTGACTGCCTGGAGAAGGGTTGCATTTGGTGATGAATATCGGAGCGAAATGGTGGAGGTGGAGGTAAAATATGAGGTGGGGGTCGATTTCCTTGTCCGGGTGGAAAATTCTGGGAGGAATGTGGACGGTGTGGTTGAAATGTAAAATCCCCAGGATTGGGATGAGGAGCTGACACCACAGAAGGTCTAGGAGGAGTAAAATTCTGCATGGGTCCAGAAAACGAACTGTGTCCTTGCTGAAAAGGCGGTGCAAGCGACCTAGATGGCAATGGGTTCAGTTGAGAGTGAAAATTAGAGTGTGGTGGAGGATGATTTGGCTGCAAAGGTAACGAATTCTGCATAGATGGTCCAGATGGAAAGCTCAGAGGTGGTGGATTGACTGGTTGTTGAGATAACAGTGGCCTTGAAAATGGTGCAGATTGCAAAGGCTGAGAGCCACTGAATGGAAATGAAGATTGATTTGAAATTGCAGCATTAACATCTGAAGGGCGAGGCTGAGAGATGTATGGGTTAACGTGAGGGGGGTGTTGGAGTCTTGGGGGAACCAGAGTCGGGTTCTGAGGTGGAAAGTTGAACCCAGCAAGTGGCTGCGAACCAAATGGCACTGTCATGTTTGTAGGATTCAAAGGTGGTGGTTGCTGGTGGGTTGTATTATTAAATGGTGCAGAACTGGGAGGAGGAACAAACCCAGAAGGAGGTGGCATTGATGTACCAACACTAGTGAACCAAGGAGCTGTATATTGAAACTGGCCTGTTGAAGGAGCTCGGAAACTTTCGGACCCCGAATGAGACACTTCCTCAGGTGCAACGTTAGTAAGAGCTTGAGAAGATGCAGCATTATGAATGTTTTTGTTGTCAGCAGATACAGTGGACACACCTGCCAGATTGCCCTATGTAAAAAATTAATCACAACCTTAGTATAACAAAGGAGAAACTTAGGGCTTTGATGCATGGAAAAGTTACAAAGATTCGTTTGGGATGATGGAACTCACCGATACAGAGGTGACCAGCAGTTCTATGATGGACACTGCAGCATCAACTTTCTCAAATGTGTCAGCAGAGACCTGAACATATATCTCGTCATAACCCTGGAAACCGTTTGCATCAGATGGAATGACTTCACCCTGGTGAGGAAGAATGAAGAAAATCAGTCACAGCTGAACTCACTGATGTTACACTGCTAATCGCTCTGACATTTGATAAGGGATATACACTTCATCTTGGCTCAATCACATATAACTACAAAGGGCTTCGAACTAAATATACCTTATCCTTCCCTGGTTTGATGCCATAAACCTGTATTTTGGCCCCTGTTTCCTGATCAACATATTAAGCACGTCAACTATGTGGAGAGATTAGAATGCTCAACAATTAGATCAGGAACTAACAATGCTCTGACTAATGTGGTCTTAGTCGCTAAATAGATTTTTGTACCTTTTCAAGCTGCTTCTGATTATCTCCTCCAGGTCCAAATATCAAGCCAATGAAATTATATCCAGGAAATTCTTTGACCTGGAATGAGTTACCTCTTAGAAATGCTCTTCAGATACATAATTGAAACAAAAGTAAATAGAACTACACAAAACAAATCCTGAACTTACAGGTATTGTTACTCTGTCTTCTTTCAACAAGGGTTTATAATCTGGTGGGGCCTTGTAGTTTGCATTTAGCTTTAATATTTCACCTTATAACGAAAGGACACAATCAATGTACAGTCAAAATAGAAACAAAAGAAACAACCAAAGCACACACACTTACCTATAAGTTCCATCTTTTCAAGTTCCAGAAGTTTTGACTTCTGCAAATGTTTTTTAAAATGAAAATAAAATTAGAACAACAAGAAAATGAACAAAAATAAAAATTTAGTAGCTGCAGATCTAGCACATTAAAAAGCAAATTTACGAATAGGCATCACCCAGTCTACCTTGCTATCATGGCTCAATGACTTTTCATCAAGCTTTTCATTTGCTGCTGAGTCGTCCAAGTTATCGTCAAAATCTAGCTTTCCCGATTTAACTTGCTGCGCAATCTGGTCCACCCGAGTCTGCCCAAAATTTCTACCATCAGATAGGCAGTAATGTCATTTAATGACACCTGGAATAGGAGGCCGCCATATATAACATTCACATGGATAATACTAATATTTTGCACAAATTGGGGATGAGAAATATTTCATTGCCACAGGCATAAATAAATGGAATTCCTCGCGTATGGTTCCTTGAAATACGAATCAGCAAAAATCAGAGGAGCTCCTCTAACATAATCATATACCTGATATGCCAGGGCTCGCCCTTTTCTCACAGCAGCATCTTGGGTTGGGTCAGGGCCCCACTTCGTTTTCCTCTGCAGCTGTTTGTTGCTTTCCTTAGTGGCTGCATCAGCACCTGCTGATTTCTTATCTCGATATATGGGAACCAATGAACCTGATAACTTATTCTTTGGTATAACAAAACCAGATTTCACTGCAAACTTGGAGATCTTAACACTGGTACTATTCGTGGTAGATGTAGGTGATGGACCATCAGCACCCGACATCTTGTAGGCTGAATTGCAGATGTCAGCTCAAATTTTATGCTCATACACTTCTTATATCATCACCTGTAATCACTTGCCACATTACACGAAATGAATACTCCAATAGGGACTGTCTAGTGGCCACCATTCTTCCTTGAAAACACACACAACATTAAAATTGTATGTCTGAAAATTAGGGATTTTCAAGACAGTAATTGACATGGGAGCAGATTCTCCAGAATATGCATTACCTAGCATGAAACAACACAACCGGTTGAATCGTTGCTACAAAAAAACAAACTGGAAGATTCACTATTCAAATTTCAAATACAAATAGCAGCTTCAGGAAGGGCACAAAAAGAGCAATCAAATACGAGACATGGACGAAACCAGTTAAGAGCATGCTATTCAGACTAAATTAGTAGAAACTAGAGCAATAACCTACTGAAAGTTGAGTAGAAAGGACTAAAATGAATACCTCCGTGGACGTTTTTCAACCAACTCTATCACATTCAATAGAAAGAGCATACTGAACTTGAAATTAACCTCATGACATGTAGATTGCTATCATGAGAATGTCACATAGAGCAAACTGGCACAATAGTTCGCGTGTAAAGCTAAGAGGACGACCACGTAAGTTCCGTTGATTTTGGCGGGAGCAAACTAGGGTTCGAGAAATCAACTGTAGAGGAAGAGCGAAGAAGAAAACGTTGCAGATCACATCACAGGGCTGAGGTAGATGAAAGAGAAGAATATCATATTTAGCAAAGTGCACCCCTATTTTATGAAACGTTTAACTTTTCGATGAACTTCTAATGTAGGAAAACTTGGACCTATATAGGAAGTTCTCCCCCAAAAATATAATATTTATCCTTAGTTTTCTTGATTATGTTATACAAATGTGACATAACTGTTATAAAAATATATATATTAAGGATAAACATAAGTGTGTTAAAGTGGTTTGTCCTAATATTTTGTTTCAAAAATATAATTTTTTTTTATAAATATCTAAAGTTTGATTATTTTTTTAATGAAGTTAAAAACAACTTCAGTTATTATAATTATTTATTTTTGTGTATCAAAACTATTTCAACCACACTTATGTTGACATAACTGAATAATTGAAACTTATATTGAACAGTTATTTATGTTTCAAAATTTAACTAAATGATTATAAATAAATTTTATAATAAAAAATAACTAAAATATAAATTCCCTTATTTTTTTCTTCATTTTTTCATTTTCAAATTTTTCTGAGTTTGAACTGAATTTATATTTGCACAAATCTTTGCTCAAAATCATATTTCAAACATTAACATAATATGATGAAAAAAAATCATTTCAATAATCAATTAATCACATTCATCAAAAATAATACAAAAAATTATATATATAAGTTCGGACATAAATAAGTCGTACCCTTTTTTTTTAAAAAAAGTGTTTTTTTAACATAATTCCAACATAAATAATTGGTTTACTTTTTTAAAAGTGCTTTTTTAATAAAATAAAATTCATGTTTCCTAGCCTTGTACAAGAATCTAACCCATGCTACGGTGCGCCACAATCTTTCGGCTACGGACATTTTAACAATTAATCCAAAAGTCCAACATACGAAACTAGAATTTGGATTCGGTTTACAAGCACATAACATAAAGCAGTCATAACAGCAGCATCCTCCTACGATGTTCTGCCGGCAAACACACGGTTCACATATGCAAGTCTTTCATCCATCACTCACGCAGCAATTTAACCATAAAAAGTTTCTACCCAGCAACAAAAACTAGAGCACAACAATGTCATATAGCATAGCAAAGACATCCTCCATGGTAGAGTCATGGTTCATCATTGACTAGGGGACCTGTCCCCAACATTGTCTCTTGCATAGTTTTCAACTGGCGGGCTCCTGCTCCTGCTTCGGCCACGGATAGGGATAGGGCTGGGGCTCCTGCCTCTTGCATTTGGGCTCTGACTACGGCTTCTGGAACCAGCCATTGGTGGAGATCGAGAGTATTTGTGCCTAGGTGGGGTGTATGACCTCTCCCTACTATCTCTCCTCTTCTCTTGAGGCGGAGAGGGTGACCTGCCATTTAGCAACCATGGATTGTCCATCATATTCATCAGTGAGGGAGGAGGGGAAAAGAACAAATCAAAGAAGTGCAAATGACTCAAGGGGAGAAACAGGGTACACACCTAGAGTACCTTCTTTTTGGAGGAGGTGAGCCATAGACTTGGCTGCGAGACCGAGACCTTGGATGGCGGGCAGGAGGGGGTGAACGAGAATACCTTGATGACCGAGGTGGTGGAGAGCGGTCCCTATCATACCTACTGCTACCCCTGCAGCATTGTTATTCAGTGTCAAGTCACTACTAGTTAGCTAAATTCTAACTACATCAAAATCTCAGCCTTCTCTAAACTATATACATCATGCCTTTACAACCAGAACCAGATGTTCATTAGTGTTTCAAATACAATATTTCAGTTTTTCTTATGCAAATATTATGTACATGAGAATATAATGTTGTACCTCCCAGTTCCACGATCCCTTTGCCTCATTTGAGTTGGCTTTTTCCTGTTCTCTTCTGCAAAGACAACAGTCAGCTCTCTACCAAGCAGAACATAACCATCCATATGATACTTGGCCTCTGCAGCATCAGCGGGGTCTACAAACTGGACAAAACCAAAACCTCGTGGTTCCCTGCAAAGATACAGGTAGACTTGTAAGGATAAAAAAGCACATAAATGGTCAGAATGGGGACAGATACGAAAAGGTTGTTAACTGTTATTGTTCATATAGTTTAGGATACATTATAACTTGCCAATCCAGAAGCATTGAGCGCCACCATGACAAGTAAAAGAGCAAGCACTTTGGCTGCTGACCTTGCAAGTGATAGTTTTAAGATGACTTGATATTCTTCAAGACTTGGAACATCTTCTCAAAGAATTCACTACCCAACTTCCTTCCAATCTTCGTTACCATTAACATCATCCTCAAATGAACTCTTATTACTCCATTGATTCTTCACACTTTAATAACACAAACATGGATCTCCATCATGACAAGTAAAAAAGCAAGCACTTTGGCTGCTGATCTGGCAAGTAATAGTTTTAAGGTGACTTGATATTCTTCAAGACTTGGAACATCTTCCCAAAGAATTCATTACCAAATTTCCTTCCAATCTTCATTACCACTAACATCATCCTCATTCCTCACATGAACTCTTATTACTCCATTGATATCTTCATACTTTAATAACACTGATAAATCTCAGCAACTTCAATTAACTCATCAAACCTATAGTAAAAAAATGTTTATGCAGCCAAAGAAAAAACGTCCATCAAGACATTATCTCAGAAAAAGAATCTGGGAATAGCTTGCAGGAGCTGCCTCTTTTGAAATATTGATAAGATGGACAAGAAATAGTCAGAAACAAAGTGCATTTGGTGTTTCAAATATTTATTTAACCAAAATCAAGAAAACGTAGGAAGAGCAGTAGGAAGAGTCGCTACGTAGAAACAGTAATCAAGGAAAAATACTTTTACAGGGAGTAATGAAATAGAAGAGCCTTTAGAAACCTAATTTAAGGAATTTCTTGAAAATAAATAAAAATCTATCCGTCAATGAATCTCAAATCAATTCAGATAAATATGCAATAAATATATAGATACTCACCCGCTGTAGTAATCCCTAGGCAAATATATATCTTTAAGATGACCAAACTGCCCAAATTGCCTTCGAAGGTCCTCTGGCCTGAAAAACACAATAAAAGGAATGGTAGGAAAAGACTGAACGTGTAATAAGGAAAATTGCAATGGAAATGGAAGGATGATAAACTAGACGTTAATAATGACTCATATTTTAATACGAAGACATGGAATGTTGTTTAGGACTGTAATAGTAATATTTAGGAACTTCGACATTAAACAGACTAGTAATGTTGACATCCAATCTGAATTAGCTACCACCATACCTGCAATCATGGCGAAGGTTACGAACAAGCAAGCTGGTGGGTAGATCCCTACTGGGAAGATCTCTGCTGCGTCCACCACCATAACGGCCACGAGGGCTAGGGCTCCGCCCTCTGCGACCATATCCCCTGGGTGGTGATGGGGTGTAACTTCTTCCCCTCATAGTTGCGGTTCTACGTTGAAACAACAGCATTTACAGAGAATAGCAGAATAAATATTTTTTAAACTATGGACAAAAGAAAACGAGTTGAGAAACGAGGAAACTGCACATCTAAGAGCTCGTATGACAAAATAAAAAAAAACGCATTCAAATCTATACGTATATCTTCCATTAATGGAGAGCGACTGAGAGCAGTGAAGCCAGAAACTTAAGATTTACGCTTGTACAGTGTAGAGCAGACCTAGAGGCCGCTCAAGGCAAACAATCAGACCATAGCGCAGCACGAGTCGACCACGGATAAGAGTGAGTAAACTAATAATAATAAACGCTGATCACTAATCGAAATCAGGCAAGGCATACCTGGATTTGGAGCAGTTCCGGCGTCACTAAAAATTGGTGGAGCAAGAACTGAAAATCGGGTTAGCGACTAATCGACGGCGATTTGAAAAGGCAAAGCAGAGACACCGCGCGAAGAATTTATACAGAGAGAGATAGAGAACAGCTGCGTCTAGGGCTCCAAAGGCTGAAAGCAGAGGGGTGGACACGTCATCTATCACGCGCCAACTAGGGTTTCTGTCTTATACATATTGCAATTTCAACTATATCTTCTTGCTGAGGCATGTTTTACCCTGAACTTGTAATGTTTGGGCACGCACATATATATCACTGATTGGCAGCACTAGGGTGAAACGGGTCCGGTTTTTCACTAATTTGATCGAGTACTAGGGCCGGCAATGGTGATATAAAAACTCATAACCATGGTTATAACCGTGCGGTACGGTTATGGTGATGAATTTTTTACCCATAATGGTTATGGTTATGGTATTTGAGTAATACTCATGGTTATAACCATGGTTATTATATAAATATAAAAATTATTTATTATTAATAAACTAATATATACTACATAATGAAAAATAATGTACATACATGTAATAAATAACCATGATATTAGTTTAATATAGTTTTATTGTTGGCAATATAGATTTATATATTTTTTAAAATAAATTTTTCGGTCTTTTATTATATTACATATGTGGAATAAATATGAGTATACGGGTAAAACCATGGTTAATAACCACGGTTATTTTCATGGTCATGGTATTGAAAATTGTATCCGTTATGGTTAAGGTATGTGGTTTAAAAATATGGTATGGTTATGGTATTTGTCATACCTGTACCATACCCTAACCCTCGACAGCCCTACGAGTACCTCTATTTTTGGTCTGGTTCTTTTTCACAAAAATACTCAACCAAATGACCATATAAGAAAAACTAAATCGCACATTCATATTACGATTTTTCTGTTTACATCGGAAATATAAAAACTACAAATGCAAACCCAAGTGTGATTCTGTGTGAATTCGAATTTAACTGATATAACAATTTTCCCTATGTGTTAAAATTTAAGTACTATTTTTTAAAAAATAAATTCAGATAATAATGTTTAAAGTTAGAGTAGCAATTTGATTATTAACCTTTCAAATAAGAGATAAAAGTCATTTAGGTACATTAGAAGTTACGTTTTTATAAGTAGGTGCCTTAAAAAAATGTTACTTTCAGGTACCTCATAAATCATAAATGTATCTACTTTAATATTTCGACAATGTGTTTGTCATGTATATAGTATTTTGCTTCATTAAAGTAATTCTAATTTATTTTACTATTACTTTTAGGTATTTATAAGTTATTTTACTTAGCAATCAAATATATTTATTTTGTCTCTATTGAATTATTTTTTGTTTTTTTATGTACTCAATTAAAGTAAATACATTTATGACTTTTGATATCTTTACAAGTAATTAAAAAAATGAGGTATTTATTTATAAACACTTGGTTTTGAGATAATTTCTATCCCTTCAAATAATAACACGTGACTCCCAAGTGGTTTGACTCCGGGGTCACGAGTTTGAATTCCACAAAGTGCAAGAAAAAGTTTTGGCTTGAGAAATTTGATTACGATTTGTGTCTAACGGGTCGATCTCTCAATCACAAACTGCTGGTAGGGGTACGTTGACGGAGCCAGTGCAAATTGTTGACTCCCAAACTCAAAGGCAACGGGACGAAAAAAAACTGAACATTACATAGCGGGGTGAACTTTGATCGTTACTACCGTACCATTAATTATTGTTGACAAAAAATATTTTTTTTTTTTACCAGAAACAAAAAAAAAATATAATAATATGTAGGTAATTAATTTATATTATAAAAAAAGCCCCGCGTATTGTGATTTGGGAAGGCTTCGTCTCCTTGGTGGGGGAGTGAAAAAACACGCGCCTTAAATGGGCTAGACATACGTGGTAAGGTCTATTGGGCCTTAATGCTAGTTGCAATTAAATATGAAATTGGGTTGTGTACCAGGTCAACCATTACGAAAAAAACAAGTCAACTATTATAAATTTTAGAACAATCATATTAAAGAAAGGCTAACATGGCAAACAACTCACGAAAGGTACTATAGAATGAAACGATGACGCTTAAGGAACTTGTATAGTATACATGTGTTCAATAATTATTGTGTTTATATTCTTTAACAAGTGAATATAAAATATCATCAACCAACAAAACCAATAACTCTTGTGGGACTTTATTATTACTAAATGATACATATTTGTATATATATGTAATAACCGATTGTTTTGTTTTTAAGTAGTCTAATTGTTATAATTAAAAATTAAGGTGATCGGTTCTAGATAACTTACAAATTTATGGATTTTTAGAATCTATTAAATATAAATTATTTTATAGTTTTTGTACTCAAATTATTAAAACCATAACCTAACCAAGAATTTGTTGATACAAACCAAAATCCGGATATTGAATTGTACCTTATTAAAATTATTTTTTAAAAATGAATACTAATATTGTTTAGAGTTAAATACCAAGTAGCTACCTGAACTTTGGACGTTTTGCAACGAGCTACCCGAACTTTGAAAATTCAAAACGAGCTACTTCAACTTTGAAGAAAGTGCAAATAACTACCTCTGTCCAATTTTCCGTCAATTGTCGTTGGAAAGTCGTTGGAAATTGATCAAAAATTGGACAGAGGTAGCTATTTGCACCTTCTTCAAAGTTGAGCTAGCCCGTTTTGAATTTTCAAAGTTCGGGTAGCTCGTTGCAAAACGTCAAAAGTTCGGATAGCTAATTGGTATTTAACCCTATTTTTTACAAAATTATTTTGAATTATGTACTTTAAATAATAATAAAATTAAAGCATGTAAATATATAATGAATAAAATTAACAATAAAAAAAAAGTAATCAGTAAAGTGTTATTTGTAACATGTTGATATTTAGTTATTTAGATATGTATTTGACTATGATTCTAATAAAGTATTCTATTATTGAAACCTGAAGCAGAATCAATTTAACCAACTCTTATATTTCTCTCATAAACCCTACTGTAATTTTAAACTTTTACATGAAGCCTAATACTAACTTATTAGTGTTTGAATATGAAAATCAATAAATTATTTATATTGGATAAATTTTGCGAATTCATAACTTTACATCATACCTAAAATTGTTCACTTTTAGTTTCACCATCATGACAATTGAACTCCCTTGTTTGGTTAAAAGACAATAATACATCTCACACGGAATAAGTCATAAAGTTTTCGATAATTCATGTGTTTACTTTAACTAGTCTATTTTTTTTTAATAATGTGATATAATTTATTCTTAAGTTTTTAACAAATAAAATTGTTTATTTAATTAATAATTTATTTATAACTTCAATTATTTTAAAGTTTCTATTTTTTTAATTAATAATTTTTAAAGTTTTTGATAAATTATATTGTTTATAGAATTAATATTTTTTTAGTAATATAATTTATTTTGAAGTTTCTAATATATTATATTCTTAATTAAATTTAATTAATATACCATTTAGAAATTAATTGTATAATGTATTATACATACTAAAGTAAAATGTATATATATCATTTGACTTTATTTCATTCCATTTTCATAAAATATTATACCTAAATAAATATTTTTCAAAAACTATTCACTTTTCAAAAAATATTTGAAAAAGTGTATATCGAAATTTTTTTTTTAGAAAAGTATGCATAGGCGCGTCCTAGGGATGCGCCTATTGCAATAGGCGCATCCCAGGGGTGCGCCTACTGCAATAGGCGCACGCCAGGGGTGCGCCTACTGCCTAAATTTTTTTTTTTTCGCAAAAACACCGGTCTATCAGAAACCACGTTGATTTTAAGTCTGCTTATGGTTTTCCTCCTAAATAGAAATTGAGAGATAGTCTCACGCGTATTCATAGGTCCAAACTACAAATTTTCCAACTTGTTCTGAACAACAATGAAACAAAGTTGTTTATTCACAAGTTTCTGAATGAGACTTTTCTTCAGATACACTAGCTAGTTTGACATTATCAGGCATTACTCCTGCAAAAGAGCTCTTTGGGGTTACTTTAGGTTCCTGTCCTAAATTTTCCAACTTGTTCTGAACAACAATGAAACAAAGTTGTTTATTCACGAGATTCTGAATCTTCCGAATATCTTGTAAAGCTTCTCCAATGACTATAGCTTTTTATCTGAGTTCAAGCCTGCTTATTGTTTTCCTCCTAAATAAAAATTGAGAGATACTCTCTCCAGTAAAGAAGAAAGGAAGTTCTAAGAAGAAATGGTTTTTTAGCAAACTATGTATACGCGCACCCCGGGGTCGCGCCTAACGGACATAGTTACTTTTTGAAATTTATCTAAAGTAACCCCAAAAGAGTTATTTTGCAGCAGTAATTCCTGAAAATGTCAAACTAGCTAGTGTATTTGAAGAAAAGTCTCATTCAGAAACTTGTGAATGAACAACTTTGTTTCAATGTTTTACCTCGCGAATGTTGTTCAGAACAAGTTGGAAAATCTAGGGCAGGAACCTAAAGTATTTAACTTCTGAGAACTTCCTTTCTTCTTAATTGGAGAGACTATCTCTCAATTTCTATGTAGGAGGAAAACCGTATAAACAGGCTCAAAATCAGATGTTTTTCAAAAAGTAAGCATATAGTAGGAAAAAAAGCATACATGGAGGAATTTGGACTTGTGAATACTGGGATAAAGCAACGCGTGAGACAATCATCTCGGTGGTTTGTTAACAAATTGATTTTCTGTCCTCTTGATCCAAGACCCTTTTGTTAACAAATTGATCTTCTGTCCTCTTGATCCAAGACCCTTCCTAACCATTGGAAGGGGATCAGTTTTCTTCTGTCCTCACCGTACGACAGAAGATATTCGGAAGATTCAGAATCTCGTGAATAAACAACTTTGTTTCATTGTTGTTCAGAACAAGTTGGAAAATTTAGGACAGGAACCTAAAGTAACCCCAAAGAGCTCTTTTGCAGGAGTAATGCCTGATAATGTCAAACTACCTAGTGTATCTGAAGAAAAGTCTCATTCAGAAACTTGTGAATAAACAACTTTGTTTCATTGTTGTTCAGAACAAGTTGGAAAATTTAGGACAGGAACCTAAAGTAACCCCAAAGAGCTCTTTTGCAGGAGTAATGCCTGATAATGTCAAACTAGCTAGTGTATCTGAAGAAAAGTCTCATTCAGAAACTTGTGAATAAACAACTTTGTTTCATTGTTGTTCAGAACAAGTTGGAAAATTTGTAGTTTGGACCTATGAATACGCGTGAGACTATCTCTCAATTTCTATTTAGGAGGAAAACCATAAGCAGACTTAAAATCAACGTGGTTTCTGATAGCCCGGTGTTTTTGCGAAAAAAAAAAAATTTAGGCAGTAGGCGCACCCCTGGGATGCGCCTATTGCAATAGGCGCATCCCTAGGACGCGCCTACTGAATAGGCGCGTCCTAGGGATGCGCCTATTCAATAGGCGCGTCGCGCGTATGCATACTTTTCTAAAAAAAAAATTTCGATATACACTTTTTCAAATATTTTTTGAAAAGTGAATAGTTTTTGAAAAAGATCCACATTCTATTCATTTTTAACCAATCAAGCAAATAACGTTATATTTTATATTCCGTATTACTTATTCTTATTCTCTATTTTTGATTTTTTTTCAAAAAATATTTATTTTAGAAATTGTTTTTGAAAAAGTATATATTTAAAAAAAATATTTAGCAAAATGTGCATCTGCGCAGGTAGGGTATTAGCGATTTTCTTAAAATCGCTATTGACAGTAGCGAATTTACAACATCGTTATTGACAGTAGCGATTTTCATAAATTTTAAAAAGTTTCGGTCCAATAATATGCCACGCAATGATTTTCTGGTTATGAAAGTTTTAATTAAGATAACCTAATAAACAACTTTGTTCCAAGTTTTTACCTCAGGGATGTTGTTCATAACAAGTTATAAAATTTAGGACATGTAATATTTGCATAGGAAAAAAGTATTTAACTTCTTATATACAAGTGATAAATGCAAACATTTGATCTTATATTTTGAGTGAGAATGTTTATAAACCGGTTCGGGGTCGAACCAGTTCATGAACAAGCCTAGACCCCAATGCTTCAAAAATGCTCGCGGATGGAAATGGGGGAATGTTTACAATACCTGATTTTAAAAGTCTAGACCCCAAGACTTCCTTTCTTGTTTACTTGAGGAATTTGGTGAGACTAGCCTAGAGAATGAACAAGCATCAGTTCGTTTGAAAGACTTTGGTTGCTGTACCATGTTAGTATCTAAACTTCACATTTTTAGAGAACCAGTTGAAATTGTAGCACTGACACTCTTTTGCCTGACAGACTTTCTTTAATAATTTATGTTGCAAGCTTGGACCTATGAATACTGAGATGAAGATGAAGCAACGCAAAGTCCATGTCCATCGAAAAACGCCACGTGTGGTGAATGATCGATTTTTTTCAAAAAGTGTATATTTTAGAAAAAAAAATTGAAAAATCGCTATTACCAGTGGCGATTTTCTGAAAAACGCTACTGACAGTAGCGATTTTCAAAAAACGCTAATACCACCTGCGCAGATGCACATTTTGCTAAATATTTTTTTTTAATATATATTTTTTCAAAAAAAAAATCTAAAATAAACACTTTTTGGAAAAAATATCTATTTTTACATAGAAACATATTGCAATATTCTAAACATAAACTAATACTGAAAAAAAAAGGGAGCAATCAACACATAGGTTATGATTAAACTGTGAGATTGTTGACCAACACGCTATCAGAGAAGCCATGCGTATATATATTTTTTCTAAAAAAATATATAATTATTTTTCAATTAAAAACTAAAATTATTATTACTTTTGGAAAAACTCGATTGACTAATGTTTTGAATAAACCATGGAATTATTAATTAACAATAATTATTATTAGGAAAAGAAAGCTGTCGGTGTGCTGAATTGGCTTAATAATTATTTTATTTCTACTGTAATTTTGTGCCATTCCATAATTAAATTATTCTCCTAAAAAATAATATGTATCATCATGATAAGAACACAGCTAAGCATCCATTTAACCTTGGTCACGGTGTTCCTAATTAGACCCACTCGACTTCTATTTATTTATAAACTTTCCTTTGTAATTACAAAAGGCGACTCAACTTTCATGTGTGTTCACTTACATCCCTGCAATTAGAGATAGAACAACACTATGCCCTACACTTTGCAACTGATGTCATTTATATATATTATATACACTTAATATATTTTTATTGTAACAAATTTTAAATAATTGCATCAAGCATTTTATTTTTATTTAGTAATTTAATTTACTAATTGACTTTTATTTAGTAACTCAGCGTTGTTTGTTTCTTGTGAGTTTTAATTTATTTATCTACCCACTATAAATTTTTCATTTTGCTTAGTGATGGTTGAATAAAAAAAACTAAAATGAATGTTCAGTTGCCAATAGTAAATGTAGATCTTTTTCGATCAATTTACCCCAAAAGATAAAAATTAATATACTATGAACATAATTAATTTTAATTTATAAAAAAACATTATTTATTTTATTTTTTCCCCCAACCATAAATCCAGTTAAGGCCGTCTTATAATGTTTGACAATTTTGTGAATATCGATTATCTTTGTTATTATTCTAATACTATAGTAAATATATACACATATTATTCACTAAAATTGCACATTCTTAATATAAATTATTTCACGTGAATAATATGTGAATATTGTTTTTTTTGAATGAGTATTTACTATTTACTATTGCCTTTAACTTTAGAATTAACTAACTTCTCCAATTATTTTATGGTGATTTTGCATTGATTAAATGAAATATATGTAATTTAATTTATATTTGTTTTCAATAGGGGACAATTTTGGAAAAATAAACGTAAAATCGACGTGGAAACTCAAACTATAAAAGTAATAAATCAGCAACAAATACAAATAAATTAAATGATTGTCCTAAAACACACATTTTATTATTAATTACTACTTGTTAATATTTTTTTTTTTAAAGTTTAGAATAAATTAAGATTGTTCATATTTTTAGTTTTCTCCCTTCACAAGTCATAGAGCTAGCAATTAATTTAAGAATAAAACGATCCATTTTCCTTCGAATTAACTAAAACTTCGAAATTTTATCAAATAACTTTATTACCATATTTGTTTCAATCTATATATATATTTTTATATGTTACAAAAATATAGATATTTTTATAATTAATTTTTCACCTGTTATTCTATTTCGACCAAAATATAGCTGTGAAGATATAATGTGGAATGTATCGTTAGATATACGAATAACATGTTCAAAATATAAAGAATAATCATGGTTTATGTGATACAACAATTGTTGAGCGTTTTTTCAATATGGCAAAATGCCAACCCAAAAACAAGAAATCTATTTATATTTTTACCATTCACATTGACCTAAATTGTGGAGTAAAAATATGATTAATGAATGATTTTAAAAACTATTTAAATCTGGTTTCATTTTTTAAAATATTTTTTAGTGTTTATTTTTAAAACTTTTAACTTTAATGTTTGAACATATGTTAAGTTAATCTGATTTAATCACAAAATTGTATCTAATCTTAACAAAATATATTTAAAAAATTATAAAAAAAGGATACTATTAAGAATATTATAGTTAAACTTTTTTTTATATATATATTAAAATTGAGTCACGATTCAATTGAAATTGAATTAAGTTCCAATTGAAGGTTTTAGGATATGTATCTTGACTCATACCAACTCGCACATGTTTGTTGGTCTAGGTTAAGCCCATAACCCATTCAATTAGTGTGCAATCTAGCCTTCATCGAATTAGGGCTAAGCCGACACTAAATCGATTGTGACTAATCGAGTTTCGATCGAATCAACACTCAATTGTTAAATTATAATTTCTGTTTGAAGAGTTTAATTATAATATTCTTAAATTTTTTATTTTATTTTTGTAATTTTTAAAATAAATTTAAATATTTTTTTATTGATAAACTTAACATTTGTTCGAATATTAAGTATAAAAATTTTCAAAACATAAACGTAAAGGAGACTTTTAAAAATGTGATTAAATATTCGTGGTAAAGTTGTATTTTTTCTGTATTATCCATTTGTTTATTTTTATTTATAATATAATAATAACAATGTTATTATTGCAAAGAGAATATCGCGAAAATCAAAAACCCTGGCAATGCATCCCCTTTATAAACCCAAACTCTTCCCCATAACGCCCCCGCTCTTTTTCCATTCCCTTTTTAGCGCAGAATAAGAGAGGGTGCTGAAAGAGCCAGCCACCATCTCCTGCCACCATTCTCTTCTTCTTTGTACATCTTCCGCCGTTGCTTCTGTAAAACCCTACCCACAGTCGCCATGGATTCCAACTCCAATCAACTCCAGCAGTCTCAGCTCGCCATGATACTCGGTCCCGACCTGCCGCCGTTCGAAACCCTAATCTCCCACCTAATGTCATCCACAAATGACCAGCGATCTGCCGCCGAGTCGCTCTTCAATCTCGCCAAGCAGACCGATCCGAATTCATTGTCTCTCAAGCTGGCACACCTTATCCACTCATCCCCTCACATGGAGCTGCGCGCCATGTCCGCTATCCTCCTCAGGAAACTCCTAACACGCGACGATTCCTACATCTATCCCCGACTTACCCCTCAGACGCAGTCCACCATTAAATCGACACTCCTGTCTGCGCTTCAGCGCGAGGAAGCAAAGACAATCACGAAGAAGCTCTGCGACACAGTCTCCGAGCTGGCCTCGGGGATTCTGCCAGATAACGGATGGCCAGAGCTGCTTCCGTTCATGTTCCAGTACGTGTCGTCTGATATACCGAAGCTACAGGAGGCGGCTTTTCTTATATTCGCGCAGCTAGCTGCGTACATCGGGGACATCCTGACTCCATACATCAAGGATCTCCATTCCGTTTTCATGAAATGCCTGACCTCTTCTACGAATCCGGATGTGAAGATTGCTGCATTGAATGCTGTTATCAATTTCATTCAGTGTTTGACGAATTCATCCGATCGTGATAGGTACCTTGTTTTTTTTACCTGATTATATTTGATGTTTTTGTGTCCATATATCTCTGTCAAATGTCATTTGGTTTAGTCTATAGATGGTTAAAGGTGTTTGATATTCTCTATTACTGTCATTTGACCAATCAATTGCTCTAAGAATGTTAGTCTACTTTATGCGTCATGACTAATTTGAGATATGGGATGTTGGCAGATTTCAGAATCTTTTGCCAGCAATGATGCATACTTTGACTGAGGCATTGAATCACGATCAGGAGGTCACTGCACAGGAAGCTCTTGAGTTGTTGATTGAATTAGCTGGGACGGAGCCAAGGTTTTTGAGGAGACAACTTGTAGAGGTAGTGGGGTCTATGTTACAGATTGCAGAGGCAGAAAAGTTGGAGGAAGCCACCCGACATCTTGCAATCGAATTTGTCATCACTCTCGCCGAAGCAAGGGAGCGAGCTCCTGGGATGATGAGGAAGTTGCCACAGTTTATTAGTAGACTTTTTGCAATATTAATGAAGATGCTTTTGGATATTGAAGATGAACCAGTGTGGCACAGCGCAGAAACTGAAGATGAGGATGCTGGGGAGACTAGTAATTACAGTGTCGGGCAGGAGTGCTTGGACCGACTATCAATATCACTTGGTGGCAATGCCATTGTTCCTGTTGCTTCTGAACAGTTACCTGCATATTTAGCAGCACCAGAGTGGCAAAAGCACCATGCGGCCTTGATTGCAATAGCTCAGATTGCTGAGGGATGTGCAAAGGTATCACACTCAATTTTGTGCTTTTGATTGGATTGTTCATATATCAAATGAAATATTTGATAACTTGAATTGATTAAGCATAAACTAATATGAAGTCTCATCTTTGGGATACAGTCACTTCATTTCTGTTTCAACTTATTTATACTTTTTTGTTGATCACATTACTTCCTTGTATGTGTTATTAGTTTTCTTTGGTAAATTATTGCATTTTACGACATGTTTGGCTGACATATGAATACGGAATAGAGAATCAAAATAGGGAATAATGAATAAAAATGAGAATATGAAATTGTTTGGTTTATTGTTTAAAATGAAATAGGAATACCGTATTGATGGAATGATATATGAAAATGAAATGAAATTAAGTCAACAAATATATAGGCTTTACTTCAATATGTATAAAACCTAAGAAAATTAAATTATAAAAAAATAGATGAATTAATTTTAGTTAAAAATATGATTTATCAGATACTTTAGAATAAATTACATTAAATTATAATTAAAAATATAGTATATTAAAAATTTAAAATGAATTAATTTAAATTATTGAAATTTAAATATAATATATTAGAAATTTTAGAATAAATTACTAAAAATATAGTTAAATTGAAAATATAATTTATTAGAAATTTTATAATAAATAAAATTAAAAAAGATTAATTAAATTAATTATGGAAAAATATTTACTTGTAGAAATTTTCGTAATTAACTAAAATGGTTGAGGGTAATTTCGTCATTGTAGTACTATTCCGGTACTTCTCGGAATTTTGATTCTGTATTTTGCAAATTTTGGGTAACTAAACAATGGAAAATAGATTACGTATTCCAATTCCTTCTCTATTCTGCGAACCTAACACCTCGTTAATGTCTGTGTGCATTTTAATCTTGTTTTTGTGACTCTTCCCTACAGGTAATGGTAAAGAATTTAGATAGTGTTGTATCCATGGTTTTGAGTTGCTTTCAAGATCCTCATCCTCGTGTGAGGTGGGCGGCAATCAATGCAGTTGGTCAATTGTCAACTGACTTAGGTCCAGATCTACAAGTGAAATACCACCAACAGGTCCTTCCTGCATTAGCGGCAGCTATGGATGATTTTCAGAATCCTCGAGTGCAGGTTGGCCTTGTTTATTGAAAATATGCTGTACCTGGTTTATATAAATTTGCAATCAGGTTCAAATCTTTATATGATTTCCTACGTTCCTGCATTATTCCTAAATTAGCATAAACACATAGGTGATATCGGTGAGGCTTTAACTTTTTCTTGCCCTCTTCAGTCTATTACTCTATTTGCACGACTTGTTTAGGACTCATTTGGCGGAGTTGTTGCATAAATAGGACTATCATTTTGTAATCTTAAACATATACTTGAATGTCATGTGAATTTTATAAATCTTTCTTCCATTCTGCTCATGACAATCTAAAATGAGGTTTGAAAGTAATATTTCATTCAAGGATAAACAGCTTAAATTATTAATATGTAGATGCCATTTTTCAATTTAGCTAATTCATTTTTTCTTTCATTTTTTACTGCTTTAGGCACATGCTGCTTCTGCCATACTGAACTTCAGTGAGAACTGTACTCCAGATATTCTGACGTCCTACTTAGATGGGATAGTGAGCAAGCTACTAGTGCTCCTACAGGTACTTTAGATCCTTCATTTCCTTTGTTATTTTAATTCATAAGTCTGATAAAAAATAATGCTTATGCTAACTTGGTTTTGTATTGATATAGAATGGTAAACAAATGGTACAAGAAGGGGCGTTGACAGCATTGGCATCAGTTGCTGATTCATCTCAGGTATGGTTGTGCTATTATTTGCTGTTATTTTGTCATCAGGGCATGACTGGTTTATATGTTTCTCTGTCTTCAGGAGCACTTCCAGAAGTACTATGATGCTGTCATGCCTTACCTGAAAGCAATCTTGATCAATGCTACTGATAAATCAAACAGAATGCTGCGTGCCAAGGCCATGGAGTGCATTAGCTTGGTAGGGATGGCTGTTGGGAAGGATAAGTTCAGGGATGATGCTAAAAATGTAAGGAAACAAATTTATCCAATGAACAGTATTAACATAATACATATGCTACATAGAGAGAACTGGTTAGATATTGAATAACAGTTTATTTTGGTATAATGAATAGAACAGATAAGTCAGAGAGGGTAAGGACAATTATTTTATTTTATTTAGCCAAATATCATTTTAATAACCTAATGAAATATCTTTAGAATCCTATTTAGTTGTTTTGGGCGGTAAACTAATTTTAGTTTGGGAATGCTAAGACCTTGAGATTCAAGAAGTGTGGCTAGCAGACTGGCTTTAGTGATAACTAATATTTCTCAGTTTTCATCTTGCTAAACAAATCTAGGAGATTTGACTAATTTTCTTCAGCACAATATTGCTATTTTCTTTATCATGAATCATGTTTTGTTTACTCTAATGCTAGGTTATGGAAGTTCTTATGTCCCTGCAAGGATCCCAAATGGAAACGGATGACCCAACAACAAGTTATATGTTACAAGTATGTGCAATCATTTTCCTTAGATTTTTTAATTATTTTTTAATCAATTTACGTTACTCACATTCACAATCAACTCTTTTTGTTCTAGGCATGGGCTAGACTTTGCAAATGTCTGGGGCAAGATTTTCTCCCTTACATGAGCGTTGTGATGCCCCCACTGCTTCAGTCCGCTCAGCTCAAACCCGATGTTACTATAACATCTGCTGAGTCAGATGAGTATGATGATTTTGATGATGAAGGGTAATGATTTCGCTCTCGTTATTCGTACTTATCCTTAGCTACTATATGTTTGTCCATAAAAATATTGTTCACGTATGTTTCTTTTCAGTATCTACATCTTGTGCTTTTGTTATTTTTCATCAACAAGACAGTGGAAGCTTTTTTCGTGTATTTGGATTTAGTGTAAATGGCTAGATCTATCTATCTCTTCAAGCTGATATTATTTACTTGTTTAGGTTTTTCTCTTTGTATTCTTTATCTTTAAAAGGAATAATTTATCTTATTATAGTTTCCTTGCCTAATAGTTATATTGTTTATGCAGCATGGAAACTATAACACTTGGTGATAAAAGAATTGGAATCAAAACCAGTGTACTGGAAGAAAAAGCCACTGCCTGCAATATGTTATGTTGCTACGCCGATGAGTTAAAGGAAGGGTTTTACCCTTGGATCGATCAGGTTGTTTGTGTACTCCATATTTTTGTCATAACTTTGAAAATTTCAATTGCCGTAGATCTCACAAAAGGCTATGCTCTTCAGGTTGCTCCAATTTTAGTACCTCTTCTGAAATTTTATTTTCACGAAGAAGTTAGGAAAGCAGCAGTTTCAGGTATAAAAGTGCTGAGCTCATCATTTTGGAGCCTACTCTTATTTTTAATTTTATTTTTGAGATTTTAGTAATGCATTTTTTTATCAATGCAGCCATGCCAGAGCTTTTGCGTTCTGCCAAATTAGCTGTAGAGAAAGGGCTAGCTCAGGGTCGCAACGAGGCGTACATAAAGCAGCTGTCTGACTATATCATCCCAGCTTTGGTTGAGGCTTTACCTAAGGTGATTGGTTAATTTGAGTAAATAGTCGTAGTTTGTAGTATTTGTAAATAATGTTATTGATTCTTCATATCTTTCAATGGATTGTTTATTTCAGGAACCTGACACAGAAATCTGTGCAAATATGTTGGATGCATTGAATGAATGTGTACAGGTTTGTTCTATCTTGCTTGCATTATTTTACTTTTGTACTTATCATTCAAGTGAAAAGAAGATTTTGTTGATGTCTTATGTAACTATATATTCTTACAAATTGGATGATTGAATATGCTAGTGGATAAATATGGTTTTATATATGATCTGCTTTCTCAGAACAAAAGCTGGATAAAAAGGGTAAGGATATGACAATGATGAGGTTCTTTGGGAGTGGGGGTGGGTGTGGGTGTACTGTGTACATGCTACTATAACCCCATGTTTAGACTGATATCACAATAACTTGGTTGTTTCATCCCATTTCATGGTACATTCCCCTAGGTTAGAGTTGCTCCGCGCCCTAAAATTTAATTCCACGTTTTCTTTTGCTGTTCTTAACTGGATAGCAGAATTCAACCAGACAACTGATTTCCCTTTTTCTTTGTAAAAAATATTTTCAGATTTCTGGACCCCTTTTGGATCAGAATCAGGTTAAATCCATTGTGGATGAAATAAAACAAGTGATCACAGCTAGTTTTAGTAGAAAAACAGAGAGAGCTGAACGAGCTAAAGCAGAAGACTTTGATGCTGAGGAGGGGGAGTTGCTTAAGGAGGAGAACGAGCAAGAGGAGGAAGTCTTTGAGCAGGTTTGTTTCTTAACTGTTTTTACTCACCATGTCTTGATTGGTGATAGTGCTTTGCTAGCGGTTTCTGCTTATTTTGAAGATGCTAAAAGTTTCATGAGACGTTTAATGCCTGACCTCTTAATTTAGGTTGGTGAGATCTTGGGCACTTTGGTTAAGACATTCAAGGCTGCCTTCTTGCCTTTCTTTGAAGAGCTGTCATCTTATCTGACGCCGATGTGGGTAGGTGTTGACACTGAACTTGTATGCCTACTTTTTAGTTCTCTCGAGTTTCAAGACTTATTTCTACTAGATATGGTCTTTATCTTTTCTGGTCATCTTTTTAATTTTTGGAATTCACTGAATGAGAATGATGCTCAAGACCTGATTGTAGGTGTATTTAGTGCCATTATTAGAGCTAGATAGAGCATTTATCTGATACGCTGTTGGTGTCTACATTATGATACTTTTCTTATGTTTTGAATCATATATGCCTAATATAAGTAAAAATCATAAACGTTATTTGATTGACACCACAGTTAGTTAGCAAATGGATCTTGCATTTGTTTGACACTCTTATGAACTTGTTGGTTCTAAACATAGGGTAAGGATAAGACAGCTGAGGAAAGAAGGATTGCTATATGCATTTTTGATGATGTTGCAGAACAGTGTCATGAGGCAGCTATCAAGTAATTCAGCTTCTTTGAATCATTTTAATGTTCCATTTAATGAAAACTATTAGACTTAGCTCTTACTCTGGCATTATGTAGGTACTACGACACCTACCTTCCTTTTCTTTTAGAGGCATGCACTGATGCAAATGCCGACGTTCGACAGGTATGTGTCTAAATTTGTGTCTTTCATTATGTCTGCTCCTTTTTACCAATCTTCTAATACTTTCAGGCCGCTGTATATGGATTGGGTGTGTGTGCCGAGTTTGGTGGATCTGCATTCAAGCCTCTCGTTGGAGGTTAAATTTTTTATATTGCACTCTGTGTTGCATATATTATTCAAATAATTTCAAGTAAACTGTACTATTAACTTGTAAGTATTTATGCAGAGGCCCTCTCAAGGTTGAACATTGTCATCCGTGATCCCAATGCTCTGCAGTCTGACAATGTAATGGCATACGATAATGCTGTTTCTGCACTTGGGAAGATATGCCAATTCCACCGTGATAGCATAGATTCTTCTCAGGTATATATGAACATATTTTCCTTTGGTTTATCATTTTTTTTGTAACTCTGTCGCATTGGATTTGGATTTATTTTCTGCAATTGAATTAGTATTTGGTCTATATTATTCGGTTTTGGACTTGGTAGGTTGTTCCAGCATGGCTAAATTGCTTGCCAATTAAAAGTGATCAAATTGAGGCGAAAGTGGTTCATGATATGCTCTGCTCGATGGTGGAGAGGTGAGATCTTACAACCCTAGCATGTTGTTTATTTTCTATTTAAATATTGAACACAAAACTCATTGAATGATTCATATATATATATATATATATATGCAGATCTGACAGGGAAATCTTGGGTCCTAGCAATCAATATCTTCCTAAGATTGTCGCAGTGTTTGCAGAGGTGAATCCTCAATCATCTTTTGTCAGACTTCAAAATTTTGCAATCCATTTACGTTATTAAGTCTGTGTATTACACTGAGGCGCCTTTTAACTAAAGCAGTAGCTAAGAATGTCTCTTTGTGACAGGTTTTATGTGCTGGAAAGGAGTTAGCAACAGAACAAACAGCCAGCAGAATGATAAATCTGTTGAGACAACTTCAGCAAACACTGCCACCAGCCACACTGGCCTCTACTTGGTCGTCCCTGCAACCACAACAGCAGCTGGCACTGCAGTCCATCCTCTCATCATAGTTAGTTACCCTCTTGGAAGAGGTGAGGTATGTGTTAAAGAACTGAATGCATGCTACTATGGTGGGTAAGGAAACTACAGTGCTACCGATGCTGGTGTCTCATATATATTTATTACTACCCAATTCTTTTTCCATAAAAAAGCGATAAACCTCGCTCACTTTTTAAAGATGCTCTCTTCCGGCAAGGGAGTTGAAGTCGTGTGTATATTATATTAGTGGAAGGGTGAAGGGGAGTGGATTGATGGTTGCATCTTGGGTCAAAAGATGACAGATGTGGATGGTGAAGGTCACTTGCCTGTCTTGTGGTCGTCGATATCGTGTGAGGTTTTGATCGTCTGAGGGTTTTGCTTTGGGAGGCAAGGCTTTGTCGCAGTTTTGGTCAGTGTCGTTTAGTTTTTTTTGTTTTTTTTTTGTGTGTCAGCGATCACATATAGTGGCAGTGTCTGTTGAGTAAATTGTGATTCTTTTATTCGGTCTGCAATGTGGGTGCGACACTTCGGAATTGAAGTATTGTTTTCAATGCAAGCTCACGCTTTACGCTTCCTTTTATTATGTGTCTGACACAAAAACACGGTTCGATTTTAAACAGAAAAAAAGTGCATTGTTTGTACGAGGGAGCAATTGAGTCACAACCACCTGCTTTGGGTCAAGACACGGTAGTCCTTGATTGGGGCCTAGTTGAGTGCAATTCAATGTGAGGCTTGATTGAGTTCCAACTAGTGCCACCTGGTTCTTGTGGACCCACTCTAGGCTGCAGCCATTGCTCTAGCCAGGTCTGGGTTAAAATTTGGATCGCGCTGAGTGGTTCCAGTCGATGTCACTGACGGGTTTCCTTTTGCAAAAGTTAAAATATGCACTGTAATCTTTTTTTTTTTATCGAACATATATTTCTTATGGAATTTTTTTTTAAACTTGTAGGGTTTTTAATTTAGTATGCATGATGATTGGGTCAATCTTCCTAATGGGGTAAAACACTACGCCCCTATAATTTATTATATATTTCAAGAACCAATCCTTGCGTACATGAACGCTACAATTGGGCGTCTTGATCCTTTACTGCAAAGAGTGAAACTAACGGAGATACAGATGTGGACTAGAGTAGAGGAATCACTGACTGACTACTTGTAATCGTCTTCGCCTGGATTCTCAAAACCCACTTTCTCGCAATCCTTTCTCCAACGCAGCAAGATTTGGCGTACATGTCGAACTTGTGGTCGATGTGCGAGAACAGAACACCTCAACCACGGGCAGTGTTGTTGCTGATCTGCACACTGCTCTCTGGACCTTTGGCTAGGTCACCCCTGGCACCACCGCCTAGGCTAATGAAAATACTAAAAAAATATTGGATGTAAATTGTAAACATATTAAAACAATCAACAAACTGAACGGTCCTCTTGGTCTTGATCTTGATCTTGGCCACAGACGCATTAACATCTTTCGTCACGACATCTCCGCAGTACATCAGACAACACACCATGTACTTCTGCAACGGGCTTGTCGGGAGATGCAGGCGACAACGTTGTTGTCGTGGGGTGGCAGGCGACAGGAAGACTGGAACGTACGAAGACAGAGCGGTCGGGCGGGACAACGAGAGAGAGAGAGAGAGGGAGGAAATGTTCTGTGTGTTATTGATATGCAGAACCCACCTAGACATGCCTATTTATAGGGCTAGGGTTATAATAGGGTTTTACACGACTACTCTACCGCTACCCGACCCGAACCGATTGCATGGCAATGCATGGGCTCGTAACATTATTCCCCCCTTAAACAATGACCTTGTCCTCAAGGTCGGCATCTCTATACTTGCGGCGCAAGTCTTCTAGGAATTCCCAAGTTGCATCTTTTTCTTCTGAGTTCTTCCACTTGACTAACACCTTGGTTGCTGCTCGATTGCCTCTTCGTACCATTTTCCGCTCCAGAATGTACTCGGGTTCTCGGCCTGTCGGGCGCATGAATTCTGCATGGAGTGAGGTGGTCTGTATGTTGCTTCCGTGGGCCAGCTTTAATTGGGACACATGCACTGTCAGGTGTATGAGCGCGGTGGCTGACAAGTCGAGTTTGTAAGCGACGGGTCCTATCTTCTCCAGAACCTTGAAGGGCCCGAAGAACTTCGGCTGGAACTTGTGCACGCTACGTTTCTTCAGGGAGTGTTGGCTGTACGGGTGTAATTTGAGGAACACCCAATCTCCGATCTCGAAGCTCCTGTCTGATCTTCTCTTATCCGCTATCTGCTTCATACGGTTCTGAGCTCTCCGCAGGTGGAACTTGAACAAGTTGATGGCATCTTCACGGTCGCGAAGCAGTAGGTCCACAGCCTCTACGCTGGAATCCTTGGGAAGGTATGGCACATGGAAGGGTGGTGCATAGCCGTAGAGTGCTTCAAATGGTGTAGTCTTGATGGTCGAGTGCCATGAAGTATTGTACCACCACTGTGCTAGTGGTAGCCATTTTGCCCAGCTCGATGGACGCTCGCTTGCCATGCATCTCAAATACGTCTCTAGTGAACGGTTAACTACTTCCGTTTGCCCATCGGTCTGGGGGTGGTATGCCGAGGACATGCATAAGGTGACGCCTAACTGCTTGAAGAGCTCCCTCCAGAACGAGCTTACGAATATGGTGTCGCGATCGCTTACTATGCTGTTGGGGCATCCATGCAGCTTATAGACATTGTCGTGGCCGAAAATGGGTGGGCTAGTGCCACGAAGTGGCTGTACTTCGTTAGGCGATCCACCACTACGAAGATGACCTCCTTGCCGTGGGAGTTGGGTAGTCCCGTGATAAAGTCCATTGAGATGTCGGTGAAGATGGCCTGCGGAACCGGTAGTGGTTGAAGTAACCCTGGGCTAGCTGATCTGTCATACTTCTGTTGCTGACATATCGCACAGTTACGTACATACTCCCTCACGCTCTTCTTAAGACTCTTCCAATACAGTAGGGAGGACAATCGCTGCATGGTGGCGGTGGATCCCGAATGTCCTCCTAATGGTGATGCATGGAACAAGGTGAGGATTTCCATTCTTAACTCGGTGTCATGTCCCACCACTATCTTCCCTTTTCTCAAGAGAAGTTCGTCCTTCCACTGGAACCTCTCTATTATTTCTCCTTGTGTTAGCCGATTGACCAATGACATGTAATCATTGTCCTCCCTTATGCTCTTCTTGATGCGACTTAATAACTCTGAGGAGACTGTCGATGCGGTGATGGCGAGTAGCTCATGACTCGGTATCCTGGAGAGAGCATCTGCGGCCAAATTCTCGGCCCCCTTCTTGTACACTATCTCATAGTCGTACCCTAGCAGCTTAACGAGCCAGGTGTGCTGGAGGGGGTGTAGACAATCTCTGCTCGAGGAGGAACTTAAGGCTCCGGTGGTCGGTTTTGATGATGAACCGCCTATCGACCAAGTAAAAATGCCACTTTTTGATGGCTAGCAAGATTGCTAGGAGCTCCTTCTCATATGCCGAAAGGACCTGCTGTCGTACTGACAAACCCTTGCTGATGTATGCTATCGGGTGGCCTTGCTGCATTAATACCGCACCAATCCCCGTGTTGGATGTGTCGGTTTCCACCGTGAATGTTTCGGCCATGTTAGGTAGGGCGAGGACCGGTGCTGACATCATGGCCTCCTTTAACTGTGAGAACGCGACTGTAGCTTCTTCAGTCCAATGGAAGGAGTCCTTCTTGAGCAGATTGGTAAGTGGTTTATTGATCACTCCGTACCCTTTTACAAACTTGCGATAGTAGCCTGTGAGACCCAAAAATCCTCTTAGTTGCTTCGGGTTCTGAGGCACTGGCCATTCTCTTATTGCTGCTACCTTGTTGGGATCCGTGGCGACCCCTAACCCCGAGATAATGTGACCCAAATACTCAATGCTCGTGCCCCCAAACTTGCACTTGCTATGTTTTGCCACCAATTCGTTTTTCCTCAGGAGTGTCATTACCACTTCCAGGTGCCCTATGTGTTCCTCTAGGGTTGCACTGTAAACGAGAATATCGTCGAAGAATACAAGTACGAACTTACGAAGGTGATCCTTAAAGATGGTGTTCATGAGTCCCTGGAATGTAGCTGGAGCGTTGGTCAGGCCGAAGGGCATGACAAGGAACTCATAGTGGCCCTCATGGGTTCGGAATGCAGTCTTATGTATGTCGGGCCAAGACAATTTCCGAACTCGAAACGAAATTCAATTTTAAACACAACATCTAATCCTATGAACTGAGATGATTTTTTTTTTTAAAATCATATTTCGTCAAATTGAGTTTAAATTCACATAATTTCAATCAAATAGAGTTTAATGCGATGATGATATGAAGAAAGCTATTACTGTTTTTTTTTTTTTTTTGATAATTGCTATTACTGTTGTTGATAATGTATGGAAGCCAACCCCCATATTACTTTGGTCAGTCAGTCAGTCTCGATCATAATTTTGGTCAACATCTATCTGAAATTCAACTATTTGTTCGGGCAAATTTTTCCTACTAACATACCAAGTGTATTACAGTATTGAGTAAAAATTGTATAATCACTCTAGTTTGTGTTTTCAATCTAGTTTGTCTTATCTCAAACCAGCTCCCCAAGGTTTGGTTAGGTTAAGACTCAGACTCCAACCTCACCTCTTTGATTCAGATGAAAAACTGTACGAAATGAAGAACCTCAAAATATGCCCAAACGTTAGGAATGAAATTTTTTTTTAAAAAATGAAAATATTGAAAATGCATCTAAACATTAGGAGGCAAATGCGCGATTTACTCTATTATGTATTATGCATGAGTACCTCAAAAGTATTAAACATCGACACCTTCGACATTGTGTTCAAAATTCTGGCCCCTATTTTACTGGATCCGTGTCAAACCCTTGTGGTAAAAAGCACAGAGGATCAAGTGTAATGTGCAATTTTATCAAAAACTTGGGCCTAAAAATGAATTAATATGATAGTTTGCCCTACAAAGATCCATAATGCTATTGGACATGCATAATCAGACTTGGAATCACATTGACACACTAAAAGAAGAACGGTTTTGCTTATTGCTCAAACTAACATGTCTGTCTAGCTCTACAGCTACAATATGATAACTATACTATGTTGTTTCTAAAATGAGGAACCGCCAGACATGATTCAGTCCTCGTTGGAAAGTAATGCAAGCAGATAAAACCCCGCCAAGTTTGTACAGAGCCGGCAAGGACCATGCAAATACATCTCTCTAATAAGTATATTGTTTTCCTTAGATCGTTTTAGTCTTTTAGATACCTGCCTCAGGATATAGGTGTGAGAGGCATCGTTGCCTCATACAGCATTCTTTCACGAGGTATGCCATTCCTTGGCCCTGAGAAGGAGATCCACAATCAAGAAACCGAGCATCTCTTACTGAACACTCACTTTTTGGTAGATGACTAAATTTGCTAGAATTTTATATAGATGACGCCAATGTTTTTTGGGTAGTGTTGCCTTTGGCAATTATTAGAATTTTTTACTCCAATATACAAAAAATACGGAAATATCCTCAATTTGGAAAAAAAAATACCAAAGTATACACCCGCAAATGGGATTCGCGGGTAGATATAAAAAAATCACCCGCGAATGGCATCCGCGGTTGTAAATTCCACCTGCGAATATCATTCGCGGTTGTAAATTCCACCATCGAATATAATCCTCGGTTGTTATATTCTCAGTAAAGCTCCCCACATGCATATAATCCATTGTTCTCTGTGTCAGGTTGTTCTTGGGTGAAGCAAACCACTTTATTTCTTGGCTCCACCCACATGCATATAGTGATTGTTCTCTTCGGTGAGTAACCACTTTATTTCTTGGGTGAAGAAGACCTCCACCCGCGAATACGTACGGCTTAAATGCTCATCCACGAATATCATTCGCGAGTGGCAAAAAAACAAACTCCTACCCGCGAGTGTCATTCGCGGGATTGGTATATTTTCATAATTTTTTAAAAACTAATGATATTTCCGTATTTTTTCCCCGAATATATTTGGGTCAAAAATTCAAATTATTAAAGGCAGAACAGCTGAGAAAAGCCAGAAACATTACCTGCTGATATATGAGTCGCTCTCTGTGTTAATAAGTATAGCTTCACCGTTTTCAATGAAAGCTGGGACCTGGAAATGGACCAAATCATAATGAGAAAGAAAAGAGTTCAACCTGCAGATGAACCGAAGGCATCTCTGCCACTGTAAAAGATGCAGCTGGTGTTTTGTTAGGACCCAAGACATGTTGAATCTTTCATTTATCTTCGTTTATGCTACTTAACATTTTAATATAAACGTACATTGTTTGCAATAAAAATATGAAGGCACTGTAAAATCTAAAGCTGTGCATCTCACCCCTTTAAGGAACACTTACTGTATGCATTACAGGGGTTTGAAGAGGTACAAAAGTTTATGAGATATATAATATCTCATTTGAACTTCTTACACTGATACCTCACACAATAATTTTTCCACGCCGTAGACAATACAATTCACTAAGATACTGTTTGACAGGTTTATGTGGTAATTCCATTCGCACACTAGCAAAACTTGAGCTTAGAGTGCATAATTTATTGCAGTTGAAGCTGAAAAGTTTTGGACTTACTTTAACTGTGAATCCGTTATCCAGCAAAGCCCTTTTCTCCCTGTATTCAGTAAAATTTTCTGATTACCGATCAACAATCCATAAATCAAATCAATTACAAAAAGAGACAGTCATTAGTTCCCAATGAGTTTCCCGTAAGTTCAAGGAATTAGAAATGCAATAGGTAAATGCTGATTGAGAGAAGGATATACAATCATCCAAAGGAAAAGGTACACTGATCAAAGTTTCAACTTACGCAGGTGCAGCTGCTGCAGCACCTCCCTTCAGGGGAGCTGCAGTTTCTGTAACAGTGCATGCTACACGCTTTGGAACAGATCCGGATAGAGGTCTATCATTGAAGAGCCGCAAAAAGACTTTCATTCCCTCTGTTCAAAATTATAAGAAGCACATACCACAAACAGCTTAGATGAAACTGTTTATTACAGAAAATTTAGTGGAAAATGCATCAACCCAAACTCAACCTAAAACACTATAGGTTTGGCTTAGATAATCAGAAATATATAGTGTTTAAATTTAGCATTTAAGAAGACTGTAGGTTTGATTCACACTACTAAACTCAATTAGCTTTACAAATTGACAATCAAACAAAATTTAAGCGCCTGTCATTGATCAGTTAAACAACCTGCAATTGAAGATATTTTTTGAACATACCTTGAAGGTACATGGCATTCTTGCCAAAAAGATCCTTTTTGACATCAATTTGCTCAAATGTATCAGGGCTGACAAATTGTAACATAATCCAGAATGAAAAATAAAATAAAAATTAAAACAGAGCACATTCTAAAGCAATAAATCTTTGAAATGAAATTTAACTTAATTCAACTCACTCTATTAGTGCAACTTCATCATCAATTGCGCACATACATGTGAACAGTTTCTCCTCTACAAACACCTCTGCATCGAAACATAATTTAAATCATCAATGACATTCTTTTGAATGTAAAAGTAAGGAGAAACAAGAATAGGCCAAAGTTGCCAAACCCTTAGCCTATCTCACTTGATACCACAAAGTGTTTGCTAAGTGTAGACAAGTTAACACGCATTAAGGCACATACTTTCAATAGATTCATCTGTATTAAACCGAACATTTGTTTTGTTTCCGCTTTCCACATCGCGAAGCTCCACCTGTAACATAAAACTCAGCATACTATAATCCCAGAAATCCTCTATTGACATATTCAAATTATCAATATTCAGGTAAAATTATAGGGAAAATTCATCTAAAATGCATTAAATAATTAACAGGAATATCAAACTGGTGCACTTAAATGATTTGTGTGGTCAAAAGGCATTTGAAAATAAAAGATTACTCAAGGATAATATTTTCCTTATACGGTCTTCCGCTATCGCTCTATGAACCTAGTTTGTTTAAGTAGTAAGTACCTTATCTTTTCTCGGTTAACTTTTCATCCAACAATACCAATCCATTCTTGTTAAAGTAACAACTGCTAGTGATAAAGAACCCATATCATAGTTTTCCTCTTCTGATGTTTATCGATTCATGTGAGAGGACGAGGAGCCATCTTGGAAACTCGTGTGGCTGATCAACATAAATTTTGCATTTGATTCTATGAAGAGAGCTACAGTATTAGTTATAAGTTATCTAAATGGAAGTTGTTTCTATTATTAGACAAAAATAACAGGAGCAAGTGCATATATATTATTCTAGACAATCAATTTCAATGAGTTTCACCTGTGACGTGATAGATGTTTTAACATGTAAAACCTGTTGGCTAAGGTAAAAAACACTAAGTATAAAACTGAACTCACTTTCATTGATTATTGATACTTAGAAATTAGTACAGCTTTGTTCTATTACTTATACACTTGTTGCTAATCACTTTGTTGACAATTCAGCTAGTAATGAGTGCAGTCCAGGTATGTCCACTTTACTTTTCTGCTTTTCAATATTCCAGATCTTGCTTTTGACTCAGATTTGCATTTGCTGTTTAATGCTCTAGCCTTTATGACTCATTTTCCATTCTGTTTGTTCTGACACTCCCCCTCAAGTTGAGTGGTCGGATCTCCGATGCTCAACTTGCTCAGTACTTCTCTGAATGTTTTAGAGTTTACTGCTTTAGTAAGTATATTCGTCAGTTGGTCCTCGGAGCGAACAAATGGTAATTTGATATTCCCAGCTTCGAGGTTTTCTTTGATGAAGTGTCTGTCCACTTCAATATGCTTGGTCCGATCATGTTGAACCGGATTTTCTGAAATACTGATGGCTGCTTTGTTGTCACATAGCAGTTCACAGGATCCAGTTGGGGAAAAACCTATCTCTGTCATTAGATTTCTTATCCATAGCAACTCTTTGAGTCCTCTTGCTATTCCTCGGAACTCTGCCTCTGCACTTGATAGAGCCACCACCTTTTTTTGCTTCTTGCTTCTCCAGGTTACAAGATTATCTCCAATCAGGGTAAAGTACCCGGATGTAGATCTCCGATCAACCGGATTTCCAGCCCAGTCTGCATCTGTGTACCCTTGTATTTCTAGATGACCATTTCTTCGGAATAGAACTCCATGTCCTGGAGTGTTCTTCAAATACCTCATTATCCTCATGACTGCTTCCATATGATCTTCTTGAGGTTGATGCATGAACTGGCTTACTACTCCAACTGCATAGGCAATGTCTGGTCTAGTATGTGACAAATATATAAGTTTGCCAACTAGCCTTTGATATCGTTCTTTATCTGCTAGTTTCGCCCCTTTTGTTATGCGTAGACCATGATTGACCACCATTGGAGTATCAGACGGTTTGCACTCCAACATTCCTGTCTGTGTTAGAAAATCCAAAATATACTTCTTCTGAGATATAAAGATCCCTTCTCTTGACCTTAGTACCTTCTCTTGACCTTAGTACCTCAATCCCAAGAAAATATTTTAGATTTCCTAGATCCTTCATTTCAAATTCCTCAAACAGATTTTTCTTCAGCCTGTTCATTTCTTCTGGATCATTCCCTGTGATAATCATATCATCGACATAAATTATCAAACATGTTATTCGTTCTCCCATCCTTTTCAAGAATAAAGTGTGGTCTGAGTTACTCTGCTTATAACCATATGTCTTCATGGCTATAGTGAATCTTCCAAACCACGCCCGAGGAGATTGTTTCAGGCCATAGAGTGACTTTTTCAGTCGACACACCTTTCCTTCTTGACCTTCATTTGTGTACCCTGGTGGAACCTCCATATACACTTCTTCTTCAAGGTCTCCGTGAAGAAATGCATTTTTCACATCAAACTGGTGGAGTGGCCAGTCTTTGTTGCAGCTATAGACAACAATATTCTAATTGTGCCTATTTTTGCTACCGGAGAGAATGTCTCAGAATAGTCAATACCGTATGTCTGAGTGTATCCCTTTGCGACCAGTCTTGCCTTATACCTATCAATTGAGTCATCCTGCTTGTATTTGATAGTATACACCCACCTGCAGCCTACTGGTCGTTTTCCGATTGGCAACTTGCACATCTCCCATGTCTTGTTTTTTTCCAATGCCTCCATCTCGATGTCCATAGCCTGTTGCCAATTATTTGATTGTTGGGCCTCTTTGATTGAACTTGGAATTTCTTCCGAGAGGATAGACATGGAGAATGCCTTTGCTTCCTCACTTAACCTCCCCCTTACTCCATTTGCCACCGGATATCTTGATTTGTTTGGCTCCCTATCTGGTGTGTATCTTCGTGGTGGTCTTCCTCGATTTTCTCTTGGCGGTAATTTGTAGCCTTCCGTCCTTGGTTCCTCTTGTTCTTCAATATCAATATCTTCAATTATATCAATATTTCGAGGTTCAGACGGACTCACCGGGCTTATCTCGGATACCTCAAATGAGGGATTATCAGTTGTGACCCTTAGTTCACTTGTCGTTACTGGCGCGTCAGACGATGGCTCACTGGTTCAGCGAGCCAACTCAATTGGATCATCATAGGAGGGACTATGACTATCATAGGTTAGATTTGGACTACTTACCCAATCTAGTGGATCGACTGTATGATTCCCCCCCTGAACACTAGATTGGTAAAAAAATTATGTTTCAAGGAAATCACAGTTCATAGTGGTGAACGTGTGACGATTTTTAGGGTCATAACACCGATACCCTTTTTGATGAACCCCATATCCTACAAACACACACTTGACCGCACAAAGATCAAATTTGGTGTGGTCAGCTTTTGGTATATGGACAAAGACAGAGCAGCCAAAGACACGAGGAGTTAGACTGAGATATGGGGGTATTTTGGTAATTTTGGACAGAACATGTATCGGTGTTTGGAGATGTAGGATTTTTGTAGGGAGACGATTTAGAAGATACGTGGCTGTTGCAACAACGTCAGGCCAGAAAAATTTTGGTACTTTGGACTCAATAAGGAGGGATCTTGTCATTTCAAGAATTATGCGATTTTTTCTTTCTGCCACACCATTCTGTTCTGGAGTGTGTGGACAGGAAGTTTGATGAATAATTTCTTTTTCTGAAAAGAAATTTTTCATATGTTGATTGACAAATTCCCCTCCATTATCAGACCGAAGGACTTGAATATTTTTCTGAAACTGAGTTTGGATCATTTTGAAGAAGTGGGTGAATTTGTCACACTTCAGATTTTTGTTTTAAAAAATATACTCATGTCATACGAGTGCAATCATCTACAAATAACACAAAATATCTAAGACCTTGACCCCCAGATATAGGTGCTGGACCCCACACATCAGAATGTACTAAGGAAAAAATAGAGTTCATGCGAGTATTATTTGGCTTAAAAGTTTGTCTATGACTTTTTGTAAGAATACAAGTCTCACAAAAAAGATTACTACTCTTATTCAAAAATAACTGGGGAAATAAGAGTTTTAGATAACTCGAGAATGGATGACCCAATCTCCTATGCCATAGCCAAGCCTCTCGTTCTGTAGTTCCATGAGCTAGCAACACCGAACCTGGTTGAGTCATATCATCAACGTAGTACAGACCCGCGCGTTCAGTGTCACGCCCAATAATCACCCCTGTTTGGATATCCTGCAACACACAAAAATCCGGATTCATCACCATAGTACAATTCATCTCCTTAGTGACATGAGACACTGATAACAATTTATTCGAGAGTGTCGGAACTAGGAGACAATTTGATATCTTCAAAGTTTGTGAAATTTCTACGGTGCCCATTCCCGCAACCGGGGCCTTCCCCCCGTCCGCTGTTTTAATATATTCAATCCGGGATCTCATGATATTAAAAAGATCACTTGAATCATATGTCATAGTATCTGTTGCACCGCAGTCAAAAATTCATTGATGATTTTTAGGTCCGGCTTGTTTTGGACTGAATACGCCCGTGTCAAATGTTGAGGGCCCAATTTGTAATAATCAGGAGTTATTCTGTCCGATTTTATAACATTTGGGCAAAAAATGCTAGGGTTAGAAGTAGAGGGACTTGGATGCAATTTCCAAATCCCTTTACCTTCTTAATCCGATTGAAACGCAGCCTCAACCTCGTCATTTCCTTTGCATCTCCAAACAGATTGGCTGCCTCCTCTCCTTGGTCCGCTAGGGTTTCGAGCTTCCGATCGGCCGAACGATTCTCCTCCGTTGTCCGGTAAGTATCTCCCTTCCCTACTCGGTTGCTTCTCAGTCGGAACCATGTCACGATTGCTCTTCCTTGAACAGCTCGGGTTTGACCCGAACCCAGCGATTCCGGCGAAGGGAGGGTTGCCGTCGAGGGGTGGTGGCCACGATGGAGGCCAACGGTTGGAGGACCCCCGATCGAAGCTACTTCCAGCTTCGGCTACCCCTCCGATCGAAGCTTCGATCTGCCCGTTTCCGTGGTCGTTGCCGCCTCCGACGCTGGTGGCCGACGTGGGGTTGCTCGTTGCGACGGCGGCACGGCTCCGGTCTTTCTCCGCGCGGCTCTCGTCCCATCACTCCGGGTACCCGACCAGCTGGAAACACCCATCCTTGGTATGTCGATTCTTCCCACAATGAGTGCATTTAAGCTTGCTTTTATCGATTCGGGATGACGATCCACCGGTTTTGCTGGTTGTGTCCGACCGATTTTGTTGTGGTCGACCTGATTTTGATGCGTTTGCTGCTGGTGTATGTTCGGCCCTTGTGTGTAGTCCGTAGTCAGATCCCGATGATGGTCCATCGGTGGTTGCCGCTCCGAGAATTTGGAGCCGGGTGGCCTCCTTTCGGACGGAAGCGTATGCTTCCTCTACTGAGGGTGTCCGATCCTGTCGTAGGATCTCCCGTTTGATTCCATCATATTTGGAATCAATTCCGCCCAAAAATTGATAAACCTTAGTTTCGGTCCATAGTTGGTTGAAAAATGTGATATCGTGATTACATATCATTGGATTCGGTCTTCTGGCTTCGATCTCTCCCCATAGGGATTGCATCGTAAGCCAGAATTCCTCAAGCGGCATTGCCCCCTGCATCATTTTTGCAGCCTTATTATGTAGGTCAAAAATCTGTAAAGAGTCTTTACCACTACCGTAGGTCGTTTGCAAAGCCTTCCATAGACCCGGGACGTAAGGTAGTGGGCAACGTTGTTTGCTAGTCGTGGGTCAATGTTTTGGATCAGCCACGAAAAGACGACCAGATCGTCTTGTTTCCACCTTTCGTGGCCTGGTTCGGTTCGGTTGGGGGGTTCCGGGTCTCCGGTAAGATGTTGCATCCGCCCCCTTCCTCCAATGGCTATCTGCATCAATCTAGCCCATAGGTGATAATTCTGGCCATTGAGTTTCATACTCACCGTGATTGTTTCGGGTAAGTCCTTGGACTGTTTAAGGAGGTTTGCTATTTTGAGGGTTAGGCCTTCATCACTTAGACCTGACCCAGTTTGGGTTTGGGAATGACTCTCACTGTCGGACATGTTGGCTTGGTTCGGTTTGGTTTTCTGGTATATGATGAGCACCAGAAAACAAAGAACACAGTCTTAGAATGGATTGTATTCCTGCTCTGATACCATGTTGGCTAAGGTAAAAAACACTAAGTATAAAACTGAACTCACTTTCATTGATTATTGATACTTAGAAATTAGTACAGCTTTGTTCTATTACTTATACACTTGTTGCTAATCACTTTGTTGACAATTCAGCTAGTAATGAGTGCAGTCCAGGTATGTCCACTTTACTTTTCTGCTTTTCAATATTCCAGATCTTGCTTTTGACTCAGATTTGCATTTGCTGTTTAATGCTCTAGCTTTTATGATTCATTTTCCATTCTGTTTGTTCTGACAAAACCAATGAGCTTTCACCACTGTGGTGAAGAAAAGGAACAAATCACCCAATTCTACTTTGAGGAATGTATCTAAGATATGATCTATAATAGCTTAGAGAAAAAGTTATAGCTGTCTGTGAAATAAGTCAAAATGAAAATAAATGACCATTGGCTCATTGGCTGGTAATATAACCTGTATCATAGCGGATCCTCTACCCTGTTGGTTATGATCAGCTTTGACGACCTAAATCAGAGGATAAAAACTAAGCGACTCATATATTCATCTTAAAAAGACAACTTCCATAAGCAAAAAGGTAGATAAAAAGAAAATCAACGAATTTACCTCATAAAGTCGTCCTGAAACACGGAAAACAAAATATCAAAAGACCAACTATTAATAGATGATAGGACCCCAAAACTTAAACCGTAAAGAAATATATGTTCTTGGCACAACCTTTTCGTTCAATGACATTCCCTGGTTTTACCTGCACCACAACTAGGAAATTAAGGAACATTTGTTCAAAATGTAACTAACTGGAGGAATTTTAATAACGCGACAGGTAGGAAAAATGCACTCGAGCAATGATTATGAGTGTGAAATGCGTCACAATGACGAAATGATGTTGAATACACCTTGTTCAAGTAATGTCTCGAACGTGAATTAACTTGAAACGGTCAGGAAATAATAAAAAAAATATTGCAAAAACACAGCAGCAAAATGTCGAATAGGTCATGTGCACTCAAAATTTCTGGACTTGACGTTTCATATTTCAATAAAGCTCCCATATTCACCAAACTGCGCTATCCTTGCCATTGATGAGAACGTAGCCCACAAATGCATGAAATAATGCATACAATAAAGCACAATCGAACGTTAGGCTGCACGAGTGGAACAGAAACTGAAAATTGTCTCCGAAAATCGGTGTAAACCACGATTCTCCAATGATAATAAATCATTGCCTACACCCTGCAGATACCATATGCGCGTAAACAAGAGAGCATGGCTAAATATTTTTGCATACATCGGAACCATGGACTTTTGCGCCACGCTGTTGGATGATGGACCAAGGGGACTGAAGCAGGGATGAAATGGCGGTGCTGCGTCGGAGAAGTGAAGAGGATGATGAAAGAGTTGCCAGTGATCTCGATGAGGAAGAAGGTGAAGCTATAGCAGCAGCAGCTGCTTCGGAGATAATTCGAGAGAGCAGCCCGAGCCTTGGGAGTACCATTGTGGACGTTCGTCGAGATCCGACTGCTAGAGTTGCGGCAGTTGCAGTTTTGACAGTGGATGTAAATGTAATCATGTAACGCTAAAACGAAAAGGACCGGTTGGCGGTTTGGTCCGTAAAAGCCCGGCCAAAAGGCTTCACAAACGGTCGATCAGATATCCGGTCCGAACCGGATCACAAACATATGTTTCCTAATTGGCCAAAAAATCATCATAAATTAGGACTGACAATTTCTTATGCAACACAATAACACGACACACACGAAAAAATCGTGTTCGTGTAATTATATGAGAGAACGATAATACATAATTATTTTTGTGTTTAAGTATTAGAACACGATAATACAATAAAATTAGTTTTTATTTTGTCAACTAAAAAGTTAGACTGTAAAGTTTTTTTTTAATAAGTCTCGTTTAATAGCTTTTAAAAATATATTTAGATGTTTAATTTTTACTTTTTAGAGTGTCAATTCTACATTAAAAATTAGTCAAATATGATGTTTAAGTTGATGATTGTCAATTTTATGATGAACAATTCGTTATTTTGATATTTACTTATAAATCTCGCATGTAAATATATAATTGACTAACTTAATATAACACGATAACGCGATATGAAGACACACGAAAAATTACGTGTCGTGTAAAGAACATGACATAATAAGTGTATCGTGCATATTCGTGTTTAATAAGTATGACACGATAAATGTATTAATATGCAAAATACTACATATGTACACATGATTTGTCACCCTTAGTCATTCTCACCGACTTCATGTAGAGATATATTACAAAATATATATGTATCGTATAGGAATTTAAAAGGGAAAAAATATTAGGGTGGGGTTGAACCGGTATTGCCAATGTTTTTCATAAAAAATACAAATTTGTAATTTTGGATTTAGTATATTAAGAACTAAAATTGAGACGAGTTCATAGTAAAATGACATAGTGCCACCGTATCCATGGAATAAAAAATAAACGAACCGGACCAATCCTCCGCCTTAACGAACCGATCGGTCGATATCGGTCCGGTCAACTCCGACCGTGCCCGTCAAAGGAACTGTTTGACTTTGAAGTGACGAGCCAATCGTCAGCTCTCCACTTCGATTCTCTAATCTCTCGCTATTTCTTCCCTTCGCAATTCCTGGGGAGTTCGAATCGAGCGAAGCAGCAACTCTGTGTTTCGGTTCCCGCCTAATTCGATTCCATCTCCGCGACTCATTCTTCTGCTTTCACAACAGGCAACGTTTAGGGTTTCTTTGTCGTTCTGTCAGCTGTATCAATTTGAAGATTGTATTATGGGTCTTTGTTTTGCCTTCCAGCTATGTTGATTAGCACCCTTAAGGTTTAATTTTGCTTTTGCAGCTTCTGGGGCATGGTTTTGGGATACAATTTTTTCCTATAGCATAGAGAGAGGACATCAGAGCGTGCACACGAACTGATGTGGACAAACGTCTTTAGAATTGTTCGTATTTTCCTTTTAATTTCAAACATTGTTGGTGAATTTTTGGTGGTGTTTCTTTGTTATGTGTATGGTGCTTTGACAATTTGACAGTGCTCGATTCTCGTGTTTAGGTGTGTTATATGTATGCTTTTATTGATCATTTCGTACAATTCTGTTAAGAGGAGGTAATAGGAAATCTATCTTTAGCCCGGTGATGATCTAGAATTGACTGTACACAATTAGATAATTTTTATTTTGCAAATTCCACAGTTTCATATTGAATTGATCAGTTCCTAATCATCAAAGTGAACCACATTTAGTTCTAGCTCATTTATCTGATTGCCGGAGTGATAATATGTTAAGGTTCTTCAAACAAGACTTTGATGCGGTTGGTCTAGCTTGCAAATAAACAGTGCCACCATCGTGTAGTATTCACTGTTTAGTGACATTGGAAAATGATATGTAGGAAGATGGTCTGTTGTTGTATTCGTATGATTACTTGGATTTAAGCGAGAAAAATAAACATCTTTTCTTAATAGCACCGTGGTATACTTAATGTATGAGAAGTTCTGGTTGTTCATTTTTATTTAAAGGATCGTAGAGTGGTTTAAATGGTAAGATGTTCAATTAGGCTGGCGTCCAAAAAGCTGGTAGCTAACTACCTTTTTCTAATTGCGGTCATATGGAATTCACTTAACATACACTAAAGAGCCTCTGTTTTTTGAGTATACCGTATAGTGCTAAAAGAGTCTTACAACAATATTAAAAGACAGTCATAGTAAATACTAGCAAATCTTAAGCAACTCGATATTGATAGCCTGTTTATTGGAGTTAAAGTTGGCCTTTTCTCTTGTTGTCAACCGTCTCTTTTATTATACACACTTGTTGAGATTTGCTTTAGTTACATATACCGCTCTGCTCAACTGAATATCTTTTTCCTGTTTCTGTTGCCATTTTCTGTTAACTGATTACAAGTTTATTATAATCTTCCGTAGGGAGGTCTTCACCAAGTTTCATGGTTCCAATTTCTTCCCCTTGATACTGATTTGAATTCTTTAGCAGATAAGAGGTCAGAAACATTGTTATAAATTTCCCTTTATATATTTAAGTCTAGTTCTACGGTTAGAAAGTTATGACTTCTGCCTAATATCTGTTTTCTTTTTAATCCTGGACAGTGTGACATTAGAGAAAAAAGATGTTGCAAGATACCTGGTGCTTTCATCACATCTCCAGCTGCAGAAGAAAGGTTTTCTTAGCACATGGACAAACTCCTTTGTTGGACCCTGGGATCCTTCACAGGGTTTGCATAATCCCGGTAAAGAACTTCCGCTGTAATTTTACTATTTATAAGAAAGTCCACTTGTAGTTATTACATGGTATGTTATTTGGTTTTCTGATCTTGATCCTGATATATTCTAGTGCCTTCGAGGAAAGTATTGATCTAGTTTCACCGAGTGTCTATTGTATAATAGTCTTTTTTTCCCCATATATACGTTTGGCAACATATGCTGAATAAATTAAATGTTGGAAAAATTTCGTAAGTTTGGTTCTTCCGTAGGCTATAGGAATCTAGCTCTTGCAGTGGAGTTGTTATCCTGCATTCATCCTCTTATGTTTGCTGATAAAGATATTCAAACTTTAACATGTCACATGTAACACCCCCTAACAAAACCTTATTTGCCTTTTTTTATTTTTATTTTTAAATTTTTAAAAAGCTTTTCTGGAGAATATATAAGTGTCTCAACATTGTTCTTTTTGTGCACTGAAACATATGTGTTACTGAATTTTAGGATCTATTTCTTAAGACTGCCAGTGTTTTCCTTAAGCAATTCCTGCAAAAAATTTATAGAGGAATGCTTTAGCTAGGAGATTATTCCTTTCCCCAAAGCAATAGAAGGTAAGTTTGACCACTTGAAGGGTGCTGTCGAAGTGTCAAGTCCCATGCAAAAGTTTTCTGGTGAAACTGGAGTAAAACTAAATGCTTGTGTAGAAAAAAGACATAACTTCTCTCTGATGTAAAATCTAAAGAATGGGTTCCTTAACACCATTGACCACAATTCTTTTTGGAAATTGATAGATGAAAAAATCAAGCTCTGGCTTTTCCTTCCTGGGCGTCACTTATCTATTACTGAGGCAGCACAAGCTTCAATCAGCAAATTAAGAGGTACTTCATTTTTAATCTGTTACCGTTGTTAATTTTCTAGTCTGATTTCCTTTTGGAGTTGATTTGACCATTTATATGTAATTCATGGCTTACCTCTTATCTGGTGTATTGTTTTTAGTTGTTATGGATGTAAAGATTTGGGCCAATCTGTTATAAGATCAAGTATGAGATAGTTATACAAACTTATCTATATACGCCAAACAAGTTTTATTTGTCTGCTGTGCGACAACTTAGAACTCCCCAATTTGTGCGTCTGTGTATTCACTTTGGATTATGAAGTTCATTTTGCCTTCGCATCGTTGTAACTTGCAGGAGCTTGTCTCGTAAAATGTCATTCTTGTAAGTTTAGTTATCAAAATCATTTTATGTACACAAGAAAGGTCATTGATGATCATAGGTGGTATAGTTTAGCAGTCTCATCTCATCACATAGCACGAGTCTTTTGCTTTTGGATTTAACTGGGATCTATGCAGCTTGTGTACTTTTATATGGGATATTCGACACACTTTTAGCTATGCACTTCCTACTATGGCATAGACTTGACTGTGGACGCATAGTCGCATACGCATATGAACTTGGACGTGATTTATAATATAAAGGATTTGGCCAATTTCTCAAAAAGTAAACTTAGATGCATACAGACAGATTCTTTTTATTCTTCATTCAATTTGGTAGAATTTAACTAGGGAAATGGCTGTTAGTTGATGTTTTTGTCTTTTCTATTTAAGAACTCATTTTTGACGATTCTGGTTTATGATTTCAGTTGTTGCATCGGGTATCTGGTTGGCTCCTGGAGACTCAGAGGAGGTTGGAGCTGCCATCTCTCAAGCTTTAAAGCATTGTATTGAGAGGTAGTCTCTCTTTCTATTGTTTTTTTGCGCTAACAATAACAAGCTTGAATACATCTTTTGTATGCTTAAAACGCTTAACTCACTGTGTTTGGCAGATCCTTGGGCGCACTCTCTTATATGAGATATGGCGATGTCTATTCAAAGTTCAATCCATTTCGAAATGAAGAAATGTTTAGGTTCAGTGTAGTCTCTCCCTTTTTTTTCCCACTGTCTTGCTTGTAACATCTTACCCTCTGTTTTAACTTCTTAGTTTTATGTTCAATATAACTTTATCTCATCTCTTTAGTATCTTATAACTTGGTTATGACCATCTCATCACGTCATATCAATTGGTGCTTTGTAGGAGAGGTCAATCAATAGTTGAATTCGTCTTTGCTGCATCAGAGGAGGCGATCTACGTGCATGTTCTAATTTCTGCAAAGTTCGTCCTGTCTTAACCTCCTTTTCCTTTTGTGCGCTCTTGGGGTTCAATTTTGCACCTCTTGCCTTGTTGTGTAATGCATCCTACGCACACCCATGACTTGGTTTGAGTGTGATGTATTTTTTACTGTTTGGTCAACGAGAATGATGTAGTCCTTTATCTGCTATTTAGGTTTGTTCGAGCTCTTTCCAGCGATGACTTGGAAAACCTATTGAAGCATTCTAGTTCTTCTTATAGACTTCCAGGTTGGTATTTATTTGTGAAGGTAGAAATTCTTGATAATTTGTTAAGTCAGAGTGCTAAATTGTTTTCTTGTCTAAGTAACCTAGTAAAAGGAATGTAGTTTGCAACTAGAGCTGAACTAGCACTCCCGAGTCCTGACATTTGGGCTTGTTTCAGTGTAAATCTTAACATGAGCCTAAGATAGTTTTTCCCCTTATAGAATCATTATATTAAATATCATCTTCTACTTTGGATTGCTGATTTAGTGGTAAATGATTTTATTTGGGCAGTGGTTGTTTCTCCTAATGGCATGCGGGGAAGGCTCACTGGATGTTGTCCAAGTGAGTTTGTCAAGCAAATGTACTTCAGGTATCAATTATTTTTTTTGAGTCTCTACAATGATGACAGTGGTTTGTTTTGCTGAGTCTGTAGACTTTTCTCTTATTTACGCAGCTCTAGTAAGTGGAAGGCTCCAAATGGACTTGTAGGTCTGCCATCTCATGTTAGTCAAGGATTTAGTTGTCAATTGCGAGGGCAAAACTGCTATGTTGAGGTTACGCTTGGTTGCACCACGACAGAACCTAACAAATCATCTCGGATAGGCTTACATTCTACTAGAAGTGTACCTAAAAACCACACCATTGAATCACTTGCGTCTGGAAAAGTTGACCACAGAAGTTTCCAAGATCATGTAGTGCAGGAGAAGACAATCATTTATCCAGCAGAAGCAGTTCTCGTCCCAGTGTTGCAACCATCACTTACTAGATCTTCTTTGAAAAGGTTTGGGTTGTCTTGGAAACTCTTCTCTGGCTTTCTGAGTAATCTCTGCCTCATTTTAATGCTATGTACTTGCAGATTTTGGCTGCAGAACTGGTTGGGGCCATCCATGCATGGTTCCTCTTTTATGCATTGGTTAGTGTTATTTTCGTTAACTATCTTATAGTACATTGCTGAATAAATTCATTGAAATCGATAGCAATGTTCTGTTACTTAGTAATTACAAAATTTAGGTTTAATGTAATGAAATATCCTCTTTTTATTCATCAACAAGCATATTCTCAATGATATCCTTTCCTCTGAACTCTTTCATGCTACATGTAGTATGTCTGGTTTTGATTCAAAAGATGGAGGGGTTGGAGGATATGGATTTCGCTACCAACATGGTTATTATAGCAGTAGTAACAGCAATTGTAGCAGCTTAAGCAGCAGCTCAAGTGAAAGTGATTATCAGATGACTGTAGGAGATGGGGATCTTGATGCTGATGCTGATTCTTTAACATGCAAACAGTCAGATATATCATCTACTGACCACTTGGGGAATGACCGTGTCAAAGCTGTATGTACTGTATCTCATCTATATTTTACAAAATTTGTTATGAGTGAAGCATGGATTTATATACATAAATGCTCACTTATACGCATATGACTTTCTTTTTTGATAATTCGTTTTCTTCATGATATGAGTTTATTTTCTGCAGATTGACATTCTAACCGCGTACTCACATTTTGAAACAGAAAAATGTTTTTGGTGCTAAAAAGAGCTGGGATCTCGATAGTTAGTCTTAATATTAAAAGCTTCAATTTTGTTGTTTCTTATAGTTACGTTTTACTAAAAAATGGAACTAGGGGGAACTTCATCAATGTTGCTATGCATGATTAACTCGTGGTCAACTAAAAGTTGATGGTCTTTGTGACAGGGATCAAAACGTCCTCGAACAGCTATAACTGATTTTGGTTCTCTAGAAGTTAACACTTCAGCAATTACTGCGGTTGCAAATGAACAAACAGGGTCTCATTGGGATTGGGATGATGATGACGAGAGAGGCGGATGTACAGATATTCAAGCTCTTTTGTCAGAGTTTGGAGACTTCGGTGATTTCTTTGAGAATGACATGTTGCCTTTTGGAGAGGTAAGATAAGATATAAAAGTACTCTTTTGTGTTCCGTGATTCAGGGAACAATGATCTGTTTTCATGCACTAGTCTATGAATAAATTTTATGCGTAACTGTTTTATCCAACAATTTTGCTGTTGATGGTATAGAAAGCTTCATGCGTACTTCAATTTTCTATGTGTATAAAGAGCATAGGCAAATTCAGTTCTTTATGCCTCCAAGTTGTCCCCAAAAAAATTGTGCGCAAGTGTATTGGTTTAAGTTTAACTAATCGGCAGGTTTAGTTAATATTTGATGTGGTGTGGCTTTATTGCTAAGTGCCCTTGTTATCCCCTGAAAAATGTTATAAATGGGTTGCAAGGGGAATATATTGGTGTACAATGTCTTACATTTTTTTTTCCAGTTATGTGGTGTACATGACCAAACATATGACCGAAGTATAGATTTTTCTTTGAAATTCATTTTTTTTAGACACTCACAAATGCAATTTTGAATCATACGTTTGGTCATTTATATCATTTCCTAATCTTATGAATCTTTGTTACAGACTGTTTGTAGCTTCTCTTAAATAGATCGGTTGCTTAGAAAATAAGCTTTTAACATGAGAAAATCACTAAAAGGCCTCAACTAGTCTCAAGGGCTCCTTGCTAACTAAAGTTTCTCTCTGTGACATTTTTATTTGAGAGCATTATTATTATTAAGTACTGACTTTTTCAATGTCACTGCAAAGCCCCCAGGCACTGCAGAATCGCACGCGGTTATGTTTTCGGGGTCAGATTTGGTAGTTGATACCAGTCCAGTTGGTGTTATGGATGTAGGAGATGAGATGCTTATGCATGTTGGATTTTCATCTTTCGAGAGCTTCAATCCTCCACCAGCAGTTGTAGAGGAGTGTGTTAGTAAAAGTCAAGAGATTAACACGAATGTCCTGACATCTGGTCCAGTTGCTAGCACTCCAGTGTCCTCTTCTGGTGATTTTGATCATCTAATAAAAGCTGAAGCTATGATGACATTTGCTCCAGAGTATGGAGCTGTTGAGGCTCCTATCAGTGAGACTTTCTCGACAATTTTCAGAAGCCCATATTTGCCGAAGTCTCATTCCGCAGAGAGTTCAAACTCTACCGCAAACAATTACAAATATGGTGCGACACCTCCAGCTTCTCCTTGTCTTGATGGATCAGATGAGAAGAACACTCTGGCTTTAACTTCAAAAAACAGCCAAGCATTAAAGAATCCAAGAAATTTTTACACTCAAGTAGAAGGTGGACATGTACAAGAAGGGACGATACCGAATGAGAAAATTGTTAGTTCCATGAACTTATCTCCATCATCAGTTTCGTTCTCTAACATGAGCTCTACAACTACTGTAAAATCTGCCCAGAGAAGAGTTAATGAGTCTAATTCTGAATTGGAGCCGCTTCTTTCATCTTCAAAGACGGTGTTAGCTCTGGAGATTGAATGTTTGCTCCTCCAGTCTTCCATGTGTAAGGCACGCCATTCATTATTGTCTTCTGGTTCCTTAGGCCCTATGAGCTCAAGTAGGTTTGCTGGAGGTGCTGGTGTAAGTAATATGTCTGGCGATCAAAGTACTATGACTGAAAATATGTCCAGCATGTATGAAGTAAAGAAGAAAGAGTCTATACCAGTTAGAATAGCTGGTGATGTTGATGGACTGCATGATGGGCATCCTAACGCACCAGTTCGAGTTTGGCGTTCAGTTGGAGATACCAAAGTTCCAAAACAATCTAATTCCCCTGGTATGGAAGTTACCCCATCTCTGCCCCACAACTCATTTGGTGAGGAAGGCATCCTCTCCTATGGTCAAAGGCAGCCACAGCCGCTGCTACAGCTGCTTGATGGAATGCCTTTACTGGTCCAACAAGCTGCTGCATTTGTTGATGTGACTCTGGATGCGGACTGTGGTGATGGCCCATATGGTTGGCTTGCATTGGAAGAACAGGAGCGACGTGGATTTTGTTGTGGTCCCTCCACGGTTCATGCTGGTTGCGGTGGGTTGTTGTCCTCCAGTCATTTTCTGGACTTAGCTGGCGTGGAGTTGGTCGATCCTCTTTGTGCTGATGTAAGATTTTGTTCTGCGTTCTAGTTTCTCTATGCTGATAATTTTCTGTTCTAGTTAGGTTGCTCTCAGCCTAATTATTAAATTTGTCCTTATTTTTTCTTCTCCGTATAGTTTTGTCGAAGGAGGATATTTGCTGTTTACATTCCCCCTCGCATCATGTTTAATTAATTGAACATTTTTAAGTCCACCTCAAGCTGCTGTACTCAGTTACTGCATATTCTGTAGATTTGGGTTTTAGTCTTGCTTTCAATGAATGAGTTGAATGGAATTTGTGTAATGTTGTTCTTGCAATGAATGATAGGGGTTGTGCAGATAGCAGGTGGACTTAACCATACAGGTGAAGGTTTGGTTTATAGCTGCTCATGTTTGTGGTCTACTGTCTTTTCATCACTAACAGCCTTATCGGAATTGATAAAGTTGTTTGAACCTTCCCCCATATTATCATTTTCAATGAACATGACCCATCTTTAAATTTAAACTATTTGATTCCTTTCCAGGTTCATGCGTCATCTACTATCAGTTTGTTACAGTCAGACATTAAATCAGCCCTAAAAGCTGCTTTTGGCAATGGCAACTTGGAGGGTCCACTGTCTGTAATAGATTGGTGCAAGGGACGTAGTCAAGTTGGTGATGCTGTAAACTTTGGGGATAGCTTTTCAGGGGAGTCTAGTGTAGGTGAATGTAGAGATCCATCAAGCACCATAACGGGAGAGCCATTGAGCCCATCCCAGTCTACTCTGGTTGGGTCATCTAACATTAAAGGTAAACTAACTCCAATAATGAACTTCCATAGAAATGAATTGCCTAAGAGCACCATAGAGTGTTGATGGACATACTCAAAACATGAACATATGCTCATCTGTAAGATATAATGATTTACGTATATCCGCTCTTGCTTTACGTATATAAACTGTAATTGGTTGGTAATAAGAAATGAATATGCACATCATATAAAATTTTCATGGACAGCATCTGCTATTGATGTAGCTAAAGCAGATGATTTACAAAGGAGATCAAGCCAAGAAAGTTTCTCAGAACCTGAACAACCGAATTGCGCTCGAAGGAAACCTACAGCTTATGCCCTTCCATTCCCCGCAATACTTGTTGGGTAAATAATGTTTTCTCTGTTCTTTGGCTTATTTGATGGTTGGTGGTGTATCTCTACAGTGATGGTAATACGAGGTATTTTATGCCTTTAAACTTGACTGGAGTGTGATTAATTTTTGGTCCAGTTGTCTACCACTTAAAGCTTTGAAGGACATTGTCACTTAAGCAATATGCAACAAAACAAAGCCATGTATGGAGTAATTGATTTTTATCATCTGTACAGGTATCAAGATGACTGGCTTAAGACGTCAGCTAACTCTTTACAAGTATGGGAGAAGGCTCCTCTCGAACCATATGCGTTACAGAAACCTGTGAGTTCTATCAAATTTCCATAGCTTTCTATCCTAATACAAGAATTCCTAAATTTGACATATAATCACTCTTACAGGTTTCATATTCGGTGATTTGCCCTAACATTGAACCTCTTACTTTAGCGGCTGCTGATTTTTTCCAGCAACTAGGGACAGGTGAGTTGATACTCTTATGGTTCAAGTACCTACCTGCTTGTGTTTGGGTTTAACTTGGGGCAAGCGAAAGTGGACTATGTTTTATTTGTGTTATTGGTCAGGTTGGCACTTAAAGATGTGTGTTGATGAGTAGTTTTAAGGAGAACATATTGGAGCGGAGAAAAGAAAAACATCTACTGCTTACCTCCTAAAGTTTCAAATTTGATCATTCCCTTCTAAATAACAGACGGACTTTATTAAAATCTGCATCGGACTGAGCCAAACTCAATGGACAAACAAGAGCAACCACTTATAGAAATAGGGTTCTATCGTAAATCAATTGGTGATAGGAGGAGGTGACACATTTGTTTATATGGTGTCTAATATTTGACAAAACCCACTGGTGTGGGATTGATCTCACAGTGGGGATGCAACAGACTTAAAGTGATATTAATATTTAACATGAATTTTTCCTCATCTTCTGTGTGATAAGACCATATACTGTCATCTTATCACCTGAAGGAACTAATAGTAAGTGTACCTCCATTTGTTTTGGAGGTTTTTTGATTTACTGCTTTCTTATTGTGTGATATAATTGATATTCTAGACTTCCACCGCATCCTTTGACTAAAATAGTAATTGATTGCTGATTGATTAATCAGGCCTTCTTCATTTTCAGTTTATGAGACTTGCAATCTTGGGACTCATAATCCTGAAAACTGGGAAGGCCGTATGGAAGTTGATCCCGGGAAGATGTCAGGGTTTGTGCTCTTAGATTGCCCTCAATCCATGAAAATGGACAGCAGCAATGCTTCTCTGATGGGATCAATTAGTGACTATTTCCTGTCTCTATCCAATGGCTGGGACTTGACAAGCTATCTAAAATCCCTTTCAAAGTCTCTCAAAGCTTTGCGATTTGGTCCCCTCCTGCCTTGTAGAAATCCGAAAGAGGGAAATACTGCCACTTGCATGGTAAGCAAAACTAATCTATCTACATACTATGAACTCGTTTCAGAGCTAAGCACGTTTCTTAGTAAAATCATGCTTGGTTGCTTTTGTTGGTTATTATTTTGCAACTGTTTTATGGTGAGATGGGTAAGCCAAAAGTCAGTCCCACATTGTCCACAGTGGGTGCTGTATATTGTATGTATCTAAATGTCTGCTGTCTCCTCTTCGTAGGTGATCTATGTGGTGTGCCCCTTTCCGGAACCTACTGCAGTCCTGAGAACGGTGGTTGAATCTTCTGTTGCTCTTGGATCACTTGTTCTTCCCTCAGATAAGCGACTTCCAATGTACAAGCAAGTTGCTAAGGCACTGAACTGCTCAGCATCCGTTGATGAAACATCATCAGCAAATGTTCTGTCTATTTCAGGATTCTGTGTTCCTAGGATAATCTTGCAGGTTGTAACTGTCGATGCTATCTTCAGAGTCACGAGCCCAGTCCTCAGTGAGCTAAGCATCCTCAAGGAAACAGCTTTCACTGTCTACAACAAGGCTCGGAGAATCTCGCAAGGGTCAACCTCTGATTTTCATTCACTTTCCGGAAGGTCAGGTTCTATCCTAAACCAAATGACCTCTCCCATGTCTGGGATGTGGAACCCTCGATCTTCTAGAGAGGGTGATACTGATTCCAACATGCGGAATGCTGCATCGTGGGAGAATTCTTGGCAACCTAGATCTGGAGTTTTGAATTGTGATATCGGTAGAGATTCTAATTTAACGGATTATATCCATTTCATGTTTGAACCACTCTTCATTCTTGCTGAACCTGGTTCAATAGACCATAGCGTGGCAACATCTCATGGTAATTCAACTGCTGATTCATCCAAACCACAGTCTGATGATAACTTGCATGCAAGTTCATCCATGAATATAGATGCCGGATCTATCTCTCAAACCGATGGGTCAGACAGTGACAACTATGGACCCGGGCACCAGAAACATCCTAGTATACATTGTTGTTACGGGTGGACAGAGGACTGGCGTTGGCTAGTATGTATGTGGACTGATGCCAGGGGAGAACTGCTTGATAGCCATATATTTCCTTTTGGTGGAATCAGCAGTAGGCAGGACACAAAGGGTTTGCAGAGCTTATTTGCTCAGGTTTTGCAGCAAGGCTGTCAAATTCTTCAGTCGTGCTCCTCAGACGGGCCCACCAAGCCTAGAGACTTTGTCATTGCTCGCATTGGAAGTTTTTACGAGCTTGAATACCTCGGTATGTTTTGTTCTTTATTAAAAAAAGAAGTAAGGTTTAGGATGTTTAATACTTCATTTATAATGTTCTTTTTAACTGTAAACAGAGTGGCAAAAGGCCATATATTCAGTTGGAGGAGCTGATATGAAGAGTTGGTCGCTTCAACTACGGCGACCAGGGCCCGATGGAATGCCAACAAATAACAATGGAGCTTCCCTACAAGTACAACAGGAGATGAGTTTAATACAAGACAGAAACCTACCTTCCTCTCCTAGTCCGTTCAGCCCTCACTTGAAATCATCATCTGGTTACATTAAAGGTCCTTTGGGACAGTCCTCTACGAGGAAACAACTTATCAGTGGATCGTCGGCTGATGGCACTCGAGGTTTGCTTCAGTGGGTGCAGAGCATCAGCTTTGTTACTATATCACTCGATCATTCCCTCAATCTTATTCTCCAAGCAGATTCTGCATCCCCAGGTGAGACCTCTCTTCCATCTTTATGGATTTCTTCCTTTAGCTTAAGGGTTAATTAATAAGTTGCTAGCTAAATTTTAGGATTTTGGATAATTTGCTAGCTTGATTGCTAGATGGATGGGTTTTTATACAAAGTTGCAATACGTTAGCCGAGTCTAATATGTTGTTAAATGATGCTGAAACTTGTATGTTATTTGTTAATTTGCTTAACATCTATTTGTTGTCTTGTTTGTCTTTGTGCAAATTGGTAATATGAATTTTGGAAAGATTGTCAATTTGATAGTGAAACTTTTCAATTTATTAGTTGAATTTTGAGAGAATTTGCAATTTGCTAGTTGAATGATGATGACACCTGAAGAACACATACACTTTTCAGGAACATCTCAAGTGGGTGGCCATTTGGAAGGCTTACCTCCATCAGTAAAATCACTGGGTTCAACTTCTGCAACATACTTATTGATCCCATCACCGAGCATGCGTTTCCTCCCTTCAAACCCTCTTCAACTTCCAATTTGCCTAACCGCAGACTCTCCTCCCTTAGCCCATCTCCTCCACAGCAAGGGCTCAGCCATTCCCCTCTCCACCGCCTTTGTAGTCTCAAGAGCAGTCCCTTCCATGAGGAAGGACTTCAGGAGCAACTTAAAGGACGAATGGCCTTCAGTCCTCTCTGTCAGCCTCATCGACTACTACGGAAATCCCCCCAGAGTGATTGGAAAACCGGCCAAACTGGACACCCATCTGATTCTAGAAACCGTATCGGCAGAGCTCCAAGCTCTTTCATGGATGACAGTGAGCCCAGCTTATCTAGAACGAAGAACTGCACTTCCTTTCCACTGCGATATGGTTCTTCGATTGAGGCGGCTTCTCCATTTTGCTGACAAGGAACTGTCCCGTCAAGCCGGTAAGTCTCCCTAAATTATTGTACTGATTCTATAAATTCATGTATACAAGAAGATAGATTTAGCTTGTTAAGGGGCTTATCTACCTGTAATTTCATTTTGATGTAGAAAATGTGTATGAATCAGTTTAGTTAGAGAAGTCTTTGTTTAACACAAGTATTCAATTAGAAGTTGTGTTAGGGTGGAGAATCATGTAGAGTATCGAGTGCGCGTCAATGAGCTTATCGTGTTATATGAACACTCATATGATAAGTTTATGGTATCATGTTTAAAAAATATGAATTTTTGTATGTGTTTATATTCTATTTGATCTTTATTATTTGTCTGCATATGAATTTATCTGTTCGATGATACAAATCTTAATATATTAGTTAGTGAACTCGTGAAATTAATTGACTAATTCAATAATATAAAAGTAAAAGTTTTTATATGGACATGCTCATTAGAAATCTATATTTTGGCCAAAAAAAAAATTAGAAATCTATATTCTATTTAGGGTTACTTTGGCGCGTAATATTTGAGTGTAAATATTGAATTTCTCCCTTAATGTTAAAAACTATTAATGTTAAAAAATAAAGATTTACAGAATTTTTCCATTCACACTTTATAGAATATATTTTGAAAATTATAAAAATAACATAATTGTTTTTAAAAATATCACAATAAAATCATTAAAAAAATTTATATATGTTACAATAGAGTCTTAATCGGAGAAGATAGAGTCTAGGTTTTGATTTAGATCGCTCGCTCATGGTTCTGGTCCGGGTCTAGACTCCGATCTTAGTCCCTTCAATCGGAGTTTAATCAAGTTTAGATCGAATTGGGATCTGTTCAACTCCAATCGAGGGGGTTAGGGTTTGTGTTTTGACCCAGACCAACCCCTAATTTATATACGAGTAGGTCTGGGTCAAGATCCAAACTCTAACCCCTTCAATGGAGCGCAATCGAATCACGTTCGAATCGGGACTCAATTGTAACTTATTATGTTATTTTTTTAATTTTTAAAACATATTCGGTTAAGTTTGAAATGAAAAATTTAACAAATGAGGGAACTTAATATATTTTTAAATGTTAATAACCGAGCCTTTCATTTTTAAACATTACAAAAAAAACAATTTTAGTGTAAATATTAAGGGAAAAAACAATATTTAACCTCATTCTATTATTATATAATATTATGCGATTACAATAAGGGAAAAAAAAAAACATATTTTCTTCGAGAATCTTGAAAATGAAATAATAAAAAACATCATCATCCCCATGAAGAGAACCTCTCAAGATCCATAGCAAAAAAAAAAAAAGATAATTTTTTTCAATTTGTTTTTCTTCTTGTCATCTTAATAATTATTAGAAGAGAAACCCTAAAGCGACGGTTGCCACCGAGCCGATGAATGTGGGGACAAAGACAGCGGTTGCATCAGAAGCTGCACCTGGAGCTGGGGCTGAAGCTGAAGCCGTGGTGGTAGCCGTTGCATCAGCTGCAATTGGAGCTTTGGCTGGAGCCGTGGCAGCTGCAGCTGCTTCCCCAAGCTGTAAGGCAGCGAAGACCATGAGCACAGCCATGAGGATGACTAGAGCCTTCATCTTCATTGCTGCCATCTCTTCTAATGGAATTTTCTGGTGTTTTATTTATTTATTATTACACTTTTTATTTATAAGGGAGAGAGATTTGTGAGAAGAAAGGTGAAAAGGCAGGGCTTTATACAAAAATATAAATTCTATGTTTAGTAATAATTTGTTTTCTATCTTTAGTTATTACCTGATCATAAATTTAACTTTTCTAATTTTAACTGTAGTCTGTTTTAATTTAAACTAATGGTTTGTGGTAGGACTGTAAAAAAAAATAGTATCTCTTTTAAATCGATTTGAAAATGATATGATATTTTGAATGAAATATGAAGAGATTCGATCGAATTATTAAAAAAAGAGTTCATAAGTAATTGAATCTTGTGTTTTTCATTAATATATATTTGTTAAGTGTGTATTTTTTTTTTGTCAATCATTAAGTCTATGTATGGCCACCTTGAAATCTAGTTCTCGACAAATATTGAAATTTTTTTAAAAAGTAAGCATATTAAATAAAAATTAGAAAAGTAAGTATATAAAAAAAAAAACGAAAGCTGGGTATACGCGTTACTGTGGAGAAAGCGTTATTTTTTTTTACCAAAGGCGCACCCAGGGTAGCATGTTGGCAATACACGCTACCCCAAGCGGCGAGTATTGCCAAAATGGCAATACACGTCCAAAGGGGTAGATTTTTTTTTCGACAACTCAATGTTTATTTAAAAATAAAATTATGCATCTATTAAAAAAATTATAGTATGTAGATATTTTAATTGTGATTCAAATTATGAACAAATATTAAATTTGAACTTACCGATTGACTGAACGCTCTATCGTAAGTTGAGATATGAAAATTTGACTTTAAAAAAATATAACTTAAACCCTATAAGTCCAAACTCACATGTCAACACGTTTAACGACATTTATGTCGTAATTCAATTATCTACCTAGGGTAATTTTTTTGATTAGCAATATATTTAATTTTTTTAACTTAACATCGTTTGTCCTATAATTTGACCGGTATGATTAAATGCATTAGATGATAAATTTAATTATATATTTGCCCAAAAAAGTAAAAATAAAATACAGTGCGTAGATAATTTAATTACGACATAAATTACGCTAACTAGAAGTTAATTTTTGACATTCTGAGTGACTGTATAATACGATACGTAAAAAACTATACATATATATATATATATATATATTTGTACGGTAGCTACAGTACATATACAGTGTGTTTAATGTAGCTACAAAACAAATTATTGTATATATATATATATATATATATGTATGTATAGTTTTTACGTATCATATTATACGGTCACTCCGAATGTCAAAAATTAACAGCTAGTTAGCGTCATTTACGTTAGATAACACTAGCATCATTCAACATTAACACTAACATATTCATATGATTCAACATTAACACTCACACCAGTGACTTAACATTAAAATTCAACAAACACCCCTAACGAGTAACGATTGAACACCCCAAACCATTCCATACGATTTCACATTTGCTGTATAATAAACATGGTTATAACCATAGATATAACTCGAATACCATAACCATAATCATTATGGGTAAAAAATTAATCATCATAACCGCACTGCACCATAATGGTACGGTTAATCATATTAAGTTGTAACAGTTATAACCATGGTTATGAGTTTTTCATCGCACCATTGTCGGCCCTAACCTTCAACAGCAAGTAATGTTCGGAGATATTTAAGGTAATGATTTTATTATTTACCAAAAAAAAAGGTAATGATTTTATTTTATTTTGGGTACATGAGCGTCCAAAAATGTTACTTCATTTTTTTGACTCATCAGTGTTAAAAAAATAAAATACCTCATTAATATAATAAAATAATTTATATATAGTAGTTTGTTACAGTAAGCATGTATATGTAACATTTTGCAATACTAAGACAAAGTATTATTAATTTAATATCACACACAATTATATAATCCGTCAAAAGATGAAGCAACTGCAGCATACTAGGAATCTCATATACCTATAAGTTCAAAATAAAATAATATATGTACCTATTTATAAACACAATATTTTTAAAATACATGAAAAACTTTTATTGATTTTTGTTAAGTTTATGAATAAAGCTCTTTTTTAAAATGTAAAATTCAATGCATAACTTCTGAATTGATTTTTGTTAAGTTTATGAATAAAGCTCTTTTGAACGACAAATATGATACAATAGTTCAAGAATATTGATATTGTATATATTTTTTAAAAAAAATTATACATAAATTATTAATTACTTTTTATAGACCACTTTTAATATTTTTTTAAAAAATATCTAACTGTATTTTATATATTTGTCCTCCTTTTTTTTCTCCTTTATTTATATTCCACTCTTCGCTCATATTTTTTTTTTACCAATCTCGTATATTATATTTTTATATATAGTACTATAATAAAACATGGGATTTTCAATTTTACCGAAAATAACCACATTTAACAATCGTCTAAGCATGTTAAAACTCAGAGATTACAACATTAAATAAAGTTGAACACTTTATTGTGATATATGCTCATTTTGATAACCGTCTGCTAAATATAAATATTTGAAAATAATTATCTACTTAAAATAATTAATTATTTGTTAGGATATTTTATTATCTCTTTTTAGTTTTTCATAGTTATGTAATATATATATTTCGTAAGTAAAACTAACTATAATTTTCATACATTAATTGGTTCAGTAGCATTTTATTTTATTGTGTTACATACTCATCTTAATTAGAAGTTTTGAAAATAACTATATGTCAAAAAATAAAAATAAAAATACATTATATTTGATATTATCATTTATAATATGTAGTTATCTCAAATTAGATTATAAATAGAGAAATTATATATTTATATTTTTTAAGTCGAGTTAATAATAATCTTTTACCCTAATTTATATCATCACTCTTCCCCTATGTTAGACAAAAAATACTTAATTGGTACCTAACTATGCGAAGTATTATTTTAGTGTCTTAACTATTTTATTTTTTTTATAATTAGACCTTAACTATTTATCTAAAAATATTTATCTAAAACAAAATTTTATTGTGGCAAAAATAAATAAATTAAAATATAACATTATTTCATTACAATAAATATTAAAAAAAAAACACACATTTTTTTTCTTCCGAATTTTGAAAATAAAATAATAAAAAACATCATCATCCCCATGAAGAGAACCTCTCAAGATCCATAGCCAAAAACAAAACCAAGATAGTTTTCTTCATTTTTTGTTTCTTCTTGTCTTCTCAATAATTAGAAGAGAAACCCTAACGCTAGGGTTGCCACCGAGCCGATGAATGTGGGGACAAAGACAGCGGTTGCATCAGAAGCTGCACCTGGAGCTGGGGCTGAAGCCGTGGCGGTAACCGTTGCATCAGCTGCAGTTGGAGCTTTGGCTGGAGCCGTGGCAGCAGCTGCAGCTGCTTCCCCCAGCTGTAGGGCAGCGAAGACCATGAGCACAGCCATGAGGATGACTAGAGCCTTCATCTTCATTGCTGCCATCTCTTCTAATAAAATTTTCTGGTGTTTTATTTATTTATTATTACACTTTTTATTTATAAGCAAGAGAGATTTGTGAGAAGAAAGGTGAAAAGGCAGGGCTTTATACAAAAATATAAATTCTATTTTTAGTCATTCATTTCACTTTCACTTCTATTTTTCTGGATTCTATATTTAGCTTTAGCTTGTTTTAATTTCTATTTTTAGCTGTGATTAGGTTCAGTTGAAACTTGAAAGAGAATAATTTACTCAACTATTTTATTTATAGGGTAAAATACCAATGAGCTACCTTAACTTTGGACGTTTTGCAATGAATTACTCAAACTTTAAAAAATCAAAACGGACTACCTCAACTATGGCGAAGGTGCAACGAGCTACCTCCGTCCAACTTGCCGTCAACTGTTGACAAAAATTGAAGTTCGTTAGAAATTGGACGGAGGTAGCTCGTTGCACCTTTGTCCAAAGTTGAGGTAGCCCATTCTGATTTTTTAAAGTTCGTGTAGCTCGTTGCAAAACGTTTAAAGTTCAGGTAGATTCTTAATATTTAACCCTTCTTTATATTATTATATATAGGGAGATTCTATTTGCAGACCATCGACTACTAAATACAGATCACTTTTGTGAAAAGACTAAAACGCCCTAATACGTTTTTACATATTTGCCCTTACCTATTTTAAAAATAAAAACAATTACTAAACAAAGACCACTTATTTTTTTCACCCCATAATTTAAATATTTTTCCAGTCAGTCAAAATTTCATTAACCTACACCCTAAACCGTTTTTTCAATCAGCAGCAAAAAAAAAATCAGCATATTGGACCACCACCATAAACAACCAGCATAGGGCACCACCATAAACAACCAGGCCACAACACCACCGATCGGAATCACCAATCACCACCGATCGGAATCGGAAAACCCGTCCAGCAGCCAAAACCGTGTCACCAGCACCGACCACAGCCACATCAGCAGCACAATCGGCCAGCAGCCACAGCTGGACAGAAGCCAAGCACCGACCAGCAGCTCCAGCATCGGCGAGCCGCACCAGCACCCTAAACCGCCTCGATTATTCAGCCAACCAGCCACCACCAGCCGCAAATTGGTATGTTCGCTTACCAATGTATATGGTTTAACAATGTATAGGGTTTCAAAGCCACCGTCGCTGGATGTTCAGCCAACCAGACAACCAGCCACCACCGTCGCTAGATGTTCTATGATGCTCAAAATAATTGTGTTCGCGAAGATCTCCTAATAAATGTTGCATTTCTGACCGTCTAGCTCTCTCAAGAATATTAAATTTACTACGTTCATTGTAAATAGTCTTGATCGTTGTAGCATTGAAAGAATCTCGATTCTTCAGAGTCTTCAAAATTTCTTTCGGACAAACTAAGCTTTTGGACATGTCTACTAACACATTAGACTCTTCTTGTGTCAACCGACCGGCAAAACTATGTCCTTCAAAATTCTCAGTAGCGCTATGGTTGTGTTTTCCATTTATTACTTCCAACACCCAACCCTGGCCACTTATTTCAAGTCCACACTTAAGCGTGAACGGACATCCACATTTTTTGGTCCATGTTCTTCTTCTTTTCTTAATGTCTGCGGTTTCATTAGATACGAACGATCTATATGAACCAAAACGCTCACAAGCAAGCAAAACACGTGGTCTCCTGCGAATTCCATTGACATCAAAGGTTTTAACTACTATCACATGTTCATGTCGTTTTCCAACCCCTCGGGCCCATTCAATTACATCATCTATTGTATGGTATATCTGCAATAAAAATTATAAGAAAAAAATATATTTAGAAAAATAATAATCATATAAATTAAAGAAAAAATATTAAGTACTCACATCGAATGTAGTATACTCGCTAGTATAATCCACCAATACTAACTCGTTATTACACTGAGAAGAATCCTACACGTTATTCAATTTAAATATGTAAACAAAGAAAATTAACAACAGTAAAACGAATAAAAGATAGTAACACGTACAAGGTTCGACGGTTCATTGGTGAGATAAAGGATTTCTATTTTTGGTTCGACGGTATCATTATAATTTGTTTCATGAACTTCATTGTCATTCATCTTGTCCAAAATAGAATCCAAACCTTCTAGGTTTTTCATGTAATTCGAATGATCCATAATGTACGGCTAAAAATAAGAATCCCGCAGTGAACAATTTAAAAGGAAGTAAAGAAGATATTATACAGAATCAACAACATAGTATCGATATGGTATCTAATAATCGGTAAGTGTGTGCCGATTATATATATATATAACGATACGTGTATGCCGATTAAATGAAGATAAAACGATAATGTTGTGCTGATGTATTTGTTATAATCGGGTAAATCAGACCGAGGTGATGATAATTAATCGGACATTCTTTGTCGATTATATGTACTGAAATCGGCAAGAGCGTGCTGATTCCACCATGGCCGAACTTCACCAAAAATTCGTTGATTTTTTTTCTAAACCCTAAACTAATTAAGGGGAACGTACCGACTGGTGTTTCTAAATTCGCGATGATGCCCTAGACTGATTTGCGGCTGGTGGTGGTTTGTGGCGACTGGTGATGGTTTTGTGGCGACTGGTGGTGGTAAAAAACAAATATAAAGAATGATAACAGATATAATAATTTTGAAGATAAGTATAAAAGATGTGAAAAAAATAAGTGGTCTTTGTTTAGTAAATTTTTTGTTTATTTTTAAAATAGGTAAGGACAAATATGTAAAAACGTATTAGGGTGTTTTAGTCTTTTCACAAAAGTGGTCTGTATTTAGTAATACATGGTCTGCAAATAGAATCTCCCTTATATATATTTACAACTTTTGTATTCTTCAAAATATATTTTAGCTTTTTAGATATTTTACCAATTATATTTTTTTTACCACTACTTTCCATCTACACCCAAATTGTATGGAAGCAACAAATTTTGCATACTACAAAATTTGCACAAAAATCATGCATCATCCATAGAAAGACATGGCTTTCAAAGACAATAACAATATCACTCATGGCCTTGAAGAGTTAACAGATGTTATACTTCTTCTATCCAGAAAAGTAATAGCAAAATCCTGCAGCTGCATTCCCCAGGTTTCACTCCGACTCACTCTCCATGCTCCCCATTGCCTTTAATCCTCGCGGCTTCTGCATTAGAGAGGAGATTAAGCCGGTTGGTTACCTTCTGTTCTAGTGACAATCAAAGTGAATGAGCAAAAACATAGAAACTGAACTCCAAGGTAAAATTTTAAGCAGTGATTTTCTATTTCATATAAGTGGTTCTATTGAAACAGCATGAATCAACACAATATAGCATTAACAGTCTCCTTAAATTGCCTAAAACCCGAATCAATGGTACTTGCAGTGATATGCAGCTGATAGGTTACTTAATCTACAAACTGTTCACAAGAGTGAAATGGATGTAAATTTTTTGAAGAGGTGTACCACAGAGCATTTAGCTATAGCTGAACCAAGCATGGAACAAAAACAATCGAAGGGATTCAAGATTTTTATTTTTTTGAATGTTACAAAGGATTTCAAATTGAAAGCAAATTCTGGGTTCATCTAAAAATATTACCTTTTTCGAAGCCTTCTTCTCCTGCACCTCGTACCTCTCCTGGGATACGTCTGATAGCCAAGTACCTGGACAAGCCAACTGCAAGAGCAGAATAAAGCATTTGTATTCAAGAAGCAGATCTAATCAACTAAAGAAAGATTATATATCACTGACTCGGTTCATTATGCCATATATCACATTAACACACTTACAAGGACGCTTCTTTGTATCAATTTGGCACGTTTTTTGGGCCTTTGAGGGGGTTTACTCCCTTTAAATGCGATGAAATCCTCTTCCTTCTCTTTGCTAGACAAGGAAAGGAACAACCTTGGCCAAACCACTGGCCCTTTCTCCTTCTTCATGTTGTGGTCAAGCAAAAGTTTCCCACTTTCTTCTGCTATGAAGGAGCCCCTCATCATGTAGAGCTGGTCGTCTTTTTCAGGTGAATGATGCAATGTCTTGCGCCGATTAAGTGGCTGCTCCGAGCTCCTTTATTTAGTATAGATAAAACATAAGACTAGAACTAAAATTTACATTTTCACCAGTAACCCATACAAATGAGTAATTTCACAATAAACAGCAACCCAAAGCATCCCAATTTCAATTTCCTTTCGGGTTTAGTCGGGTGCTTACTTGTTGAGACTGCGCTGAGGCGATTGCAAAAACGAATCCTTCTTGCTGCTGACCAAACTGGTGCTGAATTTCTTCTTCCCGAGCGAATCAGACGACATTTTTCCTCCAAGGTTATGGTCGTTGATGTTGCTTGTGCTCGTCGTAGTGGTGCTGGAGGAGTGGTCTTTGCTTTTCAGCTTCACACACCGATGTTTCTTTCTATTCCCCCACTGCAACACAAAATCTGGCTCTTTTGCCCTCTTCGCTTCCTTTTCCATTTTAAGCCCAGTTTTTTTAGCCAAAAAAAACGCAGCCAAACACTACTGACCTCAAGATTTGTAATCTGGACGCAATTGAATCCTCCTTGTGGGACTGTTACCCAAACAAGAAATTAAAAACGAAAACTTTCCAGTGAACTGTTTGTCTGCTGAGCAACTGCAGACGAGGTAAAGAAGATAACCCCAAGACAACAAGAAACGATACAACCAGTCACAAAATTATAAAACCCACACATAGTTTGACGCAATGAGCAGACCACCATTGGAGAGGAAGCTTAAAGGACACAACTTTACTGCACATTAGTAGGACAGAGTGGAGACGACCGTGTTCTCTAGATAACAAAGATGAATAGAACCACAAAACGGAGATCTGTTGCCTCAGGTCGCAGTGGGTAACTCGTTTGGTGTTGGGAAGCTTAAAGATATACTGGGAGTTTTTTTCATAAAATTCGAAATAAGAAATACGGAATAGGGAATAATGAATAGGAGATAAGAATATGAAGTTGTTTCTTTGTTGGTATGGAATAAGAAATTCTGTTGTTTATTTGGTGGAATTGTATATGGAAAGGAAATGAGACGTGGTAAAATGACATATTTGCCCCTCCTTTTATATGTATAGTATATAATATATATAATTTGTATTAATTAATTTTAAAATTAAGAATAATAAAAACTTATAATATAATTAATTAATAATTAAAATAAAATAACTTATTTAATTAATTATTAATTAAGATAAAATTATTGAATTAATATAAATTTTAAAGTAAGGGCATTTCGGTAATTTCGTCTCCTATTCCTCATTCCTAGCGCGTCCGGCTTAGGAATTCCAAGCTTTTCACACGGAATGTCTAAGCCTACCCCGCCCGGAATCCGTAAGCCAAATTTTTGCAATTCCGCGAAAAGAACAACTTCTTACAGAATCCGTAAGCCGAATTCATTTTTCATTCCATGAAAAGAACATGTCATTAGTGTTTCGTCACTGTCTCCCCCTTCTTATCTTCCCCTTCCTTCCTCCTCTTCAGCTCCGTCTCTCACTATCTTTCTTTTTCCTTTTCTTTTTCGAAGACCAAAAGCAACAATTGGTCTTGTACTCTTGTAAATAGATATATAGTCCCTTTACTATGTTGTATAACTCATCACTATGTTTAAGGTTCGGATTTCTTATTTTTACAGCAACACTGCAAAATGTGGAATTTACAGTGAATTTCATAGTGAAAATAGAATCTTCTCCATCCATTTCAGGAAGTTGTTGACTTATCTCATTAGTCACTTCTGTTCTACAAAAGGAACATTTTTTTCACTGTAGAATTTTCATATTTGAAAGTGCAGACTTGTTGCTTCCCGACAACAGTATTCCGAGCTCTCTCAAGAATCATAACTGGAGTGCAAACGTATTTATTGATTATTTTTAGGTTAATTACTTCATTTGTTACACATGTTTCACCATTGTGCAGAATTGTTACCCATGTTTCAAAATGTGATTAATTGGTTTTGCTATGTGACTAATTGGTTACACATGTTTTTTTCAATGTGATTAATTGATTATTCCGTTAATAAATCGTTAATTAGTTTTTTTAAATATATTATTGAATTGTCAAATGACTATTATGCCCATAGTGGTATTGAAGAACACATAATCATATTCAAGAACAAGAATCGAATCGAAGAAACTAGAAACCAGATTCTGGTTTCTTCAAGAACCAATAAATCAGATTCTGGGTTCTTGAAGAACCCAGAACTCAGATTCTAGGTTCTTGAAGAACCCAGAACCAAGATTCTAGGTTTTTCAATGTAATTCGGTGATGAAGAACAGCTTGATTGATGAAGAACACAGCTTGATTGATGAAAATGATAATTACGTCATTTTACATATCTAAATAGTGATTTAACTGTGATTTCTAACGGTGAACAGTAAAAAAAACAATTAGTCACATTTCAAAACTAATTAATCACATTTTGAAACATGTGTAACCATTCTGCACAATGGTGAAATATGCGTAACCAATTAAGTAATTAACCCTTTTTTCCAATAACATATTTATTGATTAATATATATATATATAAGTAAAATATCACATTGCCGCATAATGTTTGGACAAATTTTCAGTTTCCCACCAAAAATTTAAATTGTTAAAAAAAGTTCCCTCATGTTTGGTCAAAGTGAAAATTTGCTCATCCATCAACTTTTTCATCCAAATTTAACAAATATAGTTTCAGAAATTATAAAAATAACAAAAATCTTTCAAAAATATCACAATCTAATTCTTTCAAACTTTTTCAAATATTACAATTGAGTCATGTTTCGATTGAGGCTCGGGTCTGGATTTCGATTGGGGCTCGGGTCAAGACCCAGACCTGAGTCCCCTCAATTTGGGCTTACTTAAATTGGGGTCGAACCAACCCTCAATTCGATTGACCTACCCTCCCTCCCCCCCCCCCCCCCCCCCCCCCCGCCTCCCCCAATTGGGGATCAATTAAGTTTCAATCAAATCGGAGGTTGGTTCGACCCAATTCGATTGAGCCCCCTCGATTGGGGTTCAGTCGAGTCCCAATCAAATCGTGACTCAGTTGTAATATTTGAAAAAGTTTGGGATAATAAAATTGTGACATTTTTAAAAGTTTTATGTTAATTTTTGCAATTTTCAAAACTTATTTTATTAAATTTGGATGGAAAAATAGACGGAGTGGGCAAATTTGCACTTTGACCAAATATGATGGAAAAAAATTTTACGATTTAAACTTTAGGGAAAAAACTAAAAATTTGACTAAACATTGGGGGACAAATGTCATATTTTAACCTAAATATATATATCCAACCATTGCAGGATTTGTGATAGATTTGTCATTGAAGATGCTCATTGCATCGAGATGGAGTCTGCCTACAAAACTGACCCTTGAATTTGGAGAACAAAATTATTCCACCCTGATCAAAAAATGAGTTGATAGCACGAGCAAGAATCCACACCGCATCATATACATAGAACTTGTAAGAGCTCAATCCCAAGGAATTGCAAGTTAATCGGTTCCACCTATATGAAAATGCTTTTTTCTTTTATAAGAATCTGCAGTATGTTGACGAAGAACAAGGATTCCTTGCATAGATTCTGTCATCTCAGATGGAACATTCACGGAATCAAGAAGAGATGTGACTTAATCTGTAGCTAATGTGGTGTCATTGTTGTTGGGAGAGTTGAAGATCCGACAATGAGGAGACAAACACTTCGAAAATTCAGGAGGGGACGAACTGAACATTTCGCGTGAATGAAGAACAAACATGGAGGGAATAACTGCATATAACAACACTGAAAAAGACATAGAAATTTGAAAAATTTCACACTAAACGGATGTCACGTGCAAGACATGTGAGGACGAAACAAACATTTTTCATGAAAGCAAGCAAACAAACTTTATCAAAAAACAACAACAAACATTTTTCATGAAAGCAAGCAAACAAAATTTATCAAAAAACAACAACAAACATGTTAAATAAAAAAACAAACAATGTGTCGATTTTACCACTTTGGCAATCATATTTGTAGTAAAGTATAGATAAGGTGGAGAAGACTTAAACCCATAGTAAAGTATAGATAAGGTGGAGAAGACTTAAACCCAAAGTTAAAAGTCTTCTCTTCCTTTCCGAGCGAATAAGGAACCTGAACGGTGGGGATATTTTAGTCTTCTTGCGATTAGGGTTTTGCACCCCTTGAATAAAAAATGGGAAATAAGATATAAAAAAATAAAACAGATCCTCGCATGCTGTGTAGATAACCAGCGTAACAGACCAGTAAATATCGTTAGGGGTTCACAAATATAAGCGCAAATATTTATTTAGATTATGCCACGTGTGTAAGAGATCCAATCATAGAACACCTATGAGATCATTGCGTCACCCAGAGGTAGCCGAATCAGAGTGAACAAAAGCCTCCCAAATCATTTGCGTCTCCCTCGCCTCGTCGTCGCCTCTTCTTCTACCTTCTCTAGGATTTTCAAGTCTCCTGTTCTATCTCCGCCTAAACCCTACTACCAGGTAATACCGTTGAGGTTTAGGGGTTTATCTATCGCCTTCTCTGTTTGAAGGTCCGGCTGTCGGTCCTCGGGTCGACGAACTTCGATATGGCTACCGTCGCTGCTCAAGCAGATCGTATCCTTTGATTCATCATCTAGTTTATGTGTTTCAGTCTTGAATAGATCTGTATTTCATGGTTCTATCCTTTGTATGCGGTATGTTACGATTTCTTCTGTAAGGGTGCGATCTTCTGTACTGGAAATTCAGTTTTATTCGATTGTACTGCTGTTGTTAGGTTCTTAAAGGTATTTGTTTGTAAGGTTTTGGATTTGAGTAATTCGAACAGATATTATTTTTAAGGACTGGACGTCGAGTTTTATACATTCGTGTGTTGGGTATGTTCCCTGTTTCTTCTTGAATCTTGGTTAGGAATTGAGTATCTGAACAGCTCGGTTCATTGGTTGATCTTGCGTATCCAGTTCCTGTTATTGTATGTCAAGAAATTTATTTTGTTTCCTTGACGTTATTTTCTTTAGAAGCCTCGAATTTTCTGCAAAAACTGTCAATAGATGCGCAGCCTAAGGCCGTGGAGATGCCTGAGCCTACAAAAAAGGTGATTCACCGACTTAATTTTATTAGTTATCAGTCCCCGATACACAGCTCAAGTAATTCTGATTCCTGAAGATTTTTTTACTGCAGCCTTCAGCTAAGCAATATGCTGCTGACTTGGGTAATGCTACCAACAGACAGTACCTGCCGATAGATCGGTCTCAGACCCCAGTGGAGTTTGATCCAAACATGTTCTATCATCCAAATGGTTTTCCATCCCCTGCCTATTATTATGGAGGTTGGTTGCATGAAAACTAAATACTTAAACTAATAATACATATCATTTTGGTACTCAACAACTGACCTTCCAAACTTTTAGGCTATGATGGAACTGGAAGTGATTTTGAAGATTACTCCAGATACGCGAATGCAGAGGGTGTTGATATTGCTAATGTAAGTATTTTTTACATCAATGAAAGTAGCTTTGTTGTAGCATGTTTGAATATGTATGAATCATTATACGTTCGCCCTTCTTAATTGTTATATTGATTTGTTATCCATAATGGTGTATTGTCTAATGATTTTATTTTTATTTATTTTAGGGGTTATTCGGATATGGATATTCTCCCTATGGTCCTTATTCTCCTGCAGCTACCCCTGTTCCTGGAAATGATCAACTGTATGGGACTCAACACTATCATTATCCATCTCCCTATTTCCAGCCTATGACTCCAACTACTATGCCATATTCTGCATCTGCGCCTCAAGGGGATGTGTCTGCATCTTCTGATCACATGCCTTTGCTTATTGAGACAGTTAGTGCGAACTCTAATGCAACAGAAAATATGTGTGTCAAAGGAGCCAATGGAAATACTACTGTAAAATCGACAAATCAGAAGTCTTTTAATTCAAATGGTTCGTATGGAATGGGTGGTGTTGCTTCTGGGTACCATGATCCGAGATTTTCCTCTGATGGGGTATGCTCACCGATTCCGTGTATAGATGGAGTATTCTCGGATGGACAGTCTAGGCCAGTAGCTTCTGGTGGGATGACTAACACTGTATCAAATGCCAATAATTTCCTATCTTCAAGAAGTCAGCCTTTCCAGCCAAATTCCCACTTTATGGTAATTCATTGTCATCCTTTATATTATATATATATATATATATACTTATTAGCTGTTTTATATGAGCCATGCTTCTTTGTTCAATTGGAACCATTTTGTGAATTTCTGTGTGCTTTGCTCGTTTAATTTAATAATTATTGTTTTCAATTGGAACCTGCATTCTGATCATTTGGTTTCATGATAAGATTTAGCTATTGTAGGTGATCTATTAAAAGTTGTTTTTCACCATTCGCAGGGTCTAAACCATCCAAGACCCATATCTGGAATTGGAGTTACTAATGCCTTCATGAATCGGATGTACCCAAGCAAGTTTTACAGTCAGTACGGAAACACAGTTAGATCTGGTTATGGTTTTGGGCAAACAGGGCGTGAGTGGTTATCTTATGACAACAATTATAAGAACAAGGGACGGGGAAGCAGCTATTATGGATATGGGAACGAGGATGTGGATGGTTTGAATGAGCTTAATAGGGGTCCTAGGGCCAAAATTTTCAAAAACTCCAAATCAGTTCCTGTTGAAGGTACGGGTCAGGATCTGCCCACTACTGATGTAACATCTGTAGAGGCCAGTGATAATAAGATTGTTGCTCCCGATCGCGAGCAATACAATAATGCCGACTTCCCTGAGGAATATGCAGATGCCAAGTTCTTCATCATTAAGTCGTACAGTGAGGATGATGTACACAAGAGCATCAAGTACAATGTTTGGGCTAGCACACCAAATGGTAACAAGAAACTTGACGCAGCTTACAGGGAATCTCAAGAGAAAGCTGGTGGCTGCCCGATATTCCTCTTCTTTTCGGTTAGAAATTTGATACTCAAGTCATCCAATTTTACCGGTTCGTCTAATCTTGTTGAGTCTTTGTTAATCTGTCAAGTTCCCTTTTGTAGGTCAACACGAGTGGACAATTTGTTGGTGTTGCTGAAATGACTGGGCCAGTAGACTTTAATAAGAACGTTGAGTACTGGCAACAGGACAAGTGGTATGGTTGTTTCCCTGTGAAGTGGCACATCGTAAAAGATGTACCAAACAGCTCACTGAAGCACATTATCTTGGAGAATAATGAGAACAAACCTGTAACCAACAGCAGAGACACCCAAGAGGTATCTGCTCAATGGCTTCTTGAAGGTGGCCATCTATGTCATACATTAGTGTTCGTTAACTGTATGTTTTGTGAAAATTGCAACAGGTGAAGTTGGACCATGGTCTGAAGATGGTGAAGATCTTCAAGGAGTACTGTTCCAAGACTTGCCTTCTTGACGATTTTGAGTTTTATGAGAACCGTCAAAAGGTAATCCAAGAGAAGAAGGCCAATCAACAGCAGCAGAAACAGGTAGAGTTATCATCTTTGATGTCTTGTTCCACACATTATCTTGCAATTCAGTTTCTATCAAAGAAGCTGTAACTAAGTTAGTTAATGAATGAAGGTTTGGGAAGGGAAGATCAATGGTGAGAAAAGGGTCACGGTAACAATCTCAGGAGAAGTAAAATCTGTTGAAGGTGCTGCACAGGAGTTGCACAAGGAAACTAATGCAGAGGCAAACCATTCTGAGGAAGTATCGAATTTGAAGACTGTTGACTGTGCTACGGTTCCTAAGACCAGCAAGGTCGTTTTGTCAAATGGATTCGTAAATGGTTGTTAGCTCAAACTGATGGTGATTTATGGCGGCTTTTAGAAGATGAAGATAGATGAACAAGTTCCATTTGAAATGAAGCTGCCTGTCATGCCGATGATTCTTCTCTAGAGAGGAAGAAGAGGGGTAAGTTTGGTCAGTGTGCTTAGTGGCTCTTTTAGATTGTTTTCTCAGGGAGTTAAGTTTATTACAGACAAAGTAATTGACTTAACACCCGTCATTTTATTTTTTCGCCAATTTTCTTTCTATAGGAAGATATATTTTATTTTTATTTTATCTGAATCAACATATATTATTCAAAAAAATAATCTACATTAATCTACATCTAGTCTTTTTTACCGATTAGGGTTTTCCAGACCTATTGTCTCCTTTGAACACTCCACTTCCAGAGAGTGGAAATAGTTAAATGAAGTCAATATTTGTGTATATAATTTGCGTCACGGACCAATAAATGTCTCCAACGATTTCACACAAAAAGGAGCGCGAAATGGCCGTTTATCAGAATCGGGCCGGCTTTCGAACCGGTGAGGGTTCCGGTTCGTCCGGTCCAATTCGGTCGGACACGGTTTTACATGCGGTTCATTGTTCCCAAAGAAAATAAATTAAAAATGCAATTACAAATTACAGTCTCAAACTGCATAGTCTCAACACACAAACTATATAATCTCAAACACACATTACTATCAAACACAACATATTTACCTCAAATTTTGAACATACATAATACAATTGTCTCAAAATCAAACACAATAGGTTTAAACTTTAAACATAACTTCTAAATCGAAGAAGTTACTATGTCGAACTGAAGAAGTTAGTTTAAATTGAAGAGAACCACAACAAATTTAAACCACCACCCTAAAAAACTAGAACCGAAAACCGACAAATTTTATAAAAAAATCCGATTTTTAAAAAATCGGTCGGTTCAATCCGATTCAAATGCTGTACATATATATTTCGGTCTTTTAACTTAACCAAACCAGATAGATATCCGGTTTCCGGTCGGCCGACCGATCCGGATTCATTCAGACACAGCCACGTTGTGCAGGACCAATTCGAACGAATCACATTATGCCATTGAGATCATAGTGTCACCCGCGGGTGATCTAACGTGGGGTGGAAAAAGAGTTGGCGTGGTGCTACTTGAATCAGTCTCAAACGATTGAACAGAACACTTCCCCCCCAATCTTTGGCGGCTGCCTCGCCGTGGTCTCCTTTTCTTCTACCTTCTCTATTTTTTTGCCAATCCTTCTATACCTTCTCTAGTGCACTGTTCGTGTTTCTCTTTATTCTCTCTTCTTCTAAACCCTACTTTTCTGTACGGAGCCTTGGGATTTAGGGTTTTATCTATCGTCTCCTCCATTTGAAGATCCGTCTGTCGATCCTCCGGTCGACGAATTCCAACATGTCTACCGTTTCTGCTCACGCAGATCGTATCCGTTGAATTATCTACTTATGAATTTAATCTTGATGTCTTGTAGATCTGAGCATCATGGTTCCGTTCTTTGTGATTTTTCGATTTGTCCTAGAAAAGTGCGAGTTTCTGTCTTCAAATTCAGGTTTTATTTTACCTATCGATTGCTCTACTGTTTATTGGATTTCTCGAGATCATTGTTTCTTGTGGGATTCTGAATGATTCGCATCAAGATGGTGGGTGCTTCTTGTTGCTTCTTGAACTCTGGTTAGGAATTTAGTATCTGCATGGCTTAGTCACTTGCGTGTTTGACTCTTCTTGTTATAGCATATCAATAAAATATTATGTTTCCTTGACGTTATTTTTGTTAGAAGCCTCCGGCTTGCTGCAAAATCTGTCGTTAGATGCTCAGCCTAATGCACTGGAGATGCCACAGCCCAGCAAGAAGGTGATTCACTGTTTTTTTTTAACAATTCATCGGTTATACAATTTTAAATATTCCTGAACAAGATATCTTTTGACTGCAGCCTTCAGCTAAGCAAAATGCTTCTGCTGACTCTGATGCTGCTGCAAACGGGCAGGTTGTTCCAGTTGAACGATCTATGACCCCAGGGGTGGAATTTGAACCAAACATGTTTTATAATCCAAATCTTTATCCATCTCCTGCATATTACTTTGGAGGTTGGTTGACTGTGGGTTTGGTGTAATTAGTATTCTTGTGTTACTCAGTGAATAACCTTTGAAATTCTAGGGTATGAGGGAACCGGCAAAGATTGGGAAGATTACTCAAGATATGCTAGTGCAGAGGGGGTTGATATGTCTAACGTAAGTTTTTGTTTTTTAAATATATTTCTGGAAATAGCTTATCGTTTAATTTTAAATTTTATGAAATCGCATACATTTAATCCTCTTAATTCTCATAGTGATTTCTAATGATAAGCATATATTTTTTTCTTTCAGGGGTTATTCAGCTATGGATACTCCCCCTATGGTCCTTATTCTCCTGCAGCTACCACAGCACCTGCCAGTGATCAGCTGTATGGAACTCAACACTATCACTATCCATCTCCTTATTTCCAACCTGTCGCTCCAACTAGTGCCCCATATTCAGGATCTCAAGGAGATGTTTCTTCTTCTACTGGACACAAGTCTTTCCTTATGGAGACGGGTAATGTCAACTCTAATGCAGCAGCAAATGTGGGCGCCAATGGGTCTACTGCTGTAAATTCAGCAGGTCAGAACTCTTTTAATGGTAATGGTTCTTATGCAAGGGGTGGTACTGCTTCTGGGTACCAGGATCCCAGATTTGCCTTTGATGGGGTACGCGCCTCTACTCCTTGGATAGATAGACAAGTATTATCGGATGGACAGTTCAGGCCTGTATCTTCTGGTGGAATGACTAATTCCGTATCAAATGCCAATGGTTTCCAATCTTCCAGAAACCAGCCTTTCCAACCAAATTCCCAGTTCATGGTAATTCATCTTCTTTCTTTATTATTTATTAGCAGTTTTTAGGTGTTATGAGTTATAAGAATAAGACCCTTTATTCATTTGGAACCATTTTATGGATTTATGTATGTTTGCTCATTTAACTCTATTGTTCTTGTTGGAGGTGGCTGTCTTATGATAGCTTTTATTTCAAGATAACAGTTATTCAATTGTAGCGTCTAATAAATGTCTCTTTTCATCTTCTATAGGCAAGATCCATAACTGGAATTGGAGCTACTGGCGCCTTCATGAATCAAATGTATCCAAACAAGTTTTATGGTCAGTATGGAAGCACAATCAGATCTGGTGTTGGACATGGGCAAACAGGACGTGGGTGGTTATCTTATGACAACAAGTATAAGAACAAGGGACGTGGCAATGGCTACTATGGCTATGGGAATGAGGGTGTGGATGGTTTGAACGAGCTTAATAGGGGACCAAGGACCAAGAGCCCCAAACCAGCCACTCTAGCAGTGAAGGACCAGGCTCTGTCCAGTACTGATGAAACATCTGAGGATATGAATGATAAGAAGATTATAACTCCCGACCTTCAGCAACACAACATTGTTGACTTCCCTGAGGAATACGCAGATGCCAAATTCTTCATTATTAAGTCGTACAGTGAAGATGATGTACACAAGAGCATAAAGTACAATGTTTGGGCTAGCACACCAAACGGTAACAAGAAACTTGACGCCGCATACAGGGAATTTCCCGAGAAAGCGGGTGGCTGCCCAATTTTCCTTTTTTTCTCAGTAAGAAAATTGGAGATTCAAATTGAAAATTATTCAATATTTTTCAATTCTAGTGTAATCTTCTTGAGTCTTTGCTTACTGTTGCCTTAGGTCAATGCGAGTGGACAATTTGTTGGTGTTGCGGAAATGGCTGGTCCAGTAGACTTCAATAAGAATGTTGAGTACTGGCAGCAGGACAAGTGGTATGGTTGTTTCCCTGTGAAGTGGCATATCGTAAAAGATGTACCAAACAGTTCACTAAAGCACATTATCTTGGAGAACAATGAAAATAAACCTGTCACCAACAGCAGAGACACACAAGAGGTAACTTGATTCTGCTTCTTCAATGATTGTTTTGACTGTCCGTCATAAATTACCATTTTTGGCTAACTGTATGTTTTGCCAAAATTGCAACAGGTAAAGTTGGACCATGGTCTGAAGATGGTTAAGATCTTCAAGGAGTACTGTTCCAAGACTTGCCTTCTTGACGATTTTGAGTTTTATGAGAACCGTCAAAAGGCAATCCAAGAGAAGAAGACCAAGCAACAGCATCAGAAGCAGGTAGGGTTATCATCTTTAATGTCTTGTTCCACACCATTTTGCGATTCAGTGTCTTTTATAGAAGCTGTAACTATGTTGGTTAACGAATGAAGGTATGGGAAGGGAAGATCAATGGTGAGAAAAGGGAAACTGTTACTATCGGGGAAGTGAATTCTCTGGAAGGTACACCAGAAGCTGCTGCCGCCAAAGTTAATGGGGAGGGAAATCATTCTGATGAAGTATCGGTGGGCTTGAATGCTGGAGCAGCTGTTATAATCTGAGCAAAAGGTTGTTAGATTCATCAAGCCATGAATTATGGCGGTGGCCTATAGATTCTTCTTCTTCTTCCCTTTCTATAGTAAGGAAAAGTTGGGATAGTGATGAAGGTGAAGCTGAACAAGTATTGCCGCCTGCCATTTACCAGTGTTTCTTCTTCTACAAGCTAATCAATCCAAGGAGGTAGAGAATTCAATCATCTCTGCAGCATTTTGAGGAGGAAGAAAATTGGTAGTAGTGGTTATTGTTAGTGTGCTTATCATTAGTAGTCTCTTTTAGGGAGATCAGTTTTCCAATTTTTCTTTGATTTTGTTTTTAGATGTTCCTTTTTTCTTGTTTCGGAGCTAGAAATGCAGCGAAGGTGGCAAAAAAAATGCAATGAAAGATATACTACAGTTGCTCTACTAATCAAACATGCAGTTTGTATCAATGAAGTTTCTTCCAAGTTCAATGAAGAATCCCACAGTTAAGAAACCAGAAATGTCTACTCAATGCGAATGTTACTCATTGGCGATACAGATGACCTGTTTTCCGACATTCTTACCGGAGAAGAGTCCAACGAATGCAGCAGGTCCGTTCTCTAGTCCTCGAGTTCTGTCTTCAATGTACGTTATTTTCCCCTTGGAGTAGAGATCTGTGACGTGTTCCACAAAGCGTGGGTAAAGGTCCAAGTAATCGCTCTGTAGAAACCCTTTCATGGTGATTCTCTTGGAGATGAGGTTGAAGAGGTTGTAAATCCCTGGAGGAGCGGACAGACTCTGCTGTGACACCATTCCGCACAACGCGATCCGACCATTGACACGCATGTTGAGGAGCGCTGCATCCAGCATGTCGCCACCGACATTGTCGAAATAGATGTCGATTCCTTGAGGAAAGTACCTGTTGTTAATATATATATACATCAGTACTATGATTTATCGTCATTGCTTAGGGTTTGTTTCTCACCTTTTCAAAGCTGCGTTGAGGTCGGACTCGTCTTTGTAATTGAAAGCTTCGTGGAAACCGAGATCGTTCTTCAGCAGATTAACCTAGAAATGTGTTTACAGATATTGAGTAATCTCGTCAGGATTGAAACATAGAGATAGATGATCCGAGGAAAAGGTTTTTCACCTTTTTGTCGGAACCGGCACTGCCGACCACGTAACAACCCTGCAACTTGGCTAGTTGTCCGACTAACTGTCCGACTGCTCCCGACGCTGCCGAGATAAGAATGGAGTCTCCCTTCTTAGGGGAGCAGATCTCGTACAATCCGACATAGGCGGTGAATCCTGGCATGCCTATTATTTTGAAAGGACATGTAATGAGTATATGTAAATTATGTCAATAGTTATTTATGTTGGTACGTAACTAAATAGTTAAAATTTACTGAATAATAAAAAATAAAAATATTCAAAAAAATAATTAAAATATCGTTAACTTATTTTTTTTTGTATTTTTTCTCTAAATTTGGGCAAATTTGAGTTCGAATTGAATTTAGAATTGCAAATTTTGATTCAGTTTGAACACAAAAGTGCATATTTGAGTTCGATTCGAATTCAGTTCTACATTTTTGGGTTCGAAATCAAATTTTGAATTTGAATAAAGGAATAAGATGAAAAAGAAAAACAATATAAAAGAGAATGATAAAATCGTCATTTTAATAATTATTTAATTACATTTATCAAATATGTGGGATTGAATCAGATAAATTTAATAAAAAAATCACATTTTTAAAACATGACGCAAAAAACTAATAATCATATAATGTCAACATAAGTTATTAATAAATATACATTTGTCAACATTTATCTTTAGATTATTATTAAAAAAAAAACTTTTACATTTTTTCAATTAATTTGAGATAAATACAAATAATATCGGAAAACAATAATTTTTCCAAACTCTTACCGAGAAGGCCGAGTTGATAGGAGAGAGGCATTTTCGGATTGAATTCGATTTTTCTCAATTGCCTATTTTTGTTCTGAATGAGGCTATACTCTTCCCACCCGGTGATGCCGGAGACATACTCGCCGGGATGGAAGTTCGGGTCGTCGGAGTGGATGACTTGAGAGATGCCAAATCCCTCAAGAGGCTGCAGAAATGAATGCATCAGTAAGATTGACCCAAACTCTTCACCTAAATTCAATTCAATTCCTGTAAAATTCTAATTTGTTAGATTTATTCCTCCGATCCGATACCTGACCAGGGACGAACGGAGGGATATAGGAACCGTGGAAATCACGCATACGGCCCCTCATGTAAGGATCGCAAGAGAGGTACAAATTCTTGACGATGAATGCAGAAGAGCCTTCTGGAGCCTTGAGCTCAATTTTTGCAGAATCCTTCAACTCCATGTCCGACTCTTTCGGCACACCCTCGATGTATCCCTTGAATATCACTTGCCTATTGTTCTTCATCTTCGCTGCCGAATCAGCTTGATGAATACTAGGAACTTGCTCCATTGCGAATCTCTCTGTGTCTGAGTCTTCTTGTGCAGGTGATATTGGTAGTGCTGCGAGAGGTAGATCTGCAGATGAGTGGGAGAGAAAGAGACACGGAGATAAACGAATTCATTGAAAACACCGACAACCTTCACGTACGTTGCTGATCTTGTCGGGAGTAATTGACTATTGAGATATTCAAGAAAGAAGTTTCACCAGCTAACGTTCAAATCCGCCTCTGTAATCTCGATTGACACGTTTCTGGAATATGCTTTCTGGGTATCTAAGTCGAGGGATGCAGTGCAGTGTCCAAAGAGAGATTTGAAGGTTGAAACATAAAATTTTGTACTTATTTGGAAATTTGACTAACAACTAATTTTGTACTAAGGGAATTCAATGATTTGCATGAGCGTTGAGTCATCCGAGATTACAAGGTTCAATGAGTTGCATGATTCACCAGGAATTTGAGCTTCTCAAACAGTCTTACTACAGAATGTTGTGTATTCCGAGACGGGGATACTACTGACAAAGACAATCGGATTAAAATTTCTAAGGTGATAAGGTAATCTCTGATGAAAATATGTCAAATCTAAAACTAATGGGCATCATTGTGGATTGAAGGAAGCTCTCATAAGGTAATCTCTGATGAAAATATGTCAAATCTAAAACTAATACTCATCATTGCGTATTGCAGCTCTTGATGCAGTTCGAAAAAATGAAGTTCAGACATATCTTTATCTTTCGAGAAACAAATGCGATAGCGGATATCATGGGGTATGACGATTAAGTAACCAATGACAAGTTTTTGAACTTCATACCTCACCTCCGAAGGAAACTACTAACGCGCTCCGAAAAGACGATGTTGATTATTCTTTTGCGATAAATATTAAACCTAGCTAGTTTTGGTTGTGTAATTTTGAACTTGGGTGAAACGTTTGTCACCTATAACGGTTTTAATCCATAATTATTAAAAAAAAAAACTAAATTCTTATATATTTTAGAATAAATAACTCCAATACACCATGATATTTATATGTTATTAATAATTGCACTAATATGTTTGAAAGTATTATTGTGGCTCGATATTTTTATTTGTTATTATTAAATGCACTACAAGTAGTGTTTCATCAATTGTTAAATATTATTACTTTATGTCAAAATGACAATTTTGCCATCATATTCATCTTAACGCAAAATCACAAATCAAATAAAAGTATTTAGGTATGAATGTGAACCACAAAATTGCATTTTTGAATTCAAAATCAATTCAGATCAACATTTTCGAAATTATAATTTTATAAATTTAACAGAAAAATTATCCTCGTAAGTATTTAGGTATGAATGTGAGCATTGCACATACATGATTTATTATCAGATTGACAAAATGCTGTTGAATTGAGCAGAGGAAGCTGCTATAATCAGATCAAAAATCTTGAATCTATGACAGAGACCATATAACATTCTTTGTAGTTCAATTTCAATGGAAATTCTTCTAGACAGTTTTTAGTTTTTACAACAGTTGAGAGTTTCCGACAGCAAAATCCACTATCCATGGTTCGGAAATACAATGAATCACAATAGCTTGCTAATAATCCAAAACCCGCATTCTTCAATCCGATTCATCGTGTTATGATTCCAGACATCAGGGTTCCCTAGAGTCGCTTTCGGGGGTTTAATAGAATCCATCACCAATAAAATCATATACTAATCCCAGCAAGCCTCTATTTACATTTTCAGTCCAGGTTCAGCAATCACTACCCATGTCCAAGTAAATATCTGTAGTAAAAAAATTGGCAACACATGAGAAAATCATACATTGCATCCTCTAATACGATAAGTAAAGATCGATAGAATTGTCTGCTTACCATTGTTGGACCTTCCTGAACTCTGTTAGCACTGGGTATATGTTTTCAAAAGCCAAGTATGTCTCATCTCGCACCTTGATAATCGAATAATGCTTTCAGAAAACAGAGGATATAACCGAGGATAGGACTAAATTGAGACATGTCAAATAATCACCTTTGCTCCAGTGAGAACAATTTTTCCAGACACAAAGATGAGCAAGACAATCTTTGGTTGTTTCATTCGATAAATCAGGCCAGGGAACAGTTCTGGTTCATACTGTAAATATCAAATTCTAATTGTATCAGCACATGAATTGAAACTAAAATATTGAGCATCTAAGTGCAATCAATGTTGTTGTTGTCCAAATCTACAAAATTGTCATTTTTTTATATCCACCTGAGTTAACTACATCAGACATATACGGTAACTAAATGGCTGCTCACATAGTTAACTTACACTGGAGAAAGCGCCATGGGAATATGCAAGACCTTCAAGTCTTATGGGAAATTTAACATCACATGAGCCAACTATGTTCTGTATTTTAAAATCCTGCACAAACATAAGCACAACCAGTTTAACAGCAATTTAAATGCAGTCGCTCTACCCAGAATAGACGTGTTTTTTTATGAGAATACAAAGAAACATGAGTTTACAACATTGACCAATACCTTAAATTTAGCTGGAAAGCCAAGTTTTTGGATGATTCGAGCATACTGTGAGGGAAAAAGAACCTCATTAGTCTTTACGGCTCAAGGCAAAAGTAGATACACTCCAAATTCAACTCAAAGAAGGCACAAGAAACATGTAATTTACCCTAACCTTGGAGAGGATCAAAAGGTTTGTTTAGAAACTTCGTTCGTTCGTGAATATAATTTAGGTGTATACAGTTTTTCCTTTAAAATCAAGGGTTTTGTAACCAAAAGTCCCCAAACTTAAGATGACAAATTGACAACCTCCTTTATTTCTCATCATTATTCAGCAGTGTATAGTGCAAGTAATGTAATAGATTAATTACCTTTCGTGCAGCTAGCTTTGACTGCTGTTCGCTTTTGGCACCTGTACAAACCTAAAGAGAGCACAAGGTCAGACATAGTAGAGAAAATGCAGAGCTTCTGTAAATGCACTTCAAACTTTAAAACTCAGGTCACCAAAGTAGCAACAGAAAAATTTCCAAGCTATAGAGATGTGCGAAATGGCCTACCATCTTCCCGGAGGCAAATATCAGGGCTGTCGTTTTGGGTTCCCTTATCCTCATAATGACAGCAGCAAAACGCTGCATAAATAGAATGTTATCATTGCATGTTAAATGAAGAGGGCAACTTAGAATTTGACTTCAAGGTAGATATGCATGTCAAATGACATAAAGATGGTATCATGAATCATAAATGCTTCATTTAATTGTACCTTAGGGTTGTACTCAGCATTACGAGCTTGTAAAGCAATGGCTTTGAGATCCAATTTGCAGTCTAAGTTCACAGTTGAGACTATGTTCCTGCATCAAAAACAGGATATTCCATTTCGGTAAAATATATGTGCACTGTGCAGTGAATTCTGTGCACTATATATGGATTCCAGGAAGGAAAAAAGTCCAGCATATCCTTCTCGAAAAGTCAATACATGACAAACCGTTATCCACTTTACAATCGCTTAAACCGATCCTATCAATAGCAATCTCAAATAAGCTAAAACTCAACGACAAACACCAGCTCTTTCGAAAGAAAATCTACAACCCACCAACAAAGAAAGCAAAATATACATCCTAGCGTCCGATCTACGTCAATTTTAGGTACATATCTATGCTTTTCGAAGTAGCAACTCACTGTAAGGTTGGAACTATCCCAGAAGGATGCTTCGACAGATCAACTGGTTGGCTTCCCTCCAAGCCTTGATCTGCCATTCCGCGTCTTGATTATCTTCTTCAACCGACCTTACCTCTAAACAACAATCCAAGAAAATCTCCAATTAACAAAAAACCAGCCAAATTCAGACAGCCCATGATAGAAAACCCTAATCGAAAAAATCCCTATAATTTGTATACACGAGATCCCTTAAAAGAGCAACTTTTTCCGTTTTATGATGGTTGACAGCAATTAATCCATTAAATGAGTTTGATCGACGCAGAAAAACGCGATGATCGACCTTATTGAAGAGAAACAAGGTTCGAATTGATGAAAAGGGTCAGTAAACAGCAGATTCGTTGAAGAGGGCGCCAAAAATTCGAAAAGCTGAGTGCTTTATAGGAAATTTCGTATTGGGAGCCTTAAAAAGGGATAGCTGGATAAAAGAGGGAGGAGGAGAGGATATGAAGAAGGATGCGTTTGCTTTTGGGTCTGTGCGGAAAAGATCTGGAGATTATGGAGAGCAGAGGCAGGTTGCTTAGGGTTGCTGTCCAGCTGTTATTATATTACATTCCTAAACTACCCTCACTTCTTTCGTGAGTATCGGCTGGACAATGTGGGTAGTTTCGGAAACGATGTTGCAGGGAGTTGTTGGGTTGACAACTAATTCTGAAAGTGGAGGAAGGTCTAATGGTTGCTCGCCACTGCACCTTAAGATGCCTAATTAGAATTCTTAATTGCAGTTTGGTGCCTACAACTTCATATAGCTTTAAGCAGTCCCTCTGTCTTCTTCAAGATAAATTCTACAATAATTTTCTTTTAAGTCCTCTAACTTTTATATTGGGTAATTGAAGATTAAAGACTAACCGGTTTTTCTATATATTAAAGGGAAAAGTCTGAAAAAGGGTCATGATGTTTGACAAAAATGGTTTTTGGTACCACAGGTTTTTTGACGATGGTTTTTGGTATAACATGTTGCAAAGTTATGGTAATTGGACCTTCCGTTTACCTGCCGTTTGATTGTCCGTTAAGTAGTCACGTGATATTCAATTTTCTTTATTTTTTTAAATAATAATTAATAAAAGACGATAATAACCTCCTCCACGTTTCTCTACCCTTTTGAAGCTCTGATTTTCTCTATCACTATTAGCATCTCCTTATAAAGGAGTAACACTAGCTAACTAGCTAGCTAGCTAGGTGCATAGAAACACTTGCTTGCAGCTGCAGAATAACTATAGCCACCCGAGGTGCAGTCATCGGTGGAGCACGAGCTCGAGCTCGACTTCCATGCAAGATCCACCATGTTACTCATCATTGGTATTGTGCTGACGAATGGGAAACTTCCATAGCTATAATTACTCTCCTCTCCCAGACCCACACCATTTTGATGATGATGATGATTCTCGGTAATGGAGTAGTTTGAAACTTCTGGAATGGTCGGATACAGTAGGTTAAGACTTTCTGCTGCTAGGTTTTGAGTCCCAGCACTACTACTGAATTTGTTATAACTGGTGTAAGTACTTGTCGGGGACGAACAGTGGAACATGTTGTTGTCTGGGCAAAAGTGAAGTATGGATGTTCTTGATGAACAGTTAGGTGGTTGTGGGTTTAGTGAAGACATGGAAATAATAGAGGGGAGTTCTGCAGTAGTATTGGTGGTGGTGTTAGGGTTTGGAGAAACCCAGGAGAGTGGGAAAGGGATCTTTGAGACACTGAGTTGGCTTTCTTGAATATCTTGCAGATCGCCCAGGAGTCCTGAAAAACGATACATAGTCACAGATAACGACGTGTTAATCCATATATAGTCTCATAATTGTATGAACAAAGCAGCTCAGACGTTATATATATATATGTATATGTATATATTCACTTACATTGGGAGGATAGAGGGGAAATTTACATGGAACAGACAGACAATGAGCCAACCAATATCTTAACTGTGCTTTGGCGAGTGAAGTGCAGAAAGGAAATAAAAGAGATTTTTTTTACGAACCTCTGCACGACATCTTTAAATTGTTCAACTTTCTTCTCTGCATCACCAAGCTTTTTGATTAATTCATCATTTCGTGATTGGGTAGCGGAGCATGTCTGTTCTGCCACTTCTGCTCTTTGAGTCTCTGATTGCAGCAAAGCCTAATGGGCAATGAAAATTGAAGCTTGATTACTGAAACTTTTCAAAATTCATAATATTATAGTATGAAAGATCAAATTTTAAAAATCACCCTACTTTTAATTTATCGATCACAACTGTTAACGAATCAATTTTTTGCGTATCTTGAACAATGACGGTAGTTTCCTTAGTGACTGGGGGTGCTTCTTCAATAGCCTTTCGAGATGCCTCTAAAATTTTGAGTTCAACAGTTACTCCATTGAAGGAACAGAGAGACAGAGAGAGCGACTTAACAGGTCTAGAAGACGGGTAATCAAGTACAGAGACAACACCATTGCCCTGATCGGAAGTAGGACGAAACACGGAGTTGGAATGGCAACCGGAATCCCTTCCCCACCACTCTGAGGAGTAGAACCAGTCACCTTCGTCGTCTTTGCGACCTCGGGTTGCAATGTACAAATGCCGGATGTTTGATTTCGACCTCCATACTAATCTCCGCTGCATCGACATGATGATCGTAAAGGCTGACAGATAGACTGGTTAGGGAAATGGTTGAGTGAGAAAGCGTCGCGGCCTAGGGGAAAAGATTGTTGAAGAAGAAGAGAAGCTCAGGCATACTCTATGTAGGAGACAAAGGGCATAAAATGAAATATTTGATCACGTGACGGCACGTGAGTACATAACGTTTAATTTGGATGAAAATTAAACGGAGGGACCAAAAACAATTATTTCTAAACATGTTATACCATTTACAATCTGTTGGGTTGGAAAACCATTTTTGTCAAACATCATGACCCTTTTTCAGACTTTTCCCATATATTAAATGTCAATCCTATAGTTTACGAATTCAGTTTCCGTTGGTAAAATCAGTCACAAAAATATTTTTTAAGGGTTAATTACTTAATTGATTACACATGTTTAACCATTGTTCATAATGGTTACACATGTTTTAAAATGTGATTAATTGATTTTTCTACTGTTCATCGTCATAAATCACCGTTAGTCACTATTCTAACATATGAAATGACAATATTACCCATAAACCATATGATTCACTCAGAACACCAAGGAACATCATGAAGACACCATGAAGACCACTATGAGTTGCTGTATGCCACAACCGATGTTGTCCAAGTGCAGAAGATCTGAGTTGTTGTGCCAGAGCAAATGAGCCTCATCGGTTATATGATTCAGAATTTCGAATAGAAGATTCTTGTTCAGATGCGTCACCCCAATCTCTGTCGGGAAGCATCTCAATTTTGAGTCTCTAGAGCATCCGTCCTCAATTTCTTCAATTGTGAATTATGATTCTGCTATGGAAGATGAAGAATAGTGAAGGAGAAAGATGAAGAACAGTACGAAAATGAAGAACATGAGTTTCAGTTATGTACTGATGTTTTTCAGAACCTGAGTTTCAGTTCTTCAAATCCTGGGTTTCATTGAATAGTTTCTAAATTAAAGAATTCATTCATTCTAACTTCAAATTTGATTAAATGGTTACATATGTTATCCTAGAATGTAATTAAATTGTTACATATGTTTCCTTGTAATATGATTAAATGGTTATGTATATTTTCTTAAAAGTTGAAACTGACATCTGTAATGATTCATAATAAAGATGGATCAATATACAATTAGATTTATCAGGTATCAATGAAATCATACAAGAGCAATGAAGATAATTATTAAACCCTTACATTTTTGTCAACTACAAAATGATACATCCGTGAATCTAGAGTGTTTAAGTTCATCTCAAGATTTGAATCTAAACTTTATGAACCTTCATTATTAAATTGTTCTGCCATGATACGTGAGGTTGTGTTGCTTAAGAACTTGAGTTGATACATTGTAGAGTTTCATGACGAGTTGAGAACCTCACTACCCACAACAAATTTAAATATTTGAGAATTGGTATTCAAGAACATAAGGTCAATTGCAGAACAATGCAGCAACTTCATCATAAGAAACACATAGCAGACAGTAAATAGCTTAATAATTATTTAACAGATTCAACCATAGAGATAATGCAATTAACCCATTCAGAAAGTAGCCCAAAAATATGTACATAGACTAACACACAATCAAATCCTAGGAAATTAGAAATAGATGAGTCAGACTACGAATGAACATATACTCAAGCACAAGAACTCACAATGGAGCATTCGAACCCCCACGAGAGTTGCGATCTCTACAACTCCTTACTCATTTTGACGCCGCAAAGAAGAAAAAGAAAAATAGAACTCCGCATGAAGAAAACAAGTAACAGATAGAGAGTATACATGAGCTAGGGGTGGGCATGAACCGATTTGGGGCCGAACCAGTTCATGAATCGTACATTTACCACATTTTAAAAACATACGATTTACCGCTCCAAATTTTGACAAAATTACTGCACCTCTTTTGAACCTGTTCAATTGAACAACTTTATATATATTTTAAAAAATTATAATAATACATAATAATATTATAGTTTATTTATCCACCTTCTCTAATCCTCCAATTCACATTCTTCAATCTGTATCTAATCACCTTCTCCAATCCTTATCTATCCACCTTGATTGGGAACATATCATATAAACCATAATCTATAAACTATAATCCATAAATCATAATACATAATTCATTATACCAATGTAGATTAAATCATCATAAAACTAACTTTGGTCTAATAATTTAAAAATTAAATATTATATTATATTTACACTGGTACAAAAAGTTATACAATTTAATTTAAAAATTAAATATTATATTATATTTACACTGGTACAAAAAGTTATACAATTTACTAGTCCAAGAAGTAGAATAATTTACCGTTTGCGAACCAACTTTTCCAACTTTTTGTATCTCTTCTAAATCACTCATTTTATTTTGCAAAAAACACACATTTGGTTTGTGAACCGATCAACCGAATCGGTTTAATATGCCCAGCCCTAACATGAACCTTCACATGAAATAGAGCCAGAGGAAGAAAAGCTAAAAAGTCTCTCTGAAAAGTTGATTCAAGCAACACACTTAACCATTTCACACTTGTCGTATTTGTTTCTATCAATCATCATCTTGCTCAATATCATCAATTGATTTCACTTTTATGTTGTAATTTATATTTAGTATAATATATATATATATATTAGTTTATTAATAATAAATAATTATTATATTTATAAAATAACCATGGTTATAACCATGGGTATAACTCAAATACCATAACCATAACCATAACCATTATGGGTAGAAAATTCATCACCATAACCGCACCGCACCATAATGGTACGGTTAACCATATTAAACAGTAACGGTTATAACCGTGGTTATGGGTTTTTCACCGCACCATTGCCAGCCCTAGTCTCTCATGGAGGTTCATAAAGGAGATAGAAGGACAGAACAGTCTTTTTAAATGTTATAAATTAGTGAAACAGGATCACATGTTGAACACATTCAAAATTTATAGAAAATTTAATTTCATTATGAAATTAACCAATTAATCACATTGTAAAAAATATATATTACCAGTGAGTCACAATTAATCACATTTTAAATTTATTCTACACAATAGTCAAAGTAACTATTTAAGTATTTAATTTTTTCTTTAAAATCTGACATGTGTTTTGATTGAGTTCCTTTCTCAAACTGTAGATTCTGTAGATTTTAAATTCTCTCTTCAGAGTTAGAACATTGGTGTACATCAATTTGTTCTTCAAACAGTCTCATTATGCAGTGCTTGACTCTGTATTCCTGTTGCTATAGGCCGGCATGAACATCCAAACCTCCACATTCTCAGACGGAATAAGAACACAAATACAGTTTAAAAAATCTTCATTCAAAGAATAATTGAAAAAAGAATGAGCAGTTCCCCTCAGACAAATGCCTCGTTTTGTCATCAAGATTTTGAATGGATAATCAGACTCGTCATCGTATTATGATCATCACTGAGAAACTGCCATTGTTTCAAGGATAACAAGAGAACGTACTTGATTGAAAAATCAAAACGTTATGAACCAACATTAAAAATACTCTTTAAATCCAGAAAAATAGAATTCGTAACTGAAAATTGGGGGGAGTAATAGGCTTCAGAGAAGATCTTGGTGTATAACATTCATCAGCGGGATCAAAGATACCATCAAGAGTAGCAAATATTTTCTTACATCACCAGCCTACACTCCATTAACACAGAACTTCGTAAAACCAATAAAAATGAAGAAGAAACTGAAAACCAGAGCTCAAATGACAGAAATAGTTAGAGAGCAAGCAAAGTGAGGAGTCGGAAGTAGCTGGTTGTAATATCATACGAAAACGTCAATCACAATATGTCTGTTTTTTTCGTCATCCATCCATCAACATGCTTGGAATTTAAAACTAGAAATACGAAAGCTTGTATTGAAGTAGAGGAGATGAGATGAAAGGAAAGGAATGTGCAGATCTTGAAGAGCTCTGCTCTTAAATAGGAACGCCAGAGAGAGAGAGAGAGAGAGACGGCGGCTGGATTGCTGTGAAACCCTAAATTCTAATCCAATCGGTGGAGGAATCAGGAATGTGAACGAAAGTAGAATATGACTAAACCATTGAAGCCCAAGCTATGGCTAAGGGTTGCTAAGGAATATGACTGCAGGGCCCAAACTTAAGTTCCAAACTCAGGCCTTTTTGATATAAAGCATATTAATTTGGTTATATTTTTATTTTAAAAAAAAAATAGTAAAATGTTATTCTCATAAATTTTTTCAATCCAAATTTAACAGAATAAGTTATGAAAATTGTAAAAATAGCAGAAAACTTTTACTTTGGATGAAAAAATTAACGGAATGGCCAAACTTACACTTTGACCAAACATAATGGACAAAATTTTTACGTTTTACATTTGAAGGGAAAAACTCGAAATTTAACCAAACATTATATAGCAATGTTATATTTTACCATTTTATATAATTGTACTCTTTTTTCTTAAAAACAATTAATAAGAAATCATGATGCATTAGATAAAATGATATATACATTGAATTAAGAAAATATTTTATATTAAAAAAAAGTAGTAATTTTAACATTTGAATCCCTTCCATTCCATGTCTATTTGAGAGTTTGGATTTTCTTTTTATCCCAAGGTTGGACCGCTCGTCCGGTTCAGTTTTCAAAACACTGCCTTGACTCACTCCTTGAGGTTTTAATTACAGAGTTGAGATCACAGATGCCTTCAATTTCCATCGGTCAGGGATGAAGAAGACCTTTCAACTGCCGTCTCCGATGACGAGCTGGAGCTCGCAGTCCCAAATAAACCACTAATTAGCCACGGAATCGAAAATCTTCTCCGATTCAAAACCCTTCCTTCTCCTTCTACAACACGATTCCCTCCATCGTCGGAACCCACATTCATAGTCCCACCTTCATCGAGCTTAAATTCGTCAACAGGCAACTGGAAGCGGCAGAGCGGGCAGGTGCTATGGAGCTCCAGCCACGGGAAGATGCAGTTCTCATGGAACCTATGCTTACATGGCGTCTCCTTCACGTCCTCACCGATCTCAAACTCGTCCAAGCAAACAGAGCATTGGGAAGCTTCTTTAACTTCGATCGTCGGCAATGCCTCGATCACCTCCTTCCTGGTCGGAGGAGTCCCATACCGGTTCGGCTCGATCTCGGCTAAATGTTGCAGAACCAAATCCAAACCACGTCCCATGAAATAATCCCCGAGAAAGTCCACCAGGCTCGAGCTGGCGGTTGGACCGCGAAGGATGATGGTTCGGTTAAACGGTTCAATGACAAGACCGCGGTCCCTATCTCTATCCCCATCTCTTTCCGACACTGTTTCATTACTAAGTCCAACACGAACACCCTCGATAAGCTGCATAATCGTGTCAGAGTGATCGGGTTCTGAACCTTGTCTGATATAGAACCGTGATCCTCTGCCACGATTACTATTATTGCGGTCATCGCGATTGGGTTCGTCAGATTCGAACCTCGACTGCCTCGTTCTTCTTTGCCGCCAAGTCGTGTTCATCATGCCAAGCAAAATCGGAGCCCACAGGGAGAGAACCCGACCGTAATCCATCTCCGATTGTGTTTCTTGATCGTTCATCATTTCTTCGATAAATCCGTTGTGGCAATACGAGCATTCTAGCTCAGCTTCTGGAGCTGAGTATATAATTCTCGAGCATATGTGGCACCAATATCGCATTGGCAATACTACATTATCCATTTCTTCTTCACCGGAAAGAATTCTCTACAATTGAAAAGCTTGTAACGATGATGAAAATATAAGTAAGAAATCAAATTGAAAAGATTCTCCACCTGAATTCCAGTGGTGAAGAATCTACAAGGAGGAGAGGGAAGAGAGATGTGGGATTTGCTTGAAAACGTCTCTAGGTAATAAATCATAAAGAAATCTATTAAAAATTGCAAATTTAGTATCGTGTTTGCTAAAAAAATCTGTGTTCCAAATGTTGAAGAGTGTCTAAATTTAAGGAATCAATGGGTGTTACTTGTTGATGCTTTCGTATCAATCACCAATATTAAATGTTTCTAAAAAACAAACTCACTTTACGACTTTCTATAAGTTAGGCCTCATTTATATTTGGAATTAGTATCTAATTCATAGGCAAATTTTAAGAATATAGATATTTTGTTAGTTTTTTTTTATTATATTGTATAAAGTTATAATTTGTTAATATCGTCTATTTTTTTGTTAAATGGTAACTGAAAAATATATGTGTTTGTCACGTATCAATTAGTAAATTGTAAATTTTAATAAAAGACACTAATTAAGTCGTAAATTTCCAAAAAGTTATCTAGCAATTTACACAAAAATAAAATGCAAGTTTCTATATCAATTTAACAATTGTTATATGAAGTTAGGAAAATGAAACAATAAAAAGTCAAAAACAATTTGTTCAATAAAAAAGTTTTCTTACTAGAAAATAAACATTTAAACTATAACTAGCAATTAGATATTAATTTTATCCGGCAGTAAATTTTACAAGGTGACTTTATTTTTCATTACTTTTTGTGTCCATAATTAATGAAAATAGTTTTGTAGAGGTCTAATTAAATATGTATACACTTTTTAAATATTGTAATTAAGTTCCAATTCTCACTTAACCTTGCTACATTAAGAATTCTTAAGCGAGTTCACTTAGAAGTCAAAATCTCATCCAATTCCTATGATTTGCCAACTACTAGCGAGAAAGTTTTGCGTGTTACCAGCCAATCAAAATTTGTAGTTATATTAAATGAATTTATTATTTATTTATACAATAAATTATTACATACACTACGTGACATTAGTACATTACCCTTACATCCGCTTTCTCCATCTGATGACAGAATCACCTTTTTAAAAGAATATATATATATATATATATATATATATATATTTCACCAAAAATGATTTTTGTTGGTTTAAAAATAAAAAATTGCAGTAGCAAGCAGCCCTTGTATATATATTTCTCAAAATTACATCTTACCTTTTTTTTTTTTTTACTATAATCAATATTGCAGCCTGCAATATATTATATATCCTCCCTTCACTCAGCAATAAATCTGGATTCCCCTGCCTCTGAAAACCAAACCCTGCTCCCGTGAAACTGCTGTAATTACTTGAAGTCGAACTGTTCTCATCAACAATAACAACATTGATGGTATACAAATCCTCTCCTGTTGCACAAATCCTGATCGAACCGTTCTCGGTCTAAGCTGGGCTCCTTGGATTCTCCATCTGCATATCGACAGTCCAATCAGACCCCCCTGAAGAACATTAGACTCTAGACAGTCTAAATAACAAACCAAACCACAAATCCAGGACATATATATGTCAACAAACATTGGCCCAATTCATTCTTCATTGGTTTTGCAAATTGAGACAACAATACAAGATGAAAGTAAACAACTTTTAAAGGTAAAAAAAGGCATATGAAGTAAGAACATACATTTACAGCTCGAAAAGACTTTCGTAGTGATTGCTTTAGTCTGTAAGCTTCAGCTTCAGATGTACATGGATCCTCACCTGTTGACCTCCCATGATTCTACCCAAATAGGATGTGAAATGAAACATTATAAAAACCCACATTAATTTTGATAAAAATAAGATGAATACTCTAATTAGGCATGAAGAAGAGTTGCAGCACGCTAGGGAGATTTATAACCGCTAAGGTGTATCTACTGACACACGTGTTTATGGAAACCAAACATCATGAAGAACTGAACTAAATCTGTTCACCTTTCTTAAACTCACTGAAGAATTACGCACATCAGGTATCAATCTTTCAAATAAAGGAAAAATATTTAAACTCTTAAAAGTGACGTTACCTTTCATCTTCAGGTAAATCATCATCATCACAGAGAGAGATCAAACACAGTTATAAACAACAGCAAACTTCCACACCGAATACTCTTCACATACAGTAAAGTCAAGGATCACAACAGTAAAGCATGGATGTGGTGGGCAATTGCTAAGCTAATTAGTTAAACAGTAGATCAGAAACTGAACAGAGAGTGTTACAAGCTAGTAAATGGGAAAAATGAGATGGGTTAAACAAAGTATCACTTGCCAATCATCCGGGTTTATGATAGTTGGAGATATAATGGGCATGGAAGTTTCAACTGATGTTAACACCATAAATATATCATGAAACTGGATCACACAGGAATAAAAAAGTCAAAGTTAAAATAGTAACACAAATTTGACAAAGCAAATTAAAAGTCAATGAATATGTTTATGAAATAGTTATACCCTGGTTGCAGATTTATTGTCATGACCATCTTCAAATATTGATGAATAATAAGCAGAATCATATATTGAGCCACTTAAGACCTCTTCTGACTCTGGGATCCGTCTAAGTGTAGTAGGACTGGGGCTTAAAAAGCCAGTTCTCAAATCAAAATCTGTGTCTCGGGAAACTGCAGCAGTGTCAACACGTGACGCTCCTAGCCTGTAAATCTGAATCCATAAAAGTGTTGATGATAGCCTTATCGAAAACCCAATTACTTGCATTGCCAAAGCAAGTTTCACTGAAATGATGAAATACATGCCATGATCGTTGAAGGAAATATTCCTGCATCAGGAAAACAACCATTGAGTGTCCTGACATGAGCTATAAAAAAATGGAATGCCAATATTAGGGAAACTGCAAAGTTGATCAATTTCAAGTGGCATGAAAATTTCTTGCAAGTAGAGTGATCTCTTATACAGGATATCCCGGGTCTAATTTTAAAAATGTAACCCACTTTCCGTTGTAGAGAATTGCAACCAAGTCCACATCAGTTGTCCATTCTTATAGGCAGAAGAATAAATTAAAAACAATTAAATATGAAAGATTTATTTAAAAATCGTGCTTCCCTACGGAAACCACCAAGACAATCAACTGCCTTTGCTATCTGAATAACAAGTTAGATAAGCTTCTTTCACAAGTTTATCTCTCCAGTTCAGCACTCAATAATTGACACAATCATGATACACATTAGAATCATTCAATATCAAAGCTTATTGGTTCTATAATCAATTTTTGCTGTCAAATTTTCTGTTCTTCTAATTCTTATCGAAAATCTTTTAAGTAGTAAAAAATGCACTCACAACCACAGTTCAAAAGATAAAAATAACCAGAACTAAACTAAACTATCACGTGGACAACCTAAGTCACAGACAATGTAGGAGTGTACCTAACTAAGATCATAATATTTTTTTAAGCTCCTGGAATTGAGACACTCGATACAATTGTAACAACTAACAATGACGTAGTGAAACGAACCAGATCTCGTAAGAGAAGAGAATGAACCAGGAGACATCGAGGAGGATAGCACAGAAGAGAAGGACAGCGTAGGTACGACCCAGACTCTGGCTGCTACTCTCAATAGCAACAAGAGCGAACAGTGCAATTACCAAATTGATGAGTAGAACACCATTATACAATGCCGCGAGCGATCCAATCAAAGCGCACCCAATCTAGAACAAGAGACGGAAAGTCAGAACCCGCTGCCACATGCCTCAACATGATCCGCTAAAACCATGAGGTTACCTGAATGTAGATGAGGACAACGGCAAAGGACTGTAGCCTGTCGGAATCGCGAAGTGAGGACTGTATTCGATCTCCTAACGAGCAACAGCAACGCATTATGACCAGCGATTGCAACACCCATAGATTGTCGTCGAATCAGCCTAGAGATACAGAGATGCCTCACTCGGGGAGGAGGAGACGGTGGCAGTGAACGGCGGCGAGGGATAGCTCATTGAAGGGAAAGAGGACGGCGGAATTCCAATTTCTTATGTTTCCGGTTAACCAGGAGAAAGATCAGAGACAGATGAATGAGAGGAAGGGAACTGGGAAATGCTGATAATGATATCATTCTTCTTTAATTTCAAATAATTAGTGGTGTCCGCCAGGCGCCAGGCATCACCATCAAGAACCCGTGCTTCGTGCTCCCGCCATTTTCAGTTTATTTTATTATTTATTTATCCACCATAATATCTCTTGCATTTATGTGTGCTCTTTCGAGAATTTATAAACCATAAGAAAAATGTCGGCCAAAAAAAACAAAACAAAAATCTCGACACATAACAAAAATACTACTATTTTATTTACTATAATGTGCATTTTTTTAATCTATTTTATTGGCAAAATGATAAAATAAAAAAAAAGTCATCTATTTCATAATGGACCGACCCTCTTAGCCATTAGGGTTCTATTTAGGGGTGAGTTTGGGCGGGCGGGTCCGGTCTTTTTGGCAAGACTGAGTCTGAGTTTGAAATTTTGGTCCTCACCTATGGAGAACCGAAGTCGATTTTGGTCTAAAAAATCCGATCGAGTTGGTCTTGCTTGACCCAGGTCGGTCTCGGTATTGGACTGAAATTTTCAGTAAAAAAAATTGTTTGAAATTTGCTGTAAAAAAAATGTCCAAATGAAATGAAGAAAAGCAAAGCTGCAAAGGAGAGGGTGCTCATGAATATGACTGGTGTCTGTTGGGGCTAAACGAGAAGAGAAAACCAACGTAAATTATTAAATGTTAGGTTTTAATAAAATTTGGCCTGGGCCGATCCTAATTGGACTTTTCTGGAAAAAGTCTGAGACCGACATTAGAGGAAAAAACTCGCCCGTTCAGTCTTAGTCTTAGTCAGTTTTGTTAGAATTTCGGTCCAACCAGTCTTTTAGCTCACCCCTGGTTATATTGAATTGCAAATTTGTATTTTAATTAGTTTTAATCAGAGTTTCATTGGTCTAGATTTAAGTTACGTCTAATTCTATCGAATTGAGATTTATTCGAATTTTAGTATTAAAAGAAATGATTCAAATTGATAAAATATTAAAAGTATGGGGTTAGGAACATTTGAAAATGGGTAAATACCAAGTAGTTATCTGAATTTTGGACATTTTGCAACGAACTACACGAACTTTAAAAATTCAAAACGGGCTACCTCAACTTTGAAGAAGGTGCAAATAGCTACCTCCGTCCAATTTTCTGTCAACTGTCGTCGGAAAGTCGTTGAAAATTTTCGGAAATTCGTCAGAAATTGGACGGAGGTACCTATTTTCACATTCTTCAAAGTTGAGGTAACCCGTTTTGAATTTTCAAAGTTCGGGTAGCTCATTGCAAAACCTCCAAAGTTCGAATTTTAGTATTAAAAGAAATGATTCAAATTGATAAAATATTAAAAGTATGGGGTTAGGAACATTTGAAAATGGGTTAAATACCAAGTAGTTATCTGAATTTTGGACGTTTTGCAATGAACTACTCGAACTTTAAAAATTCAAAACGGGCTACCTCAACTTTGAAGAAGATGCAAATAGCTACCTCCGTCCAATTTTCCGTCAAATGTCGTCGGAAAGTCGTTGAAAATTCGTCAGAAATTGGACGGAGGTAGCTATTTGTACATTTTTCAAAGTTGAGGTAGCCCGTTTTGAATTTTCAAAGTTCGGGTAGCTCGTTGCAAAACGTCCAAAGTTCAGGTAGCTATTTGGTATTTAACCATTTGAAAATTAAACCTAACTATTTGTTATTTTGTAAAGTAAAGGGAATTAGTCACAAATTGTGAGAACACAAAACAATTTAATGAGATATAATAAATAGTTAACATCTCAAGAAATTCAGTGTGAATTAGTTCAAAATAATTCAAATATAAGTGGAAAAGTAACAATATTCCCTATGTTCTTAATATCATTGTCCATTGAACTTATACATGATAAATTTCAATAACAAAGTGATATACCAAACTGGAAGTTATTTAAAATATAGGAAGCGAATTGCAATTAACGAGAAAGGGAAGCTATGCCTATTTTCTCATACTTCGGGTGTTTCCGTCCTGCATGACAAAATCAACAGGCAAAGGAAGGCTTAATCAGATCAACGAGAACCATACACTGTTGGACACAGATCCATCCGTTCTCCACTTCTCTTCGCTCTTCCTCCACCGCCAGATTCGTCACCGGTAGCCTCTCGATCAGTGGCGCGCCTTCTGTCTCTCCAGTTAGTTTCTGGCAATCTGATACTAATTCTTCAATTTAATCGTCTTCTTTACTTTTTCGAAATTTTGATATCGATTCTTAATCATGAATGATTTGTGCTGATTCTAGCATCTATGATTTGTGCTGATTCTAGTATGTATGTATGCTGCAATTGTGACGCCTTAAGTTAAGCCTTCGCAACCAGTACAATGAACGCCCTGTCCTGTTTTATTCTACTGAATCTAAGACTTGCGATTTTTTCATTTCGCGCAACTTAGTCTAACTCCGTATCTACCTCCTATGTGCTTTGAATTGACTACTGGTTGCTCGGTGCAGGGAGATAATGAGGACAGCTATTGTGCTGGTGTTGATGTTGGTGGCATCACTTGTTTCTTCAGGTTTCGCTTTGCCGTCCACGGCTCCTGCATTTTTTTGGTCTCCTCGATACGAGTATGTTAATTTTCGATACCCTAAACTACATTTTTTTTTACTTACAGTATAGTATGTCAGTGCCAGTGACAAAGCGTGACTGATGTATATATGATATGCCATTTACTTATTTAATATCCACACATGAATTTTTCTGGTTAAGTTCTGTAACATTATGCTCAATTGTTATCTTAAATATCTCTTATTCGTTGGGGTATTCTACCCTTGAGCTCGTGTAATTACAGAATGGCAGGATATGCCTAGAAACTGGTTTAGGAACTTTAGAAGTAAATCCATGAGATAGCATCTTGACGAACTGCATCCTTGCATGAGGTAAAGAGGATCTGTTTACTCAATCTTGGAACTAATCATTTTTCTTGCTTAACCATTCTATCATCAATAGAAAACGTGTTTAATGTTAGTCTTGTATGCTGGCAAAAAAAAACTGTTAGTTTTGTATGATGAGTTTTCTTATTATATCAGATTATGCTGTTGAAACGTGATGCTTATTTTCTCTACTTCGTCCTCTGTTTAAATATTCATCTTTTGTAGCTCTTTTGGTTAGTTGATGGGTTCGTGATTCAGGGGAGAGGAGTTGATCCTTTTATTTTGTAGGAAGAGCAAGAACTCTGTACACTTTGGCAGTGTCGTTCTCTATTTTCACTGTCCAACATTCACACTTGCATCTTCTACCTGTATATAGCTTACTTTTCCCCTTTGAGAATTATCCAATTTCATATTTTTCCTCGGGAATGTTTCAGGGTTTCGAATGACGAAGTTACTGAAATTGTAAACTATCAGACGATCTCTGCCAAGGATCTTGGAAAATCAGTTATGTCTCAAGGACACTGGTCAGAAATATTGGTATATCTTCCCTAGACACTGATCCTCATTTTGGCTGTAGATAGAACCAATTCAGTAATCTGAAAGTTGATAAAAAGGTTTCTAATTCCTCTTTTCCTTTTTCAACTGTAGTGCTCGAGGAAGAACCTAAAGCAGCATGCAGGTCTTGCTCTTGTATTTTTTGGTAATGAGGTGAGTATTTCTGTCTATTTTGCTTGTCATATGTTTGTGTGGCATGATCTTCTGAGCGCCATCATTTTATATACTGGTGAAGTTATAAATTATTTGAAATCTTGTGCTATAAGCTTGTCTTGTCCTTTCTTGAAGAGAATTTGCATGTACAACTTGTTAATGTCAATTCTGCTTCTTCTTCTTCTTTTTTTCAAACCAAAGTGTCAAGTTTGCTGTTGACTTCTGAAGGTTAATAGTAGGAAGTTTTTTTTGTTTTTTTGGTAAATTAGTAGGAAAAGGTTACAACAATGATTTAAAGTTATATACTTGCTGCAGTCTGGTGTTATATAGTAATCTCCAATCCTAGTTTCTGACTGCGTGCTGTTTTTCATCTTGTAGCTGCAATCCTCAGATATTTCAAGAAACAATCATGTTGATCCTGCTCTTCTGAACTTGCTCAAGGTATTAAAAACCCGCACAAAAAAAAGTTCAAGGGGAAATTCTGCACCTGGTTTTATTCACTTGCAGCCTTCTGTTTATTATTTTTCACAGGACTCTTACACAAATTCAAATCTTTCACTGGCATTTCCTTATGTCGTCACATCGGCGGATGAGTCTATGGAGAACGCTTTGGTTTCTGGTTTTGTAGAAGCATGTGGCAATGACATAGAGATGAAGAATGTTGTTGTTGTCGGTTCATGTTCTATCAAAGCAGATGAATCTCGTAAAATTATTGACCACAAATCCCTCCATGTAAGTCATATATCAATATTTAACCTCTGTAGTTTAAACTTCGGTTTGCAGTGCTTGTTATGGTCCAGTTCTGATCTTAATAAACCGAGCAGGATTATCTGGTTTCAAGGAGAGAGAGAAGACTTGAAGATGCGGGAGATGTCATTATATTTTGTCAAGGAGAGTCTGATTCTCTAAATGAATTAGGTTTACCAAGTTCTGAAGGTACACACACTAACCACAAAATCATTTAAAAAAAAAAAAATACTGATAGTGATTATGCCTAATCTTAATATCTGCATTTTCTCGGAATAAACAGGAGAAACTTTCTCCGAGCTTTTGAAGTCCATGGAGGAGTTGGACGAAAAATACTCCGTGTTGTATGTTTCAGATCCTCTAAGGTCGGTTCAGTATCCTTCTATAAGGGAGGTAGGAAGGTTTCTTGCTGAGGCTTCAAACGGATCATCCAACTCTACATGTGATGGTGTTTGTCAGATTAAATCATCCCTTCTAGAAGGACTTCTAGTTGTAAGTTCAATTTCTTATACTCCTCCCATTGCCGTACATTGGTCTCCATTTTATCGAAAAAATCATAATTGCTTTTGCTCTTCCTCATGCTTAATTCAGGGCATTGTTTTGCTTGTGATCTTGATATCTGGTCTATGCTGCATGGCGGGAATTCAAACCCCGACACGATTCGAGACATCACATGAGTCTTAATTTTGAAGCAATCCCTTTCATTTTCTACTCCTCATATGGCCGGCAACCACAGAATATCGATGCGCCTGCTGCTCCAATTTGGCAATCGTTCTAGCAGAATAGAATCATCCATTGCGGTACTTGCACATTTCCTATACTTATTACGTTTTAGTGTTAATGGAGCATCTTCTTGTTTTGCTCCTTCTGATTTATCATTTGTCCAGACGCTGAGTTCTAAGATTGATATCTTATTCATGTTCGAAGCTAGGATTTTTACTCATGGACAAAAATTAAAATAGGGGTAAATAAATAACTCAGTTGAACAAATAAACATAAAGTTTTAAAGAGTTAAAAATGCATAACGTTAAATGTTATGTGGGTTAATTGCTAATCTCATCCCATAATGACTGCCACTGAATGTATAGAGATCGCACATTTAAACATACCGAAGAATTTATGCTTGGTGAATGATATGTAAGCATTTCGGTGAACGTGTATGGGCAGAAAAGAAAAAAACATTGAGGTGCAGAAGCTATAAATATTGGAAAGGTTAAGGGCAAATTATCCTTAAAGGAAATTCGGGGAGCAAATAACGGTAGAGGCAAATTTGATGCGAACGTTGACTTCTGGATTGAAATTTGAAACCGTTGATATATTAATTGGGAATTACAACTTACAAGAGGACTTAAAGCTTAAAAGGTTTACCCTTCTTTGCATTTTGTAGTTTTTTTTTCATTGTTTTAAATAAACTTCTAAGTTCTTATAAAGCTGGCGAAAAATCAGATTCGATTGAACTAAATTGTACCTTGTTTGGACCGATTCAAAAACTAAATGGTATTTTGGTTCAAATATGGTGCGGTTTTACCGAATTATACAAAAATGATTTACAAATGGTAAGGTAAACGGTAATGTTTTAAGAACATTTTTTATATTATATTATTACTTAATAACTTTTTTTTTATCTAATATAATCATTGTTATTATTCAATCATTTAATTTCATTATTAACTAACAAATGGATGTTAATTTTATTATAAACACCACTCTTTTTATTTGGAATCTAGTTATATTATAAATTAAAGTGGTATACTGGTATAGTATTTCGTTAAAAAATATAGAGCGATTTGAACAAATGAATCAAGTCGTATTTTATCACATTTTAAATAAGTTAAATCTGAATCGATTTAGGTGCAGCCGTTTTTCCATCTCTTTCTCTCTGCATGATTTTATCCTTAGCATTTGATTTTTTACCATGGATAAATCTACTATAGTATTGGTTAGGATTCATTCAGCTTGCTCGACTTGTTGACTGTCCACTGTGACAGATATTGATGTACCACACCGATGGTATAATTAATATTTGACACCATATATACAACAAGGTTACCTCCTCCTATCACCAATTGGTTTTAGGATGGAACTCGAGTTGTATATTGTAGTTGCTATTTGTGTGTGGCTCGACCCCGATATTAAAATTTAACACTACTAAAATGAAGTTGACCATAATTTATTTTTCAAAATAATAATTAATCATGTTTTTTTAAAAGATATTTTGTTGAGACGACAATACCGACTATCGATTCACATATCATGGAAAAAGTTTCAATCTTAATCAATTCCGATAGAATATTTCAACTTAATTGCGTTCATAAAACTAACATTAACGGTAATGTATCTCATTTTAGTTATACCCGAATTATTAATGTCTGCATAAGCACATAAAGTTTTCTCTTCTTCTCAAACGGCAAAAAAGGCAGTTTCGTGCGACTGAGACACCCAAAAACTTGATTTTTGTTGGATATGGAAATGGAAAGGTTCAGTGTTTGTAATTCAGTTGGTTTCTTTCATCTTCTCGAGTTAAAAATAGTAAAAGACGCAGCTTTTCGGTGGAGGCGTTAACGGGTCAGTCTCCTCCTCCTCCTGGCCTAGAAATTCTGTCACTTTCTTGAATTCAGTAGCTGGGTTAATCCTTTCTCCTCCTTTAACCCTTTTCGCATCTTCGAAGAACCTTATCTTACTATAATGGAGGGGAACTCAGGTGGAGGAGGGGGAGGGAACGACGCGGAGCTGCTGAGCAAGACACTTCAAGTGGAGCACAAGCTGTTCTATTTCGACCTCAAGGAGAATCCTCGGGGTCTATATCTCAAGATCTCGGAGAAGACTTCGACAGCGAGATCAACCATAATCCTGCCGTCTTCCGGCATTTCGTGGTTCTTGGACCTCTTCAATTACTACATCAGTGCGGGTGATGAGGCTGCGTTAAGCAAGGAATTGCAGATTGACAACAAGGTCAATTGCTTGGTTCAGAATTTTGGATTGCGTTTCCTTCTTAATACCTGTTCTATTCAGTTGGATTTTGACTCATTTGGAGTGTATTGCTCAATTTGTGGGTGTAGAGCTTCTACTTTGATCTGGGCGAGAATCGGAGGGGTCGCTTCTTGAAGGTAAGTTCGAGCTATTGTTGCCCGGTAACAGTTATCATAATTTGAACTTGTTGATTAAACCCACACAAGCTAGTGATTTCTCTACACTTTGAGCATCTTTCATAACCTCTGTTGGTTCGTTCTACATTGGAGCTGTTTTTGAACACCTTTTTGGTAGAAATTTCATATCCCCCAGCATACATATATACTGATGGGTCAATATTTCATCATATTATTGCTGATGTTTGGTCAGAATGAGTGTATGATGTTGTCTTATTGCTGTTTGTATCTGTTTAGGAACACACAGTTTTATCTATCACCATTCATGCTAATAATATCAATCCCCTAAAACAATACAAAATTTTCTAAGAACTAGTTTTCTCTAGCTACCAATCTGGAAGAATCTTGTTTATCGGTTACTCCTCTGCAAAAGACTCAACTATCAAATTGCAGATCATGGGGGAGTTGGGACACAGGATATTGTCAAAGCTAGAGCATACACCCGTCAAACCGAGTGATAGCCTTTGTATTGTAGACTTGTACCATGAGAGTGAGTGGAGTCAGCTTCTTTTCCATTGATGCCAGATGAATTATTGTGCTTTCACATCCTTTAGTGCCACCTTTAGTAAGAGCATTTAGATTCTTTAATGAGAGATCAAATTTCAATACGGGAAGGAAGAAAAAGTGATGAATTCAAAACCCCTCATTGCTTCCTAGGCAAGCTTAATTATGTGGTAGTGGTAGCATTTTGTGTCCATTGGCATATTGAAAGTTGAAACTCGCCTCTTCATATATCTGACAAGAGACTTATGACTGGTTTAAATTCTTCAATATCGAAATGCCATTTCAACCCAAGAGTTTTTAGTTAAGACTTTCGATAAACTGTTTAGTGGTGCCTCATATTTTTTGCACCTCTTGTGGCGGGCTTCAGTTGTTGTCTCTTCTCCGCATCTTGTTGACAATTTCTAATCTACAGGTTTCTGAAGCTTCTGTCAATAGAAGTCGGAGCACTATCATCATCCCTGCAGGGAATGCACAAGTCGAAGGTTGGGTAGCATTCAGAGACGTTCTAGTAGATGTTAATGAAGCCTCTACATTTCATCTCCTACCACCTAAAGAGGTCACTTTTTTTTTGCCACTAAATAAATTAAATGATAAATAACTTCAATGCACCTATATGTTTACTAATGTTGTTATTTGCACTACTTATGTAATTATTTGCACATATACGTTTGAACATGTTAAATGCACCAACAGTTAACTATCCATCCATTTTTGTCGTTAAATATGTTAAAATGACAATTTTATCCTCTTGTTCATCTTAATATCATTTTTAATACTTAATCTACCTTCAAAACACAGATTTTAGTTTAAACTCAACTTAAAAATGCAGATTTGAATTTGAATTCAACCCAATAATGCAAATTTGGGTAGAATTTGAACTCAAATATGCATTTTGGGGTTGAATTCGAATCCGAAAAATGCAGATTTGAGTTTGAATTCTATCCCAAAATGCAGTTTTGTGACGAATGCGAACGCAAATCTACATTTTGGAGTTGGATTTAGTATTGAAGATGATATGAAGAAGAACAAGATGGTAAAATTATCATTTTGACATATTTAATAGCAAAAGTGGATGAATAATTAACGGTTGGTGCATTTAACAACTTTTTATAACTTAAGGGCGCACATAACAACACTTTCAAAAACATGTTGGTGCATTTAACAATAACCGTCAGACATCCAAGTGCATTGGAGCTATTTCCCGTAAATTAATAATACTCCCACATCTGATTGGTTGATTGATTTCATTAAGCAGAGTTTGGGACATCCCGATCGTCTTGTTGGGTTATCAGATGATGTTGGTGCGGGTTTCATTTCGGGTCACTCAGATCGATTACCTCTAACTTCTCCCGAAAACATGGATGGAGCTGTTGAAACCCCATCCCAGGATGACTCCAGTAGCATGGATTTGTCAAAACTAATTAGAGTTGACCAGAAGAAGTTCTTCTTTGACCTAGGAACCAACAATAGAGGTCATTTCTTGAAGATATCCGAGGTTGTCCTTTCTAAACCAATAACCAACCTCTCATTCTATTGTCATTGTCTGCTTAATTACAGTAATCATAAAGTGTTTGGTTCCGTTTAATGCAGGTAGCGGGTTCTGATAGGTCATCCATAATTCTCCCTCTATCGGGTCTGAAGCAGTTCCAAGACGCCGTTAGCCATTTCGTGGAGATCACAAAGGATCAAACCGATGCAGTCCCTGGTCCGGTTGTTCGAACCATTGATTCTTTACAGAGATGAAGCTGTTCTTCGCCAAGAGAGCCATCAGGTAACATTTACTCTGTTTTTTCTTGATTTGTGTTCTTCTTTGGAAGTAATTTCTGGGATATTGGTATAGAAAAAGAATAAGTTGTCAAATTGGGAAGAAAGTGTCTGTATTTACTAATCAATCAAGCACAATAATGTTTGAGTTGGCAATGGAATTGGAATTGGATTGCCGTTTGCAGTATGATCTTGTTCTACTTCTACAGAGGATTGAAGTTATAATCGACCCCAATGAGAATTAATTACATTAATTTTAAATAGAAAATGAAGAATAAGATAATTTGTAGAGCTACAAAAACAAAAAAGAGTAAATTTTAAATAAAACATTCTTAAAAATGTCGAAACTTAAAAGGGTAATGTGATGTTTTCATTAATAATACCGAGCAAATATGTAAAAAACGGGTCATATTCGACCCTTTTACCTTTCCATAAATGACGATTTTGTCCTTTGGATGACCTTTTCTTTCATTATATCATGGGCCTCGATGGGCTAATTGGTCATATTCGACCCTTTGACATTTCCATAAATGACGATTTTGCCCTTTGGATGACCTTTTCTTTCATGATATCATGGGCCTCGATGGGCTAGGATCGTCTTAATGGTGGCCCATATTTGCGGTGTGAGCATCGCCGATCGGAACGGTAGGTTTTGTCTAGAGATTTCGCGTTTCCCTCCCTCCATTGAAGTTCCACCTCAGCTCTTGTTCTTCCTCAACAAACTGAAGAAACGAAGACGAAGCAGTGTTCTATCTTTGAAGTGAGACCATGGTGAGGTTAACTGCGGATTTGATCTGGAAAAGTCCTCACTTTTTCAATGCTGTGAAGGAGCGAGAGCTAGATCTTCGAGGTACCGTCTCATACTCCCAAACCCTAAATTCTCCAGCTTCACAGCCGTCGACTGTCTTCAACATTTGGTTAAGAGTAGCTTCTGTTGAAATTTTGTTAGAATCTTGAATGTTTTGGGTATCTGTTTACAGGAAATAAGATTCCAGTGATCGAGAACTTGGGTGCCACTGAGGTGAGTTCAGTTTTCCAGTTAAGCTATAGCTGCTAAGATTTACAATGCCTTCGTGCTATTCTTGAATTCTCATTAATCACACGGATATTCAAATTGACAACTGCCCTCTTCTGGAAATAATGGTGCCTTTGATTGATGAATTGTGATTTCGTTTCGACGAAGGCAAGAATTGGTGTCATACACGTCCATTAGCAGCAAATTATTGTAACACCGATGACTTGCTACTAATTTTTTCAGTTTTCACAGTTTAAATTGGCCGATTAAAATTGCACTATGGATTTGTCGTGAGTTGTTATAAGGCCTACTCATGCTTTACTTTGTTGGCAGGACCAATTTGACACCATTGACCTGACTGACAATGAGATTGTCAAGCTGGAAAATTTCCCCTACCTAAATCGGTTGGGTACTTTAATTATAAATAACAACAGAATTACTCGTATTAACCCAAATCTTGGAGGTAATGTATATACATCATGTAGTCAGGTTATCTGTTTAGTTTAAATGAAAAGATATCTTATATCCCTTCTTCTACTTTAAACAGAGTTTCTACCAAAGTTGCACACCTTGGTATTGACAAATAACAGACTTGTCAACTTGGTGGAGATTGATCCTCTCGTATCATTGCCAAAACTCCAATATCTTAGTCTATTGGATAACAATATCACCAAGAAACCGAATTACAGGTTGTATGTGATTCACAAGCTAAAATCACTGCGGGTGCTTGATTTCAAGAAAGTTAAGAATAAGGTGATGCATTCTATTCTCTTTATAATATCATGTTATAATGTTCCTGTTGAATCATTGCAACTCAATAGCAAATACGATATCACACGGAGTGTTCGTATGGGTGAATATTAAAATGTATCTTCTTTAATGAGTGCTGTATTTGTACATGAGTATGTAATCGGAGCTGTCATGTCGTATAGTGGATGTGCATACTTATTAAGGGCCATTTACACCTCTAGGTCCTCTACCTATGACCCCTTATTGATAATAGAGAAAACTAGATAAAATTAGCAGCTGTCTGTTAGTTGGTTAGCATACATTCTTCTATTGCCTTGATTTTTTTTCCTTCATATTTATGGAAATAGTTGATGGGTACATGTTTGAACTGGACGGACATTACTGTGTAAGTCTGTTGTTATTATCTTAATATAGGTGAAATATCTCTCAAACGACCTATCTGCATTATTTGTCTGGTTTCAGGAGAGGCTTGAAGCTGCAAACCTGTTTTCATCTAAAGAAGTTGAGGAGGAGGCTAGGAGAGAATCTCCCAAAACTTTTACACCAGGAGAGATTCAAAAGGTTGCAGAAGAACAACCAGCAGCTCCTAAAGTCGTCGCTCCAACGCCCGAGCAAATTATTGCCATCAAGGTAAGTATCTACCATCAGCAAATCTTTCTCTTCCTCTGCTCTTGATTTTTAGTATGCAGTTTATTGGATGTTAATAATTAGTTAGCCAACTAAGAATCGTTGTCTTGGTGAGTTCCTAATCTCAACCTTGTTTTGCATGCAGGCTGCAATTGTAAATTCCCAGACTCTTGAAGAAGTTGCTCGGCTTGAAAAGGTCTGTCACATTTGCTTTAGAAGATCTATATTTATTTCCTCTGTTTTGTGGTGCTTTGAGGTTATTTCCAAATCTAAATCCTTCCCTTGTTTGTTACACGCAGGCACTGAAATCTGGACAGATTCCAGCAGATTTAAATTTTTTTGAGGATAGCAAGATGGCTGATCCTGTAAAGGAGGATAAAGATGAAGAAATGATTCCTGCTAATGAAACTAGGACAGATGGTGATCAGAAAAATAGTGTGGAGAAGAGCAATGAGGAGCCTGCCCCTATGGATCAGGTATTGGTAATGTGACAGTTCTTCTATATGCTTTGCTTCTACCCTTATATCTGTACATACAGTATTAGTCCAAGTGTCTGCATCAATTTATTTGAATCATGAATAGTTTGGTTGATACTGACTATTGAAGTTTTCTGCTGTTTCATATCTATTTGATACGTATTTGTACCTTTGGCACCTTTAGTGTATGAGCTGAGTTTATATTGCATTCTCTTCTTCTGGTATTTCAGTTCTGCATCTGTTAATGCTCTTGCATTGTTTCTCAGGAATAGGAACTGGGACGATGCAACACCTTTGAAGGCACGGTTTGCATAGGATGTGTAAGCTAATTGTTCTAGTGTATGAGAATTCTTTGCCCTTCTTTTGAGTTTATTTTGGTATATCTTATATATACAGGTAAAAAAGCACAAATCCTCCCGCTGTTTGAACTTACTTGCCTTCCATTTTTCCTTTTTAATCAAGTTGGCCGAATGAAACACGATTGTCGTAGTGAAAGATCCGACGGTATTAGATATGGGTGAACCTTCCCTTCAAAAGTCAGTTAGTGTTGTGATCAGCATGAAGGTACGAAACAGTAGATCATCTGCAATGCTATGTGATCTCAAAAACTGAATGGAAATTTGTTTTGATGATCCTGTAGTTGTGGGATTTTGATGTATTTGATTTATTGGGGTTTGAAAGTGATGTATTTGATTCAAATCCTAGGTATGTTTGTGCCCTTAAATTGGTGATCCATCCAAACCCAGGAGAAATGGTCTAAATTAGGAGTTGATTATGGGCGGGTCGGGCCGGTCTTGGAGGCAAGACCGAGCCCGATACCGAAATTTCGGTCTTGACTTTTGGAGGACCGAGACCGTCTTCGGCCAAAAAAGCTCGTCCGAGTCGGTCTTGCTTGACTCGAGCCGATCTCGGTCTTGGTCCGATTTTTTTGGTAAAAAAAAACACACTGAATCTGGCAAAAAAAAAACAAGCAGGCCCTCGAAGATCATGGTGAGCAAACCTGAATCCGGAAGCAACAACAGACTGAAAACACTGAATCAATCTAACGGGGAGGATAGACGGGAGGCGAGCAAACCGAAAGCAGCAGACTGGAAGCAGCAACAGGAGGATGGGGGTTAGCTTGCTTGCTCCTTCATCTTCAAGCAACAGCAAATCAGCAGCCGAAGCTGTGTGGGGACCAAGTTTAGGCAGGTGATGCGAGCATTTGTGTGGTCGGAACGAAAGAAGAACAAGGACCAGTTAGGATTGAAGGTTTACCTTCGGAGACGAGAAGATTGAAGGAGAACTGCAGAATGTCATAGTGACTATTCATTTACTTCTCTTTCTCTCCCATAAGAATTTTCATAAATTTCAAAAAAGTTGGGTCGGTCCTAGTCAGGCTTTTAGGAAAAAAAATTAAAAATTGGGCCCGTGAAGAACAAACTCCGTTCGCTCGGTCTCGGTCTTAGTCCTAGTTGAGAATTTCATTTATCATCCCTAGTCTAAATCAAGTTTACCTAATGACAATTAAATAAGGAGAACTGTAATGGCATCCCTTCTTCTATACTTGTCGACACATTCTCTTACAGAAAATAAATAAATCTATATTTACCTCCTTAACTGATGGATTGTTGACCCAATTTGCACTTTCTAGTGTAATTTAAAAATTGTCATTTGAGTTAAAAAAAAAAAAGGATATCATCATAGTAGATAGTTAATTAAGCTTGACAAATTGAAAAATATGTCATTGGATTTTTAATTGATTTTTTCTAGAAGAATTGTTCAGAAGAGACTCCCTTGTAATTTTCTAAAATAAAGAGTAAAAAAATCTAAAACCCTAAATCTAAATGACAATTTTTTAAGATGACCTCAAGAAAAACTAAAAAGTCTAAAACCCTAACTATGCTTGAAGCCGGCTCTTTCCCTTCAGTTCACAAACCGAAGCATAACTCAAACTGTTCCCAGAAGCCGGAGGAAAATGTCGACGGCGGAGAACGATACAGCTCAGCTGCTGAGCATGGCGGAGATTGGAGGCAGAGGCAGAGCCTTGATGTCTGCTCAACCGCTTCGAGGCGGTCAAGTCATTCTCAGAGATTCGCCGCTACTACTCTACTCCGCTCTCCCTCTAACTAAGCATGCCTCGTCTTCTTCCTCCACGTTCAGCTACTGTGATCACTGCTTCAGAGTCCTGCAATCGACACCCATCCCCTGCTCTTCATGCAGCTATCACGCCTTCTGCAGCTCGACCTGCTATGCTAGGGCCTCTGCATCTTCTCACACTCCTTGGGCCTGCCAAACACTGGCCCGCTTGATCGGCTCCGGTTCCCTCCACGATTATTCCCTGGATCGTCAGGTTCAGGTGCGGTTCCTGATCGCTGCGTACAATCTGTCTATCGTGTCCCCCGCCAATTTCCAGATTCTCCTCTCTCTGCAAGGACTAGACGGTCTCTCCGATGACGCAGCCCTGGCCGCGCAGCTTTTCCACCCTCTCATCGCATCCATCTGTCTGCCGCCTCCAGTGGCGTTTCCCTGCGGATTCTCCCCAGAGCTGAGCGCGAGCCTCCTCTCAAAGGACAAGGTTAATGCTTTCGGTTTGATGGAGCCAATCGGCGGTTCTGGTCACAGATCGGTCAGAGCCTACGGTATCTACCCTAGAGCTTCATTCTTTAACCATGACTGCCTTCCAAATGCTTGTCGATTCGACTATGTGGACACGGCCACGGATGGGAACACTGACATCATTGTGAGGATGATTCACGACGTGCCTCAGGGAAGAGAGATCTGTTTGAGTTACTTTCCTGTGAACTTGAACTACGCCAGCCGTCAGAGGAGGTTGTCCGAAGACTACGGCTTCACCTGTGACTGCGATCGGTGTAAGGTAGAAGCCAATTGGTCCGACGAGGAGAACGACAATGGTGAAGGTGATGGTGGAGTTGAAGAAATGGAAGATGAAGGAGTTGAAGAAATGGAAGATGAAGGAGTTGAAGAAATGGAAGGCTATGCTGGTGATGATGACAAAGAGAATGTCTTTCCTCATGCGTATTTCTTTATGAAGTACATGTGTGGTAGGGAAAGCTGTGGGGGGACTCTGGCTCCATTGCCGCCATTGAATGGAGCTTCTTCAGATATCATGGAGTGTAATGTATGCGGTCAGATGAAGAAGACTGATCAAGAAGATGACGAGGAAGACATGGATCAGTGAATGGAACTCTAATTAATCTCAGTTCTGTAAGCAAACTGACTCCTTTTTGCGCAAACTGTTTAGCTTCTCCTTCTGTTCCAATCAATAGAGCTTCAAAGTTTGCGTATTTGGTGATCTTGTTCTATTGCTCAAAATGCTGCTTCCATTGACAGAGCTTAAGTGTTATCTTATTCACTTATAGTTGCTCAAAGTTGTTCCTTTTGGATTATCCAGCTTTAGCTTCCATGGTCACTCATTGCAGCTTCAAAGTTCAATTGTGTGTTTCGAATTACGATCCAATCCAATTTTTGTTGTGTGGTTTCTGCTTGATTTCATGATGATTTGCGCATTAAGTGTTCTGAATTGTTTTGACTTTCAGTCAACACTCAACAGGCAACTTATTATTGCCACCATGATTCACTAGCTGATCTTGTTGGGGTTTCCCATGGATTTTCCTGGTAAGATAACTTGCTTTGCAAACGAAACTACAATTCCCAATCTTGATACTTTATCATGATCTTGTTTTTTTGGCGATTTGGTATATCACAAAAAGTTTGCAACTTGAAGGTGATTTGGTATCTTGTCTTGGCCGAAAGATTACACATGGTATAGTCTTGTTTCCTATTATTTTTTGGCAGAAGGATGCTTCCTCTACTAATCTAATTTAAAGTAGATATTTAAGCTAAATCCAATGTAGATAGATATTTAGATATAATATGAATTATCATGTCTGTTTTTTTCCTGGTGCTGTAATATTAATAGCTGCCGTGCCTAAGAAGATTGTCATGGATAAAGTAGTGACACAATAATTCATCATGCTTTCTGGAGATGGATAAGGAACTTCAGGCATTGCTGTTATTGTTATTTTTGCTTATATGTTTGAATATGTTATTTATACCGTTGTTACTATTTACTTATTTTTGTCATTAAATATGATAGTATTTTTTTTTGTCAAAATGACGAATTTATCTTGATCATTTTCATTCCATGTTGTATCTTTTTAAAATCCAAAACAATTCGAACCTGGAATCGCACTTTTGGATTCAATTTGTGATGGTTTAGGATTTAAAATAAATAAATTAAGATGAGATGAGATAAAATTAATCAGGATGACAAAACGTACAAAAGTTGTAATATTTAATGGTAAAATTAAATGAAAAAGTAACTCCATTACATATTTACATTCAACTGCATCTAGTAAATATGTAAGTGCACTAATGAAAGCATACCTTGATAGCTGATGCAAATAACTATTTAGTACAAATTACAACAAAATTATTTATGTGCTAGTTCTATCTAATTTGCTGTTAATTGTTGATGAAAACATACATATTCATTACGTGTCAACTGAAAAATTATATATATTTTTTAAAGTTTACTCAGAAAGTTGTTTATACCTACCAAATTTAGTTAATAAATTACAATTTGTTCAAAAATTAAATTAGAAATCTACACACAAAATAGAATAAATAAAATGTATTTTTTTGATCCCATTTTAATAAAAAAATTAAATGAAACTAATAATTTTTTATTTTATATAAAAGTAAAATAGTTATTTATTAAAAAAAATATTTAACAATCAGGATAATAAAAAAATCTGCTAACAATTTGGTAGACTGTAAAATATTTTCTTAAAAAATCTCCTTATTATACTTAAAAAATCTCCTTATTTTGGCCCAACAATTTTCTTAAGTTTATACAATTAGGAGGCCAAACCAGTGAACGGGAATCCGCCGACTGTAAAATATACGCTTCCCAAGATAAAGAGGTTGCTCAGAGCGCTGACATAAAGCAGAGATATTTTATGTGTAGTAAATTAGTAATTTAATAATTAATATCGAATTTCCGCATTCAATGGGTTTCTTTATCTTTCTTCCCCTACAATGAAGATGGCCGTACACTCCATTGAAGAAGACGATACAGTACCATCGAAAATGACAAAGGTCTCGCCTTTTTCTCTTGTTCCATTGTCACTGTGAAGAGTGTGCTTCCAACGAAGGATAGTACAGGCCACCAGCAAGAAGACGACGACGAAGGAGAGAAAGGTGACCCCTCTCTCTCTCCTCAAGAAGAGAGACAGAGGAGTAAGGAGACATGGGTGTCTACGAGCGGATCAAGACAGAGGAGGAAAATGTCCATGGCGGCCCTGAGAAGGACGACAAAGAGGTTCTGGTGGCTGTGGTGGAGGACGGTGGGTTCTCTTCCTCAAGGTGGGTTAGTAACGCTAATGCAGATACAACGGATGCTGATTTGGAAATGGCAGCCCCGCAGCAGATCCTCAACTCAGCCATCACTATCCAAGATTGCTCCACCGCTGCTTTAGACGGTCGACGGCGAGAAAATTCCCATCAAAGCCAGCGGTTGGTCTCCCTCGACGTCTTTCGAGGCGTCGCCGTCGCGGTATATGCTTTTCCCTAATACCATGTGCAAGTATTTTTGTGATTGTATCATCTGCAAAATTGAAGTCATTCTGCAAAGTTTGGTAATCAAAAAAATCATTCCTTTTCATTTTTGTTTAATTGTTTGTTGCTATTATAAGGAATAGATGCCAATCCGCTTCTAATTTTTCGCTTGAATTGCTTCATTTTTCGCGCAAGGATGGCGTTAAAGCTTTAACGTTTAACCATACCGCCTTAATGTGTATTGGTCGGTCTTATTTCCTTAACTAGGACAGCTCCAGCTCGGTTACTGTACCCTTAGGTCCCTTACCAGCTACCTCCAGTAATAGCTGTATGTTCTGTTTGTAGTCGAATACTTTCATAAAGTTAGTGCAACTTTAATTGACTTATTTACTTCAAGCAGCTTATGATCATTGTGGACGATGCTGGTGGAGTAGTACCTGCTATAAACCATTCGCCATGGAATGGTTTAACTCTTGCTGATTTTGTCATGCCGTTTTTTCTTTTCATTGTTGGAATATCTTTAGGACTTGCATACAAGGTAATTTTCCTATATGTTCTTACTGGCTTCAGTACTTTTCCATTAAAGTACCATTTCTCAAAATCTCACATGATCGATGTATGCCTACAGAAATTGCCAAGCAGAGGTGTAGCTACAAAAAAAGCTTTTCTTCGATCTCTGAAGTTGTTTATTCTGGGTCTTTTTCTTCAAGGTACTTTCAACATTTTTAATAAAAATGCAGCAAATTGCCCTCCCCACATTGTTATAATTCGTCATTTGATTAGCAAGCTCATTTTTCGGGTCTCCTCCATCTAGGTGGGTACTTCCATAGTGTTGGTAATCTAACATTCGGGGTCGACATTGGGCAAGTTAGGGTCTTGGGAATATTGCAGGTAACTAATGCACAGGTTTTTGCTTCTCTAGTTTCAACTCTTTAGTCAGAAGCAGTTTCTTGATTCCACATATACTTTTTTCTACAGAGAATCGCCGTAGTGTATTTAATTACAGCATTGTGTGAGATTTGGCTAAAGGAAGAAGATAACTACAAATCGGGGCTTAGTATCCTGAAGATATATCTGTTCCAATGGTATGTACACTATTCTTATGCAGCTGTAACCTATTAGAGGGTTTGAAGTTGACGTGTAAAATCCAAAATCCATCTCTCTTTCTCAGGGCCATGGTTTTTGTCCTTGCTGTGACATATATGTCATTGTTCTACGGCTTATATGTACCCGACTGGGAATATCAGATTCCATCAGAGGCATCACCCTCTGCTCCAGTCACCATTTTCTCTGTGAGTGACAGTTTCATCCAAATTTCTTCCTTAAACATGTTCCTGAATCAGCACAAGATACTTGTTCTGTCCTCTCTGATGTTTCATATCATTCATTTCGTGTTTGTTAAGGTGAAATGCGGAGTAAGGGGCGACAGCGGACCTGCATGTAATGCCGTTGGAATGATTGACCGCAAATTGTTGGGAATTCAACATATGTATAAAAGACCTATCTATGCACGTTCAAAGGTCCTTACTTCCTCTAAAGCCATTTTCCCCATTAATGTCCAATTTTACCATTTTGAGGTTTATTGACATGTGTGTATCTTCCTAAACTTTTTATAGGATTGCAGTATTAACTCCCCAGATTACGGCCCCCTACCTCCGTACGCTCCTTCATGGTGTCAAGCCCCTTTTGACCCTGAAGGCCTTCTGAGGTTAGTTAGCTTCACAATTTGTTTTTTTATTCTTCTCGAATTGTTAAAGAAGATTCACCATTTGTGTTTTCAAACTACAGTATGATAGTGTTTTATTTTCTTGCTTGCAGCTCAGTGATGGCGGTTGTTACTTGCTTGATCGGGTTACACTTTGGACACATAATTGTCCACTTTAAGGTGAACAAATCAACTCGTCGACTAAATAATACCGTTTGTTTGGAGATTCTTACCTATCATCTAAAGTTTATTATGAACTTGTTGCTGTCAGGATCATAGCGACAGACTTTTCCATTGGATGATGTTATCTTCGTGCCTTACTACCGTAGGCTTTGTGCTAAATTTCTTCGGTGAGATTGTTTGTGCTGCATTTTTTTTTATCAAACTTGAATATGATATCTTTTTAGAGATTTTAAATTTTACAAATATAGTAACTGAGACCCTGTTGTCTTTGTTTCTAGGGATGCCTGTGAACAAGGCTCTATACTCGTGCAGTTACACGTGCGTAACTGCTGGTGCTGCCGGGTTCCTCTTTATCGCCATATATCTCTTGGTTGGTCATTTCTTGGTCCCGATTCAATGCTGTTTTGGTTTGCTGCTGCTGCTATGTTTATGGATGATTTTGTTCCTTCATTTTTTTGTTTCTTTCATAGGTTGATATAAGTAGATACAGGCGAGCAACTGCAATTTTGGAGTGGATGGGTGTGCATTCCTTGGCAATTTACACACTTGCAGCCTCGAATCTCTTACCAATAATTCTGCAGGGTTTCTATTGGAGGCATCCCGAGAATAACATTGTATGTTTATTGCATTACTTCCTTCCTTCCCCCTGTTCTTCGTTTTAGTTAGTCGAATTTGGTATCCTGAGATTCTGTCAAATGTTTGTGTTTGACAGTTTAGCCTGTTGGGGATTCAATCGGGATGATCTGATCGCACGTACATTCATTCTACCACGATTGCTCTGTGAAGCAACTAACTATATTAAGTTTGTAATATTGAGATCTCTTCGATTCTTTGAATGCAGTTTGATGCTTAGCTTTTGCAGCAATGGAGTCAGTCAGTAGTGCAGGCTGCTGTATGAAATTACTTTCCTCTGTTAATCGAAAACTCAATTGCTGTACACTCCCCAAGGTGGTAAGAAAGAAAAGTAAAACAAAATGGAAGAAAGATGTTTGCACAGTATAATATTTTAACCCTAAAATATTTTAACCCTAAAATATTTTAAATGGTTCAAATATAATTAAAAATGATGATAATTTGTATTTATGTTATATTCTCGTTTATCTACTTCTAAGTTCTATGATTCTATCTATCCATGTTGGAAGAAAGCAACTTCTCTATTCAGCTATAATTATAAAGTTCATTTTGTACATTGTGGAGGGTTCATTTTTCTTTTCAGTCGGATACCTTTTAAATTTGTAAGGTTAATTGAATATTTTTTTTAAATATTATAATTAAATCATACAAATTTATATTACTATTACAATTTAATTTTGATTTAATTCGAATTCAATTAACTGGATCTAACCACCGGCAGTTGTGGTCTAGTGGTTGAGAGTGTGAACTCCTAAGTGGTTTGACTCCAGGGTTATGATTTAGAATCCCCCAATTGTTCTTGAGAAATGGTCAACTTGTGTCTGAATGACCGGTCTCTCAACTCTAGACTGTCGGTGAGAACTATAGAACTCACATGACAACAGAAAATCTCAGACATTACGTAGCGGGATAGACATAGTATCGCTACTAACCAATTAAGGCTTCACTTGAGTCTGGATTCCAACCTAATTCAGATTTCCGACTCGGGGTTTAGCTGAAATCTTAATCGTCTAAATATGATTTGACCCATTGAAACTCCAATTGGTTCTAATCACATAAAAAAACATATATTAATACAAATATCGAGTAAACAAAACGTATGGATGCATACACACTATTTATAATACATTACCACCAAGTATAAGTATTGCAATTTGTATTCCTAATGGAGTGTTGATTCTGTATGCATGTCCACTGTGCATCTACTTCTCGCGGAAGGAATTTACAGTCTGTAAGGTGGTAAGGACGAACAAGCCGATGGCTGCAAGAAGGGAGATTGTGACCCACGGATTACGAAAGTAGGTCTTCATGAGGATGGCTCGCCACTTATGCCACGGCTGCTTCGAATACGCATTCACACTCCAATGGACCATCATGACGTCACTGTTCTCGTCTAGGGTTATATCACGTGACAAAGATTTGAACAGACTGGCCACCTCCTTGTCGGACCCGACAAAACTCCGAATGATGCTCTTGGAGTGAAGCAGCGCCACGTCACGCTCATTGTCTATGATGCTATTCATGGTGAGGATGTAGTCGGAGACCTCGTTTCCAGATCCCACGTTGAACCTCTCAAAGGCAATGAGGTTGAGGAAGGCGGACTTTGTCGTGTCGTCGATCGTGACTGTGGGGAGTCTCAGAACTCCCTTGCTGAAGGATATGTCCTTAAGGCTGAGGGTGTCACTTGCCTTGAACTTGATCCCAGACTCGTCTAGTTCAGTGGCTGAGCATATGAGTAATGGGCTAATATTTCCCTGAACTTGAACCGTGTAGCGTCGACGGACACGTGTCCACGTAGGTCTCGCGTTTTCACGGGTTAGACTCCAACGGTACACGTCGAGCACGTGCAGGTACTTGTCGAGGCACTTGTCGGGGAGAGGGAATTCGGGTTGAAAGAAGTTGAGTATGAGCTTGTGGACATGATCCTTTGCCGGCTAGATCCAACAAATTTAAAGGGTTATATTAACCGTTGCATGTTAAAGGTATAAATAATTTACTAGGCTGATTTTTATTTATTGGATAAATAATAATGGAAATATATATGCACGTGTTTATCATAAATCAACTATTAAATTATCAAAATAAATTAAAATTAAAATTCAGCTAGAAAAATACAAACTTTCGTAAAGTTATACATATTATACATATTTCTAAAGTTAAGTTAGTAACTTACATAAAAAATAAAGTAATATAACCAAAAAATAAAAGATTTACCATTGTTTAGTTAGAAGATTGTTCAAAAAACCCTTAGAAGTGTTTAGCTAGCGAATAGGTACTTAATCTAATTATTATATAGTTATATTAGAGTATAATAAGTAATGAGTAAGTTTGTTATACATTAATAAGAAATAATAAGTTGATATAATATATAAATATGAAATACTTATATATTAGAGCATAAATACTTATATTTAATTAACATCTCGTTCATCCAAATAATGATTATTGTTTCGTTATAATACTCTTTCCCACATCCGTTTTAAAGTATTAAAGTTAATTACTAATTAATTAAATCTAGCAAACCCTTTTTTAAACCTTAGTTAAAAAGAAATTATCTCTGAGAAGAATGGTCGTTTACCTGGGATGTTAATTTCCCTTCAAGCTCGACAAGTTTGTATAGAACGAGCATCGGCAGCTGATTTTCCAGCATCAGCATATCGCGTCGAATGTAGGGCACAACTTGTAGCTTTCCATGCTCGCTAAAGATAGGGTCATTGGAGTCACCGTCTTTAGACTCTTTACCAGTTTCCGACCATGTCCTCAGGACCTCCACCATGAAACACCCATCAAGAATCATAAGCCTCACGAAACCCTCATCAGTTTGTTCTTTCGGGACAGCATCGTAGTTGTCCTTAAGGTCCTGCAACACTTCCGATATAGCACCGATCAAGTCCTTGGAGGTCTTCCCACGTGATCGCTTGATGTAGTTGTCGACGGCCCTCCATTTGTGCTCCTCCATCGGATTCAGGTGTGGTTCGCCATGGTGGTACGGACCGAAGGATACCACCTTAGGTGTGTAGGGATTAGGGTTTAATTCAGTGACAAATTTAGGAACCTTGTATATTGATCGCTTCGACCAGGTGCTGAGCTGCGAACCGCTGACTTCGATGTTCTTGTCGAGCTCTTCAGTTAGTTGTACTACCCAGCTGTATCCCGCCATTGTTCTTTTCTCTTAATTGCAGTGGAATGTAAAGAATTGAAAACTGAAAATGGCCGGGAGATTTGATGGAGTCAGACGATTGTGCAGACGATATATGGGAGGAATGAACATTCTTATAATGGACTTGTCTCAACAATCAAGGCAGGAATCAACCAGGTGAAACACGACATTCATTCTTGAAGTGGAAGTGTCGAAAACATACGATGCAAAGGTGGTGCCGAAACAGCTTTATATGAGAGGTCACTGTCGTAGCTAGATTTTTCGTTCTTTTTTACTCATCATCATGCCGCTCTTCAGGATAAATAGTGAAACTGCTCTACAATTTTCCCACGAGCATGAAGTTTACGAAGCGTACAATTGGTCCGCGCGTATTTACCTCTTTGGCTTTTGACGTTTGGCCAACCATCTGTATGCCTAAAATCATTCATGGTAGTCCACGCTCCATCTGGAATAATGTATCATTGCATTGGTAGAGTGTCCAACTCGACATAGCACGCCGATTGATTTTCGGTCTACATTGACCATCAACGGGAAAACAATATCAACTCTCTAACCAACAAGGTCCCGAAAGACATATCACGCCTTAACTGATGTCACGAATTGCTCGTTTACGTACACAGAAAAATCAGTCGAATCAAATAGTCAACACTCACTCTCTAAATATGGGTGTCGCTTTCCGAATGATGAAAATATATTTTATGTTTTTGAAGCCTATGGAGGATAAACCTGTTTTATATTTTACTTGAATAAATAATATTATAGAATAAATTAAATTAAATGACGTCGATAAACATTATAATTTGTTGGGTATTAATAGTGATAGTTCAATAAGGAAAATGTCCCAGAGGTCCAATAAATTTGCAGGGGTGAAATCCATGTCGTTCGAATCGGGCCGGCCCATGTTAAAGTTGATCTGACCATCATAAAGCGATCCAGTATCGAACTCAAGCCAAAGTGGATGCTAAAAGCTTCATCACCGGTCGCCATTAGCCAAGGTCGCAGACTCATACTGTTAGCCATAGTAGTGCTCGCCCAAGAGAGCTTAACCTCTCATCTCTGGTCCCGCCAACCGTTACTAAAGATATGGCCACGATATCCCGCATACCTCGGACACATATTCTCTAAAGATTACATACGGTAACTGCAATATTACGCCATAACCGTAATATCTGCTATCCTAATCTTCACCAACACAATATTCACTAAGATATTTTGTTGCCTCGAACGGTTTGGTCTCTTTACTCTATAAATACCTATGTTTTTCATACGTTCATTTACGTTTTTGAGTTCATATACACACATATACTCATTTAAGCATCGAAGAGGGACCCAGAGACACCCCATCCTTTGCGATCCCCTTCCTGCAGGTTCACCGGAGCTAAGGCGAGAGCAATCCTCATACTTCCTTTGACATTCAATTCACTGTCAAGTCAGCATTCAGAGGATTAAGATCCAACATAATCCTACCAGTTAATTTCTCTCGCTTTTCATATTCTAATGGTGTTTTTTTTTTCCACGGAATTCGGAATAAGAAATACGGAATATGAAATAGGAATAGGGAATGATGAATAAGAGATAAAAATATGAAGTTGTTTCTTTGGTCGAATGAAATGAAACAGAATAATGAATTATGTTTTTTTTGGTGGAATTGTATATGGAAATGGAATGGAACGTGGTAAAATGACATATTTGCCCCTCCTTATATATGTATAATATATAATACATATAATTTGTATTAATTAATTTTAAAAATTAATAATAATAAAAAATTAGATATAATTAACTAATAATTAAAAGAAAAATTAAATAATTTATTTAATTAATTTTAAAGGACAATCCTTAGATTTGTTTTTAGTAAATATGACTTCGAATCAAATACAGAACAACATCGTATTTTAATCTGATTCTAGGTTCATGCCGAATGGAAGGAGAATAATTGTCTGGGCGCATACCTGATGTATCCGAGTAGACAACCAACTGAAGGAGAAGAATCGTCTGGGCACATGAAAACGGGGAGGAGCCCGGAGGCTTCAGTGAGAATGAAGAAGAGGGGAGGGTAGTTCCGGCCTTAAGAAAAATTTATGAGGGCATTTCAGTCATTTCGCCTCCTATTCCTTATTTCTAGCGCGCCTGGTTTAGGAATTCCGAGGTTTTGGGACAGAATCCGTAAGCCTACCCTGCTCGAAATCCGTAAGCCAAATTTTGTCAATTCCGTGAAAAGAATAATTTTTTACGGAATTCGTAAACCGAATTCCATAAGTTTTTTTCTGTGAAAAGAATATACTGTTTTTTTTTTTAAAAATATATATATATTCTAAGTACTTGAAAGCATTGTTATAAGAACCGGATCGGCCCTTGACCGGCGAGGGGCCGGTTCCCGGTTCGGTCGGTCCAACTCTGTTGGACTCGGTACGACGTGCGATTCACTGTTTACAAGCAAAACAAAATTGAAAATACAATTATAAACTACATAGTCTCAAACACACACATAATTACCTCAAACACACACAAACTACATAGTCTCAAATATACACATTACTCTCAAACATTATATAACAAAACATAATTACCTCAAACTTTGAACATACATAACACAATAGTCTCAAAATCAAACACAATAGGTCTAAACTTTAAACATAACTTCTAAACCGAAAAAGTTACTCGGTTGAACCGAAGAAGTCGGTTTAAACCAAAGAGAACCACCCAGAAAAACGTAACCCACTCCCAAAAAAACTAGAATCGGAAACCGTCCGGTCCAACCTAGTTCAAATACTGTTCATATGCATTTCGATCTTTTAACTGAACCAAATAGGACAGAGGTCCGGTTTCCGGTCGGACCCGGTCGGACCGCCGAGGGACCCCTTGTGAATCTGTAAAGTACTAAAGTTGGACATGGATTCCTAATCGTGTGACGTGTGTGGTAAGTAAAGGGACTAATTTCTTACCTGTAATAATATGCTTTTTTGTGGTAAGTAAAGGGATTCCTAAAGTTGGACATGGATTCCTAAATAGTTTAGAGATGTTTAAACATAATGTGTTGAAATACTTGATCTTTTATACATGTAAATATGATTAAGTATATATATATATATGTTTAATATTTAAATTTATTATTTTATTTGTTTTTTAAATTACTTATGAATTTAACCATACCGCCTTTTTTTTGCCAAAACTTCAAACTTCATTAATTGAACAAACTAGAGTTCGAATACAAAATATCATCCGATACAATACATCTAAGCAAATGGGTGAACACACCCAATCCGAAGGACACAACCCCGATAAAGCATGTTTGACAATCCAGTTCGCACACGCGTTTGCGGATCTGGGGATATGAACCCACGCTATTCCCTGTATCGAGGACGATAAGATAATAGCGTTCGACAAAATGGGAGTTAACCTCCAAGGAAAGTTCTTCCGAAGAAGGTGATTAACAACGTTTAAGGAGTCAGATTCGACAATAACTCTCGACCACCTATTATCGAGGTCTAGTCGAACTGCAGCGAAGATCGCTTCTGCCTCTATCTCGTCGACCGACCCCGCCATCTTGACCGCACAATGGCCTCGTCGCACAATTCCGTCGACACCCCGCGCGATGACTCCAATCCCACCTCGATTGGAGCTCCTACTCCAAGCCGCGTCACAATTAATCTTCATTACGCCCTCGGGTGGTCAGCTCCAAGCCGCGTCACAATTAACCATACCGCCTTAATGTGTATTGGTCGGTCTTATTTCCTTAACTAGGGCATCTCCAGCTCGGTTACTGTACCCTTAGGTCCCTTACCAGTTACCTCCAGTAATAGCTGTATGTTCTGTTTGTAGGCGAATACTTTCATAAAGTTAGTGCAACTTTAATTGATTTATTTACTTCAAGCAGATTATGATCATTGTAGAGTAGTGTCGAACGTCGGATCCGACTTTCCCCGACCCGTTTTGAAAAATATTTTTAATTTTCGTTTGAAAATGTCGAGTCTTGGCGAGCGAAGGGTCCGGTCGAGCGGGGTCATCAACCGGACCGAAAAAAATTGAAAGAGTCACCACCGATTAATTAAAGGCTAATCGGAATCCTAAAATTGCCTAGAGTACATGGAGTTAACATCCTAGGGCTTAGAAAGGTCTACGTCCAGAGAATCGAGTTCGGGAGTTTGATTATGTCTAAAAAGCTCGCGAGCTCATAATCCGCCCTTTCGGTACTTTAGTTTGCTTTTTGAATTTTTTCAAATTACCCGAATTGCCCGTTTTGATCATGCTTGGCCCAAAAAGACTACATGCATTTTCTTTAAATTAAACAAACCATGTACAAACAATATATTTTTTTTTTCAAATAAACAAGAGAGAACTAAAGTTAATTGTGCTCGGGAAAAAAAATAGTTTAACTCTTGAGCAATTTTAAACGTGTCAAAACATGCACGAATGATTGTTTTAAGATATTAAGCTCGTTGGACTAATTTGTCCCATTTTGAGAAGTTGTAGGATGTCAAAAGAAATCTAGGGACCAAAATGCAGTTTATTAAAATTTGAGCTGAATTGGACAAATATTTCGAAAATTGCAGAAATGACCCTAAACTATTCTGGACTTATTGTAATACTTGGTAAAGTTCTAAAATAACCCAAAAATTATTCTAGACTTATTTGTAACATTTTGAAAAGTCATGGAATGTCTAGAAAAATTTAGGAATCAAAATTGTAATTTTCGAAAAAATTATAACTGAACTGAAAATATGTTTTAAAATTACAGAATTATTTTTGGGATATTCTATTTGCAGACCATCGACTACTTTATACAAACCACTTTTGTTGAAAGACTAAAATGCCCTAATAGCATTTGACATATTTGTCCTTACTAATTTTAAGGAAATTAATTATTAAATCGACCTCATATTATCAAAATGGTGAAAAATTATGCTTCTAGCAGGTTTTGAACCCTATATCTCTTACATACAAGCTAAAAGTTTTACCACTATACTATTAATTCCAATTGCTTCCTTATATATTTCAAATATAGTTATTGAAGCAACTTTCATATTATTGTATTAAACATCTCATATTTATTTATTGATGCTCTTTAGTAATTAACATTTGTTCAACGTTGTTTGTTTAATTATAGATTTAATTTTATTATTGTATCTGCTAGTAATTTTCTAAATTTAGTATTTATAGACTACCAGAATACTCATTTTGAAAAAAAAAATCAACAATCTCTAAAAAAAACAGAAAGACTATAATATGTAGATAATTAAATTAGAACTCTAACACATATAATGTTAAGTTTCAATTTTCCCTTCAACCATAAAATTTGATCAAATTTATAAAAATTGTCAAAAATTACCAACACTACTTTGACAAAAATTTATAATCGATAAGAAAATTGAAACTTAACCCCATATATGTCGTTGAAGTTCTAATTTAATTATCTAAATACTATAAACTTTCTGATTTTTTTAGAGATGGTTTAAAAAAATATTTTCAAAATGAATATTCTGGTAGTCTATAAATACTAAATTTAGAAAATTACTTATTTCTCAACCATTTTAAAAAATTAATCAGTATATACATAATTAAATTAAAACTATAATTAAACAAACAACGTGGAACAAATGTTAATTAGTAAAGAGCATCAATAAATAAACATGAGGTGTTTAATACAATAATATTAGAGTTGCTTCGATAACTATATTTGAAGTATATAAGAAATCAATTGGAATTAATAGTATAGTGGTAAAACTTTTAGTTAGTATGTAAGAGGTCTAGGGTTCAAAACTTGCTAGAATCATAATTTTTCACAATTTTGATAATATGAGGTCAATTTAGTAACTACAGAAATATGAGGTCGATTTGATAATTAATTTCCTTAAAATTAGTAAGGACAAATATGTAAAACGCTATTAGGGCATTTTAGTATTTCAACAAAAGTGGTCTGTATAAAGTAGTCGATGGTCTGCAAATAGAATCTCCCTTTTTTTTTGCCCAAAAATTACAGAATTGACCCTAAACTATTCTAGATTTATTTGTAACACTTGGTAAAATTCCAAAAATAACCCGAAAATTATTCTAGACTTATTTGTAACATTTTGTAAAATCATGGAATGTCTAGAAAAGTTTATAAATCAAAATGTATTTTTTTAAAAAAAAGAGCTGAATTAAGGAAAAAATTAAAAAATTGCACAAATGACCCAAAAATTTTCCGGTTTGGTTTATAACACTCGATAACGTCCCAGAAATGACCCGAGAGTCCAAGGACCGAGTTGTAACCTTCATCAAAGTTTGGGAATAACCTAAGTCATTTTTTTTACATATACATAATATATTATACATATAGATAGATATATAACATATATATATATATATATATTATACATATACATATATAGTATTACATAGACATAATATAAATATATATTATACATATAGATATAATAGTATTACATAAACATAATATAAATATATATTATACATATAGATATATATAGTATTACATAAACATAATATAAATATATTATATATATATATATATATTAATAAGTTTATTATACATAAATATATAATATATGTATATAAACTCTCAATTTTATTTCACATTTAGAAAATACAAATATGATATTGAATATGAGAGAAATATACCTAACTCATTGGAGGTTAAAATACCGTACGAGAAAACGAGACTGATAATCACCGATATTTTTCACTCTTTTTTTTTTCTATTTTTTTCCCTCTCAGTCTCTCTTCTTTGAAGTCGAAACTCACCGTAGCTTCCTCCTCCAATCCTTCACCATTCTTCTTCAATTTATAGAAGAATGAAATCTTATTTTATTAATTTTTTTAATAATAAAAAATAAAAACGGTGGAAAAGAGGAAATTTTCCACCGTTGAATTTTTTTTTATTGTTTTAAAATATTTTTTTTAAAAAAAAATTATTATTTTTTTAGTTTTCAAATATATATATATATATATATATATATTTCCAATCTCGATTCCTCTTGGCTCGACTATTCGCATACGGTATTTTGATCCCAAGCCCAAATCAGGTGTTTACAATTGCCCCTCTTTGAGCACGTAGTACTCATGGAAGTGATCTCATGAGTGTGTGTTCAAAGACAAACAAGTGATTTTGGTTTCTCTCGCTTCATTATTTACATACTAGACAAACATTATCGCGCAACTTTCGAAAGTTGGATATCTACAAGTCTCGATTGTTGGCGATGATTTGCGGAGACTGAGCGCCTTAACGTTCCTAAGCTTATGATTTCCAGAAGTTGTACACCTACATATCCTAGTTGTCGAGGATGCCTTGCGGAGGCTGAACACCTAAAGGCTCCGCTCGTCGGTTTGTGACTTGTTGGGGATGACTTGTGGAGGCTGAACACCTAAAGACCCCGTATGTTGGCTTGTGACTCCCAGAAGCTCGATAACTATATGTCCTGGTCGTCGAGGATGACTTGCGGAGGTTGAACACCTAAAGGCTTGACTCGTCGACTTTGTGATTCCCATAAGCTGGATAACTACAGGTCCTGATCGTCGAGGATGAATTGCGAAGGCTGAACACCTAAAGGCTCCGCTCGTCGTTTTTTTTTCCAGAAGCTGGATAACTACAGGTCCTGGTCGTCGAAGATGACTTGCGAAGGCTGAACACCTAAATGCTCCACTGTTTTTTTTTGTGACTCCAAGAAGCTGGATAACTACAGCTCTTGGTCGTCGAGGATGACTTGCGAAGGTTGAACACCTAAAGGCTCCGCTCATCGTTTTTTTTAATTCCCAGAAGCTGGATAATTACAGGTCCTGGTCGTCGAGGATGACTTGCGAATGCTGAAAACCTAAAGGCTCCGCTCGTCGTTTTATTTTTTGCCATCAACGAGATGGAAGTGGAGGATTTTTCTAGTCAGAAGCATCGTTTAGGATGATTTGCGGGGGTTGAGCACCTCAAGGCCCCGTTCTTCGCTTGTAACTTTCAGAAGCTGGATATCTACACGTTCTGATCGTTGGGGATGACTTGCGGAGGCTGAGCACCTAAAGGCCCCGTTTGTCGGCTTGTAATTTTCAGAAGTTGGACATCTATAGGTTCTGATCGTTGGGGATGGCTTGCGGAGGCTGAGCACCTAAAGACTTTGCTTGTCGGCTTGTGACTCCCAGAAACTGGATAACTATAGGTCCTGATCGTCGAGAATGACTTGCAGAGGTTGAACTCCTAACTACTATGAAGGTAAAACCCTTCTTGAAATGTCTGACTGCTTGTGCGGACTTCTCTGATTGTTTTCTCATTAATCGACTTTGGAGTCTTTCTTGACGGAGTTCCCTAAAGCCATTCATGCTATGTTCACAAGGTGTATCCATGCAAGTTGTCGAGGCAGCTCAAATTAATGTCGATCACAACTTCTTTTTATTGCTGCTGTGGGAAACACTGTCGTTCTCTTTTGAGCATTTTTTTTAGGGTTAATTACCTCAACCGTTTCTTATGTTTGGCCCATGTGATTAAAAGGTTACTCATCTTTTTTGTGTAGCTGAAACGTTACTTAAGTTTGAACATGTGACTGAAAGTTTACTCCGTGAAGTTTCCGTCACATATTTCCGTTAAATTATCACGTGCAAGTCACGTGACCTAATTTAAATACGATTCTACCCCCCTTTTATGTTTATGGATTATGATGTAGTAACGGTAGGTAATAAAATGTCCAAACTAAAGTAACCGTTTAATAACATTTAGAAGAAGGTAAAACGCCATTTAACAACTTCTCCACAAACATAAGTCACCACATTTGCAACCATTTCATTTTATTTTCTTCTAGAATATTTGAAATTGTTTGGTGAAAATCTAACGAAATAAACATCAAGTAGCATCAAACGAATTCATAATACATACAGCAATTTTCTATTTTCTATATTTTCTAAATAAACATTCAAATGATTCTAATTCTTCTATAACATTCATCTCAAAATCATTCTTGTCCTCCACAAAGTTGCCATCATCAGAACAAGGGTGTTGCTCTGTTGATGATAATGCCGTGTAATGTGCTTGCCTTTCTTCTTCATCGTCCTCACTCTTCTTCTTCTTCTGAGACAGTAGATTGTCCAGTTGAACATCCGATGTGTACTTGGGGAATTTATACTGAAGAAGTAAATAAAGAGATTAACCTTTAATCGCATGAATTCTTCATGGATTGCTGGGTCTAATAGAAACCTCCTCGCCTGTCAGGTTAAAGAGAATGATAAACAAGTTAAAGAAACACGTATAGTCGTATAATGATGGAGCTAATAATATTATACTTGAAATGCTTTTTGTATATTAACCTATTCACCAAGTCTTGATTACAAGAGCATATATACAAGAGAGAATAATCTCTTAGAATGGAAAACCCTAATAGTTAGGGAGGGAGAATATTGTTAGATAAAACTATCTATAATAGGGATATTACAGTTGCTAAATATTGGTACTGTTATTATTATTCCTTATACGCCCCCTGAAGTAGGACGCACCATCGAGGAGTCCTAACTTCTGTCGAAATAGGAGAAAACGCCCCCTGGAAAGAGGCTTGGTAAGGGCATCCGCAGGTTGATCGACCGTTGAAATTTTAAACACTCGAACAAGACCACGTTGCACCAGATCACAAACAAAATGGTAGGCAACGGCAATGTGCTTCATGCGAGAGTGGAACACCGGATTAGCACTTAGTTGGGTTGCACCAACGTTGTCACAATAAAGAGATGGTGAATGAGCAAGCTGGACGCCAAGCTCCTGAAGTAGAGTTCGAATCCACACGGCCTCAGTGGCAGCATCGGCGAGAGCATAGTATTCCGACTCGGTCGAGGACCGAGAGATCGAGCGTTGACGATGAGAGCTCCAGGAGATAGCGGTTGTGCCAAGAACAGCAACATATGCCGTGGTGGACGAGTAATTGGTCGAGGCGGGAGCCCAATCAGCGTCCGAGAAAACCCGAAGGTGCAAGGGCGAGCGAGCACGAAAGAAAATACCATGATGAATCGTGCCCTTGAGATAGCGTAGTAAGCGCTTGACGGCAGTCCAATGTAGTTCTGTCGGGTGATGCATGAACTGAGAGAGCTTGTTAACCGCATAGCAAATGTCGGGTCGAGTGAATGATAAATATTGAAGAGCACCGATGACCTGACGATAGTCTGTGGCATTCGTGGTGGCCGAGCCATCATCAAGTGTGAGTAGCGGCGTGGTGGCCATGGGAGACGCCACTTCCTTAGCACCATCCATGCGTTCAAGAAGCTCACGTATGTATTTTGCTTGGGAAATGAAGATGCCGACAACTGTTCTGAAGACTTCAACACCAAGAAAGTAGGTTAAGGAGCCAAGGTCCTTTAACGAGAACCGATTGGAGAGGTCACGAATAAATTGCCCGATAAACTTGGGGGAGCTCCCCGTGATGACTATGTCGTCCACGTAAACAAGTAGAAAAACACGAATATCTCCCTGATTATAGATAAATAAGGATGCATCGGCAACGGAATTGGTAAAACCATACCGGGTGAGATACGAGCTGAATTCAATGAACCATGCACGAGGAGCTTGCTTGAGCCCATATATCGCTTTGCGAAGGCGACACACGGCAGTGGGCATATCACGATCGACGAAACCTTGAGGTTGAGTCATGAAGACTTCTTCACTTAACGTCCCTTGAAGAAAGGCGTTGTTGACGTCGAGTTGGTGCAAGGACCAGCCGAAGGAGGCAGCAAGGGCAAGGACCGTGCGGACGGTGGTTGGTTTGACCACGGGGCTGAACGTTTGCTTGTAGTCGATGTCGGGCCGTTGGTGGAAACCCTTGGCGACTAGACGTGCCTTGTGGCGCTCAATGGAACCATCGGGGTTACGTTTGATACGAAATACCCATTTGTTGCCGACGATGTTCATATGAGGCTGCGGTGCAACGAGATCCCACGTACCATAACGAACAAGTGTAGCGAACTCATCGGTCATAGCGGCTCGCCATAGGGGATCCTTGTTAGCCGTAGAGAAAGAGGACGGTTCCACCGTTGAGGGGAGCGGGTGTTTCGCGGCCGCAAATAGACGTTTGGGTTTGAAGATATTGTTTTGTGCCCTCGTTGTCATGGAATGAGTCCGACGAGGCTCCTCCGGCGGCGACTCAGTTGTGGTGGCGGACGACAACGATTCTGTCGTGGGCGGCAGGGACGGCACAGTGGCAGTGATAGGCGGAAACTCCGGATTGGCTACGGCAGGAGGTGCTGGCGCCGGATTGAAGGGAATCTCGGCAAGAGGAGGCTCAAGGGCAGGATCCCATTGAGGTAGGAGGCTTTGCACAGTCGCTGGAGGTGATGACGTGGCTGCCTTGGCAAAGGGGAATACATCTTCAACGAACGTGACATGGCGGGAAGTGAAGATTGTGCTTGAGAACAAGTCAAGACATCGGTAGGCACTTTGTTGAAGAGAGTAGCCAACGAACACACACGGTCGGGACTTGGGAGCCAATTTGTGCGGTGAGTATGGCTTGAGCCACGGGTAACAAAGACACCCGAAGACACAGAGCTTCTCATAGTTCGGTATCTCGTTGAAAATACGTTCGTACGGAGAGTGGTTCGCAATAATCGGTGTTGGCAACCGATTAATTAAATAAACTGCCGTTTGGAAGGCATAGGACCACAACTTGAGAGGTGCGCTTGCATGATGAAGTAGTGTGAGACCGGTTTCAACGATATGGCGATGTCGTCGTTCCGCCATGCCGTTGTGTTGTGGCGTATGAGGCGGCGTGAGAAGATGGGAGATGCCGTGTGCCCTAAGGAAGGGTTTCAGCGTCGTGAACTCGCCACCTCCATCTGTGTATAAACACTTGATGACCGTATCGAAGAACTTCTCCACGACCTGCTTGAATTGTGAGAAAAGTACAGCAACATCTGATTTTCGTTTTAATGGATAAAACCAAATGTATCGCGTGAAGTGATCGACAAGTATAACATAATATCGAAAGCCATCAATGGAGTGCATAGGTGCCGGTCCCCAAACATCCGAATAAATGAGTTCAAGCGGTCGAGAGCTCGTAAGCGACGATTTATCAAACGGTAGTCGATGACTTTTATTACAAGAACAAGCATTGCAAGGCTCTTTATTTGATTTAGTCCCGGCTGAAATATAACTGCGAAATAAAACATCTAGGGTCTTGGAAGCCGGATGACCTAGACGGTGATGCCATTTGCTCGTCTTGACTGAAACTGCCGCCTGTTGGATATCGATAGTGACAGCCCAGTAGGGAAAAAGGCATCGAAGGCCCAATAACTATAGAGGGGGTAAACCCATAACATTCGAACCAGACCGGCCTCCATAGAATGGCCCAGAACCGAGCCCAAAGCCTCTGAGGACACCATGAGTGCTCGCCATTCTTTACCAGGCCGTGACCTCTCACTGCTCGCCATGAGAGTGCTCGCCCCGAAGAGAGCCCTGCCTCTCTCCTCTGGTCCCACTAAACCGTTAATAACAGAGTGGCCAAGATATCCCGCATATCTCGGTCACATATTCACTAAAGATTAGATTTGGTAACTGCAATATCTCGCAGTAACTGCCATATCCCACGATCCGAATCTTCAGCAACTCAATATACATTAAGATATTCAGTTGCCTTTATACGGTTCTATCTCTCTTACCCTATAAATACCCTTGCTTTACATACGTTCTTTACGTTTTGAGTTTTATACACACACATACTCATTTAAGCATCGGAGAGGGACCCAGAGGCACCCCCTCTGTTGCGCTTCCCTACTTGCAGGTTCACCGGAGTCGGAGCTGAAGCGTCATCCCAACCTTGTCTGGCATTCAATTCACTGTCAGATCAGCATTCAGGATTTCACGATCCAACACCGCCAATGGTCGCGAGAATGACAGACTGAGCTCATAAATGCCATTATTGTTTGCGCCCTGGTGAAGTGATTCCCCCGTGCGAAGATCCTTCACAACAAAGTAGGATGGGAAAAATTCAATGGACGCATCGTTAGTTTTGCAAAACTGAGAGACTGAAATCAAGTTCTGTTTGATAGCCGACACACATAGCACATTGTTTAATAAAAAGGAGCCAGAGGGAGTAGGGAGCGAGGCTTGACCAGAGTGAGTGATGGGAAGACCATCTCCATTGCCGACGATAACACTGTCAGGACCATCATAATCAGAGTAGATAGACAAGTCTTGAAGATCCGAGGTGATATGGTGAGAGGCACCCGAATCCATGAGCCATGATTTTGACGACGTGTCCTTTTCGGTCGTCACGGTGTGGGCTGTAGGTTGGCGTGAGGGTGGCACACGGCAGGTCCTGGCAGTATGACCCGGACGGTCACATAGCTGACAAACTACGCGGGAATTGTTCCCACTGTAATTTCCGCGAGAGCCCGACTGGTTGGCAGCTTGGTGCTGCAGCTGAGAGCCATGGTTCCTGTTACCACGATAATTATTATTATCACGATTATTATTGTACCTGCGGCCGGAGGGCTTCTGAGCATAGTTTGCCGTCACGACGGCTGAATCGGAGGAGGGCTCGTCACGAAGAAGGAAGCGCTCATGCTCTTGAAGTTTGTCGCAGAGGTCCTCGAATGATATCGAGGTTTCCCGAGCTCGAATTGCGGCGAAAATCTCCTTGTAGTCGTGCCCGAGACCATTCAACGCATGAATGACCAAATCGATCTCATCGAGAGGCGAGCCGATGATGGAGAGTTCATCGGCAATTGCCTTGATTTGTCCGAGGAATTCTGCAATCGATTTGCTTCCTTTGGTCAATCGGGACAGCTGTTCCTTGAGAGACATGAGACGCGATCAAGAGCGATTTGCGTAGAGCCTGCCGAGCGTGGTCCAAGCAGCTCGGGAGGTTTGGCAGAGGCTGACGACGGATATCACCGGTTCCGTCAAGGACGCAATGATTGCATGGAGGATGAGTTGGTCTTGACGAACCCAAATAGTGTATTTTGGGTTAGGTTCCTCTTTGCCGTTGGTGGTGATGGTCTTGGCGGGGCATGCGATTTGTCCATCGACATATCCAATGAGATCACACCCGATGAGGAGAGGCATGAATTGTGCTCGCCATGACGGGTAGTTCGTCTGCGTCAGCTTGACGGGCAACTGGGCTGCAGCGTTGATTGTAATAAGGCCAGCGGCAGCGAGGGAAGACGAGTCAGAAGCCATTGGACGGATTGCAGGAGGGCTGTCACGTATGCAGGGATTTGAGCAAGGGATGCAGTCGCAGGGATGAAGGTAGGATCAAGCAGCACTCGTTGGAGTTAATTGCTCTGATACCATAATAATATTATACTTGAAATGCTTTTTGTATATTAACCTATTCACCAAGTCTTGATTACAAGAGCATATATACAAGAGAGAATAATCTCTTAGAATGGAAAACCCTAATAGTTAGGGAGGGAGAATATTGTTAGATAAAACTATCTATAATAGGGATATTACAGTTGCTAAATATTGGTACTATTATTATTATTCCTTATAGGAGCAACGTTTGATTTGCCTCCATTAAAAACTAAGAGAAATGGGTGATACCCTTTTTTGTCTAAACGAATGAATAAAAGAAAGGTTATTCGGGCAAAAGAAAGGAAGATTTTGTCTAAAATGTCTTCAGATGTGTATAATGATCGGCCTCTGAAGCTGTATTCATATAAATACAACGGAAAGAGAGAGGAGATAGAAGCATATTAACAGAGAAAGTTGCTTTCTCCAGCTGTTGAAAGTTGAAACAAACTAATAATTTAATCCAAGCAATAACATGAACATGAACTAAAACAAAACGAATGGCCATATTGAATTTAGTAATAGGCTTCATATGTGATATATGTCATAATATCAATGGGCTATAACAATCATAATTTAAGATCCAACCTGTTCTCTCAATGATTCTTCTGAAGATTTTAGTGACTGCAGATTGATGATTAACATACTTAGCAGGAGGAGAAATGGAATACTAAAAAGTAAAAAATATCAACGAAAGAAAAGAATACATACTTGGCAGGTCTCAAGTGTGGCCTTATAGTTCTGGAGACTGCAAAAGGGTATAGGAAAAAATGGAAAACATAAGACTCTGAAAGAAATTTAATACATAATGAACTTTGGGCACTTCAATAGTAATTTTTATGGGAATGATTGATCACATTCTAGCCCATAACCATACCTCTCTCGAAGTGGCAATAACATTCCTGTTGCAGCCCCACGAGCCGTCTCGAAGGTGAATTTGGGTTTCTTAAGCACCAATAAACACCAAAAGCTATGGCCAAGCAATCAAACATTCTGCTATAGCAGTCCCTTCAGTCCAACCAATAGGTACAAGCAATATCCATACAATCCGACCTGAATCCAGCACCTGAGCAATTTGGGTTTGAAACTAAACTGTTTAAGCTACATTGCTTATCCTAGCACTGTTATTGCCTTATTAGTGGCTAAACCTAGAACCATCAGATCTTCACATAGTATATATAGTCCACTTCAATTAAGTCAATCATTAAAGACGCGAGTCAATGAAACCTAGAGAGAGAGAGAGACGTGCCTGCTTTTCGTTTGAGAAAGGATCGGAGAGAGTGCGGCGACGGGAACTTGTGTTTCCATTAATCCTCTGCGACATGGATCTGTCGAACCTCTGAGACTGTTAAAGCGCCATGGATAGAGCTTGCCTAAGAACCCTAAGAACAGCTTGGAGAAACTCCTTGGAGTAGAGACCGAAAGAATTTGTTGGAGAAGAGACCTAAGAACAGCTGCTAAGAACAACTACTGTTAAGTAGACAAACTATTTATGGTAGTTTGAGAACTTCAAATTACAACTACATAACGTGACAAGCACACGTGACTACTTAACGGGAAGAAATAACGGAAGTTAGGTGATAGTAACGGTTCAGTCACATGTGTCAACATAAATAACGGTTGACTACTGGCGTCAGTAATTTTCCATTAAAGTACCATTTCACATGATTGATGTATGCCTACAGAAATTGCCAAGCAGAGGTGTAGCTACAAAAAAAGCTTTTCTTCGATCTTTGAAGTTGTTTATCCTAGGTCTTTTTCTTCAAGGTACTTGAGTACTTCAACATTTTTAATAAAAATGCAGCAAATTGCCCTCCCCACATTGTTATAATTCGTCATTTGATTAGCAAGCTCATTTTTCCGGCCCCCTCCATCTAGATGGGTACTTCCATAGTGTTGGTAATCTAACATTCGGGGTCGACATTGGGCTAGTTAGGGTCTTTGTCGAAGAACGTGGCGTTCAACATCGTCAAGGAGAAGACTACGTCCGGTCTGTTGAAGGGGCTGTCAAATATGTATGAAAAGCCATCGGCTATGAACAATGAATATTTGATGCGTAGATTGTTCAATTTACAGATGTCTGAAAGTGGATCTGTTGCTGATCATATCAACGAGTTAATATGATTGTGAGTCAATTGAGTTCTGTGGAGATTGACTTCAAAGATGAAATTAAAGCCTTGATTTTGATGTCATCTCTACCTGAGTCTTGGGATACTATTGTTGCTGCAATTAGTAGTTCCCGTGGTTCTGAGAAACTGAAATTCGATGAAATCCGAGATGTTGTTCTCAGTGAAAGTTTTCGCAAACGCGAAGTGGGAGATTCATCGGGTAGTGCTCTCAGTGTGGACATAAGGGGGAGAAGCAATTCGAAGGGCCAAAATCAACATGGTCGATCAAAATCAAAGAATCGAGGAAAATTTCTGAACATGATTTGTTGGAATTTTTGAGAGAAAGGCCACTATCGGACAACCTGTAAGAAACCCAAGAAGAAGCAGAATCAGAATTCAGGAAATGATAGTGATTCTGTATATTCAGCAGAAGACATTGGGGATGCTCTAATCCTTAGTGTGGACAACCCGGTTGAATCCTGGATTTTGGATTCTGGTGCATCTTTTCATTTGTCTCCAAGCAAAGAATTGTTTCAAAATTTCAAGTCTAGAAATTTTGGAAAGGTATATCTTGCTGACAACAAAATATTGGAGATTGAAGGAAAAGAGGATGTCTGCATAAAGACCCCATCGGGAAACCAGTGGACATTGGAGGATGTCAGATATATTCCTGGACTCAAGAAGAATCTGATATCTGTTGGTCAGTTGGATAGCACAGGCTACGCAGCAGAGTTTGGTAAAGGTTCGTGGAAGATTGTAAAGGGTGTTATGATTGTAGCTCGTGGCACGAAATCTGGAGCCTTATACACCACTGAAGGGTGTATAAACATGGCTGCTATTGCTGAGGGTGCTTCTGGTTCATGTTTGTGGCATAACAGACTTGGATACATGAGTGTTAAGGGAATGAAGATGCTGGTTGGAAAATGAGCTCTAGAGGGCCTGAAGTCTGTTGATATGGGTCTTTGTGAGAGTTGTGTTCTGGGCAAACAGAAACGAGTTAGCTTCACAAAGACTCTGAGAGAGTCGAAGAAACTGAAGTTAGAAATGGTTCATACAGATGTATGGGGACCATCTCCAGTTTCATCACTTGGAGGATCCAAGTTTTATGTCACCTTCATTGATGATTTCAGCAGGAAGGTATGGATTGACTTCTTGAAGCATAAGTCAAATGTGTTTGCAACGTTCAAGAGGTGGAAAGCTGAAGTTGAAAATCAGACCGGATTGAAGATCAAATGTTTGAAGTTTGACAATGGAGGAGAGTATGACAAGTCAGAGTTTAAAGCATTATGTGCTGCTGAGGGAATAAGATTGATGAGGACAGTTCCCGGTAAGGCTAGGCAGAATGGAATTGCTGAGAGGATGATTGAATGAGCGTGCGAGAAGTATGAGACTGCATTGTGGGCTGCCCAAGATGTTCTGGGCAGATGCAGTGAGCACAGCTGCATACTTGATCAACAGGGGACCATCAACTCCCTTGGGGTTCAAGATTCCAGAGGAGGTATGGACAGGAAAGGATCTCAAGTACTCACACTTGAGAACTTTCGGTTGCACGGTTTATGTTCATGTTGATCCAGAGAAAAGAGATAAACTTGATGCTAAGGCTGTGAAGTGTTACTTCATAGGCTATGGTTCTGACTTGTTTGGTTACAGGTTTTGGGATGGCAAGAATAGAAAGATCCTGAGACACTGTGATGTGACGTTTGATGAATCTGTTCTATACAAGGACAGTGACCAGAAGGTTCCAGAGACTACGAAGCAAGTGGGGGTTGAGTTTGAGATGCAGAAGATTACGCCCATAGAAGATACTCAATAACTCCAGACACTGTTGATGAAGAACCCGTAGTGGAACAAATGACACCTGACCAGGTGTTGAGGAGATCATCCAGAACCATCAGAGCACCAGATAGGTATTCACCCTCATTACATTATCTGTTGCTGACTGATGAAGGGGAACCAGAGTCTTTTGATGAGGCCCTACATGTGGAGGATTCAATCAAGTGGGAGCAAGCCATGGATGATGAGATGAGCTCACTTGAGAAGAATGACACGTGGTTGTTGACTGAATTGCCTGTAGGGAAGAGAGCCTTGTTGAATAGGTGGGTGTTCAGGATCAAGGCTGAACCAGAAGGTAAAAGACGGTTCAAAGCTCGGTTAGTAGTTAAAGGGTATTCACAAAGGAAAGGTATTGATTATGCTGAAATATTTTCTCCTGTTATGAAATTAACTACTATCAGGATTCTATTGAGTATTGTTGCTTTTGAGAATTTGCATCTTGAGCAAATGGATGTAAAAACAGTTTTTTTTTTACATGGAGATCTTGATAAGGAGATCTATATGCAGCAACCAGAAAGATTTGTTGTTCCAGGTAAGGAACACATGATGTGCAAGCTCAACAGGAGCTTGTATGGGTAGAAGCAGGCACCGAGGCAATGGTACAAGAAGTTCGACTCCTTCATGACCAAGAGTGGCTTTTGTAGGAGTGAAAAGGACCAGTGCTGTTATTTCAAGAAATACACTGATTCTTTATGTATTTTTACTCTTGTATGTGGACGATATGTTGATTGCAGGATCCAGTATGAGAGAGATAAACAATGTGAAGACAAGTTTGTCTTCTGTGTTTGAGATGAAAGACTTGGGTGCATCGAAGCAGATTCTTGGGATGAGAATATCTCGGGATAGATCTGCTGGCACCTTAAGTCTATCCCATGAGCAGTACATTGAGAAGGTAGTGACCCGATTCAGGATGACTGGTGCTAAGCCCAGGACTACTCCTTTGGCAAATCACATAAAATTGTCAAAGGGGCAGTCACCCAAGACAGCTGAAGAACGTGACCAGATGGCACTGGTTCCATATGCTTCAGCAGTTGGGAGTCTGATGCATGCTATGGTCTGTACAAGACCTGACATAGCACATGCAGTGGGTGTGGTTAGCGGGTACATGGCAAATCTGGGGAAAGAGCATTGGGAAGCTGTGAAGTGGCTTCTAAGATATCTGAAAGATACATCCAATACTTCACTTTGTTTTGGCAAAGACAAAGTGATTCTGCAGGGTTTTGTGTATGCTGATCTTGGTGGAGATGTAGACTCTAGCAAGAGCACATCCGGATACATCTACACCATAGGTGGTACTGCAGTTAGTTGGATGTCCAGGCTTCAGAAATGTGTTGCTCTTTCATCTACTGAGGCTGAGTATGTGGCAATAGCTGAAGCTGGGAAGGAGATGATATGGCTGACAGATTATCTGGAAGAGTTGGGCAAGAAGCAGAATGAGAACATTTTGTATTCAGATAGCCAGAGTGTCATACAGTTGGTTAAGAATCCAGTCTATCATTCGAAGACTAAGCACATTAGAAGACGGTATCATTTCACTCGCAGTGGAGTGGAAGAAGGCTACTTGTTCTTGGAGAAGATAGAGGGTGCAAAGAATCCAGCAGACATGTTGACAAAATGTGTCGATGTTGGGAAACTGAGGTTGTGCAAAACCTCAGTTGGTCTTCTGTAGTTATGTTACTACAGATGGTGCGGTGAAGGTATTAATGATGATGCTAGAAAATATGTTTTGGTGACAGAATCAGTCACCAAGTGGGAGAATTGTTAGGTATTGTAGTATGATTAATATGTAATGGTAGATTATGTATTAATGTATATTGTACTGTACTATATTTCTCCATGTATACGTATTTTGTAACAGTAACCGTCATTAATAATATCTTGATAAAACCGTGTGAAAGTTACCCACTTGTGTGTTACCACAGAAAAATCTGAGTTTCTTTTCTTCCTTTTCCTCTCTAGAAAAACTATGTGTTCCTTCTAAAATCCTAAGTAAATTCTTCATTCGATTGAGTATTAGTAGAGAATCGATCCTAACAAGCGGTTGTTACTTGCTTGATCGGGTTACACTTTGGACACATATTCGTCCACTTTAAGGTGAACAAATCAATTCGTCGACTAAATAATACCGTTTGTTTGGAGATTGTTATCTATCATCTAAAGTTTATTATGAACTTGTTGCTGTCAGGATCATAGCGACAGACTTTTCCACTGGGTGATGTTATCTTCGTGCCTTACTACCGTAGGCTTTGTGCTAAATTTCTTCGGTGAGATTGTTTGTGCTGCATTTTTTTTTTATCAAACTTGAATATGATATCTTTTTAGAGATTTTAAATTTTACAAACATAATAACTGAAACCCTGTTGTCTTTGTTTCTAGGGATGCCTGTGAACAACAAGGCTCTATACTCGTGCAGTTACACGTGCGTAACTGCTGGTGCTGCCGGGTTCCTCTTTATCGCCACATATCTCTTGGTTGGTCATTTCTTGGTCCCGATTCAATGCTGTTTTGGTTTGCTGCTGCTGCTATGTTTATGGATGATTTTGTTCATTCATTTTTTTGTTTCTATCATAGGTTGATATAAGTAGATACAGGCGAGCAACAGCAATTTTGGAGTGGATGGGTGTGCATTCCTTGGCAATTTACACACTTGCAGCCTCGAATCTCTTACCAATAATTCTGCAGGGTTTCTATTGGAGGCATCCCGAGAATAACATTGTATGTTTATTGCATTACTTCCTTCCTTCCTTCCCCCTGTTCTTCGTTTTAGTTAGTCGAATTTGGTATCCTGAGATTCTGTCAAATGTTTGTGTTTGACAGTTTAACCTGTTGGGGATTCAATCGGGATGATCTGATCGCACGTACATTCATTCTACCGCGATTGCTCTTTGAAGCAACTAACTATATTAAGTTTGTAATATTGAGATCTCTTCGATTCTTTGAATGCAATTTGATGCTTAGCTTTTGCAGCAATGGAGTCGGTCAGTAGTGATTAAATTACTTTCCTCTGTTAATCGAAAACTCAATTGCTGTACACTCCCCAAGGTGGTAAGAAACAAAAGTAAAACAAAATGGAAGAAAGATGTTTGCACAATATAATATTTTAAATGATTGAATATGATTAAAAATTATGATAATTTGTATTTATATTATATTCTCGTTTATCTACTTCTAAGTTCTATCTATCCATGTTGGAAGAAAGCAACTTCTCTGTTCAGCTATAATTATAAAGTTAATTTTGTACATTGTGGAGGGTTCATTTTTCTTTTCAGTCGGATACCTTTTAAATTTGTAAGGTTAATTGAATATTTTTTTTAAATATTATAATTAAATCATACAAATTTATATTACTATTACAATTTAATTTTGATTTAATTCGAATTCAATTAACTGGATCTAACCACCGGCAGTTGTAGTCTAGTGGTTGAGAGTGTGAACTCCTAAGTGGTTTGACTCTAGGGTTATGATTTCGAATCCCCCAATTATTCTTGAGAAATGGTCAACTTGTGTTTGAATGACCGGTCTCTCAACTCTAGCCTGTCGGTGAGGACTATAGAACTCACATGACAACAGAAAAGTTCAGACATTATGTAGCGGGATAAACCTAGTATCGCTACTAACCAATTAGGGCTCCACTTGAGTCTGGATTCCAACCCAAATCAGATTTCCGACTCGGGGTTTAGCTGAAATCTTAATCGTCTAAACTTGATTTGACCCAAAACGATTCAAGCTCCAATTGAGTCTAATCACATAAAAAAAACAGATATATTAATACAAATATCGAATAAACAAAACGTATGGATGCATACACATTATTTATAATACATTACCACCAAGTATAAGTATTGCAATTTGTATTCCTAATAATGGAGTGTTGATTCCGTATGCATGTCCTTGGTCCTTCATACATTTATCCAATGAAGTATGAAGATAACTGTGCGTCTACTTCTCCTGGAAGGAATTTACAGTCTGTAAGGTGGTAAGGACGAACAAGCCGATGGCTGCAATCAGGGAGATTGTGACCCACGGATTACGAAAGTAGGTCTTCATGAGGTTGGCTCGCCACTTATGCCACGGCTGCTTCGAATACGCATTCACACTCCAATGGACCAACTTGACGTCACTGTTCTCATCTAGGGTTACATCACGTGACAAATATTTGAACAGATCGGCCACCTTCTTGTCGCACCCAACTAAATTTCGAATGATGCCCTTGTAGTGAAGCAGCGCCACGTCACGCTCATTGTCTATGATGTTATTCATGGTGAGGATGTAAAGGGAGACCTCGTTTCCAGCTCCCACGTGGAGCCTCTCAAAGGCAATGAGGTTGAGGAACGTGGACTCTGTCGTGTCGTCGATCGTGACTGGGGGGAGTCTCAGAACTCCCTTGCTGAAGGATATGTCCTTAAGGCTGAGGGTTTTACTTGCCTTGAACTTGATCCCAGACTCGTCTAGTTCAGTGGCTGACCATATGATTGTGTCCTTTGGGCTAGGAACCACGGAGAGTCGAGGGGGCCGTGTCCTATGGCTCGGGTCTTCATAGGTTAGTCTCCGACGGTACACGTCGAGCACGTGCAGGTACTTGTCGGGGCACTTGTCGGTGAGAGGGAATTCGGGTTGAAAGAAGAACTTGAGTATGAGCTTGTGGACATGATCCTCTACCAACTAGATCGAACAAATTTAAAGGGTTATAATAACCGCTACTACATCCTTATATTTTTTTGGCCAAAAAAATACATCCATATATTCATGTTAAAGGTATAAATAATTTACTAGTCTGATATTTATTTATTGGACTCAACCCGTGTCCGGCCCACGAGTCGTGTTTGGGTCAGACTTTTTGATCCACATGTCATTTTGACACGACCCATAGATGACCCGTGAAAACACAGGTCAAGTTTGATTAAGTAGTCTTGACTCAGGGCAAGGGGTCAACCCATGATTCATCCCGAATTGTATATTATATTAAATATATATAATTCTCTAACCCATGAGTCAGGTTGTTTTTGAGGTTTTATGTATTGGTGGGTCGAACGGGTCAGATTGACTCACGGGTCATGGAGGTTGAACGTGTTAGTTTAACCTAAGCCTTACGATTTCTGATGGGTCATTTTGACCCGCGGGTCAAATTTGAGTTTTAAAAACTGACCCATATTATTACACTGGTCAGGTTTGGGTAAGAGGTTCACTGACACGGCTTAAGGCCAACACGACCCATGACCCGTTTTGACACATCTGCATGTAAGAATGGTCGTTTACCTCGGATGTTAATTTCCCTTCAAACTCGACAAGTTTGTATAGAACGAGCATCGGCAGCTGGTTTTCCAGCATCAGCATATCGCGTCGAATGTAGGGTACAATGTGTAGCTTTCCATGCTTGCTAAAGATAGGGTCATTGGAGTCAAAGTCTTTAGACTCTTTACCAGTTTCCGACCATGTCCTCATGACCTCCACCATGAAACACCCATCAAGAATCATAAGCTTCACGAAACCATCATCAGTTTGTTCTTTCCAGACATCATCGTAGTTGTCCTTAAGGTCCTGCAATACTTTCGATATAGCATCGATCAAGTCCCTGGAGGTCTTCCCAGTTGCTCGATTGATGTAGTTGTCGAGGGCCCTCCATTTGTGCTCCTCCATCGGATCCAGGTGTGGTTCGCCATGGTGGTACGGACCGAAGGATACCACATGAGGTCTGTAGGCATTAGGGACACATTTAGGAACCTTGTATATTGATCGCTTCGCCCAGGTGCTGAGCTGCGAACGGCTGCCTTGGATGTTCTTGTCGAACTCTTCAGTTAGTTGTACTTTTTATGATGGGTCAAACTATACCATCTTACAAGTTATGTCCTTGTTTGTTATTTTATTCTTTAGAAAGTCTATTTGTCATTTCTTGTTTTCTATGGACTTGGGTTGTTATTTTATCTACCCGAGATGTATTTAACCTAGACTCTAGGATTGATGGGGGATCAGTTTCCTTTAATCAAAAAACTGAAATGACCCCATCAAATGCTGTGTGCGATTCTAGGGTTTTTCTCTCATCTTAGATTCATTCCGTTGCTTCTTCATCTCCTTGAATCCATGGTTTTTCTCTCATCTTAGATTCATTCCGCTGCTTCTTCATCTCCTTGAATCCATGTTTTGACAGTACTACCCAGCTGGATCCCGCCATTGTTATTTTCTTTAAAACTGCAAGCTTCTGTTCCTGATATGTTTTGGGGTGATTGTGTTTTTGCTGCTTGTTATATTATTAATCGAACACCATCTCTAATTCTTGATGCGAAGTCCCCATTTGAAATCATGATGAATAAGGCTCCTAAGACTGATCATTTTAGGGTATTCGGATGCTTGTGTTTCGCTAAGAATCTGTCCATATCTGATATCTCTTTTGCTGTTCAACACCTGAGCCAATACATGCAAGAACCCAAGAAAACTCACTTAGATGCTGCTGTTAGGATAGTGAAGTATATTAAGAATGAACCGGGCCTTGGTATTTTTCTGGATTCGGCTAGCAAACTTGATTTGTTGGCTTATTGTGATTCTGACTGGGCCGGTTGCTTGGAAAGTCGAAGGTCTGTGACTGGATATTGTGTAAAACTGGGAAACTCTTTGGTTTCCTGGAAGGTAAAAAAACAGAGTACTGTTTCCAGATCTTCTGCAGAGGCCGAATATAGAAGTATGGGCACAACCTTATCCGAGATAGTGTGGCTGCGAAGATTGCTGGAAGAACTTGGTATTGAACATTTAAATCCTGTTATGTTATATTGTGATAACAAGGCTGCCTTGCAGATCGCTTCCAACCCTATATTTCATGAGAGGACTAAGCACATCGAGATCGATTGCCACTATATACGGGAGAAGATACAGGAAGGTATTATCAAAACCAAGTACGTGAAAAGTTCACAACAGCTTGCAGACCTGTTTACCAAATCACTTGGATCGCAGCAGCACTATACATTGCGTGGAGATCTTGGAGTTCATGATATATATTCTGCTAAGTAGATTTATTTGATGGTATTAGTTTGAGGGGGAGTTTTATGATGGGTCAAACTATACCATCTTACAAGTTATGTCCTTGTTTGTTATTTTATTCTTTAGAAGGTCTATTTGTCATTTCTTGTTTTCTATGGACTTGGGTTGTTATTTTATCTACCCGAGATGTATTTAACCTAGACTCTAGGATTGATGGGGGATCAGTTTCCTTTAATCAAAAAACTGAAATGACCCCATCAAATGCTGTGTGCGATTCTAGGGTTTTTCTCTCATCTTAGATTCATTCCGCTGCTTCTTCATCTCCTTGAATCCAGGGTTTTTCTCTCATCTTAGATTCATTCCGCTGCTTCTTCATCTCCTTGAATCCATGTTTTGACAGTACTACCCAGCTGGATCCCGCCATTGTTATTTTCTCTTGCAGTGGAATGTAGAGAATTGAAGACTGAAAATGGCCGGGAGATTTGATTGGAGTCAGATTGTGTTTGATAATGTCGGACGATATATGGGAGGAATGAACATTCTTATAATGGACTTGTCTCAACAATCAAGGCAGGAATCAACCAGGTGAAACACGACATTCATTCTTGAAGTGGAAGTGTCGAAAACATAACGATGCAAAGGTAGTGCCGAAACAGCTTTATATGACAAAAATCGCATTCAAGATTAGATCCACAAAGTACCAAGTACCAAACTAATCCAATTTCAGTACATCTACAAACTATTTTCCACAAAGTACAAAGTACCAAACTGATCCACAAAGTACATCTAAATCTGAAACATGATTCGAAGCAAACTGAATAAGTGAATAATGCTGAAGTATCCCTTGCCAATTGCCATTTACCAAACCTGTAACACAAAGGAGTAAATCAGTAAATTTGCACTATTATAATTCACAATCTAGACAAATCAATCAAAAGCTGAAAATCAATCTATTATATTGCACAAAATGATTCCAGGAAAGCTGAAATTGAACAATATCAAATAGGCTCGGGGCATTGCAAGCTTCATTATGCATACTAAACTTAAGTCAAAAGGGAGTACCTAGTCATCATAAATGATTCATAATCAAAAGGAAGCTACAACTTACCTGTTTTCCTAGTCATCACAATCAAGATTAGACAATGGAAAAGTTTGCGCCAAGTCGTCTATCACCTCAGTAGATTCTGCAATTAAAAATAATCGTATAATACAAATGAGTAAGTAAATATCACCATTATTAAACTATAATAGTATAATTTAAAGAAAAGTATCTAACTCTTCTTCGGGGTCAATGTCAATATGAAGTTTTGAACTACCTGAAGTTCTTAGCCAATCACCTGTGCAAATGAGTGCTTCAACCATACCTGTTGATAGTGAGCTCCAAAACTTATCTAACACTCGCCCTCCAGTACTAAAAGCACCTTCCGATACTACTGTGGATACTGGAATTGCTAAGACATCTCTTGCCATTGCTGATACAATCGGATATCGTGCAGAATTCAACTTCCACCAGTTTAAAATGTCAAAATCAGCTTTAAGAGTCTCTAGATCTTCCCTTAAATACTTCTCTAATTCTGATTTTTCATCAACATTTTCCTGCATCCCACTTTTTCTCAAGAACTTCATATCCATGTAATCCACATTAGCAATACTAACCTCTGCATGTGAAGTAGTAACATTGATGACTGCATTTTGATCAAAGATCAGAGCTTTTTGTTTTTGAAGATGCTTCTCATACTGTTTATACAAAGAATCCAAAGTCAAATTCAATTTGTCTTTCAACTGAGCAGAGAGTGTTATATCATAACACTCGTCAATCAACCATGATACATATATCATTTTATGTCGAGGATCAAGGACAGCAGCTACAAACAACAACATATTAAGGCTCTTAACACTACCCCAATATTTGTCATGTTTTTTCTTCATCTTTTCAGCCATGGTAGCAAATCGTGAATCTTGCAAACGTTCTGTAATTTGCATTGATATCTTACAAACTTCACTCATGCAATTATTGCTAGTAGCATAAGAAGAACCAGAAACAAGTAGAGTAGCATCATAGAAAATTCTAAGAAATGGCAAAACTGACTCAGCAAAATCCCAATCTTCATAAGTAGGAACTCCTACACCACTACTAAGTTCCATCACATACTTAGAGTTAGTTTTCCCTTCCAGATATTCAAATGTCTTTCTATACTTGACAGCTGTCTCCAACATATTAAAAGTGGAATTCCATCTTGTTTCAACATCCAAACACAAATTTACTGTCCAAGCCAACTTTTCATGTTCAATTGCATCCTTAAACTTTTGTAACCTAGCTGGAGATCCTCTCCAAAATCTAACTGCTGTACGAATTCTGCTAATAGATACATTGATATCCTTCAACCCATCCTTGACGGTAAGATTAAGAACGTGGGCAACACACCTAACGTGAGAGAATTCACCTTTAAGTATGGTTGTGTTCCAGACTTGAAACCTTCTTTTCAGATGGTTAACGAGAACATCATTAGCACTTGCATTATCAACAGTAATAGTAAGCACTTTGTTAATACCCCAGATCACCAAACATCTTTCAATAACTGTAGCCATCGACTCGCCTGTGTGGCTAGCAACTTGACAAAAGTTCAAAATTCTCTTGTTCAACCTCCAATCATGATCAATATAATGAGCAGTCAAAGACATAAAACACTGATTTTTAATGGACGTCCATGTATCAGTAGTAAGACAAACTCTTTGTTTTGACACGGTAAAATATTGCTTCAGCTTAAACTTCTCTTCATTGTACAAACTAATACAATCACGTGCAATAGTATGACGTCCAGGCAAAACAGCTTTTGGGTTCAATGATCTCACAAACCTTTTGAAACCCTCAGTCTCAACTAACTTAAATGGTTTTTCAATCTCAATTATCATCTTCACAAGTTCCTTACGAGCTACTTCATTATCAAACTTCCATGACACTTCACTACTAACAACAGATGTAAATGAAAGAGTCTTTTGTTTTTTATCTGGAACTTTATGCGGATTATGTTTGCATCTTTCAAGATGATGATGCAAACCACTAGTTCCTTGAGCACTACTGTAAACAAAATCTTTTCCACAGTAATTGCAAGTAGCTCTACTAGTTGCAACGTTTCTAACAAAATGTTTCCAGACAGAGGACCAAGTTTTATTACCCTTAGTAGTTGCAGCTCCAGTAGGTGGTACCCTTTCAATATCAGTGCTCGACGGTGCATCTCCTATTGGTGGTGGAGTTGGAGTTGACCCAACATCACTTGTAGTATGAGCATCTAAATCTGTCACCAAAGTCATCTACAAATAAACATAAAATGTTAGGAACTACACGCTGATATCTACTCTTTCCAGTTAGGAACTACACGCAGATAAAATTCGAAATAAGTAGAGTAATCAGTAAAGTAAATTGACAAAAAATGTTCTCTAATCAAGGGCCCCTGATCATTCACAAGTCACAATAAGGTCACATTCTCAAAGTCCTTAATTCCTAATATATAGCTTGGCCCAAAAAAAAAAATCCTACTACATAGCGTATGGCAGCAAAGATTAAAAGAAGTGGTTCCAAAAATATGCACACTTATATGCATTCAACATATATTTTATTGTTAGACATATGCTGCCTCCGTATTTCATCCATGTCTCAGCAAACAATTTTATCATCTCTAAACTAGTCTAACTAAACCATGTTGTCACATACAATGTTCATATATTTCTCTGTTCTTGTCTTCTTTAGCATGTTGGTGTTTGAATATGATTTCTTATATTCCTTTCATTTTTATGTTTTTTTTTATTAATTAGAGTATTTCTTTGTTTTTGACACAAACAATCAAAATTGATGCAAAATTTGACAAATTATAGTGTTTACAGAATTAGCTAAAAAACGATTTGCTATTTGTCAAAAGAGTTCAGTATGCAGCAAGCCATACCCTTTTACTTTTGATCAACCGTCTTTATGTTATGTTTAAGGTCGATAGCCCATACTCGTACTATGTATACGGATAAGGGATAGTTCCCTACATCAGAACTGTATCATTGATAGGGTGTCCAACTCGATATAGCACGTCGATTGATTTTCGATCTACCTTGACCATCATCAGAAAAACAACATCAATTCTCAAATTAGTAAGATTTCAAAAAACATGTCACCTCTTAACTGATGACATCACGACTTGCTCCCTTACGCAGTCGAATCAAATAGTTAACCCCCACTCTCTAAAGATGGGTGTCGCCTTCCCATGGAAATATATTTTATGTTTTTGTAGCATATAGAGGATAAATCTGTTTCATATTTTACTTGAATAAATAATATTATAGAATATATTAATGACGTCGATCAACGTTATAATCCTAACAGTTAATTTTTCTCTTCATGCTTTTCATATTGTAAGTACTTTTTTTTTGGGTGGTGGTGGTGGTAATATATTCTAATGGCATGTTGATCTTTTTACGGAAATGAAAATGAATTAAATGAATTCGGCTTACGAATTCAGTAAAAAACTGTTATTTTCACAGAATTGGAAAAACTTGATTTACGTAAGAAAATCTCGGAATTACTAAGTTTACAGGGCAAGGAATCCAAAATAGACACATAAAAGACGTTTTTACCCTCACTTCATTTCTTTATTTTCCACATTGTCCTTCAATGGAACCAAAGAAGCTCCTTCAATATAATCATCTTCTCGGACCGAAACTCCCCTGCGTTCATTATGTAGCGAGATGGGTCAAGGGTCGCCACTACTATCCCTGGTTCGGCTACGGACAATTAGGGCTCCACTTGAGTCCGGATTCCAAACCAAATCAAGTTTCCGACTCAGGGTTTAGCTGAAATCTTAATCGTCTAAACTTGATTTGACCCAAAAGGATTGAAACTCCAATTGAGTCTAATCACATAAAAAAATCATATATTAATACAAATATCGAGTAAACAAAACGTATAGATACATACACACTATTTACAATACATTACCACCGAGTCTAAGTATTGAAATTTGTATTCCTATGAAGTGTTGATTCCGTCTGCATGTTCTTTGTCCTTCATACATTTGCTTATCCAGTGAAGATAACTGTGCGTCTATTTCACCGGGAAGAAGTTTGTTGCAGTCTCTAGGGTGGTAAGGATGAAGAAGATGATGGCTGCAATCAGTGAGATTGTGACCCACGGATTACGAAAGTAGGTCTTCATGAAGTTGGCTCGCCACTTATTCCACGGCTGCTTCGAATACGCATTCACACTCCAATGGACCAACATGACGTCATTTTTCTCGTCTAGGGTTACATCACGTGACAAAGAATTGAACAGACTGGCCACCTCCTTGTCGCACCCGAGAAAACTCCGAATGATGCCCTTGGAGTGAAGCAGCGCCACGTCACGCTCATTGTCTATGATGCTATTCATGGTGAGGATGTAAACGGAGACCGCGTTTCCAGCTCCCACGTGGAACCTCTCAAAGGCAATGAGGTTGAGGAAGGCGGACTCTGTCGTGTCGTCGATCGTGACTGTGGGGAGTCTCAGAACTCCCTTTCTGAAGGATATGTCCTTAAGGCTGAGGGTTTTACTTGCCCTGAACTTGATCCCAGACTCGTCTAGTTCAGTTGCTGACCATATGATTGCGTCCTTTGGGCTATGAACCATGGTGACTCGAGGGTGCTGTGTCTTACAGCTCGGGTCTTCATGGGTTAGACTCCAACGGTACACGTCGAGCACGTGCAGGCACTTGTCGAGGCACTTGTCGGGGAGAGGTAATTCGGGTTGAAAGAAGAAGTTGAGTATGAGCTTGTGGACATGATCCTTTGCCGGCTAGATCCAACAAATTTAAAGGGTTATATTAACCGTTGCATGTTAAAGGTATATATAATTAACTAGTCTGATTTTTATTTATTGGATAAACAATAATGGAAATATATATGCACGTGTTTATCATATATCAACTATTAAATTATACATTGAACAAACAACCAAACTATTAAATTATAAAAATAAATTAAAATTTAGCTAGAAAAATACAAACTTTCGCAAAATTCAAATAACAAATTATACATATTTTTAAAGTTAAAGTTAAGTCTAGCAAACCCTTTTTTAAACCCTAATTAAAAAGAATTATCTCTGAGAAGAATGAATTACCTGGGATGCTAATTTCCCTTCAAACTCGACAAGTTTGTATAGAACGAGCATCGGCAGCTGGTTTTCCAGCATCACCATATCGCGTCGAATGTAGGGCACAATGTGTAGCCTTCCATGCGAGCTAAAGATAGGGTCATTGGATTCATCGTGTTTAGACTCTTTACCAGGATCCGACCATGTCCTCAGGACCTCCACCATGAAACACCCATCAAGAATCATAAGCTTCACGAAACCCTCATCAGTTTGTTCTTTCGGGACATCATCGTAGTTGTCCTTAAGGTCCTGCAACACTTCCGATATAGCACCGATCAAGTCCCTGGAGGTCTTCCCACGTGATCGCTTGATGTAATTGTCGAGGGCCCTACATTTGTGCTCTTCCATCGCATTCAGGTGTGGTTCGCCATGGTGGTACGGACCGAAGGATACCACATAAGGTCTGTAGGCATTAGGCTTTAAGGCAGTGACACATTTAGGAACCTTGTATATTGATCTCTTCGACCAGGTGCTGAGCTGCGAACGGCTGGCTTCCATGTTCTTGTCGAGCTCTTCAGTTAGTTGTACTACCCAGCTGGATCCCGCCATTGTTCTTTTCTCTTAATTGCAGTGGAATGTAGAGAATTGAAGACTGAAAATGGCCGGGAGATTTGATTGGAGTCAGATTGTGTTGGATAATGTCGGACAATATATGGGAGGAGTGAACATTCTTATAATGGACTTGTCTCAACAATCAAGGCAGGAATCAACCAGGTGAAACACGACATTCATTCTTGAAGTGGAAGTGTCGAAAACATACGATGCAAAGGTGGTGCCGAAACAGCTTTATATGAGAGGTCACTGTCGTAGCTAAATTTGTCTTTCTTTTTTACTCATCATCATGCCGGATAAATAGTGAAACCGCTCTACAATTTTCTCACCGACATCAAGTTTATTAAGGGACAATTGGTTCGCGCGTATTCACTTTTTTTTTTTTACGTTGGATCAACCGTCTTTATGTCAAATTTCATTCATGATATTCCACATTCGTATTGCATATACAGATAATAGATAGTCCACTCGATCCGAAACGTATTATCGGTAAGGTGTCTGTTGGGTATCGATATTGACAGCCCAATAAGGAAAAGGCATCGAAGGCCCAATAACCCTGAAGGGGGTAAACCCAAGATATTCGAACTGGACCAGCTTAAGCACAAGTCAGCTTGGCCCACCATAGAGTGACCCAAGATCGGGCCCAAAGTTGATATGAACGCCAAAGGCTCCTCAGACTGCTCGTCATCCTTCACCAGGCCGCGACCTCTCACTGCTCGCCATGTGAGTGCTCGCCTCGAAGAGAGCCTTGCCTCTCTCCTCTGGTCCCACTAACCGTTAATAAGGAAGTGACCACGATATCCCGCGTATCTCCGTCACATATTCACTAAAGATTAAATATGGTAACTGCAATATCTCGCAGTAACTGCCATATCTCATGATCTGAATCTTCAGCAACACAATATACACCAAGATATTCAGTTGCCTCATGCGGTTTGATCTCTCTTACCCTATAAATACCTTTGTTTTATATACGTTCCTGACGTTTTGAGCTATATACACACACATATACTCATTTAAGCATGGAGAGGGACCTAGAGACACCCCCACTGTTGCGCTCCCCTACTTGCAGGTTCACCGGAGTTGAAGCAGAAGCGTCTTTCAACCTTTATCTGACATTCAATTCACTGCTAGATCAGCAACCAGGATTTCACGATCCAACAGTGTCCAATTCGATATAGTAATAGCATGCCGATTGATTTTCACTCTACCTTGACCCTTCATCACGAAAATGACATTAACTCTCAAACTAGTAAGATTTCGAAAGACGTGTCACGTCTTAACTGATATCGTCACGATCTACTCGTTTGCGCGCACATAAAAACTAATCGAATCAAATAATTAACACCATTTAAGGATGGACGTCCACTCCGAAGGATGGAAATATATTTTATGTGTCTGTAGCTTATAGAGGATAAACCTGTTTTATATTTTACTGGAATAAATAGTATTATAGAATATATTAAATTAAATAAAATGACGTCCATCAGCTTTATAATCCTACCAGTTAGAGTTAATTTCTCTTTTCACGCATTACATATTCTAAATACTTGAAAGCATGCCGAGTGACCCCTTGTGATTTGTGAAGCTGTAAAGTTAGACATTCATTCCTAGTCGGGTGACGTGTGTGGTAAGTAAAGGGACTAATTTCTTATTACCTTGTAATAATATGCTCTTTTTTTTCCTGGTACGTAAGTGTCACGTTAACACATTTTGATATATAAACAATATTTATACACAAGTAATAAATGTGTTTAAACACTTAATTTTCTGTGCAAGTATATATATATATAATATTTAAATTTATTATTTTACTTGTTTTTGAATTACTTATGAATTTTAAATTTTTCTAAAATTAAATTATGAAGTTTGTAAACTGTGTTGTGTTGTTTTGTGTCAATTGTTTCATTTCATGTTGTGTACTGATACAACTTGTGTCATATATCTAAAGTTTTTTTATTCAAAAAGGTAATCATGTAATGAGTGTGTCACGTGTAATTTATTTATTAATTGAGTTCACGTCTGAAGTTTAAACACAGTTTAATACTTATCCGTTTTCACATGACACGATTATACAATATTAGTTATTAGGTAGGGAGCTTAGGGATAATAGTGCAAACAATCAATCTATTAAATATCACAAGTTAACTATGCATTCATTGATACAGAACATTAAGCCAACCAGAACGCCATCAGACTTGTAAATTGGCGTCCTATCGACAAAAGGACGGGCGACAGGCAAGAGGACATGCGACAGTCAAGAGATCCACATGTCGGCAGGGGGAACACTCTGATGGATCTGAACCTAGGTCTCCACCTAGGTTCAGATCCATCAGAGTGTTCCCCCTCACTAGGGGAACGTCTTGGAGTCGCTCACAAGGAGTCCAAGGCGTTTGGTTGGGGTTCTCGTAAGCGATCCATTTTGGAACGCCATCCACCTTAATGTCCCGATGCAGGTCAAACGTTGGACCCGCATATGGAGTGTAGCGCCCCTCTTGGTTACCCGTCAGGAGCAGAGCCGTCTCGCGGTTGGAAGAAGTGGGTTGAGGCAACGCCTTATCCACCCCAGATGAGGACTCCCTATTCAGAGTCTTCTTCTTCTTGGAGGAGGGAGCACTTAAACTTTATCCAAGGTACACAGATATGGCGTCCTTGATGTTATTTTATATGGAAGTGTCATCAGAAAAAACATGGTAAGTCCAGGCTATCCACGTATCTGTCACGACAGGCGATCCCCACTTCTTAGTGTGGAGAACAATTAATCTTTTAGCTAAGAGGGAATCGTTGCAATAGCGAGAGTAAGGGACCATAAACTTTGAAAAGAGCGTCTGTCTCTTAGGAAGCAGGACTCGACGTTGAAGGATCCACTGACCACAGATCTACTTCATCTTCGGAACGCGCCTTCTTCTTGGAAGAGTTGTGCCTATTCCTTTTCTTGGAACCCTCAGCGGCGTCGCTGGGGGGCCTTGCTTTTCTGCTTTTCTTATTCAACCGGTAGGGAGAACGCAAAGTCAGTGCGCAAAACAATGTCATTTGTAAAGGAAAATAAAACAAGTTATTACACGTGAAGTAGAAAGGCGACACTGTAATGGGGAGATGTCAGCGCTGAATAAATCTTATTTCGTGGTTTCCTTAGATATCCACGAAGTGCGCCCAGCTATATGGTCAGCATACACTAGGTGAAAAGACTCCTTATCCCAATGGGATAATTCATCATCGGAAGGCACTGAGTCATGGAGCGCCTTAGAGGTAATGCACCAAGAACACCACATTGGAAGAACAAGTAGGAGCTCTTCCAATTGAAGTTCCTTATTCTAAAACTCGTGACTAAGGGTCAAATAGAGCGCCAATTCTGATACTTATTATCAAGGAATCGACTGACAAAACTGAATACGCCGAAGCGATTCGAATCTATCCTATAAAAATGACGGAACAAAACTAAGGAATATGTATAACCCTATTCTCACACAAGACCATAAAACCTACCCATGTGCGAATGGAATTGAGGGAAACTTGGGTGGGGGAGACGCCATAATACCGGTATGCTTCTGCCAGGTCTGGGCATATAGGAAACCTCAACCTCACATCAATCTGCAGGTGATAGATTGATTCCTCGACCTGACCTGACTTAGAAGTAGGATGGGCATTTTCACGGTCGCTTTCATCCGGAATGGGAAATCGCGGAGCGAAAGTGTCGCCCAGACACGTTTCCTCTAGCGCTTTATTACAAATCGACCTAGAGATTATATTGAATTTTGAGTTGCTAAAACTAGGGGAATGAAAACATTGGCCTCACCTCTTGCTGAATCGCTCGCAAGAATGTGATCACATCGGGGATATATGCTTGGCTCGAAAGGGGTGTAGCGACCTATTATGGGCGACCGGAGAGCCTAGAGCATTCAGAAAGAGCACGAATTCTAGAGAGAATGCAAAATAAATTCTAGAGAGAGAAAGTGACGGAGAGGTAAAAGTGAAAAAATGAAGGGGGAATGACTAATTTATAAAGGAGCTCCCTAGGGAAGACGAATGGTCAGACTATCCCTAGGGGCAATGATTGCCTGAAACCTTTGGGAAACCCAAAGGGTTCTGACGATTCAACCGAGACTCTTCAGTGTTTTTCCCGCTTCTATTTGAAATTCAAATTTGAATTTTGAATTTGGGCGTCTTATGAGCCACAAGTGGTGCGCCATAAGTGACTCTCAGTACCAGTAAGAAACTGCAGGTTAAACTCACGGTTAATCAAAGGGAACACCATAACCTTAGCAAATTGCACCATCAAATCCAACATGAGCCTGATTTTTGAGCTTAGGGTAGATTATGGATCCTGACTTTTGAGCCTCGACACTTCTGAATTAGACCCAAGATTGGATCAGGCCCAAGGGTTAGACTCGCCCGGTCTATAACGTAATCAAGGGAGTGACACCAATGATTGACTTATAAAAGCGACGCTCCATGACACCTATGAAGTCAATATTGGGTGTTCCTCACCGTTATTTGTGTGTCATTACTGAGACAGCATTACTCACTAGTATGGATCCTGGCGCGCCATTACTTAGACGCCCAGAAGGATGCTCTCCTAAAAGGATTTCCATAAAACACTCACTCACTTGCCATACTGAAAGACAAGATCGGGTTGGGTAGAGAAATTTCAGGAGCTCCCTATGCCGGATATCCTAGAGAAAATGATTAGTCTGACACCTGACACCCCACTCACTCGTAACCATGGTTGACTCATAAAGTAAGGAGTAACTCTGGTAAGAACATGATCATGCTCAGGTTCAAAGATAATCCTACCAACTAACATTTAGACTTCAATTCAATTTCTTTCAACAAACATTTCACACAGACAACTATATTTCTTCTCCCTTTGTTCACTGGAATCCGGCTGACTTTACCATCAGATGGAAAACGACGGGAACACTACAGAATTTCCTTCTCTGCAGGTGTATGAGCATTTGGCGAGAGACTCTTAAGGACGATTGTATCGACATAAATTGTGCATAGAAATGGTAACATTTATTTAGAAAAAAAAACGTGTCTAAGTCAATCTTAACAATTTCGTGATTTATTTGTTCATTATTTAATAATTTATCAACAACTTTATTTAGTAATAATCCCTATGTACCTAGAAAACATAACAACTTTATATTAAAAAAATATGACATGGAAATGGATAAGTGCGTACGCGGTGTAGGAAAAGTATAACACAACAGCTGTTCCTTCCTGTTTGAGGTAAGCTGTAACGGATGAATTGGGACATGTATGAATGAGCTCTCCTTCTTGTCTTTTCCTTCATGGAGACATACTATACAAATCATGTTTGGGTCTTTGGTGAGCTTTTAAGGAATATATATATATATATATGTATGTGAAAAATGAAGATAGAATATGATTATGATAAAATGTGTATATGTGCACACATCAGGCATACACGATGAGTGGAAGAAAGGAATCAGTTCTCTCACGTAAGTATGACAGTTGAGAAGTAGGTGATTATATCACTTAGAAATGGAGAAAAATAAAAAGTAAAAAAGTAAAATAAATGGATAAAATTGCAACCCACGAAAATTAAATTAAAGTAACTATTTACTTTATCTCTTTTAAAAAAAATAATTATAATCATAATTTTATTTGTTGGATTGGTGCACATTTATAAAAGTGATCAATTTATTTGAAATAATTATGGTTATGGAATGTGCAAATAGGGTCCCATCTAATTTAATCATTTCATTTTTATTTTTTTACTTGACCAATTTTTTTTTTTAATCATTTCTTTATACATATACTTAACTTAATATTTATCATTAATTCAATAATATTAAATCATCATAGTGTTCACTTTTTTTTTGACCAAATCATAGTGTTCACTTGACCTTGTGAGAATCTTCCACTTGGCTTTCACACCCATTCACTATCACATCAAAGTGCATATCAATTCAATCGTGATATATATATATATATATATATAATAAATATTTTTATATAATAAATATGGAATAAATAAAAAAATGCTTATCAAATATTATTTCTTATTATTTTATATTTTCAATAAAAATATTATATTGAAAAATTATATTCTCTTAACTTTTCAGTTTTTTTTTTCTTTCTATTTTTATGACAATTTATTTTTTAAATAATATAATTTTGTAAGTTGTTAACCATGTTGCAACGTTAATATCCGCTCAAATTTGATGAAAATTAAACAAATGTAACATTTGTTTTGTAAATTTTGAAATACTAAAGATTAGGTAAATTCTATAAAGTAATTGAAGTTCGAAAAGATTTGTTTACTAACCCTCTTATTATTATTGTTACTCATTATATAAAAGTATTAACTTTTTTTTATCTAAATTAATTATTTATACTAATTTATGATATGGCAACATGTGCCAATAAATTTGTATATTATAGTTTCAACATTATTATATATTATAATTGAGTTTCAACTAAAAAGGTTAAATTAAAATCTTCATTTAGATTAACTTACTCATAGGTTAGGCTAGTTTGGGATTAAGGTCTTGATTCAAATTATTAGTTTGCCTATAAGTGAGGTTGGGGTGAGTCAAAACTTAACTCTTAGTCTCTTCGATTGAGATTAAGTCGAATCATAATTGAATTAAAAAATCATAATTGAATTAAAGTTGGATTTAACCCAATCAAATTGGGTTGATTTAGCAACAATTGAATTGAAATCGATTTAGCATTAGTCAAGTCCTTATAATTGGAACTCCATTATAACACAGTAAAATTTTGAAGATTTACATTGTAGTAACATCATAGAAGTATTATGGTATTTTTATAATTAATTAAATTTTTTATGTTAAATTTAGATTTAAAATTTATGCGCAATGTCATAATATATATATATATATATATATATACTTATCCCATTATGCTCTATTGCGGTGTCCCAAGTCCCCATAACGTGCACCATGATTAATGCTTACTGATGTAATGACGCATAATTGTCTGTTATGCGGATCATCTAAATCAATTTTATGTAAAAAATTATATGAACCTCACTCGATATTTTTTAAAGATTGTGAATTGGAAATTTAATAAATTTACTTTTAAGTTATATTAGTAAATTATTATAAAAAAAAACTAATTTAAGAAATTGGATAAAAAAACTCAAATGTTTTTAATATAAAAAGCCATAATATATACCTTTTAAATAAAAAGCTTTTTTTTTTTTTAAATAAACTTTAAAAGGTTCATTTTTCTTTTAAAAAATATGCTTCTTATATCAATAATATTCTTCTTATATTAATAACATTTTCTGTTTTATTATTTTTAAAATAAAACAAACATAGATTAAAGATAAACTAAAATAATTATAAAATGTGATTTATGAAAATTAACAATTGGTTTGCATATATAATTTATTCAATTTTTTTAATTAATTAAACTGCAGGGTGCTTGTCTTCTAGTTTACATGAATTTGGTATTTATACAACATAATTAGCAAAGAGTTAAAACACTTACGTATAATTTGAAAATTCTGAAGTACTTCAATCTCTAAGGACGTAACTGAATGAATTTGAAACCTTAAGTATCTTAACTTAATTAATCTAACACTTATCTTCAAACTCGATCTTCGATTTGATTGCTGTGAGTTTTGTTTAATTGCATAACACTTCTCAATCGATCTATAGACCTGTCAGTACTTGGATTTTCGAATCCCTAAAGTTGAGGTACTGATTAGCCGATAATTGAAAAGGAAGTGGTATTAGAGAATTTTACAATAGTTTTGGTTGGGTCAAACCTTTTCTTTCTACAGTATTGACCGCCCATCCCATTTCTTGAAAGTTTCATGATCACATTTCCCTCTCAACACACACATATAAAGAGATCTGTATATCTCAACCATAACAAGAAAGATACTACCACCAAATTGTCAAACCTAACCTCTTCAATTCATTGATTCATTATTTTTTTCTACTTATAACTAAAAATTCTTCACCTGCTTTGATTTCTCCGGCGAAGATCTCAACTTCACACACGAGATGAGAAATGAAGACGGAACTAGTGCTTTTTCCGACACGGAGAGCATGGCAAGTGATCGGACGGCTTTCAGCGGTCCTCTGGTGGCCGGAAAGAAAGCTTCCAAGAAGAGTGCACGGTTTAACCTGCCCCCGGAGGGGACGACATGGCGTGGATCCAGCAGTCTGGGGAGCCGCACCGGAGGCAGCGCTGAAAAAGACGACGATGCTTACGTGGAGATCACGCTTGACATACGTGACGACTCAGTCGCCGTCCACAGCGTTGAGGCGGCCGGCGCCGGTGGGAACACCTTCGAGGACCCTGAATTGGCACTCCTGGCGCGTCGGACCCTGGAGAAGAAGTCGTCGTTTGGGTCGTCTGTGTTTCGAAACACGTCGTCGCATTTCCGACAAGTGTCGCAGGAGCTGAAGCGGTTCGCGTCCTTCTCCAGGCGCCCATCGAAGCGGTTCGACAGGAACAAGTCCGCTGCCCACCATGCCCTCAAAGGCCTCAAGTTCATCGCCAACCGTAGTGGCGGTGGCGGTGGCGCATCAGGGTGGCCGGCAGTGGAAAAGCGGTTTGACCATCTCACCGCCTCAACTAATGGCTGTCTCCATTGTTCCTTGTTCGGTGAATGCATAGGTAACTCCAAAATCTATATACAACTCTCTCTCTCTTTCTCTCTCTTACACGCAGATTTAGAATAAGAAAATTAATGAAATCTCGAAATTGAAAAAAATTCAAAATCTATCATTTTCCTTTGCAAATTTCTACTTATAGCAGTGATGAAGAAATGATAAAATGGCTGCAGGAATGAATGAAGAGTCAAAGGAGTTTGCTAATGGGCTGTTCAGAGCACTTGCTCAGAGACGCAACATCTCCGGCGATTCCATCAACAAAGAGCAGCTCCGGGAATTCTGGGATCAAGTCTCCGACGAAAGCTTCGATTCCCGCCTTCAAACCTTCTTCGACATGTACCCACCCACCCTCTCTACGTCTAAACATCCCATATTTGACTCATTTCTTAAACATTAAATTAATTCTGTCGTTTACCGACAAATTACACTAATCTGCATGTTGTGTCCTGTATTGCAGGGTTGACAAAGACGCAGACGGAAGGATCACACAAGAAGAAGTCGCCGAGGTATGACGTGACGTGTGTTTCAATATTATGTTTCAAAACGACGCGTTATTTCAGAATAATATAAGTGGTAATCAATACCTTTGTATATATATAGATCATCTGCTTGAGTGCCTCAGCCAACAAGCTGAACAACATTTCAAAGCAAGCAAAGGAGTACGCAGCCCTAATCATGGAAGAGCTCGACCCAGACAATGCCGGCTACATCATGGTCCATAACCTAGAGACGCTGCTGCTTCAAGCCCCGGACAAATCGGTTCGAATCAGCGACAGCCGAATCCTGAGCCAGATGCTGAGCCAGAAGCTCAAACCGACTCAGGCGACGAACCCTGTCTACCGATGGTCTGAGAAGGCTAAGTATTTCCTAATGGATAATTGGAAGAGGGTGTGGGTAATGATGTTGTATCTCGTAATTGTGTCGGGTTTGTTCACATATAAGTTCATACAGTACCGCCACAGGGCAGCATTTGGCGTAATGGGGTATTGCGTATGCGTGGCCAAGGGCGGAGCCGAGACGTTGAAGTTCAACATGGCGTTGATTCTGCTCCCGGTTTGCCGAAACACGATAACATGGCTCAGGAACAAGACTAAGCTCGGCATGGCTGTCCCGTTCGACGACAACCTTAATTTCCACAAAGTGATCGCAGCGGGGATCGTGGTAGGGGTGGGCCTCCACGGGATATCCCACTTGACGTGCGATTTCCCGCGACTGATCCATGCAACCCCTGAGGAGTACGAGCCAATGGAGAAGTACTTCGGCGAGGAACAACCCGGTAACTACTGGTGGTTTGTGAAGGGCGTCGAAGGGGTTACCGGAATCGTCATGGTGGTTCTGATGGCCATCGCATTTACGCTCGCCACCCCTTGGTTTCGACGAAACAAGATCAGTGTCCCGAAACCGCTGAGACGTCTGACGGGTTTCAACGCCTTTTGGTATTCGCACCACCTTTTCGTCATCGTCTATGCCTTACTCGTAGTTCATGGCATCAAGCTCTACCTCACCAAGACATGGTACCAGAAAACAGTGAGTCGTTCAGCTAATTTCCTTGACATGTTTTATTCGACAATATCTCTGTTGTATCGTTAGAAGATGTCGATTTTTGCAGACATGGATGTACTTAGCAGTGCCAGTTCTTCTATATGGGAGTGAGAGGTTGATAAGGGCATTCCGATCAAGCATCAAACCAGTCACGATTCTCAAGGTATATTAACAAGACAACCTTAATTTCCTCCTATTTAATTACTAATAAGGCATTATTACATCATCGTTATATATTATATAACGTGGCAGGTGGCAGTCTATCCTGGAAATGTCTTGTCTCTTCACATGTCCAAGCCTACTGGCTTCAAATACAAGAGTGGACAGTACATGTTTCTAAACTGCTCTGCTGTCTCTCCTTTTCAATGGTACGTACGATAACTTTCATTAACCAACTATCAAACATGCTAACTCTTGCATTGTATCTAAAATCATTACAAATTTTGGTGTATAGGCACCCATTCTCTATCACTTCATCACCAGGAGATGAATATTTGAGTGTACATATACGAACCCTAGGCGACTGGACGCAACAACTCAAAACCGTCTTCTCGGAGGTAAGTTTTGTTCGAACTCACTTTTTCGCATCCAAGGACTACGTCAAGAGCTTGTTTCATGGCCGGGTTTGGGTTTTTTGTCTTAGTTATGTCAGCAATCACCGGTTGGAAAGAGCGGGTTGCTGAGAGCTGATCATAACCAGGGTGGAGGTCTTCCTAGGTGAGAACAATGTTGTCAAATGTTTTAACTTCCTAAGATTATGTCCTATCTATGGACCCTTCAAATGGATTATAATTTACGCGTTTCGTGTCAAGTACATAAGATGATTACCTACCACTAGTCGACTGAATACAGATAACGTGTTATTCTATTCTTCATAAGATATGGTCCGTTTTGAATCATTTGGCAGCTTCCCCAAGATACTGATTGATGGACCCTACGGCGCACCAGCACAAGACTACAAGAAGTATGACGTGGTGCTCCTTGTCGGGCTCGGTATTGGGGCGACCCCGATGGTTAGCATCGTCAAGGACATCATCAACAACATCAAGATCAATGAAGGAGATGATGGTGTAGAGAGCGGAAGAGGTGTCTCGATGAACCAGAAGGTGAAAAATTCTAGAGGGTTCAGGACCCAAAAGGCCTACTTCTATTGGGTGACGAGGGAACAAGGTTCGTTTGAGTGGTTCAAGGGGATAATGAATGAGGTTGCAGAAATGGATGAAAGGCGGGTCATCGAGCTGCACAACTACTGCACGAGCGTGTACGAGGAAGGTGATGCCCGGTCGGCTTTGATCACAATGCTTCAGTCATTACACCATGCGAAGAATGGTGTCGATGTTGTGTCGGGGACACGGGTCAAGACCCACTTCGCCAAGCCCAATTGGAGACAAGTCTACAAAAAGATTGTTCTTCACCATCCAGACACAAGAGTTGGTGAGTTCACCTAACCCCTATCCTACACCCACCCACTTGAACAAGGTTGGAAAAAGAAGAGCCCTAATTTCTCTGCAAATAACTTCTGCAGGTGTGTTCTACTGCGGGGCACCAGCCCTCACCAAGGAACTGAGGAACTTGGCGTTAGATTTCTCCCACAAGACATCCACAAAGTTTGAGTTTCACAAGGAGAATTTTTAAGGTTACACAACACAGAAAAGACAGCTTATTTTGGAGACCAGTCTGCATGCTAATTGGATTCATTAGATGTTTATTAGTATATAGATATATACTTGTCCATATATGTATGTTCCTAACTAGTTAAGATGAGACTAATATTATATCCGTTCTCAAGTTTGAATTTATAGTACAACGTGAGTTAGGTTGGTGGTGTTACAGATAATATGTGAGTTAGTAGTCCTATATTGATTAAATTTGTGGTGTGAGTGTTACGTTATTAGGGAGGACAAATCTGGTGTGTGCGGACGTAAATATTAATATGTTTATTGTGTTATACTTATGAAATATGAATATATGGTAAATTCATATTATGTCATCAACACGAATACGACACACAATTTTTCGTGTTTGTTCTTGTTGTGATGCCGTGTTGTATTAAATTAATCAATTATACATTCAAATGCAATGTTTATATAAGAAAATATCAAAATAATAATTTGCTGATACTTAATATAGAATTGAATTTTCTAAACATTTAAATAGAGTTTTTAAAGTTATTAAAAATACTATTTTAAACGCGAACATGACACAAAACTTAGCACCGTGTTATTATTTTGTCATAGACTTTCATAAAGAAGATTTTTTAGTGTGTCCTTTTGTTGCGTAAAAAAAACATAACTTTATATGTTATAGGTAGTATGTAAAATGATATTTATATAATTACGTGTATATTTGCTAAATATATGAGGGTACATTATTTAACTAGAAATCTCTTAACTCATTAACATACATTTTTATTATCAAATATTGACATTTCTGGCATATATGCTCATTGCAGTGTAATTTTCTATATGGTAAACTTTGGCCAAAAAACTAACTTTGTTGAACTGCTTATACAATCTTTGGACCTAGCAATAAAAGTTCCATTGGCTAAATTTTTAAATATTTGATTGATATATAATTAAGTAGAAAAAATTATAGTTTATTAACTTAAATTTTATCGAGTCCTGAAAGTCGTATTGATTATGTTTGACTCTTTTTTTAGCTTACTAATTTATAAACTTATGATTGTTTATGGAATTTTTCACCAAATTATACCCCCTTCAATAAATATATACAAAAATGTCATTGGTTGGACAATAAATACGACAGTATACCTACCCACGACTTCCATTCGCGGGTGAATTTTTCACCCGAGTGTCGGGTGTAATTTTTTGTTTGACCCAGTCTCACCCGCGAATGGGCATTCGCGGGTGGAACTGTTCTTTTACATAAAAAATAAGTAAAATATATTTGTTTTATTTTATTCAATCATTATATTTTTTTGTATTACGATTATTTTAAATATATTTTTTCTCTCACATGATAATGTTTTAGAAAAAAATAAATAATGTGAGAGAAATGAAAATAATTCTAATTTTTTGTATTATGATTATTTCAAATATATTTTTTCTCTCACATGATAAATTTGTATTATGATTATTTCCATCACATGATAAGTTCACATTTTTCTAAAAAATTATCATGTGAAGGAAAAAATATATTTGAAATAATCATAATACAAACAATTATAATTATTTTCATTTATCTCACATTATTTGATATAATCATAATACAAAAAATAAAATGATTGAAAAAAACAAAATAAATATATATTCTTTTACTTCTTTTTTATTGCAAAAAAAAAAAGAGTCACCCGCGAAAGACATTCGCGAATGGGAGTCGCGGGTAGGCATACTTTCGTATTTATTTTTCAACCGAGAATATTTTGATAGATATTTATTAAATGGGGTATATTTTGGTGAAATATTCTTGTTGATGTTAACATCTCACTGCTTAGTGTGGTGGAGTAGACTCTCCAGTCTCCATTACCACTAATGGAACTCTGCGTCTTATCATTACGGGTGTCAATTCTGGACACGATTTGTGGGTGATTCTTGCGGTTGGCATGTCCACGGGTTGTGTTTGGGTCATAACCTTTGACCGTTGGTCAACCCATAGACCCGTTGAATAATTTATAATATATTATTAAATATTATATAAAAATAAAATATTACAACCCTAAACTTAGAAGGTCGTGCGGATCGTGAGTTGACTCATAAATTTGCAATGCAATTTTTTGATTGCGCGAGTTGCGCGGATTGACCCGTCGACGTGTGGGTCATGTTTGGATCATGAGAATTGACCCGTAAAAATTAATGGGTCGTATATTGGTTTAACAAATTTTGACACGAAGCATTCGTCCCGACTGTGACGAGATTTTCCACAATGGGTGCATCTCCTGTTCCTCCGGTCCATGCCTAGCCACAAGTTGATGTAGTAAACTGAATCAGCAAACAAACCGAATTAGTGAACCAAACAAGAGTTACTGAACCGAACTACCAAACTGGTACTACTGAACCAGACTACTGATCCGAGACGACTGAACCGGGACTACTGAACCGAGACTAATGAACCAGACTACTGAACCGACCAATCAAACCAGGGTTGGTTTAATACTTCAAGTCTGTCTAGCCCACGTGATCTCCAACCGAGAGTTCAGTCTGTCTCCTCCACGTGATCTTCAAGCGAGAGGATTCCTTGGATGTTCTTCAACCGAGAGCTGTCAGAGGATTCCTTCGCGTGTTGTCGGTCTTGGACGGGAGCTGCGACTATCCGCGTGCTGGAAGTGGAGCTGCACTCTATTGAAGCAGTGGAAGACCTCGAGCAGAGAACAAAGGAACGGAGCTGCACGGGAAGCTGACTGGAGCTGCATGCGGTGACTGGAAGCTGCACGGAACGCTGGCGGACTGGTGCAACGGAGCTGGTAGAGCTGGTGAAGCTGCGATCTGGACTGTACCACCGTGAGGCGGTCGGGGCGAGCTGGACTGGAGGCTCGACTGTACCGAACTGAGCTGGTGGAGCTTCACGGCGAAGACAACACATCGAGTTGGGCTGAAGCACCGACTGGGCAAGCTGGGCTGGAAGCTCGGAGCGAGCTGGACTGGAAGCTCGACTGGATGATGAGCAGAGATAACCCTAATCTCGAACTTTCTCTGATACCATGTTAAACTGAATATTGAAGCTGCATAACTTAGCATTCAATCTACTTTCATTTCACATTATACATTACATATATATATTGTTTCTAATTAACCATGACAGCAAATTAACTAACACTATATGAAGACAATTTATAGTGGACATATAATGGAGAAGACAATGTATATTTTGCTTCACGTGCTTAAAGTGGATTCCTTTGCATTGCTGTAGCACATGTTCAACAAAAGAAGCATTAGAAGTTGGTTCTTTTGCGTAGTTGATGATGTCCCCAAAAATTAAAAATTGAAAGAAACGCGGTACCTTTGGCTGGAATTGTGATTGAACGACTGGTGTTACGGATTGGAGGATTGGAGGAAGCGAGAAAGATTTGATTACAACTGAATCGAGCCTTTCTCAGTATCCATGGTGTGGGAGTGAGGAAAAAAGAAATTGGGGAAGGTTTTCGATTCTTAGCTCCTATCTCGTAAACCAACTCAGAACACATAGCAAAACTAGCTAGAGGAGGTTGGAAAATGAGAGATTCTTGGACCAAATCGGTGGGGAGGAAACTTAGCGTGACAGAGGAAATGGAGTCCAGCGTGACCTTCACCACCGAGAAAGAAGAAGGGTTGGTAATGGAGGGTAAATTTGTAATTTTAAATTTTTAAAAAATCACATGCATGCATGATGGGTTTCCGTCTGAATTAAACGAAAATTGGACGGAAATGGGGAATTTTTCATTTTGTCCAAACATTAGGACTAAAATTTAAAATTTTAAAGATTAAGGAGGAATCTCAATTTCGATCCAAACTTTAGGGGGAAAATTGACAATTAACCCATTAATATATACTAAAAAAGAATAGATAATTTACTAAGAATTGAATACGTCGAGATACAAATCCAGCCAGTATTATACAATATGTGAAGTACGTTTACTTTGCTGATATGCCACATATCATGAATTTATGGGTTCAACTGCATATATCGAAGTAAGGTTTTTCCAATTTATATACTTTTCTGCACAATTTGTTCATATTTTTGTAGTCCTTAGGTTGAAATGAAGGGTTTCTCCATGGCCATATACGCATGCTTCCCGAAGTTGTATAGCAAAGACGATATGAGTAGAAGGAGAGCTAACAACGATGCATTCGTTTGAGTCATCATGAAGATCATTTCTGCAGTCTGGAAAACTCTACAGATGGATTGCTTCACCATCTTCAACCATTTGTTGTTTGTGTTTCCAGGTTTAAGCTGTGGTTGCACCAGAGAACTAAAATCTTGATCTTGATTCAGTTGTGATGAGCGATCCTTGGATGACGGAACGACTTGGATCGAGTATCCATCAATGGGGACATCCTGCAACAAGATCGTGTAGGAATATAAGGTCTGGTCTATATATAAATAAAAAGAAAATGAATGAAGAAAGAAAAGAAAAACTGAGCCATCATAAGTTCGACTGTCTTAACAACGAATTCGGCGAATCGCGTGTTAAATCATCATGTTGATCGTTACCCAAGGCTAACATAGTTAGTCCTTCGATTACGTGCACTCGAACGAAGGATTTGGAATTGTACTTTGACGTTAATTGATCCCTGACATCTCTCTACGCTTACGTTCATCAGAAGAGCTGTCTGAAAAGCAAATGGATGTCGGAATGTCACCAGAGCAGATTGTGATGATGTATCTTCATTTCTGGAAAGATCCGAAACTCCTCATATCAACAACAACAACAAAAACACAATCATTACAGAAGAACAGTTGTTTTGTTACCCGTGGAGACGAATATTTTCTACGTATCCGCAGTAAGAGAAGAAGGTTTCCACTTCTGCATAGGTTAGGGTTGGAGAAAGATTGAGGACCTCTACCGTTAACACAGCAGACTCATGCTTAGCTTCCCACCGCATGTTTCGTTTTTTTTTTCAGTGATTCGTTTTTAAAGTAGAAACCAATCAGATATTAACAATGGCAACTAGCTAACCTGAAGATAGACTTCGATTACGGTTTTAGAATAAAGGGTCTGAAACAAAATTCTTTCTTTATTGGCGAATATAATTGAATCGTCATACACTCAATTGGTTTCTTCTGGGTCAAGTTATCTTTTGCAGAATCTGTGGAGAACTGATGTATCTGAGCTGAGGAACTGAATTTTAGGGCTCCTAATATTAAAAAGTAATAATTACATTTTATCAGAAAAATGATAAATTAAAGAATTACTCATTGTATATAAATAGTGAATTACAGAATACTGTATACGACATTTAAATATTTATAATACAGGAAACATAAAATATTTTATATTGTGTGTATGTATACAAATTGATAAGTGAAATTTAAAAAATGGGTTAAAATAAAAATAGCTTTTTTTTATGGATATTTATTTATATATTCAATTTGACGATACAAATATTTATAGACATTTTGTGTTGTTATAGTATGGAAATATTATTGTGGAAATATAACTAAAGTTTATGTATATAAAAATAATCAAATTAGTAAACGTCAATATAGTGTTTTCTTTATTTTGCTTAGATATCTATATTGGAAATATAATTAAGTTGATTAAAATATAGTTATAGTTTGATTGTTTTTTTATTGTAACTTTATATAAATAAGCTTTGGATTAGTATATATGTATAGATTCTAGATAGATGAATACATACACTAAATAAACCCTAATGAAAAGTTGCAGAGCTGTATAAACCCTAACCCCAGATGTCGAGCAACTTCATTACTTCCAAACGTAGAAGATGATGATTAAGGAAACCGAGATGCAGGGAAACCAACTGCCACTCCTACCAGATGACACCATAACAAACATTCTCAGACTCCTGTTCAGTGTAAATCTTGTTATATATTTGGTTAATTCAACCATATTAATTTTAAAAAATATATATATATATATATTAACCTTGCTCCATATAGTCGGTAAGAACAAATGATTTATATTTTGTTTTGACATCTTTTTATTTATAATTCTCTTTAGTTCTTTTCTCCTTTTATGTGATTTCACCATATTTTTCTCCTATATAATTTCACCGTATGTTATTTTTTTAATGTGTTATTATTTATACAAGGAAAAAATGTAATATAATGATAATGTGCTTAATAATAATGTCCCTTCATATTCGCCTTTAATGATAATACCTATAATTATTACGGCTTAACTAACTTTATGACAACCGTAACTCTTCTGGTTTGAGACTCTATACATATACTTCTGAGTGGATTTAATAATTATTCTCATCACTAAATCTCTCTTTATAATAATAGGTAAGAGAAGATGGTTAGTAATATACCCCAATTCTAATACCTTTGATATTAATATGAATTTGATGTTTATATACATTCATTCCTTGGTTCAGTTTTCATGCACCTGCAAGCAATGACGTTCACTGATATTCTTTGATTCTAAATTCAACAAAGCTCATCTCGATCACGCAAAACGACCCTACTGGGAAATAATTGCAATTCTTTGCTTGAGCAAGTTCGACGACTTGGGTTTTGTCAAGTTCGACAACTGCTCAAGTTTGACAAATGCTATACAAAAGAACGTTGTTGGTTTTGTCTACTCAAAAACAATAAAATTTAGCTAATTATTATGTTGTATTAAGGATTAGGGTGTGAGCTTCTCGTCACCCAGTTTTAAATTTACCTTATCTATAAAAATAATAAAAAAAGTTCGACGACTTGGCAAATTAGAGATGATCAATCATTGTGGAAGCTGCGTAATTTGCTTTGATCCGGTGGTGGAGAAATTGAAGAAGGTATATGTTGAATTTTGGTTTTGAGGGTCATGAATTCGGGTGTTACTCCGACAACTTATAAGAAAGAAAGTTCAGATTTTGCTCGATAATAAAGTCAGCCGGAAGTTATTGAAGAGTATAAATATAGTGTAATGAATATTATTAAGGGTTAATTAACTCAACCGTTACTTATGTTTGACCCATGTGATTACAAGGTTACGATCATCTTTTTTGGTGTAGCTGAAACGTTACTTAAGTTTGAAGATGTGACTGAATGGTTACTCCGTGAAGTTTCCGTCAAATCTTACCGTCTAAATGTCACGTGCAAAGTACATGACCCAATTTAAACGATTTGAAGTCAATTGAAAGTACGATTATACCCTCAACTCCCATTTCCCTCCAACCCACCCTTTCATACCTCATTTCGCACAGACTCTGTCGATTTGCAGCACTGAACCCCCTCTCCTCAGCGACATTGCGTTTCGGAAACTACATCTGCAAGTAAGTTTTCGTTTTCGATTCAATTGAACTGCAACTTCATTGGATTTTCGCATTCTACTGTGTGCTACCAGTTCGGTTTGTGTTCATCTACCCTATTATCTGCGTTAATCTTCGATTCGTTTGAAGATTACAGTTTTGTTTTTGCTGTGTGGTACAAAACGATGAAATTGCTGCAGAATATATTTCTATTTGTGTGATTGTGTGATATTTTCCTGAAATTCGTTAGTGATTGCCGACAAATTGGAACCACTTGTCCAATTGTTCCTGGAAACATGCCCATCAACAACTACAAGGGCTTCTTACGTATGACTGGATTTTGGAAGACCAAGGTAAGCACCTCCACAAACATAAGTCACCACATTCGCAAAATACACATTGTTCTTCATCTTTCAGTTACAATTCATCCTTCAGTTACAGACAAAGCTACAACTAACTTCTACTAATTCTTCGCAATTGAACTTAGAATAAAAACAACAACAACAATTACCAACACTGCAACTAACTTCCGATTGGGTCGACTTTCAAGAGCTCGGATTTTCGCAACATCCAATTGTTCTTTTAAATGTTTCTCTCTTTGTTGAAATTGCATCACTGCAATCCGACCGTAAGGACACATAGCTGGATCTTCCCAATCAAAAAATCTACAACTGGGGTTCTGTACAGACTACAACAGAAGAAACAACAAACAGGTACCTCAGAGTACAAATTAATGTTCGAAAATAAGGCATTACAGTTCAAGTTACTGCAGCAAAACGAATTAGGGTTGCCAATTAGGGTTACCCACTGTTAAATTACCTCAAAACTGGGGCATCCATGGAAACGACTTCTGTGTTCTCACCGTGACTTCGTCAGTTCTTCCATCCTTCTCCATAATTTTCGCGCTCAAACTTCTCCAACACCTAAGGAACAAATTGATTACACGTAGACAAAGTTTAGGGTAGTTTCAGAAGTTCACAATCTAAGCAGCTCACGTGACAAGCACAACACACTAGTTAACGGTGACAAATAACGGCAGTTATAAAACTGAACGGTTCAGTCACATATGGAAACATAAGTAACGGTTGAGCTCAAGTTTGAACGGTTCAGTCACATGTGCAAACATAAACAACGGTTGAGGTAATTAACCCTATTATTAATTATTACCCTTATCTGGTAGTAGGTATGAAGTATTTATTGCTAAAGGTCTTAACCTACAAGTCAATTATATTTTTATCCGATACGGTACACTATATATGGTTTGCTTTTTTATCCAATCCATATACAACTGTCGTCTGTAGCTGTAAATTATTACGTTTTGTACTCATTTCGTACATTAAATGTACTCTGTCGTTTCTGTCCACCGGTTGGACAGGTCTTTCGGGACATCGCTAGCATTTACGTCATTTAGGGAGTTGCTTCCTCGCCTAAGTAGCGATGTGTCTTCTATGTGCTCCCAAGTTTCTAGCGGTCATGGATTCAGATAGTCTCGACTTGATCCATCGAGTATCGACGTCTGATATCCATTAATCGTTCCTTACTTCCTTTACTAGACCAATCATGTAATTCAAGCGGTCGATTTTCCAAACTAAAGATTATAACTTGTCAATTTTAGAACTAAGATTATACGTACTTAGATTTGTTCAAATTCTTGTTTTTGAATTATAATGTGTGAATTTTGGATCTTAACTAATGATGAAATTTGTGAATTTCGTATGTATTTGTATTTTTTTGGGTTGTTAAAGTAAGTTCATGTGTAATCATAATAATTTGTTGATTAAGATAACAATAAGTGTTATCAGTTGTAAAAAAATAATTATTAATGACCCAACACGATTACATATACTTAAGCAATAATCAACCAAAGAAACACATAAAAGGTAATTGCATTTTCTTTGTCCAATCAAAGTGTCATTGGAGAACCTTGGGATTTGGGGTGGCAATCGTATCGTGTCGTGATTAATCGTGTCGTGTCTTAACAGGTTTCGTATCTAAATGGATAATTTCTAAACGTGTCTCAAAACATCAGACACGAACACGACACGATTAAGTAGCAGATCACACGTGACACGACACGGGACACGATTAACTTTCTTGGAAATTAAAAATCGAAAAACATAACGGATAGACACGACACGATTAACACGACACGATTAAGAACGACCTGACTGATACGAATTTACACGATTAAACACGAAACGACACGTTACACGACACGATTAACACGAAAAACATTAATTTTATATATTTTTATGAACGTGTCACGATTAGACACGACACGATTAGACACGATTAGACACTATTAGTTAACCGTGTCTTTATTCGTGTCATAGGTATACACGACACGATTAGACACGATTAGTTAATCGTGTTTTATCGTGTTTATACAGATATCCGCAGGTCTGAGTTGTTTAGACACGATTATTAATCGTGTCTAAACGTATAAGAGTTGTTTAGACACGAGATCCATTAAGGTCAAACCCATATACGTTTTAAAGCAGATCGTGTCGTTTAATCGTGTCGTGTCAAAAATTGTCACCCCTACCTGGGATTGCCATGACTTTCTCACCTAGCCTGAACTTCTTTAAGAAATAATAAGTGGTCGAACACGAGTCGACCGATTGACCCGTACAATAATTATATTTTATAAAATTTTATGATCAGTTGCATTAATAGTTGACCCAAAAAAATATATAATAATTTGTGTTCCACACAATACAAACAACAAAAATTAAATTATAGAAATGTATACACAACGTATTGGAAGAACAGGTCGTGCAGGGAAGACGGGTGTGGCCACGACGTTCTTGACTCTCAGTGATACGGATGTGTTCTATGATCTGAAACAGATGCTTGTTCAGAGCAACAGCACTGTCCCTTCGGAGCTTGCAAGGCATGAGGCGTCTAAGTTTAAGCCTGGGTCGATTCCTGACAGACCTCCAAAACGAAATGACACTATTTTTGCTCACTAGAACAGGTTAGATCTTTGGTAGGAAAGGGAACTCCTCTTAGTAATAAGTAATTGTCTTCTGCGCACGCTGATTTTGCAGTTTGTTCCTGATTTTTGATGGGAATGGATCAGTTAATCTTATTGCTATAACAACCTTTCTACACGGCTTATTCGCAGATTTTTTAGAAATAGGATGACTGATGTGGAAGGATATTCATTTGTCGCAAAACCAGCGCTGCTTTCTTCCTCAGCGCTTCATCATGAAGAATCTGCACAAGAACTCCTTCGACTCTCCGAAAACACGCTTCACTCTTATACTCTGGACTCAGTATCTTCTCAAAAATGTCCAAAGCTTTCAACTTTGCAGGTAACGACCCTTTCTCCAGTACTTGCATAATCGCAGCTATTCCATTGTTGCCAACAATGGTAGCAGTTGCACTTGATATCGTTCGAGGATCTTCTAGAACTGTCTCGAGCGCCATTAGAGAAGCTTCTTGCACTCCGTCCTCCGCATCGCCCAGTGACTGTAGAAGAGGTCTCACCGCACCCGCCTTGATGAGGCAGAAAATGTTCCTTGACGAGCAAGCATTGCCATGAACTGAGCAAATGTCTCCAGTTATCGATGAACTCGAACACCAACATGATAGTTTCATGAGGAACATTGAAAGCGGCAGCGACTGAGCAGATTGAACGGTGGCATCGGATAGAGACACAGTCCCTGATCGGGATAAATAGGTTAGGGCGGTGGCTGTTCGTTGCTTCGCTAATGAACTTCCTCGAGATAAAACACGAAGTAACGACGGATACAGTTCAAGTCCAGCAACTTGCCTTTGGAGGTCGGGCTTGGATGGGTCGGTGAACCGCAAAAGTGCAGCTAAAACATTTTCCAGTAGGGCTTTCCCAGATTCCATGTGATCCATCTCCATTACTTCTCTAATGGCTTTGACTACTTCCGATCTGCACAATATTGTGTCAACCGACACGTCATCTCTAGGCAGCTCACTGATGATGGCAGCTGCAAGCGACCCTTCTTCAATATCCGATGTGTACGACGTTAGAATATCAGACAACTTGTTAACAATTTTATCTTTATCCAGCGGAGTTGGGAGGGGGACCCCGTCAGGGTGACCCTCCGAGATGCGATATATCAATTTCATAGCCCATTTTCGAACTGAACCCTGATCTTCTATAACTCTGGAGAAGAGATGGAGAAGAGCTTTGTGGTTCGATCGCATCGAGTTTCGAGCCGCCTCAGATTTATCAGCAAGTTCAACCAAAACTTCTAAAAATCGTACCTTGTTTTGGTGTGTCTCGCAGTACTGCAAAAATAGACCGATATTGTGTTCAGATTGAAGCTCGTTGAGTCCTTGGAATGCCTCGAAGTGTTGAGCCCTGCTGGATCGCACCAGAATGGCGAGGATTTCAGCGGCTTCATCTACAAGTGGGTCGGAGCGGGCATAGAATAAGAGGGGGAGTAGGAGTGGGATCGTCATTAAGTCAGCTAGGAGCAATGTGACCAACTCAGGGTATGCCGTGAGCTTCTTGGTGGCCTTGAGACATGCGGATCTTGACGCGGGAGAGTTGGAAGAAAGCATTTGGATGAGATTATGCATGAATTGTTCGTTGTTCAATTCATGCACACCGGTTTCCTTCAGCTGCATTTGGACTAAGGCTGCAGCCATTAGCAACCGAGTTTCTGAAGGAGCTGCAAAATGATGAATATGAACAATTACATACCCGTTCACAAATTGAAGATGATTTTTGCCTTCTTTAAACAGAATCTGTCAAATTTGATGAATTTTGGTGTTTGCATTTCGTTTGAAGTTCGGTATACAATGTAATAATGAATACCTTCTCTCTCTTTTTTACCTTGATTGAATCGTGAAACGAATGGTTGGAGGTATCCAGATTCGGCCATTTTAACGACAAAATGGGTATTGAAAGAGAGATTCTGCAATATTCCATGAGCTTTTTCTGCAGAATCCCTGCTGCCGTGGTTCAGTATCGAGACTAGAAGCGGAATGCTGTTGAGGGTGTTCCCGATTTCCTCGGCAATTGTGTCTACTGAAGATAACTCCAACAGCAACAGCGCAGCAGCATCAACTTCGCTGCCACCTTTATAGAGTTGTTTCATGATTAGACGAATAGCCCCCACTTCAACAATAGCTTGCTGCACAAGAAAAGTGTAAAAACTTTAGCGACATGAATATCCGTTGCTATAAGTCTGTAGATTCAGACATAGGCAGTATTAACGATAAAATTCTAGCGGCAATGCAGTATTGATGGGCGATGATAGGCTTGTTCATAAACCGATTCGGGGTTGAACCAGTTTAGAACTAAACTGGTCTGATTTGTAAAAAAATAGTATTTTTTCTGTTTCTAAAAAAATTGGTCTGATTTATGGAAAAAAGAATTGGTTTGGTTTGACCGATTCAGGACCGGTTCTAACTGTTCTGGTCTGGTTTGTTAATAACAATTTTGGTTCGGAAATAATTCGGTTCAAATCGAACCTAAACTGGCTGAAAATCCTGTCCAACACACTGAACCGGCTGAAAAAACACTGAACCGACTGAAAAATACACTGAACCGGATGAAAAACACACTGAACCGATTGAAAATCTGCTCCACAACCAATTGAAATCATGTCCAACATCAACATACGAGAGTCCAATATATCTCTAGGTTTGGTTTATTGAAGACATCTCTAAGTTTGGTTTAATTTCAGACCGGTTTGGTAAATTTTGCTTCAAACCGGTTCTACAATTATATAGGTTTAAAGTGGTTTGATTTAAATTTAAGTATAAACCAGTATAAAAAACGAGTCGAATCGAACCGATTCGAACTGGATTTTTGGTACTATTTTGAACTGGTCTATTTGAAGCCTAAAACACTGGTTTGATTTTAGAACTATTTCGGCCGAACCAGTTCGAACCAAATCAGTTCATCCGAAGTTAATTTGAACAAGCCTAGGCATTGACGAGTAATACCCTAAGTATTAATTGGCCAAAAAAAAAATACCCTAAGTATTAGCATTATGATTTAGATTTTCTGCGACACTATTTCTGTGGCTAAACATCCCTTTTTCCAGCAGAGGAACCTGAAATAGAAATGGATCTTTGTTTGTTCTTTTCATTACCTTGTGATCTTCACAATGTCTAGTAACAGCAACAAGGCATCTTAGTACAGCCGAGACACTTCCTGATCCATCCTTCAGCAGTCCCACCAATCTCGGGACGTGGTTTTGCTCTGCAAATTTAGCTGCATATGAAGAAATCTCCATTAGAGACTGCATCTCTTCTAGAGCTCTACTCTGCACGAGCTCGTCACCCGAATTGATCCCTCGTTCTGCAGATCGGAATCTCAAGTCCATATCTCTTTGCCTCCATTCTTCAATGGAGCCTCGAAGCGCTAAATTCGGAGTCATATCGGTCGATTGAAGCTCCTCCTTACAGACCGGACATGTTTTGTCTCCCTTCTCCAGCCGCTTCTCAATGGCTTCCCTCTCGAAGCTGTGTCCGCAGACTATGGCGACTGGATCTTTCATCATTTCGTTAGAAACTGGACAGATGAACGAACCGATCGGATAGTGCCGGTGGGACTCTTCGAGATTTTCATCCCTCGGCTGCTCGACAATCTCGAGAAGCTGCATCAATTGCGATAGCTGAAGCACCTCAGCCCGTTTCTTCTCTGCCTCCATCTCAACTTTCTCCTTCTTCAGAATCTCCACCTCGTTGCGGACTAAATCCACGCTAGAACTCGCTCCAACTGCCGCAGCAATCTTCTCTAGAAGCTTCACAGCATTATTGCGGTTCCTCGCACTCCAATTCATCGAGCTCTCGATCTCCGTTGCGATTGCTTCTGTCGCTATAGACGATCGAAACTCGATTGATCTCAGTTCTTCAACAAGTTTCTTCACATCGAGACTGATCCCGAGATTCATCAGCTGTAGCGACGAGATTGTGTCTGCGATCTCTTTCACTAGATCTTGCATCTTGCCGAGGACCGAGCCTGAGTGAAGTAAGATACGGATCCGACTTCCTGATTTACAGTCTTCAATGATGTTTCTGCCTTGCTCCATAAGAAAACTCAGCTTCTGCAGTGTATGTGCGGCCGGTGCAGCTTCGAGCTTTTCCATGTCCAAGGCTTGGAGGAGGATGGTTAACTGAGAGATGCTTCTGGAGAATTCCTGGAATCTGTTTTTCTCAAGCACGACATCTCTGGTTTCATTTGCGAGCTTCTTCGTCTGCAATGTCAGATTCATAAAGAGTTCCTGCAGCAGCGCGATCCCGACATCCTCGGCTTCGATGTTGAAGTTCATAGGTCTCGTTGTTAAATCTCGAGTATTATCGATTCAATGGATTAAGGAAGAAGATGAAGTAGAAGTAGCAGTGGTGGATTTTGAACGTAAATCTGGGTTTGTCTATGTTATTGGAGAGCATTGAGTCAAAGGGGGAAATGAGGAAGTCTTTTCATTGAAGGACTTGTGTTCTTGCTTTGAAGTTTCTTCTGAACGACGACTACCTAATCCGCGTGACGATGTATATGGTCAAATCTGTTACTTTCCTTCTAATATATATAATTGGTAGTATCTAATATATATTAATTTGACTACAACCTCTATAAGTAAGATATATAAAGTTTTGTCATGCTTAGTTGTCAAAAACAAAGATTTTTTTTATTGATTGATGAATAATTTTTGTAATAGTCGATGACGTGAATTCATCCCTGTCCCTTGCTTCCCTCCTCCGTTTGCTGGCTAGGATGATGCCGCCGGAGCTCCAATCTCGCTCCTTGCGGCCCTATATATCCGCTTCCCTCAGCGCACCTACCTTCTCTTCCTTCAACCGTGGCTCTCCATCACCGTATTCCCCCTCCCAAAACCGTAGCCCAAGCTCTGGTAGCTTCAAACTGGCTCTGATGCCGATTACCCCTCCTCCAGATCATATAGGGGGTCTTCGTCTCGGTTCTCTCCCACCGCCTTCTCTCACAACGCTCGGATTGTCATCTCTTTGGTGCCATGTGCTGCATTCCTCCTCGGCGGGGCTCCGGTGATCGCCACCTTGACGCTTGACCTAATGGTGGCGCACATCCTCGATTCTATGAATTTTAAGTCCGGTGCATTCTTCGGCGTGTGGTTCTCTCATAGCTGCTCAGATCACTTTCTTCTTTAGCTCATCTCTGATCACTACCTTCAATTCCGTTCCTCTTGCCTTCCTTGCGGCGTTTCTGTGCGCGCATACTAATTTCCTATTCGGGACATGGGCGTCCCTACAGTTCAAGTGGATCCAACTGGAGAGCCCGTCGATAGTGCTTGCCCTCGAACGGCTTCTGTTCGCTTGTGTCCCATTTGCAGCATCTTCATTGTTCACCTGGGCCACAGTCTTTGCTGTTGGAATGCAGAATGCTTCGTATTACCCCATGGCATTCAACTGCGTTTTCTATTGGCTATATTCAGTCCCCAGGATCTCCTCTTTCAAAACTAAGCAGGAGTTGAAATATCACGGTGGAGAGGTTCCTGAGGATAATTTTAATCTTGGATCGCTGGAAAGCTGCATCCACACCCTCAATTTGCTCTTTTTCCCTCTGATGTTTCATATTGCGTCTCATTACTCCGTGGTTTTAGCGTCAGCTGCTTCGATCAGTGACTTGTTCTTGCTCTTCTTCATTCCGTTCTTGTTTCAACTGTATGCATCAACTCGTGGAGCACTCTGGTGGGTAACCAAGAGCCCACATCAGATTCAGAGCATCCGTGTGGTGAATGGTGCTGTTGCTTTGGTGGTAGTCGTAATTTACCTGGAGGTTAGGGTTGTTTTCCATTCTTTTGGAAAGTGTATTCAAGTGCCACCGCCATTAAACTATCTACTTGTGACGACTACGATGTTTGGTGGAGCTGCTGGTGCTGGCGCATGTGTTCTCGGAATGGTTTCTGATGCTGTAGGTTCTCTTGCTTTCAGTGCTCTTGCTGAGGTTGTCAGTGCTGCTGGAGCAATTGTGATTGGATTTCCCATATTGGTATGCTATTCAATAGACTTGTTGCTTTCTCTTCTAGACCCCTTTTTAGTTGATTTTTGGCGATTGTCAGAGTTGCATACAGTTAGGAAGTACAGATATTAGACAGTTAATGGTGTAGAAGAATGCTTTTTTTACTTTCTCATGTTGAATTCACAGAGGGGAGACCCTGCTTATATATTTTTCTGATGATTTGGTTTCTCATATGCCTAGCTTCAGAATTAGCATTAAGAATAATATATTTTTGGTTAATCCTGAGTTAAAGGATGTCTGGAAAGGTCATTAGCATCCTTTGGGTTGCCATTTCTAACATAAAAAATCGAGCTCCACCCTAAGGTAGTGTAAATGTTTACCCCTTGGTCTTAGCATGGCGTCGATGAAGATTAGTCTATTTTCAGATGAATTATCCTACAAGACTTTCTTCTTAGTTTGTAGCTTGTCAGGAAAGTTTGAGGTACAGATTGCATGATATTGCCTAATGCCTGGATTTGTTTATCATAGAAATATTAGCTAGTGACTGGGTTCTTCATAACATCATTACTTGTTACATATGTTAGGCTTAGGCACTTCAACATCACTTGTGCTGCATGGACTGCTACATTTATACTTTTTGCATGTTTCTGGTTTTGTGCAAGTCTGAACTACAGAGTACAGACCTGTTTATGTATGTCAGTGACCAGTTTGATGTTTTAGTGCTTTATTCCTAATGAGTAGAAAAGTCTTCCCCAAATCCTAGATTCTTGCTTCTCGCGGATATCCTTTTATTCTCATTGTTGTTGATTATTGAATTCTATAAAATGCTGAGAAGTTGTATAGCACCATATTACTTGTAAAAGATCCAAGAATCTCTATAGCTAGATCCCCAGGATACATGAAGCAATGTCATAATCTTTTTGTGATGCGAGTGATGAGCGCCTTTTCTGTACAATCTCTTGCCATTAGGTAGTATGCATGTTCTCCCATTCCTTTTCCCATGTTAGAGGAAATGCATTCAAATATTATAGATAATATAGTCTTCAGGACAGTGTTCATTCGACCTGGATTAGATGTTTATACTTTACTTGCTCAAAATATGTATTAACCAGCTCTTTCTTTGTCTCCCTTGTCCTTCTTTTTGTAGTTTCTTCCTCTGCCAGCAGTTGCAGGCTTCTAGTTTGCACGTTTTTTAACAAGGAAGAGCTTGCCATCGTATTTTGCGTTTGTAGTGCTTGGGAGCTTGATGGTTGCTTGGTTTGTGATGCATAACTTCTGGGATCTGAATATTTGGATGGCAGGCATGTTGCTAAAATCATTCTGTAAACTCATAGTTGCAAGTGTTATCCTGGCATTGACAGTCCCTGGTTTGGCTCTTCTACCTACCATCAAAGCTTCATTTTTTGACTGAAGCTGGTTTAATCGCTCATGCATTGCTGCTGTGCCTTATTGAGAATCGTTTTTTCACTTACTCAAGCATATACTATTACGGTTTTGAGAATGATGTTATGTATACAAGCTACACGGTTATCTTAACTGCTTTTGTTGGCTTGGCTATGGTGAGAAAATTATCCGCGGATCATCGAGTTGGACCCAAAGGAGTTTGGATACTAAGTTGCTTGTACACTTCAAAGCTGGCGATGCTGGTCATTGACTCTAAATCTATAGTCTGGATTTCCGCTATTCTACTATTGGCCATTTCTCCTCCTCTTTTGCTTTACAAGTAACAATACAGCTCTAAACTTTGAAGTTCTAGATTAATCCCTATTGAGTTCAAGATTGTAAATTCTCTTGCCTTATTTTTTTTCAGGGATCGATCAAGAACTTAATCAAAAATGAAACCTTGGCAAGGTTATGCACATGCCGGTGTAGTTACTTTATCAGTTTGGTTTTGCCGTGAAACAATCTTTGAAGCTCTGCAATGGTGGAACGGAAGATCTCCATCTGACGGTTTACTTTTAGGCTTCCTTATTGTTTTGACCTGATTGGGCTGCATTCCTATAATGGCAGTTCACTTTACTCAGGTCCTGGTATGTATTTCTGCTCTCTTTACTTATTGAATCCCTTTAAAAGGTTTTCTCTTTCTCGGTTCATGGGGGAGTGAAATTTTATGGATCATGTCAACTGTGCTTAGAACCCCGTGCTTCTAGAACTGAAAACCATGTAGAGTTAAGCGATTAAGATTATTCTCCTCTGGTTGATGACTTTCTATGTTTTTCATTGCAACTTATAGATGTTCCAACTCTTCGATATAATAATTTGATTTTTTTATCAAATGCAGACTGCTAAGATATGGCTGGTTCTTGTAGTGGCAACTGGTCTGCTGTTCATCTTGATGCAGCCCCCAATCCCAGTATCATGGACATATCGCCCCGACATAATCAGATCCGCCCGTCAATCTTCAGATGATATTTCAATTTACAGGTTCGTGGCAACAAAACCCACATGGCGATCATGGTTGCTCATTGCAGCTATCCTGCCGACTCTTGCTGCTGTCACATCCATCCGATCCATCAAGTACATCGTTGAGTTAAGAACATTTTATTCTGTAGCCATAGGTATAGCTCTCGGCATTTACATATCAGCAGAGTACTTCCTTCAAGCATCCGTCTTACATCTCCTGATTGTAGTCACCATGGTCTGCACCTCCGTATTTGTCGTGTTCACCCATTTTCCCTCCGCCTCGAGCACGATGCTCCTTCCATGGGTATTTGCACTGCTTGTGGCTCTCGTCCCTGTGACATACCTATTAGAGGGTCAGATGAGGATCAAAAACATGGTAGAAAACGATGTTTTTGTTATGCTTCACTCACCTCACCGGAAATCACACAAAACGATTTTAAAGTGGTTCGGCAAATTGCCTACGTCCACTGGAGTTTCTTTGATAGAATTTGTTGCAAGATTTTCAAAACCTTACAAATTCTCTCAATCTCTCACTCTTCTACTCTCCACCTTGCACCCCACCTTATGCAGATCAGAAATCTCCTTTTATAGGAGGAGTTTTCTTCAACATTATGCAAAACGTGGGCTGCTTCTTGCATGAAAGTGGGCTGCTACTTTGGAGAAAGGTGGTGGAGAAAATGGGCGGCTGATTTTTTCCACGAGGGCTGCTTCTCCTTGTCTTCTTGGGTGGCTACTTTCAACAATCACCCCCTCCACCCAAGTGTTCCATACCAAACTGTTTGCAAATGTATTCATTCTTCAAATAAATCCACATCTTGCTTTGACATGAGAGATTTCTGCTATCGAACATGCTCCAATGCACCTGACGGTGCTCAGTAGTGTATAACACTGATAAAGTCCAAACAATGTTGGAACTTGATTCCTGTGACGGCCTTCGTCAACATATCTGCTGGATTATCTTCAGTGTCAATCTTCTGAAGTTTGATGTCACATTCTTCTAATATTTCACGTATAAAGTGAAATCGAACATCTTAGGCTTTAGTACTGGTGTAAAAGGGTATAGACTCTGGTGTATAGAGTCCAAAAAGGTAATAATTAGTAAAGATGTTACATTCAATGAATCTGAGATGTTTAAGTCACATAAGCATAAAGATTCTGGTGAAGGCAGCAGTGATGGTGAAACATCAGAAAATTCGCAGAAGGTGGAGTTTATTACTTCACAGAAGTTGGAAAAGTATAGACAAGATGAATCAGTCACAGTACTTCCATGTCAACCCGAATCGATAGCAACCAACAGACCGAGGCGAGAGACACGTGTACCAACACGTTATGCAGACTATGTGACATATGCATTACCAGTTGAAGGGGGTGAGATCCCAACCACTTACAAAGAAGCTGTACAGTCCAGTGAACAAGTTGAATGGACAAAGGCAATGAATGAAGAGATGCAGTCTCTTCATCAGAACCAGACTTGAGACCTTGTGCCGCTTCCAAAAGGAAAGAAGGTAATTGGCTGTAAGTGGATCTTCAATCAGAAAGATGATCAAGCTGCTAAAAACGGAGTGCGATACAAAGCTAGGTTGGTAGCCAAGGGCTACACTCAAATAGAGGGAATATACTACAATGAGGTATTCTCTCCTGTTGTTAAACATTTATCCATTCAAATATTACTAGCTTTGGTTTCACAGTATGATCTTGAGTTAGCACAACTTGATGTAAAGACGGCTTTCTTACATGGTGATCTGGAAGAGGAGATTTATCTGTCTCAACCAGAAGGATTTAAAGAAGCTAGCAAAGAAAATTGAGTATGCAGTCTGAAGAAGTCTCTCTATGGCTTGAAGCAGTCACCTCGGCAATGGTATAAGCGGTTTGACCGTTTTATGATGGGTCTGAAATATACTCGTTGCCAATACGATCATTGTGTGTATTTCAGAAAATTTGCAGATGGTTCTTTCATTTATTTACTTTTATATGTAGATGATATGTTGATTGCATGTAAAAGTAAGGTGTAGATAGATCGTTTAAAAACTCAGTTAAGTAATGAGTTTGAAATGAAAGATCTAGGAGAAGCACAAAGAATACTGGGGATGGAGATCAACGGAGACAGGGTGAAATGAGCAGTTCACCATACTCAGAATTAGTATCTGAAGAGAATACTCAGAATTAGTATCTGAAGAGAATACTGTTAAAAACTCAGTTAAGTAATGAGTTTGAAATGAAAGATCTAGGAGAAGCACGAAGAATACTGGGGATGGAGATCAACAGAGACATGGTGAAATGAACAGTTCACCATACTCAGAAGTAGTATCTGAAGAGAATACTGCAACGCTTCAACATCGACTCGAAGACGAAGTCGGTGAGTACTCCTATGGCCTCATATTTCAAGATCAGTGCATTGCAGTCTCCTAAAACTGATGAAGAGCGGGACTACATGAGGAATGTCCCATATGCAACTGTTGTTGGAAGCTTAATGTATACTATGGTGTGTACACGGCCTGATATCTCCCAGGCCGTTAGCTTAGTTAGTCGCTATATGCATAATCCAGGAAAGGTCCATTGGCATGCGGCTAAGTGGATTCTACGGTATATTGATGGGACCATAGATGTTGGTTTAAGGTTCGATAAGAGTGTAGATAGTCTAGTAACTGGATATGTTGACTCATACTATGCATGTGATCTTGACAAACGTCGATCGACAACTGATTATGTGTTCACTATGGCTGGAGGACCAGTTAGTTGGCGATTAACTTTGTAGTCCACAATTGCACTATCATCAACTGAGGCTGTAACAGAAGCCGTGAAAGAAGCTATCTGGTTATAGGGATTGGTAACATAATTGAGTTTTGAGCAGCAAGAGGTTACCGTTTACTGTGACAGTCAAAGTGCAATCCATTTGGCCAAGAATCAAGTTTATCACTCTCGAACAAAACATATAGATGTTCGATTTCACTTTGTACGTGAAATATTACAAGAAGGTGACATCAAAATATAGAAGATTGACACTGAAGACAATCCAGCAGATATGTTGACGAAGGTCGTCACAGGAATCAAGTTCCAACATTGTTTGGACTTGATTAGTGTTATACACTGCTGAGCACCGTCAGATGCATTGGAGCATGGTCGATAGCAGAAATCTCTCATGTCAAAGCAAGAGGTGGATTCATTTGAAGAATGAATACATTTGCAAACAGTCTGGTATGACACACTTGGGTGGAAGGGGTGATTGTTGAAAAACAGTCACCCAAGGCCAAGAAGAGCAGCCCACGTTTCTTCATTGTCAAGGCACTCACTTTCTCCACCAACTGTCACCAAAGTAGCAACCCACTTTCATGCAAGGAGCAACCCACGTTTTGCATGATGTTGAAGAGAACTCCTCCTATAAAAGGAGAGTTCTGATCTGCATATGGAAGGTGTGCAAGGTGGAGAGTAGAAGAGTGAGAAATTGAGTGAATTTGTAAGGCTTTGGAAATGTTGCAACAAATTCTATCAAAGAAGCTCAAGTGAACGTAGGCAATTTGCCGAACCACTTTAAAATCGTTTTGTGTGATTTCCGGTGAGGTGAGTGAAGTATAACACAGATTTCATCTAGCTGTCCGCACGACTTCTTCATACACGGTATCTAGATTTGTCTACAAACTTGCTGGAAAAAAATAGGTGTGTTTTTATGGGTTCCTTTTTTATAGGATTGTTTCGATTTAGGTTCCTTACATATATATATTTTGTATATCTCGTCTTATTTTTAAACTATTAGATTAGATAGATGTTTATTCCTTAGTGATAGAATATATCTCTACTTAATAAATGTATTTTATAGATAATATCTTCACATATGCATATCTTATCTTTATAGATAATATCTCATCTTTTAATAAGTGGATTATGTAAGGAGTTGTTACCCTAATTACGAATTCCATGCATCGTGATAGAGATAGGAATACGAGGGCTTTTGTCGTTAAGCCATGAGCTAGGGAAGGCCTTATGTGTTTGCCTTTTGTCTGAGGTTGCCTAGTATTCAACACGTTCTTACGAACAAAAGTTTGAATTCCTTTAAAAATGTCATCGTAAAATGAATTTTTAACATTTACACTTTCTACCACGAAAAAGCACCACACTAGCAAGCTATGTTTATCTACTACATAAATGAAACTAACTAGAGATTGATTTTTGACTTTCGGACTAACTCTATCGCACGATAGATAAAAAAATTATATATATATATATATATATATACACACTCCGAGTAATGCGTATGTTCATATTTTGTAATATTTTTTTGTATATTTTTTTTAGGGTTAAATATTAAGGAGGTACCTAAACTTTTGACGTTTTCAACTTGGACGAAGGTGCAAATAGCTACCTCCGTCCAATTTCTGACCAATTTTCGACGAAATTTTGTCAACATTTGACGGTAAATTGGACGGAGCCCGGAGGTAGCTATTTGCACCTTTGTCCAAGTTGAGGTAGCTCGTTTTGAATTTTTAAAATTCGGGTAGCTCGTTGTAAAACGTCCAAAGTTCAGGTAACTCCTTGTTGTAGAGGTAAATAAAAGTCACTATTTAACACTGAAGAAAAAAGGTTTATTTTCATAGATGAATCAAAGTGGAATTTACAGTGGAGTATACTGCAGTAAAACAAACAAAGAAGTAAAGAACATGTGGGTATAACACATCACTCTAAACCCTAAATATGTGAGACTAAATTTTATATTAAAAAAAAATGAAAGAAACCTATATATGAAAATCGAAACTCCGTTTCAGCAACACGAGTGTGGTGTATCTCTGTAAATGGTTTCCTTTCTGCAGATGCTAATGGAAATTCCGATGTCCGATGACGATCCAACCGTAGAGTAAGCTCAGCATCACGATCCACGGTGCTAATGGCATGGCCCTCACTGAACTACTGCTACTGGGGTTGTCCTTTCCAGCAGCGACCGATACGGTGTTTCCCGTGTTTGTTGTTGTCGAGACATTAACGGACATTGAACCTATAAATCAAGAGAATCGTGTTTGGTCACCAGCTTTGTGTTTTTATGCTTTACTTGAGGGACAACAAACGTTGACTTGGCTAAAACGGATCGATCGACAAACAAACTTACAGTCATAGCTCGTCCATCCGATCCGTTCACCAGCTAAATCGTAGACAATGATTTTGTCTTTCAGAACAAGATCTGCAGGAAATGTGAGGCAAATTACACCAAAAAAACATAGATTCCGTGTCTTGCCCACAAGCTAAGGATGTTTTTTTGGTCTTAAATTCTCAGGAGTTCGTACCGCCTAAAATCGTCATTCCTCCCTTAATTTCACCGAAGCCAATGCACCACACCTTTATACCCGACTGCAAAACATGGTTCAGCAACAGTTAGTTTTTGTTGGTAGGTCGCCGATAAGTGGGAGCACATTTACATAAGCTCAGTTGTGTATCTGGCCTTAAAACCTATCCCTCTATATATCAGTATATATAGGGGTACTCGGGGTTTAGAAAACATGATGATGACAGTGATGCTCTGCCGCCCTACAATTTAGACAGATGTCAGTAGCTGTGGTATTATAGGTCATTGCCCGTCAAACCGTGGCGTGTCCTCCCGTCGGACAGACCGTGATCCCAACCTCAGGCAGATCCGCTTCCACTTCCGCTAAGGCAATCGTTCAGGGAAGTAACTTAATTATGTGTTATGTTGTACCTTAATTGTGTGTTATGTTTATCGTACCTTGGTTTCTTGCTCTAGAAGATAGTCATTTGCCCCTAATGTCATGTTTGCGCCCTCGAAAGAGAATGTAATTTGTGGAAAAACATCGGAGACGCTGTCGTGATTCAAACCTTTGTTGTTATATAGCAAAACTACGCATTCAAGAAGAAAAGATAAAGAAAAACAGTCCAATTTCAAGAAACCGAACCTCGAACTTAAGTCAATTAAGTAACAATACATCGATTCGACGGGAACTCTTTGTGATTTCGAAACTGCAATACTGTCAATCTGCAACAAAAGAGAAGAAGAAAACGACAGACAAAATTAAGTTTTTTTTCTTTCAATATGTGTTGAAGAACTTCATCATATCTTTTAGTTATCGGGAAAGAATATAAGAGAAGTTACGGCATTCATAAAAGTGCCATAGGCTCCTTCTGCGAGGTAAGCTAGAGTGGTTCCTGAATCGACGATCGTCCCTCCGTTGGTTGACGTGGCAAACACTGATGAATCAATCCCCAAGTTCTTGCCGTCGACTGATATGCTTTGAAGGTTCAAATTGTAATGAGACCTACAAGATTCTTAGATTAAAAATTCGTTTTTAAAATGTTTTCATATATAAAGTTCTGTTTTACCAACGTACTGTTCTTTAACGAGGGGACTATACACCATGCCAGGTTCCACGATTTCGCCGAGAACCAAGATTCCGCCGCCGTTACTGTCTCCTCTTAAGCAGTGGGAGAACACGTTGGGGATCACTTTTTGGGACGCAAGTTGGGAAATTATCGAAAAACTGGACTGCCCGAGTCCGAGGATCCCATCAACGGCACTGGTTGTTTCAGTCAATTGGCCGCTCACGGATGTGCTACACCTGTTGCCGATACTTGATCATTAGTGTCTGGCAGACTCATATATAAATTTAAAAAACGCACATATATATCTTATATTTTCTCATACAATTGAAGCATACCCGAAGATGATCGGAGCAGAAGAATTCCCAGTCCCGGAACTTGCTAGGACGGTGTCTAAATGTAAAGTGTCAGAGACGTAATAGCCCTGAGAGACGCTGCCGTCGCCGTACTGGAAGTTATAGCTGCAGAGGTTGGTCTGAGTAGAGCAGACGGCGTCCGATGATTGTATCCCTTGGTTGCACTTCTCGTCGGAGCACAAGACTTTCGAAGACGTGGATGAGCTGCCAGGATTGAAGGAATTCAACGGAATCTGTCACAAAGGAATCAAATTTCAATAAATTTGAAGCAAAAACAAGTCGAAAATAGAGTCTTTGAATGGAAATTTGATTACTTGGAGGTCGGTCTTCTGTGGGCAGCCACTGCAGGGGCTGCAACTGATCCACAATGCGTCGCTTCCGGTGTCGATTTGGACATAGAAGTCCTTCGAAGGATTACCCAGTTGCAGTTTCGTATAATAAAGCCTAGATTCAGAAACCAAACAGAAATCTGGTCGGAAAAACAGAGGAAGACAAATTATTTTATAGCAGGTAATGAGTTTGAAACGTACCCAGCAGCGAAGGGATCATATGTGCCGCCAACTGGGAAATTGACCACCACATCGGAGGACGCCAGCATGCGGCGGTGCCTGGATCTATCCCTGGACATCAGCTCATTCAAGCTCACCCCCCTCGTTGGAATCGACCTCTCTAACGTCAGAGTCGTCGGAAAAGCCATTGCTGCAGCCAAAGTCAACGCTACCACCGCAACAACGAGTTCAGCACCAGAAATCAACGCCATCGCTCTATACGCAGAAAAAAAATTGATTTTTCGATAGAGAAGAAGCTGATGATGTAGAAGAAGAAGAATTTGACTACGTAACGTTTTTTAGGACTGCGTTCACATTATTTTTGACATTGGCGTTTGAGTTCTTATATAGTTATATTATATGTTTGTCGACTCAGATGATGACGACAGCAATGGCCGGCAGGCCGAGCTTCTTGAATATCTGTCGTCTTTGGTGACTTCCGTGGGGTGCATACGGTTGTTCATCGTGCTTTATCGTCATCTTCCTCGTCCGTTGTTAACTATGTACTCTCCTTGTTTTCGACAACATAATCTTAATAGATTATCTTATTTTAAACATAATCTTTTTAGCGATCACGTAAGTTACATATACACAGAAAAATCTACAAAATTTTAAGAAAAAAAAAATGTGAAAGAGGAAAATACTCCGAATAGATTGCAACTATAAATGATGCTCTACTTTTGTATTATTATTATTTTTAACTATTTACCATGAATTGTTTATTCATATCAAAAGAAGTATTAAATTAACCTTTACTAATTATTATTATTATTTTTAATATCAATTTACTAAATAGAAATGTAGAACAACAAATATCTAATATATATTAAAGAGAATTATGAAAAGTCAGTTCTTTACGTAAAAGTTATAAAGTGTGGTGAAAAATTCATAACCATGGTTATAACCGTTATTTTTTTATATGGTTAACCGTACCATTATGGTGTAGTGTTGTTGTTTTAATAAATTTTCTACCGTAATGGTTATGGTTATGTTATTTTAGTCATACTCATGGTTCTAACATGGTTATTATATAAATATAATAATAATTTAATATTAATGTATAATTTATTAAATACAATAACCATATCCATGGTTCTAGCATACGTAGAATTTTCACTTTTAGATTTAACGAATCTATAATTCCAGAGTGAACTGTAATTGAATGATGTAAATGTTAAATAATATTATTGTTAATTTTGAATGATGCTAATGTTGAATATTTTTGCTGATTGTGAGTTTGTGACATAACTTTATGTATTTATTAAGATAACATTTATAATGTTCCATTACATTTCACATGGTGGTAATAAATATGGTATACGGTTAAAACCGTGGTTAATAACCATGGTTATGAACATGTTTATTGTATTGAATATTATACACGTAATGATTATGGTATGTATGCAATTTAAAAATACGGTATGATTATGATATTTGACATACCCACACCATACCCTAACAATGGGAAAATACTTATTAATAAATGAATTACATATGTTATTCGTAAACTATAATATTATTGGCCCGACTTAATTAGTGGCAATACAATTTTTCCGTTCGAAATCAATGGAAAATTAATAATTTTTCATACAGATAAATTGAATTAGCAATTTGATTAAAAAAATAAAAATAAAAATGATCCAATCCATTAAATTTCGTCTAGTAACTTGTAAGTAACCTTATACGTAATAATTAACATTTATTGCCAAGTTATTAAAAAACAATAGATAGAGGACCTAAACATGTCGTTGTCTTCGTCGTTGACCAACCTGTTTCGGCCAAACGCGTCGATCAGTTCTGAATCAGAAAATGTAAGACGAAACTTCTTATGAACATTGACAGACCATCCATTCTTTTTGTTTGTTGACCAATACAACAGAACAGACAATCCAAATTCCAATTAAACAAAGTAGTCTGGTTTGGTAAGGCAAGACGTAGGTTTGACCGTTTACCTGGCTCATGTCCCCGCGTGATACAACACAAATTAAAGTATTAAACGCATGTGCACTATCATGTTGTTACTGTTTCATCATTAAATTCAGAATCAGAATCTGCTTTACTTAATCGATAGAATGACACTAATCTATGTTGAAGTATTTGTTAAAATACAAGCTTAGGGACCTATTTGTATGTAATTGTAATATTGAGGATTTAGTTTTAGTTTAGGGGTAATTTAGTTTTTTTGGCATTTCTTTTGTACTTAGATGTAATTACCGATTCTTGGTTTGCTATTTAAAGCAGTCAACCCTAGCAATGAAATCACAACTTTCGATTTCCATTCTCTGTCTTCCTGACGTCTTCATTCTCATCTTCTCTGAGACCTTGCCTCTTCAGTTTCCTCTCGAAACTTCACATGGTATCAGAGCTACGAGTGCTCTGACGCACCTCTTTAGATTCTGGAAAAACGATTCCTCTTCATCGGTATGCTGTTGTTATCTTTGCTTAGTCTTGTTAAATTCGTTTTACATGGTTCATCCTCATATTTGTTTCAGTTCTTATTCTTATGTTTTAAATTGTACATATTTGTACAGAAACATGCTGTATCTGCAAGTTTTTCTCGTCTGTTTCATGGATCTCTTCCATGTCGACTGAAATATTGTTACGCATGCGTTATTTTCTTGTAGATCTGCATGTTTCTGGTGCAAATATACGTGACTTCTCTTGATCTGGTTGTGAATGAGTGAAACTTGTCTTTTATTGCATTATGTTTACAAATCTGGATGTTTCTGTGTAGATCTGTAAATTCTTGACTTGTGTTTACTATTTTTCTTTCGCACATGCATACGTGAACTCCTTTCGCTGTGTCGTTCTCTTCTTCATCTAGTCACTGTGTATATCTGACATAACCTTGGTGTTCTTTTCCTCGTAAGATCTTGTTATGCTTGTGTATGTCTCAGATTTTTTTCTTGTATTATTTTCTCAGATCTAGACCAGTTTATTACAGATTTGCGAACTCCTGTCATCGATCTATACATACATGAAACTGTTAAACATATCATCTCTTCTTTCTCTTGCTGGGTTTTGTTATATACATCTTGAATGATACACGTTACTGAACCTTAAATCTGAACAACATCAGTTTATCTTTGTAAATGCAAAGTGGTAATCAAGATTCAACATGCATATCCTGTTTGAATTGCATGATTCGTTGCTGCCTTTTTTAGTAATCTTGTATTTGTGATTAATGTTTTGCAGCTACATGTTGTTTTGTATATCTTGATTCCCTGACCTTGTTTGATACCTTGTACGATGACTTCTTCACCCTCTAGTTACACTGATGCCAAAACTGGAGCCACCAGTTTTCAAACCTTGGTGACTCCAACTGCACAGATGATTGATCTCAATCATCCTCTGTTTTTGTACCCCTTAGATACCCTGGTTTGTCCCTTATTTCAGAAAAGTTTACCGGACCCGAATCATACTCCTTTTGGAAGCGTGCCATGTACATATCCCTTAGGGCTAAGAAAAAATTAGGCTTCATAGATGGAACTTGTCTTAAGGAAGATTATGACCCTAGTATGCATCAAATTTGGGATTGATGTGACGCCCTAGTTTTCTATTGGATCATGAATTCTGTTTCACGAGAACTTATGTCCAGAATTGTTTACTCCACTAGTGTCTTTCAAGTTTGGAAGGATGTGAGGGAGCGTTTTAACAAGATTAATGGATCCATAATTTTTCAATTGCACCGTGACATTTCCCTAGTGCAACAAGGAACCGACACTATTTCTGAATACTTTTCTAGACTCAGACTTATGTGGGACGAGTTTGATGCTATATGCTCCCTTCCAACTTGTGATTGCGAACAGTTCTAGAAACACATAGAGCATGCTTCGAACATTAAGTTTTTCCAATTTTTGAATGGATTAAATGAATCTTATTATGTTGTGAGGTCTAATATGTTGATGAGGGAGAAGTTTCCAAATCTTAACCAAGCAATTCAGTTTTGTTCAAGAAGAACACCAGAGGGGTATTACTGAAAACTCGATGGCTAATGTGGCTAACCAATACAAACCTCCTAGGAGAAACCTGATCTTTGAGTATTGTAAGGCCAAAGTCCATGATATTACGTTTTTTTTTTTTAAATGGTTACCCCCTGGTTGGAGAAGAAACAACCAAGATTTAGGCAAAACCCCTCAGGTTAACAATGCCCTTAGATCCGATCACACCTCTTCCATTTTCTCTACACCAGAGTCAGTCGACACTGGTTACATCACTCCCCTTGAGATGCCGCACACTGTACCTGCCATGATCACCACCGAGAATATGTAGCAGATAGCACAAATGTTGAGCATGTATCAGGAGCAGCCAGAGTCCTCCACAAGCAGGGCAAATGCAACAGGTGTTGTTAATTCAAGTTCATATATTTTTAATAATGACTGGATATTGGACTCTGGGGCCACTGATCATATGACTTGCAGATCAGACTCGTTAACATCTTTGAAAAATAATGGTTCCAGTGTCCAATTACCTAATGGATCTTGTTCTAGTGTTGCTAAAACTGGAGATTTTGTTATGGGCAATTCAAAGAAATTGGCAAATGTCTTATACGTACCAGATTTTAAACATAACTTGATCTCTATCTATAGCTAAGTTGACTAAGGAATTATCATGTCCAGTTACCTTTCTCCTAAGTTCACAATTATGCAGGATCTTTAGAGTGGACTGGTCTTGTGAATTGGTAGAGAGCCTGGAGGGCTCTAACTTTTCAAGCCTTTTAGCCCATCCACTGTTTTACATGCTCACTCTACCATCCACCCTAAGTCCATATTATGACATAGGAGATTATGACATGCTTCCGTTCAGGCTTTGAGTAAAATTGATTTTCTTAAAGACATTTCGTTTTAGAACAAATGTGTAATTGATTGTCAGATCAGTCCTTTAGCGAAACAACATAGGTTGTCTTTTTCTAATAGTACTTCTAGTACATCTTTTCCCTTTGAACTAATCCATTTACATGTTTGGGGCCCGTACCAAAAGCTCACCTATGACAATAAGAGGTATTTTCTTACCGTGGTCGATGATTTTTCCAGAACAACTTGGACTTACCTGCTTAGTTTTAAATCGGATATGATAGTGGTTATCAAACATTTTTTGTGCTTGTTGAAAATCAATTTAATGCATCTGTGAAACAGGTAAGGACTGATAACAGACGTGAGTTTTTTAATGAACAATGTGCCTCTTTTGTTAATAATGAAGGAATTGTTCATGAGAGTAGCTGTCCATATACTCCTCAACAGAACGGAGTAGTGGAGTGAAAACATAAACACCTCCTTGGGGTAGCTAAGGCTCTTAAGATTGAGGCCAACATCCCTGTTAGATTTTGGGGTGACTGTATCTTGACGGCTTGTTATTTAATTAACATGATGCCCACACCAGTTTTAAAAGGATTGTCTCCACATGAAAAATTGCTTGGTAAAAAACCAAATATAAGTCATCTGCGTGTGTTTGGTTCCCTATGTTTTGCTAAAGTGTTGCCCACTACAGATAAATTTGCCTCCTGTGCAGTCCAGTGTGTGATGATGGGTATTCTCTGACTAAGAAAGGATATAGGTTATTGAACTTACATACTAAATTGTTTTTTGTGAGTAGAGATGTCAGGTTTTTAGAGGACGTATTTCCCTTCAAAAACCCAGATACGAACAGTGACCAACTATTCATTCACGAACACATTGACTCAGTCAATGATGTTTCTGACTGCTCTCAGTCACTTGAGACTGAGGATGACCCAACTGGACTTGTCCATGATGAGGGTCCTCATGACAATGTACACTCACCTTCGGGTGACCAAAACACATCACCGTTTCCTCATGACGCTAACAGTTGTAGTTAAATATATGTATATTGTGTCGACAGTTTTTGCTGTCGTTATTATTACTTATTAGACACAATATTTTTTCCATCGTTATAAGATACATTTAGTGTTAATTTTTGCCGTCACTTTATATTTTACATGGATGAATGTGTAATGTCGACCAACACTTGATGTTAAATAACTCCATTAGTAGCAGGTGAATTTTTCATTGCAAATGTACATATTCAAATGCGAAACGTTCTGTCGTAAATATAGTGATATCAGCAACGGTTGTTTGCCGTAACTAATCAATTTTTGTCGTCGTTAAAACATAAGTACCGGGAAAATGTAAGAAGGTTTACGTGTCAATATATTGTCGACATTAGTATAGTCATTCAACAACAAATATAATTGTTGTTGTAAAATAGTTTATTTAGTGACGACTATTGTTGTTGTTAAAAAATCAAATTTTCAAATTTTTTTCTCGCTCTGATTTAAAAATTCAAAATTTTTTCATTCAACAACTTATTTACACGTTTTACAGAACAGCTTCCTCTTATCTTCCCTTCCTTCCCTTCACCTTCTCTTCATTCAAAACGTTTTCCAAAGGATTGAAGCTCACCCTCCCTTCCTTTCACCCTCTCGGCTTCCTCTCGGCGAGTTGAAGCTTGACCTCGAGCTGGAGGCGAGTTGAAGCTCGACCGACCTGCCATGGATGAAGTATTGGAGCTGCTCAAAGTTCCATGGATGAAGGCCTCCTGGAGCTGGAGCTGGAGAAGGCGACTTGGAGAAGTCGAGCTGGAGCTGGAGAAGTCGAGCTGGACCTGTAGAAGGCGAGCTGGAGCTCGAGAAGTGCTGGTTCTCCGATGCCTTCACCATGGATGAAGCCATAGATGATGAAGTAGCGATATATGGATGAAGAAGCCATGGATAAAGAAGGAGGAAGAAGCCATGGATGAAGAAGGATGAAGAAGTCATGGATGAACACAAATAATTTAAAATCGGACAAAAAATCGCAGAAAAAAAATCGACCAACAACAACCTGAGTCCGCTCTAACATCGGAAAAGTGTTGTTGTCGTTCATCTGTGTTTAACAACAACCTGATTCCGCTGTAAAGTTGACGTTGAGAGCCACATGCTACCAACGACAAGCCTTTTACAACAGCAAAGTGTCGACGTATAGACCTTTAACGACGGGGGCTACCGCGACGAAGATTTTGTCGTTGTTCAGACTTAACAACGGTATTTATGCAGTTAGCAACGCATTTTTGACGATGTTTATGCTCGAGTTTCTTGTAGTGATCACTGGATAAAAGTTGTGAACCTGCTAATTACGCTGACGCTCCTAAGGATAAAAATTGGATAGATGCCATAAAAACTGAGATTAGAGCCCTTGAAGAAATAAAACTTGGACGATAGTTCATCTTTCACCTGATAAACGTGCTAATGATTGTAAATGGGTTTATAAAATTAAACTTATCTCAGACGGATCTATAGAAAGATATAAGGCCCGACTTATTGCAAAAGGTTTTAATAAACAGGAAGGAATCAATTACACCGATACCTTTTCTCCCATCGCAAAAATGGTTACTGTCTGAACCTTGTTATCTATTGCAGCAAAATGTAATTGGTCGTTATATCAAATGAATGTATTTAATGCCTTTTTGCAAAGTGACCTTAACGAAGAGATTTTTATGCAGATTCCCCCAGGTTTTCGCAAACAGGGGGAGAATGATAACCTTGTATGTTGTTTGCAAAAATCCCTTTATGGATTAAAACAAGCTTCGCGGCAGTGGAATGTTAAGCTTACAGAAGCTTTAATTAAAAATGAGTATAAGTAGAGTCTGTATGATTATTCTCTTTTCACAAAAAAATCAAGGCTCACAAATTGTTGCATTGCTGGTTTATGTTGATGATGTTGTGATTACTGGAAATAGTGAGTCACTTATTTCAGAGTTAAAACCAACTTTAAAAACCAACTTTAGAATGACAGATTTGGGAGAGTTGAAGTATTTTCTTGGTATAGAAATTGCTAGATCTAAAAAATGTCTCTTTTTGTGCCAAAGAAAATACTCACTTGAACTTCTATATGAAGTTGAATTGTTAGGGGCTAAACCGAATAAAACTCCTATGGAACAAAATCTAAATCTCACAAGCAAGGGATATGATGATAATTTTGGGTTGAATTACAATGATTCCCTTATATCTGATCCCACTTTATACATAAAATTAATAGGTAAGTTATTGTATTTGATTACTACTAGACCAGATATAAGTTTGTCAGTCCAACATTTAAGTCAATATATGAAAAATCCAAAGAAGTCTAACTTGGATTCTGTGTATAGAGTAATTCAGTATATTAAAAATCAACGAGGATTGGGTATTCTATTAACATCTGATCCTGATACTAAGTTAACTGCTTTTTGTGATTCTGATTGAGGTAGTTGCTTAGAAACTTGAAGGTCAATTTCAAGATATAAATTGTGTCACATTTGGAAACTCACTGGTATCTTGGAAAGTTAAAAAACAGGCAACCGTATCCCGATCATCTGCTGAAGCAAAATATCGCAGCATGGGGTCAGCAGTATCAGAAAATATCTAGTTGAAAGGTTTGATAAAAGAGTTAGGACTTTCATATTCACATCCAACATATTTATATTGTGATAATAAGGCAACAATTCAAATTGCAGCTAATCCTATGTATCATGAACGTACTACACACATAGAAATTGACTGTCACTTTGTGAGAGAACACATAAATGCAGGTATTATCAAGACAAAATATGTAAGATCTGAGGAGCAGCTGACAGATATCTTCACGAAGACTCTTGGGAAGACTCATCATTGTTATTTATCTGATAAATTAGGCATGATAGATATATTTTATGGGTTGTCACCTTGAGGTGGAGTGTTAAAATACAAGATGAACCCATAGATTATTAGGGACCTATTTGTATGTCATTTTAATATTGAGGATTTAGCTTTAGTTTATGGGTAATTTAGTTTTTTTGGCATTTCTTTTGTACTTAGATGTAATTACCGATTCTTGGTTTGCTATTTAAAGCAGCCAATCCTAGCAATGAAATCACAATTTTCGATTTCCATTCTCTGTCTTCCGCCAGTCTTCGTTCTCATCTTCTCTGAGACCTTGCCTCTTCAGTTTCCTATCGAAACTTCACAGTATTCACCCTCAAGTCCCACATAGGCGGTATTCAAAAATATAAGACACTATATATTCAATTATATTCAATAAGACTACCTCTTCCAATCACCAATTGGTTTTAGGATGAAACACACAAGTTGTATAATATGGGTTGTTATTTGGGTGTACCTCGGCTCCTTGACGGTGTTGAGTTGTTTTCGTTGTGCGTACCCGGTGTGGGTTTATTGTGTTTCGTTTACTCTGTGTACCAGCGTCCGAGTCAGATCTGGATGTAAGAGGAGATTTATTGAATCTCAACACATAAGGAGTAAAAATGTCGGTGTCATGCGTTAGAACTTTCATGGTGCGGGGGAGAATGTTTAAGTATTCACCATGAAGTCCCACATCGACAATATTAAAAAATATAAGACATCATATAATAATATACAACAAGATTACGTTCTCCTATCACCAATTGGTTTTAGGATGAAACATAATTTGTATAATGTGATTGACATTTGGGTATGACTCGACCCATATTAAAATTTAACAATTCATTGATACAATACCTTGATGTGGATAACAAAAACAGCAGATATAACAATAATATAATGCAACCCTTCCGCTTGTCATCGAGTCTTTTCTTTTAGCCAATTAAAATCAGCATAATACTTAGCTATCCATTTCGCGATGATGCCAATCTCGGTTTTACGCTGCTTCACTAACCATTCGGGATCGCCTGGTTGTGACGGGAGTACGTCTAGACAATGTGAGCCTGCAGACCGCGAAATATAGGTTGTTTATTGTGTCACTAAAAACATGATTCGAGTAGAGGAATGCTTAGTTACCATTGGTTGTATACACGGCATGAAGAGTACTTGAAAGGTTCTCCAAAACCCTAAAAATGGTGCAACAACAGATGTAAATCCAAAACCCTAGAATCGTAGGAAGAAGACATCCATGGCTCTTACCCGCCACTGCTGTAAGGATCGACTAGCCCATTGGAGAATATGATGTTGCTCCCGAATCGTTGGAGATAAAGTTTGATGTCCTACATATTGAGATAAAATCGCGTAACACAATTAGCGACAGGAACGGGTTTTAACTCATGTTGGTAAAAACTACCAACAAAACTATGTTTCTTGCCAGGTAAAAACGATTTGTAAGGTATAGTGTATAGGGAAGATATGAAAACATACTCCACCAGCAAAACCAAAATATGCAGACGCCCACTGAGGCCGAGGAGGGACACCGTATGCGTTCATGCAGTAATCAATGGTGTCCTGCACTGGGGATGAATCTGGCTGGAACATAGAATCTTCAGCAAGGTCAAAGGTATACACCATCTCGCTACAGGTCTGCACTCAAATTCAATGTAGGTAAAAAGTTCAAACATTAGCTAGGGTTTAGGGTTTCACTCTTTTAGCGACAGGACCCTGCAAATGTGAGTATTCACCTGCCAAGACCAACCCAAATCGGTTTGACTCGCATTCCTTTCGAAGTTAACGTAGCAAGAAAAGTTTCCTTCATAGGCGACGACCCCTGCAAATATTTTCTGGATAATACTATCAGTAACATTGCTGGAGTTATTGATGCCGCTGCAGAACATAGCCACTGGAGTTGTATGTGGATCGTTATACTGAGCGGCGCCAGCATAGACTAATAGTAAGTAGTTCTTCAGCTCATTAACATCAGTAAGTGGACTGTACAATATGGGTAGAGAAACAGTACGTTTTAGAAATCAAAACAAACAAATTAATCAAAGCATAAAGTACTCTATGTGAAATTTATATATACTTGCAAGTTTGAAACATTGAGCTCAGACTGGACAGGCCATTTGGCTCGGATGCAACTCGGTCGATTTCAGACCATGAGCTTTTGATCGTTTGGTAGCAAGTCTCACTAATATCCTGATGAACGAAACACCGTATAAGTCACTGATATTGTCAAGCTCGAGGTCAGTGGTGCGCGAAAAAAGTATTTGCGTGGGGAAATTTGACAATGAAAAATATATCGTGATTAGCAAGTAGATTCCTAATTTTTTTTTTTAGCAAATAAGTTGCTGAACTTTCTTAAATAAGCAAATAGGCACCTACCGTTAATTTCCGTTAAGAATAAACGGAAAATATCACGTGATGAGCAAACGGCAGGTACCTCAACTTACACGAATGAGCAAGTAGGTACCTGAACCGATTTTGAACCGGTTCAGTCAAACCACTTTATTTATTTGTAATAAAAAAGTAGGGTTTATATACCAAACATATGCATGACTCAACTCTAGACGTTCTCGGTGCATCAAGAAACACTCCGAGAATGTCTGGAGTTGAGTTATGCATGTGTTTGGTATACAAACCCTACTTTTTTAAAAAAAAAAAGTTTTGACTGAATCGGTTCTGAACCGATTTTTGAATCGGTTCAGGTACCGTTTTGCTCATTCGTGTAAGTTCAGGTATCTGTTTGCTCCTTACAGCCTCACGTAATATTTCCCGTTTATTCTTAACGGAAATTAACGGTATGTACCTATTTGCTAATTTTCATAACTTCAGCTACTTATTTGCTACAAACAAAGTTTAGATACCTACTTGTTAATCACCCACAAGTTCGGGTATCAGGTTGGTAGTTTTCCATAAAAGTTATTATATCTGTTGTTGACAAAACTTGTTAGGAACGGATATGAAAGAAGAATTCTGATTCCACTGTTAACTCTACAAAATTTTGATAGCGTAGAAAATGAGAGGAGAGAAATAATATTTAGTTCAGAAATTTTTGATACTTTAATCATATTCAGAAATTTTTGATACTTTAATCATATGACGAAACATTTTAAATATGTATAAAAAACAAAACTACCCAATTAATTATCTATTCTCACTAATGCATAATCTAATAACCACCACCCACTAATAATTCTACAAATTTAAAAGAGAATTTGATTAAAATCTAAAAAATAAATTCCAACAAACCTTAGCTGACAGTTTTTAGCGACGAAAATCATTTGTTTTGCATCGAAAATCATTTTTACCTACAGATTTTGTAGTTTTACCAACCGAATATATCAATTCCAGTTATTATGAATGTTACCATATGTATCTCTATATACATATATATAACTACCTTGAAATCCTTGGAAACGATATTATAATATCCATATAGTGGAACAAAGTCGTTGATGATAAGAATCGGAGCTGATGAAGCTAATGCTCCGTGGGCAATATGAGGATACTTGAGCCTAAACCATGCCGCCAACACTGCATAAATAATTAAATTATAATAAATAAATAAAACATATTACTACATGAACTTATATAGAAAATCCGACAGTTTTGTAAACATTGTTCTTGTTGGAATTTGACTTACTGCCGCCGTAGGATGCTCCGAATACAATCACCGGACAGTTTTCGGCTTCAAGCTTCTTCTTAACATGGAGTATGACCTCTGCATAGTCGGCTAAAGCTTGAGTCGATGTGAAGTAGCCGCGAATATTTGCATCTTCAATCGCTTTATCAAGACTCAATCCGAACGGAATCGATTCCCCATAAAACCGATGCTGATATATATAATGAAAGGTTGTTTTTTTAATTAAAAAAATCAAGTTTTTATGCATGAAAATAACTTTAAACTCAACAACGAAACTGCAATGATCACCTCTATATAAAGCAATAGAGCCTTGAATCGAGGAGCATTCTCTGTAAGCCAACCAATGATCTGTATATCTGCATCAATGGCTTGTTCCTCCCCGAGATAAGCAAAGATGGGTGCACAAGTACTACTATTTGCAGTGCCACCCCAGTGTTTGGAGTTGATAACATACTTCTGCTTGAATGTAGTGTAGCTCTCGGGCCGGTAGCTGAAATGATCAAGCGTCTGGTTATAGTAGAAAATCTTGAAATCGTCTGGAGCAGAATCGGATTGAGGCCGAACATTTGGTAGGAAATTATGTTGGGGAAGAAGACTCAATCGTGGGACGTTAGTCGCAGCAGTTGCAGACGAGAGAATCAGAAGGAAGAACGTGAGAGAATAGTGCAATGAAGACATGATGAATAATTGATGACTATTCTTCTGTCCAAAGGGTTTATGATTCAATGATTATATATAATAAATTTGGTTGATTGTTCTTTTCGAAAGGGATTGAATCGGACCTTTTCTGCAAAACTAAAATTGACGAAGTTTAAAGGGTTAATTAATTTGTTGCTAAGTCACTACTGCTTTGATCGTGATTATAAGTTATAAACTAGTGACTATGCATATTATATTGCAAGCTGTGGAGACTTCGGAAATGGCCGTCCTAGTGTGATTTTTCGTGCATTCTTTTCACCAGATTATTATGATCCAAACTCGATCCTAGCACTTGTTGCATAAAGACGTTCAATTTCAAATACCAACATTATATCATACTATTGTACCAAAAAAAAACATTATATCATACTAATGGACAAGATTAATTTCTTTCAATTTGAATAATAGCTACACTTAATATCATTACAAGAGACATAAATTTAAGGATTTCCATATATCAAACTTACCAATAATTGTAAGTTTTACCGGCGAAAAAAGTGTTTTGCCGGCGACTAAGCTTTGCCGGTAAAACAAGTACTTCTAGTAGTGCCACACTTAGAAATAACAAAACGAACAAATAAGAGATTAATAACAACAATATATATGAAATCCAATATGAATCACATAAACCCTAGCAATTGACAAAAACATCATACTCAATTCCCATAATGATGAATTTTTTCAAAAACTAAGTATTTTAGTTTTTTTTTTAGAAAAGTAAGTCTAGAAAAAAAATATTTCAAAAAATAGGCATACGCGCACCCCCGGTAGCGCGTATTGACAATACGCGCACCCCAAGGTGACACCTATTGCATAGGCGCCTATTCAAATGGGCGCTGCTTATTCACTTTTTTTTTAAAAAAAATTTATTCCATAATGACGACTCGATGTTTAATTAAAAATAAAATTATGTATCTATTAAAAAAATTTAAAAAATTTATAGTAAATATATATTTTAATTGCGCTTCAAATGATGCAAAAATTATTAAATTTGGATTTACGGATTGCCTGTACGGCATGCGGTAAGTTGAGATTTGAAAAATTGACTTAAAAAATTATAACTCAGACCATGTAAGTCCAAACTCAACACGATTAACGTCATTTATATCGTAAATGAATTATCTACGTAGGGTAATTTTTTGATTAAAAATACAGTGATTTTGTAACCTTACTTCGTTTGTTTTATAATTTGACCGAAATAAGTAAATGCATTAGGTGAGAAATTTAATTATGTACTTACTCAAACAAAATAAAAAACATTACGGTGCGTAGATAATTTAATTACGAATCAAATGACGTTAACTATGCGTTAAGTTTTTACTTTTAGACTGACTGTATAATAAGATACGTAAAAAACTCTACATATGATACAAAAACTTCATAGTGTTTTGCATAGTAATTTTAATGTTCACACATTAATATTTACTATTGAAACAGTGAATTTACTGTTCAAAACACTATTTGGAAATTTTTGTATCGTATGTAGAGTATTTTACGTATCGTATTATACAGACAGTCTAAAAGTAAAAACTTAACGCATAGTTAGTGTCATGTGATTCTAAATTATCTACGGACCGTAATATTTTTGATTTTTTTTGAGTAAGTATATAATTAAATTTCTCACCTAATGCATTTACTTATTTTGGTCAAATTATAAAACAAACGATGTTAGGTTACAAAATCACTGTATTTTTAATCAAAAAAATTACCCTACGTAGATAATTGATTTACGACATAAATGACGTTAACCGTGTTGAGTTTGAACTTACATGGTCTGAACTTACCGCATGCCGTACAGGCAATCCGTAAATCCAAATTTAATATTTTTTGCATCATTTGAAGCGCAATTAAAATATCTACTTACTATAGTTTTTTTAATAGATACATAATTTTATTTTTAATTAAACATCGAGTCGTCGTTATAGAATATTTAAAAAAAAAAGTGAATAAGCAGCGCCCATTTGAATAGGCGTCACCCTGGGTTGCGCGTATTGTCAATACGCGCTACTCGGGGGTGCGCGTATGCCTATTTTTCGAAATATTTTTTCTTATATACTTAATTTTCTAAAAAAAAACTAAAATACTTAATTTTTGAAAAAATTCCTTAATGATTCAAATAAGAAATTTCTGGAAAGTGCTCAAATATATCCATTGATGAAGAAATTAACGTCATTGCTGGTAAAATTAAGGTCGTTGATGGAGAAATTGTTGAGAAGGAAGAATAACTGAGATAGTGTCGCTGTCATATCGACCTTACTGAAGAAGTTGAAATCCCGATCAAAGACGGTTTTCTTACCTGGATCTCAAAGTACAACCCAGGAGGTGGTGACGAACTTAAAACCATGATCGACAAATGGAAACTTGTTCTTATCCTGGTGGAGAAGCAAGGTTAAACCCTAATAAGGTTTAGCCGTGAAAATTATAGAATGGTGTAAAAAAAAATAATAGTGTCTGACATATTTGAGCCGCGTGAAAGAAATGATAAGTGAAACAAATGAGTCGTCAATTTTTTATTTATTTATTAAATAACGGCTGGAAAAAAATGAGTTGTTAAAAATAATTTCTTTTTTCTGTTAAATCATGGCTGAAATAGATGAGCCGTAAAAAATATTTTCTCTTTTATTTATTAAATAACGACCAAATAATTATTTAATAATTTTATTCACGGCGGTTAAATTTGAGTCGTAGAAAATAATAAATATTTACTATTTTAAATAAAATTGCGGCTCACCGAAAATTGAGTCGTAATAAATGTAGAAAACCCCTGCAAAATAATATAATGACGGCTTAACTACAAATAAATTATATATGGCTCAAATAGCTATGAGTCGTCCTGAGAAAATGTTAACAACTAAGTCTCCCGTAGTGATACTTATGAAAAGATGATGAACGATTGTTTTTGTTAGGGTTCAGATTTGGTTATCCGAGCGTGGTTTTCATGTCTTTTTTTCATCGGATTATTATGATCCAAACACATTATGAAATGATAATTCTAATAGTCTTGTTTGGAATATTCGTCTCCCCTAATACATCAAATAGATTGTGTTAATGCTAGAGTATATACTATGAACTTCAATGTCAATATGTGATTATCTTTTGTATCCAGCCTTTTCTATTAATCCATGATTTCCATTTGACAATGAAACAAAGACGACCGGTGAATGAGTCAAAATATTCATCCTCTAGAAGACAATTACAAATAAATTTAAATTTCCTTTGCAGGCATTAGATAAAAAAACAATCTATATTATATATTAATTTGGTTAGGATGTATATAATGTTGACAAGTAAGCTTTTCTAATTGCCTATGTGACACCATATTTTTGTACATGTGGATACTTTAAAATTGATCTAAAGCACCACATTGAACCTTAAAATCCGTTTCAATTCATCACATTTATTACAAATCAATTAGTCAATATTTTCATATTTTTTTTCAAGCTTAGTTTTATTCATTTTTTTAAATTAAAAATATATTAATAATTATGGATTTTTAATATATTTTATTCACAAATCTACATTTGTAATGTTTAGGTTTCTAATTCAAAATTAATTCATTAAGTTTTTTTTTATTAATGTCAATATATTAAAATTTCTAATTAAAAATAATAAATGACACAAATTTATTTATGAGTATGTTTAAAATATAAATTTTATCATATGAACCAAAATTATAATTATTAATACTGATTTTTTTAAATATATATTTTTTTATATGTTCATACTTGGTAGACAACATAGGAAATACTTACTATCAAAGTAGAGTAGTTATACTTATTAAAATACATATATTCAATTTAATATTCGTTAAAAATACACAATAATAATAAAGAACATAGAAACTAAGTTAAAGAGAATGCATTAACAACATATTAGTAAATATTTATACATTTTTTAATATATATATATATAATGAAAATATTTCAGAGATAACAATTAAAGAACATTTCATAGATAAATGCATAATTAATACCTATATATGTTTTTGCCTGAAAAAATACCAGTATTTTTATACAAAAATTTAATTAGATCACAAATTATGTTGAAATTAACTATAAAAACATAATAAAACATTAATTATTTTGTTAGAAAAAAAACGAAATAACATCTAAAACTTCAAACATAAAAGTAACATGTAAAAATAAAAATGTATTACTACTATAGTACTATGCCAAAACATATTTTAAATTAACACATAATATCATAATTAATAAATACAAATATTTAAACAATATATAACCCTTTATTAGTTAATATAATATGATATTCAATGCTCAAATATTTATTATGTGTGCCACTGAAATTTTAATTTCAAATACTCCGATTACCTTTAACAAAAAAATATTTTTAATAGATATTTTAAAATATTTTTCCAATAATTTCTCTTCATTAATAAATTGTTATGTTAGTGCTAAAATTTTCAAACTCAACACATTAATCATGACAAGTATAAAATTATATCTTTACTATTAAGAAAAATCATACATAAAAATGTATATTTTATATTTCATAACTAATATATATATATAATACGATTGTCCCAAATTAGTATATAAAAACTTATTTATTATCTTAAATTATATTTATAGTAAGACATTATGTTTAGAAATATTTTAAATTGTACTACTTTTTTTTTATCAATTAAGTCTAACAAGTATTACATTGAAGTACCATAATCTATATCTTTATACTATTTAAATATATTGATTTGGATTTGTTATATAAAATTGTTATAAATAAATTTTAATGACGTTTTTTATTTTTAATTATAAAAAAATATTATATCTATTAAATGTTAATTCTAGCTTAATTTATATAATGTCAAATATTTTTCTTCAAAAACTTTCAAATTGTGTTATTGGTTTAATTAGAAACTTTATTTTGTTTTACTAATTAACCAACTTTTCTCGTACTTGGGATCCACTCTATTAATATAGGAAGAATGTGATCCACTCAATTAATTATATAGGAAGAATGACTCATTAATTATTCATATTATTATATTTAAAACATATCGTGGATTAAGATTTATTTCATTTATTATCCGACAAATAGTACATGGGATATTGTTTGTCATTTATTTGCTTAATTAATAGTATAGAAATGTAGGAATAACCTCAATTAATGTAGGAACAATGACTCCTTAATTATTTATATTATTGTATTAGAAATATTCTATTGATTGAAATTTATTTCATTTATTTTCCATTTATAAATCTTAATGCGTATTGATTGTCATTTATTTACTTAATAAATAATAAAGAACGGTTTCAATACATTGTGGCTTCTAGCTATTTGTCATTAAAAAGAATTTTTTAATAAATTAATCTATGCAATTATTTGTGTATTGTATAACTTTGTAATATAAAATTTAGACAATGTTATAAGTATTATTAATTAAAAGGAAAAATACAAATAGAAGTATTGATTTCTTTACTTTAATTTTATATATTATTTATTCTATATTCAAAATAGTAATATTTTATTATAACATTTTGGATGTTTCAGGTTACTTGCAAAAAACAGAAAAAGAAATTTAAACTTTATTATTATATGTACACAATATTTTATTCTCCTATTTTTTTTTATTTGTTTTCATTATGTTAATAATGACAAGTGAAATTAAAGAAAACAAACGTAATACATGTATTTATAATACAAATTTCCTATAATAACAAATGTGTTGTAACAAATGTATTTATAATAATAAATTTTCAATTATTTGTTTTATTTCCATATGTACTTTTGTTAGAATATATATTGTTTCACATTATAGGAGGTATTTAGAATAATACGTGCTTTTAATACAAAAAATATTATATAATATTATTTGTTATAAAGAATAATTTAAACAATATAAATTAAATATACTATTTTCTTACGCGAATCAGCTACCTAGTATAATACGATTGTCCCAAATTAGTATATAAAAACTTATTTATTATCATAAATTATATTTATAGTAAGAAATTATGTTTAAAAATATTTTAAATTGTACTACTTTTTTTATCAATTAATTAAGTCTAACAAGTATTACATTGAAGTACCATAATCTATATCTTTATACTAATTAAATATATTGATTTGGATTTGTTATATAAAATTGTTATAAATAAATTTTAATGACGTTTTTCATTTTTAATTATAAAAAAATATTATATCTATTAAATGTTAATTCTAGCTTAATTTATATAATGTCAAATATTTTTCTTCAAAAACTTTCAAATTGTGTTATTGGCTTAATTAGAAACTTTATTTTGTTTGACTAATTAGCCAACTTTTCTCCTACTTGGGATACACTCTATTAATATAGGAAGAATGACTCATTAATTATTCATATTATTATATTAAATACATTCCGTGGATTAAGATTTATTTCATTTATTATCCGACAAATAGAACATGGGATATTGTTGGTCATTTATTTGCTTAATTAATAGTATAGAAATGTAGGAATAACCTCAATTAATGTAGGAACAATGACTCCTTAATTATTTATATTATTGTATTAGAAATATTCTATTGATTGAAATTTATTTCATTTATTTTCCATTTATAAATCTTAATGCGTATTGATTGTCATTTATTTACTTAATAAATAATAAAGAACGGTTTCAATACATTGTTGTTTCTAGCTATTTGTCATTAAAAATAATTTTTTAATAAATTAATCTATGCAATTATTTGTGTATTGTATAACTTTGTAATATAAAATTTAGACAATGTTATAAGTATTATTAATTAAAAGGAAAAATACAAATAGAAGTATTGATTTCTCTACTTTAATTTTATATGTTAAATTATTAGACAAATACAAATAGAAGTATTAGACAATGTTTCATGTTACTTGCAAAAAAAAAAAACTTTATTATTATATGTACACAATATTTTATTCTCCTATTTTTCTTATTTATTTTCATCATGTTAATAATGACAAGTTAAATTAAAGAAAACATACGTAATACAAGTATTTATAATACAAATTTTCTATAATAACAAATGTATTGTAACAGTTAAAACAAATGTATTTATAATAATAAATTTCATATTTATTTGTTTTATTTTCATATGTACTTTTGTTAGAATATATATTGTTTCACATTATATGAGGTATTTAGAGTAGGCCTGACAATTTCACTCACGACGCGATAACACAATACAAATATGCACGAAAAAAGCCGTGTTCGTATTTGTCTTTGATGGTACAATAACACGAACACAATAACACAATTGTGTTTTTCGTGTCGTGTTAGTGTTTTGGTCTCAAAACACGATAACACGAAAACAATCTAATAATTTATATATTATATTCATATCATTTTATGAAATAAGGACCAAACATGAAATATAAAAAACTTAGGGGACATGTTTATGTTATTTATGCCGTGTTATCGTGTTACAACGAAATATTTTCGTGTTACCGTGTTATTTTCGTAAAAACGTGAAATCGTGTTATCGTGCTACGACTTTTCACGAATATTTTCGTGTTATCGTGTTCGTGTCATGTTGATACAATAAATTTCGTGTCGTGTGTCTATGACACGATTACATTTTCGTGTTTGTCGTGTCTTGTCCTGTTGCACAATAGCACGAATTGACAGACCTAATTTAAAGTAATACATATTTTTAATACAAAAAAAATATATAATATTATTAATTATAAAGAATAACTTAAAAAAATATAAATTAAATACTGTGCGAGTGAGCTACCTAGTATAATACGATTGGCCCAAATTAATATACCCCGTACCAAATCGAGCTTTCAGTCGGTTGACGCTAATTAATTCAATTCAAGAACATGGGGAATCGATGGAGTACCAACTCTAGTATATGTATATCCATCGTGTCGTGTCCAATGAAAAAGCCAATAGGTATTTTCTCCATTTTGACACGAATATAGTCGACCACAATTATCATATTTATAAATATAATAATCATTTGAATATACAAATTTAATAATGACGTGTCATTATCCACCGATTCACAACTAAGTGCTAACAACTACTACTGAATGGACCACTTTGATAGAATCTTGGTCTTCATTATGTCAACCAAATTCCCGTATGAATTGAGACCCATCCGAAATGCAATCCAAATTAAAATACAGATTCTATTATTTTATTTGGTGTCATTCAAAATCGGAAACACAGTACCCAATCCAATGACCAAGACCAATTTTCTGTATGACAAAAAAAATAAATCACTCTTTTTTTTTTTGGCCAAATAATAAATCACTCTTTCACTCCAACTTTATCTTCCTGAAGTGCAATTTCAGATATTCGTAGTAAGTCGAGATATCTTGAATCAATTTAGAGAAACTTATACTGTTGGATTGTATTGTATTGGTTTGGATATTGATATTGGGTTGTATTGAGATTGTATTGAATTGAAAATTGTATATTGTCAATCTATATTCCCACTGTTTAACTTGAGGGGAGTGTTAGAAGATATAGAGCCGTTAGAATATAGCGGTTGGAATATAGTTGTTAGACAAATATAGCTGCTAGGATTAGTGTATAAATAGACACCTCATATGTACTAAAAATATAGATTGACAATATACAATTCTCAATTCAATACAATCTCTCAATACAACCAAATAACAATATCCAAGAACAAATTAGGCTTCATATATGGAACTTGTCTTAAGGAAGATTATGACCCTAGTATGCATCAAATTTGGGATTGATGTGATGCTCTAGTTTTCTATTGGATCATGAATTATGTTTCACGAGAACTTATGTCCAGAATTGTTTACTCCACTAGTGCATTTCAAGTTTGGAAGGATGTGAAGGAGCTTTTTAACAAGATTAATGGATCCATAATTTTTCAATTGCACCGTGACATTTCCCTAGTGCAACAAGGAACCGACACTATTTCTGAATACTTTTCTAGACTCAGACTTATATGGGACGAGTTTGATGCTATATGCCGCCTTCCAACTTGTGATTGCGAATAGTTCCAGAAACACATAGAGATATGCTTCGAACCTTAAGTTTTTTCAGTTTTTGAATGGATTAAATGAATCTTATTATGTTGTGAGGTCTAATATGTTGATGAGGGAGAAGTTTCCAAATCTTAACCAAGCAATTCAGTTATTGTTCAAGAAGAACACTAGAGGGGTATTACTGAAAACACGATGGCTAATGTGGCTAACCAATACAGACCTCCTAGGAGAAACCTGATCTTTGAGTATTGTAAGGCCAAAGTCCATGATATTACCTGGTGTTTTTAAAAAAAAATGGTTACCCCCTGGTTGGAGAAGAAACAACCAAGATTTAGGCAAAATTCCTCAGGTTAATAATGCCCTTAGATCTGATCATACCTCTTCCATTGCTCTACACCATAGTCAATCGACACTGGTTACATCACTCCCCTTGAGATGCTGCACACTGTACCTGCCATGATCACCACCGAGAATATGGAGCAGATAGCACAAATGTTGAGCATGTATCAGGGGCAGCCAGAGTCCTCCACAAGCAGGGCAAATGCAACAGGTGTTGTTAATTCAAGTTCATATATTTTTAATAATGACTGGATATTGGACTCTGGGGCCACTGATCATATGACCTGCAGATCAGACTCGTTAAAATCTTTGAAAAATAATGGTTTCAGTGTCCAATTACCTAATGGATCTTGTTCTAGTGTTGCTAAAACTGGAGATTTTGTTATGTGCAATTCAAAGAAATTGGCAAATGTCTTATACGTACCATATTTTAAACATAACTTGATCTCTATAGCTAAGTTGACTAAGGAATTATCATGTCCAGTTACCTTTTTCCTAAGTTCACAATTATGCAGGATCTTTAGAGTGGACTGGTCTTGTGAATTGGTAGAGAAGAGAGTCTGGAGGGCTCTAACTTTTCAAGCCTTTTAGCCCATCCACTGTTTTACATGCTCACTCTACCATCCACCCTAAGTCCATATTATTACATAGGAGATTATGACATGCTTCCGTTCAGACTTTGAGTAAAATTGATTTTCTTAAAGACATTTCATTTTAGAACAAGTGTGTAATTGATTGTCAGATCAGTCCTTTAGCGAAACAACATAGATTGTCTTTTCCTAATAGTACTTCTAGTACATCTTTTCCCTTTGAACTGATCCATTTACATGTTTGGGGCCCGTACCAAAAGCTCACCTATGACAATAAGAGGTATTTTCTTACCGTGGTCGATGATTTTTCCAGTACAACTTGGACTTACCTGCTTAGTTTTAAATCGGATATGATAGTGGTTATCAAACATTTTTTTGTGCTTGTTGAAAATCAATTTAATGCATTTGTGAAACAGGTAAGGACTGATAATAGACGTGAGTTTTTTAATGAACAATGTGCCTCTTTTGTTAATAATGAAGGAATTGTTCATGAGAGTAGCTGTCCATATACTCCTCAACAGAACGGAGTAGTGGAGCGAAAACATAAACACCTCCTTGAGGTAGCTAGGGCTCTTAAGATTGAGGCCAACATCCCTGTTAGATTTTGGGGTGACTGTATCTTAACGGCTTGTTATTTAATTAACATGATGCCCACACCAGTTTTAAAAGGATTGTCTCCACATGAAAAATTGCTTGGTAAAAAACCAAATATAAGTCATCTGCGTGTGTTTGGTTCCCTCTGTTTTGCTAAAGTGTTGCCCACTGCAGATAAATTTGCCTCCCGTGCAGTCCCGTGTGTGATGATGGGTTATTCTCTCACTAAGAAAGGATACAGGTTATTGAACTTACATACTAAATTGTTTTTTGTGAGTAGAGATGTGAGGTTTTTAGAGGATGTATTTCCCTTCAAAAACCCAGATACGAACAGTGACCAACTATTCATTCACGAACACATTGACTCAGTCAATGATGTTTCTAACTGCTCTCAGTCACTTGAGACTGAGGATGACCCAACTGGACCTGTCCATGATGAGGGTCCTCATGACAATGTACACTCACCTTCAGGTGACCAAAACACATCACCATTTCCTAATGATGAACCAAGGAGGTCTGCCAGACCAACCAGGGCATCCTCATGGTAGAAGGACTACGCGATGATTGAGAATTCCGTGGCCTACCCAATCGAAAATAAGGTTTGATATAACTCTGTCCATCCAAATTATAAGACTTATATTCAATCACTGGATAAAAGTTGTGAACCTGCTAATTACGCTGACGCTCCTAAAGATAAAAATTGGATAGATGCCATACAAACTTAGATTAGAGCCCTTGAAGAAATAAAACTTGGACGATAGTTCATCTTCCACCTGGTAAACGTGCTAATGATTGTAAATGTGTCTATAAAATTAAACTTATCTCAGACGGATCTATAGCAAGATATAAGGCCCGACTTATTGCAAAAGGTATTAATAAGCAGGAAGGAATCAATTACACCGATACTTTTTCTCCCATCGCAAAAATGGTTACTGTCTGAATCTTGTTATCTATTGCAGCAAAATGTAATTGGTCGTTATATCAAATGAATGTATTTAATGCCTTTTTGCAAAGTGACCTTAACGAAGAGATTTTTATGCAGATTCCCCCAAGTTTTCGCAAACAGGGGGAGAATGATAACCTTGTATGTTGTTTGCAAAAATCCCTTTATGGATTAAAACAAGCTTCGCGACTGTGGAATGTTAAGCTTACAGAAGCTTTAATTAAAAATGAGTATAAGCAGAGTATGTATGATTATTCTCTTTTCACAAAAAAATCAAGGCTCACAAATTGTTGCATTGCTGATTTATGTTGATGATGTTGTGATTACTGGAAATAGTGAGTCACTTATTTCAGAGTTAAAAGCAACTCTAAAAACCAACTTTAGAATGAAAGGTTTGGGAGAGTTGAAATATTTTCTTGGTATAGAAATTGCTAGATCTAAAAAAGATCTCTTTTTGTGCCAAAGAAAATACCTACTTGAACTTCTATATGAAGTTGGATTGTTAGGGGCTAAACCGAATAAAACTCCTATGGAACAAAATCTCAATCTCACAAGCAAGGGATATGATGATAATTTTGGGCTAAATTACGATGATTCCCTTATATCTGATCCCACTTTATACAGAAAATTAATAGGTAAGTTATTGTATTTGATTACTACTAGCCCATATATTAGTTTGTCAGTCCAACATTTAAGTCAATATAAGAAAAATCCAAAGAAGTCTAACTTGGATTCTGTGTGTAGAGTAATTCGGTATATTAAAAATCAACCAGGATTGGGTATTCTATTAACATCTGATATGATCCTGATACTAAGTTAACTGCTTTTTGTGATTCTGATTGAGGTAGTTGCTTAGAAACTTGGAGGTCAATTTCAGGATATAAATTGTGTCAGATTTGGAAACTCACTGGTATCTTGGAAAGTTAAAAAACAGGCAACCGTATCCCGATCATCTGCTGAAGCAAAATATCGCAGCATGGGGCCAGCAATTAATCCTATGTATCGTGAACGTACTAAACACATGGAAATTGACTGTCACTTTGTGAGAGAACACATAAATGCAGGTATTATCAAGACAAAATATGTAAGATCTGAGGAGCAGTTGGCGGATATCTTCACGAAGACTATTGGGAAGACTCATCATTGTTATTTATCTGATAAATTAGGTATGATAGATATATTTTATGGGTTGTCACCTTGATGGGGAGTGTTAAAATACAAGTTGAACCCATAGATTATTAGGGACCTATTTGTATGTCATTTTAATATTGAGGATTTAGCTTTAGTTTATGGGTAATTTAATTTTTTTGGCATTTCTTTTGTACATAGATGTAATTACCGATTCTTGGTTTGCTATTTAAAGCATCCAACCCTAGCAATGAAATCACAATTTTCGATTTCCATTCTCTGTCTTCCGTCAGTCTTCGTTCTCATCATCTCTGAGACCTTGCCTCTTCAGTTTCCTCTCGAAACTTCACAGTATTCACCCTCAAGTCCCACATAGGCGGTATTCAAAAATATAAGACACTATATATTCAATTATATTCAAAAAGACTACCTCTTCCAATCACCAATTGGTTTTAGGATGAAACACACAAGTTGTATAATATGGGTTGTTATTTGGGTGTACCTCGGCTCCAATATTAAAATTTGACAGTTACTGTGGTTGCTATTTGGGTGTGGCTCGGCTCCTTGACGGTGTTGAGTTGTTTTCGTTGTGCGTACCCGCTATGGGTTTATTGTGTTTCGTTTACTCCGTGTACCAGCGTTCGGGTCAAATCTGGATGTAAGAGGTGATTTATTGAGTCTCAACCCATAAGGAGTAAAAATGTCGGTGTCATGCGTTAGAACTTTCATGGTGCGGGGGAGAATGTTTAAATATTCACCATGAAGTCCCACATCGACGGTATTCAAAAATATAAGACATCATATAATAATATACAACAAGATTATGTTCTCCTATTACCGATTGGTTTTAAGATGAAACATAATTTGTATAATCTTGATGTGGATAACAAAAACAGCAGATATAACAATAATATAATGCAACCCTTCCACTTGTCATCGAGTCTTTTCTTTTAGCCGATTAAAATCAGCATAATACTTAGCTATCCATTTAGCGATGATGCCAATCTCGGTTTTACGCTGCAGACTAACCATTCGGGATCGCCCGGTTGTGACGGGAGTACGTCTAGACAATGTGAGCCTGCAGACCGCGAAATATAGGTTGTTTATTGTGTCACTAAAAACATGACTCGAGTAGAATGCTTAGTTACCATTTGTTGTATACACAGCATGAAGAGTACTTGAAAGGTTCTCCAAAACCCTAAAAATGGTGCAACAACAGATGTAAATCCAAAACCCTAGAATCGTAGGAAGAAGACATCCATGGCTCTTACCCGCCACTGCTGTAAGGATCGACTAGCCCATTGGAGAATATGATGTTGCTCCCGAATCGTTGGAGATAAAGTTTGATGTCCTACATATTGAGATCAGTCGCGTAACACAATTAGCGACAGGAATGGGTTTTAACTCATGTTGGTAAAAACTACCAACAAAACTATGTTTCTTGCCAGGTAAAATAAATTTGTATGGTATAGTGTATAGGGAAGTTATGAAAACATACTCCACCACCAAAACCAAAATATGTAGACGCCCACTGAGGCCGAGGAGGGACACCGTATGCGTTCATGCAGTAATCAATGGTGTCCTGCACTGGGGATGAATCTGGCTGGAACATAGAATCTTCAGCAAGGTCAAAGGTATACACCATCTCGCTACAGGTCTGCACTCAAATTCAATGTAGGTAAGAAGTTCAAACATTAGCTAGGGTTTAGGGTTTCACTCTTTTAGCGACAGGACCCTGCAAATGTGAGTATTCACCTGCCAAGACCAACCCAAATCGGTTTGACTCGCATTCCTTTCGAAGTTAACGTAGCAAGAAAAGTTTCCTTCATAGGCGACGCCCCCTGCAAATATTTTCTGGATAATACTATCAGTAACATTGCTGGAGTTATTGATGCCGCTGCAGAACATAGCCACTGGAGTTGTATGTGGATCGTTATACTGAGCGGCGCCAGCATAGAGTAATAGTAAGTAGTTCTTCAGCTCATTAACATCAGTAAGTGGACTGAGCAATATAGGTAGAGAAACAGTAAGTTTTAGAAATCAAAACACACAAATTAATCAAAGCATACAGTACTGTGTGTGAAGTTTGTATACTTGCAAGTTTGAAACATTGAGCTCTGACTGGACAGGCCATTATTGTTATGTTTAAGCTAGTTGTATACTAATGTCTTTAGTTGTTTTGTTTTGCTTGAGTTTTAGACAATATGTTGTGTTTGTAGGTAGTTACAAACTTAAGTGACAGTTAAGTTTTGTTTGGAGTTTTTTATAGTAAAGAAATCAGAAAATGAAGCAGTTGGTTGAGGCTTCAAAAACTTGTCTCTTTGCTGGTTTTCTTCAAGGTTTTCTTACGTAAACAATTGCAAGTGTATGTGTGATTGTGAGAGTTGATTATCCAAGTGATTAAGGCAATTGATCCAACAATTGGTATCAGAGCAAGGTTGGAAAGAAGATGGCCGATCAAGAAGGAAGAAACGCAGCAACGAAATCACGAACCTCCATTCCGATCCAATACCCGATGCTAAACGAAACGAATTACGGCATATGGGCTGTCAAGATGAAGATCATCTTGCGATCACTCGGTGTGTGGTCAGTGATTGATGGAGGAGACACGAGCGTAGACAAGGATCAAGGCGCCATGGTAGCCATTTCTCAAGCCGTGCCGGACGACGAGATGATGGCGATCGCGGAGAAGGAGACGGCCAAGGAAGCTTGGGACGCATTAAGGGAGATGCGGGTTGGCGAAGATCGTGTCAAGAAGGCTCGTGTACAAGTGTTGAAACGACAATTGAACAAGTTACGAATGGAGGATTCAGAGACGATCAATGAGTTCTCCATGAAGCTCACTACGTTGGTGGGCGAAATTCGTTCTCTAGGCACGAAGCTTGATGACGGTGAGGTCGTTGAGAAGTTGTTTAGTGCAGTCCCAGACAGATTTCTTCACATAATTGGCACGATTGAGCAGTTTGGGGATATTGAGAACATGTCGATTTCGGAGGCGATCGGTCGTCTTCGAACCTTTGAAGAAGGCCTTAAAGGCCGAATGCATTCAAAGGGTGGTGGAGATCACTTACTCCTCACCCAAGCCGAATGGGAGGCAAGGTGTTCGAAGAACAAAGCGCATGAAGGTTCTTCGAGTAGTAACAAACGAGGAGGCTTTCATGGTAGAGGACGTGGTCGTGGTCGTGGATATGGTGGAGGTCGAGGAAATGGTGATGACCGAAAGACACGTACATTCGACAAGTCCAAGGTGAAGTGTTACAATTGTAATGAGTATGGTCATTTTGCCAAGGAATGTTCTAAGCCAAACCGAAGGAGAGAAAGGGTGAATTTGATTGAAGCACAAGTTGATGAGGAACCGGCATTGTTGATGGCTGAATTATGTATCTTGAATCATGCAATACAAAATGGAGATAGAGTGTTGCTACATGATGATAAGGAAGTACCGAATGATACTCACAACCGGGATAAAGCGTGGTATTTGGATACCGGAGCGAGTAATCATATGACGGGGTGCATCAATCATTTTGCTGAAATTGATACAACCGTTAAAGGATCCGTCAAGTTTGGGGATGGATCGGCTGTGAATATTCAAGGGAGAGGTTCGGTTTTACTTGAGTGCCTCACGGGTGAGCATCGTGTGCTCACTAATGTGTACTATATACCGAGCTTGAAGAGCAATATCATTAGCCTTGGTCAATTAGATGAGAACGGATGCAAGGTTGAGATTGAAGGTGGAGTTATGTCTATTGTGGATCGATCGAAACGACTACTAGTGAAGGTGGGTAGGTCGGGGAATCGGTTATATGTGTTGAATATAGCACAAACTTCACCCGAGTGTCTCCTAACAAGAAGTAAAGATGAAGGTTGGAGATGGCATGCAAGGTATGGGCATGTGAATTTTCATGCATTGAAGTTGTTAAACCGGAAACAAATGGTGTGTGGCTTGCCGATCATTGAGCATGAGGACCGTATATGCGATGGTTGTTTGGTAGGGAAACAGCACCGAACACCCTTCCCGACAATGGCACAATTTCGAGCAACTTCACCTCTCGAATTGTGGCATGGTGACTTGTGTGGGCCGATCACTCCCGCCACGAACGGAGGCAAGAGGTACTTCCTATTGATAGTCGATGACTATACTAGGTATATGTGGCTTGTACTTATCCAAAGCAAGGATGAGGCTTTGGAGGCATTCAAGAAGATCAAAACCTTGGCCGAGATGGAGATGGAGAGTAGTAGCAAGTTGAAGGCGTTCCGGACAGATCGGGGGGGGGGGGGGGGCGAATTCACTTCAAACGAGTTCAAGACGCATTGTGAGTTGTGGGGAATTAGGCATTATCTCACAACGCCTTATTCACCGCAGCAAAACGGGGGTGTTGAACGACGAAATCAGACGATAGTTGGTATGGCAAGGAGCTTGATGAAGAGTATGGGAGTCCCGGGTGAATTTTGGGGAGAAGCGGTATCAACGGCCGTGTATCTCCTAAACCGAGCACCGACGAAGAGTGTCATAGACAAGACACCTTATGAAGCATACTATAATCAAAAGCCATCGGTTCGTCATTTTCGTGTTTTTGGATGTGTAGGTCATGTGAAGGATGTGACACCACATTTATCGAAGCTTGCCGACCGAAGTAGTCCTATGGTGTTTATTGGGTATGAGACGAATACAAAAGGCTATAGGATTTTAATCCGAAGTCGAGACGAGTTGTGGTGACACGTGATGTTGTGTTCGAAGAGGAGAAGAAGTGGGATTGGACCGAAACAAGTATGGGATTCGCAAGGAATACTAATCCGACAAACTACTTCACATTTAGTCTTCCACAACCGATGGAGGAGCAAGCTGAAATGAATGATCAACCGACTACTCCGGTGGTTAACTCGAACTCAAGAACACCGAATTTGAGTTCACCACACACTCCAACCGAAGGTGTTGAAGGAAGAGTGGGAGAAGATGCAGCCGGACCATCACAACACTCGACATCTGAAGAGAGCTCTTCGGAAGGACCACAAGGCAAACGTGATCTAAGTAGACTCTATGATGACACTTTCCCGATAGAGTTGGAATACTCGGGGTTGTGTTTGCTTGGAGAGGAGGAGCCTTCATCCTTCGAAGTAGCCAAGGCCGATCCAATGTGGAGAAGAGCAATGGAAGAGGAGATTACTTCCATTCAAGATAACGGAGCTTGGAGACTTGTTCCACTACCCGAGAGTCACAAACCGATCGGGCTTAAGTGGTCTTCAAGTTGAAGAAGGATACTCAAGGCAAGGTGGTAAGACATAAGGCGAGGTTGGTTGCAAAGGGGTATGTTCAAAGACAAGGTATCAACTTTGATGAAGTGTTTGCTCCGGTTGCTCGGATAGAAACGGTTCGGTTGTTGATAGGCATTGCAGCACATGGAGGATGGGAAGTGCATCATATGGATGTGAAGTCGGCATTCCTAAATGGAGTGTTGGAAGAGGAAGTGTATGTCATTCAAGTGTATGTCATTCAACCGCCGGGTTTTGAGATGAAAGGAGAATAGCACAAGGTGTTAAGGTTGGTGAAAGCTTTGTACGGTTTGCGACAAGCACCTCGAGCTTGGAATTCGAAGCTAGATGAATCAATGAAGAAACTCGGCTTCGATAGATGTTCATTAGAACATGCCGTGTGTATGAGAAGCCAAGGTAAAGGTAACCTACTTGTTGGTGTTTATGTGGATGACTTGATCATCACAGGAGAGAGCATTCATGATATAAACGTTTTCAAGACACAAATGAAAACGTTGTTTAGCATGAGTGACCTTGGGTTATTAAGTTACTACCTTGGGATTGAAGTTTGTCAAGATTCTCAAAGGATTACGCTCAATCAATCGGCGTATGCGAGAAAGATCTTAGACAAGTGTGGGTTGAAGGATTGTAATCCGTCACAAGTTCCTATGGAGACACGGTTGAAATTGAGCAAGGAAAGCAAAAGTCCACCCGTAGATACCACTATGTTCCGAAGTATTGTGGGTAGCTTGAGGTATTTGCTACATACTCGGGCAGATTTGGCATTCTCCGTTGGCATGGTAAGTAGATACATGGAGAGGCCTACAACCGAACACATGGCTGCAGTGAAACACATATTAAGGTATGTAAAGGGTACATTGCATTTCGGTTGTGTTTATGAGAAGAGGAAGGGAAGCTTGGAGCTGGTTGGGTACTCCGATAGTGACCTAGCCGGCGATACCGATGATCGAAAAAGCACCACGGGTGTTATCTTTTTCCTTGGGCCGAATCCTATAAGTTGGAGTTCACAAAAACAGAAAGTTGTTGCTTTGTCATCGTGTGAAGCGGAGTACATGGCAGCTTGTGCAGCGGCTTTCCAAGGAGTTTGGTTAGCTCGACTTCTAGCGGATATGATGCGGTCCGAAATGAAGAAAGTGCTCCTAAAGGTCGATAACCAATCGGCAATTGCGTTGAGTAAAAATTCAGTTTATCATGATAGGAGTAAGCATATTGACACCCGGTTTCATTACATTAGAGATTGTGTGGAGTCGGGAATGATTGAAGTTCAGCACGTTTGCACAGGAGAACAACGTGCCGATATATTAACGAAGTCACTAGCAAGATTAAAGTTCTTGGAGATGCGAGAGAAAGCTGGTGCACGGATAGTGTAGGACAACAAGCTTAAGGAGGAGATTGTTGTTATGTTTAAGCTAGTTGTATACTAATGTCTTTAGTTGTTTTGTTTTGCTTGAGTTTTAGACAATATGTTGTGTTTGTAGGTAGTTACAAACTTAAGTGACAGTTAAGTTTTGTTTGGAGTTTTTTATAGTAAAGAAATCAGAAAATGAAGCAGTTGGTTGAGGCTTCAAAAACTTGTCTCTTTGCTGGTTTTCTTCAAGGTTTTCTTACGTAAACAATTGCAAGTGTATGTGTGATTGTGAGAGTTGATTATCCAAGTGATTAAGGCAATTGATCCAACAGCCATTTGGCTCGGAAGCAACTCGGTCGATTTCAGGCCATGAGCTTTTGATCGTTTGGTAGCAAGTCTCACTAATATCCTGATGAACGAAACACCGTATAAGTCACTGATATTGTCAAGCTCGAGGTCAGTGGTGCGCGAAAAAAGTATTTGCATGGTTTTGAGTGGGGAAAATTGACAATGAAAAATATCTCAGTAAAAGTTACCATTTAGTCGAACTTGTGGGTGATTAGCAAACAGATACTACTTTTTTTTTAGCAAATAGGTTGCCGAATTTTCTTAAATAAGCAAATAGCTAGGCACCTACCGTTAATTTCCGTTAAGAATAAACAGAAAATGTCACGTGAGGAGCAAACAACAGATACTTGAACTTACACGAATGAGCAAGTAGGTACCTGAACCGGTTCAAAACCGGTTCAGTCATACCATTTTATTAAATAAAAAAGTAGGGTTTATATACCAAACACATGCATGACTCAAATCTAGACATTATCGGTGCATCAAGAAACACTCCGAGAATGTCTGGAGTTGAGTTATGCATGTGTTTGGTATACAAACCCTACTTTTTGTTTAACAAAAAAGTGTTTTGACCGAATCGGTTGTGAACCGATTTTTGAACCGGTTCAGATACCTTCTTGTTCATTCGTGTAAGTCCAGGTACTTGTTTGCTCCTCACTTAATATTCTCCGTTTATTCTTAACGGAAATTAACGGTAGGTACCTATTTGCTAATTATTCATAACTTCGGCTACTTATTTGCTACAAAAAAATTTAAGTACTACTTGTTAATAACCCTCAAGTTCGGGGTACCTTTTGTTGACAAAACTTGTTAGGAACGGATATGAAAGAAGAATTCTGATTCCACTGTTAACTCTACAAAGTTTTGATAGCGTAGAAAATGAGGAGAGATAATATTTAGTTCAGAAATTTTTGATACTTTAATCATATGACGAAACATATTATTAAATATGTATAAAAAAACAAACTACCCAATTAATTAACTATTCTAACTAATACAGAATCTAATAACCACCACCCACTAATTCTACAAATTTAAAAGAGAATTTGATTAAAATCTAAAAATTAAATTCCAACAAAACTTAGCTGACAGGTGTTTAGCGACGAAAATCATTTTTACCGACAGATTCTGTAGTTTTACCAACCGAATATATCAATTCCAGTTATTATGAATGTTACCATATGTATCTCTATATACATATATATAACTACCTTGAAATCCTTGGAAACGATATTATAATATCCATATAGTGGAACAAAGTCGTTGATGATAAGAATTGGAGCTGATGAAGCTAATGCTCCGTGGGCAATATGAGGATACTTGAGCCTAAACCATGCCGCCAACACTGCATAAATATTTAAATTATAATAAATAAATAAAACATATTACTGCATGAACTTATATAGAAAATCCGACAGTTTTGTAAACATTGTTCTTGTTGGAATTTGACTTACTGCCGCCGTAGGATGCTCCGAATACAATCACCGGACAGCTTTCGGCTTCAAGCTTCTTCTTAACATGAAGTATGACCTCTGCATAGTCGGCTAAAGCTTGAGTCGATGTGAAGTAGCCGCGAGTATTTGCATCTTCAATCGCTTTATCAAGACTCAATCCGAACGGAATCGATTCCCCATAAAACCGATGCTGATATATATAATGAAAGGTTGTTTTTTTAATTAAAAAAAATCAAGTTTTTATGCATGAAAATAACTTTAAACTCAACAACGAAACTGCAATGATCACCTCTATATATAGCAATAGAGCCTTGAATCGAGGAGCATTCTCTGTAAGCCAACCAATGATCTGTATATCTGCATCAATGGCTTGTTCCTCCCCGAGATAAGCAAAGATGGGTGCACAAGTACTACTATTTGCAGTGCCACCCCAGTGTTTGGAGTTGATAACATACTTCTGCTTGAATGTAGTGTAGCTCTCGGGCCGGTAGCTGAAATGATCAAGCGTCTGGTTATAGTAGAAAATCTTGAAATCGTCTGGAGCAGAAACGGATTGAGGCCGAACATTTGGTAGGAAATTATGTCGGGGAAGAAGACTCAATCGTGGGACGTTAGTCGCAGCAGTTGCAGACGAGAGAATCAGAAGGAAGAACGTGAGAGAATAGTGCAATGAACACATGATGAATAATGGATGACTATTCTTCTGTCCAAAGGGTTTATGATTCAATGATTATATATAATAAATTTGGTTGATTGTTCTTTTCGAAAGCGATTGATTCGTGTTGGTTTGGGAGAGGCTAATCTAGCATAAGAACAACCACAATAGCACACAAGATCAAGTACACACATTTACCATTCAAAATGGTGAAGTTCTTCTTCTTGGATGAGATAGAGTTGCAGCCCCTTTCTCCTCTGTTTTCTCTTTCGAGAGCTCTCTGTCAATTCCTTTACATATGCAGCACATTTCCCTTCTCATTCTCTTCCTTATAACTATTCTCTCACTTTACTCTAAAATACTCAAAACTCACCGTTTAACTAAACACACAACACATATAATAATAATATAAAACTAAACCACAAACATCACATTAATTTAACACTCCCCCTTAATGTGTTGTTCTTGAACTCCTAGTAGCTCGCAAAGCTTCTCGAACATGTCCTTTGACAACGTCTTAGTGAGGATATCCGCAACTTGATCTTCGGACTTGACATACACCATCTCGATCTCTCCTTCTTCGATCTTCTCACGAATGAAGTGGTGCTTCACTGCTATGTGTCTTGTCCTGCTGCTATACACTGGATTCTTTGCCATTGCAATAGCTGATTTGCTATCACACAACATCAATGTCGCACTGTCTTGCTTCTCGCCAATATCTTCCAAAATTCTCCTCAACCACACGGCTTGAGAACATGCCATAGCCGCTGAAATATATTCCGCTTCCGCAGAGGATTGCGCAATTGATTCTTGTTTCTTTGATTGCCAGGAAAACACACCTGACCCAAGAGAAAACACATATCCGGTTGTACTCTTCATATCATCTCTACAACCGGTCCAATCACTATCACAAAAACCAATTAACTTCAACTCATCTCCTTTGGAATACTTGATACCATACGCCAATGTCCCTCGAACATAACGTAGAACTCGTTTGGCGGCTCCAAGATGAAAGTGACTCGGACTTTGCATAACCTCGACAACATGCTCGAAGCAAACATAATATCCGGTCTCGTGGCAGTGAGATACATCAAACTACCCACAATACTCCTAAAATATGTGTTATCCACTTTTCTACCTCCATCTTCTTTCCACAACTTCTCATTTGAAGCAAGTGGTGTTGCCATTGTTTTGCAACCAAACATATGAAACCTCTTCAACATATTCTCAGCATACTTCTTTTGACAAACAAACACTCCATCTTCTTGTTGATCAATCTCCAAACCAAGAAAATGATGTAGCAAACCCATATCACTCATCTCATATCTCCTCATCATATCATTCTTAAACTCTCTAATCAACTCATCATCATTGCCAGTGAATATCAAATCATCAACATATATAGCAACAACAAGAATGGAAGTACCTTGTTTCTTCACATAGAGAGTGGGCTCACTTTTTCTTTTGTTGAATTCATGATAAATGAGGTAGTTGTCAATCTGACTATACCACTGTCGTGGTGCTTGTTTCAACCCGTACAATGCCTTCTTTAGCTTGTACACTTTCTCTTCTTCTCCTTCTTTCACAAATCCTTCAGGTTGATGAACATATATTTCTTCTTCCAATTCACCATTCAAGAAAGCCGACTTCACATCAAGTTGGTATAGCAACCAACCTTTTTGAGCTACAAGTGCAATGAGGACTCGAATAGTGTCCTTGCGCGAAACTGGAGCAAACGTTTCATGGTAGTCGACCCCAGCCTGTTGTGAGTACCCTTTGGCTACAAGTCTTGCTTTATTTTTCAAGACAGAACCATCAAGGTTATGCTTCACTTTGTAAATCCACTTCACCCCAACAACTTCTCTATCAACTGGCTTGTCTACAAGATCCCATGTCTTGTTTTTCTCAATCATGTGCAACTCTTCTTCCATGGCTTTCTTCCACCCTTCTTCTTGTATAGCTTCTTCAAAGCTTTCCGGCTCAATAATGCACACATTACATGTCGCATATACATCTGAAAGTCTTCTCATTCTTTTCGGTGTACTACTCGAATTGGATGAATTAGAACCTGAACCACTGCTCGATGGCGATGATGGATCAACTCTAGGTGAATTTGGTGGAGAGTTTTCAACATTCTCTTCATCACCTCCAAGCTCTTCTTCGGGGACAACAACATGTTTTTGAACTTGTTTTTCTTTCCAATTCCAACTAGTTTCTTCATCAAACAACACATCTCTATTAATGATGATTTTCTCTCTCTGCAAGCTATACAACCGATAGCCCTTTGATGTTGAATCATACCCCATGAAGATACATTTCTCACTTGTATCATCAAGTTTTGTACTCTTCTCTTTTGGAACTTGAGCATAGCAAATACACCCAAAAATTCTCAAGTGTTTCACCGATGGCTTCTTTTTACACCAAGCCTCAATTGGGGTCTTGTTCTGAACTGCTTTTGTAGGACATCTATTTAACAAATAGACTGCAGTGTAGATTACTTCGACCCAAAATGAATTAGGCAACCCTTTCTCCTTGAGCATTGTTTTGCCCATTTCCACTAGGGGTGAGCGGTTCCGGGTACCCTGTAAATTTAGGGGTTCCCGGAACCTACCCAGTTTAAAATCGGGTATTAAATTTTGGAACCGGAACGTACCCGTTTAATTTTGGAACCGGAACCTACCCGGAACCTGTTTGTACAAACGGTTCCGGGTACCCTGTTAGGAACCGGTTGCTTCGCATTCTCGGTTCGGTTCCGATTCGGTTCCGGTTTGGTACTGATTCGATACAGGTTCTGGTTCGATTCCGGTTTGGTACTGATTCGATACAGGGTCCGGTTCGGTTCCGGTTTAGTACCCATTACACAATCCCTTTCAGTTCTAAAACACAAACAATTCTAAATTAAAGTACAAACCATATAGTTCCCAAATATACAATTCCAAATTACATTCCAAACCACACTTCCAAATCACTACATTGACTCATAATAATATAACAAAACACACAACTCCAAGATCTATGAAAATCCACAACTGTTTGATTCTTTCTTTCAGACACTCCATTTTGTTGTAGAGAGTAACCAACTGTGAGTTGTCTTTCTATACATTCGTCAGAACAAAACTTATCAAATTCTCGAGAGTTGTATTCTTTTCCTCGATCACTTCTCAACACTTTTATGTAGCGACCACTTTGCTTTTCAACAAATGTTTTGAATCTTCTAAACACGCCAAATACTTCTGATTTTTGTCTCAAGAAGTAAACCCATGTCATTCTTGTATAATCAGCAATGAACAATATAAAGTATCGGTTACCTCCTTGAGATGGAGTTCTCATTGGCCCACACACATTGGTATGAATGAGCTCTAGTGGTCGTTTTGCCCTCCATGCTCCTCCTTTCGGAAAAGCTTCTCAGTGGTGCTTCCCCATGGCACACCCTTCACATACACCACTCTTCTCTTCAATTCTAGGCAATCCATACACCATATTCTTGTCTCTCAATAACTTCATCCCATTAAAATACAAGTGTCCAAGCCTTTTGTGTCAAAGCCATGACTCATCACTAACACTTTCCTTCAAAGCAACATCCCCCCAATAATTAAAACTCAATGGAAAACTTCTACTTCTCGTCATCTTTATTTTGGTCATCAACTTGTTATTTCCATTCTTTTTATCATAAATGGTGAATCCATCATTTTTAAAATATACACCATATCCTTTCTCCACAAGTTGACCAACATTCAATAAATTTTGGTCTAGGTCGGGAACAAGCAACACATCATTAATGAACTTCATTCCCTCCATTGTTTGGATAGGAACCGTACCTTTTCCGACCACTTGTACAAGCGCACCATTTCTCATCTTCACTTTTGCATTCATCTTCTCTTCCATCTTCGTGAAGATGCTTTATCACTAGTCATGTGATTGCTACAACCACTATCAAGTAACCACACTTCATCTTTCTTTTCGGTCGCAACTTGACAACCGGCATAAAACACTCCATAGTCATGATCATTTCCATTCTCTTCGGAGACATTCACTTGTTCGTTCTTAAGCCTACAATCTTTTTGAACATGCCCAAACTTCTTGCAATTAAAACATTGTGGCTTCCCCTTGAACCAACAATCTTTCTCAAAATGTCCACTCCGTTTGCAAATATGACAAGTTTTCCCCAAATTTTTTGCATTATAACTTCTATCAAAATTTCCTCTCCCTCGACCTCTTTGGCCTCTTCCTCTACTAAATCTTCCACCTCTCGAAGATTCACCTCCGCGGTGCTCTTGAAATGATTGCTCTCTCAACTTATTGCCCAAGTTGAGTTTTGATTGTAAGGCGCTCTCTATTGATTTTTCGGAGTGTCTTAACACCCTTTGCTCATGTGATTGCAAGGATGCCATTAACTCACAGACGGTTAATGTTGCCAAGTCTTTCGTTTCCTCAACAACCGACACAATCGTATCATACTTCTCGGTCAAGCTAATCAAAATTTTCTCAACAAGCCTTTTATCTTTTACTTCTTCTCCATTCAAACTCATTTGACTAGCAACTTCGGTAACCCGCGTGAAATAATCCTTCAAGCTTTCACCTTCCTTCATTTTCATATTTTCTAACTCGGCTCGCAAGGTTTGAAGTTTGATACCTCGGACTTTTAGACTCCCTTGAAACTCTTCTTGCAAAACAATCCAAGCTTCATTTGCCGTATTACACCTCATGATTCTCGGAAACAATTTCTCCGTCATAGCTTTTTGAATAAACGATAGAGCTTTAGCATTTCTCTTTCGAGTATCTTTCAACTCCTTTTTTTCAATCTCACTTAATGTATCTATAGAAACAGGCTCATCAAATCCAAACTCAACTATATCCCACAAATCTTGTGACCTAAATATAGTCTTGGCCTTTAAACTCCAATAGTCATAGTTTTCACCATTAAATATAGGAATTGAGAGATGAGATACACCTTGTTCACTTGACCCAGTCATAGACGATTCGTTTTCGCCGTTAATTGCTTCGATTTTGCTTGGTCGTCCGCTTTTCGTCGGAACCCTAGCTTGCCCAATCTACTCAATCCACCAAGCTCTGATACCAATTTGTTGGTTTGGGAGAGACTAATCTAGCATAAGAACAACCACAATAGCACACAAGATCAAGTAACACACATTTACCATTCAAAATGATGAAGTTCTTCTTCTTGGATGAGATAGAGTTGCAGCCCCTTTCTCCTCTGTTTTCTCTTTCGAGAGCTCTCTGTCAATTCCTTTACATATGAAGCACCTTTCCCTTCTCATTCTCTTCCTTATAACTATTCTCTCACTTTATTCTAAAATACTCAAAACTCACCGTTTAACTAAACACACAACACATATAATAATAATATAAAACTAAACCACAAACAGCACATTAATTTAACAATTCAGACCTTTTCTGCAAAACTAAAATTGACGAAGATTAAAGGGTTAATTTGTTGCTAGAATCTTCCGTGCATGGCTTTAGCCTACCTATTAAGATATCTTCTATTCTAATTATCATGCAATTCACGCGCGTGTACGACGCGCCTCTCTCTATTCTCACGAGAGAATTAATGGCGATTAGGGTTCGGTAATTTTCGAGATGATTTCTTCCAACCGATCGGCGCGGAATCAAGGGGCTTTCCTCAATTGGCAAGGGCATTCATTCTCCCTCAGCTCCGTCTACAAATGCACGGTGGCGTTTCCTGATTCTTCACCGGAGGAGCTCAATTGAGGAGGCGTCCTTCAAACCTTTCAAAAACTGTAATCTTCCTTTTCTCTTCTCTTTTATCGGTATCTCCTCTTCAACACTTGTGATCATTTCTTGTTCTTGACCGAGGCTATGGCCTCACGCACTAATTCCGGCGGCAGTAGGAACACCGGTTTGCCCATGTTGAGAATGGTGCCGTCGGCCCTCCCGGGGCCGAGAAGAGAAGCTGCAGCTCGGGTTCTGGGAACTATGCTTACTTCGAAGCCAATCAAGGCAAATGTGGTTCAAAATGTGCTGAAGGAGGCTTGGGGTCGGTTCGGGCCGGTTAAGATCACTGAGGTAAATCAGGATATCCTCATGTTTGATTTTGAAAGTATAAGCGATAGGGATCAGATTTTAGACTTATCCCCGTGGTCGATTCACGGGAATTGCCTTAATTTGAAGTTATGCCTGGCTCACGTATCTGTTACCGAGATAGAGTTTCGTAGATTGCAAGTCTGGATTCAGGTTCACGGTTTGAGCCTTGAGATGCTTAATGAGGAAAATGCCAATTGCATAGCTAGCTCGGTAGGGAATTGCATTAGACTTGAGGATAAGCAGGTTATGAAACAAAGGACTTTTCTAAGAGTCAAGTGGGTAGATTCGAGAGGACAACATAAATGGGCCACGATCAAGTATGAGAGGCTCACAAATATTTGTTATGGATGTGGCCGGATTGGCCACAATTCCAACCTTTGCACCGATCAGGTGGCAGTGAATGATGCATATGGATCACCTCTTTATGGTCCTTGGGTCACGGGGGTCAGGCCGAGGTTGGTAACAAGATGGGTCAAATTTCAATGCGGGTGGGGGAAGCGGTCCCCAACCCACAAGAGACCCCTGCAGGCCGTCATGGAGAGAGCTCGTGATGGGTAAGCACTGTATGGAACCTTCGGGTTCGAGAAGTGGTACCCAAAGGATTGAGGATCAAGCCCTTAGCCATGCTGCAAGCAATCTGGCTCAGGGGATGAACACTGGGGTCGGCGACCACGATCAGCAGTTTGGGGAGGCTCGTAGGAGGGCTCGGTCTCCCTCTTTATCCACAGGGAGCACGAGCTCTGCTATCCCGACCCAGGCTCAAGACACAGCCCCGCAGAGTGAGGAGCTTCAAGCCTCGCCAACACTTTCATGCCCACAGACGATATTGTTCGATCTGAACAATGAACCGGACCTCGAGGAGGGGGAGGTACTGCAGAATGCCTCCCCATGCGATATGTCATTGAGTCTGGCCGTATGGCCAGAGCTCATTATCAATCCCGGCTCGAATCCGAAGCTGGCCGAGCAAGTGTTGGAGGGCCACGCTTCGGTGACATGCACAGACGCTGGGGAAGGGTTGGGTGGTAGGGCGAATATGCAGCAGGCTCAAACCCAACCCTGGGACACCAGTTTGGACCGTGGTCAGATGGTGGTGGACACACAGATTCTGGGGACAGATTCAGTGGACAAGCAGATGCTGAAATCAGGCTTGAGGCATGACGACGCGAAATCAGGGGAGGAGGATCTCGGGGAAGGAGGGGTCACTTGCGACCCAAGAAAGTCAAGCTCGGGGAAGAGGAAATGGGACATACCCAAAAATGGAGACCCCGTTAAAAAGCAGAGAAAGACACGAAAGGAGGGGGCTCGGTCTATTGGGGGAATCCTCCTTGATAGGACCAGCCGAATCAAAAGGTCTGATCCAACAGCGTAGGAGTGACAATGCAAACGACAATGTTCGTATCACAAGAAGCAAGGGTTCCGGTGGCTGTCCCCGAACAGCCACGGGGTCTAGATGAACATCCTCAGCTGGAACTGTTAGGGGTTGGGGTCTCCCCTGACAGTTCGTCATTTAAAAGACCTGGTGAAGGGTGCTCGTCCAAAGATTGTTTTCATCATGGAAACAAGACGAGGCCTACTGTGAGATGATTAGGAGACAGTTAGGACTGGATCATGCAACTTATGTTAGCCCGGTGGGGGCTAGTGGGGGATTAGCTTTATGGTGGATCGATGAGGTAACCGTGACGATCCATAGCAAAAACAAGAACTTCATCGATACATCGATCAATATTGCCGAGTGTGGGGGCGATTTCAGAACTACCTGGGTATATGGGGATTCGAACTACTCGAGGCCAGTCATGAATTGGGAAACACTTAGATGTCTGGGGAACAATAGACGGGAACCGTGGGCTTGCATTGCTGATTTCAACGACATATCCTTTCATAGGGAGAAAGTCGGGGGAGCCCGTAAGGAGCAATACAAAATTGACGGTTTCAATGCTTTAATGGAGGACCTATACCTTGAGGACATGGTATTTAAAGGGCAAATGTTTACATGGTTGAATAACAGGAGAGGGGCCGAACGCATCCGGGAGAGATTAGACCGAGCACTTGTTAATCAAGAGTGGAGTTCAAAGTTCCCTTCGGCACAATACATTCATGAATTAATCATCGGGTCAGACCATGTGCCTATTCACATCCACTTACTACACGAGGGTAGACGGGGAACCAAGAATTTCAAATTTGAGGATATGTGGCTCGAAAAAGAGGAATGCCAAACTGTGATCTGAACCGCTTGGCTATCGACGGAACCGATCTCGGTGGCCCTAGAGAGGTGGAGTAAAACAGAGTTCAAAAACAATATGGCGGAAATCAAAAAAGTGAAGAACCGACTTAGGCATTTCAATGCGCGTCATGACGATGGGGCCGACCTAGATGAGGAAAGGGCACTTAAATCTAAATTGCATGCGTTGTGGAAACGAGAGGGAATATACTGGAAACAGAGGTCGCGTGTTAAATGGCTAGCCCATGGGGATCAAAATACTAAGTTTTTTCACCAAACAGCATTGTCTCGAAGAAGGAGAAATAAAATCGTGAAGCTTAGAGTTGGCGATGGGGTTTGGATAGAGGGAGAACGTCATATCAAATCCGAGCTATACAGGTTCTACTCGAATTTATTTAAATCAGGGAGGCATCATGGTCAAGGGAATGAGGGCTTCGAATCTACCCTCAGTTGTATCACGGCTCAGATTACGGATGAGATGAATGAGGGCCTTACGGGGTTGGCATCCCCGGAGGAGGTCCGTAGGGCTTGTTTTCAGATGGGGGGGGGGGGGGTTCTAAGGCACCGGGATCGGATGGCTTCTCGGGTAACTTCTTCCAAAAGAATTGGAGCACGGTCGGACCAGACTTGATCACATCTGTCAATGCGTTCCTCACCTCAGGTAACATGCCCTCGTTTCTTAACCAAACCCTCATTACTTTGATACCTAAGATTGCGAATCCTCTTTGTGCATCTGATTTCCGCCCGATTAGCATGTGTAATTTCGTATACAAAGTTTTCTCTAAGGTTCTGGCAAATAGGCTAAAAACCTATATGCCGGAACTGGTCACCCCTTGCCAAAATGCATTCGTTTCAGGGAGGAGAATCCAGGACAGCATTATCATTGCCCATGAAATGTTTCACTACCTCAAGACGAGGGGTCGCCCGAGTGGCCCCAAGGGAAGATCGGAATGTGCGCTCAAGATCGACATGCAGAAAGCACACGACCGCATCAAGTGGAATTTCTTGTTAGAGAGCCTCAGGAGGAGAGGCTTTGGGGACAAATGGGTTAAGCTAATTGAGGCATGCGTATCATCGGTCACGTATAGAGTGTTGGTGAATGGGAGTGCATCAGACATCATATTGCCATCCCGAGGGCTTAGACAGGGTGACCCTCTATCACCTCATCTCTTTATTTTGGTTGCTGACACTTTCTCAAGGTTATTGGAGAATCAGGTCTCGAGAGGTCGCATAAGGGGGATTCGGCCGAGAAGGGGATGCCCGGAAATTCGGCATCTCTTCTTTGCAGATGACTCATTATTCTTCTTCAAAGGCTTGCTTCAGGAGGCACGCAACCTGAAGGATACCATTCACACATACTGCCGGGACTCGGGACAATTGGTTAATCTTGCAAAATCAACGTTGTATTTCAACTCAGCAGCGGATGCAGGGTACAGGTCGGAGATCTCTAACCTCTTTGGTGTCCCCCAAACTGTGGACCCGGGCTTCTATCTGGGCCTTCCCACGATTTGGGGAAGGTCAAAGCGGGAAGCTCTATTCTATCTTAAGGAGCGGATCATGGACAAAATTCAGGGATGGAGGAACAAACTGCTCAACAATGCCGGGAAAGAAGTCCTTATTAAAGTCGTCCTCAGCGCAATCCCTACCTATGTCATGCATATCTTTAGGCTTCCTACCACGTGGTGCAATGAAATCAACGCTCTCATAGCACAGTTTTTGTGGGGTTCGAGAGAGGGGTCTAGAAAGATTCACTGGAGAAACTGGAACTCGATGACGATATCATAGAAGGAGGGAGGATATGGGTTCCGGGAAATGCAGTACTTTAACCGGGCTATTCTTGCGAACATGGCAGCTAGGATCATTGATGAACCGCAAGCTTTATGGGTAAGGGTTGTCAAAGGGATCTATTTCCCAAATGGTGATTTTATGCAGGCCACGCATGGGGGCCGGGCTTCGTGGGCTTGGTCGAGCCTCCTAGAGGGGAGGGACATCATTAGAGCTAAGGGGAGGTGGGTTCTAGGGGATGGTCGTACCATTAGACCTTTCCTAGACACTTGGGTTCCTCTTCAGCACTCAGCTCGGGTTCGGCCAAGGGTAGAGGACCCACATTTGGAGACGGATAGAGTGGAGGATTGGTTGGATGGTCATACCCGTTCTTGGAGGGAACCGATCGTTCGACAAAGGGTTTTCCATGAGGATGTGGGAGCGGTTCTAAATGTCACTATCCCGATTCAGGAGACTCCAGACAGGTGGCGATGGCCTCATACGACCCACGGTTCAGTCTCGGTAAGATCGGCCTACCATGCTCTACATGCCGATGGGATTCACAACCTTGTCGATCTCAATAGGCGTCCACGACCTGACATAGCAAAGGTATGGCCACTTCTATGGGCTGCGCGGGTTTGGCCAAAGATCAAGGCGTTTATGTGGAAATTAGCTACGGATGTCCTCCCGACGAGTGACAATTTATGTAGGAGGGGCTTGCCTCTCTCGCCTTTTTGCTTATTGTGTGGTATTGAGGAAACTAGGGAACACCTTTTGTTCGGGTGTCTTTGGGCCGTGCAGATCTGGCAACATTTCATTCCAGAGGTTTTGATTACATGTGGTCAGAGATCGGTCGATGAGTGGCTTCTTAGAGCATTGGCCGGAGTCGGGCCGAACTGGAGAGAGAGAGACCAAGCGTGGTGTCAAATCATGATTGTTTGTTGGGTGATCTGGAAAGCTCGTTGTAAGGTGGTCTATGAGGATAGACAACCATCTGTTCATGCATTGTTACAGGAGATAGGCCGGATTGTTCAAGAGGTTAGATCTCCTTCAGCTCAGCACCAATCGGTCGAGACCTTTACTGCCTGGACGAGACCGCCAGAGGGAACCATCAAGCTTAACTGTGATGCATCGTGGAGATCGTCGACAAACTTGGGAGCGCTCGGGGTGATTGCTCGGGACAGCACCGGCACGGTCATTGGGGGCTGCCACTCGGTGATACGTGTGGCTTCGGTGGATGAGGCGGAGGCGGAGGCAGTGCTTGCAGCGGTCAACCTGACAATTTGTCATTGTTGGTCGCCTATTATTATTGAGTCTGATTCTTCGCATTTAATCAAACATTTGTTAGGTCTTGATTTCGCTTGGAGGATAGCTCCGATTTTGTTTAACGTTAACGCCTTATCATCCATGATACAGGCAGTAACGTGGGAGCTTATTCCTCGATCCGCAAACTCTTGTGCGGATTAGATTGCGAAATATGCTTTGCTCGGGTTGTGCCCTCAGGATTGGGTGCTTGCACCCCCAACCCCTCTACTTAGATGTATTGTTTCGGATAATATCTTGTATGCGAATTCTCGCCCGGTTATTGAAATGACATAGTACTTTTACTTGACAAAAAAAAAAAAAGTTGTTGCTAAGTCACTACTGCTTTGATCGTGATTATAAGTTATAAACTAGTGTCAATGATGTGACTATGCATTCTGTGTGATTTTTCAAGCTGTGGAGACATCGGAAATGGCCGTCCTAGTGTGATTTTTCGTGCATTCTTTTCACCAGATTATTATAATCCAAACTCGATCCTAGTACTTGTTGCATAAAGAACCTTCAATTTCAAAGACCAGCGTTATATCAGACTATTCTACCCAAAATAACATTATATCATACTAATGGACAAGATTAATTTCTTTCAATTTGTATAATAGCTACACTTAATATCATTACAAGAGACATAAATCTAAGGATTTACATATATCAAACTTACCAATAATTGTAAGTTTTACCGGCGAAAAAGTGTTTTGCCGGCGACTAAGCTTTGCCGGTAAAACAAGTACTTCTAGTAGTGCAACACTTAGAAATAACAAAAAGAACAAATAAGAGATTAATAACAACAATATATATGAACTCCAGTATGAATCACATAAACCCTAGCAATTGACAAAAACATCCGACTCAATTCCCATAATGATTAAAATAAGAAATTTCTGAAATGTGCTCAAATATATCCATCCATTGATGAAGAAATTAAGGTCATTGCTGGTAAAATTAAGGTCGTTGATGGAGAAATTGTTGATAAGGAAGAATAACTGAGATAGCGTCGCTGTTATATCGACCTTACTGAAGAAGTTGAGATCCCGATCAAAGACGGTTTTCTTACCTGGATCTCAAAGTACAACCCAGGAGGTGGCGACGAACTTAAAACCATGATCGGAAAATGGGAACTTGTTCTTATCGAATCAAGGTTAAACCCTAATAAGGTTTAGCCGTGAAAATTATAGAATGGTGTAAAAAAAATAATAGCGTTTGACATATTTGAGCCGCGTGAAAGAAATGATAGGTGAAACAAATGAGCCGTCAATTTTTTATTTATTTATTGAATAACGGCTGGAAAAAAATGAGTTGTTAAAAATATTTTTTTTTTCTATTAAATCATGGCTGAAATAGATGAGCCGTAAAAAATATTTTCTCTTTTATTTATTAAATAACGACCAAATAATTATTTAATACTTTTATTCACAGCGGTTAAATTTAAGTCGTAGAAAATAATAAATATTTACTATTTTAAATAAAATTGCGGCTCACCGAAAATTGAGTCGTAATAAATGTAGAAAACTCCTGCAAAATAATATAATGACGGCTTAACTACAAATAAATTATATATGGCTCAAATAGCTATGAGTCGTCCTCAGAAAATGTTAACAACTAACTCTCCCGTAGTGATACTTATGAAAAGATGTTATGAAAAGATGATGAACGATTGTTATTGTTAAGGTTCGGATTTGGTTATCCGAGCGTGGTTTTCATGTCTTTTTTTTCATCGGATTATTATGATCCAAACACAGTATGAAATGATAATTCTAATAGTCTTGTTTGGAATATTCGTCTCCCCTAATACATCAAATAGATTGTGTTAATGCTAGAGTATATACTATGAACTTCAATGTCAATATGTGATTATCTTTTGTATCCAGCCTTTTCTATTAATCCATGATTTCCATTTGACAATGAAACAAAGACGACTGGTGAATGAGTCAAAATATTCATCCTCTAGAAGACAATTACAAATAAATTTAAATTTCCTTTGCAGGCATTAGATAAAAAAAACAATCTATATTATATATTAATTTGGTTAGGATGTATATAATGTTGGCAAGTAAGCTTTTCTAATAAATTCTATTGATTCACACTTAGATTGTATATTACAATTGCCTATGTGACACCTTATTAAAATACAAATATTCAATTTAATATTCTTTAAAAATACACAATAATAATAAAGAACATAGAAACTAAGTTAAAGAGAATGCATTAACAACATATTAATAAATATTTATACACTTTTTAATATATATATATAATGAAAATATTTCATAGATAACAATTAAAGAACATTTCAATATTTCATAGATAAATGCATAATGAATACCTATATATGTTTTTGCCTGAAAAAATACTAGTATTTTTATACAATTTAACTAGATCACAAATTATGTTGAACTTAACTATAAAAACATAATAAAACATTAATTATTTTTTTAGAAAAAAAAACGAAATAACATCTAAAACTTCAAACATAAAAGTAACATGTAAAAATAGAAATGTATTACTACTATGCCAAAACATATTTTAAATTAACACATAATATCATAATTAATAAATACAAATACAAATATTTAAAAATATATAACTCTTTATTAGTTAATATAATATGATATTCAATGCTCAAATATTTATTATGTGTGCCAGTGAAATTTTAATTTCAAATACTCCGATTACCTTTAGCAAAAAAATATTTTTAATAGATATTTTAAAATGTTTTTCCAATAATTTCTCTTCATTAATAAATTGTTATGTTAGTGCTAAAATTTTCAAACTCAACACATTAATCATGACAAGTATAAAATTATATCTTTACTATTAAGAAAAATCATACATAAAAATGTATATTTTATATTTCATAATATATATATATATATATATATATAGAATTATTTTATAAATTTATATTTTCCTTATTATAAAATATAATTTATACTAAATAAAAAATAATGTATTTGACTTAGCGCAAGTTTCATACAGATTATTTAATAGTTTCGTATTAAAAATTCATCTGAGTATAAGTGGTTACTAAAATCAAAGAAACGTGCATTTTCCACTACAAGTTTCATATTTAGGGAAATTCTATATTTTAAAATATAATATATATATATATATATGAAAAATATTTTCCACTACAAGTTTCATATATATACATATAATTAATTATACTAATAATATACCCTTTAAGTTATATTGATTTTTTTATTCTAAATCTGAAAAACAAATTATACAAAAATATATATTATATTTAAAATAAAAACACTCTAAAAGTTCGGCTTTTCTTATTAAAAAATATATTTTTCCCTGCATTAAAATTACTAATTCTTCTAGAGAAATATAAATGAAAATCATTTTAAATTATAATTTTTAAAGAGTAGATGTTATGTCATTAGGTATATATAATTTCTCTTTTATTTATGTTGGTACGCGCATTCATTTATATATGGTTGTAGATGTTATGTCATTAGCTAGAATTCATGTTTATTTAACAAAGTTTTGTACTATGCGGCACGATGCTCTCGCAATGTAGACAATAAATGCAAACTTCAATTAATGTATGTAACATCATCTAGGCTTGTCCAAATGAACCGGTTCAGACGAACTGGTCTGGTCTGAAATTAGTTTGGTTCGAACCGGTTCAACCGAACTATTTCCAAAATCAGACCAGTGTTTTTAGCCTTCAAATAAAACATATCAAAATAGTACCAAAAATCCAGTTCGAATCAGTTCGAATCGTATTTTGATATTGGTTTATACTTAAATTTAAATCAAACCACTTTAAACCTATATACTTTTAGAACCGGTTTGAAGCAAAATCAACTAAACCGGTCTGAAATTAAACCAACCCTAGAGATGTTTTCAATAAACCAAACCTAGAGATATATTGAACTCTCGTATGTTGATGTTAGACAGAATTTTAGTCGGTTGTGGAACAGATTTTCAATCGGTTCAGTGTGTTTTTCAGTCGGTTCAGTGTTTTTTTAGCCGGTTCAGTATTTTTCAGTTGGTTCAGTATTTTTTAAGACGGTTCAGTGTGTTGGACAGGATTTTCAGCCGGTTTAGATTTGGTTTGAACCGGAATATTTCCGAACCAAAATTGATATAAAAAAACAGACCAGAAAAGTGTGAACCGGTTCTGAATCGGTTAGAACCAGACCCGTTCTTTTTTCATTAAACCAGACCAATTTTTTTAGAAACAGAAAAATGTAATGATTTTTTTCAAACCAGACCAATTCAGTTCAGAACCCGTTCGACCCCGAACCGATTCATGAACAAGCCTAACATCATCCTATATATAACTTATCTTATTCTTTTCTTTAACAAAAAAAAATATTTATCAAAATCGTATCAATAAATTCACTTAATTGATAAATTCATACTTCACTTATCAGCTTTAATTAATCCAAGATTAGCATAATATCGAGCGATCCATCTTGCTAAGATATCAATCTCAGTTTTCCGCTGTTTCACTAGCCAGTCGGGATCATCGTCTCGCGAACGCAGTACATCTAAACAATGAGAACCTGTGCGCCAATACACATATATATTAGATATTATATATAATATTTTATACAACACGATAATATAATATAAATATGCAAAAAAATATTTTTGTGAAAATATATGAAGTATAATAGCGTGAACAAGATAAAACAAGTTATGATAGTAAGTCTAATATTAAAAGTATTTTATGAACTAATCTTATTTAATAATTTTTAAATTTTCAACTAATTATATTAATTTATAGAGTTTGATAATCTTAAATTAATTAAGGACTCACTCAATCTATTTTCTGGATTCATAACTCTTACTACGAGCAGTTTATGATTTTGATATTTTGTTTTTACAAATTTCGTATATAAACTTACAACTGATTGACTTAGTACAACAAATAACATAACACTACATTATTAATACACGGAAAATTGTGTTGTGGCCGTGTTTATAAACATAACAATCAATACATTTCTAGTTCATATTCGTATTTGGAGAAATCTAACACGATAAACTTATATGCACGTACGACAATTTGTCGCACTTAATATATTAATATATATAATCACCAAAGATGTCTATGTCGTTTAGATATTTTCCTGCAGCAATCTAACTAATTAAAGACAGTTGTTGTGTAAATATAGAGAGAGGATACATACCATTGACAGTATATACGGCTCGTAGAGTATCTGAGATGTCCTCAAGAACCCTAAAAATGCGAAATACAAAGGAATTCATCACTAAAATGTTATGATTTGGATAGAAAAGTATATAAATAATCGGTCATCCGACCTTGTTTGGCTTAATTATCCTTTATATATATATATATATTAAATATCAAATTGATGATATTAGCTTTGTATGTCTTAACTATTTGTTACTAAATTTTTCTTTAAAATAAATAAATTACTATATGACTTTATATAAGTTGCAATTTGCTAGTTCCGACTAATTTACTATTAATTGTGATGGAAACATGCATTTTGTTTAATATCTTACAACTTTTTTTGAGCAACTTGTCAACTGAATATTTGAGAAATTTACAATTTGCTAGTTGAACTTTGTCTCAGTATGAACAATTGCTAGCTTAACTTTGAAAAAAGTTGCAATTTTCTAATTGATAGGTATATATATGCATGTCTAAGTCGGCTAGCAAATTATCGTACCCACAAAATAAAAAAATAAATAACTATAAAAATAGCCGTCCGATCTTACCCGCCAGAGCTGTAAGGATCGACGAGTCCATTGGAGAATATGATATTGCTGCCAAATCTATGGAGAACAAGTTTTATGTCCTACAAGTTTGTCCACAAAACACAGAAACCATAACTATATTTAAGCTTCATATAATGTTACATTAAAGCACAAACAGAGAGACACAGATTCATTTACAGAAACATATGCATAGATTTGTATCATACCCGACCACCGAAATACGTAGGAGACCAATGAGGTCGAGGTGAAACACCATATTTTTGTAGACAATAATCAATGTAGTCTTCAAGTGGGGCAGGGTCGGGTTGGAACATGGTATCGTTGCCACGAGCTAGGGAATATACAAAATCACTACATGTCTGAAAAAATCATCATATATAATGCAACCACATTAGCTAATAGCAGTGAGAAATATATGGGTGGGTGGGGATTAAATTTATGTACGTTTCACCTGCCAAGACCAACCCAAATCGGTTTGAGTTGCATTCTTCGGGGCATTTATGTAGCACGATTCATTTCCTTTATACGCGACAACCCCGGAAAATATGTTTCCAAGAACATTGCTAGTATTTTGTGGATTATCGATGCCATTGCAGATTTTAGTCACCGGGTTTTTGATCGGGGCATTATATTGAGCAGAGCCACCATACATTCCAATGAGGTAGTTCTTGAGCTCACTAGCATCTTCAAGTGGTCTGAAAAGGGTGTAAGTTTTAATGGTAGGGTTTACAATAATAACTACCAACCCTAAATGAATGATTCAATAACCAAATGAAAACTAACTTGCAAGTTTTGAACATTTTGCTCAGTTTATATAGTCCGTTTGGCTCCGAAGCGACTTGATCGATCTCAAGCCAGGACCTCTTTATCGATTCATAGCAGGTCTCACTTGTTTTCTGTATCAATCCGATCATTAACATTCTCCCCCAAAAGAAGGACGATTACTAATTAGAGGGTTAAATACCAAAAAGCAAACCGAACTTTGATGAAAATATAAAGAACAAACCGAACTTTTTTTTTTTACAAACAACAAACAAAACTTCCGGTGCGTTTGGTTGGTGGAATACGGAATAAGGAATAGGAATAGGAATAGGAATAGAGAATATGAGATAATAGTATGATGTTGTTTGTTTGGTGGAATGAAATGAAATGGAATACGGAATTTCAATGTTTGTTTGGTGGAATGATATATGGAAATGAAATTGAATATGGTAATATGACATATATGTCACTACTTTAATATGTATAATATATAATACAATTAACTTGTATTAATTAACTAATTTCAAAAATTAAGAATAATAAAACTTATAACATATTTAATTAATATTTGTAAAATACTTTTAAATTAACAAATGTATTTTATTAAAAACTGTAATTAATTAAAAATTATGTTAATTAATTAAAATTAAAAATAATTAAATTAAATTGTAATGAATTAATAAAATGTAAATGTAAATAATTAATTTAATTAAAATATAAAAATAATTCATTTTAATTAAAATATAAATAAATGATGTAATTAATTAAAAATTATAATAATTAATTTAAGTAAAATATAAATAATTATTTAAAATATAAATAAATAATTAACCGTGGAGGGTATTTTGGTCTTTTTACGTCCTATTCCGTATTCCCGGAGAGCTAGAAATACACAATCCGAGCTTTTCGGACGGAAACCGTATTTCCACTTTTCACTGAATCAGTATGCAGTGAATTTTCAATTCCGCAAAACAAACAACTTCATACGGAATCTGTATTCCTTATTCCAACTTTATTCCACAAACCAAACACCCCATTAGTAAAATTAGCAACCAATAAACCTACTTAAAATTGAAGTTATGTTTGGATGAAATTTTCTAATTTGGACAAAGTGATTTGTCATATTCCATCTATAATGTTGTTGTTGCACTTATAGTTAGACAATAGAAATTCATCCAAACATAATTGCAATTTCAGGTAGGTTTGTTGATGACTAATTTTACTAATGGGGTGTTTGGTTTGTGGAATAAAGTTGAAATAAGGAATACGAATTCCGTATGAAGTTGTTTGTTTTGCGGAATTGAAAATTCACGGCATACGAATTCCGTGAGAAGTGGAAATACAGATTCCGTGAGAAATGACAATTTTAGGTATGTTTGTAAAAAAAAAAAAAATTGGGTTTGTTATTGTGTATTTTCATCAAAGTTTGGTTTGCTTTTTTATAATTAAGCTCTAATTAGATCAAGTTACGTACCTTGAAATCATTGGAGGCGACTTTGTAGTAACCGTACTGTGGAACAAAGTCATTCAAGATAAGGATCGGAGCTGAGGAAGCCAAAGCTGCGTAAGCAATATGAGGATACTTTAACCTAAACCATGCTGCCAACACTGCAAAGAAGACGCAATAAAAGGGTTTGCTTGGTTATCACGTAATCTATTAAATGAGACTATACATAATAAATACATACTCCCGCCGTACGATGCTCCAAAAACTATCACCGGAGAATTTTCAGCTGCCAAATTCTGCTTAACGTGAAGTATGATCTCTGCATAATCAGCCATCGCTTGGGCTGAAGTGAAGTAGCCACGAATGGTAGCATTTTTAAGCGCATTTTCAAGACTCAACCCGAATGGAATAGATTCTCCATAAAACCGATGCTGAAAAATATATAAAATTAGGAATGAATCGGTTGATATACTCTTCTTAATTACTATATATATATATTTATCTGTTGTTGAACCTCTATGTATAACAATAGAGCATTGAACCGAGGAGCATTCTCGTAAAGAAAGCCGATGATTGGTATATCAGAACTGATGGAACTCTCTTCACCAAGATAAGCGAAGATGGGTGCACTAGAATTTGCTCCACCCCAGTGCTTGGAGTTGATAACGTATCGTTGCTTGAAAATGGTGTAACTTTCAGGGCAGTAGCTGAAGTGATCAAGGGTTTGGTTATAGAAGGAAGTTATGAAATCATCGGGGTAGAACCGTGAGATTCTATTGTGTGGTGGGGAATCTTCCCGAGGAATGGTCAGACTTGGAATGAAGGTGTTGGCGGTGGCAGCAGTGGCGGCGAAGGCTAGGAAGAGAAGCTTGAGAATAGTTTGGGAGGAAGCCATTGTTGAAGCTATGGAGGAAGTGGTTACCACAAGGATGAGGATGGATGGAGAAGTATTGCTTTATACATAATGGAAAAGTTTATGAATTAATAATGGTTATTATGCACTAATAAGAAATGAAATTCATTTTTCTATCAAAAAATTAAAACTCAATGGTATGGAAATTTTTTTTATTTTTTATTTACTTATATCTAACCGACTATAATAGTGATTTACTTATTATGGAAATCACAATATATAATCCAATTGTGCTTATTAAATATATATTATATTTATGTTGATTGATTTCCTATTTAGAAGTGTTATTTATTGTAATATATTGAAGTCCTTATGAATTGTCAGTAATAATAACCGCCACGATTCTTTATCTCCCTTCCTTACCTCCCTTCATACGTGTGAATAATGTAAATTGGTCGTTTTTATTGTACTTAATTAATAATACCAAATCTAAGAAAATGAGTTGAAATTTGATATGATAGAAAGGTGTTGCGTCTCTACCACTCTCAATGATGAATCGCTCGATGGCGAAGCCACCCAAACAAGCAAAGAAAGCGAGAGACAAAGTTATTTCCACACATTTTAAAGAAGGACCACAATACACTACACTTGCTTATGGATATGAATATGATTAATGCAAGTGATTGATTTGAGATCTCATATATATATATATATGTATGCATCATATATAAGACTTTGCTAAAGAAGAAAGCAATGTGGCATATCGCTATATATGTAGAGATGATGGATAGTGGACCATTCATTAGAATGCATTCCGACCACACCCATGGCTTCTTTTGTGTGTAGATATGATGGCTACGGACCTTGCAAGGAATCTTTCCAAGTCATGGTAAGACCCATTAAATGGCATGGTCGGCCCGACACAGAAGTAAAATTAAGGCAAAAGAAACATACATCATACTACATCATAATTGTAGGTGTTCCGAGAGAGTGGCAGGGACGAGGCTACATAAAATGTAATGTTTCAAGTGTAAGAAATTCTATTTACTAGTTTAATTCAGTCTGATTGAATCCTTGTTCCGTTTTAAGTCTAAAAAGTGAGAAATTTATAGTCAATTTTGGGTAGTATATCTCCAACTTATAAGGGATCAAAATCATATTTTTCTTTCTTGTATAGAACATAATTCAGGGGTTGATTGATGTACATTAGGTGCATGAGAGAGCACTTGCCCCAATCCCTCATAATATAACAATGTCGGTAGGGCAAAAATAATTAATATTTTCTCTAACCGAACTGAACAATATATGAACTCTTGCAAGTTGAATTGAACTTAAAATCGAAACACATACGAAAATCCAAATTCAAAAAAACTGACTGAACATATAGTAATTTAGAGTGAGATTTTCACATTGCATTTTTTTGTGTGTTCTAAAATGATGAAGGATTTAGGGTGTTTGAACTTATATATCTGTTCAAAATCACTCCAAAATTTCAATGTTTGAACTTATATATGTGTGATTTTTCTCATTCACTTCATTTAGACTTAAATTTACTTATGACTTTTTTACAATTTCGACTCAAAATTCACTAAATCCATCAAGTCATCCCAATTTCCAACCATAAGTACTTATGAAACTACAATAAAACAGCTTTATTCTGATCAATCAATCATCTTCTGGTTCTTATGTCCTCTACTTCAATCTGTATCATTCATGATGGATCTGGCCTTATGGGCCATGATGGATCCTGGCCTCACGACCCTTGTAGCAGAAACCCCCCAGGCTCAAAGGTAAGGCCTGTAAACCTAGGCCCATCTTTAAGGGCGAGCCACGAAGGGGCGCGCCACTAGAAGTGTACCTCATCCTTCCTGACAGGTTCAAGGCTCGAGGACCGGTAATGAGGGATGGGGGCTCTCCACGCCTGAAGTGGAGCTCCGGCACAAGAAACGAATCCACTGAGCACAAGACACGAGGCAACACACTGTCCAATAGTGTCCCACTCAGCCACGCCGGACGCCACGTAGGACAATCGGAGTCAGACTTCAACCCAACTCAGGTGAAGGGTGAATGCTATAAATACCTTCACCCATCTCTACTTCAGACTAATCTGCTATTCACACTCACACGTACATACATTCATAACGAACTCCTAGCTAACTTAAGCTTCAGAGGGGAAACAAAGGGCCTAGTCCGGAATTTCCTTATTGCAGGACGTCAGAGCGCTTCAGGAGATCAGAATCCAACGTGTATCTAACTGTTTTACTGTATTGCTATTTACATCAAAATTTAATATTTGTTTACTTATTGCGCGTTAAATTGACATGTGTTAGGTTACAATACTATTTTAATTTTTACACCTAATAAATGAACAAGAATAGTAGAAGAAGATGAACAGTGTTGAAGAATCGGACTCTGGTTTTCATCTTCTCATTTTTGTGGTTGATGGTTGTTCTGGGTTTTAACTTGAACTCCAAAACAACATTTTATGGTTATTAGTTGTTTAGATTTTGATTTGTGATTTGTGTTTTTTTTATAAAGAAGATTAATATGAGGATAAAATTGTCAATTTGACGAGACTCTAGTATTTAACGACAAATTAGTCAAAATAATTAACAATAGTGCATTAATGCCATCACTGAAATTTCCAGCGGTGATTTAATCATATTTAGCAAACATACAAATGCCTTAAATCACATGAAAACAATATATTGGTGCAAATAATTACATGAAATAAACATATACGGCGTCCATCCAGATTATTAACCCTATACATAATTTAACTAGATCAAATAACCCGAAGATATAGTGTTTTTTTTGGCCTCGCCCGAAGATATAGTTTAGATCAATTTTTTACAGTCAATCCAATTACCTGTAGCTGCAGTAAAAATGATGGTCACACATAGAAACAGAGAAACACTGTAAGGAATACGACTGTTCCAGAACCCGTCGAAACCATCTTTGTTGATGGGGGTTGCTCTATCAACTGTCTCAAAAACACTAGGTGCTCGATTAGTTGGAGAAAAAAGCTTGATTTTTGTGGATGATATATATAATAAACATTTCAAATTATTATGGCCCCAAAAAACCATTTGAAATTATTACACGTCCATATATAAAATGAAGGTATTGACTGGTCAAAGTAGCCATGTACATGTTGTATATATATGGCATTAATGTATTAGCTATGTATATATATAGTAGTTGATTTATTTATATACATTTTTAGAAATTAAAGGGGAAGTTGGTTGAAATTTAAAAGTTAAGAAAACAATTGCACGAAAATTTAGAGCCTGCAATTGGCACAATAGAGATGGAGATCGGGTATTTATCTATGAAAAAAATTAGGGTTAATTACTTAATTGGTTACACATGTTTCACCATTGTACAAAATGGTTACACATGTTTCAAAATGTGATTAATTGGTTTTGCTATGTGACTAATTGGTTACACATGTTGTTCCCAATGCGATTAATTGATTATTCCGTTAGTAAACCGTTAATTTTAACGTTAATTAATTTTTTTAACATATTATTGAATTGTGAAATGACTATTATGCCCTTAGTTGTATTGAAGAACACAAAATCGTTTTGAAGAACCAGAATCGAATCAAATTCGATTCGATGTTCTTGAAGAACCCATAAATTGCGTTTCGGGGTTCCCAGAAACAGCATTTATGGGTTCTTGAGAACCCAAAAATTGCGTTTCTGTGTTCTTAAGAACCCATAAATTGCGTTTCTGGGTTCTTGATAACTCAGAAATTGTGTTTCTGGGTTCGTCAATTCAATTCGTTGATGAAGAACAACTTGGTTGATGAAGAACACAACTTGATTGATGAAAATGGCAATTACGTCATTTTACGTATCTAAATAGTGACTTAACTGTTATTTCTAACTGTGAACAGTAAAAAAATCAATTAGTCACATATCAAAACCAATTAATCACATTTTGAAACATGTGTAACCATTCTGCACAATGTTGAAACATGTGTAACCAATTAATAAGTAATTAACCCAAAAAATTATCTAAATACATCCGTTCATATATAATAAGATACTAAATCAGGAAATATGAATAAATATATTCTAGTTATTATATATACATTTTTTTACTTTTGTATTATGATAATATTTTCTAATTTTAACTCATGTGAAATAAATTTTCGAAATTGAGTTCTTTCAAAGAGGTTACGCACGCCCATAACGTAAGTCAGTGGATTAACAACTAGTTGGACCAAATTTGAGCTCTGTTTTCAATCCGTCGTTCTACTGTGTTCTGCATCAATCCACTGTTCTACTGTGTTCTGCATCAATCCACTGCGCGTTGAAACATCCCACGTGCATGCAAGGAAGCCACCCACATGCTTTGCATGCAAGAAGAAGGAGCAGCCCATGTCAATGCAAAGAGAACAACCCACGTTTTTCTCGACATGTTTTACACATGCAAGTGGAAAGGAGCAACGTCCAAATCCAATTCCGGTTGAAGGAAAACTATCGAGAGAGCTTCTTGAATTTATTATTTCATCGAAAGAACTCAACCTCTACCGAGGATATATTCCTATTTATATATAACTTCTAGCTATAGTCGTCTAACTAATTATCTTAATAGATTAACTAATCTTATAAGATATATATCTCTATATATATAATCTGTACATTCCCCTTCATCATTCTTCTTCTTTCGAGTCATGAAAAGCATCTATAACATTGTAATGTTGAAGAAGTGCTTCATGCTGGTGTCCTCCAAGAGCTTTTGTAAGTAGATCGGCAGGTTGACCTTTGGAGGACACAAAGTGTGTGCTTGCGGTTCCATGTTCAATTCGCTCACGTATAAAATGACAATCTAATTCAATGTGTTTTGTTCGCTCATGGTACATTGGATTCTTTGCTATTTGAAGAGCTGCTTTACTGTCACAATGCAGTTTGGCTAATTCGGTGAAGGGTAACCGAGGTCTTTCATTAATTGTCGAACTCATATTATTGTTAGAGGATATATAACTGCTAGAATAGAGCGGTTGGAATATTGTCGTTAGAATATATAGCTGTTAGAAATATAGTTGTTAGACAAATATAGCAGTTAGGATTAGTGTATAAATAGACACCTCATATGAACCAAAAATATAGATTGACAATATACAACTCTCTATTCAATATCAATCTCTAATCCAATACAATTCAACATGGTATCAAAGTAGTGTTCTTGATTCTGGAACTAAGAACAAGATCATCATCGTTCCATACCTCTCAACCAAATCAACCCAAAAACCCAAGCAAAGTCTATTCGACAATTTCCAAAATCAGCCCAGATCAACCAAAGTCGAAACAACACCAATTGAAATTCGACAAACATACCAGAGGAGTTGATGCTGAAAATTGATTCAACTTAATCGTCTTTCTGAGTCGTGAAACGATGACCACAAGAAGGGAGGTCGAACCGCAGTCGACAAATGATGGGCAACCACAGTTATGGGCAACATAAACGCCACCAACACCGACAGAAAATGCCATAGAGAAACAGACAAAGGGGGAACTTTCGGCGGAGCAGCCTTCGGCACGACAGTTGTGGGTAACTTCACGCCGCCACCACTCCCCCTGTGAAGAATAGTCGGTGGATCCTCATCCCGAATCGAAAAGGGGTGAAAAGCAGTCAGACTAAATGGAGGAACGAACAGACTAACGGACGAATCGGGAACGGAGGACCAAACGGAGAAGATTCTACGGCAAGGAGCACAATGAGAAGAAGCGTCGAAGGATGGTGAACGAAGGAGCGGTTGAAGATTGAAGAATCATTGAAAAATAAAAGAAAAAAAGGTAAAGTAAAAAGAAATATAAAAGAAAAAGTAAAACTAAAAGTAAAATAAATAATAAAAAATTATTAAAAAAATAAGAAAAGGAAAAAGAAATGATGATAATGGGGGGGGGGGTTGAAATGATGGGGAAAAATGATTAAAAAACAAAAAAAGTGGGGGTAGTAGATAGTCCATGGATAGAAGATGTGTAAAAAAAAACATCAGTCCGTCAACACTGAATGTTGTGCAAGTTGAGCATTGAAGATCTCACCGCTCAATTTGAGGGGGAGTAACTACAATAACAACAACAAAGCGACTCTAGCTCCGATAGGGTCAAACAAAAGCAGAGACACCCTAACTCCGATAGGACCAAACAAAAGCAGAGTCTTCCTAACTCTGATAGGGTCAAACAAAAGCAGAGCCGCCCTAACTCCTATAAGGTCAAACAAAAGCAGAGTCGTTCTAGCTCTGATAAGGTCAAACAAAAGCAGAGTCACCCTAGCTTCGATAGGGTCAAACAATTCAGAGTCGTCGTAGCTCTGATATGGTACAACAAAAACAACATAGCAACTCTGACTCCGATAGGGTCCTAAACCAATCAGTCCAAAGAGTATTTCTAGGAAGGAAATATTCTCAAAAGGCAATCAACGGAAGAATTTTTAATAATATCATTGGCAAGTTAAACATTGGAGATTCCACTGTTTAACTTGAGGGAGAGTGTTAGAGGATATAGAACTCTTAGAATAAAGCGGTTGGAATATAGTTGTTAGAATATATAGCTGTTAGGATTAGTGTATAAATAGAAACCTTATATGTACCAAAAATATAGATTGACAATATACAACTCTCTATTCAATATCTATCTCAATCCAATCTCTAATCCAATACAATCCAACAATTATCTCTGCAACCGCCATTGTCATGCTTCAATATTCTACTTCTGCGCTGGAACGAGAACCCGTATTTTGTTTTTTTACTTTCCACGAAATTACCGCATTTCCTATCTTGACGCAAAATGCATTAATTGATCGTCGAGTTAAAGGGCAAGATCCCCACTCCGAGTCGCAATATACCGATAAATCCATCGAATTTTCCAATGGGAAGAGTAATCCTTGTCCCAGACTACCTTTTATATACCTAATAAGATTAGTTCATCTATTAAGATAACTAGTTAGACGGCTATAGCTAGAAGTTATATATAAATAGGAAGATATCCTCTCTAGAAGTTGAGTTCTTTCAATAAGCTCTCTTCATATGGTATCAGAGCACTACTTGTATATAATGGGAGAATCGGTTAAAGAAGCATCGTTGTTCTTCTTCCACAAATTTCTCCTTCGGGAATTTCCTTTCGCGTCTCTGTTCCAGTTGCTCATGTTGGCTGTGAAGTTCGCGTATCTTCCACATCGCTATTCCAGTCCACAACCGTTCGTGTCTTTGTTGCAGTCAGAAATCAACTTCTACTTAGGATATCTTCCTATTTATATATAGGGTTAATTACCAAAAAGCAAACCCAACTTTGGACTAAAACCAAAAAACAAACCCAACTTTGTTTTTTTCCAAAGGCAAGCCGAAGATTATGAAATGAGCAATTAGGAAACCCGACCCAAACATCCGTTAATCTTTTACGAAAATTGTAACAGTTTGGAGTTGAAATTGGATATGACGGTTCTGCCCTTAAGATTCTTCATTAGAATAGCCGTTCTTCACTTTGAAACAGAATTGTTTGAAATTGTTCTTCATTCTAGGGTTCCCTCTTCTCCCCCAAATCGCTCAATCGGCCAGGTATGTCTATTGTTTCAGGTAAGTTGATGACAAGAGAAGATGTCCGAGTGTGCAGCTGCAAGCTTCCGGCTGAATTGAAGACGTTTTGGACTTTCAAGCACTATGGACGAAGATTTTATGGATGCCCCCGCTATAATGTAAGTTTGTGAAACAATTCATGAATTCATAGTTGTTCATCCTTTGTCTAATGATAGTGCGACTTGTTTTTGTACAGAACGAACTGAAAATCAAAGGTTGTGGGTTTTTCAATTGGTATGACTTGTCGATGTGCATGAATTCAAGGAGAGTTGCTCAGAAAATAGAGAAGACGACCAAAGAGTTCGAATTGAAGATTCAAAAATTGGAGCAAAGGGCAAAGATTCTAGTTGTTTTGGTTGTTTGTCTTAGTATGTTAGTTATGCTGTGTTTGATTGGAAAAAAAAACTGACTGGTTTATGTGGTGTTAGTTATGTGGTGTAAAACCGAACTCATGCTGTTTGTATAATCAGAATTGGTGTTTATGCTGTTTTCTGTTTATGGTGTTTATCTGTAAAACCGAAATCATGCTGTTTATGCTGTTTGTATAATCAGAATTGGTGCACATCCTGGTTCATGCTGTAAAATTGAAACAAGTATCAGCAAAATCTGAAATCATGTTGTAACATTGCAGCATCTGACCAACAACAAGAAACATAAAAAATTGCAGCATATAACAGCACTATAACAACATATAACAACATAAACATGCTGACCAAAACATCAGCATATAACAACATAAACATGCTGACCATTTGAACATTAATAACAGTATAACAGCATATAACATCACTAAAACAGCATAACATGCATCATATAACAGCATAACAGCATTAAAACAGCATATTGAACATTAATAACACCATTTGAACAGCAATTACAACATTTTGAACATTAATAACACCATTTTATATCATTGCCGAACATCATAACTAACATCCATTACAAAGTGAGGTTCCAAAACAGAATATAACCTGAAATGTGACCAAAACAACATAACTAACTTTATCTAGACATAAGGTACTACGTATACCCAAAATGTGACCGTACCTATACCCAAAAGGTCACCGTACCTATACCCAAAATGTACCTAACAAAATGTCATACTACCTATGCCCCAAAGATTACCCTATCGTCTTCATCGAACTTGTTTCCATGCCTTTCTTCTTCGAGTTTGTTTCCATGCTTGAAGTTGAGGCCGAACCTTTACCACCCCTTGGGGTCATCTTCTTTCTTGAAAATGTTGGAACGACCACATCCTGGTTAATGTCCTGCATTTGGCAAACCACGCATATGAATATAATTCCTCTCTTTCATACATAATAGGAAAGGATGTACTATACCTGTCTTGCAGTGTTGGTTGGCTTTGTTGGACACCCTCTCTTATTATGACCCTTTTCCACTACAAATGGAGCATGTCATTGTTGATTGTTTTCTTAGTTTGGTGGGTTGAGGTTCATGGGCAACTCTCATTCTTTTCTTGGTGGGCCTACCAGATTGCCTTTTATACATAGGCGGGTCAATGGGTAGTGCGGTACTCTGCACCCATTCCTCTTCACTTGGAACCGGATGTATGATACCCGCAAAAATTCTCATATTTGCAGCTTTTGTGTACGTTTCATGCACATACATCCGAACTGGTTCATTCTCATACGAAATGGCTGCTATAGCATGTCCACACGGCACACCAGTCAGTTGGAACTCCCCACAACTACACTCCATTTTGTTAAGATCCATTATGAACACTCTTCCCATACATTCACATTCGTATAAATGTGATCCAGAACAAATGATGTTGCAGTACCTAGCAATCCGAGTGGTGTTGAATTCAATCTTCTTCATTATCTTTGGACACAGTTCATCAAACCATTTCGCCATCTCTTCTTTCTTTTCCTGAAACCCGGACATGAATATTCTTCGTAATCCTTCAAAGCTTGTCACAATTGGCTTATCCCGAAATTGTAGTATCTTAGAGTTGAAACTCTTACAGAAATTGTTTACTGTGAGGTCAACCTTCGACCATGTGGGGAAAAAACTTCTGGCCCAACTTTCTTTTTCAATGGAGTTAACATACTCATATGCATCCAAATTTGTGTTCTTCAACCTCTCCATGTGATAGTTGTGCTCATACTGATTATAGGCACATGACGCACCCCAAAGACAATCCCTGATATCATTGCCTTTCCACCCCTTCTCCTTCATATTCGCATGGATATGCCTTACGCACGAACGATGCTCAAGCCCAGGGCATGTATCCTCAATAGCTCTAAGTAGTCCCTACCAAAATCATATAGTACATCAAGATAAATATGACAGTAGATAATTATTCACAAGTAGACTAATGTAGATACCTTTTCAGACATGACCACCCACCCTTTTGTATTTGAAGCTGGTCCTTCCCCAATGTCGTTAACCAATAATTCCAGAAACCATTTCCAGGACTGATAATTTTCAATCTCAACCCATTCCACAGCAGTGGAAACAGCTTGTTCTCAGCATCTCGGGCAACTGCACAAAGGAACTGACCACCCTCTTCGCTTTTGATGTGACATCCATCTAGGCCAAAAAAATGGTTTACAACCGCGTATAAAGCCGGTCTTTGATGCCTCAAAGCATACATACAATCTTTGAAATCGAGGTCTCAATGGGTTTATACTGGGGTCGACGACAATTTTCATTGTTGAGCCACTGTTATACTTCAACACGGTCTCTGCGTAACTCCTCAACTTCTCGTATTGCTTTGCATTTTGTCCGTCAATTTCAGCCTTCATCATCTTGATGGCTCTTGCGATAGTGAATCTAGTGACCTCAAAACTGTGCTTCCTCATCAAGTCAGCTTGGATTGTCTGTACCTTCAGTGGTTGGTCTTTGAACATGGACAAGTATGTCATTGCTATCCACTTAGCTGAACAATGGCGGCTTTTGTGCGCTCTTCCACATTGATGGACTGGTTGGTATGTTTTTATCTGCACCGTCTTCTCATTTTCAAGTGTTGCAGCGTATAACTTCCAACCGCATTTCGCCATACACCCAGTCGACATCTTGTTCCACTTATTCAAAATCTAGTGGATTGAATAATTATTTGCCACACTATGGTCCGCTAATACATCCCGTAACACTATGGCGTTAGGGAACATCATTCCTAACTTCAGTTGTTGCTCATATGCGCAACGTCTGGGGTTATATTGTGCAAACCTCTGACGTTCAACACCTGGTTCGGGATCAGATCCAGGTGGTGTTAGAAGCTCATCCTCACTGACAAGTTTTTCATGGAGATTAACACCCACCTGACTTGTAGTCTGCTCAGTTGGAGTAGGTCCTGCAATAGAGGATGCTGCAGTAAAACTGTTAGGTTCGGGTAGAACTGATTCAGGTCGAACTGATTCTTCCCCAAACTCGTCATCCTAGTCTGAATCATCTTCACTGTTGGGTTGATAACTTGCATCTTCACTGTTCTGTTGATGTTCCTCCTCAACAATTTCGTCTTGGACCTGAAGCACACTACCATTTCCTCCAAGCCCACCACCTTGTACAGTACTCACACCTTGTGGAAATGCAGCAACTTCAAAGGTAATTCCAGCAAACTCAACAAAATCACCAGTAGAGTCACTTGGTTTCTCTACATATATTGAGATACCGACATTGGGAATTTGTTTCCCAAATATACGTATTCAACTTCGTTCATCTTCAATCAACACTAAACCAGTTTTGAAATCATCCATTGCAGCCTTATAGTACAACAGATCTTCATCTTTATAGTTGTACACAGTTGTGACTTTTTCAATCAACTCCTTGTAAGTAAAATCGGTTTTTACTTCAAAGTAATCAACTAACCCTACATACTCCTTGATGCAATCATTCTCCTTGAAGATCCTTCCATAGTAGTTGACCTTGATAAGGTAAGAATCACTGTCATTTGCCATTTAGACCTGATTCCACAATCTAACAGCACAACATTTCAAAACTAATTCAGCACAACTAAAATCATAACTCAACAGCATCCTAAAACAGCATCATACCCGTAACATAAAATCAACCTAAAACAGCAACCTACCCGTCCTAACTCAATAGGGCGAACCTTCGATTGCTTACCTCAACAGGGCGAACTGCAGCAAGGAGCACACCTTCGAGGGAGACTTCGACCTTCGCAGGACGGGCAAACCTTCGCCGGAGTCGGGATTCCTTCAACATCAGCCTTCGGTGGACCAAAGCTTAAGCACTTCCACGGAGACCTAATTTTTGGACTGATTGTCACAATAGCTTCCAAGAGAAGGTTCACCAAATTGAAGAGGGAAAATAAACAGAGAAAGCGTTTTAAGGGCAGAACCGTCATATCCAATTTCGACTCCAAACTGTTACAATTTCTGTCGAAAACTAACGGATGTTTGGGTCGGGTTTCCTAATTGCTCATTTCATAATTTTCGGTTTGGCTTTTGGAAAAAAAACAAAGTTGGGTTTGTTTTTTGGTTTTAGTCCAAAGTTGGGTTTGCTTTTTGGTAATTAACTCTTATATATAACTTCTAGCTATAGCCATCTAACTAATTATCTTAATAGATTAACTAATATAACTAGATATATATCTAGATATATATAATCTGTACGAAAACTCCTATAAATAGGAGAGTTTTGATGTGCAAGAATGGGTGAGCACAACAAGGGCGTGGGTGCAGAGAAATGTAGTGGGTGAGGGGGAATAAGTCGTGGGACAAGTGAGAGGATAAGACGTGGGAGTAGAAAACGAGAGGGGATAAGGCGTGAGAGAATAGAATTTGTAGATTTCGATAAATCTTGTAACAAATTCTATATAAGAGACTCTGGTGGATGTATGCAATTTGTCGAACCACTTTAAAAAAAAATTGGGTGATTTAAGATGTGGGAGTAGAAAACGAGAAGGGATAAGGCGTGACAGAATAGACTTTGTAGATTTCGATAAATCTTGTAACAAATTCTATATAAGATACTCCGGTGGGCGTAGGCAATTTGCTGAACCACTTTAAAATTGTTTTGGGTGATTTTCGGATTGGTTAGAGTGGCATAACACTGCAACGATCCTTTGAAAAGAACTCGTTCTGAACTTCTGAGAGAGACGATCATAAGGAACATAAAAAAAAAAAACTTTTATTAAGATGAAGAAACATAAACAATATAACTAGGGCTCTTCTTCTTCACTTATTGTCTGAGACTGCACTTGTTTGAGATCAACATAGTATTTGTTGATCCATTTCGTTACAATATTCAGTTCGGTTTTCCGTTGCTTCACCAACCACTCGGGATCATCTGCTAGGGAAGGAAGCAAGTCTAAACAATGTGAACCTGCATAAAAAAGTTCAATATAAAAGATTTGTCATATAATTGAAAAAATCAATATATGATCATCAAAAATATGTATACCATTGACTGTATGTACAGCACGAAGAGTATGGGAAAGGTCCTCCAAAATCCTATAAGCAATTGTAGATAGAGATATACATTAGTAACATTATATATATTTAGTGCATGTGGTTCTACAAAATCTTATCTTGTTTTCAAATAAAGAACAAGACATTCAACTCGTGATGTTTCGTTGGTCTTACCCGCCGTTGCTGAAAGGATCTGCGAGTCCATTCGAGAATATAATGTTACTGCCGAACTCACGGAGAGCACTTTTCATATCCTGCATATAATATAGATACAAGTTGACTTAATATCGACTCAACAAGTCAACATAACTATTAGACATTGAATTTTTATTTTAAATAAAGGATATTCATATGATTCTAAAAAAATCTTTACTAATCGCATGCATGCATGTTTCCATCCATTTTAACGCTTTAATAGACTAATATATATATATATATATGTTGGTTTTAGGATAATGGGTCGCCCATAAGTGGGAGCCCATTTACATAAGCTCAGTTGTGTATCTGGCCTTAAAACCTATCCCTCTATATATCAGTATATATAGGGGTGCTCAGGGTTTGGAAAACCTAATGAGGATGATGACAGTGATGCCCTAGCCGCCCTACAGTTTAGACAGAGGTCAGTAGCTGTGGTATTATAGGTCATTGCCCGTCAAACCGTGGCGTGTCCTCCCGTCCGACAGACCGTGATCCCAACCTCAGGCAGATCCGCTTCCGCTTCCGCTAAGGCAATCGTTCAGGGAGGTAACTTAATTATGTGTTATGTTGTACCTTAATCGATTGCATGTTTTGTACATCAATTTCCAACAATATATATATATATATATATATATATATTTTTTTTTTTTTATGTGAAAATAGTGTGGTAATAAAATTTGAAAATAATACAAATTTTATGAATTTTTTCATAAAATTTACAAAGTTGAGATATGATTATTAATCCTTAAAATAAAAGTTTGGCAGCAACGTAACGAACCCGGCCACCATAATACGTGGAAACCCAACATGGTCGAGGGGCAACATTATAATAACTCATGCAACTATCGACGTAGAGTTGCACTGGAGCAGGGTCTGGTTGGAACATAGTATTGTTGCCGCGAGCCAACGAATACAGAAACTCTGTACATCTCTGATTACATAAACCAAAATATAAATTGTCATTCATTAACAACAACAAAAAATGATATTTTTGGTGAGTTTGAGGATCTTTTCAAAAAGTAGTCATATCAGAAAAAAATTGAAAAAGTATATATATAGGAAACATATTTAGCAAAATGTGTATCTGCGCAGGTGGTAGTAGCGACATATATATATATATATATTTTTACGTTTTTTTAGAAGCATCAGAGTGTACATGGATTTTGAAAATCGCTACTTCGAGAAGACACATCAGAGAAGACACAACTATTCACAACAGTATCAAACAAGGAAAATGACTTTTTTCAATTTCAAGCGAACTGATCCTTATTCATTCTCTAGGCTAGTCTCACCTAGAGAAATGAAGGAAGTTAGAAGAAGTTAAATAATTTTTCCCTAGGCAAATATTACCTGTCCTAAATTTTCCAACTTGTTCTGAACAACATCAATTTCAAGCGAACTGATGCTTGTTCATTCTCTAGGCTAGTCTCACCTAGAGAAAGGAAGGAAGTTAGAAGAAGTTAAATAATTTTTCCCTAGGCAAATATTACATGTCCTAAATTTCCAACTTGTTCTGAACAACATCAATTTCAAGCGAACTGATGCTTGTTCATTCTCTAGGCTACTCTCGCCTGAGGTAAAACATTGAAACAAAGCTATTTATGAACAAGTTTCTGAATGAGACTTTTCATCAAATACCCTAGCTAGTTTGACATTTTCAGGAATTACTGCTGCAAAATAGCTCTTTGGGGTTTCCACTGCCTTTTTCTTCGGCATCTGAAGACTCTTGATTTTCTGCATAGTGTACTCGTTGATTTTAAGTCTGCTTATGGTTTTCCTCCTAAATAGAAATTGAAGTCTTTCATCACAAACTACTCTCTTCTTCGTAGGGTGATTCAGTTTGTTATCATTGATATACCGCGGTATAATTGCTCCAACATCTTGCTGAGAGATCTAATCATGCGTCTCTACACCAACCGATTTGAGAAACTCGATGAGATTACTCGATCCCCACCTAACAAATTCCATTTTCCTTGATTGGTACTTCCTTTTTGGTTGTGAATGAGGTTAAAATTCTGTATCCTGCTCCTCCACCCACTGAAAATCCATTTACACTCTGATGTGTCTTCTCAAAGTAATAAAAATTGACTCATTTCTCTTGATCAAACCTTCCATTTTCCTTGAACTTTTTCAAAAAGTATTTACTTTAGAAAAATAATTTGAAAAAATTCATTTTCCTTGTTCGATACTGTTGTGAATGGTTGTGTGTTCTCTGATGTGTCTTTTCAAAGTAGCGATTTTCAAAATCCATTTATACTTTGATGCGTCTAAAAAAAAACGTAAAAAAATAAAATGAAAATCGCTACTAGTCTACCTGCGCAGATGCACATTTTGTTAAATATTTTTTATATATATATACCTTTTCAAAAAAAAATCGAAAATAAATACTTTTCGAAAAAAGTCCTGGTTGGTTTGAAATTTCCTTGTGGGGACAATACCAGCATGATCTATAATCTATATTGTTTTTATTATCCACGTCATGTTTAAATTAATTATTTGTATGTTTATATACAATAATTTAAAGATAATATTAAAATAATAAATTATTTACAAATTTTTAATAAAATTATCAAATTCTAAAAATAAAACAATTTGCTATAATTTTAAAACTTATTAAACAAAATTTATTTAAAAATAATAATTAACAATCTAACTTATTAACACAATTTTATTAAGTTATCATATATGTTGTCATAAATATATGTTGTGATAACTAGGGTTGGATTAGATTGTCAATCATACATTTAGAGGGTTGTGTTCTCCAATTTGAGTCTATCGACCCAAAAACATGAGCATACGCGTTACCGGGTGCGACTTGAATCACAAGTCGGACCCTAGGATAGCGTGTTGCCCATTTTTTTTCTTCTGATGACTCGATATTTAATTTAAAATTAAATTATGTATATATTAAAATAAAATTAGAATAAGTAGATATTTTAATTGCGATTTAAATTATGCAAAAAATTATTAAATTTGGACTTACGGATTGACTATACGGGCAGCTCTGCCCTAGGTTGAAATATGAAAATTTGACTTAAACAAAATAGGGTTAATTACTTAATTGGTTACACATGTTTCACCATTGTGCAGAATGGTTACACATGTTTCAAAATGTGATTAATTGATTTTGAAATGTAACTAATTGATTTTTTTTACTGTTCACCGATAGAAATCATAGTTAAGTCACTATTTAGATACGTAAAATGACGTAATTACCATTTTCATCAATCAAGCTGTGTTCTTCATCAACCAAGCTGTTCTTCATCACCGAATTGAATTGAAGAACCTATAATGAAGAACCCAGAACCCAGATTCTAGGTTTTTGAAGAACCTACAAACCAGATTTGGGGTTCTTCAAAAACCCAGAAATCAGATTCTCGGTTCTTCAAGAACCCAGAAACCAGATTTTTGGTTCTTCAAGAACCCAGAAATTAGATTCTGGGTTCTTCTAGGTTCTTGAAGAACCCAGAAACCAGATTATGGGTTCTTCGATTCTTGTTCTTGAAGATGATTCTGTGTTCTTCAATACCACTAGGGGCATAATAGTCATTTCACAATTCAATAATATGTTAAAAAAAATAATTAGCGGTAAAATTAACGGTTTACTAACGGGGAAAACATGTGTAACCAATTAGTCACATAGCAAAACCAATTAATCACATTTGTAAACATGTGTAACCATTTTGCACAATGGTGAAACATGTGTAACCAATTAAGTAATTAACCCAACAAAAAATAACTCTGATTCTGTAAGTCCAAACTCAACATTGATAATTACAGAGCAAAGTATGAAAATACACTCGTTTTTTTTGTAATTGCACCCAAATATTTTTTGCTGCAAATAAGTCCACCCAGATTTTTCATTTTGTTTGTAATCACACATTTGACCCGTTAAGTGTCACGTGGAAGTCACGCGTATCCGTTAATTTCGAACTGATGCAATGTAGAAATACAATTTTACCCCTTTGTCCCGTGTCTTCAAGAGCTTGAAATCCATGGACGTCAACTCCGTGTTTGACATTGATTTCTCAAATAGCCTGGAATAAGCCATTTCCACCCTTCTCTATAAGAAACCAAGAACCCCATCTCGGTCCTGGTCAATCGACAAAAGCTCGGAGCAGATCTCTTTCCCCATCTCACTCTTTAAGCATGCTAACTCCGATCCGCTTGAGGTCACCAAGATTGCTTCCCTGAAAGATGCTCTGCAGATGGAGCTCGATTCCAAGACAATGCAGACTAAGAAGCTTCGTGAAGTGGACATAGACTGTGATAGGGACATTAAGATGCTTGAAAGCAAAGATCCTGGAGTTGCAAGCGAAGGTGAATAAATTGAGAGGCGAACGAGGAAAATGGATTCATGATGAAGAAGTTGTTCAAGGAGAGAGAGGAGAAATGGTCTCTCTTTATGCACTACCTTCAGAACGAGCCGAAATGGAGATTGAAGAAGAAAAAGGCGTAGAGGGAGATTGATAGGGTCGAGTAGACTTGTTCATGAACCGGTTCGTCCTTGAATCAGTCAAAACTGAACTGGTCCGGTTTGTAAAAAAATAGTATTTTTCTATTTCTAAAAAAAATGGTGTGGTTTGGATAAAAAAACGGGTATGGTTCAAACCAATTCAGAACTAGTTCGAACTGGTTTGGTCTGTTTTTTTTAATAACAATTTTGGTTAGGAAATATTCCAGTTCAAACCGAAACTTAACCGGATGAAAATCATGTCCAACACACTGAACCGACTGAAAAACACACTGAACCAATTGAAAATCTATTCCACAACCAACTAAAATCTTGTTCAACATCAACATACGAGAGTCCAATACATCTCTAGGTTTGGTTTATTGAAGACATCTCTAGGTTTGGTTTAATTTCAGATCGGTTTAGTTGATTTTGCTTCAAACTGGTTCTAAAATTATTTAGGTTTAAAGTGGTTTGATTTAAATTTAAGTATAAACCAGTATTATAAAAACGAGTCAATTCAAACCAATTCAAACTGAATTTTTGGTACTATTTTGAACTGGTCTACTTCAAGCCTAAAAACATTAGTCTGGTCTTGATACTAGTTTGATCAAACCGGTTCAAACCAGATGAGAACATATCAGTTCAGTTGAACCGGTTTAAATTAACAAACCTAGGATGGAGAAGGATTGGGAATATCTGAAGAAAGAACTCCCTTCTTTCTGATCAATTTAGAATGGACAAGAGTCGGTCTGTTGTCTTTAGAACGCCCAACAGAGTCAGTTGTTGTCTTTATAACAGCTCACCAACTAGAACTCCCACAGCAGTAGCATATATCCTGATGCCAATAATTACATGTACAATACAATTCAAAAAAAAATAGACAATGATTGTGTTTCATCGTTGATACATAAAGCTAACAAAATAATAACCATAAATCTACGGACTCAAATTACCTTTGGTGATGCGATACAAAATTGTCTTCTTGAGTGTCAGAGCCTGCCTCCAGTCGGGTTTTACTTGCACAGAAACTACCAGCTGAGCATAAACATGATGAAAAAGGACTACCGAGTGATCTATTAAAATAGATATGCAAGTTGATTACAGTAATTAGAACAAGAAAATAGGGACTCAAATCTAACCGCGAGGCATTACTCCACAAGTTCTCTGCTCCTCTCATAGTTGCTACTTATGTAGTAACCAACCGTCAGGAGATAAAGTTGCTCTCTTACTTGCACATGGCTTGTTGCATTATAAGCATAAGTTACATAAAAAAATTTGTTTTATCATTTTTTGATTTCAGATTAATACTATCTATGATTACATCTGAAAAATTCAGTGCTACGCTTTTGAGCTTATTCAAGCCATAATTTAATAATGTTACCAAAGAGGAAGCTAGAGCTTTCTTACCTTCGAGCATTCCTAGTCCACGCTGCACATCTTCTTGTTGTCTTGAATGAACAAGAGCCCATGACAGACACATAAGACACTCATTCACACGCTGCAGATCTTCTTGTTGTCTTGAATGAACAAGAGCCCATGACAAACGCATAAGGCACTCATTCACACGTTCATTAGAGGAACCCTTCTGAGCCTCAGCAACCTCTCGCGCACGCCCCTAACGAGGAAACAATAACAGCAACAACAATAATTTAAGAGGATACATCAACAATGCTATATACACCAGTAATAGACATATCCAATCAAAGAACTTGAATGCAAGTGATACAAGTCTGTTCTACGAATAAAACTAGAAGCATTTCGGCAGGGGGATCAGTTGTTCTTCGGCAGGGGGAGAACGAAGACGAGCTACAGGGACAAAGAGAACGAAAAGACTGCAAATGAACGATGGAGGAGATGAAGACTTTAAGAACATAACATGCTATGGGTATTTTCGAAATTTTAATTTACTTTTTAATCACATATTCGACATGTGATTAATATTTGACAGAAAACAAACCACAATGGACGAAAAAGTCCAGTTACAAATAAAATGAAACATACGGGTGTTAAAACAAACAATATGAGTATAATTATCAATCAAGGCAAACACCGAGTTGTATTTTCATAATTTTTCCTTAATTACATTTATGGTGAAATTTAATTATCTACCTGCTCTAAATTGTTTTTATTAGATACATCTCTGGTCTCCTGGTAGTTAAGTGTAACAACCTCCCTACTAAGCGGCGATAAATGTCTACGATATACTACTATGTTCTACTAACTGATACTCAATAGACAATTAATGGCAAAACACAGAACATGTGCTTTGTGCTGCCTGTGAGTTTAGGCAGTATTTGTTGGACATAACCACAACTTGGGCTAGTGCTGCCCAAACAAAAAACTGTGGCTTTGCTTTGCTAGACATACCAGACATGGTGGCTATATGAATGTCTAGTATCTATCTTCCTTCGATGTCAGAATAGCTAACAACCACAGCCGTCGATAATCTTATTGGAGCTTCGATCATCATCGACGTAATTTGGAAGGTAAAAAATGTAGGTTCTTTTGGTAGAGAAAGATCTGCCTCGCCACTTAACATCTGAATTACAGAAGACATAAGGGGTCTGTCTGCTGGTTGATCTTGAAGGCACATGAGTCCAACTTGGATGCATTTCTCAACCTCTACCAAGCAACAAGATTCAAGTTCTGCTCCATCTAACAGGTCAAGTCCTCTGCCTTCTCTCCATAATTCCCATGTCTAGATACGGGACACGACTTTATTAGTTCGAATAATATCGATATATATATATATGTTAAGCTATATCAATATGCACTTACATATGAAACAAGATTGAGAGGTCCTTCGTCTTGACGGAAGCTCGTATTCTTTTTAGTGCTAACAACCTCCAATAACAGCACCCCGAAACTGTAGACATCGGACTTCTCAGAGAATATCCCACCTATAACATATTCAGGAGCCATGTATCCCCTGTAGAGAAACAATTTAGGGACTCACTCGTAAGTCTTAGCTAGTGAATATGAAGCTAGAAAACGAGGAATTCTTGTTGAGTTTAAGTAATACTACATTTGCTTAGAATAACTATGCTCGGGTGCTTACAATGTTCCTGCAACCTTTCGAGTGTTAATAATGTCTATGGTCCCCTGAAACATGCGTGCCAACCCAAAGTCGGAAATTTTAGGGTTAAAATTTTGGTCAAGGAGGATATTGCTCGCCTTGAGGTCTCGATGAATGACCCTTAGGTTGGAGTCTCGATGAAGATACAGAAGTCCTCTTGCAATCCCTTGAATTATTTGAAATCGCTTATCCCAGTTGAGTTCCATTTTCTTGATAGGATCTATACACCATATGGAGATCTTCAGTACCACATTTTGTTAACGTGGTAATGCATCATGGTAAGTTAGAGAACACATACCAAAGAGAAATGTATCCAAGCTTTTGTTGGGAAGGTATTCGTATATCAAAATCTTCTCCTCCTCCTCGATGCAGCACCCGACAAGCCTAACTAGGTTACGATGTTGAAATTTTGAGATTAACGTGATCTCGTTCTTAAACTCTTCAATTCCCTGCCCTGAGTTACTACAAAGTCTTTTCACTGCTACGTCTTTACCATCCTGTAGCTTTCCCTACATTGTACCTTCAAAGTTAGCACTTGGGCATGTAAAATAGAAGATCATGCAGCTGATTCTTTATAGTTACCTTATAGACAGGACCAAATCCACCTTGTCCAAGTCGGTTGTTGCTGCTGAACTTATCCGTAGCAACTAATATGCTACCGAAGTCGAAGATTGGTAACTCGTTTCCATCTCCGCTCTTCAGCTGTTCTTTCCAGGAACTGTTCATCATTCCCGGTGCATCATTCTTGTCTAAGTTATCAGTTTATTTTCGTAAGCGGCGTGATTATATATTGTACGTACTCTTTGAAGGTAGTTGAATTGAGATAAAAACAAACCGTTAAGTTGTTGACCACCCAGATAGATGAGTTTTTGCTTGGACCGCCGCAACCATAGAGCACACACGACGAGTAGAGAGATCACTACGATACCAGAAACCACACCGCCGAAAATGGAAGCAATCGGCACTGTCTTATTACCAGACTTCGAAAAAGATGGCTCGAGTGGTATTGACGGTGTCACTGAAGCAGTTCTCAGGGGATTGGGTCCAGCAAGATTTCCCGTATCATTGCTAATCTTGAAGATTTCTAATCCGTTAAGAATTGCACCAGGACGAACTGTATCTACAACCCAAACTCCAGGGTGCATAGTAATGTCGAGTTTTACCTTCTTATTCTCATGATCAAACATATCAACGATGTAATCCCGACAATACGGCATATCTTTGCTTCCAGTCCATCGAATAATGTCCAATCTCTCCTCTCCCATGATGGTGGCTGTGAAGATCTGAAAACTCCGATCTTCTACCTCATTCACCTCATCCACAGGCTCACAGAAGTGTAATCTGACAAGGTAATAGAAATTGGTGTCCACCTGAAAAGACCATGCAAGGTTGGCCAACATTGACCTTGCAGTTCGATACACATTTTCGGGGGCTGTGTAATTGGGAACCATGGTGAAATGAAATTGCATGGTTAAATTCATCGGAAGAACACTACTGCCAAGGTCCGTCGTTACATAGTTATCATCCGGACCTTCCCAAGTACGATACATGCCCGTATCGTCTTTCGGAGAAATAGAACTTCCACCGATGTTAATGCGATATATCTGATAACATAGAAAGATATGTTATTATTTTCAATTTCTCATACTTGGATATTTGGAGAAAGTATTGGATTGATGAAGGAACATCTCTCTCAGTTACGTATGATGATTCGTTGTCTCAAACAAATTTTGTAATGCATTTTGTGCCTGGTAATTTATTCCATAAATTTCAGATAATTTAATCCCAAATTTTAGGCAATACTTAACTATTAAAAAAATATGCAACATCATGAAAGTGTTCTAGATCTCGAAACGAATTGTACCGTCTCTAAGGCAACTGTAGTAGACATGGTGTACGGATTGCGGGCATCATCACCTAGAAACTTGACTAGGTGGGAGGTTGTTTCAGTAGTCAGACCTTTCAGATCGCCGTAATACAGATTAACAGGCATGGAGACGACCTCGATCCCATTGATAAATGCGTAGGCGTTGGGCTGGTTTGCGGTGGGAGTGAAGGTCAAGTTCAGCCACTTCTCGTTGTCTCCCACGTTCACGCAAAATTCTCGGAAGAAGACGGTGACGTTCAGATAATCAGCGGTGAGGGCGGCGCTGAAGTTACGAAGGAGGGTGTAGCTGCCAGATGTGACGGAGAAATAAGCGTCGGTACGGTAGAAGTTAGTGTAATTGAAGGGGTAGAAATGAAGGCGGATGAATTTGGGGCCGACGGTGACGGGGAAGGAGTAGGTGAATGGTGAACTAGAGAGTCTTACGGAACCGTAGGGAACCTTGTCGATTTCCGACCGCTGTAGAACGGTGAAGCTTGTAGATGAGGAGGATTCTGAGTTATCGTCAACTGGTGAATATTTGGAGTTCTGATCTCCGGTCCAGTATCTAATCCATTGGTCCGTAGAGTTTCCAGAAGATCCACAGTTGACGGCGATGTCATCCTTGGGTATGTAGTCGACGGCTGAGCAGTGGAAGAGGAGGAGGAGGAGGAACAACGATGGAGTGAAGAATAGATATTTCTTCATTTTGTGGAGAGAGAGAAAGTGGAATTATTGCATCTTTCAGAAAATAAAAGGCAACAGAGAAAGGAACTGCACGAGTGGCGCAGTGCAATTTTGCGTTATATAGTTAGTATTATTATTTATTATACAAGATGTATTTTTCATGAGAAGAATAATTAATATTCATATTTTCCCAATTATTAAACAAAAATAACAGTAATGTAAAAACTAAAAAGGATGAATTTCGTACCTAATTTTTAGAATCATTATATTTCATGTCACTCTCTTATTATACTAATTTTATCTGTTTAAATTAGTTTTGAACAATGATTAGTTAGTACATAAATAAATGAAAAAATAGTGTTTTTTTGGCCAAGTAAAAAAGATAGTTACTATAGATTTTTTGGTTGAAACTGGTTGTCGAAAATTACTAATCAAGATGATATATCATAATGTAAATAACAAAAATATAATTTGAACTATTCACTTATTCAAAATAGTAACATCCGTTCGTCATACGTTAAATATGGCCATAAACAAACATGTGTTTGTATCATTTTATGCTACTTAATTAATTTCGGAAGAAAAGTCTTAATGCCCAAAGTACCCCCAAGTTTTGCTAGTAATTGAAGTCTAAGTCGTCTCTCAAGTCAAGATAAATAATTTTTGGAATTTCTGCTTGACTTGTTTTTTCCACAATTATTTTTCTCATCCACAATTATTTTCTTTGCCAAAGCCGCCACTTGAGAGGATTTAGCTGGTTGGTTTGAAATTTCCTTGTGGGGACAATACCAGCATGATCTATATTGTTTTTATTATCCACGTCATGTTTAAATTAATTATTTGTACGATTATATACAATAATTTAAAGATAATATTAAAATAATAAATTATTTACAAATTTTTAATAAAATTAACAAATTCTAAAAATAAAACAATTTGCTATAATTTTAAAACTTATTAAACAAAATTTATTTAAAAATAATAATTAACAATCTAACTTATTAACACAATTTTATTAAGTTATCATATATGTTGTCATAACTAGGGTTGGATTGGATTGTCAAACATACATTTAGAGGGTTGTGTTCTCCAATTTGAGTCGATCGACCCAAAAACATGGGCATACGCGTTACCGGGTGCGACTTGAATCACAAGTCGCACCCTTGGATAGCGTGTTGCCCATTTTTTGTCTTCTGATGACTCAATATTTAATTTAAAATTAAATTATGTATATATTAAAATAAAATTAGAATAAGTAGATATTTTAATTGCGATCCAAATTATGCAAAAAAATAAATAAATTTGGACTTACGGATTGACTATACGGGCAGCTCTGCCCTAGGTTGAAATATGAAAATTTGACTTAAACAAAATAGGGTTAATTACTTAATTGGTTACACATGTTTCACCATTGTGCAAAATGGTTACACATGTTTCACCATTGTGTAGAATGGTTACACATGTTTCAAAATGTGATTAATTGGTTTTGAAATGTGACTAATTGATTTTTTTTACTATTAACCGTTACAAATCACAGTTAAGTCACTATTTAGATACGTAAAATGATATAATTACCATTTTCATCAATCAAGCTGTGTTCTTTATCAACCAAGTTGTTCTTCATCATCAAATTGAATTGAAGAACCCAGAAACCAGATCATGGGTTCTTCAAGAAACCAGATTCTTGGTTCTTCAAGAACCTAGAAATCAGATTATGATTTCTTCAATTCGATTCTTGTTCTTGAAGATGATTCTGCGTTCTTCAATACCACTAGGGGCATAATAGTCATTTCACAATTCAATAATATGTTAAAAAAAAATAATTAGCGGCAAAATCAACGGTTTACTAACGGAATAATCAATTAATCACATTGGGAAAAACATGTGTAACCAATTAGTACATAGCAAAACCAATTAATCATATTTTGAAACATGTGTAACCATTTTGCACAATGGTGAAACATATGTAACCAATTAAGTAATTAACCCATCAAAATAATTCTGATTCTGTAAGTCCAAACTCAACATTGAAAATTACAGGGAAAAGTATGAAAATACACTCGCTTTTTTTGTAATTGCACCCAAATGTTTTTTGCTGAAAATAAGTCCACCCAAATTTTTCATTTTGTTTGTAATCACACATTTGACCCGTTAAGTGTCACGTGGAACTCATGCGTATCCGTTAATTTCAAACTGATGCAATATAGAAATACAATTTTACCCCTTTGTCCCGTGTCTTCAAGAGCTTGAAATCCATGGACATTAACTCCGTGTTTGACATTGATTTCTCAAATAGCCTGGAATAAGCCATTTCCACCATTCTCTATAAGAAACCAAGAACACCATCTCGGTCCTCGTCAATCGACAAAACCTCGGAGCAGATCTCTTTCCCCATCTCACTGTATAAGCATGCTAACTCCGATCCGCTTTAAGTCACCAAGATTGCTTCCCTGAAAGATGCCCTGCAGGTAGAGCTCAATTCTAAGATAATGCAAATTGAGAATCTTCGTGAAGTGGACATAGACTGTGATAGGGACATTAAGATGCTTGAAAGCAAAGATCGTGGGGTTGCAAGCGAAAGTGAATAATTGAGAGGCGAACAAGTAAAATGGATTCATGATGAATAAGTTGTTCAAGGAGACAGAGGAGAAATGGTCTCTCTTTATGAACTACCTTCAGAACGAGCCGAAATGGAGATTGAAGAAGAAAAAGGCGTAGAGGGAGATTGATAGGGTCGAGTAGACTTGTTCATGAACCGATTCTTCCTCGAATCGATCAAAACTTAACTGGTCCTGTTTGTAAAAAAAATAGTATTTTTTCTATTTCTAAAAAAACTGGTCTGGTTTAGATAAAAAAACGGGTATGGTTCAAACCAATTCAGAACTAGTTCGAACTGGTTTGATCTGTTTTTTTTAATAACAATTTTGGTTAGGAAATAATCTGATTCAAACCGAAACTTAACCAGATGAAAATCATGTCCAACACACTGAACCGACTGAAAAACACACTGAACCAATTGAAAATCTATTCCACAACCAACTAAAATCTTGTTCAACATCAACATACGAGAGTCCAATACATCTCTAAGTTTGATTTATTGAAGCCATCTCTAGTTTTGGTTTAATTTCAGATCGGTTTAGTTGATTTTGCTTCAATCTGGTTCTAAAATTATTTAGGTTTAAAGTGGTTTGATTTAAATTTAAGTATAAACCAGTATTAAAAAAACGAGTCAATTCAAACCAATTCGAACTGAATTTTTGGTACTATTTTGAACTGGTCTACTTCAAGCCTAAAAACACTGGTCTGGTCTTGATACTAGTTTGATCAAACCGGTTCAAACCAGATGAGAACATATCAGTTCAGTTGAACCAGTTTAAATTAACAAACCTAGGGTGGAGAAGGATTGGGAAGATCTAAAGAAAGAACTCCCTTCTTTCTGATCAATTTAGAATGGATAAGAGTCGGTATGTTGTCTTTAGAACGCCCAGTAGAGTCGGTTGTTGTCTTTATAACAGCTCACCGGTAAAAACTCCCACAACAGTAGCATAGATCCCGATGCCAATAATTCCTTGTACAATACAATTACAAAAAAAAAAAACAATGATTGTGTTTCATCGTTGATACATAAAGCTAACAAATAGTTACCATAAATCTATGCACTCAAATTACCTTTGGTGATGCGGTATAAAATTGACTTCTTGAGTGTTAGAGCCTGCCTCTAGTCGGGTTTTATCTGCACAGAAACTACCAGCTGAGCATAAACATGATGAAAAAGGACTACCGCTGCATTTCTTACCTTCGAGCATTCCTAGTCCACGCTGCACATCTTCTTGTTGTCTTGAATGAACAAGAGACCATGATAGACGCATAAGACACTCATTCACACGCTGCACATCTTCTTGTTGTCTTGAATGAATAAGAGCCCATGACAAACGCATAAGGCACTCATTCACACGTTCATTAGAGGAACCCTTCTGAGCCTCAGTCACACCCCTAACGAGGAAACAATAACAACAACAAACAAAATTTAAGAGGATACATCTACAATGCTATATACACCAGCAATAGACATATCCAATCAAAGAACTTGAATGCAAGTGATACAAGTCTGTTCTATGAATAAAACTAGAAGCATTTCGGTAGGGGAATCAGTTGTTCTTCGGCAGGGAGAGAACAAAGACGGGTTGCAGGGACAAAGAGAACCAAAAGACTGCAAATGAACGATGGAGGAGATGAAGACTTTAAGAACATAACATGCTATGGGTATATTCGGAATTTCAATTTACTTTTTCATCACATATTCGACATGTGATTAATATTTGACAGAAAACAAACGACAATGGACAGAAAAGTGTAGTTATAAACAGAATGAAACATACGGGTGTTAAAACAAAAAATATGAGTGCAATTACCAATCAAGGCAAACATCGAGTTGTATTTTCATAATTTTTCCTTAATTACATTTATGGTGAAATTTAATTATCTACCTGCTCTAAATATTTTTTATTAGATACATGTCTGGTCTCCTGGTAGTTAAGTGTAACAACCTTCCTACTAAGCGGCGATAAATGTTTACGATATACTACTATGTTCTGCTAACTGATACTCAATAGAAAGTTAATGGCAAAACACAGAACATGTGCTTTGTGCTGCCTGTGAGTTTAGGCAGTATTTGTTGGACATAACCACAACTTGGGCTAGTGTTGCCCATACAAAAAACTGTGGCTTTGCTTTGCTAGACATACCGGGTATGGTGGCTATCTGGATGTCTAGTATCTATCTTCCTTCGATGTCAGAATAGCTAACAACCACAGCCGTCGATAATCTTATTGGAGCTTCGATCATCATCGACGTAATTTGGAAGGTAAAAAATGTAGGTTCTTTTGGTAGAGAAAGATCTGCCTCGCCACTTAACATCTGAATTACAGAAGACATAAGGGGTCTGTCTGCTGGTTGATCTTGAAGGCACATGAGTCCAACTTGGATGCATTTCTCAACCTCTGCCAAGCAACAAGATTCAAGTTCTGCTCCATCTAACAGGTCAAGTCCTCTGCCTTCTCTCCATAATCCCCATGTCTAGATACGGGACACGACTTTATTAGTTCGAATAATATCGATATATATATATGTTAAGCTATATCAATATGCACTTACATATGAAACAAGATTGAGAGGTCTTTCGTCTTGACGGAAGCTCGTATTCTTTTTAGTGCTAACAACCTCCAATAACAGCACCCCGAAACTATAGACATCGGACTTCTCAGAGAATATCCCACCTATAACATATTCAGGAGCCATGTATCCCCTGTAGAGAAACAATTTAGGGACTCACTCGTAAGTCTTAGCTAGTGAATATGAGGCTAGAAAACAAAGAATTCTTGTTGAGTTTAATTAATACTACATTTGCTTAGAATAACTATGCTCGGGTGCTTACAATGTTCCTGCAACCTTTCGAGTGTTAATAATGTCTATGATACCCTGAAACATGCGTGCCAACCCAAAGTCGGAAATTTTAGGGTTAAAATTTTGGTCAAGGAGGATATTGCTCGCCTTGAGGTCTCGATGAATGACCCTTAGGTTGGAGTCTCGATGAAGATACAGAAGTCCTCTTGCAATCCCTTGAATTATTTGAAATCGCTTATCCCAGTTGAATTCCATTTTCTTGATAGGATCTATACACCATATGGAGATCTTCAGTACCACATTTTGTTAATGTTGTAATGCATCATGGTAAGTTAGAGAACACATACCAAAGAGAAATGTATCCAAGCTTTTGTTGGGAAGGTATTCGTAGATCAAAATCTTCTCTTCCTCCTCGATGCAGCACCCGATAAGCCTAACGAGGTTACGATGTTGAAGTTTTGAGATTAACGTGATCTCGTTCTTGAACTCTTCAATTCCCTGCCCTGAGTTACTACAAAGTCTTTTCACTGCTACATCTTTACCATCCTGTAGCTTTCCCTACATTGTACCTTCAAAGTTAGCACTTGGGCATGTAAAATAGAAGATCATGCAGCTGATTCTTTATAGTTAACTTATAGACAGGACCAAATCCACCTTGTCCAAGTCGGTTGTTGTTGCTGAACTTATCTGTAGCAACTAATATGCTACCGAAGTCGAAGATTGGTAACTCATTTCCATCTCCGCTCTTCATCTGTTCTTCCCAAGAACTGTTCATCATTCCCGGTGCCTCATTCTTGTCTAAGGTATCAGTTTATTTTCATAAACGGCGTGATTATATATCGTACGTACTCTTTGAAGGTCGTTGAATTGAGATAAAAATAAACCTTTAAGTTGTTGACCATAGATGAGTTTTTGCTTGGACCGCCGCAACCATAGAGCACACACAGCTGCTCCGAGGAGGAGTGGAGAGACCACTACGATACCAGAAACCACACTGCCAACAATGGAAGCAATCGGCACCGTCTTATTACTAGACTTCGAAAACGATGGCTCGAGTGGCGTTGACAGTGGAACTAAATCAGTTCTTGACGGTGGCACTGAATCAGTTCTGGGGGAATAATTGGGTCCAGCAAGATTTCCATCATTGCTAATTTTGAAGATTTCTAATCCGTTAAGAATTGCATCAGCATAACGTGTATCTATACCCCAAACTCCAGGGTGTATAGCAATGTCGAGTTTTACCTTCTTATTCTCAACCTCAAACATATCAACGATGTAATCCCGACAATACGGCACACCTATGCTTCCAGTCCATTTTATAATGTTCGCTCTCTCCTCTTCCATGATGGTGGCTATGAAGATCTGAAAACTCCGATCTTCTATCTTATTCATCTCATCCACAATCTCACATAAGTGTAATCTGACAAGGTAATAGAAATTGGTGTCCCCCTGAAAATACCATGTAAGGTTGTAGGCTTCGTTGACGGTTCTGTTCCTTCCCATTGACCTTGCAGTTCGGTACACATTATCTGGGGATGTGTAAGTGGGAACCATGGTGAAATGAAATTGCATGATTAAAGTCAACGGAAGAACACTACTACCAGGGTCCTCCGATACATAGTCATCATCCGGACCTTCCCAAGTACGGTACATGCCCGTATCGTCTTTCAGAGAAATAGAACTTCCACCGACGTTAATGCGATATATCTGATAACACAGATAGACAAATAGAGCTCGAAACGAATTGTACCGTCTCTAAGGCAACTGTAGTAGACATGGTGTACGGATCGCAGACATCATCACCCAGAAGCTTGACTTGGTGGGAGGTTGTTTCAGTAGTCAGACTTTTCAGATCGCCTTTCAAATCGCTGTAATACAGATTAACAGGCATGGAGACGACCTCAATCCCATTGATGAATGCGTAGGCGTTGGGCTGGTTTGTGGTGGGAGTGAAGGTCAAGTTCAGCCACTTCTCGTTGTCTCCCACGTTCACACAAAATTCTCGGAAGAAGACGGGGAAGTCCAGATAATCTGCGGTGAGGGCGGCGCTGAAGTTACGGAGGAGGGTGTAGCTGCCAGATGTGACGGAGAAGTAAGCGTCGGTACGGGATAAGTTAGTGTAATTGATGAGGTAGAAATGAAGGAGGATGAATTTGGGGCCGACGGTGACGGGGAAGGAGTAGGTGAATGGTAGGGAACCGCGTCTATTTCCAACCGCTGTGGAATGGTAAAGCTTGTAGATAAGGATGATTCCGAGTTATCGTCAACTGGTGAATATTTGGAGTTCTGATATCCGGTCCACCGTCTAGTCGAGCGGTCCATTTGGCTTCCAAAAGATCCACAGTTGACGACGATGTCATCCTTGGGCATGTAGTCGATGGCTGAGCAGTGGAGGAGGAGGAACAACGATGGAGTGGAGAATAGATATTTCTTCATTTTGTGGAGAGAGAGAAAGTGGAATTATTGCATCTATCAGAAAAAAATGTAACAGAGAAAGGAACTGAACGAGTGGGGCAGTGTAATTTTGTGTTATATAGTTTTTTTTTTCTTCCAATAAATATATTCAATTAATAATAATAAGAGTTTCCAATATCCGTTACACATAAAGCAAAGAATGATTCTCGGGTTTCTTGTTATCCAATCTCCTGGACATAAGTCCCGTTTTGATTTCGTCGCTACCCAATTGGCACACCTGTTCGCCGATCGTCTTACAAATCGCCAATGGACTCGAGGCATTTGCTTGGCCAGCTCGATGATCTCCGTTAAGACATCCCGTAGCTCCCAATCGTTTCCCGAATTACCTCCTTGCAAGAGGTTGATGACATGTTGTGCATCCGATTCGATGGTCACCTCGGCCTATGTATATTGGATAGCCAACTCCGTTGCTTGGAGGACCGCCTTCGCTTCGAGGAACTTTGCGCTCGTACCGATACACATCGTATTCCGCCCTGCAATGATTGTGCCTGTACAGTCCCGCGCCACAACCCCTGTGCCTCCTTTGAGTGAGATTTGGTCTCATGCCGCATCACAATTCAGTTTGACATCGCTTCGGTTCGGTCTCTGCCACACTTGTTCCTGCATACCCCGTGATCGAGCTTGGGTTACCTCTGCGCGAGCCAGCACCCGCCATATTTCATCGGCCAAGGCTTTGTCATCTCAGATTGTTAGCTCCGGTTTGGGTTTGTCCTCCTCGTGTATCGCCTAATACCTCTCCTTCCACACTCCCATGCGATGGTTTCCCCTAGGATCTTGCTTTACCTCCCCACGTCCCCCACTCCCTGTCTTGCCCATATCCTGCATAAAACGAGCCCAACTAGTCCATTCGGACCTCCCTTCCATCTCCAACTGAAGCCCCATGACTCCAAACCAGACCCACCTAGTCCATTCATACTCCAAACCTGCATGATTTACAGATTCCAACTCTTCACATAAGCTACAAGTTGGGTCTAATTGAATCTCACGCCTAACTAATTCAGTTTTCACAGGCAATGCATTATGTAAGGCTCTCCATAGAAAATGTTTTACCTTGGGGATAGTATCACCTAGCCATAGGTCTTGCCATTTCCTATTCGTCGGTCTCGTCTCCCCCGCGGTTTCCTGGGTGTCCGACTGTTGCCTTAGTTCCCTTAGTCGCCGATATACCAGACTCAGTCTGGCCACTCCGTCCACTGCTGTTGGCCAGACCAGCTGATCTTGGTTCGGTACCTTGGCAATGTGGATCGCTTGAATGGCTTGAGCTTCCCTTTCCGTGATGTCGTGTTGGATCTCGGTTAGGTTCCATTTTCTTCGACCCCTATCAATTAGTTGACTAACCAGCACACTGCCTTTCTCGTTCTCCCTTAGACCATCGTCGATGTAGTTGTGTGGTATTCCGAGCAGACACGCATCATGTAATGCTCGGATGTGCTCTCCTGTGCCTACCTGTCATACTCCTTCCTTTTTGATTATGTCTCGGCCCCTGATAATACTCAACCATGCTCATGAAGGTCGGGCCCCAACCGACGCCTCCATCATGTTTCCTCGAGGATAATAGAGACCCTTTAGGACTCTTGCCCACATCGAATCACCATCATTTTGCAAACGCCATGCCATCTTGGTCAACATAGCTATGTTGAATTTCATCATGTCCCGGAATCCCATTCTGCCCATATCTTTTGGTTGGGTAAGACTACCCCATCGGACCCAATGGACTCTCCTCTTCTCATCTCGCCCATTCCACCAAAACCGAGCCACCATGCTCGCTATTTCTACACACCAAGTTTTAGGCAATTTAAACAACGACATAACATAAGTGAGATTGCAGTTATTATCGCCTTAATTAGAATCTCCTTCCCGGCATTGTTGAGGAACATTGTCTTCCACCCGTGAATATTCTTCATGACCCGTTCCTTTAGATAACACATCGCTTCCCTCTTCGACCTACCCCAATTCGTCTGGAGTCCCAAATACTTCCCGGCATCCGGTACGGCCTCAATGCCCAAGACCGCCGCCACCCTTTGCTTCGTGTCATCCCTCACAACTCTTCCGAATTGGATACATGATTTATCCAAATTAATCTTTTGCCCCGATGCCTTGCAGTACCTTTCGATAGTGCCTTTGAGTGCCCGGGCATTCTCCTCTGTTGCTTGCATGAAAAAAGTCGAGTCATCCGCGAAGAACAAGTGATGTATCTCCGGGCACACTCGCCTCATTCGAACCCCTTCAAGTCTATGCTCCTCCACTTCTTTAACTATCTATTGGGATAACACGTCTGCCACGAGGATAAATAGGTAAGGAGACAGGGGGTCTCCTTGCCTAATCCCCCTCGATGGCCTGAATTTGGTGGTCTTCTTTCCATTCACCACTACGCTATATTGTACCTTAGATATGCATTCCTTGATCCACTGGCACCATTGATATGTGAATCCCAGTCCTTTGAGTGTTTTAATCACGAACTCCCACTCCACTCGATCATAGGCCTTGCTCATGTCCACCTTAACCGCACACTTTTCCCTTCCTCTCAGCTTGTTTGTCCTTAGATGATGAAATACTTCATGAGCAATAAGGATATTATCGTGAATAAACCTGCCTGAGACAAAAACACTTTGAAATGGGGTTACGAGTTTAGGTAAAATCAGTTTTAGACGGTTGGATAGGACATTTGAGATGATTTTGTAATTGAAATTGCATGAGCTAATTGGTCTAAAGTGTGACGTGTTAATCCGGTTAGGAATCTTAGGGATTAATTATATATCAGTATAACAGTATCCTGACAATAGTATACCTGATTCGAATAAACTTCTTACAGATTGAAATACGTCTTCCCCGAGCACATTCCAGAAGCGATGATAGAACATATCTGGGAAGCCGTCTAGTCCCGGAACTTTGTTTGCACCCAGTTGAAAGACCGCTTTCTTTACCTCCTCTAGACTCACCATCCTGGTAAGATTCACATTGTCCAAGCCCGTCACCAGGTTCGGCATACCCCTCATATATTCTGATATACCCTATGTCCCCTCTGTTTGGAAGATGTGATGAAAATAGCATTCACATTCGGCCATAATGTCCTCTTCATTCTCCACCCATATCCCATTCCGCCTTTGCATACGACATAGTGTGTTCTTCCTCCTCTCTATCGTGGTTTGATGGAAGTAAGCGGTATTACGGTCCCCCGCCTTCATCCATTGAATCCGAGACTGTTGCGTCCAGTAATCCTCCTCTTTTGTTCATGCTTCTTCTAAGGCACTTTTCAGATTCTGCTCTATGTCCTTATGATATCTGTCGCATGGTTAGGATTAGTATTATTATACAAGATGCAATTTTCATGAGAAGAATAATTAATATTCAGATTTTCCCAATTATTAAACAAAAATAACAGTAATGTAAAAAGGACGAATTTCATACCTAATTTTTAGAATCATTATATTTCATGTCACTCTCTTATTATACTAATTTTATCTGTTTAAATTAGTTTTGAACAATGATTAGTTAGTACATAAATAAGATCTTTTTCAAAAAGTAGCCATATCAGAATTTGTTTTTGAAAAAGTACATATGTAGAAAACATATTTAGCGAAATGTGTATCTGCGCAGGTGGTAGTGGCGATTTTCATATATATATTTTTTTTACGTTTTTTTTTTAGAAGCATCAGAGTGTACATGGATTTTGAAAATCGCTACTTCGAGAAGACACATCAGAGAAGACACAACCATTCACAACAGTATCAAACAAGGAAAATGACTTTTTTCAATTTCAAGCGAACTGATGCTTGTTCATTCTCTAGGCTAGTCTCACCTAGAGAAAGGAAGGAAGTTAGAAGAAGTTAAATAATTTTTCCCTAGGCAAATATTACTTGTCCTAAATTTTCCAACTTGTTCTGAACAACATCAATTTCAAGCGAACTGATGCTTGTTCATTCTCTAGGCTAGTCTCACCTAGAGAAAGGAAGGAAGTTAGAAGAAGTTAAATAATTTTTCCCTAGGCAAATATTACTTGTCCTAAATTTTCCAACTTGTTTTGAACAACATCAATTTCAAGCGAACTGATGCTTGTTCATTCTCTAGGCTAGTCTCACCTGAGGTAAAACATTGAAACAAAGTTGTTTATGAACAAGTTTCTGAATGAGACTTTTCTTCAAATACCCTAGCTAGTTTGACATTTTCAGGAATTACTGCTGCAAAATAGCTCTTTGGGGTTTCCACTACCTTTTTCTTCGGCATCTGAAGACTCTTGATTTTCTGCATAGTGTACTCGTTGATTTGAAGACTGCTTATGGTTTTCCTCCTAAATAGAAATTGAAGTCTTTCATCACAAACTACTCTCTTCTTCGTAAGTTTGTTGTCATTGATATACCGCGCTATAATTGCTCCAACATCTTGCTGAGAGATCTAATCATGCGTCTCTACACCAACCGATTTGAGAAACTCGATGAGATTACTCGATCTCCACCTAACAAATTCCATTTTCCTTGATTGGTACTTCCTTTTTGGTTGTGAATGAGGTTAAAATTCCGTATCCTGCTCCTCACTGAAAATCCATTTACACTCTGATGTGTCTTCTCAAAGTAATCAAAATTGACTCATTTCTCTTGATCAAACCTTCCATTTTCCTTGATTGATACTTCCTTTTTGGTTGTGAATGAGGTTAAAATTCCGTATCCTGCTCCTCCACCCACTGAAAATCAATTTACACTCTCATGTGTCTTCTCAAAGTAATCAAAATTGACTCATTTCTCTTGATCAAACCTTCCATTTTCCTTGAACTTTTTCAAAAAGTATTTACTTTAGAAAAAACATTTGAAAAAATTCATTTTTCTTGTTTGATACTGTTGTGAATGGTTGTGTCTTCTCTGATGTGTCTTCTCAAAGTAGCGATTTGTAAAATTCATTTACAGTTTGATGCGTCTAAAAAAAACGTAAAAAAAAAAAATCACTACTGGCCTACCTGCGCAGATGCACATTTTGCTAAATATTTTTTTTATATATATACTTTTTCAAAAAAAAATTGAAAATAAATACTTTTCGAAAAAAGTCGAGTTTGAGGCGATATCAGCACCTGCCAACCCCAACCCAGTAGTAATGGTTGATTTGCCCTTGTTTTGACTGATAAGCTGTTGATGTGACACGACGAATTTCCATCTAGGGCGACTACTCCGTTTACTATTTTGCTCAAAACACTACTGTTGCTACCCGAGTTATCAATGGCGCCACAGAGTTTACCCAACCAATTTTGCGGCATGTTATATTGAGCTGCGGAAGCGTAGAGTCCGACTAGGTTTTCCTTTAGTTCATCAGCACTATCCAAAGGCCTAAACAGAGGGGAAAAGATAGCTATAGTTATCACCAAAACCCTAATAATAAAAACAAAATGTCTGAAATTTGTTGACGGTACTCGCAAGTTTGAAACATGTTGCTTAGCGTGATGAGGCCATCAGGCTCCGAAGCGACTCGGTCTATTTCGACCCATGAGCTATTTATTGTGTCATAGCAATTTTGGCTAGTTTTCTGCACATAATCAACGATTGTTTTTTTTTTCATTGTTGAAAGTTAGAGATTCGTGAGCATGCATTAGATCGATGAAGCACCTGAAAATCCTTGCTAACGATTTCAAAGTACCCGTAATGTGGTACGAAGTTGTTGAATAGGAGAACGGGAGCTGATGAAGCGAGTGCACCGTAGGCGATATGAGGGTATTTGAGCCTGAAATATGCAGCCAACACTGCACAGAAACACACAATCATACAATTAATTGACTACGAACAACCTAGGAAGAACATATGTATGAGCTTATCTTGCAAATGTCCAAGTATGATTAATAAATAAGATGACTTACTGCCTCCATATGATCCTCCCAATACTATGACGGGAGAATTCTGTGCGTGGAGTTTCTTCTTGATATGAAGGATGACCTCTGCATAGTCGGCTAAAGCCTGAGCAGAGTTGAAATACCCACTAATGTCATCATCTTCAATCGACTTAGATGGGTCGGACTCCCCGTAAAATCGATGCTGCAAGCATAACAAGATCAAGTAATTCAGTGTTTGAATATATCAAATAAGAAAAAGCCTCCATCAACTTCATATATATTTCACCTCTATGTATAATTCTAGAGCCTTCAATCGAGGAGAATTCTCGTTAAGAAACCCGACATACGTCCATGTTCCATCGATAGGGGATTCCGCGCCTAGAAATGCAAAGATAGGGGCACTCGAGTTTGGGCCACCCCAATATTTTGAATTTATAACGTACTTTTGAGGGAAAGTTGCGTAGCTCTCGGGCCTATAGTTGAAGTGGTCAAGTGTTTGGTTGTAGAAGAAGACCTTGAAATCATCCTCGTTACTAGCAAGTTCGTTAGGTTGGGAACCAAGGAGACTGTCGTGGGGAAGGCTCAAGCTCGGAATGTAGGGAGATGAAGAGGCTGAGGAGATCAGAAGCAACAGGGTTACAAAATAATGGGACCAAAACATGATTTGAAGATTCATGGCTTACATTATGGAGGAGTGAGTACGTGAGCTTAGCTTATAAAACGAGATCTCTACTATGTTATTATCGATTAATATATATTGTATATGACCCTACATAGCATAATAATTTCCACCATATTTTGTTATGGACATTGAGATACAACCAACTTAAAAGACAGTGTTTACATTGACTACATATATATTTACAATATTGATAGAGATGGGTCCAAGTCAGAAGCCGGGAAGTATAACAAAACAAGTAATTCATTGTTTGTTAAGTGCAAATATGTACTAGAATAGATTCTCAATAAAACCGATGCTGAAAATTATATAAAACTAGGAATGAATAGGTTGATATACTCTTCTTAATTACTATATATATATGTATATGATATTGAACCCCTTTTTATAACAATAGAGCATCGAACCGAGGAGCATTCTCGTAAAGAAAACCGATGACTGGTATATCAGAACTGATGGAATTCTCTTCACCAAGATAAACGAAGATGGGTGCACTGGAATTTGCTCCACCCTAGTGCTTGGAGTTGATAACGTATTGTTGCTTGAAAATGGTGTAAAGTTCAGGGCATGAGTGATCAAGGGTTTGGTTATAGAAGGAAGTTAAGAAATCATCGGGGTAGAACCGTGAGATTCTATTGTGTGGTGGGGAATCTTCCCGAGGAATAGTCAGACTTGGAATGAAGGTGTTGGCGGTGGCAGCAGTGGTGGCCAAGGCTAGGAAGAGAAGCTTGAGAATAGTTTGGGAGGAAGCCAGTGTTGAAGCTATGGAGGAAGTGGTTACCACAAGGATGGGGATGGATGAAGAAGTAATTTTTATATATAATGGAAAAGTTTATGAATTAATAATGGTTATTGTTGAATCCTGTGAAACTTCTTCAGCTACAGGCGTCGCTCCTCTCGGGTCGACCTGCGTGAAATTGACAACTTCGGGCTGACCCGTTTATTCCACTCCGAAGCTTAAGTCAGTTCTAACACTTTTGAGAGCTTTTATGTAGATGTGGTGAAAATCAGAATGTAATAAATGATAATGAATGTTTGCTATTTATAGCCTTCACTTAACCTGATGAACAGTGCTTCCTTCTTACCCTGGTTAATCAGTTTAACTGAGGTCAAACTGACCTTCTGATGGGACAGGAGTCCTTATTCCTTAAATATCAGAGATATTTAATCCCATTTAATGCTGTCAGACCTTCAATTAATGCGGCCTTATCCAGACTTTACCTAGGCGACGCCATCATATAGGCTGACGCCACAGGCTCATATAAAGCGGCGACGCCTTACATGAATGGGTTGTATAAATCAATAAGATTATGTTTTAGGTTGGTGATACATGAAGGTTTTAAATAATAAGGCGTCCCTTATAAACCCCATCATCTGCCCCCTAAGCCAAGCAGGAGTATCAGTCCTGGTTGGATAGAATCTCACTGAGTGCGACTTTATGGAAGTCTTAATTTGCCTCAATTGGATTCATTTTTCAAGGCGTCGCTCATCTATGATATTTCATAGACGTCGATGAGCCTTTAATTTTCTCAGGTTGACACCTGGAATTTTTAGGCGTCGATGAGCCTCAGGCGTCGATGAGCCTCCAATTTTCCCAGGTGTTGGTACACCTTGAGATTTTTAGGCGTCGATGAGCCTTAGGCGTCGATGAGCCTCAGGCGTCGATGAGCCTTCAATGGCGGGAATTCCATAATGTTTTGGCGGTGGAATTTAAAATTGAATTTGTTTCAAAAATGAAACCGTTAAAATCTCTACTGATCCAACGGTCCACATTGTGTGCTACTTTTGGTTTTGTTTGCGTTTCCAATGTAACAGTAAGATGACGTCAGCAATCCAAGTGACCGTTGAGATCTAACGGTACAACGTTTCGAATTCCGTTTCAATCCAACGGTCAAATAAAAGTAATGTTTCAGTTACCGTTGCGATGATTGCTGGTTTTTCATGGGTCCACTATAAATAGGAGTGATCCCTTTCTTTTCAATACTTTTGAATCTTTTGCTCTGCCTTCTCTCTACTTTCTCTCTCTAAAAACTGAATCAGTTTTGGAAGAGGAGCGTCGCCACTATTGCACGTTGTCGAGTAACGCCATTTGAAGTCCATTTGTTGAAGAAAGTGATGGCGTCTTCCCACAATATCTCTAGTAAGACTCTCAATTTTCCTCTTCCTTCTATCGATCCTAAACCAAATCAACTTTCTCGAGAAAACTTCAATTGGGCTGTCGAAACCTCGGGTATGAGTAATGATGACCGACCCCGATTCCCCGTCCCTGACTCATCAGGCGACGACCGGGTATGTTTTCCTGGAGAAGATGAGGCCACAATCTATCTTAGTCAGATAGAGGCAGGGCTTCGCTTCCCCTTCTGCGACTCCCTTATAGAATTATGTCAGTATTACGGCATCGCCCCTACCCAATTGACTCCCAACGCCATTCGTATGTGGGTAGGGTTTAGCATCCTTTGTTTTGAAAATAACTGGCCATATTCTTTAACCCTTTTTCGCTCCTTTTATCGTCTTCAATTCAACGCCTTTGGTGTGTTTCTCTTTCAAACTCGCTTTCCCGAGTCAAAAGGTTGGAACGTGCGACGCCTAGGACAAAACCCTTGGTTTTGGAATGCCAAAAAACCTTTGGTTAGCGGTTTTAAATCCTCCAATTCAAATTGGAAAAGCAAGTATTTTTTCTTCTTTGGGGGCGTCGCCTGGTCTTTAAGGAATCCTCGAACTGACCCCTTACCTTCCTTCACCGAATATACCGAGGAGGATCTCGACACCCTCAACCTTATTTACATAGCACACTCAAAGGGGCGACTCTCCTTCGTATCTAAAGATGCAACAGAGGCTATGATCGCTAGCGCCGCCTTAAAATCATCAAATCCTCCACCAGAGATTGACTGGGTATTTTTCTAATCCTTTCTTTGCTTTTGCAGATGATGATGATGATTTCGATTATTTATTTCAAACTTCTGGATCCTATGTCCAGGCGGCGACTGGTGTTCTTCCACCAATTCAAGAAGAGCCATCCAAAAAGAAGCATAAGGCTAGAGCTACAGCCGAGGCTAAAGGAACGACCAAGCGTCGCTCTAAGAAGGATAAGAATAGCCCCGTCGATCCATCCAAAACTATATTATTGGATGAAAGTACTGAGGATACAGCGCCGCCATCAGGTATTCTTTTATTTTAAAGAATCTGTTTTTTAATATTGGCTTTAGCTAACTGTTTATGTGTATAGCGTCGCCTGAGGTGGGGAGGCTTTCTTCTTCTACCCTTGATCCCTCACCGCTTCGACAAGCCCCTCCTGCCAGATCTTCCTCCCCCCAAGGCAATACTCTGCCTAGGGCGTCACCCAAATCTCCTATATCATCCGTTCAGCCATCTGTTGAAATGGGAACATCCCACTTTGAACAGCCTTCAATCAATGAGGCATCTGATAGACCAGCGACGCCTCCAGCGCCTGCTTATGTTCTGCCAGTGAATCCTCTGGATCCTACTGAAGGTCCCGAATTTGACTTGAGGCGACACTTGTATGAAACCCCCGTGGCTGAGAATCGCATGATGAATTGGGACCCCTGGCGTCGCTTGCAAGGTATGAGTATTCCGGAAGGAACATCCCTTCATGCAAGACTTCCTGAAGGAGCCCCTCCTCAATCCGACCTAGCTCTACGTATTGTGAGCGGGTCAGTCCTTCCAGGTGATCGTCGCCAACTCCACTTCGATCCTCAGTGGGTCGAAGGGGCTGTAAAGAATCATCTCACATCCGTCGCCTCTGTAAGCTTTTATTATCTCATCTTTTATTTATCCTTCCTCTTTTATTGGTCTAATCCTTTTCCTACAGCTTTTGGCTACGGAGACTGAAGTTGGCGCCTTGGCCGTGCATTTAGCCCATAAATGTGCTGCTATGGAGGATAATGCAGTGAGGGCGGCTAAGGCGACGCATCTTGAAAAGGAAAGAGCTGAGTGGCTGAAAGAGAAGGCCAAATACGAGGAGGATACAGCCCTTCTTCGCCAACGTTTGGGCGAAGAGATTGAACTCAAAGATGGGGCCATCGACAAGGCTCGATTTGCTATTGAGAAGGCAAATAAATTTGCCAATCAATTAGCAGAATGCGAGCAAACTTCTAACCAAAATAGGGAGAATGCTCGCCGAGCTGAGAAGAGTCTGTCCTCTTTGGCAAAGGAAAAGGAGGCGGTTGAAAAGAACCTGTCTTCCTTATCCCAAGAGAAGGAGGCGGTGCTTCTATTAGCTGAGACCGCTCAAAAGGATAAAGAGGCTGCTTTTCTTCAACTTCAAGCTAGTCAGAAGGAAAAGGAGGCGGCGCTCCGTCAATTAGAGACTGCCAAGGTCGAGGCGGTGGAGTCTTTCAAGAAGACTGCTGCCTTCCATGAGGCTGCTGAGAGACATTTGGTCGCCAAGATCATCCGTATCTATGGGAGGTTGATCACTGAGATTCATGGGATTCAGCCGGACTTTCCCGTGGAGAAAGTAAAGGGCTTCCAAGCGTTCCTGAAGATGCAACAGCAAAATATGGAGGCTGAGGCAAGTCAGAAATCGGATGCGGCGCCAGGTACCGGTGGTACAATTCCAGCTAAGGCTGGGCAGAAAAGGGCGGCGCCGGAGCCTAGCAGCACAGTCTCAACCAGAGCTGGCCAAAAGAAAGCGGCGCTCGCACCTAGCACCCTTCCACCTAAAGGTCCTTCCATAAGCAATCCTTCTCCAAAGACTACTTGAAGATTTAGTATTTTTCAGTTTTTGTCTATGTAGTTTAGCCTTTAAACATGTTATCTTGTAAGACATTATTATTATAATGAAATCAAGACATGTTTCTTATGGCGTCGACTTCATTGATCTTTAACTCATTATTAGATCGATGTCTTTAGTAACTTATAATACTCATCAATAATATTCAAACACTTGATATATTTATAATGATATTACAAATTACATCCTAAGCATAGAATTTTTTCAAATGCTCCGCATTGAAAGTATTCTTTAGCCTTCTCCCTTCCTCATCCTCCAAGACATATGCGTTAGGGTGAGGGACAACGACGACCTTATAAGGTCCTTCCCATTTTGGAGATAGTTTATTCATCCTATCGAGGTGTGAGAATTCGTTTCTTCTCCATACCATCTCCCCCACGAAAAATTGGCGAGATAAAACTCGTCGATTATAATATCTGGCAGTGGCCAACCTCATCCTTCCTTGAGTTTCATCAGATATCCATCTTTTAGCTTCCACTAAATCAAGGTCGACGCGCCTTTGATCATCATTAGGCGCCGCCTCAAAATGTATTACTCGATGTGATGCAACCGCTATTTCAGTAGGAGCCACCGCTTCTGAACCATAAACTAATCCAAATGGTGTTTCTCCTGAGGATATCTTTGGTGTTGTCCTGATGGACCATAGAACATTGTCCAATTCATCGGTCCATTTTCCCTTCAAGGCATCAATGCGTTTTTTCAAACCATTGAGGATGACTTTATTTGCCGCTTCTACTTGCCCATTTGTCTGCGCATGTCTTACCGAGGCATGGCGATGCTCAATATGCAATTCATCGCAAAAGCATTTTAGCTCTCTTCCCGCGAATTGAGGACCGTTATCACTGACTAGAATACTCGGAATTCCATATCTGGATATAATTCTAGATTTCAAGAATTTTATCACTTGGAATTCAGTAGTTGACGCCAATGCTTTGGCCTCCACCCACTTTGAAAAATAATCCACTGCTACTATAAGGTAACATTTTTGCCTAGACTTGGGAAATGGACCCACCAAATCGACTCCCCATTGCACAAATGGCCAGGCGACGCGCATAGGAATTAATTCTGACGGTGGACGCCCAATTCTTGGAGTGTATTTTTGACATGATTCACACTTTTTTACCATTTCATCTGCTTCCTTTGTCATTGTTGGCCAATAGTACCCTTGATTCAAGGCTTTTCTTATAATAGACTTAGCCCCTTCATGGCAAGCAGCGTATCCTTCATGTAATTCTCTGAGAATACTAGTAGCTTCCTGTTGGGTAACACATCGTAAGAATGGTGTTGAGAATCCTTTTTTATAAAGGATACCATCAATCAGGGTATAACTAGGGGCTATACGTTTCATTCTTTTCATTTCTGCTTCATCTGATGGCTCAATCCCTGTTTCCAGGTATATCTTTATAGGAGTTACCCATGTATCAACCATCTGAATGTTAAAACATTCATAGTTTCCTTGAGATGAAATAACCTCAACAAAATGGACCTTCAATGAGGTATGTTGCCAAGCATATTTGCTCAATGCATCAGCTTCTTCATTTTCTGCTCTTGGAATGGCGTTTATTTCGAAGTTGGTGAACCCTTCAGTCAGAATTTTGGCTTCACCTAAATACTTTTTCATCATTTTTCCTTTGGCTGCATACTCCCCTTTTACTTGATTAACCACAAGTTGGGAATCACAGTATACTTTAATAGATGTGATGCCTATACCCCTGGCTATTCTTAGACCCGCAATCAATGCCTCATATTCAGATTCGTTGTTAGTAGCCTTGAAAGTCATAACCAGGGCATACTTTAGAGATTCCCCTCCATCTGGTGGAGTTAACACCAATCCTGCTCCTGAGCCCTCTATGGATGAAGATCCATCTGTGTACAACTTCCAAGCAGAAGTTTCTTCTATACTGAGAGGGGGCAGGAAGCTTGATGATGGCGACGCCTCTCTTTGGTCATGTGTGGTCTCCACTATGAAATCTGCCAAAGCTTGACCTTTGATAGCTGTTCTTGGAGCAAATTGAATTCGAAACTCACTTAACTCTATCGCCCACTTTATCATCCTTCCAGATGCATCTGGTTTTTGAAGAAAATGTTTTAGTGGTTGATTAGTTAATACAGTGATTTCATACTCGTGGAAGTAGGGGCGAAGCTTTCTAGCCGAAACTACCAACGCAAAGAGATACTTCTCAACCTCTACATAGTTTATTTCTGCCTTGGAAAGAACTTTAGATACATAGTAAACTGGCACCTGGCCCGATTCTATGTTCTTTACAAGAACAGCACTTACAGCCACTGGACTAACACTTAAGTAAAGAACTAAAGCGTCGCCCCTTTCCGGTTTGGCCAGTGGAGGTAGTGTTCGAAGATGCTTCTTCAGCTCTTGGAAGGCTTCTTCGCAAGTTGATGTCCACTCGAATTTTTTATTGGCCCTTAACACTTGAAAGAAAGGTAGAGATCTGTCCCCAGCTTTGGATAGGAATCGGCTTAGCGCCGCCAATCTTCCATTTAAACTCTGTACTTATTTGTGACATGTGGGGCTGTTCATACCCTCAATGGCATTTAGCTTTTCTGGATTGACTTCAATTCCTCTCTGGCTCACCATGTATCCCAAAAACTTTCCAGACTGGACCCCAAAAGCACATTTTGCGGGGTTTAACCGCACCTGATGAAGCTTCATGACTTCGAAAGTTTTCCTAAGGTCATTTTTATGGTCGACGCCTTTGATAGACTTTACCAGCATATCATCGACATAAGCTTCCATGTTTACCCCTATCATGCCTGCAAAGAGCTTGTTGACCATCCTTTGGTAGGTGGCCCCAGCATTGATGAGTCCAAAAGGCATGACGGTGTAGTGATATATATCACTATCTGCATAAAAGGCTGTATGATGAGCGTCGCGTGCTGCCATTTTGATTTGGTTGTATCCTGAATAGGCATCCATAAAGCTCAATAACTCATGCCCTGAGGTGGCGTCGACCAGCTGATCAATTCGCGGCAAAGGATATGAATCTTTAGGGCATGCCTTGTTTAAATCCCTAAAGTCGACACACATTCTCCATTTGCCCGTAGTCTTCTTTACCAAGACAGGGTTTGCGACCCATGTTTGGAATCTGATTTCTTTAACGAATCGAGCTTCAATCAACTTTGCCACTTCTTGTCGAATGGCAATGGACTTTTCTTCTCCCACCGGTCGTCGCTTCTGCGCGATAGGTTTGATACTGGCATCAATGTTGAGCTCGTGAGTGATTATTTCTTCGCTTATACCCGGCATGTCACTCGGTTTCCAAGCAAAGAGTTCTCGAAATTCAATGAGTAGAAGAGTCAAAGCTGTAGCCTGCTCTTCCGGAAGCGTCGCCCCAATTTGGACGACCTTTTCAGGACCGTCTATCGATATCTTTACCAGTCCTTCTACTGGTGTTGGGCGAACCTTCCCTTCTCTCAAATCTTCCTCTGCCTGGATAGATAGAGCCTCCATTCCTTTCAAAACTCGATGCCGGGTGGATTGCACGTAGCAATTCCTTGCCCCCGGCTGATTGCCTTTTACCACTCCTATTCCATGAGGCGTTGGAAATTTTAGGAGTTGATGATAAGTGGAATGAACCATACGATGCGGATTCAATGTGGACCGTCCCAAAATTACGTTGTATGCAGTAGGGGCGTCGACCACGACAAATGTAACATCAATTGTCAAAGATCTCCATCCCTCCCCCAAAAATACTGGTAAGGTGATGGCTCCTACCGGGTAGGTTGGAGTTGAAGTAAAGCCTAAAAGTGGGAAGTTCACTTTTTTCAGGTCTTTTTCATTCCGTCCCATTTTCTTTAATGCTTCGAGAAAAAGGACATCCGTTGAACTTCCCGAGTCGATAAGTACTCTCTCTACATCATATCCAGCAATCTCCGCCGTGATGACTAATGCGTCCTCATGAGGGCATGTCACATGATTCATCTCATCCTCCTTGAAAGTAATATCGGTTTCTTCCGGTGATCTAGGACGTTTTCCTGCTTTAGAGGTTCCAGATAACTGAGTAGCGTATACCTCCCTAGCACTACTAGTTTCTCCTCCCGAAGCAAACCCACCACTAATCACTCGTACATGCCCATGCTTGCCTCTTGAACCCTCATCTCCTCCTTCCCTCTTGGGCGACACCCTCCTGTCCCTTCGTGGGCTGGGACTACGATCCCTCTTTGCCACGAAGTTCTTGAGGAGCCCCCTTTGGATGAGTGTCTCGATATCTCTCTTCAGGATCTTGCAATTATCAGTGATGTGCCCTTTACTTCGATGATATCGACAGTACTGCTCGTGATAAGGGCCCATAGGTCCTCCTGACCTGCGGGGTAATGGTGGCGACGCCAAATCCTTCTTCTCCATTTCGTTGAGGATTACCGAAATGTCCTGGTTTAAGAGCGTGAAAGTCTCGAAAACTTCTCGTGGTGGTCGCGGGATATTGGGGCGTCGCCTGTCCTCTTGTGGATGACTTCGCCTAGCGTCTTGGGGACGACTTTTTTGCGATTTTTGCTCTGGCCTTTTTCCCTCCTGTATCTCCTTTCGAAGATCCTTAGAAGATTTCCTTCCCTCACGGGCTATCTCGAGGTCAATATATGACTTGACCCTCGCCGCCAGGTCAGATAGAGTATGGACGGGAATGACGCTCAAACTATCATGCAAAGCTGATCCTCTCTGCCCCAGTGCTCTAACAAAATCTCGAATGGTCTCACCTCCTGTGATAACCTGATCGATACTGGCTAGGGCCTGATTGAAGCGTTTATAAAAATCCCCCAAACTTTCATCTCCTGCTTGTCGAATATGGTCCAAAGTACCCACACTTTTCAGCAGTTGCCTACCACCCATGTACTGGATGATAAACTTGTCCTTCAAATCTGTCCAAGATGTAACTGAAGCTTTTGGCAATCCAAAAAACCAGTGAGAGGCGGCGCCGCTCAAGGTTGAAGGAAAGAGTATTGCGCAATGCTTTTCGTTTTTTGACCTTCCCAATAGGGAAGATTCATGAGTTTGAACATGCTCCACAGGGTCACCCTCCCCCCTATACACATCAATCCTTGGGATCGGGACGGATGGTATGTCTACGTCCAATATTTCATTTGTAAAAGGGTGTGATGCCCTATCTCTTGCTTCCAGCATGACTTTACCCGTATCTTCCTTTTTTGAATCAGCAATAAGCTCCATCACTTTATCCAGGGTTACCTCAGTTTGAGGAGGAGCCATTACCACTGGGGTTGGCGTTGTTTCAACGCTTCTGGGCGAAGGATCCGCCTTAATAGGTGGTCCCACTACGGGAACCTCCCGAGGTTCTGAGGTTGCCTCGTCCGTGCGGTGATGCTCGTTAAGACGAGCTGCACGAGCTACAGCCATGAGTTCTCTTCGATTTAGAAGGTCGTCTATCGCAGCTATAAGTGCTGGCGTGAAGACTTCTTGGGCAGTGGGGACTGCTGAATGTGCTCTTCCTCCAGATGAGGCTATATGGGATTGCGCGGGTAGGAGCGGCGCTCGAGTCTGTGGATGCGACAGTACTCTAGCTGGAGCTCCTATTGGGGCTGAAGCACTTGGGTGCGACGCCCCTGGATTGCCCCGAAGCCTTGGCATAAAAGCGGAAGGCGTCAGGTGTTGTTGAAGATTGTGGAGGGAACTTCCTTCCTCCGGTTGCTGTGTTCGCTTAGCTTGTGTATTGGTAGGAGCCATGGCAATATTTTGCTCAAGGTTTCCCACAGACGGCGCCAGATGTTGGATCCTGTGAAACTTCTTCAGCTACAGGCGTCGCTCCTCTCGGGTCGACCTGCGTGAAATTGACAACTTCGGGCTGACCCGTTTATTCCACTCCGAAGCTTAAGTCAGTTCTAAGACTTTTGAGAGCTTTTATGTAGATGTGGTGAAAATCAGAATGTAATAAATGATAATGAATGTCTGCTATTTATAGCCTTCACTTAACCTGATGAACAGTGCTTCCTTCTTACCCTGGTTAATCAGTTTAACTGAGGTCAAACTGACCTTCTGATGGGACAGGAGTCCTTATTCCTTAAATATCAGAGATATTTAATCCCATTTAATGTTGTCAGACCTTCAATTAATGCGGCCTTATCCAGACTTTACCTAGGCGACGCCATCATATAGGTTGACGCCACAGGCTCATATAAAGCGGCGACGCCTTACATGAATGGGTTGTATAAATCAATAAGATTATGTTTTAGGTTGGTGATATATGAAGGTTTTAAATAATAAGGCGTCCCTTATAAACCCCATCAATTATTATGCACTAATAAGAAATGAAATTCATTTTTCTACCAAAAAAATAAAATTCAATGGAATGGAAACTTTTCTACCATTTTTTTTTTTTACTTATATCTAACCGACTATACTGATTTACTTATTATGGAAATAACAATATATAATCCAATTGTGCTTATTAAATATATATTATATTTATGTTGATTGATTTCCTAATTTGAAGTATTATTTATTGTAATATATTGAAGTCCTTGTGAATTGTCAATAATAATAACCGCCGCGATTCTTTATCTCCCTTCCTTACCTACCCGCTCTTAAATTATATTTTCGTTAATACTAAGATTTGATCCGACAATTCATACGTGTGCATAATGTAAATTGGTCGTTTTTATTGTACTTAATAATACCAAATCTAAGAAAATGAGTTGAAATTCGATATGATAGAAAGGTATTGCGTCTCTACCACTCTCAATGATGAATCGCTCGATGACGAAGCCACCCAAACAAGCAAAGAAAGCGAGGGACAAAGTTATTTCCACACATTTTAAAGAAGGACCACGATACACTACACCTGCTTATGGATATGAATATGATTAATGCAAGTGATTGATTTGAGATCTCATATATATATATATATGTATGTATGTATGCATCATATATAACACTTTGCTAAAGAAGAAAGCAATGTGGCATATCGCTATATATGTAGAGATGATGGATAGTGGACCATTCATTAGAATGCATTCCGACCACATCCATGGCTTCTTTTGTGTGTATATATGATGGCTATGGACCTTGCAAGGAAATTTCCAAGCCATGGTAAGACCCATTAAATGGCATGGTCGGCCCGACACATAAGTAAATTCAGGCAAAAGAAACATACATCATATTACATCATAATTGTAGGTGTTTGGAGAGAGTGGCAGGGACGAGGCTACATAAAATGTAATGTTTCAAGTGTAAGAAATTCTACTTACTAGTTTAATTCAGTCTGATTGAATCCTTGTTCCGTTTTAAGTCTAAAAAGTGAGAAATTTATAGTGAATTTTGGGTAGTATATCTCCAACTTATAAGGGATCAAAATCATATTTTTCTTTCTTGTATAGAACATAATTCAGGGGTTGATTGATGTACATTAGGTGCATGAGAGAGCACTTGCCCCAATCCCTCATAATATGACATTGTCGGTAGGGCAAAAATAACCGAACTGAACAATATATGAATTATTGCGAGTTGAATTGAACATAAAAATCGAAACACAGACGAAAATCCAAATTCAAAAAAATTGTTTGAACCTATAGTAATTTAGAGTGAGATTTTCACATTGAATTTTTTTGCGTGTTCTAAAATGATGAAGGATTTAGGGTGCTTGAACTTATATATGTGTTCAAAATTACTCCAAAATTTCAATGTGAGACTTCAAAATTTCAATGTTTAAACTTATATATGTGTGATTTTTCTCATTCACTTCATTTAGACTTCAATTTAATTATGATGTTCTAACAGTTTTGACTCAAAATTCACTAAACCCATCAAATCAGCCCAATTTCCAGCCATAAGTACTTATGAAACTACAATAAAACAGCTTTATTCTGATCAATCAATCATCTTCTGGTTCTTATGTCCTCTACTTCAATCTGTATCATTCCCTTAATATTCGGTGACAGTTCCCGGTCCGATTTGCTTAACACAGATCCCTTCCGACACATAATATTCCATGCAGTAGTCATTACAATTCGGCATTATATCAGAACATCTCCCAACAGGAATCGCGATCCACGACCCGGTCGTCCAACTTGTTGTTTACCAAGCAAGATAAGTCGACGAACAACAGAAAACATAAGCAAAATATGCAGGACTTGAATTTAATTTATTCGATCTGCAATTGAGAATTTATACAAGAGATACTCCTTATTTTTAGCTAATTAATCCACTACCTCCACTAATTCCACTTCTTCCAACTATTTTAGCTTATTAATCCACTAAAACTTGATTTCAACTAACACTCATCCTAAATCAGATTGTTGCAAACTCCTAATCTTTCCCTAAAAAGTAATAATTGACCTTGAATTATTTTTTTTATTCCATTCATAGCTCAAGTTTTATCATGAATAACCTTCTTAATTGCATTTGTCTCTCATTTTTCATTCTTCTCAATCATGGCAATCTCCTCCTTCATTGCAGCTAGCCATTTCTTATCAATCTTGACTTTCTCATATCCTCCAGGTTCAAGGATTGCAAAATTGCATATTTGATAAATCTCAGCAAAAGATTTTGACCCCCTAACAGATTGATCATCTGTCAGTTCATCATCATCAAGGCAGACGCTTTCACCTTCAACTGTAGGAGAAATAGAACAACAAGACTGGAAGAGTTTGTCCTTGATTTGATCCCTCAACTGCTCCAACTCCGAGTGAAGCGTATCCACAGTCACATTTGCAATCTCAAGTTGCTTCTTGGTGTTCCTTATGACTTCCTTGCATGAGCTTCAAATTCTCTACAGTCAACAAGTTCATTCCTTAGGATTTCCACCAGGTTTAGGGTTTCAGAGAGCTCCATACGGAGTGTATGGACATCATGTTGTGCAGACTTTGTGATGTCTTCTTTGATTGTGAAAGCAAATTGCTCCTCCTCCAATGGATTGAATGCAAAACTTTTTCCCTTCATTTTGATCCTAAAGAGATCCTTACTACTAGAATATATAATAATGCACTTTTTATCTTCAAACATCATCTTGAAATTCTTTTCTAGCAATTGACCAACACTAAGCAAGTTTTGATCAATTTCAGGCACATATAACACTTCATCAATCAGCTTCATACCTGAATTGCTATATATAGCTATTGTCCCTTTTCCTTTAACAGATATGAACTCTCCATTTCCAATGTTCACTTTGGAAAGAACTGTCATGTCATGTGATTAGTGCAGCCACGGTCGACCAGCCACCCATCACTCGATGCTCCTGTTGTGAAGCAAGAAACAGCAAACAGATGCCCGGAGTTCTGGCACGGATAGATATATAGATATATATACATATACATAACATATATATATTATACATATACATATACATATATAGTATTACATAGACATAATATAAATATATATTATACATATAGATAAATAGATAACATATACAAAATGTGAAAGAGGAAAATACTCCGAATAGATTCCAACTATAAAGTATAAATGATGCTACTTTTGTATTATAATTATTTTTTTGAATTATTTACCATAATTGTTTATTCATATCAAAAGAAGTATTAACCTTTACTAATTATTATTAGGGTTAATTGTCAATTTGCCCCCTAATGTTTGGACCGAATTTAAGAATCCCCCTTAAAGTTTAAAATTTTAAATTTTAGTCCTAATGTTTGGACGTCATCAAAAATCGCCCCATTCCGTTTTCATGCCGTCTGATTCAAACGGAAATCCCGTCACGTGCCTTGCACATGCGTTTTCTTAAGAAACAAAGACGGAATGGGGCGATTTTTTATGACGTCCAAACATTAGGACTAAAATTTAAAATTTTAAACTTTAAGGGGGATTCTTAAATTCGGTCCAAACATTAGGGGCAAATTGACAATTAACCCTTAGTATTATTATTTTTTTAAATATCAATTTACTAAATAGAATGTTGAACAACATATATCTAATATATATTATAGAGAATTATGAAAAGTCAGCTCTTTACGTAAAAGTTTATAAGGTGAGGTGAAAAACTCATAATAACTATGGTTATAACCGTTATTTTTTATATGGTTAACTGTACCATTATGGTGCAGTGCGGCTATGTTGATGAATTTTCTACCGTAATGGTTATGGTTATGATATTTTAGTCATACTCATGGACCTAACCATGGTTATTATATAAATATAATAATAATTTAATATTAATATATAATTTATTAAATACAATAACCATATCCATAACCATGGTTCTAACATAAATAGAATTTTCACTTTTAGATTTAACGAACTTATAATTCCAGAGCGAACTGTAATATGATGTAAATGTTAAATTATATTACTGTTAATTTTGAATGATGCTAATGTTGAATGATATTAATGTTGAATATTTTTGCTGCTTGTTAGTCTGTGACATAACTTTATGTATTTATTAAGATAACATTTATAATGTTCCATTACATTTCACATGGTGGTAATAAATAAGGGTATACGGTTAAAACCGTGGTTAATAACCATGGTTATGGACATGGTTATTGTATTGAATATTATACTTGTAATGGTTATGGTATGCAATTTAAAAATATGGTACGGTTATGGTATTTGACATACCCGCACCATACCCTAACCATTGTCACCCTTAATTGGAAAGTACTTGTTAATAAATGAATTACACTATAATGGAATTATTATTCGTAAACTATAATAATTTTGGCCCGGCTTAATTAGTGGCAATACAATTTTTCCGTTCAAAATCAATGGAAAATTAACATTTTTTTCATACAGATAAATTGAGTTAGTAATTTGATTAAAAAAAAAAGGGATCCAATCCATTAAATTTCGTCTAGTAATTTTGTAATTAACCTTATACGTAATAATTAACATTTAGTGCCAAGTTGTTAAACAAAAATAGATAACAGACCTAAACATGTCGTTATCTACGTCGTTGACCAACCTGTTTCGGCCAAACGCGTCGATCAGTTCTGAATCAGGAAATGTAAGACGAAACTTATGAACAGTGACAGACCATCCATTCTTTTTGTTTGTTGACTGTTGGATCTTGATTTCCTGAATGCTGATCTGACAGTGAATTGAATGTCAATGGATGGATGAAAGTTGCTCTCGCCTTAGCTCCGGTGAACCTGCAGAAAGGGGATCGCAACAAAGGGGTGTATATGAGTCCTGTTTGATCGTGAAATCCTGAATGCTGATATGGCAGTGAATTGAATGCCAGACAAGGTTGAGATGACGCTTCAGCTCCAACTCCGGTGAACCTGCAGGTAGGGGAGCGCAACAGAGGGGGTGCCTCTGGGTCCCTCTCCGATGCTTAAATGAGTATATGTGTGTATAAAACTCAAAACGTCAAGAACATATGTAAAGCAAGGGTATTTATAGGGTAAGAGAGATAGAACCGTATATGGCAGCTGAATATCTTAGTGTATATTGTGTTGCCGAAGATTCGGATTGTCAGTTATTGCGAGATATTGCAGTTACCAAATCTAATCTTTAGTGAATATGCAACCGAGATATGCGGGATATCGTGGTCACTTCCTTATTAACGGTTTTGTGGGACCAGAGGAGAGAGGCAAGGCTCTCTTCGGGGCGAGCACTCCCATGTCGAGCAGTGGAAGGTCGCGACCTGGTAGAGAATGGCGAGCAGTCTGAGAGCCTTTGGCGTCCCTATAGACTTTGGGCTCGATTCTGGATTACTCGATGGTGGGCCAAGTTTGGCTTGTACTTGGGCCGACCCGGTTCGGATGTCATGGGTTTACCCCCTCTATAGTTATTGGGCCTTCGAGGCCTTTTCTTACTGGGCCGTCACTATCGATACCCAACAGGTCCCTCTCCGATGCTTAAATGAGGATATGTGTGTATAGAACTCAAAACGTAATGAATGTATGTAAAGCAAAGGTATTTATAGAGTAGGAGATACCAAACCGTAGAAGGCAACAATATATCTTTGTAAATATTGTGTTGTTAAAGATTAGGATAGTAAATATTGCGGTTATGGCGTAATATTGCAGTTACCATAATCTTTAGAGAATATGTGCCCGAGATATGCGGGATATCGTGGTCATATCTTAGTAACGGTTGGTGGGACCAGAGGAGAGTGGCAAGACTCTCTTCGGGGCGAGCACTCCTATGGCGGAGCAGTAGGAGCTCGCGACTTGGTGATGAATGGCGACCAGTGATGGTGCCTTTGGCGTCCATCTTAGCTTGGGCTCGACTTTGGGCCACTCTATTGAGGGCCAGATTGACTTTGGCATGGGCTGATCCAGTTCGAATAACCTGAGTTCACCCCCTCCATGGTTATTGGGCCTCTGGGGTCTTTTCCTTATTGGGTTGTCACTATCAATACCCAACATTTGCCCTCGAAACTTGAGTGAAGTTTCTTCGGTCGAGCTTGATTTCTTGATAGAGTTTGAGATAGTGACACTTGAATTTGATATTCTTTGTCTTTTTCTGCTATTTATACATTTATGAACACATTATACCTCTTTGGCGGTCAGTCACTCGGTTGCCCATGATTGAAGGAATATTCAATCTTTTATTCCTTCTTGGCGATCACTCGAGGCAGTCTAGGCTGGTGGAGGTTTATCTTTCGCTATTGGGCGATCACTGACCCTGAAAGGGTTTTCCAGAAAGACCTATTAATGCGCTGGCGATCACTTTATCTGCATAATGGACTTTAGCATTTAATAACTGCACAGTCATCCATAAGTCGAACGGTCATTTGAGGCACGCCTGTCATTTATTATTCTGTAACCCAAGGGTAGTCTAACAGTTTCTGTAATGGCCGACCGTTTGTCTCCCCGAGGCGTCTCTTAAAATTATGACATTGCTTCGATTTTTTCTTTACTTCATGATGGTCTCGACCCTTAGGGTCTTGGACTTTTCTCTAGGCTTAAAATGATAAGTCTTTACAGAATTATCTATTCCTCTCGCCAAGTTTAAACCTCCTAAGGAAAACCTCTTAAGACTTAAAAGTATAAACTTTTAGATTTGAAGATGTGTTACCTTGTTTGAAGTTTAAGCCTTTTGGGGTGTTCGCCTAATTGCAAGGAACTTGTTACTTGAAGCTTCATCATCCATAGTGATCGCTTAAAGTTCCTTTCTATCCTTAGTATGGATAACTTCCAACTTATAAGAGAATGGCTTCCTTGCTGGATTGATTGTCCTTTTGCCTGACTTTGGCGTCAGGTCATTTGCTTTGCCTAACTTTGTTGTCAGGTTTTTCGCCCAATTTTGATATCGGCTCTTTTGTTTTGCCTAACCTTGTTGCTAGGTCTTTTGCCTGACTTTAGCGTCAGGTCTTTCGTCCAATTTTGATATCGGGTCTTTTGTTTTGCCTAACCTTGTTGCTAGGTCTTTTGTCTGACTTTGGCGTCAGGTCTTTTCGCCCAATTTTGATATTGGGTCTTTGTTTTGCCTAACTTTGTTTCTAGGTCTTTTGCCTGACTTTGGCGTCAGGTTTTTTGCCCAATTTTGATATCGGGTTTTTGTTTTTGCCTAACTTTGGCGTTAGGTGTTTTGCCTGACTTTGGCGTCAGGTCTTTCCCCCAATTTTGATATTGGGTATTTGTTGCCTGATTCGGTCATCAGGTCTTTCGCCTGACTTTTGGCGTCAAGTCTTTTTTTCTTCAATGCCTAATTCAGTCATCAGGTCTTTCACCTGACTTTTGGCGCCAGGTCTTTTTTTCTTCAATGCCTAATTCGGTCATCAGGTCTTTCGCCTGACTTTTGGCGTCAGGTCTTTTTTCTTCAATCTGATTCGAGTAGTCATGCTTTATGAAGGAATGACTTGCTTTTATTGACATAACATTTTTATTTACAAGCTATGTATCAAATCTCCTTAAATGTTCATAATTGAATGGACAGGGTAACCTTTCACCTTCAGTGGTTTCCAAATAGTAAGATCATGGGACGGCGATCTCTACTACCTTGTACGGTCCTTCCCACTTAGCTAAAAGTTTAGCCTAGTTGTCCAGTCTTGTAAATTCATTCCTTCTCATAACCATCTCCCCCACGAAAAATTGGCGAGCGCTGACTTTTCTGTTGAAGTATCGAGTGGTCGCCAGTCGCATCTTGTCTTGTGTTTTTTCTGATTGCCACCTCTTTTCTTCTGCCAAGTCGAGGTCAGTCCTGCGATCAATTTCGTTTGCCTCAGTGGTAAAGTGTAAGATTCTGTGGGTAGGCACCGTTATTTCGGCGGGTGCAACTGCTTTTGATCCATACACTAAACTGAAGGGTGTTTCTCTAGTGGCCGCCTTAGGCGTTGTTCGGATAGCCCATAGTACGTTTTCCAGCTCCTCTGCCCAATTTCATTTGAATGCTTGGACCATTTTCTTGAGTCTTGCTAAAACAACTTTGTTGGCTGCTTCAGCTTGCCCATTCGTTTGAGGATGATGCACTGAGCTGAACCGATGGTCGATATGGTATTATTCGCATAGCCATTTGAGTTCTTTACCTACGAAATGTGGACCATTATTGCTAATAAGTATCTTGGGAATGCCAAACCTGGAAAATATGTTGATCTTCAGGAACTTGATCACTTGAAATTCCGTTGTAGAGGCCAAAGCTTTCGCATCTATCCACTTGGTGAAGTAGTCGATCGTCACTATGATGTGAGTATGTTGCCCAGTACTAATGGGAAAAGGACCCAATATATCCATTCCCCATTGAGCAAAAGGTCAGGCACCTGCCATTGGGGACAACAGTGTTGGCGGTCGACCTGATCGTGGGGCAAACTGTTGGCAAGTCTCGCACCTCTGTGTTAATTAAACTGCATCCTTTCCCAAGGCCGGCCAGTAGTATCCCAGCCTGAAGATCTTTCTTGTTAATGATCGCGCGCCTTCGTGGCGTCCTGCCACTCCTTCATGAGCTTCACGAAGAACTCTTTCTGTTTCGGGATGAACAATGCACCTTAGATAAGGTGTCGAGTAGCCTCGCCTGTAGAGTTCTCCGTCTATGATCAAGGAACTGGTTGAAAGGCGTCTTATCCTTGTGGATTCACCTTTGTCTTCTGGGAGAATTCCCTCTTTCAAGAAATTCTGGAATGGAGTCATCCATGTTACCTGTCCTTGAATATTGAAGACTTCTGCTATGTTGTCTAGAACTGAACATAATGCTTTTTCCAGGAACTGTACGTCTTGAATTCTGGTTCCTGCAAACGCCAACTTACTTAAAGAGTCTGCCATCTGGTTCTCTTGGCAAGGAATAGACTCAATCTCAAAATTTGGAATTTCTGCGACGCGTTTCTTGGCGATGTCGAGGTACTTCTTCATCTTTTCCCCCTTGCCTAGTAAGTGCTATTGACCTGATTGACAATAAGCTCAGAGTCGCTTTTTACCTTGAGTGTCGATATGCCCATTCCTTTTGCCAGTCTGAGTCCAGTAATAAGAGTCTCGTATTCTGCTTCGTTATTGGTCGCATGAAACGTTAGGGCGATCGCATACTTCAAAGGCTCGCCCTCAGGAGGAATGAGAATTAAACCTGCCCTCGAGCCTTCTCTTGAAGAAGTTCCATCTGTATAAAGCTCCCAGATTTGACTGGTGTCTGCTGATGAACTTGGCATGCTATCTGCTTCTGTTAGACCATTACTTGTGCTTTCCACGATAAAATCAGCTAGTGCTTGACCTTTGATGGCCGTTTTCGGCGCAAATTTAATCTTGAACTCGTTGAGCTCGATCGTCCACTTGACCATTCTTCCTGAAGAATATGGCTTCAGCATGAAGTTTTTGAGAGGTTGATTGGTGAGAACTTTAATGTCGTGCGTGTGAAAATAAGGTCTCAGCTTTCTAGCAGCAATAACTAAGGCATAGAGATACTTCTCAATCTGGACATATTTTATTTCTGCAGAATTAAACATCATGCTAACAAAATACACTGGACTCTGGACATTATCTTCTTCCCTTATTAAGACGGCACTGGCTGCCACATCACTGATACTCATATAAAAGAAGAGTTGCTCGCCAGGAATGAGTTTTGCCAGAGCTGGGAGTGTTTGAATGTGCCGCTTCAAGGATTGGAATGCCTCCTCGCAGTCTGGAGTCCATTCGAACTTGCGGTTGACCCTTAGAGTCTTGAAGAATGGCAATGACATGTCGCTTGCCCTGGAGAGGAAGCGATTGAGTGCAGCTAGGTGACCATTCATACATTGGACTTCCTTGTGGCACGTTGGCGATTTCATCTCCTCTATAGCCTTGAGCTTTTCCGGGTTCGCCTCAATACCTCGCTCACTTACCATAAATCCAAGAAATTTACCAGATTTGACTCCAAATGCGCACTTTGCCGGGTTCAGGCGAACATTGTGCCTCCTCATGCACTCGAAAGCTTCGCGAAGGTCCGTTGTGTGAGGAATGCCCTTGATTTTTTTGACGAGCATTTCGTCCACATAAGCCTCCATGTTTCTCCCCAGCATGTCTTGGAACAGGCGGTTCACCATCCACTAATAGGTCGCCCCGGCATTGATTAGACCGAAGGGCATCACTTTGTAGCAAAGAATGTCCCCGTCTGCATAGAAAGCGGTATGGGCCTCGTCATCTGGGTGCATCCGGATATGGTTGTAGCCTGAATAGGCGTCCATGAAGCTCAGCATCTCGTGACCAAATATTGCATCGACCAACTGATCAATCCTGGGGAGAGGATAGGAATCCTTAGGGCTAGCTCTGTTCAAGTCGCGGAAGTCATCGCACATCCTCCACTTGCCATTTGAATTTTTGACCAGAACTGAGTTGGCGACCCAGCTCTGGAATCTCACTTCTCCGATGAAATCAGCTTCGATCAGCCAGCCAACTTCCTGTCTGATCGCCAAGCGCTTATCCGACCCGAATGATCTCCTCTTTTGAGCGATCGACTTGATGGAAGGGTCTATCCTGTGTTTGTGAAAATTATGTCAGTACTGATACCTTGTTAGGATCAAACACTCAATCTAATGAAGAACACACTAAGAATTGAGAAGAACACTTAGGATTTTTTAGAGAGAAAATGAAGGGAAGCAAAATCAGATTTTAGAAGATATTATTCATGACGGTTACTGTTACAAAATACGTATACAAGGAGAAATATAGTACAGTACAGTATAGCCTATGGTTACATTAATACGTATACTTTGATTTCTTTGAACCGCGAGACGCGTACATTAATACATAATATACCATTACATATTAATCAGACTACAATACCTAACAATTCTCCCACTTGGAGACTGATTCCGTCACCAAAACAAACACATATTTTCTAGCAGCATCATTAATACCTTTACCGCACCATCTGTAGTAACATAACTACAGAAGACCAACTGAGGTTTTGCACAACCCTAGTTTCCCAACATCGACACATTTTGTCAATATGTCTGCTGGATTCTTTGCACCCTCTATCTTCTCTAAGCACAAGTAGCCTTCTTCGACTGCACTGCAAGTGAAATGATATCGTCTTCTAATGTGCTTAGTCTTCGAATGATAGGCTGGATTCTTCACCAAATGTATGGCACTCTGGCTATCTGAATACATAATATTGTCACTCTGCTTCTTGCCCAACTCTTCCAGATAATCTGCCAGCCATATCATCTCCTTCCCAGCTTCAGCTATTGTCACATACTCAGCCTCAGTAGATGAAAGAGCAACACATTTTTGAAGCCTGGACATTCAACTCACTGCAGTACCACCTATGGTGTAGATGTATCCGGATGTGCTCTTGCTATAGTCTACATCTCCACCAAGATCAGCATCCACAAAACCCTACAGAATCACTTGGTCTTTGCAAAAACAAAGTGAAGTACTGGATGTACCTTTCTGATATCTTAGAAGCCATTTTACAGCTTCCCAATGCTCTTTCCCCGGATTTTCCATGTACCTGCTAACCACACCCACTGCATGTGCTATGTCAGGTCTTGTACAGACCATATCATACATCAGACTCCCAACTGTTGAAGCATATGGAACCAGTGCCATCTGATCACGTTCTTCAGCTGTCTTGGGTGACTGCCCCTTTGACAATTTTATGTGATTTGCCAAAGGAGTAGTCCTGGGCTTAACATCAGTCATCCTGAATCGGGTCACTACCTTTTCAATGTACTGCTCCTGGGATAGACTTAAGGTGCCAGCAGATCTATCCCGATATATTCTCATCCTAAGAATCTGCTTCGATGCACCCAAGTCTTTCATCTCAAACACAGAAGACAAACTTGCCTTCACATTGTTTATCTCTCTCATACTGGATCCTGCAATCAACATATCATCCACATACAAGAGTAGAAATACATACGAATCAGTGTATTTCTTGAAATAACAGCACTGATCCTTTTCACTCCTACAAAAGCCACTCTTGGTCATGAAGGAGTCGAACTTCTTGTACCATTGCCTTGGTGCCTGCTTCAACCCATACAAGCTCCTGTTGAGCTTGCACACCATGTGTTCCTTGCCTGGAACAACAAATCCTTATGGTTGATGCATATAGATCTCCTTATCAAGATATCCATGTAAAAATGTTGTTTTTACATCCATTTGCTCAAGATGCAAATTCTCAGAAGCAACAATACTCAATAGAATCCTGATAGTAGTTAATTTCACAACAGGAGAGAATATTTCAGCATAATCAATACATTTCCTTTGTGAATACCCTTTAACTACTAACCGATCCTTGAACCGTCTTTTGCCATCTGGTTCAGCCTTGATCCTGAACACCCACCTATTCAACAAGGCTCTCTTGCCTACAGGCAATTCAGTCAGCAACCACGTGTCATTCTTTTCAAGTGAGCTCATCTCATCATCCATGGCTTGCTCCCACTTGATTGAATCCTCCACATGTAGGGCCTCATCAAAACACTCTGGTTCCCCTTCATCCGTCAGCAACAGATAATGTAATGAAGGTGAATACCTATCTGGTGCTCTGATGGTTCTGGATGATCTCCTCAACACCTGGTCAGGTGTCATTTGTTCCACTACGGGTTCTTCATTCACAGTCTCTGGAGTTGTTTGAGTATCTTCTATGGGTGTAATCTTCTGCATCTCAAACTCAACTCCCACTTGCTTCGTAGTCTCTAGAACCTTCTGCTATCTGTCCTTGTATAGGACAGATTCATCAAACGTCACATCACAATGTCTCAGGATCTTTCTGTTCTTGTCATCCCAAAACCTGTAACCAAACAAGTCAGAACCATAGCCTATGAAGTAACACTTCACAGCCTTAGCATCAAGTGTATCTCTTTTCTCTGGATCAACATGAACATAAGCCGTGCAACCAAAAGTTCTCAAGTGTGAGTACTTGAGATCCTTTCCTGTCGATACCTCCTCTGGAATCTTGAACCCCAAGGGAGTTGATGGTCCCCTGTTGATCAAGTATGCAGCTGTGCTCACTGCGTCTGCCCAGAACATCTTGGGCAGCCCACAATGCAGCCTCATACTTCTCGCACGCTCATTCAATGTTCTATTCATCCTCTCAGCAATTCCATTCTGCCTAGCCTTACTGGGAACTGTCCTCATCAATCTTATTCCTCAGCAGCACATAATGCTTTAAACTATGACTTGTCATACTCTCCTCCATTGTCAGACCTCGAACATTTGAACTTCAATCCGGTCTGATTTTCAACTTCAGTTTTCCACCTCTTGAACGTTGCAAACACATCTGACTTATGCTTCAAGAAGTAAACCCATACCTTCCTGCTAAAATCATCAATGAAGGTGACATAAAACCTGGATCCTCCAAGTGATGAAACTGGAGATGGTCCCCATATATCTGTATGAACCATTTTCAACTGCACTTTCTTCGACTCTCTCGGAGTCTTTGTGAAGCTAACTCGTTTCTATTTGCCCAGAACACAGCTCTCACAAAGACCCATATCAACAGACTTTAGACCCTCTAGAGCTCCTTTTCCAACCAGTATCTTCATTCTCTTAACACTCATGTGTCCAAGTGTGTTATGCCACAGACATGAACCAGAAGCATCCTCAGCAATAGCAGCCATGTTTATACACCCTTCGGTAGTGTATAAGGTCCCAGATTTCGTGCCACGAGCTACAATCATAGCACCCTTTACAATCTTCCACGAACATTTACCAAACTCTGCTGCGTAGCCTGTGCTATCCAACTGACCAACAGAGATCAGATTCTTTTTGAGTCCAGGAATATAGTAACCAACTGACCAACTATACAACTGACCAACAATCTCCGAACAAAGCCACTATTGCAGCAACAATAGTATCACAAGACTCAGGCAGAGATGACATCAAAATCAAGGCTTTAATTTCATCTTCGAAGTGAATCTCCACATAACTCAATTGACTCACAATCATATTAAACTCGTTGATATGATCAGCAACAGATCCACTTTCAGACATCTGTAAATTGAACAATCTACGCATCAAATATACCTTGTTCATAGTCGATGGCTTTTCATACATATTTGACAGTGCCTTCAACAGACCGGACGTAGTCTTCTCCTTGACGATGTTGAACGCCACGTTCTTCGACAAAGTCAATCGGATCATACCTAGGGCCTGACGATCTTTCAGCTTCCACTGAACCTCTGTCATGGAATCCCGCTTCCCCCCGATCAAGGGTTCGTGAAGATCTTTCTGGTAGAGACAATCTTCGATCTGCATCTTCCAGAAACCGAAATCGGATCCATCAAACTTCTCGATTCCAAACTTCGAACTCTCCATCTTCAATGATCGTGTTGAATCTCCTTAGCTCTGATACCAGTTGTTAGGATCAAACACTCAATCTAATGAAGAACACACTAATAATTGAAAAGAACACTTTGGATTTTTTAGAGAGAAAAGGAAGGGAAGCAAAATCAAATTTCTTGTGGTAACACCCAAATGGGTAACCTCCACACGGTTTAGAAGATATTATTCATGACGGTTACTGTTACAAAATACGTATACAAGGAGAAATACAGTACAGTACTGTATAGCCTATGGGTACATTAATATGTATACTTTGATTTCTTTGAACCGCGAGACGCGTATATTAATACATAATATACCATTACATATTAATCAGACTACAATACCTAACAATTCTCCCACTTGGACACTGATTCTGTCACCAAAATAAACACATATTTTCTAGCATCATCATTAATACCTTCACCGCACCATCTGTAGTAACATAACTACAGAAGACCAACCGAGGTTTTGCACAACCCCAGTTTCCCAACATCGACACATTTTGTCAACATGTCTGCTGGATTCTTTGCACCCTCTATCTTCTCTAAGCACAAGTAGCCTTCTTCCACTGCACTACGAGTGAAATGATACCGTCTTCTAATGTGCTTAGTCTTCGAATGATAGGTTGGATTCTTCACCAACTGTTTGGCACTCTGGCTATCTAAATACAGAATATTGTCACTCTGCTTCTTGCCCAACTCTTCCAGATAATCTGCCAACCATATCATCTCCTTCCCAGCTTCAGCTATTGCCACATACTCAGCCAAATACAGTACAGTACAGTATAGCCTATGGGTATACTGTACAGTACATAACCTCACCGCGGAGGTTGAACCGCGAGACGCGTACATTAATACATAATATACCATTACATATTAATCAGAGTACAATACCTAACATACATGGCATGTCACTCGGTTTCCAGGCAAAGAGCTCCTTGAATTCCTTGAGGAAGGCAGTCATGGCTTGTTTCTGGTCATTGTTCAAGGTGGTCCCAATGCGCAAATTCTTATCCGGGCCATCGATCTCAACCTCTTCTAACTCTTCCATAGGCGTTGGTCGAGACAGATCCTCACGAGGGTCATCCTCTGTTTTGATGGCGAGGGCTTCCCTTTGATTCTTTCTGCGCAGGCAGTTTATGTAGCATTGTCGCGAGGAAGGCTGATCGCCAAGTACTTCTCCAATCCCGTTGGGCGTGGGGAACTTCATTTTTTGGTGGACTGTGGAGGACACAATCTTATTGGGATTGATCGTGGTCCTCCCCATGATGGCGTTGTATGATGTAGGCGAGTCGACCACCAGGAAGGTGACCGCCACCTTGATGCTCTTCCATCCTTCGCCCAGAATCACCGGTAAGGTTATTGCCCCCAGCGGATAAGTCGTTCTCCCAGCAAACCTGATCAATGGAAAATCGACCCTTTTCAGGTCACGCTTGCACTTGCCCATATTTTCAAAGGCGTCCAGGAACAGGATATCTGTCGAGCTTCCTCCATCAACTAGAATTCTCTTTACGTCACAACCGTCGAGGTCGGCTGTGATAACCAGGGCATCGTTGTGAGGGGTGGTGACATGCTCCAAATCATCTTCAGAGAATGAGATGACAATGTCCTCTTTAGGTCGAGGTTGTTTCCCCAGCTGGACTGCTGTAGAAATCTGAGTCGCATAGACCTCCCTTGCATGTGACCCCTCGCCTTCTGCGCCAAACCCTCCAGCAATCAGGTTGACTACCCTCCTGCTCTGGGATGGGCTAGATTGCTCAGGCGGGGCTGGCGAGTGGTTTCGCCTTGGTGGCGTTCGGCTCCTGTCTCGTCCTGCCACGAACTCTTTCAGCATCCCCCTCTAAATCAGCTTCTCAATATCCCGCTTCAAAATACGGTAATCATCAGTCTTTTGGCCTTTGCACTTGTGATATCTGCAATAGCTCTCAGTGTCTTTCCCAATAGGCTGACCACCCCTTCGAGGCATTGGTGGCCTTGCCAGAGACCTTCTTTCCATCTCGTCTAGTACTGCCGAGATTTGCCTGTTTATGGGCGTAAAATACTCGGGGACCTCTGGATTTCTAGGCCTGGGTTTTCTGCTCGGGGCTTGCTATCTCGTCCCTTCTTGTCCTTCTTGACATCCTTTTTACCATTGCGTCGGGGCTCAGGAACCGCCCTTAGCGAGGTCATCAGGAAATTAGCCTCGGCGTTCGCCCTCTCAAGGTCTATGAAACCTTTCGCCCTGGCTGCTAGTTCCTCCATCGTCTAAATTTCCTGCACGTGGTAACTGTTGCGCAGCTTTCTCGAGGCCTTGTTAGCCACATTCATTCCTCGATAGAAGGCTCGGATAATCTCCCCGTCCGAGACTCGCCGATCTATCTCCGTGACGTTTTGATGGAAACGTCCATAGAAATCAGCCAGTGACTCTCCAAGCTGCTGTTTGATCGCATCCAGGGCGACCAAACTCTTCATCAGTTGGCGCTCGCCCATATACCTTTCTAGGAACTTGCTTCTCAACTCTGACCAAGTCCCTATGGATCCTGAAGGGAGGCCAAAGAACCAAGACGACGCCGAACCCTATAGGGTTGACGGAAATAATAAAGCCAAGTGAATTGGATCATTTGACTTACCCAAAAGAGAGGCCCCATGCTTGTTGACATGGATAGTGGGATCTCCTCCACCACTGTATTCGGGGATAGCTCTGTCGATGATGTCTTTCAGGATTTTGATGGCGACGAGATCATCGGCGAAGGGATGAGCGGATCGCTCCCTGAAGGGAGTTGCTATTGTCGTTCTCCTTTCCTGGAGCCTCTTGTGAATAAGCTCGTCCACCTGGTCCAGAGTAAGCGGAGCCCCATTCGGCATGGGACCAGATGGATTGGTGGAATAGGTAGCCGTCGGCGGCTTTGTGGACGCCGGGGATAGGGACTGGTGTCCCGACGTCATCTCTTGATCCTCCTGGGAGTCTGTGGTGCCAGATTTTCCAGTCTCTGTTGGCAGGGGCCCAGCGGCAGCGGGACGAGTGCTTTCCTGAGGAGCAGGGGCTTGTCGACGAGTCTTCCCTAAGATTGCCTCCAGCAGTGATATCATCTTCGGAGTTAACAAGATGTTTTCCCCGGTGATGTGGACGGTTTACGATGCTGGAGTCTTGGTGTGATTGGGAGCGGGAGTCAGTTTGGAATTGCCGGCGTGTTCTCGGGCCGCCCTTAGGGGGACGGTATTAGGTACTGCTTGGATAGCAGGTTTTTGGTGGAGCGGCGAAGCGGCGGCGGAATCAGAGCTGTCAGAGGACCGCTCATTGGTCTGGTTCCGGCGATTGATTTTGGATCGAGTTTGCATGGCTGTATTACTCGTTTCCCACAGACGGCGCCAAATGTTGGATCTTGATTTCCCGAATGCTGACCTGGCAGTGAATTGAATGTCAATGGATGGATGAAAGTTACTCTCGCCTTAGCTCCGGTGAACCTGCATAAAGGGGATCGCAATAGAGGTGGTGTCTCTGGGTCCCTCTCCGATGCTTAAATGAGTATATGTGTGTATAGAACTCAAAACGTAATGAATGTATGTAAAACAAAGGTATTTATAGAGTAGGAGAGACCAAACCGTAGAATGCAACATTATATCTTTGTAAATATTGTGTTGTTGAAGATTAGGATAGTAGATATTACGGTTATGGCGTAATATTGCAGTTACCATATGTAATCTTTAGAGAATGTGTGCCCGAGATATGCGGGATATCGTGGTCATATCTTAGTAACGGTTGGTGGGACCAGAGGAAAGAGGCAAGACTCTCTTCGGGGCGAGCACTCCTATGGCGAGCAGTAAGAGCTCGCGACTTGGTGATGAATGGCGACCAGTGATGGAGCATTTGGCATCCATCTTAGCTTGGGCTCAACTTTGGGCCACTCTATTGAGGGTCAGATCGACTTTATGGGTCGATCCAGTTCGAATAACCTGGATTCACCCCCTCCATGGTTATTGGGTCTCTGGGTCTTTTCCTTATTGGACTGTCAGTATCAATACCCAACATTGACCAATACAATATAACAGACATTCCAATTAAACTAAGTAGTTTGGTTTGGTAAGGCAAGACGTAGGGTTGACCGTTTAACCTGGCTCATGTCTCCACGTGTTACATCACAAATTAAACGCATATACATCATGTTGTTACTGTTTCGTCATTAAGTTCAGAATCTGCTTTACTTAATCGATAGAATGACACTAATCTATGTTGAAGTATTGACTGTGAAGTTCCACATAGGTGGGATTCAGAAATATAAGGCATTATATATATTCAATAATGCTACATTTTCCTATCTCCAATTGGTTTTAGGATGGAACACTTAAGTTGTATAATATAGTTGTTATTTGGGTGTGTCTCGACTCCCATATTAAAATTTGACAGTTAACATGGTTGCTATTTGAGTGTGGCTCGGATCCTTAACGGTGTTGAGTTGTTTTCGTTGTGGGTACCCGATGTGGATTTATTGTGTCCCGTTTACTCTACGTACCAGAGTTCGGGTCGGATCTGGATGTGAGAGAGTATTTGTTGAGTCTCACAACCCGTATGGATTAAAAATGTCGCGGTGTCATGCTTTAAAACTTTCATGGTGTGGGAGAATGTTTAAGTATTCACCATGAAGTCCCACATCGGCGGTATTCAAAAATGTAAGACACCATATAATAATATACAACAAGACTACATTTTGCAATTAGCATAAATTGTATAATGTGGTTGATAGTTGAGTATGGCTCGACCCCGTATTAAAATTTAAGAATTTATTGATACAATATCTTGAGGTGGATAACAAAAACAGCAGATATAACAATATAATGCAACCCCTCCGCTTCTCATCGAGTCTTTTCTTTTAGCCGATTAAAATCAGCATAATACTTAGCTATCCATTTCGCGATGATGCCGATCTCGGTTTTACGCTGCTTCACTAACCATTCGGGATCACCCGGTTGTGACAGAAGTACGTCTAGACAATGTGAGCCTGCAGACAGCGAAATATAGATTGTTTATTGTGTCACTGAAAACATGATTCGAGTATAAGAATGCTTACTTACCATTGGTTGTATACACTGCATGAAGAGTACTTGAAAGGTTCTCCAAAATCCTAAAAATGGTGCAATAACAGATGTAAATCCAAAACCCTAGAATTGTAGGTAGAAGTAACTGTTAGTTAAAATCATGTTTTTCATATTAGTGGAATAATTAGCTAAAGATAGTGGAAGTAGTGGAATAATTAGCTAAAAATAGTGAAGTAGTAGAATAATTAGCTAAAAATAGTGAAGTAGTGGAAATAGTGGAGTTAGTGGAGTTAGTGGATTAATTAGCTAAAAATAGGTAGCAGCTCTTGTATAAATTCTCAATTGCAGATCAAATAAAATCAATTCAAGTTCTGCATATTTTGCTTCTGTTTTCTGTTGTTCTTCAAATTATCTTGCTTGATAAACAACAGTGGTATCAGAGCTTAACTTCTTGAGGGGTATGTGAGGCTGAGTGATTGTCGATTTCTTGAGATCATTCACCCATAGCTTAATTTACATGAGGGATTTGTGAGGTTGTGTGATTGTCGATTTGTTGAGATCATCCACCCGTAAACACTCTAAGCTCTCATCAAATGGAAGAGTCCTTCTCAGGTGTTGCTCCACCCAAATTCGATGGCCCAAACTGCGAAGCCTGGGCTGTTAAAATGGAAGCTTACATGGAGGGCACTGATATGTGGGAGACTGTTGAAAAAGATTATGAAATTCCATCTCTTCCACCCAACCCCACACTTGCTTAAATCAAGGTTCAAAGGGAAAAGAAAATGAGAAAGGCACGAGCCAAGTCATGCCTTTATTCAGTTGTCTCACCTACAATTTTCAGTCGAATCATGTCCATAAAGTCATCCAATGAAATTTGGGACTTCCTCGAAGAAGAATACAAAGGAGATGATAGGATAAGGGGCATGAAATCTCTAAACTTGATAAGGGAATTCAAAAAGGAGCAAATTAAGGAATCTGAGACCATCCAAGAATACTCAGATCGATTGGTGAGACTTGCAAATCAGGTTAGAATACTTGGTAAGGAGATGAAGGATAGCATAATTGTGGAGAAGATATTAGTCTCTCTTCCTGAGATATTTGAAGCAACTATTGCCTCATTGGAGAACACCAAGGACCTGTTAACTCTCAAATTGGCAGAGCTCCTTAGTTCTCTTCAAGCTCAAGAGCAAAGATAATTGATGCGTGAAGAATGGTCAATTGAAGGTGCTTTGAAGGTCAAGCTGTACTTAAACCAGAGGAGTAAGGAGAAGAAGTGGAAAGGCAAACCTAATTCTAGTGATGGTGAGTCAAGTGCGGCAGTAATGGGCCAAAAAGGAGGAACTCTTCCTCCTTGTAAGCATTGTGGTAAGGAGAACCATCCTCATTACAAAAGTTGGAGGAGGTCAGACATAAAATGCAGGAGGTGTCAGAAGATGGGGCATGTAGAAAAGATTTGCCCTGAAAAATATAATCAGCCGAATAGAGAAACTCAAGTTGTTGTCCATGAAGAATAGGATGAGCATCTGTTTGCGGCTTCCTGCCTCACAACAGGAGCATCGAGTGATAGGTGGCTGGTCGACAGTAGTTACACTAATAACATGACTGGTGATATGAGACTCTTCAACCAACTTGACAAGTCAGTTCTTTCCAAAGTGAAAATTGGAAATGGAGAGTTCATATCTGTAAAAGGAAAAGGACAGTACCTGTAGATAGCAATTCAGGTACGAAGCTGATTGATGAAGTGTTATATGTGCCTGAAATTGATCAAAACTTGCATAGTGTTGGTCAATTGCTAGATTCTAGTGGTAAGGAGCTTGTTAGGATCAAAATGAAGGGAAATAGTTTTGCACTCAATCCATTGGAGAAGGAGCAATCTGCTTTCACAATCAAAGAAGGTATCACAGAGTTTGCACATCACGATGTCCCTACACTCTGTGTGGAGCTCTCTGAAACCTTAAACCTGGTGGAAACCCTAAGGAATGAACTTGCTGACTATAGAGTATCTGAAGCTCAGGCAATGGAAGTCATAAGGAACACCGAAAGGAAACTTGAGATTGCAAATGTGACTGCAGATACACTACGCTCGGCGTTGTTCTATTTCTCCTACCGTTGAAGGCGAAAGCGTCTGCCTTGATGAAGATGAACTGACAGATGATCAATCTGTTAAGGGGTTAAGATATCTTGTTGAGATTTATCAAAGATGCAATCTTGCAGTCCTTGAACCTGAAGGATATGAGGAAGCCAAGATTGATAAGAAATGGCTAGCTGCAATGAAGGAGGAGCTTGCCATGATTGAGAAGAATGAAAAAGGAGAGACAGATGCAATTAAGAAGGTTCTTCAGGATAAAACGTGAGCTATGAATGGAAGGACAAAACACTTTGAGGTCAAGTATTACTTCTTAGGGAAATATTGGGAGTTTGCAACAACCTGATTTAGGAGGAGTGTTAGTTAAAATCAGGTTTTTCATATTAGTGGAATAATTAGCTAAAAATAGTGAAATAGTAGAATAATTAGCTAAAAATAGTGAAGTAGTTGAAGTAGTGGAGTTAGTGGATTAATTAGCTAAAAATAGGTAGTAACTCTTGTATAAATTCGCAATTGCAGATCAAATAAAATCAATCCAAGTTCTGCATATTTTCCTTATGTTTTTCAAATTATCTTGCTTGATAAACAATAGTAACCATATCCATGGCTCTTACCCGCCACTGCTGTAAGGGTCGACTAGCCCATTGGAGAATATGATGTTGCTCCCGAATCGTTGGAGATAAAGTTTGATGTCCTACATATTGAGATCAGTCGCTTAACACAATTAGCGACAGGAACGGATTTTAACTCATCTTGGTAAAAACTACTAACAAAACTATGTTTCTTGCCAGGTAAAATAGATTTGTATGGTATAGTATATAGGGAAGATATGAAAACATACTCCACCAGCAAAACCAAAATATGTAGACGCCCACTGAGGCCGAGGAGGGACACCGTATATGGTCATGCAGTAATCAATTTTGTCCTGCACTGGGGATGGATTTGGTTGGAACATAGAATCTTCAGCAAGGGCAAAGGTATACACCATCTCGCTACAGGTCTGCAGTCAAATTCAATGTAGGTAAAAAGTTCAACATTAGCTAGGGTTTAGGGTTTCACTCTTTTAGCGACAGGACCCTGCAAATATGAGTATTCACCTGCCAAGACCAACCCAAATCGGTTTGACTCGCATTCCTTTCAAAGTTAACGTAGCAAGACAAGTTTCCTTCATAGGCGACGACCCCTGCAAATATTTTCTGGATAATACTATCAGTAGCATTGCTGGAGTTATTGATGCCGCTGCAGAACATAGCCACTGGAGTTGTATGTGGATCGTTATACTGAGCGGCGCCAGCATAGAGTAACAGTAAGTAGTTCTTCAGCTCATTAACATCAGTAAGTGGACTGTACAATATGGGTAGAGAAACAATAAGTTTTAGAAATCAAAACAAACAAATTAATCAAAGCATAAAGTACTCTATGTGAAATTTATATATACTTGCAAGTTTGAAACATTGAGCTCAAACTGGACAGGCCATTTGGCTCGGATGCAACTCGGTCGATTTCAGACCATGAGCTTTTGATCGTTTGGTAGCAAGTCTCACTAATATCCTGATGAACGAAACACCGTATAAGTCACTGATATTGTCAAGTTCGAGGTCAGTGGTGCGCGAAAAAAGTATTTGCATGGTTTTGAGGGGAGAAACATTTGACAATGAAAAATATCTCAGTAAAAGTTATTATATCTGTTGTTGACAAAACTTGTTAGGAACGGATATCAAAGAAAAATTCTGATTCCACTGTTTAACTCTACAAAGTTTTGATAGCCTAGAAAATGAGGAGAGAAATAATATTTAGCTCAGAAATTTTTGATAATTTAATCATATGACGAAACATTTTAAATACTACCCACTAAACCATTAATTAATTAACTATTCTCACTAATACATAATCTCATAACCACCACCCACTAATTCTAAAAATTTAAAATAGAGAATTTGATTAAAATCTAAAAAATAAATTCCAACAAACCTTAGCTGACAGGTTTATAGCGACGAAAAACATTTTTTGCAACGTAAATAATTTTTACCGACAGATTTTGTAGTTTTACCAACTGAATATTTCATAATGGTACAACGACGAAAATTGTTTTTCAACCCAAACGATTGTTTTTTGTCCAACATGTTTGAAAATGATGGTAATTGATACATCCGTTACTTTTCTGTTAAAAAATTCCATTAAATATTTTTCATATTTACATTAACCAAATATTTTTCTAAATGTTACAATTAAACCCTACAAACTTACACTAATATTTCAAACAAGCCCCGACTCGATTCGAGCCACACCGGGGGTCCCCTAGGCAGGGTCCGAACCCAGACCAAGTCACCCAAGGACCTGGTCTGGGCTCGGATCCATACCATGTATCCCAAGCATGGGGACCTGGTCTGGGCTCGGACCCAGACCATAGGACCCCCGATTGGGGCTCAATTAGTTCTGTTAAAAAATTCCATTAAATATTTTTCATATTTACAAAATTAACCAAATATTTTTCTAAATGTTACAATTAAACCTTACAAACTTACACTAATATTTCAAACAAGTCTCGACTCGATTCGAGCCACAACGGGGGTCCCCTAGCCAGGGTCCCAACCCAGACCAGGTCACCCAAGGACCTGGTCTGGGTCTGAACCCTTACAAGGTCGCCCGACCATGGGTACCTGGTCAAGGTTTAGACCGAGACCATCGGACACCCGATTGGGGCTCAATTGGAGCCCCAATCCTGGATCCTATGGTCTGGGTCTGAACCCAGACAAGGTCACCCAACCATGGGTACCTGGTATGGGTTCAGACCCAGACCATAGGACCCCCGATTGGGGCTCAATTGGAGCCCCAATCGGTTTGGACTGAACCTGGTTGGGTTCGGTTCAAACGATTTGGACTACGATTGAGGCCCAATCTGGGATCCTATGGTCTGAGTTCGGACCCTGACTAGGGGACCTCGGTGTGGCTTGAATCGAATCGGGACTTGTTTGAAACATTAGTGTAAGTTTGTAGGGTTTAATTGTAACATTTAGAAAAATATTTGGTTAATTTTGCAAATAAGTAAAATATTTAACGGAATTTTTTAACAAAAAAGTAACGGAGATACCAATTACCATTATTTTCAAACGTATTGAACCATTAACCATCTAAAAAAACAAGTTCACGAAAAATTATTTTGTGCAAACATGTTTGGAACATTTTCAGACTTTTCCGTTCATGTTATATATATATATATATATACCTTGAAATCCTTGGAAACGATATTATAATATCCATATAGTGGAACAAAGTCGTTGATGATAAGAATCGGAGCTGATGAGGCTAATGCTCCGTGGGTAATATGAGGATACTTGAGCCTAAACCATGCCGCCAACACTGCATAAATAATTAAATTATAATAAATAAATAAAACATTACTACATGAACTTATTTAGAAAATCTGACAGTTTTGTAAACATTGTTCTTGTTGGAATTTGACTTACTGCCGCCGTAGGATGCTCCGAATACAATCACCGGACAGTTTTCGGCTTCAAGCTTCTTCTTAACATGAAGTATGACCTCTGCATAGTCGGCTAAAGCTTGAGTCGATGTGAAGTAGCCGCGAGTATTTGCATCTTCAATCGCTTTATCAAGACTCAATCCGAACGGAATCGATTCCCCATAAAACCGATGCTGATATATATAATGAAAGGTTGTTCTTTTTAATAAAAAAAATCAAGATTTTGTGCATGAAAATAACTTTAAACTCAACAACAAAACTGCAATGATCACCTCTATATATAGCAATAGAGCCTTGAATCGAGGAGCATTCTCTGTAAGCCAACCAATGACCTGTATATCTGCATCAATGGCTTGTTCCGCCCCGAGATAAGCAAAGATGGGTGCACAAGTACTACTATTTGCAGTGCCACCCCAGTGTTTGGAGTTGACAACATACTTCTGCTTGAATGTAGTGTAGCTCTCGGGCCGGTAGCTGAAATGATCAAGCGTCTGGTTATAGTAGAAAATCTTGAAATCGTCTGGAGCAGAATCGGATTGAGGCCGAACATTTGGTAGGAAATTATGTCGTGGAAGAAGACTCAATCGTGGGACGTTAATCGCAGCAGTTGCAGACGAGAGAGTCAGAAGGAAGAACGTGAGAGAATAGTGCAATGAAGACATGATGATTAATGGATGACTATTCTTCTGTCCAAAGGGTTTATGATTTAGTGATTATATATAATAAATTTGGTTCACCGTTCTTTTCGAAAGGGATTTTTTTTTTGGCCAATTTTCGAAAGGGACTGAATCGGACCTTTTCTGCAAAACTAAAATTGACGAAGTTTAAAGGGTTAATTTGTTGCTAAGTCACTACTGAAAGGATCGTGATTATAAGTTATAAACTAGTGTCAATGATGTGACTATGCATATTATATTGCAAGCTGTGGAGACGTCGGAAATGGCCGTCCTAGTGTATTTTTTCGTGCATTCTTTTCACCAGATTATTATGATCCAAACTCGATCTTTGTTGGTCGGCACCATGAACTTGTTCATGCAAAATCGTTTTTCTGGGATTAATCCCAGAAACTTCTGGGAATCTGAACCCTGTTGTAGCTGACAAAAATAGACAAGTCTTTTACCTTTGATGCCAAATAAGCGCTACACCGGGGTGCACGTATACCTATTTTTCTAAAAAAAAATATTACATACTTACTTTTCTAAATCAAAATACTTACTTTTCAAAAAAATTCTACCTTTGATTGTTGAAGTTCTAGTTGATGTCCGACAGTGACACTGCCTGAACTTCCTAGCACTTGCATAAAGAACCTTCAATTTCAAAGACCAAATGACTATTCTACTAAAAAAAACATTATATCAGACTAATGGACAAGAGTAATTTCTTTCAATTTGTATAATAGCTACACTTAATATCATTACAAGAGACATAAATCTAAGGATTTCCATATATCAAACTTACCAATAATTATAAGTTTTACCAGCGAATCAGCTTCGCTGGTAAAACAAGTACTTCTAGTAGTGCAACACTTAAAAATAACAAAACGAACAAATAAGAGATTAATAATTGTAATAACAATATGAACCCCAGTATGAATCGCTAAATCGTAGCAATTGACAAAAACATCATACTCAATTCCCAGAATGATTCAAATAAGGAATATTTGGAAAGTGCTTAGAACTACCCGTTGATGGAGAAATTATGGTCATTGCTGTTAAAATTAAAGTCGTTGATGGAGAAATTGTTGAGAAGGAAGAATAACTGAGATAATGTCGCTGTCCGATCGACCTTATTGAAGAAGTTGAGATCCCGATCAAAGACAGTGTTCATACCTGGATATGAAAGTACAACCCAGGAGGTGGCGACGAACTTAAAACCATGATCAACAAATGGGAACTTGTTCTTGTATGAAATGATAATTCTAAATTAATCTTGTTTGGAATATTCGTCTCCCCTAATACATCAAATAGTTTGTGTTAATGCTAGAGTATATACTATGAACTTCAATGTCAATATGTGATTATCTTTCGTATCCAGCCTTTTCTATTCATCCATGATTTCCATTTGACAATGAAACAAAGACGACTGGTGAATGAGTCAAACATTCATCCTCTAGAAGGCAATTAGAAAATTTAAATTTCTTTTGCAGGCATAAAGGACACTTTTATTAGATACAAAATACAATTTATACAATTTTTATTAATTTGGTTAGGATGTATATAATGTTGACAAGTAAACTTTTCTAATCAATTATATTAGTCCACCTAGATTGTATGTTACAATTGCCTATGTTACATCATATTTTTGTACATGTGGATACTTTAAAATTGCTCTAAAGCACCACATTGAACTTTAAAAACCGTTTCAATTTATTACATTTATTACAAATCAATTAGTCAATATTTTCATTTTTTTTCAATCTTAGTTTTATTCATTTTTTAATTAAAAAATCTATTAATAATTATGGTTTTGAATATATTTTATTCACAAATCTACATTTGTAGGGTTTAGGGCTCTAATTCAAAATTATTCCATTAGGGTTTTTATTAATATCAATATATTAAAAATTCTAATTAAAAATAATAAATTACACAAATTTATTTATGAGTATGCTTAAAATATAAATTTTGTCATATAAACCAAAATTATAATTATTATTACTGATTGTTTTAAGATATATCTTTTTTATATGTTCATACTTGGTAGACAACATAGGTAATACTTACTCTCAAAGTAGAGTAGTTAGAATTATTAAAACACATATATTCAATTTAATATTCGTTAAAAATAAATGATAATAATAAAGAACATAGAAATTAATTTAAAGAGAATGCATTAACAACATATTAGTAAATATTTATACACTTTTTAATATATATATATATATATATAAATATTTCATAGATAACAATTAAAGAACATTTCATAGATAAATGCATAATGAATACCTATATGTGTTTGCCTGAAAAAATACTAGTATATTTATACAAAAATTTAACTAGATCACAAATTATGTTGAACTTAACTATAAAAACATAATAAAACATTAATTATTTTTTTAGAAAAAAAAAACAAGAAATAACATCTAACACTTCTAACATAAAAGTAACATGTAAAAATAGAAATTTATTACTACTATGCCAAAAAATAATTTAAATTAACATATAATATCATAATTAATAAATAAAAATATTCAAAAAAATATAATCATTTATTAGTTATAATATATATGATATTCAATTCTCAAATATTTATTATGTGTGTCAGTGAAATTTTAATTTCAAATAACTCCAATTACCTTTAACAAAAAATATATTTATTTAATAGATGTTTTAAAATATTTTTCCAATAATGTTTCCATTAATAAATTGTTATGTTAGTGCTAGAACCTTCAACCTCAACACATTAATTATGACGAATATAAATTATATCTTTACTATTAAGAAAAATCATACTTAAAAATGTATATTTTATATTTCATAACTAATATATATAATTATTTTATAAATTTTATATTTTCTTTATTATAAAATATAATTTATACTAAATACAAAATAAAATATTTAACTTAGTGCGCAAAACGCGGACCACATTTCTTGTAGTTTAATAATTAGCATCATAAATAAGAGAAGGGAAAAAAATAAAAGAATATTCGGTTGCTCGATCTCTTTCTATAGTTCGATCTGTTAGGATCAAACACTTCGATCTAATGAAGAACACACTTAGGATTAGAAGGAACACTTAGGATTTTTAGAGAGGAAAAGGAAGGGAAGCAAAATCAGATTTCTTGTGGTAACACTTAGGGGTGAAAGGGAAAACCGGTTGGTCCGAAAATCCGGTGAAAACCGAACCGGTCCGGACCGGAAAATCCGGTCCGAAAATGTACGGTTCGGTTTATGGTCGGATTTTTTTTGCTTGAAACGGTTTTTTAGACCGTTCGGTCTACAACTCTAAAAGACCGTGGAGTCCGGTCCGACCATTTATATGTATATTATTTTAGATATTGTATTAGTTAGTATTAATTAATATAATTAATCAACGAATACAAACAAATAAATTTTTTCTTATTTAATAATTATTTTAGTTGTTTAATCGGTTTAGTAGAAATATATGTAAAAATTGTTAAATCAAATTATTTGTTGTTTAATTTGATTTTTAATACTTATTTTGGTTTTGAATGTGTATTTTTTTGCCTTTTCGGTTTAAACCGAAAATCCGGTCCGAAAATCCGAAATCCGAATGGACGGTTTATTTTTCCTTATACGGTCTTTTGGTCGGATTTTTTTTGAATAAAAACCGGTCCGAAAATATAGGTCCCCGACCGAATAATGAAAAAACCGGTCCGACCGGTCCGGTTTCACCCCTAGTAACACTCAAGTGAGCAACCTCCACACGGTTTTGAAGATATTATTCATGACGGTTACTGTTACAAAATACGTATACATGGAGAAATACAGTACAATACAGTATAGTCTACTGATTCGGGGCGCTGCCCCGAACCCCACCGGCTCCCTCCCCCCACACACCCCGCCAACCTCACCGCGGAGGTTGAACCGCGAGACGCGTACATTAATACATAATCGACCATTACATATCAATCAGACTACAATACCTAACAATTCTCCCACTTTGACACTGATTCCGTCACCAAAAATAAACACATATTTTCTTAACATCATCATTAATACCTTCACCGCACCATCTGTAGTAACATAACTACAGAAGACCAACCGAGGTTTTGCACAACCCCAGTTTCCCAACATCCACACATTTTGTCAACATGTCTGCTGGATTCTTTGCACCCTCTATCTTCTCTAAGCACAAGTAGCCTTCTTCCACTGCACTGCGAGTGAAATGATACCGTCTTCTAATGTGCTTAGTCTTAGAATGATAGACTGGATTTTTCACTAACTGTATGACACTCTGACTATCTGAATACAGAATCTTGTCACTCTGCTTCTTGCCCAACTCTTCCAGATAATTTGCCAACCATATCATCTCCTTCCCAGCTTCAGCTATTGCCACATACTCAGCCTCAGTAGATGAAAGAGCAACACATTTCTAAAGCCTGGACATCCAACTCACTGCAGTACCACCTATGGTGTAGATGTTTCCGGATGTGCTCTTGCTAGAGTCTACATCTCCACCAAGATCAACATCCACAAAAACCTGCAAAATCACTTGGTCTTTGCAAAAACAAAGTGAAGTACTGGATGTACCTTTCAGATATCTTAGAAGCCACTTCACAGCTTCCCAATGCTCTTTACCCGGATTTGCCATGTACCTGCTAACCACACCCACTGCATGTGCTATGTCAGGTCTTGTACAGACCATAGCATACATCAAACTCCCAACTGCTGAAGCATATGGAACCAGTGCCATCTGGTCACGTTCTTCAGCTGTCTTGGGTGACTGCTCCTTTGACAATTTTATGTGATTTGCCAAAGGAGTAGTCCTGGGTTTAGCATCAGTCATCCTGAATCGGGTCACTACCTTCTCAATGTACTGCTCCTGGGATAGACTTAAGGTGCCAGCAGATCTAACCCGAGATATTCTCATCCCAAGAATCTGCTTCGATGCACCCAAATCTTTCATCTCAAACACAGAAGACAAACTTGCCTTCACATTGTTTATCTCTCTCATACTGGATCCTGCAATCAACATATCATCCATATACAAGAGTAGAAATACATAAGAATCAGTGTATTTCTTGAAATAACAGCACTGATCCTTTTCACTCCTACAAAAGCCACTCTTGATCATGAAGGAGTCGAACTTCTTGTACCATTGCCTCGGTGCCTGCTTCAACCCATACAAGCTCCTTTTGAGCTTGCACACCATGTGTTCCTTGCCTGGAACAACAAATCCTTCTGGTTGATGCATATAGATCTCCTTATCAAGATCTCCATGTAAAAATGTTGTTTTTACATCCATTTGCTCAAGATGCAAATTCTCAGAAGCAACAATACTCAATAGAATCCTGATAGTAGTTAATTTCACAACAGGAGAAAATATTTCAGCATAATCAATACCATTCCTTTGTGAATACCCTTTAACTACTAACCGAGCCTTGAACCGTCTTTTGCCATCTGGTTCAGCCTTGATCCTGAACACCCACCTGTTGGATCGTGAAATCCTGAATGCTGATCTGGCAGTGAATTGAATGCCAGACAAGGTTGGGATGACGCTTCAGCTCCGACTCCGGTGAACCTGCAAGTAAGGGAGCGCAACAGAGGGGGTGCCTCTGGGTCCCTCTCCGATGCTTAAATGAGTATGTGTGTGTATAAAACTCAAAACGTCAAGAACGTATGTAAAGCAAGGGTATTTATAGGGTAAGAGAGATAGAACCGTATAAAGGCAACTGAATATCTTAATGTATATTGAGTTGCTGAAGATTCGGATCGTGGGATATGGCAGTTACTGCGAGATATTGCAGTTACCAAATCTAATTTTTAGTGAATATGTGACCGAGATATGCGGGATATCTTGGCCACTCTGTTATTAACGGTTTAGTGGGACCAGAGGAGAGATGCAGGGCTCTCTTCGGGGCGAGCACTCTCATGGCGAGCAGTGAGAGGTCACGGCCTGGTAAAGAATGGCGAGCACTCATGGTGTCCTCAGAGGCTTTGGGCTCGGTTCTGGGCCATTCTATGGAGGCCGGTCCGGTTCGAATGTTATGGGTTTACCCCCTCTATAGTTATTGAGCCTTCGAAGCCTTTTTCCCTACTGGGCTGTCACTATCGATATCCAACATTTGCCCCCGAAGCTTGATTGAAGTCTCTTCAGTCGAGCTTTATTTCCTGGTAGGATTTTAGATAGTGACGTCTTAGATTCGGTTTTCTTCGTTTCTTGTACTGGTTCATGACCTTTGAGGCATTTTGAGCCTGTTTGGCGAGCAGTTTTTTCTTCGCTCAAAGTTGAAAAAATATCCTTTCTTTTATTCCCCTTTGGCGATCACTCGAGGTAATCTAGGTTTATGAAAGTCTATCTTTCTTGGCTAGGCGATCACTACCCGCCCGAGGTACTTCTAATAGCGCTTATTAGTGCGCTGGCGACCCTCTTGTCTCCTTAGTGGACTTGTTAACATTTAATAACTGCACAGTTGTCCAGAAATCGAACGGTCACTTGAGGCACGCCTGACATTTACTTTTTCGTAAACCTAGGGTAGTCTGACAGCTGTCTGCACCAACCAACCGTTTGTCTCCCCGAGGTGTCTCTTGGAATTCTGACATTGCTTTGGTTTTTTCCAAAAAGGCGCAATTATTCTCCGTGTCGCTTCGATTCGTCCGTGGCGGTTACTCCTTTTTGGGCTTATATAAGAAACGTCAATTTCTCTGTTTTGTTCTTTACGCTTATTCACTCTTCCAAATTTCCAGAGCCTCTTTGCGAATCCCTCTCCTTTCTCTTTCAATCCTCTTCAGTTCTCCTTTCGACCATTTCCATGGCCCCCAGAACTCAGAGAGTCAAACACATGGCCATCAAGGGTGCTAACAAAGCCAGCGCCCCTCAGAATGTCAGTGTTTCCTTTACCATTAGGGATGAAGCTGTGCCCTCCTCGGCGGGGAAACAGCCTGACGTGGGAAGGTCTGCGGCCACCCCAGTGGTGGTAGATGGGTCTGTGCTTCAAACGCCCATCTTTTCTCCGAAAGGTAAATCCATGTTCTTTCGACGCTCTGTTTTGGTGATATCCCCTGCTGTTCTTTGCTTTTTATGTTTATCATTGCAATATTTGAATTTGTTCGAGTAGACGTCAAGCCTAATGAATTGAAGCCGGCTTATTTTAAGACCGTGGTGGCGCTCGGTGGCTTCAGCGTGGAGGATGCTCCTAGGTATCCTGGCTTAGGTCTGCATTTTCCTCACGACGGAGAGGTTTACATTTATGCGGCCCAGATCGATGCTGGGTTGCGTTTTCCTCTCTGTGAGGATTTACAGACCTTGTGTCAGTTTTACGGGATTCACCCCACGCAGCTTGTTCCGAATGCCCTCAGGATGTGGGTCGGTTTCAAGTTCCTGTGCTTACGCCAAGAATGGGTGTATTCACTGGCTTTGTTCCGGTGTTTCTTCCGACTGGCAGCAGGGGCAAACCACCTCCACCACTTCCAATCCCGCTGGCCGAAGTTTTCAGAGTGGGGAGGCCCTCAGGGATGGGTTTGGAACGTCCATGTTCGCCTGGTCGATGATTTTCGGGCCACTAACTCCAACTACAAGAAGTTTTACTTCTTGTACAAGGGGGGTGTACCCTGGAAATTGTTTGCTCCGGACAAGGATTGTAAAGTGTACCCTGTACAAGGGGGGTCTATCCGTTCAGTGGCAGAGACTACTGAGAATGCCCTTGAGATGGCGGGCATTCATCAAGCCACGCCAATCTTTGATGATTGGGTAATTCTCTAACTCTTATCTTGTCTTATCACTTGTAGGCAAGGTCGTAAGCAAGAGCCGAAAACTGATAGGTCTCTTTGATGACCAGGAATCGGCGGGGTTGTCCCCCGATCAGGTGCTGCTGAGCTCTCCTCCTCCCCCCTCTAGGCGATCGTCCAAGAGGAAACCAGAGGAGGCCCTTCCTTCGGCCCCTGCTGGTCCTTCCTTCGGCCCCTTCCTTGGAAACCAGAGGAGGCCCTTCCTTCGGCCCCTGCCAGCGAGGTATGTTATTTCATATTGCATTATTTCCATATTCCACCTTATTTCTAAATTCCCTGCGTTTGTTTGACGTGACTTTCTTCTTTTTGTTTCGCAGAAGAGTCCACGGTTGACGTGGTTCGAGACCCTTCTCCTCCACCTGCCAAGAAGGTCAGGAGTGAGGAGCAACCGGCTGTTGGACAGCATCCTCCTCCTCCTGAGGGTCCTTCCACTGGCAAAGGGAAGGCTCCTGCTTCGGCGGTCATCCCTCCTTCCCCCCAGGGGCCTACGGCTGGCCAGGAGAAGGTTTTATCTTTGGCGCCCCCACCTCCTACGGCGTCCGCGGTCCCCCCGAAGGAGTCTGGGACCCATAAGAAGGGTTCCGATGCCCCCAGCTCCTCAAGGGTTCCCGGGGAGGAGTATTGCTCCATGGCGAGCTTGTTCCAGCCGCTCAAGGCTGCGAACTCTCGGGGTGCTTGGTTCCCTTGCGGGGACCTTTCGAAGAAGGGGTGCCCTGCCCAGAAGAGCCTCCGGGGTAGCCCAGACTTGTGTATGCGGCTCCTTGATGGGATAATTCCTCCCAAGGACCGTTCGTCCGTCCCCACGGAGCTTCCTCAGATCGAGGGGTTCCTTCGGTCTCACTACGAACGAGTCGCTCTAGTAAGGCCTCGTTTCTTTTTCCTCTTTCCATAGTCGTTCCCTTTTGTTCGTGTCCTGACAATTCTCATTTTCCTTTTGTTGTCAGCTCGTTCGGGAAGAGGTGATGATCGGCCGTGTCTTCGGCGAGCTCGCCGGCAAGCATTCAGACCTGCTTGTCGAGCTGGAGCAATACCGGAGCACGGGGATCTCCCCTGGGCAGCTGGAGGCTATCAATACGACTGCTGACGCGGCGATCGCCTTGGTAGACAATGCCCGGTCAGAGTATTTCAGCAAGGAGCAGCGCCTCCTTGCTGATATCAAGCGGAGGGAGGCCGATGTGGCGGCTGCCCTTCAGGATTTTGAAGCCCTTCATCGGTGCCTTGATGAAGGAGAAGCGGTCTGGGCTCGCCTAGAGGCTGAGTTGAAGGAGGTTCGCGCTCAGCTGGCCGAGTCGGACGCTCTTCGGGTCGCCGCTGAGGCGCAAAGGGCCGCTGCTGACGCCCAGAGGGATGCTGCTGAAGCCAGGGGGATCGCCCTGGAGGAGGAAAAGAACCGGCTGGCTGATCAGCTGAAGGCGGTTCCTTCACCCCAAGTCGTGATTGAGGAGTTCAAGGCCTCCGAAGACTTTGAGGACCAGGCCTTGAAGGTGATGAAGTCGGCGATTGCCGATTTTCTTCAAGACCTGGTGGAGGAGGTCCAGGCGGTCGACCCCAACTTTCCTCTTGGGGAAGTTGCCTCCTTGAAGACCTTCCTGCGAAGTCGTCCTTCGCAGCCCTCTATTGTTGGAGAGGCTGCTCCTGAAGGCGAGCCCAGTACTTCTGCCCCCAAAGGCGAGCAGAGCACCCTTGCCCCCGAGAACCCCGACGCTTGAAGTCCCCAACTCCTTGGCGACCGTATTTATCTTTTTTAGATAGCCATTTTTGTATTTTCTGTTTTTGGTTTGTAATTATTTATCGAAGACTTGGATTTTTCTATTGAATGCTTTTATATTCTTGAGCCTTTAATCGACTTCGAACATATTTAGCTATCCAATATCTTACTCATAATTACTTTCCACTTTTTTCTTGCTTTGTAATGTCGTCGACCCTTAAAGCCGTAGACCAATCATAAGTTAAACTTTCTAAGGATAATACTTTTGATACTTAAAAGCGTAAACTTCTAAGTTCAAAGAGATATTACCTTCTTTGTTGCTAGGGCTTTTTGGCCTAACTTTATTGCTAGGGCTTTTGGCCTAGCTTTGTTGCTAGGGCTTTTGAGGCCTGACTTTGGCGTCAGGGCTTTTGGCCTGACTTTGGCGTCAGGGCTTTTGGCCTGTCTTTGGCGACAGGGCTTTTTGGCCTAGCTTTGTTGCTAGGGCTTTTGAGGTCTGACTTTGGCGTCCGGGCTTTTTGGCTTCAGCTTGCTTCGAGTGGACGCGCTTTATGAAGGAATGGCTTTCTTTTATTGACATAATCAGTTTGATTACAAACTATGCATAAAATCTTCTTAAATGCTCAGAATTAAATGGACGGGGTAACCTCTCGCCTTCGATGGTTTCCAAATAGTAGGATCCTGGTGCGGCGATCTCTACTACTTTGTATGGTCCTTCCCATTTGGCTGAAAGTTTGTTTTTACTGTCCAGCCTTGTGAATTCATTCCTTCTCATAACCATCTCCCCCACGAAAAATTGGCGAGCGCTAACTTTTCTGTTGAAATACCGAGCGGTCGCCAAGCGCATCTTTGCCTGTGTTTTTTCCGAGAGCCATCTCTTTTCCTCTGCTAAGTCGAGGTCAGTTCTGCGCTCGATCTCATTTGCCTCCGCGTTAAAGTGTAGGACTCTGTGGGTAGGCACTGTTAATTCAGCTGGTGCTACTGCTTCTGATCCGTACACTAAACTGAAAGGCGTTTCTCCTGTGGCCGCCTTAGGCGTTGTTCTGATTGCCCATAATACGTTTTCCAGTTCGTCTGCCCAGTTCCCTTTGAATGCTCGAACCCTTTTCTTGAGTCCTGCTAAGACAACCTTGTTGGCTGCTTCAGCTTGCCCATTCGTTTGAGGGTGATGTACTGAACTGAAGCGATGGTCGATATGATACTCTTCACAGAGCCATTTCAACTCCTTTCCAACGAATTGCGGACCATTATCACTGATGAGTATTTTGGGAATACCAAACCTGGAGAATATGTTGACCTGCAGGAACTTGATAACTTGGAATTCCGTTGTCGAAGCTAGAGCTTTCGCCTCTACCCACTTAGTGAAGTAGTCGATTGCCACTATAATGTGAGTACGTTGACCCGTGCTAATGGGAAAAGGACCCAATATATCGATTCCCCATTGAGCGAAGGGCCAGGCACCTGCCATTGGGGATAATAATGTCGATGGTCGACCCGATCGTGGTGCAAACTGCTGGCAAAATTCGCACTTCTGTGTTAATTCGGCTGCGTCTTTTCCCAAGGTCGGACAGTAATATCCCAATCTGAATATTTTCCTGCTTAGCGATCGAGCGCCTTCATGACATGCTGCTGCCCCTTCATGAGCTTCTCGAAGAACTTTTTCTGTTTCGGGCAGAGCAACACATCTCAAGTAAGGCGTCGAATAACCTCTTCTGTAGAGTTCTCCATCGATGATCAGATAACTGGCTGCGAGTCTTCTAATCCTAGTGGATTCGCCTTCGTCCTCTGGGAGGATGCCTTCTTTCAAATAATTCTGGAACGGGGTCATCCAGGTGACCTGTTCTTGAATGTTGAAGACCTCCGCTCTGTTTTCAAGGACTGAACATAGGGCCTTTTCCAGAAATTGCACATCCTGGATTGTCGCCCCTCCGAAGGCTAGCTTACTTAGAGAATCTGCCATCTGGTTTTCTTGGCGAGGAATGAATTCAATCGCGAAATTTGGGATTTCTGCGACCAACTTTTTGGCAATGCCGAGATATTTCTTCATCTTTTCTCCCTTTGCCTCGTATGCGCCATTAACCTGATTGACAATGAGCTCTGAGTCGCTTTTTACTTTAAGCGCAGCTATACCCATTCCTTTTGCTAGTCTGAGTCCAGTGATAAGAGCCTCGTATTCTGCTTCGTTATTGGTCGCCGGGAATGTCAAGGCGATCGCGTATTTCAGAGGCTCGCCCTCAGGAGGAATAAGAATTAAACCTGCCCCCGAGCCTTCTTTTGATGAAGACCCATCCGTATAGAGTTCCCAGATTTGATTGTCGTTTGCTGACTGACTTGGCCTGTTTTCTGCCTCCGCTTGACCGTTACTCGTGCTTTCCACTATGAAATCAGCTAGTGTTTGACCTTTGATGGCCGTTTTTGGCGCAAATTTGATCCTGAACTCGCTGAGCTCGATCGCCCACTTGACCATTCTTCCTGAAGAATCTGGCTTCATCAGGAAGTTTTTGAGAGGTTGATTGGTGAGGACCGTGATGTCGTGCGCATGAAAGTAAGGTCTCAGCTTCCGAGCAGCAATAACTAAGGCATAGAGATACTTCTCAATCTGGACATATTTTATTTCTGCTGAGTTGAACATTTTGCTAATAAAATACACTGGACTCTGAACATTATTCTCCTCCCTTATTAAAACAGCACTGGCTGCCACATCGCTAATGCCTAAATAGATGAAAAGCTGCTCGCCTGGAACGGGTTTTGCCAGAGCTGGGAGTGTTTGAATATGCCTTTTCAAGGACTGGAATGCTTCCTCGCAGTCTGGCGTCCACTCGAACTTACGGTTGGCCCTCAAGGTTTTGAAGAACGGGAGGGACTTGTCGCTTGCTTTGGAGAGGAAGCGGTTAAGAGCAGCTAGTCGGCCGTTCAGGCATTGGACTTCCTTATGGCAGGTTGGCGACTTCATTTCTTCTATGGCCTTTAGATTTTCCGGGTTTGCTTCAATGCCCCTTTCGCTGACCATAAAACCCAGGAACTTCCCGGACTTGACTCCAAAGGCGCACTTTGCTGGGTTCAGGCGAACGTTGTGTCTCCTCATGCATTCAAAAGCTTCACGGAGGTCGGTGGTATGAGGATTGCCTTTGATGGATTTAACGAGCATATCATCCACGTAGGCCTCCATGTTCCTTCCCAGCATGTCCTGGAACAGTCGGTTCACCATCCGCTGATAAGTTGCCCCGGCATTGATGAGACCAAAGGGCATCACCTTGTAGCATAGAATGTCGCCGTCAGCATAGAAAGCAGTGTGGGCCTCGTCGTCTGGATGCATTCTGATCTGGTTGTAGCCTGAATAGGCGTCCATGAAGCTCAGCATCTCATGACCCGAGGTAGCATCGACTAGCTGATCAATTCTTGGAAGGGGATATGAATCTTTGGGGCAAGCCTTGTTTAAGTCGTGGAAGTCGACGCACATCCTCCACTTGCCGTTAGATTTCCTGACCAAAACTGGGTTGGCGACCCAGCTCTGGAATCTTACCTCTCTGACGAAGTCAGCTTCAATCAACCTGCCGACTTCCTGCCTGATCGCCAAACGTTTATCAGTCCCGAACGATCTTCTCTTTTGGGCGATCGGCTTGATGGAGGGGTCTATCCTGAGCTCATGAGAGATAATATCTGTGCTGATTCCTGGCATGTCGCTCGGCTGCCAGGCAAAGAGCTCTTTGAATTCCTTGAGGAGGGCGGTCATGGCCTCCTTCTGATCCTCTTTCAAGGTGGTCCCAATGCGCACCTTTTTGTCCGGACCATCGATCTCGACCTCCTCCAATTCCTCCATGGGTGCTGGTCGAGCCAAGTCCTCGCGGGGATCGGCCTCTGTCTCGATGGCGAGCGCCTCCCTTTGGTTCTTCCTGCGTAAACAGTTCACATAGCATTGCCGCGAGGAAGGCTGATCTCCTAGCACTTCTCCAATCCCGTTCGGAGTGGGGAACTTCATCTTCTGGTGGACAGTGGAGGCCACAATCTTATTTGGGTTGATCGTGGTCCTCCCTATGATGGCGTTGTAGGATGTAGGTGAATCGACCACCAAGAAAGTGACTGACACCTTGATGCTTTTCCACCCCTCGCCAAAAATCACTGGCATGGTTATAGCCCCCAGTGGATAAGTTGTTCTTCCCGCAAACCCTATCAGCGAAAAGTCGACCCTCTTCAGGTCACGTTTTGATTTGCCCATCTTTTCGAAGGCGTCCAGAAACAGGATGTCTGTCGAGCTGCCTCCGTCGACCAGAATCCTTGCAACATCACAGCCGTCAATATCTGCCGTAATGACCAGAGCATCGTTGTGGGGCGTGGTAACATGTGCCAAATCATCTTCAAAGAATGAGATGACAATGTTTTCTTCAGGTCGGGGCCGCTTCCCCAACTGAACTGCCGTGGAGATCTGAGTGGCGTAGACCTCTCTGGCGCTTGACCTCTCGCCGCCTGCGCCGAATCCTCCCGCAATCAGATTCACTCTCCTCTTGCTTCCAGAAGGCTCAGCTTGATCTGCAGGGGCTGGTGAACGATGTCTCCTGGGGGGCGTTCGACTTCGGTCTCGCCCTGCCACAAATTTCTTCAACATTCCCCCCTGAATCAGCCTCTCTATATCTCGCTTCAGAATCTTGCAATCGTCTGTCTTATGGCCCTTGCACTTATGGTATATGCAATAGCTCTCGACATCCTTGCCCATGGGTAACCCACCTCGGCGAGGCATCGGTGGCCTCGCCAAGGATCTCCTCTCCATCTCGACTAGTACCGCTGAGATCTGCCTATTTAAAGGCGTGAAGTACTCAGGGACCTCTGGATGGCGAGGTGCTGGAAGAGACTCGACTCGGGGCTTACTTTCTTTTCCCTTCTTCTCCTTCTTTATCTCCTTCTTACCATCGCGTCGGGGTTCATGGGTTACCCTTAGCGAGGTCGTCAGGAGATTAGCCTCGATGTTTGCGCGTTCAAGGTCTATGAAACCTTTTGCTCTGGACGCCAACTCCTCCAATGTCTCTATCTCCTTCACGTGATAGCTGTTTCGCAGCTTTCTCGAGGCTTTGTTGGCCACATCCAGACCTCTGTAGAATGCTCGAATGATTTCCCCATCTGAGATTCGGCGATCTAATTCTGTGACGTTTTGATGAAAACGCCCGTAGAAGTTGGACAGCGACTCTCCAGGCTGCTGTTTGACCGAGTCAAGGGCGACCACGCTCTTCAGCAATTGGCGCTCGCCCATATATCTCTCCAGGAACTTGCTTCTTAACTCTGCCCAAGTTCCGATTGATCCTGCAGGGAGGCCGAAGAACCAGGACGAAGCCGAGCCCGAAAGAGTAGATGGAAATAGCAAAGCCAAATGATTGGGATCGTTTGACTTACCCAGAAGGGAGGCCTCATGCTTGTTGACATGTACGGTGGGATCTCCTCCACCGCTATACTCAGGTATGGCCCGAGCAACCACATCCTTCGGGATTTTGATAGCGACGAGCGCGTCGGTGAATGGATGAGAGGACTGCTCCTTGAAGGGAGCTATGACTGTCAACTGTCTTTCCTGGAGCCTTTTGTTGAGGAGGTCATCCATCTGATCCACAGTGCAGTACATGGGAGAGGCTCCGGGTGGAGGCGGACCGGAAGGATTGGCAGTATATGCGGCTGCTGGCTCCTTGGTGTGTGCTGGAGGTAGGGACTGCTGACCTGACGTCATCTCCTGATCCTCCTGAGGCGCAACAGGACCAGGATTGGCCGCTTTTGAAGGTGAAGACCCTGTGGCAGCAGGGCGGTGGTTTTCCTTAGGAGCAGAGAGATTGTTTTCCTGAGGAGCAGGGGCTTTGCGGCGCGCCTGTCCTAGGATGGCTTCCAGCAGGGAGACCATCTCGGGGGTTAAATTAATATCCTGCCCCGCAATGTGGACTGTCTGCGGTGCAGGGGCTCCGTTTTGATCAGCAGCTGGGGTCGGTCTTGAATCACCGACATGTTCTCGAGCTGTCCGCAGAGGAACAACATTAACTCCTGCTCGGCTGGTAGGTTCTTGTTGAAGCGGTGAAGCGGCGGCGGAATAAGAGCTATCTGAGGATCGCTCCCTAGTCTGATTCCGACGGTTGCTTTGGGATCGAGTTCTCATGGCTAAATTGATCGTTCCCACAGACGGCGCCAAATGTTGGATCGTGAAATCCTGAATGCTGATCTGGCAGTGAATTGAATGCCAGACAAGGTTGGGATGACGCTTCAGCTCCGACTCCGGTGAACCTGCAAGTAGGGGAGCGCAACAGAGGGGGTGCCTCTGGGTCCCTCTCCGATGCTTAAATGAGTATGTGTGTGTATAAAACTCAAAACGTCAAGAACGTATGTAAAGCAAGGGTATTTATAGGGTAAGAGAGATAGAACCGTATAAAGGCAACTGAATATCTTAATGTATATTGAGTTGCTGAAGATTCGGATCGTGGGATATGGCAGTTACTGCGAGATATTGCAGTTACCAAATCTAATCTTTAGTGAATATGTGACCGAGATATGCGGGATATCTTGGCCATTCTGTTATTAACGGTTTAGTGGGACTAGAGGAGAGATGCAGGGCTCTCTTCGGGGCGAGCACTCTCATGGCGAGCAGTGAGAGGTCACGGCCTGGTAAAGAATGGCGAGCACTCATGGTGTCCTCAGAGGCTTTGGGCTCGGTTCTGGGCCATTCTATGGAGGTCGGTCCGGTTCGAATGTTATGGGTTTACCCCCTCTATAGTTATTGGGCCTTCGAAGCCTTTTTCCCTACTGGGCTGTCACTATCGATATCCAACACCCACCTATTCAACAAGGCTCTCTTCCCTACAGGCAATTCAGTCAACAACCACGTGTCATTCTTCTCAAGTGAGCTCATCTCATCATCCATGGCTTGCTCCCACTTGATTGAATCCTCCACACGTAGGGCCTCATCAAAAGACTCTGGTTCCCCTTCATCAGTCAGCAACAAACAATGTAATGAAGGTGAATACCTATCTGGTGCTCTGATGGTTCTGGATGATCTCCTCAACACCTGGTCAGGTGTCATTTGTTCCACTACGGGTTCTTCATCCACAGTCTCTGGAGTTGTTTGAGTATCTTCTATGGGTGTAATTTTTTGCATCTCAAACTCAACTCCCACTTGCTTCGTAGTCTCTTGAACCTTCTACTCTCTGTCCTTGTATAGGACAGATTCATCAAACGTCACATCACAGTGTCTCAGGATCTTTCTGTTCTTGTCATCCCAAAACTTGTAACCAAACAAGTCAGAACCATAGCCTATGAAGTAACACTTCACAGCCTTAGCATCAAGTTTATCTATTTTCTCTGGATCAACATCAACATAAGCCGTGCAACCGAAAGTTCTCAAGTGTGAGTACTTGAGATCCTTTCCTGTCCATACCTCCTCTGGAACCTTGAACCCCAAGGGAGTTGATGGTCCCCTGTTGATCAAGTATGCAGATGTGCTCACTGCGTCTGCCCAGAACATCTTGGGCAGCCCACAATGCAGCCACATACTTCTCGCACGCTCATTCAATGTTCTGTTCATCCTTTCAGCAATTCCATTCTGCTTAGCCTTACCGGGAACTGTCCTCATCAATCTTATTCCCTCAGCAGCACATAATGCTTTGAACTCTGACTTGTCATACTCTCCTCCATTGTCAGACCTCAAACATTTGATCTTCAATCCGGTCTGATTCTCAACTTCAGCTTTCCACCTCTTGAATGTTGCAAACACATCTGACTTATGCTTCAAGAAGTAAACCCATACATTCCTGCTGAAATCATCAATGAAGGTGACATAAAACCTGGATCCTCCAAGTGATGAAACTGGAGATGGTCCCCATACATCTGTATGAACCATTTCCAACTACACTTTCTTCGACTCTCTCGGAGTCTTTATGAAGCTAACTCGTTTCTGTTTACCCAGAACACAACTCTCACAAAGACCCTCTAGAGCTCCTTTTCCAACCAGCGTCTTCATTCTCTTAACACTCATGTGTCCAAGTCTGTTATGCCACAGACATGAACCAGAAGCACCCCTCAGCAATAGCAGCCATGTTTATACACTCTTCAGTGGTGTATAAGGTTCCAGATTTCGTGCCACGAGCTACAATCATAGCACCCTTTACAATCTTCCACGAACCTTTACCAAACTCTGCTGCGTAGCCTGTGCTATCCAACTGACCAACAGAGATCAGATTCTTCTTGAGTCCAGGAATATATCTGACATCCTCCAATGTCCACTGGTTTCCCGATGGGGTCTTTATGCAGACATCCCATTTACCTTCAATCTCCAATATCTTGTTGTCAGCAAGATATACCTTTTCAAAATTTCCAGACTTGAAATTTTGAAACAATTCCTTGCTTGGAGACGAATGAAAAGATGCACCAGAATCCAAAATCCAGGATTCAACCGGGTTGTACACACTAAGGATTAGAGCATCCCCAATGTCTTCTGCTGAATTTACAGAATCAGTATCATTTCCTGAATTCTGATTCTGCTTCTTCTTGGGTTTCTTACAGGTTGTTCGATAGTGGCCTTTCTCTCCACAATTCCAACAAACCACGTTGGCTTTGTTCAGAGATTTTCCTCGAATCTTTGATTTTGATCGACCATGTTGATTTTGGCCCTTCGAATTGCTTCTCCCCCTTCTGTCCACACTGAGAGCACTACCCGATGAATCTCCCACTTCGCGTTTGCGAATACTTTCACTGAGAACAACATCTCGGATTTCATCGAATTTCAGTTTCTCAGAACCACGGGAACTACTAATTGCAGCAACAATAGTATCCCAAGACTTAGGTAGATATGACATCAAAATCAAGGCTTTAATTTCACCTTCGAAGTGAATCTCCACAGAACTCAATTGACTCACAATCATATTAAACACGTTGATATGATCAGCAACAGATCCACTTTCAGACATCTGTAAATTGAACAATCTACGCATCAAATATACCTTGTTCATAGCCGATGGCTTTTCATACATATTTGACAGCGCCTTCAACAGACCGGACGTGGTATGCTCCTTGACGATGTTGAACGCCACGTTCTTCGACAAAGTCAATCGGATCATACCTAGGGCCTGACGATCTTTCAGCTTCCACTGATCCTCTGTCATGGAATCCGGCTTCACCCCGATCAAGGATTCGTGAAGATCTTTCTGGTAGAGACAATCTTCGATCTGCATCTTCCAGAAATCGAAATCGGATCCATCAAACTTCTCGATTCCAAACTTCGAACTCTCCATCTTCAATGATCGTGTTGAATCTCCTTAGCTCTGATACCAATTGTTAGGATCAAACACTTCAATCTAATGAAGAACACACTTAGGATTAGAAGGAACACTTAGGATTTTTAGAGATGAAAAGGAAGGGAAGCAAAATCAGATTTTTTGTGGTAACACTCAAGTGAGCAACCTCCACACGGTTTTGAAGATATTATTCATGACGGTTACTGTTACAAAATACGTATACATGGAGAAATACAGTACGGTACAGTATAGTCTACTGGTTCGGGGCGCTGCCGCGAGACGCGTACATTAATACATAATCGACCATTACATATCAATCAGACTACAATACCTAACACGATCTCATCTCCAGATTTAGGTCAAGGGTATAAATAAGTGTGGCAATTAGTGTATCTAGTATCCAATTTTCACCGTGCATTAATCGTGCTATGTGTAAACAGATTAATCTTCAACGCATCTTCAAAAATATATCACACATGATACATATTAACACATAATTAATTATGGCATGTTCTTTTCACGGAATGGAAAAGGAATTTGGCTTACGGATTCCGTAAGAAGTTGTTCTTTTCGCGGAATTGCAAAAATTTGGCTTACGGATTCCGGGCGGGGTAGGCTTAGACATTCCGTGTGAAAAGCTCGAAATTCCTAAGCCGAGCGCGCTAGGAATGAGGAATAGGAGGCGAAATGACCGAAATGCCCTTACTTTAAAATTTATATTAATTCAACAATTTTATCTTAATTAAATAAGTTATTTTATTTTTTAATTAATTATTAATTAATTTTATTATAAGTTTTTATTATTCTTAATTTTAAAATTAATTAATACAAATTATATATATTATATACTATACATATACATATACAAGGAGGGGCAAATATGTCATTTTACCACATTCCATTCCCTTTCCATATATAATTCCACCAAATAAACAATAGAATTCCTTATTCCATTCCATTCCACCAAAGAAACAACTTCATATTTTTATCTCCTATTCCTTATTCCCTATTCCCTATTCCGTATTCCTTATTCCGAATTCCATGAAAGAAACAGACCGTTAGTGTTTGTCGTATTCAATCGTGTTGGGTCATTAATAGTTACGTGTCATTAATTGTGTTGTGTATAAATGGATAGATGTTAAATGTGTCTTCAAAAATAGATCACATGTGACACATGTTAACTTATGATTAACTTTTTGGAAGAAAAATCATATATACGACACAAGTTGTGTCACACGACACACAACACGATATGAAATTCACACATAAGTAATTTTACAATCAAGTTTAAAAAATATAATTGATTCAAATATTGGATAAATATATTTATGCGTATATTTGCAAATTAAATCAAAAGTGTTTAGACATGTATATTAATTGCATCTAAAAGTCTAAGAATTGTTTAAACACAATTTGTATTCAAATCAACCTCATATACATATAAATATAGATTATTTAATCGTTTCGTATTAAAAATTCATAGACTCTGAGTATAAGTGGTTACTAAAATCAAAGTTAAGTGTGAAACTTGCATTTTCCACTACAAGTTTCATATTTAGGGAAATTATATATTTTAAAATATAATATATATATATATATTTGTAAAACATTTTCCACTACAAATTTCATATATATATAAAATTAATTTTACTAATATACCCATTAAGTTATATTAATTTTTTTATTCTAAATCTGAAAAAACAATTATACAAAAATATATATTATATTTAAAAAAAAAACTAAAATTTAGGCTTTTCTTATAAAAAAATATTTTTCCCTGCATTAAAATTACTAATTCTTCTAGAGAAATATAAATGAAAATAATTTTAAATTATAACTTTTAAAGAGTAGATGTTATGTCATTAGGTATATACAATTTCTCTTTTATTTATGTTGGTACTCGCTAAGCTTATCCAAATGAACCAGTTCGGACGAACTGGTTTGGTTCGAATCGGTTCGATCGAACTACTTCCAAAACTAGATCAGTGTTTTTAGCATTCAAATAGAACAGTTCAAAATAGTACCAAAAATTCAGTTCGAATCGGTTTGACTCGACTCGTTTTTTTATGTGATTGTAGATTTTATGTGATTAGCTAGAAATCATGTTTATTTAACAAAGTTTTGTGCTATGCGGCACGATGTTCTCGTAATGTAGACAATAAATGCAAACTTCAATTAATATATGTAACATCATCCTATATATAACTTATCTTATTATTTTCTTTAACAAAAACAATTTTTATCAAAATCGTATCAATAAATTCACTTAATTGATAAATTCATACTTCACTTATCAGCTTTAATTAATCCAAGATTAGCATAATATCGAGCGATCCATCTTGCTAAGAGATCAATCTCAGTTTTCCGCTGTTTCACTAGCCAGTCGGGATCATCGTCTCGCGAACGCAGTATATCTAAACAATGAGAACCTGTGCGCCAAGACACATATATATTACATATCATATTTTTTATGCAATACGATAATATAATATAAATATGTAAAAAAAATAGTTTTGTGAAAATATATAACAAAATGACGGTGAACAAGATAAAACAAGTTATGATAGTAAGTCTAATATTAAAAGTATTTTCTGAACTAATCTTATTTAATAATTTTTAAATTTTCAACTAATTATTAATTTATAGAGTTTGATAATTCTAATTAATTAAGGACTCAATAAATCTATTGTCAGGGTTCATAACTCTTATTATGAACACTTTATGATTTTGATATTTTTTACAAATTTCGTATATAGACTGACTTAATACAACATAATAACACAACATTATATAAACACACGGAAAATTGTATCGTGTTCATGTTTATAAACATAACACTCAATAAATTTCTAGTTCGTATTCGTATTTGGAAAAATATAACATGATAAACTTATATGCATGTACGTACAATTTGTCACACTTAATATATTAATATATATAATCACCAAAGATGTCTATGTCGTTTAGATATTTTCCTACAGCAATCTAACTAATTAAAGACAGATACGTTGTTGTGTACATGTAGAGAGAGAGGATACATACCATTGACCGTATATACGGCTCGTAGAGTATCTGAAATGTCCTCAAGAACCCTAAGAATGCGAAATACAAAGGAATTCATCACTAAAATGTTATGATTTGGATAGAAAAATATATAAATAATCGGTCATCCGACCTTGTTTGGCTCAATTATCCTTTATATATAATATCAAATTGATATTAGCTTTGAGTGTCTTAACTATTTGTTACTAAACTTTCTTTAAAACTAAATAAATTACTAGATGACTTTATATAAGCTGCATTTAGCTAGTTCCGACTAATTTAATGTTAATTGTGATGGAAACTTGGGTATTTTGTTTAATATCTTACAACATGTCAATTGAACTTTTGAGAAATTTACAATTTGTTAGTTGAACTTTGTCGGTACGAACAATTGGCTAGCTTAACTTTGAAAAAAGTTGTAATTTTCTAATTGACATGTGATAGGTATATGCATGTCTCCATCAACATTTAACAGCAAATTAGACAGAACTAGTAAATTGTCATTTTATGTGAATTGAAGGAAGTCGGTTAGCAAATTATCCATACCCACGAAGTTTAGAAAATAATTAACTATAAAAATAGTCGTCCGATCTTACCCGACATAGCTGTAAGGATCGACGATTCCATTGGAGAATATGATATTGCGGCCAAATCTATGGAGAACAAGTTTTATGTCCTACAAGTTTGTCCACAAAATATAGAAACCATAACTATTATGTAATGTTAAGCTACATATAATGTTATATTAAAGCACAAACAGAGAGACAGATTCATTAACAGAAACATATGCATAGATTTGTATCATACCCGACCACCGAAATACGCAGGAGACCAATGAGGTCGAGGTGAAACACCATATTTTTGTAGACAATAATCAATGTAGTCTAGGGAATATACCAAATCACTACATGTCTGAAAAAATCATCATATACAATGCAACTACATTAGCTAATAGCAGTGAGAAATATATGGGTGGGTGGGGATTAAATTTATGTGCGTTTCACCTGCCAAACCAACCCAAATCGGTTTGAGTTGCATTCTTCGGGGCATTTATGTAGCACGGTTCATTTCCTTTATATGCGACAACCCCGGAAAATATGTTTCCAAGAACATTGCTAGTATTTTGCGGATTATCGATGCCATTGCAGATTTTAGTCACCGGGTTTTTGATCGGGGCATTATATTGAGCAGAGCCACCATACATTCCAATGAGGTAGTTCTTGAGCTCACTAGAATCTTCAAGTGGTCTGAAAAGGGTGTAAGTTTTAATGGTAGGGTTTACCATAATAACTACTAACCCTAAAATCATTGGAGACGACTTTGTAGTAACCGTACTGTGGAACAAAGTCATTCAAGATAAGGATCGGAGCTGAGGAAGCCAAAGCTGCGTAAGCAATATGAGGATACTTTAACCTAAACCATGCTGCCAACACTGCAAAGAAGACGCAATAGAAGGGTTTGCTTGGTTATCACGTAATCTATTAAATGAGACTATACATAATAAATACATACTCCCGCCGTACGATGCTCCAAAAACTATCACCGGAGAATTTTCAGCTGCCAAATTCTGCTTAACGTGAAGTATGATCTCTGCATAATCAGCCATCGCTTGGGCTGAAGTGAAGTAGCCACGAATGGTAGCATTTTTAAGCGCATTTTCAAGACTCAACACGAATGGAATAGATTCTCCATAAAACCGATGCTGAAAAATATATAAAATTAGGAATGAATCGGTTGATATACTCTTCTTAATTACTATATATATATATGTATCTGTTGTTGAACCTCTATGTATAACAATAGAGCATTGAACCGAGGAGCATTCTCGTAAAGAAAGCCGATGATTGGTATATCAGAACTGATGGAACTCTCTTCACCAAGATAAGCGAAGATGGGTGCACTAGAATTTGCTCCACCCCAGTGCTTGGAGTTGATAACGTATCGTTGCTTGAAAATGGTGTAACTTTCAGGGCAGTAGCTGAAGTGATCAAGGGTTTGGTTATAGAAGGAAGTTATGAAATCATCGGGGTAGAACCGTGAGATTCTATTGTGTGGTGGGGAATCTTCCCGAGGAATGGTCAGACTTGCAATGAAGGTGTTGGCGGTGGCAGCAGTGGCGGCCAAGGCTAGGAAGAGAAGCTTGAGAATAGTTTGGGAGGAAGCCATTGTTGAAGCTATGGAGGAAGTGGATACCACAAGGATGGGGATGGATGGAGAAGTATTGCTTTATATATAATGGAAACGTTTATGAATTAATAATGGTTATTATGCACTAATAAGAAATGAAATTCATTTTTCTATCAAAAAAATCAAACTCAATGGAATGGAAATTTTTCTACCATTTTTTTTATTTTTTATTTTACTTATATCTAACCGACTATAGTGATTTACTTATTATGGAAATCACAATATATAATCCAATTGTGCTTATTAAATATATATTATATTTATGTTGATTGATTTCCTATTTGGAAGTGTTATTTATTGTAATATATTGAAGTCCTTATGAATTGTCAATAATAATAACCGCCACGATTCTTTATCTCCCTTCCTTACCTACCCGCTCTTAAATTATATTTTCGTTAATACTAAGATTTCATCCGACAATTCATACGTGTGCATAATGTAAATTGGTCGTTTTTATTGTACTTAATAATACCAAATCTAAGAAAATGAGTTGAAATTCGATATGATAGAAAGGTGTTGCGTCTCTACCACTCTCAATGATGAATCGCTCGATGACGAAGCCACCCAAACAAGCAAAGAAAGCGAGAGACAAAGTTATTTCCACACATTTTAAAGAAGGACCACAATACACTACACTTGCTTATGGATATGAATATCATTAATGCAAGTGATTGATTTGAGATCTCATATATATATATATATATGTATACATCATATATAAGACTTTGCTAAAGAAGAAAGCAATGTGGCATATCGCTATATATACCACACCCATGGCTTCTTTTGTGTGTAGATATGATGGCTACGGACCTTGCAAGGAATCTTTCCAAGTCATGGTAAGACCCATTAAATGGCATGGTCGGCCCGACACAGAAGTAAAATTAAGGCAAAAGAAACATACATCATACTACATCATAATTGTAGGTGTTCCGAGAGAGTGGCAGGGACGAGGCTACATAAAATGTAATGTTTCAAGTGTAAGAAATTCTATTTACTAGTTTAATTCAGTCTGATTGAATCCTTGTTCCGTTTTAAGTCTAAAAAGTGAGAAATTTATAGTGAATTTTGGGTAGTATATCTCCAACTTATAAGGGATCAAAATCATATTTTTCTTTCTTGTATAGAACATAATTCAGGGGTTGATTGATGTACATTAGGTGCATGAGAGAGCACTTGCCTCAATCCCTCATAATATAACATTGTCGGTATGGCAAAAATAATTAATATTTTCCCTAACCGAACTGAACAATATATTAACTCTTGCAAGTTGAATTGAACTTAAAATCGAAACACATACGAAAATCCAAATTCAAAAAAACTGACTGAACATATAGTAATTTAGAGTGAGATTTTCACATTGCATTTTTTTGTGTGTTCTAAAATGATGAAGGATTTAGGGTGTTTGAACTTATATATCTGTTCAAAATCACTCCAAAATTTCAATGTGATCGGACTCCAAAATTTCAATGTTTGAACTTATATATGTGTGATTTTTCTCATTCACTTCATTTAGACTTAAATTTACTTATGACTTTTTTACAATTTCGACTCAAATTCACTAAATCCATCAAGTCATCCCAATTTCCAACCATAAGTACTTATGAAACTACAATAAAACAGCTTTATTATGATCAATCAATTAATCATCTTCTGGTTCTTATGTCCTCTACTTCAATTTGTATCATTCATGATGGATCCTGGCCTCACGGCCCTGTAGCAGAAACCCCCCAGGCTCAAAGGTAATTCCTGTAAACCTAGGCCCGTCTCTAAGGGCGAGCCACGAAGGGGCGCGCCACCAAGGGCGCGCCACTAGAAGTGTACCTCATCCTTCCTGACAGGTTCAAGGCTCGAGGACCGGCAAGGAGGGATGGGGGATCTCCACGCCTGAAGTGGAGCTCCGGCACAAGAAACGAGTCCACTGAGCACAAGACACTAGGCAGCACACTGTTCAATAGTGCCCCACTCAGCCACGTAGGACGCCACGTAGGACAACCGGGGTCAGATTTCAACTCAACTCAGGTTAAGGGTGAAGGCTATAAATACCTTCACCCATCTCTACTTCAGACTAATCTGCTATTCACACACACACATACATGTAGGAGTATGATAATATGTATTCTGTTATATATGCTGATGTCAGCAATTAGTTAGTCTGGTAGTTAACATTCTTGCTATATATATAGCTATTGTACATATCATTCTCAGATATATGAGATAACAGCATTCTGTTATTTTCCCTTGTGAACTTCATTTCTCTTTTCTCTCTAAATGCGATATGGTATCAGAGCGTATTTTCTAGAGTTCTCTCTGAGAGTTTGTTACGAAGCTTGTTTCCTTCATGGCCATGGTAGATCAAGTTTGTGTGGATGATAATCTGTATCTGCATCCAGCCGATACGACTGGTTCTTCGTTAATTTCGTTTCAATTGACTTGATCGGAGAATTATCAAGTATGGAGTTGCGCTGTCAAAGAAGGTTTGCTCGTCAAGAACAAATTATGCTTCATCGATGGATCTTGTCCTCGAGATTCTGTTCCGGTTCATCAACGTACCAAATGGGACCGGTGCAATGCCATAGTGAAGGTGTGGCTTCGGAACGCAGTCACGGCGGATTTGGTCAGCGGTTTAGTCTACAATCCTACAGCTCAATCTATTTGGGAAGATTTACGAGACATGTTTCATAAGGTCGATGGCACGAGAATATTTCAATTGCATCGAGAGATTTATCGAGTTACTCAAGGTACTCTTTCGATTACTGCTTATTTTGGGAAATTGAACATGTTGTGGGATGAATTGGCTGCTATTGATGATCTTGTATTGCTGTGTGATGCCGATAATGCTTTACTGAATGCAAGTAAGGAGAAACAGAGGTTAATTCAGTTTCTGTTAGGATTGAATGAAACATATTCATCCGTTCGTTCTAATCTATTAATGCGTTAACCTTTGCCGACTTTAAGTGTGGCTTATTCTGTGTTACTGCAAGAAGAGAGTCAGCGTGTTATTACTGGTTCAATTGATGATGATATAGTTGATTCACCTACGACTTTAGTGTCGTCTGGAAACTCTGTTTCGCGGAATGGTTCTGTGAATACTGCGAATCAATTTAACAGAAATCGGATTGATAAGACGAATTGGTTCGCAGAATTGGTTCTGTGAATACTCTGTTTCGCAGAATGGTCATGTTGCCTCTGTCACTCACATTGGTTCTTACTTACTTGCTCCTGATAAAAGATTACAGAATGTATTGTTTGTGCCCGATTTCAAGTATAATCTTGTATCAGTATCCAAACTGATTCAATATTTGCACTGTGCTGTTTTTTTTCCTTCCTGGAATGGTGATTTTTCAGGCTCTCTCAAATGGGACGATATTGGGGATTGGTCGTGAAGTTGGAGGCCTGTATGTTCTGCAGAATAAACGCACAGTTGCAGCAAATATCAGCACAAATCAGACTTCCAAGGCTTCAGTAGCTGAGTTGTTTCGGTGGCATCGTCGTCTTGGTCACGTATCTTGTAGTCAGATGTTACGTATATCTACATTACGAGAGAAATTGTTACATGATTCGGATGATGTTTTTTGTATTAAAGATTGATGTATATGCCCTATGGCAAAACAATCTCGTCTTCCATTCTCCGATTGTTCATCTCATGCTTTGAACCCCTTTGATCTTGTTCACATGGATTTGTGGGGGCCGTATAAAGTTCAAACCATAAATGGATATCGGTATTTCTTAACCGTGGTGGATGATTCTTCTCGGCATACTTGGATATTTCTCATGCGTTGTAAGACGGATACAATCTTGCATATGAAACAGTTTTTTAAGATGATTCACAATCAGTTTGGTGTTGTGGTGAAGGTTGTTTGAAGTGACAACGGAGGGGAGTTTATTAATCATTTGAGCAGAGATCTATTTCAAGATTTAGGGATTGTCCATCAAACAAGTTGTGCCTTTACTCCTCAATAAAATGGGCGAGTAGAGCGTAAACACCGTCATATATTGGACGTTGCTCGTTCTATTCGGTTTCAAGCATCTATTTCTGTTAAGTTTTGGGGATATTGTGTGTTAGCAGCTGCTTATATCATCAATATGTTTCCTTCCACAGCTCTTCAAGGGAAGTCTCCGTATGTTGTCTTGCACAAAACCGAACCAAATTTGAGCCATCTTCGCACTATTGGTTGTCTGTGCTTTGTTAAGCATTTACCAGTGCTCGGCAAGCTTGATCCTCGAGCATATCCTGCTGTGTTTTTGGGTTATTCATGTACTCAAAAGGGGTATATTGTCATGCAACTTCATGATTCGGTGTTTCGTGTTAGTCGTGAAGTCATCTTCAACGAGAAGATTTTCCCTTTCAGCATGACTAAGGCTGAGCTTTCTCAGTTATTTCCGTCTGAATTGTTGTCTAACATGGATAAATTTCAGTCATATCTGCTTGATGCTAGAAATGGGGCTCCTACCGCGGCTCCTACTACAGATGTTTCACAATCTGCAGAACATGATATTGCTGAGGCTGCAGAACTTGTTGTTGACAGAGGTGAAGTTGGAATTGATATTGATACTACAGATGCTGCGGATGGGCCTACAGATGTTACAGCACTAGATATGGAAGCACCACATAATGAAGAAGTGCGTCGTTCCACCAGGTCTTCCAAGCCACCTATATGGATGCAAGACTTTGTTACTCCCACGATCAAGTCAAAGGCTCCGTTCTCCATTGGTAATTTTGTTCAGTATGATCATCTGTCTCCAACGTTACGTAGTTACCTCAGTAAAACAGAGCAGCTTACTGAACCGATGAATTTTCGAGAAGCGGCTAAAGATCCTAATTGGGTTCGGGCTATGCAAACAGAGATTGCTGCTCTGCAGGAAAACAATACCTGGACACTTGTTGATCTGCCACCCAATAATCAAGTTGTGGGTTGTAAATGGGTCTACAAACTCAAGTATCATTCGGATGACACTTTAGAGCGTTATAAAGCACGGTTAGTCGCAAAGGGATACACCCAACAAAGAGGGACTGGTTTTGAAGAAACATTTTCTCCCGTGGCAAAGATGACAACTGTTCAATTAATTATTGCATTGGCAGCTGCTCATTCTTGGGATATTTGTCAAATGGATGTTAACAACACTTTTTTACAAGGGGACTTAGTTGAAGAGGTTTTCATGGAGATTCCACCCGGTTTTAGCGAAGAACACTCTGCTGCTCAACCAAGAAAAATTTGTCGTTTGCTCAAGTCTTTATACGGGTTAAAACAGGCGTCCCGTCAATGGAATCTGAAGCTTACTGAGGTGTTGTTGCGACATGGCTATTATCAAAGCAAATCAGACTATTCTTTGTTCATTAAGAAGGTGGGTGATCGAAGTGTTTTCCTATTGATCTATGTGGATGATCTCCTGATTACTGGTTCTGATTCAGTGTTAATAACTGAATTGAAAAGTGTTTTACAGAAGGCATTTCGGCCGAAAGACTTGGGAAGCTTAAGGTATTTTCTTGGATTGGAGGTTACTCGATCTTCAAAGGGCTTAGTCATTAATCGGCGCAAATATGCACTTGAACTGGTTTCTTCTGCGGATCTTGGTGCTGCTAAACCTGCTTGTACGCCACTGGAATTGAATCATAAGCTTACTACCCGAGAGTATGATCAAGCTTTTGGACTTAATCCTGATGATCCTAAGTGTACCGATGCTAATGTTTTCAGGAGATTGGTTGGTCGACTTTTATACCTCACTATGACCCGCCCTGATATTGCATTTGCAGTTCAACAAATCAGTCAGTTCGTACACGATCCGAAGAAATCTCATTTTGAAGCTGCTATGAGATTGATTCGCTATATCAAAGGAAATCTGAGGCAAGGTTTGTTCTTCCCATCTTGCAATACAATGGAGATTGACATGTTCTGTGATTCAGACTGGGGAGCTTGTGCTTTTATTAGGCGTTCATTAAGTGCATATTGTGTTCGATTTGGTGCTGCTACCATTCGGTCGAGTGTTGTAGACGAGTATCGGAGTATGGCTATGGCAGTATCAGAAGCTGTTTGGTTGAAGAAATTGCTGCATGAGATGGGGTATCATTCCAATGCTCCTGTTCGTTTATTTTGTGACAACAAAGCCGCTCTTCAGATTGCCAAGAACCCGATGTATCATGAACGCACCAAGCATATTGAACTCGATTGCCATTTCATCCGAGAACGCATTCTGGACGGGACAGTCAATGTATTTTATGTTGCAGCAAGAAACCAGATTGCCGATCTTTTGACAAAGTCCTTGAGCATACAGCAACATGAAACTCTGTTACATAAGTATGGGATCAAGGATGTCTTTCGAGAATCAAGGAAGGAATCGCAAGAAGAACGAAGAAGAAATAGTTGATAATATATGTATTCTGTTATATATGTTGATGTCAGCAGTTAATTAGTCTGGTAGTTAACATTCTTGCTATATATATAGCTGCTGTACATGTCATTCTCAGATATATGAGATAACAGCATTCTGTTATTTTCCCTTGTGAACTTCATTTCTCTTTTCTCTCTAAATGTGATAATACATACATTCATAATGAACTCCTAGCTAACTTAAGCTTCGGAGGGGAAACAAAGGGCCTAGCCCAGGATTTCCTTATTGCAGGACGTCGGAGCGCCGCGACAAGGTCGATGGGAACACTTCAGGATATCAGAATCCAACATGTATCTAAATGTTTTACTGTATTGCTATTTACATCAAAATTTAATATTTGTTTACTTATTGCGCGTTAAATTGACATGTGTTAGGTTACAATTATATTTTAATTTTTACACCTAATAAATGAACAAGAATAGTAGAAGAAGATGAACAGTGTTGAAGAATCGGACTCTGGTTTTCATCTTCTCATTTTTGTGGTTGATGGTTGTTCTGGGTTTTAACTTGAACTCCAAAACAACATTTTATGGTTATTAGTTGTTTAGATTTAGATTTGTGATTTGTGTTTTTTTTTTATAAAGAAGATTAATATGAGGATAAAATTGTCAATTTGACGAGACTCTAGTATTTAACGACAAATTAGTCAAAATAATTAACAATAGTGCATTAATGCCAGCACTGAAATTTCCAGCGGTGATTTAATCATATTTAGAAAACATACAAATGCCTTAAATCACATGAAAACAATATATTGGTGCAAATAATTACATGAAATAAACATATACGGCGTCCATCCAGATTATTAACCCTATACATAATTTAACTAGATCAAATAACCCGAAGATATCAATTTTTTACAGTCAATCCAATTACCTGTAGCTGCAGTAAAAATGATGGTCACACATAGAAACAGAAAACCCTGTAAGGAATACGACTGTTCCAGAACCCGTCGAAACCATCTTTGTTGATGGGGGTTGCTCTATCAACTGTCTCAAAAACACTAGGTGCTCGATTAGTTGGAGAAAAAAGCTTGATTTTTGTGGATTATATATATAATAAACATTTTAAATTATTATGGCCCCAAAAAACCATTTGAAATTATTACACGTCCATATATAAAATGAAGGTATTGACTGGTCAAAGTAGCCATGTACATGTTGTATATATATGGCATTAATGTATTAGCTATGTATATATATAGTAGTTGATTTATTTATATACATTTTTAGAAATTAAAGGGGAAGTTGGTTGAAATTTAAAAGTTAAGAAAACAATTGCACGAAAATTTAGAGCCTGCAATTGGCACAATAGAGATGGAGATCGAGTATTTATCTATGAAAAAAATTAGGGTTAATTACTTAATTGGTTACACATGTTTCACCATTGTACAGAATGGTTACACATGTTTCAAAATGTGATTAATTGGTTTTGCTATGTGACTAATTGGTTACACATGTTTTTCTCAATGCGATTAATTGGTTATTCCGTTAGTAAACCGTTAATTTTAACGTTAATTAATTTTTTTTAACATATTATTGAATTGTGAAATGACTATTATGCCCTTAGTTGTATTGAAGAACACAGAATCGTTTTGAAGAACCAGAATCGAATCAAATTCGATTCGATGTTCTTGAAGAACCCAGAAATTGCGTTTATGGGTTCTTGAGAACCCAGAAATTGCGTTTCTGGGTTCTTGAGAACCCAGAAATTGCGTTTCTGGGTTCTCAAATTGCGTTTCTGGGTTTTTGAGAACCCAAAAATTGTGTTTGGGGGTTCTTGAGAACTCATAAATTGCGTTTCTGGGTTCTTGATAACTCAGAAATTGCGTTTCTGGGTTCTTCAATTCAATTCGTTGATGAAGAACAACTTGGTTGATGAACAACACAACTTGATTGATGAAAATGGCAATTACGTCATTTTACGTATCTAAATAGTGACTTAACTGTTATTTCTAACGGTGAACAGTAAAAAAATCAATTAGTCACATATCAAAACCAATTAATCACGTTTTGAAACATGTGTAACCATTCTGCACAATGTTGAAACATGTCTAACCAATTAATAAGTAATTAACCAAAAAAATTATCTAAATACATCCGTTCATATATAATAAGATACTAAATCAGGAAATATGAATAAATATATTCTAGTTATTATATATACATTTTTTTACTTTTGTATTATGATAATATTTTCTAATTTTAACTCATGTGAAATAAATTTTCGAAATTGAGTTCTTTCAAAGAGGTTACGCACGCCCATAACGTAAGTCAGTGGATTAACAACTAGTTGGACCAAATTTGAGCTCTGTTTTCAATCCGTCGTTCTACTGTGTTCTGCATCAATCCACTGTTCTACTGTGTTCTGCATCAATCCACTGCGCGTTGAAACATCCCACGTGCACGCAAGGAAGCCACCCACATGCTTTGCATGCAAGAAGAAGCCATGTCAATGCAAAGAGAACAACCCACGTTTTTCTCGACATGTTTTACACATGCAAGTGGAAAGGAGCAACGTCCAAATCCAATTCCGGTTGAAGGAAAACTATCGAGAGAGCTTCTTGAATTTATTATTTCATCGAAAGAACTCAAACTTCTACCGAGGATATCTTCCTATTTATATATAACGCTATTGTCGTCTAACTAATTATCTTAATAGATTAACTAATCTTATAAGATATATATCTAGATATATATAATCTGTACATTCCCCTTCATCCTTCTTCTTCTTTCGAGTCATGAAAAACATCTATAACATTGTAATGTTGAAGAAGTGCTTCATGCTGGTGTCCTCCAAGAGCTTTTGTAAGTAGATCAGCAGGTTGACCTTTGGAGGACACAAAGTGTGTGCTTACGGTTCCATCTTCAATTCGCTCAAGTATAAAATGACAATCTAATTCAATGTATTTTGTTCGCTCATGGTACATTGGATTCTTTGCTATTTGAAGAGATGCTTTATGTCACAATGTAGTTTGGCTAATTCGGTGGAAGGGTAACCGAGGTCTTTCATTAATTGTCGAACTCATATTATTGTTAGAGGATATAGAACTCTTAGAATAAAGCGGTTGAAATATAGTTGTTAGAAGATATAGCTGTTAGAAATATAGTTGTTAGACAAATATAGTTGTTAGGATTAGTGTATAAATAGACACCTCATATGAATCAAAAATATAGATTGACAATATACAACTCTCTATTCAATATCAATCTCAATCCAATCTCTAATCCAATACAATTCAACATGGTATCAGAGTAGTGTTCTTGATTCTGGAACTCAGAACAAGATCATCATCGTTCCATACCTCTCAATCAAATCAACCCAAAAACCCCAAGTAAAGTCTATTCGACAATTTCCAAAATCATCCCAGATCAACCAAAGTTGAAACAACACCAATTGAAATTCGACCAACATATATACTAGAGGAGTTGATGTTGAAAGTTGATTCAACATATAAAACAAATGAAAAAAAAAACGAAAAAAAAAAGTATCAACGGAAAAAAAAACGTCACTCCATAAACACTAAATGTTGTGCAAGTTGAGCATTGAAGATCTCACCGCTCAACTTGAGGGGGAGTAACTACAACAACAACAACAAAGCGGCTCTAGCTCCGATAAGGTCAAATAAAAGCAGAGTCGCCCTAGCTCTGATAGGGTCAAACAAAAGCACAGTCACCATAGCTCCGATAGGGTCAAACAAAAGCAGAGTCGCCATAGCTCTGATAGGATCAAACAAAAGTAGAGTCGCCCTAACTCCGATAGGGCCAAACAAAAGCAGAGTCGCCCTAGCTCCGATAGGGTCAAGCAAAAGCAGAGTCACTCTAGCTCCGATAGGGTCAAACAATTCAGAGTCGTCGTATCTCTGATAGGGTACAACAAAAACAACAGAGTGGTTGGAATAGAGCGGTTCCACTGTTTAATTTGAGGGGGAGTGTTAGATGATATAGAACTCTTAGAATAGAGCGGTTGGAATATAGTTGTTAGAAGATATAGCTGTTAGAAATATAGTTGTTAGACAAATATAGCTGTTAGGATTAGTGTATAAATAGAAACCCCATATGTACCTAGGGCCGGCAATGGTGCGGTGAAAAACCCATAACCATGGTTATAACCGTTAGTGTTTAATATGGTTAACCGTACCATTATGGTACGGTACGGTTATGGTGATAAATTTTCTACCCATAATGGTTATAGTTATGGTATTTGAGTCATGCCCATGGTCATAACCATGGTTATTATATAAATATAGTAATTATTTATTATTAATAAACTAATATATACTAAATAATGGAAGTTAGTGGACATACATGTAATAAATAACCATGAAATTAGTTTTATATATTTTTATTGTTGGCAATATAGATTTATGTATTTTTTAAAATACATTTTCGATCTTTTATTATATTACATGTCTGGAATAAATCACGGTTATTTTAATGATTATGGCACTACGGGAGAGATGGTGTGTACCGACCAAAAATGGTATTTTTAACCGCTCAAAAACAAAACAATGAGAAAAGTTACATTATTATATTATTAGAAAATGACTAGGCTTAGTTGAGTAGAAGGTGGTATGCGACCAAATGAAAAAAAAAATGTAGAAGGTGGTCCTCATCTTAGCAGCAGTGGCATTGGGAAGTGGGCGGTTCAACGTGGGAGACATTGGGCAGTAGGAAAGTTGAGAAAACTGGTTGGGAAAGTTAAATTTTTTTAAATTTGTTTGATTTTTTACGGCTCAATAATAATTGAGCCGTGAAAAATAGCGAAAAAAATATAGTAAGTATAAAATTTTCCTTATTTGTCACGGCTCAAACCCTATATATCACGGCTCATTTCAATTTGAGATGTGAATAAAGCCGTAAAAAATATTTAATAACGGCTCAATGTTATTTGAACTGTTATTCTCAATTTAATTTAATTTTTCACGGCTCAATATACATTGAGCCGTGAAGTTTAGCCGGTATATGCACCCTCTCCCGTAGTGTGGTATTGAAAATTGTACCCGTAATGGTTATGGTTATGGTATGTGATTTAAAAATATTGTATGGTTATGGTATTTGTCATACCCGTACCATACCCTACCATCGCCAGCCCTATATGTACCAAAAATATAGATTGACAATATACAACTCTCTATTCAATATCAATCTCAATCCAATCTCTAATCCAATACAATCCAACAATTATCTCTCCAACCGCCATTGCCAAGCTTCGATATTCTACTTCTGCGCTGGAACGAGAACCCGTGTTTTGGATTTTTACTTTCCATGAAATTACCGCATTTCCTATCTTGACGCAAAATGCACTAATCGATCGTCGAGTTAAAGGGCAAGATCCCCAGTCTGAGTCGCAATATACCGATAAATCCATCGAATTTTTCAATGGGAAGAGTAAGCCTTTTCCCGGACTACCTTTTATATACCTAATAAGATTAGTTAATCTATTAAGATAACTAGTTAGACGGCTATAGCTATAAGTTATATATAAATAGGAAGATATCCTCGGTAGAAGTTGAGTTATTTCGATGAAATAATAAATTCAATAAGCTCTCTTCATATGGTATCAGAGCACTACTTGTAGATAATGGGAGAAGTTTCGTTCGGTTAATGAAGCATTGTTGTTCTTCTTCCACAACTTTCTCCTTAGGCAAGTTTCCTTCTGCGTCTCTGTTCCAGTCGTTCATGTTGGCCGTGAAGTTCGCGTCTCTTCCGCATCGTTGTTCCAGTCCACAACCGTTCGCGTCTTTGTTCCAATCAGAAATCAACTTCTACAGAGGATATCTTCCTATTTATATATAACTGTTGAGATATCAGGCTGCTTTTGTTATGGGCTTCTTTCATATGGACCGAGATCTTATTGTTTGGCCCAATTGTTGTTTCAGACAGTTTTTTGTTCTGATAGTTATTTTGTGTCGTTTCGTTATTTCCTTTAGTCGTTTCAGTTTCTTTCATTAATTGTAAATGAACAATTTCTAGGTTTAGGGTATTTAAGGGTGATGATCTGCCAAGTGAAGGAACCAGATCAAATGATCCCCAATTGCCGCCTCTTCGTCTTTCTGGTTTTAGGGTTTTTACGAGAGTTCTTTGTCGATTGATTCCAATCTTAACATGGTATCAGAGCCTATGATCGTTTCATCTTACCTGTGATATATTCCTTTGGCTGTTCTTGGTCCATTTCTTCCGTCCCGACGTTTTGCTGTTCTTGCGATTCTTTCGCAATCTTGGTCCCGACGGTTCGTTTCTCTTTTGCGATTCCCTTAATCGCATCTTTGGCTGCTTTCCTGTGTTGCCAACCGTGTCATTGCCGGATCTTCTCCTTGGCGGTGACCTAGTTGACGAATCGGTTGTCTGTAACCGAAGCCCCGATTGACGGTTTGTATCACTCTTTTTGCGATTATTGAGATAAACATATATTACCTGTATATTTGGTGTTTGCTGTTTCATGGCTGAGAATAAGGTTGTCAAGGAGGCAGCTCGTCGTGCCACCGATGACAATGACGATGATGCTATGGCCATTGTAGGGTCACATCACCCCCTGTATTTGCATGCCAGTGACAACCCGGGTGTAAGTATGGTTTCTACTATTTTAACAGGGCCTGAAAATTATGCTATGTGGAGTCGTGCTATTAGATTTGCCCTGTTAGGTAGAAACAAATTAGGGTTTATAACTGGAACTTGCATTCGTGAGAAATATGATCCTGCTTTGCATCACTTATGGGATAGGTGTAATGATGTGGTAATAGGATGGATTACTAATTCTATTGCAAAGGATCTTGGTAGTGGATATATGTATACTGATAGTGCCTTATTGATTTGGAAAGATTTAAAAGAAAGATTTGATAAGGTAAGTGGCCCTAGGACCTATCAGTTACATATGGAAATATGCATGACCCACCAGGGTCTTGATTCTGTTTCTACGTTTTTTACAAAACTTAGGCTTCTCTGGGCAGAATACGATGCTGCTTGTGCTCTACCTCATATTGAGGGTGACGATTTCAAAAAACACATAGAGCATAAGGATAACCAAAGGTTATTCCAATTTTTGATGGGTTTAAATGAAACATATTCTGCTGTGAGAAGTCAATTGCTTTTGTGGAATCCTTTTCCTTCTGTGAATGTTGCTTATAATCTTGTGATGCAAGAAGAAAGTCAAAGAGGCATAACCTCTAGCATGAGTTCTTTTGATTCTGATGTTGCAAATATATCTGTTAATTCTGATAGACCGAAAGGAAATCAGAATTTGGAATGTACTTTTTGCAAAAAGAAAGGTCATACTATTGAAAGATGTTTTTCCCGAGGATGCGGCTTCTGTAAAAAGAAGGGTCATTCAAAGGAAAATTGTTTTAAACATAGGGACTTTCTGAAGGCAAAAGGGCAAAATCCCAAAGCTAATGTTGCCTCTTCTGAGACTGGTGACATTAGCTCTGTTTTTCATAAAAATGGTTCTAATGATGTTTCTTCGAGTTCTTCTGTGCAAGGATCTATCACCCTTACCTGAGATCAGTTTGAGAAGTTGTTGCATAGTATTGGACAGGTTGGCAGCACTGCATCAGCAGGTGCTACCCCTACCGAGGAATATCGCGTTAATACAGCAGGTATATCCCTTAATTCATTTGCCTCGCACAACAATGATTATTGGATTTTAGATACTGGAACAACAGATCACATGACCAACAGAGATGATTGGTTATGTGATCATAAGTTGGTTCCAGGAACTAAAGTTCAATTACCTAATGGGGGATATTCATGTGTGACTAGTGTTGGAAATTTAACATTTAGTAAGAACAAGAAACTGATGAATGTTCTCTATATACCTGAATTTAAGTACAATTTGTTATCAGTTTCTAAACTTACTGAAGAGTTAAACTGTAGTGTGGTTTTTTACCCCAAAGTTGCTGTCCTGCAGGACCTCTCAAATGGGAAGGTCTTGGGGACTGGTAAAGAATTTACGGGGCTGTATTTCTTTAAGAATGGCTGTGAGAACGTTGTTGTGGATGTTTGTTCTTTTGTTGTTGGCAATGTTATGTTGTGGCATAGACGTCTTGGGCATATTTCATTGAAAGCTTTGGAACGTATTGATTCTATCAATTTGCCTAAGAATAAAATGATTGATGTGGAAGAGTGCTCTATTTGTCCCAAAGCTAAGATTATTAGAAAGTCTTTTCCTCTTTCTAATTCAAGAGATGATGCTGCATTTGACCTTATCCATGTTGATGTGTGGGGGCCTTACCATACCCCCACATACGATAATAAAAGGTTTTTTCTGACATTGGTGGATGATTTCTCAAGAGTTACCTGGATCCACCTAATTCAGTTTAAATCTGATGTTGTTATCGTTCTGAAACACTTTATTGCCTTGATTGAAAATCAGTTTAAAAAAACTATTAAGCGTTTCAGAACAGATAATGGCAGGGAGTTCTTTAATGAACAACTGAAAGCCTTATTCAAAGAAAAGGGAATTGCTCATCAAAGCAGTTGCCCTTATACCCCCCCCCCCCCCCCAACAAAATGGGAGGGTTGAAAGAAAGCATAGACATATTTTGGAAGTAGCTAGGGCACTCAAGTTGCAAGCTTTTCTTCCAAATGATTTTTGGGGTGATTGTGTGCTTACTGCGTGTTATCTGATTAATTTGATGCCCTCTAAGTTGTTGGATGGAAAGTCACCTATTGAGGTTTTAGGAAAAAGAAAACCTGTGATTGATCACCTTAGGGTGTTTGGGTGTCTCTGTTATGCAAAAAATATGTTGGTGACTGATAAATTTGCCTCCAGAGCAATACCATCTGTTTTACTAGGTTATTCTGAGACTCAAAAGGGTTATAGACTCTATGATTTGGTTGAAAAAAAATATTTTGTTAGTCGTGATGTGCAATTTAATGAGAGTGTATTTCCCTTTGAGAATGGCAAGACAGATCAGTTACCCATATTTTTTTATTGTCCCGATGAGTTGGAATCCGATAATGTAAGCATCCCTTGTGATGCAAATACTGAGGACAGCACTGCAATCAGTGAAAATGATCCAAATGATGATGCTGATAATGGCACTGATGGAATCCTACTGAATGATGAGTCTCTGAATGACTCTGATGGTGACAATGACCCGAGTGTGAATGGAAATGATATGCCTGTTATAAGCAGATCTGGAAGGACTGTAAGGCCTCCAATTTGGATGAAGGATTATCAGGTTTCAAATGTCTACTGTACTCATTCTATTGATAAATTTGTATCGTATGACAATTTATCTCATGATTACCAAGTATATTTGAGTTCAGTTTCAAAGTTGACAGAACCTGACACCTTTTCTGAGGCCATAAAGGATAAGGCCTGGATTCAGGCCATGGAGGATGAAGTTGAGGCCTTACAGCAAAATGAAACCTGGGAGTTGGTTCCACTCCCAGCAGGTAAAAAATCAATTGGTTGTAAGTGGGTTTATAAGTTGAAGTACAAATCGGATGGATCTTTAAATAGATATAAGGCGAGGTTAGTGGCTAAAGGGTATAGTCAGAAACATGGAATTGATTATTTTGATACGTTTTCCCATGTTGCTAAAATGAACACTGTGAGAGTGATTTTGGCTTTGGCATCTATATATCAGTGGCCTCTTTTCCAAATGGATGTTTACAATGCCTTTTTGCAAGGAGATCTAGATGAAGAGGTTTATATGAATGTTCCTGAAGGTTTTGTTGATAAGGATAACTGTCAGCTTGTTTGCAGATTAAAAAAGTCTTTGTATGGTTTAAAACAAGCTAGTAGGCAATGGAACATTAAATTGACTGATTCTCTTGTTAATGTTGGATATGTGCAATCAAAATATGATTATTCCCTATTCACAAAGCATGATGGTGATCAGCTGGTTATTCTCCTTGTTTATGTTGATGATTTGCTTATCTGTGGGAATAGTGATGTTTTGATTTCTGAATTGAAGCATGTCTTGGAAACGAATTTTAAAATGAAGGATCTTGGTGAATTAAAGTATTTCCTTGGCATTGAGATAGCTAGATCTGGAAAGGGTTTAGTACTCTGTCAAAGGAAGTATGCCCTGGAATTGGTTTCTGATGTTGGATTATCTGGTGCTAGAACTGCTAAAACTCCTATGGAGCAAAATGTTAAATTTACTAGCATTGATTATGATAGACACCTTGATGTTAATGGTGAGGATGAACCCCTAGATGATGTTACTCTTTATAGAAGACTGATAGGGAAACTGTTGTATTTGACTATTACTCGACCAGATATCTCTTTTGCTGTGCATAATCTTAGCCAATATATGCAGAATCCAAAAAATTCACATATTGCGGCTGCCCTTAGGATTATCAGGTATATCAAACGGGAACCAGACAAAGGTATTCTTCTTTCATCTAATTCGGTTCCTAAACTTGTGGGTATTGTGATTCTGACTGGGCAAGTTGCATCGAATCTAGAAAATCTGTTACTGGTTTTTGCATAATGTTGGGAAATTCTTTAGTGAGCTAGAAAGTAAAGAAACAGACCATTGTTTCTAAATCATCTGCTGAGTCGGAGTATAGAAGTATGGGTGCTTGCTTGTCTGAGATAATCTGGCTTATAGGATTGATGAAAGAGTTAAATTTTAAGCATGATGATCATGTTGTTCTGTATTGTGACAATAAAGTTGCTATACAAATTGCTAATAATCCTGTTTTTCACGAACGGACTAAACACATAGAAATCGATTGTCATTATATTCGTGAAAAATTGCTTGAGAAAGTTGTGCAGCTTGAGCATATAAGGGCAGGTAATCAACTTGTTGATCTATTCACCAAGCCCCTTGGTTCCCAACAGCATTATTTTTTGTCTGACAAGCTTGGTATGAAGAACATCTTTAGCAGACAGGGGGAGTTTTCATCAGATTAATCAAATCCATCTTCAGCCTGAGGGGGAGTGTTGAGATATCAGGCTGCTTCTGTTATGGGCTTCTTTCATATGGACCGAGATCTTATTGTTTGGCCCAATTGTTGTTTCGGCCCGTTTTTTATTCTGATAGTTATTTTGTGTCGTTTCGTTATTTCCTTTAGTCGTTTCAGTTTCTTTCATTAATTGTAAATGAACAATTGCTAGGTTTAGGGTATTTAAGGGTGATGATCTGCCAAGTGAAGGAACCAGATCAAATGATCCCCAATTGCCGCCTCTTCGTCTTTCTGGTTCTAGGGTTTTTACGAGAGTTCTTTGTCGATTGATTCCAATCTTAACAATAACTTCTAGCTATAGCCATCTAACTAATTATCTTAATAGATTAACTAATCTTATTAGATATATATCTAGATATATATAATCTATACAAAAACTCTCCTCCTATAAATAGGAGAGTTTTGATATGAAAGAATGGGTGAGCACAACAAGGATATGTGGGTGTAGAGAAATGTAGTGGGTGAAGGGGAATAAGTCGTGGGACAACTGAGGGGATAAAACGTGGGAGTAGAAAACGAGAGGGGATAAGGCGTGAGAGAATAGAATTTGTAGATTTTGATAAATCTTGTAACAAATTCTATATAAGAGACTCTGGTGGACTTAGACAATTTGTCGAACCACTTTAAAATTGTTTTGGGTGTTTTTCGGATAGGTTAGAGTGGCATAACACTGCGACGATCCTTTGAAAAGAACTCGTTCTGAATTTTTGAGAGAGACGATCATAAGGAAAGAAAGATTATGGCAACGAAAGGAGTTACTGTTGACGGAAAGTGAGAATCGGCGGCGATGGTGAAAGGATAAGTGTGGGTAGAAGAAGTAACAACTATAAGAAGGAATTAACGCTGAAGTATCAGTATAGAAGAAACATTAAAAAAAAACTTTTATTCAGATGAAGAAACATAAACAATATAACTAGGGCTCTTCTTCTTCACTTATTGTCTGAGACTGCACTTGTTTGAGATCAACATAGTATTTGTTGATCCATTTCGTTACAATATTCAGTTCGGTTTTCCGTTGCTTCACCAACCACTCGGGATCATCTGCTAGGGAAGGAAGCAAGTCTAAACAATGTGAACCTGCATAAAAAAGTTCAATATAAAAGATTTGTCATATAATTGAAAAAATCAATATATGATCATCAAAAATATGTATACCATTGACTGTATACACAGCACGAAGAGTATGGGAAAGGTCCTCCAAAATCCTATAAGCAATTGTAGATAGAGATATACATTAGTAACATTATATATATTTAGTGCATGTGGTTCTACAAAATCTTATCTTGTTTTCAAATAAAGAACAAGACATTCAACTCGTGATGTTTCGTTGGTTTTACCCGCCGTTGCTGAAAGGATCTGCGAGTCCATTCGAGAATATAATGTTACTGCCGAACTCACGGAGAGCACTTTTCATATCCTGCATATAATATAGATACAAGTTGACTTAATATCGACTCAACAAGTCAACATAACTATTAGACATTGAATTTTTATTTTAAATAAAGGATATTCATATGATTCTAAAACAATCTTTACTAATCCCATGCATGCATGTTTCCATCCATTTTAACGCTTTAATAGACTGATATACATATATTTATTTATTTTGTTTTATGTGAAAATAGTGTGGTAATAAAATTTGAAAAATAATACAAATTTTATGAATTTTTTCATAAAATTGACAAAGTTGAGATATGATTATTAATCCTTAAAATAAAAGTTTGGCAGCAACGTAACGAACCCGGCCACCATAATACGTGGAAACCCAATATGGTCGAGGGGCAACATTATAATAACTCATGCAACTATCGACGTAGAGTTGCACTGGAGCAGGGTCTGGTTGGAACATAGTATTGTTGCCACGAGCCAACGAATACAGAAACTCTGTACATCTCTGATTACATAAACCAAAATATAAATTGTCATTCATTAACAACAACAAAAAATGATCTTTTTGGTGAGTTTGAGGCGATAAATTTGGTCGATCAGCACCTGCCAACCCCAACCCAGTAGTAATGGTTGATTTGCCCTTGTTTTGACTGATAAGCTGTTGATGTGACACGACGAATTTCCCTCTACGGCGACTACTCCGTTTACTATTTTGCTCAAAACACTACTGTTGCTACCCGAGTTATCAATGGCGCCACAGAGTTTACCCAACCAATTTTGCGGCATGTTATATTGAGCTGCGGAAGCGTAGAGTCCGACTAGGTTTTCCTTTAGTTCATCAGCACTATCCAAAGGCCTAAACAGAGGGGAAAAGCTAGCTATAGTTATCACCAAAACCCTAATAATAAAAACAAAATGTCTGAAATTTGTTTGACGTACTCGCAAGTTTGAAACATGTTGCTTAGCGTGATGAGGCCTTCAGGCTCCGAAGCGACTCGGTCTATTTCGACCCATGAGGTTTTTATTGTATCATAGCAATTTTGGCTAGTTTTCTGCACATAATCAACGATTGTTTTTTCTTTCATTGTTGAAAGTTAGAGATTTGTGAGCATATATTAGATCAATGAAGCACCTGAAAATCCTTGCTAACGATTTCAAAGTACCCGTAATGTGGTACGAAGTTGTTGAATAGGAGAACGGGAGCTGATGAAGCGAGTGCACCGTAGGCGATATGAGGGTATTTGAGCCTGAAATATGCAGCCAACACTGCACAGAAACACACAATCATACAATTAATTGACTACGAACAACCTAGGAAGAACATATGTATGAGCTTATCTTGCAAATGTCCAAGTATGATTAATAAATAAGATGACTTACTGCCTCCATATGATCCTCCCAATACTATGACGGGAGAATTCTGTGCGTGGAGTTTCTTCTTGATATGAAGGATGACCTCTGCATAGTCGGCTAAAGCCTGAGCAGAGTTGAAATACCCACTAATGTCATCATCTTCAATCGACTTAGATGGGTCGGACTCCCCGTAAAACCGATGCTGCAAGCATAACAAGATCAAGTAATTCAGTGTTTGAATATATCAAATAAGAAAAAGCCTCCATCAACTTCATATATATTTCACCTCTATGTATAATTCTAGAGCCTTCAATCGAGGAGAATTCTCGTTAAGAAACCCGACATACGTCCATGTTCCATCGATAGGGGATTCCGCGCCTAGAAATGCAAAGATAGGGGCACTCGAGTTTGGGCCACCCCAATATTTTGAATTTATAACGTACTTTTGATGGAAAGTTGCGTAGCTCTCGGGCCTATAGTTGAAGTGGTCAAGTGTTTGGTTGTAGAAGAAGACCTTGAAATCATCCTCGTTACTAGCAAGTTCGTTAGGTTGGGAACCAAGGAGACTGTCGTGGGGAAGGCTCAAGCTCGGAATGTAGGGAGATGAAGAGGCTGAGGAGATCAGAAGCAACAGGGTTACAAAATAATGGGACCAAAACATGATTTGAAGATTCATGGCTTACATTATGGAGGAGTGAGTACGTGAGCTTAGCTTATAAAACGAGATCTCTACTATGTTATTATCGATTAATATATATTGTATATGACCCTACATAGCATAATAATTTCCACCATATTTTGTTATGGACATTGAGATACAACCAACTTAAAAGACAGTGTTTACATTGACTACATATATATTTACAATATTGATAGAGATGGGTCCAAGTCAGAAGCCGGGAAGTATAACAAAACAAGTAATTCAATGTTTGGTAAGTGCAAATATGTACTAGAATAGATTCTCAATAAAACCGATGCTGAAAATTATATAAAACTAGGAATGAATAGGTTGATATACTCTTCTTAATTACTATATATATATGTATATGATATTGAACCCCTATGTATAACAATAGAGCATCGAACCGAGGAGCATTCTCGTAAAGAAAACCGATGACTGGTATATCAGAACTGATGGAATTCTCTTCACCAAGATAAACGAAGATGGATGACTGGAATTTGCTCCACCCTAGTGCTTGGAGTTGATAACGTATTGTTGCTTGAAAATGGTGTAAAGCTCAGGGCATGAGTGATCAAGGGTTTGGTTATAGAAGGAAGTTAAGAAATCATCGGGGTAGAACCGTGAGATTCTATTGTGTGGTGGGGAATCTTCCCGAGGAATAGTCAGACTTGGAATGAAGGTGTTGGCGGTGGCAGCAGTGGCGGCCAAGGCTAGGAAGAGAAGCTTGAGAATAGTTTGGGAGGAAGCCAGTGTTGAAGCTACGGAGGAAGTGGTTACCACAAGGATGGGGATGGATGGAGAAGTAATTTTTATATATAATGGAAAAGTTTATGAATTAATAATGGTTATTATGCACTAATAAGAAATGAAATTCATTTTTCTACCAAAAAAATAAAATTCAATGGAATGGAAACTTTTCTACCATTTATTTTTTACTTATATCTAACCGACTATACTGATTTACTTATTATGGAAATCACAATATATAATCCAATTGTGCTTATTAAATATATATTATATTTATGTTGATTGATTTCCTATTTAGAAGTGGTATTTATTGTAATATATTGAAGTCCTTATGAATTGTCAATAATAATAACCGCCACGATTCTTTATCTCCCTTCCTTACCTACCCGCTCTTATATTATATTTTCGTTAATACTAAGATTTCATCCGACAATTCATACGTGTGCATAATGTAAATTGGTCGTTTTTATTGTACTTAATAATACCCAATCTAAGAAAATGAGTTGAAATTCGATATGATAGAAAGGTGTTGCGTCTCTACCACTCTCAATGATGAATCGCTCGATGACGAAGCCACCCAAACAAGCAAAGAAAGCGAGAGACAAAGTTATTTCCACACATTTTAAAGGACCACAATACACTACACTTGCTTATGGATATGAATATGATTAATGCAAGTGATTGATTTGAGATCTCATATATATATATATGTATGTATGCATCATATATAAGACTTTGCTAAAGAAGAAAGCAATGTGGCATATCGCTATATATGTAGAGATGATGGATAGTAGACCATTCATTAGAATGCATTCCGACCACATCCATGGCTTCTTTTGTGTGTATATATGATGGCTACGGACCTTGCAAGGAAATTTCCAAGTCATGGTAAGACCCATTAAATGGCATGGTCGGCCCGACACAGAAGTAAAATTAAGGCAAAAGAAACATACATCATACTACATCATAATTGTAGGTGTTCGGAGAGAGTGGCAGGGATGAGGCTACATAAAATGTAATGTTTCAAGTGTAAGAAATTCGATTTACTAGTTTAATTCAGTCTGATGGAATCATTTGTTCCGTTCTGAGTCTAAAAAGTGAGAAATTTATAGTGAATTTGGGTAGTATATCTCCAACTTATAAAGGATCAAAATCATATTATTCTTTCTTGTATAGAACATAATTCAGGTGTTGATTGATGTAACATTAGGTGCATGAGAGAGCACTTGCCCCAATCCCTCATAATTTAACAATGTCGGTAGGGAAAAAATAATTAATATTTTCCCTAACCGAGCTGAACAATATATGAACTCTTGCAAGTTGAATTGAACGTAAAATTGAAACACATACGAAAATCCAAAAAAACTGACTGAACATATAGTAGTTTAGAGTGAGATTTTCACATTGCATTTTTTTGTGTGTTCTAAAATGATGAAGGATTTAGGGTGTTTGAACTTATATATCTGTTCAAAATCACTCCAAAATTTCAATGTGATCAGACTCCAAAATTTCAATGCTTGAACTTATATATGTGTGATTTTTCTCATTCACTTCATTTAGACTTAAATTTACTTATGACTTTTTTACAATTTCGACTCAAATTCACTAAATCCATCAAGTCATCCCAATTTCCAACCATAAGTACTTATGAAACTACAATAAAAGAGCTTTATTATGATCAATCAATCATCTTCTAGTTCTTATGTCCTCTACTTCAATCTGTATCATTCATGATGGATCCTGGCCTCACGGCCCCTATAGCAGAAACCCCCCAGGCTCAAAGGTAATGCCTGTAAACCTAGGCCCGTCTCTAAGGGCGAGCCACGAAGGGGCGCGCCACTAGAAGTGTACCTCATCCTTCCTGACAGGTTCAAGGCTCGAGGACCGGCAAAGAGGGATGGGGGATCTCCACGCCTGAAGTGGAGCTCCAGCACAAGAAACGAGTCCACTGAGCACAAGACACTAGGCAGCACGCTGTCCAATAGTGCCTCACTCAGACACGTCGGACACCACGTAGGACCACCGGGGTCAGACTTCAACTCAACTCAGGTTAAGGGTGAAGGCTATAAATACATTCACCTATCTCTACTTCAGACTAATATGCTATTCACACACACACATACATGTAGGAGTATGATAATATGTATTCTGTTATATATGCTGATGTCAACAATTAGTTAGTCTGGTAGTTAACATTCTTGCTATATATATAGTTGTTGTACATATCATTCTCAGATATATGAGATAACAACATTCTGTTATTTTCCCTTGTGAACTTCATTTCTCTTTTCTCTCTAAATGTGATATGGTATCAGAGCGTATTTTCTAGAGTTCTCTCTGAGAGTTTGTTACGAAGCTTGTTTCCTTATGGCCATGGTAGATCAAGTTTGTGTGGATGATAATCAGTATCTGCATCCAGCCGATACAACTGGTTCTTCGTTAATTTCGTTTCAATTGACTGGATCGGAGAATTATCAGGTATGGAGTTGCGCTGTCAAAGAAGGTTTGCTCGTCAAGAACAAATTATGCTTCATCGATGGATCTTGTCCTCGAGATTCTGTTCCGGTTCATCAATGTACCAAATGGGATCGGTGCAATGCCATAGTGAAGGTGTGGCTTCGGAACGCAGTCACGAAGGATTTGGTCAGCGGTTTAGTCTACAATCCTACAGCTCAATCTATTTGGGAAGATTTACGAGACATGTTTCATAAGGTCGATGGTACGAGAATATTTCAATTGCATCGAGAGATTTATCGAGTTACTCAAGGTACTCTTTCGATTACTGCTTATTTTGGGAAATTGAAGATGTTGTGGGATGAATTGGCTGTTATTGATGATCTTGTATTGCTGTGTGATGCTGATAATGCTTTACTGAATGCAAGTAAGGAGAAACAGAGGTTAATTCAGTTTCTGTTAGGATTGAATGAAACATATTCATCCGTTCGTTCTAATCTGTTAATGCGTCAACCTTTGCCGACTTTAAGTGTGGCTTATTCTGTGTTACTGCAAGAAGAGAGTCAGCGTGTTATTACTGGTTCAATTGCTGATGATATAGTTGATTCACATACGACTTTAATGTCGTCTGGAAACTCTGTTTCGCGGAATGGTTCTGTGAATACTGCGAATCGATTTAACAGAAATCGGATTGATAAGACGAATTGGATCTGTAGCTATTGTGGGAAGAAATGCCATAAAATTGATACATGTTGGCAAAAGTATGGAGTTCCGGATACGATGAAGAAACGGTGGGCAACGAATGCGGTCATTTCTGATGATAATGTTGCCGATACATATGATTGTTCATTTGATCCATTGCAGATTTCTACATAACAGAGCATGGTTGGCAACCAGACTCAATCATCTTCTGTGATGTCTCCTACTCAACCGATGCACTTCTCCCCTGAGCAGATGAGTCAGATTGTTCAATTCTTACAGAAAGGCAAAGCTCCGGAAGTTCGAGCTAATGCTGCAGGTATTTTCTCAGCTTTTTCCATGACTGATAATAACATGGATTGGATCGTTGATACTGGAGCTTCCGATCATATGACGTTTCAAAAAGATTGGCTTTTCGATTTGGTTCATAATACCACACATCCTCGAGCTGTTCATTTACCTGATGGTCATGTTGCCTCTGTCACTCACATTGGTTCTTACTTACTTGCTCCTGATTAAAGATTACAGAATGTATTGTTTGTGACCGATTTTAAGTATAATCTTTTATCAGTATCCAAACTGATTCAAGATTTGCACTGTGCTGTTTTTTTCATTCCTGGAATGGTGATTTTTCAGGCTCTCTCAAATGGGACGATATTGGGGATTGATCTTGAAGTCGGAGGCATGTATGTTCTGCAGAATAAACTCACAGTTGCAGCAAATATCAGCACAAATCAGACTTCCAAGGCTTCAGTAGCTGAGTTGTTTCGGTGGCATCGTCGTCTTGGTCACGTATCTTGTAGTCAGATGTTACGTATATCTTCATTACGAGAGAAATTGTTACATGATTCAGATGATGTTTCTTGTATTAAAGATTGATGTATATGCCCTATGGCAAAACAATCTCGTCTTCCATTCTCCGATAGTTCATCTCATGCTTTGAACCCCTTTGATCTTGTTCACATGGATTTGTGGGGGCCGTATAAAGTTCCAACCATTAATGGACATCGGTATTTCTTAACTGTAGTGGATGATTCTTCCCAGCATACTTGGATATTTCTCATGCGTTGTAAGACGGATACAATCTTGCATATGAAACGGTTTTTTAAGATGATTCACAATCAGTTTGGTGTTGTGGTGAAGGTTGTTCGAAGTGACAACGGAGGGGAGTTTATTAATCATTTGAGCAGAGATCTATTTTAAGATTTAGGTATTGTCCATCAAACAAGTTGTGCCTTTACTCCTCAGCAAAATGGGCGAGTAGAGCGTAAACACCGTCATATATTGGACGTTGCTCGTTCTATTCGGTTTCAAGCATCTATTCCTGTTAAGTTTTGGGGATATTGTGTGTTAGCAGCTGCTTATATCATCAATATGTTGCCTTCCACAGCTCTTCAAGGGAAGTCTCCGTATGCTGTCTTGCACAAAACCGAACCAAATTTGAGCCATCTTCGCACTATTGGTTGTCTATGCTTTGTTAAGCATTTACCAGTGCTCGGCAAGCTTGATCCTCGAGCATATCCTGCTGTGTTTTGGGGTTATTCATGTACTCAAAAGAGGTATATTGTCATGCAACTTCATGATTCAGTGTTTCGTGTTAGTCGTGAAGTCATCTTCAACGAGAAGATTTTCCCTTTCAGCATGACTAAGGCTGAGCTTTCTCAGTTATTTCCATCTGAATTGTTGTCTAACATGGATAAATTTTAGTCATATCTGCTTGATGCTAGAAATGGGGCTCCTACTGCGGATGTTTCACAATCTGCAGAACATGATATTACTGAGGCTGCAGAACTTGTTGTTGACAGAGGTGAAGTTGGAATTGATATTGATACTACAGATGCTGCGGATGGGCCTACAGATGTTACAACACTAGATATGGAAGCACCACATAATGAAGAAGTGCGTCGTTCCACCAGGTCTTCCAAGCCACCTATATGGATGCAAGACTTTGTTACTCCCACGATCAAGTCAAAGGCTCTGTTCTCCATTGGTAATTTTGTTCATTATGATCATCTGTCTCCAACGTTACGTAGTTACCTCAGTAAAACAGAGCAGCTTACTGAACCGATGAATTTTCGAGAAGCGGCTAAAGATCCTAATTGGGTTCGGGCTATGCAAACAGAGATTGCTGCTCTGCAGGAAAACAATACCTGGACACTTGTTGATCTGCCACCCAATAAACAAGTTGTGGGTTGTATATGGGTCTACAAATTCAAGTTTCATTCGGATGGCACTTTAGAGCGTTATAATGCACGGTTAGTCGCAAAGGGATACACCCAACAAGGAGGGACTGATTTTGAAGAAACATTTTCTCCCGTGGCAAAGATGACAACTGTTCGATTAATTCTTGCATTGGCAGCTGCTCATTCTTGGGATATTTGTCAAATGGATGTTAACAACGCTTTTTTACAAGGGGACTTAGTTGAAGAGGTTTTCATGGAGATTCCACACGGTTTTAGCGAAGAACACTCTGCTGCTCAACCAAGAAAAGTTTGTCATTTGCTCAAGTCTTTATACGGGTTAAAACAGGCGTCCCGTCAATGGAATCTGAAGCTTACTGAGGTGTTGTTGCGACATGGCTATTATCAAAGCAAATCAGACTATTCCTTGTTCATTAAGAAGGTGGGTGATCGAAGTGTTTTCCTGTTGATCTATGTGGATGATCTCCTGATTACTGGTTCTGATTCAGTGTTAATAGCTGAATTGAAAAGTGTTTTACAGAAGGCATTTCGGCTGAAAGACTTGGGAAGCTTAAGGTATTTTCTTGGATTGGAGGTTACTCGATCTTCAAAGGGCTTAGTCATTAATCAGCGCAAATATGCACTTGAACTGGTTTCTTCTGCGGGTCTTGGTGCTGCTAAACCTGCTTGTACGCCACTGGAATTAAATCATAACCTTACTACCCGAGAGTATGATCAAGCTTTTGGACTTAATCCCGATGATCCTAAGTGTGCCGATGCTGATGTTTTCAGGAGATTGGTTGGTCGACTTTTATACCTCACTATGACCCGCCCTGATATTGCATTTGCAGTTCAACAACTCAGTCAGTTCGTACACGATCCGAAGAAATCTCATTTTGAAGCTGCTATGAGAGTGATTCGCTATATCAAAGGAAATCTGAGGCAAGGTTTGTTCTTCCCAGCTTGCAATACAATGGAGATTGACATGTTCTGTGATTCGGACTGTGGAACTTGTGCTTTTACTAGTCGTTCATTAAGTGCATATTGTGTTCAATTTGGTGATGCTACCATTTCTTGGAAAGTTAAGAAACAAGCTACTGTATCTCGGTCGAGTGCTGAAGCCGAGTATCGGAGTATGGCTATGGCAGTATCAGAAGCTATTTGGTTGAAGAAATTGATGCATGAGATGGGGTATCATTCCAATGCTCCTGTTCGTTTATTTTGTGACAACAAAGTCGCTCTTCAGATTGCCAAGAACCCGATGTATCATGACCGCACCAAGCATATTGAGCTCGATTGCCATTTCATCCGAGAACGCATTCTGGACGGGACAGTCAATGTATTTTATGTTGCAACAAGAAACCAGATTGCCGATCTTTTGACAAAGTCCTTGAGCATACAGCAGCATGAAACTCTGTTACATCAGTATGGGATCAAGGATGTCTTTCGAGAATCAAGGAAGGAATCGCAAGAAGAACGAAGAAGAAATAGTTGAGGGGGAATGTAGGAGTATGATAATATGTATTTTGTTATATATGCTGATGTCAGCAGTTAGTTAGTCTGGTAGTTAACATTCTTGCTATATATATAGCTGTTGTACATATCATTCTCAGATATATGAGATAACAGCATTCTGTTATTTTCCGTTGTGAACTTCATTTCTCTTTTCTCTCTAAATGTTATAATACATACATTCATAACGAACTCCTAGCTAACTTAAGCTTTGGAGGGGAAACAAAGGGCCTAGCCCAGAATTTCCTTATTGCAGGACGTCGGAGTGCCGCGACAAGGTCGACGGGAACACTTCAGGAGATCAGAATCCAACATGTATCTAAATGTTTTACTGTATTGCTATTTACATCAAAATTTAATATTTGTTTACTTATTGCGCGTTAAATTGACATGTGTTAGGTTACAGTACTATTTTAATTTTTACACCTAATAAATGAACAAGAATAGTAGAAGAAGATGAACAGTGTTGAGGAATCGGACTCTGGTTTTCATCTTCTCATTTTTGTGGTTGATGGTTGTTCTGGGTTTTAACTTGAACTCCAAAACAACATTTTATGGTTATTAGTTGTTTAGATTTTGATTTGTGATTTGTGTTTTTTTTTTATAAAGAAGATTAATATGAGGATAAAATTGTCATTTTGACGAGACTCTAGTATTTAACGACAAATTAGTCAAAATAATTAACAATAGTGCATTAAAGCCAGCACTGAAATTTCCAGCGGTGATTTAATCATATTTAGCAAACATACAAATGCCTTAAATCACATGAAAACAATATATTGATGCAAATAATTACATGAAATAAACATATACGGCGTCCATCCAGATTATTAACCCTATACATAATTTAACTAGATCAAATAACCCGAAGATATAGTGTGTTTTTTTGCCTCGCCCGAAGATATAGTTTAGATCAATTTTTTACAGTCAATCCAATTACCTGTAGCTGCAGTAAAAATGATGGTCACACATAGAAACAGAGAAACCCTGTAAGGAATACGACTGTTCCAGAACCCGTCGAAACCATCTTTGTTGATGGGGGTTGCTCTATCAACTGTCTCAAAAACACTAGGTGCTCGATTAGTTGGAGGAAAAAGCTTGATTTTTGTGGATTATATATATAATAAACATTTCAAATTATTATGGCCCCAAAAAACCATTTGAAATTATTACACGTCCATATATAAAATGAAGGTATTGACTGGTCAAAGTAGCCATGTACATGTTGTATATATATGGCATTAATGTATTAGCTATGTATATATATAGTAGTTGATTTATTTATATACATTTTTAGAAATTAAAGGGGAAGTTGGTTGAAATTTAAAAGTTAAGAAAACAATTGCACGAAAATTTAGGCCTGCAATTGGCACAATAGAGATGGAGATCGGGTATTTATCTATGAAAAAAATTAAGGTTAATTACTTAATTGGTTACACATGTTTCACCATTGTACAGAATGGTTACACATGTTTCAAAATGTGATTAATTGGTTTTGCTATGTGACTAATTGGTTACACATGTTTTTCCCAATGCGATTAATTGATTATTCCGTTAGTAAACCGTTAATTTTAACGTTAATTAATTTTTTTAACATATTATTGAATTGTGAAATGACTATTATGCCCTTAGTTGTATTGAAGAACACAGAATCGTTTTGAAGAACCAGAATCGAATCAAATTCGATTCGATGTTCTTGAAGAACCCATAAATTGCGTTTCGGGGTTCCCAGAAACAGCATTTATGGGTTCTTGAGAACCCAAAAATTGCGTTTCTGTGTTCTTGAGAACCCATAAATTGCGTTTCTGGGTTCTTGATAACTCAGAAATTGTGTTTCTGGGTTCGTCAATTCAATTCGTTGATGAAGAACAACTTGGTTGATGAAGAACATAACTTGATTGATGAAAATGGCAATTACGTCATTTTACGTATCTAAATAGTGACTTAACTGTTATTTCTAACGGTGAACAGTAAAAAAATCAATTAGTCACATATCAAAACCAATTAATCACATTTTGAAACATGTGTAACCATTCTGCACAATGTTGAAACATGTGTAACCAATTAATATGTAATTAACCCAAAACATTATCTAAATACATCCGTTCATATATAATAAGATACTAAATCAGGAAATATGAATAAATATATTCTAGTTATTATATATACATTTTTTTACTTTCGTATTATGATAATATTTTCTAATTTTAACTCATGTGAAATAAATTTTCGAAATTGAGTTCTTTCAAAGAGGTTACGCACGCCCATAACGTAAGTCAGTGGATTAACAACTAGTTGGACCAAATTTGAGCTCTGTTTTCAATCCGTCGTTCTACTGTGTTCTGCATCAATCCACTGTTCTACTGTGTTCTGCATCAATCCACTGCGCGTTGAAACATCCCACGTGCATGCAAGGAAGCCACCCACATGCTTTGCATGCAAGAAGAAGGAGCAGCCCATGTCAATGCAAAGAGAACAACCCACGTTTTTCTCGACATGTTTTACACATGCAAGTGGAAAGGAGCAACGTCCAAATCCAATTCCGGTTGAAGGAAAACTATCGAGAGAGCTTCTTGAATTTATTATTTCATCGAAAGAACTCAACTTCTACCGAGGATATCTTTTTATTTATATATAACGCTATTGTCGTCTAACTAATTATCTTAATAGATTAACTAATCTTATAAGATATATATCTAGATATATATAATCTGTACATTCCCCATCATCCTTCTTCTTCTTTTGAGTCATGAAAAACATCTATAACATTGTAATGTTGAAGAAGTGCTTCATGCTGGTGTCCTCCAAGAGCTTTTGTAAGTAGATCAGCAGGTTGACCTTTGGAGGACACAAAGTGTGTGCTTACGGTTCCATCTTCAATTCGCTCACGTATAAAATGGCAATCTAATTCAATGTGTTTTGTTCGCTCATGGTACATTGGATTCTTTGCTATTTGAAGAGATACTTTATGTCACAATGTAGTTTGGCTAATTCGGTGGAAGGGTAACCGAGGTCTTTCATTAATTGTCAAACTCATATTATTGTTAGAGGATATAGAACTCTTAGAATAAAGCGGTTGGAATATAGTTGTTAGAAGATATAGCTGTTAGAAATATAGTTGTTAGACAAATATAGTTGTTAGGATTAGTGTATAAATAGACACCTCATATGAACCAAAAATATAGATTGACAATATACAACTCTCTATTCAATATCAATCTCAATCCAATCTCTAATCCAATACAATTCAACATGGTATCAGAGTAGTGTTCTTGATTCTGGAACTCAGAACAAGATCATCATCGTTCCATACCTCTCAACCAAATCAACCCCAAAACCCCAAGTAAAGTCTATATTCAACAATTTCCAAAATCATCCCAGATCAACCAAAGTCGAAACAACACCAATTGAAATTCGACCAACATACCAGAGGAGTTGATGCTGAAAGTTGATTCAACCTAATCGTATTTCCGAGTGGTGAAACGGCAGCCACAAGAAGGGAGGTTGAACCCTCTCCCGTAGTGTGGTATTGAAAATTGTACCCGTAATGGTTATGGTTATGGTATGTGGTTTAAAAATATGGTATGGTTATGATATGTGTCATACCCGTACCATACCCTACCATCGACAGCCCTATATGTACCAAAAATATAGATTGACAATATACAACTCTCTATTCAATCTCAATCAAATCTCTAATCCAATACAATCCAACAATTATCTCTCCAACCGCCATTGCCAAGCTTCGATATTCTACTTCTGCGCAGGAACGAAAACCCGTGTTTTAGTTTTTTACTTTCCATGAAATTACCGCATTTCCTATCTTGGCGCAAAATGCACTAATCGGTCGTCGAGTTAAAGGGCAAGATCCCCAGTCCGAGTCGCAATATACCGATAAATCCATCGAATTTTTCAATGGGAAGAGTAAGCCTTTTCCCGGACTACCTTTTATATACCTAATAAGATTAGTTAATCTATTAAGATAACTAGTTAGATGGCTATATCTAGAAGTTATATATAAATAGGAAGATATCCTCGGTAGAAGTTGAGTTATTTCGATGAAATAATAAATTCAATAAGCTCTCTTCATATGGTATCAGAGCACTACTTGTAGATAATGGGAGAAATTTCGTTCGGTTAAAGAAGCATTGTTGTTCTTCTTCCACAACTTTCTCCTTAGGCAAGTTTCCTTCTGCGTCTCTGTTCCAGTCGCTCATGTTGGCCGTGAAGTTCGCGTCTCTTCCGCATCGTTGTTCCAGTCCACAACCGTTCGCGTCTTTGTTCCAGTCAGAAATCAACTTCTATAGAGGATATCTTCCTATTTATATATAACTTCTAGCTATAGTGTTAAATTATCAAGCTTCAACCTAATATTTAGGACCTTTTTGATTGTATTTATTTCTTTAGGGTCTTTTAATTAGTTTAGGGGTTATTTCAGTTTTATGTAATTTTTTGTCCTTCCTTGTTATTTCCTTGTTGTAGTTTGCTATATAAGCAGACCTAACCTAATGAATTTTTTCATTCCGAAATTACATCTTCTGTGCCTCCTTTCATTTGCTGCGCCTCCTTGCTTGAGTCTGTCGATTCTTCTTCTTCCTTTAGAACAATCCATTTCTTCTCATGGTATCAGAGCAACCGTTGCTCTGAAGCGACTCTCTACGGTTCTGGAAATCTGTTTCGGCTTCTTGGTATAATGTTCTTGCTTCCTTAGATTTCTTTCAATCTGTTCCTTTAATCTTTTATGTTCTTCCGTTGCTTTATTTCCTTGATATATTATTATTTGGTTGTCTTTGTCATAATCTGTTCCTTTATTTTCTGTTCTTCCGTTGCTTAATTTCTTTGATATATTGTTATTCAGATGTTTGTTTCTTTCTTCGCATAGTGCTTATTCATATTCGATCTAGTTTTTATTACTGTTATAATGTTTCTTCTATAGAAATATGATGTATCTACTATATTTTTGTTCGGATATATCATAGATCTGTTAACTAAAGTGTTTTTTTATCAGATCCGTTTTATTTTTCTCTTGAATCTGATCTTTTATAACCGCATCTTTATATTTCCTTATAGATCTGTGTTTTTTTCGTTCATCTTATATCATAATATGCAGATCTAAATATGTTTGATAGATTCGGCTTGTGAATCTTTTTTTGATCTTTTGTTGCTTGAATCTGTTTTCTTATAACCGCATCTTTAGAGTTCCATACAGATCTGTGTTTTTCATAACATAATTTGTAAATCTAAATATGTTTGATAGATTCGGCTTGTGATTTTTTTTTAGATATGTATATCATGGATCTGTTGTAATCTGTCAACCACCTTTTTATATCTGTGTTTTCTTGTTCGTTTCTGTCATTCACCGCAGATCTGTATATTCTTGATAGAATCGTTTTATGAACCTATTTTTTGTTAAGGATCTGTTGTAATTGTTTCTGCATGTATAATCTCTGTTGTAATCAAGATTGACGTTCTTTTGGCATAATCTGTTGCTGCCTGTTAGTAATCTTGTTTGTGATTACTGTTTTTGCATACTGTTAATGCTTTGTCTCTTGATTCCTGATCTGTTTGCATCATTGTTATCATGGCATCTTCGTCTTCTTATACTGATACCAGAGCTGGAGCAACAGTTTTTCAAAATGTTGTGGCTCCAACTGCGCAGATGATTGATCTCAATCATCCGTTATTTTTACATCCCTCAGACACCCCTGGTTTATTCCTAATATCTGAAAAACTTACTGGACTTGAATCCTATTCTTTTTGGAGCCGTGCCATGTTCATATCGCTTAAGGCCAAAAATAAATTAGGATTCATTGATGGAACCTGTCTTAGGGATGATTTTGAACCTAGCATGCATCATATTTGGGATCGCTGTGATGCTCTTGTTTTCTCCTGGATTATGAATTCCGTGTCTCGAGAACTCATGTCTGGTATCGTTTACTCCACCAATGCCTTTAAAGTCTGGAAAGATTTGAGAGAACGTTTTAACAAGATAAATGGATCCATAATTTTTCAACTGCACCGTGATATTTCTTTAGTGCAACAAGGAACCGATACCATTTCTGAATATTTTTCGAGACTCATACTTATGTGGGATGAATTTGATGCTATTTGTGCCCTTCCTACCTGTGAATGTGAACAATTTCAGAAACATATTGAGCATGCTTCGAACCTTAAGCTTTTTCAGTTCTTGAATGGGTTGAATGAGTCTTACTCTGCTGTGAGGTCTAATCTGTTGATGAGGGAGAAGTTACCTAACCTGAACCAAGCTTATTCTGTTATTGTACAAGAGGAACATCAGAGAAGTATCACTGAAAACTCTATGGTTAATGTGGTTAACCAATATAGAACTCCTAGGAGAAACCTTATCTGTGATTATTGTAAAGCTAAGGGACATGATATTACCCGATGCTTTAAGAAGATAGGTTATCCCCCTGGTTGGAGGAGAAACAAGCAGGATTCAGGTAAAGCCCCTCAGGTCAACAATGCTCTTAGATTAGATCACACCTCATCTGCTTGTTCCACACCCGAGTCAGTCGACACTGGTTGCAGTACTCCTCTTGAGATGCCGCACACTGTACCTGCCTTGACCACTGAAAACATGGAGCAAATTGCTCAGATCCTTAGCAGGTATCAGGAGCAGCCTGAGTCATCCATGAGTAGAGTCAATGCAGCAGGTATCGTCAATTCAAATTCTTTATTTTGCAATGATTGGATATTGGATTCTGGGGCCACTGACCATATGACCTATAGGTCAGATTGGTTAACATCTTTAAAAAACAATGGTTCCAGTGTCCAATTACCTAATGGTTCCTGTTCTAGTGTTGCTAAATCTGGAAATTTTGATATTGGTAATTCAAAGAAATTATCAAATGTTTTATATGTGCCATATTTTAAACATAATCTCATCTCCATTGCTAAATTGACTAAGGATCTGTCATGCTCTGTTACATTTTTTCCTAAGTTCACCATTATGCAGGATCTTTACAGTGGACTGGTCTTGGGGATTGGTAAGGAAAATGGAGGGCTGTACTTTTTCAAACCTTTTAGACCGTCTACTTCTTTGCATACTCACAGTCACATTCATCCTAAGTCTGCATTATGGCATAGGAGACTAGGACACGCCTCAGTTCAAACTTTAAGCAGGATTGATTTTCTTAAAGACATTTCATGAAAAAAATGTAATAGACTGTCAGATTTGTCCTCTTGCTAAACAGGTAGGTTCCGGTTCCAAAATTAAACGGGTAGGTTCCGGTTCCAAAATTTAATACCCAGTTTTAAACTGGGTAGGTTCCAGGAACCCCTAAATTTACAGGGTACCCGGAACCGCTCACCCCTAAATGCAGGTACGATCAAGACTGAATACGTGAAGTCAGAGGAGCAATTGGCGGATATATTTACCAAAGCACTTGGGAAGACTCAACATAATTATTTGTCTGATAAATTAGGCATGATTGATATTTATTTTAGGTTGTTAGCTTGAGGGGGAGTGTTAAATTATCAAGCTTCAACCTAATATTTAGGACCTTTTTGATTGTATTTATTTCTTTAGGGTCTTTTAGTTAGTTTAGGGGTTATTTCGGTTTTATGTAATTTTCTGTCCTTGTTATTTCCTTGTAGTTTGCTATATAAGCAGACCTAACCTAATGAAATTTTTCATTCCGAAATTACATCTTTTGTGCCTCCTTTCATTTGTTGCGCCTCCTTGCTTGAGTCTGTCGATTCTTCTTCTTCCTTTAGAACAATCCATTTCTTCTCATATAGCCATCTAACTAAGTATCTTAATAGATTAACTAATCTTATTAGATATATATCTAGATATATATAATCTATACAAAAATTCCTCCTATAAATAGGAGAGTTTTGATGTGCAATAATGGGTGAGCACAACAAGGATGTGGGTGCAGAGAAATGTAGTGGGTGAAGGGGAATAAGTCGTGGGACAACTGAGGGGATAAAACGTGGGAGTAGAAAACGAGATGGGATAAGGCGTGAGAGAATAGAATTTGTAGATTTCGATAAATCTTGTAACAAATTCTATATAAGAGATTCCGATGGGCGTAGGCAATTTGCTGAACCACTTTAAAATTGTTTTGGGTGATTTTCGGATAAGTTAGAGTGGCATAACACTGCAACGATCCTTTGAAAAGAACTCGTTCTGAACTTCTGAGAGAGACGATCATAAGGAAAGAAAGATTATGGCAACGAAAGGAATTACTGTTGACGGAAAGTGAGAACCGGCGGCGATGGTGAAAGGATAAGTGTGGGCAGAAGAAGTAACAACTATAAGAAGGAATTAACGCTGAAGTATCAGTATAGAAGAAAAAAAAAAAAAAAAACTTTTATTCAGATGAAGAAACATAAACAATATAACTAGGGCTCTTCTTCTTCACTTATTGTCTGAGACTGCACTTGTTTGAGATCAACATAGTATTTGTTGATCCATTTCGTTACAATATTAAGTTCGGTTTTCCGTTGCTTCACCAACCACTCGGGATCATCTGCTAGGGAAGGAAGCAAGTCTAAACAATGTGAACCTGCATAAAAAAGTTCAATATAAAAGATTTGTCATATAATTGAAAAATATCAATATATGATCATCAAAAATATGTATACCATTGACTGTATACACAGCACGAAGAGTATGGGAAAGGTCCTCCAAAATCCTATAAGCAATTGTAGATAGAGATATACATTAGTAACATTATATATATTTAGTGCATGTGGTTCTACAAAATCTTATCTTGTTTTCAAATAAAGAACAAGACATTCAACTCGTGATGTTTCGTTGGTCTTACCCGCCGTTGCTGAAAGGATCTGCGAGTCCATTCGAGAATATAATGTTACTGCCGAACTCACGGAGAGCACTTTTCATATCCTGCATATAATATAGATACAAGTTGACTTAATATCGACTCAACAAGTCAACATTGAATTTTTATTTTAAATAAAGGATATTCATATGATTCTAAAACAATCTTTACTAATCGCATGCATGCATGTTTCCATCCATTTTAACGCTTTAATAGACTGATATATATATATTTTGTTTTATGTGAAAATAGTGTGGTAATAAAATTTGAAAATAAAAAAACAAATTTTATGTATTTTCATAAAATTGACAAAGTTGAGATATGATTATTAATCCTTAAAATAAAATTTTGGCAGCAACGTAACGAACCCGGCCACCATAATACGTGGAAACCCAATATGGTCGAGGGGCAACATTATAATAACTCATGCAACTATCGACGTAGAGTTGCACTGGAGCAGGGTCTGGTTGGAACATAGTATTGTTGCCACGAGCCAACGAATACAGAAACTCTGTACATCTCTGATTACATAAACCAAAATATAAATTGTCATTCATTAACAACAACAAAAAATGATCTTTTTGGTGAGTTTGAGGCGATAAATTTGGTCGATCATCACCTGCCAACCCCAACCCAGTAGTAATGGTTGATTTGCCCTTGTTTTGACTGATAAGCTGTTGATGTGACACGACGAATTTCCCTCTACGGCGACTACTCCGTTTACTATTTTGCTCAAAACACTACTGTTGCTACCCGAGTTATCAATGGCGCCGCAGAGTTTACCCAACCAATTTTGCGGCATGTTATATTGAGCTGCGGAAGCGTAGAGTCCGACTAGGTTTTCCTTTAGTTCATCAGCACTATCCAAAGGCCTAAACAGAGGGGAAAAGCTAGCTATAGTTATCACCAAAACCCTAATAATAAAAACAAAATGTCTGAAATTTGTTTGACGTACTCGCAAGTTTGAAACATGTTGCTTAGCGTGATGAGGCCTTCAGGCTCCGAAGCGACTCGGTCTATTTCGACCCATGAGGTTTTTATTGTATCATAGCAATTTTGGCTAGTTTTCTGCACATAATCAACGATTGTTTTTTCTTTCATTGTTGAAAGTTAGAGATTTGTGAGCATATATTAGATCAATGAAGCACCTGAAAATCCTTGCTAACGATTTCAAAGTACCCGTAATGTGGTACGAAGTTGTTGAATAGGAGAACGGGAGCTGATGAAGCGAGTGCACCGTAGGCGATATGAGGGTATTTGAGCCTGAAATATGCAGCCAACACTGCACAGAAACACACAATCATACAATTAATTGACTACGAACAACCTAGGAAGAACATATGTATGAGCTTATCTTGCAAATGTCCAAGTATGATTAATAAATAAGATGACTTACTGCCTCCATATGATCCTCCCAATACTATGACGGGAGAATTCTGTGCGTGGAGTTTCTTCTTGATATGAAGGATGACCTCTGCATAGTCGGCTAAAGCCTGAGCAGAGTTGAAATACCCACTAATGTCATCATCTTCAATCGACTTAGATGGGTCGGACTCCCCGTAAAACCGATGCTGCAAGCATAACAAGATCAAGTAATTCAGTGTTTGAATATATCAAATAAGAAAAAGCCTCCATCAACTTCATATATATTTCACCTCTATGTATAATTCTAGAGCCTTCAATCGAGGAGAATTCTCGTTAAGAAACCCGACATACGTCCATGTTCCATCGATAGGGGATTCCGCGCCTAGAAATGCAAAGATAGGGGCACTCGAGTTTGGGCCACCCCAATATTTTGAATTTATAACGTACTTTTGATGGAAAGTTGCGTAGCTCTCGGGCCTATAGTTGAAGTGGTCAAGTGTTTGGTTGTAGAAGAAGACCTTGAAATCATCCTCGTTACTAGCAAGTTCGTTAGGTTGGGAACCAAGGAGACTGTCGTGGGGAAGGCTCAAGCTCGGAATGTAGGGAGATGAAGAGGCTGAGGAGATCAGAAGCAACAGGGTTACAAAATAATGGGACCAAAACATGATTTGAAGATTCATGGCTTACATTATGGAGGAGTGAGTACGTGAGCTTAGCTTATAAAACGAGATCTCTACTATGTTATTATCGATTAATATATATTGTATATGACCCTACATAGCATAATAATTTCCACCATATTTTGTTATGGACATTGAGATACAACCAACTTAAAAGACAGTGTTTACATTGACTACATATATATTTACAATATTGATAGAGATGGGTCCAAGTCAGAAGCCGGGAAGTATAACAAAACAAGTAATTCAATGTTTGGTAAGTGCAAATATGTACTAGAATAGATTCTCAATAAAACCGATGCTGAAAATTATATAAAACTAGGAATGAATAGGTTGATATACTCTTCTTAATTACTATATATATATGTATATGATATTGAACCCCTATGTATAACAATAGAGCATCGAACCGAGGAGCATTCTCGTAAAGAAAACCGATGACTGGTATATCAGAACTGATGGAATTCTCTTCACCAAGATAAACGAAGATGGATGACTGGAATTTGCTCCACCCTAGTGCTTGGAGTTGATAACGTATTGTTGCTTGAAAATGGTGTAAAGCTCAGGGCATGAGTGATCAAGGGTTTGGTTATAGAAGGAAGTTAAGAAATCATCGGGGTAGAACCGTGAGATTCTATTGTGTGGTGGGGAATCTTCCCGAGGAATAGTCAGACTTGGAATGAAGGTGTTGGCGGTGGCAGCAGTGGCGGCCAAGGCTAGGAAGAGAAGCTTGAGAATAGTTTGGGAGGAAGCCAGTGTTGAAGCTACGGAGGAAGTGGTTACCACAAGGATGGGGATGGATGGAGAAGTAATTTTTATATATAATGGAAAAGTTTATGAATTAATAATGGTTATTATGCACTAATAAGAAATGAAATTCATTTTTCTACCAAAAAAATAAAATTCAATGGAATGGAAACTTTTCTACCATTTATTTTTTACTTATATCTAACCGACTATACTGATTTACTTATTATGGAAATCACAATATATAATCCAATTGTGCTTATTAAATATATATTATATTTATGTTGATTGATTTCCTATTTAGAAGTGGTATTTATTGTAATATATTGAAGTCCTTATGAATTGTCAATAATAATAACCGCCACGATTCTTTATCTCCCTTCCTTACCTACCCGCTCTTATATTATATTTTCGTTAATACTAAGATTTCATCCGACAATTCATACGTGTGCATAATGTAAATTGGTCGTTTTTATTGTACTTAATAATACCCAATCTAAGAAAATGAGTTGAAATTCGATATGATAGAAAGGTGTTGCGTCTCTACCACTCTCAATGATGAATCGCTCGATGACGAAGCCACCCAAACAAGCAAAGAAAGCGAGAGACAAAGTTATTTCCACACATTTTAAAGGACCACAATACACTACACTTGCTTATGGATATGAATATGATTAATGCAAGTGATTGATTTGAGATCTCATATATATATATATGTATGTATGCATCATATATAAGACTTTGCTAAAGAAGAAAGCAATGTGGCATATCGCTATATATGTAGAGATGATGGATAGTAGACCATTCATTAGAATGCATTCCGACCACATCCATGGCTTCTTTTGTGTGTATATATGATGGCTACGGACCTTGCAAGGAAATTTCCAAGTCATGGTAAGACCCATTAAATGGCATGGTCGGCCCGACACAGAAGTAAAATTAAGGCAAAAGAAACATACATCATACTACATCATAATTGTAGGTGTTCGGAGAGAGTGGCAGGGATGAGGCTACATAAAATGTAATGTTTCAAGTGTAAGAAATTCGATTTACTAGTTTAATTCAGTCTGATGGAATCATTTGTTCCGTTCTGAGTCTAAAAAGTGAGAAATTTATAGTGAATTTGGGTAGTATATCTCCAACTTATAAAGGATCAAAATCATATTATTCTTTCTTGTATAGAACATAATTCAGGTGTTGATTGATGTAACATTAGGTGCATGAGAGAGCACTTGCCCCAATCCCTCATAATTTAACAATGTCGGTAGGGAAAAAATAATTAATATTTTCCCTAACCGAGCTGAACAATATATGAACTCTTGCAAGTTGAATTGAACGTAAAATTGAAACACATACGAAAATCCAAAAAAACTGACTGAACATATAGTAGTTTAGAGTGAGATTTTCACATTGCATTTTTTTGTGTGTTCTAAAATGATGAAGGATTTAGGGTGTTTGAACTTATATATCTGTTCAAAATCACTCCAAAATTTCAATGTGATCAGACTCCAAAATTTCAATGCTTGAACTTATATATGTGTGATTTTTCTCATTCACTTCATTTAGACTTAAATTTACTTATGACTTTTTTACAATTTCGACTCAAATTCACTAAATCCATCAAGTCATCCCAATTTCCAACCATAAGTACTTATGAAACTACAATAAAAGAGCTTTATTATGATCAATCAATCATCTTCTAGTTCTTATGTCCTCTACTTCAATCTGTATCATTCATGATGGATCCTGGCCTCACGGCCCCTATAGCAGAAACCCCCCAGGCTCAAAGGTAATGCCTGTAAACCTAGGCCCGTCTCTAAGGGCGAGCCACGAAGGGGCGCGCCACTAGAAGTGTACCTCATCCTTCCTGACAGGTTCAAGGCTCGAGGACCGGCAAAGAGGGATGGGGGATCTCCACGCCTGAAGTGGAGCTCCAGCACAAGAAACGAGTCCACTGAGCACAAGACACTAGGCAGCACGCTGTCCAATAGTGCCTCACTCAGACACGTCGGACACCACGTAGGACCACCGGGGTCAGACTTCAACTCAACTCAGGTTAAGGGTGAAGGCTATAAATACATTCACCTATCTCTACTTCAGACTAATATGCTATTCACACACACACATACATGTAGGAGTATGATAATATGTATTCTGTTATATATGCTGATGTCAACAATTAGTTAGTCTGGTAGTTAACATTCTTGCTATATATATAGTTGTTGTACATATCATTCTCAGATATATGAGATAACAACATTCTGTTATTTTCCCTTGTGAACTTCATTTCTCTTTTCTCTCTAAATGTGATATGGTATCAGAGCGTATTTTCTAGAGTTCTCTCTGAGAGTTTGTTACGAAGCTTGTTTCCTTATGGCCATGGTAGATCAAGTTTGTGTGGATGATAATCAGTATCTGCATCCAGCCGATACAACTGGTTCTTCGTTAATTTCGTTTCAATTGACTGGATCGGAGAATTATCAGGTATGGAGTTGCGCTGTCAAAGAAGGTTTGCTCGTCAAGAACAAATTATGCTTCATCGATGGATCTTGTCCTCGAGATTCTGTTCCGGTTCATCAATGTACCAAATGGGATCGGTGCAATGCCATAGTGAAGGTGTGGCTTCGGAACGCAGTCACGAAGGATTTGGTCAGCGGTTTAGTCTACAATCCTACAGCTCAATCTATTTGGGAAGATTTACGAGACATGTTTCATAAGGTCGATGGTACGAGAATATTTCAATTGCATCGAGAGATTTATCGAGTTACTCAAGGTACTCTTTCGATTACTGCTTATTTTGGGAAATTGAAGATGTTGTGGGATGAATTGGCTGTTATTGATGATCTTGTATTGCTGTGTGATGCCGATAATGCTTTACTGAATGCAAGTAAGGAGAAACAGAGGTTAATTCAGTTTCTGTTAGGATTGAATGAAACATATTCATCCGTTCGTTCTAATCTGTTAATGCGTCAACCTTTGCCGACTTTAAGTGTGGCTTATTCTGTGTTACTGCAAGAAGAGAGTCAGCGTGTTATTACTGGTTCAATTGCTGATGATATAGTTGATTCACATACGACTTTAATGTCGTCTGGAAACTCTGTTTCGCGGAATGGTTCTGTGAATACTGCGAATCGATTTAACAGAAATCGGATTGATAAGACGAATTGGATCTGTAGCTATTGTGGGAAGAAATGCCATAAAATTGATACATGTTGGCAAAAGTATGGAGTTCCGGATACGATGAAGAAACGGTGGGCAACGAATGCGGTCATTTCTGATGATAATGTTGCCGATACATATGATTGTTCATTTGATCCATTGCAGATTTCTACATAACAGAGCATGGTTGGCAACCAGACTCAATCATCTTCTGTGATGTCTCCTACTCAACCGATGCACTTCTCCCCTGAGCAGATGAGTCAGATTGTTCAATTCTTACAGAAAGGCAAAGCTCCGGAAGTTCGAGCTAATGCTGCAGGTATTTTCTCAGCTTTTTCCATGACTGATAATAACATGGATTGGATCGTTGATACTGGAGCTTCCGATCATATGACGTTTCAAAAAGATTGGCTTTTCGATTTGGTTCATAATACCACACATCCTCGAGCTGTTCATTTACCTGATGGTCATGTTGCCTCTGTCACTCACATTGGTTCTTACTTACTTGCTCCTGATTAAAGATTACAGAATGTATTGTTTGTGACCGATTTTAAGTATAATCTTTTATCAGTATCCAAACTGATTCAAGATTTGCACTGTGCTGTTTTTTTCATTCCTGGAATGGTGATTTTTCAGGCTCTCTCAAATGGGACGATATTGGGGATTGATCTTGAAGTCGGAGGCATGTATGTTCTGCAGAATAAACTCACAGTTGCAGCAAATATCAGCACAAATCAGACTTCCAAGGCTTCAGTAGCTGAGTTGTTTCGGTGGCATCGTCGTCTTGGTCACGTATCTTGTAGTCAGATGTTACGTATATCTTCATTACGAGAGAAATTGTTACATGATTCAGATGATGTTTCTTGTATTAAAGATTGATGTATATGCCCTATGGCAAAACAATCTCGTCTTCCATTCTCCGATAGTTCATCTCATGCTTTGAACCCCTTTGATCTTGTTCACATGGATTTGTGGGGGCCGTATAAAGTTCCAACCATTAATGGACATCGGTATTTCTTAACTGTAGTGGATGATTCTTCCCAGCATACTTGGATATTTCTCATGCGTTGTAAGACGGATACAATCTTGCATATGAAACGGTTTTTTAAGATGATTCACAATCAGTTTGGTGTTGTGGTGAAGGTTGTTCGAAGTGACAACGGAGGGGAGTTTATTAATCATTTGAGCAGAGATCTATTTTAAGATTTAGGTATTGTCCATCAAACAAGTTGTGCCTTTACTCCTCAGCAAAATGGGCGAGTAGAGCGTAAACACCGTCATATATTGGACGTTGCTCGTTCTATTCGGTTTCAAGCATCTATTCCTGTTAAGTTTTGGGGATATTGTGTGTTAGCAGCTGCTTATATCATCAATATGTTGCCTTCCACAGCTCTTCAAGGGAAGTCTCCGTATGCTGTCTTGCACAAAACCGAACCAAATTTGAGCCATCTTCGCACTATTGGTTGTCTATGCTTTGTTAAGCATTTACCAGTGCTCGGCAAGCTTGATCCTCGAGCATATCCTGCTGTGTTTTGGGGTTATTCATGTACTCAAAAGAGGTATATTGTCATGCAACTTCATGATTCAGTGTTTCGTGTTAGTCGTGAAGTCATCTTCAACGAGAAGATTTTCCCTTTCAGCATGACTAAGGCTGAGCTTTCTCAGTTATTTCCATCTGAATTGTTGTCTAACATGGATAAATTTTAGTCATATCTGCTTGATGCTAGAAATGGGGCTCCTACTGCGGATGTTTCACAATCTGCAGAACATGATATTACTGAGGCTGCAGAACTTGTTGTTGACAGAGGTGAAGTTGGAATTGATATTGATACTACAGATGCTGCGGATGGGCCTACAGATGTTACAACACTAGATATGGAAGCACCACATAATGAAGAAGTGCGTCGTTCCACCAGGTCTTCTAAGCCACCTATATGGATGCAAGACTTTGTTACTCCCACGATCAAGTCAAAGGCTCTGTTCTCCATTGGTAATTTTGTTCATTATGATCATCTGTCTCCAACGTTACGTAGTTACCTCAGTAAAACAGAGCAGCTTACTGAACCGATGAATTTTCGAGAAGCGGCTAAAGATCCTAATTGGGTTCGGGCTATGCAAACAGAGATTGCTGCTCTGCAGGAAAACAATACCTGGACACTTGTTGATCTGCCACCCAATAAACAAGTTGTGGGTTGTATATGGGTCTACAAATTCAAGTTTCATTCGGATGGCACTTTAGAGCGTTATAATGCACGGTTAGTCGCAAAGGGATACACCCAACAAGGAGGGACTGATTTTGAAGAAACATTTTCTCCCGTGGCAAAGATGACAACTGTTCGATTAATTCTTGCATTGGCAGCTGCTCATTCTTGGGATATTTGTCAAATGGATGTTAACAACGCTTTTTTACAAGGGGACTTAGTTGAAGAGGTTTTCATGGAGATTCCACACGGTTTTAGCGAAGAACACTCTGCTGCTCAACCAAGAAAAGTTTGTCATTTGCTCAAGTCTTTATACGGGTTAAAACAGGCGTCCCGTCAATGGAATCTGAAGCTTACTGAGGTGTTGTTGCGACATGGCTATTATCAAAGCAAATCAGACTATTCCTTGTTCATTAAGAAGGTGGGTGATCGAAGTGTTTTCCTGTTGATCTATGTGGATGATCTCCTGATTACTGGTTCTGATTCAGTGTTAATAGCTGAATTGAAAAGTGTTTTACAGAAGGCATTTCGGCTGAAAGACTTGGGAAGCTTAAGGTATTTTCTTGGATTGGAGGTTACTCGATCTTCAAAGGGCTTAGTCATTAATCAGCGCAAATATGCACTTGAACTGGTTTCTTCTGCGGGTCTTGGTGCTGCTAAACCTGCTTGTACGCCACTGGAATTAAATCATAAGCTTACTACCCGAGAGTATGATCAAGCTTTTGGACTTAATCCCGATGATCCTAAGTGTGCCGATGCTGATGTTTTCAGGAGATTGGTTGGTCGACTTTTATACCTCACTATGACCCGCCCTGATATTGCATTTGCAGTTCAACAACTCAGTCAGTTCGTACACGATCCGAAGAAATCTCATTTTGAAGCTGCTATGAGAGTGATTCGCTATATCAAAGGAAATCTGAGGCAAGGTTTGTTCTTCCCAGCTTGCAATACAATGGAGATTGACATGTTCTGTGATTCGGACTGGGGAGCTTGTGCTTTTACTAGTCGTTCATTAAGTGCATATTGTGTTCAATTTGGTGATGCTACCATTTCTTGGAAAGTTAAGAAACAAGCTACTGTATCTCGGTCGAGTGCTGAAGCCGAGTATCGGAGTATGGCTATGGCAGTATCAGAAGCTATTTGGTTGAAGAAATTGATGCATGAGATGGGGTATCATTCCAATGCTCCTGTTCGTTTATTTTGTGACAACAAAGTCGCTCTTCAGATTGCCAAGAACCCGATGTATCATGACCGCACCAAGCATATTGAGCTCGATTGCCATTTCATCCGAGAACGCATTCTGGACGGGACAGTCAATGTATTTTATGTTGCAACAAGAAACCAGATTGCCGATCTTTTGACAAAGTCCTTGAGCATACAGCAGCATGAAACTCTGTTACATCAGTATGGGATCAAGGATGTCTTTCGAGAATCAAGGAAGGAATCGCAAGAAGAACGAAGAAGAAATAGTTGAGGGGGAATGTAGGAGTATGATAATATGTATTTTGTTATATATGCTGATGTCAGCAGTTAGTTAGTCTGGTAGTTAACATTCTTGCTATATATATAGCTGTTGTACATATCATTCTCAGATATATGAGATAACAGCATTCTGTTATTTTCCGTTGTGAACTTCATTTCTCTTTTCTCTCTAAATGTTATAATACATACATTCATAACGAACTCCTAGCTAACTTAAGCTTTGGAGGGGAAACAAAGGGCCTAGCCCAGAATTTCCTTATTGCAGGACGTCGGAGTGTCGCGACAAGGTCGACGGGAACACTTCAGGAGATCAGAATCCAACATGTATCTAAATGTTTTACTGTATTGCTATTTACATCAAAATTTAATATTTGTTTACTTATTGCGCGTTAAATTGACATGTGTTAGGTTACAGTACTATTTTAATTTTTACACCTAATAAATGAACAAGAATAGTAGAAGAAGATGAACAGTGTTGAGGAATCGGACTCTGGTTTTCATCTTCTCATTTTTGTGGTTGATGGTTGTTCTGGGTTTTAACTTGAACTCCAAAACAACATTTTATGGTTATTAGTTGTTTAGATTTTGATTTGTGATTTGTGTTTTTTTTTTATAAAGAAGATTAATATGAGGATAAAATTGTCATTTTGACGAGACTCTAGTATTTAACGACAAATTAGTCAAAATAATTAACAATAGTGCATTAAAGTCAGCACTGAAATTTCCAGCGGTGATTTAATCATATTTAGCAAACATACAAATGCCTTAAATCACATGAAAACAATATATTGATGCAAATAATTACATGAAATAAACATATACGGCGTCCATCCAGATTATTAACCCTATACATAATTTAACTAGATCAAATAACCCGAAGATATAGTGTTTTTTTTTGCCTCGCCCGAAGATATAGTTTAGATCAATTTTTTACAGTCAATCCAATTACCTGTAGCTGCAGTAAAAATGATGGTCACACATAGAAACAGAGAAACCCTGTAAGGAATACGACTGTTCCAGAACCCGTCGAAACCATCTTTGTTGATGGGGGTTGCTCTATCAACTGTCTCAAAAACACTAGGTGCTCGATTAGTTGGAGGAAAAAGCTTGATTTTTGTGGATTATATATATAATAAACATTTCAAATTATTATGGCCCCAAAAAACCATTTGAAATTATTACACGTCCATATATAAAATGAAGGTATTGACTGGTCAAAGTAGCCATGTACATGTTGTATATATATGGCATTAATGTATTAGCTATGTATATATATAGTAGTTGATTTATTTATATACATTTTTAGAAATTAAAGGGGAAGTTGGTTGAAATTTAAAAGTTAAGAAAACAATTGCACGAAAATTTAGGCCTGCAATTGGCACAATAGAGATGGAGATCGGGTATTTATCTATGAAAAAAATTAGGGTTAATTACTTAATTGGTTACACATGTTTCACCATTGTACAGAATGGTTACACATGTTTCAAAATGTGATTAATTGGTTTTGCTATGTGACTAATTGGTTACACATGTTTTTCCCAATGCGATTAATTGATTATTCCGTTAGTAAACCGTTAATTTTAACGTTAATTAATTTTTTTAACATATTATTGAATTGTGAAATGACTATTATGCCCTTAGTTGTATTGAAGAACACAGAATCGTTTTGAAGAACCAGAATCGAATCAAATTCGATTCGATGTTCTTGAAGAACCCATAAATTGCGTTTCGGGGTTCCCAGAAACAGCATTTATGGGTTCTTGAGAACCCAAAAATTGCGTTTCTGTGTTCTTGAGAACCCATAAATTGCGTTTCTGGGTTCTTGATAACTCAGAAATTGTGTTTCTGGGTTCGTCAATTCAATTCGTTGATGAAGAACAACTTGGTTGATGAAGAACATAACTTGATTGATGAAAATGGCAATTACGTCATTTTACGTATCTAAATAGTGACTTAACTGTTATTTCTAACGGTGAACAGTAAAAAAATCAATTAGTCACATATCAAAACCAATTAATCACATTTTGAAACATGTGTAACCATTCTGCACAATGTTGAAACATGTGTAACCAATTAATATGTAATTAACCCAAAACATTATCTAAATACATCCGTTCATATATAATAAGATACTAAATCAGGAAATATGAATAAATATATTCTAGTTATTATATATACATTTTTTTACTTTCGTATTATGATAATATTTTCTAATTTTAACTCATGTGAAATAAATTTTCGAAATTGAGTTCTTTCAAAGAGGTTACGCACGCCCATAACGTAAGTCAGTGGATTAACAACTAGTTGGACCAAATTTGAGCTCTGTTTTCAATCCGTCGTTCTACTGTGTTCTGCATCAATCCACTGTTCTACTGTGTTCTGCATCAATCCACTGCGCGTTGAAACATCCCACGTGCATGCAAGGAAGCCACCCACATGCTTTGCATGCAAGAAGAAGGAGCAGCCCATGTCAATGCAAAGAGAACAACCCACGTTTTTCTCGACATGTTTTACACATGCAAGTGGAAAGGAGCAACGTCCAAATCCAATTCCGGTTGAAGGAAAACTATCGAGAGAGCTTCTTGAATTTATTATTTCATCGAAAGAACTCAACTTCTACCGAGGATATCTTCCTATTTATATATAACGCTATTGTCGTCTAACTAATTATCTTAATAGATTAACTAATCTTATAAGATATATATCTAGATATATATAATCTGTACATTCCCCATCATCCTTCTTCTTCTTTTGAGTCATGAAAAACATCTATAACATTGTAATGTTGAAGAAGTGCTTCATGCTGGTGTCCTCCAAGAGCTTTTGTAAGTAGATCAGCAGGTTGACCTTTGGAGGACACAAAGTGTGTGCTTACGGTTCCATCTTCAATTCGCTCACGTATAAAATGGCAATCTAATTCAATGTGTTTTGTTCGCTCATGGTACATTGGATTCTTTGCTATTTGAAGAGATACTTTATGTCACAATGTAGTTTGGCTAATTCGGTGGAAGGGTAACCGAGGTCTTTCATTAATTGTCAAACTCATATTATTGTTAGAGGATATAGAACTCTTAGAATAAAGCGGTTGGAATATAGTTGTTAGAAGATATAGCTGTTAGAAATATAGTTGTTAGACAAATATAGTTGTTAGGATTAGTGTATAAATAGACACCTCATATGAACCAAAAATATAGATTGACAATATACAACTCTCTATTCAATATCAATCTCAATCCAATCTCTAATCCAATACAATTCAACATGGTATCAGAGTAGTGTTCTTGATTCTGGAACTCAGAACAAGATCATCATCGTTCCATACCTCTCAACCAAATCAACCCCAAAACCCCAAGTAAAGTCTATATTCAACAATTTCCAAAATCATCCCAGATCAACCAAAGTCGAAACAACACCAATTGAAATTCGACCAACATACCAGAGGAGTTGATGCTGAAAGTTGATTCAACCTAATCGTATTTCCGAGTGGTGAAACGGCAGCCACAAGAAGGGAGGTTGAACCCTCTCCCGTAGTGTGGTATTGAAAATTGTACCCGTAATGGTTATGGTTATGGTATGTGGTTTAAAAATATGGTATGGTTATGATATGTGTCATACCCGTACCATACCCTACCATCGACAGCCCTATATGTACCAAAAATATAGATTGACAATATACAACTCTCTATTCAATCTCAATCAAATCTCTAATCCAATACAATCCAACAATTATCTCTCCAACCGCCATTGCCAAGCTTCGATATTCTACTTCTGCGCAGGAACGAAAACCCGTGTTTTAGTTTTTTACTTTCCATGAAATTACCGCATTTCCTATCTTGGCGCAAAATGCACTAATCGGTCGTCGAGTTAAAGGGCAAGATCCCCAGTCCGAGTCGCAATATACCGATAAATCCATCGAATTTTTCAATGGGAAGAGTAAGCCTTTTCCCGGACTACCTTTTATATACCTAATAAGATTAGTTAATCTATTAAGATAACTAGTTAGATGGCTATATCTAGAAGTTATATATAAATAGGAAGATATCCTCGGTAGAAGTTGAGTTATTTCGATGAAATAATAAATTCAATAAGCTCTCTTCATATGGTATCAGAGCACTACTTGTAGATAATGGGAGAAATTTCGTTCGGTTAAAGAAGCATTGTTGTTCTTCTTCCACAACTTTCTCCTTAGGCAAGTTTCCTTCTGCGTCTCTGTTCCAGTCGCTCATGTTGGCCGTGAAGTTCGCGTCTCTTCCGCATCGTTGTTCCAGTCCACAACCGTTCGCGTCTTTGTTCCAGTCAGAAATCAACTTCTATAGAGGATATCTTCCTATTTATATATAACTTCTAGCTATAGTGTTAAATTATCAAGCTTCAACCTAATATTTAGGACCTTTTTGATTGTATTTATTTCTTTAGGGTCTTTTAATTAGTTTAGGGGTTATTTCAGTTTTATGTAATTTTTTGTCCTTCCTTGTTATTTCCTTGTTGTAGTTTGCTATATAAGCAGACCTAACCTAATGAATTTTTTCATTCCGAAATTACATCTTCTGTGCCTCCTTTCATTTGCTGCGCCTCCTTGCTTGAGTCTGTCGATTCTTCTTCTTCCTTTAGAACAATCCATTTCTTCTCATGGTATCAGAGCAACCGTTGCTCTGAAGCGACTCTCTACGGTTCTGGAAATCTGTTTCGGCTTCTTGGTATAATGTTCTTGCTTCCTTAGATTTCTTTCAATCTGTTCCTTTAATCTTTTATGTTCTTCCGTTGCTTTATTTCCTTGATATATTATTATTTGGTTGTCTTTGTCATAATCTGTTCCTTTATTTTCTGTTCTTCCGTTGCTTAATTTCTTTGATATATTGTTATTCAGATGTTTGTTTCTTTCTTCGCATAGTGCTTATTCATATTCGATCTAGTTTTTATTACTGTTATAATGTTTCTTCTATAGAAATATGATGTATCTACTATATTTTTGTTCGGATATATCATAGATCTGTTAACTAAAGTGTTTTTTTATCAGATCCGTTTTATTTTTCTCTTGAATCTGATCTTTTATAACCGCATCTTTATATTTCCTTATAGATCTGTGTTTTTTTCGTTCATCTTATATCATAATATGCAGATCTAAATATGTTTGATAGATTCGGCTTGTGAATCTTTTTTTGATCTTTTGTTGCTTGAATCTGTTTTCTTATAACCGCATCTTTAGAGTTCCATACAGATCTGTGTTTTTCATAACATAATTTGTAAATCTAAATATGTTTGATAGATTCGGCTTGTGATTTTTTTTTAGATATGTATATCATGGATCTGTTGTAATCTGTCAACCACCTTTTTATATCTGTGTTTTCTTGTTCGTTTCTGTCATTCACCGCAGATCTGTATATTCTTGATAGAATCGTTTTATGAACCTATTTTTTGTTAAGGATCTGTTGTAATTGTTTTTGCATGTATAATCTCTGTTGTAATCAAGATTGGCGTTCTTTTGGCATAATCTGTTGCTGCCTGTTAGTAATCTTGTTTGTGATTACTGTTTTTGCATACTGTTAATGCTTTGTCTCTTGATTCCTGATCTGTTTGCATCATTGTTATCATGGCATCTTCGTCTTCTTATACTGATACCAGAGCTGGAGCAACAGTTTTTCAAAATGTTGTGGCTCCAACTGCGCAGATGATTGATCTCAATCATCCGTTATTTTTACATCCCTCAGACACCCCTGGTTTATTCCTAATATCTGAAAAACTTACTGGACTTGAATCCTATTCTTTTTGGAGTCGTGCCATGTTCATATCGCTTAAGGCCAAAAATAAATTAGGATTCATTGATGGAACCTGTCTTAGGGATGATTTTGAACCTAGCATGCATCATATTTGGGATCGCTGTGATGCTCTTGTTTTCTCCTGGATTATGAATTCCGTGTCTCGAGAACTCATGTCTGGTATCGTTTACTCCACCAATGCCTTTAAAGTCTGGAAAGATTTGAGAGAACGTTTTAACAAGATAAATGGATCCATAATTTTTCAACTGCACCGTGATATTTCTTTAGTGCAACAAGGAACCGATACCATTTCTGAATATTTTTCGAGACTCATACTTATGTGGGATGAATTTGATGCTATTTGTGCCCTTCCTACCTATGAATGTGAACAATTTCAGAAACATATTGAGCATGCTTCGAACCTTAAGCTTTTTCAGTTCTTGAATGGGTTGAATGAGTCTTACTCTGCTGTGAGGTCTAATCTGTTGATGAGGGAGAAGTTACCTAACCTGAACCAAGCTTATTCTGTTATTGTACAAGAGGAACATCAGAGAAGTATCACTGAAAACTCTATGGTTAATGTGGTTAACCAATATAGAACTCCTAGGAGAAACCTTATCTGTGATTATTGTAAAGCTAAGGGACATGATATTACCCGATGCTTTAAGAAGATAGGTTATCCCCCTGGTTGGAGGAGAAACAAGCACGATTCAGGTAAAGCCCCTCAGGTCAACAATGCTCTTAGATTAGATCACACCTCATCTGCTTGTTCCACACCCGAGTCAGTCGACACTGGTTGCAGTACTCCTCTTGAGATGCCGCACACTGTACCTGCCTTGACCACTGAAAACATGGAGCAAATTGCTCAGATCCTTAGCAGGTATCAGGAGCAGCCTGAGTCATCCATGAGTAGAGTCAATGCAGCAGGTATCGTCAATTCAAATTCTTTATTTTGCAATGATTGGATATTGGATTCTGGGGCCACTGACCATATGACCTATAGGTCAGATTGGTTAACATCTTTAAAAAACAATGGTTCCAGTGTCCAATTACCTAATGGTTCCTGTTCTAGTGTTGCTAAATCTGGAAATTTTGATATTGGTAATTCAAAGAAATTATCAAATGTTTTATATGTGCCATATTTTAAACATAATCTCATCTCCATTGCTAAATTGACTAAGGATCTGTCATGCTCTGTTACATTTTTTCCTAAGTTCACCATTATGCAGGATCTTTACAGTGGACTGGTCTTGGGGATTGGTAAGGAAAATGGAGGGCTGTACTTTTTCAAACCTTTTAGACCGTCTACTTCTTTGCATACTCACAGTCACATTCATCCTAAGTCTGCATTATGGCATAGGAGACTAGGACACGCCTCAGTTCAAACTTTAAGCAGGATTGATTTTCTTAAAGACATTTCATGAAAAAAATGTAATAGACTGTCAGATTTGTCCTCTTGCTAAACAGGTAGGTTCCGGTTCCAAAATTAAACGGGTAGGTTCCGGTTCCAAAATTTAATACCCAGTTTTAAACTGGGTAGGTTCCAGGAACCCCTAAATTTACAGGGTACCCGGAACCGCTCACCCCTAAATGCAGGTACGATCAAGACTGAATACGTGAAGTCAGAGGAGCAATTGGCGGATATATTTACCAAAGCACTTGGGAAGACTCAACATAATTATTTGTCTGATAAATTAGGCATGATTGATATTTATTTTAGGTTGTTAGCTTGAGGGGGAGTGTTAAATTATCAAGCTTCAACCTAATATTTAGGACCTTTTTGATTGTATTTATTTCTTTAGGGTCTTTTAGTTAGTTTAGGGGTTATTTCGGTTTTATGTAATTTTCTGTCCTTGTTATTTCCTTGTAGTTTGCTATATAAGCAGACCTAACCTAATGAAATTTTTCATTCCGAAATTACATCTTCTGTGCCTCCTTTCATTTGTTGCGCCTCCTTGCTTGAGTCTGTCGATTCTTCTTCTTCCTTTAGAACAATCCATTTCTTCTCATATAGCCATCTAACTAAGTATCTTAATAGATTAACTAATCTTATTAGATATATATCTAGATATATATAATCTATACAAAAATTCCTCCTATAAATAGGAGAGTTTTGATGTGCAATAATGGGTGAGCACAACAAGGATGTGGGTGCAGAGAAATGTAGTGGGTGAAGGGGAACAAGTCGTGGGACAACTGAGGGGATAAAACGTGGGAGTAGAAAACGAGATGGGATAAGGCGTGAGAGAATAGAATTTGTAGATTTCGATAAATTTTGTAACAAATTCTATATAAGAGATTCCGATGGGCGTAGGCAATTTGCTGAACCACTTTAAAATTGTTTTGGGTGATTTTCGGATAAGTTAGAGTGGCATAACACTGCAACGATCCTTTGAAAAGAACTCGTTCTGAACTTCTGAGAGAGACGATCATAAGGAAAGAAAGATTATGGCAACGAAAGGAATTACTGTTGACGGAAAGTGAGAACCGGCGGCGATGGTGAAAGGATAAGTGTGGGCAGAAGAAGTAACAACTATAAGAAGGAATTAACGCTGAAGTATCAGTATAGAAGAAAAAAAAAAAAAAAAACTTTTATTCAGATGAAGAAACATAAACAATATAACTAGGGCTCTTCTTCTTCACTTATTGTCTGAGACTGCACTTGTTTGAGATCAACATAGTATTTGTTGATCCATTTCGTTACAATATTAAGTTCGGTTTTCCGTTGCTTCACCAACCACTCGGGATCATCTGCTAGGGAAGGAAGCAAGTCTAAACAATGTGAACCTGCATAAAAAAGTTCAATATAAAAGATTTGTCATATAATTGAAAAATATCAATATATGATCATCAAAAATATGTATACCATTGACTGTATACACAGCACGAAGAGTATGGGAAAGGTCCTCCAAAATCCTATAAGCAATTGTAGATAGAGATATACATTAGTAACATTATATATATTTAGTGCATGTGGTTCTACAAAATCTTATCTTGTTTTCAAATAAAGAACAAGACATTCAACTCGTGATGTTTCGTTGGTCTTACCCGCCGTTGCTGAAAGGATCTGCGAGTCCATTCGAGAATATAATGTTACTGCCGAACTCACGGAGAGCACTTTTCATATCCTGCATATAATATAGATACAAGTTGACTTAATATCGACTCAACAAGTCAACATTGAATTTTTATTTTAAATAAAGGATATTCATATGATTCTAAAACAATCTTTACTAATCGCATGCATGCATGTTTCCATCCATTTTAACGCTTTAATAGACTGATATATATATATTTTGTTTTATGTGAAAATAGTGTGGTAATAAAATTTGAAAATAAAAAAACAAATTTTATGTATTTTCATAAAATTGACAAAGTTGAGATATGATTATTAATCCTTAAAATAAAATTTTGGCAGCAACGTAACGAACCCGGCCACCATAATACGTGGAAACCCAATATGGTCGAGGGGCAACATTATAATAACTCATGCAACTATCGACGTAGAGTTGCACTGGAGCAGGGTCTGGTTGGAACATAGTATTGTTGCCACGAGCCAACGAATACAGAAACTCTGTACATCTCTGATTACATAAACCAAAATATAAATTGTCATTCATTAACAACAACAAAAAATGATCTTTTTGGTGAGTTTGAGGCGATAAATTTGGTCGATCATCACCTGCCAACCCCAACCCAGTAGTAATGGTTGATTTGCCCTTGTTTTGACTGATAAGCTGTTGATGTGACACGACGAATTTCCCTCTACGGCGACTACTCCGTTTACTATTTTGCTCAAAACACTACTGTTGCTACCCGAGTTATCAATGGCGCCGCAGAGTTTACCCAACCAATTTTGCGGCATGTTATATTGAGCTGCGGAAGCGTAGAGTCCGACTAGGTTTTCCTTTAGTTCATCAGCACTATCCAAAGGCCTAAACAGAGGGGAAAAGCTAGCTATAGTTATCACCAAAACCCTAATAATAAAAACAAAATGTCTGAAATTTGTTTGACGTACTCGCAAGTTTGAAACATGTTGCTTAGCGTGATGAGGCCTTCAGGCTCCGAAGCGACTCGGTCTATTTCGACCCATGAGGTTTTTATTGTATCATAGCAATTTTGGCTAGTTTTCTGCACATAATCAACGATTGTTTTTTCTTTCATTGTTGAAAGTTAGAGATTTGTGAGCATATATTAGATCAATGAAGCACCTGAAAATCCTTGCTAACGATTTCAAAGTACCCGTAATGTGGTACGAAGTTGTTGAATAGGAGAACGGGAGCTGATGAAGCGAGTGCACCGTAGGCGATATGAGGGTATTTGAGCCTGAAATATGCAGCCAACACTGCACAGAAACACACAATCATACAATTAATTGACTACGAACAACCTAGGAAGAACATATGTATGAGCTTATCTTGCAAATGTCCAAGTATGATTAATAAATAAGATGACTTACTGCCTCCATATGATCCTCCCAATACTATGACGGGAGAATTCTGTGCGTGGAGTTTCTTCTTGATATGAAGGATGACCTCTGCATAGTCGGCTAAAGCCTGAGCAGAGTTGAAATACCCACTAATGTCATCATCTTCAATCGACTTAGATGGGTCGGACTCCCCGTAAAACCGATGCTGCAAGCATAACAAGATCAAGTAATTCAGTGTTTGAATATATCAAATAAGAAAAAGCCTCCATCAACTTCATATATATTTCACCTCTATGTATAATTCTAGAGCCTTCAATCGAGGAGAATTCTCGTTAAGAAACCCGACATACGTCCATGTTCCATCGATAGGGGATTCCGCGCCTAGAAATGCAAAGATAGGGGCACTCGAGTTTGGGCCACCCCAATATTTTGAATTTATAACGTACTTTTGATGGAAAGTTGCGTAGCTCTCGGGCCTATAGTTGAAGTGGTCAAGTGTTTGGTTGTAGAAGAAGACCTTGAAATCATCCTCGTTACTAGCAAGTTCGTTAGGTTGGGAACCAAGGAGACTGTCGTGGGGAAGGCTCAAGCTCGGAATGTAGGGAGATGAAGAGGCTGAGGAGATCAGAAGCAACAGGGTTACAAAATAATGGGACCAAAACATGATTTGAAGATTCATGGCTTACATTATGGAGGAGTGAGTACGTGAGCTTAGCTTATAAAACGAGATCTCTACTATGTTATTATCGATTAATATATATTGTATATGACCCTACATAGCATAATAATTTCCACCATATTTTGTTATGGACATTGAGATACAACCAACTTAAAAGACAGTGTTTACATTGACTACATATATATTTACAATATTGATAGAGATGGGTCCAAGTTAGATGCCGGGAAGTATAACAAAATCAAGTAATTCAATGTTTGGTAAGTGCAAATATGTAAACTTTGGCATTTATATATGGAATATATGTATCATTTTAACCATGGTATTGACGATCATTGTTTTCCTTACATCACATAGGAGTCTTCATCGTTACATTATAATGATTGAATTTGACTATGTAACCAACTTACATTGTCCAAAAACAAAATGACAGGGTTTGGGATGCTACAAAGATCGCTTTGACCAGAATCATATTTTATTGTTTATAGTGTAAACCACCTCAATATTCACTTATATTGACACTGTGTGATTAAATGATCATTTATGTTTTATTGTGTAGTTAAACAGTCTTACGTTTTAGAAATGTGACATTTTGGTTAAAGTTGTCATATTAAGTTATTTATGTTTGACAAATGTAATTAAATTTTCATTAAAATGAAAATTTTACCTTTCCATTTTATCTTGTTCTTCATATTCTACATGTTCATGTCCGAAATATGAATTTTGAACTTAGATTTGCGCAAATCTAAGTTCGAATCGAAAATGGAATAGCTAATGTGGTAAAATTACCTCTCTCTCTATATATATATATATATTAGTTCATACTTCTCATACAAAGAAGGGTAAATTGCCTTAAGATTCACTTATATAGGAACCGAACAGTTAATATCTGTGGTGAATAATTATTTATATTTTAAAATGTGACTGAATAGTCATTATATAAATAAAAAAATCATTAAAATATTATTTCTTTTATCTTTTTCATTTTTATGTTTTTTTTCAAACTCTTCTTTCTCAATCAAACCCGAAATCTATTTTTAAACTCAGATTTGCAAATTGTTAGATTTTTTAGTGTAATTGGATTGATTAGTTGACCAATATGATTATAATATTTCATCAAACAAGTGAGAATGGTGCGAAGTGCACACTTGTTTGAGTTTAACATCATCGGTTGTTAGGGGCGAAGCCCCTGAGCAATGGGGGTATCAAGGGGTCAACGCCCCCTTAGTGGGGGTTCGGGGGCAGCACCCCTGGGCGGGGTCCAAGTTTGAATTTGAATAAAATTATTATTCTAAAAATTCATTTTAAATTTGAATTTTTGGAATTAATCACTAATATTTTGACCCCCAAAATTCCGGTTTTGGACACTAACTTTGGAGTCAAGTTTGATCTGAGAAGGTGAAAGGTAACTTTGTCACCAAGTTTTATCCGAAAAGGAGTGTTTGATCCGAAAAGGGGTAAGTCTTTCGCGCCAAGTTTCGTCCAAAAGGGGCGAGAGACATTATAAATTCCTCATTTTTCAGATTCGAAAACATACAACATACAAACATTCATATGCACTTCTTGTTCAAATTATAATTTCAATCTGAAAGTGTCGTTACGACTTAATATCAAACGAGAAATCCTCTCATTTTTTTCTACACAAGTCTAGGTTAAGTTCAAACCCAATATGCAAATGAACCAAAAATTCAAATATAGTTTCAATTCGAGAGAGAGTGAGTTTTGACTCCTTCAATTATAGAAATCCATTTTTGAATCTAAGGTGAACCTAATGAAGCCCATCGAGACAGATTCACATTTCAACCGTTACCCATTGATTAATTAGGGAAGAAGGCTGGAGTGCCGAGTGGGCCATTAAAAGTACACACTCCCTCTATTATGACAGCACAACCCCCAACTAGTTCTTCAGTCTGCAGACAGGCAGTATTTTTGCTCTTAGGTCAGTCCTGAATCCTCAGGTTATAATAATAATAATAATAATGTATTTTATTTTCGAAATCAAGAGATGAAATGAAAGACTAGGTTTTCTTGCAGGTTATTATTAGATATATTAGGTTAAATATAAATTATACGACATTAATATTATTGCAGCTGGTTACTGTTTGTTGGACGCGTATTTTAGCCTACCAATACAAGTAAATTCTTTCCCAACAACAATAAAACTTCTTTCGTACGTGACAGAGAGAGCAGATTCCCTCAGTCGTCAGCAACTGACAACCCCCCACCGACCACCGTACTGAAGTGGATGAGATCAGCACTGAAAGAAAAATAAGAGAACACGAAGGTGGGTGGAAGGGAAACCCTAAACTAGACCAGAAGAAAGGTAAATAAATTTCACCATTGTAAAACAAAAACATCATTCTTGACAAAACAATTCTTTATATAATATATATATATATATATATATATATGTCAGCAGATGATTTCCCAAGGGTATCCAATGATGCCTTTCTTGTATCTGGTTATATTACAGACAAAAGGATCGACAGTGTATGAATTCATGAAGGAGAGACCAGACATGATCATTACTCCAAATGATGGTGCCGATAGTTATTAATGTTGCGGGTGTCGTGCTACCTAAAGCAGAGCTATCGGATCAACTCAAAGATGAAGCCAAAAATTTAGTTTAGTGGAGTACGGATTAATCTAAAAGTAAACATGACCAATTTTATTTTATTTTTTCAAATAGAGTAAATGTAAGAATTTAAAGAGCTAAAATAAAAGTGAATATGTTTTTTAGGACTAAATTTATATAAAGTTAAAAGTTTAAGAGGGAAATATAACTTCGTCTTTGGATCTAACCCATCTTACCATTTAGATTACTTCGCAATAATAATAATAAGATCGGCAGCAACAAAATTCACTTACTAGGAAGGGAAAAGTCTGAAAATGGTACAACATGTTTAACGAAAATGGTTTTTCAACCCAAACGATTATTTTTGGTCCAACATGTTTGAAAATGATGGTAATTGGTATCTCCGTTACTTTTTTGTTAAAAATTTCCATTAAATATTTTTCATATTTACAAATTAACCAAATATTTTTCTAAATGTTACAATTAAACCTTACAAACTTACACTAATGTTTCAAACAAGTCCCGACTCAATTAGAGTCACACTGGAGGTCCCCTAGCCAAGGTCAGAACTCATACCATGTCTGGCCTCGGACCGAGACCATAGGACCCTCGGTTGGGACTCAATTGGAGCCTCAATCGGTTTGGACCGAACCTGGCTGAGTTCGGTTCAAACGATTGAGGCTCCAATTGAGCCCCAATCGGGGATCCTATGGTCTGGGTCTGAACCCAGACCAGATCGCCCAACTATGGGGATATGGTCTGGGTTCGGACTGAGACCATAGGACCCCCGAGTGGGGATCAATTGGAGCATCTATGGTGTGGTTCCGAACTCAGACCAAGTCTCCATGGTTGGGTGACCTGGTCTCGATTCGGACCCTGAATAGGGGACCCCGGTGTGGCTTGAATCGAGTCGGGACTTGTTTAAAATATTAGTCTAAGTTCATAGGGTTTAATTGTAATATTTGGTAAATTTTGCAGATATGAAAAATATTTAACGGAATTTTTTAACAAAAAAGTAACATATGAACCAATTACAATTATTTTCAAACGTATTGAACCATTAACCATCACAAAAAAAAACAAGTTGCACGAAAAAACATTTTCTGCAAATATGTTAGACCATTTTCAGACTTTTCCTTATTAGGAATGATTGCTATTACTTTTTCTTTTCCTAATAATAATGGAAACTTTTATTATTGTTTTTCGTTTAGGCCTCAAGATCGTGTGGGTTGTTTAATCATTTACACTCTAATACTACTATTAGGAATAAAATACATACATTAATCAATTTCTTTTTATATATAAATTTGAACTTATTAATAAAACTTTTCAATATATATTTTAACTAATAAACTAATCACTAACACCGAGTAATTAGTTAGTAAGTTTTGTCTAACAACCACCGAAAATTGTATGATGTATTGCATGGGATTCCATGAGAGCAGATTAGAGAAGTAAATTAGTTGGTGATCAGCTGACTAAAATGGCAGTGGGTCTTTGTTTTGTTTTTTCAACGACGCACACGTAACGTTGTCGTACTCATGTGGAGGCTGTGAAAAGGTTGTCGACTCTTACACACGTGGTGGTATGCATCTGTAGACTTACACAGACATCCATCTCCCTCCAATTATCAAATGAAGGACAGCTCGGCAATTAATCAGGGTCGCTACTTCTGATACTCTAACATCAATGGCTTCAAGCTTCCTATAAAAAAACACTCCAAAAGACAAACGAAGCACAAACTAACTGTACTCTCTCAAACTCTCTACAGTAGGGACAGTTGCAGAGGAAGAAGAAAACGCGACGAAAGAGACGCAAAACGTAGCCTTTTCATTGCTTCTTCAGCAGCAGTAGCGGCAGGTTTAGAAGATAAGATCAGAGAAACATATATCCATAGAAGCTCGTCATTAATCTTCATCTTTCTGATCTCCACAGCTTTTCCAGTCGAACCACCCTTATGTCAAGGGACAAAAGCGCAGAAATCAAAGAAGATACAGTACTACATGATTATGAAGGTGATCTAGCTCAAGAAAGTGGTGGTGGTGGTGTTAATGAGAAGAATCACTGTCATCTTGTACAAAAGATAACACCACCTCGTCCTGATGAAGGTTGCCGGACGCCAACGTCGGAGCTGCACAAGATTCCGGCCAACATAAGTTGCCCACGTACACCCAGGAAGCGTACGAGACTTACTTTGGAGAACAGGAAGCTTCGGTTCTTCGAGGACTCTGGTCGGGACGAGGTGGACTTGTTCTTCCGGACGAGCTTTGATGATCTCGCCAAGGCTCCTAAACGGAGATGTCTCAGTGTATGAAGACTAGACGTTTGATTATAAGATCGTGTTCTTCCGATCATCATCTTCTTTCGTATATTTTTCATAATAATAATAATATATAAAATGTATATCTATGTAATGTAGTATTTAGTTAGGATTAATTAGGAAGTGGGTTGTGTGATTTTCGTTTCCATTTGTTTTGAATTTAACCCTATGGTTGAACTTGAGGTTTGAAATTAAATGATTAAATTTAGATATATAATAAATATTCAACAAGAAACAAAAACTAATTATTATTATTATTATTATTAAACAATGACATGACTACTGTACGCTAGGGGTACGCTAGGGGTACGCTAGGGGTGATAAAAAAAGACTGTAGGACCGAATTCCCGACAAGACCGGTCCGAGACCGGCCCGAATAAGACCGAGACCGAACGGACGGTTTTTTTTCTTCAAGGTCGGTCTCGGTCTCAGACTTTTTTCCCGAAAGCCCGTTTAGGACCGACCCGGACCGAAGGTATGTGTATTTGAGATTTTCATAATATCACACCGAAAAAAAAAATGTGGATTTGGAGGTTTTCTATCTCTATAAAAGGTGCATCTTGATAAATTTACTAAAGAATATAGAGAGTTCATAGTATTTATTTGAGAGGTGAACTATTCCTACGACTTTTACTAAAGAATACCGTGAACTCATAGTTATTTTTTTTGTAGATTCGGTCCAGGACCGAGACCGGACCGAGTCAAGAAAGACCGGCTCGGGCAGGCTTTTTTAGCCTAGGTCGGTCTCGGTGTCGGTCCTCCATAAGACAAGACCGAAATTTCGATCTCGGTACTGCCTTCCAGACCGGACCGCCCATGATCAGCCTGCTGTACGCATATTCATCCAAAACTTACTGCAAGTGCAGTATCCTCCTTTTCTCTATGAAGTTTCCTTTGCTTTCACCTACAAAATCAAACAACCACGTCTGCTGTACTGTACACAAGTGTTTATACAGATATAAATAAATATATATAAAATCCGATTTATAACCTAAATTTAAATGTTGAAAGAAAAAAAACTTCGAAATTGATTTGAAGGTTATAATTTATCATTTGAATTTCTTATTTATCTTGATTTACATTTCTTTTCTCCTACTATTATTAGTGCATGGTATAGTTGTATGAAAAAAGGCTTACGTAGCGGTGTTAAATCTTAATTAAGTGATTAATTCATTCATTAGGGACAGAAAAAAGTCAACATTAGGTAGCGTACCGTTGACTCGCATTGTTTTCGTAATATCTTGTGTGAGGTGGTTGCGTGATTCTTGAGGTGCGTAAGTTCTGGACAGACATGGGTACGCAAGGAAACGTGGAAGGGACAATAAAATTGCCAAGTGATATATATATATATATCAAACGTATATACTCAAAATCTTAATAATTACTAAATTAACTCTCATATTTTTGTATTTATAAATTTAACGGTACTTGCTAACCATTGGGAGATTGAATTTTTTTTTAATCTGCAAACCTGGTTAGCGAGTCTATTCTTAACCGGGATATCTGCAAATTTGGTTTACGAGCATGATATTCGCCAAATCCTAACCGTGAGCATTGTACATGAAAAATGAATAAAAATATGAGTTGGATCCAAAATTTCGAATTCCCAATCGATAAAGATGGAATATTAGGATTGCAAAGAACGAGGCCACACGTTCTCAACAGATCATTCCATTTCCCGATGGAATACTTTAGTCGTCGGGTTGTTTAATGACCCATTCATGCAAATGAAATAATAATACTTAAGTAATAGACGAATTTTGAGTGTAAATAATTTATTTATTGCAATTTTTTTAATAAATCATTATAGAAGTACGTAATTTGTTATGAAAATTTACCGTTTAATAAATTGTAGGAAAATTCAAAGATCAGCTACATATGTTTAAATTTATGCAAAACTTAGTTGTTGTTGTTGTAAATAGAGATTTATTATAAAAAAAAAAAAATTAGTTCAAAGTTACAATTATAATCTTGGCAAAACCAATTAAATCCTTTATAAGGATAGGCAACACTCCTACAAGGGTACTATAAAATTTATGGGTGCTTTCTTAGTAAGAATATTTACGGTTTTATTTGCTTCTCGTGTGTTTAATCTTGAATCTCCTGAATTCCAACAGCAAACTCTTGCAATAAAAAATAAGTAGCATTAAAGATAATCGCAAAACTTAGTTAATAAAGTAAAATTTTCTCAAAGAAATTAATTATTAATTTGCATAAAAATTGATTAAATAATAAATAAAATGTAAATTATTATTATTATTGAACAGCAAATTAGACTGAATGATAAATTATAATTTTATATAAAGTTAACTAATAAATAAGTACTTAATTAATTTATATTAATAAACTACGTACTATTAATCCACAATGATCGGTTTCTATACAATATTACTTCTCGATCAAGAGCATATAGAATAAAATCTTCCTTAAATTAGTTTGCTGTCAAATTTAAAACTGATACACTTTTAAAAATCGCAACTCACTTTATTTACATGTTAACTTATCGACTCTCGTTCCTTTTTCTGCATGTATGAGGTATCCCCTTATAAATATATCTGGTAAATAGTTTAATGGGGTGCAACCACTCAATAATGACTTTTAACCACTCATTAGACAAACACAAACTCGGGGGTTGGATTGGATCATAACTACTATCAACTAATACAAAACACTACATATCTACTATGCATTGATGGAGACCAAAATCGTATAATAGAATAGGACTACCTTTTTACTACATTTTTAGGATAGACATGGACTTTTAAGGCTAATGGTTAGCCAATGTAAATAAATCTTAGTTAATTAATAGTCGAGTCGTAGCGTTATGGGTCTAATATGATCTTTTGAAAGGATAACATTCATTGTTTCTAAACTGGTTCAAACCCGAAAAATGTTGAGATTGCACGTATCACCTATTGAGTTTTTCATTTAATGAGAGGGAAGATGTACATATCCTTTTCGGAAGTTATATTAGGGTTGACAATGGATCTGGTAGGGTGAGGGTATGTCAAATACGATAACCATATTATATTTTTAAATTGTATACTATAACTATTACGGGTATAATTTTCAATATCATAATCATATCCATAAATGTGGTTATTAACCACGTTTTTAACCGTATACTCATATTTATTACCACATGTGAAATATAATGAAACGCCGAATGTTATCCTAATAAATATATAAAATTATGTCATAAGAAATAAAAATATTCAACACTAATATCATTCAACATTAGCACCATTCAAAAAGTCACACTAATACCTTTAATATTTACAGTATTCAATTACAGTTCGTCTTGGAATTATGAATTTGTAAAATCTAAAAGTAAAAATGTTACTTCTCTTCATAGTATTTACTAATATATTAATATTAAATTATTAATATATTTATAGGGTAAAATACAAGTTTCCCCCTAAAGTTTAGGCTGATTTTAAGTTTTCTCCTTTAAGTTTAAAATTTTAAATTTTAGTCCTAATGTTTGGACTCGATGATAAATCCCCCCCTTTCCGTCCAATTGTCGTTTAGCCCAGACGGAAACTCATCATGTGCTTGGCATGTGATTTTTTAAAAATTTGAAATGACAAAATTACCCTACATTACCAACACTTGTTCTTCCTCAGTTGCATTCCTAGAAGATTCATGAGCTCGACACGGCGGCACCGACCAGTCCCAAGAATGGGAAACCATGGCTCAAGCTTGGATCCGCGCCTTCACGGAAGCCAGGTTGTCAGCGCTATCGAGGTTGAAGGGTGGGTGGACGTGAACCGCGACTGCCTTCCCTCTAACTGCCCAAACAGCGACCTCAACGTCCTCCGTTAGCACCAGACAGATCGCGTATTCACCACCGCAGTAATCCGGTTTTACTTTGCAGAGATACTCTGCGCTATAGCTCACCTCCACGACAGAGGAATCGCCTACCGTGACCTGAAGCGGGAGAACATTCTGATCCAGAGCTCCAAACACGTGACACTCACGAACTTCGACCTGTCACACCGGTTCAGCCAGAAGAAAATCAGGACTCTTCTAAATCAAGAGTTGTTGGAATTGGAGTTCTCGAAGAAGAAACACAGGAAGAGTCTCACGCGTTTCATCACCTCCATCGGCGGCAACAAAAAGGGGTTGAACCCCAAGAAGGCCAAATCAGTGTGAGTTAGCCCGGTGAGCCGCCGCAGGAAGAGCTTTTCTGACGGTGAAAGATCCAACTCGTTCATTGGAACCAAGGAGTACCACGAAGAATACGCCGACGAGCCCCCGTTCTTGTTGAAGAGAGCGTCGGTCTTCGAAGCCTGGGTCGGAGTTGGTTGGTTAGTTCAGGCTGAAATCCAGAACGAATTACTCTGGCAAGCCGAATCGTCTTCTCTGGTTGGTTGGTTCGAAATATTTGATTCGAGGTCTGGTCTGGTTCGACTTCCTTGACTTCTTCTTCTTCAAACTTCCTTTTATTCGAGGGGGTTCCTTCTTCGAACTTATTCCGACCAAAGTTGTACTAGTCGGCATACGGGTTATTCTTTCGACGAAGTCCAGAGCCGGAGAGTTATCAGAGCTGGAGCTCTGGTTTGAGTGAGGACGATAGCAATTCTGTAACTTTCCAACTTGAAAACACATGTGACCTGCACATATGCCCGAATCCGTCTGAAAATAACAGACATATGACGGAAATGGAGAAAATTTTATATTGTCCAAACATTAGGACTAAAATTTAAAATTTTAAACATTAAGGGGGAATCTTGAATTCGGCCGAAACTCGTATTTTACCCTATATTTATATAATAACTATGGGTATTAGTAAAATACCATAATTATAACTATTACAGGTAGAAATTCATCACCATAACCGTAGTGTATCATAATGGTACGATTAATCATATAAAAAATAACAGTTATAACCATGATTTTTATTTTTCCATACACAATTGTCGGCACTAAGCTATATAGCCTAACATCAGTTAATAATAGGGAAAAGTATGAAAAATATGTAATATGTTTGGGTTAAACATATTACTTTTTTCATATTTTTCACTTAATAATAATCAAATACTGTAGTTCTGCCATGGTTGAAACGTGACCATGCACTCATGCAGTATGAGATTGGCAAAACTGTAGTTTGGACCATGTTTTCGAACAATCCACATTCTTGGGCTTTCTTGATACAAAGTTTCAATGTATTCAAGAACATCTGCTTCAGTTCTCTCTTCTTTTATCTAAGTAAATCCAGGACTTATCCAAATTCCGACAACATCTGCCTTCTCTCATTAGGATTTTTACCTTCTAATTTTTACCCACCACGTAGCCCATTACATCAACACACGTCCCTCCACGTTTCTCTTTACGTGTCAGATCATCCCCACACCGACCCCGTTCCACCACCACCACGATCTTTAAAGAACTTGCACTTTGAAACTACAACAAATATTACTGCCCCGACTCATCGTGTCTGTAACAGTAACAATGGCTCCGAAGCGAGGAGGAAGAAGGAGGGTAGTTGGAATGGTGCGCAAAACCAAGAAGGTCGTCAAGGAAATGGTGGAGATTTCTATGGTGGAGAGTGAAACGACAAACAATGACGACGATGGCACTCAGAGAGCTGTTGGGGAGTCTCAAGAAACTGTTGAGCTGGATAGCCTCAGTCCTCCGTATGGGATTCCACCTGAAGAACATATCAAGAGGACCATCATTGTGGAAGAGACCAAGTTTCCGGACAGTGAAGAAGCTCGCCAAGTTCCGGTGGATCAGGAACAAGATGACGATGATGTCGGAGGTAATATCTAATTTGTTTCGAAAGTAGCCCTAGTTTTCAAGAAAAATAGAAATTGAAGTAGAATTTTAGAAACGGAATTATCCGTTGGGAAAATACTCAATTATCGTTGGTAAATCTTTTCATCCTCTGCAAACAACACATCCAAATAATTAGTGTTTTGCCGGTTCTAGAACCGAAAAAGGCGACAAAGCCACCGGAGAGGGAAAAGGCTAGAAATTCACCTAAAGCAGATGATTCCCGACCAGCTGACACTACCGACGACGATGAAACTGAAGAACCAGAGAAGGAGAGTCCAGCGGTTCTTCCGGAGAAGAAGAACAAGAACAAGGTTAAAGAAGGTGCGAAGGAACGTGGATATGTCGGAGGAAAGAGGCCAAGGAGGCGGAGGAGGAAGGCTGAGGAGGGGAACGAGGAGTACAAGAGGTACGTGTTTAGGGTTCTGAAACAAGTGCACCCAGGGATGAAGGTATCGTCTCAGGCCATGGAAGTTCTTAATGCCTACATGAACGACATGTTCGGTCGGCTTGCTGACGAGGCGGCTAAGCTGTCGAGGTACACGAAGAAGATGACCCTGTCGTCGAGGGAGATTCAGGGGGCGGTGAGGTTAGTGCTGCCCCTTGAACTCGGGAAGCACGCTGTTGCAGAGGGAGCCAAGGCCGTCACTAATTACATGGATTATGATGGTAATTGTTAGTATGACATACGTGCTGCTTCAAATAGTAGGGTGTAGTTAGGTTTCTTTCAGTAGGGTTCGTCTTATCGGAGGGTGTAAGTGGCAATGGCCGCCTCTGTTTTAGCTCTGGTGGTATGGATTGGAAGAGGCTGCTCAGTCCATGTATGTAACTTGGCAATGATGTTTATGATTTTTGTATGTATATACCATGGCGGAATGCCTTTTCAATAATATATGAGCAGGCTATGCCGTCATGTAAGCCGCAGCCTCTACCATTCCGCAGCCCTTACCACCACCACCGGACACAAGAAACACCAGCCATAGACTAGGTTTCAGAGATCTATAATCTTAGTTTCATATCCTTCTACATCAGGCCCATTAGCAAACGATCCGGAGACATACACCTCCTCCGCCTACCACCACCGCAAGGAGGGCCACCCATGAAACCACATCCGCATCTGTCTAGTTGGCGGCCAACCGCAAAGGCCTCAACCCCGCCGTGAATTATTGAGAAGGATGAAATAACAGTTGGCGGTTAAATGCGTTCACAGATAGCCCAAATGTGCTTCCGGTGGGACAGCAAAGTACGAGATGCTATGTCTGTCTAGTACGAAGTATGCCTGAGCGAGTTCCGTGGGAGAAACCGCGAAGATGATTTCTGTCTATGAGCACGTGTTCCACGTTGAGCGCATCCTGTACTCGCACGTGTCGGGCCCCTCGACTGCTTACCTCTTGTTCCGTTGGAAGCCACGTGCCCAAACTCAAGTAGGAGAAGTCAACGGTTGAAACAAATTTAAAATTGTAAAGAAACTCAAGTGTCCAACTTTTTAGAATGTTTCAACGAAAAGGTGCGGACCTCGGCAAAATAGTAGCCATTCTCATTAATAATTTCAAACCATAAAAGAATATTCACAGCACCTTGGTCTGTACTGTAGTGTTTATTAACACAATATATATATATATATATATATGTATGTATATAAGGCGTACCACCCGACCCATGTGGAACAAATTAGGCATGTCAAGCAACAAAAACCATCATCATCTACACACCACTCATCTGTCGCACAACCTCAATCGAACCTTCTGAAAAACATATAAAAAAGAATGCTATATATTATAGGCAGTGAATGAAAATATAAAAGAGGGCTTTTTCGAGAAAATACCTAGAATGCATCTCAATAGCACGACGACACCGAACTGTTACTGCAACTGTTTGTGTTGGTTGATTCTGTGTTATTGAATAAAGTAGGCACGGACCACCTCAACAACGGGCGCACGACACATAGGGCACTTCCCTCGACTCTCAACCAACTGATTTGCACATTCAGAACACGCGCACATATGTCCACATCTAAAACAATAACATATTCATCATCATCGTCTTCTGTATATATATCCTCTGCCAAACTATTATTGAAGAAGAAGTATGGAGGGTTTCAGTCTTTTACCTGTACAGTAAAGAATCTATGTTGCTAAGGCCACATACACAGCAAACTCCTCTCCTCGCACGATCCCACTTTGCGTCATCTTCCAATACACTGGGTTCACAAGCACCTGCAGATCACAAGGAGATGATGCTCAGGTACTGTTTTCAGGTTCTCAGTCGCTTGTTACAGAGAAGGCTTCTTCGTTTGGCACAAAAATAGAGAAAGAAGCTTTGATCAGTCAAATTAATGTACAAGTTAACCTTGTGTAGTGGATGATCTATTATGCAAGGCAGCGGAGACTTCCTGCCTAATTGACCTCTGCAGCTCGAGCTGCATGTCCATGCATGCCTCCAACATCCTTTGCATGTTGTTCATCCTTTGCTGAAGCCGAGCCATGTCCACCCTCAAATCATTGATCATGTCCCACTCCTGAAAAGAGTACAAAAACATTTTTATCAAAGAAGACAGTAGCCAAATTACACCATGTTCTACAAATTTACCCAGTTGAGACATTACAAGACATCGGAAAACCAAATAACCATGCCACCATATATATACCATCATAATGAAATATTTAAGAATTATAAAGACGCACGATTCCAAGGCGCTGAGTTAAGTCGTGCTGTGGCCAATTGGGATGTGGCAGGTCATGTTCCCAATCTGAAAGTGTTGGCAGTGCAAGATGGGAACTCCCCATGGCATCTCCCTGAGCTTCATCTCTTCTATTGAAATGCCTCGTGTCTTGTTCAGCAGGTCCAGTGGTAGGAGATCTTCCATGGAGCTCCCAATGGTTAGGAGGTTGCCCTTGCCTCTGAGCATATGATTGTATCAGCTGATCAAGGCTTTGTCGGAATCCACTGCTGAGAAGATTAGAAACACTCCTCCTACAAAAATATTATAATTTTATTAAAAAATAAAGTCACTTGACAACCAAAAGAAGTGGCATGTCAAACAGTTTGTTGATTACTCCACCTGCTAAGTAGCTCCCGGAGTTCAATGTTGTGCTCAGTATCATCATCATCGGGTGTATAGAATGCGCTGAACATTCCATTAGAAACACTATTCTGATTAGGGGACTCTTCAGACAAGTTGTCCAAATCCTCTTGGATCTCCTCATTTCGAGTCTCATCCAAGACCTCAGGGACATGACCATGTTCTACACCATTATCATGATATTCATCTACGAAATTCCCAGACCAACTTCCATCTTCATTTGCTTCAACATGGTCAATGCTCATCTGTTCAATCGATTCCTCACGAATTTCATCATGGTGACTCTCAAATTCCTGTTCCCTTTGCAACTGCCCCTCAGCAGTACCATGCTCATTTGAATGTCCAGCATCACCGACAACGTCATCCATTTGCTCCGCCAAATTACTTGTGGAGTTGGAGTTTTCTTGTGGAACTGACTCAGAATAGTTAGAAATTGTTTCACTCACTTGATCATGGATACGTTCTGCAACATCAACCTGTGTGGTGGCATTTGACTCTTCTCTGCTGACTCTTTCTTGCCAGTACCCATGTGCAGTGTCTAGACTGAAACTCACTGATTGGAGATCATTCATTACGTCAACTTCTGTTGCTTGCTCTGGCCTCTCTCCATCATGAACATCAGATTCTAGCCGGGTCAAACTCCCAACACTGGATACACGACCATCTCTTCCATCTGATGTCTCGCCATTAACACATTCCTCATCTTTTTCAGCAGCATCGGTGAAAACAGAGGGTAAGGGTAAATTATTAGGGTGATTGTTCTCACTGTGATTACTTTCGATATCTCTGCTAGAAGAGGTTGGAGAAGCAATACTGCATGCTTGACTACTGTTATCCAATCTGGAGAGGAACTCATCCCTGTTAAAGCAACCCATTAATACATAAGCATTAGAGTGCCCCGCTCCCCTGCCTCCGCCCCCCAAAAAAGCAGTAACTTATATGCAGTAATATTATATCACAAAATTGTGCATAATTAACATAAACAAGTTTTAAGAACGTTTTTCTCTCTTTTCTTGGTGGACATGCTTAAAAATGTGTACCATTTACTGTGACAAGCATAATAACAAAATGTACCTCAGACCAGATACTGTTTGTCTTCGCCTCAGCAGCCCCAGTTCACTAGCTGCCACTGAATTGTTTCTGTCATTCGCCGGCTGCCCCTCATTCCGAAGGAATCTGCCTCGCAGTAGTGACTGGGAGACAAATAAGAGATTAGTTCAGATTAAAATAAAAGAACATGGCAATCCTGGGTAAGAGAAAAAAGTTCCATGTAACATTCAATACTCACAAACCTCAAATATTAATTTTGATATAAATAAGCTTACCGTAATAAATATTAGTTCGGGAAAATCCATGACTCGTTAATATATTGAGGAAACAATTAACTCTAGCCAATGCAATCTTTCAGCCAAAAGAAGAAGAAAAACACTCTAGCTACTTACCGAGCCATATATCACATCAATCCCCTCAAAAGCAATTTTGTACAATGTGAAAATGTAGTTTCCACCATAAATGTCTTTTTTTCCACCATAATTATCTAACATTGTTGATAGCAATATAACTTTTGTAGGTACTGTCAGATTATTAATTTCTGTTACATCTCTGAAATTATATGCTTACCCCCATTACTAAGGAGGGTTTATAACATATATTGAAATGCAAAATTCTTTTTGCAGACCTGAATACGGTTGCGATGAGCAAATTGTGAAACTGGCCGATGGTCCAACAAGCCTTGGATCTCTTGCTGTCTATCCCACTCCCCTTTCTTCAGCATATCGAGTAAAACCTGCCGACCACAAACCCTACGGAATCCCCTCCGAGTATTTTCAGCTTGAAGTTCATTCTGATTCATAATCAAGCCATCACGCACACGTTCAATTTGTGAACCATTTTGAGTAGTTTGTTGACTTTGTTCTTCTACACGGTCACCGCAGGGATCTCTTTGACTATTTGTCTGTACCCATTCCCTTATAATTCTAACTCTCTCCTGCTCATTCTCACCAAGTACAGACCTTGAACTGTTGTTGAGGTGAGAAATATTAGAGGAGCAAGCCCTTGAAGAACCGTTCATCCACTCACGGAAAATCTGCCTCACCCTCTCTCTTTCAATTTCACCAATATCTGCAGAATGGACAGAGTCAATGTCCTCATGATCAGCCGTTTCATCCTGTGATTCATTTTGAACCTCATTATCCGCAATTACATCTTCACTGCCATTACTAATTCTTTCAGAAAAATTGGCTCTTGGAGTGACTAAGGTTGATGCCTGATTATGCTGTTGAAGCAACTGACCACTGACTCTCTCATGATGACTCAGCCCGTGTTCATCCTCAAGCTCTCGCCACATCTGCAGAATAGAAGATGCCCTTGTGCTTGTCCTCCCCTGTTCTATGCGTCGCCGTGATGCTGAAGACTGAGGCTCCCTCAGGAAAGAAGAATCCAGCACTAAGACATTATGTAAACCAGCAATTGCCATATCTTTATAGGAAAAGTAGAGGGGGGGAAGAACGCTTCAATCCATCTGCTTAAAATGCTTAAAAAATTGCATTGACCAGGAAAAATTCTGAAGCAGATGAGACCTCCACGATAAGATCATGGCATCCTAGTGTGACTATTATAACTTATGCAGATGTCAATACTGAATTTATGGTTCGTGCAATCATAAAAAATCACTGTAGAACCGCAGCTGAGGAGACAAGAAGTTGCAGAGATCAAGGTTGTAGCGGATTCACTGGCTCCTGCATAAAATCAGAATGTTCAATAACCCTCCATTTTGCTGCAGAATAAAAGAAATCCGAAAGTGCTTATCCTACCACGATATAGCTCATCTATATATGAGTCAACATAGCATAAAAAATAAAACCTCTTGAAGATACAGAATCGTCTATCTACTCAGACCCACACCACTCACCGTAACCAAAATCTCGATCAAGTTCAATGAACCAGATAGCACACGAATCGCCATTTTTCGAAATCAAAGAACTAGAGAACCTTCTATATCTGTCACTGTTTGCAACTACCGTACTAACAATCTCATTGAGCACGCAATCTTTGATGACTCGGGCAAGTCAAGCTCCTCAATCCAAAACCATTGACATGGAAATCTACTGACTCCATTCTCAATTTTCACTTTACCACAACAGAAACGGCAACAGAACGCAACTTGACAACGATCCATCACATTCCGCGTTGTCAGGGAATCAAGAACTAGATCGGAGCATCTAGATGGTGGGGAATGCCATTGAACCTCGATTAAAAGAAGTTACAGAGAGGAATTAAGGAGAAAATCAATGAAATGCGAGGAGCTCACCTACCACACCTCGCTTTTCCTCTTATTTTGAAGCCAAGGGAACCCTAAGCCGTGAAGAAGAAAGAGAGAAGGAATTGTCAATGGTGTTGGCATAAACTTCAAGCTCTCTCCAGAATAGAGACAGAGAGAGAGAGAGAGAGAGAGCGGCGATGGAAATATTAAATGGGACACGTCATCAACCCAATACATCCTGCCGTAACACTAACGCCTATGGAACTTAAGCGAGATACGGTGAGATTCTGCCACGTGTTGTCAACGTCTGGTCCAGAATCTTGAACGTAACGGGGAGCGTTAGTCTTGAGTGTAGAGTGCTGGAGACGACGTCGTGTTGTCAGCTTGTGCTTGTGCGTCAGTGAAAGTCACGTGAGTTGCTCGTGGTGGGGATGACCTCAACCGTTGGATTCATAACGTGTGGTCCCACGTGTCATAACGGCAATTCAAAAGTCCATTCATTTTTCCAAGTTTTGGAATGTGAAATTATGTGCTCGTAGTCGTAAGTCATCCTCCAACCCTCTACCATTACATTTGGCATCACATAATTTATATATATATATATATATATAAATAAAGGGTCCAAAAAATCTAAAATCATAGATTCTTTCGAAATATTTTAAGAATTAAAATAAAATCATATATTAAAATCCTTCCACTCATATATTTTGAGAGTTTTGAGCAAAAAAAAAATATTTTGAGTAATGGATTAAGTTATAAGTATAAAAATGAGTTATTTTTATATATAATATATTATTTTACATTTGTCTTGAATATACTATATTTTATTCAATTAATTTTAGATGAAATTGTTAACTTTTAATTAAAGGACTTTGTTAATTTTAATAATTGTCAAAAAAATTACGCAACACAAAATTGAACCACGTTGTAAAGGAAATAATATGATATTTAAAATATAAAAAAATACAGAAATTAGGTAAAGGAATATGATTTTTGTATATAATATTTTATGATTTTTATCTTTGGAAAAAAATGTTTTTTTAATATGAAATAAAATATTGTTAATAATATTCTATATGTTAATTTTCCTTATATAATAATATAACATTAAAAATTGAAATAAATTAAAAGAAAACACTTTATTTTGTCATTAAATTAATAATTTTGGGACATGTCAAAAATTAATCTAGAGACCTCTTGTTCAAAAGATATATAGTTACGAATTCCACTTTTTTACCATTTTCTGTTATAAGTTAAGGTAGTTTATGAAGTTAAATTAGGTGAATATGTTTTTAAAAGGTTATTAAATAAATGAAGTGAACTGAATCCCACACCATGTATTAATTCCCTAGGTAGTGATTTTGATGACTTTTTACCTACTCCTCTCAACAACATTTCACCATCAATTAAAACGTATGCTTTGGGGGCATATTAATTTCATTGATTATCATTATACCCACCAATAGCATACGAATTCAATGCTCCATATTTAATCAAGTAGATGACCTTTTCTTTTCTTGTAATTCTTTAAATAGCCCACTACTTTACTACATTGTTTATTTGATACCCTTTCTTAAATATAAAAACTTACCGACTACCGAGTCGTGTAGGATATGATGTCAATGTCATCTCACTCACGCCAAGAAAGGGAGGTATATGGAGTCTAGACACTCCTTGAACTTTTGGAATAGGTTAAAAAGATCCTTATAAAATCCTTATTTGTCTATCACATTCATAATGGTTTTGAGTAGTGGTGAAAAATCTTGATGGTCTGAAAATACGGTGAAAACCATATCAAACCGGACAATAACAATTCAAAAATATAATCTTTGGTTTATGGTTGGTTTTATAGACTGTTTAGTCTACGAGTCTAAAAGACCGTAGCATTCGATCCGACCATTAACACACATATAATTTTAGATATTATATCAATTAGTATTAATTAATCAGTGAATACAAACTAATATTAATTAAGTTATTTAATATTTTATTTTAGTTTTTTAATCAGTTTAGTAGGAAATTATGTAAACCTTGTGAATTTGAGTTATTTTTTTATTTTTTTTTTATTTTAGATTTTTTATGATTTTTTTAGTATTTTAAAAAGATAATATACATTTTAAAATTATGGATCAATCATGTGTTGTCACGTCATTTTCCGTCCATATTTAAAGAAAAATTTAACTGAGATAGCTATTTACTATATATGTCATAGTTGAGGTAGCCATTTTTGAAAATTCAAAATTCGGATAGCTATTTGCAAAATATTCAAAATTCGGGTAGTTATTTAGTATTTAACTCAATAAAAAAATATATAAAGTTGTTTATATTTATAGGGTAATATGTACATTTAACATTTTTTTTTGGCCAATACCACTTTTTAGTTAAGAACGGATATTTCAGAATTTTTTTTTTTGGCCAAATGATATTTCAGAATTCAGACTGAACGGATTCATCATTCATAGCCATCTTTAACTATAAATAATATATGATCGACCAAAAAAAAAGGTTCCAGTCAAGGCTCTGATTAAAATCCTCTCTAGTGTTTTTCTCCTTCTCTTTCTCGATCAGCCCTTCGTGAGGTGGTACCCCGAGATGGAGTCTCGGTGGAAGCCTCCGTCCAACTCTTATCTGCAGCCTCCTCAAGGGGGTGAGGTTGATCCGATGGAAACTGAAATAGAGCCTGAAAGAGAGATGTTTCAGCATCAAGTTTCCTACAAATCAAAACTGACGGGAGTGATTCCGGGAGCCTATGAGAAAGCGTTTTACATCGAACAATACCTGTTGACTGATGTCGAAGAGGATTCTGACGAACACTTGGAAGTGAACTGCATCAAGATCTTCTTCTCTAGGGAAGAAAAGATGGCGATGAGAAGGAATCATGTGCATGATATCATAATCAAGTTGTTCGGGAAGTCGGTGGACTATCGATTTCTTGTTAGAAAACTTACCAATATGTGGAAAACATCGGATCAATTCGAAATGATGGACCTGGGGCACGGTTTCTTCAAGGTGGCTTTCAAGAACAAACATGATTTGGACAGAGTTCTGAAGGAAGGGCCCTGGTTTGTTAACACCAGTTTCCTTACGATAAGACTGTGGGAACCGAAATTTCAACCTGCGAAGGCATCCTTCTCGGCGGCAGCTATCTGGATCCGTATTCCGATGCTTCCATCGGAATATTATGAGGTGAAGTCCCTGGAAAAAATTGGTAATAGTCTGGGGACTCTGCTCAAAATCGACATAGCCACGGTTAATGGAGAAAGGGGTAGATTCGCTAGGCTTTGTATCCAAATGAATCTTATGAAACCGTTGCCCCTATTCATGAAAATCGACAATCTACATCTAGACTTGGTGTATGAGGGATTAACATCGTTATGTTTCGACTGTGGGATGATTGGTCATAAAAGGCAAAACTGTGATGAAAGGAAAGAGAGTGCTTACCCAGGGTCGGCGATGGAGGATCAGAGGTGCGGTGAAGCCAGGCGGTTGGAGGAGGTTGGAGCAAAGAACCGACCTGACTCGAGGAGGCAGTCAACCATCACTGAAGAGGAAGGCTTAGCTCAGGGGGAGGAAGCAAACCGAGGCTACGGGCCTTGGATGCTGGTGCAACCACGGAGGAAGGCGCTGGGCAAGGCCACGAAACCTCCGTCCAGCAGGGACAAGGGTATCGATTCCGGTGAGCCGATCAGACAAGGGATTGGGCAAGGAGGAATGGGTAAGCCGACAGTGGAGCAGGGGATGGGAGAGAGCTCTGGTAACGGGAGGATTTCGTGGAGAACTGGAGTGGCAGACAAGAGTGCTAAGCTGCCTAACTTATGTGGAGAAGCAGCGGGCCGTATGGCTGAGGGTGAGAGGACAACTGGGCTGCTAGAGGCCCAGAAAGCGGGTAAGGATGGTGGGCCGGGTCTGTCAATAGATCAAGCCAAAATAAGTGGGTCGGTCCAGGAAACGGGTCAGTTCCCGTACCTGCAATTGATTGGCAATAGGAAAGCCAAAGCGGAGAAGGGGGCACTAAGACAGGAAGAGGTCACGGGGCCGGGGTCGGGAGACAAGAGAAAGGAACTGATGGGGCACCATCCTATGGGGAGAAAGGTGGAGTTATTGCAACGGGTTAGTACCAATCAAGCTCGGTGGGAACGAGCAAAGCTGCTTCCGGAAGAAAAGCAAGGAGGAGAAGCAAAGGGCAATCAGCATTCTCGTGTGCAACAGCAAGTTGAGAGTTTTAACCATGTCCAGGGAGATATAAACTTTTGTATGGAAGCAGGGACTGTTAGTAAGGAGACGATTGAGAGAAGCTCTGAACGGGAAAGGAGTAGATCCCCTATGAGGACCTCGGGCGGAACTACCAGGGACCAGATGCCAGGGATGGTCCAGTCCGGGGGGACTACAGATTGAGGGAGTTCTTTCTTCCTTGTTAATGTTTTTGTTCGTGTTTTATCCTAGTTTTATGATTAGTACGACTATATTGAATACTGGAGGTGCGCATGGGATGGGGGATTCGAATTGGGATAGTGGTTGCCTTAATTTAAAAATTATTGCTTGGAATTGTAGGGGGTTAGGAAGCAATTTGGCTATTAATTCTGTCAAGGATTTGATCTGCAGGTACAACCCGGATATGGTGATCCTAACGGAAACTATGATCAGTGGGGAGAAGATTATTGAGCAAGCAAAGAAGTTCAAGTTTGATAAATTTGAAAGCGTGGATGCTAGGGGTCTTAGTGGTGGGATCTTGATCCTCTGGAATTCAGCAACTATGAGTATTGAGGTCTTGGGAGCCACGGAGCAGGAGCTTCACGTTTTGGTTAAGGTACACAATACTACTCTTTCCTGGATGATGTCTGCTATTTATGCTAGTGTTGAGGAGGAGGAAAAGCAGCATCTTTGGAATAATCTGAAAGCGGTGTCGGATTCTATGAATGTGGCTTGGGTGGTCTTAGGTGATTTTAATGATGTCATTAGCCAAGAGGAAAAGAAAGGTGGTAGACCGATTGATTTAAACCGGGTGCATAGATTCAAGGATATGCTTGATTACTGTGGCTTGATTGATCTGGGGTTCTCGGGACCCCAGTTTACTTGGGCCAAAATGTGTAGGAACAAGAGCTTTGTCCAACAAAGGTTAGATAGAATTGTGGCTAATTCGGAGTGGATAGTGAAGTTCCCCAATGCTAAGGTATCCCACCTGACTAGACTTAGGTCGGACCATTGCCCTTTGTTACTTCAGTTAAATAAGGAGGAGACCATCAGACCTGTCAGACCTTTTAGATGCGAGCCTATGTGGTTAGAACACCCGGATTTTAAAAACCTTGTGTTTAGCACGTGGGATATAGCTGATAATGATCACCAGGAGGCTACTAGGGTGTTCCCCGATAGGGCTAGAGTCTGGAATAGGAGAGTTTTTGGTAATGTGTTTAAAAGAAAAGCCAATATTCTGGACCAGTTAGACAGGACTCAGAAGGGGCTCACGGATACCCCTACTGATTTGGCCCTCGACAGAGAGAATTCTCTGAGGACGGAGTATGCAAATATCCTTAATCAGGAGGAATTGTTGTGGGCCGCTAAGTCCAGATCAAAGTGGATTGAGGACGGAGACAGGAATACCAAATATTATCATGTTACCACCTTGGTTAAAAGAAATCGGTCTAAGATTATTGCGATTAAGGATGCTTGGGAGAACTGGGTTTATGACCCAAGTCAGATTAAGAGCACTTTTCAGAGTTTTTTCACCAATCTGTTTACTACGGGCAAGGTTGAGGCCCATATTGACCCGGGGTTGGAGTTCAACCCCCCCGTGTCCGTTACTGCGTATATGACTGGTTGTTTGAACCGTGAGGTCTCGGAGACTGAGATCTGGGGAGCTCTCAAGTCGATGGGCCCTCTAAAAGCCCCGGGACCCGATGGTCTACACCCCACTTTCTATCAAAACAACTGGGACACTGTGGGTGGCTCGGTGTATCGGCTTATTAAAAGCGTTTTTGATGGTAACAAGCTTCCACCTAAGATGAATGAGACACTCCTCTGCCTGATTCCTAAGGTGGAGAAGCCTGACATGGTTAAGCACTTTAGACCCATCAGTCTTGTTAACACCTCGTATAAGTTGTTGTCTAAAGTCATTGTCAATAGAATCCGCCCGTTTATGTATCAGCTGATTTCCCCCTTCCAGGCTAGCTTCATCCCTGGAAGACGGGCGAGTGATAATGTGGTGATCCTTAGGGAAGCATTGATGTCTGTTGCTAATAAGAGAGGTACTTCGGGGCTAATGGTGCTTAAGTTGGATCTTGAGAAAGCGTACGATAGGTTGGAATGGGATTTTATTCGCCAAACTTTGATCCATTTTAATTTTCCTACTAAGTTGATATCCCTGATTATGAACTGTGTCTGTTCCACCTCGATTTCCATTCTGTTGAACAGGGGCAAGCTTGAGTCCTTTACCCCGTCCAGGGGGCTTAGACAAGGGGACCCGCTATCCCCGTACCTCTTTATTCTGTGCATTGACTTTCTTAGCTTTCTCATTGAGGAGGAAGTTAAGAAAGGGCGGTGGAAACCCCTGAAGTTGGGGAGGCAATCCATTCTTTTATCTCATTTATTGTTTGCTGATGATCTGATCCTTATGGGTGAAGCTACTTTCGCAAATTGTCACTCGATGAAGAAGATTTTACAGGTATTCTGTTCTGCCTCGGGTCAGAAAATAAATTTTGATAAGTCTCAAGTCGTCTTCTCAAAAAATTTGACTATTGAATCGACTACCCAATTGGCGGGGTTCTTGGGGCTGAAGAGGGTGGAGAATTTGTCAAATTACTTGAGTTTCCCGATGAAACTGTCAGGTAAAGAGGTGAAGTCCTTTAATTTCATTCTGGAGAAAGTCAGAGTGAAACTGGCGGGGTGGCGTGGTAAACTGTTATCTATGACGGGTCGGGGGATTCTTATTAACTCTGTTTTGAACTCCATTCCTGCTTATTATATGCAATGTACTCACCTTCCCTCTTATACTTGTAAAGAGTTGGATAAACTTAACAGGGATTTCCTTTGGGGCTCTTCGGAGGAGAGAAGGAAAATGCATCAGCTGAGCTGGGAGGTGGTCACCCTTCCTAAAGACAAAGGAGGTTTGGGTATGCACCAGAGTAGGGAAAGAAATAAGGCTATGTTAACAAATCTGGCTTGGAGAATGGATAAGTCAAAGGCTCCGTGGGCGAGTATCCTCAAGAATCGGTATTTTAACCTGAATCGGAGGCCTAAGAGTAGTGGATCGGTGACTTGGAAAGCCCTGTGCCAAGGGAAGAGTTGTATGAAAGAAGGGGAAGGATGGATCGTTGGTGATGGTACAAATATTAATCTGTGGCAGGATAACTGGCTTGGCCCTTTTCCTCTTAGGGGGCTGGTGCAGGGACCGCTGGCTGCCGGGGATCAGGAACGAAAGCTGAATGAGATATTGTCGAGCAACGGGGAGTGGAATGTTTCAAACATGTCCTTCCAGATCCCGGGCAATATTTTCGAGATGATCAGAGCAACTCCGAGGAGTGTAGGCCAGGGGATCCAGGATAAGAGAGTTTGGTTGGGATCGCCGTCGGGGATTCCATCCGTGGCTTCGGTTCATAGGAATATTGCTCAGAAAAGGCACATTCACATTGATCAGGATCCGAGTAAGTGGAATTGGATCTGGAAATGTGAAAACATTCCTAGAATCAAACAATTCCTATGGTTGTGTAACCATGACCGGATCCCTACCGCTTGCATGCTTAGGAGAAGAGGCATGGATATTGACCCAATTTGTAAAATTTGTGGCCAGTTCGAAGAGGATACTCTCCACGTGCTGCGGGACTGTAAGTTTGCTAGACAGGTTTGGTTGGATATGGGTCCCCCAGATGGAATTGAGTTCTGGGGGGTCCAATTAGCGACTTGGTTGAAATCAAACTGTCGGGAGGAAATGGACTATAAAGAAGGGATGAAATGGGGGTTGATTTTCTCATCTGCTGTGTGGTTTATATGGAAAAATAGAAACTCATTTGTTTTTAATAACAAATTCCTAGATAGAGATATTGTGAGTTTAACTGTTTTGCAGGCTAAAGATGTTACCTCCCTTCTAGTGATGACAAACAACATCCGAAGCAAGACGGAGATCGAAGTTCGGTGGTGCCCACCAGAATTTGGTTGGACCAAACTGAACACTGATGGCTCAGCTATAGGGAACCCGGGACCGGCGGGGTGCGCGGCGATTTTACGAAACCACCTTGGAGGATGGATGAGGGGAGTTCAAAGAAAACTGAGATTCACTAACAGTTTGGTCGCTGAACTATGGGGGATCAGGGATGGGCTTATGCTGGCAAGGAAGATGGGAATTCGGGACCTCCATGTGGAGTCGGATGCAAAAGAGGCGATAGGTATGATAGTAGAAGATAATATGGAGGATAGACCACTAAATCCCCTTATTGTTGATTGCAGGAGGTTGATCTCGGGTTTTGGGAGAGTCAAGCTAAGACACATTTTCAGGGAGGAGAACGGAGCGGCGGATATCTTAGCCAAGGAAGCGGTTCAATTGGATGTAAATTTTGTAGAATTAGAATTTCCACCTTCGAGGGTGAGGTCTTGTATTAGATTAGACGCTATGGGTGTTGCTAAAACTAGAAGTGTAGACGTGGAGTAGTCGTTTTGAGAATATATGTTTTCCCTTTTACCAAAAAAAAAAAAACTATAAATAATATATATAATTGCTCTCCTAGCTTTCTTTCTGGTCCCTGTTATTTCGAGATTGTACTAGTTGCTCCCTTATACTAAGTTTAGGGTACCCTACACAGCCCGATCAAGTACAGTACCATCTATCTATCCCTCCCTCGCAGAGGTCACTATCCTCCTAATAATTATAGTTTGTCCAATACTGTGTCCTCGTAATAATTAAGAGGTGAAATTATTGGTATTTTAGTGTCACCTTATCTATCTCTTCCTCTCCAATATACATCATACCGTAAGGAAGGCCTCATTGATCAAAACATTATCAAATTTTGAGGGTACTATTAATATTTCTCATAAAAATATCGAAATGATTCAACTAAAACTTATAGTATGAATTTGAGTGAAAAGTTTCGATGTAAACAGAATTGTTTTAAAATAAAATAAAATGAGTATGTAAATATTATTTATTTAATTAAAGTGTTATTTGTATTAAAATAAAAGCTCCTTTCTATATAAAATACATTTTTTTTCAAAGATTACCAATGAATATTATATTTTAAATGTGGGGAAACAAATTTCGACCCTTTATCCATCCCAATAAAGTACTGTCGAACTCCTAACTAGCTAATTATGTAATGCCGTGGTGAAGATACATTTAAAAAACATAACAATGTTGGAAAAAGAAAATCATTAATTTATGGAGTCATCTTTTCAAAAGTTAAATTGTTAGATTATATCTCTCTATATATATACTTCTCATTATGCAAGTCACGGAGCTATATATTTAAGGGTGAGAACAATAAGTGTCTTCTCATTTTTTTGATTTTGTATTAATTTAAATTTAAAAACTATAAATAAAAAATTGCTCTTTTAAATGTTACATTTATCTCTCTATTTTATATAAATTAATATATTTATTTATAAGTTAATTTTTATTTTTATTAAAATACATTTCTGACTTTATTCGGTTCTTCCTTGTATCATTATCCTCGAGGTCCGCAACATGGAGTTGGTATGGCTAGAAAAAGCACGAATAACATGCAAAAGGTAAAAGTGTTACGTTATAAATATTGTTATAGCGGGAGAAATATATACATATAATCAATTAATAATTATATATTTATATCTATTAGATCATGGCTTTAACAAACGTTGTTGTACTGTGTGTACGAGTTACGTGTCACTGCATGAAATTTGGTCCCTTTGAATGGAGACAGTCCCCAATAATAACGCGGCATGGCTCTGTTGGACTATCTCGGATTCTTGGATGTTCTCTTGAAGATGGTACACCGACTAGGACGAATAGATATTTTAATATTTTATATCACTATAGAGTTGATGGATTATGAATGTCTCTTGAGTAGCATTGTTCGTTTAAATCGGTTCGATCGAATTAGTATGGTTCTGATTTAGTTTGAATCGATTCGGACGAATTAATTTTAAAATTAGACCAAATTTTAGTTCCAAACATACAAGTTCAAAATAGTAGTTTCAATTCAATTCAAATCAACTCGTTTTTTTTATACTGATTTATACTTAAATTTAAATCAAACCACTTTAAACCTATATAATTTTAGAACCGGTTTGAAGCAAAATAAATCAAGCCGGTCTGAAATTAAACCAAACTTAGAGATGTCTTCAATAAACCAAATCTAGAGATGTATTGGACTCTAGTATGTTGATGTTGGACAGAATTTCAGTTGGTTGTGGAACAGATTTTCAGTCGGTTCAGTGTGTTGGACAAAATTTTTAGTCAGTTCAGTTTCGGTTTGAAACAAATTTTTTCCTAACCAAAATTGTTATTAAAATAAATAGATCAAACCGGTTTTGAATCGGGTCGGTCCATACCATTTTTTTTTACGTAGACCAGACCAGTTATTTTAGAAACATAAAAAAATACTTATTTTTTATAAACCAGACTAGTTCAGCTCTGAACCGATTTGGAATCGAACCGGTTCATGAACAAGCCTACTCTTGAGGTAGGTTTAAAAGATAGATTAAAATTAGAGTTGATTAATTTAATAATTACTTGTCTTTAACTATATATAACTAATGGATTATATTTGATCATACGAATATTTTGTTATTTTTACTATTTACAGTTATTTCAGTCATTTAACATGTAAATTGACCAAAATACCCCTACATACCATTAACACTAATTTCAACCGAAGTGTTCTCCATTTAAAAAAAAAAAAAAAGGAAAAAGACAAGAAAACTCTGTGTTTCAGCAAAGTGTTTGTCCTTCACTCTCCTTCGATAATCCAGTCGTACAATTAGTTACCCCCTTATTCTTTTTCGTAAAGATCAAACAGAAAATTAATTACTGTGCTCCAATCGTACTTTGATTTATGGGCTCAATTGAAATTCAAAAAATAATTTATGGGTTCGATTGAAGCCCAAAAATTAGTTTATGTGAACCTAGAAAGCCATCTCATGGTGATAAATAATGTGTTAACAACATTGCTTGCTTACTACAGTTTTGTAGTAATAAATAAAATTCATATGATAAGTTACAATACATACTTCTACATATTTTTTTTTATTATAAAATATAATATATATTTAATAATATTTGTTTGTTATAAAATTATCTAAACTAAACATGATTTTTACAAATTTACGCAGTTCTGTTTTTATTAAATGTTATGCAGTGTATATATATATATTAATTAGATAAATCGATTATAAACTTAAGTGCTAGTGAGAGAAAAATATGACAAAAATATACAGTTTTTAAATTAAAATATTATCATATATATTATTATAAAGATAATATTATAGAAAATTTGTCACAATTATTCTATACAGTAGCTCCAGATTTATATATATTATATTTATTCTTTTAATTAGTACTAATTATCTAACTAAGTGTAAATATATACAATCACAAATTGATATAGTTTTTCCCATATAAACTGATATATTGTCTATATTAAAAAAATTATAAAGTAATTATAACATATAATACTATTATGTTATTAAAAATTTAAAATAACTAAAATCCATAGTATATTACAAAACAAGTGTAAAATAATGAGATCTCTTGAAGAATTTTAAACTAAATTATGTGAAAAATCATATAAAAAGTAAATAAAATGTTTAACATGAGGTCATTAAAAGAGTTATTTTTAGCAATGGAATATATAAAATATTATTATTATAAATAATTAAACTAAATTAACTTAGATATTGATTGACATTATAATATTAGGCCTATAATTGTCTTAGAGTTAATTTGATATAATTATATTTTGAATATTGCTTAATTAGGGTAAATTATGTGTTTGAAAGGAGGATCCATATCCTTTTCTTTACCGAAAGAAATCACATTTGAACCTTTAAGTCTTTCTTACCCAAGGTATCTTACTCCTTTGCACAAATAGATTGGTCAAAGGAACACGCTTTCATTGTACCATATGTAGCTCTTATTTATCAACTATAGACTTATTTTTCATGAAAACCTATTGGTTTTAGTATCATGGGTTGCCCATAAGTGGAAGACCATTAACATAAGTTCAGTTGTATATATGACATTAAAACATATCCCTCTATATATAAGTATATATAGGGGTGTTCAGGGTTAGGAGAAACTTGATGATGTTGAGAATAGATAGTCACTCTACAGTTTAGACAGAGGTTAGTAGTTGTGGTATTATAGGTCATAGCTCGTCAAACCGTAGTGTGTCCTCCCGTCCGGCAGACCGTGATCCCAACCTCAGACAGATCCACTTCTGCTTCCGCAAAGGAAAATCGCTCTAAAGAGATAACCTAAATAAATATATTTAGTCAATTGCATGATGTTGTTCATACGTAAAATTCCAACAAAAACAAACAATATTCACCACATAGAAATTACACTTTTGCAATGATAAACCATACACAAACCAAAGCAAAACAAAGGAATTAACTACCCAAAAAAAAAAAACAGAAAAACAAACACGTACAGCCTTCAAACAAATTAAAAAAAAAAAACACTGATCAAATAACAAAGCACCTGATCCATTCCACACGACATCCGTACGTAAATTTCTGGTCAGAACCATGCATGCATGCACGACGTAGTTAGATAGACACGTACGGCCGACCAACTGTAATCATTTACATTTTTTTATTAAATGTGAACTTTGCACTTGGTCTCTTCGAAGCTCCTAGAGTGAGCGAACACTACCAGAACCGGAGCGCAAGTAATCTTCACATTCCGACGGTTCGACTTCCAGCCCCCCACCTTGAACCGAATCTTTGCCTTTATTTGCACCTCGAGCCCCACCGTGCCCGATGTCCTCTCAATCCTAAGGTTCCTCGAGACAGAATCATGCAGCGGCAAGTCACGTGCAGCGGCCTCCACGTACACCACAGTCATGTTCTTACGTGGCTGGTGGAAGGAAGGGACCGTAACTAGAGCTAGGGTTTGGTCATCGTAAATCACCGACAGCTTAGCTGAGTCGTAGTAGAACGACACGTGTCGGTTACGGTTTTTTGATATGAGGGTGAGGTTGAAGGTGGCGTTGAGGTGGTTGTGGGTGAGGTTATAGTCGTGTACGTAGACGTCGTGGACAGAGATGATGACGTGGCGGGGTCGGATGGCGAGCCATATGATGAGGAGAATGAGACCCAGTAGAAGGATAAGGATGAGAATGATGATGGAGCAGAACTTTAGGGCAATGCTCGAGGGTCCTCTGCCTTGGCCGGACTTTGCTGGTGTCTGTTGTGACGGTTGCGATGAAGCTGGCGGGGAGAGGGCGCTGTTGGCCATTAATTAAATGGGTAGGTCGTTGTCTAGGGTTTTGAGTTTATTGTGTGAGTGCTCAGACACTGGAGATGTTCTTATAACGGAATGGAAGAAGAGAATGTTGCAGTGATGAAGGTAAGTGGTATGATACTGATTCCTGTAAACTAATCTTCGCTTCATTTTGCAACTTTTGAACACTTTTCACTGTTTTCAGTTTCTTGTGTGAAACTCAAGAGATATGAGTTTGTTGAATTAATTAAATGTTTTAAAGTGGGAGATGATTCCAAGATCAAGATAAGAAGCCAACTAAACTTTTTATTATTATATTACTTTTGGTTATAATCAAATATGGATACATACTATTCAAGAGAATGTTATAATGCTTTTCTAAATATGGTAGTACCATAGTTATTACTTATTAGAACTCATGTTCTTAGTTAACAAGTGTTTTAGTAGAAATTTAAGTCTAACTCAATTCATAGAGATAATCGTGTACACGATTAGATACGACACGATTAGTACACGACACGTTTAGACACGACACGATTAAACACGATTAATTAATTGTGTTTAAACGTGTGTTTGTCGTGTATTTGCATGTTAGATGTGTTTAGACACAATTATTAATTATGTCTATACATATAAGATTTGTTTAGACACGCTTAGTAATCGTCTTGTGTCTAAACGTGTAAATTGCAGATCGTTTAATCGTGTTGTGGCAGAAATTGTCACCCCTAATTAGAACTGAAATGTATGTCGAATGGGTGAGGGACGGAGTTGGTTCCTGGTCACCCGATCCGATCACAGTCTGTCAATTAGATCGGCCGGTTCCCTTAATATATTAAGGGGAAAATGTACAGAGAAGAAGAAAAAGTAAAGTACATGAAGTAAATGTAAAGAAGACGCGTTGTAAAAAAATGTCCGTTCTTAAAAAAATCACTCGATTTTTATTCATTAAATTGGGTTTGATGTGCATTTCGATATTTTAAGAGACCAGACCGCTTGTGTGGTTGATTCACAGTCCGACCGATGGTACGATTAATGATAAATATGGGTAGTAATGTGATAAAAGATGTAATTTCTGAATTAACATGATAAAATAATTTACATTTTAACAGATTTTGTGTCTAAAGTACTATTATATGTTTAAATATGATTAATAAACATATTTAAATACTTTTGATTTGCAAATATATTCATAATTAAATACGATTAAATATATGTATATAGTATTTAAATTTTCCTTTTATACTTTATTTTAAATAACTTTTGAATTTTAAAACTTGATTGTGAAATTGAATTGAAATTTTTATAATTTGTATCGTGTTGTTTTGTGTGGTGTGACATAACTTGTGTCATGTATATATGAAGTTTTTTTGTTCAAAAAGTTGATTGTGTTATCGTGCGTGACGCGTATGATCTGTTTACTAATCATGTGTTGTTTATGTTTGAAGTTTAGAAACACGTTTAAAACTTATTCGTTTACATCTGATACGATTGATAATACACCCGATTAGTACAAATTGTCATAAACAATTAAAATGTGTTAAATTTAACTATTTTGTAATTTTTTCTCTAAAACTTTTAAAGTAAACCTTGGAAAAATAATTCTTTAAATAAACCTTAAAAACTGAGAAGTTCTGAAAATTTCCGTTATATTGGTACACTGCAACGGAAGCGTAGCTAATTCCAACCGTATCACATAAGCCTGCATCAGTGTTGAGCCTATTGTGCCCTTTTACTAATATTTTTTTAAAAAATATGTTCACTATTACAAGTTTAAATTATTTATAATAAAAATATACATTTGAAAAATACATAATATATATAATTTAGGGTTAAATACCAAGTAGCTACCTGAACTTTGGACGTTTTGCTACGAGCTACCCGAACTTTGAAAATTCAAAACGGGCTACCTCAACTTTGAAGAAGGTGCAAATAGCTACCTCCGTCCAATTTTCAACAAATTTCCAACGACTTTCCGACGACTTTCCGACGATAATTGACGGAAAATTGGATGGAGGTAGCTATTTGCACATTCTTCAAAGTTGAGGTAGCCCGTTTTGAATTTTCAAAGTTCGGGTAGCTCGTAGCAAAACGTCCAAAGTTCAGGTAGCTACTTGGTATTTAACCCTATAATTTATTAGATTTAAATTATTTATGTATAACTTTTTTTTTATTAGTAATAAAGATTAAAAACAATTCACTATGATTGATGTGTTACACTTGATATAAAAATAGTCATTTAATATATATGGAAGAATTAATGATGAAAATTTATAAATAAGTATTACATCATTTTATTTTTCATTTAATATATTAATTTTTTATTAATTATTATTAGATAATTTGAGTAAATAATAATTTTAAAATATTTTATTAAAATTCACAAAGTTTGATTAATAAAAATAATATGATAAATCATTCTTAGGTAGGATTAATAGATTTAGGGTAGTTAAATTAATTTTTACTATGTATTAAATAATATCATGGTTAGATTATGTATTAGTTAATACTTATTTAACACTATAATTGTGTATTAGCTAATACATATATATATTAGTTAATACATACCATTATTTCTAATCAGGAATTGTATTAATTAATATATGTATTAATTAATACTAATACATAGTGTTTTTTTTGGTAAATAGAAACTACACCAAACGACAATAAAATACTAATTGTTTTTAACTATTCCAGCAGTGGATTTTCCTTCACTATCAAACATGAGGAACTTTAAAATGTTCGATGGAGGACTCGTTAGAGTATGAAAGTGTTCATCCAGATTAACAGCTTCCTTAGCCAAAGCATCCGCCACCCCATTTGCTTCCCGGAACACGTGTCTAATCTTGAATTTGTAAAAATTAAAATAAGTTTCCTGCAATCCAATATGATAGGCATTAGTGGTCTATCTGCATGGGAATCCTCAATTATCAAGTTTATTGCTTCATGTGAGTCTGATTCGACGTGGAGATCTTGTACTCCTAAATTCGCTGCCATGGTTAAACCGTCTCTTATAGCCCACAGTTTCGCCACGAGACTATCAGTGATTCCAATACGCCTTTGGAAGCCTTTTATCCAACCACCTCATTCATTTCGCATTACCCCCGCTCCTCCTGCCGGGCCTGAATTCCCAATTGCTGAGCCATCCGTGTTAAGTTTAACCCATTCATGTTCCGGAGGCGTCCAACCCACCCAGATGGTCTTTCTTCTTTGATGAATCTCTTCCCTCTTGAAGTTGTCTGAGATGTTCTTAGCCTGAATCAAACTTAAAGTAATGACATCAACTGAAATAGGAGGGTTATTGAAAACATAAGAATTTCTGTTCTTCCAGAGGAACCAAATGGTCGATGGGAAGATAAATCTCCATTCAATTCATTTCGCATGAATATGTTTGAACTTGCAATTCAACTCAAGCCAGGATGAAAGATTAGACAAGTAGAAGTCATTTAAACCATAAGGAATACCAATATTATTCCAAACTTTTCTCGCAACCATGCAATCCCGAAGGATGTGTATAGTGTTTTCCTCGTGGATACTACAAAAATGACAAATAGGGTTAATGTTCATACCCCTTTTGTTAAGAAGCTGCGTCGTGGAAAGCCTATTATGGTTACACAACCATAAGAATGATTTTATGCGCGGGATGGTATCACACTTCCAGATCCAGTCCCAGTTTCCTGAGACCAACTCTAGATTTCTGATTCTCTCATGCTTTATGAAATGATGGACAGAAGACACAGACGAAATACCTTTCGGGTCTCCCATCCAAACTACCCTATCCTGAGTAGCAACCGAAGAACCTCTCGGAATTGCCCAAATTTTCTCTTTAACTTCATCAGGAAGATGGAAGGAGAAATGAAAGAAATCTCATTCCCCCGATTCCCGCATTAAATCTTTTACAATGAGTTTTTCCTCATTCTGATTCAGGGGCCCACTAATGATCGATCTGAGATATGTTTTTCCTATCCACGAGCCATACCACACATTAACTTTATCTCCCTCGCCAATAACCCAACCCATACCTTTGTCCATGGTTTTACTTCCCTGAACCAACGCTTTCCCATTTGTGGACCCCAATCTGTTGACTTTCCGATTTGGATTCGAATATTTAAACTTCAGAATTTTAGCCCAAGGGCTAGTATTATTCTGACATCTCCATGAGAAATTGGCAAGTAAAGCTAGATTTCTTTCTCTGGTAATAGGATTATTCAAACCTCAAAACTCTTTTGGGAGCGTAATAGAATTCCAATTTAAAGCATGAATCTTCTTTTTATCCTCAGTAGATCCCCACAAGAAATCTCTGTTTAATTTGTCCAAACCCTTACAAATCCCAATTGTAAGAGTCGTGCATTGCATAATATAAGATGAAATAGTGGTCATAACTGAATTTATGAGAACATTTCTGCCGGCCATATATAACAATTTAGACCTTCATCCTGAAAGTTTATTCCTGATTATGTCCAAAATGAAGTTAAAAGAGCTAACTCTTTTGTTCGACAAGTTCATTGGAAAGCCTAAGTAAGAATCCAGTTTCTCCACTTTTTTTAAGCTCAACATTCTAGACAGAACCAGAGTCGATGCCTCATCCAAATTTTTTGAAAAAACAACTTGGGATTTATCAAAATTCACCTTTTGTCCCGAGTTAGAGCAAAAATTATCCAAAGTTCTTTTCATAGTCTCACAATTTTGAATTGACGCAGTTCCTAGAAAAATCAGATCATCAGCAAAGAGGAGATGAGATAAAGCAACTGATCCCCTACCCAACTTTAAGGGGATCCACCTACCCTTGATAATTTCCTCCTCAATGAGGAAACTCAAGTATTCAATGCACAAGATGAAGAGATAAGGAGATAGAGGATCTCACTGGCGAATGCCACGTGATGGGGAGAAATTCTCCAATTTACCCCCAATCAGAAGAATCGAAACATTAGTAGAAGAGACACATTCCATGATAACTTTTATCAAAGAGGCAGGAAAATTAAAATGAACCAAAGTTTTATAGATAAAATCTCATTCCAGCCTATCGTAAGCTTTTTCCAAGTCCAGTTTTAAAACCATCAAAGACGATTTTCCTTTTTTATTCTTAAGAGACTCTAGAACTTCTTTAAGGATAACCACATTATCAACTACTCTTCTACTAGGGATAAAATTCTCTTGAAATGGAGATATAAGATGCTCCATGAGGGGTCTCATCCTATTGACAATCAGTTTGGAAATCATTTTATAAACTGTGTTACAAAGACTGATGGGACAGAATTGGCTAACCAAAGAGGGGTTGTTAAACTTGGGTATCAAACAAGGGATCGGGTTACCCTGAAAAATGGTGGAGATTGTGTTGTAGACAGAACTACCCACAATCTCCCAATTTTTTTTTTGTAAAAAATAGGCTGCAAACCATCCGGACCCGGAGCTTTAAAAGAGCTAAGCGAGTCAATGACCTTTTTAACTTCCCCAATAGAGACACGCCGCTCCAGGGATCTTATCATTTGGGGCGAGAGAACATTGACCTGATTGAGAGACCAATCAGACAACAAAGGAACCTGGATTTTCTCGGAGGAAAAAAACTTAGAAAAGAAATCTTGAAATTCAAATTTGATCAGATTATGATCTGAAACCCAAGACCCCTCCCTATCTTTAATCCTACTTAATACCTCAATCAAACACCCCTTAAGTTTTCGATGTTAGTTTTCTAAAATAAGACATTGATCCCTAATGTTTGGTCGGATTTTCAGTTTTTCCCGTAAAGTTTAAATCGTAAACTTCCATTTCCTCATGTTTGGTCAAAATGCAAGTTTGTCCCATTCGTCAACTTTTCCATCCAAATTTAAGTTAATAAGTTTTAAACATTGCAAAAATAATAGAAAACTTTAAAAAAATATCACAATTTAACCATCCCAAACTTTTTCAAATGTTACAATTGAGTCATGGTCGAATTAGGACTCGATTTAACCCCAATCGAGGGGGCTCGGATCAGAGTCTTGACCCAGACATGTGTCACTGTGGGTGTCGTATTCAATTTGAAGTTTGAAAACACACTTAAAACCTATTTATTTACATATTATACAATTTATAACACACACGATTAAACACCACATACACAATCTGCTATCTGGCCAACTGCAGTCCAGCAACACACCGAACCTCATACATCTCCTATATGAACAACGTTTTGTTTTTGTTTATCAATTTTTTTATTATGTCGATTAATTATTCAAGCTTAGTTCCTGCAGTTCATGTCGTGTTTTATTAGAACGTTCATGTCTTTAATTAATATGTATTTTTTTGAAAATTTTAATTTATTATTATTATTTTTGCAGTTAAGTATATTTTTAACCCATAACGAACGTTGATTATAGTTGTTAATTAGTTATACAATTAATTTCTACCATTCATTCCTTCAGTTTCATTTGTCGTTATGAAAAGAAACAAGTGGTATATATTATATATTTATACGTAATTAACCAACACAAAGGGAAAACCTAACCCATGAAAACTTAGATATCTACAGGGTGATGCTGCCAAACCCTAGCTATACAATGCCGTACACTATAAATATACGAGTATAAGATATATATATATATTACTGAAAAATATGATTATGTTCTCTTAATGTTTTGTGCTAAAAACTGTTTTTTTTTTTTCTATTAAAGTTGTTTCAAATTTTGTTCATTCATATTTGACCTTTACCTATTCTTTTAGATATTTTATCCAAACTTAATTAGGGATCAATTGAGTCTCGATCGAAGTATAACTTAATTGTTAACATATAAAAACGTTTTGAAGAATTAAATTGTGACATTCTTGAAATATATTTTGTTATTTTTGCAATTTTCAAAACATATTCTGTTAAGTTTGGATATAGAAAAATCTGATAGAAGAAGTAAACTCGACTGATGACCAAATATAAAGAAACAAAATTTTCAAAAACAAACTTTAAAAGTGAAATTCAACTTTTGCCCAAACATTAGGGGAATAAGTTATATTTTAATATAAATTAAACACTAATTTTGAGGTATATTATATACTAACATCAATACAAGTATTTTTTGCATTCAAAACTCTCAATTACTTGAATAGAGAAAAATAAAATAATTTCCACAACGAAAAGTCGAAAATCCTTGAAATTATATAATTTATTGAACTGATAATAATATAAATATTTGAAATCCCTTTTTACTAATTTTCTTTTGGGTTTATTCATAACTCCATTGCGTAACCGGCCCTCATCCATGAGGGATGATGTAATAAAAAGATTAACCTTCTGCATGTAGAAAAAGAAATTTTGTATTACTTTTTCGTATAGAAATCGTGTTTCATCAATGTAACAAAATGAATCTAGAACGAAAAAAAAAAACGCTATAATTTTCATAAAAAACGGCCACATTTATGTATTTTTTCCCGTAAAATTATGACTCGGCGAAGTAATTCCAAAATCAGTTTATTTTTATCCCTTAAAAAAAACTTTTTACTAAGCCAAAAACAATATCATGCAAAAAATGTATATACTTTGTCATTTACTCATATATTATGGAATTTTGTATATAAATAAAAATTTATGTTATAATAGTTATTAGCTTTTAATTTGTGTAAGAATTTATTTTTATAAATTAATATTTTAAAAGAACATATATGTCTTATTTTTAATTAATTTTATTACAGTGTATAAGTTAACATATGTCATTAATCTACTTTCGTATAAACAAACATTTTGTAAATCAATTAGCGTAGAAAAAACTATGACTCTTTAATTTAATACTCAAAATAAAAAATATGATAGTAAATACATGAATACAAATATATCTATATATATTAAATATGAAGAAAATATAATTCTACTTGATTAAACCATAATAACATGTGGTGAAGTCATAGTTTATACGCCTATAAATATATTTATTTGCTCATATATTATGATAATATTCTGAAGTTATGATAGCGTAATTAAAGAATCGTATATTTGTCTTTACGATACTCTAATTTAGAAACTCTTTTTCTATATGAAAATAGATGTGGAAGGCTTTCTAATAACATAAGATATCAAATTTTTTCAATTTGTGTGTATTATAATAACACTTGAATAAGATACATAAGTTCTTTTTATCTATTAATTTAAATGAAATTTCCTCACAAGAGTATGAATTACTAATAATGAGTTCTCCTTAATTTTACATTATTTAGTGACAATTTTTTCTGTTATATTTTAAAATTCATAATTGTCGGTTGTGTCCGGTGACAAAATATTAATAATTTTAAGTTTAGAAACTTTGAAGATGATCAAAACCTAAAATTTTAAACGTATTTTTTTTTTCAATTTTAAACGTATTTTTTATTTAATAAAAATTCATTATGTGATTTAATTCAGTAGAATTGCATTTGTTTATATAAAATAGTCCCATATGCTTCACTTTTCATGAATGAAGATGAAAGCAATCACCGAAGCTTTTCGACATCAAGCCATAATATATGATGGCCATGAAAATTAATAATAAAAAAAAGAGTAAATTTGTATAATTTTTAGTAAAAAATGGGGAAATTTTAACTAAACTCTAGAACAAATTTGATTATACAGCTATTAATTAATCACACTAATAACGGCAGTCGATTGATGGAGTTGCAGACAAGGCTAAACCTAACCCGTACAAACAGTCACCGGAATCACTATCCTCCGGTGCCGGAAGGTTGAGATCCAACTTCAGCACATGAGTCCTCGCCTTCTTATTCGATTCACCGGAGTTCGACTCGTCAGCATTCCCCCGCCTATGCCGTCTCATGTGCCCTCCGAGTGCCTGACCCGACCCAAACTCCGACCCACATACTGAACACTCGTGGACTTTATTGGGCTTGATCCCTACACCCGGAGCATGACCTTGTCTAGGTCTAGATGTCGAGCTAGGGTTAGGGTTTTGGTAATCCGACAAAGCTGCCTTTCCAGGCTTCCTATGGCTGGCGCGGTGGCCTCCCAATGCTTGGAACGACGCAAAACCCTTATCGCATGTTTTACACCGATAGAGTGTACTGCCTCGATTCACTGTCTCATCATCTTGATCGTCGTCGTCGATGAAGGATGGAAGGTGTTTTCTGCCTCGAGACAGGAGCATGAGACAGTTAGCCATGTCTTCAACTTCTTCCTTGTCCGTGGTCGGAGGCCTCGGCCGCTTGGTTTTCCTGAGGAAGTGAATGGAAGGATCGTTTCGACCATGGAAGAGCTTCGTGTTTTCCATGGTTAGGGTAGGTGGGTTGAATTGAGAGTGACGAAGAAGAGAGTTGAGTGGTGGTGGAGATGACTTATACAGTAATATATATATATATATATATTATATAGTAAACACTGACAGCCTAACCTATATATCTTGTCATTAATACTAACCAGTGGGAATATTTGGAGTTACCCTAAGGTAGTAGCATGACATACACACTCTATTTATTATATATTTTAATTCCTTATTTACAATTTCACAATTTATTTGATGGTATTTAATTATTAATACTCGGCAAGAAAAAAAATTAATACGTGGTTAATTTAGGGTTTCCATTCTTTATTATTTTTTATTATGATTTTGATTTTAAGTTTATCTATATATCTATATATTAAGTGTATATATAATATAGGAATTTTATATATAGTGAGAGAAGAATTAATCAATTAATTTATTTCCGTTTTTATTTTTTCTTTCAAATTTTATGTTTATATTCAGTTGAGTCATTATAAAATAATGAAAGTAATATACTAATAACTGATGTTTCATAATGGGGTGAAAATTTACACTTCTATGATTAGGTGTGAATGAGTGATAGGTAGTAACTCACTCAGTTACTTCATTTGATCATTAATTAACCAAGTAAATAATCTTGACAAAAATACTAACTAATACTTAATGCTTCATTTTTATCCATTTTATTTATAAAAGCAAACGGTTGGGATATTGATTTATTTTTCATTAATAAAAAATAATATGCCCCCTCAGATTTTCTTTAAGGATAGCTTGGTCACTTTGTGCCAAATTTCATGAAAAACGTGAATATCAGCAAGGATAATTTGGTCTTTCAATATAATGTTCATTAAACAGTCGGTTGTAATAGAGAACGACACGCAATAGCATAACTGTAATAAGCTCTCCTTTTTTCGATTCATCATTAATTATTTTATTATATATATATATATATATATTATTTTAATTCTCTAAATATATTTGTTCTATTATATTTATCATAATAACATTAATTTTTGAGTATTATAATTGAAGAGTAACAACTGTTTATATGTGACTCTAATAGAAAAAACTATGTGAAAATAGATGTGTAGTTTCTACAATTTTTGACCTTAATATACCTAATTTAATAATTATAAATACAAAAATATACTATGTTTTTTTAAAAAATACGAAAATATACCTACCCGCGAATGAGATTCACGGGTGAAAGTTTAATTTTTTACCACTCGCGAATACCATATTAGCCGTACTCGTGAATACCATTCACGTGTGGAGGAAGGATGAAACAAATTGAATGTTTGCTCTGCCTCTACTGTCAATCTTCCATGCACGTCTACTCCATCGTGCAAAGGAAGCAAAGATGTTTGCTCTGCATGCAATTTGATGAAAAAATAGAGAGAGAAACACTGCAAGTTGCTCTCTGCCCTGTCTTTGCTCTCTGCCCTGCCGCGTCGTCCCACAATTTCATCGTTGCTAGGAGATAAGCAAATGAAAAAAAATACTACGCATGGTACCCGCGAATGACATTCGCGGGTGATGTTTTTTACGTTACATTTTCGTATATAATTAATAAATTAGATAGGTAAAAAAAATTAGTTTCTAACCATATATAATATTATTTATTTTTAAATTTGTGTGTCATACTGTAAAAATTGTTTTCAATTTATATTAATATGATAAGTCTTGGAAAAGTCCTCATGCTTTTGTATTTTATTATTTTTAGTCCGAAACTTTTACATATGGACTCTACCTACTCTCAAATTCAGGCTACGTTTCTCTTTTCCACCCTCCACGCAAAGTCCCCTAAAAGTATGTCATTTGAGAGCTTCCTATTAGCAAGACCATCTAAATCTATGTGTCGTCTCCATAAACCCTGAATATGGCACGTTTTGAGTGCATAGTCAATTTCTTATCCCCTCCATTCAAACTCTATATATTTCACCATTCAATAATATATGGTTTCTAGTAGCTAGAATATTAAGATTGTAAAGTTTTAAAAAATCATACAAGGAAGATGTACCCTTTCCAAGATCATCCTGAAGTTCATGAACCGAACCACAAAAGCTCTTCCAACAATAGAATTAGGACCATAAAAATGTATATGCATCATCATCATCATAATAACATTTAAGAATAACAAAATTTGAAATATGTTTTTTGTTATATTTTTAGACAAAATATATAAAAATTGTTCACGTAGCATTTATTGAAGTAAAAAAATGATTACTTTAAAAGCGTTGCACATTTTTTTTAAATAAATAGGCAAATTAATTTACAATAGTTAGAGCAACAAAAATTTGAACTAAGTGTGGGTAGGTGACAATTGTAGGTGTACAATATAAATGTTATATAAAACTAATCAGATTCAGTTATATAACATTTTTATTGTAAACACGAACATGATTCTAATTTACAGCAAAAATGTTGTAAGCACAAACCTAATTAGCATTTAGAATCTTTTGAAAAATTTCAAAACCAAAGGGTTATTTTGATAATTAATTAATAAATTAAGATTAAATCTGAAAAAAAATAATTCCAAACCCTTGGTACGTTCAGACTTCAGAGTGCTGATTAATCAATAGAAAAAGATTGATGTGAAAATGAGAATGCAGAATAATCAAGGGAGCAAGTTGCAATTACGAAATTGAGTCGTCGTCTTCCGACTTACTCTTGACGGAAACAAAACCAAACCAAAAACGGTGTCGATTGAGCTACTCCAAGGAGCATGTAAAACCACCGTCTGAGCTCCACCACTGTATCCATGGCGACACACATCGCTCCCACCGTGCGGTTCCTCACCCGCCCACCCACTCCAGCGCCATCTGTTCCCCGGCCACCGACACCAGATCCCCACTCTTCATCCCAGGGTGTTATTGTCGTGGGTTTCATCTCCGTTCGACCGGATTACTCTGCTCATCTCATTAACCGGATCCTCGACTCCAATGCCTTCGGCTCTGGAAACCTTGATAAAACCCTGCGCATCGACAGTGATGAAGCTAAGGATTGGTTCAAGTCCAGGAGAATTAGCTATTATCACGAGCAAGAGAGGGGAATTGTGTACTTGCAGTTCTCCTCGAAGCACTGCCCGGTCGTTCATGGATCGTTCTCCAGTGTTGAGTCGGGATTCGATTCGGCTGTGGAGGAGCACGAGTTTGGGGATCTTAAGGGGATGCTTTTCATGTTTTCTGTAAGTTGTTCGAGTTTAGTGCTCAATATGACCTTACTGAATAGCCATTAGGGAAAATTGCGTAATTCAAGGGTTTAATACCAAATTGTTAGTTGAACTTGTGTCCAATGAGGCAATGAGCAAGTTGCTACCAACATCTGATGGGCTATGGCTGTTCTCTTTACTACCGAACTTGTTAATTTTGATGGAGGAACTGAGACAATCTGGGTTGTTTAATTTTCTTGATATTGGTATGCAAAATTACATTACAAATTCAAAGTGATATTAACTTCTAAATGCAGGCGTGCCATATAATAATATATATTCAAGAAGGGTCACATTTCGACACCCAAAATTTGAAGAACTTCCGTGTTTTGCAAGCAGCAAAGCATGCTTTTGCCCCAGTTGTACGGTCCAGACCGCCACCACCATCTCAACCAAGGTCCCGTTCTTCATCATCTTCTCGACCCACAGCCTCTTCTACAAATACCTCTCCAGGTAGACGTGGCATTACAAGCCAAAACATATCTAACATGTCAGGTCTTGGTTCATATTCTTCATTCTTGCCTGGGCAGTGCACTCCAGTCACACTCTTTGTTTTCATTGATGAATTCTTGGATTCATTGAGTTCCATTGTAGATGAGACAGCAGATGTTTCTAGATCAAACCTTGCTAAAGGAGCGGGACCCGTGGTTGTGCTAGCACGGCCTGTCAATAAGTCAGAAGCTAGTTTCAAAAAGAAGCTCCAATCTTCTCTTGAGGCACAGATTCGGTTCCTAATCAAGAAATGCAGAACCCTCTCATCCATTGAAGCTAGTGGTCCAAGGGGCGGGGTCATCTCACCGTTGTTTTTTCTCGATGCATCGAGGGTTGCTGTGCTTTTAGATAGACTAACAAATCAAAGAGGCGAATCTCTTGAATTTGCTATCAGCCTTGTGGAAGAGGTTTTGAATGGAAAAGCAACACCGGATTCTTTACTCCTCGAGAGGCATAATCCGAGTACGAAGGACGATATTCTATCTATAAAAGAATTCATTAACCGACAAATCGATGTCTTGAGAGGGAAAGGTGGGTTGGTGGGGACCACAGGCAGCGTCTCAGCTGCTGGTGTTGGTATGGTAGCTGTTGCTGCTGCAGCAGCAGCTGCTTCTGTGGCACCCGGAAAAGCAATCACTGCAGCAGCTGCTGCTCCTGAACTTCCAAGTTTAGAGCTTTGGCTTTCTTCAAGTGAAACCGTTCTTCAAGGGATTTTGATGGCAAAACGGGGTTGTATAGAAGAAAGTGATGTTATTAGAAGAAAACCGAGGCAGCGCCATGTCATCCCCCCTCAAGCAGAATCCACTGCAGAGCCTCTAGACATTGCAGTGTCGTGGTTGGAGAGAGGAAAAGGACTGAACACTAAATTTTCGACTTTGTGGTGCCAGAAAGCTCTTCCATCAGCTAAAGATGTGTACTTGAAGGATTTGCCCTCTTGTTACCCAACTTCCAAGCATAATATCCATTTAGAGAAGGCATTGCATGCTTTTCACTCAATGGTCAAGGGCCCATCAGTGCCACAGTTTGCTAAAATACTTGAAGATGAATGCATATCCATATGGAGATCCGGAAGGCAGCAATGTGATGCTATAAGTCTGACCAGAAAGCCATGTATGCACCAAAGACACTATTCTGAAGGAGATACAGTAAAACCACATTATAGTGGGTATTTTTTTCTTCACGCGTGTGCTTGTGGTCGATCCCGAAGTTTGAGAGATGACCCTTTTGATTTTGAATCTGCAAACTTGACCAATTGCTTCTCAGACTGTGATAAAATTCTTCCTTCACTTCAGTTACCAGAAATAATCGGTTCTGGGCCTATTAAATCATCTGCGTGGAGATTAATGCGTGTGGGGGGCTCAAGGTACTATGAACCTTCGAAAGGTCTGCTGCAGAGTGGGTTTTCTGCAACCGAGAAGTTTCTTCAAAAATGGACTCTTTATCTTGAAAAAAAGGAAACTATGGATAATTTCCCAGCAAATGTTGAGAGCGTAGGAACATCAAATTTAAATACAAAGATGGAACCAAGTTCAGCTTCGGGGTTAAAGAAGAATTATGCTGCAATGCTCAACTCAAGTGAAAACTCGAGGAAATCAGATAATGTTGGTTCTGATGACAAGCGCAACATAAGGTTTGGGAACTTTACTATGAAAAAGGCATTTTCTGAGGTTGTTGCTGGATCTGCAAATTCCCATTCGGAGTTCCCTCCTCTCCAACAAAAAATCCCATCTTTATCGGTTTCTAGTAAGGCAATAAGTAAAAGTTCTTTTACTGATCGCAATGAGTCCAGAAAATTGCAGGATATTTCTCTCGAACCAAGAAACCGTTCTACTGGGGGGCAGACTAGTAACCCCTTTATAAGGATAGGTAGTAATATTATTCCGGTAGATGGTGAAAAGATGAAGCCAGAGATTACCTTGAAGCATGAATTAGTCTATGTTGGTTTTGAACATGAGTGTCCACATGGCCATCGGTTTCTCTTGAATATGAAGTATTTGAATGAACTCGGGCCCTTTTATGCCTCTACTGAAAGTGGCACTTCTTCCTCAGATGGTGCTGCTCTTGCATCTACTCAGGTGGGTTCTTTGAGGACAGGTGAAATGGGAGGTCAGGATAGAGTTCTTTCAGGTTCAGGTAAAAAGAAGATGAGAAATAATGGTAAGTCCAAGGGAATGATGGTTAATGGTAGTAACATGCTTCAAAATGAGTTGGTGAGAAATGTAGAAGAGGGCCTTAGCTCCATCAGTCTTGACGATGGTGGAAATGCTCTTTCTCTGCTGAATAGAAATTTACCTTTGTATATGAACTGCCCCCACTGCAAACGTGTTAAGACTGATAAGCCACCAGATGTTAAATTTGCTGGGACGATATCGCAGCTGCAAAGAATTTTTGTGGTACAAATCTGGTTTCTCTTGAACTGGCTCCATTTTTTCCCTTCTTAATTACGAATTATTTTTCTTATTTTATGATGTGATATGTGAACTTGCTGAAGCTTCATTTTTTTATAGGATACTCTATGATATCATGTATCAATTGATTAAATCAAATTTTGACTTATCTACACTTTTTAGTTCATCATACCATCCCTTGTCAGTACCATTAATTAATCTATTAACTATTATACGCATTGGTTAATCACTATTCAATCCTCTTTAGTTTTGCATACTAAACTTCACTTTAATGCATTATTGCTACCTGAATGTGTATGCCTTCATTTAGCTTTCTTGTAGTTTCTTACCCTAATATGAGAAATTTGCGTTATTTAGGTTACACCAGCTTTTCCAGTTACACTGGCAACATCCCCTGTTATACAGTTCGAGGTATGCTTTTTTTTTCACTATTCTAAATTTCTGTTTTAAATTCTTAAAAAAGCAAATGGTGATCTCATCTTGAATTTTTACCGTTGTTATATTCAGGCAACTTGTGTACCTTCACCAATCGCAAAAGAAAAATTACGGTTTGGGCTAGGAATTGAGGCAGTTTTACCACCAGAAAGTTTTTTAGTACTTAAACTGCCATTTATATACGGTGTACAACTAGAGAACAATACTGCTATACATCCTCTTAATCCCTTTGAGCATCAACCTGAACTAACAGCTTGGATCTGCAAGGGCACAACATTGTGGGTAGTCTCCAAAGGAAAAGGTCTTCTTGACAATGGATCCTCCAAATAGGAAGTGCACTGAAATTGAAACCTCGAGTCGAACTTTTTATCACGTGCAGTGGTTGTGTTTGGTCTTCATCCACTGTAACAGCTGCTTTGCTTTATTTGGATGATGATTTCGACAACTGTTGGTGAGTTTAGCCTCTTACTGCTACGAATCAAATACAAATATTTGCATTTTAGTCCTGTTAAACTTTATGTTTACCCTCTGAAAATTGCTCATTGTGGTAGTTTGCCCTTTACTCTAACTCCCCCAAAGAAAAAGAATTTGGGAGAAGTTCATGAAATTTCTACAAATGCTTCTATTTGATGTTCTGTGGGAAACTTCTATAAGAGTGTGAAACTTATTGAGAATCTTTGTAACTAGGCTGCAAAATGTTTGAGTGGGGTGGTCAACAATTCTTGAAAAAAAAAAACTTTTTTCTCATTAATTTAACTTTACAACTCTCACATTTTGTAGAATGAAACGCTTTTTAAACTCCGTGGTTTATCTGATTCTTCCTATAATTGCATGAGGTCTTTTGTGGCAGAGATTTTTTGGATAATTTCATCAATGAGCTGGTCTATTACGAAAGATGGTTAAAGAAGTCAGGGAATCACAGGTATGCCTCCACCAGTTTGTATATGCTTTCTTGATCTTACCTAATAAGATCAACGAACAACTTCAATGCCTTTTCTTTCAGGTAATTTTTTGTGGTCTATTAATTATATCTTTTGATCCATTGGAGCATCGGATTAAACTGGAGCTCCCCTGCACTGAGGTATGTATGTATACCATGAACCCAACTCCCCCCCCCCCTTCAGCTACAGATAGTATAAGTAAAACTGGTGTCCTTTTTCAGCTGCTCTTCTTTCCGTTGATAGCTGGTTAGCTCCTGAAACCAATCAAAATGGTTCATTGAAGCTGCTAGAATCATCTGCTCCCTCCCGAGATGAATGAAACCATCCACAACAGTGCTTGTTTTCTGTATGGTGTAGAGTGTCCGATTGGATAAGCTAGCTTCAAGAATCATAATATCTTGCCTTGTTAAACAGTGATTGGGTTCAGTGAACTGCCATAAAATCAAGCAAAATAACTGAGTCGAAGTTCTTGAGTTTTTTTTTCAAAAAGTGGGTATGTTAAAAAAAAACATATTAGAAAAGTAAATATAGTAAAAAAAATATTTAGAAATCTGGATATACGCGCTAACTATGTTAGTGCGCTATTTGTTTTTACAAAATGGTAGCGCCTCTTGTTGATTTGGAATAGGAGCTACCCTAGAATAGCGCCCTATTCCAAATCTGTTTTTTAGACCTCTTATTATCTATGATTCTATATTTAATTAGAAATAAAATTATGTATCTATTAATTTTTTTTATAGTAAGTAGATATTTTAATTGCGATTTAAATGATGAAAAAAATATTAAATTTGGACCTACAGATTTACTCTACGTTCTGTTGCAAGTTGAGATATGAAAACTTGATTTAAAAAAATATAATTCAGACTCTGTAAATTCAAACTCAACGCGGTTAATGACATTTATGGTGAAATTCAATTATTTACGTATTGTATTTTTTTTTTTGGATTTTTTTGATTAGATATATATTTAATTTTTTAACATAACATCGTTTGTCCTACAATTTGACCGAAATGATTAAATGCATTAGGTAATAAATTTATTTATATACTTTCTCAAAAAAAAAATATAATTTTTAGACGAAAGTTCCAATTTTTAAAATTATTTATATACACACATACATGTATATATGTATATATATATATGTGCTATGTGTTGTGGCCGGGGTGAGGGGATGATAAAAAAAAATATTTTTTTTTTTATCATATAAATAAAATTGTGAAGACAAATGAACGTTGGATGTTGTGCTCCTTTTGGTGTCAAATCCGTCTCCTTTTGGCATCTCCACGTTAGATGGATAGATTGCAGAATCATGAACACTGTCAGCCACCAACTACAAAAGATAGTAGGCAGCTGAGTTATTCGACGGACTGGTCAGGACTAGCCGTGACGGCCACTCAGGTCCGTACACGTGTGCGGATGCTTTGACGAGATGGCCCCGTAGGATCAGGGGTGGACAAGAACCACGGGCATGTGGGACCCAATCCTCGTCAGCGAATCCCTAATTCTAGGTACCCCGTCCGTCCGTCCGTCCTTTTACTCCTGCTTTGCATTCTTTCTGTTTCGGAAAATATCTATGAGACCCATAACGATAAGAAAGCGGATGGATCCGACAGGCCTGATACTTCTTCTTTTAATTACCCAATTAGGGTACTTCTGTTTCACCCTTCTACACGCGCGGGGGAGCTCGGTCCAATCCAATTCAATGGGACGCTCCTTCAAAAGAGTGCGACAAAAAATGATTGAGATAAAACATTATATATATATATATAAATTTATGAGTCGTATCATACTGTCAGTATGAAAACTCAAACGAGAGTACCTCCCTTGAATTACTTATCGTTTTTTCTGTTTTCTTTTATATTATATAGTCTCTTTCTAATAAAAAAAAACATAAACGTTTAGTTAACGTAATTTATATTGTAATTAAATTATCTATGAACTGTAAATTTTTAATTTTTTCTGAGTGAGTATATAATCACATTTTTTACTTAATTCATTTTATCATTCTGGTCAAATTATAGAACAAACGATGTTAAGTTTAAAATAAAATATATATCTAATAAAAAAAATTAGAGTACTGATAATTGAATTTCGTCATAAATGTCATTAACCGTGTTCAGTTTGGACTTACAAAGTCTAAGTTATATTTTTTTAAGTCAAATTTTCATATTTCAATTTAGGGCAACAAAACGTATAGTCAATCCGTAAGTCCAAATTTAATATGTTTTGCATCATTTGAATCACAATTAAAATATCTACTTATTATAATTTTTTTAATATACATAATTTAATTTTTAATTAAATATCGAATCACCGAAAAAAAATGTATGAGCAACACGGTACCTTTGGGTGCAAGTTGTGATTCAACTCTCATCCCGGAGCAGTGTGTATCTCTATATTTCAATTTTTTTTTATATTTATTTTTAAAATTTTTTTATTATACTTTTTGAAAAAAATCTAAATTATTACATAAAGTGCTCCTTTAGTGGTGTTTTCTGGAAAATTCTACGTACTTATTATGCTTTTTTCTTTTCTTTTAATTACGTTCTACTGTTTTTATTTTCTACAAATACATTTAAGTTTTATTTTTGAAAACAATGCACACATTTTCTATTTAATCTCACAAGCAGACTTGCAACATTTGTGATTAAATTTCAAAAGCAAATTAATTTCGTTTTTAAATAATCTGAAAAAACATGTTTAACACGATTCTAGGATTAACTCTAAAATCGAGATGAACTTGATTTTAAGGTTATATTTGAAAAAATAAATAAAAATCAAATCAAATATATTTTATATAAAAACTGTATTTTTGAAATAAGCAAAACAATTAATGGTGGAATGTTTGAAATAATAATTCAAGAAATATTCATATTGGTATAATTTTCATTGATATCAACTTCTTAAGGTCATTATGTTGGTATAGTTTTTTATTGTTTATTACTTAGGTATTCTTCCTAATTAATGACACCAATGATTATTATTATTATTATTTGGTCAAGTTAGACAAAATTCTTGATTTTCTTTTTTGGAGTAGAAAGAAATCTTGATATTTAGTGATGTAGGGAGATTAAAGAATATATATGTATTAAAAAAAAACTGAAGCGTGGAGTTAACCGCCACGAAGCGCGCGTGACGTAATTGAAAACCTCGGCTCCCACAGGCCACAGAAACTGTAATATTATGTGGAAAAGGCCCTCGATTGTTATCCATGCCAAGACACGAACAGGTCTAATCCATCCAAAGCGACGGCCTTTATCGTCGTCATCCTGACATGTTTATCCTTCTCTCTCCCGCCATCAACTTCGGCATCTGACTATAAAACCCTCGCCAGATACGCAGTCTTTCACAACCAACCAACTTAAGGCAAACCCACTTCCAAGATAGCAGCCCAATTTCACGTTTTTAGGTGGGGGTCGTCTATATTGGGTTACATTATCTGATTATCGTCAGAAACCTCAAATTTAGGTAGACTTCTGTCGTGATTGAGTACTATTTTTGATTGGATTAGTGGTTGAGCTGTGATTTTCTTGGGTTTTGTCTAATTCGATGATTTTCAGATCGAGAAAAGAAAAGGATCGAGCTTTGTGAAGAAATGGAGTGCAGCTTCGAGATCCGTTTTGCTGCAGAAGCTAAGATGCTTCGTTCGTTCAGCAAAGAGAAGGAAATCAACATGGATTTTGGAGCTGGCGAATTTGGGTTCGTGAAATTTGTGAAATTTCGATTCCAACGTGAATATGTGTGTTGAAAGAATTTGAAGAGGTTATTGATTTGTCTGGTCTTGTTTTACATTGGTCAGGTGCGCACATTACCAGAGGAGGTGTAAGATCAGGGCACCTTGCTGTAATGAAATATTTGATTGCAGACACTGTCATAATGAAAAGAAGGTACTACATCAGATTTAGTTTTAAATAATGCACAAACATTCAATAATTTTCTACATCTGAATTGTCATTAATCTCGAATTTGGAATTGTAGAATTCGCTGCAAACGAAGCCTCAGGATCGGCACGATGTTCCGAGGCACGAAGTGAATCAGGTATAGCTTATTTTTATCGAGTATGCATGAAATGTCTCTTCTAACTTTTCCTCGATTATGTTGGAAAACGAAAAATAATGTCGTAATTCTATAATCTGCTTCGGGGTTTAACTCCATTATCTCTTCTATTTCTGACTAGATCTTCATCCTCTTAATTTTTCAGATCATTTGCTCCTTGTGTGGCACTGAGCAAGAGGTGAATTCCTTCATTATTGCTGAGATTTTTTTGTTTCAAAATATCATAGTAGTATTATTTACAGAAGAAGAAGAAGATTTATGTTACATGGTTTTGATTGGTTTCCCTTGCTCTAACAGATCCGACAGGACTGCAAAAATTGTGGGGTTTGCATGGGAAAGTACTTCTGTTCAAAGTGCAAGTTCTTCGATGATGATGTAATTTTTACTTTATCTGCTGAAGTTCGTTTTGGATTTAGACCGATCAGAAGCAAGAACATATCAGTTCTAAATAATGTGAATCGAATTATTTGCAGATCTCAAAGAAGCAATATCACTGCAATGATTGTGGTATCTGCAGGTAACTTTGAATTTCTTCTGTATCTCCAGGATATGGATTGCATCCATATAAACTTCTTTTATTCAAATTTCTCACTTTTGGATGAACAATATCTAAAACTATCCATTACACGTCTCTTCCAACAGAACAGGCGGCAAAGAGAACTTCTTCCACTGTAAAATATGCGGCTGTTGCTATTCGAAGTTAATGAAGGATTCTCATCGGTGTGTGGAGCGAGCAATGCATCATAATTGTCCAGTTTGCTTTGAGGTAACTAGACAACACAAACACAACTATATACATACATTGTCTATGTATATGCGTATATATTAATATGTGAAGGTAGAGATCGTGAATTCAAGTCTCAAATTTGTTAAATTTCAATATCGGGACCGAGCCACACCCAAATAGCAACCACAATATACAACTCGGGTTCCATCCTAAAACCAATTGGTTATAGGAGGAGGTAGCCTTGTTGTATATATGGTGCCCAATTTGAGTGAAACCACCGGTGTGGTATTTACTCTCACACAGTGATTTCAACACTCCCCCACACTGTGATACTCAGATTATTATTATTATTATTATTATTATTTTTTTAAAGGCACGGCACGACACATTTTTTATTTAGACGGGTTGGGACTCAACAAATACCCTCTCACGTCCAGGCCCGACCCGAACTCTGGTACGTGGAGTAAACGAGACACAACAAACCCACACTGGGTACCCACAACGGGAAACACTCAACACCGTCAATCGGAACCGAGCTCTGATACCATGTTAAATTTCAATATCGGGACAGAGTCACACCCAAATAGCAACCACAATATACAACTCGGGTTCCATCCTAAAACCAATTGGAGGAGGTAGCCTTGTTGTATATATGGTGCCCAATTTGAGTGAAACCACCTGTGTGGTATTTACCCTCACACAGTGATTTCAACAAAATTCATATTTTTTTTGTTTTTTGTTCAAAATTTCTTGTTAATTAGGATTTCTTTGAATATGCAGTTCCTCTTCGATACAATGAAGGATATAACGGTTTTGCCTTGCGGACACACTATACATCTGGACTGTGTGAAAGAAATGGAGCAACACTATAGGTGAGCAAAGATGGTTCACATTTTACAAAAGAGTAAAACTTAGGGAGAAAATAACATATATATGGTTTGATTATCTCACCAAACACTTTTATTGATCTGAAAAACTGCAAAATTTTCGTTTTTTACCTGAACTGTGGTTGGGTACTGCAGATATTCATGCCCAGTCTGTTCAAAATCCATCTGCGACATGTCTAGTTTGTGGAAAAAGCTGGATCAAGAGGTATATATATACACGAAACAAAGATGGTTAAAATCCATGATACTGGAATTGGTACTGTTCTTACACAACTACACTCTGCAGATTGCAAAAACACCAATGCCTGAAGTCTACCAAAACAAGATGGTTTGGATTCTTTGCAACGACTGTGGAGATCAATCCCAAGTTCACTTTCACGTCGTTGCTCATAAATGCGGAAGCTGCAACTCCTACAACACGCGACAAACCCGTGGTGGTCCTGCTGCTGCTTGCACATCGGGAATGTCCGAGACGGAGATATGAATACCTGCTGCTGACGGAGTATACTCTCATTGTTTTTATAGCAGACTGAATTTCTAATTTTGAAATGGAAGACTGCTAATCGCTTCATTTCGTACCCTTGTCGGGAAATATTGTTTTTTATCATATGTTGTTATTTACAGTGATAATCTATTGATGTTCATTTCTACACCTACCTTGATCGATTGTATCTTATCTTGTATAAAGCTTGATGAGTTTGTCTAAGACTAAGCAAGTGCTGCGGTTCGTTTGCTTCCACGTGACTTAAGAATTCAAATTGGCGATGGGCTTAATTAGGCCCAAACTGGCCACAGACCAATATTGCCATAGGCCCAAACAGACTACAAGCCCAATATATGTAAGAATATTTGGGCCTTTAGAGTTTCTTGCCGCTATACCAATCTTAGAATATAGTGGTGGGTATAAACTGGTTCAAAGACGAACAGCTTTTGAACAGTATTTTGTTTAAATAGCGGTAAATGTATGGTTAATCTTGATAAGAATCACTTTATATTTCAACTCAAATAATATACTTTTTAAACTGGTTTGAATCAGTCAATACGTATTGTTCTAAAAATTTAAAAGTATATCACTAATAGAAACTAGTTTTAAGTAGGGCTGGGCATGAACCGGTTCGGTCCCGAACCGGTTCAGAACCAAATATTTATCACATTTTAAAACCGGTACGGTTTATCGCTTCAACTTTTGGCCGCTCGAGATTTTGGCCGATTTACCGTACATGTTCTGAACCGGTTCGGCCGAACCGGTTCATACCCAAAATAATAATAAAAAACAAAAAATTGAGGTTCCAATTCCAATTCAGCCAACACTCCAACTGAGATTACAATACAAACATAAATCCAACTGAGGTTCCAATACAAACATAAATCTTTTACAAACAATCAAACATAATACTACACTTAAGACTTAACACTAGTTACTTCAACTTCTATCAAGAATTGTTACGACAGCTTACTTTCAGCTGCTGCTGCAACAACGAATAGTGCATACGATAGATATCAAACTCCATGTGTCTGCTCATGAACTCTTCTTTCGTTACCCCGACTGATTAATAAAATGATTGGTATGTGGAATTGTGGCCCGTGGATGAGTTTGTGTCACTTAGGATAGGAACCTGAATTTTTTAGCTAAGAAAAGTTGTTAGGAGTGGTGCATTTCTTTTGTATCCTCTCAAGAACCCCCACTGCAGATGTCCATGGATGTATACCTGATCATACAGAGGAAGTAAAACAGTGAAAGTAACTCCGTGATGCAGCTAAATATTATCAATATTTGCAGCAGCAAAGTGTATGTTTCCACTCTCTTTTGAATTGATAGCCAGAGAACAAAACAGTCTTTCTTAAATTGACAAGTACCACAACCAATTCAACGTAAATGATCATGTACTTCGTGTTTCTTGCTTTTCTTCATTATTCGTCATTAGTGTTTCTATAAGAACTGTTACAGTTCACCAACTTTTTGTCCTTGGCATTTATGAGTAATAGTTTTGCTTCCAAGAGCTTATTGTAGTTTCACTCATAGACGAAGTGAAAAAGCTCTTAAAATAATTACCTTGGAATTGACTACTTGAATTATCTTCATTGAACCAAATTACCAACAACAAATAGCAATCTCCGGCATAGCAGATTTTCCTAACAGATCAGATTTTTCTAACAGATTGCCAAATTGAACCAAATTACCAACAACAAATCATATTTTCCTAACAGATCACTAATTACTAATAAGATTTTCCTAACAGATTACTACTAATCAAATTTACTAATTACTCAATCACAGCAAATTAGCAATCTCCAATCACAATCAGTATTAGCCTAGCAAGACAGTAACTAAGCAGCATCCAACGAAGAAGACGAACCTGGAGGCGAGGCGAGGCCAGCGAGTCAGCGACGACCGAGTCTAGAGGCGAGCGATGACAGGCGAAGACGAGCGACGAGCGAGAGTGAGAAATTGAAGAACCGAGAGTTGAAGAATGAAGAGTTGAAGACTGCGTGACTGCGTGAGAAGGAAGAGTTGAAGACTGAATTATTGAAGAGGTGAATTACAATTAGGTCTGGTCTACAGTGAAGAAAAACCCGGTTTTGTGACTTTTGTCTGGTCTGAAGTGGTCTGGTCTGGTTTAGTATTTAGTAGTATTTTAATGTTAAAACTGGTACAAAAAAAGGTCTGGTTAACCGGTTTTGAACAGATTTTATGTACCTATTCTGAACCGCTCCATATTTTTTGAAAAAAACGTTTGTTTTGTGAACCGGTTCGGAACCGATTCGGCCGAACCGGTCAAAACCACGCCGTTTCTTTGCAATCTCGATCAAAAGTCAAAACCAATAATCTGGGTCCATAAAAAGTATTGCTCGCTCCTGTCTGTCTACCCGAAAATATATATATTTTTTATGCCTCCTCTTTACGTTTTAATAATTCATAATAATTAAAGGATTATTCGTCCCTCCCTCGTCTCAACTTAAAAAAGTGGATTAAAGTAAAGTCATATATATGTTGAGTTTCTTTTTGCTCTCTTCAATGTCCTTTAATAATTCCCTACTACACCTTTCGCTTTTAACTACATCGAGCATCAACAGGGTGGCTTGTCGGCCGGGCTGATTACTTTCGTGTTTTGTTTTTGAAATAAATGCAAACTTGAGACATTCCATACAAATACATGCTCTTTTGGATTGAATTAGCACTCGTGTCTCGTTTAGTAAATCAGACCATCTAGTTTCTATGTTCCAACGCATATATATATATATAACGTAATGTCATGACATGACATGAAAAGTTTAAGGATCTTTTTGCTACGTTTGACTATAATTTTTTGTTAGTATATGTTTAGAGGGACAAAGACATGGTACCACAAACACTCAGTCAACCCATTACCCTATGATTATGTTAACTATGATGCATATGCTATGTTCCAGCGGATCTAATCAAATTTTTGACCTATCTATACCTAATAATTTCATCAATTACGAGAATATTCTCGATTTTTTTAACAAATACGGAAGTATACCTACCCGCGAATATCATTCGCGGGTAAGGTCTTTCAAAATCACTCGAGAATGTCATTCACATATGAAGTTAAATTAGACTTCACTCACGAATAACATTCGCGGATAAGTATTTAAGTCATACCCACAAATTTTATTCGCAGGTAGATCTTCACCCAAGAAGGTGAATATTAGTGTCTTGAAGAACGTCTAAAAGATTTGCGGATAGTGTCGGAAACTCTTAACCAAAGTCTAAACGTGTCAGAAAGATCTTCACCCAACAAATGATGCCCCATTTGTATAGTAAGACCAAAAGTGTCAGAAAGTCGTATATAGAAAATTCACTTAACATCCATCCGCGAATCTCATTTGCGACTGACAAAAAAAAATCTTAATGCGGGTAGGTATACTTTCATATTTGTTAAAGAATTGATGATATTCCCGTAATTGATAAAATTATAGGGTATAGATGGGTCAAAAATTCGATCTATTCTTCTACCATTTTGTTCAATGCAATTGTTCATATACTTGACATGTAATGTGAGTGAGAATTGGGAGAATAGTTTGGGTTCGGTTTGAGTGACTACAATCTTCGGTGTAAGTTGAAAGGTAATATTATATTAGAATGTATATATATTGTGATACTTGATATGTACAATATAATATTAAATTACCACATGTGAAATAACTGTAAAAGTTTGCAAATTATTCAGTTCTAATCTCGACCATAATTCAAGATTATACCTATTTTTGGATATAACCTCGCTTGTAATCCAAGATTACGTACATTTTTTTTATTATGTAATATTGGATTAAGCAGAGAGCATAATCTTTGCCTTGTTGAGAACAGAACAGATTATCTTTGTTACATGCAGCAACTGTCATTATCGAAACAATGGAAGGAAGCAAAAGAAGATTGGGACAAACTTAAAGTTTTGAAAGAGAAAGGAATTAACCATGGATTGGATTGGATAGGATAAAGCTGATCCAACAAAAAATATATATATAGTGGACCACTCCCTCCCTCGTTGAGAGAATCCTTCCTTTTTTCTAACTTTCCAGAGTTTCAAAATCATCAAAAGCCACCGCCATCTAAACATAGCTTTCATTCAAATTCTAAACACAGTAACGTGGAAATATTCACAGTCAACAAGCTTGTCATGAATATGGTATTCCAAGAGGAGGAAGAGATTTGTTCAAACCTTAATAGCTTTTCTTGAACTGCATCTAATAGTTATTACTGGGCGCTGTAGATTGGATTATAACCCGAGCTCCAGAAGCAAGCCTGTAGATTAATATTGAAAAACAAATATCAAAACACACACACACACACATATATATATTATGTATAAGGTATTTGTTCAACAGTTTTGTTAATTAGGAGTCAAAACTTAACTTTCTTCGATCTTGATCACTTTCTCATCTTCCCTAAATGAATCCACCCTCTTTGATTGCTTGTCGCCTAACAATGGATTGGTTATTCTTTTACTGCTCGAACTAGATGCAATTGCAGGCGTTGATTTGAAGCTGTCGGACCTTTCTGAAGACGTCCTTGGCTTATCCGAGAGAGGGGATTTCATGGGATCGTTTCGAGGTGTTTTTGCTAATGAGTTCATGATTGACAACGGGATGCATTTTGACCGTCCTGGAGCCAACTCACCATCTGGAGATGAATCCAACTGCTTAGAGGTCCTGCAATATAGACAGAGATCCATTTAGCAGAAGGAAACAAGGGATGGGATCAATATGGAACCATAGTATTACGGACATTATTGACTTTGCAGAAGGACGAACTGAATTTCATGAGGCATAATAACATCTTTGGATATGCAAACTCCATGGTCAGTGGAAAAGATTTAGATAATAGAAGTGGAATTTTATAATTGCAGCAGCTCCTTACTAAGGAACAGTGGAAGTTCTGAGATTATAGGTTGAAAACTTGATTTCAAAACATAAAGGATGATCTTAGTAGCAGTGAAGGAAACGACTACATAAATTTGAAGGCAGAGCTGTATCAATGTCATCAGTAACAAACTATGCAGACTATGTGTGGCCAAGTGAGAGAGAGAGATGAGCAACCTGTCAGCATTATAGGAAGAAGAGCGCTTCAGAGCTATAACCCCGTCTCGTCTTTCCTTAAGAACCTTGGTCTCAATCAAGCTCCCACTGAAATACTCTTTATCTTCAAACCTCATGCTCATCAGACTTGGATTATCAGCTAGGATGTCCAAATCTCCCAACATCATTGAAGTGGAAAAGAATGGAGAGGGGAACTCTGAGGGAGAAAACCTTGGCTTATAGGTTGGGATAAGGCCAAAACTATGATGATCTTTTACAGATATTGATCCGCAAGAGATTAACTGCAACAACATGTTTGTTGCTTTAGCCCTTACATTTGCGGGGAGTCGGGTATCATCCTCTTCAAGAATTCTAAAACTGTTCATCTTACTAACATCAGCTCTGATCAGTGACTCCAGGGTTTCATTCCTTCCACCAGATGAAGAAGCACTCGAGGATGCTGCTGGAGGAGACACAGAATCAGTCTGGATCTCTGGATTGTCTTTAATGCCTGAAGACTTGTTATGACATGCCCCATTGCAATCATTCTCTAGCAATCCCTCATCTGTTGACACCCCTCTAGTACAAGTATCTCGAGTTTTACCACTGCCTGTGTTTTCTTCAGTCTGTGTTGAAGCATCAGCTAATCCATCATTCTTGTACACCTTGTACTCTGTCAGACTTAAAGTATCATTGCAAGGAGACCTTTTCCCATCCCTAAAGTCCAGTGAAATACGTGCAGAACCGCCGGGATGAAGAGGAGATGATTGTTCATCATCCTGAGAAATTTTTGTCTCCTTTCCATTCATACTAGAAGACGATGATGAGTCATCTTGGCTTCTATATGATTTTGGCGCAGGCAACTGCTTCAAAGGCTGTACTTTGATACTTGCTACCGGACTGAAATGATCTGCCATATACATTTGCAACTAATTACAATAATTTTTTCAAACACAAAAGTAAAATCACGCTATTACTTCATCATTTTTTTAGTCAATTTCAACTGTAGGTCACAATTATGCTATTTTTAACACCCCACCCCACCCAAAAAAAAAGCACTCACAAGAAAATCAGGGTAAGGACGATTGAAAAAAACTCCTCACCTGAGTTTGATTCATCAAATAGCTCTGAACCTTTGAGGACATACTCATTTCCATTGCATGGAAGAATAAAGTCATCCTCACAGAGATCTTGCCAAACAAATCCGTTCTTATAGGTTCTGCAACAATTAACATGTCAGAATTAAGTCAACCTCATTTATCATGTAACTGACTACAGTACGGAGAATTTCAAGTTGGTGACTGCTGCTCGAATCCAGAGATAGGACTTAAAGATTCAGGAAGGCGATCCCTACCTCTTGCAAGACCATGAATACATGGAGGCCATCCCTCTACCTCGAAGGATGTTCAGCCTCTCAATAACATCTGCATAAAGAAAGACAGTATCTATGAATTTGATGAATTGAGAAGTAAAGAAGTAGCTCTGATCTTAGAATTTGCAGCTACCTCTCAGGGAGAGACCTTCCGGTGAAGAGAGAGGAACTTCGATGAAATGAGGATGCTCGAGCTGGCGATTCCTGGACAGATAATAAACCACCTGAACTTTCCTGTTCTGATGATACCTCGGTGACTTCTCCGTCCAAACTTTGGCTCTCTCCGGACTCACCTGCCGATACTTCTTCATCCTCTCATCCATTCTGGTCTCAACTCAAATCGACCCTAAGATCGCATAATCTACCGCCGTCGCTCCCAAAACAAACCCTAAATTTGGCAAACATCAAACCGATTACAAAACGATAATTGATTCAGCTTCAATCAGCTAGATGTCAAGCACATCAATGAGATTGCTGCAAAATTTGTCTATCACAAACAGATCAGTCAGCAGAAAATGCAGAGAGTCGGGAGAGTACCAAATCAGCAGCTCAGCTCAATTACCCGCAGAGAAGCTTCTTCAAATCCACATCTATCACCAATCCGCAGTAATATAGTGAAATGAAAAATGGAGACGAATTGACTGAGCCGCGGGCGGGGGACCAGTATCAGAACGAGAGAATTGTGAGTTGGTACTTGACCCGTCTCCTCGCATTCAATTCTTTGTACAGCGAAGCCGTGGGGATGGAGATGGACTGATGCAGTGTCGTCTATTGAGGTTCAAGGGCAGCTCTGTGAGGAGAGGGAGAGGGACGAGAGAAGACAGACTGGGACTGGAGAAAACTATAAAAAAGAAAAGGAGACTTTTTTTCCTTTCCTTATTTTTTGGTGTTATTTGGCGGACTCGGTGGCCGCTGTTGGACTCATCCACCCTGGAGAGAGCAGCTTTTGAGTTTCTGATAGCTCAGTTTGGACAAAAGGGCAAAACAGTCATAACACGTCCACACATTACACAACTAGACCGGATCATAATGGACCCAGTTCAAATAGGACTAATAACTTTAGACTGAAAACAACTATTTGGACAGTGGAAAAATTAAATTATTAGCTAAAAGACAATTTGTCCGTAGTATTTACTATTTAGTCATAATTCAAACTTTTTTTAATACAACACTTGGGTGATTTTAATATAATATATTTTGAAAATTATAAAATTAATAAAATACTTTTAAAAATGTTATAATTACACCCTTTTTTTATATGTTTCAATATTGTTATCAAAACCGGACTATCCTCAAACCGGTAAAGGGGTCGGTTCCTGATTCAATCGGTCCAACCTGGTTGGATCCGATCGACGAGCGGTTCACTGTTCGTAAGCAAAAAAAAAATGAAAATACAATTACAAACTACATAATCTCAAACACACACATAATTACCTCAAACACACACAAACTACAGTCTCAAATATACACATTACTCTCAAACACAATATAACACAACATAATTACCTCAAACTTTGAACATACATAACACAATAGTCTCAAAATCAAACACAATAGGTTTAAACTTTAAACATAACTTCTAAACCGAAAAAGTTGCTCGGTCGAACCGAAGAAGTTGGTTTAAACCGAAGAGAACCACACAAAAAATTTAAAACACTCCAAAAAAGCTACAACCGAAAACTGACTGATTCAACTCGGTTCAAATACTATTCATATATATTTCAGTCTTTTAACTGAACTAAACCGAACAGAAATTCGATTCTCGATTCGGTTATGATAATACTGATTTCAATATTCAATTAAATCTAAAAAAAAACAATAATCTATTGACCCCATCCGTATATCTTTACAGCATTAGTTTTTTTTTTGCCAAGAATTACAACATTAGTTGACATTATATATATATAATTTTGTTTGCTTAATATTATATTACTATTTATTCTAATGACAGTTGAATAGAGTAATCAAATTTGATAAAAAAAAAAGAATGGAGTAATCAATCTATTTTGGTGCAACTTGGTGGACTTTATATAAAACTGGATTTATTGCAGAAAGCTGTATGCCAATTGCCAACAACGATGTTCTTCTACCCTATTCTCCAAATTTATTCAGTTAACCAACAACAATAATGAAGTAGATAATGTTGAGTAGGTAGCAGGTTTCGGGAGTTAGAACGGGCGAGATGTAAATTTGAAAAATATTTTAAAAAATAATAATGAATGTACCAATTCTTATCATTGTTAAATTGTTTACCATAAAAACATATAATACCAATAAAATTTTATACAAATATATTAATTTGTTTTTATAAATGTTAAGTTTCTTTCAATACCCCGTCCACCCAACATTAAAGCCCACTTGGATGGGGCCTAGTCTACATGAGTTCGGACCTTATTATTCGGGCTAAAAATAGTTTGGGCTATTTTTAAAAAAAATTACAGGCCCATGTTTACTAATATTAGTCTCATGGGCCCGGCCTTGGATCTTTTCCTATGCAGCTCAGGGTTATTGCTGAAATAGTTGAACATTAGCTCAAGCTAAGATTTAAAATGTTGATACAAGAAAAAAAATGATTTAAGAAAATTAATAATTTAGTTTGTATCTAAATAATTATAGAACCAACAGAGATTGCGTGATGTCCAACACACCACTTTATGTTGGCATGGTGAATAGGGCAGCTTGCCCCCATTCTATTTTTTATTATTTTAGTTTCATTCTTTACAAAAAAAAAGCACATTAGAGAAAAGAAAATTATTAGCATCGCAAATTATAGAGTTTTGACTTCCAAATTGGTCGTTAAAGTTGAAGTTTGAAATTTCAAATTCAATATAGTTTATGACACTAAATTTGTAATTGAATTTTTTATCAACTACATTTTTTTTAAATAATAATATTTTTTGAATCAACTTTAACGTAACAGTGTCTCCAACATTAGTTTATATATAATATAATTTACCATCGGATACGGTGTTATGTTAGGAGTAAAAAAATGTCACTTATTCAAAATCTTATACTAGATAAAAAAAATCAATTACGACGTAACTGCAAATTATATTGAGTTTGAACATTCATAGTATCGAAAATCGAAACTGCAAATTCTTGTTTTGACCACACAAGATGGTCAAAATTTTAATCAACATGTATGATCAAATCGAAACTCAATACAATTTATTACACTAATTTGAAAATCGAAACTTCAATATTTTTTTTAATGAAATGGGGTCTATTTACCCATGTCCAACACGCCACTTTATATTTTATAGTGATGTGTTGATAGGTAGCGTGTATATATATATATATATTAAAAAATTGTTATATATTTTTTTTTAATTATAGTTATTAAAAAAAAATTGTTATACAACCACCACAACCGCAAAGTGAATTTTTTTCCAAAGAGTATGTGTGCTAAATTTTTTTTTTTTAAGAAAAGTAGGTATGGAGGGAAACATTTTAGAAAAAATGTTAATAGACGCTACACCAAGTAGTGCCTATTTTGTTTTCATTACCTGGGATAATGTTTATTTCGTCTTCGCTATCCCTGGTAGCAAAAATATTAAACACACTACCACATGTAGCGTTTTACAAGTTTTTGTTACCCCAAGTAGCGAAAACGAAAATCAATACGCCCATGAGACAATAATGTGCACTTTTATTTTATGTTATTATGCCTAAGATAGATTTTATCATTTGTAGTCTTTTGACCATATTAATTAATTATTATTATTATTTATAATTTTTTTTACTGCTCCATTTTTATCTCATTGTTTAACTTTATTCATTAGAATAATTAATTAATATGGTCAAAAGACTACAAATGATAAAATCTATCTTAGGCATAATAAAATAAAATAAAAGTGCACATTATTGTCTCATGGGCGTGTTGATTTTCGTTTTCGCTACTGGGGGTAACAAAAACCTTTAAAACGCTACATGTGGTAGTGTGTTTAATATTTTTGTTACCGGGGATAGCGAAGACGAAATAAACATTATCCCAGTTAATGAAAACAAAATAACTCTGTTTAATAAAAGTTTGGCGGGCTTGAAACACAGGAGAGAGACAAATCAAGTCAATGAAACAAAACACATATATACTCTCTATAGAGTATATACACTCTTTCATATTTTATGACTTTGTTTCAAAACAACACATTAATGTCTCATGGGCGTGTTGATTTTCGTTTTCATTACCTCGGGTAGCGTGTTTAATATCTTCGCTATCAGGGGCAGAGAAGACGAAAGGAAGTGCAGCAGTAGCTGCAAGCTTGAGGAGGGCGACTGGTGGTGGAGGCTCTACAGGAGGAGCTGCTGAAAATATGCTCCAGTTCTACACTGATGATGCCCCAGGACTGAAAATCTCCCCAAATGTGGTGCTCGTGATGAGCATTGCCTTTGTGGCTATCCTTCACGTCATGGGAAAACTGTACTTTGTTCGCAAGTAAGCTTATGGTATGGACTGAGAAGTTCGTGGAAGTGAAGTTTAGGAATGGTTTGGTACCAGATGTTTCAAATTTTAGGAATGAACAACGTATACATTTACATACTTAAGGGGGATTATTCAACAAATATCATACATTGAGGGTATACTTAATATTTTTGGACATCTTCAAGAACAACCAGCTGTAGTGAATGAAGAGCACTTTGGTCATTTAAGAATATTAAAAAGTGACGTGTCACTCGTGATGACATTTCTGTTAAGAATAAACGGCAAATTCACGGAAATGGAATATTTTTCATTCGATCGGTCCAAACATTAGGACTAAAATTTTAAACTTTAAGAAAGAAAGTTAAAATTGACCTACTTTTCTAATATACCATTTACATTAGGAGTAAATGGTATTTTATCATTTTTCTAAAATGTTTCCCTCCTTTGCTACTTTTCTTAATTTTACCTACTTTTCTCATTTTTTTCTTCTAACATACATACTTTTTGAAAAAGTGTAACTTATACTGAAAAAGTTTTCTAATTATAATATTAGTAGTGTTAGTGTATGTATACGACATAATAATTTAATCTTCCCTTTTATAGATTGTGGCACCCAATAATTTTTAACCATAACCCATTTACCCTATATGAGTAAAATCATTCAGAAATCAGAATCTTATAATAGTAATAGAAATTTTACAAATCCTCGCCCAAAACAATTCGTAAGATGGCTAATGTAAAAAAGTTAAACTAGGATGGTAAATAAACAATCGTTAATATTCTCTGACGTAGTGATACAGAATCGTCTTCTTCTTTACCAACAAAGATCAACTTCTCTATCTATACACGTGCTGGATCAGTTGCTTAGTTTGTCATTGTTCTACAGTAATGGTCTAACTTATGGAAATAGAGCTTTCTGGTACTTCGCTGCTGGATCATCGAAATCCTCAGGGACGCGCCGTTTCCCACAAACTCGGCCGCAGCTGAGCAAAGCATCCTGAAGAAAAACCGGCGGTGGAAGCGGAAGCGGAGGCGAAGAGATCTTCACCGGCGGGATCTCCGAAGACTCAATCTGCGGCGGAGGGTGTCTCCATTGAGGAAGCGGCCCTGCCAAGAGCAGCGTCTGAAGTAAAGGTCCCGCCTTCATCACCGCCTGCAGAAGCCTTCCCTTCTCCGGCAAGACGAGCGTCGGAATTTGAATCGGAGGCGGGACAATGGTTTGTTCACAATCAGAAGATAAAAATCCATTCTTTGAATCCTTCTCTCTTCTGGGTTCAACTTCGTGTTGTTGCAGTACGATGTTTTCGAGGAGCAGTCTTTGGCACCTGTCGTGAGCTTCGTCTCTTTCCCGTGCCGCCTTGACGAGTAGCTTCCTGAGATGTATTAACTGCTCGTCTCTCTCCTTGAGCTCTTGTTCGACTGCAAGTTTGGTGTTTTTCAGCTCCATTGTTGCGTACAGAAGGCAATCCTTCAACTCCTCCCTGGTCTGGAAGATGGATGGCATTTGCATTCCGTTGTTACTGATGAGAGACTGAAGAACTGCATGTACCTTTGATTGTGAGTCATCAGACCAAGTCAGTAGAGGACTTCGTTGGATCTCCATGGTTTGCTTTATTTTCCTCTCTGTAAGAAATAAGAACAGATCAGTGGAATAAAAGCAAGAGAGAGAGAGAGAGAGAGGCACGGCACACATGGGGATGTTCTATGATTCCTTCTTTTTAAAAGGGAATTAGAATCACTATTTCATTATGTGTTTTTTTAATTGCTTTTTAATTAGCCATAAAACAAAAACAAATAATTGACTAATAATAATAACATATTTGGTTTGTAGAATTGATTGGAATAAAAAATACAGATTATGTATTAACGTTAGTTTCACGGAATTGAAATTCCATGGAATTCTTACTCTTAATTGCTATTTTCTCACTAAATACGGAATAGGTGGAGATTTTTTTTTTTTTTGCCATCCCAGAATTAATCTTGGTTACATCGAGAATCGATCTCGTGACCTCTTACTTCTAAGCGAGAGGTGATACCGTTGAACCAAGTGTCCGTTGGTAATAGGTGGAGAATTGACAAAATTATTCTCCATTAAATATCATTTTTTTTTTAATAATAATGTAACTACATTAAAATTAGGGTAAAAAATGTCATGTCATGTTGCTGTCAAAATTAAGTTACTAACTTAAGATTTGTTTTCAAATTTTTTATTTATTCGTATTTCATCATAAATCAAGTTTATATCCAAACTTATATAGTATATTTTAAAACTTGCAAAAATAATAATAATAAAAAATAAATATTACAACAAAAAAATTCGAAATTATTTTATATAGCCCAATTTGATTACTCATACAAAAAATTTAGGGATGTGCTGACCCTAAAATTACTAAATAAACCTAGCTCCATAAGAAGTTAATGTGATATATTGTCATTCTAAAAAAAATTGACTATGGTATATTACTTATATTGAACTTAAGTTAACTATCCTATAAATAATTCATTATTACTTCATTAATAAAGTACTTATTTTTTTTTGTTTTACATACCTATATCTTTGCTTTCTAGAATTCGGACTTATTGTATCATAAAAAAGGAAACGCCACACAAAATTAGAGAAGCTTCTTGATTAGAAGTCCTCCAAATTCAAAGATCAGTAGGTCATAATTAAGGTTCAATTTGAAATACTTGCTCTATGTGAACTAGTTTCACATTCTATGATAGAATTTGAAATTAATAAGTATTTTTTACACAATAAGCTTGTCAAGGTTACAAATTGTATATACGATGTGTTATTGTGTGTATCAATATTTATTGTGTTAGACTTATTAAATACAAGCACATGCGATAAGTTTATCATGATATATTCTTCAACATGAACACGACATATAATTTTATAGTATGCGGAATTTATAAGAAAATATCAAAATAATGAGCTATTTATAATAATAATTATGGATTCAAAAATTAAATTATATGAATTTTTAATATAAAATTGACAAACTTTAAAAGTTAGACAATTAAATAGAGTTTTAATAGATATAAAACAAATTTAGTTAAGAAAAATATAAAATAATCGTGTGTGTCGTATTGTAATACTTAAACATGAGAAAATCTATATTTATATTTATTTGGTTAAATCACATACAATGTTGACAAATAAGTTTTTTGTTATATTTTCTCACTCCTAATGTTAAATTAACCTATTCTAATTGGTCTATGTCAATCACACATTTCTCATTCCAATGTTACATATTGACATGCCATGTAAATCACTTTAAAACTCTTCAAAGTCTCTAATTCATTCTCAAGATAAGTTACAAAACTTATATAATTTTTTATTCATTCATAAATTATGATTTTTCATTAAATATATTTTCTGAAGTGAAATTTATATAATAATAAATACATAATATTATATTTTATGAATATCAAGTATGCTCATATTAAAAAATACTTTTACAAATTAAAAATATATATTAATTAAGGATAATTTCATATATCACATAATACTCTTATTAACTATTATATATTTATAAACTAAATATAATTTACTGTTAACAAATAGATAAAATATAATATGTATACTAAAACATTAGAGATTGTTACTATTGCTAAAATACTAATAGTTTTATATGTACATTGATAGAAGTAATAAACCATAGAAACGAAGTCAAGAGTATTATATGGACATTAATATATTTTTTACAATTTTGTGAAAAATATATTTTATATTTTTATAACCTAACCTATTTATGAATAATTAAAATACTATTTATATAATAAAGATATAATATATTATTATTGTTACTAAAATAAATAAAAAAATTACTAATGATTTTAATAGTCTTTTGTAAACATATGCACTTTTTAATATTAATTTTAATTATTGACTCATGCACTTTTAACTAATTTTATGAACAAATGCCCTTAATATAATACATGAATTTTGTATTTCATAATATACTTTATAATAATTTATATATATAATTAATTAATTCATGCATTTTTAAGTTTTAATATTTTGATTGTAAACAATTCAAACTTACAACACTTAACTTTTTGAAAAATTATTATACTGTATATTCACTAAAAAATAACTTTTTAAACCTTATAACAATAAACTTATTATTTTATGTTTAAAAGTTAGTTTACACTATATTCATTTAAAAATAATTTAAATATGTTATACTATGTACCATCAAAAAATAACTTATAAATATAAAAAAATAAAAAAATTAAGAAATAAAAAATACTACTAGTTGCGCAAAGCGCATATCGGATATCTAGTAATTCATATTCGTACTACCGTGTTATCATTCTATCATATAATTTTACGATCATAATTTTTTTGGTATATGTTCTATCGTACTATCCTATCACGTAAAAAATTCTATCCAAATATATAAGCAATCAATTAACAAATAATTAATGAAAAAAATAAATAAACTTGTGTGCTTCTAAATCTGTGACATTTTGTAAAGAAACGTAGGCATCTCCAAAAGAACTAACGAACTTCTTTAGGGGGAGTTTGGTTCGTGCTATTTTTAGTCATATATTTAGATTCTATTCTAATTGTGTTCCCTTAAAAAAGAAAGCAAAATAAAAGTTATAAGAGGAACGAACGACCATCTGGCTTTGAAACTCATTTTATTATGTTTGCTTGCATCACAAGTAATGCACATAGAGTGATAGAGGTCCATTTCAAAATGTATCCTAGTTTGAAAAATTTCAATTAAATTATAATACAATAGGTATTCTACATAATTTAACTTAAATAAATAAATTTATATTATAATAATTTTTAACTTTTATTTTATGCTAAAAAAATATTTTTAATATATATATATTAAAATAACAGATATATTTTATTTTAATTAGTTTGTTTTGTATTATTGTACGCAAATGATGTTGTATGTCATTAGAAGCTAGCTATTCATTTGTGCTTGCACATAAAATATATATAGTTCGTAAATTAGAGTACCGTAGAAGAAAAAATATAATTAAAATACTCAATATTAAAAAAATATGATTGTAAATAAAAGTAACTAAATATATATAGTGTTAAAATTATATAATATTTGTTAGTAACGTCAACTTTTTTGGATGTGTTTAAAATTATTGACCATGTTAGATACAAAAACTCTCAAATTGATTTTAAATGTAAAAATGAATGGTTTCTTCAAGCATAAATAACTGAATTTATTAAACAAAGTTGTATTAATTTCTTCAGATATATGTAATTATATTATAATGATTCTGAATGATTATCGTTAACTATATTTATTAGAACTCAAAGTTAGTTTTTTTCGAAGAAACGTTTTATTAGATTAATGAAACGTCATGATGTAAAACACACTTAAAAAAAAAGTTTTAAGGTAAACATTTCCATCCAAAATTTATGAAAACAACTTATAAAAAAATAATTTAGAAATGATAAAAAAATGTGTGATGGATGAAGCTATAGAAAATATTTTTTTATGGATGCCGACTTTCTTTATATTAATTAATGATATATGATTATTGGGGTCGTTATGATAAAAAATCAAGAGAATCATTAAGTGGGTCATTATCATTATGTATAATCATAGATACATATATATTTTTTTCTTTTTAATTAGGTGAATAGTCAGCTTCATCTTCTAATTATTAGATTTGTATTTTTGGAATCCCATGCGATTTGTTAGGACGGGAGGTCGATTTAGGCTAAGCATTTTGGACTTGAGGGACTTCACATGTTAGTAAGGCAATCTTTTTTTTTGGCCAAATCTGGTACAATATCTTTATATATATACAATCAAAAATTATATTAATCCACACTTCTCTCTCTATATATTTTTCAACAACCGATTTGATTTAACATTTGGAGAGGGATGGAAATATAGAGACCACTTCCACCATTCCTTTTTAAAAGTGTTTAAGCTTTGCAATGAATTTTCAATAATCTCCCAACATGATTAGTATATGTATTGATCATATATTTTGGAGATGTCCATTTCTCTCATTTTTGCAGGATAAAATGCTCATTGTTCTTTTTACATTTTTAGTATAGAGTTTCAGTATTGTAAAAATTAATAGACGATAAACAAGAAAAATATATGACTTCATTATATTGTAAAGTTTGTTGTTTTGTACATAGAGAAATATCTATATATAAGAGTTGATAATTAAATTGCTACCCCAACTTTGGACACTTTACAAATTGCTACATAAACTTTACTTTTTAAAAAACTGCTACCTAAACTTTGACACTTAGAGCAATTTGCTACATCGGTTAAGTTTTCCGTTAAATATGAAAAAAAAATTATGTGTCAGCACATGATTGGTACATGATTTAAAAATCTATATTATTTTTAAAAAATACTAGAAAATTTTTAAAATTTCTTAAAAATTAATAGAGAAAATAAAGTTTTTAATATACTATTTATTGAAAATATGAAATAAAAAAATAATTATTTTTATTTTGGTATGTATTTTTAATAAAAATATTATATGACAAACTCTTATTTTCCCTATTAATTTTAAGTTTTTATATATATATATATATATATATTTTTATATTTTAAAAAAATCATTTATTTTTCTAAATTATGGACCAATCATGTGTTGTCACGTCATTTTCCTTTTCATATTTAACGGAAAACTTAACTGAGGTAGCAATTTGCCCAAACTCTCAAAGTACATATAGAAAAATTTAAAAAAATAAAGCTCATGTAACAACTTGTAAAGTGCTCAAAGTTGGATAACAATTTGATTATTAACCCATGTATATAATACCAAGAGAACTCTTAGTATAGGAAGAACTATCTATAAAGAATCTAAATAAACTAAATAATAAAGTGGAGAGATGTCTAGCAATGAAGAGTGGAGAACAACCCCAAGCGGAGACAGTCATAAGGACGACACCAAAGCTGGCAGACGAAACATGGAGGACAAAGAGTAGGAGAGTATCAACTGTAACAGCAAGAGGCCTGAATAGAAATGCACAAGTATGGACGAGACCGACTTTCAGTACAATTAAAATAAACACTGATGTGTCCTGGATGGCAACAACAAAGAAAGGTGGCACGAGAGTGATAGTGCTGGATTTGGAAGGGAGAAAAGTTGTCGAAAGAAACTCCACATGCAGAGATATGAGCGCTAAGAACCTTGAGGCGAAAGCAATATTTCAAGCAGTTCAACTAGCGGTACAATATAAGTGGAATGAAGTCGTTATCGAGTCTAATGCACAATAAATCATCAACATGATACAAGGCAATTAGTCACAATTGGATTGGGAGATAAAGAACATATTGACGGATATAAGCGAGATGACGACTAGGATACCGAGAGTACAATGGAAGCTTGTCCGGAGAAGCACAACTAAATGTGCAAATTGGATGGCCAGAAAGGTTAGACAAGGGATATGTCTAAATAACTGGACTCTTATACATCTGACTCCTCTTATTTTATTGTGTTTGTTAAACAATACGCATCATACAACTGAAGAATAATAAAGTGATTTTATGTGAAAAAAAGTAATTAATTTAATTATTATTTTCTTAAATAAAAACGAAATTATATGCTTTTTGGATAGGCCTTTTGCAGTTTTGCTATATAAAGAGGGGTTTGATTAGTAATTGAATTTATGCTAAATACATTTTCAAGGCCAGGGTAGAACTCACTAGCAACCATGCTGATTTGGTGAGGTTAAAAAATTAATTTATACTTAATTAAAAAAACGATGATATGCCTAATTTAAAAATCAATGTATACCTAATTTAATTAAAAATGATGTTACAATATTTTTTATATTATTTTTTATATTTAAAAAAATTCGATAAGATAATAAAAATGGTTAATTACTTAAATGGTTACACATGTATTGACCATTGTGCAGAATAGTTATACATGTTTCAAAATGTGATTAATTGGTTTTGTTATTGTTCATCGTCAAAAAATCATCGTTAGTCACTATTTTAATATATGAAATGACAATATTACCCCTAAACCCTAATCTAATGAAATCCTCCTAGCTCCCCACCCATTGTCCTCCTCCTAGCCTCCCACCCACCGTCCTCCTCCCAGCCTTATCCCCGTCTCCTCTTCCCCCAGCCTCCAAGTTGCCCCGTCTCCTCCAAGTCCGCCTCATCATCCTCCCAGCCATGCCCCCTCCCATCCACCTCCCGTTCTCTCTCAATCTGCCCCCATCCCTCCTCCCAGCTCACCCCTCCTTCTGCCTGTTCGCCGAATCTTTCTCTTCCTTCCAGTTTGCCTCTCACTCTTCCTTTCAGCCCGCTCTCGCCCCCGCCGCCAACTTCCTCCCAGCCCACTCCAGTCCTGATTTTGAACATGTACAAAGAAATGCACAGTGAAGATGAGAGTCAAACTTGCATAATCTGCACCGGTAAAGCCACATGGTGTTGAGAGCGAGTTTCTGGCAGAGGTCACAGTAGAGATTGTACAGAAGTGAAAACTCGAGTTTGAAAGGGTGAAGGTGGGAAGCGACAGACAAAGATTGAGGGAGAAAAGAGCAAAAGACATGGTACAGGGTAGAACAAACACCATAGTGGTAGTGAAAACCATTGACTTGTTCCTCACAGGCCATGCAGATGGAGTTCAATGGAGTTGAGAGGAGGGACAAGGAGTGGTTCAGATTTGAAGGGTGCTGGATTTGTTGGGGAGATCAGAAACATGATATGTGGAGCAAAAAATCACATATTTTGTAGGAGTAGAAATCTAAGATACTAGGTAGAACACTAAGTTTGCAGCATGCTGATAGTGAAAAATCATTGACTTGTTCCCCACAAGCCCTGCAAATGGAGTTCGATGGAGTTGAGAGAAGGGACAAGGAGTGGTTTGGATCTGAAGGGTGCTGGATTTGTTGGGGGAATTCAGAAACATGATATGTGGAGCAAAAAATCGCATGTTTTGTAGGAGTAGAAATCTAAGATACTAGGTAGAACACTAAGTTTGCAGTATGCTCATGGGTGAAATGATGGTAGACTTTTTTCGTCGGCATACCATCCATCAGTTCTTCTCCCTGTAACACTACTCGTGGCCTCTTCTCCCTGTCCCTCTTCCCAACCTTCCTCTCAGCCTGCCCCTCCTCCTCTTCAATTGTATAAACCCTTATTCCTCTTTTTTGTTTTCCATTAGATTTGAAAGGTCACGTTGCATCACCTGGGCTAGGGCAAAAAGAATTGGATCAGCTCCATCACCTGATGTCTTCAATTGAACCTGCTACTAGATTCAAGTGTGGCTTGCTGTCTTCAATTCGTTATTGCATTCTCCAATCGTGATTTGCTCATCTTCAACCTCTCCTTCAATAAATTTGGCATTGGGCATCACATAACCAGATTGAATGTATTCATTAAGCACCTAATAAATTTGTCTTCAAATTGAATTGCTTTAGTCAAACATCAAGAAGATGAAGAACAACTCATTGAGGGTATAATAGTCATTTGATAAATAAAAAATATGTTAAAAAAATAATTAACGGAAAATAGTAACGGCTAATGACGGAGTAACCAATTAAATATTAATCACAGTGGAAAAAAAGATGTGTAACCATTCACTCATTCAGTAACACATAAAAACCAATTAGTCACATTTTGAAACATGTGTAACAATTTTGCACAATGGTCAATCATGTGTAACCATTTAAGTAATTAACTCTAATAAAAACGGTATACAAATTACTAGGGGTGACAATTTCTAACACGACACGATTAAACGATCTGCAATTTACACGTTTAGACACGACACAATTACTAAACGTGTCTAAACAACACTTATTTGTTTAGACACGATTAATAATTATGTCTAAACACATCTAACATGTAAATACACGACAAATACACGTTTATACACGATTAATTAATCGTGTCTAATTGTGTACACGATTACTTCTATGAATTGGGTTAGACTTAAATTTCTACTAATAGAGTAAGAGACCCATTAACGAGGCTCATGAGTTAAATTGATCCAAGTCCATTATTTGTATATGTATATTTATGATTTTATCTTAAATATATTGTATTTAGTGGACTTTATAAAATACTAAAATACATAATATTATATTTGATGGATAATAAGTATGAACATATAAATATTTGCAATTAAAAATTAAATATTTTAATGAAGTATAAATATAGATTTGGATGTTTCAAGTTACTTACAAGATAATAATAGTTAAAGTTTTAATTATTAATTAATTCTAAACATTATAAAAATATAAATATAAATTTTATTATTATATCTAGACAATATTTTAGTCTCATTCTCATTCTTTTTTATTTGTTGCGTCATGTTAATAATAACAAATGAATTGAAAGAGCCAAAATACTCCATTTCTCGCCGGGTCTCTCACACATTTGAGTTCTCTTGCAACCTTGCTTAAGATTTGAGGAGTACCACACCGACCAACTTCTAATCAGGAGAAGCTTCGCAACTGCTATAAAACAGGAGCTTTTGGCTAAAATTAAGTGTAGTATCTCGGCCTTTTGGCTAAGATCAAGTGTAGTATCCACATGAACTATTGTCTCACATGATATTAAATTGATTTTTTTGAAGGTGATGAATCACTATAGTGTCGTGTTTCGTGTGACATGTTTATTAAACGTGTCGTGTATGCGTTTGTGTTTTGAAGACACGTTTAAAACTTATCCATTTAGACATGAAACGTTTATTGAAACGATACTGTTACTGACACAACACAATTAGACACGACACAACATGTTTGTCATTATCAACCGCATTGTACTCAAGGAATGATGACAAGCCATGACCAATCTAATGATTATAATCTCATGTCAAGTTACATTACATTAACTCTATATAATATATATTATTTTATTTGTATTATTATTTTTATAAAAAAAACTCGAGATATAATAAGTGTAAAATCTTACTTATATGATTTAGATTAGAACTTTTTCAAAAAGTGTATATGTCAGAAAACTTTTTTGAAAAAGTATATACCGTCTAAACATATTTAGAAAAATGTTAATAGGCGCATCCCCAGGATGCGCCTATTTTAGTAGGCGCATTCTGGGGATGCGCCTTTGCAATAGGCGCATCCCCAGAATGCGCCTATTGCAGTAGGCGCATCCTGGGGATGCGCCTATGCAGGATGCGCCTATGAACCAATTATATGCGGTTCCCTCGATTATTGTACGAATTGAAACAGTAATAATCAATAATTTTAACATTCAACTTCGATAAATATACCGATCGTCTGCTATTTGCGTTTGTCCGTCTTCTTCATCATCTTCCTCTTCATCAGCATTGTTCTTCATCAGCATCTAAGGTAAGTAATTTATTTGTATATATTTCATAATATTAATTTTGTAAAAATGTGTAGGAGTTATATTTACGTATATATCATATGTGATAAGAATTTTGATACTACTAATTTTGTTAGGATCAAGCATGACAGAAATTGGTATAATTTGCTTATTTGGCGGCCAAATAGTGTCCGAGAATGGTAATGAGGTTTATGTTGGTGGTACATCCAGTATTACTACAGCTACCTTGGATATCTCTCTTTGTCGCCTAAAGGAAATTATATGTATGGAGTGTAGTTGGCCGGATGTTGAAGCCATGTCCATAAACATTTCATATAAATTTACGGATACTGATGGACTTTGCAAATTTTTGCGTATTCGGTCGGATTCAGCATTGTCTTTTGCTTTAGAGTTAAGTTCTGCTAGTCGATTTATTGTGTTTAGCGTGACTAGAGAACGCAATTTGATTCCAAACATCGGGGATGGGGGTGAGGAGACAGTGAATATTTTGCATGGTCACAACAATGATATATCAGATGACGATGTCGACGTTGACGCACTCTCAGATGACCATGTGGTTAATGCAGAAGATCCGTATAGTCAACATTTTACAGGGCACATTGATGAAGACAACGAAGAGGTGTTTGAAGTTGGCGAGAACTCTGAAGATGTACACGGAGGTGGCCATGGTGGAAGTAGCTCACACGACGTGCAAATGATGCAACCCTCTGCTGAAAATTGGGTGGATAGTAATTGGATAGACAACTTTCAATCAAGGGATGAGTGGTCTACGGCTGATGATGACACGTCGAGTGAAAGTTTCTTGAACACAAACATGAAGTTTAATAGTAAGGACGAGTTGGCTGCCACTGTGAGGAAATGGCACATAGCAAATTCGAAGGTGTGTATTGTCGAGACATCCACTCCAAAATCAATTGTTTTCAGGTGTAAAGTTGATCAAACAAATTGTTCTTGGTCATTGAGAGGAAGTCTGTTTAAGCATACTGGATTGTGGAGAATATCCAAACTGAATTCTCCACATACATGTGCTAATGAAGTCCTCATCGAGCGACACCAAAACATCGACTGCAAGATGATAGTGGCTTTAATAAGAAATTCTGTTTTAGCTGACACTGGACTGAAAATTTCAGTAATCCAGTCGATGGTGGAGAACGAGTTTGGCTCGAAGATTGGATATCCGAAGGCGTGGTACTCGAAACAAGTGGTGTTGGAGTCGTTATATGGAACGCATGAGGATGCGTTTGTAAACCTCCCTAGGTTACTTTCGGCTATGGCCGTATATATCCCTGGGACAGTGTATGATTTCATGCCCAAAAGGGTAAATGCGGAAACTGGAGTAGCGACCTTTGGAATGATGTTTTGGTCATTCGGTTCAGCCATTGAAGGCTTTTCCCATTGTCGGTCTCTTATAAGTATAGACGCGACACATTTGTATGGGAAATACAACGGAAAAGTGCTTGTAGCCGTATCGTACGATTCTAACAATGGCATATATCCTTTGGCATTTGGTATTGCAGATGGAGAAACAAACGAGAGTTGGAACTGGTTTTTACAGCATCTGAGGGATAACGTAACCAAGGATCGCCATGTATGTCTAATGTCTGATCGGCACAGGGCAATAATTAACGCGGTCGAGGCTGTATATTGTCAATACGGGGTTGGAACACATCGCTTTTGTGCACGGCACATAGCAAGTAATTTCAATCACGTCTTCAAAAGTGTTATCCTGAAGAAACAGCTTTACCTAATGGCAAGCACACCTGATAAACGTAAGTTTGATGTCTGGTATGCTAATCTATTGGCGATCCATGATGGAAAGTACAAGGACTGGATATCCAACATACCCCTCGATAGATGGGCTTTAGCGTATGATGGAGGAGCGCGGTATGGAAACATGACCACCAACTTGGTTGAAGTGTTTAACGGCATTTTGAAAGGCGCAAGGGCATTGCCGTTGACTGAGTTAGTGAAACTAACTTATTGGAGGTCCAATACGTACTTCTTCACGCGTCGACACGAAGCAATGGCTGCCATTGAGGAGTCGAAGGTGTGGTCGGACGTTGTCCAAAAGACCATTGCTCGCGCACAGAAACAGCTTGGCAGGATGCAAGTGGCCCAGTTCAGTCGAGAACACGGTGTTTTCCAAGTCCGTGACATTGGTAGATTTGTACAAGGTGTCGGTTGGACCACTCCAGGGAATTATACGGTTAACGTGGTTGAGCAAACATGTGAGTGTGGGTTATGGCAAATATATCATCACCCGTGTGCACATGGAATGGCAGCTCTCACTAAGGCAGGGATGCAATGGGCTCCTCACGTTGATCCGCTATATTCGAACCATGCACGTCTGGCAGCATACTCACCATGTTTTCAACCAGTACCAGACGATTACTGCTGGCCACAGTTTGACGTTCCGACGTACACTCATGATCCGGAAAGGTGGAGGACAAAGCGTGGTAGAAGAAAATCCAGCCGTATCCATAACGAGATGAACGCTAGGGAAGGTTTGCCCAAGAGAAACAACTGCTCCAAATGCGGTGGAAGTGGACACAACAGGAAGACATGTAAATCTCCACATTAGGCGTCGGAAGAGAAATGTTGTAATAACAATATGTTGTAATATGTAGTATATCGTACGTAGAAGATGTTGTAATTTTTAAGAAAAATGTACATGTCGGAACTTCATGTAACCAGTGGCATTACTCTTTTTATGTCAGTATTTGTGTCCGGTAAAATTTTAGGAAAATAATAAAAAAGTAAAAAAATTAGCATCTTCTCTAGACCATCGTTTTAGGGGGGTTAACTGGGTTGTCGGTAAGAAATGTCAATTTTTGAAGGTTGCCAAAAAAAATCTACAAAAATTAGGACAACTAGCTAAATAATATAGAAGATGAATGCAATAGTTCTTACACGCAGTTAATAACAATATGTTGTAATACAGTCCATATCGTACGTAGAAGATGTTGTAATTTTTAAGAAAAATGTACATGTCGGAACTTCATGTAACCAGTGGCATTACTCTTTTTATGTCAGTATTTGTGTCCGGTAAAATTTTAGGAAAATAATAAAAAAGTAAAAAAATTAGCATCTTCTCTAGACCATCGTTTTAGGGGGGGTTAAATGGGTTGTCGGTAAGAAATGTCAATTTTTGAAGGTTGCCAAAAAAATCTACAAAAATTAGGACAACTAGCTAAATAATATAGAAGATGAATGCAATAGTTTTTACACGCAGTTAATAACAATATGTTGTAATACGGTCCAATATTACTTAATGCAACACTAAACTAGTCGGTACAGTCAAATTCACTATCATATTCACCTTCATCTTCCTCTTCCTCTTCGGTGTACTCCAATTGTTCAACAACCCTAAATTTACGTGCCGGTCCCCCAGGCCCTCGACTTGAGGAGGCTTCCCCGATGTTCCCACGCCACGCCCAGGTGCTCCTCGAACACGTCCTCCGTGAAGTACCCTCAGCTCACGATCAGTTAATTCATCCGACTGTCGGATGTGTTCGGCGTACACAGGTAGTTGACCGATTGCATCGTAAGACGGCCGACAATTTTCTAAGTAAGCTTTGCCCAGTAATTTGAAATTTTTTTTGGTGAACTTGAGGGTACCTCTTGCAGCTTTCCGTGCAAGGTGAATGCCTCTAGACATGTATCCCATCTGCAATATTAACAACAATGATATTAAAGGATTAAAAACAATGAATTGTCAATTATTAACAACAATGATAGACAGAAGTAAGGACTACGTAGGTACTTACCACTGTCTCTACTTGTCCCCCGTGAGGGACAAACGGAGCTCTTGGATGATGAGGCGTGCTAGCTTCGGCAAATGGAGTCGTAATGAATCGTCGGGTTATTTGCCGATACCATGCCATGTATTGCGAGACGTTCACCACCGGTTGGTCTTCCCGCCTCACAAACGGTACACGGTTGTTCCATAATGCAATCATATTTTGATGCATTGCCGTCCAACGACGCTCCCCCTGCGCACCTTTACGTGTTATCTTATGCAGTCGCGCATGATCTTGAACCTCAGCAGGTGTTATCTCTGGAATGTGCTGCTGCAGTCCAAATTGCCGCATAACTCTATCTGGACGGTGCCACTCGACCACATTAAAATAGATAAGTGGCACCTTCGCTCGGAATAACTCGGGGTGGTCACGACAGACAGGGGGTGCAGTAGCCAACCTAAAGGGACTGTACGGCACCCATGTCACCTAATATTGAAAGTTTTTCGCAATCACAACGTAGGGTTAATATTATTCGAAACGTAGATAAGAAAAATAACCTCAAACATGGTACCTGATCAGCTGACTGAGACTCCAAGTCATCCCTATAGTACACCAAATTCGTAGTTCGAATTTGGTGACTGAACGATCTTTTGAGAAATGCCCACCTATTAAGAAAAATATTCCCCATTCAGATTTCAGCAAAATAACGAATACAGATGTTTGTCACAATCAATCCAAAAAAAATAAAATCAACCTGTATCCTAAGGGATGCATCTCTCCACCAGGAACTTCACCCTGGAGCACAGGACGACCAAGGTGAAGGTGCTCCCACGACCATAACTGTAGTGCAAAAAATTAATAACATTGTAGAATCAATTCTAAATATTCTTCCAAAATTTTCATATGGAATACCTGTAATAGGATGGCACACCCTGAGAATGTTGCAGCGTTGAGCTCCGAGGCATCACACAATCCCCGGTATGTAGCCGCCAAAACAGCTGAACCCCAACTGTAATGACTTGCTCTCTCTAAATCCCTCAGTAGGGGTAAGTAGATTAAAGACACCTTGTCTTTCTTTGTTGTTGTAAACAACACACCACCAAGTATCATGAGGATAAATGTCCTCGCTTGTTGTTCGGCGGTAAGATGAGGATGAAACAGATGTTGTCGTAACGTAGTCAACTTAACAAAATCTTTACGACCTTGTAAGTTCAGACCTAATAATTCAAGACCTGCAGCATCCATGTCTTCCTCAGCTGCATAATCATCTGTTACTGGATCTCCGTGTATACGAAGTCCAAGAATCACGGCTACGTCCTCAAGCGTGATCGTCATCTCCCCATGTCTCAGATGAAATGTATGTGTCTCCGGCCGCCATCGCTCGCACAATGATGTCAGTAATTTTGGATCGTGTTTGGGATGTGACATAACAACCACATCCCATAAACCAACAGCTTGCACAATCGCTTGTGCATTTTCGGAAATTAGATTTCCTTCGCCTTTTAAACAGCGAAACGTTATTTGTTGATTATCGCTCAGATCCGACGAACGATGATTAGCTTGACCCCAAAGGACCGATGGATCTAAAGGACCAACATCTATCACGTTGGTACCGTGCGACAAAGTTGACATAACTACGCGCGGCTGCATGATAACTGTACAATTAAACAGTATAAAATTTTTTTTATAACAATTTAGATTTTTGGCACAATTTTTTTCCAAATTCTAATAATTCAAATATATACAATTAATTTATAATAATATAATTAATTAGCACTATAATTACTAGTTTAGATTAATATGGCTAATTAACATAACAATAAATATTAATAATCATATATTTATAAAAAAAAAACTATTCAAAAAAAAAAAATTACCGAGTAGGTGGCGGTACGTGGCCGTCTGCGGTGGCGGGTAGGTGTCGGCGACGTCGGGATCTGGAGGCTTGGCTGAGGCGAAGCGAGGCGGCGAGGTGGCGGCGTCGGGAGGAGGCGAGGCGGAACACGGCGAGGGGACCGCGGGGCTTCAACTGGCGACACGAGGCGGGAGTTGGGGGAGATCGGCTTGGAGGCGAGGGCGTCAGGGAGCTCTGGAGGCGAGGGCAGGTGGCGGCGAGGTGGCGGGGTACCGAGTTCTGGAGGCGGCGAGGTGGCGGCGTCGGCAGCTGGAGAGGAGGCGAGGGCGTCGGGGAGCTCTGGGGCGGGGATGCGGACGAAGAAGACGTAGGGTTCTTTAAAAAGAACCCTACTCCATAGGTGCGTCCCCGGGTTCCCGCGCCTATAGACACTTTGCTAAAAAAAAAATTTGGATATTCACTTTTTCAAATTTTTTTTCTAAAATAAACAGATTTTGAAAAAACTCTTTAGATTAATAACTAAAAGAACAATTAAAATGTTATGATTAGAATCGATGAGCTTGAGATATTGAAATAAATCGATAATGTCTACATTTAGAAGTCATATCGTTATGAAATGATTGCCAGTGGTGGAAAATGATTTTATTTGGAACAGTTAGCTACCGGACCCACGCGGTTTAAACATAATTGAGAACTTTTTCAAAAAGTAGATACTTTAGAAAAAATATTTGAAAAATTGTATATCGAATAAAAATATTTAGAAAAGTATGTATACGTGCGTCGCGCCTATTGTATAGGCGCACCCTAGGGATGCGCCTATTTCAATAAGCGCATCCCTAGGGTGCGCCTATACCACATAATTTTTTTTTTAATTTTTTTTTTCTTTAGTCTGAAGCCGTTAGTATCTCCACCCCGCTCCCTCGAGCCATGTATTTCCCTCGAGCCAGTGAAATTGTTTATTCTTTTGAATTCTTATTATTATAATAGGGTAAGTTATAGCTTTGTTTATTCTTTTGAATTCTCTGTCCCCCACCATCATTAAACAAATCCCTTGTATTATTCCCTTTTATTTTAGCAGAGAAAAAAAATATGAAAAATGGACTAGTTTTAGCTTTGGTTTAATTTTAAAATAAAGATGCCCAAATTTTTTTTTTTTTAAATAAAAGTTATAATAATAAATTTAAGATTTGAACTCATGACGACATCTATATTCATCACAAGTTAATTTTGTTAATAAAATGAACATACATTTAGGGTAATTACAATGAAATTATGAGTCTAGATTAATAATTATTTTTTAATAATTACCCTAAATGTATGTTCATTTTATTAACAAAATTAACTTGTGATGAATATAGATGTCGTCATGAGTTCAAATCTTAAATTTATTATTATAACTTTTATTTAAATTTTTTTTTTTTGGGCATCTTTATTTTAGAATTAAACCAAACCTAAAACTAGAGTCCATTTTTCATATTTTTTTTCTCTCCTAAAATAAAAGGGAATAATACAAGGGATTTGTTTAATGATGGTGGGGGACAGGGAATTCAAAAGAATAAACAAAGCTATAACCTACCCTATTATAATAATAAGAATTCAAAAGAATAAACAATTTCCATGGCTCGAGGGAGCGGGTGGAAATACTAACGGCTTCAGAGTAAAGCAACAAAAAAAAATAAAAAAAATTATGTGGTATAGGCGCATCCCAGGGGTGCGCTTATTGAAATAGACGCATCCCTAGGGTGCGCCTATTCAATAGGCGCGACGCTAGGGTGCGCCTATTCAATAAGCGCGACGCGCGTATACATACTTTCCTAAATATTTTTTTTCGATATACACTTTTTCAAATATTTTTCTAAAGTATCTACTTTTTGAAAAAGTTCCATAATTGAAAGTTAATGTGGTTCGACGCACTGTAATATAATATTACAAAGTTTAGAAATTTTAAAAGGTAAATAGGAATATTCTTAAAATGGTAATTGAGTTTCTCCGTAACGTTGAGTTTATTTTTTAAATTTTTATTCCTTCGTATTTTCTATTAATAAAGTTTATTATTTTCATTCACACTTAATATAATATATATTTAAAAAATTGTAAATATACATAAAACTTTTAAGAATATCACTACCTTAAAATTATTTCTATAGGTTACAATTGATTCGCAGATCGATAAGAACTTGATTGAGTCTCAATCGAATGTGTTAAGGTTTAGGTCTTAACTCAAACTAGCTCGTTCATGAGTGAATGTCTTTGTCTAAGTCTAAGTGACTTTTTCTTCTTTTGATTTGAACTTGATTTAGCCCCCAATATTAGAACTCGATATTCGTTTGGGGTTGATTCAACCTCATTTCGATTGAGATCCATTCAGTGGCTAGGTATGGATCATAACCCTCAATTCATGGACGAGCAGGTTTAGGTCAAGACTCACACTCTAATCCATTCAATTGTAACATTTAAAAAATTACTTTCAAAGGTTTTTTGTGTCATTTTTAAAATATTTTGTTAAGTTTGGATGAAAAATATAATGTAAGTAGTAAATTTGAATTATGATGAAACATGGAATTTATTTTTTAAATTTAATATAAACACTTCTTACTCTTCTTGATTTTTAAATGGATTAAATATCATTGTGCTTCCTAATGTTAGGATTAAAATAGAGTTAATATTTTTTTAAAACTCTATTTTAATCCTAACATTAGGAACAATGACATTTAATCCATTTAAAAATCAGGAAGAGTAAGAAGTGTGTATATTAAATTTAAAAAATAAACTTCATGATTTCCATTTATAATTTTATATATTATATTAAATACTGAGGTTGAGTTAATACGCTACTTACTAATTTACTATATTGTACTCTTATATTTATCCAAATTCATTTGAGCTTATGTAATTTAAGTGAATCATGAGAGACATCCTTTTTTTGTTTGGTTTTGGACTCCTCCAAATGTTTTTTTTTTCATAAAAGTTCGATAAAAAAAAAGTAAATTAAAATAAGAAGACTTAAATATATATTATGGATTTCTTCCAAGTTTAAACTTTAAACTGATCAATAAATATCGATTTACATTGAAATTTTCGCCGGAGTTCCCATCATAATTTTTCTGAGTTTTTTAATAAAGCAGACACTGTTCCAAACAAATTTGGAAAAGTAAATATACTGAAAAATATTTAGCAAAATGTATATAAACGCTACTTGGGGTAGCGTTTCTTACAACGTGCGCTACTTTAAGTAGCGTTTTTCAAAAAACACTACTAGGGGTAGCGTTTTTATGAATTTCGCTACCCCTAGTGGCATTTTTTTGACGATTCGATATTTAATTAAAAAAAAATCATGTATTTATTAAAAAAAAAATTAAAAATTATTGTAAGTAGATATTTTAATTGCGATTCAAATGATACAAAGAATATTAAATTTGGACTTACGGATTGAGACTGTAGGCTCTGCCGTAAGTTGAGATATGAAAATTTGACTTAAACAAATATAACTCATACCGTGTAAGTCCAAACTAATCATGGTGAACGTCATTTATGTCATAATTCAATTATCTACCTAGGGTAATTTTTTTGATTAGAAATACAGTGATTTTGTAACCTAACATCGCTTGTCTTAAAATTTGACCGAAATAATTAATTGCATTAGGTGAGAAATTTAATTATGTACTTACTCAAAAAAAATTAAAGAGAGTAGATAATTTAATTACGAATTAAATGACGCTAACTAGACGTTAATATATTACTTTTAGATTGGTCGTATAATACGATACGTAATTTACTTCGTATTATATCGTATTATATGGTCAGTCTAAAAGTAAAAATATTAACGTCTAGCTAGCGTCATTTAATTCGTAATTAAATTATCTACGCACTTTAATTTTTTTGAGTAAGTACATAATTAAATTTATCACCTAATGCATTTAATTATTTCGGTCAAATTTTAAGACAAGCGATGTTAGGTTACAAAATTACTGTATTTCTAATCAAAAACATTACCCTAGGTAGATAATTGAATTACGACATAAATGACGTTCACCGTTGTCAGTTTGGACTTACAGGGTATGAGGTATATTTGTTTAAGTCAAATTTTCATATCTCAACTTACGGCAGAGCCTACAGTCAATCCGTAAGTCCAAATTTAATATTGTTTTGCATAATTTGAATCACAATTAACATATATACTTACTATAATTTTTTAAATTTTTTTAATACATACATGATTTTATTTTTAAATAAACATCGAATCGTCAAATAAACGTAAAAAAAAAACGCCACTGGGAGTAGCGAAATTCATAAAAACGCTACCCCTAGTGGCGTTTTTTGAAAAACGCTAAAAAACGATAACCCCAGTAGCGATTATATACATTTTGCTAAATATTTTTTCAGTATACTTACTTTTTCAAATATTTTTTGTACAGTGGTTACTTTTTTAAAAACTTCAATTTTTCTCTCAATCTCCTTGAACTTTAATGTTAGTTTTTTTGAAAAAGTCTGAAAATGATTAAATATGTTTGTAGAAAATAATTTTCTGTTCAACTTGTTTTTGTGTGATGGTTAATGGTTCAATATGTTTGAAAATGATGGTAATTGGTACCTCCGTTAATTTTCTGTTAAAAAATTCCGTTAAATATTTTTCATATTTGTAAAATTAACAAAATATTTTTTTAAATGTTAGAATTAAACCCTACAAACTTACACTAAAGTTTCAAACAAGTCCCGACTCCATTCGAGTCACACCAGGGGTCCCCTAGCCAGGGTCCGAACCCAGACAAAGTCACCCAACCCTAGGGACCTAGTCTGGGCTCAGACCCAGATCATAGGACCCGAGATTGGGTCTCAATTGGAGCCCCAATAGTTTGAACCGAACATGTGGTTGGGTTGGGTTCGGTTCAATAGATTGGGGATCCAATTGAGCCTCAATCGGGGGCTGCGTCCGAACCCAGACCAGGTCGCCCAACCATGGGGACCTCGATTGGGGCTCAATTGGAGCCCCAATCAGTTTGGACCGAACCCAACCAGGTTCAGTTTAGCCAATTGGGGCTCCAACTGAGTCTCAATCGGCGGTGTGGACCGAACCTGGCTTAGTTCAGTTCAAACGATTGAGGCTCAAATTGGGCCCCAATCGGGAGTCCTATGGTCTGTGTCTGAGCCCAGACCACGTCCCTAGGGTTGAGTGACTTGGTTTCGATTCGAACCCTGGCTAGGGAATCCTTGGTGTGGCTCGAATCGAGTCAGGAATTGTTTGTAACATTAGTGTAACATTGTAGGGTTTAGTTGTAACTTTTAGAAAATTATTTGGTTAATTTTACAAATACGGAAAATATTTCATGGAAATTTTTAAGAGAAAATTAATGAATGTATCAATTACCATCATTTTCAAACATGTTGGACAAAAAACAATCGTTTGGGTTGGAAAACTATTTTCATTAGACATATTGCATCATTTTCCCTAGTTTTTTCCACTTATATTACCGTCCTTATTATTTGAATATGCGTACTCCAATATTATTGTTAAGAATTATACATACAAAATTTATAATTTTTTTTTTTAATATACTTGAAAACATATTTTAACAGTTTCTATGAAGAAGAAAGGATTATCAGTTTTACATTTAATTATTAAAAATGAATAAATTTATATTTTCCAATCGATAATCCATGACAACGAATCTGAAAATTGACACATTTGACTGATTAGTGATTAGAGACCTAATTAATCATCATTAGCTCAGAAGGTTCGAATCTCGGGTGGATACAAAGGATTAAACCTTACTTGCACGACGGGGTGAAATGAAACGACTTTGATTTAGAACATTAAGAATCATAAACTTGATATATATATATATATATAATCAAACATATATACTTATTCTCTTAGATTGGGTTAATTGTCAATTTGCCCCTTAATGTTTGGACCGAATTTAAGAATTCCCCTTAAAGTTTAAAATTTTAAATTTTAGTCCTAATGTTTGGACGAAATCAAAAATCACCCCATTCCGTCTTAAGGCCGTCTAATTGAAATGGAAAAACCGACACGTGCCTTGCACATGCATTTTTTTAAGAAACAAAGACAAAAATGTTCTTCCCACGAACAGAGCTAAACTTCTCCGTTTTTCAACAGACACAGTTCTTGGACTCCATTTTTCTCCCGCAAGCTTCGATGGGATAGGAATTTTGGTGGTTTCAATAGCACGGGGGGCATGCTTCTTCTCTCGGTGCTCCTGTGCTTGTACAAAATTCAATAACTTAGTGTACTGTATGTGAAAACCTCATCTACTCTTCTAAGTAAAGAAAGAAATTATGGACTCACTGCATGGAAAGGGAAATCATCATTCTCCAACATGTGAACAATTTGACCCATCTTCGGTCTCTTACGAGCATCCATGTCTATACAACGGAGACACACCCGCTTCAGACATCGGGGAGAAGGATGAATAGCTAATAGAGGGTCAATAATAGCGTCTCCACGTTGACTACCCACCATTGATTTAAACCATTCAACCAAGTTCATCTGACCAAATGAATGAAATATCATACATTCCTTCATTGTTTAGAAGGATGGATGACACAGGTAAAGTTCGTTCTGGCGAAGTTCGTTCGGTGGCCGACCGGAGACCATCTCCGCTCCATCAAGGACGAGTTCGAAGTCGCTCCATCAGAAGTCGTTCTCGTTTCTGAGAAAGAGCAGCCTTTGTAAAGAAAAGGAAGAGCTGCAAAAAAGAGTTGCAGAGTTTGAAGAGAAGCTCGAGTCTTTACATGGCCACAACAGTAACTTAGAACAGGAAATCGAGCAAAAATCTCGGGATGCTGCAAACTTCCTAGTTCTAATGGAGAGCTTGAAACAGGATTTGGCGGGAAACACTGAGGAGAAACAGAACTTATTGGTGGATAAGGAAAGCTTAGCAACTCAACTGAAGCAACTGGAACTGGAGTCTTGAAGAAAAGCTTGAATAAGAGAACAAGAGTTGGCTGTGCAACGCATATTGGTCTGATCCAGTTGAGGATGAATTCCACCGGAGGGAAAATAAGTCTTGAGAAGAAGATGTCTCCCATTTCTGACCACTCTTGACAAGACGGGAAAATCATATGCTTTTCACAAACAATTCCAAGGTCGGGTTCTGCTACGGAATCACTCACGTTTTTTGGTTGAGCCAAATCTTGTTGGGTGGGACCGAGAGAAAGAAAGGACGGGGGGCAACCATGCATGGTACTTCTCGACCGTGTCTCCGAGGGACAATTGAACGAACGACTCATGAATGCTGTCGGGTTGGACGAGCCAATAACTCGAACGCGTTCGGTCTGTTTTTTGAGCGAGAATCACAGCGTTACCTTACCTTCACCCTGATACGGACTCCGAGTTCTTATGGCAGAGCACGAGGATATTTTCTAGTCCAAATGGAGAGCTTGAACCAGAAAAAGGTAGAGCTCGAAGAACAGATTCAGAGCCAAATCGAGGAGTCCGCTCTTCTGCAAGAAGAGAACAGGAAGCTGCATGACGCAATTCTGCAGCTGGAACAAGATTTGACCTCTATCCTGAGCAACAGAGACAAGGAAAATAATTGTTCAAATAAGGGCGTTTGTGTCTTTTTTTCTTAAGAAAATGCATGTGCAAGGCACGTGTCGGGTTTACCGTTTCAAATAAACGGCCTTAAGACGGAATGGGGGGATTTTTGATTTCGTCCATACATTAGGACTAAAATTTAAAATTTTAAACTTTAAGGGGGAATCTTAAATTCGGTCCAAACATTAGGGGGCAAATTGACAATTAACCCTAAACTTGATATATATATATATATATATATATATATATATAATCAAACATATATACTTATTCTCTTAGATTTTATTTATTTATCTCCATTGTAATTAGCGGTTAATAACCAAATTGCAATCCCAACTTTGCACATTTTAAAAATCAGTACTAGAACCTTTTTTTTTAGAGTGTTAATAAACTTTGCCAATTGGGGGCAAATTGTTACATCAGTTACATTTTTCGTTAAATATGAATAGAAAATAACGTGACAACACATTATTGATCCATAATTTTAAAAATTATATTATTTTTAAAAAATACTAGAAAAAATGAAAAATTAATAGGAAAATAAGAGTTTTTAATGTAATATTTTTATTAAAAAAAGGGAAAAGTCTAAAAATGGTACATCATGTTTGACGAAAATGGTTTTCCAACCCAAACGATTGTTTTTGATTCAACATGTTTGAAAATGATGGTAATTGGTACCTCAGTTACTTTTCTGTTAAAAAATTCCGTTAAATATTTTTCATATTTACAAAATTAGCCAAATATTTTTCTAAATGTTACAATTAAACCCTACAAACTTACACTAATGTTTCAAACAAGTCCCGACTCGATTCGAGACACACTGAGGGTCCCTTAGCCAGAGTCTGAACCTAGGCCAGGTCACCCAACCCTGAGGACCTAGTCAGAGTTTGGATCTAGACCATGTCTACCAACCATGGGGGCCTAGTCTAGGCTCGGACCCAGACCAGGTCGCCCAACCATGGGTACCTGGTCTAGGTTCGGACCCAGACCAGGTCACCCAACCATGGGTATCTGGTATGGGTTAGGACTCAGGTCATAGGACCCTCGATTGAGACTCAATTGGTGCTTTAATCGGTTTGGATTGAACCTGACTGAGTTCGGTTTAAACGACTGGAGCTCCAATTGATCCCCAATCCGGGATCCTCTGATCTAGGTCTGAACCCAGACCAGGTCACCCAACCATGGGTACCTAGTCTGGGTTCGGATCAAAACCATAAGACCCCTGATTGAGGCTCAATTGGAGCCCCAATCAGTTTGGATCGAACTTGGCTGGGTTCAGTTCAAACTTTTGGGGCTTCAATTGATCCTCAATCGGGGGTCATATGGTCTGGGTTCGGACCGTGACTAGGGGACCCCCGACGTGATTTGAATCGGAGCGGGACTTATTTGAAACATTAGTGTAAGTTTGTAGGGTTTAATTGTAACATTTAGAATAAAATTTGGTTAATTTTGCAAATATAAAAATTATTTAACGGAATTTTTTAACAGAAAAGTAACGGAGGTACCAATTACCATCATTTTCAAACGTATTGAACCATTAACTATCAGAAAAAAACAAGTTGCACTGAAAACTATTTTGTGCACACATGTTGAAAAAAAATGAATAATAAATGATTAGACTTTTTTATTTTGTTTCATATTTTTTAGTAAAAATATTATATTCAAAATTCTTCTTTTCGCTATTAATTTGTGGTATTTTTAAATTTTTATTTAGTTTTCTAAATTATAGACGAATCATGTGTTGCCACGTCATTTTTCGACCATGTTTAACGGAAAACTTAACGGAGGTAACAATTTGCCCTTAATCTGAAAGTACATATAGCAAAATTTGAAAAAACAAAGTTCAAATAAAAATTTGTAAAGTGCCCAAAGTGGGGGTAGTGGTTTGGTTGTTAACCTTTATTATTGTTATTTTTAGAAATTAAATTTATTATACCTGACTCTATTGGAACACGTTCTAAACACTGTCAACAAACTCATTAAAATCACTGTATATGTTAAATGGTACAGTGGAGTTGTTCCTCCAAATTAATCTCTGAAACTTAAATTAGTTCAGTACTGGAGGTAATATGCATTTAGGTAGGATTGAGAGAATGTATCTCTATCATTGGGAAAATGGTTGTATGTATATCCCAAAAATTGTCATCTAAGGTCACCTTTTTGACTGATTAGGGGACGTTTTTTATACGATCGTGCTCTTGACTAACACAAGTGCTTGTCATGTCCGATCAAGTCGTGGTGTTTGCATGTACTTCCTGTTTGTTGAGTGACGGTGTCAGTATTTCGCATATCCCTTTCACACGGGAAAATAGTCTGTTTGTATAGAGAAAATAGTCTGTGAATATTGATTTGTACCTTCTATTGTTGTCGCGTAAATGTTTTGTTTGGACATTGCCCAAAATTGGTAGTTGAAAATGTACGTAAATTAAACATTCGTCCTCATTTATACATAGTAATTATATTGGTCTCCACTATGTTTAAATATGGGTCATTCTGTGTTAGCTACGGATGGAACCTAGGGCGTCGCCTAATACTAGGATAGGTCTGACATAAGTGACATGAAGCATTTATGAGTATTGAGGGACACTAAACGTGTAAAATACACTTCATATGATATTTTATCTTCCTAGTCCCAATAGTTTGCTATAAATACAGACTCACCAACATTTGTACAAGGGAACATATGCTCTGACATATACACTTATTATATTCAAACGAATCTCTTATTGACTTAGTTATCGGAAGGGAAAACAAATGACAACACCCGAGCTTTCCTTCTTGTAGGTCATAGAAGATCAAGAAATTGTCGACTTTTCAAAGATCCGCATAGAAGTTATCAACTTTTCAGTGGAAGCATAGAAGCTCGAGACGTGGCTGTAATATTTTCATAGGAACCATCATAGACGAGTCGACTATATGTGCCCACCGTCTCTATCTATAAAACTTGTATGACTGTCCAACTAGTGTAGGCGGACCATGGTATTCACGTCATAAGAGAGGATAGAACAAATTGTACTACTAGCATGACATACGGTTATATGTTCCTCATAATAAATACAAGGATTTGAAGTTCGCTATCAAAATTTAATTATTATGATTATTATAATATATATATATATATATATATAATAATAATCGAGATTCGATATCTAATCTGTGGATGGAATGTGTTGGGCTATTATAAAAAAAAAATGATATACATTACATGCCATGAAACAATAATATCAAAATGTTTTAATAATATCGTTAGTTAGTTTTCATCGGTTATAATAACATAAGGTGATGTCATGTTGGAATATTTTTAGCTTCCTTTATCATTCATAATGGTATAAAGAATAATGCGGATAACGTTCGTACACAATGAGTAAAGTGTCTCGTTCTCGTCTTGAGTGATAATTTTTATCTCATAAAATTCTAAAAGAAAAATATATTAATATAATTTTATTTGGTCCATGAACATGAACCGACTACATTTATTAAACCTATAACTTAAAGTTTACGGAATAGGTTCACTAAATATATTAACATTTAAACCTTTTCATATTAAAATATAGTTTATTCTCAAATATATTAATATTAATAATAAATAAGTGATATTACTATTTACAATACATATCGAACAGTGTAATTTAACATTACGCTCCACACAGTCGCACAACTAAACACTACAATCGCTAAAAAAACAAAAATCGAACTTTAGTTATTGAGAAAAGTCATTCTTCACCGATAAAAATTATACCATTAACTCAGCTTGCCGATAAAATTCATTGTTACAACGCAATTAATAAAGTATTTACCGACAAGATAGGGGTCACGAGTAAAAGTATAACTTTTACCAATACTTTGCCAATAAAGGAGTGTTCTATGTCATCATATATGTGATGGCCAAAAAAAATATCATCATATATACTGGCCAAAAAAAAAATATATCATCATATACACCTATTACCAACTAGATATCTCATTAGTTACAAGTAGGGTGCAACAAAATAGACTACCTTGATCGAATTCTTGACAAAACCGACCCGACTAAGTTCGAGACCGAGCGGACAGTTTTTTTCTCCAAGGTCGGGCTCAAGCTTGTTTTAGGGGGGGGGGGGGGGGGGGGGGGGTTCTCTCAAAAGCCTGATTAGGACCAGTCCGAACTGAATTTAATAAAAACCCTAATTTTCCTAAAATGTGACTACTCTTTCCATCGGTCGCTTCAGTCATTCCACTCCTTCTCTCGCAATGCTAATCAAAGTTCTATCGGTGGGATGAAAATTCTCAACAACTAACGTGGACATAATGGATGAAAGAGATCATCGACCTAGTAAATGAAAAACCTGTTGGAGGAGTCTTTTTAAATACTAAAGTGGAAACATTGACATGGGAGATATGAAAGGAACGATGTCGAGCGTATCACCACAAGGAATAACCAAAAACGAAATCCACCCTTGATCGTGGAATAAGACTAGCCCAAGAGACATGAGACACATACGAGAGGACGCGAAAGGAACCGACGAGAAGGACCACCGCTCGCCATAATGAGAGATGGACACCACCGAACCGTGGGAAGATAAAAGTTAATTGTGACGGTGCGTGGGAAAAAAACGTCAGGCAAGGGGGGCACCGGAGTCATTGCCCGCAACGCAGACGGCAACATGGTTGAGGGACGCCAATCCTCAAGGAGGGACACATCGACAATTAACATGGAAGCCCGGGCAACCCTCTAAGCAGTGGAACTAGCGGCTCACCACGGATGGAAGGAGGTTATCATTGAATTCAACTCCAAGCAACTTATCAAACAGCTTAATGGAACAAGACAGGACCAAGAATGGAGGTTGGAGAACATTATAAATACAATAGAGGTGATAGCTTCGCAAATCCAAAATGTTTCATGGAATTGGGTAAGTCGCAAAGCAAATAGGTGTGCGAATTGGATTGCTAGACAATCTAGAAGAGATATGTATGGTTAATAGGGTATGTGAACCACAATCTGCTCTAATTTTCTTTTTTTATTGTTAGACCAATCGGTTATATCTCGTTATTAATGAAAGTTTCTTACTATGGCAAAAAAAAATACTTAATGAATCATTCATTATCATTCATAATAAATAATGAAAATGAGTACAGATTAAATATCAAGGCACAAATCTTTTGAATACCAAGGCATTCAAATTTTGAAATTACAAATATCGATTAGAATTACAATCGAAAGTTATCGTTGGGGGCTTGGATTTTTCCATTGTTGTCAGACTTGCAAAGATTCTGTAATATCATCGGTTAGTTCGACTAAAATTGTATAGCAAATACAAGAAGAAGAACACGTCAACTTTAATAAATGATGTCTAAGAATAAGAACAGAATCAGTTAGTATAACAGAACTCGTGTTTCCGGGTAATATCCATTGATATGTTCTTATTCTTCTTAGACATCGTTATCTAAACTCGAGATTTGGATTCAGTCGAACCACTCTAAAATCTAACATCATAACATTACATGAAAATGATTCCCGACTTCAAGACTACATACAGGAAATAGATATAAAATGTGGGCAAGACACGACGAGCACTAGCAGTGTTCCAAAAGACATCCTCGGTGTCGTCCTCCTTCCTTCCGCTCAGCGCTCTCTTCGCATTTTTACGTTGACCGGAGTCTCTTTGTAGGACTGAACTTTCTCGGCTGCCCTTCTCGAGGGTCTCCTCTCCCCTATCGAAGCTCTTTCAGGCCTCGATGAACAACTATTATCGTTTTCTTTATCGTCGTTGCTAGACGGAGATAGTTCACCCATCAAAGTTTGAAGGCTCTTTCGCAAGGGAAATTTGGTTTCTTCTATCTCGAACAACTTCTCTGCAGCAGGTTCACATTCTTGGGACACAAACCTCGCTGATTGTCGCCTCACACAATGCCTAACGACACAACAGGATTAGATTTTGCATTAAAAGTGACAACAGGTATGCTTTGCGACCTTACTAACCTTTTATTTTCGACCTTGGTGGCTTCTTGTTTGAAGTTTGAAACACCTAAAGCTGCAGATTAGGGTTTCAATTGAGCAAAAAACACAAGGATCGAGTAATATATCAACTGATCATCAAGATTAGTAAGAAAATGGATTAAGTTACATTGGCTTCTTTGGTGCCTTCTGTTGCTCCTATTAAAGGTCTTAATTTTATCATCTTCTTTACGAGCTGCTTCCTGCTTTGCTACCTATACCCAGAAAATATAACAATGAACAAGCAGTAACTAATATATGGTTAAAAAGAACCTCAAAGAATGGTCTTACCTTTACTGAGTTTTCCGCCACATTTCTCTGCAAAACAGAATGCCAATTCTTTGTTATAGCTATGTTCCAATTCAAATAACCATTCTCAAATTATCGAGTCAAGCTACATGCTCTTTGATAAAGCTTCAATAAAGTGACAAACTTGCAGATGCAAAATCTCACAAGATGGGAAGCTGGTGTCTGATTCGTGTAATGTAATAGTATCCAGTAATGAATTCTGGTATTAGAAGGTGGTTAGAGTAAGAGATGATACCTCAAGTTCCAAACTTTTTGCTCTAAGCAAAGCATTCTTACATGCAAGTTCATGCTGGAGTGATTTCAGCTGAAACACACGGCCACAGTTCAAATGTAATAATTGATTAGAATTCCCATATGCAAGCATCTGTTAAGACCATGAAGTAAAAAAGAAAAATGAACCTTCTCTTTGCCGATATTAAGCTCCTGCAGAATGAACAGAACAAGTCAAACACCCCTAGATGTAACACAAAATGTAGCAACAATCAAGACAAGACAAAGAATTTTCCATACTGCTAACATTTGGCTGTTAGATTGGGCGAGATTCCAGTTCTGGAACTGAGTCTTTTGATAGCTGCCACGCAGCCTTTGAAGCTCCATACCATTCAGTTCAATAATTTTACTATTCATGTCAGTTAAGGAAGCCATTTATTTAACCATCTCATTAAATGTAACATAAAACCCAAATAAAACAGAGTTTTCTTCACTGAGTTCCAAAAATGTAAGCAAATGAAGATCTTTATGTGGCAAAAGAACATTGATTTCACAAGGATACTTCCTCTCTTCAAGCTGTTTGACCAACTCCTTCTTGTCCTGTTCAATTTTCCAACCAAAATGACAAGTATCAGGTGAAGGACTCTAGAACAGTCATTTAAGAACCATACATTTCATCGAACACTTGGAATTTTGGACACTCATTAGGAATAACATCAGTAAAACTACCACACGGAAAATGACGAAAGGAAGAATGAAAATTGCAGCATAAAGATGCAGTATGTGTGGCAAAAACATGGACAAGTTGATGACGAGAGTAATTCCTCTTTATACTATGCATTAATTAGCGGCAATGTGAAATTACAGTTCTTATATGATCATAAACAAAAAAAGGAAGCACTTTCAGCAATGATTTATGGGTCAATCTAATGATTTTACCCGCTAGAAAATCCTGATTTGCCTTTTTACCTGGAGAAGTTGATCAACGTACGCTCTAGTGATCTCTGCAGCTTGAGACAGTTTTGAATCTTCGACGAGTATTTTGAACGCCATGGGAGAATTAGTGATGTCAGATAAACCCTTCCGCACCATTGACTCTCTCTTTGCTGCTTTGATCTCCCCTTCCATTTCCATTTCACTTCAGTTTTTTAAATCACTGCAGCGACAGTTCCAGACGCAATCAATTATTTCTCCTTCTTTGTGTGCCTTTTTAGGGTTTGAGTAGCACCTGCACTGTGAAGAAGATACTTGAGATGAATGGAAATGGAAAAGGCAGAGGAGCGAATCAAGAAAGAAGAAGGAAAGGGAAAGTAAGTTTTGTTAAAGGTCCGGAAACTCAACGGCTCTCCGAACCAAAGCAATTGACGCCGAACCTAAAATTTAAATGGAAGAGGAAGAGCGGATACATAACGTTCGATGGTCAACGTCACGTTTATGCCTGGTATGGGCCGAACCTACCAAATCATAGCTCCACGACGGCCCAGTCTCTACTTGAGTTTTGAACATCTACAACTATCATCCCTAAATTTTTATATCAATAATTTTAAAAGGGTAAAATATGGTATTTTAAAGTTTCACATAATGTTTGGAAATGATGAAAAATCCCACTAGATTTTGGGAGACTTTAAAATCGGCGTAAAATTTAGAGGGTAATATCGTATTTAACTCATAGTTAAATGTTTCATAACACGAATGATACAAATATTTATATTTAATTTACTAATAAAACTACTCTAAGATGACAAAAATATTATTTTAAGGGTTATATAATAAAACTACTCTAAGATGACATTCTTAATATAATTATATAAATTCAAAGGGATAATTATCCGTTTAGCAGTGAACTCGAATGGTGCAAAGTTAATCACCAATCACTCCATAACTTGTCGTGCACGAGACTCAGTCTCAGTTGCATGCATTGACTCACAACAGTGGTCCACTTTGCGGACATGAAATCTGACGTTTCATACTTACACCATTAAGTGATGGATTAGCATGTCTTGGACATGTTAATTCTTCCGTTAAAATATCAATTAAAATCTTATATATATCCAACTTTCTATTAGAAGTGACAATTTCAACTTAACTCGGAAAGAATATGAATCTGATCTGTGTTCGGATAAGAAAAAAAAATGGTTAATTATCTCAACCGTTACTTATGTTTACACATGTGACTGAACCGTTCAAATTTGAGCTCAACCGTTACTTATGTTGACACATGTGACTGAACCATTACTATCACATAACTGCCGTTATTTCTTCCCGTTAAGTAGTCACATGTGCTTGTCACGTGAGGTGGTTGTATTTTGAAGTTCTGAAACTAGCCTAAACAGCTTGTCTACTTAACATCAGTTTGTTCTTAGGTTGCGGGAGAAGTTTGAGCGCGAAGACAATTGAGAAGAAGGAAGAACTGAAGAACCCAATTGAGAAGAATTGAAGACAGAAGCCATGAAGTCTGCGGATGAATGTTGTCCTATGAGTTCTTACAACCGTAGAAATTGTTCGATCTCGGTCAATCTCTTTCCTTAATCTCTCGTTGTTTCCATGGATGCCCCAATTTTGAGGTAATTTGACAGTGGGTAACCCTAATTGGCAACCCTAATCCGTTTTGCTGCAGTAATTTGAATCGTAAAGCCTTATTTTTGAACCTTATATCGTCAAATCTTAGGTCTGTACTGAACTCCGGATGTGAGTTTTTTGATTTTGAAGATCTATATATGTTCCCTTACGGTCGGATTGTAGTGATGCACTTTTAACAAAGAGAGAAACATTTGAAAGAACAATTGGATGTTGCGAAAACCCGAGCTCTTGAAAATCGACCCAATCGGAAGTTAGTTGCAGTCTTGGTAATTGTTGTTGTTGTTTTTGTTCTAAGTTCAATTGCGAATAATTGAAGTTAGTTGTACCTTTGTCTGTAATTGAAGGATGAAGAACAATGTGTATTTTGCGAAGGTGGTGACTTATATTTGTGAACATGTTGTTAAATGAAGTGTTATCTTTTCTGAACTATGATTAAAAGATGACTTAAGTTTGTAAACTGTTATTAAAATGTGACTTAAGTTTGAACATTTTGTTACCCAACCGTTACTAAAATCCAGAATACATCTGAAAACACATAATCCATAATAATCCAGAAAAATCCAGAATACATCCGAAAACATAATCCATCATATAATCCCACAATAGGTTCCGTTAAAACAGACTTTCATAACTAACAAAATATTGAAGTACAAAATGAACCCGACTCTACTCTACTGTGTAGATCAACTAAGAAAAATGTTTGGCTAAATTATGCACATTTCACCCGTTCTTATAACTTGATGATGAGGCCAAGCTTCCATGGGTGCTATCTTCTACACCAATTGAGGGATATATCTTGAGATTAACATTTCAATTATCTTGTCCCCCACGAGGCAATTCAGTGATTTCTGCTGACTATATATTCCATTCTTCTGCATTCCATTGCATCTCTATTCATTGTCCTTGGAACTTTCATGTTTCTAAGATACTACCATAAAAGATTGGTCAAAATTGAATTGATCCGCCTGCTAAGACGGGTTGGATTGATTTCCATATGCATGTGGATTGGTTAGACCGACCCGGGTTCTGGTTATCAACCCTCTACTCTATGCTAGGGGTGAGCAAAAATAATTGATGGAAAGAAAAAATCGTTCTGAGACCATTTCGAATTTAAGACCGTATCAAAATGGACAATTTTTTTTATCACAAACTTGGGGTTGGGGCTGATTTTTTACCCAAAATATCGAATAAACCGACTCGATCCAAGTATAGGTTGAAATCAACATTTATTGTGTGTTTTTAATTAGTTTATTGTGTGTTTATGATTATAAATTTGAACCTTTTTATATTGGATATTTAGTATGATTTCGGTATTTTGTTTTGTATTGAATATTTGGTATATATTTTTTGGTTTTTTAGAGAAAAAATTGATCTAAGACCGAGATCGATTTGAATCAAGCAAGACAGACTCTATCGAGTTTTTTTAGACAAACTCAAGCTCGGGCTCGATCCTCAACGAAAGAGTTCCAAAATTTCGATGTCGAACTTTTTGTTTTTTTTATGGCCAAAAAAAAAACTTTTTGTTTTTTTAAAAGAAAAATCCGTCTTGCTCGTCGCCACTGCCCCTAACTCTATCCTAATGTATCTTGGCTACAAATCTTTTCTATTCTTCTACTTGTTTATGTCCTTAACAAAAAACGAACTCTCACCAAACCAAACCCATTAATCTTAATTCTTTTAATAAAAATAACTCTCCCTTCATCCCCACTCCAAATCCGACACCTCCATTTCACCAACCTAACCTCCATCATCCTCTTCTTCTCCAACCCAAGTAAATGATATGGTGGAAGCCCATAATCGACCGACCACCCTCCAAGAACAGAGCCCTCAACATGAAGCTGAGGTTCCAGAGACATCACCACGACAAGAAAGGCGGCGGCGGCGTTTCTTGGTGCAGATTATGCAAGTGTCCGATTCTCTTGACATGTCTGTCTTTCTATTTCTTGATGCCTTATGTTCTTCGATTCGACCCCAGAATCCATACATCAAATACCCACGTGCTCAATTCCGCATCGTCGTCTCGTTCCTCGCGTGCCCTTCTCCAACCCCTTCAAGAATCAAAAATCCGTCGAGGTCTGTCGTATCGTACGTCTGATGGAATTTGCCGTGTTCGATTCTTGATTTTTTTTTATTCTTGAAGGAGTTTCTTGTTTCAGGTTGGTTGACGAAGGATTTGAAGGTTTACGTGTACGACCTGCCGACGAGATTCAACGCTGACTGGGTCTCCAATGACCGGTGCAGCCGCCACCTCTTCGCATCCGAGGTGGCGGTTCACAGGGCCTTGCTCACCAGCAGCGTACGGACGGACGATCCTGACGAAGCGGATTTCTTCTTCGTCCCCGTTTACGTGTCCTGCAATTTCAGCACGACCAACGGCTTCCCCGCCATCGGCCACGCGCGACAGCTCCTCTCCGCCGCCGTCCATCTCATTTCGTCGGAGCTCCCGTTTTGGAACCGGACTGGCGGATCCGATCATGTGTTCGTTGCATCTCACGATTACGGCGCTTGTTTTCACGCCATGGTACGAGCCAATTAACACCCACCATGAAAGTTAGGAACTTTTAAAGTACAAAATTGTTATATTTTAAATAATTCACGTGTTCTTAAACTGCTGTCAACCCTTCCCATCACCTTGTTCGTTAAAAAGTTTACCGACTAAATCAGCTCTATACATGGAGTTACAATATTATATTAAACTGATTGCAATAAATGTTATTTATTTGCTAATATTTGAATTTTTCTTTCTTTGGAAGGAAGAGAAGGCAATGGAGGAGGGTATACCAGAATTCCTGAAAAACTCTATTATATTGCAAACATTCGGTGTCACTTACAAACACCCATGTCAAGCAGTAGAGAACGTGGTGATTCCACCGTACATATCGCCGGAAAGTGTACGGGATACACTTAAAAGGGCTCCGATCGACGGGGATCGTGATATTTGGGTATTCTTCCGTGGCAAAATGGAGGTGCATCCAAAGAACATCAGCGGTCGATTCTACAGCAAGTTACGTAAATACAGTACAATTAAACACAATTGTCCATTTGTACTAACTTTGGTGCTCTTCGTGTTTAGTTTTGATTTTTGATATTGTTTACAGGGCAGTTCGATCGGTGATATGGCATAAGTACGGAGGTGACCCGAGGTTCTACCTCCGGCGACACAGATTTTCCGGCTACCAGTCCGAAATCGTACGGTCGGTGTTCTGTCTCTGCCCCCTGGGGTGGGCCCCATGGAGCCCGAGGCTAGTGGAGTCGGTCGCACTAGGCTGCGTACCGGTCATCATAGCTGACGGAATCCGGTTGCCATTCCCGAATGCGATTCCTTGGCCGGAGATATCCCTCAGGGTGGCGGAGGCTGACGCGGCGAAGCTAGGGGAGATATTAAGCCATGTGGCGACTACTAACCTAACCGCCATACAGCGGAGACTGTGGGACCCTAGTGTTCGGCGAGCACTGCTGTTCAACAATCAGGTGCATGAGGGAGACGCTACGTGGCAGATCCTGCAGTCCCTGTCGCTGAAGATGGCTCGATCGTACAGAAGAAGATCTGGGGATTCCACCCAATGGATGGCTACAATGTAGTGACGTATCCATCTGATTAAAAGTAAAATAAATGTTTACTAGGTTTTATTTTCTCGAGGTATATGTAAATTTTGACGTGTAATTTCCTGAAAATAGAGATAGATTCGAGATTTTGGCGCTGTAATTACGAACAAAATATAAAAACTTATGCACTGAACGTCAAAAAAGACAGCAAAGAGACAGAGGGAGTTGTGTGTGTCAGAACACAAAATCTTCTCGATCAGTGCGATGGAAAAACATTTTAAAAAAACTTGTACTGTCGGGACGCCGCTTTCAATCTCATATTTTTGTAGTAATCTGGGCCAACTTGATATTCGGACAATATGCGATTTAATTGGGCCTTAAGGCCCAGGTTTCGATAAAACCGAAGCGATGCATTAATATTAAGTTCTTTTTTAAGTTGAAGTTCTCAATAAAATTCAAACTTTGTACGTTTTTAGCAATCGAAACTCAATTTACTTGAGTTGATCAAATAATTCAATGAATAGTTGGATGCGATGTAAATTTTGATGAGTTTAGCGTTCGGATGGGACCCGTATCAATTATAAGTCCGATCATTATAAGATTAATCAAAATATAATTGGGGTGCTTGTTACTTGTTAGGTTGAGCTCACCAAATCCCAACCCGGCCCATCCTGTCTATAGGTTAACCGTGTGACTTTTTATATTTAATTATCTTTTAATAAAATTCTCGGTAGTTGTTCTTGCAACTCTAAAGTAGTGCTACTATTAGATCGGTTAGGTGTAGATGCTTGACCTGGTTGGTGAAAACTCGATAATTGTGATTTTTTATCTATATTTGTATATGGTTAAGTGCATTATTATAGCATGAGATCGATTTTCTATCCGTTATAGTTATAATATTTGAATCATAATCGTAATTATAACCATTGTCATAATTATATATATATATATATAAGAACATATAGTCTAAATAGATTTCATCATTTATGTTGATTTTGGATTAAATCGACTCTGTTAAAGTTAAAGTAATTTAGTTATTTTTTTATGACTAAAACTAAAAGTCCACAATTTGTTTTACAAAAATTAGACTAAAACATAAGTATTTCAAATCAATATTGTCATATCACGATTTTCCGCTCCTTGACTCTCGGTGCTGCTCCGGCGACCTGCAAGAAGGAAACCCTGAGTTTTGCCTGTAGTTTCCCCTCCGACGATCAAGTTAGTCGAAAGTTCGTTTTTGGTGAGTATGGAGAGGCATGTCTCAAAAATAAGTCCTCTGGGGGATGAAGTAGAAGTGATGTATTTATAACATTCCATACATGTACTACAGTAGAGTCAAATCCTACCATAGTTATCAGAGTTGTCTCTTAGGAATATTCGTTTGTATTGACTATCCCACTGTTGACTATCATTTTAGTTTGTTTAATCCTAAGCGTACTAAAAACAACCAGCCTAATCAGTAGGTGTGCAAGCGCACCAACTGATGTACTCAGTTGATGTGGTGGCACACACTCATTCTGAGTACTTTATGTCTTTAACGCATCCTTATAGAGCGCATTCTTATAGGGCGTATCCTTAGTCTTTGTCGCATTCTTATAGGGCACAGCCTTACATATAATTGCGCATCCTTAGTCAAGGGCGACACCCAAATATAATTGGGCTTTAATAAATCCGGTTCAGAGTGTCATTGAGCCAAATGTAAAAATAGTCAAGTCCAAGGCCGCATCTTTAGTTTTTGGCGCATTCTTATAGTCGGGCTGGGGCGAGCCGACAAAAGGCGAGCGGCTGAAAGGCGAGCCGACAAAAGACGAGTCACTCAAAGACATTTGGGTGCCGCTTGTTCTCTTAGGACATTGACGCCCGATATCCAACAAATATAAAGGTGAATCGTGATTAACAAGCGGTAAGAATAGAATTATAATATTAAAAATTATATCAACAATAATTATAATATATATAATTAAAAATATAATACGTAGTTATGAACTCTGATACTGGCAAATCCTATAGACCCCGAAACAGAAAAATGTAATAAAATTGTAAAATTCCGACCTACCGGATTCGAACCAGTGACCTAAGGATATGCTGCTTCCACTACAGTCCTCCGCTCTACCAACTGAGCTAAGGTCGGATGCTGTTTAGATTCCTAGTTTAATTTATATAAATAATTAAAACTGTGGAAAAACATGCAATTTCTATTGACAGAATCATTTTACTCCCCACACAAGAAAACACACAGGGGTTACATAGAAGCAGCCAAAATACAAGTATGGAAATGTTGAATATCATGAAGGCTTGGACGCTCAACCACTCTTGCACCTGTTTCCCGACAAGACGGACCTCATCCCAAGACCTCCTCATATATTTATGTATGTATATGTATTATATATATCACACTAACACACGTAATATAAAGAGATGCAACTGTATATATATATAGAGAGACTTCACAGTTCACCCCACTAACACTCCGGCGTGATTCTATGATCTCTTTTCGGATCACTGCAGTAGTTATAGACCAAATAGTTCCTCTGAGCCCACAGCATCGCGCTCACTTGCTGCCTACTGAGCCCACTGGGTCCCGTGGGTGACACTGACGCGGACTGGCACGAGCTTGACCTGTCGCTAGGGCACCCCGATATCTTAAAGTTCGCATACCTCCCAACGAAGGGTTGGTACCTATAATCCGCCTTGTACTTACCGTTCTCAGTAGCCCATGACGACGCATCCCATACTGAACCGTATACCCACATTGGCCTCAGTGGGAATGTTGCGTCGCTCTTCCTAGGGTACCTTCTGATTGGGATGTCGTCCACAAGGAATCTGTCGTCAAAAAACAGTGAGAATATATCTATATAACATGTAACGGATACGTTAGGTGGTGTTAATATAAACTGACATGATTTCACTAGATGTCCAAAGGATGGCATAGCTGTGAAAATCTTCTGTCGGGTCGAACCACAGATGAAACTGCATCTCTCTTCCTATGATGTTTCTGTCTCCACTCCCTCTGATGTAAACGTTGGTCTGCAGAGTGTAGGGTTTTCCGGGTGTTGTTCCGAGGAACTCTATATCGATTTCATCGTGATCTCCGGGATGAGCTTCATTATTGGAGAGCTATAAAGATCAAACGCAATAGTTAAGTAACTAAAGAGATAAGTGTTTATCATATATAGTGATATATTGCTTATATATATATATATCAATAGAATGCGCACGTAGAGTGATGTGATAACGCCGGCAGTGTAACCGGATTGAAGCTTGATCTGAGCTCCAAAGTAACCAGATTGGTAAGGATGAAGCGACTTGAATCCACTTCCTGATTAAGATATAGAAAATATTCGAATGAAAAAATATTCTTATTAGCATAGATTTACATGAAAAAGATAATCGAATTCTCATATGACCTGAACTCTGGTCGAGCCACAGGGTTAGGGTGTTCTGATCCAACCGTTGGTGCTGCGGTCCCCAAAGGTTTGTAAACCCTTGGTTGAACCCGATCGAGCCAACCCTCGAGCTGGGGTAGTAGCCAGGTGAAGGTTGGGCTTGGATGGAGCCAACCATGAGAATGAAGAGGAAGATCAGCAGAAGTGCCATAATGGTGAAAGAACGAAGGACCAAACTATCTCACTAGATCATACAATGAGTGTTTTTCTTTGTGGATAGAATGAAGGAAGTAGGGTATAAATAGAAGGGATCCACATACAATGAGGTTATGTGAGGTGTCAAAGTGGTTGATCGGGGAGTTATAGATGGAGACAAAAGTTTCATAAAATTGCTGATTTTGTGGGAGGAAATTTTTAGGGTTATGGGGTTTAGTAAATTAATAATTTTCTCCTAATTTTAATATTATATATATCACTACTTATGCCTGTTCCAAAGTAGAAAACTTGTTGGTTGAGGTTGCTCAAATTGAAAGGCAAAGAAGACATAGTTGCAGGAGTAGGTTAGTGAGAACTTCTCCTGTTATTGACTTGAAATCTAATGGCTATTTCTAAGGAGAAAAACAAACATTTTCTCTTTTTATTTTTGAAGTACAAACAATAATAAAAGTTCTAATTTTGAACACATTATTATTTGGGTAAACTAAGTCTAATTTTAATAAAAGGGTCAGTCCCATAAGATGATGATCATTGTTTAGTACTTATTTTAATTATTAAAATCTTAAATATATGTATAAACCACTATCATAAATTGGATATATACTGTATTATATTAATCATTTCAACTAAATAAATGCATATATATATATATATTCTTATTTTTACGTGTTATTGTTATTATATACCTTGCGTTGACTTTATATTTCCAACTTTCTATATAGTTTAAGTTTATGATGCAATGGATATGGATACAAGAATGTACAAGTAGCCCTTTAATCTTGGGTTAGGTTAGGTCTATTGAATTGCTAATATATATATATATATATATATATATATAATTAAGCTTTATTATTATTATTATTTAATTTGTATTTTTAGTTCTGCATATAAGTGTATTTCCAGATGAAGTCTTCATGATCTCTCTGTACTTCTTCACTGTTGTAAGTCCTCTCCAAATAATGAGAAGAATTTTCTCTCATCCCATGTACCCGATATTCCACTACCGATGAATAAGGGTGAGATAACGGTTCAATGAGACGGCTCAAATACTATTGAGCCGTAAATAATTTATTTATCTAATTATTCACGGCTTAAATTCGTGTGCATGGGGTCGCCGTTGTCAATTTCATTGTTCCTAAAATTAAATTTTAGTCAAAAGACATCTACATCGAAATTCAATAGCATGTGTGTGGTAGTCACATGTTTGTAAGGCCACTAATTGTTACCATTTTTTTTATTTACTAAATAACCCCGTATGTAAAAACAATTATGACTTTCATCTAGATATTTCATAATTATTCTATTTTATTAATAAAATATCATTAAATGAATATTTATACCATATATATGTGACCTACGTTTGAGTTCAAAATACAGCCCTATAATTTACTCATTACAAGATAATCAAATGTGGATTATGTCAATGGTTAAGCTGCCTGACGTAAGGCTTACGTCATTTAGAAAAATAGTTGAAGTAATCATTAGTGATTATATAATATACACACGTTTGAGTTTACCTACAATAACTTAGTTTCATCAGGAACCACGCACCTTAATTTGTGCATTCTAGTGTACACATTACTATAGAGAAGATGAGTAAAACCACATGGGAGTTGGTTGAGCAATAACTTTCAAATCAAACTCATTCAATTATACACAACATATATAATTTCTCGAGCCTCTTTCATAGACCATATATATATATATATGAATATGTATGAAATTTATATAAAATAGTGATGTTTGGACAAAGTTGGTTTTCGTGCGTATATTTTCTTTGGCCGGTGAGGGCCTACGTGATCAATACATGCATGCATTAATGATTATGGGAACTTTCTTTATACAAATGAAAGATTGTAAGGGATTTCTTTAACGGCATAATTAGTAATTTTATAATTACTACAGCAGGGTACGTACGTACTATGCATGCATGCACGTGTGTAGTATATATATATATATATCATGATCGACATATATATATATATATATAGCATTTGTGGGAGAAACTATATGAGGTAAATGAAGTTCATCAGAGTAAATAAATCATAAGAGAATTGAAGTAACATCATATTATTTTACAATATAATTGACTTCAAAAAGTAAAGCTAACTGTACTAAAAAAATGAGATGTATTTTATAATTTTATTTAGTATCTATATGAACAAGAGAGTAGTCACTAAACTATTAGGATAACTGTAATTTAGTTTTAGTCAGTAGTGACATACACTGATGTATATAGAGAGTGACACTAACTAGATATAGTATTCTTATAAATATCCATGTTAGATAAATAGAAAGTTATATCTGTAGATCATTTTTTTTTATCACAATTTATAATTATTCATGTTCTACCCTTGAGCATATTGTTTTATTTTATTCTAAAATATTGTAAAATTACTTAAAAATCAGGAATATTTATTGAAATAATCTTAATATATAAAAAAGATAACGAAAAAAAAAAATCTTTGAGGTTTATATTTTTCAAAGAAAGAGATATTTTTCGTTTTCTTAAAAAGTATATATTATAGTTTTTTTTGTATAAAATGAAATTTGTTTTTTTTTCATAAATTTTAAATAAGTTTATCATATCTATTGTTTGTCAAATTTGTATTTTAGAAATTAATGAGTAGTCTTCATATATAATTTTCTTCTCTATAGATCAAAGTTCATACATTTTTATTATAAAAAATATATCAGGTTATTAGTTATGATCAACATATGATATAACCATTTATCCGAATTATTCATCAAAGATATTAAAATAGATTCTTATGGTCCCTTGAAACTGATTTTAGCATAGAAAATTTTCAAACTAATTATTGGCTTATTTTATCATTAATTTCATAATCAATCACATCCCGCAAAAGACTCGGATATTTCTAAAATATAATCATCTATAGGAAATTAGCTCCAATGATATCAACTGATGAAATGTGTATTGATTTCTATAATCTATATACGTCGACAATACAACCATGCATATATTTGTTAATCATTGAGTTTTCTTAATAATAGTAATCCGAGTATATACTTATACAAGTTGCAAATTATACTTAATTTAATTTCATAATATTACATCATAATTTCATTTATTTAATTCTATTTTTTAGATAAATATTATCAGTCTACATTTTGCCACGATGGCAAGCAATTTGATTAATTCGTTAGACCGAAAATATTGACCCATGATTATTCGTATATATATATATATATATAATTTATTATTCAAGCATCTTAAGTTATTTAATTACGCGATTAATCATGTGGCATGAAAGAACATGTATTATGGAATTTAAAGATTATGAACAATTACACGCGTAGAAATACGTGTATTGATTAATATTCTGAATCCTAATGATACATCACCTATAAGTAGGGATGAGCTCCAAACATACTTTTCCAAAAAAAAAAAAGATCGAAATTTCGGTACTCATGTTTAAAGGATCGAGACTGAGCCCGAGTTCATTCTAAAAAACTCATCCGAGTCGGTTTTGCTTGACTCAGTACAGTCTCAATCCTGAATCAACTTATCTCTCTCTCTCTATATATATATATAATTATATAAATATCAAAAACTTTTAAATCATAATGCATATATTATATCAAGTATCCATTATAAAACACAATACAAACATCATACCAAATATTCAATATAAAAAAGTTTAAATTCCAAATACAACCCTAAACACACAATCATCTAATTCAAAAGGCACAATAAATATTGACTTCCCCTATACGCGGACCAAATCAGTTTATTTAAAATTCTGGACAAAAACCGAACCTGAGTCCAAGTTTAAGATATAAAAACTGACCATTTTTACTTAGTCTTAAACACGTGTTGAGCTCTTCCTAAAAATCTCATAAAGGTTTTTTGATCCACCAATTTTTTATATTCACCCGTACCTATAAGCCAAATTTTCCATTTTCATTTAGTTTGTAATTGCCTTAGTACTTAGTAGGGTACCCTTGGAGTCAACCCGTGAACGATAGAGTATGTCTTACCGACACCTTTATGCTACGGATAGTCTTCAAACCAATTTTATGTCTCTTTCTCAAAATATAATTTTTAATCAATATTATTGTTTTGTGCATCCTTTTCATACTAAGCGATAAAGTCCAGAGATTCGTTTATACGTCGCGCTTTCATGAGATTGATTTGCGAATGACGTTCGGATCTGGTGAACTCAACAACTAATATACGTAAGTAGCTACAAGGGAAAACATGACCTATGAATATTATGAATGCACTCTACAATAATTTTTTTAAGGGAAAATTACAAAACTGGTCCCCGAATTTGTGAGTGATTAGCAAGTAGGTACCTAAATTTTCTTTTGTACCAAATAGGTTGCTGAATTTTTTTAAATAAGCAAATAGGTACCTATCGTTAATTTGCGTTAAAAATAAATGGAAAATATCACGTGAGGAGCAAACATGTACCTGAACTTTCACGAATGAGCAAGTACCTGAAATGGTTCAAAAACCGGTTCAGTCAAACCATTTTATTTCTTTTAATAAAAAAAATAAGGTTATATATATCAAACACATGCATGACTCAACTTCAGACGTTCTCGGTGCATCAAGAAACACTCCGAGAACGTTTGGAGTTGAGTCATGCATGTGTTTGGTATATAAACCCTATTTTGTTTTTTTTTAAATAAAGTGGTTCGATCGAACTAATTCTGAACCGATGTTTGAACAAGTTTTGAACCGGTTCAGGTACCTACTTGCTCATTCGTGTAAGTTCAGATACCTGCTTGCTCCTCACGTGATATTTTTTGTTTATTCTTAACGAAAATTAACGATAGATACATATTTGCTAATTTTCATAAGTTCGGCTACTTAGTTGCTACAAAATAAAACTTAGGTACCTACTTGCTAATCACTCACAAGTTCGGGTACCAGTTTGGTAGTTTTCCCTTTAAAAAAACTGTAACTTACGTATGAATTTATGAAAACAATATATATATATATATATATTCCTTTTTTAGATATAAGTTATTAAGTATATAACCTTTTATACTATTACTATCATGGTAGACTTTTTTTCTACAAAATCTATATATACCACTATTAGGAAGGTTACAACACTTTGACTTTTGGGCAGTCAATAAATGTGTAGAAATCTTTTGTTAAGGTGAGTAATGAGTATGCCTTATAAAATAGAAGAGTTAACCACACTATTCAATTAGAGAATTTAAAGTGTTTTAGCATTAATGCACTCGATTCAAAATTGTGGATGTAAGCTTATACACTTAAAAATGAAACCTCTTAACTAGTGATGAATTTAGAACATTTATGATGTGGGGTTCAATATGTAAGGTTATGGACTTAATGAGTTTCTTTTAAAATAAAAAATAGGGTTTAGATATTTTTATTCACATATAAGTATGAAATTCTATTAAATCTACCAAAAATAAATGGGAGACTTTCTTTCATCCCCATCTTATGAACTGAATCCGCCAGTTTCTTAACCTATAAATTCGATTAGTTTAGATTCTTTGTTGAGGTAGTCATTTCGTCCAACACAATATCAGTTAGAGCCTAGATGTGTCAATATGAGTTGATTTGAACCCGACCCAACAACATTCACGGGTCACTCATTGTGACAAACCCGATCTGGCAGATTGACGGGTCAACCCGTATGATCCGCAACAATTGTTTTTTGAGAAGAATATTATAAATTATTATATCTTATAATTAACTAGTTAATCACTCTTAGTTTTAATAATGACATCTACAATAAACTTTAAACTTTAAATTTTTTATAATTAAACAAATATCTCTAACATTATTAAGTATTATCTAAAACTTGAAAATTATCTATCTCGGTAGACTATCAAATAAAAAACTTCTTTTTTCTCATAATATAGTATATATTTAACCTAAGGTAATTAGAGTATCCTTATTATTAACATATGTATTATCCTAGCAAATAGTACATATATATATATATATAAGAATTTCTTTGACCCGTAAGCCATATTTTTATGACCTGACCTGAACCCGGGTCCGGGTCAATTTTGGGTCGGGTCAGATTTTGGCAGGACTAGTATATGTGCTTAATTTCATGTTAGTATGGGTTAGAGGTGAGCGATTTAGGGTACCCTGTAATTTTAGGGGTTCCTGGAACCTACCCAGTATAATATAGAGTATTTAAATTTGGAACTGGAACTTACCCGTTTGATTTGAAACTGGAACCTTACCCTGAACCTGTTTGTACAAATGGTTCCGGGGACCCGATTAAGAACCTATTTTTCTTTGATCTAAAACAGTTCTGGGTAGGTTCCGGTTCCAACTCTGTAATGTAGGATTTGGAGCTTAAATCTCTATTTGAGGTAATCTAGTTACATACTTTTGCTTTCTGTATATCATATTCATTAACATACTATCTATCCTGATTTCAATCTTTTTATGGGGTCAGCAATATGGTGCTATTAGGAACATGTACACTGCAAGTAAACAGATTAGAGTTTTTAATTTTATATATATATATATATATATATATATATATTGTTTCGGTTTCGGTTAGTTTAGGGTACCCGGGTGTTCGAATCAGTATCGGAATCGAATAAATACGTTTTTTTATATTTTGTTTCTCAAAACCTACCATTTTTTTAAAATTTCTACCCGAAACCTACCTAAGTCACGATTTCAGATAGGTTTCGGGTCCAAATAGGTAATTTGCTCAACCCTAGTATGGGCGCATAATGTCGAGACCAGTTTGCAACCCATGCTAATGTTAGGAAGCTTATGATAGTCTCCGATTGCAAAAATGCTGCCCTCCTGAGTCCTGATGGTCCTTAAAACATCCGTGAAAAAAAAAAACTATGTACGACTTCATCGTCTACCCTGACCCAGTTGCTAATTGACACGTGCATACAAATAACACGATATTAATTAATTAAAATACTGAATCTCAACAAGAGTAACAAAACAAGATTTAGTTCGAGCCCATTTTCTGGGCCCAATTTATAGACGAAGCCGAATGGACTTTTTGAAGGCCCATTATGTAATTACAAAGTTGACAGCCGCAGCAGCAAACCATACACATCTAATTATAAAAAAAAAAACTTACACATCAAGACCAACGACAGAGAACAGAAGAAAGAGTTTTTTCAAAAAGTGGGAATGTGGAATTTTTTTTTAAGAAAAGTATATAAAAGAATTTTTTTATAAAAGTAAGTATATAAAAAAATATTTCGAAAAATGGGTATACGCGCATACCAGGGTAGCGTGTATTGCATTTTGGTAATACACATCACGCCACAGTGGTGTGCATTGCCCAAATGGTGGCAGACTGGCAGTACACGTCCAAATGGGCTGGGCTACTCTTTTTTTTATTCAATGACAATTCGATTTTTAATTAAAAAGAAAATTATATATCTATTAAAAAAATTATAGTAAGTAGATATTTCAATTGCGATTCAAATGATGCAAAAAAAATTAAATTTGGATTTACGGATTGACTGTACGCTATGCCGTAATTTGACTTAAAAAAATATAACTCAGACGGTCAGACCCTGTAAGTTCAAACTCACCACAGTTAACGACATTTATGACGTAATTCAATTATCTACCTAGGGTAATTTTTTTGATTAGATATAGATTTATTTTTAACCTAACATTGTTTGTCCTGTAATTTTACCGGAATTATTAAATACATTAAGTGAGAAATTTAATTATATACTTACTAAAAAAAACAAAAAATTACAGTACGTAGATAATTTAATTACGAATTAAATGACGCTAACTAGGCGTTAAGTTTTAACTTTCAGACTGACTGTATAATACGATAGACAAATAAAATATACATACATCTATATATATAGAGAGAAAAGTATAGATGTATGTATATTTTTTTGTATATCGTATTATACGGTCAGTTTGAAAGTTAAAACTTAACGTCGTGTTAGCGTAATTTAATTCGTAATTAAATTATCTACGCACTGTAATATTTTTTGAGTAAGTATATAATTAAAATTTTCACCTAACGTATTTAATCATTCCGGTAAAATTATAAGACAAACGATGTTAGGTTAAAAAATAAATATATATCTAATCAAAAAATTACCATAGGTAGATAATTGAATTTCGGCATAAATGTCGTTAACCGTGGTGAGTTTGGACTTACAGAGTCTGAGTTACATTTTTTTAAGTCAAATTATCATATCTCAACTTACGACAGAGCGTACAATCAATCTCTAAGTTCAAACTTAATATTTGTTTGCATCATTTGAATCGCAATTGAAATATCTACTTACTATAATTTTTTTAATAGATATATAATTTTATTTTTAATTAAACATTGAATTGTCGTTGAATAAAAAAAAAGGTAGCCGAGCCCATTTGGACGTGTACTGCCACCATTTGGGCAATACACGCCACTGTGGCGTGGCGTGTATTGTCAAAATATAATACACGTTAGGTGTGCATGTACCCATTTTTTGAAATATTATTTTTTATATACTTACTTTTAAAAAAAAATCGCATACCCACTTTTTGAAAGAAAAAAATTCCACAAGAAAGACTTACGCAAAACCAACAGGTCCAACACGCAGAAACAAACGACACTTTTGGACGGAGAAGAAAGAATTTATCATCAATTCTATGTATTTAAAATATTATTATAATAATAGGCCATCAACAATTTGGTAGGAAAGTTGGGAAATGAAATTTCAAACACGTTTATGACTCTAATCTATTGATTGATTGCCCCCAAGTCGGGAAATTATGGTAAGTGTCATAATTGTTTTTAAATGTATTAAATGTGTCATAGCTGTGTCTTTAAATATACGATTCGTCACATTGCGAAGGAGTGTTGAAATTCACTATGATTGAAAATATCATACCGATGATTTTTCCAAAAATAGGCATCATATATACAAAAATACTATCTCTTCATATCACTAATTTATTTTAGAATGGAAGTCAAGTTGTATAATGTGGTTACTATTTGAGTATGATTCGACCTCGATATTAAATTTAGCAGTTTATATTATCAGTGACATTGATATTATCATCATATCATGTACATATACCATATATATAATACCCTCGTTATAATTAATATTAAAAATCTCTCTCCGTTAGGTTTTGGCGATTTGTGGGTGAAACCGCGTGAGAGACTCGTCGGGCAAAAATCCTTGCCCTTTGTCACAGCACTCTGCTGGGGAACAGATAATTCATCTTCGGGTAAGTCCAATTGGGTAGTCTGAGGTAGCGAGAGGCGAGCGGAGGGAACGAGAGCCACCAAATCAGTGAGGGAGCCACCGGAAACCTAAGGCATGAGAACCAAGGGCAATATGGGTGCAATCGCGGAACTGGAGACGGGAACCCTCGCCTGAGACGAAAGCACGCCTGACCTAAGCTCCACCAACCAAACCCGACTCGGGCATACCCGATTCCCACCACCAACCGAGTCAGTCGCAAATTCCACCGGAACAGGGCATCGAAGGGAGGTAATCCTATCTCAGTAGCATAATCTAGGTAGTTTGCATTTCAATATGTAGTTGCCTTTGTCATGGATCGTTTGCCCCGAGCACAATTGCCTAGAGTAGGTGATGATAGAACTATACATGGGAAATTCATTAACATTCCGGAGAATGTGGATATGCCTGCTGGAAACCTGTGTATTGGAAGGATTATAAGTGATAAGCATGTTAAGCCGATGGTTGTCCATAGTGTGTTACAACAGGCCTGGGGCAGGTATGCAGGTGTTCGGGTTCAGGAAATGACAGGAGATGTAATTCTCTTCGAGTTTGAGAAGAGGGAGGAGCTGCAAGACGCAATGGACTGGAGTCCATGGGCAGTACAAGACAACTGCCTTTCACTGAAGAGGTGGCACCAAGGCATGAGAATAACGGATGTCAAGTTTCACATGGTGCATTTTTGGATCCAGATACATGGTCTGGAGATGGATAAGTTCAGCAAGAAGAATTCTGAAGCCATAGGAGCAAGTCTAGGTACAGTCCTGGAGGTTGACGAAATCTTGGGACCAATGGGACTGGACCGAGACTTCATCCGGATCAAGGTGGAGATTGATTGCACAAGGCCTTTGCAGGCTGGTTTCTGGTATACCAGGCGTAATGGGGAGCTTGGCTGAGCTACTGTCAAATATGAGCTGCTTCCGGAATTTTGCTTTAGATGCGGGAGGATTGGGCATACGGAACGGGGCTGTAATTCTGAGATAACAGGCTCAGAGGAGGAAGAGGGAGGGCCTATGTATGGCCCTTGGATAAGGACAGATCGACCAAATAGGTGAAGAGAACAATGTAAGTTGTGAGCAAGAGCCCAGGTACACCTTCGAGTGAGGCTAAAAGGAGGAGTTGGAAGGACTTGATGAAGGAGCGAACCGAAAGAGAAGGATCAAAAACATCCCCCCCCCTAGGTAAGGTCAATATGGACTGAGGGCAGCATGGAACATGAGCAAACCAGGAGGAAGGTCATCAGCACGGGAATAGGGAGGAGGGGTCGGAAATGGTGTTGTTTGCCGAGAGGGTGGATGACAGAATGGGAGGGGAGGCTGAGGAGGAACCAAGTCGAAGTAGGAGCATGGAGCTGCAAACCTGGAAAGGAAAGGAGCTAATAGAATTGGGAAAGAAATATAGGTACGAGATGGGGGAGGAGTGGGAAAACAGAGGGGGGGGGGGGAGTGGATCAAGAGTGGTACCAAGGAGTGTCAAGTTACACGGTGGAGAGAAGACACTACTCGAGGGGTACGGGGTGTGTGGCGCAACGGGGGAGCACTACACCAAGCGGTGCCCTCCAGTTGACGAACACACCAAGCAAGGAGCAGTTGGAATGTGGAGGGGAGATGGAGCTGCAGAGGGACACTAGCAGCACAGGATGGGGCATGGGCGAGGCTCAGCTACAATTAACTGTAGTCGGGGAACAAACTGCAGACCCGATGTAGGGAATTGGGAGGGAAGAGGAGCTCCATGAAGTGAGGGTCCATGTTTGGGATTATATTGTGGAGCAGCCGGAATCTCCAGCAACGAGTGGGGAGAGACCGAGGATACCCACAGGTCTTGTCGGACGTCGGATTCGACTTTCCCCGACCCGTTTTGGAAAATATTTTTAAATTTTCGTTTTTGAAAATGTCGGGTCTTGGCGAGCGAAGGGTCCGGTCGAGCGGGGTCATCAACCGGACCGAAAAATTGAAAGAGTCGCCACCGATTAATTGAAGGCTAATCGGAATCCTAAAATTGCCTAGGGTACATGAAATTAACATCCTAGGGCTTAGAAAGGTCTACGTCCAGATAATCGAGTTCGGGGGTTTGATTACGTCTTAAAAGCTCGCGAGCTTATAATCCGCCCTTTCGGTACTTTAATTTGCTTTTGAATTTTTTTCAATTTTGCCCGAATTTCCCGTTTTAATCATGCTTGGCCCAAAAAATAAAACTACATGCATTTTCTTTAAATTAAACAAACCATGTACAAACATTTTTTTTGTAATTTTCAAATAAACAAGAGAGAACTAAAGTTAATCGTGCTAAAAAAAAATGGTTTAACTCTCCAACCATTTTAAACGTGTCAAAACATGCATGAATGATTTTTGAAGATTTTAAGCTCGTTGGACTAATTTGTCCCATTTTGAGAAGTTATAGGATGTCCAAAAAACATATAGGGACCAAAAATGCAATTTATAAAAATTTGAGCTGAATTGGACAAATATTTTCAAAAATTGCAGAAATGACCCTAAACTATTCTGGACTTATTTGTAACACTTGGTAAAGTTCTAAAATAACCCAAAAATTATTCTAGACTTATTTGTAACATTTTTAAAAGTCATGGAATGTCCAGAAAAATTTAGGAATCAAAAATGTAATTTTTGAAAATATTATAACTAAACTGAAAATATTTTTTTTAAAATTACAGAATTGACCCTAAACTATTCTAGATTTATTTGTAACACTTGATAAAATTCCAAAAATAACCCGAAAATTATTCTAGACTTATTTGTAACATTTTGAGAAATCATGGAATGTCTAGAAAATTTTAGAAATCAAAATGTAAATTTTTTTTTTTTAAAAACGAGCTGAATTAAAAAAAAAAATTGCACAAATGGCCCAAAACTTTTCCGGTTTGGTTTATAACACTCGATAACATCCCAGAAATGACCCGAGAGTCCAAGGACCGAGTTGTAACCTTCATCAAAGTTTGGAAATGACCTAAGTCATTTTTGAAAATTATTTTTTTCCACATATACATAATATACATATATATAGTATTACATAGACATAATATAAATAGATATTATACATATAGATAAATAGATAACATAAACATAATATAAATATATATTATGCATATAGATATATATAATATTACATAAACATAATATAAATATATATTATACATATAGATATATATAGTAATACATAAACATAATATAAATATATATTATACGTAAATATATAACATATGTATATAAACTCTTCTCTTTTTTTTTTTTAACATAAATAATAACATTAGGAAATACAAATACAATATTAAATGCAAGAAAAAGATACCTAAATCGTTCGGAACTTAAACACCGTGCGAGAAACCGAGATCGATAATTACCGATATATTTTTTTCACTCTTTTTTTTTTACTCTCTCTAATCACTCCTCTCTTTCTATTTCTCTTCAAATCCTTCACTCACTCTTGATCTTGCACCCTTTCTCTCTTTTCTTCATTACATATCATAACTCTCCTATTTATAGGAGGAGTTCTCTTCAATTGATTGGAGGAGTGTGTGATGCTCATCCTTGCATGCTTCTTACATGCTCCAACACATGGAAGGAGTGTGTCAACTTGTGGAAGGAGTGTGCCAACTTGTGGAAGGAGTGTGGAAGAGTGTGGATTGCTCATCCTTGTATGCTTCTACATGTGGAAGACATGAGGTGGAAGGAAGGTGGAATCCTTGATTGCTCGATTGCTTGCGTACGGTATTTGACCATGAGCCAAAATCAGGTGTTTACAGGTCTAAGCCCACTTATCCAGAATATCAACCTCAAAAGAAAACATGAGGAGAACTATGGGTCGGACGAGGGTGAAGGGGTCGAACAACGGGGCAAGAAACACAAAGGTCATGGGGAGGAAAGAGGGGTAGGGAGGGGTAGACCGAGAGGAAGGGGTCGGGGGAAAGGCCACAAAGGGAACCGAGAAGTGACCATGGTGCGAAGAAAGATAAAGACGGGGTGTGATAAACATATGAAGATGGGTTCTGGTAGCTGTCCTGAGACATCTACCCAGAACCAATGAATGTTATGATGTGGAATTGTCGGGGGTTGAGATTGGCTCTGACAATTCCGTACCTCGCTGATCTCACGAGGAGGAATAAACCATAAATTATCTTCTTGATAGAGATAAAGAATTCAGAAACGTTTTGTGAACAAGTAAGGAGGAAAGTGAGGATGGATAGTGGAGTGTATGTCAACCCGAAGGGTATCTCGGGGGGTCTTGTGCTATGGTGGAATAAGGAAGTCACGGTTAAGGTGAACGTGATGGATGCGAATATAATAGACACGACAATCACTAGAATGAGGGAGTGAAATGAATATAACGTGGCTATATGGGAGTACGGTGTGGGGAGAGAGGATGGCCCAAAGAAGGAGAGGCCCGTGGATGTGTGCAGGGGACTTCAATGAGATTGCACTAGGCAGCGAGAAGAGCGGGGGCAGACCTAAACAGGCAAGGAAAATGGATGCATTCAATGAGATGATGAGGGACACGAGGCTAGTTGATATGGGCTTTAAAGGAAATCCGTTCACGTGGTGTAACAACAGGGAGGGGGAAGACCGAATCCAAGAGAGGCTGGATAGAGCTCTTGTGAATCCAGATTGGATACAGAATTTCCCGTGTGCAACGGTGATCCACAAATTGCAAATTAGCTCGGATCATTGTCCGCTCATCATCCAAATCGAAAGACAACAAGTTAAGAGTAAAAGACCGTTTAGATTTGAAAAGGTGTGGTTGGAGCATATGGGTTGCCGTGATGTAGTTCGTCAGGTCTGGGATGGTCAGGGGCAGGGACGGTTGACAGGGGGAATACACATTCGACTTGGGAAGTGCAGAGGTAAGCTAAGGCAATGGAGCAAGTCGACTATCTCGAACAACAAGAGGGTTATTGAGGCGATCCATGGGGAGTTGCAAGGGATACAAACATAACTGAATGATAGGTATAGGCGTGAAAGAGAGAGAGAAATGAAAAGAAGGTTAGAGGAGGTCTGGGCAAGGGAGGAGGAGTACTGGAGACAAAAGTCTCGCATACAATGGATGAAGGTCGGGGGATAGAAATACGACGTATTTCCACCAGACGACGGTGGAGCGGAGGAGGAAGAACACAGTTTGTAGAATACAGAGGAGGGATGGGGTTTGGGTGGAGTGTGAAGAGGATATTATGATGGAATGTGAAAGCTACTTTCATGACATATTCCGGTCAGAGGGATCGGAAGGGATACAAGATCAGATGAAATGTGTCCCACACTTGGTGACTGAGGTGGATAATGTAGCTCTTACGAGAGGGATCAGTAGGGAGGAGGTAAAGAGGGCAGTGTTTCAAATGGGCGGAAACAAAGCTCTGGAACCAGACGGGTTCCCAGGTATGTTCTATTATCAGTTTTGGGATGTGCTCGGGGAAGATGTATTCCAATCGGTAAGAGGCTTCTTTGAATCGAATGTATTACTACCTGGGTACTATTATAGTGTTAATCCCTAAGATCCCTAACCCAATAAATACCACTCACTTTAGACCTATAAACCTTTGCAATTTCAGTTACAATATCATATCTAAAATATTAGCCAACATATTAAAATTAATTCTTCCAAAGCTTGTACCCCCCATTTCAAAGTGCTTTTGTCTCAGGCAGGTTCATCAACGATAACATTCTTATTGCTCACGAGGCGTTTCATCATCTTAGGAAAAACAGGTCGAGGGAGAGGGAAGAGTGTGCAGTCAAACTGGACATAAATAAGGCTTATGACCGCGTTGAGTGGAAATTTGTCAACCAAACACTTAAGACACTGGGGTTCGCGGATCAATGGTGCAGATAGATCGAGGAGTGTATCTCGAAGGTCCAGTATATCGTGTTGGTGAATGGTAAGAAGACGGTCAGGGTCAGACCGTCACGGGGACTCAGGCAAGGGGATGCCTTATCCCCTTACTTGTTCATCCTTGTGGCGGACGTGTTATCAAGACAGATTACGACCGAGGTGGAGGAGAAGAGTCTGGTCAGGATCCGGATGAAGAGAGCGTGCCCAGAGATACACCATCTTTTCTTCGTCGACGACTCGATTTTCTTTATGCAAGCAAAGGAGGGGAATGCTCGAGGACTAAAAGGAATACTTGAGAAGTATAGCAGGGCATCAGGACAAAGAATTAATCTGGAGAAGTCGTGCATTCAATTTGGAAGGGAGGTGGGAGAGAATACAAAGCAGGCAGTTGTGGAGGCGTTGGGGATAGGGGCGGTCCCAGATGCGGGTAGGTATCTGGGGCTACCGACAAATTGGGGAAGGTCTAAGATAGATGCTATGCGGTATTTGAAGGATAGGGTGGTCAAGAAACTCCATGGGTGGAAGACGATGTTCTTGAACAACACGGGGAAGAAGATCCTAATTAAGGCGGTAATCACCGCAATCCCTACCTATGTAATGGCTCTATTTAGATTACCTAAAACTTGGTGTGCAGATATAGCTAGTATGGTGGCCCGGTTTTGGTGGAATGGACGGGATGAAATGAGGAAGATCCACTGGGTACGATGGGGGAAATTGACACAACCAAGGGACATGGGTGGAATGGGGTTCCGGGACATGACAAATTTTAATAGAGCCATGCTTACGAAGACGGCCTGGAGACTTCAGAATGATGGGGCGTCGATGTGGGTCAAGGTACTAAAAGGTTTGTATTATCCTCGGGGCAACCTATTGGAAGCCACGGCAGGGGCGAGACCTTCATGGGCATGGTCAAGTATTTTGGCAGGCCGGGATATCCTTAAGAAAGAAGGGGTGTGGCAGGTTGGATCCGGGGTTAACGTAAGGGCATTCCAAGATGCATGGATTCCAGGAGTACCGAACAACAAACTAAGCCTGGGTTCGGAAGGGGAAAGGACGATCGACTATTGGTGAGTCAGTTGATAGATGTGGATCGAAGGTGTTGGAATATCACGATGATTCAACATCGTCTTACGAAGAGGGAGCGTCAGACGATCGAGGCTATTCATCTCGGTCCGGACTCTAGTACCGATGCGTTGGTTTGGCCAACAACGGTGGATGGAGTGGCGAGACCACGCTTGGTCTATAGACGCTTACGGGCAATCGAGAGGATTCCGGAGGATCAGGGCGTGGAGGGGCATGCCCAACCGAGGGAGGGACATTGGAGTAAACTATGGCACGGAGACTCCATTCCAAAGGTAAAACATTTCTTGTGGAGATCTTTGAGTAAGGCCTTGCCAGTTAGAACTGAGCTAGTTAGACGTGGGATGCAATTGAATCCGTCTTGCCAATTTTGTGATGCCTTAGAAACTATTAGCCATGCTTTGTTGGAGTGTGAATGGACTAGGAGGGTTTGACATGGGTGTATGGGGCTTCGGTTGGAGCCGGGCGGGGGTAGAGACTGGACGACTTGGTTGCGAGCTTTGCAGGATATGGGCGAGGTGGGGGGAGACGGGGGAAGGAAACGTAGACTATTAGGGGAGATGATAGCCTGGGAGGTGTGGAAGGAGAGATGTCGAGTCATTCACGTGAGGCCCGAGGTCACCACACGAACCATCATGGCCATGGCCGAGGGAATGTGGGAAGCGAGGAATAGTGTGGTTGCCCAACCCACTCTAGTACGAGAGGTAGCTGTCCAGGTATGGGAACATCCGCGTAGGAGGGTGAAGTTGAATTGTGATGCGGCATGGAACCACCAAACTGGTCAAGGAGGCACGGGGGTGGTGGTTAGGGACTGGACGGGGCAGATCATCGCAGGTTGGAATTTAACCGGAACAGGGACGAGTGCGAAAGCATTTGAGGCGAGAGCAATACTCCAAGCAACGGAGTTGGCATGTCACAATGGATGGCCCGAAGTGACAATCGAGTTGGATGCGCAACAATTTATCAACCTTCTACAAGGAGGGAACGCGGACAAAGATTGGAAGCTTCGGAACATCTTAGCGGACATCTTGGAGAAGGTACGATCCATACCACGGATCCATTGGAGATTCGTTCGTCGGGAGGCGAATAAGTGCGCCCATTGAGTTGTAACGTAATCCAAGCTGGGACTTTATCTAAACAATTGGGTTGTTAATCAACCATCATCTTTAGTATCTTTATGTGTATTGGATTGTCGGACCTTTGTTTAGGAGTAATTGAATGAATGTTTTCTTGGCAAAAAAAAAAAATTAATATTAAAAGAACAAAAAACGTATCAGTCGTCCAATGCATTGTGTCGATTTAGTTAGTCCAGTTGTTAAGTAGTTAACATTTGATAGCAGTTCTGTCCTGCTCAATTGTCTAGAAAGGTAAAGACGTCAAACCCCAGCTAAGCTTGATAGTTTATAAGTTTATATGTATATTTATTTATTACTAAAAGTCATTATTATAATGGGAATGCAACTATTATTTGGAATATTGTATATATTCTTATATATAGATTAAATATTCTAATAGAATATTTAATCTATACAGGTAATTCATCTCTTCTGGTTAAATTTTCAGTCATATATAATATATGTGATGTGTTATTATATAATTAGACACTATATATATAATAAGACTAACTCTGATTATCATCCATTGATTTTAGGATGAAACTATAGTTGTTTTAGTGTTTGATCCGGTTTTGATAATGAATTTAACATGTTATCAAAGTTCAATTCTAATGATAGTTGGGTTTTTGTTTCTCGTGTGAGTATTTGATGTGGGTTTGTTAGTGTTTTGTTTACTCTACGTACCAGAGTCTGAGTCAGAGACCTAAACGTGAGGGAGATTTGTTGAGTCTCAACTCAACTAGGATTAAAAATTGTGTTGGTATTGTTTTAATTGAGCTATTACATAGAGGGATATTGTTGAGATTTCATTATGATATTAATCCCACATGGGTGAGTTACTAAACAATTAGACACTATATTTATAACAACACTACCATCTTCGATCACTAATTAATTTTAAGAGAAAATTCAAATTGTATAATATAATTACCGTTTTAAGTTTGATTCAACTCCAATAAATCAATCATGAATTTAAGAAACTTGTACATTAACCATGTAGTTCAATCTTTCCAAGAATTAGAATTTATGGTGTTTTACTTGGTGGAATTTAGAATAAATAATAAGGAATAAGAGATAATAATATGAAATTGTTTAGTTGGGAGATTATTAACGACTCCACGTGACACTTAACGGAGATTATTAACGTTTGGTGCAATTACCAACAAATTGAAACATACGGGTATAATTAATTGCGGCAACATACATATAGGTTCAGTTACAAAAACCGGTAAACATCCTGGTGCAATTTCATATTTTTCCCGATAATAATATGAAGTTGTTTAGTTGATGGATTGAAATGGAAAAAAGAATTCCATTTTTTTTTATGGAATGGTATATGAGAAATTGAATAAAATATGGTAAAATGACGTATATGCCCTTACGTTCATATGTATAATATATAATACAAATAATTGTATTAATTAATTTTAAAAATTAAGAATAATAAAAACTTATAATATAATTAATAAATAATGAAAAAAAATAAAAAAAAAATATTTTATTTATTTATTTAAAATAATTAATTAATATTTTAATAATAAAATAGGTGAGGATAATTTCGTCTTTTTACCTCAGATTCCGTATTACTAGCGCGCTCTCCATACACAATCCGAGCTTGTTGGACGAAAATCGTATTACCACCTCTCTAGGATTTCGTATTTCGAAATTTTACAATTCCGCAAAAGAAATAATTTTATACGGATCAGAATCCGTATCACCTATTATGTCCCTATTATGTGAAAGAAACATGTTGTTAAGCTTACCCCGAGTCAATCTGACAGTCGTCCGGTTCTAATAACCCTGTATCCACTTAAAATGAAATCCTCGGAAACTATGAAAGTGACCATGGAAGTTCAGAAGTTCACTCAATCTGCCTTAAATATCTCAACTTTAATCGACAAATGAAAGCAAAATAAATATATTCTTACCACATAAAACATGGACAAGGTTACATTCAAAGCATGTATATATATATATATGTATATATAAGAAACCCCACCCCGCATTCTAAAGCAAACAGAAACACGGGCCCTTCTCTATCAAACAAACATGTCTTCAACTCTCTCCTTTGCATTATTTCTATGCATCCTTCTTCTGAGAAGTTCTGCGAGAGAATTTCCTTCCCGAAGACCCGTCGGCACTGCTGAGAGGCTCATTAGGTCACTCAACCTTTTCCCAGAAGATTCCGTCAATATTTATAAGGGCACGGGCACCATCGCCGACGCAGGGCCGAACAGTATCGTCGAGAAAAGCTTTAGCTTCCCGATTCATGGCGCCTCGGGCCCTTCGGTTGAGACTCTTGGCCACCATGCAGGATACTTCAGTCTTCCCAATACCAAGGGAGCTAGGTAATTAAGACTGAATTTTTTTTCATTGATTTGTTCCATTATATTCATGTTTTTTTGTTTAATTTCAGAATGTTCTACTTCTTCTTCGAGTCTCGAACCAACCAAACCGACGAACCGGTCGTGATCTGGTTGTCGGGGGGACCGGGCTGCAGCAGTTCGCTTGCACTCTTCTATGAGAACGGACCTTTCAAGTTTACAAACAACTTGTCTCTTGCTTGGAACGAGTATGGTTGGGACTTGGTATGTATCTCTGATCTATACCTATTTCTTTTTTCTATAAACACAAATATATATATATATATATATAATATATATATTACATAACAAACAAAAATATATAAAGAATTCAAAGAGTCATCACCAACAAATCAAATTGTCTCGATTCATATGGATTCTTCGTAAAAACAAATCATTCATCAATTTTATTTTATTTTATTCTAATTATATTCGCACACTTTAATATTTTCTTATTTGTATAACGTTGCTCTATCTATTATATAATATAAAAATATTTTAAAAAACAATAGTTACATACTTTGGGAGGGGTGGTTTCATGATTCATCCAGGTTTTATTATGCTAATTAATAATGTTTAAAATAAAATTATTGACTTATTCGGAAAATGTAACTAGTTTTTTTAAAAGATATATTATATATTACGCACTAAATAGTAAATATAGGGATAAAATTGATATGTAAATATAAAGTCCTTATAGTAATTGCGTGTTGGTAAGCTAAAATTAATTAATACAGATAAATGAGATTTTATTTTGAGTGCATAACTGGGGAAGAAGAATTTTATCTAAATTGAATTATGCTAATTGTGTATAGTATTTTATAATAAGAAGTGTATAACGTTGAGGACTTATTCTGAGCATGTAGCATAGGTATTTTAAGCTAGGATATGCAATAAATATAAGGATAGAACTTACAACAAATTAAGAATATTGCAACTTTCGTACATATATGGCGTTAATACGTATGGCTTTATGGATTCTCTTTGATTAAGTCAGATAATTACACGAAAAAAAAAATGTAATTTTGAAGTTCAAAAATTAGTTTTACAATTTGTATACACCATATTTCTCTTGTTGCTTATACATATATTTATTTCATTTTATTTTACTATAATAATATATTATTTAATTTTGAACATCACAATCAGATGGTCTAATTTATTAGCTGTGTTGCTAAAATAGATGTGAAAAGATTTTCTATTTACATTTTCTATTATTAATTTCTAGTTTATGTGTACTATTCAAATAGAGATTAACAAAAAAATTAACTTAAACAATTTGTTTGCCCAATAACATCACACATGCATGTAACATATCTTCTAATTCGTGCATTGTAGCTGTCTCCAAAAGCATTCTAATAATATAATTAATAACAGTAGAGACCGTCACCTATTTTCGTGGTACATAACAATTTATCACATGTTCTTAATTAAGTAAATATTAAGTTGGAAAAAAAAATTTAAGTAAATATTATAATATATATATATATTATACTATTTACTCAAGAAGTATAATTATGTTTAATTAAATAAAAAAATAAAAGTTGGATATTCTTAGCTTTCAATACCTATTATTTTGTCATGTAATTCTAAATTTTATAACTCATTATAAAAATATACATCATTAACTAATATTATATAGACATATGTATAAATGTTAGATTGTTAGGTATTACTGAATATTTTATTTCCAATTATTGTATTAGCTTTCCACCATGGAGGCGTGACCTTTTTGGGACGATGTGTAAACTTAGGAGGGCAACTTATAATTTTTAAATTATAAACAATTAACTTCAAGACCTTTTAGTTTCTAGTGTGATGAAGTTAGACCCTCCCTTTTCTAACCTTGATACGTCTCTAATGTAATCTTCTATGAATTTTGTAAGGCATCCAATATCATCTTTGTGGACCAACCTACTGGAACCGGGTTCAGTTACAGTAACAATACGGCTGACCTTAGGCACGATGAAGCGGGTGTTAGCAACGACTTATACAACTTCTTACAAGCCTTCTTTAACAAACACTCCAATTTCGCAAACAACGATTTCTTCATTACCGGAGAATCGTACGCAGGGCATTACATCCCGGCATTCGCTTCTCGGATCGACAAAGGTAACAAGGCAAAGGAAGGAATTCATATCAACTTGAAGGTGTGTTGATTCATTAAGTTCATTTTAAGGTAATCAATACAATAACCATCCATCTTCTTAATGATTATTCATTATGGCGATGATTATTAGGGTCTCGCGATCGGAAATGGCTTGACGGATCCGGCAATCCAGTATCCAGCATACATCGATTACGCGTTAAGCATGAAGCTAATTACGAAATCTGAATACGATGAAATAAACAGTGAACAGATCCCCTCATGCAGAGCAGATGAACAAGCTTGTGGTAAGTTGTCAACCGTCGTTCTTTTGTTAGGCAATTGGGTAAAATACGACATTGCTCCTTAATATTTGATCAGATTTTCAGTTATTTCCCTAAAATTTAAATCGTAAAATTTCATTCAGTCATGTTTGACCAAAGTACAAGTTTGCCCGCTCCGTCAATTTTTTTCATAAAAAATTAACAAAATAGGTTTTGAAAATTGAAAAAAAAAACAGAAAACTTTCAAAAATGACACAATTTAATCAGCCCAAACTCTTTCAAATATTGAGACTCGATTGAACTCCAATCGAGGGGGTCGGGTCTGGATCTTGACCAGACTAACCCTCCACCCCCATGGATGGGGGATCACGTTTGGATTAAGACCCAAAACCGAGCACCCATGATTTTGGCTAAAATGAGCCCCAATTGGGGGGGGGGGGCTTGGGTCTGGATCTTGACCCAGACCTGGTTGCCCATTCATGAGGGTTGGTCTAGTTCAAGACCCAGATCTGAGCCCCCTCGATTAAGGCTTAATCTAGTCTCGTTCGAATTGATAATCAATTATAACATTTGAAAACAATTCGAAATGGTTAAATTTTGACATTTTTGAAAGTTTTATGCTATTTTTGCAATTTTCAAAACTTATTCTTTTAAATTTGGATGGAAAAATTGTCATAGTTTTTGGTCAAACATGAGGGTCAAACATGAGGAATGCAAATTTTAAGAATTAAACTTTAGGAAAAAAACTGATCAAACAATAAGGGACAATGTGATATTTTACGCAGTTATATAGTTATCTTTTTTACTTAGTAGTCACGCATTCCGTCACTAAATCTAGATTTCGCCGCTAAATATGCAGTTAAATCAGGAGGAGATGCTTGTCTCACAGCGTTGTCATCATGCAGTTCCATTTTCGAATCAATCTTAAACATTGCTGGAAACATTAACGTAAGACTTACGGGGAAAAAACACCCCACAACTTCATGAACATTATAGATTCACATAGTCAATTTCTTGTGATTATGCAGTACTATGACATTAGAAAACAATGCATGGGTCCTCTTTGCTATGATTTCTCGGGTGTGGAGACGTTCATGAACGAGAACTCGGTAAGGAAAGCATTAGGAGTAGGAAACATCGACTTTGTGTCTTGCAGCGATCTCGTGCACGAAAACATGATGTCTGATTGGATGCACGACTTTGAACCCGTTATTCCCGATCTTCTTGAAGAGGGAATTAAGGTTCTTATTTATGCCGGAGAGTACGACCTCATCTGTAATTGGCTGGGTGAGCTACAATATTGAAACCATTTCCTAAAATACTTCTAGCTATGGTTCCCGGATTAATAGCGACGATATTAACCGTCACCAAAAGTGCAATTTCTTAATATGTGCTTGATTCTGAACAGGAAACTCAAACTGGGTTGATGCCATGAAATGGTCTGGTCAGACGCAATTCATACATGCATCCACTGTTCCTTTTACGGTTGATGGTGCCGAGGCTGGTCTACTTAAAAACTATGGCCCGCTCTCATTTTTGAAGGTACCTTCTTAAATATATCTCTATTCAAACCCTAAATCTTAATTAGTGCCCTAATCACTGTGCTTAATTAACCGTAAGTAGGTTCATGATGCTGGACACATGGTTCCAATGGATCAGCCCAAGGCGTCACTTCAGATGCTGAGTAGCTGGATGAAGGGGAAAGTTGCGTAGGTGAAAAACGGCGTCAGTACATAGCTTTCGTCACTAATGAAAGTTCATACCAAATAGAAAATACAAGTTGTTTCTTTTCAACATGTTAAGCGTGTGGAGGGATACATATATATTCAAAAGAAAAGTTCATAATCAATGACAAACATGCACTAACGTGTTTCAGCTACAGATACATATAATCTAAAGCCATTTACATCTAATATACACTGGAAGAATTATGCGTAACTTGTCGAAGAATCTGGGAACCATTATTGTGCTGTCTGAATCCGAATCCATGATCAGAATCAAATTCGTCCGGAGTGATATAGTTGTTGAGGTAGATTCCCAAATGAGCGATCAACGGATTGGATCTAGATTTAGCAATCACAACCCTGAATAACCGCCCGGTTAGAGTCGGGAATTGCAGAAGCCTCTTGTACCCAATCGTGGTGCCATTCACAACCCTTCTCCATTCGCCTTCTCCATTTATGGCATCAAGGTGGAACTCAATAACCCTCTGCCCCATATGAATCGGTTCTTGAAGTTGCAGGACGTTGAAAGAGACTGATTCTTGAAAATCCAGAATCAACAGCCAACTGGTTTGGTTCTCTGCAGGTGCCCAGTAACTGTATATGCCCTCCTGAAGAACATTGTTGGGAGCGAAGGGAGAGTTTGAGCCACCACGGGTGCTACTTGCATTGACAAAGGCACCCTTGGCGAGGTTATTGGAGAATATGGAGCTACGGAGGTTGTGAAAGTCGCGAAGGACTTGAACATCTTGGTCTGATATGAGTCCTGATTTGTTTGGAGGTACGTTGAGGAGCAAGAGGCAGTTGCGACCGACCGATTTGAAGTAGAGTTTGAGGAGTGTGAGAGATGACTTTGGTAGTTCGGTCGGATGCCAAAACCAGCCTCGCCTGATGGAGACATCGCACTCGGGTGGGACCCAGTTGTAGCCTTCTGGGTCTCCTCGTTGTGAGTATCTGTGAACATAGTAATGGTTGGAGATGATGACTGAAGAAAATGGATATTGCATGTTTGTAAAGAAGTGAACCTACTTTGGATCTGTGTCTCCAATCTTAGCATTACTTGTATTGAACAGAGACCAGCTAGTTTTTGCAGAGATGCCGTTCTCATCACCGATCCATCTGGTGTCTGGACCTGCATCCGAAAAAATGACAGACCTGGGTTGGAGCTGATGAATCAGACTGAACCAACTATCAAACAAGTATTCCATGTCCTTCTCTCCCTCTCCTTTTGCACCATCCAACCACACCTCCTTAATCTCTCCGTATCTGCAATACATAATAATGTCACCTTGTAATAACGCCTGCCAAATTAACTAAAAACAAAAGATTTGTTCTCACTTAGAATCTTAAAAGAGATCTTGTTTTGGCACACAGGAAATATGCAGTGGGATCAAGCTATTCATAAGTTTCCCTAAAGCACCAAACTTGGATTGCCCTTAAGAAGAAGATTCCTACTGTTAATGCATATATAGGGTAAATGACATCAGTGACTTTATCAGTAGGGCTGTCGATGGTTAGGGTATGGTCAGGGTATGTCAAATACCATAACCATACCATATTTTTAAACCGCATACCATAACCATAACCATTATGGGTATAATTTTCAATACCATAACCATTAAAATAACCGTGGTTATTAACCTTGGTTTTACCCGTATACCCATATTCATTCCACACATTTAATATAATAAAAGATCGAAAATTTTATTTTAAAAAATACATCAATCTATATTACATCGTTGGACTTTGGCGCCTTCAATCTTCAACAATTTCAAATTTTCAGTTATATAATTTATATTTAGTATATTATATAAATAGTTTATTAATAATAAATAAATATTATATTTATAGAATAACCATGGTTATAACTCAAACACCATAACCATAACCATTATGGGTAGAAAATTCATCACCATAACCGCACCGCACCATAATGGTACGGTTATACATATTAAAGAATAACGGTTATAACCATGGTTATGAGTTTTTCACTGCACCATTGCCGACCCTATTTATTAGTGACTATTCCATCTATTTTCCGATAAATATTAATATTTTCTATAAAAAAGGACTATTTTACCATATCTTCATTCTGACCAAAAACAAAATCATCTTCATTAATATTCATCTTTCTTTTTAAAAACCCTAAAAAATTTAGAATCATAAATACATTTCTGGCTTAAATTCAAGCCCAAAACTACAACTTTGAATTTAATTCGCATCCGAATTTGCATTTTTTTTGTTCAATTTGTAATTTAGTGTTGTAAAAACATAAATATAAGATGAAAATGGACATCTTAGTTTAGATTTTTTAAAAAACACAATTATATTTAACGAAAAAAGAAAACAGAAATATATCATTAAGTACATACACTAAACAACATGGAAAAACAACATTTTGGTACAAATACCACATGTTTGGTGCACCCACCTATTAACCGGCATACATATATATCCAACAAATATGTACAACAGCAAAACAGCATAGCCATGGGAAGTATTTGCATCTATAAGCAACAAGAATGTAAAACAGAACAAGTTCAAGACTGCAAATTTAGTAATGAATTTGAATCGTTTGATATAGAATGAAGTACCATTTACCTCGTCAGAAGCTCTCTCAATTGTCCCAAATAAAACTCATTGTACGGTACAGTTCTGCCGTAGATTTCTTCGTGGCGATCCCACGGCGACAGATAGAGACCCAGTCCAACTCCGGCTTCTTCGGCGGCCTTGGCCAGTTCCGACACCACATCGCCGGATCCGTTCCTCCACGGACTCGACCTCACTGAGTAGTTAGTGTACTCGCTGGGCCACAGGCAGAACCCGTCGTGGTGCTTCGCTGTGAGGATTACGCGAGAGAATCCAGAATCCTTGGCGACATGGACCCACTGCGTGGCGTTCAATCGAGTAGGGTTGAAGACCGACGGCGGCGCGTGGCCTGTTCCCCACTCGGAGTCCGTGAACGTGTTAGGACCGAAGTGGAAGAACATCGCCATCTCCGCCTGCTGCCATGATAACTGATGCGCTGTCGGGATCGGCAGGACAGGCAGCGGCGGCGGCGACCGCCTCCCGATCGCCGTCATCGAACCGGCCAGAGCTATATCGGAGGAGGATATTAGAGCAAGTATGATCAGCAAGAAGCCATTTTGCGAAGTGGGTTCTCCAAATCGAATCTGAATCTGGAATTTACCGTTGACCCTTTGCTTCGTCGCCATGGCCATATCTGTTGACCGTCAGATAAGGTGTATAAACTATAATCACCACATTTGATTCCCTAGACTTTGCAGCGAAGGAAGAGAGTGGCAATCCAGTAATTATCGTTGCCTTTGTGTAGACTCTGAAGAAGTTGATAATTTTGTGGTTTCTTGATGATTTGGTTTTGATGTCCTGACAATTCAGATTGAAGAAGACGATCGAATTTTTTGTGCGGAGATTACGAAATTTGACTGAACTGAACAATTTCTCTCACCAATCATTCAATTCGGTTCTCGGAAACAAAATTGTTCTTGTGGATTTGATTTCAGGCACCAATACAGATTTTTTTGGGCCAACTAGGCCCCAACATAGATGAGTGTATCTTTTGAGCCCAAAGAAGGACCAAAAGGTACAACAAATAGTAATGTACTTTTGCCATGTCGGGAATAATTTGATACAAGATTGATTACGTCATTACAAACTAATACACTTATAATGCTAACTTTGTGATGTGTTATAGGTAGAACGAGAGGATTTATTGGATGGATCTGAAGTCGTGATAACGATTTCAGATTGAAACTATTTGGTGGTTCACCCAAAATTTCAATCGGATAAAATCAGAATCTGAACAAGAAATTGAGTATGTGTTTGTTTGTTATGTCTTTTCGAACCATAACTTATGACCAATCTATAGAGTGTCTCACCCCTTTTGGACAAAACTTGGCGTCAAAGATGCAGCACCACTTCGAATCAAACTTGGCGCCAAAGACACTTGCACCACTTTAGATCAAATCTTGGCGCCAAATAAATTAGGAGTTCAAAACCAGGATTTTCTTTGGGGGTCAGAAATAAGTGATTAATTCTAAAAAATTCAAAGTTATAATGAATTTTTAGAATATTAACTTTATCAAAAAAAAATAATTCAAGTTGATCTCAGCCAAGGGCTCTGCCCCTTAGACCCCGCCCAAGGGCGCTGCCCCAGCCTCCCGCCAAGGGCGCTGCCCCAGCCTCCCGCCAAGGGGGCGTTCCCCCTTGGAGCTCCTATTGATTAAGGGTTTCGCCCCTAATAATCGATGATATTATGATATCATGAATCATAATAAACTCAAATAAGTGTGCACTTTTCACCCTCCTGACTTGTTTGATGAAATATTATGATCATATTGGTCAATCTTATTACACTAAAATATCTAACATTATATCATATACATATATATATATATATACATATAATATCTATTTGGATTCATAATTGGTGTTTGGATACGATTTGTGCAATTTGAGTAATGTTGGGAAGAGAATACATAAATAATTTAATTGGTTTTTATTCTAATAATAGAGTATTCGCATTGAAATTAAAATTCAATATATAGCTAAGCAAATACATATTAATATATTATAGATCATATTTTATTGATTACTTAATTTTTCATTAGTTTTTATTGTTAATTTTAATTTTATTTATTGTATATTTATATGTTTCACTATTATTATATATGAAGTACAACATAATTTAAAACAAATTCATAAAAAATATTAATATTAATTTAAAAATAATAATTTTAATAGAGTCTAAATGAGTATTCGGAACCTAATGATATTAACAGGTTGTACATGTTTGGATTTTACTACTAACTCCAAGTAAGATTTAAGTATCAAAAAAATAAATAAAGAATTTAAAAAATCATAAATTTACTGATATTCAGAAACGATTACTCTAAGCATACTTATCCTATCTCTAAGGATCGTGATTCATGGATGCATAATAGTTGTGGAGTAGTATAATTGTAAAGCACTTTCTCAAATACTAGATGCCACGTGTTCCGCATTTTCACTTAACATGTAGAAAGTGTTGGAATAATGAATTTTAGGTTCAATTTAAACATTCTAAGAAACTGAATAAACGCATTTAAATTAAACAGCGGAAGCTTGAATTGAATTCGTGAACTTACCTTCAGCCATTGCAAAACTGAGTTTCGTGATTCGTTTGGAGCTTCTAAACTCTTACTCTTCACAGTAGATTGTGTATTCAAATGTGAATTGAAGAAGAGTGGTGTCTAGAGACCAAAACGATAATACTATTTATAATGCTCTATCCATCAAAGAGCATAAATGAAAACATTGAAAGGCTGCTTTCGTGAACGAATGGTTGCTTAACTTGTTAACCAATTTCTGTTGTTGATTGACTATAGAAGAAAAAAAAAACTTGGATTTCTCTTCAATAAGTGCATGTGGAAAACATGCACAATGTGGGCAGCTGAATTGTGCAACGTGGGCTGCTACACATTTTTTAACAACATTCTCCCACTTGGTCCACATATATATTCCATCATTCACCTTAATGAGAAAAATGAAATATATGAATCATGACGATATGTCCTCTTATATTGAGTATTATCTTCCATGTATTACAATATATATCAAGTTTCTCAACGATAGCCCATAAAACGTAATGAATAAACCCTATGTTCATTCAAGGTCCAAACTTTAGTGATATTTTCTCAAAATTAACAAACATATATGTGCACAAAACCAAATGAGAAAACATCGTCTGGATAAGAGTATCAAAATATCAAATGAATACTTACATCATGGAACCAAGTCCAATTCTTTCTACGTGATCCTTGAAATTCTTTGGTGACATGACTTTTGTCAAAGGATCAACAATCATCAACTCAGTGCTAACGTGCTCAATGACCACTTTCTCTTTCCTTAACACATTCTCTAATAGCCAAGTATTTAATGTCGATGTGCTTACTTCGACTACCACTTTTATTGTTCTTAGCCATAAACATAGCAGCTGAGTTGTCACAATACAATCTTAATGGCCTAAAAATAGAGTCAACTACTCTAAGCCCATAAATGAAACTCTTTAACCATACACCATGTGATGTAGCCTCAAAACATGATACGAACTCGATCTCCATGGTGGAAGTAGCAGTCAAGGTTTGCTTTGCACTCCTCCAAGACACGGCTCCACCGGCAAGCATGAAAATGTAACCTGATGTTGATTTACGTGAATCAACACAACCAGCGAAGTCCGCATCGGAGTAGCCAATCACCTCTAAATTATCGGTCAGTCTATACATGAGCATGTAATCTTTTGTTCCTTGAAGGTATCTCATCACCTTCTTTCTAGCTCTCCAGTGGTCAATACCCGGGTTACTTTGATATCTCCCAAGCACCCCAACAACAAATGCAATGTCAGGTCTAGTACAGACCTGAGCATACATCAGGCTTCCAACAGCTCAAGCATATGGAATGTTTTTATTTTGTTCCCTCTCAAGCTCATTTTAAGGACATTGATTTAGATTAAATTTATCACCCTTAACAATGGGTGCTATACTTGGCGAACAATCTTTCATTCGAAATCTCTCTAAAACTTTGTTGATATATGTCTCTTGAGACAAACCCAAATGCCTCGAGATATTTCCCTATGGATCTTAATGCCAATGACATAAGATGCTTCACCCATATCCTTCATATCAAAGTTTTTTTAGAGAAATTGTTTCACCTCATATAGCAAACCCTTATCATTGGTTGCAAGCAAAATATCATCCACATATAGTACCAAAAAATAAGTCTTGCTCCCACTGACCTTCTGGTATATACATTGATCCATGACGTTCTCTTTAAACCCAACTGAAGTGATGACATTATGGAATTTAAAATACCATTGTCAGGAAGCTTGTTTTAATCTATATATAGATTTATTAAGCTTACAGACCAAGTTATCACCATTAATAGAGGAGAATCCTTCCGGTTGTTTCATATAAACCTATTCCTCTAGGTCAACATTAAGGAAATCCGTTTTCACATCCATTTGATGCAACCAATACCATGATCACACGAAGTGAATCTTTTTTAGATACAGTAGAGAATGTTTCTGTGTAGTCAATTCCCTCCCTTTGAGTGAATCCTTTGGCAACGAGTCTTGCCTTATATCTCGGAATGTTGCCTTGTGAGTCTTTCTTTGTCTTGAATACCCATTTACTTTAAATGGATTTTACACCATCAAACAACTTGACGAGATCCCAAACTCGGTTAGATGCCATAGAATCCATATCTTATTTCTTGGCATTGTGCCATAAGTTTGAAACCTCAGAACTCATAGCCTGTGAAAACGTCTCAGGATCATTTTCAGCTCCAACATTGTAGTCACACTCTTGTAGATACACAATATAATCACTAGGAATCGCTGATTTCCTTACTCTAGTAGATCTTATTAATTATGCATTAACACTCTCCTGAGTTGTAGGATCATGTTGTTTAGTAGGTTCTTCAACAGTTTCAGGCATCTGTTGAACTTCAATATCTACTGGATCAGGATCAACAGCTTGTGGTACTTCCGAGACTGGTTCTTCAACACGCATTTGTACTTGAGGCTTGTTGTTAAAACAATTATCAGTCCATTACTTGAAGCGTCACACTGAGCATATGAATGATCTTTCTCAGGACCTACGCCCTATGATCGATCCCTGCCACTTATAAAGTCATTCTCAAGAAATTTTGCATTTCTTGATTCCACAAACCTAGTGCTATGAGATGGACAATAAAATTTATATCTCTTAGACATTTCGGCATATCCAACGAAATACACACTTATGGTCCTCAGATCCAACTTCTTTTCGTGTGGATTGTAGACTATTACTTCAGATGGACAACCCCAAACGCGTACATGTCGCAAACTTGGTTTCCAACCTTTGAATATCTCAAAAGGTGTCTTCGGGACAGACTTGGTTGGAACTCAGTTTAATATGTACACGACCGTCTTAAGAGCCTCAGTCCACAAAGATTCAGGAAGTTTGGTGCTAGCAAGCATGCTTCGCACCATGTCAAAAAATGTTTGGTTTCTCCTTTCAGCTACTCCATTTTGGTCTGGAGAGTTAGGCAAGTTGTATTGGGCAACAATCCCATTCTCTTGAAGAAACTTCGCAAATGGACCATTCGCTTGCCCACTTTCAGTGTATCTACCATAATACTCTCTACCTCTATCGGATCTCACGATCTTAATTTGCTTACCACATTGTTTCTCTATTTCAGCTTTAAACACCTTAAAAGCATCTATTGCATCATTCTTATTGTTGAGCAAATAGAGATACATGTATCGTGAGTAATCATCTATGAAGGAGATGAAGTACTTATTTGCGGTATGCATCCATGTATGGACTACAAATATTTGTATGTATGATTTCCAATAATTCAGAGCTTCTCTTGGCACCTCTCTTAGATTTGTTAGTCTGCTTACCCTTAATGCAACTTATACAAGTCTCAAAGTCAGTAAAATCCAGAGCACCAAGTACCCCATCATTCACTAACCTTTTAATTCTCTCAATGGAGATATGTCCCAATCTCCGATGCCACAATATAGAAGACTCTTCATTCATAACACATCGTTTAGTACCAACATTTTCGTGAACGTGCATAGAAGTATGGTTATCATTATTTTGCAGATTAAGGAGAAAACGACCATCAGACAAAATACCACATCCAATAACATTAGACTTATAAAATAAATTTGGAGTCTGAAAAGTTAAAGGAGTAACCATTTGATACAAGTCTGGAAACTGAAATTAAATTCCTAGAAAAACTAGGAATATAAAACGTCTTCTTCAAATTTAAAATGAAACCACTACTTAAAACCAATATGCACGTCCAAATGGCCTCTACATGTGAGGGCATCTTATTTTCTGAATAGACGCTACGCTCACTTCCCATCGGTTTCTGCAGGTCTCGCAAATCCTTCAATGAATTGGTAACATGGATTGTAGAACCAGAATCAATCCACCATGTATTATGATTTACATCAGTCATATTGGATTCATAACAAACAAATGAAAGTTGAGTACCTTTCTTATCAAGCCAATTCATGAACTTGGAACATTGTTTCTTAATGTGCCCCTTCCTTTTGCAGAAGAAGCACACAATCTCCTTTTTAATGTCTTTCTGAATAGGGATTTTCCCATTTCCCTTGTCCTTGGCTTGATCCTTCTTCTTGTTCTTCCCAGGGGTCGTTAAGTTCACATTTTCCCTTTCCTTTTCCTCCATAATCAACATGCCCTCTTCCTGAATACACATGGTCAACAACTCATTGACCGACCATTTATCCTTATGCGTGTTATAGGATATCTTAAATGGGTCATACTGTTGAGGTAAGGTACAAAGGAAGTAGTGAACTAAGAAGGATTCTGACATCTCAATCTCCAATGTTTTCAATTGGGCTGTTATATCCCTCATGCGCATGATATAATCATGTACACCCCTACTGTTGGTGAGCTTCAGGGACGAAAACTGTATGATGGGGATGCTCGCCATTGCTTTATCTGAAGTGGCAAATTGTTCATCAATAGCCTTGAGTAAGTCTCGGACTTTGTGATACTGCTCGACAGAGCCCCTGATACCAACCAATATTTTTGTCTTTATGAACATAACGGAAAGACGATTAGATCACTCTCACTTATCATAAAGAACAACTGCATCTGAAGAGCTAGTTTCAGTTACTGCAAGGGGCTCCTCCTTCCTAATAGCATAATCTATATCCATCCAACCCAAGTGAAGGAGAATTCTTTCTTCCAGACCTTATAGTTGTCCCCTTTGAGTTCAGGAACATCACATCTCATATCAGTGTAATTAACAGGTTGAATTGCTGCAATAAATTAAATATTCATGCTCATGTTACTAAATTTGAAGCTATAAAAATATGACATATCCTACCAATGTAGAATTATGAATCTAGTGACATAAAACTTGCTTGTGGGCTAAAGTTCTAATTCAATTAAATTAATCTTAACTTTATAATAAAACTATCAGATTATGTTCCTTTTCCTAATTCCTGTGGGTAAATTAGAAAATATAATTTGATATTTTATTCTAATTAATCATACAAATATAATAAAAATTCTTGTGGTATAAAATTTTATTATATTACGTATGATTAATCACAATTAATGTTTATTTTTAAATGTGATTCTGAATAAACTTTAATATATAGTTTCAATTAATTAAGAATGTTGTGGCTACCCCTAATTAATTTAAACTATACGGATCACATAAACATTAATTTAATAATTTGTTTAATTATTGCATAAAACTATAAGCAATATTTTATGAATTTAATTCCAAATGTACTAATATTATTTATCTTAAAATTGCATGTATAAATGAAATAATGATGAATTATACAAGCAAATAAAAAAAATTATAATTAAATTCATAGAGCCATGTAGAATTAATTTACCAAAATTATACATTGAATCACCGTTCATAATCGTTACTATTCATGGTTGTTACTATTCATCAACCAGTATTGTTCATCATTTTACTGTTCATATTATTGTTTATTAACACTGTTCATCTTCTCCAACCAACCGAACTTAAGCAGAAAAACATAGTAAAAACCAGAAAACCAGAGCAAGAACAAAGAGTAAGGCATAGGCAAAATCAACGTTGTTCTGATACCAAATGTTGGAATAATGAATCTTAGATTCGATTTAAACATTCTAAGAAACTGAATAAACTCATTTAAATCAAACAGCGGAAGCTTGAATCGAATTTGTGAACTTACCTCCAGCCATTGCAAAACTGAGTTTCGTGATTCGTTTGGAGATTCTAAACTCTTACTCTTCACAGTAGATGGTGTATTCAAAGGTGAATTGAAGAAGCATAAATGAAAGCATTGGAAGACTGCTTTTGTGGACGAATGGTTGCTTAACTTGTGAATCAATTTCTGTTGTTGATTGATTATATAAGAAAAAACAACAACTTGGATTTCTCTTCAATAAGTGCATATGGAAAAACTTGCACAATGTGGGCAGCTGAATTGTGCAACGTGGGTTGCTGCACATTTTTTTAACAACACAAAGACTATTGAATGAAAGCTTATATATATATATATATTAAGGTATATATTAAGGATGATGAATTTTAAGGCTTGCGAAAATTATTTATCGGATTATTGTTTATATTGAGAGAAAAATATCAAACTCATAGTTGAACGTGTATTTGATGTCAGTGACAAAAATATCAAAAAATATCAAAGAGTAATATTATATATATATATATGTATTTTGTGTATTATTTTTTAAAAACCTTATAAATTAAATTTATTTTTAGAAATCTCGACATATGAAATAAAAAATGTATTTAGAAAGGAAAATATTCATGATTAAATTCAACATGTTCAAAAATAAACATATGGAAGCAGAGACTTGATGGATCCATACAAGGGGGTTGCCTTGAAAATAAACTTTAAGACTTCAATTTGATAAATATATAAAGTCATATAATTTGTTTGTGACATTTTTCATCTGCAGATAACAAAAATGGATTGAAATTAACTAAATCAACACATGCAATACTTAATGTACTAATTATATACAGAAAAAATATATCATTTTAACTGATAAATAAGAATAATTAGATGAAGGATATATCCTTTGTTTCTTATCTATGTGTGATAGTAAGCAAGTCAATTTCCATTTCTCAAAAGGACAATTGGCAACTCCTCGGAAGTCAAACCCTAAACTATTCATCTCAAAGTCAAATACAATTAGTTTTATCTAGGCCCAAGGTTTTCAAAACGAGGTCTATCCATGAGTCGTGTCATGGTCCATCTGGCTCAAACACGATCCGTGTAATAATATGAGTCAGTTTTTTAAACTCAAACCTGACCTACGGGTTGGTGGATCAACCCGCGAGTCAGAATGACCTGTCAAGAATGGTAAGGGTTGTGTCAGACTGACTCGTTCGATCTCCATGACCCGTGGGTCAGTCTGACCCCGTTCAACCCACCATTTCAATAAAAGCAAAAAACATATTGAAGTATATAAATGGGACCACTACGGGAGAACCCTTATTTACCGGCTCATTTCCACGGCTCAAGTATGATTAAGCCGTCACAAAATTAACATAATCATTGTAAACGGCTCAATGATTAATGAGCCGTCCAGAATTAAATTTGCCGGCCCAATCCTTTGAGCCGTCCGTATTTTAACGGTAAAAGTTTTTTAATTTAAATCGAAATTATGTTAGACGGCTCGTTTTTCATTGAGCCGTCTCATAAACCGGTTTTTTGTATCACACTTACTTGGGACGGCTCATTTTTTCTTTTTAACACTTTGAGCCGTCCATATTTTAAAGGTAAAAACTTTTTTATTTAAACCGAAATTATGTTAGCGGCTCGTTTTTCATTGAGCCGTCTGATAAACCGGTTTTTGTATTAACATTTACTTGGGACGGCTCATTTTTGCTTTTTAATACTTTGAGCCGTCCGTATTTTAAAGGTAAAAGTTTTTTTATTTAAACCGAAATTATGTTAGGCGGCTCGTTTTTCATTGAGCCGTCTCATAAACCGGTTTTTTGTTTCGCCATTTACTTGGGACGGCTCATATTTGCTTTTTAATACTTTGAGCCGTCCGTATTTTAAAGGTAAAAGAATATTGATTTAAACCGAAATTATGTTAGACGGCTCGTTTTTCATTGAGCCGTCACATAAACCGGTTTTTTTATCAATATTTACTTGGGACGGCTCATATATTTTGAGCCGTCTAGTAAACCGGTTGAACTAAACACGGTCTGGTCTGACTAGTGAGTCAGAAAAAATTTGGACGGCTCGATCCTATAGAGCCGGCCCCCAAAACAAAAAAAAATACCGTCTGAACCAACAAAACGTTAATTGGGACGGCTTTATATTACCGAGACGGTTTACCAAAAATTGTTGGACGGCTCAACTGTACGGAGCCGTCCAAAGTAAAAAACCTTCTTCCGTCCGCAAAAACGTTGTCGTTTTATATCAGAAAAAAATTGTGACGGCTCGATAAAATTGAGCCGTCCCAATTCGGTTTAAGCCACAGAACCGAGACTCTCCTCTGCACTTGTCGTTCATTTTAGCAGAAACACTCTCAAGAACACAGAAACTCTCTCAAGAACACAGCAGCTTGTTTCAAGAAGACGAAGAATCGGTAAGTTTGGTTCGTTTTTTTTCAATTCATTCACTGATTCTACATTCCCAAGTGTTATACATGTTATACTTTCTTCGATTTTCAGAGAAAACATCAACAATCACCAATTTCGGAAACCCTAATTGAAGACATCAAGGTTCGATTTGAAGGAAGTAAACCGATTGCAGTTGGTAAGTTCTAATTCCATCTGTAGTAGGTCATTTTTAACTAATTTCGGAAATATGAGAAATGAGATTTGAGTTTTGATCCGTGAAATTTGAGAAAACGAGAAATGAGATTTGAGGTTTGGTTAATGTGTTTTGATTTCGGTTCGCACGAGGCGATAGTTTATGCTGCTGAGACTAAATTTGATATTTGAGTCAAACAATTAGATATATAATAATGTTGCTACAACATTCATGCTTATCACACTTGGACAACATATTTGTTTTTTGATGCCTAATATTACTTTCGAGTTAATGACATCAATGAAATCCCTTATTGCTTAACAGTTTATGCTCTGTTATTATCTTGGGACAGTGTCTATGTTGAATTTCGTTTTTTCCGTGGTGGATCATTGTGACTAGTATCTTTGGAATTTACTAACGCTTGATGCCTGAACCTATCACTGCCTGTGGAGTCTCCTAATTAGGTCTCACCAGATACTCTGTGTTCTTGGAACTGATGATTTGTCTGCCATCTTACGCTTTGTGTATGATTCATAATATATGTTATCTTTATTTTTTAAAACGCCTTGATTATTTAAATGATTAACTTACTAGACATTTTTGTACAACTATGTTTGTAGTCAAAATTCATTTGTCCCGATGATACTGGAAGATCATTTGAAAGATTTGTACTGAAATCCATTGCCAAGAAGTGGAAGGATCACAAAAATTCACTAAAAGAAGTTTACTTTAAGCCGGGTGTTACCCAAGAAGAAATCAAAGCAAAAGAAGTTGATGGAGTGGAGAAATGGCAATGGGATATCTTAGTAGATCATTGGTTTTCTGAAGCAGGGCAGGTTCGAATGCTTCTTTTGATTATAATTAATGTTATTGATTCTTACTTCCTTTTATTTAATTTTTATATTGTTTATGAGTAGGAATCATCAAAACATGGGAAACATGCTCGGTCACAACAATCATCTCTTCACACAACCGGATCAGAGAGTTTTGCTTGTGCAAAATATAGATTGGTATGAATGCTTTTAAATACATATTTATCTTGTTTCAAATAATTTCTAGTACTGCTTTGCATTCTACTTTACCGTGTTAATTTAATAGGAACAAGAGCGTAAAAAAACTGTGGGGAGTCTGGAATTTTATGAGTATGCCCATGTCCGTAAGAGTGACGGTGCATTTGTTGATGAAGCGACAGCCTTGATAGTGGTAATACTTAAATTTGTTCAAAGTTAACTTTTGTGTACACGTTTTTTTTGTAGAAGATGTATTAAACATCATTCTTAATTGTCTGTTGTAGGAACAAGGAAAATCCTTACTAGCAGATCGCACTTCTCATAACCCAGATGAGGATCCACTTATAAGGGAAGAAAGTGTATATCATGAGGTTGTAAGTGGAGAAAAACACGGGCGAATCAAAGGATATGGGCTTGGCGTAACACCGACTATGGTACATAGGTCACAGAAAGCTAGCAAATCTGAAGACGAGATAGAAAGACGTGTACGAGCACGTCTACAGATTGAAAGAGAGAGGGACAAGAAAGAAACTGATGATAAATTGAAGGAACAAGCAGATCAAATGGCTAGTATGAAGGCACAGATGGGGGATATGTACAAACAGTTTCAACAACAACTACAGGTCATGCAAACCATTCATCAAGGTCAGATCGCTAACCTTCAGAGCAATATGAATGGATTTAATTCATTTCAACACTTCATGACAGCTGGTTCTAGCGATTTCACGCCAACTAACAATCTTGGTTGTGGTTCCACACTGTTACCAATTGCAAATAAAGTAAGTACATATGTTATATTTATGACTTATATCATTACACGCATGTTATTTTAGTTCACTTGTTAATATGATATGATATGTTAACCACGCACGCTTGTTTGATGTCTAAATTTGATGAATCTTATATATAGTACTTTGTTGGGATGCTTTTATAGGATGGTCAGACAACTCAACCAAGTGATCCGTCTGCCGAGCGTAGAAGTGAAGATGATGATCCAATAGATGATTGAAGAATGATGTTCGAAATTATTTCGTTAATGCTTTAGGAATTGAACATCGGATTGTAATACTGATTCTGTTTGGTTTATATTTACAGATTTTGGTTTGTAAAATTATGCAGGTTATAATTTTATGATTAGGGATATATTAATTTATTATAAAAAATTGTTTTTAAAAATTTCGATTTATTTTGGCTGCTATTTATTAAAATTTGGACGGCTCATACTAAATGAGCCGTCTCTATTAATTTTACTGATTTAGGCGGCTCATACAAATTGAGCCATCATATAGACGGCTCAATTTGTATGAGCCGTCATATAAACGGCTCAACTCGAATGAGCCGTCCTTGTGACGGCCCAATAATAATGAGCCGTCTGAAGACGGCTCAATTTATTGAGCCGTTATATGGACGGCTCAATAATAATGAGCCGTCTGAAGACGGCTCAATGAAAAACGAGCTGTCATACATCAGACGACTCTTCCTATGACGGCTCGTTTTTCATTGAGCCGTCTTTCATTAACGGCTCATATTTTGAGCCGTTAATGAAACAATTTTCAGCCGTTATTGGAAGACTCTCCCGTAGTGGACGGGTCACAAGTTGACCCGTGAGTCAAGACTTCTGACCCAAATCTGACTCGTTATTCACGGGTCATCCATGAGTCGTGTCAAAATGACTCATGGATCAAAAACTTTGACTCAAACACGATCCGTGCGAATTATGACACCCCTAGTTCTACCTACCTAATTATATATATTTAATTAATTATAACTCAGGTAATATGTAGATTTGTGATTGCAGTTGTTTCTAAATTAAAATTTGTGAATTTTGAATTTAGATTGTGAAACTAAGTTATGAAATTTGTATATCGGTTCTTGTCATTTTTTTGTATATATAACTTTTTTTTTGTTTTGTTTAAAAAATTATTAGTATATTTAAACATATAATATATGTTTATTAAGGATTTTGAATTCGAAACACATTTAATATTTATCTATTTATTTATATAGAACACAATTAATAACAGAGCAATTAGTACTACACTACAATTAGATCTAACACATACTAATTCTCTGACCTAACCAAAATTAAGATTGATTGCATATTTTTAATGAATGTGGACTTCAATGACGTCATTTGTTATCACACTCTTACTTCGATTTCATCCATATAAGTTATGTTATTCATGTTAATATTGAAATGAAATATAAATATATTCAAAGTAACATAAATTACATATTAATTTTGTATTATATATTAATCCTTAACCGCCCTTAGTACACAGTTAATCACTCCACCTACCAAAAATAATGTTACATCACACATGCAGTAGTACATATGAGGCTAATAAATTCAACCCTTGGAAAACAATTAACTCAGACACGTACATAGGAAGTCAACACACATGCAGTAACATCAGGTTTTACCGAACTTCATTTTTTTTTTATTAATTACTTAATTGATTATACATGGTTCACCATTGTGCAGAATGGTTACACATGTTTCAAAATGTGATTAATTGGTTTTGATATGTGACTAATTGTTTTTTTTACTGTTCACCGTTAGAAATCACAGTTAAGTCACTACTTAGATAAATAAAATGACGTAATTACCATTTTCATCAACCAAGCTGTGTTCTTCATCAACCAAGCTGTGTTCTTCATCACCAAGCTATTTTTCTCGAATTTCTGGGTTCTTGAAGAACCCATAATCGAATTTATGGGATTTCTGGGTTCTTCAAGAACCCAGAAATTCGATTTTGGGTTCTTCAATTCAATTCGATTCTAGTCTGGGTTCTTCAATTCATTTCGAGTCGAGTCTGTGTTCTTCAATTCAATTCGATTATGGGTTCTTCAATACCACTAAGGGCATAATAGTCATTTCACAATTCAATAATATGTTAAAAAATAATTAACGGTAAAATCAACGGTTTACTAACGGAATAATCAATTAATCACATTGGGAAAAACATGTGTAAACAATTAGTCACATATCAAAACCAATTAATAACATTTTGAAACATGTGTAACTATTCTGTACAATGGTGAAACATATATAACCAATTAAGTAATTAACCTTTTTTTTTCCAAAATCATATAGATTGCCTTTCATGGCCACTACAAGAAGTCAATATTCTATATACATTGACACGTATATATATTTATTATATTAATTCTTTTTCGGCCAATGTTTATTATATCACTTATATGTTTATTTTTCTCTCTAATCATGTAATTTTACGTTCTCAAATGTTTTATTTTAAAATATATAGATTTTCCTATAAATTTATTAAAATTAAGATATTACTTTTGCACCCATCCCAATTCCCATGACAAAATATCTATTTTTCCTTAATATTTATATTATAGAAAAGAGGACAGTAGGAAGGTGCATAATATCTTTGAAAAGATTTGGTAATTCATATAATAATAATAATAAATTAATAGTTTTTTTTTTATAATTATGGATTAAATAACCGCTATAGGTGACAATTAATCACTCAAGTTCAAATTACACAACCAAAACTAGCTAGCTTTAACAATTCGCGAAACAGAAAAACCAACAACGTCTTTTCAGAGCGCGCTAATAGTTTCCTTCGGAGGTGAGTTATGAATTTCAAACACATGCCGCTGTTTGAGCGCCATACCCGCCATGGTATCCGCTACCGCATTTGTTTTTCGAAAAATATGTCTGAACTTCATTCTTTCGAACTGCATCAATAGCTTCCTGCAATCCGCAATGATCGACATTAGTTTTTGATTTGACATATTTTTGTCAGAGATTACCTTATGGGCTGAGAGGGCGTCCGTTTCAAGATGAATAGATTTTAATCCGAGTGTCTATGCCAAAAGCAGCTTGTCTCGGATGACCCAACATTCCGCAGTGAGAATGTTTGAGCAATTCAAATTCCTTGAAAAAATGAAGTTCGATTATTATATAATAAATTAATAGTTCGCAATTATTATATGAATTACCAAATCTTCTGTAGTAACCCAATAACTTCTGTAGTAGTAACTACAAAGACTAGTTATAAAAAAAAACTACAAAGACCTAGTAGTATAGTATATATATATATATGAGTATAATATTAGTTGATTAATTCAGATAATGTAAAATCGACAATTCTAATATTTAAAATCAATTATAGAGTTTTTAAACTTAAATTCATAAAAAAGATAATGGACAATTAGTAGTTTTGAACTTTAAAACGAACATAAAATTCAATCTCCTTAAATAGTACTATATATATTATATTAATGCATATATATATATATATATATATATATTTGTATACAAATTATCTAATTTAAATATCATTCAAACACAATATTTGTATATTATTCGTTTTTCATGTGAATTTAGCTATGGAGTGTTTTTTAATATAGATGTATCATTTGGGATGTCAATTTATACTGATCAATTGTGGATGGTATTAGTAAGATTCGTATTAATATATGCTTAATCAAATACAGTTTATAATTACTGATTGACTAATTTTGAATACTTAATTAAACACGATTCGTGAGTACACTAGTCAATAAACATAGTATGTGAACTTATGTCCATTAATTTATACATTATGAATTTTGTAGCTCAACTCATTAATCTGTATAATCCGTAAAACTCATCTGATCCACAAACACAACAACCCATGTCACACCCATTGTCCCACGCAAGCCAAAGGACCAATTTAATCCATAAGCTTTTATGAAATATATTATAATATTTATTTATTTATTCAAATATTTCGATAGAGAGATATAACTCAAACCTAAGTCATTTTAATACGAGTTGAGTGAGTATGTCAAAATAACCCAAAGTTTAAAAAAAACTTAATAAGACCACTCATGAGTTGTATCCAAAACTAACACTCCTATATATCATGTACGTTTATAATTTACGTATGTTATCATAATAAAATAATTTAGAGTAATCCCATGATAGAAAAACACATTAATAACTTATTATATTTTAATTTTCATTCAAATGCAATTTATAAAGTAATTTATTTTTCATATTATGTGATCCATTGATTAATGAATGGAGCCTTCAGCCTACCCCTAGAGCCTTGCATATAATTTTCTCTTTATCTTGCCAACCACGATAAATTTCGGAAAATAATCATTATAATAATAATAATCTCCCTATCCTTTTCGAGGGTCAATGCTTTATATGACAACACCTGTCTAATTTCGTCAGAATTAACAATTAATTAATTGTTAATTCACCAATTAGTTACCATTCTCTACTGACTTGAAAAGGAAATGAAGGATATGGCCAAAAGAAAAAAGAAAGAAATGAAGACCCCACATGTTGTTGCCCTAATCCAAAGATTCCCTCATAACACACAAATTAAAACTCGACAAATCCAGAAATAAGGTATTATTCTTATAATCAATTATTTATTTTATGAATATATTTAATTGTAATTTTTAATATGTTAGTTTTTAAATAAAAATAATTGAAAACACTTATGACTTTGCGTATGATAAAAGTCGAATATGTTGACCAACTAAGTTATTAGACATGCACACACAAATGTATGTCAGATAATTAAATTCTCTTTAATCCACTCGTGAATTTATTTAATATTTATATTATACTACGACAAGTATGATCACAAACATTTAAAATAATAATAATTAGCCAAATAATTATTTTTAAAAAAAAAAGAGAGAGAGAGAGAGAGAGAGAGAGAGGGAATTAGCCAAATAAATAGTATGTAGTATGTACAATGAAATTGGATTAAAAATAATTATTTTATATGTAAAAACACAAATAACGTAAGAATATTAAATTAAAATTTAAAAATGATTTTCAAGTCGCTTGAGTATTAAAAAAAACTGTTGTTTTGCGTAATTTAGGTTTTTACGAATAATTATTTTTAAATAAAATTTTCAGATGGAATTAATTTATTTTATATCTTCTTCTGTAATCATAAGGAAACCATAATGGTATTGCCACGAATAGTGAGTTATATATAATATATAAGAAACAAAGGAAACAAGTTTATATTAATTACATATTAACTCGCTTAATTACGTACATGAATAAATAAAAATGTATGTACGAGATGTATCTATGTCACTGTTATCAAAACCGGACCGGACCCCTGTCCGATTTGGTTAAGATAAAAGACCGTTTTATAAATGAATAGTGTTTGAAACGGGTTGACCTGACCGATTTTTTGGAAAACCAACCGATTTCCGGTTCACTTTTTTATGGGTCTTTTTTTAAAACAAAATAAACAACCGGTTCAAACTTAAAAGAGTGAAGAAGAAGAAGAAGAAGAAAGAAGAGAACAGAAGAGGGAGGGAGGGAGGGAGAGGGGGTGCGGGAACTCAATCGGCGTCGTAGTTTGTGGGGAGAGGGGGGTTGGGGAGGGAGGGAGGTGGGGTAGAGCCGTAGATGTCCCCAATCGGCACCCAAAAGGACAGTGGTGACGCCGATCTTGCGGCGGGCGACATCAGTGGGTATGGTTGAAGCAGTGGGTAGCCAGGTGGAGGGGAAGGGGGATGTGGACGGGAGGGAGGTAGAGGGGAGGGGGGATGAGAGGAGGTGGGGGTGGAGGGGTAGGGGAGGTACGGGGAGGGCTAGGGTGGGATGTGAGGTCGAGCGGGGTGGAGGGCAAAGGGTGGAGGACTGGGGTAAAGGGCTAGGCTGGGGCGGAGGGATGGGCTGGGCTGGGGCGGAGGTTTGGGCTGGGTCATTTTTTTTATATATATACTTATAAACAGTAAACCGCACATTGAACTGGGTTCGACCGGATTGGACCGGACCAATCGGGAACCGACCCCCTTATCGGTTCGAGATCCGGTCCGATTCTGATAACACTAATCTATATATATATATATACATTAATTATATACCACAGCACATAGACTTCAATTACGAAGAAGTTTAATAAAAAAATAATTAATTAAATCGTTTATACGGGTTATGATTAATTACTATAAATTAGGAGGGGGACCAAACATACCAATGCAATGAAGACAGACTCAGATTCGCTGAGGAAAATGGGTATAGCTGGCTTTAATCAGAGCTATGAATCGCGGTATATTAGTATATACATACATATATATATATATATATATATATATATATATGTTAGCAATGACACATCGACCTAGCTATTAATAATTGTTTTTTTCATCTTATCTAATCTAATATATAAATGTGATAAGTTTGTATTATAATACACATATGACATGTAGATGCACGTACGAAGTTAAGTAGAGTGATTTTGTTACCTTATCTTTTTGTGTAGCGTCAATTTAGACTAAATAATGTTTTTATTTTTTATTTAAAATCTTACATTTACATCCATTTTTTTTTAGTTTAATAGTATTTTTTCACTATGAGTTTTGTAGAATATTTGTTGGCTTCGATCATGCGTCAATGAAGTACCCATTTCCCCTCCAACTGTGTGTATGTATGACTTTTATTTTCTCCATCAATTTTTCATTATTAGTCTTGATTTATTATTTGTCTCAATATATAATTTACTTAGTTTTTATGGAATTTGTAACCCAAATATATCCTAACAAAAAATAAATACGAAAATATTATTAATTTTTTTAAAAAATTACGAAAGTATGTCACTTGCAAATGAGATTCGCGGGTAGAGGTTTACTTTTTTGTCATCCGCGAATCTCATTCGCATGTGGTTGCACATTACTCCATCCGTGAATCTCATTCGTAGGTGGAGTAGATTTGTTTCATCCATGAAAAAACAAAAGTTGATTTAAGAGAGAGAGAATTACATTCATGGTTGAAAGTTAAAACAAAAATTATACTCCCGGATAGAATTTACACACGCGAATTTCATTCGCGAGTGATATTTTTTATACTCACCCGCGAATCTCAGTTGCGGATGGGTATACTTTGATTTTTTTTTTTAAACTGAGGATATTTTAATATTTAGTTTTATTTTGAGAAAAACAAAATTATGCATGGATGGATGCTTCTTGTTTTCTTAAGTACACAAGTTATAATGACTAGTAGTTGACCATGCCCTAATGTGATCTGTTCATAGTTATTATAGTGTAGGGTCTACATTTATTTATTTTATTTTGTAAATTTCAATCTCAGTGTGGTGCCGAATACATATATATGTTTTATTATATATATATATATATATTAAGTGTATAAATGAGGTACTGTAGGTAGCTTCTATGATAAAAGGAGCTAATCTTTCACCCCAGTTGACACTTTTTTCACCCTTTGTCTATTCTTCAAGAGCAAGAAGATCTCCATTAGAGAGAGATGGGAAGAGCTCCGTGTTGCGATAAAGCAAATGTAAAGAAGGGACCCTGGTCTCCAGAAGAAGACTACAAACTTAAAGACTACATTCAAAAATTTGGAACGGGGGGTAATTGGATTGCTCTTCCACACAAAGCTGGTTAGTTCTCCCCTCCCTCGATCTCTTTCTCGATTGCCAACGAGGTTCATGAAATCTTGATGGAAAAAACCTCCATCTGCAGGTCTGAAAAGATGTGGGAAAAGTTGCAGATTGAGATGGATGAATTACTTGAGACCCAACATTAAGCATGGTCAATTCTCTGAGGAAGAGGATACACTCATCCTCAACCTCTTTGCAGCCATTGGTAGCAGGTATATAAATTATAAACACACTCTTTCAGATCTTGTGCACTTTTGGATCTCTTTCTGTGTGTGTGTATATATATACACATATATATATATATATATGTAAGTATTCTAAACCACTAATAATCTATCTTTGTGTCACAAATGCAGATGGTCAATAATAGCATCACAACTCCCTGGAAGAACCGATAACGACATCAAGAACTACTGGAACACTAAGCTGAAGAAGAAGTTGATGATGATTCCACCCTCTTCACTGATACAATTTCCATCTCCTTCTTGTAATAATTACTTAAGCTCACCATTCCTAATGTCATCTCCACCACTCTCAGTATCATCATTCTGCAGAGACAACAACTACCCCTTTGACCCAACAAAACCATTGACCACTAGCCTTGACTTTTTATCCTCGGTCCCTCCCAATGATGTCTTCTTCTCAAGAAGTAACCAAACCACAACTTCTGAAATGTTTCTAAACCAGAAGGGCAGTTCGGTCATTCCACTGCAAAACCAAGGAAGTTCATCTTCTTCTTCTTCTTCTATGAAGCTAGACCACCAAACACTCAGTGTCTTTTCTGATACAGTAATAAAGCAGGAAACTAGAACCAGTGATATTGACTTTCAGAGTCAAATCTCCAAAGGGTTTGAACGAAGTCAAATTCCCAACCAATGGCAGGAAACTGCCTTACTGGAATATGTTCATCTCGAAGATGTGAAGGGACTGATTGGTAGCAGCAACAGTGAGATTCAAGAAAACAGCAACTTTTTCTGCCATGACGATGAAGAAAGCAGATTAGAAGAGAAGTCCATGTACTATTTCTGACTTTGAGATTGAAATCGGAAGGTTTAGTTTGTAGATTTCATGAAAGTGAATTAGGCTGTGCTGTCGTGATGAAATCAATGGAAAAAAAACATTTAGTTCGACTCTGGACTGTCTGTCGTCTGTGTTTTCTGGATGCTGTTTTAAAAAAACATTATTTGTTTGTCGTGAGAGTTTGTTCTTGGCAACAGGAGTCTCTGCATGCATTTCTTTTGGGAGAGATGGAAGATGATGAATTGATGATGTAATACTTACACAACTACTGTACGGTCTCTGACAAAACCCTATCTCTCTCTCACACACAGAGAGAAAATTAAATTTATATGGAAGTTAGAGAAGTTCTCTTCCCTTCCTAAAATTCAACAACCTGCCATTTTCTTGCCCTAGCTTTGCGCTGTTTCGTACACGCAACTTAACCTAAAAAATAATAATCATTTTTTCGAATTACGTGATAGAACTTAAAAATAAATGGTTATGAACAGGTATGATTGATTCAATCTTTTCATTGCTTCGTATCTTAAATATACACATATTTTCGTTGATTTACCATACCTCTTGTGAACCAGACTTACAGAATTAGTTCAGTTGAACCATATTATATTTAAAAAAATTGTAAAAAATCCAATCTTGCGTTTGCCGTGTCTATGCACTTTGCCCGTGTGCGGGTACTGCCCCACTCTTCCATCGAATAGGCACTCACTTGAGGAGACACAATCGGATGATGATGGTAATTAGGGTTTGAATTATTGGTTGGTTGGTTATGGGGAAGAAGTCTCAAAAGACTAAGGAACTCTCAGTTTCCTCTGCCCTAGAAGATACTTCTTCTTCAGCAGCAACATCGCATCTGGTGAGGAAACTCAACTATCTACTCAACCGAGGAAGAGAGGTAGACCTCGGAAGGTTATCGAAATCCAACAACACACGGAACATGAGCACGGAGGAAGCAAAGCACAGAGGAAAAGTATACCTCGTAAGAGCAACTATGTCAGATGAGATCAATTGTCTTTTGCTTGTTTTTCTCATGTTGTTGCGGATTTGATTCGATGGATGCTTTTCAATTGACTAGAAAGTGGGAAGTGTCGAAACGAAGAACACCATAGCCCACTGCTGGACTTATTTAGATTGTTTTTTTGATTAGATATTTTATTAAATAATAGTATATTAAAATCGATTAAAAAAGAGGTACAGTTTACCATATGTGAGACGGATTTTTGTGGTCCATCAAAACCGTTTAATACTTTCACTGAAAAATCGTTTATTTTATAAACCGGTTCGGAAGCAACACGGTTCACAAAATGTACGATTCGGTTCGACTGAACCAGTTTTTTTGACCGGACCTAATATTTACTCTGATGTAATTATCAACAATATTTTTTGGGACATCATCAATCTCCATATATATCAATAACTAAATATTTAAATAATCTCTATTCCTTGTATTTCATCGCCATATTAATTCAAGTTCAACTATCTGATTATATATATATATTTCTTAAATTGAGTGTGAAACAGAAATAGTGTTACAGTATATCATGTTGTGAACAGTAGACATGTTTTTATCTCGGGAATGCCTTTTTTATTGATGAATAGAGAGTCAAATGATGGTCAAATGTATGTGGAACAGACAGTCTGACAACACAATATGTTGAAAACTGTTGAATTAATGAAGAGTCTTGCACTATTTGTTAGGTATTGTAGTCTGATTGATATGTAATGGTCGATTATGTATTAATGTACGCAACACAAATAGGCTATACTGTACTGTACTGTATTTCTCCTGTATACGTATTTTGTAACAGTAACCGTCATCAATAATATCATGATAAACCGTGTGGAGGTTGCTCACTTGAGTGTTACCACAAGAAATCTGTTTTGGCTTCCCTTCCTTTCCTCTCTAAAAATCCTAAGTGTTCTTCCTCAATCCTAGGTGTGTTCTTCATTATTGAGTGTTGTTTGATCCTAACAATTGGTATCAGAGCTAAGGAGATTCAACACGATCATTGAAGATGGAGAGTTCGAAGTTTGGAATCGAGAAGTTTGATGGATCCGATTTCGGTTTCTGGAAGATGCAGATTGAAGATTGTCTCTACCAGAAAGATCTTCACGAACCCTTAATCGGGGTGAAGCCAGATTCCATGACAGAGGATCAGTGGAAGCTGAAAGATCGTCAGACCCTAGGTATGATCCGATTGACTTTGTCGAAGAACGTGGCGTTCAACATCGTCAAGGAGAAGACTACGTTCGGTCTGTTGAAGGCGCTGTCAAATATGTATGAAAAGCCATCGGCTATGAACAAGGTATATTTGATGCGTAGATTGTTCAATTTACAGATGTCTGAAAGTGGATCTGTTGCTGATCATATCAACGAGTTTAATATGATTGTGAGTCAATTGAGTTTTGTGGAGATTCACTTCGAAGATGAAATTAAAGCCTTGATTTTGATGTCATCTCTGTCTGAGTCTTGGAATACTATTGTTGCTGCAATTAGTAGTTCCCGTGGTTCTGAGAAACTGAAATTCGATGAAATCCGAGATGTTGTTCTCAGTGAAAGTATTCGCAAACGCGAAGTGGGAGATTCATCGGGTAGTGCTCTCAGTGTGGACAGAAGGGGGAGAAGCAATTCGAAGGGTCAAAATCAACATGGTCGATCAAAATCAAAGATTAGAGGAAAATCTCCGAACAAAGCCAACGTGGTTTGTTGGAATTGTGGAGAGAAAGGCCACTATCGGACAACCTGTAAGAAACCCAAGAAGAAGCAGAATCAGAATTCAGGAAATGATACTGATTCTGTAAATTCAGCAGAAGACATTGGGGATGCTCTAATCCTTAGTGTGGACAGCCCGGTTGAATCCTGGATTTTGGATTCTGGTGCATCTTTTCATTCGTCTCCAAGCAAGGAGTTGTTTCAAAATTTCAATTCTGGAAATTTTGGAAATGTATATCTTGCTGACAACAAGATATTGGAGATTGAAGGAAAAGGGGATGTCTGCATAAAGACCCCATCGGGAAACCAGTGGACATTGGAGGATGTCAGATATATTCCTGGACTCAATAAGAATCTGATCTCTGTTGGTCAGTTGGATAGCACAGGCTACGCAGCAGAGTTTGGTAAAGGTTCGTGGAAGATTGTAAAGGGTGCTATGATTGTAGCTCGTGGCACGAAATCTGGAACCTTATACACCACTGAAGGGTGTATAAACATGGCTGCTATTGCTGAGGGTGCTTCTGGTTCATGTCTGTGGCATAACAGACTTGGACATATGAGTGTTAAGGGAATGAAGATGCTGGTTGGAAAAGGAGCTCTAGAGGGTCTGAAGTCTGTTGATATGGGTCTTTGTGAGAGTTGTGTTCTGGGCAAACAGAAACGAGTTAGCTTCACAAAGACTCCTAGAGAGTCGAAGAAAGTGCAGTTGGAAATGGTTCATACAGATGTATGGGGACCATCTCCAGTTTCATCATTTGGAGGATCCAGGTTTTATGTCACCTTCATTGATGATTTCAGCAGGAAGGTATGGGTTTACTTCTTGAAGCATAAGTCAGATGTGTTTGCAACATTAAAGAGGTGGAAAGCTGAAGTTGAGAATCAGACCGGATTGAAGATCAAATGTTTGAGGTCTGACAATGGAGGAGAGTATGACAAGTCAGAGTTCAAAGCATTATGTTCTAGTGAGGGAATAACATTGATGAGGACAGTTCCCGGTAAGGCTAGGCATAATGGAATTGCTGAAAGGATGAACAGAACATTGAATGAGCGTGCGAGAAGTATGAGGCTGCATTGTGGGCTGCCCAAGATGTTCTGGGCAGACGCAGTGAGCACAGCTGCATACTTGATCAACAGGGGACCATCAACTCCCTTGGGGTTCAAGATTCCAGAGGAGGTATGGACAGGAAAGGATCTCAAGTACTCACACTTGAGAACTTTCGGTTGCACGGCTTATGTTCATGTTGATCCAGAGAAAAGAGATAAACTTGATGCTAAGGCTATGAAGTGTTACTTCATAGGCTATGGTTCTGACTTGTTTGGTTACAGGTTTTGGGATGACAAGAACAGAAAGATCCTGAGACACTGTGATGTGACGTTTGATGAATCTGTCCTATACAAGGACAGAGAGCAGAAGGTTCCAGAGACTACGAAGCAAGTGGGAGTTGAGTTTGAGATGCAGAATATTACACCCATAGAAGACACTCAAACAACTCCAGTGACTGTGGATGAAGAACCCTTAGTGGAACAAATGACACCTGACCAGGTGTTGAGGAGATCATCCAGAACCATCAGAGCACCAGATAGGTATTCACCTTCATTACATTATCTGTTGCTGACTGATGAAGGGGAACCAGAGTCTTTTGATGAGGCCCTACATGTGGAGGATTCAATCAAGTGGGAGCAAGCCATGGATGATGAGATGAGCTCACTTGAGAAGAATGACACGTGGTTGTTGACTGGATTGCCTGTAGGGAAGAGAGCCTTATTGAATAGGTGGGTGTTCAGGATCAAGGCTGAACCAGATGGCAAAAGACGGTTCAAGGCTCGGTTAGTAGTTAAAGGGTATTCACAAAGGAAAGGTATTGATTATGCTGAAATATTTTCTCATGTTGTGAAATTAACTACTATCAGGATTCTATTGAGTATTGTTGCTTCTGAGAATTTGCATCTTGAGCAAATGGATGTAAAAACAGCTTTTTTACATGGAGATCTTGATAAGGAGATCTATATGCATCAACCAGAAGGATTTGTTGTTCCAGGCAAGGAACACATGGTGTGCAAGCTCAACAGGAGCTTGTATGGGTTGAAGCAGGCACCGAGGCAATGGTACAAGAAGTTCGACTTCTTCATGATCAAGAGTGGCTTTTGTAGGAGTGAAAAGGATCAGTGCTGTTATTTCAAGAAATACACTGATTCTTATGTATTTCTACTCTTGTATGTGGATGATATGTTGATTGCAGGATCCAGTATGAGAGAGATAAACAATGTGAAGGCAAGTTTGTCTTCTGTGTTTGAGATGAAAGACTTGGGTGCATCGAAGCAGATTCTTGGGATGAGAATATCTCGGGATAGATCTACTGGCACCTTAAGTCTATCCCAGGAGCAGTACATTGAGAAGGTAGTGACCCGATTCAGGATGACTGATGCTAAGCCCAGGACTACTCCTTTGGCAAATCACATAAAATTGTCAAAGGGGCAGTCACCCAAGACAGCTGAAGAACGTGACCAGATGGCACTGGTTCCATATGCTTCAGCAGTTGGGAGTTTGATGTATGCTATGGTCTGTACAAGACCTGACATAGCACATGCAGTGGGTGTGGTTAGCAGGTACATGGCCAATCCGGGTAAAGAGCATTGGGAAGCTGTGAAGTGGCTTCTAAGATATCTGAAAGGTACATCCAGTACTTCACTTTATTTTTGCAAAGACCAAGTGATTCTGCAGGGTTTTGTGGATGCTGATCTTGGTGGAGATGTAGACTCTAGCAAGAGCACATCCGGATACATCTACACCATAGGTGGTACTGCAGTGAGTTGGATGTCCCGGCTTCAGAAATGTGTTGCTCTTTCATCTACTGAGGCTGAGTATGTGACAATAGCTGAAGCTGGGAATGAGATGATATGGTTGGCAGATTATCTAGAAGAGTTGGGCAAGAAGCAGAATGAGAAGATTATGTATTCAGATAGCCAGAGTGCCATACAGTTGGTGAATAATCCAGTCTATCATTCTAAGACTAAGCACATTAGAAGACGGTATCATTTCACTCGCAGTGCAGTGGAAGAAGGCTACTTGTGTTTAGAGAAGATAGAGGGTGCAAAGAATCCAGCAGACATGTTGACAAAATGTGTGGACGTTGGGAAACTGGGGTTGTGCAAAATCTCGGTTGGTCTTCTGTAGTTATGTTACTACAGATGGTGCGGTGAAGGTATTAATGATGATGTTAGAAAATATGTGTGTTGTTTTGGTGACAGAATCAGTCTCCAAGTGGGAGAATTGTTAGGTATTGTAGTCTGATTGATATGTAATGGTCGGTTATGTATTAACTGTACTGTACTGTATTTCTCCTGTACACGTATTTTGTAACAGTAACCGTCATCAATAATATCATGATAAACCGTGTGGAGGTTGCTCACTTGAGTGTTACCACAAGAAATCTGTTTTGGCTTCCCTTCCTTTCCTCTCTAAAAATCCTAAATGTTCTTCCTCAATCCTAGGTGTGTTCTTCATTATTGAGTGTTGTTTGATCCTAACACTATTTTGACGACGAGTTATTTTAAGATCAATTATGTGATCGAAATTGATTTCAAATGGAACTCTGGTTGAACTCTTAACTTATTACGTGATGACAATATTTACCTTTTAGACTATGTGCTATCCATTTATCTAGGTTAATAGATTTAGTACATCTATCGACAAGTTTGACTCGTGTGATTCAATGGTAGTTTAAATTTGTTGTATTATCAGATGTACCTTATGTTTGTAAATTGTATTTTTTAGTATACTTGTTAGTCCTTCATGATTTTTTTTTCTATTGAATAATTATGTGATGTCATGCAAAATCAACATCACGTCAACTTTTATCTATTTCATTGTCACGTTATGTCACATAAATATAAACTTATTCAAGATGTGTTGTATTGTTAGTTTTTACGGATACTTGGAATTGCACGTTAAAAAGACTAAGTTGGGGTGATGGACTGATTTTTTCGAATTGTACTCATACTGTCATACGGATGAATTTTGATCATGGGGGTGCATGTTGTTTTCAATTCTGAAGAACAAATAATAAGGCTTGAGATTTTACTCTTTTTTTACTTAGGTTGCATCTTGGGCCGATCTCGGTTTATTAAGAATTATAGATGTCTACTCCACTAGTTGACATTTCAGACTCAACATAACATATCTCTGAAATCTCAATTTGAATTTAGACCACAAAGCTCGAAAATAGAGAAAAACATTGTACTTTCAATGGCAATAGGCCAATAGCGTTCTACAAGCAAACAACTCATCACCAAAACAGAACTACTACTTTTAAAGTTCATTCTATTGGGGGCACAGACAATACCATAAAGCAAAAAACCATAGCAGATATAGGGGATCAACGGAGCCTCCTTGCCTCTCGCTCGGATTCAAGGAGAGTGAGGACATCACCTTCTCTAACGGGTCCCTTGACGTTCCTCATGATGAACCGACTCGAGTCGTCAAGAAACTTGACTCTCACCTGGGTCACCTGACCTCTTGACCCGGTCCTACCCATCACTTTCACCACCATAGCATGCTTGATCTGATTTTCCATACTACACAACATACAAATCAAAATGATCCATAAACATTATCCTTCAAATGTGAAGAGCTCAGAATCAAGATTCATCTATTATAAAGTATATCTTACATGTTATCAAGAATTAATAAAAGGGGGTGATGAAGTAATGAAAGGCAAATCGACCTACAATGGGGATGATATACTCAATCATCAATAACAAAAAAAGAAAAAAGAGAATTGGAATAACAAAGGGATAGAAGTCTCAATTTCAAAGAAGGCTTCATTAGCTTTAAAAAATCTGCTTCCATTTATTCCTAAAATAATAGTAATTCATATTCTCCAAGTGGAGAAGGCAACACAAGATCAAGACTTTGGCAGGAACAAGAATTAGGAACTGAATTAGGCGCTCATCAGATCAAACCAATAGAAATTTACTTCAATTTTCACAAATCACGAAGTAATATCTGCAGATTCTGCACTACAGAACAGAAACCTATAATGATGCAAGTGTTAAGATATGATTATGCAGAGGCAAAATAAGCAATTTACCACCACTAGACCAAGTAACGTGCAGAGAGAGATTCAACAGTACGAAATTGTCTATTCCATTAACTATAATCAAACAAAACAAGTTAAATGATTCTCCAGCTCCATCAATCATCCGTATATTAGAGCTAACATCATCAAGAAAACCGCAATAGAGCATCTTCAATCATCTAAAAAACGGATCTACGATAATCAAATCGGCGGGCACAATGATACTGCTCCATCAACATCCTAAGGAATTACGTACATAATGAGACAGATCACAGGCATCCTTGCCGATAATTAATAGAACAGCCCTAAACAAAGATCATACAAGAACATTATCTTGGTGTACATAATAACAAAGAGCTATGGCTGACCTGTTCTTGCTCTGTAGGGAGAGATACCAAATCGGCTAGCTGGTAGCGAAAACCCTAGTGCGCGGCAGGAGAGAGAAGATGTGGAGGAGGGAGGAGCTTATATAATAGGTTAGGTCAGTGAAGCGAAGCGAAGAGTGGCTTAGGAGGACGATAAGGCTGTGGGTTCGGCCCAACCATGAGTGGGCTTTCTTGCTAAAAGCCATCCAATGGGCCCATTCGTGGGATCTCCTTCTAGCCGTTCTTTCTCAACAGTCCACGTATGTGAATGGAAATATGCATTTCCTTCTAAAAGCCGAGCCAACCAATGGCCAATAGGCTAAATGTTCTCTAAATTTTGGATGTTGAATTTAGTCCTAAAATCTATATTTATTTTAAGTTTAGCTTTTAGAAAATTAATTATTTAATTTTTACAAAAATTATTATTTATATTTACTTTAATTCTTGCACGCTAGTTAAATTCATACTTTATTTCTATATAGATAAATCTAGTGTTCAAAGTGATTTGATAAACCATACACACCATTTTTTTTAAGTAATTATTATTACTGTATGATGTAAAACATATTTAAATTATTTTTTAAGTGAATATACAATTTGTTTTTTCAAAAAATAAGTTTACTACATTTTTATAGTTAAGTTAGTAATAATTTATGAGCTAATTTTATATATAAATATTTACAGGTATTAATATTATCTATAAATTATTTGATAATATTTTTAATTTAAATATTTTTTATTATAGTTATACATACTTTCAAAGTTCTATATTAATAAGAATGAAATATTGAAGAAAATTTACTTAACTAAAGGTGGATTAGTTATAAAATAATTTTGTATGATAATAAATAGTAACATTTTGATACAATAAATAAATGATGAGGTGAAGAAAAATTTATAACGTATTGTGAAAATTGAGTAGAATCTTCGGAATAATTATGTGATTTCAGGAGGTACACATGATGAATCTATAAACTAATATAATTTATTTAAGTTTACAACTAAGCTTGACAAAAACTTATATATTTTAACGATAAAGATTGGAACCAAATTACTATATATATATATATACACTATATTTTTTAACTACATATCATTATGTACAATTTTTAAGATTGTAACTGTATTCATAACAACATTTGTTAACGATAAGTTTATGAGTATACTTATATTCAAAATATTCATATTTAATTCTAGTTGTTATAAATAAAAAAATGGCATTGTTTTATTCTAAAAAATTAACTTAGTATTTGTAGTATATTAGTATCTATCTATATATAATTATAATTATAATTATAATTATAACTACAATTCTAAATAAAATAGTATAACCGTAACTATAGATAAAATTTCATCAACGATTCGATTAACTTCCTAAAACACATATAATATAACAATGATTTTTTTTCCTAAAATATACCTCAAAATAAAATAAATATTGAAATAACCTTAGTTTTGAAAAAAATAATACCAAAGTATTCGCGGATGTAAATTCGATTTGCGTGTGTAAAGTATCTCTCTCTTTACATATATATATATATATACACGTGTGTGCAAAAGCAGAAAAACCATATAAGGAGATAGAGGGACCTTTTGGAGAAATTTTATTGGCTGGGTGATGATGTTTTTTAGACAACACGTGAATACTATTTTTTGGTATGCTTTTTTAATATACCTATAACTAAGTGATTGATTTTGAATTTTGTTATCAGCATTGCCAACCGTGTAGTAGTGAGGAAGTTTCTATCTAATATCCAGCGTATTCCCCACGTCTGAAATCTGAATACTTTTTCTACGAGTTCACACTTGAGTTGACGAAGACGAAACCAGGAAAGGAAACACGGTTAAGGTGAATGGTGGAGATTTCTTATTGGTGCGTTGCATTCCATTGGCATATTCAAATAGTAAATACTATTGGTAACTTATGTGAAGAAAGAGAGAAAAAAAAAATCATTTTTCCACGAAAGTGAATTAATTGCATGTTGTTATCGTTTGGGCGGTACGGAACGGCGGAGCAGATTCACTTGTTTGGGGTCGGGAAGGGGAATGACGTTTGTTGCAAATACATATTGAACCGAATTTCCGATAAAATCGGTCCAATATTGGCTCAACTAGGTCTGAAACTGAGCGGGGTTTTTTTCCTTTAATGTTGGGCTCGATTTCGGTATTTTTGAAAGTACCGAATAGGATTAGACCAACCCAACTTTGATTATAAACCCTAGAAATTATAATATTTCTTTATGTTGTAGCACTCCTGAGTCTCACTCCTCCACTCCACTTCTCTACTCCACTCACAACCCAACTAATCTTCTTCAATCCCCTCCAATCCTTTCTTGCACTCACGGCTCCCTTTCAATAATGGTCAACCTTAGGAAAATGAAGAATGAATTTGCATAACATTTGAGGATCATTAGGAAGATTATCTGTCTTCATTCACCCTTTAATCTTATTCTATATATAGTAAATACAACACATAATAACTCACCATAAATATCCGGAATAAGTCCGGAATAATCAAATACTAACAAATACACCTTATACTTTCATAAATGTTTAGCTTGACCCAATAAAATTCTCCCTCATATTGAACCACAAACGCAAAAAGACAAACAATTACAATCATAAAATATTCTTCATTCCAAGTGAGCTTATGAGGAAATCATGATGATGACATCCAAGAGTCCTGGTGAACAAATATGCTAACTGATCTGAAGTCTTCACGTGCTGGGTCTGAACCACTCCTTCTTGAATCTTCTCTCGAATGTAGTGACATTTTATCTTAATATGTTTGGTTCTCTCATGAAAAACAGGGTTAGAAGAAATTTGCAAGGCAGGTTCATTATCACAATATAACACAACATCAGACTTATTAACAATTAGATAAATTCATGTCACACTTGAAAAATCATCAACTAGGGTTAAAAAGTTTTTCTTTCCATCGTATGTTTATTTTTGGTAAGAGCCCCACGCATCAACATGCACAAGATCAAATAATGCATCAGCCTTAGAATGCGAAACATGAAAGGGTAATCTAGTTATCTTCACAGAATGACAATCACTACAATTTTTAACAACAGAATTCTTGTTCCTAAAACAACCAAATCCTTTTACATGTTGCAAAGAATGTGAAGATGCATGTCCAAATCTTCTATGTCACAACAAGGACAAATATGTGTTTCTAACATAAGCAAAAACTAAACTCTTAGATACAGTACAAGCATGATTATCACAAGAAGCTTTAAAAACAAAAGGACCAAATTTTTACAAAATTCACATCCCCTAACATAACATCTGTCCTTGGTATGACATTTTATATGACAAAAACCACCCTCAATAGCCTTATTGTCTGAAGATGAGGCAAAATTAACAAAAATTCCACCAGTCATACTCATCTGATTCTCTTCCTGAATGATCATACTATATGCTTGATTTAAGCAAGGTAGAGGAACCCAAAGCAAAAGACTGCTTCTAACGTTTGAAAAGGTTTCGTTCAGACCCATTAGAAACTAACATAAACGTTGATTATCTTTTTTTTTGGTCAAAAACGTTGATTATCATAGTGAACAATGTTCTTCGTAGGAACATATTGATTGTGATTTGTTTTTACCAAAAATATCCAGTCCAAGACCGACTCGATTTTTTTTTTGTCAAAATCGATCTCGTTATCGGTCCTCCAGAAGTCAAGACCGAAATTTCGGTCTCAATATTGTCTTCAAAACCGGTCCGTCCCGCCCATGATCACCCCTAGTTGCAATGACGTTTTTTATTTTTTATTGACGTAAATAAATAAATAAATTTTATAATTAAGGGTTTACACTTTATGGACCACTAAAATAATCGTCTTGAAAATATTTTTTAATCAATTTGGAAAGAATTTGTCTTGTATATATATATAACTGAGATAGGGTTCGTTTTATTTATTTATTTTTAAAAAAACTCTAGTGAAAAAAGAAGAAGAGAATCTTTCAATTTCAATAGAGGAAAAAAAGAAGAAAAAATAAAATCAACAAAAATTATAAAAAAAGAAGCATTCATGGTTAGGATTGCTTTCTTCTTTTCACCTTGAAAAGGCACTCCTCTGCATTCGACCTTAAAAAAAAAAAAAAAAAAAACTCTGCATGCCAGTAATGCCATCCATGGCCATCATGACATGTATACATACACACATATATGTACATACATACATTTATGTAAACACATCCATCCATCATCGGCAATGCATACACAACACAATCACCACGCTGCACCTCCCTCCCCTATATAAACCTTATAAACCTCAGATCACCAATCCAATCCTTCCTTACTCTCCAAGACTACTGATACACCGAGTGAGGGGCATACACGATAGCGCAGCAGAACCGACTCAGTGAACTCAGCATGGGCGAGGTGAGTCAACTCGGTCACCTTTGTCATTCCCTTCATGAGAGATTTGATCTTCTATTAATGGTGGTTATTCTCTGTTTTTTTTTTTTTTTTTTTAATGTCTGTGAAGAAGGATGGCAAGAAGGAGGAGAAGAGCGGCATCAGTATCGTTCTGAAAATCGAAATGCACTGCGAAGGTTGCATGACGAAAGTCCTGAAAACTGTGAGGAGCATTGCAGGTACGAATTCGGCGGCGGTATTTATGTTCAGTGCTTGCTCTGTAATTTCTGATACTCTAGTGGATGGCGATGATCGGCTCTGTTAATGGATGTGATTCTATTGTAATGCATTGCAGGTGTGGATAGTGCGACGGCGGATTGGGAGGCGAACAAGCTGACGGTGAAAGCGACAACGGATCCGTCCAAACTTCGAGAGGAGTTGCAGAAAAGGACAAAGAAAAAGGTAGAGCTGATTTCTCCCCAGGCTAAGAAAGAGAACAACAACAATGCGGAGAAGAAACCCGACGCGAAGAAATCAAAAGAGGTAAACGCTTGTAACGTTCATGGATTTCCACGATTTTGATCATTTGATGTCATTAATATGATGGACGAAATGCCACACATCTGTAGATCTGGTTTGAGATTGGATTTCGATGAAAACTCAGTTCATGTAGGTTGAAAATTGTGGTTCAGATCACTGTATCAGAAATTGTGGCTGATTTGAGTGTGTTTTTTTTCCTTCTGGGGAACTGTCTCCGAATCATTCATAGTTTCCCAGTTGGTTTTCGAATTCCTGAAGCGTTTCTTCCTAGTCGCTTTGAACTTTGTCGCTTATGTGTGATTGTTCTAATGGCAGCCTCCGGAGACGACCGTGGTTCTGAAGCTGCAGCTCCACTGCATGGGCTGCGTTGTGAGGATTCAAAAGATAGCTTCAAAGTTCAAAGGTATTACCGTGCCGTCGAAGTCATGACTCCCACTGAACTCGATATAATATACATCTATTGGTTTTCCATATTGTTTCCCAAATGTACGGAATCTCCGTTTGATTCTGACGGTGATGAGCATGGGTTTGTTTATGCAGGGGTGGACAAAGTGACCATTGACAAGGAGAAGGATTTAGTCACCGTGAAGGGGAAAATGGATGCCGAGGCTCTGGTGAAGAGCTTGTCAGAGAAGATGAAGAGGCCTGTTGAGATTGTTCCGCCTAAAAAGGACAAAGAGAACAGTGAAGGAAAAGGAGGAAACGGCGGTGGAGGAGGAGGAAAGAAGAAAGGCGGAGGAGATGGAGCTTTGGAGGGGAACCGATTGGAGTACGTCGGATTTCCCGGATACCCGCCTGTACCCGTACCCGTCTATGGACCTGGGAACCGATTGGAGTACGGCGGTTTTCCCGGATACCCGCCTGTACCCGTACCCGTCTATGGACCTGGATATGCGTACCCATATGCACCGGAACCCACTTACGGTTACCCGTTCTTCGTCAACCCTCATCCCCCCCAGGTTTTCAGTGATGAGAACCCAAATGCTTGCTCTATCATGTGATGGGTTGATCTGGTTCTGATCGGGGCGGACCTGGTTTGAGAACGGTAGCAATGGATTGTAAATTAGGAAGGTTGAAAGGAATTGAATTTTGGAGTTCATGTTTTGAGGGAGGTGGGGACTGATGAGTATATTCCATTAGTGACCTCAAATTGAGATATGAATTTTGTTAGTTGAACAAGAATTCTCTGTTCTATCTAATAATAGATATATTGTATTTGTATCTAATTTGGTGAATATCTTGAAGCATATAAATGAATTGTAGTGATGAAACCAACCTTTTTGAGTATGCTCTTTTTATTGATTATTATTGATCCCCTTTTTGTTTATATTTTTTTTTTCTCAAATAATTCTTGAAATATTATCAGGTTATAATGTATGTCTTGAATTCTAACAAGTGTCTCTTACGATCAATAATAAACGACATTAAAAGTTTACTTTCATCTTAATTCTCCACTATTAAATTTATAACTTTCTAAGCATTTAATTCCTCATGAATCCTATATATATATATATATAAACAAACTCTTTTAAATAGCGACATTCCCAATGTCAATAGCGACATTTTCTCATTCACAATGTCAATTTCATAACTTCCAATTGGTCTATGTCAAACATATAATTCTCACGCATGTCATGTAACTTAGTTTAAAATCTTCCAAAACACTCTTATTCATTCTCCCAATAAGTTACAAAATTTCATTAATATCTTCTTATTGTCTATATTCATTTATGATTTTTCTTAACTTTATTTTATTTACTAAATTTTATATTTTATGAAAAGTAAGAAGATGTATAAATTAAATCTTTTTATTACAATATGATTTAAGATGAAATTAAGGATTATTATGTATATTATATATCAATTTTATGAAAATAATAATCACATGTTAATTTTATGTAGATATTTGTAATTATATGCCATAAACTTTAGGGTATGAAAACATAATAATAATAATTTTCATATAATTTCTTTATACTCTTCTTAGAACTATTTTGATAAAATATCACTGCTATATTCTATTTGAATCAACATATATTACAAAATTTAAAAATAATTTATATTTACTATAACTAATATGCATATATAGATAGTATAATGTAAATTCATATTTTCTTATAATACATGTGAACAATAGTTGTTCCATATTCTAAAATTGTTGTTATGTTTATTTTCATTCAATTAGTTAAAGCATATATGCCGATATTATTTATTCATGTCTTTATGATTATCCACCATGAATGAATCTTAATCAACTAGTTAGTATGAGGTAGTAGTTAAACCATGATTATTTATAGGGTTAAATACGAATGAGTTACTTGAACTTTGGACGTTTTGCAACGAACTACCTGAACTTTAAAAATTCAAAACATACTACCTCTACTTGAATGAATGTGCAAATAGCTACCTCCGTCCAATTTACCGTCAATGGTTGACAAAATTTCGTTAGAAATTGCACGGAGCTAGCTGTTTGCACTTTCGTCCAAGTTAAGGTAACTCGTTTTGAATTTGTAAAGTTCGGGTAGCTCGTTGCAAAACGTCCAAAATTCAGGTAACTCCTTGATATTTAACCCTTATTTATATTTTTCACTAATTATCAGTCTTATACTAATATATAGTGTTTTTACCTCTTTTTTCGATTTATGCACTTATTTCTTCAATTTTAGACATGGATGGTTATAATTAAAGTTTTTGTCACTATAGTTATAAAATTTCATTGTATTTTAAACTCATTTTATTAGTCGGTTCAACTGAGTTTTGGTATTCCGTAGTGTATACATTAATATCAGTTGTGGTCCGTTTTTTTTTCTTCCCCACCTATATCGCCTCCCTCCCTTTACTTGCACATTAAAGAGGCCAGTTAATGATACAAAACTACCCGTACAACACGTTAGCTAATACAAAATTGAGTGGTGATGAAGCCGACAAGCAAATTCAAATGAGAGAGGAATAAAAGTTTTTGTCAGGTGTTTTAAAATTTATTTAATGAATAGATATTTGAATGTTTATATTTACTTTTAGTTACTCGGAATTTTCAAATTATTTTTAACCCATTAATTTTTTACAGAATGATAAAATATGTATGATATTACTATTATAAACTAATATAAATATTTTATTTTATTATTTCAAACTTGTATATATAGTCTTGTCTTATTATTTATAATTATTGTTTATATATAATATTTAATTTTAACTTTTTAAGATATTTTAATGAAAAGAATACTTAAATATTGATTTATAAAGACGTGATTGGAAATATGGGATGATATATTTGAACTTTTGAAATAATATAATTTCAGTTTTGTCGGACATAAATTACGTATCGATACAAACTTTGAATGTACAAAAATTCGATTGATGGTTCTGTTACAAAATGAATTTATTGGAATATGTATGGATATTAATAGAAACGCATAAATGGGGATTGATGAGGGACAATGATTGAGGAAGCAATTTGCGAAATACTCAAGTATTCTGTGTCTTTTTGTTTAAAGGGTAGGAAGTAACCATTAATTTATGAATAAATAGTTTTTTTTTTAAATTAAATATTCATTTCATTTGATTAAAAGTAAAACGGCGGGAGGTTCTGCATTACAATCCTTAGATAACAAAATGATAAGTGGGAGTGGGAGTCGGTTAACCCAATCGTTTAGACGCACTTTTATTTTAGTTTGCTTTGCGATCCAGTTAACGCATTCGTTTGCCACTTTCGGGATAGCTCGTCATTGCACTTGGTTGAACTCAGTTGTCAGTGCTCGTGTGTTGGAAATGAGTGTTGCAGTTCACTATTCTGTCGGTCTCACCTGTAGTTGTTTGATCATCACCTGCGAGTCTGATTCGATTATCACGTTGCTCCACCCATTTTCCTTCGCCATTCGAAGTCTCTCATATATTGCCTGGGCTTCCAGTGTCGATATGTTATCACATGTCATTTTCATGTTTAGGCCACCGATGACTTCCCCTTCGCTATTCCTCGCCACGACCCCAATTTCGGACGCTCCTGTTTGTGGGCACCTCGAGGCATCACAGTTTATTTTGATCATATTGTCAGTCGGTCTCTCCCAATGCTGGTTCGGTTTCTGTCTCTGGTCTGCTTGGTTCTGGTTCAACCTTTTCTTTTCGTGGATGACTCGGTTGATCTCTTGTAGCGCAGCTGCTGGGTTCGGTCGTATGCCCTCAAACTCGGTCTTGCATCGGGTTTTCTAGATCTGCCATAATGTTATCATACATTTTTCCCAGCTCGTCACCTGGTCCGCCTGGTGTTCGCCCCGCTCCAGCCACATCCCGTCGAGCCACTGTGTTAGGTTCGACTCGTTCGCTGTATCGATTCTACGCCCCATCACTGTTGTCCAAAGTGGTTCGGTCCATTTGCAGTCGATCGCCATGTTCTCCCGTGTTTCGTTCTCCCCGCATATAGAGCATCCCGGGTCCACAATCATGCCTCTTCTAATGAGGTTCATCTTCATCGGGAAGGCTTCCGTGGTTAGTCGCCACACAAATTGTTTCACCTTTGGCATTATGTTTGTATTCCAAATCGCAGTCCAGAGCTCCTTTCCTGTTTCTGGTCTTCGGCCCTGGTGCATAGCTGCAACGGCTACCTCTAGTAGGCGATGGTATATTGATCGGGCATGGGGCTCTCCGGTCTTCGAATGTGGCCATAGGAACGTATCATTTGTTCAGTCATGTGGCAGCTGCATTTGCTGTATCAGTTCGGCATCCTCCTGCGTTACAAACTGTCGCATCCTAGTCATGTTCCAGCTGCCATCCGCCCCTATCATGTGTGCCACTCGAGGTTCCAACCGTGGGTCACCTATGTATTCACCATCCACTCGAAATCCAGCTTTCGGTGCAATCCATGAGTCCGAGTAAATCCTTATGTGCTCGCCCGTCCCTACTTGCCATATTCCTTCGGTTTTTAGTACATCTCTTCCAATGATGCTTGTTACTTCATGCCCATGATGCTCTTCCGCCCATCTTTGCGGATAAATAGTTGAATAAATATTTTTTTAAAGAGGTAAATATAATAATTAATTTAAGGATAAATAGTTGAATAAATATTTTTTAAAAGAGGTAAATATAAGAATATAAAAATAATATATTTTTCAAAGTTAAATTTAAAAATCAAAATTATGAGGACAATAATTATTTTTAGTACTTTCTTCTACATTTTTTTTAATAAACTCAATAATGGAATGAAAGTTTTTAGCATGTTATTTAAAGTAGTTTTGCACTTTTTTAAAATTGATGTTTTGTCCAATCAATTTCTTCAACATATTTCTACAACTTTTTTAATATGATGATATTTATGAAAAAAAACAAATTATACTTTGACTCTCTACTAAAATTCACACATTATGAGCTTTCTATACCATTATTGAATATATATCATTATATTGTTGCTTTAACTGAATTTTTTTTCTTCATAAGTTCGAATTATTAAGATGAGTGAAGCATATTTCAACATTATTTATTAAATTGCAATTTTTAAATAAAATAATTTCTATTTAATTCCCTAAAAAGCACTTATTATGGACTTCCAGTCTTCGACCACCATCTTCAATATATTATTTAACAAATTATTTCTCTTAATCCGTAATAACTATAGAATTTGCCCAATTATTCATTTTTTTCGGGTAATTCCCCCATCCCCCCCAACAAAAAAAAATAGTTTTTTTTTTTCATTTATTTTGAAACTTTAACCCTAATTTAATAATTAATAAAATGGTTAAATACCAAGTAGCTACCTGAAGTTTAGACGTTTTGCCACGAGCTACCCGAACTTTGAAAATTCAAAACGACCTACCTCAACTTTGAAGAATGTGCAAATAGCTACCTCCGTCCAATTTTCCATCAACTGTCGTAGGAAATTCGTTGGAAAGTCGTCAGAAATTGGGCGGAGGTAGCTATTTGCACCTTACACCTTCTTCAAAGTTGAGGTAGCCCGTTTTGAATTTTCAAAGTTCGGGTAGCTCGTTGCAAAACGTCCAAAATTTAGGTAGCTACTTGGTATTTAACCCTTAATAAAATGAATTTAAACGTGAAACAATGTAAAATGATAACATCAAATTGCAAATTGATCGCCTATTAATTTTAAAAAAAAAATAATACAAAACACTCTTAAAATAATCAATTATTTACTTAAATAAAGTATTACTTCAATAATTTTTGATATATTTTGTCTAAATAAAAACATAATTGAAAAGTTTTTATTCTCTAGGTATTCATCTCATACGCCTGCCACCCTTGCTATTACTAGTAGATGTCCCCCCTAATCCGACCCCTCACATTTCTCATATTCGTTGGTCAGGAGACTTCAAACATCTCGAGCTCGGACTAGGGAGGGACATCTGCTCTTGAAGTAATACTTTATTTAAGTAAAAAATTGATTATGTTTAAAAGTGTTGTGTATTTTTTTAAAAATAAATAGACGATCAATTTGCAATAGTGAGTTTGCGGTTGACGTTTTACATCGTCTACTGCGTTTACAAGGGTGAATTCGCGTTTAGAGCATTATTGTTGTAAACGCGAATCCCGTTCGTGTTTAGGATGTCCAATCTTAATGATCGTGTTTAGAATCATTTTGGGAAAATTTAAAATTTAGTGGTTATTTTGATAATTAATTATTAAATTATGGTTAAATCTGAAAAAATAAATATACAAAATGGACAACACACTGTTAAAGAGTGGCATGTTGGCCAAATATAGTTAGTTAATTTTTTTTAATGAAATGATGCATGCAAAATGTATTATTTTTCGATTTATGGATTGATTATATATTTTTTGTCTTAAGTTAACCTAAAAATTTGACTTACAAAAACACACCTCAGACTCTCTAACTCGAAACTCAATATTGTTACGGTATTTATGGTAAAATTCAGTTATCTACCTAATGTAAAAAAAAGTTGATTTTTAATAGATTTATAATTAAATTTAAACCTAACAACTTTTGTCATATAATTTAATTAGTACAAAATATTTTAAATAAGAAATTTAAATATATACTTACTCAAAAAAAATTAAGTATGCAATTGAATTATGACATACATAACTGATACTAACAATGTTGAATTTTGACTTTCGATATGATAATTTTTTTAATATATATATACCTTAAAAAACACTAGATGCTACATAAAGCTTAAAAAATATATATATATAATATATGCATAACTACATATAAATATATATATATATATACTATCCCCATATCTCTATAATATGTAACTAAATCAACAACATTTTCTACCAAAAAAAACAAAACTAAATCAACAACATATACAGTAAGAACACTAGACACTCACTTGTCACTATGCAGTATAATTGAGCACGACGTAGGTGAGAAGTCCAACTCCAACCACAGTTTTTAGTATTAATAAATTCACGTTCATCCATATTATGCATGACATGATGCCACTTTCTTCTTCTTTATTTAACAAAGTAAAATTAACGATAAAAAAATAATTTTAATATTTGTATTTCACGAAAATAATAATAAAAAACACTAATTAAATAAAGTATTTTGACTGAGATGTAGTTTAATAAATGATATATCTAAAGGATCAATCATAATAAACATGATTTAATATATATTAGATCATAATTTGTGATTTTAGATGGGAAGAACATCTATTGTTTTAGTAGAGATTATAATAAATCACATACTAAGAAATTAAGATTAAGAGGCCATGATCATGTATTTAATGTACAATTTTTAATTGTATCTTTTAAATTATGAGGTTGTTTGATTTAACTATTTTCATATGACTAATTATTTTGAAAGACATGATTTTCGTTTGATATGACAAAGAGCAAGGGAACAACTATTTGTGTTGTGTTAATTTATATTTTTCGTTTTAGTTATAGAACAACAATTACTCATTATGTTAAATTACGATATTATCATTATCTTTGACTAGATTTTTAGATTTTTTTTTTTTTAAAGTTTAAATTGTAAAATTTTATTATTTTGATCAAAATAAAATTTTACCCCAATTGTCAAGTTTTATATATAAATTTAATAGAATAAGTTTTTAAATTAATAGAAAATTTAAAAATATCACAATTTATCTTATTTTTTTAAAAATGTCTTTTCAAATATTACAATTGAGTTTCAATGACGAACCAATCCCCAATTCGATTAAGACTCGATTGAGAGTAATCGAGGGGAGTTGCATCTAGGCGTGGCAAAATCTGACCCAACCCATGGGTGACCCGCCCACGGGTCGTTTTTGGATCAGAGTTTTTGAGTCATGAGTCATTTTGACCCATGTAGATGACCTGTGATATCACATGTCAGGTTTGGGTATGAAGGTTTGACCCACTGGTCAACCTGTGACCCGTGACCTTTTTATATTATATTAAAACAACAATTCATTATGTTTTTTTGGTATGCGCGGGTCGAACGGGTTAGACCCGCGTAGGGCTGTCAATGGTTATGGTATAGTCAGGGTATACAAAATACCATATTTTTAAACCACATACCATAACCATAACCATTATGAGTACGTATAATTTTCAATACCATAACCATTAAAATAACAATGGTTATTAACCATGGTTTTACTCGTATACCCATATTCATTCCACACATGTAATATAATAAAAGATTGAAAATTTTATTTAAAAAAATACATCAATCTATATTACCATCGTTGGACTTTGGCGCCTTCAATTTTCAACAATTTTAAATTTTCAATTATAACCATTAGTATAACTCAAATACCATAACCATAACAATTATGGGTAGAAAATTCATCACCATAACCGCACCGCACCATAATGGTTCGGTTATAACCATGGTTATGAGTTTTTCACCGCACCGTTGTCGGCCCTAGACCCGCAGGTCATAGGGGTCCAACGAGTCAGTCTGACTCAACTCTTTCATTGCTAACGGGTCATTCTGACCCACGGGATGATCCACCAATACGCGGGTCAGGTTTGAGTTTGAAAAAATTAACCCATATAATTATACGGGGCATGCTTGGATTAGGGGTCTCTCACACGACCCATGAATCGACTCATGATCCGTTTTTCCCCCTAGTTGCATCTTGATCTTGACCTAGAATTGGACCCCACACATAAAAATCAGTCCATAAATGAAATCTTTGACATTTATTGTATAAATAAATCTTTGTAGGGGTAAGTGGAGAATGGAAAAAGCAACAGAAGATAGTGTTAGTGTTAGAGCGATTTATTCCAACTGTTTAATGATTTGTGTGGGCAAGAACACATCATGACAACGTATAACATTTGTTTTTTTGGTAAATTACAAACAAATCAAAATCAAAACTAAAAGCAAAACTAACTGTCTTTAACTATTTTATTCGTGGATTTTCCTTGACTATTAAACATCAAGAGCTTCAAAATGTCCGATGGAGGATTCGTTAGCATATGAAAAGTCTCATCCAGATTAACAGCTTCCTTAGCCAAAGTATCTGCCACCCCATTTGCTTCCTGGAACACGTGCCTGATTTTGAATTTGTTAAAATTAAAAATAAGCTTCATGCAATCCAAAATAAGAGGCATTAGTGGTCTATCTACATATGCATCCTCAATTATCAAGTTAATTGCTTCATGAGCGTCAACTTCGACGTGCAGATCCTGCAAGCCCAAATTCGTTGGCATGGTTAGATCGTCTCTTATAGCCCACAGTTCCGCCACCAGACTATTGGTGATTCCGATACGCATTTGGAATCCCTTTAGTTAGTCTCCCCATTCATTTCGCATTAACTCTGCTTCTCCTGCCGGGCCTGGGTTCCCCTTTACTGAGCCATCCGTGTTAAGTTTAACTCATCCATGTTCCGGAGGCGTCCAACCCACCCGGATGGTCTTGCTTCTCTGATGAATATATCTCCTTTTGAAGTTGTCTGAGATGTCCTTTGCCTGAATCATACTTAAAGTAGAGACATCAACTGAAATATGAGGATTATTGAAAATATATGAATTTATGTTTTTCCAGAGGAGCCAAATTGTCACTGGAAAGATAAATCTTCATTCAATTCCTTTCTCATGAAGATGTTTGAACCTGCAATTCAACTCAAGCCAATATGAGAGATTAGACAAATAGAAGTCATTTAAATCGTAAGGAATACCAATATCATTCCAAACTTTCCTCGCAACCACGCAATCCCGAAGAATATGGATAGTATTTTCCTCATGGATACTGCAAACCCTGCAAATAGGGTTAATGTTCATTCCCCTCTTGTGAAGTAACTGCGCTGTGGAAAACCTATTATGATTACACAACCATAAAAATGTTTTTATGCACAGGATAGTATCACACTTCCATATCCATTACCAGTTTCTTGGAAGCAAGTCTAAATACTTAATTCTATCCTGCTTAATAAAAGAATGGCCAGAAGGCACTAACAGAATACCTTATGTTTTCTTAGGGCCGTTTCATGGAAAGAAATTTACTTTATCATCATATTTCCACAAGATAGATATATGAATTTATCAATAATTATCCACCATAAAGTAATTTTTCAAAAGATGTCTATCCAAAGAAAGGACCCTCAGCCTGTCGAACCTCATAAATTTCCAAAAATAGTTGCTTTGAAAATTCTTCCAAAGCTTGCACGTTGCAGCACCTCAGCTTCAATGATTAGGTTTCTGCCTCAAGATGAGATTAAAATAAGCAGCAAATAGTTAACACAACAGATTAATTTTCAAAGGATACATTTTTTTTTTAATGTATAATTAAACTTCGGCTAGTGTTTTTTTTTTAAAATAGAAAAATCACATTTCAAATAACTTTTGAGCTATTATATATATATATTTTAAAAAATATCTATCAGAGTTCTTGTATTAAAAAAAACACGAAAGAGAACAAACGTGATTTTTTTAGCGAAAAAAATATGAACATGTGGTATATTTATATTTAGTGGTGACAATCGTGTCGTGTTATTAATCGTGTTTCGTCTAAACATGCCTCGTGTCTAAACATATAAGTCTTAAACGTGTCTCAAAACTTCAAACACAAACACAATATAATTATTAATCATGTCTAAACATATAAGAGTTGTTTATACACGAGATCTATTAAGATCAAACTTATATACGCTTTAAAGCACATATATACGCAAATCCATATATACACAAATCTATATATACAAAGTAAATTCTTTAAAGTTCAATATTAAAAAGGTCAATGGGTATTTCAATTTTTTTTTATTATACTTAAATGTGTCTAAAGGTGTCACATGTATACACGATTAGACATGATTAGTTAATCGTGTTAATACAGATATCGGCAGATCTGATGTGTTTAGACACGATTATTAATCGTGTCTAAACGTATAAGAGTTATTTAGACACGAGATCCGTTAATGTCAAACTTATATACGCTTTAAAGTAGAACGTGTCGTGTCGTTTAATCGCGTGAGATCAGAAATTGACAGTCCTGTTTATATTGACAGTTGACACAAATATATGGTGGCAATGGGCCAACAAAATTTAACGGCTCAATACATTCTTGTTGAAGTTGGGCCGGAAATATTGGGCGGATAACTTGGGCTTGAGCAGCTGTCCGCCTGAAATGATGTCGTGTTGGACGATGAAGTCGGTCAGGTCAAGTATGGCGAGCAGGTGGTAAGACTAAACTACCCTTCATTCAGAAACAGACACGTAAAGGCGAACCATCACGTGCGAGATGTTCCCTATAAACTACCGAACCAGCTGCTGCCTCCCCAAACCTCTGAACCCTCGTAGCCGACGCCGAGCAGCAGATTGCACCTGCTACTCTATCGAAGCCTAGTACCTTGTTCCAGATCCACTTTCTCCCCAAAATTCTCAAGGTCTGTTATTTCAATTGTTTGCGATTTCTGATTGCGTTGTTGGCGTTTCCTGTTGATTTGGTTTCTGATAGTATTTCGTTTGGTGAATCTAGGGTTTGAAATATGGTGTCTGACGCAAGCAAGAAGAAGGCTGCACAGAAGAAGGCAGCCGCGGCGGCTAAGAGAGGTGGCAAGGCTGCATCGGCTGCATCTGCTTCTTCCCAGGTACCTGAGGCGCAGAATGGAGTAGATAAGCTCGCAAACAGCGTCGGAGCGATGCATATATCGGATCGGACTTGTACTGGGGTGCTCTGTTCCCACCCCCTATCTAGAGATATTCGAGTAAGCTCAATTAATAATCTGTGGATGCAATTGTGTTATGTGATATTGAATATATTAAAGATTCTTGATTTTTCATGATCTTTGCTGACTACAACAAAAATGAGATTCACGATAGTGAAATTCACAATCAAAAGAATCAGAATCCTCTGAGCTTGTTGGAGAAATTCTCCAGTTCTTATTGGACGAGTTACCCTAAAATAAGCGTTAGTTTTGTCTAGAAAAGTTCAATCTTTTTTAAGGAATTAAAGATTCGAACAGTAATTAGCTGTCACGAGCTCATAGTTGTACTTTAGCGTTTATGGAGTTTTCGTTGAAGCGTCTTGTGGCTTGCTGCGGTCTCCATGGGCTCAAATTAGATATACTGCATGAAGTTGCTTCCTTTCGTACAAAATTAACTATCAACAGAAGCTAATGCCAGGAATATCTGTTTGATCGAGCAAATCAGTTTCAGATGTGTATGGTCGTGTGCTGTCACCTAGCTTTGAATTTTCTAATTTTATTTATAACCTTTTGTTGGGAAATCAATTAGTAATTGACACTTATATATCTCCTCAATGGTGTATAAAGTAGGATACGTGCTGGATTTGTTCGGCAATTTCCATTACTTTATAAATACTCTATGTCATTCTCTTAGTTTAACTAAATCAACCTTGTCTACATGTCTGCAGATAGAGTCTCTATCGGTTACTTTTCATGGCCATGACCTTATTGTCGATTCTGAGCTGGAACTCAACTATGGAAGGTTTGTCATATTCTACACTCTTGAGTCTTGACATCTTAAATATTATTCAACTATTCATGACATTAAATAATTTCCAAAATTTCAGGCGGTATGGGTTACTGGGACTGAACGGTTGTGGTAAATCTACTCTTCTTGCTGCAATTGGCTACCGAGAACTTCCAATTCCAGAGCATATGGATATTTTCCATTTGTCAAGAGAGATTGATGCTTCTGATATGTCATCTCTCGAGGCTGTCATAAACTGTGATGAGGAGAGGCTCAAATTAGAAAGAGAAGTTGAAGCTCTGGCAGCACAAGTAAGGATATAATTGTGTTGAGATTAGAAGTTCTTAGTTATTATAATTAATTCTTAACCAATAGCCACTTTGTATGTTCCCCTTGCAGGATGATGGAGGTGGAGAAGCTCTTGACCGTGTTTATGAGCGTCTTGAGGCAATGGATGCAGCAACTGCAGAGAAACGTGCAGCTGAGATTCTCTTTGGTCTTGGTTTTGATAAGAAGATGCAAGCAAAGAAAACTAGAGACTTTTCTGGTGGTTGGAGAATGAGGATTGCTCTTGCTCGAGCGCTGTTCATGAATCCTACCATCCTGCTGCTTGATGAACCTACTAACCATCTTGGTATGCCCAATAACATCCAAAGTTTTTATTTTTATTTTATAATAAAGATTAAACCTGATAATAAATTTACATATTTGATCGGACAGATCTGGAGGCTTGTGTGTGGTTGGAAGAAACCTTGAAGAACTTTGAAAGGATTCTCGTGGTTGTGTCCCATTCCCAGGATTTCCTCAATGGTGTCTGCACAAACATCATCCACATGCAGAACAAGAATCTGAAGATCTACACTGGAAACTACGATCAGTACATTCAGACTCGTTCTGACCTCGAAGAAAACCAGATGAAGCAGTACAAGTGGGAGCAGGATCAGATCTCTGCCATGAAGGACTACATTGCTCGCTTCGGACACGGATCTGCCAAACTAGCCCGTCAGGCACAGAGCAAAGAAAAGACACTTGCAAAGATGGAGAGGGGCGGTCTCACAGAGAAGGTCTCAAGGGACAAGGTCCTTGTTTTCCGCTTCACTGATGTGGGGAAGCTCCCTCCACCTGTTCTTCAGTTTGTGGAGGTAAGTTTTGGTTACACGCCCGATAACCTAATCTACAAGAACATTGATTTTGGTGTGGATTTGGACTCGAGGGTTGCCTTGGTGGGTCCCAATGGTGCTGGGAAGAGTACCCTGCTGAAGCTCATGACAGGGGAGTTGGTGCCTCAAGATGGCATGGTTAGGCGCCACAACCACCTCAGAATCGCTCAGTACCACCAACACTTGGCTGAAAAACTAGACCTTGACATGCCCGCCTTGCTCTTCATGATGAGGGAGTACCCAGGCCATGAAGAGGAGAAGATGAGGGCTATCATCGGACGGTTTGGTCTTACAGGCAAAGCCCAGGTGATGCCCATGAAGAACTTATCAGACGGTCAAAAGAGCCGAGTGATTTTTGCATGGTTGGCTTGGAGGCAGCCACACATGCTTTTGCTTGATGAACCCACCAACCATCTTGACATTGAGACCATAGATTCACTTGCAGAGGCATTGAATGAGTGGGATGGTGGAATGGTGCTTGTTAGCCACGATTTTAGGCTGATTAATCAGGTGGCTCATGAGATCTGGGTGTGTGAGAACCAAGCCGTGACCAAGTGGGAAGGGGACATTATGGACTTCAAGCGGCATCTCAAGCAAAAGTCAGGCATTTTCGACTAAATTTGATGCCATTTTGTATTACCCGGCGAGTGTCGGTCCATGATTCCTTGGCTCGGGTTCAAGAGGATGTGGTTAGCTTGGTTATATCTGTTCAGGTTAGCCTTTCACTTGACAGTTTTTTGGCCAAAAAAAGATAAGTCTTCTTTTTCTTTTTTTTCTTCTTAATTTATTATTGTGGTTACTCAGCATAGCAGTCTGTTGAGAGGGGAACTGCAGCTACTTATGTAGTCTTTTTATTTTTTAAATCTAATTGACATTATTATATTGCTACCATTCCTTATGCTGTAAGGTAAAATATTATTAATTAAAGGTAAAATATCACATTGTCGTTCCCTAATGTTTAGATTAAGTTTTTCGTTTAAATTGTACTCTGACTCTTAAGTGTAGTTTTGCACTATGCGTTATTTTTTTATTCAAATTTAAGAGAATAAGTTTTAAAAATATTTAAAAAACATAAAATTTAACTCTTTTAAACTTTTATAAATATTATAGTTGATTTTTTAAATATTATAGTTGAATTTCGATTCGAAAAAAGTTTAAAATGGTTAAATTGTTATATTTTTGAAAATTTATATTATTTTTGTAATTCGAAAAAATTTGAAATTGTTAAATTGTTATATATTTTTAGAGTTTATGTTATTTTTGTAATTTTTAAAATGTATTTTGTTAAATTTGAATGAACGGATTAGGCAAACTAAGAGAAACTCAAAATATAATTAGGCATTAGGGGTAATGTTGTATTTTACTTTATTAACTAATTAATATGTTAAATATATTATCTCTTAATTTTCAATATAATTGAGATGGCAAATCATATTACAATTCTAATAAATCTTCCATTTGAATTTTATTTATTTCGAAATAAGTGTCTTCACATGTGAGATTTCTTTTAAGATAGGTAAATTTTTAATCTTCTTTATAATCATTACTAAAGCAAATTATGTTTCCTTCAATGCCACCAATAAAATACGGATTCATCTAACAACTCTCAGTATAACTAAAATGGTTTTACTCCCAAACATAAAAGTAGACCCAAATAACGAACATGGTATTAACTCCAAAATTGTAAACTGACTTATAATTGCTACATGATTCAAAAACTAAATATAAGTTTGTAAAATATATTAAATCTGTGGACCAACATCTCTTAAACTTGATCTTAATATCTAAATTCGTAGATAACTCCAGCCAATCGTCAGTTGGCCCAATCCGTGGGTGATCCACCCACGGGTCGTGTTTGGGTCAGAGTTTTAGACCCATAGGTTATTTTAACAAAGTCAGGTTTGAGTCAGAAGTCTTAACCCACAGGTCAACCCGTGACCAGCCCCATTTATATACATGTGTCAAACATCAAAAAGCCGAAAGTAACCCTAACAATTGAAGTTGCTCACTTGATCCCCTCTGCGCGGATTGAACGGGTCAGACTGTCCCGCATGTCATGGAGGTCGAACGGGTCGGTCTGACCCAACTCTTACTATTCCTGACGGGTCAGGTTTGAGTTTCAAAAACTGACTCACACTATTACACGTGTAGTGTTTGGGTTAGAGAGTCCCTGACACGACCCATGGCCGACATGACCCATGACCAGTTTTGATACCCCTAATAGTCGTCAGTACGGTCTCCAACCAATTCTTTGACACCACCTCATTGTAGATTGCACCTAGCGGGTAAATATTGAAAATTAAAAATATAATAAATTAAGATACGAAATTAATGATTTTATTTTGTTATTTAGTTATTGGATATTTCATTTTAATTAGAGATATTAGAGACATATTACCTCATTCTGAAATCCTATTCTAAGTTTCAATTATTCTTGTTCTTGAGTATCCGATCTGTGAGTATTTGTTTATTAACTTCTTTTTTTTTTTTTTTGTATTGCAGATATTTATTAATGCAATAATGCCAAGTCAACTCTCCCAAAACCTAGGAAATAGGAATATTCAAATGATTCCCTTCCATGAATCATGGTGATTCATGGTATCCACGATGCTCAGATTCCATTTCCAGATTCTTCCAATATTTATTAAATTTAAGCGATAAATATAAATTGTCTTTATTTAGAATATACTCAATGCAAGGTGGCAAAGACTACAGTCTACACTACACTATTAAATTATTAATGTAGATAGCACGTCACCATGAGCTAAGAAAAACTTCTAGTGTAGATGTATGTACATCTCAAAAATTCCACCGAGTTCGGTGGTGTCAAGTATTAGATCGGATAGCTGGGGTCGTTCTAAACCTCGTAGTGTAATGTTTGGCGTAAACAGTTGAGCTTTTATGAAATTTTATAAGTTATCAAAAAAAAAAATGTACATCTCAATAAAATCAGTGATGTGACCAATTTAAAATATTTACAATGATTATTATATAATGTTATAAACAATAATTTAGCACTTTGGACTGCATGTAATTTTTTATTTTTTTTAATGGAAGTTCATATTATATTTAGATGTTGAATCAAATTTATGACATCGTCAATACATGAATTTGTTTGTAACGATTCCACGTTATTTTCGTTTAGTTTATCCTGACTAACGGAGCGTTTCTTTCACGGAATTCGAAATACAAAGTAGAGAATATGAATATGTAATAAGGAATATGAGATAAGAATATGATTTTTTTTTTGTAGAATTGTATATAGAAATGGAATGTGGTAAAATGACATATATGTCTTACTTTTATATGTATAGTATATAATACAATTAATTTGTATTAATTAACTTTAAAAAATTAAGAATAATAAAAACTTAAATATAATTAATTAATAATTAAAAATAATATTTTTAAAATAAATTATTTAATAATTTAGTTAATTTTAAAGGTAAGTCCCTTGATTAAATTAATTAATTATTTAATAGCAACATGAAAATTCTAGCAATTAATTTTCATTACTTCATCAACTATCAATGAATTTCATGCGAAAATAAGAACCACCGAACATTAGGAAAGGAGAGCATCACGGGGAAAGGAGAGAAGGACATGGATGAATATACCCGAGGAGAGGTGCAAGGAGCTTGGAATGAGGAGCAGGGGGAGCTTCTTCGATGTTAACAACTGAAGGAGGGTAGTTTGACCCTTTTGAAAAGTTAACGAGGGCAAATCCGTCATTTGGGCATCTATTATAATTTATTTGCCCGCCATTCTTAGGAATTCTTTGGTTTTTGCTTGGAATGTCTAAGTCTATCTCGCTCGGAATATCTAAGCCGAATTTTTTCAATTCCGCGAAAAAAATATTTCTGACGGAATCCGTAAGCCGAATTCCATAATTCTTTAAAAAAAAAACATTTATATGGCATAGAGTTATGTTAGATCCAGGTGCCACTTTGTTCACACTTCATGGAGTTAATTCTCAAACTAAAAGATGAAATTGGTTAGACTTAATGAATTTGAGGACCAAATGAAATCATAATTATGGTTTAGGACCTGAATTTAAATGGAGGAACTAGGAAGTGTTTGTGGCTTTGATTCAATGGAGTATCTAGAGAAATATAATTTCTACCAAAAAAAAAATGTAGAGAAATATAATTTAAATTTTAATAGGTGGTGAAATTGATAATTTTCATGTTTAAAATCAATTTTAGAAATTCTAGTCTTAAATTCTTTTTTTTTTGTTATGTGTAAGTTCCACAAGGCCCACAAGGGCCACAACAGACTATTCTACACTAAAAAATAAGAAAAAATAATGTTATTAAATAATATTATATTATTTTAATATTTAAACTTTAAAGTAGATATATTTACTATAATATTATTTTAATGTTTGTAGTTATATGATTGTAGTGTCTTGAATATTGTAATTAACTAGTTATAACATTTTATATGGTAATTTGATTTACACACTATTTCCTTAGGAATGTGAAAATAAAGGTGAAATTAAACTTTAGAGTACGATATATAATATGTTTTACAGTAAATATGTATATGTCTTCTGATGTTTCCTTGAAAGTAACCCAACCCGACCGAACATAAACATGTTACCTATATAAAGATCTCAAACATAGAACTAATACACCAACCATATATTGACCCAGATCAACCCAAATTGATATAGCCCGACCCGACCCGACCCAACATTATTCAATTAATCAAACGTGGTTCGGTGTCGTGTTGGGTGGGGTTACTGCAGACGCTACTTTCCTCCCTCTTTCCGACCTGGCGTTCTCTGCAAATTTCAGGCTGCTTTGGTGCATCCCGTTGCGCTTCTCCTCCTCGTTCCACTCCGAGCCATAGTAAAATTCTTCCGTTGACTTCACCACGTCCTTCGTCGGCGGGAAGAACATACTCCCCCACTGAGGGAAGTGCACCAGAGTCACTGGAAGTGTGCAACACACGATCATAACCCCCATGAGGGACAAGCCTGTGGCGGTGGAGAAGTTGGTGAAGAAGATCAACTGGGTCAAGCCCGATCCGAAGTTCCCTCCAGCCCCGGTCAGACCGGAGATGATACCTAGTGACCGCCTCGAGATGAAGGGGATGATCCCAAACGTTGCCCCGCAGGCAGCCTGGGCACCGATTGAGAAGAGCATCATGGCTAGGATCGCGATAGGGAGGGAGCTGGCTCGACCGAGCCAGATACAGAAGATCCCTCCTAGGGTTTGGAGGATCCATAGAGCCCACAGCCTTCCCCTCATGCCAAAGTAGCGGGCGGCACGGTCAGAGGCAAACCCACCAAAGGGACGAGCAAAGAAGTTTGCCATACCGAAGCAGGCTGCGATGATTCCTGCTGTGTGGAGCTTCAGGTCAAATCTGTCGTAGAAGTACTCTGCAACTACGTTATCTGTGGAGAGCTCCACTCCCATGGAGTAGCCGTAGAGGAGAACAAAGATCCATGTCCTATAATTTGTAATTGCATACCACATAATCTGGAGAAAAGTTTCAAATTATTAGTTTAGGAATATATATATGTATATGTATTGTGGCAGATCTACATTATAATTTTTAGGTAGGTTTAATAGAATCTTATACTTATATATACATATATATATATATATATAAACGTAATTTGAATTCAAAATTTATTTTAAAAGAACTTCATTCCATCCATAATCTTATATAGTAACCCCCACTAAAAATATTATAATTCGTCATTATATATATATTATGAAATTATGTCCTTGAATAAAAAAATATACATAATTAGAAATTTAAAATAATTTAGCATTTGTTTTTCATTTTTGTATTCATCTATAAACATGTTTTATAAAAATTTAATTTATATGACCTGCTTTGTTGTATTTGATTTTATATATCATAACTTTTTAAAATAGTACACTTTTTTTAAAATATCTGAATTTGCCACTAATTATAATTTAATTTGGTTATATAATTGCAATTCCCACATTATATACATAAAATAATATATAGATGTAATCTGAAGTAACAAGGGTTTGAAACTTACCTTGGAAAATTTATCCTTAGTAACAGTTCCCTTCTTTTGTAGGGCACCCAAGTTCCCATCAGGCAAATCTTGCCCTAGGGTTAGCACCAAAATCCCCATGATGATATGAAACCACCCCGGTATAAAGAAGGCGATCCTCCAAGCAGTGAACGGGGTGGCCCCGCACCTCCTAATCAACTCATACACCATCGGCATCAGCAGCTGGGTCGCTCCGCCACCCATGTTGCCCCACCCCGCCGCAGTTCCATTCACAAGTCCAATAATCTTACTATTGAACATGGTGCTCATCCAGTACTGACACGACACAAAGGTTGCCAGAGAAAACCCGATCATGAACCGAACCGCGATGTAACCCCCAGCATCAGCGACAAACGACATGCAGAACACAGTGGGTGCAGACAGCATGATGAGGAAGGCGCAGCCGTACCTGGGTCCCAGGAGGTCACAGACAGCGCCCATCGCGAGCCTGGAGAAGATGCTTCCGGAGACAGAGGCCACGCCAGCGTTTCCAATGTCTTTTCTGGTGAGGTTGAGGTTGTCTCTGATGATGGGGACAAGTGGGGCGGCAGCGAAGGTGGAGATAAAGCAGCTGAAGAAGGAGATCCATGAAAGGTGGAATGTCCTCATGTGGGGTTTGGCGAAGGAGAGGAGCTTGAAGACCTTGGCCTTGTGCTCTGAGTCGACGGGTAGGGCAAACTTGGCGGTGGTGTCGGTGGGGACAATGGGAGAGGCGACGGAGAGGTTAAAGGTCTGTTCTTTTCCGGTGACTCCATGCATGGAGCTCCCTGGTGACCCTTCAACTTCAGCCATTTTTGTTTGCTGAAGAAGTTGGAGTTGTGAGTTTGAAGAAGACTATGGAGAGAATGTGTCCTTTTATAGGGCAGTTGGGAAGGTAATTCTCCTTGGACTTTAAAAAGAGCTTGGGAGATACCCCATGGAGATTTCCAACGGTTGTGGATGAAAAAAAGTAAAATAATTTACAACTCAAATTTTAATTAATGAAAAGAAAAAAAAAAACGTAAATGAATTTTTAGGGGTAGATATATTTTTAATGTAATATTGTGTACATGATCATTATTTATCATGCGTCCACTTGAATCTCACCTCATGCCATCAAGTTGATAAAAAATTACCATAAGTTCATTTTTTTTAAAACAAATTGTTAGATAATAATTAGCGTTTATTTAAAGTAATATATTTTTTAAAGATTATTTTCAATGAATACAAGTAATTACAACATAATAAAATTAAATAAGTAACTTACAAAAGAATAAAAGAAGAGAATTCTCTTCGCCGCATCTGCGAGTCGGGACTCGGGGCAGAAATAGTCCCGTCGAATATCGCAAAGGGTAGTAGGGTCCACTTCAAGTCAAACAAGCCACAGTTAATTACTGCTCCATATGTTTCTAAATCTGACTTCCTTAATTATGTCTTGTTTTTTTTTTCCAATATTAATTATGTCTCGTTAAAGTCTAGAGAGTAGAGAAGAGACAGTTCATTATGTCTCGTTAAAGTCTAAGTAAAATTTTAACACAATTTTTCTGTATTATATTGTTAAAATAATTTAAGTTGATTGGTCCATGTCAAATAAAAATAAGTTACATTCATGTCATCATTATCTAACATCAACATGGACACTCTAAAATTAATAAAAAATTTCATATTCAATCTAAAAAAATATTACATTTATAAGTATGTTAAATTAAATTTTATCTTCAAACAATAGTAAATTGCAAGTTTTGCACCTAACAATTTACTTTGAAAAATTACACCAAAATTAAGAGTGAAATAAATAAATAAGAATGAAAACACATTTTTTGTTTTTTTGTTTTTAATTTGCAAAATAATTCTAAATAAATAAACGATAAACACGACTTCTTATATATAAATTGTATTTAATATATATTTAAGCCAATACAACTAATTTATAATTATAGTTTAGCTTAATTAACTTAAAAAATGAACTAAGTGTTGAAATTACATCATATTTATAATGGAAAAAATGATAAATAATAGTAACTAAGTTAATTAAAAATTAAAATAAATAGATAATAATGTATATATCTTTTCGCCAAAAAATAAAATATATAACTATTTATTTGATTTCTAAATTAAAAAAAAAGGTTAGAAAGAAATCAAATTTTAAATAAAAAGTTTAAAAAACACAATGTAATAAGTTTATATTTTAGACAATAAAAATGATATATACATATTTGGCAAATAATTTTAGGTATCTCAAGATTTGTTAATATCAATATTAAAATGTTTGAATTTATATTACGTAAATTATGATTTATACATTTTTAATAATAAAAATATCAATCAAATGTAACTTGATAATTTTTGTTATCATATTGACATCCCTTAATGTGTACACAATTATATTTGTTTTTTCTGGAACTTTTTTTTAATAATATAATAGTATTATATCTTATAAAATTAAGTATATAAATACACATGTTAAATTTTCAGTTATGTATTTATAATTATAAAATTAAATTAAAAGGATACTTTTCATTGAATTTTGAAAAGTAATTATTTATCAATTATTATTATATTTGAAGTAAATTTATATATATATATATATAATAGTATTCTAAATAGTTTATATGTATAAATAATTTATTAAGTTATGTTTGTGTATGTAGTCTTCACATATTTTTAAACTAAGAAGACAAATAAATAAGAAATAAGATACAATTAACTATTATTAAAAAAAATGTTTATAATTGATTTTTTTATAGTTATATTACTAAATGAATTTAACATATTGTAATGAATATACTATATATATAATAAATATTAAAAAAATTAAAAAGTAAGTTGAATAATATTATATCAATAACAAAAATTAAAATATTTTCATTTTGTAAGCTGAGTTAATCATATTAATATAATAATATGATTAAAAAATATTTTAATTTATTTTTGCTAATTAATATAATAATTTAAACTTTATTTAAGACTAAATTTATATAATGACAACTCTAATAATGTTTATACTATGCGCAAAGCGCAAGTGAATTCTACAGTAGATCATATTTTTAATTGATTGAGAGGTGAACAGCTTGCTAGCATCAACTTTTCCTTATGCTGTTAAACATATTTTCTACAAGAAATTAATTTGATTTCAAAGCGACCACATTAATTAAATTTAAATCATTTTTTAAATAAATTATTCAATTACTGCAATGAGATATTCCCATAATATATATATACATATATGATTCTGAATAGGAATTAGAGGAAAACGATGAAGGTTAAATGGGAAAGCAGACTTAATTTCCCATAATATGCAACAATATTTTATACTCATATCTAATCTAATTTTAACAGGTATCAGAAAATTTCAGACTAAATATTATATTATATTATTTTAATATCTATATAATTTTATTTTATTTATTATAATATTATTTAGTGATGAATATCATAATTAAAAAATTATAATTTTTTCAAACTCGAATTTATGACTATCTTTTATTAGATAATAAATTTGAATAGCTATTAAGGATATATATTCAAATAAAAAAAATATATTAAGGATATATATTAAGTTGCATACTGTTTTAGTATATTAATTCTCATACCAAGAGAAAATTAATAATTAATCATAATATAACATTGTTTTTAAGTAAATGCTATACAAAGTGTCATTAAATAGCTTTTATTTATAGAATTTAGTATCATTAGTCATTGGGTTAATAGTTTCAATGATCCTATATGTTTGGGTCATGTGATCTATTAATATCCCTATGTTGTTTCTTGATAATTTATGTTTTCAGAATGTTGTTCTTTAGTCCAAATTACCGTTGCCGTCAAGTTTAACTAACGGAATGCAGACGTGACGAATGAAAAAAAAAAGTAAAACAAAATTAGGAAAATGGAAAAAAATAGAAAAAATTAAAATTAAAATTTTATATATTAATAAAAAATGTTTATATATATATATATATTTGAAAAAAAACTTATTAAAATTCAAAAAAACAAAATATAAAAATTATTTTTTATAAATTTATTTTTAAATAAAAAATCAAAAACAGAATTAAAAAAAAACTAGCTTTGGACCTTTGCTAGTTTTTTTATTTTAAAAAAATACATATTATATTATATATCTACGTGGTGATAACGTGAACCATTTAACAGAAAAATATGACGATTGACTAACATAAAGAACATACGACAAGATCTTTAAACATAACGGACCATTCGACCACACGAAAAAATATATAGTATCATCCGATCACATGACTCAAACATACAAGGCCATTAAACCTATTAACCCTTATTCATTTTATCTACAATTTTTCACTTTTACTTGCATCTCCACTCCACGTTCGATGGAGATACCTTACCCCTTCAGAGTCTAGGGAGCTCCCTATACAATCTATTCTAATGATATTTATTTAGAGATATGTAAAAATACAACTTTAAATCTTAATATTGTAGTTAAAATCGAATTTTTCTTTTAAAGTTTATTTTTGAAAATTTTGATCATTCATGTCGAGTTTATCCCTTTCATTAGACTTTTTAGCAAAACTTAACATAATATATTTTGAAAATTGCGAAAACAACTGAATACTTTTAAAAATGTCAATCGAGTTTACTTCTTCCGTTAGATTTTTCATCCAAACTTAACAAAATATATTTAAGAAATTACAAAAACAACATAATATTTATAAGAATGTCATAATTAAACTCTTCAAAACTTGACTATATTTTACAAGATTCGTTTGAGTCCTGATAGAAGGGTTAAAGTTTGAATCTTGATTCAAAGTCTCAAACCAACTCACCCATGTGTAGAGGTTGATTTTGGTCAAGACCTAAACCCTTCAATTGAAGCTCAATAATGAGCATGATAGGGTCTCAATCGAGTCTATATCAAATTGGAACTCAATAACATATAGAAAAGTTTTGAATTGTTAAATTGTGACATTTTAAGAATATATTATTATTTTCGTATTTTAAAAAATATAGTAAATTAAGTTTAGATTGGTAAACTAAATTAATTACTCATCATAAAGTAACGAGATTTTTAAAAATAAACTTAAATGAAAAAAGAATATTTTAGCCAGATATTAGGGGGGAAATCATATATTTTCCATTATAGATATAAATATAATAGTATTGTTGACTTTTTAAAATTGTTTTATTGGTGAGATTCAATTTGCTGTCCCTGATGACGACTACGCTTGTATTAATTTCAACTTATACAGCGAACTAATAAGTCTAAATAGAAACAAAACAAATATAAATTATATTAAATTTTCTTTTATTTATATTAGTTGATGACCTTAATAATATGGTTTAGTATTATATTATGAGAATGGAGAATGAAAAGAAAAACTCTTAAAATAAGAATATCGTGTTTAGTATATTTTTTTTTATGACGTAAGTGTTGGTGTTTCAGCCCATCTTGCAACCTAACTGCAAATTTTGTGGTTAAGAAGAGGACAGTGTGCATATTCTTCTGACTGCCTTGTAGCCAAAAAAGTTTAGATTGATGTGTGATTTATGTGATGATAAAAGCTTTTGGGATAATATACTACTTAGCTTGAATTAAATTGTAGAAACACATGGGTGCACCCTAAAGAGATCGAGTGAAGATTTATATTTACCTATGTCATCGGGTTTCTTTGGGAATTCTTAAATTTTTAACAACCCACTTGATAAAACTAATGATCCTAGTTTAACTCTCTATCAGGCTATGGACATATCAAAGGTGTGCAAGAGGACAAGGGCAATCCAAGTTGGTTGGACACCTCTAGCGCACGGATGGTTCAAACTCAACAATGATGAATCCACATTGAAAAATTCGAACCTACTGGGGTTGCTGGTATCCTGAGAAATGAATAGGGTTGTTGAGTCAAGGGTTTCCAAACGAGGATGGGTATTGATGGGTTATAAATATTGGACTGGGCTGGACTTAATATTCGGCCCAGATAAGCCTTTTGGATTTCACCTTTTTTAGGCCCGGCAAGTTATAGGCGTCGCCCGTAAAGACATGCCCAGTCAGGCGTCGCCTAAATTGGGTTCGTCAGAAAGCATTTCAAGACCAGTTTCAGTGGATGACAGTGCATTCACTGTCCACCTTAGATGGTGCGCCTGCACACCTATGACTTAGGCCGGCTGACTTTAGCATGCCTAGGATTAAACAAATACAAAGGAGGATCTACAATAGAGTAGCCACTAAAAATGAATATGCAGTAAAGTAACTATGGTCAATGCTTCTGAGGACAGCTAGGATGACTAAGGTAAAGTCTGACCAAACCATGGTTCCAGGTATGAAATACTATAAATAGCTCATCATCATCCTCATTACAGACTAAGTATTCTCTGAAACAGAAACCTTACATTCACATATTACAAACAACCTCCGACTGACTTAATCATCGGAGGGGAAACAACGGGACTTCCCGGGCTTTCCTTTGTGCAGGTATACGGAGCGGGTATCCGAGACGGGAATACGGTGTACGTGATCCAACACATTGGCGCCGTCTGTGGGAACCATTGAGCGAAAATCAGCCATGGCTCCACCAACATCACGAGCAAAGACCATTCGTGAAGTGAATGATGAGGACTCGCTCCAAAACCTGCAGAAGCATTTGGGACAGACCTCATACATACCGATACAAATGGTGCGACCTAGGTCTGTGCAACAAGAAAATATTCAGGCAGAAGAAGTGCCTCCTGAAGAACAGAGGTACGACAACGACACACCTCGAGCGGCGCAGTCTCGCATAGAGTCGTCGTTCGCCAGAGCGCCGCCTCGACAAGTGGACATAAATGCAGAATTCATCCAGACACCAGCGTTCATGATGGCTCTCGATGAGCTCTTGGACAGAAGGGATCAAAGGACAGCTGCTCGGGCAGCTCAAAGAGCAAACGCTCAGGCGGCGCATGAAGCCACATCAAGGCCAGCAGGCGCACCAGCAAATCCACCACCTGAGACGTTTCCTGTGACAAGCATGGGAGCAGTAGGGGCTATTGTACCTGTGGCGTCTGCTCCAAGGATGTTAAGTGAAGACAGAGTCAAAGAAATCGTAGCTGAAACGCTAAAGGAGCAAAAGAATCGAACCATGCCTCACCTTCGAGACAGGTCGACGCATCCGTTCGCCCCAGAGATATTATCGGTGGCACTACCAGCACAGGTGCAGCCGACTTTTCGCATAGATACGTACAATGGGGATACTGATCCGGTCTTCCACATACAAATGCATGAAAATTCTTTGTTGGGAAGAACAAGTGAGGAAACTCATTTGGCGTTACTCTTTCCAGCTACCTTGGGCGATGTGCCTGCACATTGGTTTTTCAACCTACCCAAGGCATCAGTAAAATCATGGACGGAGCTGAAGGACAAGTTCATCGTACAATACATGGGAGGGCGTCGCCTACTAAAAAGTGTGGGAACGCTCGACCATATCAGGCAGGGGGACCAGGAAAGTTTGGGCGACTTCTATTCTCGATTCAACAGGGAATTGGCTGGAATTGATCAAACCATCACGCAGGGAGAAACCATCCGAGCCTTCATAAGAGGATTGGGCCCAAAGGGATCGACTTTGTACGACAGTTTGAGTGTCCTACCAGTCAACACCGTGGAAGAAATGGCAGACAGAGTCAAGTCTTACATAGACTTGGAGATTTCACGAGAAGGAAGAAAGGTCCACAAAGAAGCGTCCCGAAAAGAGCATGCAGAAGGAAAAAGACCCGAGCAACGCTCCTCAAAGCACGATGAGCGAAAGCATGATGATAAGCGTCGCTCTTTCGGACCAAGGCCTGCTAGAGAAGCTTTCCAAAGCTACACCCCCCTGAATAGGGAAATTTCCATAATTTTAACAGAAATGGAGAAGAAGAATTGGGCGACGCCTCCTCCACCAAGGAAGCCAGACGCGGTTATGGGAAATAATCCTAACCAGTATTGCAGATACCACCGATGTAAGGGCCATCATACGGATGACTGCTATATTTTGAAAAAAGATATAGAAAGGTTGATCCAACAGGGGCACTTGAAGAACTTCTTGGCCCAACGCCAAAGGAGTAGGAGTCCGAGGAAGAGGGCGTCGCCTAGGAATATGCCACATGGGATAGGGCCTAGCAACAAGGTGGAGGATTTGAACATGATTAGTGGAGGCTTTACCTCGGGTGGAGAAACCTGTTCAGCAAGGGAGGGATACGCTTCTCAAATGTCTGGAACCGACAAGCTAGGAAAACACCCAAGGGAAGAAGAGGAGGTGATCATTTCCTTTTCAGAAAAAGAAATGGGACATGTCACTTCTCCTCATGATGATGCCTTGGTGATTACAATGGGCGTAGATCGATTCAACATGAAGAGAATATTGGTGGACTCAGGAAGCTCAGCTGATATCTTATTTCTGGATGCATACAAACGAATGGGAAGAAAGGAGAAGGATCTGAAAAAGGTCAACTTTCCTTTGATGGGCTTCGCCTCGCACACCACCTACCCGGTAGGAGCAGTGACTTTGCCGGTCACCTTGGGCGAAGGATGGCAAGGCGACGCGTCGCCACTTCAAGAAAAAAGAATCCTTGGCAATTCAGACAGAAGAAGATCCAAGGGAGGAAAGGAGTCGTCCTTAACCCGTGGAAGGATTGAAGAAGGTGGAGATTGACGGTAAAGGGAAGGAAATATCAATTGGAGCGACGCTCGGGGAAAATGAAGCTTCTGCTCTTTCGATGCTCCTTGTGGAGTTCAAGGAATTATTCGCTTGGAAACCAAGCGACATGCCGGGCATCAGCAAAGATGTCATTGCCCATGAACTCAATCTAGATCTAAATGTCAGGCCTATTGCTCAGAAGCGACGCCCTGTAGGTGAGGAAAAGGCGATCGCTATCAAGCAAGAAGTAGGAAAGCTCATTGAAGCAAAGTTTGTGAAGGAAATCAGGTTTCAGACCTGGGTCGCCAACCCTGTGTTGGTGAAGAAAAGCAATGGGAAGTGGAGGATGTGTATTGACTATCGCGACCTGAATAAAGCATGTCCGAAGGATTCTTATCCTTTGCCCAGAATCGATCAATTGGTCGATGCCACTTCTGGACACGAGTTACTCAGCTTTATGGATGCATATTCTGGTTACAACCAGATACAAATGGCGGATGGCGACGCTCAACATACAGCTTTTTATGCGGATAGCGACATATATCATTACACGGTGATGCCTTTTGGTTTGTTGAATGTAGGAGCCACTTATCAGAGGATGATCAACAAGCTTTTCGATGGCATGATAGGCGTCACCATGGAAGCATATGTTGATGACATGCTGGTAAAATCCATAAAGAGTGGGGACCACGTGGAGGACCTGAGGAAAACATTCGAAAGGATGCGCCTTCATCAAGTTCGCCTGAATCCAGCTAAGTGTGCTTTTGGCGTTCACTCGGGAAAATTTCTGGGATACATGGTAAGCCAACGAGGAATAGAGGTCAATCCTGAGAAGCTGGAAGCCATTGAAGCCATGAGGAGTCCAACTTGCCACAAGGAAGTGCAGAGTCTGAATGGAAGATTGGCGGCGCTTAGCCGTTTTCTGGCAAAAGCAGGCGACAAATCACTCCCTTTCTTCCAGGTGCTAAGGGCCAACAAAAAATTTGAATGGACTGGTGAATGTGAGCAGGCTTTCCAGGACCTGAAAAAGCATCTCAAGACACTTCCACCTTTGGCGAAGCCTTCCAAAGGCGACGCTCTTTCCTTATATTTAAGTATTACACCAGTCGCTGTAAGTTCAGTATTGGTCAAGGAAGTAGGAAAAGGCCAGGTGCCAGTGTATTATGTATCGAAAGTACTTGCAAAATCTGAAATAAACTACTTGGAGGTTGAGAAGTACCTTTATGCGTTGGTAGTATCAGCAAGGAAGCTACGTGCTTATTTCCATGAGCATGAAATTACAGTTTTAACAAATCAACCGTTGAAACATTTTCTACAAAAGCCAGACGCTTCAGGAAGAATGGTCAAATGGGCTATCGAATTAAGCGAGTTTAGAATTAAATTCGCCCCTAGAAACGCCATTAAAGGTCAGGCATTGGCAGATTTCATTGTGGAATCCACATGTCCTCAACCGGCGACGCCTAAAGAAAAAGAAAAAGAAGAGAATCCTTGGATACTTCACACTGATGGATCCTCATCAGACGATGGCTCGGGGGCAGGATTAGTGTTAACACCACCAGATGGAGGAACACCGTTAACATATGCCCTGGTCCTCACTTTCAAGGCTACGAATAATGAAGCTGAGTATGAGGCGTTGGTTACGGGATTGCGATTAGCGAAAGGATTAGGAGTCACCTCTTTGCATGTGTTTTGTGATTCACAATTGGTGGTCAACCAAATCAAAGGGGAATATACGGCTAAAGGAGAAAAAATGAAGTTATATTGGAAAGAGGCTATGGCGTTGGTAGCAAGATTTAATAAATTTCAGATTGAAGCCATTCCCCGAGAAGCGAATCAAGAAGCAGATGCCCTGAGCAAATATGCTTGGCAGGCGACGCCCAGACAGGCCCATTTCATAGAAACCAACCATGGAGAATGTGTTAGCTTTTATTGTGCTAACATAAGTGTCACTATTGACTGGGCGACGCCTATTCGATCTTATTTGGAATCAGGAGTACTCCCCACTGATGAAGCTCAGTCCAAAAAGATTGTTCGTTTAGCACCTAGCTTCCGAATAATTGATGGACTAATGTATAAGAAGGGTTTCTCCATGCCCTATCTCAGATGCGTCGCTCACCCGGAAACGGTTACCATCTTAAGAGAAGTCCATGAAGGATACGCGGCCTGTCATGAAGGGGCAAGGTCGATTGTGAGAAAGATTCTGAATCAAGGTTATTATTGGCCTACAATGAATCAGGAGGCGACTGTTTTGGTTATGAAGTGTGAATCATGCCAGAAGTATAGTCCGAAGATAGTTCGTCCACCAGCAAACCTTACAAGTATATGTGCAGCATGGCCGTTTGCACAGTGGGGAATCGACTTAGTAGGACCATTGCCAAAATCCAAGCAACGCACCTATATAATAGTCGCCATCGACTATTTTTCGAAATGGATTGAAGCAAAGGCGATGGCATCAACCACTGAATTTCAAGTCATCAAATTTATTAAATCGAGAATTGTTTCTCGATATGGAATCCCAAGTGTGTTAGTCAGTGATAATGGCCCACAATTCGCTGGAAAAGAGTTAAAATGGTTTTGTGAAGAGTTAAAAATTGACCATAGGCATGCTTCAGTAAAACATGCGCAGGCCAATGGACAGGTGGAGACAGCGAACAAAACAGTCTTGAATGGTTTGAAGAAAAGACTAGATGCCTTGGGAGGAAAATGGACAGAAGAATTAGAAAACGTCTTATGGGCGTTGAGAACAACACCAAAGAAAGCAACTGGAGAGACGCCATTTGGATTGGTGTATGGATCAGAGGTGGTTGCTCCAACAGAAATAGCAGTCGAGTCCCACAGGTTAAGCCATTACGACGCTATAGACAATGAGGATCAAAGGCGTTTGGAATTAGACATGGTAGATGAAAAGCGATGGACTTCAGAAGAAGTTCAGGGGCGTATGCGATTGGCTACGGCGAGATACTACAATAGGAAAGTATCATCTCGCCAATTTTTTGTGGGGGAGAGGGTATGGCGTAGGCACGAATTCTCACACCGGGATAGAGTAAACAAGCTGTCACCCAAATGGGAAGGACCCTACAAAGTCATCGCCATACCTCACCCAAACGCATATGTGTTAGAAGATTTAGAAGGAAAAGTGTTGAAGAATACTTTTAATGCTGAGCATTTGAAGAAATTTTATGCCTAATGATTGAAGGTGTTCGTAGCATTTGAATTTTTTCTTACTTAAATGTCGAAGGCGATGTATGAAGTATTGTTGAAATCATGGGGGTTATATGTAATGGCGATTATTTCTCTTTGATGAAATGGTGATTGCTTAAACAATGGATGAAATGGTGATGATTTAAAAGCTGGTTTAATGGCGATTGCTTAATATTCAATTAAGGTGTTCATTAAGTTGATTAAATGGTGACTACTGGAAATGGTTATCTCAAGTTATCAGCGATGACATTCAAAAACTTATTGGCGTTTGCTTAAGTTTGGAGATAAGACTTGTTATTTTAACAAGTAGGATAAAATTATAACTAAGTATGAAATAAAGCTAAGTATGGAAAAGCACATACAATGCATATAGAAATAAAGGATTCATAATAGCAACGGTGGAGCGTTGCAAAATTGTCTTTACAAAAAGGAAAAGAAACTAAGGAAGAGTTGAAGACGTTGTCTTTGTAGGAGGGCCAGGAGCAGGCGTCTCTGAATTTGTCTCGACAGGCACTGGTTCAGGAGGCGGCTCTGTTGGAGAAGAATCACCAGAAGTGGAGCTGTCATCGCCAGTCTCTTCATCACTTCCAGACAACGCCTCAGCATCTTCTTGAGCCTTCATGGCGAGGTACCCAGATAGAAACTCCAACTTATCCAAAGGAAAGTTGGGATCCACCTTACGGATATCCTTTTCAGCCTTCTTGAAGATGGCTAAAACGCCAGTACGGTTCCACTCGATGGCAGCCTTGGCGAAGTCTGGACTTGTACGGAAGGACTCCACAGCTTCTTCCAGGCGTTTGGGCAGTTCGGCTTTGAGGTGTTCCACCTCCTGAGTGGACTGAGACGCCTCTTTAATTGCCTGCTCGGCTTCCCTCTTGGCGTTCTCTGCTTCTTTGAAAGCGTTGTCCTTGTCTTTCTTGACAAGCGCCATCTCCTTCTGGATCTTATTGAGGGAAGCCTTCATGGCGTTCTCCCTATTCTGCGCATCCCTCAATTGATTGGCGAGCTGTTCCTTATGGACAAGGTCAGCCTCCAACTCCTTGCGAGCTGCTTCAGAAACAGCGAGACGATGCTGCAGCTTCTCCACCTCAAATTTCTCCTTCTCAGCCTGGCGAAGGCGGGCCTGGTCCCTCTCCCTTTCCTCAGTTAGGCCCATAAGAGTGGCGCCCATCTTCAGAGCAGCAGGAATGACCTGAAAAATAAACAAGGAAAAGTTAAGTAAAAATACAAGTATGAAAATGAAAGCACTAAAGGAAAATGGCGTTTACCTGACTCTGTATTAAAGAGAGGGAATGGCGAACCAAACCCTCTATGGCTTCAGTCTCCAAGTTCAAGGGCCCCCTATCAGCAGGGGTACAAGCACCTGAGAGAAGGTGAAGCCCAAGGTTAGGGTCGATGCTGGAATGACCCGCCATCAAGGAGGTCTGCTGAAGCTTGGTACAAGGGACCCATGGCGCCTTTGGATTTGGAAGGTTGGCCTGGTCCAGCAGCTCTCGCCTGACGTCAAAGGCAGGCCCCTTGAATTGAGGAAGGTCCTCTGGGCGACGACGAATTAATGGAGAAGGAGGAGGCGATGACAACGAGTCGTCGCCAGGAGAAGTATCCACCAGGATTACTTCCTTAGAGGAGGAAGGTGCAGGTCGTGGAGGGGTTGGCGTCTTCTGTTTTGGAGGAGCATCAGGCGTCGCCCCTGTCGGATCAAAGGAAGGGTCAAATGGTCCCTTCTTAACAACACCCGAGTGATACTCGGTGTAGGCCCACATGATGCCACCATAGGCTAAGACTGGAGGACCCCACTTTTTTGTGAACAAAACATTATTCCTATTACTAGTGACGCTGTTATTTACCCAGTGAGATTTAGGAACCGCACCTTTAAAAGCTTCGACAGCGTCGTTGGTGTCGTCGCTGAAAAGCTCGGCAGGAGCCTTAAGAGGATCCAAGGAATCCTCCATAGGCTTCGCCTTTTTCTTGCCCTTGGAGGAGTTGTGCCCTTTGCGCTTTTTGGAGCCTTCCGGAGCGTCGCCTTTAGGCTCCTTAGCCTTCTTCTCTTTCGTTTTCTTCTCCTTGGGCGCTTTTTTCTGGACAGGCGTTACAAGGTGAGAAAACATGGCAAAATCCCTATCTGCAATAAGAAAAAGAAAGGAAAGTCATTTACCGGAAAGAAAGGCAGAAGGCGACGATCTATTATGGAGACGCCAACATCTTCTAAATCGGACTCACAGATCTCTTTGGAGATTATCTGCGCACGCCCTCCTTGATGATCCAAGTAGATGGCTGTCATGGCGTCCATTTCGGCGGAGGAAAAATCCTCGACGCCTGGAGCTAGATCTCTGCCACCTTTGGTCGTCACCAGACACCATGGAACGCCTCCTTGAAAGCAAAAGTAGGCGTTCTTCCAATTGCTATTACGGGATTTGTAACCCGTGACTAAGGGACGAGAAGCGTCCCAATCCCACTCTTTGATAGGGGGCGTCGCCCTAGTTGTGAAAAGGCGAACGCCATATCTATTTGTTTCTAGCCTATAAAAACTACGAAAAATGTTTAAAGAATACTCCCACCCTCTACGAAAGCAAAGGACCCTAAAACCTATCCAGGTGTGAAGGGCGTTGGGAGAAAGCTGGGTGGGAGAGATGCCAAAATGGCGACACAACTCCACTAGAGGAGGACAATAGGGGAATCTTAATCCCGCGGCGATTTGGGAAGGGAAAATAATCTCCTCGCCTTCCTTGGGATGACATATAGGGTGAGGGTTTTCAGGATCCTCATCATCTGGGATGGGATACCTGGGGGCTTGGGCGTCGCCCAAGCCCGCCTCAGCCACTGCTTGTTCGAAAGAACGAGGAGTGAGGAGATTTGGTTTAAGGTCGGAGAAAGGCGAAGGAAGGAAGATGTGGTTACCTATATCGGAATCAGACGCCATTCTTCTATAAGACCGAATGACGCGGAGATGATGAGCGTTTAGAGCGAGGGGAAAGCACCGAGCAATGATGAAAGGCGAAGGTGTTTCGAAAAAAGAAAAGCGAAGGCGTTTCGAATGGAAAGGCAAAGGCGTTGGAGAAAGAAAAGGCGATCGGAGAATTGACCGGAGTTTACCGGAATTCTAGAGAGAAGGCAGAGGATTTTTAGAGAGAGAAAGCTTAAGGGGGAGTAAAAGTATTAAATGAAGGAGGGGTGGGGGTATTTATAATGGTTTGAAGGAGGCGAACCGTTTCGTAGGCGAGGAATTTACGGAAATACCCCTACGAATTATAAAGGCGAGCGGTTACTAAAGTGGAAATGACCTTTTTACCCCTCCAAACAAAAACGGTCACAGCGTTTCCCGAGGCTTCTAGAAGATCCCGCCAAAATTCAAATTTCAAATTTGAATTATAACGGAAAAGTCGCCCAATGCATGATAGACACGTGGACGACGGTTACGATAAGTATGGTTACAGGCGACGCCTATAAATTGAAGAATCATCTCCTAAGCAACTGAGCGTCGCCTAAATATGAAAATAAATCAAGAAAACGGCTTTCAAAAGGAGTTTAAAATTCTCAAATGAGCGTCGCTCATTTAAGACTTCGGGGGCAGATGATGGGTTATAAATATTGGACTGGGCTGAACTTAATATTCGGCCCAGATAAGCCTTTTGGACTTCACCTTTTTTAGGCCCGGCAAGTTATAGGCGTCGCCACATGTCTTCACATACGTAGGCGTCGCCCGTAAAGACATGCCCAGTCAGGCGTCGCCTAAATTGGGTTCGTCAGAAAGCATTTCAAGACCAGTTTCAGTGGATGACAGTGCATTCACTGTCCACCTTAGATGGTGCGCCTGCACACCTATGACTTAGGCCGGCTGACTTTAGCATGCCTAGGATTAAACAAATACAAAGGAGGATCTACAATAGAGTAGCCACTAAAAACGAATATGCAGTAAAGTAACTATGGTCAATGCTTCTGAGGACAGCTAGGATGACTAAGGTAAAGTCTGACCAAACCATGGTTCCAGGTATGAAATACTATAAATAGCTCATCATCATCCTCATTACAGACTAAGTATTCTCTGAAACAGAAACCTTACATTCACATATTACAAACAACCTCCGACTGACTTAATCATCGGAGGGGAAACAACGGGACTTCCCGGGCTTTTCTTTGTGCAGGTATACGGAGCGGGTATCCGAGACGGGAATACGGTGTACGTGATCCAACAGGTATCAACAATAGTCTTGTGACTGAATTATGAGTCATTCGGGATGACCTATCCTTGAATGTCAACATGAGCATCCAAAATTTACACATGAAATCAGACACACAAGCGATTAACCTGTTAGTTTAGGATAACAATGTGGGAAAAATATGAAATTGCATCCCGAATGTTTTCAACAATTGGTAATTGCACCCATGATGTTTGTTATCACACCCATACGTTTCTGTTTGTTGGTAATTGGACTTTTCCGTCCAATTCCGTTGGTTGTCCGTTAAATAACTGTCACGTGTTGTCTATGTGTCCTAAACCTAACCTGATATACCTAAAATACCCCAGCCTCTTTTAATAAAGTCTCCATGTTTATCTTCCCATTTCAGTTGCGTCTTCCCAATTCCACCGAAGTATAAACCCACCGAAGTCGACGAAGCTCCCAGGTAAAGCTGATTGCTCCAAGGTCTGTAGAGTATGGGTGGTAAGTATGATGAATGCTCTTCTCGTTCTTCTTCCTCTTGAGCATCGAAGACGAACATGACATCCATGGAACCCCTGTGCTACTGCGGTCTCCAATCCCGTGCGACAACAACTTGGACGAAGAAAAATTTCGGTCGTCTGTTCTTTGCATGTCCAAGATACCAGGTAATGAAGCCAATTTCTTGTGTTAATTGCGCTGATATGACCGATTGGTCTACGGTGAACAAATTAGGGATTTTCTGAAACCCTAATTTCTTGTTACTTCTATGAAGCCATCAAGTTCTTTGAAGAGGAGTTGTGATTTCTTCGCTTGGGCAGATCCACCTATGTGTGTGTATGGAAGGAGAGCCATGACCAAGTTTGTGTCAAAGGAATCCGAACTCAACAATCAAATTTCTGTGTTGCGTAGCAGAAATCACAACATCTGTGTGTTATAGTGTTCTTACTTTTCGTTGTTGCTGGACTTATATTGAAGATGTAGCTACATTTAAAACTTTTGTTGTATAGTGTGTAAGTTATGTGCGTTGTCATTCAGTTGTACTTGATATTTGTTTAATGAACACTTTATGGACCCAAAAGTTATGTACGTCGTTATTCAGTTGTACTTGATGTTTTATGTATAGTGCATGTTTCCACCTTTATGTTTGGACGAAATTGGTGAAAGCACCCATTTGTATGGGGCATGAAATTCCAACAGAACACACATTATCCAACAGAACACACAGACAAACCTGTTTTAGCACAACACAAAGCTTTACCCGAAAAAATATCATTCAAATCAAAACTACCGAACCGACCATCCCAGCACAAACCATCACCGCACCTAACATACCACAAAACATCGCGGTGAAGTGCGAGTACCGTACCTAACAAACATAGTTTCATTGAGTAGATCTTTGCACAAACCAGGGTGAAGTGCGAGTACCGTGTACTGGTGTCTTCTTCCTTGTTTTACTCGTTTTAAGTGGTTAGGGAGATAAGACTAGTGCCCGATAACGTGATAACTCTGGGGCAGTTGATCTCACCCACACAAAATTATCGTCCGACTCTATGTTCATTGGGGCCGCCTTCGACGAAGATGAGCGTGGAACCTACATAAAGAGAAATATTTTTAGACGTTGTCCATATGTCCATTAATCGTAAATAGCCAAATTTCATACCGTCACAAAATCATCGTCCGACTCGATATTGACTGGGGTCGCCTTTGACGAAGATGGTCGCCCACCCTTTGGTTTGGTTCTTCTCACTGTCAACTTGGCCATTCTTGTTCTCTTTGGAGGCTCCACATGCGGTTCTTCTGCTGCTTCCATATGTTCATCGGCCATTGGTGGGCGACTTGGTCGAACAGTTTCCTCCATTAGGGTCTGACTTGCTGCAAATGTGTCATCCTGTGGAGGTTGAACGGTTTCTTCGGGGTTCAACTTTCGTCGAACAGGTCCCCTTCGTTTCTTTGAAACCTAAAAATTAAATGTTTATTAATGTAGTTTAAATGCAGTAATTTCAATGTGATAAGCGATCGTACCTTTCTTTTCGACGCAGTAGCTTGAGACTGCTGTGTTGCCACATCTTCGGTCGCCTGACTTGTGCATCTCGATCCCACACCATTTTTTGTTCCTCCAATGTTTGACCTCATACATCCTCGCTTGTTGTGGCCCGTTTCATGGCAAGCCGAGCAAAACTGTTTTAAGTCATGCTTTGTCAACTTAGACGTGCTTTTGTTGCTTGGTTCATGAGCTACCCTAGTGCGTTTCTTCTTCGGTCTTCCACATCTCTTCCTAAACTCTGGTGGATCAATAGGCAACGACTCTACCCGGACCCAGTCTTCCACCTCTCTTCCCGACGTCGTGACTCAATAACTCTAGAAACCAAGTCCAAGAACTGTCAGTTTCAGCCTCAACTCATGCGTAAGCAAGGGGAAACACACGGTTATCTGCATCTCTTGAAACTGCAGATAATAGTTGACCACCATCAACTCCCTTCAAATGACACCCATCCAAGTCTATGAATGGTATGCATCCTCCTCTAAACCCATGTACACATGTCTTCAAGCAAACATACATATGTTCAAATTTTGGCCGAAGTGGAGATGAGATAGGGTCTACTTGTATCACAACAGTGGTTTATGGGTTGTGCAACATAACAGTTCCTGCATAATCACGCAATCTCTCAAATTGCCATATGCGGTCTCCTTCTAGGGCTTTCCTAGCCAACTTGATACCCTCGCACACATTCCACCTTTTAACATCAAAGTTGAACCTTTTTTGTATCTCATCGGTGATAGTCTTACTCTTGATACCTGGTTCGTTGCGAATGAGTTCCATAAATGTATCTGCAATCCACTTCCCACCGATCTTCTTTGTGTGGTAAGCTCGTCCACATTTATGTTCCGCTACCAACTTTCTTATTTGAAAAGTCTTCTCCCTATTCATTTTCGCACCAACAACCACGAACCAACAATCTTGCTTGCAAACAACTTCTACACGGTTATAGTTGTTTTTTTTTTTTGCTGAAATCGGGTTCGTAACCCTCCTCAATACTGTGTTCGATGACGTGTTTCCTAAATGCTTTCCTATCTATAAACCTCATCCCTAACTTCAATTCGTGCTTCGGGCGCTGATTTCCCGTGGTTTTTGCGTTCACAACATCATCAAATATCTTGTAAGTCCGCGTACTGGTGATGTCGCCTTCAACGTCTGAACCAAGTGGTGTGGTTAAGGTGTCACTTGGGCATGCAGCTTCTGCCAGCTCCACTGGTTCTACAACATGAACTTGCCTCGTTAAGCTATCATCAATGTTCGCCTCGTATAGGAGATCATCAAAACTGGTCTCATTCAATGCGACATGTCCAACACTTGCACTTTCACCTGGTGGGGCATTTTTTTGTGTTTTCTTCATCGCCGACCTAATTTTGGGATGTAAATCATCTTCAATATCTTCATCATCGTCATCTTTACCGGCTTTCCAATTAAGATAGGATATAGCATCCGATAGTGAATCAGTTTCATCTGATGATGAATCGGTTTCCTCTGGTTGCATTGGCCTCTTTCCCTTGTCTACTGAAACTTGCCTCTCCAATTCCTCTTCTATCCGTTGAATGACTTTTATGCGAAGGCCTTCCATACATGGATCCTTCGCACACACAACGAGATCAAACGGTGCCAAAACATACAATGCCAACTCCATACTTCCATCTTGCCTCGCCAACATCTCAGTAACGTCTTCATTACTTTTCACAACTTCCAAATCTGATTTAACATCACCATTAGGAGGGAGATAGCAAATACAACCCCCTAGGACTAAGCCATAATACTCCATGAACACTTCGATTGTCTCATAACTTAGTATATCCCTCCCTAAATCAGTAACTTCAATCTTCCCAACCCAATTTCCATCAATAAAAACCCCGTCGTAGTGAATCGTCAAGTCGTAACTTTGGTTGTCCATATTTTACCCTAACAAAACATAAATACAAAAATGGAATCAGCAGTGCTCAACAAACCGATAACAGCAATCAACGAACCGAGAACCAACAGCAACAACTGAGACTGAAATCAACATCAATAATCAACCGAACTGACACTAAACTGATGCAGCAACAGAGAACCGAAATCAACAACAACTGAGACTCAACCGAAATCAACAACAACATCAACAATCAACAGATGCATCAATAATCACCCACAACAATAATAACTGAGACATCAATAACACTGACAACAGAGACACCCACAACAACAATTCAACCGAAATCAACTCAGAGCAATTATCAAGGCAATACGCAGCAATACCCACAACAATCAACCGAAATCATACATTTACATGACCCGTGTTAATTGAAGTAAAAATAATACCGTGATGAGTGATTCGGTGGTTCAAATTGAAGATGACAGCAGCAGACGAAGATGACAGGAGAGGAAGACTAGCAGCAGCGAACGACAACACCCACGGGAGAGAAGACGCAACAAGAAGAAGACGGGAAAGAAGCCAGGCGCGCGGGAGAGAAGAGTAGAAGACTGGTCTTAGGTTTTGGAGGAGTTCAGAGTGAAAGGGTGTATATTTGGAGGAGTTCAGTTCCAAGAAACCGAAACAAAGGTGATGGGTTTGCCTTAGGGGTAAATTGGTCATTTCACATGACATCGTTTCAAAATTAACGACGACACGTGACATTCACGCGACACTTAACGAGATGTTTTAAGGTTGGGTGCAATTACTAACAAAATGTAACATACAAGTGTAAATAATTGCGGCAAAAAACATATAGGTCCATTGACAAAAAATTGCAAACATCCGGGTGCAATTTCATACTTTTCCCTAACAATGTAGATAAATCGTTGATGTCTTTAATCATTGATTGCAAGAGAAAATTGTTGAATTTCAGGAGGCACAAAATTCGACATATATACAGGGAGACAAACAGGGTTGTAGACCTTTTAGCGAATGAAGTTGTCACACTTGAATATCATTTTGACATTCTGATAAGCCCTCCACCAAATGTAATTAAACACTTATATTTGGATGTTGATTGTTGCAGAAGTTGCTTTCCCTAGACATATTCAAGATGGTCATGGTTAATTAGCTGTAATATTTGTACAATTACCCTCCAAACAAATTATAAGTGTTAGTCATCGCAATATGGTGTAGCGGTTCAACGCTTCATCTCACTCCGATGCGAATGAGGATTTTCTAGGAGTTGAGCAAACATGCCCCTTGTAATGGAAGAATATTCATAGTCAACACTTGTACCCCTTAAGGTGGACTCCGATGCGAGTATCATTATTCTAAATGTAGAACAATCATGACAAAAATGTTGCTCTCCAGATGCCCTAAGTCATATCATGTCTAACAAAAAAAAAATATTATATAGTAAAACAGATTGTTATCCGAACCGGACCGCCCCTCAAACCGGTGAAGGGTTCGGTTTTTAGTTCGGCCGATCCAACCCGATTGGACCCAGTTCGATGTGCGGTTCACTGTTCACAAGCAAAAATAAATTGAAAATACAATTACAATAGTCTCAAACACACACATAATTACCTCAAACACACACAAACTACATAGTCTAAAACATACACATTACTCTCAAACACAATATAACACAACATAATTACCTCAAACTTTGAACATACATAACACAATAGTCTCAAAATCAAACACAATAGGTCTAAACTTTAAATATAACTTCTAAACCGAAGAAATTGCTCGGTCGGACCGAAGAAATCGGTTTAAACCGAATAGAACCACCAACAAAATTAAAATCACCCAAAAAAACTAGAACCGAAAACCGTCCGATTTTCCAAAAATCGGCTGGTCCAAGCCGATTCAAACACTGTTCATATGCATTTCAATCTTTTAGCTGAACCAAACCGAAAAGGGGTCCGGTTCCCAATCGAACCGCCGGTCTGGTCTGGTGATTCTGATAACACTGAAACAGGGATTTAGAAATTTAGTATATACTATATAGTTATATAAATATACAAAAATATTAATTATAAAAACTAATTAAAAATCTGTAGTAAAGATGGAGGGGAGAAGAAACAGAACCAAGATCAAGAGCCTGCACTGAAGCTCCATAAGTTACATTACATCCATTACACAAACTTCGCATTATACACTATCATTACCGCATTACCAACCAATCTCCTTTCCCTGAATCACCTCCATTCAATTACAACCACCACGTTCGGGAAATAAAAAAGGTCGCAGAAGAAAGGTGGAAGGCAACAACTTCATCAATCCCTAACTAGTTCTGTATTCCTAGACAAACCCGAATCTTGAAACCCTAATCAGTCACGAGCTCGGTCCCCTGCTACTCCGAACTGCTTTGTATAACACAACACTGACGTACTTTGACCGGAACCGATGGGTGAACCCGAGCGCCACAACAGATCGGGGTGCTTCAGTTCGGTTCTCAATGTAAAGATGGTTTAGAAGAGCATTTACAGGTGTTGGGAGATTCTCAGACATGTCTCTTGTTGCAGGGTAACCCAGCAGAGGGTGCTGGAGTTGCTGTGGGACCAGAGGTGGGTCCCGAGTTTCGTCCTCGGTTACAGGGTAGACATTGTTGTAACTTGAATCTGGGGATCTGGGTGTGTCGAATCCAACAACAGTTCTATCTTCCTGTAGAATTGTAGCAATTGATTTTGTACTTGCATGTAGTAAAAATAGAGCATCATAGGAATAAAGAATCCATGTTTTTCAGCTTACACTGTCTGCAGGGATGCGATTGTTCATATTGAGACGGTCACCACCGCGGATTAGCTGCAGAGGTGGAATTGTTAGAGTTAGATTACCTTAAATAGGCCCGACTCATAAATGTTGAACACAGCAGAAGCTTCTCAGTTTAAGGTTGAGCGTATATAGGTTAGAAATAAACCCAGTAAATTTTAAAAATCGTATTTTTTTTTTCAAATTTGTTGCACTAGACTCTTTGTTTAGCCAATCCCATAGTCATAAACATGCACACCCCGAAATGAAACATGAACTTCACTATCACATACTAATTCCTGCTTATGCAGAACAGGATACAAGGTTGAGCAATGAACGGTTCTGTGTACTGAAAATGGACATTATCGAGTTTCCCACATAGATAAGTTCATGAAAAGAGTACCGATTTGATGGGCCAGTGACAAGACTATATCATGTCAACAGACATTAACTTCTGTGGTCGGGTTTCTATTACTAGGAGAAATGAAGGCCTAAAGAGAAGAACGATATGATCTGGATTCTGGACTTAGAGGCTCTCCATTTGATCTCAAATAGACTTAGTCCATTTCACGGCCAGGGTTTGATACCAGACATGATAATTGATGAGATTCTAGCAGCTCCTTAGTTTTTCTTTCTGATGAGGATAAATGTTGTGCATTTCTATTGTTGATTGAAAATCTTGAATGAAAGATGCAGGATAAGTACGTCATTACGATGGCGATTTCACCACCTAATTTCAAGTTTAATACTGCCATACAGAACAAAGCAAATATTTTGACTGTCAAATCTCTACAAAGAGCTATCTGCCTATTATCCATTAGAGCACGCTGCAACAAATCCTGAGTCACACGCCAAATGATCTTATGCTCAAACCAAGAAAATTAGCCAATTCAAATTATAGTCAAGAGTTCATTATATATGTTGATCAAATCATAATACCATAAATTTCTGCTCAAGAAAAAGCTCATACCAGCACATGCAAGTCTTTCCTCTAAATGGAATCAAAGTTATCCACATTTTAAGGACAACACAGAAAATGGCTACAGCAACTAAAATTACACCATTATCATTAGTTTTGATTCATCAATTAATTACTGATTGATGAATTTACAGCAGCATCTGCATTCAATACTTTCAAACACCTGGATTGGAATGCACTCCAGTGCAAATGGATATGTACAGATTACATTTTGATACAATGAGAGACTAGTTGCTTGCCAATTCAATTGGAAGCGCAAAGGGAGACATTTGAAGAGCAGAAGACTAACCAGATTGAGCAGACAGCTTCCTCGTACTGTCGCCTCCACCTCAATCAGCACAAACACTCCAATTTCAGTAGCAAGGACAACAATCGCTGAAAACCCAGATAAAGAGGTCCGAGATTAGTACAGAGAAGGGTTTAATTAACCAGAAACCCTAAATTTTGAAGAAAAAAAAAATTCTAATTTCAAGACGAAGACGCCAGGAGTCCAGACCCTTATAAAGCAAGCCGTTCTTGCTTGCCGAGACCGAATAAATTCCCCTCTTTATGGCGTGCGAACGTATTGACAGAGAAACGAGTTGGGTGTACCGACAAAATCCAATTAAAATTTTCCTAATTCAAATCGTTTTCAATAAAACAGAACAGAGGAGACTGCTTGATAACAGTGATTAAATATCGTGATATATCGATTTAGTGCTTTATTTCATAACATAATTATGAATTATGAATGAGTCCTGATTTAAAAATAAAATAAAAATTATACCAACATTTTCTTATTTAAATACGATTAAAAATTATTTAAAATAGAGTTAAATACAAAGTAGTTACATGAACTTTAGACGTTTTGGAACGAGCTACCCGAACTTTAAAAATTCAAAACGGGCTACCTCAACTTTGAAGAAAGTGCAAATAGTTACCTCCGTCCAATTTCTAACGAATTTCCAACGAATTTCCGATGACTTTCCGACGACATTTGACGGAATATTTGACGGAGATAGTTATTTACGCATTCTTCAAAGTTGAGGTAGCCCGTTTTGAATTTTCAAAGTTCGGATAGCTCGTTACAAAACGTCCAAAGTTCAGGTGTAATTAACCCTTTAAAATTACAGTAAATAACCGCTGGAATATATATATTTTTTACTCTTTTCTTCTAGGAGTCCATTTTTCATTAATCTGACAAAAACAAATTTATTTTTTAGTTCGTAAATGATGAAATCAGCAAGAAATGGAAAATTGGTGTCGTTAACGCCAAGAAAAACGAATACCTGGCCGACACGACACCAGCTTCGGTAACCCAAATATGTTTTGTCGTTCTTTTCGTGCTCCTGTTACCCTTAACATGCAAAGATTTTTCTGTGGTACACAGAGAAAGATTTTTCCGTTATCTGAATTTAAATTTAAACTTTTTAATTAAGGGATGAAACACTAAAGTGTTATACTATTTTATTAATAATTATTTTATATAAGCAGGTCTCCAGTTGTCCAACCGTTTAAGTCTCCCCTTAAAATAGAAGGGATCTGATTGGAACATCCCATTAATATTGTTTGTAGTGCAAGTAACCCACCATGAATATCTATCCATTGGAAACTTGTAAAAGGCCCAACTATTTCACTAAGTTCTAGCCCAAAATCGATACAGGCCTTCATATTTGGGCCTCACTTCAAGCCCATATGAATCTGAAGAAAGTAACTAAAATGAAAAGCTTTTTGAAAAAGAAAGAAGATGCAAATTTGTTAGCATACCAGTGGGCAGGATTGTAGTCAACGGAGAGGAAGATGGGTAATTGTTATCTTTAACTTTTGATATTGTATAATTTCAAATTTAAAAATGTAATTATTTTCAATTTACACCTTTTCAATTTCAATTTTTTACCTTGTAAAATCTATTTTACACCTTTTTGTAATTTTATATTTCGTCTTTGAGCGTCCCAGAGATCTTTCCTGCATGCATGCTAAGTAATGACCTTGAAATTGGACCACCCTCGAAAATAAAGGACCCTGAATTCTAGCTAGAAGGAGTGTGGACACCCAAAGAGAAGTAAATTTTAGGTATATATATATATATATATGAACACACCATCCTCCGATTTTGCGTATCAGAGTTCAATCTCAGATGGGGTTACTGTATTATTCGATTGATGATGACCCCTGTACACGTAGTTTCATATATGTTCATTTTCTCATGTAAATCCTACAATCAAATGCATGCATATGGTTGGTTGCATTGATGGATAATACGAGTATACTTTTGACATAATTCATGCTTGAAACACACAATAGAGAGACTACCTAAACGTCAATTGTGTATATAGCTAGGAGATTGCATAAGAATCATGAGCATTTGTTGCAGTAACACAGATAGTTCCACAGATCCTTTTAAAGAAAAATCATTCCTTTGCTGAGAGAAGTGTGGGGAAGGCAAGACATGCTCGATCGGAAGAACACGATAAATCTGAAGATGGCAGATCGAGGTATGTAGAGAAAACTCAGATAGGGTTTACAGTAAAACTGCAGAAAAATTGCTACAGATCCACAGTAAAGGGATTGTTTACTTTCTTTCTTATCTGTAGATGCAGTAAATTAACCGACCAAACATAAATCAAGTAAAATAAATTAATAAAAAGGAAAAAATAGACAACAAGAATCTTTACCTCGTTTGGATGTAAAGTTGTGTACTGTTGTGTAGGGAGGCGGGTTCTATCAACTGATCCAGCAGTGAACTTTGGCTGTTCCATTTTTTTTTAAAATGTAACTGTTTTTTTCTTCTTCACAAGATGAACTTACTTTGATACCCATGTAAAATTGTTTAGATTTGATTGTAAAGTCGTTCTATTGCCGATGCAGCAGCATCAAGATTCTCGGTCTAAATCAAGAACTTGTCGAGATTCATGTGAATCTTGATTATGCTACGCCAGCAAACAACGACTCTCCGATATATCTATCATCTCTACATACATATGGCTATCTATCTCTGGAAAACGACGGATTTCTTGGTGTAGATCAGGGTTGGATATAGGAAACAACTAAAGAAGGGTATCACTTATCAGTCAGCAGGTAACTAACTGCTAGTACAATTCATCTACTGTTCAAGCTAAAAGATGTTATTTCTAGGGCATCAAGAAGTAGAAAAGTACAAAGCTTTAAGATTCCGAGAATCGTAAAGAAGAAAAAAGAAGAAAGAACACAAACCCAGATGTATGAAATCAAGTTTCATTGAGCAATAGATCTCTCTTGTTCTGCAGATACTTTAAGATCTTGAGCAGAGAGAGAGTTAGTTCGTTAGGGAACTCAAACAGATGATAACAATGGAGGATTTCTTGGATTTATTCTCTTGCAGCTTATATTATGAACGAGGATTAATATTGAGGGAAAGGAAAAGAAAAGGGAGGAGACGATTAGACAGACTATTGGTTGAGTTGCTTTTGCTCTTTTTATTGGCTGATCTGATGTGTCTGGTGTCAGCTACCGCACCAAATGAAACCCTAGCACAAACCCTAACTAAACTTTAAGGTATAACAGATAATTTTGTATGACTCGGAAGTCGGAATCGCTGTTAACATTAACCAGAGTTACCTTAATTTCTTAATCTTTCTGATAATTTAAAATATGTCGTGTATTTATTTGGGTATTTAAGTTTAAACCGTACTAATTTGGTAGTGAGAAAAAAATTAATATTTTAGTCAATAAAATGTTAGAAGCTTGCATTTAACATAATAGTTCAGGTCAAATAATTACGTTTATATATTTAAACGGTGAATGTATATATTAAAATAATAATTTTTACATATTTTTTAGGTTTATTAATAAAAAAATATTACAAACTCCCAATTTTCTATTAAAATAATTTTATTTACCTATTATTAGTTCGTAATTTTATTTTGTAACTTTCATTATAAATATTTTAAATCCGTCCATCGATTATTACTCCGGCAGATATATATATATATACAAATTCTCTCAAATTTTAGCAGTTCCCACTCGTTCTTATTATATAACTTTCACGGAAAAGATTTAGATAATGGAGACAAAGTCACATGATTGCACATATTTGCATATGTGACTAATTGCTTATAACTTGTATAAAATGGTTACATAAGTTTCAGCAGGTGACTAATTTGTCATTTTTACTGTTCATCGTCAAATATTAACGTTAAGTCTGTCATGTGCCTTGCACGTGAACCTAAACCCATATGACCTTCCGAAAATGTCATTATTCTCCTTGTTAGTTGATTCTGCTGCACGCCAGTCCCAGTGTCTCTTCACACGACGTCTACTCCGATTTCGAGCGTGAAACTCCTAAATGTTCTCCGTCTCTGCAATGTCGTCCGATTTGGGACACTGGCTTGCTAGCGAGTTGCAGCTCTTCTGCCCGACCCATGGAATTATGTTGACTGGAGTTGTAAATCACATTTTCTCCATATTTCAACTAATGTTTGTGATTATAGCTTGATACCTTGATTTTTATGATTATTTATGAATATGTTGTTGTGGGTGCGGGTCTTGTGAATTTGGGATTGACTTACTTCATCAACGTTGTGCTTCAATGTCTCACCCACTTTGTGCCCGTTGTTCAAAACCTTCAATTGTGAAAAAAATCATAATTTTGGTAAGAACACTAATTGGAACAATATCTTCAATTTTTTGGTTTTTCATGAATGTTATTAATGTATGCTTCTCTGTCTTCTGTAGTCAGTAGAAAATCCTAGTTGCGTATTTTTTGAATGGGAAGATTCACTTATGTGCCCTTATGGAAGAAACACTCTGTTGAAGTTTCAAGCTTTGGAGGGACAGTTGAAATCCGAATTGGTGAATGCATGAGCTTATGTGTTAAATCGAAAAAAATGGAAGTTATAAGTTGCATTAACAATGGTGAGTTATGTACTTTTGATCAATGTACTCAACAAGATGTAGTTTATACTTATGTTGAAATGGAAGTTGTATGCTACAATGTTTGCTGAAATGGAAGCAAGGTGGTTGTAGTATGTACCGATGTTCTTCAGAACCTATTTTTTTTTAACAACATCTAAATTTAAGAGGTGATTCAAGACTTGAAATGTGATTAAATGGTTACCTATGTAATCCTAGAATGTGATTAAATGGTTACATATGTAAGTTTGTAATGTGCTTAAATGGTCACATATGTATTCTTAAAATGTGTTTAGTAGGTTAAACATGTAATCGTAATATTTGATTAAATAGTTAGGTATGTTTCATTAAAATGTTATTAAATTAAATAAACTTCAATTAGTAGGAATACAATGTTTCATTGAAATGTTCCCACAAACATCCGGAGGATGGAAACTTTCCAACATTTCATTCAATAGCAAATCTACCAAAGGTAAGCAAGCTTGATCAATTGATATGATATGCAATTTATACAATTTTCAACTAATTAATCCTTCTGTCACTCCATCATTATCAGCATCAACCATAGTGTGATCAACAGGGAGAAAGGGGTGGAAGTTAATCAACCCCGACTCCCGAGTAATCAAGAAACTCCAGAATCTCTTGCCTTGCATCCAAGTTCCCAACTTCAAGCTCCTCAAAGTCTTCCACTTCAATCTGGCACACAAAACCTGCTTATGCAAAGAACATTAGCAAAAACAAACTTAAATTTCAGTAACAGTAAAAAATATCAAAGTTTTACAGAATTGAACTTTTCGATCCCTTCCACATTCAGTATTTCAATTTCACCAATCGACATGAAAGTTCAAGTATTCAGATAGATAATAAGAGACGACATTTACCTAATTCCAGGTTTCCAGTCATCAATAGCTAAGAAATGAACTTGAAAACTGGAAATGAATTATAGGTTTTAGACTTACCACAGTGTTTCGACACAACATGAGCCTTCCAGTTCCGAAATCTAAGAGCTTCATATTCAGGTTCAGTAGCAATCTCCAGAGTTTCCCAAGATTTAACAACCTTCCTCTCTTTCTCCGCTTCTAAGACCTCCAACGCAGCCGCGAAAGCCTTCTCCTCGAAATGGAAGGCAAACGCAAGTGTATCTACATAGAAAAGCAACCAATTGAAAGACAAATGAAGATGAAATGTGGATTACCTGAGGAGGGCACAGAGGTGGAGCAGTTGTGAAGAGGGCAAACGAACTAGAGAATCTGAGAAGAAGAACCGCAAAATATTTTTCAGTCAGAAATTGAGAGAAACTAGAGAGAGAGTCATGAAAGGTCACAGAATGGCAACAAAGTCATTTCATATTTTGTAAAATAGTGCAACAACTGTCACGTGTTTGGCACATGCGAGTTTGACGGTAAAATTTAACTGTTTAGTAACGTAGTAACCAATCGGTCACATACTGAAAGATGTGTAATCATTCGGCCACACAAAAAAACATGTTTAACCAATTATTTACACTAGGCAAACATGTATAACTATTTAAGTAATTAACCCTAAACTAAAAAAATCGTAGTTGATAAATACTTATAATAACCTCTCTTTTCCCTAATAAAGTTAAATTAAATATATATAAAAAAAACATAATAAATTGAATTGATACACAAACCTTTAAGGTCTCTCCACCTAAAAATTATATCAAATTAAATTAAACACCTTACAAACTCTTCATCTAGAATGATTTCCACTCGCAGTGTAGTAAATCATTTAAGAGCATTAGTACTGACCATAATTTTTTTTTTAATTCTCAATACTCATAGCTAAAAGCTCTAATATATAGTATATTTTAGTATTTGTTATATGTACATATATATACATAGTATTATATAAAATAATATTAAATTAATGTGTTTAATATATAAGAAATGTAGAAAGTTGAATCACTTAACACTAATTTTGGACTGAAATACTGTTTATAGCATAATCTTTACTCAAGATTTTATCATTTGTAAAATCATCAGAATTAAGTGGCTAGGCATTTTCTATGAACAGTGTTGTAAATTTTCGGGGCATAAAATGGGCCTGCAATTATGGCCCATTAATAAATGATGACCCATTAAAAAATAAGGCCGAATAGTCTAAAAGGCCTTAGTAAAAGTCAAAACAAATCTTATTCAATCGGATTATTTGTTTTTGGCCAATTATTCCATCGGATTAACTGAGACAAAAACGTTCATTGTAGCGGTTCAAACGCAGCGTACCACACTCGGGAAGGGGAAAGAAGGGAAAGTCGAAACTCGAAAGACAGCCGCGTTCTCTTCTCAGACGGAAGCTCACTGGTGCGACGAGTTTTATGGCCGGAAAAGGAAGTGCTACACCGGCGACGTACTCGCCGTCGCCGACCCAGAATAAAAAACACCCCATATACAAAGACAGTGACCTTGATTGGGTTCGGCCCGATGGTCGTTACTTTCAGCAGTGCCGACCCGCCTGTAAGTCATTCCTTATTATGAAATTTTGGTCATTATGTGCAATATTTGATGTAAGGTTCAACCATGGAAGCTAACATGGTCTCCGATTGTGATTAAATATATATATAGTAGCTGAAGCTTGAAGCTCGGGTTTAGTGTAGGGCAATCCCTATTTAACTTCTGCCATCGTGATCTTATGCATTTCTGTTTTCTATGGATTTATGTTCGTATTAATCTCATCCTGGACATTGTCAGTACTTCCGAATGCGTATATGACATACTGCAATGGCGATCCAAAATATGTTCTTCATTTCTTGCAGTTTTCAGAACTGGTGCCGTGACTGCTGCTGCTGGCTCTGCATATGCTGAATTTGGGAGCACAAAGGTCATCGTGTCTGTGTAAGATTTCCATTTACCTCTTGTGAATAATACTTGATCGTTCAGCTGTTCAATACCCTGCTTATGCAGTATGCATTTTGTAATTTTGAAACCGAAGTGTGGTTTTGCTATTGAAGTAAGTTAGGTAATTTCCATTATGTTATTGTCTGCCAATAGAAAAATTGTAAATATAGAAATACAGCTTGTACTATAAAACCTTACCTTACATTTTAAGCTTGTGAATTATGGTTGAAAATATTGATAATTATGTCTTGTGCTCAGATTTGGTCCAAGAGAAAGTAAGAAAGCTATGATGTACAGCGATACAGGGCGATTAAATTGTAGTGTCAGCTATACCACCTTTTCCACTCCAATCCGAGGACAGGTATTTGAGATAGCTGGCATGAATCTAAATCCACTAACGGTGTTCGTATTTTCTCTCTTCTAATGGTTGAGTACTTCTATTAGGGATCAGAAAACAAAGAGTTGTCCTCAATGCTTTATAAAGCTTTGGAGGGTGCAATTATATTAGAATCGTTTCCTAAGACGACGGTGGATGTCTTTGCACTAGTTCTGGAATCTGGTGGAAGTGAGTTATCTATCACTTATTCGTTTGTTTCATGCTTGAATCTTTTAAAATTATAAGCTTTGTTTCGCATGGTTGCAGGTGATCTTCCTGTTGTAATTTCTTGCGCTAGTCTTGCCCTTGCAGATGCAGGGATAATGATGTATGACCTCGTTGCTGCTGTTTCCATGGTATGGCATGCTTCTTGATTTTGGATATGTTTTCCATCTATATAAGATATGTGGTATAAATGGTGTGTTAGTGAAAAAAAAGACAAGATGGTGCACTAGTTGATTACCGACCTTGTATGTTGTTGATTTTTCTGAGCATTACTAGAAAATAAAAGTTCTAGAGTAAAACTTAGTACTGAAGTGGAAAACTTAGTGAGAAAATTGACAGTGTATGCCTAAAGGAAGTGATGATTTCGCTGGTCGATCATTTTCCATAGAAAGCTAAGAGGTCGTTTATTTATGGAAGATCTTTTTTCCAAGTTTCTTTCCTAATTTTACATGAACGATTAAATATAAAATTCAGTAATCATTTAAAAGAATTTTTATAGTCCTCATATAATGTAGAAAAGCTTCTCCAGATTCATCAAGTTAATATATATTTTTTACTGCTGTTACTGTTTTTAAAATTGAAAGCATTTTTCGTGTTTTGGTCTAAAAATTTATTAATGAATTTTCCTACAAGGCGTTGCCCTTATTTATATACAAAGGTAACCCATTTATTCTAACTCTTCTTTAGATTCCTTCCGAAGGTATTCAGTCATTTCCATTGAAACTCTCGTTCATATTGACAGAATAGTAAAAGATCAAATGTGCATGAGGTGCAACTTTTTTGTTTTTCAGCTTCTGCATTGGCATTCGGTGGGCTGTTCTGCTATAAAATGTCATTTTTTAGCCATATCATCAATAAATTCATTGGATAGATATTGTAACAGTTACTCTATTCTTTCTGGAAATATTGCATCATTTGGGAAACCAAAATAAAAGTTTCTTTGATTGCTTGTGCTTATTTCCAACTCTGTTGATTTCACAAAATCTCATGTATAGTATTTCTGTTGGTCAGTCGTGTCTGGGGTCAAAGCTCGTTATTGATCCAATATTAGAAGAGGAAAGCTACCAAGATGGCAGCTTGATGGTCACTTGCATGCCTTCTCGTTACGATGTCACTCAACTCACAATCACCGGTGAATGGTCAACCACAAAAATCAATGAGGTATTGCATTCACCAACTCAGAGTATTAATAACTGGAGTTTTGTTATGAAATGTTGAACCTTTCCCTTTGGGGATACAGGCAATGCAGCTTTGCCTTGATGCTTGCTCAAAGCTAGGAGGGATCATGAGATCTTGCTTAAAGGAAGCCGGTTCTGCTTCATCAGAGTAGGCAATGACTTATTAGCTTTGATGTTACTTTAAGCTGCCATTTTTCTTGCTGCTCAATCTTCGGAAATCAGAGGAATACAAATTGGAGGAAGCCAAGGACTAGCCTCGTTCAGTCAATTTTGTTATTTAGATTGTAGTTGGTAATTATACTCTTCTGGGCCTTGTCTTGAACTGCTGCTGTTGAAGCTGAATCTTGTGATTCTGTGGAGTAATGTAATGTCATTTCAGTATAGGCCTGTTGATTGGTTTCCTTGGAACGGCGCTCGTTTTACCTTTTGCCAATTCCTTCAATACCTTTTCGTTTTTCTCCTAGGTTTAGAAGGTTGTTGCCAATACTCAATGCAGGAGAGGGGGACAATCTTTGATTATATTGTTATGGGTTAATAACCAAATTCTTACCTCAACTTTGGACATTTTACAAATCACTATCCAAACTTTAATTTTTCAAAAACTGCTACCTAAACTTTGACACTTGGGGTAAATTGCTACCTTAGTTAAATTTTTCGTTAAATATGGACGGAAAATGATGTAACAGCATGAATCTATAATTTTAAAAACTATATTAGTTTTTAAAAATACTAGAAAAATAAGGAAACAAATCTATAAAAAAAAACTGAAAAATAAGAAATTTTAATATACTATTTTATTAAAAATATGAAATAATAAAAAATTATAATTAGTTTTTTTTTCTTCATATTTTTTAATAAAAATATTATATTATAAACTCTTATTTTTCAGATTTTTTAAAAATTCTTTACTTTTCTAAATTATGAACCAATTATATGTTGTCATGTCATTTTTCGTTCATATTTAACGGAAAACTTAATGGAGCTAGCAAGGGTTAATTATCATAAAACAAACCGAACTTAAGGAAAACCCAAATAGCAAACTGAACTTCTTTTGTTGGCAAACAACAAATTAAACTTTTGGAATTGAGCAAACAACAAACCTATCTCAAATTTTCATTATGTTTGAACGTATTTTTCAATGTTTGATAGAGTTATTAAGTCGTAATACTCTTTACTTAGAATACTTTAACTAATGTTGACTTAATAACTCTCTCAAACATTGAAAAATACGTTCAAACATAATGAAAATTTGAGCTAGGTTTGTTGTTTGCTCAATTCCAAAAGTTTGATTTGTTGTTTGACAACAAAAAAAGTTTGGTTTGCTATTTGGTTTTTCCTCAAATTTCAGTTTGTTTTTTGGTAATTAACTCAGCTAGCAATTACCCCAAGTTTGAAAGTATAGATAACAAAATTTGAAGAAAAAAAACAAAGTTTATGTATCAATTTGTAAATTGTCTAAAGTTAAGGTAGTGATTTGATTATTAATCCTATTGTTATTTGCATAACTTTTTGTGATTCATGATATTATTATTTATATTAAATTTTAAGGGTATTTAAATAGTTTGATTAAGTTCCGTATGTGATGGTCACATTCTAGTAAATGAGTGAAAATAGTAGCTAGAGTTTGAGATGTTATACAAATGATGATGTCTGGACTTGTATACTTTCTGCAGCTCATCAAGTTGAACTTTTGATCAGTTTGGAGTGATTAAAGGATTCTCCATTATTGATTAGTTATCAATCTTGAAGAGAAAAAGTTTGATGGTTACTGATTTAAAGAAGGATAATGATTTTGTCTTCTGCAAATTCTCTGTTCCCAGTCAAATTTGGAGAATCAAGGGGTCGTTAATTCAGGGTTTACCGCCAAACCATCATCACAAAATTTGAAGACAGTTGACCTCTTTTGAAACGTATGGAAAGAATCAAATGGTGTGTTATTGCGTGTTATTATGCGTATCAATATATTTATTGTGTAATACTTATCAAACATAAACACACACAAGAAGCTTATCGTGTTATGTTACTCAATAAGAGCACGATAGACAATTTTTTTTTTTGTGTTCATGTCGTGTTACCATGTTGTCTTAAGTTATTCAATTATATATTCACATGCGAGATTTATACGAAAATATCAAAATAACGAATTGTTCATCGTAAAATTTATCAATTCAAACATCAAATTTCACAAATTTTTAATGTATAATTAACAAATTTTAGAAATTAAATATCTTAGTAGACTTTTAAAAGCTACTAAACGAGATTTGTTTAGAAAAGTATTAAAAAAATAAATTTTCAAGTCCAAATTTATAGTTGGCAAAAAAAAGTTCAATTTTATTGTGTGTATCATGTTCTGATATCTAAACCCGAACACGACACAAAAATACTTTCGTGTTATCGTGTTCATACTATAACACGATTTTTTTCGTGCGTGTCTGTGTCGTGTTATTGTGTTTCGTAGAAAATTGTCAGCCCTAGTAAGAAAGGGATGGAAGGTAGGTACTAGGTAGGGGTGGGCATGAATCAGTTCGATCCCGAATCGGTTCAAGAACCGTATATTACCTAAAATGTGGTAAGATACCGTTCGATCCATTCGTCTGAACCGCTCCACTTTTTTGGTGATTTACCATACCACTTCTGAACTGGTTCTAAAATTGTTTTTAAACCGATTCGACAGTACTTTTTCTTTGAATAAAAAATTAATATAAAACATTCCAAATTTATAAATTGTAACACATAGTCCGATAATACATAAAAAGATCAATAGAAAGATTGAAAATTAAAATATTTTAAAAATGGGATAGCACATATGAACAAAATGGTTCACTTAAAATGATAAAAAAAATATATATTAAAAAAAATAATATAAATAATATATATATATATATATATATAAAGTGGTTCATAAAATGGTACGGTTTATCACTAAAGAACCGTTTTTTTATGGTTCAACCAAATCTGTTCAAAAGTGGTATGTCATTTGGGGGGAAGTGGAGCAGTTCAGCTAAACCATAAAAAATCGGTTCATAAGTAATAAACCGTACCATTTTATGAATCATTATATATATATATATATATGCACATATATTATTTGTAGTAATTTTTTAAATATTTTTTATATTTATCTTTTTAAGTGAACCATTTTGTTCATATGTGTTCTCTCTATTTTAAGATATTTTAATTTACAATCTTTTTATTGATATTTTTATATATTATCGTAGTATGTGTTAAAAATTATAAATTTAGAATATTTTATATTAATTTTTTATTTGAAGAAAATGTACGATCGGACTGGTTTAAAGACGGGTTTTAAACCGGTTCGAAAGTTGTATGGTAAAACACACACACAAAAAAATGAAGTGGTTCAGATGAATAAGTAAGGTACGGTTCTTGAACCGATTTATGACTGAACCGTTCATGCCCACCAATAATGGAAGACATTTGACCTATCATTTTAAGTTGACTCTTTACCTACCTTTAATATATTATGAAAAGAACATATCCAATATACAGTTATGCTAATAGTAATCATAATAATTATGAAAAGGAAAATTATCAATAATCTTACCACATTATAATAGTGTAAAAAAACACGTTTTTTTATGTTTTAACTGCATTATTATCGGTCATATTGTTCAGATACACTTGAATATGTTTGCTTTGATATTATATGTTATAAGACAACGATCTAATATCTATCTACTTGTGTACGATAGTTTTACGAGAATTAATTCATCCAATTTGGAAGTTGTACAATCAGAGAGAAGTCAAGAATTCTTGTAACTAAATGGCTTAAAAATTGAAGGGGAAATATAAGTTTTTTTGATGTCTAACTTAAAAATAATTGTGTTTTTAAGTTTAAAATTATAAAACGTTAAAAATTGGAGAAGATAATTATAACCTGTATACAATTATATATACCACCTTATGATAATTCAACTTCCCCTGATGCTTTCTCCTCCATTCTCTTTGATCTTTTCAATGCACAAATTATATGATGTTGTCTTGTTCATGAGAAGCTAACCCAAGAGAAGCATATATGGTCTTTGCCCCTTTGGGCACAAATTAAGTTTTTCATCTATTTAAAAGTAAATGGGTCGACTTTTAATATTTGAAAATTTGTTGAGTTTTTTTCTTTTTGTATACAAATTTAACTGAATATGTTTTTAAAAATGGGTTAAATACCCAAATAGTTACCCGAACTTTGACCGTTTTACAAATAGCTACCTCAACTTTGAATTTTTAAATCCGTTTACCTCAACTTTTACAAAGGTACAAATGGCTACCTTAATTAAGTTTTTCGTTAAATATGGACGGACAATGACGTGATAGCACATGATTGGTCATTGATTTAAAAGACTAAATAATTTTTTAAATTAGGGACCAATCATGTATTGTCATGTCAATTTTCGTTCATATTTAACAGAAAAGTTAACTGATGTAGCAATTTGCGCCAAGTGTCAAAATTTAGGTAACTGTTTTTGAAAATTCAAAGTTGAGGTAGCTATTTGTAAAACTGTCAAAGTTCGAGTATCTATTTGGTATTTAACCCTTTAAAAATTGTATAAATAACAAAATACTTTTAAAAATATTATTATTAAACCCTTCAAAACCTTTCTATATGTTGCACACGATTGAACCCCATTAAATTGAGTTCGACTTAATTCCAATTCGAAGGGTTAAGTTTTGGATCTTGACCCCATGGATTGTTGGTTGATCTAAGGCTTGACCCATACCTCAGTTCCAAGCCAGATTCTCACTCATAGGCGAGCTGGTCTGGGTCAAGATCCAAACCGTAACCCCTTCGATTAGAGCTCAATCGAGTCCGATCGAATCGAGACTCAATTATAATATATAAAACTTAAGAATGGTTAAATTGTAACACTTTACAAAAAAAAAACTATTTTTTTTAAAAATAATTTTCAACCCATTATGTTAAATTTAGATAATAAAAAAAATTACCGAAAGAAGGAAAAATTAAACATTTAACCACACATTAAAAATTAAATATTTCATTTTTAAATATTAAAAAGAAAAGTCGTTTTTTTTTGTTTCTTCCAAATATTAACTGGTAAAGGGTTAATAACCAGAAGCATATATATATGTGGTAAAAGTTCCCTTTGTGAGCCCTCTCTTGCGGCCTGCACCAGACACACATTATCTAAGTAGGTGGACTTGATCCACCAAACCAGCATTATAATATTCTGTCATTACTGCGTATTCGAAATTGTCTTATTGTATTTCGACACGTGTATTCTATATCTACGACAATATTCCGTGTAAGGAAAGAACAAACTATTCCATGTCGAGGAGACAAAGTAGACATCAAAGTGAGAAGCACCACTTCACTTTGTTTGGGGCAGACAGACATTCATTTCAAATACAATATCGAAGAACTTGCAATATAAATATAGGGTAAAATACGGTACACCCTATAGTTTACTTCGTTTTTAACTTCTTTTTTTAAAATTTTAAATTTTAGATCTAATATTTGGACCGAATAAAAAATAACATTTTTCCGTCCATTTGTCGTTTATTTCTAACAGATTGTTCCTCATGTGTGTGGCACCTGCTGTTTTAATTTTTTAAAGTGACAAAATTGCCCTCAATTCCATTTATACATCCCTAATGAAGTGTTTCAACATTTCTGTTTCAAAACAATGTTGTTTCAACATTGGAAGGTGCCCTGAACACAAATACGAAATCCAGTTCTAAGGACGACTACAGTGGCAAAGATCTCCTGGAGCTTCCACGAAAAGGGGAGAAGACTTAACTCTGTCCGTGGAGATGGTCAAACTTCCACACCAGAGCCAGCAACAGAAACCCCAACACAATTCATCCTCTGATAGATGTATCGTCTGGTCAGAACTGTTAAATCTCTCAAATAATCGCATAAATCACTCAAGAATTCTCGAACCCTAACAGAGCATCGAAACCCTAGCAGAGCTCAACCTAAAGTGAAACATATGAAAGAGAATGTGTTACTTTCGGCTATGATAAATAACACATAAAGGTTTCTTATATATGAAACTCTATTAGAGAATAATTATGAAAGGAACCATATACTTATCTTTATGAGCAGATTGGTCCCCAATACTTTATTTGCATAGGAATCCCTTAATTAACCTTGATCATCAGATTGAACCTCAACAAGAACGACGCTGATGATAACGCTTAAAAAATTGGACTTTGGTATCCAAATCTCAACAGTTGAACCAAATCTCAAAACGTATAAGCATCAACCATCAAGTAATAGAAATTAAACTGAAGGGATCACAATTGAATAAATTATCACTGTTACGATACAGCAGGACGACAAGAATCAAGATCAACACCACCCCAAATCATCGCTCTAGAGATGGAGCAGCTGATGTTTTGCAATGAATAAAAAATGGGTAAAGATAAATTGTGGGGTACGAGTCTTGACAATTCATTCCATACCATGGTTTTATTTTTTGTATATAAGAACGAGAGTTTCTGATGAAGAATATATTATTGATTATATTTCTATTTTGTTGTGTATATTATTGAATTGATGAGTAGTATACCAATTCTTTCAGATCTGTATATGACAATTCAATATACTATTCAAATTTTAAGGATAAACAATATGTACAATTACATACTTCATGGGGATTATTCAACAAATGTCATAAATTGAGGGGTATACTTAATGTTTATGGGCATCTTCAAGAATAATCAACCGTAGTTAATGGAGTGCACCTTGGTCATTTAAAAATATTAAAAAGTCAATTGTCACACACATGAGGAACAATCCGTCAAGAATAAATGACAAATGGATGAAAATGTGGTATTTTTTATTCAGTCCATACATTATGACTAAAATTTAAAATTTTAAACTTTAAAGAAAAAACTTAAAAATATAGTAAACTTTAAGAGACAATGTCGTAATTTAAGCGCTATGAGTTGAAAATGAATTGGACTCTCATGCACGATATATATAATATGACTCCTCTTTTTGAGGAAAAACAAAGTATGGAGTATGGAATACTCTTAGATTATCATGAAATCAAAACGACGCGTTTGAATCAGCATTACGTAATCCACAAGAGACTATAATGGACCAATGCACATGCACTGGCAGTGGTCGTCGTCTCCTTTATTAGCATTCTGCATGTCCCACATATTGGCCATGCCGGTACACGTGTCAGAACCCAATTTGATGTTCAGTGGCCATCATATCCTTCCATTTTAGAAGAGGCACGCGCCCCACGTCATATGCACTTGGACACGGATACACGTGTCGAGCAAGGGAGGTGTTACTGCCTTATCTTTTTTTTTTTTGGACCATTACTGCCTTATCCATTCGACCAAAGCTTATTGTATGGGTGTTACTTAATTATCAGTATTAATATTATGGCCTATTTGAAATTTAGTTTTGAAAATAATTCAAAACCGAACAAACTGTTTATAAAAAAAACAAAAAGAAAAAAAAAACGTGTTTTTTTTTGGTAAATAGAAAAAAGAGTGTTTGGTATTGAATTCTCCACTACCTTATCTCGAGAAAGAAACAAAAACAGGACGGTGGACGTAACCATCGACAGTTGTTATGGGTGGCTGAATAGATACAAATATTTACTTACTAATTAAAGAAGAAACAGATTGGAAAAATAAAGATAAGAGTTTCATGAAATTATGTATTATTATATGGCTGAGAAGTAAATAACCTATAATTCGAATATGGTTATAAATATCACATGCTACGTTATTTATTTATTTTTTTATTGAAGAAATTATGGATATATTTTTGTATCGAAGAAATTATGGATGGGAAGGAGTAGAGGCAATATGGGTGTGGTTGTGGAGGTGATGGTGTTGAGTGAGACAACATGGGTTTGGTCCATTCCACGTGGAATGGAGAGTATTGCATTAAGTTAATGATGTTTCCTATTCATCAACAAATGGGTGCTATTGTTGAATTTAGATAACCATATACACATTTGAACAAGAGCTTAATAAGCTCATACTTTTATTTACTGGAAAAACTGAACAACTAATCTCTATTACATACATTGCTACTATTTATTACAATCAACATTTATTTATCTAAGTTCTAACTCATGCTCTCAGTGGTAATGTGATGTGTTAAACCGAATGTGTCCCATGTGTGAGGATGGGTGGAATCTGGGTGGTTCTGTGCTTGTCAGCAGTAAGATTCCCTGACTTGCACATGTTCCACATATTGTTATGTTTCAACACTCTCCCGCAAGTTGAACAGTGGGGTCTCCAATGTTTAACTTGGATAGAGCTCGTCCGAAGTCTTTTTCGTTCACTACTTTTGTAAGTATATATGCAAGTTGATCTTCTGAGCGTACGAACAGAATAATGATGGTTCCATCTTCTAGCTTCTCCTTTATGAAATGCCGGTCAATTTCAACATGTTTGGTGCAGTCATGTTGAACTGGATTTTCAGAAATATTTATAGTTGCACGATTATCACATAATATCTTGCATGGTTCATGGACAGGGTAACCAATTTCAGCTAATAATTTGTATAACCACAGTACTTCTGTTAATCCTCGAGCAATTCCTCTGAACTCTGCCTCTGCGCTTGAAAGTGCTACCACTTTCTGTTTCTTGCTCTTCCATGTTACCAAGTTTCCTCCAACCTTGGTAAAATATCCTGAACGTGATCTTCGGTCAATCGGATTACCTGCCCAATCCGCATCAGTGTACACCTCGACCTTCAAGTGGCCATTGTTTTGGAACAATACTCCACTGCCTGGTGAACCTTTTAAATACCGAAGAATTCTGATTGTTGCTTCCATGTGATCTGCTTGTGGCTTGTGCATGAATTGACTTACCACACCTACTGCATATGCAATATCTGGCCTGGTGTGGGATAAATAGATCAACTTTCCTACTAAGTGTTGGAATCGAGTTTGATCTGTAAGTTCAGCTCCTTCCACTATCTGAAGCCTGTGGTTAAATACCATTGGTGTCTCTGCTGGCTTGCAATCCACCAATCCGCTTTCTACTAGCAAATCTAAAATGTATTTCCTTTGTGAAATGAAAATACCTGTTTTAGATCGTAGAACTTCAATCCCTAAGAAATACTTGAGTTCTCCCAAGTCCTTCATTTCAAACTCCTGAAATAAGTTTTTCCTGAGTAGGGATATTTCTTCTGTATCATCACCTGTAATAATCATATCTTGACATATATAATTAAACAGGTTACTAGGTTTCTTCTTTTCTTAAAGAACAAGGTATGATATGCATTGCTCTATTTGTAACCATTTTTTCTCATGGCTACTATAAATCTTCCAAACCATGCCCTGTGTGATTGTTTGAGACCATATAGAGCCTTCTTCAATTTACATACCATTGATCCCTGGAACCTGTCATGAACCCTGGAGGGGGTTCCATATAGACTTATTTCTCTAGATCACCATGTAAGAATGCATTCTTTACATCAAATTGTGGGAATCTTACTGCTGACAAGCACAGAACCACCCAGATTCCACCCATCCTCACACATGGGACACATTCGGTTTAACACATCACATTACCACCGAGAGCATGGGTTAGAACTTAGATAAATAAATATTGATTGTAATAAATAGTAGCAATGTATGTAATAGAGATTAGTTGTTCAGTTTTTCCCGTAAATGAAAGTATGAGCTTATTAAGCTCTCATTCAAATGTGTGTATGGTTTATCTAAATTCAACAGCTACTCTACGGTACATGGTTTCATAATGTTTTTTCTTCTTGTTCTTCATATAAGGTCAAATCAACCCTAGAGTATCACACCCGATGTACGTATACGTACAAATCGGGATGTACCTATAAAAAATACTACATGCCTAAAATACAGGATAATGCAATATTCTATACGAAACATGTTCACCGTATGTACATGTCATATATATATATATATATATATATATATATTCATGCACCAAATATTTGTAAGTGTTGAGTAGCAAAGAAAACAAATTTTGGTGGTCTGAGTATACCAGTCCGTGTAGTGGTCTGAATGTTGAAACCACCAAAAGTTACTGTGTATCACACATATATATATATATATATATTGTGATTTTTTTTGGCCAAAAATTTGAAAATATTATTTCTATAACAAAAATACCATTGATGAAATAAAATGGTACGAAAGTGCATAACGTATGTTTAAATTTCTCAAAAAAAAGGATCTTATTTCCAATTTTTTACAATATATATTTAATTGTATATATATGATGTAAATGTATGATACGAACAAATTAAAAAAAAATGGAAACAAATGGTTGGTGTCCGTCTGCCACTGCATATATATTCTCATAAATATAGTATTATTCTCGTTTATCCAATAAAATGCTCTCGCTAGCCTAATCATGTCTAGTTTACTATTGGACTTAAAATTTAAAAAAAAATTGTAAACAATCGACTTGCTGTGAAACTGATTCCTCAACAAATAATATCACTACCCCGATAACATACTTAATAATATAAAATGTATATATATAATCCAATCTATTCATAAGTTATGAATGATTTTTAAATATAGAATAACATTTTAACACTTTATATCCCTTAATCAGAAGTTTCAGGTTTAAAATCCATAAAAGAAAATAAACTTATGATCAATATCTTATTTTATATGGGTTGACCACTGTTCCAGCAATGATTATTTTATAGGGTAGCCTCCCTATTTATATATACACGATCTCATCTTGAGCTACACCCTTAGAATGCAAACTCTAGCTAGTCCAATTATATGAACGTAGATAGACGCATCTTTGCTTACAAAAATAGAAACAAACGAAACCTTACGGTTTGATCTTGTGAAAAATAATGTAAGGTTAGTAAGTACATTATTTGATTAAATGTTTACCAACCAAACATCACACTCTCAATAATGGTCGTGTCGGTGCACCATTTTCCCTTAAATGTCCCGAACCGCATCCGGACGAAGTTTCCTTTAAAACCCATTTTTGGGGTAAATGCTCACGTGAATAAGTTTTACTTGATTGATTAGGGCAATGCATTGGATAAATGTTAGTCTAATTCTACTCGACATTGGATGTAAATAATGCACGATGTAAATAACATCACATTGCAAGATTTACTACTGAGGCAAGATAGTTAGACTTATATATATATATATAGGTCCCCTAAAGTTAGACCGATTTTTCAGTTTCCCCCTTAATTTTTAAATTTTAAAAAACAATTCTCCTAATGTTTAGGAAAAATAAAAATTTGTCCACTCCGTCAACCTTTCCATCCAAAATTAACAGAAATAGTTTCAAAAATTGCAAAAATAACAAAAAACTTTAAAAAATATCACAATTTAACCATTTCAAACTTTTTTAAATGTTACAATTGAATTCCGATTCGATTGGAGCTCGGGTCTGGGCCCACTCATGGGGTTTGTTGGATCAAAACCCAGACCCGAGACCCCTCGATTGGGGTTCAATCGAGTCCTGATCGAATCAGAACCCAATTGTAACATTTGGAAAAGTTTGAAAAATGTTAAATTATGATATTTTTGAAAGTTTTTTGTTATTTTTGCAATTTTCGAAACTAATTATGTTAAATTTGGATGAAAAAGTTGACGCTGGGTAAAATTTCACTTTTTTCCAAAGATAATGAGATTTTTTTTAAATTTAAACATTAAGGAAGAAACTGAAAAACAAACCTAACTTTGGGGGGCAATGTCATATTTTACTGTTTTTACATATATATATATATATAGTAGGGGTGAAATCGGATCGGTCGAAGTACTGTTTTTACTATTTCGGTCGGATATTTATATTTTCAGACCGGATTTTCTTCAAGAAAAAGTCTGGCCAAAAGACCATACAAAGAAAAATAAACCGTCCATTTGAATTTTGGATTTTTGGACTGGGTTTTCGGTTTAAACCGAAAAAAATACACATTCAAAACCAAAATAAGTATTCAAAATCAAATTAAACAACAAAATAGTTCGATTTAACAATATTTACATAATTTTCTACTAAACCGATTAAAAAACTAAAATAACTATTGAATAACAAAATTATTTTCGGACCACACTGTTTTTGCTTTCACCCTTAATTATAAGTATGTTCTTAGGGCTTGAGCGTTGCATGGTCAATTTCTTTGAACGGTTGATGCATCCAGGTAGGTTGTCGAATATGTTAGTTTCAAACACAGATACAAACATTTGACGACATCATGTCAACAGACCGAAACACGTACCATAAAACCAACATAAGGAATTAAGGATAAGATAGGGAGGCTTTGCCTTACGAATATATGGTAGGATTTAGAGTTTGTTTCCAACTAAATCTATAAAAGTATATAAGTTAATAGACTACCATTATGACCAAAAATAAATAAAAAATAGACTACCTAAACTGTAAGGGGTTTAAATAATGTTTTTTGGCCAATTAAATAATAACTATTTTTTTAATAAATTGTTAACTAACTTTATGTAAAGTTAATAACTTACTAATTTTATCTAATTTATTGTTAAATAATGACTAAATCATATATATGTATACCAGGACGAAACTCTAAATTTAGCTAAGTGGGGGCAAGAATTAGTATAAGAGCAAACAATTATTATTTTTTGCTAATTAAGGGCAAACTGTTGAGCAAAACAAATTCAGGGGGACAAATGTAAGAATTTAAATAACTAAAATAAAAATAAGGGAGATTCTATTTGCAGAACATCGATTAATTTATACAAACCACTTTTGTTGAAATACTAACATGCCTAATAGCTTTTTACATATTTGTCCTTACTAATTTTAAGAAAATTAATTATCGACCTCATATTTTCGTAGTTACTAAATTGACCCCATATTATCAAAATGGTGAAAAATTATGATTCTAGCAAGTTTTGAACCCTAAACCTCTTACATACTAACTAAAAGTTTTACCACTATACTAGTAATTCCAATTGATTTCTTATATACTTCAAATATAATTATCGAAGCAACTATAATATTATTGTATTAAACACCTCATGTTTATTTATTGATGCTCTTTAGTAATTAACTTTGTTCAACATTGTTTGTTTAATTATAGTTTTAATTTAATTATGTATCTACTGATTAATCTTTTAAAATGGTTGAAAAATAAGTAATTTTCTAAATTTAGTATTTATAGACTTCCAGAATATTCATTTTGAAAATATTTTTTCAGAAATATTATAGTATTTAGATAATTAAATTAGAACTCTAACGACATATATGGTGTTACGTTTCAATTTTCTTATCGATTATAAAATTTGGTCAAAGTAGTGTTGGTAATTTTTGACAATTTTTATAAATTTGACCAAATTTTATGGTTGATGGGAAAATTGAAACTTAGCATCATATATGTGTTAGAGTTCTAATTTAATTATCTATATATTATAGTCTTTCTGATTTTTATAGAGATGGTTGAAAAAATATTTTCAAAATGAGTATTCTGGTAGTCTATAAATACTAAATTTAGAAAAATACTTATTTTTCAATCATTTTTTAAAAAAATTGATTAGCAGATACATAATTAAATTAAAACTATAATTAAACAAACAACGTTGAACAAATGTTAATTACTAAAGAGCAGCAATAAATACACATGAGATGTTTAATACAATAATATGAGAGTTGCTTCAATAACTATATTTGAAGTATATAAAAAAATAATTGGAATTACTAGTATAGTGGTAAAACTTTTAGCTATTATGTAAGAGGTATAGGGTTCAAAACTTACTAGAAGTATAATTTTTCACAATTTTGATAATATGAGGTCGATTTAGTAACTACGAAAATATGAGACCATTTAATAATTAATTTCCTTAAAATTAGTAATGACAAATATGTAAAATGCTATTAGGGCATTTTAGTCTTTCAACAAAAGTGGTCTGTATAAAATAGTTGATGGTCTGCAAATAAAATCTCTCTAAAAATAAATACATTTTTTTACTAAATTTACACAAAGCTAAAAATTGAGAGACAATTCCCCCTCAACCATACTGGAATACGGGGCTTGTGTCTATATGTATAGGTCAAGTGTCATCATAATTCAACTAAAAAATGCATTTTTTTTGTTTAAAAAAAACAATTAGTAATTTGCATAACAAACATAATGAAATAATAAATAAAATATAATTTTTTATCACTATTTAAATTATACAAACATAGCAAATTATAGCTTTATATCATGTAAAATTCAATTACTAAATTGTACTTACCATTAAATTTTATCCCCCAAAAGATATAGTTGGACCGTTTATTTTATCTACTATGTAAGTGTACCGTGCGCCAGAAGAACGTAATAATATTATGGAATCATAGGGTTGCTAACGTGCACCTTCATGTGCCTCTCCGTCTAGCCTCTATATATATGGGAGGGAACCCTGATGAGTGGTGAAGGAGAGTGAGCAGTTTCTTTTGAAAACAGAGAGAAAGAACAATGGAGAGAGAAAAGGAGATAAAGCCATCAAAGTTCAAGAGAATCTGTGTCTTCTGTGGGAGCAGCCAAGGCAAGAAGACCAGCTACAAAGATTCTGCTGTTGAACTTGGAAAAGAACTGGTAATTCAATACTCTGTTTTACATTCAAAATGTCACAACCCTGTGCTGTGAATTCCACTCTTCCTCTGAAGTTAATCCATGGAGTTTCACTTTCACTGTCATTTTTACTGTCTTTTGCTTGTCTGCTCTGTTTCTAATGTCAAATCTAGAAGAGCAAGACATGCATTATGTCTTCCATTTTCGTTCATATGTTGTCTGTGTGGTATTCAACAACTCGTTGCAGTACTGTACTTGCATCCATACATTTGCAGATCATGTCACCATCAACTGGGGCATAGACTAATCCACGACCAAATTTCCGACTACCTCAATGCCTTTGTTTATGTTCTTCTAGACAAGAATTACTAAGAAAATGTCCATGTCAGGTTATTTTTCCATCTTTATATGTGAAAATTTTGACAAATTGAATCCTTTTGTTATGGTGAATCTCCAAGGTTGCCAGAAACATTGACCTGGTGTATGGAGGAGGAAGCATTGGTCTAATGGGTATGATATCTCAAGCCGTCTACAATGGCGGCCGACATGTGATCGGGTTAGAATCTCCTAAAAAACAGAACAAATCTTCAATGGATTAATTCATTCCGACTCCATTAACAATCTCTTTTCACCGTACTCAATCTGCAGAGTCATTCCCAAGACACTCATGCCTCAAGAGGTATACATTTATTTACACTCTTGAGATTATTAACCTGATTTGCTGACAATTTAAAAGAATGACCTGACAGACACAAACCTGGAGAGGGAGAGACAACACTATCTGCATACTCTGTTTCTGTTCTGTCTGTCTGTCCTGCATAACTTTAACCCCTAACCATCTTATGGCATTACATGATTTTCCACCGCACCTTTGTTATCCCCAAAATAAGAACTTCCCCCGCTTGTCTTCTTTCAAGCCAAAGTACATGACCATAGTCTCCATAGTTCTTGTTGGAATATGTACGAAACATGCAATCGTTTAGGGCACAACATTATACATAATTAAGTTACCTCCTTGAACGATCGACTTAGCGGAAGCGGATCTGTCTGAGGTTGGTATCACGGTCTGCCGGACGGGAGGTCACATCACGGGTTAACGGGCAGTGACCTAGGTTTCCACAGCTACTTACCTCAGTCTAAACTGTAGGGCGGCAGGGACCTGTCATCGTTGTTAGATTTTTCAACCCTGAGTATCCCTATACATAAAGAGAGAATGGTTTGGGTCAGTATCCAATACTGAGTTTATTAGAATGGATTTTCACTAATGGTCGACCCAATCCCCAAAACCAACAGTTCTTATGGAGAAAAAACATGATTTTGTGGATATCAAATGAACAGTAAAAATCTGAGGTTAATATGAAAGTTAACTGACTGAAGAAATGACAGTTAACTGGAGTTACAGTCGGGGAAGTGAAGCCGGTTGCAGATATGCATCAAAGAAAAGCCGAGATGAGTAGACAATCCGATGCCTTTATCGCCTTACCTGGTCAGTATCACCTCACCATCCCTTTTGACATTATATCAGAACTTACTAGAAAATATGATTCAACATTCGGCATGACCATGTAATAGGTGGGTATGGGACACTGGAGGAACTCCTAGAAGTGATCACCTGGGCACAACTCGGCATCCATGATAAACCCGTAATCGATTCTAACCACACAAAAAAAATCGAATCTTTATCCTCCGACTAACCTAATGATTTTGATTGCAGGTCGGGTTGTTGAATGTGGATGGCTACTACAACTCCCTGTTGTCGTTCATCGACAAAGCAGTAGAAGAAGGATTCATCAGGCCAAGCGCCCGCCATATAATCGTATCGGCTCCCACTGCCAAGGAGCTTGTCAAGAAGATGGAGGTGATTCATTCAAATTACTTAAAACATTTAGGGGAATCGTCGGATGGATTAATTTATGCAGATTTGATCCTCAGGAGTACTTTCCGAAGCATGAAAGGGTCGCGTCGAAGCTGAGTTGGGAGTCGGAGCAATATATATCAAGATGAAGGAAGCAGAATGATTGCAGGGTAGCTAATGATTTACAATTTGTCAATGGCTAGCAAGAAGTTGAACCAAAAGATGTTTTTTTATAGCTTGAATGAACCACTGACCTTAGATCTGGAATGTATTTACTCCATGATCATTTTCCTCAGTGTAACCCAGAGGAGTAGAAGTAATCGTATAAGGCATTAATAACTAGGTATGAAAAAGAAGCCCAAGACCAGGAAGGTTTAAGCTTCTTCCAAAACAATAAATTGGGGGACCTATCTATCTCTAATAAAGACTTATTGGGCTTTTACAGAAAAGAAACCTTCAAATATAAAAAAAATTAGAAGATATAATGGAATTTTCTTGAGAAAGTAGTTTATTAAATTTTTAATCTAATATGGGAGACGATATAACTTACAGAAAGGCATCATTGTTTATTCGTCATGGTGCGTGTGTCCACGTAACCCTCTCTGCCCGTGAAGGAAATCCAAGCATCTAGGTTTTCCCTTCCTGTGCAACTTCGATTCTGTTCCCGATTGGTGAACTTCCCGTTCCGTAATCAATTACTACAGAACAAGGAAGAAGAATGTCGAAGAAAATCCAACCACTGCAGCTTTGATTGGAAAGAAGCATGCAAACTATACTTGCAACACAAGAAGCAACAAGTTCACGCAGCAACCAAACAAGCTGAAGACGAGACCGATTTCAGTCGCGATTCACACAGCAGCGAACCAAGCGCGGAAGGGAAAAGCTCGGCCACCAGGGACCAAGCTCACCGTTGCTGGCGGTGGGCGTAAGTGGCATCTGTTTCCGACCAACGTATAGCATCGGGTCCAGAGCACAAGGGCGGGGTCAGACGAACCTCTGCACAACTGAAGGACGGTTGAGAGGGACCCTTGCTCGCCGAAGAAGTCGGGAACTGGACAGGAGAAGGCCAACCAGGCCCTAGACAGAGCAACATTAAGCAAACTTTGCAGGGACTTCCCACCCATGTTGCCATGACACGGAGCTCACTTGCCACGCCTAACCGATTAGCCACCTGAGTGACGAGAGGAAACCTTGAGGGAAGCACACACTTTATCTGTTTTCTCAAACCTAACCATCCCCTTTCTTGTTTGTTACCGTGTTGTAGGAGTTAGTAACTGTGGTGAAGGCTCGGCCCACCCGAGATGAACATCAATTCCAATTCCGTTGGTTCGAGCAACAACGGGATACCCGCGGTCGACCTAGACTCGAATGAAGAAGTGCAAAGTGAGACATGGTACGTGGGCAAGCTCATAGCCCAAAACCCGATGAAGTTGAATGTGATCAATGGGGTATTGAGGTCGGCATGGGCGAGATATGGCCATGTCACGATCTCGGAAGCGGAAACAGGAATTCTGCTATTCGATTTTGGAACACAGGAGGTGGCTGACCAAATCTTGGACCGCTCACTGTGGGCGGTCAATGACCACATACTAAACATTAAAAGATGGGACCCGAGAATGGGAGTCAAGGAGGTTGAATTCGATAAGGTAACATTCTGGACCCAAGCGCATGATGTAGGACTTGAGAAGTTTAGCGATGCCAATGTATGGAGAATAGGGAATATGATAGGGAAATGCATTGGAAATGAGAAGCATGTGGGGAGGATACGTAGAAGCTATATGAGTATAATAGTTGAAGTTAATGGAGATGCACCGCTAATGGCGGAATTTTGGTGGAAGAACTCACAGGGAGAGAATAGATTGACATCAATAAAGTATGAAAGACTCTCTGATTACTGCTATGGGTGTGGAATACTAGGCCACACGACTCTATCGTGTAAATCAGAGGTCCAAATGGTGGAATATGATCAGGAGGTACCCATGTATGGCCCGTGGATAGTGGGGGTTCGCCCCAAACAGGTCACGACAAAGAAACATGATGATGACGAGGAGGGGCAAGGAATGAACGGAACCGTGGACTAAGGAGGTCATGGTTTGACATCATGGTCGAGGTGAGGAGTAGGAAACCGTCATAAGCGAGCGCACAAGGGAGACCAGTGCCGAAGAGGTATGCCTAGGGAAGGTGTCAGACGTTGGATCCGACTTTCCCAGACCCGTTTTGGAAAATATTTTTAAAATTCGTTTTTGAAAATGTCGGGTCTTGGCGAGCGAAGGGTCCAGTCGAGCGGGGTCATCAACCGGACCGAATTTTTTTGAAAGAGTCGCCACCGATTAATTGAAGGCTAATCGGAATCCTAAAATTGCCTAGGGTACATGAAATTAACATCCTAGGGCTTAGAAAGGTCTACGTCCAGAGAATCGAGTTCGGGGGTTTGATTACGTCTTAAAAGCTCGCGAGCTTATAATCCGCCCTTTCGGTACTTTAATTTGCTTTTGAAATGTTTTTTCAATTTTGCCCGAATTGCCCATTTTAATCATGCTTGGCCCAAAAAAAACTACATGCATTTTCTTTAAATTAAACAAACCATGTACAAACAATTTTTTTTTTTTAATTTCAAATAAACAAGAGAGAACTAAAGTAAATCGTGGTCCAAAGAAAATGGTTTAACTCTCGAGCCATTTTAGACGTGTCAAAACATGCACGAATAATTTTTGAAAATATTAAGCTCGTTGGACTAATTTGTCCCATTTTGAGAAGTTATAGGATGTCCAAAAAAATATAGGGACCAAAATGCAATTTATAAAAATTTGAGCTGAATTGGACAAATATTTTTCGAAAATTGCAGAAATGACCCTAAACTATTCTGGAATTATTTGTAACACTTGGTAAAGTTCTAAAATAACCCGAAAATTATTCTAGACTTATTTGTATCATTTTAAAAGTCATGGAATGTCCAGAAAAATTTAGGAATAAAAATTGTAATTTTCGAAAAAAATATAACTTAACTGAAAATATTTTTTTAAAATTACAGAATTGACCCTAAACTATTCTAGATTTATTTGTAATACTTGGTAAAATTCTAAAAATAGCCCGAAAGTTATTCTAGACTTATTTGTAACATTTTTAGAAATCATGGAATGTCTAGAAAAGTTTAGAAATCCAATTGTATTTTTTTTTTAAGAGCTGAATTAAGATAAATAATTTGCACAAATGGCCCAAAACTTTTCCGGTTTGGTTTATAACACTCGATAACGTCCCAGAAATGACCCGAGAGTCCAAGGACCGAGTTGTAACCTTCATCAAAGTTTGGGAGTGACCTAAGTCAATTTTGAAATTTGTTTTTTTCCACATATACATAATATACATATATTATACATAATATATATATATATTATTACATAGACATAATATAAATAGATATTATACATATAGATAAATAGATAACATAAACATAATATAAATATATATTATACATATAGATATATATAGTAATACATAAACATAATATAAATATATATTATACATATAGATATATATATAGTAATAAACATAATATAAATATATATTATACGTATAGATATATATAGTAATACATAAACATAATATAAATATATATTATACATATAGATATAATAGTATAAACATAATATAAATATATATAGTAATACATAAACATAATATAAACATATATTATACATATAGATATATATATAGTAATACATAAACATAATATAAATATATAATATACACATATATATATATATATATTAACAAGTATATTATACATAAATAGATAATATATGTATATAAACTCTCAATTTTATTTCACATTTAGAAATTACAAAATATGATATTGAAGATGAGAGAAATATACCTAACTCATAGGAGGTTTAAAATACCGTACGAGGAACCGAGTCCGATAATTATCGGTATTTTTCACTCTTTTTTTTTTCTCTCTTTTTTTTCTATTTTTTTTTTTCTAAACTCACCTCACCACCGTAGCTTTCTCTTCCCCTCTAAGCCTCCTTTCATTCATTGAAGCTACCCTCATTTTATAGAGAAAATGTACACATATTTAATTAATTAATAAAAACTTTTTTTTTTTTAATAATATAAAAAAAACGTTTTTTTTTAATAATAAAAAAATAAAATCGGTGGAAAAGAGGCAATTTTCCACCGTTGGAATTTTTTATTATTTTTTTAAAAATTTGTATTATTAAAAAAAAAAAAAAAAAAATTTTTTTTTTTTTTTTTATATTTTTCAAATCTCGATTCCTCTCATACGGTATTATGATCCCGAGCCAAAATCAGGTGTTTACAGTTGCCCCTCTTTGAGCACGCGCTCATGGAAGTGATCTCATGAGTGTGTGTTCAAAGACAAACAACTGATTTTGGCTTCTCTTTATTCATTATTTACATAGTAGACAAACATTATTATGCAACTTTCGGAAGCTAGACACCTATAGGTCCCGATTGTTGACGATGATTTGTAGAGACTGAACGTCTAAACGCTCATCAACTTGTGATTCCCAGACGTTGGACACATACAGGTCTTGGTCGTCGATGATGACTTGCGAAGGTTGAACACCTAAAGACTCCGCTCGTCGGTCGGCTTGTGACTCGTTGGGGATGACTTGCGGAGGCTGAACACCTAAAGGCTCCGCTTGTCAGCTTGTGACTCCCAGAAGCTGGATAACTACAGGTTCTGGTCATTGAGGATGACTTGCGGAGGCTGAAACTAAAGGCTCTACTCGTCGGCTTTGTGATTCCCAGAAGCTGGATAACTACAGGTCCTGGTCGTCGAGGATGATTTTGCGAAGGCTGAACACCTAAAGGCTCCGCTCGTTTTTTTTTTTGTTTTTTTTTTGTGACTCCAAGAAGCTGGATAACTACAGGTCTTGGTCGTCGATGATGACTTGCCAAGGCTGAACACCTAAAGGCTCCGCTTTTTTTTTTGTGACTCCAAGAAGCTGGATAACTACAGGTTCTGGTCGTCGATGATGACTTGCGAAGGCTGAAACCTAAAAGCTCCGCTCGCCATTTTTTTCCAGAAGCTTTGTTGTGGGTGACTTACGGGGGTTGAGCACCTCAAGGCCCCGTTCGTCGGCTTGTAACTTTCAGAAGCTGGACATCTACATGTTCTGATCGTTGGGGATGACTTGCGGAGGTTGAGCACCTAAAGGCTCCGCTCATCGTTTTTTTTTTCTCCCAGAAGCTGGATAACTACAGGTCCTGGTCGTCGATGATGACTCACGGAGGTTGAGCATCTCAAAGCCCCGTTCGTCGGCTTGTAACTTTCAGAAGCTGGACATCTACAGGTTCTGATCGTTGATGATGACTCGCGGAGGTTGAGCATCTCAAGGCCCCGTTCGTCGGCTTGTAACTTTCAGAAGCTGGACATCTACAGGTTCTGATCGTTGGGGATGACTTGCGGAGGTTGAGCACCTAAAGACTCCGCTTGTAATTCATTTTGGAGGTAAAAACCCTTCTCGAGATGTCTGACTTCTTGTGCGGACTTCTCAGACTGTTTTCTCATTAATCGACTTTGGATTCCTCTTTGATGGAGTTCCCTAAATCTATTCATGCTATGTTCACAAGGTGTATCCATGCAAGTTGTCGAGGCAGCTCAAATTAATGCAGATCACAATTTCTTTTTATTGCTATTGTAAGAAACATTATCGTCCACTTTTGAGTTTTTTTTTTTTTTTTTTTTTTTATCTCTTGATTTTCTTTCCTTTTGCTACGTTTTTTTTTTTTTTACCGCACCTCTCGATTCCCTTAATTTTTTTCCTAGGTCGCCCTTTTGGGTTTTCAACCTAGCCGGGATTTGCTTCCTTTCCTTTTGCCATGATCGCCCTTTTTAGGGATTTTTAATCATGCCCCTCTTCCCTAAATTTTGCCTAAACCGCCCTTTCAGGTTTTCGATTTAGCGGGAATTTCTCTCATTTTTTGGAGGCTCACTTTCTGATTACGAGTTTTTTTCCCTGCATCCACATTGATTGGATTGGGGAGATCTCTGTTGTCCATGTCAGTGATGATCATGGCTCCCCCACTGAAAATCTCTTGAAGACATAAATCCCTTCAAATTTAGGTACAAACTTGCCCCGGGAGTCTTGATTGACTTGAAGGATATTTTTTTATCTCTCGTTTTTCAATCATTTTGCTACGGTATTTTTTTTTTTTTTTTTTTTTTTACCGCACCTTTGGGTTCCCATCATTTTTGCCTAGGTGGGCCTTTCAGGTTTTCAACCTAGCAGGGATTTGAATCCTCTCCGTTTGCCATGATTGTCCTTTTGAGGATTTTCAATCATGCCCCTCTTCCCTAAATTTTGCCTAAACCGCCCTTTTGAGTTTTTGATTTAGCGGGAATTTTTTCACTTTTGAAGGCTCGCTTTCTGGTTACGAGTTTTTTTCATCCACATTAATTGGATTGTGGAGTTCTTGCTCGTCCTTGTCAGTGATAATCATGGCTCTTCCGCTGAAAATCTTTTTGACGATATAATCCCCTTCATATTTAGGCATAAACTTGCCCCGAGAATCTTGATTGACTTGAAGGATTTTTTTTTTTTATCTCTCGCTTTTCTATCATTTTGCTGCGGTATTTCTTTTTTTTTTTTACCGCACCTCTCGGTTCCCTTAATTTTTTGCCTAGGGTCGCCCTTTTGGGTTTTCCACCTAGCAGGGATTTGATTCCTCTCCTTTTGCCATGATTGTCCTTTTGGGGATTTTCAATCATGCCCCTCTTCCCTAAATTTTGCCTAAACCGCCCTTTCGGGTTTTCGATTTAGCGGGAATTTTCTCTCACTTTTGGAGGTTCGCTTTATGGTTACGAACTCTTTAAGGATAGTATTTTCTGACTGGGTCCATATTGATTGGACTGGAGAGTTCTTGATTGTCCATGTCGGTGACGATCATGGCTCCTCTGCTGAAAGTCTCTTTGGCGACATAAGACTCTTCATATTTAGGCACAAAGTTGCCCCGAGAGTCTGGATTGACTCTAAGAATTTATTTTCTGAGAATTAGATTGCCTGCTTGTAATCCTCTTGGACTGACTTTCCTGTTAAATGCACGAGTCATGCGTTGCTAGTACAAATGCATGTAGCACTGCGCGATGAGACACCTTTTGTCATGAGGTTCAATTGCACGTATCTGCATTTCGCCTACTCTGACTCGTCCTTCTCTGCCTCAGCGAGGATCCTAGATGACGGGAATTCTAGTTCAATTAGTAACACGACTTCGATCCCGTAAACAAGGAAGAATGGGGTTGCCCCTGTTGGTGCTTGTATTGAGGTCATGTATGTCATAAGTGCCCAAAGCAGCTTATCATGCTAGTCCTTTAATTGTTGCTTCCACTGCGTCATTCATTTGTGGGCTATATGGAGATGAATTTTTATAGTTGACCATAACTCATCCAATTTAGATTTCTGGCATTGCCGGTGATGATTGACTTCAGCATCCCATGACATACGATGATGTCCTCGCTGATGAAAAATTCAATGGCCTTTGCCGTTATTGACGCCAGGGTAATAACTTCTACTCTTGATGAAGTAATCGATTGTAATCAATGCAATATGAATCGATAACCATTGGACGCCTTTGGGAAAATCATGTTGATTACATCGATGCCCCACATTGAGAAAACCAGTGGGGAAGTCCTGGAATAGAGCTCGTGCAATGACGCATGGATTTGGTCCGCGTACACTTGACATATGTGATATTGTTGGGCATGATTTATACAGTCAGACGTCATGGTGAACCAAAAGTACCCAAGTCTTGCACGTTCATTGTGGGCCGCAACAACCATCATGAATTTCTTCCATTAGAGGTTCAACTTCTTTAGCATTCATGCATCTCAAATGGGTATAGTCGGGCCACTGGGAAATTAATTGCAAGTCATTCCTCGCATGACCATTTAGACATTTTCTTGTGGCGTTCTCTGGGAACTCCGTACGCCAGTTTTTTTTTTTTTTATATCAGTGAGTCATGGTTGACTGTATGATTCTTCGATTGTACAACAATAGGCTGGAACTTCTTTGATTTTGATCTCCATTGGCAGTTTTTTTGTTTTCCGGAGAAATTTTACTCATGGGTGCGAGCGTTGCCAATTTTTTTGAACGCAAAGACGCAAATAAGAACACAAGGTGATTGTCGGTCTGCTTCTCTTCTTCGCAGCTTTCATCCCCGTGGTGATGACGTTGCTGGCGTCATTATTGTTGTCCCTCCATGGGTTTCTCCACCCTTCAGGGAATCCGATCAGTTGGAAGTACTTCGCCTTGCTGTGACGAACTTTCCGTAGTGGCTACATTTCAAGCCTTTCCGATCGACGCTGCCAACAATGGCATCTCTCTGCATCGACAACGACGTCTCCCCTGTTGTGAACAACGACGAGCGTCAACAATGGCATCTCCTATGCAGGAGTCAACAAACGGTGTCTGTCCCGTGTCAACAATGGTGACTCTTATGCAGGAGTCAACAACAACGTATGTCCCGTGTCAACAATGACATCTTGATGGCGTCTTCCCCGTGTCAACAATGACGTCTCTTCATCTCTATTTAAGTCGCCTATGCTTTAGCTCGATCAAACGATAGAGAGTTGTTTTTCTCATCTCCTTTACTTTGTAAAACAACCGTCCCTTTCTCGGTGGTCGAATGTGGTCTGGTGGCATGGGTCGGTTTGACTCTGATTGCCACTTCCTCTGAGTGAGGTGTAACATAGAAGACAAACTCAATTCTGACGATGAGAACCTCAATGTTCCTCCTTGCTGCGGTACCCATTACTTATCTCTGGTCCCTTCCTTGATCAGAAAGTTGCATAAGTCGATTCTTCTCAAGTAACGGTTTTTTTCTCGGAGTAGATCTCGTTTTTCCTGATCATACTCCCCACTCACTGCATTCAGGAATTGATACAATTTGGTATCTGCTTGATTTTGTATTCCAAATTGCAATGTCGTGTGAGACAACAGATCCTTCTTCGTAATGAATAGAGTCAGATTCGGCAAAGGTGCCCCACTAACGAGTGGATGATCAAAAGGCATGAGAGAGCTTCATCAATCAGAGCTCCAATGGTGATACCAGTTGAAAATAAGCATGATAAGCCCCTGTGAGTATCAACGTCATCGGGTTAGATCACTTGTGGCGGACCTGGGAATGAAACGGCGAGGGGAGGAAACAACAATGTCCTTGAATTTTCGTCTAAACATTTCCTCCAGACGAATTCATAATCTTTGAAATTAGGACGAAAACCGAGTCCTAAAAGTGTCTTTTTCCTTCCGGGTGTGTGATTGTCATATGTGGGAGGTGGACCTTGGTCAGGATGGACATATGTGGGAGGTGGAGCTTCGTCAGGATGGCAAAACTGCATGACATGGATTGATGAGGTGCCATAACAGCAGTGTTCCTCGGGAAAACGAGATCAGGGATACTGTGGTAGTCACGGCTACCTGGAGCTTAGAAAAGCAAAAATCCGCTCGACCTAGGAGGTCATGCCAACGATTGACTGCACTGTGCGGGAACTCATGGTGTGCATGGTTTGCTTTAGCTTGATGAATTTCTCCTCGTGTTTTTGAGGTGCTGGAGTCATCGAATGTCGCATGGATTTCCGGAAACCTAAATCCAAAATACCGTAGTAAGAAGGATGAATACACAATTGATCATGCATGATTGATTTCAAAAATTCTGCATGTTCCGTTCATTCCATTCGTAGACTTTGATTGCATGTATGGCAAAAGTTTTTTTCAAAAATACTTTATAATGATTTGGCCAATCAATGTCTAGTTCTTAAGACGTTTCACACAACGACGTAGCTCATTGAGTGCATTTGTTGCTTGTTCCTTGGTTCGAACGAAGGTCGAGGACATGTATTTTGAAAATATTTTTATTTGCCTCGTTCTTCGTATGAATTGTTCAAGGGTGTCATTCGACTTAGCAACGTTGCCCCCACATTTTCCCAAAGTGCTCCAACATTGCCAGAATGACGGTGGTTGTTGGAGTCTATCCCTGATTATATAATCCGGGTTGAAAGACGGACTTGCTGGTATCGAATGGAACTTGTGAACGTATTCCGTTGTTGTTAATCACGCGGACGCGTTTTCCATATTCCAGAATTCAGACAAGGCATTAAGGAGAATCCGATTGACTTTGTAGTTTACGAACTCGTGAACCTCGTCAATCTTCTTGTTCACGTATTTCTGATTCTCTTTTGTCATGACTTACCATATTCAGGCAATTTCGACCGTAGGGGGTTGTATGACCTTAATGTGAGGGCAATGATTTTTTTTTTTCATCCTTACCAAAGATGGTGCGTGAAACGTCTTAAGGATACAAGATTGAATGAACGGAGCTTACATATATTTTTTTTTTGAAAAATGCAATGCAAGTGCGAGAATTTAACTTCATTAGTAAGACTCGTATTACATTTACAACAGTCTGGAATATATAATACAAAATGCCCAATCCTATACATGTCATGATCTAGGGCCAAAACAAAAAACATTTACATCAATGGGCCAAACTTCTTCATGGGCCAAATTTCTTCATGGGCCGTGGGCCAATCTCATATCCAAATACTTGGGCCGAATTCTCATTTACATTAGTTGAGCCCAAAATATGGAAATACACACAAAACGGGTAAAGACTAAACACGGTGTGGAGCTTTTGTTCTAAATGGATGGAATTTCTAGGTCCTCTGAACCAGCGGAACCTCACCCCCTAAAGAGGATCACGGGCCCATTCTGATCATCGAGTTGAGTTGTTTAGGTGCGTGCCGGCGGTCCAAACCGCTCCGGGCGCATTCCCCTACTAAACTCCTTAAGCTCTTAATGTGCTCCAGGTCCGAGCGGGTAATAGTAACCAACGTGGTGTGTGCAAAATGAGAATTTAAATTTTTTTTTTTTTATTACCATTACATCGTCTTTTGGACAAAATTTAAAACTGCAAGCATGAGCAAACGGTCAAAACGGATATGACAAAATATAATATGGCAAAGCAAACATGACAAAGCTTAAACCCTCTAAAAGAGGTCCCCAGCAGAGTCGCCAAATTGTCGGACGTTGGATCCGACTTTCCCAGACCCGTTTTGGAAAATATTTTTAAAATTCGTTTTTGAAAATGTCGGGTCTTGGCGAGCGAAGGGTCCAGTCGAGCGGGGTCATCAACCGGACCGAATTTTTTTGAAAGAGTCGCCACCGATTAATTGAAGGCTAATCGGAATCCTAAAATTGCCTAGGGTACATGAAATTAACATCCTAGGGCTTAGAAAGGTCTACGTCCAGAGAATCGAGTTCGGGGGTTTGATTACGTCTTAAAAGCTCGCGAGCTTATAATCCGCCCTTTCGGTACTTTAATTTTCTTTTGAAATGTTTTTTCAATTTTGCCCGAATTGCCCATTTTAATCATGCTTGGCCCAAAAAAAACTACATGCATTTTCTTTAAATTAAACAAATCATGTACAAACAATTTTTTTTTTTTAATTTCAAATAAACAAGAGAGAACTAAAGTAAATCGTGGTCCAAAGAAAATGGTTTAACTCTCGAGCCATTTTAGACGTGTCAAAACATGCACGAATAATTTTTGAAAATATTAAGCTCGTTGGACTAATTTGTCCCATTTTGAGAAGTTATAGGATGTCCAAAAAAATATAGGGACCAAAATGCAATTTATAAAAATTTGAGCTGAATTGGACAAATATTTTTCGAAAATTGCAGAAATGACCCTAAACTATTCTGGAATTATTTGTAACACTTGGTAAAGTTCTAAAATAACCCGAAAATTATTCTAGACTTATTTGTATCATTTTAAAAGTCATGGAATGTCCAGAAAAATTTAGGAATAAAAATTGTAATTTTCGAAAAAAATATAACTTAACTGAAAATATTTTTTTAAAATTACAGAATTGACCCTAAACTATTCTAGATTTATTTGTAATACTTGGTAAAATTCTAAAAATAGCCCGAAAGTTATTCTAGACTTATTTGTAACATTTTTAGAAATCATGGAATGTCTAGAAAAGTTTAGAAATCCAATTGTATTTTTTTTTTAAGAGCTGAATTAAGATAAATAATTTGCACAAATGGCCCAAAACTTTTCCGGTTTGGTTTATAACACTCGATAACGTCCCAGAAATGACCCGAGAGTCCAAGGACCGAGTTGTAACCTTCATCAAAGTTTGGGAGTGACCTAAGTCAATTTTGAAATTTGTTTTTTTCCACATATACATAATATACATATATTATACATAATATATATATATATTATTACATAGACATAATATAAATAGATATTATACATATAGATAAATAGATAACATAAACATAATATAAATATATATTATACATATAGATATATATAGTAATACATAAACATAATATAAATATATATTATACATATAGATATATATATAGTAATAAACATAATATAAATATATATTATACGTATAGATATATATAGTAATACATAAACATAATATAAATATATATTATACATATAGATATAATAGTATAAACATAATATAAATATATATAGTAATACATAAACATAATATAAACATATATTATACATATAGATATATATATAGTAATACATAAACATAATATAAATATATAATATACACATATATATATATATATATTAACAAGTATATTATACATAAATAGATAATATATGTATATAAACTCTCAATTTTATTTCACATTTAGAAATTACAAAATATGATATTGAAGATGAGAGAAATATACCTAACTCATAGGAGGTTTAAAATACCGTACGAGGAACCGAGTCCGATAATTATCGGTATTTTTCACTCTTTTTTTTTCTCTCTTTTTTTTTCTATTTTTTTTTTTTTCTAAACTCACCTCACCACCGTAGCTTTCTCTTCCCCTCTAAGCCTCCTTTCATTCATTGAAGCTACCCTCATTTTATAGAGAAAATGTACACATATTTAATTAATTAATAAAAACTTTTTTTTTTTTTAATAATATAAAAAAAACGTTTTTTTTTTAATAATAAAAAAATAAAATCGGTGGAAAAGAGGCAATTTTCCACCGTTGGAATTTTTTATTATTTTTTTAAAAATTTGTATTATTAAAAAAAAAAAAAAAAAATTTTTTTTTTTTTTTATATTTTTCAAATCTCGATTCCTCTCATACGGTATTATGATCCCGAGCCAAAATCAGGTGTTTACAGAAGGGAAGAGTTCCAAACCCCACCTGGTCCAGAGGAGTACAAGGCAGGGGACGAGATGGACATGGACACCGCACGGGCCAAGGGGGAAGTCAGAACAGAGACACCCGAACCAGCGAAACTGGAGGAGGCACAACAGAGACTAGCCTTAACCATACATGTCCCACCATACCAAGCTCACCGATACTCCCTACCACGAACACCACCACCCACATGGAACCGAGCCCTAAAGATAGACACACACACCAAAAGTCAAAACCAGAACCCACATAACCAAGCCAAGAAACAAATCACAAATACCGAACCACCTGATGACCTAAACCGATCCGCAACACAAGCCCAACCTTGTCAACTATTGATCACCTACCTACCCGATAACCCGACACCCATGGACCTAACCGACACATCCACAAACCCCCCAACATACATAGTGGAAAACCCATCGACCCCCCCCCCCCCCCCAATCACCCAAACATAATCCTACATCCGGACTGAGCCCCTTCCCGAACAAGATGACATTAAAACAGACTGGGGAGGACATGGAGGAACAACCAGTGATAAAAAGAATGAGGTGTCAAGAGGAGGAAAGCACCCGATCGGCCCCAAAGGCAAGGAAGAGCCCAAGGAGAAGGATAAGCAAGACAAACACGATTAAACCGAAGAGGACCGAGAGGAAAAGGATGGAGACGAGCACAAAGGAGGAAACACATGATTTGAACAAGGGTTCTGGTTAGGGGTGGCAATCGTGTCGTGTCGTGTCTAATCGTGTCGTGTCATTAATCGTGTCGTGTCATTAAACGTGTCGTGTCTAAACGAATAAGTTTTAAACGTGTCTGTAAATGTCAGACACGTACACGACACGTTTAATAAACGTGTCACACAACACACGACACGGCAACACGACACGATTAAGACACGACACGACACGATTAAGACACGACATGACACGTTTACAACACGATAAGACACGACACAATTAGACACGGCATGACACGATAACACGACACGACAGACACAACACGACACGATAGACATGATAGACACGATATATACGATAAAACACGACACGATAAGACACGTTAAAATCAACACTCAACAACACATCCAACATTCAACACAAATCCAACCGAATCAACAAAAATTAGTCAATCAAATTCTCCACACACAGTAATAATCAACACATAATATTCTTGTAGTTAGCCACCTCGCATAACTTACATTTTCAAACTTTCGTAACATCAACACCATGGTCTTCTTCTTGTAGTTGATTAACTTTTATCACATCTTCAGCAAGATCATCCATAGAAATCTCTCTATTCTCTATTATCAATTGAGATAAATAAGATTAGGAGCTTTTATAATAACCAACGAGAAAAATATTAGAGAATCATAGTATACCTATATCTCCATAAATCCAATCTCTGCAACACATCAATGCTTCAACCACTTCAGGACGTAATGTACTCCTGTACTGATCAAGTATTCGACCTCCACCACTAAAAGCCGACTCTGAAGCAACCGAAGATATTGGTATGCTCAAGATATCACGATCCATTCTTGCAAGAATAGGATACCTTGATCCGTCATTTTTCCAATGCTCGATGACATTCACCTCTTTTTTCCTATCCATCCTTTTCTCTTCTAGATAACTCTCCAACTCAGTCTTCCTCGATGTCGTATCGTACTCATTCATATCAAAGTCATCAAACTCCTATGATGCAAATACCAAAAATATATGTTACAGTGCATATTTTATACTATAAAACATTGAACTGAAATAGTAAATATTATTACATGTAGTGCATCATCATCGACGTCCATATCCAAATTGTTCAACCCTATATTTGTTGCATCGGCTCTCTGTTTGGATAATGCTATTTGTTCATACTCATGTTTATACTCATCAAACAATGAGTGTAATGCCAAACTAACACTTTCAAACTCAGTTGAATGACTACCATACATCTTATCATAACTCCAAATGACAAATTGAAGTTTATACCGAGGATCCAAGATAACCGCAATGCAGAGAATTGTAGAAAACTCAGACCAGTATTTTTCAAATTTGACCACCATCCTACTGGCCATCACTTTCAAATACTCGTCAACCCCATGCACAGCATACCTTGTGTTGAGTTTGAAGGGGCACCCAAAGTTGAAACATTGTCCTCTTCAATCTCTGTTATAATTGGGCTGACTGGAATAGAGTTTGAAAGACCTCCTTCTAGATTTACCTCCAAATCAATATCCATTAGTTCTGTAATTAACAAGAAACAAGTTTAGTATAATAAAAAGTAAAAACCAGCTTGTTTTTTGAAGAGTATCTTCTCTATATCTTGCAACTACTACTCACTCCAGTTACAATATTGAAGAGTAACGCTCAATTCTATATCAAATTCCGATTACATATGACTGCTAATACGTACGCTTTCATGGTCTGCAATTAAGTTTTGGATTTAACATATAACTCCCTCGTGAAAACAAAGACCTGACTTGATATATAAACTACTAGCTAGCTAGCTCCCTCGCTCTAGTGTATCGATTCGGGATTGACGCGGTCACGCAGATCAGAAATCACAGAAGGTAATGGAAGGTAACAAAACCGCAAATCGCAAATCACAAAAGGTAATGGAGAAGCGTCGTTTACCTCCAGACAGGATTGACGCGGTCACGCGGAAGGAGGTGGGATTGACGCGGTCACGTGTTGCTCCAAACGTCGGAGACTCGAACGTCTTGCTCTAGATGTCGGACAGACGATGGACGGGTAGAGAGCTGGGGTGCAATTGGGATGGAGGCGAATTGGGATGGACAGACGATGGACGATGGAGGCGGCGAATTGGGATGAGAATGACTGAATGAGATTGACAACAATTGAAAATGAAAAAGGCAATTAGGGTTTCTGGTTATGTGGGTGTGGGTTAGTGAAAATTATACACGGTTAGACACGACACGATTAGACACGTTTAGACACGATTAATTAATCGTGTTTAAACATGTGTTTGTCGTGTTTTAGCAGGTTAGATGTGTTTAGACACGATTCTTAATCGTGTCTAAACGTATAAGAGTTGTTTAGACACGCTTAATAATCGTATCGTGTAATTTGCAGGTCGTTACAGGTCGTTTAATCGTGCCGTGTCTGAAATTGCCACCCCTAGTTCTGGTGGCTGTCCTGAAACAGCCACGGGTGCCCAATGAACACAATCTCATGGAACTGTCAGGGTCTGGGGTCTGCTCTGACGGTTCAACACCTCCAAGACCTCAACAAAAGGTATCGCCCGAGCATTATTTTTCTAATGAAAATAAAGAATGAGGATACCTACTGTGAAAGGATAAGGAAGCGAATGGGGATGGGAAACAAATTTTATGTGGACCCGTGCGGGATAGCGGGTGGACTAGCTCTATGGTGGATATCGGAGACAAAGGTCTCAATACTATATGCTGATCAGAACATGATTGATTGTGAGGTGCAGATGGAAGGGCAAACCGAACCAATGTATGCCACATGGGTATATGCAAGCACGAAGATGCACGAAAGAACCCAAAATTGGCAACTAATCCGAACACTAGGAGCTAATAGAAGAGGATGTTGGATGGATGGTCCTTGGCGACTTCAATACGATTTGCCACCACCACGAGAAACAAGGCGGAAGAAGGAAGTCGCAAAGGCAAATGGATGGATTTAATCTCTTGATCGATGACATAAATATGGAAGACTTGGGAGCACACGGCTGCCCCTATACATGGTGCAACAACATGAGCGGACCGAACCGGATAAGCGAGCGCCTAGACCGGGTTCTCACCAATGCCGAGTGGATAATGAGACACCAACATGGGCGATGTATCAATGAGATGGCGATCGGCTCGGATCACTCACCACTGGTGGTCCAACTCAAGAGACCGACAAAAAAGACAAAGAGACGCTTTAAATTTGAGGCGATGTGGTTGGAGAACCCGACATGCAAGGAGATCATACGAGATGCATGGAACCGCCCGACCTCGAGGAGAGAAACACAAGGGGTGTATGTCAAGCTAAATAAGTGCCGAAAGTACCTCACATCATGGAGCAAACAACAATTCGGAAATAATATGCATGAAATTGGCAACATCAAAACAACCCTTAGGAGAAACGCACAAGGAGACATGGATGAAGAGGCGGTCCGGGAGGAGACTAGATTGAAAGGAAAACTAAAAGCCATATGGACAAGGGAGGAGACATATTGGAGGCAAAGGTCGAGGGTAAAGTGGTTAACGGAAGGGGGCCGTAACACAACCTATTTCCCCCAAACCACAATCGCAAGAAGAAAACGAAATCACATATGTCGAATCAAAGATGAACATGGGGTTTGGATAGAGAACGAGGGAAGGATCGTCAATGAGATACATAGGTACTACAGGCACATGTTTACCTCGAAATGTACCGAACCGGGTGGAGAGTTCCTTCGGTTCTACCAAGACAAGTGACAACCAAGAAGAACAACAAGTTGACAAGGGAGGTCACAGACCATGAGATACGAACGACGACCTTCCAACTCTGGGGATATCGAGCTCTGGGTTCGGACGGTTTCTCAGGGTTGTTCTACCAACGGAATTGGAATATCGTGGGGGCGGATGTCATCACCGCGGTCAAGGCTTTCTTCAACACAGGTATCCTCCAAAACACCCTAAATAATACAAATATTGTGCTTTTACAAAAAATACAAAACCCGATACAACCGAGTGAGTTTCGACCCATAAGTTGCTGCAATTTTATGTACAAAATAATCTCCGAAGTGTTGGTGAACCGCTTGAAAATGTATCTATCAGATCTTATCACTCATTTCCAGAGTGCATTTGTATCAGGGCGTAACATACAGGACAACATCATGGTAGCGCATGAAGTGTTCCACCATCTTCAAGCGGGCCGAAATGGGAGCAAGATCGAGTGTGCGTTAAAGATTGATATGCAAAAGGCGTATGATAGAGTCGAATGGGGATTTCTTTTGGATACATTGAGAACCTGAGGATTTACGGAAACGTGGGTGGAATGGATCGGTGCTTGAATATCTACAACCACATATCAAATCGCGGTCAACGGGAACCGAACGGACATCATCCGACCATCACGTGGTATACGCCAAGGTGATCCACTCTCACCTTACTTGTTTATATTGCTTGCGGATGTGCTCTCAAGGAGGATAGTAGGGGCGGCAAGGGAAGAAGAAATAAAAGGGATCACACTTCGACGACAATGCCCTGAGCTGCACCATTTATTCTTTGTTGATGACTCGCTTTTCTTCATGGGAGGAACCATAACACATGTCGAGAACATGAGAAGGATTTTGGATAACTATTGCAACGTATCGGGACAACGTATAAAGAGGGCCAAGTCGGCCTTATACTTCAACAAGGGTGCGGATGAAACCGAACAGGAGAGGATTGAAGGGGCACTCAACATACATGGAACGTGTGATCCGGGCTCGTATTTGGGGTTACCTTCGCTTTGGGGTCGTTCGAAGAAAGAGGCGCTAGGGTTCCTCAAAAACAAAGTCAAGGACAAGTTGAATGGGTATAGGCCGAAATGTTTGACCCAAGCGAGTAAGAAGATTCTCATCAAGGCGATCATCACGGCGATCCTTACATACTTAATGAGTGTGTTCCGGTTACCAAAAACATTGTGCTCGGAGATAAACGCCCTCATTGCGGACTTTTGGTGGGGACAAACGGGAGAAGGGAAGATGACACATTGGAGGAGATGGGAGGTCCTAACATTGGCAAGGATGCGGGGGGCCTTGGATTTCGAGAGTTACAAATATTTAACACGGCGTTACTCACGAAGATGGGGAGTAGACTAATGACCGAACCGAATACTCTTTGTGCACAGGTCCTAAAGGGACTATATTTCCCGAGATGCTCGTTCCTAGAAGCAAAGAAAGGGGGACGAGATTCATGGGGATGGAGTAGCCTTCTCCACGGTAAAGAGGTATTGAAGCGAGAGGGTGTATGAGTGATAGGAGCGGGACAAAGTGTTCGAGTGTTCGAGGACCCATGGATTTATACTAAGGAATCAAAGAGGGTGTGTGCTGAAACACATGTGGAAAACGGGGGAGACTTGCTAGTTCGGGACCTAATACAACCGAATGGAACATGGAACACGGATATGGTCGAAAGCATTGTCAACCGGGAAGATGCCGAGCACATCCTCAACATACCGTTACCACGGAAGGGAGGGGAGGACCGGTATGTGTGGCCCCATACGAGAAATGGTGCCCCTATGGTTCGGTCGGTTTATCACAGAATTTATTGAATTCACAAATTCTCTCATCAATTCCACAAAATCAGGACAACTATAAATCAACAATCCCACAAAATCAGGACAACCATAAATCAACAAAATCTTTGTTGTTTAGGAAATTAGTCAATACAATTATGTTTATAACGTATTCCATATTTGATTGATTTCCATAGATGGTGTAAATCTTGTATCTATTTATTTGAGCATTCTCAGTTGTAAAAATAAGCAAGTGAAATACAAGAATCAAATTCATTTTTAATATGGTATCAGAGCAAAATTCGATCCTACCTCTGCAAAACTGATGGTGGCTTCTCCTCCTTCCTCTCCCTATCTTCTTCATCCCTCAGACTCTCCAAGCCTTATTCTTGTTTCTGGATTACTTACTGGAGACAATTTTCCAAAATGGCAAAAGGCCATGACTCGTGCACTCAATGCCAAAAACAAACTCAGTTTTGTTGATGGCACCCTCCAACCTCCCGAACCCAACTCCCCTGATCATACACAATGGAATCAAACCAAAGATATGGTTCTTACCTGGATTCTAAATTGTATTAGCCCCTCCATTGCTAATTCCCTTGAGTTCCATACAGATCCCCGCGAGGTATGGCTTGATCTCCAGTCACGATTTTTCCATGGAAACAATACCCGCATTTACCATCTCAAACGAGAATTGGCTTCCTTGCAACAACAAACCCAATCTGTCCATGACTATTACAACCAAATCAAGCAACTTTGGGACGAACTCAGCCACCTACAGAAGAGCAATGATCTCAGTGAAATGCAAAAACAAGCCGAAGATGAAAGAGTTTACCAATTTTTGATTGGCCTCAACGACTCTTTTTCCCAACTCAGAACCCAAACCCTAGCCATGGAAACTCTTCCTCCAATCACCAAGATATTTTCGATTCTCTTCCAGGAAGAACAACAGCGTCTCCTTCATACCCGACCACAGTTAGATGCTCTGATTCTTGCTGCCCAGTCCACCGGATCCGTAAGAAATCAGCTGCGCTGCACTGAGTGTGGCAAAACTGGACATTCCCGCAACCGTTGTTGGCGCATCGTCGGCTATCCTGCAGGTCGTGAGCCTCGCAATCGAACTCAGTCATCCGTACTTGGCAAACCTCCCACTGGGTTGCCACCGATGGGTCACCAAGCCTCCATGCCCACATTCGCTTCCTCGTCACCTGTTCCAGGACTCTCGCCGGACCTCTACCAAAAATTACTCGACTTGCTCAGCCCGAAGACACCTGCAATTGCCAATTTCGTGGGTAACGCTTCAGTTTTATTATCTCCAATAAACTATAGAGCTTGGATAGTGGGGCCAGCCACCACATGTGCTACAACCGTGACTTATTCAATCAACTCACTTTACCCTACCTTCCACAACATGTCACCCTACCAACCGGTCAAACCATTCAAATAGAAGGAGTTGGAACATGCACTTTGAACGAAAATATAACTCTAGACAATGTCTATTATGTCCCTCAATTTACCTATAACCTTCTTTCTATCCCTCAGCTTACCACTAATAATTCTTGTCTTGTCTCTTTTTCCCATACTAAATGTATTTTTCAAGACCCACAGTCGAAGAGGATGATTGGAGCGGGTGAGCTTTGCAATGGGCTTTATGTGTACCGATCTGACCCAATTACAACACTATCTTCTCAAGCTACTGCCAATAAGTTCCTATGGCATCAACGCCTAGGTCACCCTTCTCGTTTAAATATTCCTAGTCTTTTTAATAATAATAATCCTTGTATTGTTCATGATTGTGATGTCTGTGCTCGTTCTAAACAAACTCGTCTTCCTTTCCCTTCACATGCTAATAAAAGCACTTTTATTTTTAATCGCATTTTTTGTGATATATGGGGTGGTTATCACACTGCCTCAATTTGTGGTGCTCATTATTTTCTTACCATCGTTGATGATTATTCTCGCATTACTTGGATATATCTCATGCGACATAAATCTGAAGCTTATACTCATCTCATGCATTTTTTTGCTCTTATAAAAAATCAGTTCAACGCCATGATAAAAAAAATTAGAACGGATAATGGCCAAGAATTTCTTTCTTTCTCATAAATTTCAAAATTACCTTACTGATCATGGTATCCTACATGAACGTACTTGTGTTGAAACTCCACAACAAAATGGTGTTGCGGAACGCAAACATCGTCACCTTTTGAATGTTGCATGTAGCCTTCGTTTCCAAGCACACTTACCTCTTAAATTTTGGGGTGATTGTATTCTTACTGCAGCATATCTCATTAATCGTACACCGAGCTGCATTCTCCAAAATAAATCTCCTTTTGAATTATTTTTTAACAGTCAACCCAATTACGCTCACTTACGCGTATTTGGGTGTCTTTGCTATGCTCAAACCCTACATGCGTCTCGCGATAAATTCTCTCCTCGTGCCTCTAAATGTATTTTTCTTGGTTATCCTGTTACTCGTAAGGCATACAAACTTTACAATCTTGAAACACACGAAATCTTCTATTCTCGTGATGTCACCTTTCATGAACACATTTTTCCTTTCCAGGATACCATTGAACCAACTAAAACCTCTATTCCTATTATTCCTCTACCTGTCCCTGAACCCATAACTCCATCGCCTCCACCTCCCACCTCCACCACAATTACCAATCATACTACTCCACCATCTCCTCCGCCTAACCGTCCTCGTCGCACCACTACTCGTCCCGCTTATCTCCAAGATTATGTTTGCTTGGTCAAGCACATTAAGCCCACTGCATCCTCATCAGCTACTTCAACCTCAGGTTCTGCTCACCCTCTATCTAATTCTTTATCCTATTCTCGTTTTTCACCCTCTCATCTTACCTTTTTAACTGCTCTCACCACCACCATTGAACCCTCATGTTATTCCACTGTTGTTCGACATCCTCATTGGCGTGAAGCAATGTCCGCTGAACTTCGTGCACTTGAAGAAAATTCTACATGGACACTTGAACCTCTTCCTCCTGGCAAGAAACCTATCGGTTGTAAATGGGTTTTCAAAACAAAACTCAAAGCTGATGGCTCTATCGAGAGGCATAAAGCACGACTAGTTGCCAAGGGTTACAGTCAGATTGAAGGCTTGGATTATCATGAAACTTTTGCTCCTGTCGCCAAAATGACCACAGTCCGCTGCTTATTGGCAATCGCTGCACAAAAAAATTGGCTAATTCATCAACTCGACGTCAACAATGCTTTCTTACATGGGGACCTCGATGAAGAAGTCTACATGACACCACCACCCGGATATTGTCCTAAGGGGGAGACTCGTGTCTGTCGGCTCAGAAAATCCCTCTATGGACTCAAACAAGCCTCCCGCAACTGGTTTTTCAAACTAACCACTGTGCTCCTTAATGCAGGTTTCAATCAATCCAAGTCAGATCATTCTTTGTTTACTCTTGTTACATCGACCAACATTACCATTGTTCTCATCTACGTTGACGACATTCTGGTTGCCGGAAATGATATCACTCAAATCAACATGTTCAAGCGCATTCTATCCACTCATTTCAAAACGAAAGATCTCGGCCCTCTCAAGTATTTCCTTGGCCTCGAAGTCGCTCGTTCTAAGGCGGGAATCTTCCTCAATCAACGTAAATATGCTCTCGACATTCTTTCTGATAGTGGCCAACTTGGAGCTCGCATTGCTCATTTTCCAATTGAACAAAATTTAAAGCTCACCGACCATGATGGCACTCTTCTCACTGATCCTTCCACCTATCGACGACTCGTTGGACGTCTCATTTACTTAACCATCACTCGTCCTGATATTGTCTTCGTGGTAAATGTCCTTAGTCAGTTCATGCATGCTCCTCGTGTTCCTCATATGCAAGCCGCCACCCGTGTTCTCCACTACATCAAAGGCAGTCCAGGACAAGGCATTTTCTTCTCCTCATCTAGCAATCTGCATGTCACTGCTTACACAGATTCAGATTGGGCCAGCTGCTCAACAACTCGTCGATCCACTACAGGCTACTTCATTCAAATTGGTACGAGTCCTATCTCTTGGCGGACAAAAAAAAAACAGACAACAGTGGCTCGCTCTTCTGCTGAAGCTGAATATCGCGCCATGGCAGTCACCACCTGTGAACTCACATGGTTAAAACAACTTCTAGCTGATCTTCAGGTTCCACATCCTGAGCTCATCAGCCTGTACTGCGACAACCAATCTGCACTTCACATTGCTCACAATCCAGTATTTCATGAGCGCACCAAACATATTGAGATTGATTGTCATATTGTTCGTGATAAGATTCGCTCTGGACTCCTCAAAGTTGCATATACTCCATCACATGAACAAGTTGTTGACATTTTTACTAAAGCATTGGGACATGGCCTCTTTCACCACTTTCTACACAAGTTGGGCATTACAGATCTTCATGCTCCAACTTGAGGGGGAGTATTGAATTCACAAATTCTCTCATCAATTCCACAAAATCAGGACAACTATAAATCAACAATCCCACAAAATCAGGACAACCATAAATCAACAAAATCCTTGTTGTTTAGGAAATTAGTCAATACAATTATGTTTATAACGTATTCCATATTTGGTTGATTTCCATAGATGGTGTAAATCTTGTATCTATTTATTTGAGCATTCTCAGTTGTAAAAATAAGCAAGTGAAATACAAGAATCAAATTCATTTTTAATAGAATTCGTGAGACATCCGAGCCAAACAATAGACCGAGGGACATAAGGGATGGCGAAAGGTGGAAAGGAATGTGGGCGACAAAGGTAACACTAAAGGTAAAAAAATTCATATGGCGACTAACCACGAACTCATTAGCCGTCAAGGCAAACACGGTTAGGAGGGGTATGAACGTGACCCTCGGGTGCCCCATATATGGAGAAGTGAAAACGAGGGAACGCATGATACTAGGATGTGAATGGACCGAACGAGTGTGGTACGAGGTTCTAGGGCTGCGAGCTAGCCGTCCAAACAATGTGAACATGGTAGAATGGCTAGAGGAAAGACGCAAAGAACCGAGAGGATAAGGAGGGGTGAATGATAGGAGATAGGTTATCACGATGATCACGTGTTGGCAAATATGGAAGATGAGGTGTAAGGCGGTCTTTGAAGCAAAACAACCATGTTCAAGGGTAGTCATCGAAGAGATCAAACAAACCTACGAGGAACAAAAACACCGACCGGAGCATACCATGACAGCCGAAGGTTTGGCCAACCAAGACCAAAGGGATCACGAGTGGAGATTGTCGGCATTGAGCACTATAAAGATCAATTGTGATGCATCGTGGTGCCAACAAATGAAACGAGCGGGGATAGGGGTGGTGGCACGAGAAAAACATGGGAAGGTCATGGGATGACTAAATCGGAGGTACCAGAGTGAAGATGTCAACTCGATAGAAGCTATGGCGATACGTGAAGGTGTGAGACTAGCGATTCAATCGGGATGGCAAAGCATCATATTAGAGACGGATTCACAAACGGTACACCAACAACTCGAACAAGCACTGACACATTGGAGGGTGACTAACATCATCACCAACACACGAGCACTAGCGGAGCAACTCGAGCAAGTGCAATGGCGAGTGATTCCAAGATCGACTAATGAATGTGCGAATTGGATTGCGAACCAAACGAGACGGGGAGTGAGTCTGAATGATTGGGTGGAGAGACCTCCACTTCCATTTGTATGTTTAGTTGCGAATGATTGTATGTATGAACAACCGTGATCTTATATCACGACGTTTTATTTCATCAAGTAAAACGTTTATTTGACCAAAAACAATATAACTAACATCGTTTTTAGCGTTTTGGTTAAAAAAAACATTTATCTACTTGCTTAAAATAATAAAAAAAATTACACTAGATAAAAACAATTGACGCAAACTATATTGTGTTATAACATTCGCAGTGACCATACAAACTAGTCAAAATTGAAAGTCGAAAGTTTAATAAAAAACTTTCAAACTTTAATTTTGATTAGAATGTATGGTGAATCTGAAATTTGAAACTCACTATAATATGTGATACTAAATTCGTAGTTACATTTTTTATATAGGTTATTTTTAAAAAAATATATATATTTTAAGAAAAGAACACAAATTATCTATCTATCTATCTATATTAATTTGGTTACAATGTATGCAGTTGTGACAAATAAGCTTTTTGATATATTTTCTCACTCCTAATGTCAAACTAATTCATTTTAATTAGTTCATGTCAAACATACAATTTTCACTCATAAGTGTCATGCCATGTAAACAACTTTAAAATTCTTCAAACATTCTCATTCACTCAAGATAAGTTACAAACCTTTAATAGTTTTTTTTTATATTTATTTCACATGTATATTTATGATTTTATCTTAAATATGTTGTATATATGAGTTTTATAAAATACATAATATTATATTTGATGGATAGCAAATATGAACATATAAAAGTTTACAATTATAAATTATATAGACTAATGAAGTATAAATTTAAATTATTAAATAATATTTTTATCAAATTGCATGTCAACATTGTTTACCTTATTATAATTAAAATTTTAATATAAATTTAACATATGAATGAATAATAATAATATGAAGATAAATTTTTGACATTTTTATATAAGTATATAAAACTAATATAAGTCATAAAATAATAATAGTTAAATTAAAAGTATTATATGGACATTATTATATTTAAAAAAATATGAAAAATATTTTTACATTTATAGACTCAACCTATTTTATAAATAGAAAATAAATAAAATGTTGTTTGTAGATATTTTTACTATTATTATACTTAGTAAACAATTAGTATTGATTTTAAATTTTTCTTTAACATATTACACAAATAGAAGTGACAAAGTCACACAAATTAACTTAAAATTATTAATTGTTACTATTGTTCTTTAATAGTCATTCATGTATTTTTATTATTATTATTTAGTTTTATGAATTAATAGACTTAATCTTGATTTTTTTAACATAATTATAATATTAAAATAGATAAAATAATTTATATTATACACAAATACTAATAGGATTAATATTATTTATAAATATACCTAATTTTTTATTGTATATTATTAAGTTAATTTTAATCTTAATTAATTTTTTTATATTTAAAATATAATAAATAATAAGTAAATTATATATATATATATATATATATATATATATATATATATATATATATATATATTCATTTAATATAACAAAATAGTTTTTACGCAAAATGCGTGTAAACTTTTTAGTATATATATATATATATGTGAGTTGTTTGGCCTCAACTCATGGGGCAAACAAACCACTTGAAAATGTGTCAAACTTATTAAAATATTATTTACATAGATTGTACGTATTATATATTTTTAAATTCAAAATTACATCACTAGCTTCGAATTATATAGCATAGATAAAGATCAAAAACATTTTTTTTTTTCAGATTCATCATGTTACAGGGTATATATATATTGATGCATCTATATCGTGAATTCATGTGCTTTCAATGACAATAATTAAGCGAAATTAATTGTATATAGATAAACAAATGATATTAGTAATTAGATGCATGACATGGTCACGAAAAAAAATAATATCCCGACAAAGGAATATGTTAATTAAATCAAGTAATGAGAAGACAACCAAAAGTCCAAAACATTAAAAAAAATACATACCACTAAAAAGAAAATCATAATAAATAAATAAACAAAAATATTAAAACAAAAATCACATTTGACCCACTTCCGTTGACCACCGCTCGATTTTTTTATCTTTTATTATGCCGAATGGACGATACGACAGAAGCGACCTCAAAAGAATAGCCTGGTTGCGCCACAGCTGATTACTCTTCTACAAAAACCTAAATTTTCAATTGCACACATTAGATTCCTCTGAATCTATCTATCCTCTTCTTCTCCGCCTTCGCAGTTCGCAGTACCTTCGCTTCTCTGTCCTGCTGCTGCTCTCTTTTATATTGTCGCTTCACTCGGGACAATGGCAATGTGGTGACTCACCTCCACAGGCTCAGCCATGAAATAATGCCAAAAAAGTTCGATTTTTCGCTTGATCTTTCATTTCTGTTGGACGGCTTTTCTGGTTATTCTGTCCTGGTGCGGTATTCTATTGGCGTATACTGCATCTTAGATTTTCATTGGACTAACTTGCATTAGCTCAATGTGTGCCCTTAAGGTGGTTGTGATTTTGTCTTGAATATGTTCTCCAATTTTAGCTGTAGTGCTTGTGTTTCTTGCTTACTCTAAAATGTGCGAGAATTGGACGAAAGTTGTGATTTTCATAGTTCTGGTGGTCAATGGCGTGATGAGGCTTAAGGAAATGAAATGCCAACCAGCTTGTTTGGCCAGTAATCCTTAGTTCTTGGGTCCTCCTCTTACTTTGGTTACATTTCTTTCCTGCTTTAGGTTTTATATGCATGTCGTCGTGTTACGTTGTTCAGTCAACGTTGATGGGGATATAAGCCATTGTCTCTAAAGCTGTGGAAGCCTTCTTTATAAGTTGTATACTTCTCTGTTTGTTGGACAGTAGGTTTTCTGTAGTTGAGTTGTCATTGTCTCGTTTTGGTTTAAATTTTGAGACCCTGGAGTTTAGGTTTCATGAGGTGCTTGCTTATTTATTCCGGAATCGAACAGATATATAGTGAATGCACGCTATGGTGTAAACTTGACTTCAGCTTTCTGCTCTGATAAAACAGGATATTGATATGGTATCTCCTTTTGATCTCAATGGGGGGTCGGATGAGTTTTTTGGCAATTTCTTCGAACACTATGATTTTCCAATGGAAGACTTGGAAGGGAACATAGATTGGGATGGTCTCCAACTCCTTCAGCTGCCATCACCTGATGAATTATTATCAACCAGCTTTTCCGCTAAATTAGAGAATGAAAATTCCGGGTCCCCTAGGAGTTCCTGTAAGGTGAGTCCTCTGTGCATCTTCACCTTTCTAGATTGGTTGTTCATGGTAGATGCTGCCCCCCCAAAAAAACAAAAGGAATTGTTAGATGTTATGATAGCTTACCAACCTCCATTATGACATGTTTGATTACTTCTACCAAACAAAGAAGAGTTACTTTGCTTTATGCAGAAGCTACACATGATGTGTATCTTAAAAAAAGTGACCTTTACTCGTATAGGAAAGTTTAATTAACAGTACTTTAGTTCTTATTATATAAGGTTAATTAGCAATTTGCTAGATAGAGTTTGGGGTTTGGATAATTTGCGGGCTTTATTTTTGGGGGACAAGTTGCTAGGTGAACCTTTACAAAATTGCAATACACTATCTCCATTTAATTTTCTTTTAAATGACATAGAAACTTGTATATGTCAATCATTTTCCATCAGAATGCATCCAACAATTTGGAAATTTTATCAAAGTTCAGTTAGCAAATTGTAAAAAATTTCAAAGTTTAAGCTGAGCACAAATGTTTTCAAAGTTTTCAACATTTACTCCCTTTGATCAGTAAATGTTATTCTGCCATCTCATTCCAGATTTATATCAAAGAAGGAGAGTAAGCAATATCCCTCACTGGAAAAATTGATTAGGTGGCAGAATTGCATCCTTTAATCATATTTACTAATTAGGATCAAATAAATCATGGCCTTGAAACAGACAAATTAAGACCAAATTGGAGATGATCCAAATCATTAGCTGGTGATGAAGATTGTAACTTGTATTGATATGTTTCTGTTGGGTTGCAGAAAGACATAAAGCCAAAGTTCAATGGAGGTTCTTCTCTAAGCAACAGTGAGACCACAGCAGAGAGCAACATCTCCCATCATAAAATAACATTGGAAGGCAAAGATTCCAGCTTCTTCCCAACCACAACCACAACAACCTGTGTGTCTGTTCTTGAAAGTGGCAGCTCCTGGTCTTCAGGGGACAACTCGTTACAACACTTGGGCTACCAATTCTTCATTCCCGTAAAGCGTGCTCGGAGCAAGAGACTGAGACCCCCAACCTTAAACCCGAGAATCACAGTGCCCTTTACCACCCCTTGCCTTGAGAGGAGAGGCAAGAGGAAGAACTTCACCACCCTCGATGATTCCCCAGATGCAGTATTGCAGGTTACATTGAATGGTACCCGCAGGTGCACCCACTGTGAGGTGACCAAGACCCCACAATGGAGAGAAGGCCCTATGGGACCCAAGACCTTGTGCAATGCATGTGGGGTCCGTTACAGGTCAGGCCGGCTCTACCCTGAGTATCGTCCTGCAGCCAGCCCCACGTTTGTTGCATCGGTGCATTCAAATTCGCATAAGAAGGTAGTCGAGATGAGGAAGTCTAGTGCTACAAAGGTTGGGAATGGAAGCATCAACTCAAATGGATGTTTATCGGTTTGATTTTTTGTGCCTTTTCTTGGTTAGAAAAAAAAACAGCTTTCCTAATTGGGAGATCTCTTTTTCTTTTCTCCAATATTTTTTCTCCCACTCCACCCCTTAAATTACATTCCTTGTTTTGTTGTGTAGATTAATGAATAGGTAGAAAGGTGTTGCTTTAATTATGTTGGTGGTCGTATGCCATTGCCATGGTTGTTTTCATGGCAATCGAAGAACATCATTGTCTTCAGATGTTATAAAGAAGCATCGTATATTTTCTAATAATTGTAGTAGGGAAACATGCATATATGAACTTCCACGATTTGGTAAATTTTGCACTCTTAACAATTCTTTTTGGAGATTTTGCACCCCTTGAAAAAAAATGAAATTGGAAACAAATATCATTAGTTTTTTTTAAAAAAAAATTCAAATCTTTTAAAAAAATTACTTCTAAGAAATACTATAGGTTTTAAAATAAAAATATTTGAGGATGTACAATTAATTTACATGTTTAGATAATAATATATAAAAATGGAGTAATAAAAGTATTTTTGGGGAAAAAAATGTGTTTTTTTTGTAAGACAATTAGAGAGCACTATTTAAAAAAAAATGCACACTTGGAGGTGAGATTATATACTTTCCACCCTAAAAATGGGCGTATGACATTTTTTTAAAAATTAGAAATTTTGGTACATATTTCTTTAAAAATCTAAAAAATATATAATGAATAAATCACTATTTTACTTTTGATGTAACACTATTATGTGTCGTTTAAGAAAGATAATAAAAGAGTTTGTGTAAATAAATAAATAAAAAATCTAAACACAATATTAATAATAAGAAAGTAACCCCATTATGATTTCTCCCTTCCAATCATATTCCAACTCCAGGAGAGAATTTGATGAATTCCCTTATTTCCTTCTCTCCTTTAAAATGATGTCTATTCAAATAAGAGAGGAGAAAAAAAAAATCCAAAAAACAAGGTAAAATGTTTCATGTGGAAAAAAGCTAACATGGAGTAAAAATAATAATAATAAATTAAGTGCCCTAAATCTCTTTTCGTTTTCGTGGAGAACTTATGAAATTCGGTTTACGAATTTCGTAAGAAGTTGTTCTTTTCGCGGAATTGATGAAATTCGGCTTAGACATTCCGAGCAGGGTAGACTTACAAATTCCGTCCCAAAAACACGGAAGTCTTAAGCCCTGCCCGCTAGGAATCCGGAATAGGTATGAAAAATACATTTTTACCCTCAATACATTTTGTTAATTCCAACGTTACCCTCGTTGTACTGTACGTCAGCTCCTTCTCCTTCGGTTTACTGTCCTCAGCTCATTCAAAACTCCCTGCTCCTTCATTCCAAGTTCCAACGATGTCCTCCTTTCCTCATGTATGTTCATCCCTATGATGCTCTCCTTTCCTTCATTCCCACCGTGATGCTCTTCTTTCCTTTCCCCGACTAAACCCAGAATCGTGATTTTGTTATTTATGTGTTGTTTTGTGCTGTTTTATATGATGTTTTTGTGCTTCTCGTGCAAATTGTGATGCTTTGATGATGTTAGCTTATGTGAGGTTGTTATTGTGAGCTTGTGCTTGTATGCTTTGGTTTTGTTATTGTGCTTGAGCATTGATGTTCTTGTTCTGGTTATGTTGTTCTTGGTAGTAACAACATTGATTCTTGTTGTTATGTTAATAACAACATTGATTCTGGTTATTGTTCTAGTTAATTCGATTCTTGTTATGTTAATAACAACATGTCGATTCTGAAGGTTATGAAGGCGATGAGAAGGTCGGGATCAAGACATGAGACAATGAAGAAATTTGTTAATTACAGCTTTGTAATTTTGAGTCGAGATTATAATGTAAAAATTTGTAATTTTAGATATTATAATTACGGTTTTGTCCAAGGATATTGTAATTTTGGATATGGAAAAAAAAATTAAAAAAATTAATTAGTTAATTATATTTAAGTTTTTATAATTATTAATTTTTAACTTTAATTAATACAAATTATATGTATTATATATTATACATATACACGGAGGGGCAAATATGTCATTTTACCACATTCCATTTCCCATATACAATTCTACCAAAAAACAACATAATTCTTTATACCATTCATCTAAATAAACAACTTTATATTTGTTATTCCCTATTTTTATTTTCTATTTCGTATTCCGTGAATCTGAAAAAATGAATCCTAATAAGGGAAATATAGTAATGATTAGCCTCTTATCTTTTATGAGTTGATTATGGTGGTAGTAAAAATTATTTCAAATGTGAAACAAACATGTCAAAAATGTTACCTCTTAATGGTAGCTCTCTACAAAATTCCGCAGGGAGGGAAAAAAAATTGAGAAACTAATTATAACGAAGTAAGTGAAGTTTAGGTATCCTATTTTAAAAATACAAAAGTTCAGGTCCCATAATAGTAATTAATGATTATTATATAAGGAGAAAGCAAGAGCCGTGTCCGGTGGTGAGCAGCCCATCCGCAGCCGCCTTGGCGGGTGTGTGTTCACGTTGCTCCTTTCATTTTCATGGAACCATATTTTATATTGTCTTTTCACGTGCATATAATATAAACATTTAATCTTTCTTTGACTATGTCTTAGATTTTTTGAATAATTAGCGTAAAATTTATCACGTTAAATCATTATTTTAATTTATCATTTTTCCAATGACAATAAATCAAAAAGGATATTTTTTAATAATTAAAAAAAAATCACTTCAACCCCTTTTTCATTATTATATATACAAACTATTATCGTTTATTCACACGTAAGATAATATGTGTAATTAAAAAGATGATATGAGTCGTGAAATTCATTGACCTTGAAAACCGTCGAGAGTACGTTCACAGTGTAAGACGGTTTCGTTTGGTCATGAAAACTAGGGCGACCAAACTGCCCTAGTCCTTCCTAGTTCCTACCCCAATTAATGTAGAAGTTTCTAGAGGATTTCTCGATTGATATAAAATTGTGATGACAATTTCAGATTGAAACTATTTGGTAGTTTATCTAAAAATTCAATCGGATATAATCATAATCGGACCAATAACTGAGTATGAGTAAATTGTTTGTTGTGTGTCTTTCGAACCAGAAACATGACCAATTTATAGTGTCTCACCTCTTTTGGATAAAAATTGGCACCAAAGAGACTGCACCATTTTGGATCAAAACTTGACGCAAAAGTCACCTTGCACATTTTCGGATCAAACTTTGCGCCAATGTTATCTTGCACCTTTTCGGATCAATTTTAGCGCCGAAGTAAGTGATTAGGGGTTGTTAGTGTTCAAAATTAGGATTTTTTGGGTTATAAATAAGTGATTAATTTCAGTCAGGATGTTGCCCGCTTGGAGCCCCCATTGCTTAGGGGGCCGCCTCTAACAATCAATGAGGTTCTGATACCATGAAACATAATAAACTCAATCAAGTGTGCATTTCGCACCCTTCTAACTTGTTTGATAAAATATTATGATCATATTGATCAACTAGTCAATTCAATTACACTAAAATAATTTAAGAATGAAGTCAACCAACTATTTTTTTATTACCTAATTATGTACTTAATTATTTTGGAATTAATAATATATTGTAAATATATAAGGTACTTTTTGATGACCTGTTTTTTTCTTGGTCTGACAAGACACACATCACACATGGTGTGTTTACTGTTTAGGTTGAAGACATTCCTCCACACAAGGCTAAGGCTAAGGCTAAGGCTAACTGTAACTGAAATTGATATTTGGACCGACAACAATTAACGTTAAAATTTTAAAATGTTTGGACGACATAATTCAGACAGATTATACAGAAACTGGGTTAGCATGTGACGATACACATTTCAGATCCAATAATAATGGTTATCATAAATGCACCACTTGCATTGCTTAATGATGCCAAATACTATCAGAAAAAATGTAAACATACTCATATTCATATATATATATATTATATAAAGAGAGAGATTTATTAGTGATGGGTTTGTCCATAGTTGTGAGGACATAGTATTTCTATTATATACATATAGTTAAATTATTTATTTCTGAACAGTAATTTAAGATGCGTGGAAATAGAAAGTTTAATACTGTACATGATTGAACCCCCAAAAAAATAAAAAATTAAAGAAGAAACATACAAATAAAAAAATGTTTTTTTAAAAAACAACAACTATCTTTTCAATAAAAACAGGTTAATAACAAAAAAAATGCATAAACTTTGATTACTTTAAAAAAAGAAATACTCTATTTTTTAAATTTTGTTACTCGTATTTTTTTCATTTGTTTTTTTTGTTAACTTATAATGAAAAATAATATAAAAACTATTATATTAAAAACTCAAATTTAACCTTTTAATTTTTCATGTTTCCCACATTTTTAAATATTTTTAAAAAAATAATATAAACGTGTACAATTTATATCAATTATGTGTTGTCATATTATTTTTGTCTAAATTTAATGGGAAAAATAAACGGAGATAGTTTTTCTCCGAACTCTGAAAGTACAAGTTGCAAAATAAACGAATGTGAAAGTACATGTTGCAAAATAAAAGTTCAGAAAACTTTTAGTAAAGTGAGTAAAGTTTTGGTATCTCTTTTATTACTAACCCGTAAAATATTTTATTTTTTTTCTTCTCATTTTTCCTGATTCTTTCCATTGTTATGTATTTTCTTAAAATTAATAGTTATTAAACTGTAGATTAATTATGTGCTGACATGTCAATTTTTATTTTCATTTAACGATAAAACAAACAAATGTTGATTATCGCCTTGAAAATACACAGCAAAATTCAGATAGAATTCAGTAAAACGACGAGAATTCGAATAGTTATTTTTATTATATAATTGTGAGACTTAAGATATACGCCTTAATAGATTGTTTCATAAATCCGAACTTGTGAGTGAAGACGACCGGTATATAGTATACTCTTACGTAGGGGTGTCAAAATTTGACCCAACACGTGGGTGACCCGCCCACTAGTCGTGTTTAGGTCAGACTTTTTGACCCACGAGTCATTTTGACACGACCCATGGATGACCCGTGAAAACACGTATCAGGTTTGGGTCAGTAGTTTTGACTCATGGGTCAACCCATAACTCGTCCTGAATTGTTATTATATTAAATATATATAATTATGACACATGAATCAATTTGTTTTGGGGGTTTTATGTACCGGTGAGTCGAACAGGTCAGACTGACCCACGGGTCATGGAGGTCGAACGGGTCAGTCTGGCTCAAGCTTTACTATTCTAGAAGGGTCAAGTTTTGGTTTCAAAAACTGACTCATACTATTACACGGGTCAGGTTTGGATCAGAGGGTTCCTGACACGACCCATGATCCGTTTTGACACCCCTACTCTTAAATCATCTTAACATTCTCCCTTAAATTGATGTTTATGAACATCGATTTACCCACGAGCTTAGTGCCCGACCTCAACCTTTAATGGGAGTATGATTATTTTTTGCGTTGCCAAGATTTGAACCTAACATCCTCCCTTAAACTGATGTTTATGAACATCGGCTTACCCATGGGCTTAGTACCCAAACCTTACAATTCTTGACGGGTCAAATTTGAATTTCAAAAACTGAAACATACTATTAATACACGGGTCAGATTTGGGTTAGATGGTCTCTCACACGACCAAGACCGACACGATCTATGACCCGTTTTGACACCCCTAAATATCCTCCCAAGTTTGGGTCAGAGGGTCCCTGACACGACCCATGGGTCGACTCATGAGCCGTTTTGACACCCCTACTCTTAAATCATCTTAACATTCTCCCTTAAATTGATGTTTATGAACATCGATTTACCCATGAGCTTAGTGCCCGATCTCAACCTTTAATGGGAGTATGATTATTTTTTGCGTTGCCAAGATTTGAACCTAACATCCTCCCTTAAACTGATGTTTATGAACATCGGTTTACCCATGGAATTAGTACCCAAGCCTTACTATTCCTGACGGATCAGATTTGAGTTTCAAAAACTGAAACATACTATTAATACACGGGTTAGGTTTGGGTCAGAGGGTCTCTCACACGACCAAGGCTGACACGACCCATGACCCGTTTTGACACCCCTAAACATCCTCCCTTAAACTTATGTCTATGAACATCGGTTTACCCATGTCTCAACCTTTAATGGGAGTATGCTTATTTTTTGTGTCGCCAGGATTTGAATCTGCGCGCTCTGATTTAATGTGAGACTTAAGACATACGCTTTAAACAACAGTCTCATACGTCCGTACTTGTGAGTGAAGGCGACTAGTATACTCTTAAGTCATTTTAAGAATAATTAACTCTATTTTTTAAGTTATTTTGCTTAGTTAGGGCAAAAAGTTACTTCATAATATTTTTTACGAAAATTGATATAGACTAGGCTATACACATGATTGATTCAAAAAAAAGTATATATATTATTTTTAACAAAATAAGGAAAAACATATAAACGAAAAAAAAATACTATTTTTTATTCTATATTTTCAATAAATAGGGGTTAATAACCATAAAGTTACATGAACCTTTATTATTTTAGGAAAATCATCCCAAATTTTATTTTATTTTAATTTTGCTATCCGGTCTTTTATAGTTTAGATAAATTTTCATTAAATTTGTACGAAAAATAACGTGCTAACACGTGATTAGTTCAAACACTAAAACTCTATATATTTTGTTTCATTATATATATATAATGAAAAATGTGTTTTTTAAATTAATTTTTTATTTTCTATATAAACATTATATTGAAAATTCAGATTTAACTTCTTAATTTGTCAGTTTTTTCCATTTTTATTATATATTTTTTAAAATATAATATAAATTTTTACAGTTTGAAGCATTCACTTCATACCACTTAATTTTTGCCCAGATTTAAGTAAAAATAAATTGAGGTTGCTTTTCCTCAACTCTAAAAATACATTTAGCAAAATTTAAATAATTAAAATTTGAGTAATTTGTAATAAATTGAGTAAAGTTCGAGTAACTTTTTTGTTATTAATTTTTAAATTATTATACTAAGAATTTATTTATTTATTCTATTTTCCAAATTCTTTCCATTGTTTTATATTTTTTAATATATTTTAAAATGTATATAAATTTTAAATCGTGGAACTTGTGTTTCTTATATTAATTTCGTTTAAATTTTACAAAGAAAAAAAAATCCTACAAAAATGTAGATAACAAAATATTTTTTTTGACCATAGATAACAAAATATGAACAATACATTTGGGATAGAATGCAGTAAAATGAATTAGTTTCTTTAATATTATTATAATTATAATATAATTAACTCTAAAAAGAAAGAAAAGCTATGTGCTTTCTTCTGTTACTGAAAGGCGGATTAGCAGTCAGTCAGTTCTGTTCTTCTGATCCCTAATCCAAAGCCGAAAGGTTAGGCATAAACCATGGTTGACAATCTTTTAACCAGAGTTTAGATTTGTCTAGTCCACTGCCTGCAATTAATACTCTGCTTCCGACTTCTCAGCTCACCAAAAAAAAACAGTAACTTCCTGTTTTGCTGTTCTGTTCCTTCAACTACAAAAATGTCTCAGTCACCACGATTTTCTCGCCATTATACCGCGATATATAACTCAACCCTCTCCCCCATAGGCCATACCAGTTCCTTATCGCATTTAAAGAAAAGAAAAAACAATTAAATTTAATCTCTTTTCCTCGATTTAGGACTGCTCTGTTTGTTCTGTCTTCTGTAGTATAGAGAGAGAAACCGAAACCACCGAGTGATGATGACGATGGAGGAGAGAGTCTAGTCTGTGTTCTTGAGATCTGACAGACCATACCAATCCAAATCCAAGCAAAAACAAAAAAATCTGGGCGAGAGAGTAGAGTCAGTCCAGTTTTCTTAAATGTGTGTTGGTTCATTTTGGAGTTTAGCGATCATGATTTAAAGAATCTGCAGCGATTGGTGTTTGTACTACGACACAATTAGGAGGAGCTTAGACCGCCATGTCTGTCCACGGTGAATTATTATCATCAGGACCCAGAAGACATTAGTGCTGGCTGGTCTTGTCCTCCCATAGTTTAGAGAGAGAAAAATACAGAGATATCTTGTCCATGGGCTGAAAAAAGATGAATCTTGTGTTTTAATTTCTGCATAGTTGTTTCATTTCGCTTCTGGGTATTCAATAAGAGGTCCGAAAATGGCTTTCTGCGGCTGATTCTGTATTTCTGTCAGTAACGTTTGTTGAACAAGGTCAGTGTATTTATTTACCTTCATTATCACTGTTCTTTTACATGCAAAGTCTGCAAAAAGTTTTAACCTTTCCTTTTCAGTTTCTGTTGGATTGAATAATCGCAGTTGCCGTAAAGATTCAAACTTGGCGAATTTCTGAAGTGGGTTCTGGTTTTGGAGAGGAAAAAATGAATGAATTGGTGTCGGAGAAGTGTTTGGATTCGCAGCTGTGGCATGCTTGTGCCGGCGGGATGGTCCAGATGCCGCCGGTGGGCTCCAAAGTGTTCTACTTCCCTCAGGGCCACGCAGAACACGCCTTCTCCGTCGTCAATTTCCCCGACTCACCCCGGATCCCACCGTCTATCCTCTGCCACGTTTCTGCCGTAACTTTCCTGGCCGACACGGAAACCGACGAAGTCTACGCCAAGATAAAGCTGATCCCTCTGCTCGGAAAGGACTTCGACATGGACGATGACGTCATCACGCCACCAGATAGTTCGGAGAAGCCTGCCTCCTTCTCCAAGACCCTGACCCAGTCCGACGCCAACAACGGTGGCGGCTTCTCCGTCCCAAGGTACTGTGCACAGACCATCTTCCCCCGGCTGGACTACTCCGCCGACCCACCCGTCCAGACCGTGGTGGCGCGTGACGTTCATGGTGACACGTGGAAATTCCGGCATATCTACAGAGGTACACCGCGAAGGCACTTGCTGACGACGGGATGGAGCTCGTTTGTGAACCAGAAGAAGCTGGTCGCCGGAGATTCGATCGTCTTCCTCAGAACCGAGAAAGGAGACCTCTGTGTGGGTATCCGGAGGGCCAAACGGGGATTTTACCCGGAGCCTCCGCCGCCGCTGTGGAGCTCCGGCAGCCCCTACGGTGGAAAATTCTCCATGCTACTGAAGGAAGAAGAAGAAGATAAGCTGAGTCGTAATGGCTTCTGCCGAAACTCGAGGTCTTCACCGGAGAAGGGAAAGGTGTCTCCAGAAACTGTGTTGGAGGCGGCGATTAGAGCAGCCAAAGGCCAGCCGTTCGAGTTTGTGTTCTACCCCCGAAGCAACACCCCTGAGTTCTGTGTTCGTGAGGGTCTGGTTAAGGCCGCGATGAGGACTCATTGGTGCCCAGGAATGAGGTTCAAGATGGCCTTTGAAACCGAAGACTCCTCACGAATTAGTTGGTTCATGGGAACCATTTCCTCAGTTCATTTTTCTGATCCAATGCGCTGGCCAAATTCGCCATGGCGTGTTCTTCAGGTATGCATCAATTTTAAATTTTTATTTATCAATGCAATCACCAAAATTTGATTTTGATTTATGATTATGAAATGAAATTACTTTATGGGTTATTGAAGCTTATAGGTGTCAGTGTAGTTTAGGAGGTTACTCTTTGTTGCCTCGCTTTAATACAATCAAGTTGCTTCACCTAGTCGGGTAATAAATATATTTAGTAGGAATAAATGTGCCCGTAGTAAAAACATTTATGTACCAATGCGAGTAAATGCATATTATTTTTCAGGAGATAAATATAAAATAGTTCAATGAAAAATAGGGATAAAAGTCAATCTCAAAAGTCACATTTTTATAAAATAGGTACTTAAAAAAAAATTATTACTTTCGGTAATTCAGAAATTATAAATGTATCTATTATAATATTAATTTTACTTTATTTTACCTTTGAGCTATCTCTAAGTTGTGTGTAATTGAATATATTTACTTTCTCTTTATTGAATTTTACTTTTAAGTACACAATTGTCATTTATGACTTTTGAGGTTAACAAATTTTTACCTATTTGTAAAAACATGTTACCTAAATGACTTTTATCCCTAAAAAATATGGTAAAAGTTGCACAACACGTAAAATATGGTTTCGTGCTCTGTTTTTACTGTGTCAAATATTGTGTTATATTGACATCTCCTGATGTTTTTGCATCCATGAAAATGTAGAACCATGATTAGGGTTTGCATTGCATTCCACTGAGCTAACACTTCACACTGATCCATCTATGGCAGGTGAACTGGGACGAGCCCGACCTTCTCCAAAACGTGAATCGCGTGAGTCCATGGTTGGTTGAATTAGTATCCACTGTCCCACTCATCCATATGCCGCCTTTTTCAACACCGAGGAAGAAGATGCGGTCAGCCTACCCTTTAGACTTCCTTAGCCTCGAGGGACACTTCCACCTTTCACCATTCTCTGGAAACCTCCCAAGAACAAACGGTTCACCGTGTTTCCTCCCCACCACCTCTCCTGCTAGCATACAGGGACCCAGGCAAACTTTCGGTTCGTTTCTCTCGGACATGAACAACCCGAACAACAACAAATTCCATCGTTCGGAGGGGCTTTTTGGTAATTTCCGACCAACATTTAGCACTAACCCTAGTTTTAGGATACCCGAACCAACCGCACCACAAAACCCTAATGACAATGAGAGCTTATCATGCTTGCTCACCATAGGCACCAACTTGTCTCTAGGTCGAGACAAACCCATAAACCCTATCAAGAAGAAGTCGCAGTTTCTGCTCTTCGGACAGACAATAGTGACTGAGCAGCAAATGTCTGATAAAATCGACTTTCCAGCTTCTGAGGAGGCAAAAAAACAATCTCCCCATGAAAAAACAGTTGAACTAGGTTTCGAAACCGGTCACTGCAAGGTCTTCTTGGAGTCCGAGGATGTGGGGCGGACTCTTGACCTGTTTGCTCTCGGTTCTTATGAGGAACTGTACGTGAGATTGATGGACATGTTTGGGATCGGCAGGTCGAACCCATTTAGCTTCTTGTATCAAGACGCCACGGGAGCTTCCAGGAATGTTGGAGACAAACCCTTCAGGTGATTGAATGATTCGTGTTTGATTATGTTCTTACTATGATGTTTGTTTTGTTCAATGTTTACTAAATTGATTGATTGAATTGATGGTAGCGAATTTGCAAGAACGGCTAAAAGATTAACGATAATGTTGGATTCAGACAACAAGAAGAACATCGAAAGGTAAGGTCTTGTATGTGTATATAACCTAAATGTTTGCAACATTCGTATTGTCATGTCATTTTCGATTGTTTTGTCTCCTGATTGATCAATACGTTTTTTTTACATGACGAATGGATTGTTTTTGCAGGTCGATGCTCCCGGGAACCGAGTTTGTCTCTGCAGCAAAGGCAGGACCGTTGAGCAGTTATGCGTAGGTTAAAGTTATGATAGTAGTTTGTGTTGGAATGAATTAGATTTTGCGCAAGTGAAAAGGTGTTTTTAGGGAACTCTTTGACATTTAATATTCAATGTGTGTTTTTTGTTTTGACATTGTTACTTTAAATGTTTAGGTGATATATTTTAGTTAATATCTTTTTTTGTGGAGTTGAATTAACAAATGGGTTTCATATGATTCATCATGAGTTATAGATGAACTTTTGTGCCTGGTGGCTTGTGCTGGTACCTTCATTGTCTTCCTATCCCATACAAGTTATGTCTGACAATGGTATTGCTGAGTGAGGGGGTGTCAAACGGGTTATGGGTTTACCCATGAGTTGTATCGGCCTTGGGTCGTGTCAGAAACTCTTTGACTCAAACACGACCTGTGTAATAGTATGGATCAGTTTTTGAAACGCAAACATGACATGCGGATTGATGAGTCAACCTGTGGGTTAGAATGACCCGTCAAAAATAGTAATAGTTTAGCCAGATTGATCCGTTCGATCCACTATGACTCATTAAGTGAGCAACTTCAACTTGCTAGGGTTACCTTCAGCTTCCTGATGCTTGACACCTGTAATGATTTGATATAATATATAAATGAGGTGGGTCACGTGTTGATCCGTGAGTCAAGGTTTTTGACCCAAACCTGATCCGTGTTTTTACGGGTCATGCATGAGTCGTGTTAAAATGACTCATGAGTTAAAAACTCTGATCCAAACACAATCCGTGGGCGGGTCACCTATGAGTTGTGTCAGATTTTGACACTCCTATGCATCCTAAGTAGTAGTCTATCTTTTTATCAAGTTGTTTTAAACTTACATTTCAATAAGCATTTGTCAATTTTGGGCACTCATAGGTCATGATTTATGAGTGACGGATTTCATGGTCGACTCGCCTATAGGTTAAATTTTTTAGATCCATATGTCATTTTGACACGATTCGTCAAACTTGTATGAAAAATAGAGTTGGGTTTGAGTTATACCTAACGATCTATGAGTCAACTCGTGAACTCGTATAAATAAATAGATATTATAATAAATTATATAAAAATTTATGGATTATTTGTATCACGTGGGTTTCATGAATCAATTGGTTGATGGGTTACACGAATCGACAATTTGACTTGCAAAATTCATATTGTACAAATTAAAATGACACTAGTCATATATGTTGACCCTTGGATTCGTGGATCATCTTTGAGTCTTGAAAATTAACTCATCAATAATCATGGATCGTGTTTGGGTTGAACATATTTTAACATGACTCGTACTTGATACGATTCACGGTTAATCGATACCCCTGCATTTCACCAATATAACAAAGAATTTATGGTAATTTTTTTAATATTTTAATTTTGCTTAGTGTTACAAATTTATTTTATTACTATAATTTTATTTTTTTCAGTAATAAAAATACGTTATATTATTGTGATAGTTTATAAATAAAAATAAAATAATTAATACGAAATATCTCGAACGATTCTTCTTGGAATGGTATATTCAGTGTGTGAGACATTGCAACTACTTTATCCTAGTAAATTATGGACTCATGATATATAATTTGACGTAAATCAGTTAGTTATAAACTAATTTAGTGCATGACTGTTTATATTTAGTGTGAATTGTTAATAAAATAATTATATCATGATTATTGTTTAAACAATTATTTTGATTTTTAAACATGATTTTACTACTCTTCATGCAAATAGTGAGTCAGAAAATTTGAGCTAATTAACAAGGTGGTTATATCATTTGATTTTGATGATAATTTACAAACAACCATTAATGTGGTGTTTATGTATATTGTTTAACATAAATATGTCATCATGATTTGTATAAAATGTCATTAAAGAAATAAGTTATGCAATATTTCTAATTTATATTGCCTGTTTTTTGTGTTTTTTTTTATATAATTTGACGGAAAAACCTTTATGAAAGAAGAAACGTTGGGAAGCAAACATTTAAAAGGGGTTTAACATCATTTTTATATTCATTAATTACTAACACTTAAATCTGAGCACATATATTTCTTTTTTATATTAGTTGTATTTGTTATTATTTTCATTGAGTTGTCCATATTAAAAGGGTTTGACTTTAAATAAAATAAAAGAATTATTAAATAAAAACTTAATAGTTTTTTTTTTTTTTCCAACCAACAACTTCATTCAATAACCAAAGAAGAAACCGAGTACAAAATATTATCCGAAGTAATACATCTAAGTAGGGGGGTTGGGGGTGAAGACACCCAATCCGATGGACACAACCCCGCCAAAACATTCTTCGCAATCCAATCCGCACAAGAGTTTGCGGATCGAGGGACATGCTCCCATGCGATTTCCCTAATCACAGACGATCGGGAAATCGCATTCGACAAAATGGGAGCAATCCTCCAAGCAAAGTCCCGCCTATGAATGTGGTTGATGACATTCAAGGCGTCCGTCTCAATAATGACTCTCGGCCACGCCATCTCGATCGCCAATTGAACCGCGTAGTAGACCGCATGAGCCTCTATCTCGTCCACTGAACCCGTAAGTAGTACTCCTCCTCGACCACCCATCAGAGCCCCGGTGTTGTCCCTAGCAATAACTCCATATGCTCCTCGATATGAAGATGCGTTCCAAGCCCCGTCATAGTTTATCTTGATGACGCCCGGTGGTGGACCGAGCCACGCCTGGACCTGCCGAACGTCTCGGCCGACAGTCTGCGGGGTGCCCATCTCTTGAAGCGTCCTTGCAATCTCGATCAAAACCGAAAGCACACATGGTTGGGAGTTCTCGTAGGCGAGCTTGCACCTAGTTTTCCATATCACCCAACAAACCACCATGAGGCGCCTCCACATGTTGACCTTCTCCCGACTATTCGTCCCCTCGAAAGTGGTTGCGTCAACGAGCCAATCTTCCATCGAGTTCCTCCCCACATTGATCCGTGCGTGGTCGATAAAGTGGAGCCAAACCTGTTGTACCCATGGAAAAACAAACAACATATGCTCACGAGATTCATCAATAAGGCAAGTCGGGCATAAGCTATCCACCGCAAGACCTCTCCTTGCAAGTGTCCCCCTCGTAGGTAAGGCGTCGTTGGCTAGTTTCCACACGAAATCCTTTATCTTAGGCCACACGTTTGAACCCCAAATAGCTGGCCAGACCGAAGGTAAGTCCGGCGGTGGTCTGCGATTCAAGTCCCGCGTGACTTGTCGAGTTCGGTCATGAGAGTGTAGTCGGTGGTAGACCGACCTGACGGAGGTGTCGCCTAACCTGGAATGGGGCCAGCCGTGTCTGTCGGGTGTGGGTGCCATGGGGATATGCTGTTGGAGGACAGCCTGCACATCATCTGCGTGAACGGCTAGTCGGACTGCCCCCTCGTCCCACGACGCCGTGTCCTGTTGTATCCATTGAGCCACACGCGTCGAAGGTGGTTGTGTGCTGTCCTGCCTGGGTCTGATCCTTAGGTGTTGGTGCGCGGTGACCCACGACTCCGTAAACGGGTTAATCGATCTGCCATCACCTAGGAGCCACACCCCCTCCGACCTGATTACATCCCGACCCTCAAGCAAGCTCGCCCATGCCCATGAGGCCCTACTTCCCGTATTTGGCCTGCAGGAATGAAGAGTCCGGGAAGTAGAGACCTTTCAGGAACCTTACCCATAAGGAGTCCAGCTCTGCTAATATCCGAGCCGCCATATTAGCTAGTATGGCCCGGTTGAAGTCATTCATATCTCTGAACCCGTAGCCTCCTACTGCTTTTGCCGTGGTCATAGAGACCCAATTCCTCCAATGAATCTTTCTATTGCCCTCGCGAGACCCCCACCAGAATCGAGCAATGATCCCATTGATCTCATTACACCAAGTCACCTGAAGCTTAAAAATATGCATGACATAAGTAGGGATAGCGCTCAGAACCGACTTGATAAGAACCTCATTACCCGCATGATTGAGAAGCTTGTTCCTCCAACACTGTAGCTTATTCCGGATTCTTTCTTTCAAATAGATCAGAGCATCCCTTTTAGACCTACCTCATACCGTTGGTAGACCCAAATAGAAACCCGGGTCAATGCAGTTTTGCACTCCAAAGAGCACCGAAATATCTCTCTTAAAGTCGTCATTAGATCCCGAGTTGAAATAGAGGGACGACTTAGAGAAATTGATCTTCTGTCCTGAGGCTCCACAATATAAGTCCAGTGTGTTTTTCAAATTTGTCGCCAAAGTCATGGAGCCTTTGAGGAAGAAGATTGAGTCGTCCACGAAGAACAAGTGCTGGATCTCGGGGCACCCCCTTCTAGGTCGGATGCCCCTAATATGACCCTGTCTGACCTGGTCGTCAAGCATTCTAGAAAGCACATCAGCGACTAAGATAAATAGATAAGGTGAAAGTGGGTCACCCTGTCTTAGGCCTCAAGAAGGGATGATTGTCGCCGAGAGCTTCCCATTAATCGATACCTTGTATGTGACGGTTGAAATACAAGCCCGTATCCAGCTAATCCACTTGTCATTAAAGCCCCGCTTCGTCAGGCCTTGTAGGAGGAAGTCACATTCCACACGATCGTACGCCTTTTGCATGTCTATCTTCAAAGCACACTCGGTTCGGTTCGAGTTCGTTCTTGGCTTGCCTCTTGTTTTAAGGAAATGGAACATCTCGTGCGCGATGATTATACTGTCCTGAATCCGTCTCCCTGAAACGAAGGCACTCTGGAACGGGGTAACCAGTTCTGGCAAATAGGTTTTTAGCCTATTTGCTAGAACCTTTGAAATAACCTTATATCCAAAGTTACATAAACTGATAGGTCTAAAGTCGGATGCACACAAAGGATTAACAATCTTAAGAATCAAGGTAATGTGTGTTTGGTTAAGAAAGAAGGGCATGATACCTGATGTAAGGAAGACATTGACCGAAGTGAGCATATCTGATCCGATTGTGGCCCAACTCTTTTGGAAAAACGATCCCGAGAAGCCATCCGGGCCTAGTGCCTTAGAGCCCCCCATCTGAAACACATGCCCTTCTAACTTCGTCTAGGGAGGCTAACCCCGTCAAATTCGCATTCATCTCATCCGTCACACCTATAGGGACCCCATCCAGAATTCGGTCTGACCCACTGATGTGAGCCCCGTGTCCCCACTCCGAAGCGAATAAACCCGAGTAGAACCCGTGCAACTCGGCCGTGATGTCCTTTTCCTTTTCCAACCAAACCCCCGCCCACTTCTCAACCGAATGATCTTATTCCGACGCCGCCTGGAGATAGTCGTTTGATGAAAGAACTTGGTGTTCCTATCCCCGTTACTCAACCATTTCACCCGCGAGCGTTGTTTCCAGAAAATTTCCTCACGTTTCCATAACGCGTGAAGTCTCGATTTAAGTGCTTGATCCCGATCCAACGCTTCGTCCCCATGAGATGAAGAAGAAAGCTGCCGAAGTTGTTGTTTAACCTTAGCAATTTCCACCACATTGTGTTTGAACTCCCTCGAGCTCCATTCTACTAAAGTTGCCATGCATCTGTCGAACTTCATTCGAAGCCCGTTGATCGAGCGGATAGGTCCCCCCCGCTGCCAAGCTCGTTCGATTATGTCGTGGCATTGTTCGTTCTCCCACCACATATCCTCGAACCGGAATGGCCTCTTACCCTTCGCCTCGGGGTGCGAAAGGTGAATTGAGATAGGGGCATGATCTGAACCGATGACTAGTTCGTGTGTGCATTGGGCCTTAGGAAACATCGCTAGCCATGCCGGGTTCGCCATGGCACGGTCTAGCCTCTCACGTATCTGATCCCCACCCCGCCTATTGTTTGTCCAAGTGAAGATCGGTCCCTTGTAGCCCAAGTCCTCTAGTGATAGATCATCCATGAGAGAGTTGAAATCATCAATCTTAGCTTGATCTTTTCGGCCTCCACCTTCTTTCTCCCTATGGTGTGAGATGTCGTTGAAGTCCCCCACACACACCCATGCATCCGTTCGGTTTAGCCCTATCCCTCTCAGATTGTCCCAGTTGAGACACTTTCTTGAAAAAACCGAGTCCGCATAGACCCAAGTTACCCTACACGTGCTTGGCAATGCCGAATTTGTGACTGAAGTATCAATGAAATTCTTATCAAGAGTATGAAACTGGATGTCGACCTCCTTTGTCCACCAAATGGCCAACTCTCCACTAGCACCTATGGGATGGACATACTTAGCAAATTCCATCCCAAGACTTGAACCGGTGGTCCCTGGAGGTGGCCAGCCGTGCACCACCCCCCACGGTAACCCACCGATTGTTCATCTTGGGGCATTCACAGGATGTCCAAGGCCCATATAGGGGTGAGCCTTCGACCGAATCAGTGATAACCGGGTCCGAGCATGCCTTCGACGAGTGACCAACCAGACCACACCCATAACAGAAATCCGTAAGCCTTTCGTATTTAACCGTCGCCCACTTCCCAATCCCTTTCGAATCGAACCACCTGAATCTAGGCATCAAGGGTGATAGTGTATCCACCTCGACTTGCACCCTAAGATAGGTCCTCTGTTTAATAACATTATACTCCTCCGTCTTGAGGCACCGACCGATCGTATCTCCTATACTCTGGGCATTCGGTTTGTTCATCATTTCCAGACTCAACCCGTGAATCTGAACCCACATCTGTATCTTGTTGAACTCAATCTCAGCTATCGACTTATCTATCGGGCAAGGCTTCACATTCAGGCACAACCCGTGGATAGTCCACGGTGACAAATCTAACACCTGATCAAGCTCCCTAGCACTTGCGAAATCAAATACTAGGGTAGTGTCATTTACCTCCCCTATGTTAACAGGTCCGAATTTTGCCCAAGCCTCCTTCAAGACCAGCTTGATGATGCTGTTCTTAATGTGTTTATCCGAGAGAAGGACCCCAAGAGCTCGGTTGTCCGGAGCTTTTTCCAATCCGAGGGTCTCTGAAGACAACAAGCACACCGTTGCCATCCCCGGAGCCGTTTCTCCTTGAGAAGTCGAACCACTGGCCATGGCCGGAATCGGTCAGATATGCTCACAATGCTCGCCGCCAACCTGCACACAAGTGGAAAAGGCAGGCAAAGAGAGAAGAGAGGCAAAGGAGAGGGAGTTACAAGTATGCTCGAAAGCAGCACGGTTGACCGGAGTAAAACCGACGAACCCTAATTCTGCCGAGGGCAAAAATTAGGTCTCAGCAGGGTAATAGCAGCACTGAATCTCACGCTTGGAGAGAATGAGCTGAAATCCAGACCAGAGCAGACCGATTAATGACGCTGGGGCAGATCGCGTGACACACACGAGCTGAAGGCGGAATCGGTCGTCTTGATAAGGGGCGAACGGGAAATCGCCATGTTTCCGTTGGAGAGGGGCGCGTCAATCACACGCGCTTACGTGCTCCGCTTGGAATGAAACTGTGTATATTGATGTGTGATGTGTCTGTCTAGCTAGATTCTCCACTTAATAGTTAGTAATACTAGACCAATTACAGTAATACTAGACCAATTACTAATTGGGACCAATTACTGTTTATTCATGCAAAACAAACATTCCTCGTACAAAAGTGGTATCGATAATTTAGTAAGAGTAGGATATAAAAAGATACTACGGTACAAATAAAAATAAAATTGTATTCATGCACACATATATAATATACTATAGTTATAAACAGTTATTTAAATTGTGACTATATATTTAAAACTTAATATATAATTCAAATTTTTTAACATTAGTACTCTTTCATGTATTTTGTTAATGAGCACCAGACTGTATACATGTGCAGAATTTGATACCTTCAAATAAAATGATATAAATGAATATTTCCTTCCAACGATATGGAAATGATGATTGGATCTGAAACTATAGATATTTTATCACTTTATAATAGTATAGAAAGCAAGCTAGGGTCCACGATCAGTTGGTGCAATTAATGTAGAGATGCAAAACCTACATGGGGATGGAGAGGTAGGGGGTGAATGAAGAATGGAAATGTTTATATGAGTATTTACTTCTTTAAGTAAATATAATAGTTTTTTAGTCTTATATTTTTCTTGTATTAATTTATTTTCCTGAACATTATATTAAGGCAATAATAATTTAGAGGGTGAAAATTTGAATACTAAAATTGTGAAACTGAAGTCAAATTGGAGGAAAGGAACAATGTCCACGTGTGGTCCCAAAAGTGCTGTTGATTTTGACGCCACGCCACGCCACGCCACGCCAACTCCTCCGCACCAATTAATTAATTGCATTTTATTATGATGTCTTGTACCGCTTAGCCTTGTACAACGTTTGCTGTCGGCAATGTTTATATATATATAAGGATAAAATATTACACTACCTTCTAATGATGGACTGAATTGGTCAAAAAAAAAATGATGGACTGAAATTTAGTAAGTTTAAAATTTAAAATTTATCTCTCATATTTAACTAAAGTATATATTTATCCTCTTTGTTAATAAAAAAAAACAGTTTAGAATTTATTATTTATGGTATGACATTAAATATTTAGTTCTCGAAGGCTCTTTTCCTTCCCATTTAATTTGTAATCTGGGATGATGGCCAAATTTCTTTTTGTAATCTGGGATAGAGTTTGGTTGGCCCACCGTGTTAAGACCCACCCACATTTTTATGGTTAAAAATGCGGCTTTCATTCATTTATTACTTATTAATTATTAGTAATGATTTTTATTTTTTTAAGCTGTGGAATTATTTACTGATTTTTTTATATATATTTAATAGGGTAAAATACGAAATTACACTCTAAAGTTTATATAGATTTTAAAATTATCTTTAAAGATTAAAGTCTCCTATAATATTTAGACATGATGAAAAATCTCATCTAAAATAATATATGTCAGTCATTCAGTAATGGAAGATATTTTATATTGTCCAAACATTAGGGGGGGAGTTTAAACTTTAATAAATTTTTTAAAATCGGCATAAATTTTAGGGGAAAATGTCGTATTTCACCCTATTTTAAATGATTCAAAGATAGAGACCCAACATAAACGCCAAAAAGGTAAACTCTACCGAACTCGTACTTATAGTTCTATCTAATGATTTAACAAAATTTGAAAATGGTGTAACATATTTGACGAAAATGATTTTTCAACTCAAACAATTATTTTTTGTCCAACGTGTTTGAAAATGATGGTAATTGTACCTCTGTTACTTTTTTGTTAAAAATTTATGTTAAATATTCTTTATATTTGCAAAATTAACCAAATATTTTTCTAAATGTTACACCTAAACCCTACAAACTTACACTAATGTTATAAACAAGTACTGATTCGATTCGAGACACCCCAATGGTCCCCTAGCTAGGGTCCAAACCTAGACCAGGTCACCCAACCCTAGGGACCTGGTATGGGCTCGGACCCAGACCAGGTACCCATGGTTGGATGATCTGATCTGGGTTCGGACTCAGGCTAGGGGACCTCCGGTGTGGCTCGAATTGAGTCGGAACTTGTTTGAAACATTAATATAAGTTTGTATGGTTTAATTGTTACATTTAAAAAATATTTGGTTAATTTTGCAAATATAAAGAATATTTAACATAATTTTTTAACAGAAAAATAACAGAGGTACAATTACCATCATTTTCAAATATATTGAACCATTAATCATCAAAAAAAAAAAATAGACGAAAAACTATTTTATGCAAAGATGTTGGACCATTTTCATTCTTTTCCATTTAACAAAACGTGAAGTTTTAGGATGCAATTGCTCCAAGAAATAAAGTTTGAGGGTACACCGATAAGACTTTTTTGGGGGGAGGGTAAACATGAAAAAATAATTAGGACAGAGAAAACAGAAAAGGTTAATACACTCTACTGCAATTTAATTAGAAGAAGGTAGAGATTTAAGACAAACTTGGTAAGCTTCATAAGAATTTGAAATATGAAAATTAAAAAAATTGGAATAAAAAATAAAAAATTATTTAGTCCTTTGTTTGTTTTAAAAATGGAAATTTATAGTTGAAATTTATAGTTGAAATTTATATGAAATGGAATGAAATAGAATCAAATGATATATACATTATTTACTTCAATAATATGTCTAATACTCAATCAAATTAAATTATAAAAATAAATTTAGTTATTTAATTAAAAATATAATTTATTAGAAATGGTGGAATAAATTAGATTTTATAAAATTAGATTAATTAAATTAACTTAAATTATAAAAATATATTAATTAAATGAAAAATCTAGTTTTTTTAGAATAGTTTAAACTAAATTATTAAAACCATAATATAACTTAATAAAAAATATAATTTATTAGAAACATATGAATACAAAATAAAATATGTTAATTAAATTAGAATTATATATTATTAGAATTTTTAGAATAAATTAAATATAAAAAATAATATTAATGAGAATAGATTTAAATTTAAGCATTATTATAAGTGATTAAAAAATGATTTTTCATTTCTATTCCCTATTTTAAAAGTTTTTATAAAGTAAACAACGAGTATGAATTTCTAATCAAATCCCATTCATTTCTGCACCCAAACATGCTATTATTTATTATTGGTATTATTAGTATGATTATAAATATATTATATATATTGTATGTATATATATACATTAAAGAGATGAAAAAGTAGTATGAACCAGTTACAGATATATTATCTTTTGATGGAAATAAAATAAATTATGCGACAGAGATTCGATGCCGTGGCGTAGATGGCCACTCGTGTGGAGACTGGGTTCCACACATTCATTCACTCCATCCCCTTCTCCCTCTTCACCTCACTCCAATTAATACTAATTTTATTTTATTTTCGTCAATACTAATCTAATTAAGACAAAATGTAAAAATCTTTTGTTTGTTATTACTAGTTTAGCAAATTCTTTTATATAAATATATAGTAATTTTACTAAGTTTGGATATACTTTCAAAAATTAATCTATAATATATTTCAATTATGCAAATTGTAGCCATAAATTCAGACTAGGGCCGGCAATGGTGCGGTGAAAAACACATAACCATGGTTATAACCGTTACTGTTTAATATGGTTAACCGTACCATTATGGTGCGGTGCGGTTATGGTGATGAATTTTCTACCCATAATGGTTATGGTTAGGGTTATGGTATTTGAGTTATACCCATGGTTATAACCATGGTTATTCTATAAATATAATATTTATTTATTATTAATAAACTGTTTATATAATATACTAAATATAAATTATATAATTAAAAAATTGAAATTATTGAAGATTGAAGGTGCCAAAGTCCAACGATGGCAATATAGATTAATGTATTTTTTAAAATAAAATTTTCGATCTTTTATTATATTACATATGTGGAATAAATATGAGTATACAGTTAAAACCATGGTTAATAACCACAGTTATTTTAATGGTTATGGTATTGAAAATTATACTCATAATAATTATAGTTATGGTATGTGATTTAAAAATATGGTATGGTTATGCTATTTAACATACCCTAACCATCGACGGCTCTATTTTAGACAAAACTTTGGCGGGTAGAAAATAAGAGCAATTGTCAACTCTTTTAGTATAAATTACCGCGCGTGGCAGGGAATAGTCAATTTTCCGATCAGTCCGTCTTTGTCCTTTGGCATTATATGAAAATCAAAGCTCAACTGTCCGGTCATCCCCATCCCATCAATCCACTGGTCGGGTCTTACGATATTTTCCATTATATCATCTCACCACACCATACGCTAAACATCTTTACGCACTCGCATCATCTCGTGACTTAATCATTTTGTTTTTTCGTTTTCTTTTCCCAACTAATAAAAGAAACCAACCACATGCACCCTACACTTCTATCTTAGATACAATTTACACCCTAAATTTGCAATTTAGTGCAACTTGAACTCTAAAAAGTGAGACAATCCAAATGCATGCAATCCATGTATGAGACAATACACTTATTTAGAGAGCACCATATAGTTCGGGTTCAGTAGCACGGCACAACAATGGAGTATCCACATGTTTAGGACTTAATTACACAGAGAAAGACATCATTGGACAAAGACTCTTCCTTTACTATCAGGTTCTTGCTGTCGACACAGAATCCATCCTCCTCTGGATTCTTAAATGACCATCTGGATTGTATACAGAAACAAAGATCATATCATTGTATAATATTACCCCAGTAATGCAGGGAAAGCAAGCTCAGGGAATAGAAATGGGAAAAAGTTTTGAGGAGACTGCACAATAACATGTTGATGAATGTCAAAACCGAAACTCTCTAATAGAAACAAACTTAAACACCATAATAAGAATTTAATTTACACCAGTTTCCCAAACATGAGGCAGTCATCTTAGATGGAGCGAGTCTATTTGGTTTCGTAAGCAACCCACCTCTTTGTGATTAGAGACTACAAAACTAGTTTGTAGTATAATCCATGTGCAGCACTTCAAAAGGAAGTGCTACAATCAGCTTTAGTGTGACATCCATATGGAAAGAAATAGCCACTGAACCAGTGCACTTTGAGAGTATTTTCCATCCATCAATTTTGGAGTTCATCATGAATAAATATAAAACCACTGATTGACACCAGACCAGTCCAAGCCATAAGAATGTTGAGCAAGCAGTAGCCCAGGAATTACATATGCACACCTTAACCATGGTCTATTTATCCATGTAATATCTTGACACAGTATATGATGACTTCATAATTCACAGTGAAGGACCCTCTTATCAATTTGAGATGCCTGGAACAGTCCTCAGACTTACTTACCAAGCACTACGCATGTTCATTTAGAAAGGCAGAATTATGCTACAGAAATCAATGTAACTAGTTTTACGTGGTCAAGGGCACTGTTTGGCTACTAGCATCATCATCATGAATTGAAGAAGGGGTTCTTCAAATTATTTAATCTGACATGGTTACAGAAAACTCACCCACATCTTTAACCCAATAATGGAAGTAATGAGCTATTTGAGACGTCAAGTCATTGGCTTTAAAAGCTATGTCATGTATGCGTTAGAAGTTAGCAGTTAGCACCATATTGGACACGCCACTGTCTTACATCTACAACTATTGGGCTAGTTAGACAATCCAGGGAACAAACAGCATCCTCCTAATCGTTTCCAAATCCTTTTGAACTCTTAAATTATATACTGTACTGGTACCAGACAGCAGAAATTTGGCTTCGATAACTGAGACAGTACTCAAATGCTACTGCAATTTCATCACTTCTTGGGGCAGTAGATGAAGAAGCAAACCAAATTCAAACCCTAATTCAACCAGCACCAAGCGTAAGCATACATTGAGCAATCTACAAACCTTTCTATATCAACAGCTAGACAAAATTCCGTCCAATTTCGAACATTATATGCGCAATAGGATGACAAAAGAGGCGTGGTTACCAGAGGAGGCGAAGTCGGCCGACTAATTGTAGTAGAGCTCGAGGCCCATGCCGTCGTGGATCTCGTAGTCCTTGAGGGTGATGTGATCCTTGTAGATATTATACCACTTCTGGATTCTGATCTTCTCAGCTCTGGTTCCGGTCTGAGCAGCTACCAGTTTCTTCAAGTCGCCGATGGTGTCATCTTCGTTGCACTTCACCCTCACCTTCTTCCCGAGACGATCGTTCAACACCACCTCAATCATCTTCAGTCTTCTGTAGCAGTTCCAAAGCAAACCCTAACCGTAAAGTAAATCCGCAGGTTCCGTAGAGGACAATGGTATTGAGCGCGGGATGGATTCCTGAGGGAGGACCAGAAAAGATGCTATTATCAAGTGGGCCGGGACGGCGAGCTTGATTTGAACCCAAAAAGTTATCAATAGATCAATTCCACCCTTAATCTCTAAATTTATCTAATTCCATCCTCAAACTTATTACACAGTTTAGAAAAATCTGGTACATGTCAAAGTTTGGTATGCAGTAATACAAGATTAAGGGAAATAGAAGATTAAGTTCGATTGATGTTTAGTTTAAGAAAAAATATAAAAAAATAATTTTAGATAGCAATGTTTAATGAATGTAATATGGCACTTTCAGACATTTGATTATAATTTCAACAGTAATTTAAGATTACATTTGTTTTCGTGCTTGGTCCTGACCCAAATTACACATGTCTGGATAATCATTCTGAAGATTTATCAAGTTTGCGATAGAAATGGATTACCGTACCAAGTGTTATAACTTACAATATAAGTATAACAATTAATAAATGCCTACTAAAATTACTTACCGTGCATACTCCCTAATTCAATATTTTTCACGTGGATAAATTAGGAACTCAATAGTTTCCCTGTTATATCAAAAAAGAAAATTGTAGAAAATCTACCAACACAAAAAAAGGTAAATCATTTCAATACACTTCACATATTTGTTCAAGTTATTATTTGCATTATCTATATAGTTATTTACACTTTGAACATATTTAAATATATTATAATAACAATTTTACTCTCTTATTTATCTTCATTTTCAACACTAAAATCAAACTCCAGAATTCAAATTTAGGCTAAAAATGAAATGAAAATAACGATAAAATTGTCATTTTAACATAAAGTGGTAACGTTAACATAAAAATGGACAATCAGTTTACAATTGGTGCATTTTAAAAAATATACATACCTCAAGGATTGAATGCACTTATCAACAATCAAATAATTGAATGCATTAATATTATTTATCCAACTGAAAAATGAAGCATGGCTTCAAATTAGAAACAAAACTTGATCTTATGCATTTTTTCAAATTAGAAACAAAATTTGATCTTATGCATTTTTCTGATGTATAAAAAAAAGGTGAATTAGGGCCCAAACCACTGCGTATGCTCTAGTTTACAACCAAATTTTTTTGTAAAAAAAAAACACTATAACTTGCATCTTCACCACATCAGAGAAAAGTAGAGACGGTATACGACGAGGTTATGTTAAGTGGTTCGAATGTCCAATACGTATTAAATCTAGAAAAGGAACTCCCTTTAATGAATTGCGATTTTACTTACCAAACATAACCTTCAACAGTCAAGATAAAACCACCAACAAGAAAAAGAATAACAAATAGCAATCAACAGTCCAAATGACAAAATCATACCTGCAATTCCCCCCTGTACACAAGTTCTGCTTCCACAAAAATCATCCCTTTCCTTTCTTCAACCAAAATTGGAGTATGAGAAGAGGCCAACCACACCCGAGCCATTTAACCGAAGATGGTCTCATCTCAAGCAAGATCAGTCGCTCTCCAACAATTTGTGTCATTTAACTCTTTACCAACTTCGCCCTCATCATCATGGGGACCGTTTGGGGTCGCCTTAGGTGACAGTTCCTTCTTCATGGGCCCCGCCTCCCCGACTATCCCTTCCTTGAGAGCATGCTCCATTGCCTTCTCAGTGCCCTCCACCCCGACAAATTCAACATCCTCCTCAAACATCGATGGAACATCAGTGGAAGTGGTTTCAGTAGGTGAAAAGCCATTAGGGAGTGTAGAGGATTCTCCCTCTCTTGCGGCTTCAGCACAAGGGCTGATCAATGGGTTCGGGTTTGATCCATCGACCTGTACATCTGAATCGGATCTGTCGGTGGATGGGTCCTCCTCGCTTTGGTGGGCATTAGATGAGTCCGAAGAGGTTGCTTCTTTTGGAAGTTCTTTTGTCCCAGGCCACAACAACTCTTCATCTTCTCCAACCACCACCTCGTCATCATCATCATCTTTGCTTACGTTGCCAGATTCATTGTTCAAGTTGATATTGTCCATCATCTCTGAAGAGGATGACTCGGCAGGTGCATCCTCCATTCTTTCATCTTGGAAGGCAAACCAGTTGGAGTTTGTGAACAAGTTACTGCTCCATCCGATCCAATAGGTGGCAAAAAGGAGTGCAATTCATGTCAGATGACAGGAAAGAGAAGGAAGGGGGTGAAATGTTATGGGTTAGTTACCAAATTGCATAGCGAACTGTGGACAAATTAAAGAGAAAAAGAAACACATTGAACAGACACGAGTTATCCTTGTATGAATTGAAAAGGGGAGGCCAACAATCAGTGGTTCAGAAACTCACCTCCCCTGATCATCACCAAATCGTAGGGATGATATTACAACTTCTGCAGATTCATCATCAAAGTACACATCCTGCAAATTAATGTTGAACAAGATTAGAAACACTTATCACACCGAAGTAGTCCATTCATTAGCAATAAGTCAATTAAGTTTCTTTTTTATTTGTTTGGTGTGGAGATTTGGTTTTCTCAATGAAAGCTGTAATATTAGGTCGAGACATTATAGCATTCATCATCATGTAGCCAAACCACTGGTGAAAATTGTATCATCCTCCACCGGTCCCCCCCCCCCCCAAATCAATTACAGAAAAATGAATTAGGATAGGCAAGATATTCAAACTGATTACCTCATCATCACGATCAAGAGACCCTGGACCCTGCCACCATGATAATAAATCAATAAGTTTGGAACATAAATGAATTTAAGCTTATATCACATGAAGAAAAGTTTGATATACCTCTTCAGCTTCCTGATTCCCATAAATTTTGTATCTAAAGGCCTGACTTAGGTTGTTTGCAAGGGCTGCTACATCATAATCTCTGTCGTGAAGGTCATCATCGTCACTATCGCGCGTCCCTTGTAACGCAGTTGGTCGGCTACCATACAGGAAAAGTAAAAGATTTATCAGGGAAGAGAAAACCCAATAAATTGATATCATTACAAGATTCTAAGCTCCAAAATTGCTGATTGAGATAATTGAGTATCTAATTATGTTAAATGAAGTGCAAGAACAAGAGATTACCCGCAATTCCAGCGATAAACATTTTCCACGGCATTACGATTCTGTAAGATATTTGCCAGCCACTCACCCCATTCGGTGTTTCCCTGAAAATAACCGAACTTAACCTTGATAAAATTTTAGTAGAGTTATTTGTTTAAAATCAGAAGATACTAGTTATTAGCACCATAAAACAGCACGTATCCACATAAGTGATCATAGAAGATATAACAAGGCCTAACAGTGGGGAAAGCTTACTATGACAAATTTCCTTCAGTTAGACTGCATAAAATGGAATAAAATGGAAAGCTGAGCATGGATACATTTTCAAACGGAGATCGATTTCAACATATTTAAGGCAGCTAAATAATACATCTCTACATAGAGCTACAAAGATTTGGAAAGCATGTCCACCTGAAGAAAGTCTCGTATCTGGGAACTGTTGCTGCTGAGCTGAACAAGCTTATTTGAGATGCGAGTGATGTGCCCAATATTTCCTGCTCGTGGGGCTTGTTTATTGGGCGTAGATAAAGTTGGCTGCAAAATCAACAAGAAATTATACCAACAATCAATGTCTGCCATTGTACAACCTGGAAAGACTCTTTCAATTCAATTGCATCAAGTACTAAGGGTAGGGAATAGAGTAAGTGGATAGATTAAAAAGTTACACATATACACCATTGTTGATTAACATTAAGATACCTGATTAAGATCAGTGGAAATGACAGGATGCCTTTCTGCGTTAAGAATTTGTCCAAGCAAATTACAATCTTCAAACAAATGACGGACAATAGTTCCATTTTTGCTTTCCAAACATGATGTAATGATGCTCTCGACTTGATGATGCAATGCATTGTTGAAACCATACCTGCATTATTTAGGCTTAATAGAGTTACTGACTGCTCAACAAAAGAAATTGGGTAAGCGGACATATGCGTCTGATGCAGCTGATACACGCTAATTTCAATTAATAGTGGACACAATTATGCTAAAACTCACTCGAAGAAAAGATCAACAACTCTTCGAATAGCTCCTGAGTTGATGAGTTCCCCCTCTGCATCTTCATTACAAGTCTTCATTAAGACAGCAATGAACTCAACAATCTGGTATGGAAAAGGAAAAAGAATATGAATCCACATACATATTTATCAAAGCCTACATTTCTTCAGATGAACAGATCAAGAAGATTTTTTAACAATAAGATTAAATGAACCTTCAGCCGATGCTTCCCAAGAGGTGGCCTCAACTCTCCATAAGTTGTAGGCAATGTATTCTGATCAGATGATACATTAAGAAGCATAAGCAAATCACCTGCATTGTAAGATCTTATAAGCATGGTGATGGCATTGCTGAGTTCATTCAAGCACACAAGGGTAGCACCGCAATATTTTCAAACAAGCTATCCTAAATGCATCCTAAGACATCTGATATAACATCAACTACAAACAAATGTAGACTACTAACTTTTTTCAAGTGTCAAAAACAACTCTTGACTGCTAGAGAAAGTCTGGCATGCATGCATCCCAACATCACAACGATTAGATTAGACTACGCCGCCAGTCCAGAAAAGATCACCAGGAGATAAACTTTAATGCTTACCAAGTTTAGGCAGCATCGCACTAATAGTCTCAGGATCAACAATGATTGGAGATTCGAACATGTTTTGACTTCGGAAAGAGTGAAAAAGTGGAGAAGAAAAAGTTGCTCTTCTTGGGTCCAGCAACGAGATGCATACAGAGAGTGAATGAACCAGGCCTGATTTTGAGTCTGAATCTACGAGAGCGTGATTGAATACTCTTTCAACAAGGCTGCAGGAAGATATTGATCAGTGCAAGTCTTTTAGATTAATAAAAGGCATAGAAAGCAAAGAACAGAAAGAGAAGAATGCAAATGAAAAAGGTTAAAAAGATTACAGCACCTTGGACTAGCAAGCTTTGTGGCCAAAGCTGATGGGGCATTTCGAGTTATAGCACACAAAGTTTCAGCTGCATTAGCATGAACTTCAGGAGTGCTCTGTTACATATCAAACCAAAGTCAGATCCACAGCTATGTGGAAAGCCAGCAATTAAGCAATACTAGTTACTTAATAAAAAAACTCATCTTTTTACTTCCTATTTCTTGAAGAGAGCACACAGCTAAGAGAGGAGTACTTCCACATGCATATGCTATTTCGTCAAGAGAATGCAGACACAAAATTGGGAAGATTAAGTGCATAAAAGCATAAATTCACTAAAGGATGTGAGATCAATAACAACTCAAAGATAGCCTCTAAAGTCTATATCAAGTTGGTTTTTCAAACTTATAGCAGTTTGGGCAGGAACACTTTTATAACAAGGTTCCACTAGACACTCTATGTAAAATTGAAGGACAAACAAATAATAAGAACAATTCTAGAGCTAATAATATATGATTCTGTCAAGACCAAACTCCTAATGATAAGGCATACCACCAGACCATGGGATCAGTGTATCATATTAACAATAAGAGAAGAAACAATGTAACGCCTGCTTAATAACATTATTAATCTTAAGTAGCAAAATGGCACTTACAGTGGGGCTGAGTTTGTCGATGATCAATTCTAGAAGATTACTATCAGCAAACCATTGCATCACATCCATAAAATTTGGATAGACATGATCATCGGCACCTACTAACCTAACCAATACCTGATAAATGCACTCAGAAGGAATTAGCTTGCTCACAAAAATTAGTAGTATTAGAAATTAATCAACATTTGAAACTAATTACTTATAGGTGAAGATATCAGAGAAAGCATTTCTTACTAGGATTACCCATTTAATTAAAACATTAGAAGGGAAAAAAAAGTGTGTAATACTGGCTACAAATTTTTCAGTTTACAGGCTTCTATAATCTATATAAGCATGGATGGCAAATCAGTTCCACACAATAGATGAAACCAACATCATCTAAACCCATACCTCCATGATGGATGTAATTCCTATTAGATCAACCAGCTGATGCAGAATATCTCTGTGTTCCTATAATATCAACATATAATTCAATGGAAAGAACCAACGGGCAAGAAATATTTAAATGATAAATAAAAAAATTAGAATACCGAAACACTGAATTTATATATGTATGACTCGAAAAAATTTACTCCAACGTCATTAATTAAAAAGTACAATTTAGTCACCTGAACATAGTTCATAAGTGGCACAGTCATCCGTAGCATAAGACATACAATCACCTGTGGAGCATGGCATAAGTAATGGCACTACCAATACCGTATGAGAGGAAAAGTAATAAACTACCTATCAAATAATTTCATGGCTTTATCCAATCATACCTTGCTGAAGTATCCAGCAAGCAATGCACTATGAGGACGGTTTGAATCCAAGAAGGAGAAAAGCAGGTACATTAGCTGCACATATCCAGAAAGAATAGTGTTCTTCACAGATATCAATTATTTAAGGATGGAAACTAATTTAAAATATAACTACTGTAGAAAAGACACCTCTTCCTCCTCCACTAGTGTCTTAAGGATTACATCAATTTCACACGTGAAAATCTCGCTGGCAATAAATGGGAACCTGGAAAAATCAGTAGATAGGATAGGATATCACAATAGATCCCTAAAGTACCAAAGGAAGTATAAAAAAATATACATATTATATATATAATAACAATAAAACAATCATCTGCTAATAATTTTTATTGCAAAAGAGACATACTTGAAAGATCGTCTGCTGTCAGCGTCTTCGGGAGGTTCTTCAACAATATAGCGCAATAACTGCTCCACCTGTGATCTTTCTCGTAGGCTACAAAGGAAACAATTATGAGCATTGCCTACGTAGCAGTAAAATATTCAAACATGCATAATGGTAAGATAATGGTGATGGTTGAAACAGCAAAACTTGAAAACTGGGAGAAGAAAGCAGAATTACAAATTAACAAGACGGCTATTCAAAGCTTTGCATTCTTGAATGATGTCCTCTTCATCCAAAAGCTCTTCCAGGGTGAAATTCTCCATGTCAAGTATAGATTCCACCTAGAAAAGCAGTTCCACGTAGGGAAACCAAGATCAGCAAGCCCCAACTAGAAAATATCAACAAAAAAAGACTGAACCTTTTCGATTGGAGAATCCTTTAGGTCACTTAACCACGTCCACAACTAAACTGAATAAACAGTTTAAGACACAGAGCTTTAACCACTTTTTAGATCCACTGAGAAACTTCTACCAGAAAAGAGGAAATTCTAAATAACAAACAAACTAAAGAATAGCATTAAATTGCTCCAATAACAGGTGCAGACAATTTTTTTCCAAAAGGTCAACTGCATGTGCAAGTTCGAAGATCTGAAGGGGCAGCGAACACTCAATAAGCTCAATCCAGCTAATGCAACACGAATCATAATAAACGCCACTAAGCTTCTCGAGCAAGACAATTGAACAGTAATCTTTGGTGGACAGTAGTTGTGCGTGGAAGAATTCATACGCAAGTAGAGAACTGATACAGTATGCAATTAACTCACAGGAGAGGAAGCAGACAGGGCACTGAGTTTCCAGAACATCTCGTCGGATGAGAGGGCGATAACTCAAAAAAAGATTTCGAGCCAGGGCGGTTTAGATCTGTAAAACCCTAGAAATGGCAGCAAAACAGGAGGGTCAATGAGGAGAGGAGCTCGACGACGGAGAGAGGTGGAAGAACGGCGAGTGGAGGAGCTCGGAACCCTAATTTCTGAGAGGTGGATTAGAAAGAAGGGATGCCACGCCGCGAGGATAATTAAATTTGTAAAAATAAAAGAAGATATGAAGAGGACGATGAACAGAGGAGAGAGAGAGCTGCCTAAAATGGAAAATCAACTGCTGAGGAGGGGAGGGGTGATATTGTAAATGCATCTGGAGTTCACAGACGTCTCCTCTGGTACTTATTTTCTTCCTCTTATTTATTTCGTAATCATTTTACCTATAAATGACTTTATATTATAATACGTTATTCATTCTTTCTTTTACGCTAAATTTTAATTTTAATTAATAGTTCAAAAAGGCAAAAACTACACGTGACTAATTTTAAATTATTTTATTGTAACAATATATGAAATTTGAAAATATATGTTATTAAAAGGTTTTTCACGTCTATTTTTATATGATAAAAAACTATTGTATAAAAGATTATGTTTTTATAATCAAGACATTTAAATTAGATAGTAATATAGTAAATAAAATTATAAAATGTACTTTTAGTCGTTAAAATAATATAATATGTTTAATAACCTTAAATTTTTTTTATGTTATAAGGATGTCAACTGTTCGAAGCGGCTGTATTCGCATAGTATTATTTATGTATCGCTGTGAGAGGGTGAATCGAGTCTCTAGTCAACCATTAAAATGTGGTTTAACCTGCATTACTTCATGCTTTTCTACTAAATCATGGTTTAACCTCAATCTCCAAAATAAAGATTGAGTTCAGCTAGGCTGATTGACAGTATAGGTCATTTTTCATCCATAATTTGTGGCGATTTGAATAGTATTGATAATAGTGCGGTAAAAACTCGAAAATTGTGGTTATAACGGTCATTTTTGTATATGGTTAATTATACAATCATGGTGTTGTGCGCTTATGGTGATGAACTATATCATCCATAATAGTTATGTATTTTAATCATAGACATGATTATTATATAATTATAATAATTATTTAATATATTAGTATGTACTATTAATAGAAGTAAAATTTTCACTTTTCAGATTTCATGGATCCAAAATAATAAAACGAACTCTAATTAATATTTGACGGTGTTAGTGTTTAATATTTTTGTTGTTTGTGACATAAATTTATGTATTTATTAAGATAACATTAATAATCACACTTATAAATACAATAATGATATTAAATATTATATTCATAATGGTTATGAATTATAATAATGATATGCAGTTTAAAAATATAATATAATTATAGTATTGTAAAATTCAAATCTAAATCTGGTTGCACACTCTAGGTGATCAAGTTTAGGTGTTCACTTAGCACATGGATTGACCATATAGGGCTGACAATTTCTGACACGACACGATATGCTTTAAAGTATATATGAGTTTGACTTTAACGTATCCCGTGTATAAACAACTCTTATACGTTTAGACACGATTAATAATCGTTTCTAAACACCTCATATCTCTGTGAATATCTGTATAAACACTAATTGTGTCGTGTATACTTGTGACACGAATATAGACACGTTTAACTAATCGTGTCTAATCGTGCTGTGTAAACATGTGATACGTTTATACACGTATAAATTCTTACACTTAATTATTCACTGTTCGATTGAAAAGAATCCAACAACATGAAATCACACTGTTGTCCAATCTCTACAACATGTAGACTAACAAGAAGCAACGTCCCAGTCTCGATTTTTATTTTCAAACTTTTTTGACTTTTTATCCCGAAGTCTTCCCGAGCAGGTGAGCTTCATCCCCAAGCAAGAAGCAAAAATCCCGAGCAAGTGAGCTTCATCCCCAGGACAGCTACCACCGCAGCCACACCTGCAGAGACTCTCCGCAAGTGAGCTTCGTCCCGAGCAACGCAACTGAGCTTCATCCCGAGCTTCGTCCACAGAAATTCTGCGAGTAGAGCCAACACAGCTGAGCTTCGTGAGCTTTGTCCCAAGTTTCGTGATCTTCGTCTTGTGAGCTTGTTCGCAGATCAACTTCTTAAAATGATTAATTTTGAACTCATACCTTATGTATTTGCTTTTAGGCTTTTAGCAATAGAACTGTGCTTGTTTATTATAACGGATTCATACACCACTGGATCGTAGCTGTTTTGGGAAATTGTCGTTGGTGGATGGAATTGGAATTATTCTACACTTGTGGCTTTTCAATTTGTAGATCTGTTGTTTGTGGGATTGATCACTAAATTTTGATTATTGATCTTGTGACGGAATTTCTAGTGTAGGAATCTATTTTTGTACCCATCGATTGGATCTAGAGCTTCGTAGCTACAGAAATCCTAGGTATAGATTGTTGCTTCTGAGTTCATTATGGTGAGCTGGTAGTTCAACAAGTTCTTTATTTTTTTGCGTCATTCTGCTTTGTTAATTATGGTTGCAGTTAGAGTGATGTCACTTATTCAGTAAATGTATTTTCTGGGCACTTGTTAAGTTCATGCATAAGGATATTTTGAGTATTCATTTGGATCAATTCTTGCATAAGGATATTTTCTTGATCTGCTCAAATGCAATGCAGTATAATGTATAATGATGTGTAATAAAATGTTTTAATCGTGTAGTTTCGTATCAGTTTCATATCGTGTTTAATCGTTTACTGTCGTGTCGTATACCACGACATATTTTCGATATTTTTCCCAATAAATTTAATCGTGTCTCATGTGATATGCTACTTAATCGTGTCGTGTTCGTTTATAAAGTTTTGACTTGAGATACGTTTAAGGTCTATCCGTTTAGTCACGACACATGTTGAGTCACGACACAACTAGTAACACGATACGATTTTCACCATAATTGACCTATATACTCTAGTGTGAAAATTTTAAGGCGTATTTACCCTCACATTCAAGACACGTGCTCTTTAGATTGACAAAAATAGACAGAGATAACAACTCACTTAGTATTCACACCACGTACCTTGCAACTAATGGTAACGTCGGTTTGTACACCTCGTTTGGATGAAGAGGGTACTTTGCATGTTAAGCAGGACTGTTGTTGGCAGTATCTCACTCACACGACGTGATGGACATGATGCAATCCAACGCGTTAGAATCGTCGCCATTTTTTCTTCACATTTATTTAATACTTACAATTTTATTCTAATGGGAGTTTGTAGGACATCCGTACCACATAACTCATGATTTGCTATATGAAAAGACTTTTTTATGACATACGGTAATTGTAGGTAGAAATTCAAAAATTATGATAAACTAGAAATCTGGATGCTAATTAGTAATTTTGATATTTTTATACGGTTTATTATTGTCACATAGTTTTAAAAAAAGTGTTAGTTAAAATATATTTATTTTTGTTAATAGTAACTTTTACTTTGGATCAATTATACAAATATTTTTTTTAATCCATAAAATAAGTTAAATCTATAAAAAAAAAAAATCACATAACTATAAAAGAAAAAGTACTAAGAAAATATATTAATAATTAATTTTTGTTAATGTATTAAATTTTAGATTGCATGCATAATTATAATTAAGTACTTAAACTGGACTTGTATTTCAATTTTAGAAATTATATTATTAAATATGCAGAATAAGTATATTTTTCATAAAAGTAGGTAAAAATTACATAAATCGATAATAAAAATAAATACTAATAACTTATTAACATGTTGCTAATCAATATTTTTAACTAAAAAAAATGCATAGTTACAACCGTGAAAGTATTTATGTTTACATTACTAGTAGTAATAATAAGTTGTGTTCAATATTTATCTAATTTGTAAAATTAGTCGAGTCTATAAATAAAGCTCTACAAAACTACAAAAAAAATATAATGATATTATGAATATTGGTTCTTCATGTGTTAAATTTTACATTGCCTCACATAAATATAAGAGATAACTTAATATTAGACATGGAACTATTAATTAACAAAAATGATATATTACACACAAAATTACTTATAATTTGGTATTAACAATAACTTTTAATAACAAACTTTAAGAAGTGCACTTAATTTACTTTTAGGGTTAATTGTCAATTTCCCCCCTAAAGTTTGGACTGAATTTGAGATTCCCCCTTAATGTTTAAAATTTGAAATTTTAGTCATAATGTTTAGACAAAATGAAAATTCCCCCCATTCCGTCATATCTCCGTTTATTTTAGACGGTTTATGAAACATGTGCGGGGCACGTGCGGTTTCTAATTTGGAAATGACCAAATTGCCCTCATTTCAAATTAAATCTGAAAATTGACCAAGTTGACCAAATCTGGTGCAATGACCAAATCTGCGGAGATCCGTGAGCCAGAGCCTCTAAGGATTCATTCCGGTGAGCCAGAGCCAGTGAGGGTGATGCTGAAGCGGATGAAGTAGGCGTTGCTGACCGTCGCAGTCGTGAAGGGGATGTCATTCTGATTCAGTGGAGCAGAATGAAGTAGAATCTTCAAGTTCATCTTCTAGAGATACCCAAGTCGAAGGGCATGAATCGATTTTGGGCAAATGTCGAAGGGCATGAATCGATTTTGGGCACTGCGCGAATTTCTCTCGCATGATATCAATCAGTCATCAAATTCCCCAAATTTCACCGCGTTCACTCTCTCTCTCTCCCAATCGGGCCAATTCCGCTCATAGTAAACTCAGTCATGGCTTCGGCGGTCCCTGATAACCTGAGAAGAGACCAGTATGTTTACCTTGCGAAGCTCGCCGAGCGGTACGAGGATATGGTGCAGTTCATGGATAATCTGGTCTGGGACTCGACCCCGGCAGGGGAGCTCGCAGTCGAGGAGCGGACCCTCCTCTCCGTTGCCTACAAACATTAGGGTCTCTATGAATACCCCACATGTTCAGAAACACTACAGTGCCTTTGGGAATGTCGTAGCCACACAAAACTGTAGTCACTCTCGAAGATTTAGGCACCAGGAAAGGCAGTAGCTTTGAGAACAAGGATTGCTTCTATGGATCGAAGACATCTCCCTCTTCTATTTCTCCGGTGAAGGTGGCTGCCCTCGCCAACTGATTCGTCTTCTGCGACAAGGTCTTCGTCTGTCTTCTGCAGACAGAGGAACCACTATGATGGTCCGTGAAGTTTGAGCAAGAAATGAAGTCAAGAAGTGAAGTTTGAGCAAGAAATGGAGGAAGAAGATGAAGGAAACCGCACGTGAAGGAAGAAGGTGAAGCGGGGGGGGGGTTGAAATGAGGGCAATTTGGTCATTTTCAAATTAGAAACCGCACGTGACCCGCATATGTTTCATAAACCGTATGAAATAAACGGAGATATGACGGAATGGAGGAAATTTTCATTTTGTCTAAACATTAGGACTAAAATTTTAAACATTAAGGGGGAATCTCAAATTCGGTCCAAACTTTAGGGGGAAATTGACAATTAACCCTTTACTTTTATAAAGTATAATATTATCAATTTTAGTATTTTATTAAAAAACTAATAAAAATTATCAATTCACATATGAAGTAAGTAGACATTATTTCTAAAAATGAAGCTCTACACAAGTATATAAAAAATAACTATACCACTACGGGAGATGGGGCATATACCGGCTAAACTTCACGGCTCAATGTATATTGAGCCGTGAAAAATTAAATTAAATTGAGAATAACGACTCAAATAACATTGAACCGTTATTAAGTATTTTTTACGGCTCAATGTACTCAATCGTTGCCTTTATTCACGGCTCAAACCCAAATGAGATGTGATAATACCTGTGTTTTTTTTAGTTTGCCCATTTATCACGGCTCAAAACCAAATGAGCCGTGATAAATGGGTAAACTTTTTAAAAAAAAATATTATCACAGCTAATATGGGATTGAGCCGTGAAAAAGGGACAAGAAGAAAAAAAAAGATTTATCACGGCTCATTGTGATTGAGTCGTGAAAAAAGGAGAAGAATAAAAAAAAAGAATTTCATTTTCCCACTATGCTTTTGTCTTCTTCACTATGCTTAATATTTAAACAAATTAAAAAAAAAATCATTTTCCCATGCTTTTGTCTTCTTCACTATGCTTAATAATTAATAATATAACCAGTAATGGAGCCTACTATTCTTCACTATTCTTTTGTCTTCTTCACTATCTTTTTGCCTTCTTCACTATTCTTTTCCGAATCTCCATGGTCTGTCACTACTACTTTCGCCGCATGGAGCCTAAGCCACTACTGCTTTTCCGAATCTCCATGGTGCACTACTGCTTTCGGGCATGGAGCCTTGCATTTTCGAATCTCCATGGTGCTCCGTCTTTCGGGCATGGAGTCTTGCTTTCGAGCAACGAAGAAGGCACCTCCTTGCTCGACGAATAAGGCAGCTTCGGAACTACATGCGGAGCTGGAGCTGCAGGACGAAGACGGAGCTGCGGGACGAAGACGGAGCTGGAGCTACAAGACGAAGACGGAGTTGCAGTAACCAGAGCGTGGAGAGCGGACAAGACGCTGGCAAAGAGTGGCGATGGACTCGACTCCTCGTTCTCCGACGGGGAGATCTAACGAGGAGAGTGAGGAGCTGCAAGAGGTCAAACGAAGGTCAAGGCCGGAGCATGAGGTTCTCTAGGGCTCCGTCGACGGGGGGAAGGCTCAGAAGGATGGGTTCGCTGGGGGGAAGGATGGGGAGGATGGGTTCGCCGTGGTGGCCGTGAGAATCATATTTTTTTTAAATGAAAATAATGTTCACGACTCAATATAATTTAGCTGTGAAAAATAAGAATTTTAAAAAAATAATAATTTCCACGGCTCAATCGAAAGTGCCGCCATAATTATTTTGGCGGCACTTTCGATTTTGGGTCGGGAATTATCACAACTCATTTTATATTGAGCCGTGATAATTGTCCTGATACTTCATCTCACGACTGAATGTTTCAGCCGTTAAAAAACCATTTTTGAGCCGGTAAACGACCCTTCTCCCGTAGTGTACTGATAATATTAATATTTTTTGTATATGTGTGTTAAAATTTATATTGTATGCATAATTATAATTGGGTACAGAATGTTAGACATGCAACTATTAATTTAGCAAAACTATATGTAATACATAAAATTAATTATAATTTAGTCTTATAAATAAAACTTAATAACAAAATTTGATATGTGCACTTACTTGATTTTTATGAAACATAATATTATAAAATTTAGTATTTTAATAAAAAATTTAATAAATGCACTTGTGAAAGTGAGAGAAATTATTGATTTTTTTATAACTTAATGTGGAGAATGAATGAGAATGTTTGAATGATTTTAAAGTGAGTTACATGACATGCCACATATCATGAAAATTATATGTTTGACATGGATTAATAAGAATTTATGAATTTAACATTAGGCGTGAGAAAATGTTTTAAAAATATTACTTGTCATAATTATATACATTATAGCCAAATTAATATATATATAGATGCTGATTTTTGTAATTTTGTATGTGGATAATTAAATTTGTATTAAAAATGATTATTTGTTATATATAGTAGTACAATATTTATTAATATATATATAAAAAACCATATAGATGATGTTTTATATTTTTGTATTGTTTAATTTGAAATTTCTCTATATTGATTATTGAAGCTGACTTAAACTCAATTATATTGAAATAATAGTTTTTAATAATTTAATTAATGTTTTAATAAAAAAATAATTTTTGGAATTAAGATAAAATATGCATATTTTAATAATAGTAATTAATAATATAATTATTATATTATTATAATCATACTTGCAATTGTTAGAAATTTAAATTTATAATTATAATCATAACTTGTAATAAATCATTAAAAAATATAATATTTATCATATTCATATTAACATGTACTAGACCCCGGCACGCGCTACGTGCACGTTGTCGGTCGTGCGTGAGGTTTTACGAGAACATGATCAACCCGACTCCTAAGATAATACAAGAATAGTATAAGCATTGAGCACTTCATAAAAATATTATTAATGTAAAACTAAACTTAATTTGCACAAGATAATGAAATAATAAAATTTAAAAAGCCTTAAATATTTTTAAAAAAATTGCTCGAGCGACTGGGAGCATATAACACTAACAAAAGGAATCTCGGTCGCTCGAGCAATTTTTTTAAAATTATTTAAGAGTTTTTAAATTTTATTATTTCATTATCTTATGCAAATTAAGTTTAGTTTTACATTAATAATATTTGTATGAAGTGCTCAATGCTTATACTATTATTGTATTATCCTAGGAGTCGGGTTGATCATGTTCTCGTAAGACATCACACACAACCAACGACGACAACGTGCACGCGCGTAGCGCGTGCCGGTAACCGTTAGGGAAATACACTTAAGTGGATTATGAAAATTTCAGTATAGTTTAGTAGTTATTTATATATACCTATATATATACACAACACTTATTTACATATTATGAAGGTACATCGTTGAGTTTATTCCAATTTTACTCTAAACCCTTGATTAAAAATAATATTTGAATTGTAAAACTAAACTTAAATTACCTAATATAATTAAATAAAATTAATTCTTTTAAAATATTTTTAAAAAATTACTTGTGCAACCGGGAGACTCTTAGTAATGGTTCTTGCTTCTAGATGCTCGATCAATTTTTTAAAAATATTTGTTACTAAGAATATGATTAAACAAATATATGTCGATACTTGATAAAGTTGACCTTGCACATTGTTTATAGTCATGTATAGTCATACTATGAGTATTTTCACTCACATACCATGTCATAATATCTCATCTCATATAAACTATCGCTTAATGCCCGACCTCGAACTAATTTCTACGAGTATTCATACTGACTATTACAACGACTATTACAAATCTATTATGATAACATCAACTATCGTTTAATGCTCGATCTCGAACTTTCTATGATTAATTTTCACTCATATACCATGTCATACTATCTCATCTCATACCAACTATCGCTAATGTCCGATCTCAAACTTTCTATGAGTATTCATACCAACTTTTAACTTTCTATGAGTATTTTCACTCCGACAACATTTGTAGGATTCAGTCGTATGCACTCATACTATTTGAGATTTAAGACGTACACTCATAAGTCAGAATTTGTCAATGAATGCATTCAATATACTCTTAATGTATCTTAACACGTTCACTACCATGTCTATAAAATAACGACTGTTACAAATCTACCATGACAACATCAAGAAATTCCCAGTAATTTGCACACAAAAATAAAATTATATATTTGATCAATTTATTTCTTGTTTTTTTACTTTGATATTTCCAGAGTTTATAAAATATGGGTAAGTTAAGTTTAATTATATTTTAATTTCAAATATATTTATCAAATGTTTAATTCTCATATCAACACCACAAGCACGATAAATATTTATCATATTTGTTTCTAAGAATATGATCATAAAATATATATGTCGATATTTGGACAAAATTAAGTATTTTACTTCTGACATCCATCTACCCTTTCTTTGAGTATTATACTCCTAACATCTGAACGACCTTTGTTTGAGTATTATAGTCCCGACATCCAACATTTCTTTGAGTATTATACTTCCGACATCCAACCTTTCTTTGAGTATTATACTTCTGACATCCGACCTTTCATTGATGAGTATTATACTCCTGACATCCGACCTTTCATTGATGAGTATTATACTCCTGACATCCGACCTTTCTTTGAGTTTTATACTCCCAACATCCAACCTTTCTTTGAGTATTATACTTCTGACATCCGACCTTTCATTGATGAGTATTATACTCCTGACATCCGACCTTTCATTGATGAGTATTATACTCCTGACATCCGACCTTTCATTGATGAGTATTATACTCCTGACATCCGACCTTTCATTGATGAGTATTATACTCCTGACATCCGACCTTTCTTTGAGTTCTATACTCCCGACATCCAACGTTTTTCGACATCTGACCTTTGTTTGAGTATTATACTCCTGACATCCAACCTTTCTTGGATTATTATACTGCTGACATCGCCTGGATTTGAACATGGGTGTTGTTACTATCTATAATTTAAGACGTACGCTTTAACCAACTGTCTCATAAGTCTAAACATGTTAGTGAAGACATTTAATATACTCTTAAGATCTCTTAACAATCTCACTACCATGTCTATGAAACGATGATTATAAAAAATCTACTGTGACAACATCAAGAAATTACCATAAACATTTACCCAAAAAAATAAAATTAGTTATTTGATTAACTTTTTCCTTATTTTTTTATTTTATTTTTCAGAGTTAGTTTACTTTAATATTTTCTGAGTTCATAAAGTAGCGTTGAGAGTTAAGTAAATTCATATTTTAATTTTAGATATACTTGAAATGTAGAGTTAAGTAAAGAAATACTCATAGAATCTAAATTTGACAAATCCTAAAAATATTTTGTAAAGATAATAAATAATAAACGCTAAAAATTAATATTGATTTTTTAATTTCAGTAATTCGTAAATATTATTTCAACACATCACCAAAGTTATTTTAATTTTGTAGTAAAATATTTTTTTTTTTACTTTTTTCTCGACATGTAATACCTAAATTTTGGATGATATTAGTTTGGAGTAATACCATATTAACAACTTGGGACATCCGGAATCATCTGTGCATTAATATTAATAATACTAAAAAATCTATAATTTTTTTAACATTTTAATTATATCATTATTTAAAAATACTCTATAATACATAATTATCATTATAAAAAAATATATACATTAATCAAATATCTCCTTTCAAATTTGATTAAATGTTTTGTATTTATTGATTCACGCGATAGATTAGGTGTATTCAACATATAAATATAGTCAATTTTGATCGATTTTAATTCTATTTTAATTATTTAAATTTATAGATGAAGTGTATTTTTATAACGAGAGTGCTCACAATTCAAAATGTTTTTAACTTAAAGAAGAGAAAATGTTTTGAAGAAAAATATAATTAATTGTAGAAACATTAAAAAAGTCACAATTACCAAAAAAAATGACGACTTGAGAACATAATATACAATTATCATTATTATGTAAAATTGTATAGTTATATAAAATAACAGATATAATAATTAAATTAAATAAAGTTAATTTTAAAAAATCGGATAAATAATAAATGGTATTTCTTCTTCCACTCTAATTTAAATTTCCAACTTTATTATATTGTACATATTAATTATTTATTGCTTCAAATAATAGATAATGCATATTTGAAATATTAATTCAATATAATTTTTTTTTAAGTTGTAGATGATATTATAACTTTTATAAATGATCTAAGTGTTTGGATTCACTGTTATCTTATTGTCAAATAAAGTGAAAATATAATTTAATTTGTTAGCGACATATAAAAAAAATGGTGCATAAGAAAAAAGAAAGAGGTAGTGATAAACAAAATATAAGTATCATCTTGTTTAATTTGTAATGTTGCAAAAATGTGTAGTTAGTTAATACGTATGTCTTCAAGTTATAAAGTTGTAAGTTAGAGTCTCCGTGAAAATATGTTTTTATAACATTTTTAAGAAAGACATTTAAATAATCAAATATGCATGATAAATATAAACTAATTAGATTATTAAAATGTATTTGTGTTAATTTACTGACGGCGGTTACAAAAATAATATATATTGAATTATATTTGATCGGTGTACTTTTCATTGTATGTTTCTTTGTTTTCTCAGTAATATATGCTAATATATGCGCGCAAAAAAAAAAAATATTTCTGATCATCTTATCATTTTGTATATAATAATTATAAAAAAAAAATTGTGTATAAGTTCGTTAAGGAGGATCAAATTTCGACTGTCTTAGTCAGGTGTTACTTGCTGTTACCGTATTCTCCCTTTCCATTTTTTATTCATCAAAATTAACAAATCCGCCATATACTAAATATTACTGGAGCTTACGACAAATCTCCTTACGACTCCCCACCAAACTTAACCTTCTGCCCAATTCTTCTCTCTCAATCCAATCCGCTTCCCAAGTCCATCGAGCTCAATCTACTGTGAATCTGAGTGTCTCCGTTGCTTTCATCGACGCAGATCCAGTTTCAGGTACTGCTTTTCTATATCTGCAGTTTCTATTATTTGCTCTAGTTGCAGCTCAATCCGAACTTGGTTTGAATCTGCGTGGTGCTCGAGGTAGGGTTCTTCAACCGTTTTATTCATCTGTCTGGAGTTTCGTAAACTCTAATTGTATCCATACAGTTAGTTCGTGGAGCAATTCAATGATTTTGCTCTTGGGCGATTCTCGGTGGAGATCTTTGTCAAGATCGCGAAACAGTTTACTTTGTTTAGCTGTAAGAGTTTGCAGTGGAGTATTTTTTGGTATGTTGAGCTGACGAGATGACAGTCGATCACGTTGAACTAGGTCTAATTAAGCTACTGAGGAGTAGGAATATGCTTCATGCGAATGAAGTGAAGCCATAGGGTTGTAGTTTGGTTTTGAAATTGGTGCTAAGTGATAGTTAGTGGAGTTATTCATGTTGGATCAGGTATCGAGATGATCTGAGATTTGAGGTGAAGCGATGAATATGAGCCATGGTTCGATTCACCCAGTGGAAGATCCTCCTCCTACAGAAGGTCAAGGTGCTAATGTGGTACCGAGGGCAAGGATGAAGGATATACAAGGCATGCCTGCCACAGCTGGGGGGTTGGCCTTACGTTTGTGTCAGTTTCTGTTTGCAGCCGCTGCACTATGCATCATGGCCACCACCAGTGATTTTCCTTCCGTGACTGCCTTCAGGTAATACATTCTCAACTCTCAAGCCACATATGGAATTTGAAAAGATTTAGTTTCTTGTGTCTGTAGATGTGGCTTATGTATAGTAGTACTTATGCATCCTTGTTTTGCGCTGTCTAAGAACTTTTGCAAAGTGATGTCTGGCTAATTACCCTTCTGAACCGCTTACTTCTAATCTTTTAATACAGTAAGGATAGAGAGGTTTTAGTGATAAACAATGTAGGTGCGGTTACATATGGAAAGCGTCAACTGTTTCTATAAATGGACTGTTAGTACTTGTTAGGTCAGTCATGGAATGAGATACTGAAGGGCATTCGGAGGCCAAAGTAAATGAACATGTACATTTTTTCTTGCGTGTCGATACATTGCCTCAAAGAAACATGTATGCAACATAGTTGTTTTTAGGTTTCAACAAGCATTATTGCATCCATGTATTTGCAACTGTATATATCATCTCAGAATAAATATCTTCGGTCCATTTGGTGACCCATAACATTCTCATCATTTAATACATCTAAAGTAAGTGGTGAGATGTGAATACTTCTCTATTACTTTATCAACCTTCTGAAGGTATTTCAGCATGATCTTTCTAAGTTATTGTACATGCCCAGATTATGGATTTGCACCACATGAAGGCTTACTATGTTCTTAGTTCCAAGAGAATTTCAAAGAGAACTAGTCAATTTTGGTCCTACCTCATACTCCAATCTTTTTTTAGTTCCTTGTAATTGCTTTGGTTTGAAAATTGAATATATGTATGTTGTGATTTCTGTCTTCTCATAATTTATTCATGGTTACTAAAAGCATAAAACCTGCACAAGGCATTCAATCCCTTTTTATATAAGGGCAAGATGCAATAGAAGCAGTTGCTATTTGCATCAAGGTATACATTTGTAGAAGGTGCTAAATTAACATGACAAAATCATGAGTTTCACCAATACACGGATTGCGCTCAGGAAAATTCTTTCTCTATGTTAGTATTTACTACCACACTTTCATGTTCATTTACACAAATCCGTTGTTGTATCAGATACCTAGTTGCAGCTGCTGGCTTGCAGAGCATATGGAGCCTTTTGCTGGCTCTCGTTGACATTTATGCATTATTAGTTAAACGCTCTTTACAGAATCCTCGGGTGGTAACGATGTTTACAGTTGGTGATGGGGTAAGACACAGCATTCTAATTTCTGAAATTACCTGTTACAGTTTAGTTCATTTTTCATCACAACTGAAGTGCTTGGAATACTAATGGTGTCCCAAAATTTTGTGCTGTAGACTGTTAGTTTTAACTATGCTTGAGATATACTTACCTTCTTCTAGCCAATCTTTTGTTTTTTTCCACAAAAATATGAATAACCTTTTCTCAGGCGCTCATTTATACAAAACAAATCTGCAATACATTGTGATTCAGAAATGATGGAATTGCTCTTTTTTTAACATTATCAATTCCTCCAGTATCCCATTGATAAGTATTTTTGTCAAGCTTAGCAGCAATAAAGTGTATATATAGTGAAGTATTCTACTCAGTGTAAGTGGGCTCCAATGTATCCAATGTACTCTGTACAAATGCATTCAACTTTTAACATTATCAACACCCAATGTACTTTGTACAAATGCGGTTGGTGTTTGTTGTTTGTTGTACCCTTACAAAACATTCAGTAGTCTCTATCGCTCAGTAACTTCCGTTAATTGAAAATTGCAATCTTGTACAATGCAGATCACTTCCACTCTAACCTTCGCTGCAGCATGTGGATCAGCAGGAATCACAGTCCTCATTGACAACGATATAGACAGCTGTGCGAAGAACCATTGCGCACAGTTCGAAAGTTCCACTGGCATGGCTTTCATAAGCTGGTTTGTTGCTTTACCGTCTTTCTTGTTCAACTTTTGGTCATTGGCTTCACGGTGACATCACACCCCAAAGCGACCATTTTGCTATAAAAAAAGACCGTGACAGCTCGAATCGTGTCTTGTGTGCATATATTAGGCTTTAGTGCCCAAGTATTTGTCTAGGAGTTAGATAAGTGTTTTGAGATTGGGGAAGGAACTTGTTTTCATGACGGTGGCATATATATTGTTTGAAATGGAGTAGAAGTTGAATTGAAAGTTTGGGATTTTTATCTACTTATAAAGTGGAGTGATATTAAGCGTCTTGATTTATCACTAGATAGATGAATAGAGGGGGGTGGTATAGAAATGAATGGACCACCGTAACCTGAGCCTGACTTGACCTAATTAAATGTTCACTCAGAGGCTGGGTGCATTTATTATCATACCCATTATTTATTGTGGCCTTTATTACCTTCTTTGTTTTCTTCTTCTCCATCTGCTTGGCCTCTGTCGGAAAATGATTGTCGGACTTAATCCATCGGACTGAACCAGTCGACCATGTGTGGAGGATGAAATGTCTTCTTGGTTGGCTGATACTGCCAAGCATTCATTCCCCTCTCAAGTCCATCTTCAACGGAATATAGAGCCACAGCAAAAAACACAAACATAAGGACTGCATCATCGTTCCACAATAGTTCTCTTGTGCCCTAAAAAAAATATATATATATATCAGATCTTGAGTTCCTTCAAGTCCTGAACTATTACTTCTGTAACCTCTAATCCCTTCACATCATCTGTGCCCGTCTTCTTCCCTAAATCTTCAACTGCTGAATCAGTCGAGGCAACCATAGTAGATTCTTTGTCAGTAACTTCTTGACCTTCCGGTTGAGCTCCTCCTGATGCATCTTCCTTTTTAGCTACTGGAGGAGCAGCAGCAGCTTCCTTGATAGAGACTGTCCTCAAGGAGGATGACAGGGGCGATACTTTCTGGGCTTCGGGCCCGTCTTTATCTTCTTTCATAGGTGGGGGTGGAGCAGCAAACACCGGGACTGCTTGCCTGACACTGACGGGCGGTGCAGAGAACACCGGGATCATGTTTCTGATCGTCACTGGAGGTGCCATTCCACGGGTACTGTGCATCCTAAATGGTCGGATAGGCACATAGGGAGAAGCTCCCGGTGCAGGGAACCTGTGGGATCGAGCTACTCCACTATCAAGAGGCGAGGACTCAGTGGACGATGAAGATGAACAAGACAAAGGGTGTCGAAATCTGGATCTTTGGCAGATAAGAGGCAGAATCTTTGATGTAGGTGAGGATTGAGGTTGAGGGCTGGTGGGTCTCGGGCTCTGAGAAGGGAATTTCATGGTGAATGGGATCGAACCAGATGGTGAGTTTGCAAGTGCTGCCTTCTCCTTCACACGGTAGTTCAGTAAGGCTCGTGCTATGGTTATCTGATCTAGCTCGTCATTGCTCTCGGGTTCAGATGAAGAACTTGCTGATGTTTTCACCACTGCCAATGATACAAAATTGGATCATTTTTTCCTCTCTACATACTAACAAAATCAGCACAAATCATTTTCACAATAATGCATAAAGTAACAACATAAAATTCAGTATGCAATTAATTTTCAATGGCGATAATTTTGCAACCCTGAAGCTAAATGATCTCTATAAGCGTATGACAGATTCATTCACAAGATCACATCAGATAGCAAGAAGTTCTAATGACATGGATTGGATCGTCTTCATTTGGCATTGAGTCCATTACTGAGATTTCTAGACATGCCTAATATTTGAATAGGGCAGCAGAATCTCAACATTTCATCAAGCATAAACTAAAAACACTGACCAAATCCACACATCTTTCAAAACTAGAGCACAGAAGAAAAGAAAGGCCATACACTGTTTTAAGGATGTCCAGGCAGCCAAAGCAGCATTCTTCTCAGCTTGTTTCTTGTTCTTGGCGGGTTCTCCAGTGAATATGATCCCGGCTAACTCTACCATTCCTGTAAAGACAGGGAGGTGACCAAGTCCCGACCTGTATGTTGTGTACTGCGGCAATGGAGCCCCAACCCTCTGTGCAATTTCCTGTAAGAGATTCTTGTAGACACCTGTCTCGTCCTAATCAATGATAATATAAAAAATTTAGCTTCCGCAAACAATATTTAGTGACAACATTCTTAATTTGATAGAGACCTAAATGGAGCTGCGGAATCAATCTTTCATATGCTACTACAGTGAAGAGGCATCGAATTTACGTGCCTCTCATGATTGGATGAATGAATACAGCGTAAACATACTCTTAGGAAATCACAACAATTGTGACTGTAATCTATTGTACCAGTTTTCAAAGATCTTAGCTAAGCAAGAAAATGATTCCATGGATTCTCAGCAGCACAAAATGATTTTACAAATTTAGGTGGTTTGATTGGGAATCAAATTTCAGTGTTTCGTCATCCTTCTTGGGAACACAATAATGGAGCAAGACAGCCTTGAGAAATTTGAGCTCGCAGCTTTCTCTATCAGAAACAAAAGATGACCAGAATGGAGTAACTGGAGATTCAATGTTTTTTTACCAGCTCCAGAGGTCGCCGGAATCGGAACCCTTATTGGCCGATGACTCAATGATTTCAAAATGTAGGGGCACGAAAGCTTAAGAAGACTCAATTAGGCTGGAATTAGAGCCCGGCGGACGTTAGCAGGGCCTGATCGGACAGAGAAGAACGAACTCCTTGACGGAGTTTTTATATCAATTCGATACCGGAAATAAAGTAAAACGAGAGAGAGAGAGAGAGAGAGAGCTCACGAGGATACGTGCCGCGAGGGAGTAAGAGGGAGAGCGAATGGCGAGAGAGTTGAGGGCGACCTCGGCGGCGGAGTGCTCAGCCTGACGGAGAGTGGAGCAGTATTGTGGGCTCTCAAAGTTCTCTCCGTTGAAATTGACGGTGGCTTTGAACCGCGGCGCATGGTCCGGACCTTCCCTGATACACATGTAGGAAGGAAGGTTGAAGCAGCTGCGCTGGGCCAGCTCCTGCAGCTGGTTCTTATACATTATTCCTCCTCGGCGTCTCTGTCTCCGACGCCGTCTTGCTCTCTACTCTACTCCAGCGCTTGATTCTACGTCACTTTCTCTCTCCTATATGCCACAGCTACTCGTTTCCTCTGATTACAGCCGCATCGGGCCGCACTTCCGGCAAGATCCCCCGTCGAGAGAAGGAAAGTGGCGTTGATGGTGGAAGAGAATGGTCTTGTTCTGCTTCAGTTTCTGGGTAAGGCTTCTTGGGAAGGGTGATTAATTGCATCAATCCATGATAATGATATTTAATGGCAATGTCTGAACTTCATTCGGTAGTCAACTCAACGTTACGCTGCCTCTGCAACCAATGCAGGGATGCACATTTCTCCTTTTCCAGTTTCCACTACATTATTTTTCTCCCTCTCTAATTTTATATTTATTTATTTAATAATACTATTCATTTTTCCCTCTCTCTTTTTTTTTTGCCAAATTTGCCCATTTGATATATTATTAACACTTTTTTTTTACAGGCAATAACATGTTCTGAACAGAGTTTACAGGCGTTTCTTTCATGGAATTCAAAATAAGGAATACGGAATAGGGAATAGGAATAAGAAATAAGAAATAGCAGATAAGAATATGAAGTTGTTTCTTTGGTGGAATGGAATGGAATAAGAAATTCTGTTGTTTATTTAGTGGAATTGTATATGGAAAGGGAATGGAATGTGGTAAAATGACATATTTGCCCCTCCTTGTATATGTATAGTATATTTTTTTTTTTGACCAAATATATGTATAGTATATAATATATATAATTTGTATGAATTAATTTTAAAATTAAGAATAATAAAAACTTATAATATAATTAATTAATAATTAAAAAAAATAACTTATTTAATTAATTATTAATTAAGATAAAATTGTTGAATTAATATAAATTTTAAAGTAAGGGCATTTCGGTCATTTCGCCTTTTATTCCTCATTCCTAGTGCGCCCGGCTTAGGAATTCCGAGTTTTTCACACGGAATGTCTAAGCCTACCCCGCTCGGAATTCGTAAGCCAAATTTTTGCAATTCCGCGAAAAGAACAACTTCTTACGGAATCCGTAAGCCGAATTCATTTTCCATTTCGTGAAAAGAACGTGTCATTAGACTTTAGATTGTCATTTACCACATTCACACAATCGGCTAACTACACTTTTACATTTACCTTAATTAATTAAAGAAAAATAAATGTTGCTCTTAGGGAATTAAAAAAATAACAATAATGAAAAGTAGTCGGAAAAAGGGCATAAAGGGAAAAGGAAATTAGTGTTTTAGAAAGTTATATTAATTATGTGTACGAGAGTAAATAAAACAGATGAATTTGTAAGTGTAAACAGATAATTTATTGAATTATGCCGTCAAATTACAGGTTTTAAACTTTTAATAAATACGACTATTTTTTTTTTGATCAAGTATAAATACGACTACGATCCAATATAGTGAGAGATTGTAATATTATATAAATTAACATGTGACTGTTGGTTGGTTGTATAGAAGATCCAAAGGACACTCTAATTTAACATTCAGAATGATAAGAATTTTATATTAAAAAAAAGCACAAATTGAAATGATAACTGTTTGGTCTTTTGGTTTTATTTACTAGTCATTGCCTTTGTTATTTTAGAAGGGGTTAATTACAAAAAAAAACTGAACAAAATATAAACAAAGAATTGAAATTTGTTTTTTCTTGATAAATAATAATTCAAATTTAGCAATCAACAAAACTATCTAAAATTGTTGTTATGTTTGAATGTATTTTTTTTTTTAATTTGGACAAGTGATTTGTAAGATTTCTTTCATAATGTTAACACTTTTAATTAGAAAAATCATTCAGTCCAAATAAAAAAATATTCAAACGTAACGACAATTTTAGATTAATTTATTAATCGCTAAAATTAGTAAGTTTTGTTTGTTATTTGTTAAAATAAAAGTTCAATTTATTATTTATATTTTTATAATTAATCTTGTAAAAATATTATATTCTAAAAATATTATAGTACATATCAAGTGTGGAAATGTGTTGTCCACCACCACAAACCCAGATATTTTTTGTGTATGGATTCAATCATCCTTTTTTGTGTGTGTGTTTTTTCATGTTGTTGTGAATGTGATAGTCACCTGACCTTAGTGCATTCTTTTTTCACTAATGATGATGTCCAAAAGTGAAAGCACAATAAAATCTCCACTCTCGGAATGCATTATTCAATGACAAGAATACCCCTAGGTGATCTACTGATAAGCCAGGGGCAGAGTTGGAAAAGCACAAAAAGAGAAGGTTGTATGAGACAAGGGTAAGTGGGGAACAAAAACTTTTATAATCGACGATCAAGTTTGACTAATTAAATAACAGAGGGATGCCACTAAGATGGGATTGAATGGAATTTTTTCCAAAACTATATACTTTAGTTTTTTTTTCTAGGAAAGTAATTATAGAAAAAAAATATTTCAAAAAATAGATATACGCGCATTCTTAGGACGCGCCTTTTAACAATACGCGCAACCCCAGAACGCGCTTATTGCATATGCGCATGTTGGGGGTGCGCCAATTCAATAGGCGTACCCCCAACATGCGCCTATGCAATTGGCAGCGTTGGGGTGGGGTGTCTCATTTTTTTTTAAAATTTTTTTTTTAATAATGACGACTCGATGTTTAATTAAAAATAAAATTATGTATCTATTAATAAATTTTAAAAAGATTATAGTAAGTAGATATTTTAATTGCGATTCAAATGATGCAAAAAATATTAAATTTGGAATTACGGATTGACTGTACGGCATGCCGTAAGTTGAAATATGAAAATTGTACTTAAAAAATTATAACTCGGACCATGTAACTCCAAACTCAACACGGTTAACGCCATTTAGGTCGTAAATCAATTATCTACGTAGGATAATTTTTTGGATTAAAAATACAGTGATTTTGTAACCCCCCATCGTTTACACCCAAATTTGACCGAAATAAGTAAATGCATTAGGTGAGAAACAGTAAATTTACTGTGCAAACAGTAAACGGTAAATTTACTGTGCAAAACACTATTTGGAAGTTTTTGTATCGTATGTAGAGTTTTTTACGTACCGTATTATACAGTCAGTCTAAAAGTAAAAAATTAACGCATAATTAGCGTCATTTAATTCGTAATTAAATTATCTACGCACTGTAATTTTTTTTGATTTTTTTTGAGTAAGTATATAATTAAATTTCTCACCTAATGCATTTACTTATTTCGGTCAAATTTGGGTGTAAACGATGGGGGGTTACAAAATCACTGTATTTTTAATCCAAAAAATTATCCTACGTAGATAATTGATTTACGACCTAAATGGCGTTAACCGTGTTGAGTTTGGAGTTACATGGTCCGAGTTATAATTTTTTAAGTACAATTTTCATATCTCAACTTACGGCATGCCGTACAGTCAATCCGTAAATCCAAATTTAATATTTTTTTGCATCATTTGAATCGCAATTAAAATATCTACTTACTATAATTTTTTTAATAGATACATAATTTTATTTTTAATTAAACATCGAGTCGTCATTTTTCGAACAAAATAATTTAAAAAAAAAAAAAAAAAAAAAGACACCTCCAACGCTGCCAATTGCATAGGTGCATTCTGGGGTTGCGCGTATTGCCAAAAGGCGCATCCTGGGGTGCGCGTATATCTATTTTTTGAAATATTTTTTTTCTATACTTACTTTCCTAAAAAAAACACTAAAGTATATAGTTTTTGAAAAAAATTTGAAGGCCTTTCTTTTTTTGACAAAAAAAATGCCTTTCTTTGACTAAGTCAATACATATCACTTCTTTAATTTTTTTTAAAATATTTTTTGGTCGAGAATAGTTGGGTTTTATTACGTCAAATATAGTTTTCAGCTACATTATTCCAATTACGACTTAATAATAGAAAAGAGGGAGAGGGTTTAGAAACCGTTAAGAGACGCACTTCCAATTTTGAAAAAAAATAAATAATAATAAGACGAGATTGCAAATTTATCGGCGGATTAGGTTCGGATATTACTGAAAATATCACTTTATAAAAAAATATAAATTTTTTAATTTTGGTTTGAAATTGCAAAAGTTTAAATCTAAACTTTATTCTAGAAAGTTTAGATTTTAAAATACAACAGAGAGCCACTGAAACTCGAATACAACCCTTTTTATACGGGTCAAATACACGTATCAATCAGATAATGATAGGAAATATCTCAAATACAAATAAATATGTTACATTACATGTCGTCGATTAAATAAATGTGCATGTATTTTATTACTACCGTGATTGAATATCTATAATGCTTAATACGTGGGATATTAATTATTTTTCTTGGAAAGAGGGTGCTTGATGAGGGCATTAATTAGGGTTTTGTAGAAAGTAAGACGTCACGTTTGAAGGGATGGAAGAAAATTAATGTTGTGTTTTAAAATTTTAATGACCATAGGAATAGGATGGGGTATGTATTACCATGGTCCTTATTACATTTACAAATATTACAAATATATCATTAAATATCAATTTCCTAACTAAACTTTACGCTAGTATTTTTTTTTTTAGCAAATTGTTAGCTGAACTTTCTGCAAGTTAGTCTAGTTATATTTTTGTTAAACTTGATAAATTACTTTCAAAACTGTGAAAATATTATAAAGTTTAATATAAGGGAAAAATATTAAATATGCTTGACCAAATTGATAATAGCATAAACCTTATTTGTTTTATAAGTAATATGTTTCGTTTGGTTGATTTTGGATTACTTACCTTAGATAGAATTAACAGTTGATGAAGTGATATATGAAATAATAACATGGCAGGTGGAATAATGATGTGACTGATAAATAATTTACTTTTAATAAGAAATAAAATTTTAAAAAAAACTTAAATTAATAAAAATCGAAATATTTTTAAAAAATAATTATACAAATATAAAATAAATTATTATAAATATAAAATATAAAAATACTTAAAAAATCTGAAAATATAAATTCATTTATTTCATAAACAATAAAAAGTATGAAAATAAAAACTATTTTTTGTTGGATAATATATTGCATATTTTTAATAAAATATAAAATCTAAATATAGGAAAACAATTTAGCAAATATGTTTTGTTCTTATAAATAGTTTTTTATAAAATAATTATTTTTGAAAACCATTTTAAAATATTTTTATTTATAGCATATATAGTAAAAATATAAAATAAACAAAACCATACTTTTAAATACAATTTGTATTTTTATTTCCAAATTTTAATAAAATCTAAGATCTAAAAAAATATTTTTCGAATTTTTTCGAATAATTTTAATATGTTTGTATTAATAATATACAAATAAAGTTTATGCATTTTCTTCATATTATTTATTTGATGAATTTTTTTAATAAAATAAAATAGGAAATACATAAAAATAATATTTTAGTATTTTTTTCTTCTGTTTTTTTTCCTAAAAAAATGTAATTTTTATGTATTTATTCATATTTTATTTAATATATTGTTATTTTTACAGCGTAGTCTACTCATATATCACCATGTGTACAAAATTTGTACAGTCATCAAAGTTAACAGAATAGTTGAACCGAACGTTAACGTTTCATCTAAAATCAACAAAATAAAACATAATTTATCATAAACAAGGGGTCCAAAACAAGTTATATTCAATAATGATTTGATCAATCATATTAATTTTTTATATACTTTTCCCTTAATATAATCATGGCCTAAAATTTTAAATCATAAATTTTTAAAATAACATATTATAAAAAACATAACTCAAAATTAGTAAAAGTAAAATTATAAAATTTTTTTTACAAAAATGTAAAAGATAAAATTTTAATTAAATGTTTTGATATTCTTTTAAAATTTTGAAAATAAAACGAAAATTCAATTTGTGAATTTTAAGAATTGCGTTTGTTTTATAGTAAAATATTAGAATATTTTTAGCAGTTTTGAAAGTATTTTCCTTCAAGTTAAACAAAAAAAAAATTATAGAACTAGCTTTTTATTTCATACAAAACTTTCAACTTGTAATTTAATTTTAAAAAAAAAATCAGTTAGCAAATTATATATTCATATAAAAAAATTCAACTATATTTAACCCTATTATATATTCATTGATTTAAATAAAAAGCATATCTATATATAAAGAAATAACCTAGGCTTGCACTGCAGAATGCAGTCATCAAGTCTATCACACCAAGTAATAGTACGGTCTCTCGAGACAGAATTAATTTCCTCATTGATTAAAAATTTGCAAATATTTTAAAAAATAAATAAAAAATCATATTGCTATTACAAAAAATATAATTTAAACAGTTGATTTGGAAGCATATATATATATATATATATATATATATAACGCACTTGCTATATTTTTTTATCAATAGATGGTGAAAAATTTAACTAAAACAACACTTAGATACACTAGTTAAATGCCAATTACTTTATAAATAAAAGGGTTAATTACCTCAACAGTTACCTATGTTTGACAATGTGACTGAACCGTTCAAACTTGAGCTCAACCGTTACTTAAGTTGACACATGTGACTGAACCGTTACTATCACCTAACTGCCGTTATTTCTTCCCGTTAAGTACCACCATGTGCTTGTCACGTGATTAACTTGTAAGGTGAGGTTCCCAAACTACCCCCAACATACTGTCTACTTAACACAGCAGCTGATTCTTAGAATCAAGGAACAGAGAGAAGCCGTTTGCGCGCGAAGAACCTCAAGAATCGAAGAACTGAAGAACCGAAGATCTCCAGCCATGAAGTCTGATGAATGCTGTCCTATGGGTTCTGAGAACCGTAGAAAGGTTAGATATCAGTCCATCTCTTCTGCGTCTGCGAATGCCAACCACGGAGCTTCGCGTCTGCGAATGTGCTACTGTGGGCTTGTGTGCTCCATGAAATCAGCTGGTACGTGGCAAAATTTCTCGCGCCGATTCCATGGTTGCCCCAATTTTGAGGTAATTTGACAGTGGGTAACCCTAATTTGCAACTCTAATTCGTTTTGCTGCAGTAATTTGAAAGAACAATGGGAGTTTGCGAAAAACCGAGCTGTTGAAAGTCGACCCAATCGGAAGTTAGTTGTAGTCTTTGTCATTGTTGTTGTTGTTGTTTTTGTTCTAAGTTCAATTGCGAATAATTAGCAGAAGTTAGTTGCAGCTGTGTCTGTAACTGAACTGTGTCTGTAACTGAAACTGAAGAATGAAGAACAATGTGTATTTTGCGAAGGTGGTGACTTATCTTTTCTGAACTGTGATTAAAAGGTGACTTAAGTTTGTGAATTGTGATTAAAAGGTGACTTATGTTCGACGTACTGTGATTAAAAGGTTACTTAAGTTTGGACATTTTGTTACCCAACCGTTACTAAAATACAGAATACATCCGAAAACACAGAATCCATAATAATCCATCAAAATCCAGAATTCAGAATACATCCCAAAACATGGTCCATCCTATAATCCAAAACTCAGAATACATCAACAACAGAACTCAGAATACATCAACAAAATTCAGAAACAAAATCCAGAATTCAGAATACATCAACAACAGAACTTGATGCTGCAATTTGCGAAAATGTTCCCTTGGTGGTGTGTTCTTGACAGGCCAGCAGTTCATCTTAGACAACTCAATGATTGGCGACTTCGTTCCCTGTGGAGTGCGAGTCTGATCTGCATACATCTCCACAACAAAGTGGACATACTCTGAACAAAAAACAGCACACTAGTGTCATGAATCTATCCCAAAGGGGTTTTGTATATAAAAAAAATGGTGCTGATTATGATTTTCAGATCTCAGCCATCTATATGGACCCTAATTTCACCACTAAGCTTCAATGCAGCAGACCAACTATTATAATTAACCCACCAACATAAAGCAAATTAAACATTTAAAAAACTAATTTGTTCAATCTCATTCTCGTCACTCTCACCCACTTCATCAATTAACTTCATCAAGTTTGTTCAATCGATTACTGCACATTTCATCGATTTAACAGCAAAATCATCACCACCACCCACTATCTTCACGGAAAACAACATATTATGCAGCAATTTACAGCAATTATGCAGCAATTTACAACAATTATGCAGCAATTTACAACAATTATTGAATACACGCCCAAATACGAACATATTATGCAGCAATTTCATCATTTCGTACTGCAAACCAACATCAAAGCCCTAATCTTCAACCGAATCGAAGATTAACGAAGTGAAACAAGGTAGAAGAACACAAACCCAAATCCGAAAACAGAAAGAATGCGAAAAGCCACACAAACCGAAGTTCAATCGAAGCAAAAACACAAACTTACTTCCAGTTGCAGTTCCGAAACGCAATGTCGCCGAGGAGGGTTCCTTCCGTGATGCAAATCGACACTATCGGGGCGGAAGGAGGTCTGCAAGTTTCGGTTGGAGAGAATAGAGTGTGGAGATGGTTATCAAACGAGGGAGAAACGTTGCAAAGTGACAAGAGGGCATTATTGTCCTTTCAAATGTCTTCAAATCGTTTTAATTAGGTCATGTGCTGTGCACGTGACACTTTGACAGTCAGATTTGACGAAAAGTTCACGGAGTAACCTTTCAGTCACATCTTCAAACTTAAGTAACGTTTCAGCTACACAAAAAAAGATGAGTAACCTTTTAATCACATGGGTCAAACATAAGTAACGGTTGAGGTAATTAACCCTAAATAAAAACTAAATCAGTGAAAAGCCATCCCTACAATTAATGTAGTAATTAGATAAATTTTATTATTGATAAATTAGGTACAATCAGTTTTGTCATTATTATCGATATAGTAGGTACTTACAACTTACACTAGATAAATTTGGTCCAGTCTCATACTACAACCTAAACTTGTTCGACGAAACTCATTCCCGTTAGTTGAGCTAGCTAGCGAATGTGTGTGTATAGATAGATAGATAGACAAGATAAAGTAACTATCGGATTGGGATGCGATCACCAAGTGAAGGGGCTTGCTCCCAGCAGAAAGATCTCATTCTCCACATCCTTCACCCATTGACAGACCCTGTTGCATGTCTTGATCGCCTCACCCTAAAATATTCAGTTTACAACAATATATAGAACATAATTAGAAGATGTATATGACACTAGATAGACTCTTGCTAATTTCAACATCTTTTCTTATTGAATTGCGCTATTTGCGCTCACTTTAGTAGTGTGTTTGAGGTGAAAGAACGAACCTTATCTGCAAGCGGATCAAATGTTGCATAAAGTTCAAAATCCTGCGTAACCCAGCAAAGGAGGACTGCCAAAAAACAAGACACAATCATGACATTTTTTATAATCAAACCTTAGAGAAAAGAAAAAACAACTTTAAGTGCCGAACATCTGGCTCGGAAAAAAATAATATTAGTAACCGGTAGCTGATGATCAGATCCTTCCTTATCCCCATTAAAAGGGCCAGGATCAGATCCTTCAAAATGTCAAAACCACCAACCAATATAGGTTCATGCAATTTTCTAAAGGTTCATATGATTTCAACAGCAATACAGTAATGACGCATTATTGGCCATAAAGCACATACTATCCAGACTCTGACATGGACCTTCCCTTAAGGGAGAATCGATTTATGTTAAATTAAATTAAAGACACAAAAACAGAGGCCTCTTTCCTTGCTTACCATAGTTTTCATCTCTTCTAAACTGAGTTTTATGAGGCTCGGTTCCTTTCCCATGCATGGATGAGTATAATTTTTGGTAAGCTCTATATAACCTACAATGATAGAAACTCACTTTCAATTAATCAAGCATTCTCACCAAATTTTGGCATTATAAATAAGGAATATATAAATAAATGAGAGATCTTACCTTTTCTGTTGTTCTGAAGTGTTGATTGGTGGCGTAAACTCTGAAGAGATATATTGATCCAAGAATATACTGCGATATATGAAATGCCAGAGTCCAGCTTGCCCACCAATACCTACATATGGTTCTCTAAGACTTTCATGAGAATCAGTTTGGAGATTCTGACGACCCAAGCTGAGGAATAGAGATCGTGATCGAGGTAATGGATCTGTAGGCAGGTCCTCAATACGAAGCCCACCATCTATCATGGATCTTTGTACTTCACTAAGAACATGTGATTTCAAGAGTACTGACTCAATACGCATCCTGCAAAGGGGTTTCAGTCACTTTCTTATAGAATAAATGGGACACAAAAAAAGCCAAGAAGATCTGAATATCAAGTTCTATAAGTTTAGTTCACCTGGGTTTCTTCACCAAATAATAACATTAAAAAAAATGAGCTTACCGGCAATCTTTTAGGTGGAAGAAGGCATCTGAACGTGTAGTAAGTAGCATTAAGTAAGTGTCACTCTGCACCAAAAAATTAGACATTCATTCTCACCTTCTCCCACTAGTCACTCAAACAAACCAAATTGAGCGCTTAAAAGAAAGAAAAAATGAAGGCAGTAAAATGCACAAGACCACGAACTCGAGAAAACTACTCACATCAAGATAATGAACATAGCCATACAAAAACGCCATGGGGTTATATCTTGGAAGGCAAATTGGTGAAAAACATTCAGATGACCTGCATCGAGACAGTGCATAGAAAGGTTAATTTCCAGAAGGACAGCACGCATCGTCAGAGGCATATCTTCCAAATTTAATGAGAGTGGCAGATGGTTGATTTTTACTGGGTATAATCTGGTACTTCTTAAGTGATGACACACTTAGAAGGTGGAACAGTCTTGGTGTTGTATACTATAGATGGCTGCAGGATAAAAAAGCAAATAAGGGATAAATGGTCTAAGCCAGACCTAGTTAGGAAAAATTAATTTAAGGTTGAGGTAGTTATGCAGTGGGGAGTTATCATATGCCTAACTTTTAAGTTGTGACATAATCAAAACGTGCTTGAGGTAGAATAAGCAGTGATATATCATATATTGTTCTATACTACAAGAAAAATTAGCAAGGAAAGCATTTATAACTAAAACAATGCAGATTTACAGAGGCATGTTTGCAAAACACACTAGAGGACTTCTATAAATATAATACTTGCCTGAAAGATTCTGATGATGTTACAAAATTTGCAAGTAGCAACATATCATCAGGATGTAAAGAGGCTTTCTGAGCACCAACAAGACTGACAACCTGCAGAAAATTTATATTTACATATTATTATACTAAAAATATAAAGAAAAGGAGGTTATCCATAAATAAATGTCTTGAGATAGATAATCATTCAAAGTGTAAAACTGTAAATCAAGAAGAAAGTGAAAGAAGTTGGTTTAAACCTTGTGTTTGCACATCATGATTGCAAATAGCACACCAGAATCAGCAACATCTTGCAGTACAGCACTTGCAGCTTGTCTTGTTGCATAAGCAAGCGGGAGGCATGTATATGCGTGAAGAAATGTAGCTGGATTCCTGAAAAGAATACATCCATTAGGTTATTTGTGGAACTGGTGTGAGCCCAGAAGAAACTTAAATACTAATAATTTGAAATGGAACCAAAATATAATCATTTAAAACATTTAGAAACACAAGTCATTATCCCCACCCCCACCCCCTCAAAATTAAACCATAAATATGGAAGCGTACACTTTTACTAGGACAAAGAACTGAGGATTTTTGCTTTTGCAGCAAATAGGGTCTAAAATTTTGGCTACAAATATGTTATAAAAATATAAATACCTGCATGGTCAGGAACAGAAAGATTGTTTTTTTCTCATACACCAATAAGGAAAGGAATAAGAAAGGCAAGGAGTCTAGACGAACCAACTGAAAGAATGGATAAGTGAAGAGAATACAACATCTGTTCCTCCAAGCAGAGGTGTCATATCAAACTTTGGGTTCTTCTCAAAACATCTATTTACCGATTTTGTCAATATAAGTATCATCTGCATCCAACCATTAATAATTAAAACAAAATGATAATGCCTTCAACTCATAGCAAGAGAAATGGGTGAATTTAGGTACCAGAAAGAATAATGAAACTATTATCACACCTGACCATACATAAGTTCAAGTTGTCCTCTCAAAAACTCAAATGACTCCCCTGTGCGGCTAATGCAGACCAAGTAAATTGGCCCCTTCACAAGAAAAACCACCTATATACAATAAACATCAAGTAAAACTAATTCAGGATCTCACACTCTTGTTTGTACATTTATAACTAGAAGTTTTTATATTCCAGAACAGTGAACCTGTCATCCTTTAGAAGATAAATCACATTCATGAACTTTATCCATGGTGATCCATAAAATATTGTGACTTGGGAGTCTACATAGTATACATGGGCAGAACTTGATATGAAGACAAAAGCACACCACAATCCAGAACGACCAGAATTTAAAGCTAACAGCATTATCAATATACTCCTGCCTAACAAGGGAAGTGGTCCTTTCTTCTACTGGGTATTTGAAGACGATGCTTATATATTCAAAATATACGGGACATTATGTACGCCTTTCACCAAAATATATGTAAAGTGAATTACCTATATACTGCAGGATATCCATGCAAAATTAAACACATAAACTTCAAAAATAGTTTATCTTATATAAAAATAAATTTACTACCTCTTTATGAGATCAGGTAGTTCCATTTGAATTCATAAACTACAGGTAATCAACACACTTCTTTGCATATGCCCTCAAACATTAAGTACGTTACCTGATGTTTTCCTGCTTTTACCAGATTGACACAATCTTCCCTGAAAAGTATTGGATTTGAAAATATTTAAAAATCACTAAGCTTAGAAAGAAATAGTAGACCTATAATCTAAAATGAAAATAACTCTAATTAAACAGCAGAATTACCCATTCTCTACAAATGATATGATGGCCTGCAAAGTTGCTGAAAATCCAGCTAGCTTATGTTCATCCCCATACCTAGAATAATGAGACAACACAGCAGATAAATGCACACACTCTACTATTATACCAACTGTTGAAGCTCAGGTTGTTGAATGCCCAACCTAGAATATACTGGTTTCCCAGAATGACTCAAAATGAAAAAATGTTTCTTTCTCTTCCTCCAAGATATTGAAGAATCATCCTGCATATCATTTATTTAATTTGAGTTAGACAGATGGGGAGAAATGACGTTGTGTAAATGATAATTAGGAAAGACCAATCCTTCGTGCTGTACTGCTGTTGCAAATAATACTCTTGATTTAGGGGTAAAAAGGTTCAGTATTGCATAAAGGAAGCCAGCTACGTGGGTGGCGTAGAAATTGAGAAACCATAATCTCAGGTACAAATAAATGAAACTTTGGGTAAAAAAAACAACTTCTAGAAGGTTGAATAGAAACCCGTGCTGTAATTTACCCTTAAAGGAAGAACTAACTAATACTGTTCGTTTGTATTACATTGTTGTAGTAGACTGAAGCAGCTAATCATTCATGCAAAAGAATTACATTGCTCCACATGATCCATGCAGGCAGTTCAAGTGGATGGAAAAAGATTAACCAAAGTAATTCAACTAACGAATTAAAACCCTAGTTCCAGGTATCATGCTAAGAAGTAAGAACATGATCAGAGATTCCTAAAGCTCCGATAAGTAGGAAGGATAAACAGAACACGGCTTTTATTTTCAGTTATATGTCTTCAAATTCTTAGAACTCTGCTATCCCAGAATTGTAAACAGAATAACTAATAATGGCAAGTTGATGATATTCAAATTGGAAGATTCAAATTTCTAAATGCCGCATAAAGAAGCACTAAAGTCGCTTGGCCACCTACACTCATTCAAATATGAAGCAAAGGCAATTCAAGGCACAACCTAATGCTGCAACGTACCTCATCAACATGTCGCTTCCCAGGAATCCAGGCAGATTGCGAATCTGAGACGCAGCTGATCTCTTCTTGAATCTCATCTTCTCTCGATTCTCCAGAGACACTGCTGGCACCGCTGCTGCCTCTCTCGCCTGCATATCCACTACTGCTGGGGCTCGACCGCCTCTCAATTTCAAACTCCGATTGAGAATTATTCCTCCAAATAGACGCAGCTTCCTGAATGACCTCAATCTCTTCAGCCACACCTGCCAGAGGAGCCGATCCATTTCTCACCAGAACATCGCTTTCGTCGACCTGCTCTTGCGACTTAGTCTCTGCTACTTGATTGTCCACAGCACCAACTCTGGACTCCGATTCATTCTCATCCTCAATGCCACTTTGAGCATCCGTTTCTTCTGGAGCATCAGTTGACAAATCGCCTGTGTAATCGTCGTTTTCAGCTTCATCGACCACTATTATGGATTCCAATTGATGATCGATTTCTCGCGACTGGAGCTCATGGTATCTTTCATCCCCGGAGGTGGAAGAACTGGAAACGGAGTCGGAGGAGGGCATTTCAGGCACGGCCGTGCCAGTTTTGCGATTGCACGTCGACTCCAGATACTGTTTACAAGACGGAGCTCCGTTGAGCGATGATTCCACACACAGAGGTGAACGCCGCTTGCTCACCAACCATGCCTAGGGGAGCTCGAAGCTCGTGGTCTGACCAGTAGGTGGAAGGATCCAAATGGTGACCCGAGCTACGAGGTGTGAGAAAGACTCCAGACGGATCGGGCCGAAGAGTATGGGCCCAGCGGTAGTGCGGTACCAATCAAATGGATTCACCATGCGCGCCAGCGGTACCTTCCTTCCGATATCTATATCTTTATTAAATCTAATTATTGGAGAGAAATTTATATATATAATAATCTTTATGTTCAAAATTTATACTTTTCATGTGGTATAATATGTAATTCTAAACTATACAGTGTATAAAAGATATACATGTTATTAAATATTATTATATTATTTTAATATATATAAATATTTTATTTTCTAATTTTGAGTATGATAAGTAAAAAGTCTACATTCTATGGTAGTTTTATTTACGAGTTGTTGTTTTCATATGAAAGTTAATATAGTAAGTTCTTTAATGATGCATGATACCATACTGCTGAATAGGGGTGACAATCGTGTCGTATCGTGTCTAATCGTATCGTGTTATTAATCGTGTCGTGTCATAACAGGTTTCGTGTCTAAATGGATAATTTCTAAACGTGTCTCAAAACATCAGACACGAACACGACACAATTAAGTAACATATCACACGAGACATGACACGGGACACGATTAACTTTCTTGAAAATTAAAAATCGAAAAACATAACGGATAGACATGACAGGATTAACACAATACGACACGACACGAATAAGAACGACTTGATTGATACGAATTTATACGATTAAACACGAAACGACACGTTACACGACACGATTAATACGAAAATATTAATTTTATATATTTTTCTGAACGTGTCACGATTAGACACGACACGATTAGACACGATTAGTCAACCGTGTCTTTATTCGTGTCACATGTATACACGACACGATTAATTTATCGTGTTTATATAGATATCCGCAAATCTGAGTTGTTTAGACACGATTATTAATCGTGTCTAAATGTATAAGAGTTGTTTAGACACGGAATCCGTTAAGGTCAAACTCATATACACTTTAAAACAGATTGTGTCGTGTCAGAAATTGTCACTCATATGGCTGAAGTTAATAGCTATTGTTATTAATAATATATATAAGAGTAAAATCTCGTGTGAACCAAAATCGTAATTTAAATTTTAACTTATAATTTATAATTTTGGATGAATTAACTGATAAAAATAATAATTATTCCATCAAATAAAGATATACATTTTAACTAAGTGTTTTATAAAGTCAAAATTTTTAAATAAAGACATTTAGTATACTCTTAAATCATTTTAACAAAAATTTTAAAAAAATCTCATTTTTTAAAAAATAAATAAATTTGCAACTCAAAATTTCAACCTGATTTATTTTGGATAGTGCCCGACGAGGGACACGCCAAACTAAGTCACCAAACACAGCCATTTTCCTCTCACTATCGATTATCGAAGATAACTTTTCACATGAGAAGGCCATCCGCCATGGTGTTGGATGCCCATTGGCCCCAGTCCGATATTATCTAGGAGTGTATTAAGAATTATATAGAATATAAAAATAACTATTATTGCATTTAATAATTAATACTATTGTCTGAAACCAACTATACGTACCTCAAAGATGACGTCGACTAAATATTCGCTGGTATTATTCCCATTCTTGACCACTAATTTTTTTAAAAATAAATGTTAATTTTGGGACGAACCCTTTTGGGAATGTGTGTTTTCTTAACTTTATCTATTCGTAATTTTAACTTCTAAAACAATAATCTTATATTTATTATTCGGTCATCCCCGTATACGCGATGAGCGTCTTCAAACTTCTCAAGTCTTGGTGTAGTAAGATCAATAGTTTGATAGCGCAGTTTTGGTGGGGGGCCCAAAATGGAGACCGGGAAATTCATTGGATAAAATAGAGTCAAATGACGAGGTCTAAGCGAGAGGGGTGGGTTGGGTTTCCGAGAATTGGAATCCTTTAACACGGCTCTCCTTGGGAAGGCAGCGTATCGGTTGTTACTCGAGCCTAACGCCCTTTGGGCTCGGGTTCTAAAGGGGATCTACTTTCCCAACTCCGGTTTCCTACAAGCGGGGAAGGGGAGTCGAGCCTCGTATAAAGAGTGTTATTTCAGCTATCCCCACACACGGGATGAGCGTCTTCAAACATCCCAAGTCTTGGTGTAGCAAGATCAATAGTTTGATAGCGCGGTTTTGGTGGGGGGCCCAAAATGGAGACCGAAAAATTCATTGGATAAAATGGAGTCAAATGACGAGGTCTAAGCGAGAGGGTGGGTTGGGATTCCGGGAATTTGAATCATTTAACACGGCTCTCCTTGGGAAGGCAGCGTATCGGTTGTTACTCGAGCCTAACGCCCTTTGGGCTCGGGTTCTAAAGGGGATCTACTTTCCCAACTCTGGTTTCCTACAAGCGGGGAAGGGAGTCGAGCCTCGTGGGCATGGTCGAGCATTGTGGAGGAGAGACGGGTGATCAGTGAGGGGGATGTTTGGTCCTTAGGGGACGGCTCCTCGATTCGGCCTTTTGTGGATGCTTGGATCCCGGGGAGGTACGATCATAGGCTCAGGTCGAGGCCTATATCCCAGGTTCAGGCAGGTACGGTGCTAGCTGAATGGATAGAGCAGGATTCGCGGGAATGGGACGAGGCGGTGGTGCGCTCAGTCCTGACTGAGCATGATGTTGACCTTGTCATGTCCGTGGCGATCCCTCTTCGTACCATAAGGGACGACCTGCGGTGGCCTCACGACCGTAAGGGGGAGATAACCGTGCGATCGGCTTACCACTTCTTGAGGTCTCACGGAACCATGTTGGAGTCCGACCTAGCCAGGTCGGTCACAGGTTTGGGTCCAGGAAATCCTAGATGGGCTGCGATTTGGAAGGCCAGGGTCGTCCCCAAAATCAAGTCTTTTGCATGGAAGCTCGTCTCCAATGCTATCGCGGTTAGGGACAGCATAGCAAAGCGAGGTATGCATGTCCAGGTTTGTTGCCCTCTCCCTGAATCTATTGATCACTTAATACTGGATTGTGATTGGGCGAGGGTGGTGTGGACCGAGCTGATCAGTCTGGATGATGTTCGGGACGGCTGCAGCTCGGTCAACCTGTGGTTGATCAAGAGGAGATCGGATCAAGTGGGGACGATAATAGGTGTTGACTGGCGCTGGGAGACAGTCTTGACGGGGTGCTGTCTGATCTGGAAGGGTCGGTATGGCGTTCGAAGGGCTCTAACTAAACCCGTATCAGGTAGTGTTTCAGGTGCGATCGCTGATCTCGGAACAGGTGCAGACTATGGGGCTGCAGAGCACCCAGCAGCACCGAATGCTGCAAGGTTCGGTGTTGCAGGTTGCTCAGCAGCAGCCAAACCAGGCTGGGAGAACAGGAAGCGTGTCTGGATCGGCGTGGCGTAGACAGGGGCTCGGGACGATCAAGATAAACGTCGATGCAGCCTGGTCGAGAGGTGATGGTAAAGGTGGTATTGGCGTCGTTGCTCGGGACCACTCGGGGAAGATTGTCGCCGGAGCCCATGTCTCGGAGATGTCGCATTCAATCGACATCTTGGAGGCGCGGGCAATTTTCTTGGGTGTCAATCCCGCGCGTCAGTTTTGTTGGGTTAGTCCATTTTTGGGAGATAGAAACTATTATACAAAATAGTTTATACTTGGCAGAGTCGGTTGTAAATTTGTCTTGGGTTAGAATACCTAGATTCGCGAATCAATGTGTGGATTGGGTCGCCAAAATGGCATTAGGGGATGTGTCCGTGTGATTGGGTTTCCCAATCCCCAACCCCCTCCTACAGTTGTTGTATTTTGATTCCGGTTGTAACGGGAACATCTCGGTTCCCCAATTTTGTGAGTAATATACTAAGATAGTTTGGAAGAAAAAAAATCTTATATTTATTTATAGCACGATAATTGATTACGTAGCCAAAAATTAAGAATAATAATTTCGTAGTTATCTAGATAGTGCACCTTCCCCGACCGTGGAGACAAGAAGCTTATCCAAATAGAATCCCACCAATGATAAACAAATATAGTTATTATATATATATTAATTACGCTGCAATACAATAATAATAATAATTCTGAAAACAAAATACATCGCGAATAATTTTTTTTTTATAATTATGAATTAAAAAATTATTATAGTAAAAATTAATCACCCAAATTCAATTACACAACCAAAACTAGTTAAACTTTAACAATTCGTGAAACAGAATAGTGAACGTCTTTTCGCAGTGCATTAATAGTTTCCCTATGAGCTGAGCTATGAATTTCAAACACTTGTCGTTGGTTGAGCGTCATACCCGCCATGATATCCGCTACCACATTCGCTTCTCGAAAAATATGTCTGAACTTCATTTTTTCGAACTGTATCAATAGTTTCCTGCAATCCGCAATGATCAGCATTAGTTTTTTATTTGACATATTTTCATCAGAGATTACCCGACGCGAATAAGTCTCTTCGTAGTCAACAATACATTATTTATTTATTTTCTAATTACTAGGAATGAAATTAAATATTAAAAAATGAGATCATGGTAAAGATAATGTAATTAACGGTAGTGCTAGTGAAAATGTATTAAGTATAATGTCGTCATAATAGATTCATTTGACATTATGTGGTGAATCATATATAGACTTTGTTACTAAAAGGCAATATATACTTTGATAAAAGCATCAAATACAGCAAATTTTAGTAGTTATTATTATTAATGCTAATGTTTTTATCAAAAAAAATGAAATGAATATTTTTTAAAGAAGGAAAAAAACGTCATCTCCACTTCAAATAATCTATCCGAGAAGAACAGTTGATCGCTGGGGAACACGACAAAACCAATAAATAAAAACGTTGAAAGCGACAACAACGAGGGTAGATTTGACATATTGACTGTGCGCGTCGTTTTCGCTACTTTCCATAGTTGAATTGTAACCCCTGCTTTTTTCAACACACCACTTTCCACCTTTTCGAACAAAGGACTCATTTTCCACTTATTCACTGAACTACCACTACCAGACGCCGGTAACACGACGGAGAAAAAATCATAAGGCCGATCATATTCCCCATTTAATATTTAAAATTGAATTTAAAAATTACATTTCCTTTGTCCTTCCGCCATATTCTAACACAAAATGTAAGTTAGCCAAAAAGAAAAAAATAACTTCTCGTAGTCCTCCGTCAGAGAAAAATCATTTTAAAAAAAAATCCACTGATCTGACTTCCATCGTCGTTACCGACGTAGCAAAACCCAGGGTCCGATCCTCAGTCCAGAAATCCGGTCTTTGCCCAGACGGCATTTCTAACCCGACTCAAGTCCCGGCCTTTCAGTGTCCGACCCACCCCCTCATGCACCGAGAACGACCCAATCCTCGTCCTCGCCATCTGCTGCGCCAGAAACTCATGTGGCGGCAGCCGCGTCTCATCCTCGTCTTCCTCCTCATCGAAGTCGTTATCGAGGCCGTCGCGACGGCGAGTACCGTCCCTGTACTCCTCCCTCAGGATCTTAGACCAGTCCGGTATGCTTACCGGCAGAGACGATGGCGTGGTAACCGGCCAATCCTTCGCCTCCGCGCGCTTCCCTGTGGTCCTTCTCGCAATCCGAGCGCCGGAGACAGGTTTACGGGGCTCCGGCGACTTGGATCGTCCGGAGTAGTACATATCCGACTCGTCGAGTTCGAATCCGGAATCGTCTGTGGCAACGGTGAGATCGTTGGACAGGAACCGGTAAGTTGGTCGAGCGAGGTAAGTCCTGCCGGAAGCCATGAAGTAAAGGTCGAATCTGATCGGGAGTTTCTCTCTCTTCTGCAAAACTTTTGAGTAGTTTTGGTGGATGAAGTGATGAAGATGGCTTTTATATAAAGGAGTGGCTACGGGTAGTGGATAAGGCTGGGTCTCTCCACATTTCTAAGTTCTTTGGCTGAATTTACGGAGACGCCCTTCGGGTTTGAGATGCCACGTTAGTCTTTTTTTTTTTTTTTTGTCTAGGTTCGTTCTAGTCAGTGTACTGCGGAGAATCGTGCGTGGAGGGGAGGAATCTGGGACCCACAAAAACAAAAAAACTTGATTTCAGATTTTATTGTCTTTGGAAAAATTGTTTCTAGTCTTTATCTAATTTTATTGAATCGAGTGATCGAGTCAACACCAATGCAACTCATTTTTTTTTCCGACAATTTTTTTATAACCTATATTATTAAGTGAAGATGATTTTCGTAACGTCACCTGAAAATTTACACAAATATCTCTTAATAATTTAATTATTTTTGTTTAAGATGACTATTTTGGGCATTTAAATGTTTTCTTAAAATGTTAAAAAAAATTATCCGCACGGAGACCCGAACATATGACATTCTATATTAAAGACATACATATTAACCAACTTCACACGTATGTAACATATGACCTTCTACATTATATAGATTTTTCTTCAAAACATTCTCTTTTCTTTTCATGAAGTTAAATACCAAATAGCTACCTTAACTTTGGACGTTTTGCAACGATCTACCCGAACTTTGAAAATTTAAAATGGGCTACCTCAACTTTGAAGAAGGTGCAAATAGCTACCTCCATCCAATTTTCCGTCAACTTTTGATAGAAATTTGTCGGAAATTCATTGGAAATTCGTCGGAAATTGGACAGAGGTAGCTATTTGCACCTTTTTCAAAGTTGAGGTAGCCCGTTTTGAATTTTCAAAGTTCGGGTAGATCGTTGCAAAACGTCCAAAGTTAAGGTAGCTCATTGGTATTTAACCTCTTTTTTTTTAAATTGTGAGCACCGTCGTTATAAAAATACATTTCATCTATTAATTCAAATAGAATTAAAATCGATTACAATTGACGTATATTTATATGTTGAATATACATAATCTATCGTGTGAAGCAATAAATACAAAAATAATAATCAAATTTAAAAATTTAAAACCAAATTGAAAGGAGATATTTGATTAATGTATACATTTTTTATAATGATAATTATGTATTATAGCGTATTTTCAAATAATGAGATTATTAAAATGTAAAAAAAAATGAATTGTGAGTACTTTCGTTATAAAAAATATATTTCATCTATTAGTTTAAATAATAAAAATAAAATTTATCAAAATTGTCGTATATTTATATATGTTGAATAGACATAATCTATCGCGTCAAACAATAAATTCAAAAAAATCAAATTTGAAAAATTAAAACTGATAAATTTTTTTAGTATTATTAATATTAATGCATAAATGATTCCACTTGCGAAAGGTTGTTAATATATTATTACTTCAAACTAATGTCATCCTAAATTTAGGTAATACATGTCGAGAAAAAAAATACTATAAAATTAAAATAATCCCGGTGATATGCTAAAATAATAGTTTACGAATTAATGAAATATAAAAATCAATATTAATTTTCACGGTTTATTATTTATTATCTTTACATAATATTTTTAGGATTGGTCAAACTTAGATTCTATGAGTATTTCTTTACTTAATCTTACATTCCAAACATATCTAAAATTAAAATATGAATATACTTAACCATCAACCCTACTTTATGAACTCTGGAAATATTAAAGTAAATAATAACTCTAAAAATATCAAAATAAGGAAAAATTTAATCAAATATCTAATTTTATTTTTTGGTGCAAATTTTACTGGTAATTTCTTGATATTATCAGAGTTGATTTTGAATAGTAGTCTTTTCATAGACATGGTAGTGAGATTGTTAAGATATCTTAAGAGTATATTGAATGTCTTGACTCACATGTTCAGACTTATGAGATAGTTGGTTAAGGCGTGCACCTTAAATCATAGATAGTAACAACACCCAAGTTCAAATCGTGGGATGTCAGGTGTATAATAATAAAAGAAAGGTCGGTTGTCGGGCGTATAATACTCAAAGAAAGATCGGATGTCGGGAGTATAATACTCAAAGAAATGTCGGTTGTTGGGAATATAATACTCAGAGAAAGGTCGGATGTCGATACTATAATACTCAAAGAAAGGTTGGTCGGATGTCGAGAGTAAAATACTCAAAGAAAGATCAGATGTCAGGAGTATAATACTCAAAGAAATGTGGGATGTCAGGAGTAAAATACTCAAAGAAAGGTCGGTCGAATGTCAGAAGTAAAATAGTCAAAGAAATGGTGAAGGTGTCAGAGTGCCCAAATTTTCAAATCGTGGGGCATGAGGATGTCGAGTGTAAAATACTTAAAAAGAGGTCTCGAGGAAGCGCATTTGCCTTCTGACTATAAACAAGGTACAATGTCAATTTTGTTCAAATATCGACATAGATTTTTTTGATCATATTCTTATAAACAAATATGATAAATATTTATCGTGCTTGAGGTGTTAGTATGAGAATTACATATTTGATAAATGTATCTGAAATTTAAATATAAATGATACTTAACTTACCCATATTTTATGAACTATGAAAATAGTTGATATGAAATGAGATAGTATGACATGATATGTGAGTGAAAATTACTCATTCAAAGTTCGAGGTCGCGCATTAAGCGATAGTTGGTATGAGATAGTATGGTATGACATGTGAGTGAAAATACTCATAGTATGACTATAAGTGACTATAAACAATGCACAATGTCAACTTTATAAAATATGGACCTATATTTGTTTGATCATATTATTATTAACAAATAATTATACGTTACTTTCTCACGCATAATAATAAAAAATTATAGTAAAAAAATATATTATATGTAGTCACCAACAAAAATTTTGGTTAAGAAATGGGATTTCAATAGAATTATGAATATATATCCGCTAGCGGATTCTACAAAATATTTTGTTAATTAATTGGTAGGCTTGTTCATTTAAACTGGTTCGGCTGAACTGATCTGGTTTGAATCGGTTCGGCCGAAATGGTTTCAAAACCAAACCAGTTTTTTAGACTTCAAGTAGGCCAGTTCAAAGCAGTACCAAAAATTTAGTTCGAATCGACTCGTTTTTTTAGACTGGTTTATACTTAAATTTAAATCAAACCATTTTAAACCTATATAATTTTAGAGCCGATTTGAAACAAAATAAACCAAACCAGCCTAAAATTAAACCAAACCTAGAGATGTATATGTTGATGTTGGACACGATTTCAGTTGGTTGTGAAACATATTATTAGCTGGTTTAATGTGTTTTTCAGTCGGTTTAGTGTGTTTTTCAGCCAGTTAAGTGTTTTTTCAGTCGGTTTAGTGTTTTTTGTTCTGGTTTAGTCTGTTTGACAGAAAAAAGTATTGATTTTTTACAAACTGGTCCAGTTCAGTTCTGAACCGATTCGGGGTCGAACCGGTTCATGAAAAAGCCTATTAATTGTTCAATTTTGTTATAATGAGGACGACAATGTGCACCATAATTTTTTTAAATTATATTTGATTATATTCTTTTCATTTAGCTATATCAATTTTGTGATAGTTAGTTAGGAGGAAGATATACATCTTAATTTTTTTTAATTGTATAATTTGAGTATACTCTTTTCATTTACTACTCAACTATATTATTAAGGCAGGGGTTATTTTTGTAACTGTTGCCTGCAAATTGACACAAATACCCTTTAATAATCTAATTAGTTTATATTTATCATAATTATTTTGGTCATTTAACTGTCTTCTCAAAAGTTTAGAAAAACAATATTTACACAAAGATTCAAACATATGACATTATAACTTAAAGACACGTGTATTAACCAGCTACACACGTATGCAACATTACAAACTCAACAATATGATAATTATATTTTTCTCTATCACTATCCTTCTCTTATTTGGTCATTTAAATATCTTCTCAAAAAGTTATAAAAAAAACTATTTGTATGAAGACTCGAACATATGATCTTATACATTCTCAATCACTATCATTCATTATTTTATTCGATTTTTTTAATTAATTTTATTTAATTATTATATCTGTTATTTTATATAACTTTACAATTTTACATAATAATGATAATTGTATATTATGTTCTCAAGCCATCATATTGTTTTTTGGTAATTGTGACTTTTTAATGTTTCTACAATTATATAGATTTTTTTTCTTCAAAACATTCTTTTTTCTTTCCAAGAAGCTATATATTTTTTGAATTGTGAGCACTTTCGTTATAAAAATACTTTTCATCTATAAATTGAAATAATTCAAACATAATTAAAATTGATCAAAAATGAAGTATATTTATATGTTGAGTATACATAATCTATCGCGTGAAGCAATAAATACAAAAAGTAATCCAATTTGAAAAAATTAAAACCAAATTGAAAATAGATATTTGATTAATGTATACATTATTATAATGATAATTATGTTTTATAGAGTATTTTCAAATAATGAGATTATTAAAATATTTAAAAAATATATACATTTTTTTAGTAGTATTATTATTATTAATGCATATATGATTCCTGCATTTTGACAATGTTATTTTAATAAAAAAAATAAAATATATTTCTTCGTTACTTTATAAATTTTGCCAAAAGTTGTTAATATGTTATTACTCCAAAAGAATATCATCCCAAATTTGGGTACTATATGTCGGGAAAAAGGTAACAAAAATACTTTACTATAAAATAAAATAACCCTGGTGATGCGTTCAAATAATATTTTATGAATTACTGAAATATAAAAATCAATATTAATTTTTAGGGTTTATTATCTTTAGAAAATATTTTTAGGATTGATCAAATTTAGATTATATGAGTATTTCTTTACTTAACCTTACAATCCAAATATATCTAAAATTAAAATATGAATATACTTAACTCAAGTCTACTTTATGAACTCTGAAAATATTAAAATAACCAATAAGGAAGAAGTTAATCAAATGTCTAATTTTATTTTTTGGTGTAAATTTTACTTGTAATTTCTTGATGTTGTGACATTACATTTTTTATAGTCGTCGTTTCATAGACATGGCAGTGAGATTGTTTTTTTGGTCAATAATGAGATTGTTTAAATATTCTAAGAGTATATTGATTAGGGCTGGCAATGGTGCGGTGAAAAACCCATAACCACGGTTATAATCGTTACTGTTTAATATGGTTAACCGTACCATTATGGTGCGGTGCGGTTATGGTGATGAATTCTCTACCCATAATGGTTATGGTTATGGTTATGGTATTTGAGTTATACCCATGGTTATAACCATGGTTATTTTATAAATATAATAATTATTTATTATTAATAAACTAATATATATATATTATACTAAATATAAATTACAGCATAAAAGTGAAATCAATTGATGATATTGAGGAAGATGATGATTGATAGAAACAAATACGACAAGTGTGAAATTGTTAGGGGTGTTGAATCATTACTCGTTATGGGTGTTTGTTGAATTTTAATGTTAATTCAGTGGTGTGAATGTTAATGTTGAATCATATGAATGTTGAATGATGTTAGTGTTAATGTTGAATGATATTAGTGCTATATATTTTTATTGTTGGTAATATAGATAGATTTATTTTTTAAAATTAAATTTTCGGTCTTTTATTATATTACATGTGGAATAAATATGGTTATATGGTTAAAACCATGGTTAATAACCACGGTTATTTTGATGGTTATGGTATTGAAAATTGTACCCATAATGGTTATGGTTATGGTTATGGTATGTGGTTTAAAAATATGGTATGGTTATGGTATTTGTCATACCCTGACCATACCCTAACCATTGCCAGCCCTAATATTGATGTCTTTACTGACATGTTCGGTCTTATAAGACAGATGGTTAAAGCGTATGTCTTAAATCATAGATAGTAACAACACTCAGGTTCAAATCCTGGGGATGTTGTGAGTATAATACTCAAAGAAAGGTCGGATGTCGGGAGTACAATATTCAAAGAAGGGTCGAATGTCGGGAGTATAATACTCAAACAAAAATCGGTCGGATGTGGATGTCGGGACTAAAATATTCAAAGAAATATCATATGTCAAGAGTAAAATACTCAAAGAAAGATCGTTCGGATGTCGGAAGTGAAATACTCAAAGAAAGGGTGAAGGTAGGTGTTAGAGTGCCTAGGTTTTCAAATCATGGGGCTTAGGGGTGTTAGGTGTAAAATACTTAAAAAAAAGGTCTCGAGGGAGCGCATTTGCCTCCTGACTATAAACAAGGTGCAATGTCAATTTTGTCCAAATATCGACATATATTTTTTTGATCGTATTCTTAGAAACAAATATGATAAATATTTATTGTGTGTGAGGTGTTAAGATATCTTAAGAGTATATTGAATGCATTCATTGACAAATTCTGACTTATGAGCGTACGTCTTAAATCTCAAATGGTATGAGCGCATAGTACCGAATCCTAGGGATGTTGTCATGGTGAAACTACTCATAAAATTTTTAAGATTGGTATGAATACTCAAAGAAAGTTCGAGATCGGGCATTAAGCAATAGTTGGTATGAGATAAAATAGTATGACATGGTATGTGAGTGAAAATATTCATAGTATGACTATAAGTGACTATAAATAATGTGTAAGGTCAGCTTTATCAAATATCAACATATATTTGTTTGATCATATTCTTAGTAACAAATAATCATATGTTACTTTCTTACGCATAGTAACAAAAATATTATATGTAGACTTGTAGTCACCAACAAAAGTTTTGGTTAAAAAATGGGATTTCAAAAGAATTATCAATGTATATATAAATACTCGAACATAGTCTACAAAATATTTTGTTAGGTTTATCAATTAACTGTTCACTTTTGTTATAGTAACCACGAAAATGTGCAACGTAATTTTCTTTAATTATTATTTTTTTCATTTAGCTATATCAATTAACTGTTCAATTTTGTTGAAGTTAGAATAAAAATATACATCTTAAATTTTTTTTATTGTATTTGATAATTTAAGTATACTATTTTCATTGATTACTATTGCTTATAGATCTATATTGTTATCTAAGAGTCAATTTTCATCACTTCAATGAATAGTTATAGAAAAAAATTCATATACAATATAAAATAAAATTATAATCGAAAATCTAGAATCCACTTAAGTATATTTTTCTAATGATGCACGTTGTCGTCGTTTGTTTTGCGTGAGGTGCTAGGAGGACATGATCGACTCGATTCTTAGGATAGTACAATAATTAAACACTTGATTAAAAATATTATTTGAATTGTAAAATTAAACTTAAATTACCTAATATAATGAAATAACATAAATTTTGTTTTAAATATTTTTAAGAAATTGCTCGAGCAACCCGGAGCCTCTTTAGTAGTGGTTCTTGCTCACGGATGCTCGAACAATTTCTTAAAAATATTTAAAACAAAATTAATGTTATTTGATTATATTAGGTAATTTAAGTTTAATTTTACAATTCAAATAGTATTTTTAATCAAGTGTTTAATTCTTGTACTATCATAGGAATCAGATCGATCATGTTCTCCTAACACCTCACGCAAAACAAACGACGACAACGTGCACGTGCGTAGCGCGTGTCGGAGTCTAGTTATTATTACTACTTTATAAATTTGTCAATTCAAACATAATTTGAAACCATATCATGGTCTAATAGTTAGACTCATGGCTTATGGTAACATCACATTTCATTTGAAACTTTCATCGTGCCTAATATTTGTTTAATACATTAGTAAAATTCTCATTTTTAGGATTTTTCATTTAAATCGGTTAGGCCGAACTGATCTGGTTCTGGTCTGATTCTAATCTAGTTTGAATCAGTTCGGACGAACTGGTTTTAAAAGCAAACAAGTTTTTTAAGCTTTAAGCAAACCAATTCAAAATAGCACTTCAAATTAGTTCGAATCGACTCGTTTTTTGATACTGGTTTATACTTAAATTTAAATCAAACCACTTTAAACCTATATAATTTTATAATCGGTTTGAAGCAAAATAAACCAAAATAGCCTTAAATTAAACCAAACCTAGAGGTGTCTTCAATAAATTAAACCTAGAGATGTATTGGATTCTCGTATGTTGATGCTGGACAAGATTTCAGCTGGTTGTGAAACAGATTTTCAGTTGGTTCAGTATGTTTTTCAGTTGGTTCAGTATTTTTTTAGTCGGCTCAATGTGTTTTTCAGTTGGTGCAGTGTTTTTCATTTGGTGCAGTGTTTTTTCAGTCAATTCATTGTGTTGGACCATATTTTTAGTTTCGGTTTGAACCGAATTATTTCCTAACCAAAACTATTATTAGAAAAAACAGATTAGGTCAATTCGAACCGATTCAGAATTGGTTCGAACCAGACCAATTTTTTTAGAAACACAAGCCTACTCATTTTTACAAATCAGACAAGTTCAGTTCTAAACCGGTTCATGAACAAGCCTACTCATTTTGGAGAAAAAAAGTGCAAAAACATTAATAAGTTTAACTTAATGAAATATTGATGATTAGCATTTACATAAATTTATGGATTTATGAGTTATGTGAATCAAGGAATTAACACTTAGATTTCATACTAAAGTTAAAATCAATACGAAATTATGAGATATGTTGATTAATTTATTGACCTACTTGTTAGGGTTAGGATTAAGATTTATAAGTTAATACGTCAATAAGGGTTCGCGAACGACTCCCTCCTATTCTTTAAGGGGTCGCGCGACAACGCCATGGCACTCAAACGAACTTTGGACCAGTATTGCTCTCTCTCGGGATAGAAGATCAATTTCGCCAAGTCGACACTATTCTTCAACTCAGCCGCGGTGGATGATCATAAGGGAGACATCTCGGCGGTATTCGGTGTTGGCCATACACTCAATCCAAGGTTCTACTTGGGTTTGCCTACTGTATGGGGGAGATCCAGGAAGGACGCGCTGGCCTATCTTAAGGAGAGGGTTCGGGATAAGGTCCAGAATTGGAAGAACAGAATGCTCAACCAAGCGGGTAAGGAAGTTTTGATAAAGGTCGTTCTTACCTCGATCCCCACATATGTAATGCATGTTTTCAAGCTTCCGTCTACCTGGTGCTTGAAGATAAACAGTATCATTGCTAGGTTCTGGTGGGGATCAACTGACGGGGCGAGGCGGATTCATTGGAAGAGGTGGGAGGCTATGACCCTACCTAAGTCAAGCGGCGGTTATGGGTTCCGGGAAATGCAAGCGTTTAATCGGGCAATCCTTGCCAATATGGCGCACCGAATTCTCAAGGAACCGGAATCATTGTGGGTGCGAGTATTGAAAGGTGTGTACTTCCCCAATACATCTTTTATGCAGGCTGTGAAAGGTCATAGGTCGTCTTGGGCGTGGGCGAGCATGCTCGAAGGCCGGGATATCATTAAGGAAGAAGGGGTATGGGCGATTGGCGACGGATCAACCATTAGACCCTTTCTTGATCCATGGGTCCCGAACCAGCCGAACATGCGGATACAGCCTACTAACCAGCTGCAGGAGCACCCTCTCTTGAGTGTCGAACAGTGGGTCGATCCGGTCAACCGTACATGGCGCGAACAGGAAGTTAGACAGGAGGTACACTCGGAAGATGTTGAGTTTGTCTTGTCGATCACCATTCCGATACAGCAACAACCAGACGTACTTCGATGGCCTCACTCCCGATCGGGCGATATCACGGTCAGGTTCGCGTACCATTGCCTACACAACAGAACGGTGGCAACGAATCTGGACCTAAACCATCATCCAAGGTAGGACATACGGGGAGTTTGGTCAGCCATTTGGAAGGCCGAGGTATGGCCCAAGATTAGAGACGTCACGTGGAAGCTGGCGTCGAGGTCTCTTCCTACAGGAGGGACCTTGGTTCGGAGGGGAGCTCCCATATTTGGCCTATGCCCGACCTGTCGGGTGGAGGACTCGATCGAACACGCCATCTTTGGATGCAGCTGGATGCAACAGGTATGGCTCAACCACTTGACTCTTGCGGCTCTAAACATGGCACAGAACAACTTGGAGGAGTGGCTTACCTGGGCAGCCGCGGGGAACCAGCCTCGTAGACAGGGTGAGATGCACTCGTGGCCTCGCCTCATGATGGTCGGCTGGGCGGTGTGGAAAGCAAGGTGCAGGTTTATCTTTGACGGCATCTCCCCCGTGGTTGACCATGTCCTCCAGGATGTAGCTAGAATGGGCCAAGAGATGGCCACGCACCCTCGCATCCATAGATAGCATCAACCAAGGATGGCATGGTCTCGAACTCCAAGGAATACGATCAAACTCAACTGCGACGCCTCTTGGTCCGCTACCACGGGTCGGGGGTGGCAGTCATTGCAAGGGACGAGTCGGGACACATGGTGGGAGGCACATCACTCATCAAAACTGCGGCTTCGGCGGAAGAACTAGAGGCTTAAGCAATCCTCGCCGCGGCCGGACTCTCAATTGATAAGGGGTGGACGAGAGTGATCTTTGAGTCCGACGCCCTTTGCGTTGTTAACCACCTCCTGGGGAAGGACTTCAGCTGGAGAATTGCACCGATTTTGGCCAATGCGACGGCTAAAGCATCTATGTTCGACCTAGCCGAGTGGACGCACATACCCCGATCCGCGAATGCTTGTGCGGATTGGGTAGCTAGGAACACATTAGCGGGGTCTTGCCCTTCGGGCTGGGTTTTAGCACCACCGACCCCTCTGTTTTCTTTACTTATGTCGAATGATAGTTTGTACTCGAACTCTATTCCTATTGCGCATTAATATAAGTCGGTTATTTCGGGCCAAAAAAAAAAATTACAATTTTTATTTAAATTATCATATTTTGGCGTGTCTTAAAGCGTAGTGAACTGAAAAAGAACAATATATATTTTCTTCCATTTGTTTCTATTTAACTGAAAAAATTACTATCCAAATCAAATGGTAATCTTGAAAGTTGAAACTCAGAAGCGATGGCCGAAGGCTTGTTTCAGGTTTTGATGAACCGTCCACGTGTCGTATCTGATCCTTAACGTTAATCCCGGATGAGCGACACGTGTAAGGGGAACTTTTTTTTTATCTTTTTTTTTGGCCAAATGTAAGGGGAACTTGGTTGGAGAAATAGACCCAATTCAAAAGGGGACAAAAAGATTAGCGAGGACATTTTGGGGATAACGTTTTGTCTCGTTTTATACCATCATTTTAAATTTGTCGGTATTAAGGAAACCGGAGACAAAGAGTGAGAGAGGTTCACCTGGTCCAGTTCCACTGAATAAGACAAATGGGGCTTCCGTTGAGTGCTCGAAGATCATACACGTGTCTCATCTTAAGTTTAAGGACACGTGGATGGATGATATTTTTGAGAGAAATGGGCATGTAGCACGTGAAGTTCGTCTCTCTCTCTCCACTGTACATGTCCTTTTACTTGGGAGATAATAAATATGTTTTCTAGTAGTTTTTACTTTTCATATAAAATAGACATTCTATTTTGAAATTTACTATTTGTCAAAAAGTATATATGAAGTTTACTATAAATCCTATATTATGTGGATATCTTAGCAAAATTATTTTTCCTTTACCATTATTTGGTAATTGGATGGTAATCGGAGGAATTAAAAGATGAAAATTTTAAAAATGCTACAAAATGTTTCTACAAAAACTTTTGTTGTATTAATATATTTTTCACAATGGTATGCTTTATTATGTTTCAAAACAATGTACATTTCGTAAAAAAAACTTCGTTTAATACTTTTCAATTTTATAGAATTATTTGAATTATTTTTTAAATATCATGACTAAATCTTATCCATATTAGATCCTCAACCTTAGGTGACTTGGTTTAGGTGGGGACTCAAGTAAGAAATTCCTTCGTTGGGGCCAAATCGAATTTCGATTCAGTTTTGATTCAATCCTAACATTAATTTAAATTAGTAGAGTTTAATAGTGATATTTTTTTTTAAAAATTATATAACTAAAAAGTAATTCATGTAAAATTTGAATAAATAATTGACAAAATGTGCATTTGTCATCGATTTTAAATATGTTCAACTAATTAAAATACTTTTGATTCGAAAACCATTTTATGTTACTAAAATATTTTTCAACTTTTCTTTTTTGAAATATATATTATTTTTTTAAAAATGTAATTTGCTAACAATAATACTAATAATTACACATCACATCATGCATTTATAGGAATGGACGAGGTTTTATTTTAGGTAATAAATATGGAAAAGTTATGAATTGTATTAAAGTGATAATTTTGTCCAAGTAAAGGGTAAGAAACTAAGAATTCATCCATAAATATAATTGTAATTACATCCAATATTCTAAAAAATGTTGTGTCTTAGAGAGTGTCATGCCTTATTAACATAAGACATTTTAATACCTATTACACATTACGTGAGACTTAGCCATTAACGATTGAAAAAATAATTTTTAACGGCTTATTAATTTAGCCGTTAAATTTTCACGGCTCAACAGAAAATGAGTCGCTATATGAAGTGTCAAGATAATTATCGCGGCTCGAATTTGGTAGATCTGTGAAAATTAACGACTTAAATAAATGAGTTGTGGAAAATATTTTTATTTTTTACGGCTCATTTATTTGATCCGTAAAAAATATGTATATTTTAAAAAAATCACACAGTTCCTCTTCTGTTTCAGTTCAGCCTCTTGTAGTTCCAGTTTCACTCGACCACCTCCCTTTCTTCTTCTTCTTCTTCTTCTTCTTCTTCTTCTTCTTCTTCTTCTTCTTCTTCTTCTTCTTCTTCTTCTTCCAGTTCGGTTGTTGGTTTGCATATATGCGTCGTCGACCCTTTCTCCACCTCCCGTCGACCCTTTCTTCACTGTCCGTCGACCATTTTTCCACCGGAGGCTCGTCCACCGTATGGAGGTGGCCCCAGCACTTCTTCGAGCTTTTCTTCAGCCCCAGCTCATCCACTGTCTTCTTCAGCCCCAACTCTTCTTCGAGCTCCTGGTCGGAGGTTCATCCACCGTTCATTCTAGCTCCATCCCAGGTTGAGGACGATGAGTCTTCTTCGTCGGTGGTGGAACTGTCGAGCTTTCCTCCCATGGAAAACCAGTCTTCACATGTGAAGAGTTCTTCTGACAAACGTGAGGAGGGAAAGAGAGGAAGATGAAAGAGAATAGGGAAAAATAATTTGATAATGGGAAAAATAATGGAGTTATTCTATGGGAGAAAACGAATAGGGAAAGAGAGCTGGAAGATTAAAAGTTTTGAAAATTTGTTTTTTTAACAACATAATAGTAATTAAGTTGTAAAAATAGCAAAATAAATAAAATCCTTTAAAAAATGGCTAAATAAAGGAGCCATAAAAATTTGTTTTTATTTTATTTTGCTTATCTCACCTTTGAGCCGCGATTTTTTGAAAATACAATGGTGGTTCATCCAAGATTGAGTGCGAAAAATGTAAAATCAAATTGAAAAAAATATAGGACTTCTCAAATACTTTTGAGCCGTAAATAATCAGATAAATAAATTATTCACGACTCAATAGTATTTGAGTCGTCCTATTTAGCCGTTATTTCACCATTTTCCCATACTGACACTATGATTTACTTCTTAAGTCAATCATGCTCATATTGTTATTTATTTACTCAATATCACAAAAAATTATTTAAAAAATAAGTGGAAACTCAAAATCAGGATTTAGATTTTTTATTACTATTGCAAAATCAATTATAACACCAAGCATATAAGAGGTGTGGACAGTTCTGTTTATACTGTAAATTGTTGAACCATACTTAATACAATTTGATTCCTATTTCTCGTATAATACTTTATATAACCTGTATAATCAGTATTATTACCTTATATATTTATTTGGGTGTTACATACCATTTACATGCATAGATAGAGATAGACAGAGGATGATGTTAACGTGTAAACTATAACCTAAATTTTATGTTATAATAATAATTAACTACTTTTTTATCATGTCCTCCAATAATGAGTCCCCTAATTGTGCGTAATTATTTGACAACCTGACACACAAATAATAATAAATAAATTTAATAAAGTTTCTTTAATAATGTTTGCTCCATCTCTATCCTCTCTATCGAGATGCGAAAACGACCATGCCAGCTATCAAACAAATGGAAAGAAATACATTATTATTGGTGCATCTGCATTCATACAATTTATTATTGAAATTAAATTCGTATGCCTTAATATATTATTTTATTCAGTTAATGGAGATGTTTTTTTTATAACGAAAAATAAAAAACAACGACTAGCTAGCGGATACGCTAATACTTGTTACAACATACTAATTAACTAAACTTTATTGTTATCGAGTAGACAAAACACATGGCGTTCTATCAGATAGCGTTTATTGTTTGAATTTCATGAATAACGTATGTTTGACTTTGGTTAATTCCCCTAGTTGCCATGATGTGAGTCACCGTATTTGTTTATCGAAAAATATGTCGGAACTTCATTCTGTCAAACTGCAGCATGAGTTTCCTACAATCCATAATAATGAGCATTATTTTAAGATTTGAAGAATTGTCATTAGAGATAAGCTTATGTACTGACTGAACATCTGTTTCTAAGTGAATTGATTTGAAACCAAGTTGTTTTGGCAACATTAGTCCATCTTGAATAGCCCAACATTCTGCTACAAGGCTGTTTGAGCAACCTAGTTTCCTAGAAAAATCAACTATTCATTGAACACATATTGTCTCTTATCATCCCTCCCGAACCTGCTTGGTTAAGATTTCTATTAGATGCTCCAAGTGTATTGATTTTCCTCACCTATGCTATGGATGAATCTATCTAACATCAATAAAGATAAACGGTTTAGAGATTAGAATAACATTTTGGTGAACCTGTACTGAGATAAGGAAATGTCATAAATGGAAGTATTTAAAGTTAATGGAGATGTTGCTTTCAACTAAATTAATAGCAATTGGTGTTGCTTTCAAATGAGTTATTCTTCAAAATAAATACATATATAGTAAGAACAATATATATATATATATTAGTTGAATCTCGCAGGCCAGATCTGTCCAAGTTGAATAAATAGTATTCAACGAAGAAGTATTTTTTTAATTACTTAGTGAAGAAAAATTCAATAGGATTACCTACAACTCTGCGGAAAAATAAAAATCATATTAATAAATTCGTTTTGTTTTCTTAAAAAGTGTAACTATGTGATGGTTCCTGGCGTTTGGGTCATGTCAATTGGGTATCAGGCTCAAGAATGAAGTCCATTTGTTAGTGGCGCGCCAAGACCATCAAGGTGCGTCATGGGGGAAAGTTCTACCCTACATTCATTTCTGATAACTACAAGACTCGAGGTTCGACAGTAGGGAATGAGGCACCAACATGCCTGGTGTGGAACAGAGGCACAAGACACAATGACACTATGCACAGGACACCAGGTAGTACAAAACTTGAGACAACCCACTCAGTTAACCGGACGCCATCTAGGACAACCATGATAAAAAATGACTCAAATCAGGTTAAGGGGGATGACTATAAATACCCTAACCCATCTCCATTCTAAAACTAATGAGACAACATACATTTTATTCAATGAATGTGACTTCGAGATTCAACACTCTCTATCTATCATTCAATGTACAATTCATCCACCTATTTGACAATTAACCCTTTTAACATATACAACTTAGTTGTCATTGAAGACTAGTGTTGTTGATTATGCACGCGCTCCGCTTTAGTTACAGAATGTCATGAATTTACACACCTCTATTAAATAACGTTAAAAATCTTTTGAAATAACAACAACTATGATATTTTTTTGATAGTTCTACATAATAATAATAAAAAATATATGTATCTTATACATATTTATATGACCGACATTTTCTGATAAAATAAGATCAACAGATTTATAACGATGTGCATTTATACGTATATGAGTTCGACCTTAAAACAGCTCGTGTCTACATAGCTTTTGTACATTTAAACTCAATTAATAATTGTATCTAAAATTTCCTGATATGCAACTATATGCATAAACACAATAATATATATATATATATATATATAATATTTGAATTTGTCTGTGTACATGTTTTTTGATCACTTGTAAATTTTAAATTTGACTGTGAAATTAAATTGTGAATTTCGTGTTGTGTGACACCATTTTTTATGTATATATGAAGTGTTTTTGTTTAAAAAAATTAATTGTGCATGTCAAATGTGATCTGTTTAATATCGGTGTCGTGTTTTGAGTCTGGAGACACGTTTAAGACAAATATATTTACACACGACATGACACAAATTGTCACCCTTACATATTTGAGCCGTAGTATGATTGTACTTAATAATAAAAAAATTACCTCAACAATCATGTGAGAAGAATTGAAACATGTACTGAAAGTCTAAACAGTTACTCATGTTTCAAAATGTGATTAAATGTTTACATAAATTTTATGTGAAAAATGACTAAAATGTTTTTCCACTTATCTTCTTCATGTTCATCTTTAATATCTTATTGCTCGATTCAAACCCAAAATTTAATTTTGAACCCAAATTTGCAGATCTGGATTCAGTTCGAACCTATATATGCAAATCTGAGTTCCATTCGAACTAAGTTTCACATTTTTTATTTCAATTCGAACTCAAATTTTGTGTAAATTTGAGTTCGAAATCATATTTCGGATATGAAAATGAAGAACAAAGAAAGAAGATAAAACTGGTAAAAATATCATTTTAGTAACAATTTAATCATATTTGTCAAACATAAGTGATTGAATATGATACATTTAATAAAAAAGTCACATTTCTAAAATATAAGTAACCGCTATGATAAAAAAATGTTACTAACTATTTAGTCACATAATAACAATATAAGTGATTATTGGTGGTTTACCTTAAAAAATAGGAGCCTTGAGTTCCTTTTGCAGATTTTAAAAGTTTAAACTATAAGTACATCCAAATGTGATGTAAAAATCAAAATATGCAATTCTTTTAAGCGTAACGGAGGTCTCCTGATGAAAGACGCCCAAAACATAAGGTGGCTAAAGTGACATTTTATCTTAATTAATCATTAATATTTGTTTACCTAAATGGATTATGTCCTTAATTTTAGGACATTGTTTTGGACATCTTTTTACGTAAAATTCAAACATAATGAGATCCAGTGGCCTTCAAAAGGCCCAACTCCGTAATGTGTTTGTTAATTTCCAGAAACACCCTTCATAGTTGAGCAGAACCTTAAACAAAAAACGGTTACAAACGTCATTTAATATAAGGTTAATTACCTCAACCATTTCTTATGTTGACACATTTGACTGAACCGTTCAAACTTGAGCTCAACCATTACTTATATTTCCATATGTGACTGAACAGTTCAGTTTTATAACTGTCGTTATTTGTCACCGTTAACTACTGTAATGTGCTTGTCACTTGAGTTGCTTAGATTGTGAACTTCCGAAACTATCCTAAACCTTGCTTAATACCTTTCCTCTGTTAATTGAAATTTTTCTCCAACTTGCCAAGCATCTTTAGTGAAAATTAATGTCTACCAAAATGTCGAGATTCCTTCTAAATTGTTATGCGAGTTAATGGTAGAAAGCCATATCGATCAACATCATAGTAGATAGAGTATATGTTTATAAGACAAACCATTTGAGTGTCTTAACTAAACTATTTTTTTATTAGTAAATTGTTAATTGATTTTATACAAAGTTGTAACTTGTTGGTATAGTGCAATTTACTGTTAAATTGTGATGGAAACTTACATTTTGTTTATTGTGTTATTATGTTTTTTGTGTAATTTTCTAGTTGAATTTAAAAACGATACAATTTATTAACTAATTTTGCGGGTATGGACAATTTGCTAGTTAAACTTTATTTTATTTATTTTTAAAACAAGTAAGGATAATTTAAAAATTATTTGGAAAAGTAAATATAAATAATTTATTTTTAGAAATATAAGTAAATGCACGCCTAAATAGTTGTGCAACAACCTGCACCCTATGGCAACGTGCCCAAAGAGGCATGTGAGGTTTTAGGTAGTTTTTTTTCTCGACAATAAAATGTTTAATTAAAAATTAAATTATATATCTACTAAAAAATTAAATATTTTAATTATGATTTAAATAATGTAAAATTTACATTTATGGATTGAATATAAAATGCTATGCCTAAATTGAGATATGCAAATTTAACTTAAAAAAAAATCAAACTGTCTCTAAGCTGAAATTCAACATCGTTAGTGATATTTATGGCGAAATTCAATTATTTATGTACTCTAATTTTTTTTTATTACATATATAATGAATTTTTTAACATATCATCGTTTATCCTATAATTTGGCTGAAAAAATATAATGAATCAGGTGAAAAATTTAATTGTATACTTACTAAAAACATTACAGTACTAGATAATTTAAGTATAATATAAATGATGTTAACCACATTGAGTTTCAACTTTTGAGTTTAGTATTTAATACTAAATTAAATAGAGTTAGTAAATTAAATTTTTATGTAAAGTAAACTAACAAATTATATTTGTTTTTAAAAAAATTGAAGTACCATAAATTTACTCATTTTATTGTTCTCTCTGAAATGCTGAAGTTTGTGGGTTCTGTTTGGTTACAATCATATTAATGATTACGGCCTTTTCCAGCCCATTTTAGGGCTAACATTCCTAGTAGATAATAGATATAGATTTTGTTGCTGTTCTTTATTCTATGCCTAAACCGCATATATACCCATTAAAAGTAATTGATTTATCTCTAACCTCATCATGGCAAAATACAAATATTTACCAACCATCCACCTCATTTGATTGGTTTATTTTATTTTTGAGTTTCGAAATGTAGAAACCTAAAATTTCTTGGTTCCAAAAGAGATTTTATATTTCAATTGAGAAAAACTTACAAGATGACAAGAATATAAATAACATATTTTAATTATTATTTAATTACATTTGTCAAATATACGTTACTAAATAACATAATGTTTACTTAAAAAAGGGTTATTGGTCACAGTGCCCCCTAAAGTTTGGGCGAAATTTAAAAATCCCCTTTAAAGTTTAAAATTTTAAATATTAGTCCTAATGTTTGGACGATTTCAAAAATCGTCCATTTCCGTCCTAAGTCCGTTTATTTGAAACGGAAAACGAACATGTGCCTAGTGTCACGGGGTTGGAGAAAGTCTCACGCTCTCACCTCACTCGTGCGACCTTAGGTTGGATTCCTAAGCAGCCTTTCCCTCAAAATTCCAAAGACACCCGAATATGAGAGGAATATCTCTACTTATATTACTATCAAGGTTTTCCAATGTGTTTACAAATGAAGGTGGACCCCCCTTATATACAAGTTGAGGGAACCCGTAAAGAAAACTACGACAATTAATGGGGAGCTAAATATGGCAAACAATATATACTCTGATACAACGAATCTGGACTCGTACGACGAATCTGGTCGATGTGAATATTCTCTCCTCTTTTTGCCATATTTGCACGGATCATTCTAGAACTTCTCATATGTGGGCTTCGCCATGTGTCGCCATGTGTTGATCCAAGTCACTTGAATTGCTGGTCCGTGACATTCTCCCCCACCCAATCAAGCGACGCCCTCGTCGCTTCCTCCGCATGGAAGGTCTTGATACGGTCTTCCGATCTTGTTCCCGCACGTCCCGACTTACCAAGATCCTCCCGCTGTCTTGGTTGTATTTTCCCTTCCTTGCTCGTTCGATACTTGTGCCCCTTTCTCGATGAGTCAAGTCCTCATGGACGTTCTCATGTTGAAGAACGTCGTTCCTTCCCACCGTGAAGTTGCCCCGTGTCCCATCGGTTTGGCTCCTTGGTTTCCTTGCGGCATGCTCCTTTTGGACTTGGATCGGTGCGTTTCGTAAGGTCCTCGAAGATCGATTACGTTCTTCATCGAGAAGCTCCTTTAGCCTATGTTGAAGTTTGACCAATGTGCCCGTTTCTCCTTTGCCTTTGTCCCTCCCTAATGGTGCACGGTAAGCCATTTTGCGTTCTTGAATGCCTTCCCTTAGTTGCATCGATGATAGCGTGTGGTTCCCATCTCCCTTCGAACGCTTGATCGGCACAACGCATTGACACTTCGCATCCAAGATACATATACAATCCTCGAAAGGAACTATCATGGCATTGATCCGATCGAGAAAGTCCATTCCGATAACCAAATCGTAGTCATTGAGAGGAACTACCTCAATCGTTTCTATGTTGCTCCATAAGCCCATCTTAATGCTTACCTCGTGCATGACACCGTATGCCGGTATCTCCTCTGAATTTACCGTATTGAGGCGCGCACTCGTATCTTCCACGCGGAATTTCATCCTTTTTGCAAACGCCTCAGACATGAAGAGGTTAGAAGTGCTCGTATCAACAAATGCTTGCATTTGTTTGCCCGCGACTTCTACGTCCGCGAACATTAGCCCCTTTGTCTTGGCCTTCCTGCTACGGATTGCGTTGATCGTCCGCAAGGCCCCGATTCGAACTTCCTTATGCGGCTCCTGTTCCTCCCCGTCATCCAAGCTAATGAGAGCTGCCAGTTTGTTCCGCATTGGGCACTCCCGAGTACATGAGATCCTTTGCATAGGAAACATTCTAATGGACCTCGCTCGCCTTTCCACCTTGGCGATTTCTTCCCGTTAGTCCGACTTCCCTCGGCTCTCTCGTCGTCGGACTTGTTGCTTCCTCCCCTCTCCGACTTGTAAGATCGGCCTCGATCTCCCCTATCGTTAGACTTGTTGGATCGGCCACGATCCTCAGCGCCATTTGAATAGTAAGAGCTGTCATGATCTCCTTCGTAATTGGATTTGTTGGATTTGTCATGATCTCCCCCGCCGTTGCACTTGTCCTTCGACTTGGGCTTGTCGGGTCGAAATTCAAGTAGGGCTTCAGCCGTCGACATTGCTCTGTCCACGTTTTCCACACCTCGACACTGCAGCTCCTGTTTCGCCCATGGCTTGAGTCCATCCATAAATTGGAAGAACTCTTCCCCCTCGGTCATGGACGGGATTTGCAGCATCAACTCCGAGAATTCCTTCACGTACTCTCGAAGTTCTCCTCTATGTTCCAACCGACGAAGCTTCCCACGTGCCTTGTTCTCCGCATACTCCGGGTAGAATTGTTTATGTAACTCTACCGTGAACTCCACCCAAGTTCTAACCGGCTCTCCCATCCGATTGTCTCGTTTTCGACGCCACCTCAGTAACGCCGTGTCCTGCAAATATGAGGATATCATACCTAATCACGACAGGTCGTCGTCTACTCCCGTTGCTTGGAAGTAGTCCTCAATGCTGAACAAGAAGTTGTCCACGTCGTTTGCTACTCGCGACCCTTTGAACTTCTCAGGTCGAGGAACATCTAGACGGGCCCCATGTTGGATTGCGCCTCCCCCTTCGATGCGCATCCTCCGCACTTGGTTGATCTCCCTTTTGAGACCTTCCAATTCATCTCGCATACCCATAAAATCAACAAGTTGATTTTTTATACCTGGGAATTCTAGCATCTCCTCTCGCATCGAAGCGATGACAGCTTCTATCGACTCGTCCCGCTTGGTGAGTTCATCAACTGCTGTATTCAAAGCCCTTTGCATGCCCCCTTGAAGCTCTTCCAAGTCGGAACGCAGCTCATCCATCCCATTGGATGCGTCATCGGCCTTCCCTTGAACATCTGCTATCACGTCTTGGAGCTTCGCCATGCGTTGCTCTAAAGCCCCTAGCTGATCCCTTGAACTCTCACGGGTCTTCTTGGACTTCCCATGTCCTTCAACGTTCGTCACCTCCACTTGGTTGCTAGAAGCCATCGAGAGATCTGAACTTTGGGCTCTGATCCCACTTGTCACGGGGTTGGAGAAAGTCTCACGCTCTCACCTCACTCGTGCGACCTTAGGTTGGATTCCTAAGCAGCCTTTCCCTCAAAATCCCAAAGACACCCGAATATGAGAGGAATATCTCTACTTATATTACTATCAAGGTTTTCCAATGTGTTTACAAATGAAGGTGGAACCCCCTTATATACAAGTTGAGGGAACCCGTAAAAGAAACTACGACAATTAATGGGGAGCTAAATATGGCAAACAATATATACTCTGATACAACGAATCTGGACTCGTACGACGAATCTGGTCGATGTGAATATTCCCTCCTCTTGTTGCCATATTTGCACGGATCATTCTAGAACTTCCCATATGTGGGCTTCGCCATGTGTCGCCATGCGTCGCCATGTGTTGAACCGAGTCACCTGAATTGCTGGTCCGTGACACTAGCACGTGACTTCACTTAAATATTAAAGACCAAAATGCCCTTGACTTCACTTAAATATTAAAGACCAAAATGCCCTTAAGGCAGTTTACCAAAATGCCCTTAAGGCGCGAAGGTGTACGCCGCGACTCCGTAGTACCATTTCAGCTGCGGGAACATGATAGGGATGACGATGATGGAGACGACCGAGAAGAAGATGTAGCCGGCGCATGCAAGCCACAACGGGATGCTTTCTCGGACGAACACTTCGTTCCTCTGAAGTTCGTCTGTGGAGCTGATCTGATCCTCTGGAACTGCAAAGAGAAAGCACAGTAAGAACATCAAGAACGACGGGTTGATTGGCTGTGTAACGAAGATGAGGCAAAGGTTTGTTTGGTTACAGGTTTGTGTGTTGTTTTGTTTGGATTTGGATTTGGCGTGGATGCTTTTGGCGGTGAAGAACATGATTCTGAGGAAGTTGTAGAGTCCATCTCCTAGAATTAGTGCTACGGAGATGAACACCTGTGGAAGATAAACATTTATTTAAATGGGTTAATGGTTGAGGGCATTTTTGTCTGTTAGAAAATTAAAATAGCAGGTGTCATGCACATGATCCACATTCTGTTAGGAATAAACGGTCAACTGACAGAATTGAGGGATTTTTTATCCGGTCCAAACATTAGGACTAAAATTTAAAATTTTAAACATGAAGGGAAAATCTTAAATTTCGTCCAAACTTTAAGGGGGACATTGACCATTAACCCATTACAAAATTATATTCTTAAAAGTAAGTGATTACACCAGAAAGAATTTTTTCGAAAACTGTTTACTTTCGAAAAAATATTTGAAAAAGTGTATATCGATTTTTTTTTTTAGGAAAGTATGTATACGCGCGACGCGCCTATTGAATAGGCGCATCCTAGGGATGCGCCTATTGCCCAAACTTTTTTTTTTCGCAAAAACACCAGTCTATCAGAAACCACGTTGATTTTAAGTCTGCTTAGGAGATCATTGCGTACATGAATTTGAATTGTATTGGTTAGTCGTACGGTGAGGACAGAAGAAAGCTGATCCCCTTCCAATGGTTAGGAAGGGTCTTGGATCAAGAGGACAGAAGATCAATTTGTTAACAAAAGGGTCTTGGATCAAGAGGACAGAAGATCAATTTGTTAACAAAAGGGTCTTGGATCAAGAGGACAGAAAATCAATTTGTTAACAAAAGGGTCTTGGATCAAGAGGACAGAAGATTAATTTGTTAACAAACCACGGAGATGATCAAGATGACAGAAGATCAATCGCGGAGATGAGTCAAATTCACTGGTTTTCTTCCTAAATAGAAATTGAGAGATAGTCTCACGCGTTGCTTTATCCCAGTATTCACAAGTCCAAATTCCTCTACGCGCACCAAATTCCTCCATGTATGCTTTTTTTCCTACTATATGCTTACTTTTTGAAAAACATCTGATTTTGAGCCTGCTTATACGGTTTTCCTCCTACATAGAAATTGAGAGATAGTCTCTCCAATAAAGAAGAAAGGAAGTTATCAGAAGTTAAATACTTTAGGTTCCTGCTCTAAATTTTCCAACTTGTTCTAAACAACATCCGCGAGGTCAAACATTGAAACAAAGTTGTTTATTCACAAGTTTCTGAATGAGACCTTTCTTCAAATACACTAGCTAGTTTGACATTTTCAGAAATTACTGCTGCAAAATAACTCTTTTGGGGTTACTTTAGGTTCCTGCCCTAAATTTTCCAACTTGTTTTGAACAACATCCGCGAGGTAAAACACTGAAACAAAGTTGTTTATTCACAAGTTTCTGAATGAGACTTTTCTTCAAATACACTAGCCAGTTTGACATTTTCAGGAGGAAAACCATTTCTTCTTAGAACTTCCTTTCTTCTTTACTGGAGAGAGTATCTCTCAATTTCTATTTAGGAGGAAAATCATAAGCAGGCTTGAACTCAGATAAAAAACTATAGTCATTGGAGAAGCTTTACAAGATATTCGGAAGATTCAGAATCTTGTGAATAAACAACTTTGTTTCATTGTTGTTCAGAACAAGTTGGAAAATTTAGGACAGGAACCTAAAGTAACCCCAAAGAGCTCTTTTGCAGGAGTAATTCCTGAAAATGTCAAATTAGCTAGTGTATCTGAAGAAAAGTATAATTCAGAAACTTGTGAATAAACAACTTTGTTTCATTGTTGTTCAGAACAAGTTGGAAAATTTGGAGGAAAACCTGTGAATACTGTGATAAAGCAACGCGTGAGACTATCTCTCAATTTCTATTTAGGAGGAAAACCATAAGCAGACTTAAAATCAACGTGGTTTCTGATAGATTGGTGTTTTTGCGAGAAAAAAAAAGTTTGGGCAATAGGCGCACTCCTGGCGTGCGCCTATTGCAGTAGGCGCACCCCTGGCGTGCGCCTATTGCAGTAGGCGCATCCCTAGGACGCGCCTATTCAATAGGCGCGTCGCGCGTATACATACTTTCCTAAAAAAAAAAATTCGATATATACTTTTTCAAATATTTTTTCTAAACTAAACAGTTTTTGAAAAAACTCCACCAGAAATCATAAATGATCATTTCGTCATATGCGACAATATAAGGAATTGTTATGATAGTTTACCGTTTTATTTATTTTTCAATGAACTCTATTTCTACCCCCAAAAAACCTTACAGAATCAGCATATGCATGTGATAAAGACATGAACAAGTCTGAGAGGAAGAGTTTCTATAGAATGATATGGAGAGCATTCAAGTCTAACTCTTTCATCTATGGTGGAAAATACAAAGTATGGGTTGGAGATATGCTATGGAGTTCTTGAATTGAATTACAGACTGAAATTTGAGAGAAAGACATGTTTGGAAAAAATTCTAACTAGCAAATCATTTGTATCCACGAAACTGAAGTCTTATGTGAATAACAACATTTTGAATATAATAGGGATCCAAAGTACGATAGTGCATTGATGTCTATTAATTTATTGTCAAAATTAGAGTTAGCCATTTCATCTGTCCCGATCAATTTGGCCAAAAAAAAAATCTGTCCCGATCATTCTCTATCTTGGTAGTCCACCGTCCTCAATCTTTCTCTTGAATCGATCATTCAATATTCCTTTCTTGTTTTTTTAGGATTCTTCATGTAAAACCATTAACGCATAGTTATCAGAATCAGACCGATCTTTGAATATGTGAGGGGACCGATTTCCAGTTTAGACAGTTCGACTACGGGTTCATCGGTCAAAACGACTGGTTCACATGTCTTACTTATTACCTAAAATTAGGATTACATTTATATAATAAGTTACGGTGAGGAACATATGAAGAAAACGGTAAACAAATGAAGATTAATCGAAGAATTAGAACCAGTCGGTTCTTTAAAAAATTGGTCGATTCTTTAAAAATTGATAGTTTTCACCTAATTAAAGTAAAAAACAAGTACACCTTAACAAATAAGTAATTAAGCCTTATTAATATTTTTATAAAGATAGTAAAATACTGAAAACTATGCTTGTAATATTTATTTTACATCTACCACGTAGTTGGTAGTTGTAAATAAAAAGCCACAAACTACTTTGTATTTACTTCAATTTGTACAGCTTTTATATATATATAGTCAGAGGTTTTTTTTGGCCAACTATATAGTCAGAGTTAGAGGGTAAGAACTTTTTCTGGCCACACAAATGGCAGTGGACTTGTGATTTGTGAACAGATGGCGTCCTGGCATATGATAGTATAGTACCCACCACTATATAGTATGCATATGATAGTATAGTACCCACCACTATATAGTATATACAATTCAAATTATCTGAGTATTTAAATAATTTGTTAGTAGAATTTTGTTTTGGAATAAATTGACAGTTTAAGTTATTTAAATTTATAATTTGTTATTTACTTTTAGTTTATTATTAAATGATCATATCTATATCTATCTATCTATCTATATATATATATGAATATTTTACCAAAATATACTCATTTGATAAATACTCCACCCACGAATTGGAGTCGCGGGTATGTATAAATTTGTATTTATTTTCTAATTGAAAACATTTTGGTATATATTTATCAAATACGGTATATTTTGGTAAAATATATATGAATATTTTACCAAAATATACCCCATTTTAAAATATATGTCTTATAAGTTATATGTCATCGTAATTTAGCTTGTAAATTATATATTTAAAATAATAATAATGTGACAGTTACAGATTTGTTAAAAATTCGAATAACAAATTCTATAACAAACAAGTAAAATATAAACAAATTACAAATTCCGTTTAATAGTATCATAAAGAGCTTCAGCGAACACATTAAAATTTTACATAAATTTAATTATCAATTAAATTCCAAAAATTAGAACTTAATAAATTATCTATACGTATCCTAAAGTTAACGTATCAAGTTTTTAATTAACTTCTCTACATACTACATAAATTTAAGGAAACATTATGAAAAATATGTCATATGTTTGCTCAATGTTGTGAGAGCGACACATTGTTTGTTTTTTATTCAACATATTTGTTGTTTTTTGTTTTTTATGCAATCGTTAAGTTTTCGTCCATATCAACCGATAAGTCCTCACATGTCTTGCATGTGGCCTCCGTTTAGTGTGAAATTTCTCAAATGATATTGTCTTCTTCAGTGATGTTATAATAGCAGTCATAAGACTCCTTCGATTTGCGTCTCCAATCTTCAGAATTTAAGAACCAAAGTCTTCCTCCATGTCTCCAATCTATGATTGTCTCAATTATAAGGTATGTTTGTCGATTTCATTGGGTTTTAACCCTAAGTCTAGTATCAATTTGAAAATCCCTCTCAAAGGTCCCTTCAAAACCCTAATGTGAAGAACGTTGATTGCAGAACCACAGTTGTAACTATTTTGAGTGGTGTGAACCCCCAATATGCATTTGTGGAAGGAGTGCCGTAACAAAATTCAGAGAAATGCATGTCCAGATGGAAGCTGAAGTTGTTGTTGTCCGTCGAAGGAAAAGGTTGCGAATTACTAATGTTGGAGTGCTTGTGGTGCTGCTGTTTGCTGTAGTGTAAAAACTTGTTATTAGTTGAAGTGTGTTAGCGTGTGAATTAGTTGTAGTGATGTTTACGAAGCGGTTGTAGGTTAATTATGTTAGTGTGTGTGTTGTTTTGGATAACTCACGCTTTGTAATTGTTGGTTTTTGATGAAAATGTTTATAAACCAATTGAAATTAGATGTAATATGTTTTGAATGACTGGTGAAAAACTCTAGCAACATAACTGCATTGAATTCCACCTGTAAATTAAAACTTGTTACCCAAAACAGTCATAACTCATCCAGATTCAAAAGAACCACCTCATATTTGTTACCTTAAGTGTCTTTTGTCTTTACAAAATATTTGCGTACAATACCAAGTGCACCAAAATCCACAAAAAAAAACATTAATTCATCAAAATGACAATATTCACCAAGACACATCAAAATACTATTTAAGACCAAACCACATCAAAATGATAACATCTAATTCCAGCCGACATAATATCTTCACTGAGTCGGAAATTTAGTGTACTTACTTGACTTGAAACGAGGGGAACTCCGTGACGGTCCCAACCTCTTCAAAATAATCGTTTTCTTCAACAAGGGGATTTTACTGCATGTTGTTCGATAATCCCAACATCGAAACGTCTTGTCGGGAATCGTTTAAGGAAATGGTTGAGTCATGTTCCACCTCCCACTGTTGTATGAATAGCAACAATGTCTTTGCCAATATCAACTTCTGCAATCAAAGCATCTCCAAAGTGTTTTGTGTAAGACTCTGTGGCGGATTTGGGTTTGAAATGTTTTTCCGTGGCTGGATCGAATTTACCAACACATGGAGAGAAGCAATTACGATTTTAAACATAAGAAATGAATTTTTTTCAGTAAAAGACAAGGTTGATTTTTGGAATTTTACTGTTATACTTATTATCTGCTTTTTCAGCGTAAGGGTAGCCTCGACCTAAAACATCTAGAATTGCGATTTCATCAGGAAACTCGAAATTTATCACCATAAATACTTGAATCGAAAACAACACCGATAAGAAAGAAACATACCACTTAGTGACATAATCAAGGAGTTCATCAGTAACAAAATGTTCAATGTTAAGATCGACCAGACCGCAAACGGTTACAGAAGGAGGAGTTAGGGTTTCACAAATAATTGGGGGAAGGGATTCGATCAGGAAGACAGGACAGAACGTGTGAGAGACTTCGGGGAAGATGGGGAGACTCACTATGACATATGGAGGGAAATAAAGGTAGGGGTAACTTTGACATTTCTAAAATATTTTCTTTGAACGTTCAAAAAACATGTCACGTGCACGACACATGAAGGTTTTTAGCAGGACAACAAACGTTTTCATCTAAAACTTACAAAATCATACATGTTACATCAAATACTTACAACCCAAAACAAATTTCATCCGTCACCAATTTCGGAATATATGTCGATTTGATTTATTTCCCTTCCATTATACCAATTCACCTGTCCTTGGCATGATGTGGGCATATGCAATATAAAAGGAATACGATGGTCGGCGTCGATATGCATTGTATATTGCCCTCGTATCACTATCAAGTTAATTGAATATCATATCATTCAATTATTCAATGTTATCATGGAACTTCACTATCAATATTGAATTAATTCATTAACAATGAGCTTGAAAAATAAAATAGATTAAGAAATAGCTATGTATAAATTTTTTGGTCTGCAAAAAAATCACAATGATTTACAAATCAAACTAATGTGAGTTTTTTTCAAAAATGTAAGAAAAGCGAGTATAATCGCACTTGATGAGTAATGAATTGTATTATTTAAACGACTCGCTACCTAGAATTGTTCCATTTGTGACAATAAGTCGCTGATAGAGTAATTTCCACGAGGGACATCATATATATATATATATATATATATATTGTTTATTAAAATAAACAAAAACTTAGTATGTATAAAAATGATAATTTATGAGTCGAGTTTCGTCTTTTTATTTGACCACATGTTTTGGTTAGAGTGAATTTTCAGATCAGAATTTTAATCAAATTATATCATAAGTTGAAAATTTGATATTCAATGCCATTTAAGGTGTTAGTCATAATTTAATTAATCTACTTTTCAAGGCAAGTAGGCAATCAAATTTCTAGTCTATATATACGTATATACAAAATAGACTAATTAACTGTATAATTTTAATTTTTAAACTTATTATACGATATAATCAAAGTAAGAATGTTAAGTTTGATTTTGACCGAAACATGTTGTGAGTTTTACTGACGAAACTCAACTTTTAAATTATCATTTATCTATAATAAATTTTTAATTAATGTATACTAAATATTTAGTCTGCGTTTTGCGCAATTAGTAATATATTTTATTTTTAATATTTTTATTTTTGATATATAATATAAGTTATTTTTTATAGTACATAGTATAACACTTATTTAAATTATTTTTAAATGAATATAGACTAAAATCATTTTCAAACAAATAACAATAAGTTTACTTTATAAAGTTAATTTTTTAAGTAAATATACACTATAATAATTTTTTTAAAAGTTCATTGTTAAAACTTTGAATAATTTATAATAATAATAAAAAAACTAAAAATAAAAAAAAAACATGAAATAATTAATTATATAATAAGTTATTATAAATTATATAATGAAATACAAAAACTATAAATTATATTAAGTGTATTAGTTCATAAAATGAGTTAAAAATTACATGAGTCAATAATTAAAATTAATATTAAAATTTGATAATAAAATAATAATTAATACTTTTAAGTTAAATATTTTATATATTTTTATGACTTATATTTGTGCATATGTTTACAAAATATTATTAAAATTATTAGTAATATATTTATTTATTGTAGTAATAGTAATAATATATTATATTTTTATTATATAAATAGTGTTTTACTAATACAAAAAAGATGTTGAGTTATAAATATATATAAAAAATCATAAAACTGTAAAAAAAACAAATATGTTAATGTCCATATAATACTTTTCACTTAACTTTTATAGTTTATTACTTCTATCAATGTTCATATAAAAACATTAGTATTCTTCTAGCATTAGTACCAATATCTAATGTTTGAGTATACATATTATATTATATTTATTTTGTTAATTGTAAATTATATTGAGTTTATTAATATATAACTTTAATTTTGTGACATTGTTAAAGTTTATTTTGATATTATTACAATGAAGTAGGTTAGGCTTGTTCATGAATTGGTTCGACCCCAAACCCGTTCAGAACTGAACTGATTTGTAAAAAAACAGTGTTTTTTTCTATTTCTAAAAAAACTGGTATGGTTTAGGTAAAAGAATGGTATGGTTTGAACCGATTTAGAACCGGTTCGAACATGGTTGATCTGATTTTTTTAATAACAATTTGGTTAGAAAATAATCTGGTTCAAACTGAAACTGAACCAACCAAAAAACACACTGAATCGACTGAAAAAATACTGAACCGACTAAAAAACATACTAAACCGACTAAAAAACACACTGAACCGACTGGAAATCAGTTCCATAAACAACTGAAATCCTGTCCAACATCAACATACGAGAGTCCAATACATCTCTAGGTTTGGTTTATTAAAGACATCTCTAGGTTTGGTTTAATTTCAGACTAGTTTAGTTGATTTTGTTTCAAACCGGTTCTAAAATTACATAGGTTTAAAGTGGTTTAATTTAAATATAAGTTTAAACCCGTATAAAAAAACGAGTCGATTCGAACTGAATTTTTGGTACTATTTTGAACTGGTCTACTCAAAGTCTAAAAACACTTGTCTGGTTTTGATACTAGTTCAGCCGAACCGGTTCGAATCAGCCATAATCATACCCGTTCATCCAAACCGGTTTAAATGAACAAGAGTAGGTGATGCTTATATGAGTCTTACGTCTTATTTTAATAAGAGTATTATTTGTCAACATTCTATGATTTAGCCAAATTAATATATATATATATATATTAAAGTAATTAATGATGATAAGTAATAAGTTTAATTTATTAATTTATAAGACACAAGTTTATATATATAGCCAAATTAATTAAAAGTTTAATTATCCATGCTTTCCGCGGCAAGTAATAAGTTTAATTTATGAATTATTAGTTTTTATTTAATTTATTCTTAATAGTAAATATTATTTCATTATTTATTAATTGAATATAGATTTAAAAATACTTTAATATTATAAAACTTAAATTGTCTATAATAAATAATTATAAGTTTTAATGAAAATTTAAAAATATATATATTATACCATAATTATGAGTGAAATAATATCAAATGCTGAAAATTAAAATGTAAATTAATAAATATTGCAACGGTAAATAGAAGAGAGTGTGTTATTTTTGTTTTAAATATAAAATTTGATGATACAAAATTACAAATACACACATAATAGTAGAGTTAGTGAATAATAATATGAGTTGGTGATAAAAATGATATAAATATTTACTAATATAATATTAATGCATATTTTAACTTAGTGTTTATGTTTTTTTAATGTATATTTATCATAAATATTATATTGAATATACATATTTTTGTAATTGTAACTATTTTGATAGTAGTTATTACTTATTTTTAGTCTTATTAAAATATTGTACATTATATTTAGAAATATGTATTTTTATAATTGAACATGCTAATATACAAACCTTAATATACATTCTATTTTTTTTTTCATAAAATAGAAAAGTAATTTTTTAGTATTATAATATTAATTATAAATAAATTCAAAAATATAAATAAATATAATTTTTTATTCCAAAAATTATCTAATTATTATATAAAATTTTAAAAATAGAACAAAAATCTTTAAAAATTTCTTATAAAAATAAATACTAATACATTGATAAAATAAAAAATTAAGACTATAAATGTGGTAGGTGAGATAAAATATGAAACGTACCGTGAGAAGCGATGAGAAACTTTAGAGGATTTCTAGAGCTTTTTGAGGTACGCATGACGAGTCAATGTCATCGTCGGTTACAGTTTTTTTAATCAATCAATGAAAATGATTCTTTTTGACAACTAAGTAGTTCAAAAATTTATGTCTTGATTTTAGAAGTGTTAGCTCTATTGGGAGTAACTCGCTCTCCTTAAGATAACGAGTTGTTTTAAATTTGTAACGGTAGTTAAGGTCATTTATAGTTACTATTCTAAATAAATAAATAAAATAATTTTTGTTTTTCTATTTATTTTTTTGGGGAAAAATCAATACTTTTGACAAACTTATTAAAAAACAAAATGTATATTGTGTGGATGATATTGTTCCTTTTTTTTTTCCTTCTTCTTCTGGTCAAATGATAGGCTGCCCCGATTACTTGTCTTGCTATTTTTTTCTAAAATGAAAATTGTCACACTTAAAACATGCATCATATATATATATACTAAAAATATGTACTTAACGATGGAAAAGAATATAATATAGTAAAATACAATATCTAAATTTCAAGTTTTATCTCTAAATTTTAAATCATAAAATTTTCTTTTCTTATATTTAGTTAGAGTGCGAATTTGACCTCTCTGTTAATATTTTCATCCAAAATTAACAAATAAATTTTGAAAATTATAAAAAATACATTTTTTTAAAAAAAATATTACAATTTAATTATTTTAAACTTTTGTACATATTACAAGCATCATCGAGAGAGTTCGAATATGATTTTTTAACTCATACTTAATCGTCCAGCTATTGAGTCACTCTTGATCAACACTCCAGATAAGTTTAGCTGGCTATTGTCAATGTGATATGGCATGAACCGATCTCTATGAAATAATTAAATGTTTATGATTCTAATCTGGACAAAAACATTATTATTTATTTGTTTCTTATGATAATGATTAATGATGATAATCTAATATAACATTTGGTTAAGTTGTAAGATTCCATGTACAACCTGTTATGTAAACTACTAACCACCTCACTAACTAGACTTCCATTAACAAAAAAATGATGAATTGCCTAGCTAAATAATAATAATTGAGTCCATATTAATTATAACTCGAGGGGAATATTAATCCGTATTCTCCTAAAGGTCATGACTATAAATGATAAATTACTTTAAAAAGAATAAAGGAAAACTAACAACTATATCCAAACTTGTGGGTGATTAGCCAAGTAGGTACCTAAACGTTTTTTTGTAGCAACTAAGTAAACAAACTTATGAAAAATTAGCAAATAGGTACCTACCGTTAATCTCCGTTAAAAATAAACGGAAAATATCACGTGAGGAGCAAATAGGTACCTGAACTTACACGAATGAGCAAGTAGGTACCTGAAGGTGTTCAAAAATCGATTATGAATCGGTTCAGCCGAACCAATTTTTATTATTTTTTTAAAGTATGGTTTATATATCAAACACATGCATGACTCAACTCCAGACGTTCTCGGAGTGTTTCTTGATGCACCGAGAACGTCAGGAGTTGAGTCATGCATGTGTTTGGTATATAAACCCTATTTTTTTTAAATAAGTGGTTTGACTGAACCAATTCTGAACCGATTTTTGAACCGGTTCAGGTACCTACTTGCTCATTCGTATAAGTTCATGTACTTGTTTACTTCTCACGTGATATTTTCCGTTTATTCTTAACGGAAATTAACGGTAGGTACCTATTTGCTTATTTAAGAAAGTTCAGCAACCTATTTGCTACAAAAAAAATAGGTATCTACTTGCTAATCACCCACAAGTTCGGGTACCAATTTGATAGTTTTCCCAAGAATAAATTATGAAATTGTTCATAATATTTTAACCAAAATTTAGTTTTATATGATTGTTTATGCATTGTCATCAATCAAGTTTACTTATTTCGTCATATTTTTTCATCAAATTGACAAAATAAATTTTCAAAATTACAAACATAACGTAATAATTTTAAGAATATTACAATTAAACCCTTTAAAATTTATTATATATTACAATTAAGTCATGATTTAATCATTATTAGAATGAGGCGGATTGAAAGGGGTTAGGGTGAATAGTCTCCTCAAGAATCACCTTAGACCCTTCAATTGAGCCTCGATGAAATTGAAGCTAAATCGAACCTCTATCGAGAGGACTAGGATCAGGATCTTGATCTGACCAGCTCCAAACCATGAACGAGATAGTTAGATCAAGATTCAAACCCTAATTTTCTCAATCGAGGCTCATCGAATCCATATAGAATTGAAACTCAATTGTAACATATATAATATTTTAAAGTCTTAAATTGTGACATTTTTAAATATATTCAATTATTTTTGTAAATTTTAAAATATATTTTATTAAGTTTGGAAAATCTTATGGAATAGGTAAACTCAATTGATAATCAAACATGAAGTAACAAAAAATTTTAAGAAAAAAACACTCAATTTAGCTTAAACATTAGGAGAACAAAAATATATTTTACCATTATAAATTATAAATACAGAGACATGGAATAATATAAATAATTATATCAAAGTTGGTTGAACTGCATAAATTGAAGTTGCATTTTCTAAGAGCAATCTAAGCTCAAATCTCACCGAATTTTAACGTTAATGCTTCCTTCCAAAATTACATATAAATAAGGGTTAAATACCAAGTAGCTACCTGAACTTTGAACGTTTTGTAACGAGTTACCCAAACTTTGAAAATTCAAAATGAGCTACCTCAACTTTGAAGAATGTGCAAATAGCTACCTCCGTCCAATTTTCCGTCGGAAAATCGTTGGGAAGTCGTCAGAAATTGGACGGAGGTAGCTATTTGCACATTCTTCAAAGTTGAGGTAGCTCGTTTTGAATTTTCAAAGTTCGGGTAACTTATTGCAAAATGTCCAAAGTTCAGGTAGCTACTTGCTATTTAACCCTATAAATAATATTATATATTAAAAAAAACATGTATTTTTGTATGAATAATCAAAATACAACATAGGGTAGACTTTCTTCCTAAATATTGGAGTTAATATACTCAATGAAAATGAAAAGGTAGGTAAATTGAAATCATTAATCGATGTGGTCGGCTAATGATTAATCCTTAATTATGTCATTAGCCACATCATGACACAACTTCTTTCATAATAATATCATTAATTTTTGGACGGAGAAAATAAATATTTTTATTCCCATCTTCCCCCATCATAAATACTCACTTTTCCCTCTCCTTCTCTCACGAACAAACAACCACCACTCTTTCTTTCTTACTGATCTGCACCCACTCAATCTTCACCCATGACGAAGGACGTCGAGGTGGTGCAAGGCGGCGAGTTCTCTGCCAAGGACTACCACGACCCGCCACCAGCGCCTCTCTTCGACGCCGACGAACTGACCAAGTGGTCATTCTACAGGGCACTCATCGCCGAGTTCATCGCCACGCTTCTCTTCCTCTACATCACCGTCTTGACTGTCATCGGCTACAAGAGCGCAGTCGACCCCAACAAGCCTGGTGTCGATGAGTGCGGCGGTGTTGGCATTCTCGGCATCGCATGGGCTTTCGGTGGCATGATCTTCATCCTCGTCTACTGCACCGCCGGAATCTCTGGTAGGTTTTTTCTCCTCCCTCTCCTCCGCCGTGCATTTATGTTTTCCGATCATCCTTAACCTATTTAACTACTTTCAGGTGGCCACATCAACCCCGCCGTCACCTTCGGCTTGTTCCTGGCCCGTAAGGTGTCGCTCGTTAGGGCAGTGCTATACATCGTGGCTCAGAGCTTGGGTGCGATTTGCGGTTGCGGCCTCGTCAAGGCCTTCCAGAAGTCGTACTACCACAGATATGGCGGAGGCGCTAATGAGCTCGCCGACGGTTACAGCACCGGCACTGGACTCGGAGCAGAGATCATCGGCACCTTTGTTCTTGTCTACACTGTCTTTGCCGCCACAGACCCTAAAAGAAACGCTAGAGACTCACATGTTCCCGTAAGTTAATTTCTACTACTACCATCATAATCATCGTCGTTAGTATTTTAACTAAATTTGTAAAATATGAAGGTGTTGGCTCCTCTTCCCATTGGGTTCGCCGTGTTCATGGTTCATTTGGCCACGATCCCCATCACCGGCACTGGTATCAATCCTGCCCGGAGCTTCGGGGCTGCTGTTATTTACAACCAGGACAAGGCCTGGGATGATCAAGTGAGTTTTTTTTCTTCAAAATATTAATTAATGTTTGAAAATTTACTAAATTATCTGAAATTTAACTTTTTACGACATTTCAGTGGATTTTCTGGGTCGGGCCGTTCATCGGAGCTGCCATCGCTGCCTTCTACCACCAGTTTATTCTGAGGGCAGGTGCCATTAAAGCTCTGGGATCCTTCAGGAGCAGTGCTTAATTTGCCATTTTAAGTATCGATGCAAGCCAATAATACAAGCTAAGAGAGGGACCGAAATGAGAAAAAAGAACAGAAATTGTAGATAAAATGTAATTTCGGTTATATCTGGGCCAGGTTGTATTTTCGATGTTATTATGGTCATGGAGGGGTGCCAAATGTTATCCTTTTTCCTTTTCAGTGGTCTTTTTATTTAATGTCTTTCCATTTTCAAAGTCGTGTATTATTGTCTCTATTTGGTAAATTCAAGTTCATGAATATGTTTCCAAGCATTTTACTTTGTGGCATTTAGTTATGGACTATTGCACCTATTTAAATTATGTTTTCGGAATGTTAAATCAGTTTTAAAAAATAGATGCATGCGAAAATGTTAAAAAAGTGAATCTTTTGTCCTCGTTAAAAAGATGAGTCGTAATTCTCAATCTTCGGCTCAATCTATAGATTCGTATAATAAATATATAATTATTATATTTTATAAAACATTATAGTTATACGAGTTGTAGGAATCATATAAATTTATAAACTGTGTAGGCTAATTAGTCACATTTCATGAATCACATACACTTAAGTAATAGGAGTCTCAGGAATTTAGAAATGATATACCGTGAAACTCATAAAAAATGAATTTAACCAATCAATATTTATGATTGTAATTTTTTTTTTGGCCATCTTTTATGATTGTAATTGAGTTAAATATATTTTAATTCGATTAAACAATTGACAAAATTTACACGGCACTTAGGACCTTGAGATTAGAAAGGGATAAGGTGAGACTTTAATGGCTTGCTGATGTCAACATCAGAATTGAATATTGGTTCATCACTTTTGTAATTGTTTGATTGATGCCTTAGTTTTTCTAGTTCATTAATATTTATGTATTAATTTGATAGCTATTATTCAATTAACAGTGGAATTTTATTTTAATTACTCATAAATTAGTGGATTAATTTTAAATTCGAATTACCACTTAACAGTTGAATTTTATTTTAATTACTCATAAATTAGTGGATTAATTTTAAATTCGAATTACCACTACTGCTTCATTCCTTAATAAAATAGCTCCCTCAATCAGATGATAAGGTTATATATTGACAAAAATAAACATAAATTCTCTAATCCATATATATATAAGTTTGGGTTTCCCACAATTTTATTTATAATAGTAATAATAACAATGGCCTATTGCTCCTTCCATGTCAAAATGAAGTCTGAACCCAGTTTAGTCTTATATGGGCTTAGAATACCCCAAGCCCAATAAGAGCTGCCCTTTCAGATCAGGTGTTACGTTCCATTCTCCAAACCGCCATCCCGTCTACGTGTCTCGCCATTATTGGGCCGTCTTTCTGTACAAAATCCAAAGCCTGCGTGTCCATCAAAGCTGACACATTTTCCAGAACCGCCATTTGGTGCCAGATCTGCGCTTTCTAATTTATATCCCCTCCTCTTCACCGGACTCAAGACTCTCCTCTGTTCTGCACCAATGGCGAAGGCCTTCTGCATCTACGCTCTCATTGCTCTTCTCTCCGCACACCTCGCGCTCTCTGTAGATCCGCCGCGGATCTCGCCTGGTCCGGCTCCGGAACTGTCCGCCGACGCTCCTTCCTTGGCGTCTCCCGCTCCAGACACCATAGCACCAGCCAGTACTTCTTCGGATGCGCCGCTGAGTCCGATCTCATCGCCGCCAGCACCGCCACCATCTGATTTAGTTCCATCTCCCGCGTCATCTCCTTCTGTCTCTCCACCGCCAAATTCACCTCACACTCCGGTTCCTGCTCCCTCTCCGAGTGACTCCACCGTCTACCATGACAATGTCGTTGCGGATGAGAGCGCAGACTCTGTCGATTCTTCTGGTGGAATGAGCGGCGGTAAGAAGGTAGGCATTGCGGCGGCGGTGATCGTTTGCGCCGGTCTCGTGGTAGTGGGAGCACTTGTGTACAAGAAGAGGCAGGACAACATCCGGCGCTCGCAGTACAGTAACGCTGCGAGGAGAGATCTCCTCTAGAGAGGTTCTTTAGATTTCAGCCATTTGATTTATATATATGTTTGTCGATTAGAATTCTCATAATTCTTTGCGTAGTTCATACATTTGCCAATCATCTGCATCGAGATCTTCGATTTATGTGCTCTACATTTGTTGATTGTTAACACCATTCTTTTTCGATCCTATCTATTGCCATTAGAGATCAGAAAATGCACTTCCAATCCTCTGTATCACATTACTTGAATTACGTAGTAAACAGATTGTAGATGTGCATGAACAATAGCTCATTATTAATAGAAATAATCAATCTCTTCATTCACTGATTATTACCTAGTCTGAAAATGACGACACTGATCCTACAAGTCTGTAATTTTTCATTATACAATTCGGAAAATCGCCACAAATCTACATCAAAGGAGCAGCATCACTTCTCGAATTTGCGCTGTTCTATTCACAATCAAACCTCTGTAAACAAGCAAAGATCTTCGTGGTGGACTTAATTAACTGATCTAGGGAATTGACAGGGCCGAGTCACGAGTTGAGGAATCTGGGAGTGCGAAAAAGAACTACACGTTCTTCGCCACCTCAAGAACTCAACGATGATAGAGCTTCCGGTCATTGCAACACCGACAATGACGCACAGAGGATCGATAGCACTTCCTCTAGCCGAACCTGAAAAATAAACAGCACTTTTTGAAAATTTGAAAATTTAAAGTTCGGGTAGCTATTTGTAAAACGTCCAAAGTTCGAGTAGTAATTTGATATTTAACATTTTTTATTAAAACCCTAAAGATCGATAATGTTTTTTGAAAATGATGATTTTTGACATTAGTTTTCTAGTTAAGTGCATCCTTATAATTTAATACGAAGTTAACCACATCATTATGATTCAATACAATTATAGTGATATTTTTTAATGCATAATACTTATAGTTTAAAGCATTGTTATTGTATTCATAATTAAGATTATAACTATAACTATATAAATATATTCAAAATATATTAATAAATAATAAACTGTTTAGAAGGTAAATAGTATTTCATTTGTTTCCTAAGTATGTGATTTACAAGGCGTTAGAAAAATATACGAATATTTTAATATAAATATACAAGTAAAATCATAGTTAAAAGGGAAAAGTGTAAAATCATAGTTAAAAGGGAAAAGTATGAACATGTTACAATATCTTTGACGAAAATGGTTTTCCAACCCAAACGATTGTTTTTGGTACAACATGTTTGAAAATGATGGTAATTGCTACCTCCGTTACTTTCTGTTAAAAAATTCCGTTAAATATTTTTCATATTTGCAAAATTAATTAAATATTTTTTTAAATGTTACAATTACACTCCACAAACTTACACTAATGTTTCAAACAAGTCTTGACACGATTCGAGCCACACCTAGGGTCCCCTAGCCAGGATCTGAACCCTGACCAGGTCACCCAACCCTAGGGACCTGGTCTGGGCTCGGACCCAGACCATAGGACCCCCGATTGGGCCTCAATTGGATCCCCAATCGTTTGAACCGAACTCAGCCAGGTTCGGTCCAAACCGATTGGGGCTCCAATTGAGCCTCAATCGGGGGTCCTATGACCTGGGTCCGAACCCTGACCATGTACCCATGGTTGGGAGACCTGGTATGGGTTCGAAGCCAGACCATAGGACCCCCGATTGGGGCTCAATTGGAGCCCCAATCATTTGAACCGAACTCAGCCTGGTTCGGTCCAAACCGATTAGGGCTTCAATTGAGCCCCAATCGGGGGTCCTATGGCCTGGGTCCGAACCTAGACCAAGTACCAATGGTTGTGCGACCTGGTATGGGTTCGGACCCAGACCATGTACCCATGGTTGGGCGACCTGGTCTGGGTTCGGACCCAGACCATAGGACCCCCGGTTGGAGCTCAATTGGAGCCCCAATCATTTGAACCGAACCCAGCCAGGTTCAGTCCAAACCGATTGGGGCTTTTTTTTTTTGGCCAATAACCGATTGGGGCTTCAATTGAGCCCCAATCATTTGAACCGAACCCAGCCAGGTTCAGTACAAACCGATTGGGGCTTCAATTGAGCCCCAATCGGGGGTCCTATGGCCTGAGTCCGAACCCTGAACATGTACCCATGGTTGCGCGACCTGGTCTGGGTTTGGACCCAGACCATAGGACCCCCGATTGGGGCTCAATTGGAGCCCCAATCATTTGAACCGATCTCAACCAGGTTCGGTCCAAACCGATTGGAGCTCCAATTGAGCTCCAATTGGGGATCTTATGGCCTGGGTCCGAACCCATCCCAGGTCTCCCAACCATGGGTACATGTTCAGGGTTCGGACCCAGTCCATAAGACCCCCGATTGGGGCTCAATTGGAGCCCCAATCGGTTTGGACCGAACCTGGCTGAGGTCGGTTCAAATGATTGGGGCTCCAATGGTCTGGGTCCAAACCCAGACCAGGTCGCCCAACCATGGGTACATGTTCAGGGTTCAGACTCAGGCCATAGGACCCCCGATTGGGGCTCAATTGAAGCCCCAATCGGTTTGGACTGAACCTGGTTGGGTTTGGTTCAAACGATTGGGGCTCCAATTGAGCCCCAATCGGTGGTCCTATGGTCTGGGTCCGAGCCCAGACCAGGTACCCAGGGTTGAGTGACCTGGTCGGGGTTCAGACCCTGGCTAGGGGACCCTCGGTGTGGCTCAAATCGAGTCAGGACTTGTTTAAAATATTAGTGTAAGTTTGTAGGGTGTAATTGTAACATTTAGAAAATTTTTTGGTTAATTTTGTAAATATGAAATTTTTTTAACGGAATTTGTTAACAGGAAAGTAACGGAGGTACCAATTACCATCATTTTCAAACGTATTGAACCATTAACCATCACCAAAAAACAATTTGCAGCGAAAACCATTTTGTGCAAACATGATGACTATTTTAAGACTTTTCCCTAGTTAAAATTATAATTACATGTATTATTATCATACTAACAAACATTTCCACAATAAAGAACATACATTTTTTTATATAATTATAGGATTTACCATACCAAAATCAATTTCGCAACGCGATCACCCCTAATTAGAACACATATTACGATATTATAAAAAATGTATACGCCTGCCAAAAATAAATCCTATCCTATTTTAAATAATTGTAAAAATAAATGTAAGGCGCATCTAATTTTCAAATTAATTTCACCTACGAATCCATACTCCATCATCAATTACTGGTAATTGAGTTCCACCAATGCAAATAATATTTTATTTCATATTACCAGCATATGCAAATTAAAATGCCACAGAAAATGAAAAATAAATCAATAAAAAAGTGAAAAGATTCCATGAAATTATAAAGACAATTATCTTCACAAGCATATCCATAACATAATCACCCTTCAGCAGAGAATCTACTCAAGAAAAGAGAATTGTAGCAGCTATTTCCTTCTGAGCAACTCAAACTCACTGCTATTTTTCATTCAATAGCAACCACAGCAGCAGCAATGTTGGCTGTTCAATCTATATCTTTAGCAACAAACAATGGCTTTCATTATTAGGAGATAAGAGAAAGACAAGGCTAGCTATACAAGTTCAAGTTGTTAGTTAGTTGGGGTGGTTTCTCTAGATGTGGATTGCTCAGATCCGTCTCCCCAGTCGTTTACTTTGATTTCAAGAAGCCTCTCGATGGGTTGTCTGCAGATCGGGCATCGGTTTGTCTGAATCCTCAAGACCTTAGCGCATCCGCTGCACATGCACTGCATTTGCAAACACAAGAGTATAAAGACCCAGACAGAAGATGAAGCCAATTCATGTTTCTAGCTAAAAATGCAGCAGATAGGACTATAACTGTGGATAAAAATGCAGTAAAGATCATATTTTTATATAATTTTGGATCAGACTTAATGAATATATTTATTCCAAGGCTACAAATGAATATGATTGATGCCTCACCAAATGATTAGCTTTACCCTAGTCTCTAGATGCATTGCTAGGAACTGAAGAACACAATGGGTTTGTCAAGATACATCAATAATCTCATCTGAATCTCAAGCTATGATATAAGAGCAATCAATGATGACTGAAAAGACAAGAGCTTACCATGTGTCGGCAAGGAAGGACAGTTGTGTCTCGTGGTTCCGACAAGCAGATGACACACTCCTTCGCCGGATCATTCCCATCAGCTTCCCCCTCCACTGCGTTCCCTATCCCATATATCTCCTGAAGCTCGTACCTAATTCCGTTCACCCACAGTATCTGTTTCACCACCCGTGCCTTGAATTCGCCTTTTTCCTTTTCGACAACTGCCTGGGTTATTTGAGAATTCTTTCCTGTGTTTCTCTCTGACTCATTACTACTCGTGGATGGACATGCTTCGGCTTTCACCACAAGAGGATAGACCTTGATTTCACCTCCTTTCCTCCAGTCGGTGTCCTCGAACAAAGAGGAGTCGACACCTGTTCCAGAAGGTTGTCGGAATTTCTGTCCAAGGCCTTGCTCAAACGATATTGTGATAGGCTTGCACACGCTTTCTTTAGTTGCAACTAGATTGCAATCATCGGTTTCTTTTCCGAAAAATACCACCGTGATACTGTTACATGACAGACGAGTAACAAAAAATGTCATACATTGAGCCAACAGTACAATAAAATTTATACTTTTATTCAGGTTTACATACTAAACTTTGCCTAATGCATTATTGGTACATGAATTTTATGCCTTTCATTTAATTTTGGTACAAAAACTAAGGTACCTAAACAAGATGAAGCCATAGAAGTTCAGGTACCAAATACATTGAGTTTATTATTCGTTATGCAAACCGAAAGAGGAATAAAAGTTCATTAGACAAAAATATGTTTTTACCAACACAAAAACTGTTCAATTCCAAGTGACTTCTGAAGCATCAACAGCTTTTCTGGATAGAAAAAATGTATGAAGTGTGAAACTTAGTGATAAAGTTCATTTAAAAATAATAAGAAAAAAAATGATTGAGTTGGATAATCAACAGTTCTTAGGAATGGAAAAGTTTCCATTTTCACTCCAAGTTTCACAATTTATAGCATTGTTCTTTTCAGACTCGTCTGTTTAAGAGAAAGCTTAATCAATAGGACATATGAAGATGAACACTGACAGATGGAGACTCTAAGAGCAGCACACCAATTCGATTCACCAAAAAACACAAGCAAAAGCACTAAATCACCTACAATTGATAAATAGTTAAAAAAAGAGCAAAAAATTACCTTCCAGGAACAGTGGCATCAAAAGTGAAGGCAGCCAAGAACTTGCCAGGATCATCTTCATCAGGCTCGATCCTTAGGGTATCTTTCTTGATGTTAATATCATTTCTAATGGTTATTGCCTTCTGGTGCTCAACATAAGGGGTCACTGGAGTTGGAACAGCCCCATAAGGATAATGGCCACCAACCCAGTTTCCATAAGGCTGTCCATACGTGCCAGGAACTTGAGGAGGTGGCGGTGGATAGTAGCCTGGGTATTGATGATAGTAAGGGGGAGGAGGAGGTTGTGGTGGGTTTGGGTACTGAGGTGGGTATGGTGTAGAAGCTGCAAAAACATATCGGTTAGCCGATATCTCGGGTTGAGGTGGCTGATGAGGTGGTGGAGGTGGGTGGCTCCGGCGCCTACGCCGTCCTGCCCCGTTGCTTCCCGTGTTCCCCATTCTTGTTCAGTTTCTGTACATTACAAAGAACAGATAAAAGTTAAAAAATTGCAACACATGTGAAGCCAAAAAGGAGTTTAATCCTCTCCATTCGATTCTTAGTGCATTTCACGGTCATCATTTAATTTTGAGCATGATTAATCAATGAATTACACCGCATCATCATGAACCAACCATCACAATGATCACATGCATACAAAGATACTTCTATTTCTACAGCCGACCGACAAGCCAATACCCAGAAACACGAGAACATCCGCTCTATGTCTAGCCGGCTAGAAATTATCAGTCAGACTTCCAAATTTCTCAAATTAACATCACAAGTAACGAAATTAAAGATCTTAGGCTGAACCTAATCAATCGCATGATCAACCAAAATCGAAAAAAAGCAGCAGGGTAGCACAAAAACAGCGCTAAAAATTCACCTTTAAGATGCTTTCTCAATCGAGCAGCTCCAACAGTGGATGAAAAGGAGAAGATGTATACATGCAATGAATTGGAATTGGAATGGAATAGAATATTTGGAGGAGTGGGTGCTGGATATTGTTTGTTTTATGATATGAATAGTGATTTTGGGGTCTGGTAATGCGCAAAAACTTCTCTTTTCCAGCTCTACAGTGCCGAACAGAACCATTCCAATTACCTTTACCCCTCCTATTACCAAAAAGGAAACGGAACGGAAAACAAAACGGACAATAAGAAGAGGGAATTGCATTATTGCGACCCAATTTTTGGTATTCTAAATTAATTTGTTCCTCAACTATCCTCTGGATAAAAGTTAAGCCCCTAACTTTCCAACCTACACACCCTCCTTCTTTGGAAGATTTTTTTTTTGGGGGGGGATTAATATATTATAGAATTCAAAGTAGTTTTAAATGCACTGAATAAAATTGAAAATATTGCTGGTCATTAGTCCACAATTTTATTCTTAATGAGTTCTACTTATTGAAGTTAAAAGATACATATTTGTTGTATAACTCAAATATTCACATTTTTATTGATTGGAAGATTACATACAATTTATATAGCTCTATAGAAAACATAAAGCCTAAAATACTAGCCTACATATAGGAAAAGTTGTACCTTGTTTTATGCATCCATGTTTTATGTTTCCCTATTTTGTGTATATGGTTTCCTACACTCCCCCTGAAGCTGAATTGCGGGATCACACGCATTTAGCTTGCACCATACTTCTTCAAATGATTTTCCATTGACCGCTTTTATTAGTACATCGACAAGTTGATCTTCTGACCGTATATGGGAGAGCCACCACATCTTCTTCTAACTTTTCTTTGATGAAGTGTATGTCGATTTCAACATGCTTAGTTTTGTCGTGTTGAACTGGATTTTCGGATATACTGATTGTGACTTTGTTATCGCACCATAAGTTGCATGACCCTTTGATTGGAAACCCAATCTCTGTTAGCAACTTTTGTATCCACAGTATCTCAGTTAGACCCCGAGATATTCCTCGAAACTCGGATTCAACGCTAGATAGAGCAACCGCCTTCTGCTTTTTGCTCTTCCAAGTCACCAGATTTCCTCCCACAAATGTGAAATATCCAGAAGTTGATCTTCTATCCACCTTGCTACTTGCTCAATCCACGCATGTATATGCTTTGAGCTCTAGATGTCCATTATTTTGGAATAAGATCCCTCTTCTTGGTGTACCTTTTAGATACCTTATAACTCGCATGACTGTTTCCATGTGCTCCTCTTGGGGTTGGTGCATGAATTGACTAAGAACCCCTACTGAATAGGCTACATCGGGATGAGTATGTGCCATATAAATCAACTTCCCCACTAGATGTTGATATCGTTTTGATCTGTTGGTCTTGCCACGCTCTAGGAGATTGTTTCAACCCATACAATGCTTTTTTAATGGACATACTTCTCCCTTTTTAATTTTTTCTGGCATGCCTGGAGGTGCTTCCATGTATACTTCTTCTACAAGTTCTCCATGGAGAAATGCTTCCATTTCTACGCTCATTGCTTGACGCCATTCTTCCTTGGTTTGAGTCTCATGAACGTGCCTTGGTAGATCTTCTGAATAAATCGTCGCGGAGAACGCATGAGCAATTTGTGACATATTTCCTCTTGCCAAATTAGTTATCGGGTATCTTATTTTCTTTGGCACATACTCCAGTTCAAACCGAGTTGGTGGTACTCCCCGGGTTGATCTGGGTGGTAATACATACATTCTCGATGTATCTATCTCCCCTTGCTCTTGTTCTCATGTACCATTTTCATCAGAATAACTAGTGTAATCATTTTATGAGATTTGGGTACTTACCTCAGGAGTATTAGTCGGGGTGGGTATGATATCAGCGCATGCCTGGTCAGATTGTACTATGTTTGGAAGTAGCTCGGTGGTTCCGCCTACTGACTCTTTCGGGACCATTTCAGACCATTCCAGACTTGACACCCAACTTAGTGGGTCTGACTGGTTCTCTCCATGACCATTATGTTGAGTGACGTAATAGAATTATGTTTCGAGAAAGTTACAATCCATCGTTGTATATAAACGATGTGTAGATGGATGATAACAACGACAACCTTTTTGATGAATTCTGTATCCTACGAAGAAACACTTGACCGTGCATGGATCAAGTTTAGAACGGTCGGATTTTGGTACATGAACATAGATTGAACACCCAAAAATACGTGGTGGAAGAGTTAATGTTGAGGAAACACTAACATGTTGTGAGAGTTCATGTAGTGGGATTCTAAGACACATTGCTTTAGTAGGCATGCGATTTAGTAGGTATACGGAAGTTGCTACAGCTTCAGGCCAAAAATAGGTAGGAACATGTGACTCGATCATAATTGCATAAGTCATTTCGAGAATAATCCTACTTTTTCGTTTCGTAACTCCATTTTGTTGTGGAGTATGTGGACACAATGTTTGGTGAATCATATATCGCTCCCTAAAGAAATTTTGCATGGAGGAATTAACAAATTCACCTCCATTGTCAAACCGTAGAATTTTTATCTATTTATGGAATTGTGTTTGGATCATTTCATAGAAGGGTACGGACTTGGAAATCACTTCAGATTTATTTTTAAGGAAATAAACTCAAGTAATTCTAGAGCAAACATCTATAAATAGCACAAAATACTTAAGGCCATTACTATTCATGCACGACCCGGAAATTGAGGCAGGACCCCACACATATGAATGAACTAAGGAAAAAACTGAATCCACTCTAGTCTTAGAAAGTTGATATGACTGTCTATGACTTTTGGATAAAATACAAGTTTCACACGAGAAATTATTCTACTAGGGAAATAATGTAGGGAATCACATGCGGAGATACCCTGAAGATAGATGCCTCAACCGTCGATGCCACATCCATCGTTGCTTGTTAACAGTCCCGTGAGCTAGCGCTGTAGTTCCGTGTTGAGCCACCTCATCAACATAGTACAATCCTCCACGCTCAGTACCACCCTCAATCGTCTTCCCCGGCTGAATATCTTGTAATATAAAGAAACCTGAATACATTAATACAATGCAGTTCAACTCCTTAGTCACATGACTTATAGACATTAATTTGCACGAAAGTCCAGAGACATAGAGACAATTATTGAGTTTAACTGTTTAAGTGATGATGAGATTTTTATCGACCCCGCTCCACAAACTGCTGATAATTCACCAATCGCGCTTTGAATACATGTTTGAGTAGGATTGGTCTATCCCACCAAGTCATTTTTATCAAATGACATTGTGTCCGTAGCACCTGAATCCAGGAGCCACTTCGTACTTTTTTCTTCTAGTATCCCGACTATATTTATCTTGGACTTATTTGAGTCAATTTTGCCTCTTTCAGACCATTTTGACCACCTACTGAGATTATAGGGACCAATTGAATATTTTGGACAAATTAAATCAGACCTAATACCTAATTCAGCTGAAATCCAGCAACATCTTCCCCTCCAGCCACACGAACAGATCATTCGCTCTGCTTGGTCAGGAGCCCGAAGTCGGCTCCTCTACTTGTGCTCTCGGTTTCGGCCTTCGCGCCTTCACCTGGTCCCGTATGTCTTCGAGGGAACCTCCATCCCTCTGGGTACCCGATGAGTTGAAATCACTCGTTTCTGGTGTGGTGCGATTTCCCGTAATGTCCACACCTCAGCTTGCTCCGGTCGCCGCCGCTGTTGCCATCACACAATGAAAAGTTAGTTTTCGGCCCTCTCCCGTACCCTCCTGAGCGTGGTTTGGTAGTCGCCGCGAGACCCTGTCCCGTTTTGATTTCGTAGTCGTCCGCAGCTACCGGTGGTCCACCTGGCCGCTTCGCGGCTAGTTCCTTTCCGATCCCTGAGGCTACGATCGATGATGGCCCCGACCCTTCTCCACCCGTGTATGAACCTCGCATGATCCGCCTTCGGTCCCTCTCGGTCCGAATTGCTGCGTAGGCTTCTTCAGGTGTAGGTTTTTGTTCACCCTTCAGTAAGTCTCTTTTTTTGGAGTCGAATTCGTCTCCTACACTTGCAAGAAAATGATACATTTTTTATTCCGATTTGATTATGTTGAAAGTTTCGATATCTTTCGGATGCTCCATAGAATTTGGTTGTCGTATTTCAATTTCCCTCCAAATTCGTTGAAGGTTGCTGAAATAGATTTCAATGTTATGGGTTTCTCTCTTCATGTTGTTGGCTTTTACTGTAAGATCGTAAATTTGAAACCCGACGCGTTTTTTGTTGTATGTTCCTGTAAGTATGTTCCACATATCTTTTGCTGTAGGATACTCACAGTAATTTGCCACGAGTTCTCGTTCCATGTTGTCTAGTAGCCACGAACATACAATAAGGTCAGTTTGCTCCCATTGTGTATGCTCTTCTGTTCCTCTCGCAGGTGCAAGTGGATCCCGGTAATGTGACTCAATTTGCCCCTTCCTCCGATTGTCATTCGCATCAGCCGAGAGTGAGTAATTGTTATATCCTAATTTCTCACCGAGGCTTACCGGTTGTGGCAGGTTTTGCAGGATGGTCGCGAGTTGAGCCGCCAACGAATCAGTTGTGACTGGTTCCTGACCGGAATTGATGCATCCATCGGATTCTGACATGAGCTTGTCCAGGTAAGTCTGGTAAATGATAATTGCTGGAGGTGTTCGATCCTAATTGATTGAAAAACGCAGCTCTGATACCATATTAAACTTAAAGATACAGATTTCTAGCAGAACTCAAATATTCACATTTTTATTGATCGGAAGATTACATACAGTTTATATATCTCTATAGAAGACATATAGCATAAAACAGTAGCCTAGATATAATGAGGAATCTAATGCCTAAATATAGGAAAAGTTATACATTTCTTATTTTATGCATCCATGTTTTATGTTTATCTATTTTGTGTATCTGGTTTTCTAGAGAACTGATTCAAATATATTATATATAGTAGGATAAAAATCATAATAATATACATACATTATATTCAATAGAAAATAAATAAATAAAGATGAATTGTTGAAAAAAAATTAGGTTACAAAGTGTGTATAAAATAAAATTTAAGGTGCAGTGTAATGGTTATCATCATCATATAGAAAATAAGAAACACCCACCCACCTATTGACTACTCCGCTGCAATATTTATTGGGATTAAAAAAACAATTAGCTAAACTTTTGATTACTTTATTAAAAATTAACCGAAATTTAAATTTAAATTTCATTTTATTATCTATACTTTTAAAGTTAGACAAATAACAATTTCCGTTTGTTTTTCTAGAGATTTTTTTTAGCAATCTAGATACTACTTGTAATCTATTTTTATATTTATTCGGTTAATGTTAAATTGTAAATATTAACTAAATGTTTGGTTTGCGGAATTGGTGGTGGAATAGGGAATATAGATTTCACATTTCCATCTTTGGTTTGCGAATTTGGCGAAGTACGAAATTTGAATTTCTTAAGAAGTGAGAGTAATTATTTTTTTACTTATGGTCCAAATTTGCTATTCCAAATAGTTCAAGAATATGGAATATTTTTTCCTTCTCAAATTGCTCTCACCTTACTAACTAATTACAGTAATATCTAGTTTTTTTCTATTTAATTTAGTTTAATTATTTTTTTTATAATTTAATTTAATGATTAAAATTAATATGATTTTTTATAAGCTTATTGTCTTATATAATATACATATGAAAACATGTTATTTACCTTATTCCCTTTCCTTTCCCTATACAATTCCAACAACCAAATATTAAAATTTTATATTTTATTATATTTCAATCACTCATATTATTATCTCATATTCTGCATTTTTTATTCGCTAGTTCGCCAACTAAACACAGTAAAATATTGGGTTAACGATTCCAATAGTACATTATATTTGACTCATGTTATCGAAAAATGATACTTTAAGAATTTTTGGGTTAACGTACGATACTCTATGTTTGACATTGTTGTCCTTTAATCTCTCTGTTAAGACTTGCATTACATTTTTCTGTTAAATGGTCACGTGACTTGCACATGTTGTGCCAAATAAGCACCACAAAAGCTCTATGTCACCGCCACGTAGATATATAATATAATATTTAATTTCAATAATAAATATATATATATTTTTTAAAAATGTCTAAAAATTAGAAAATAATTTATAAAAAAGAAAATAAATAATTATTTGGAAATTAAAAATTAAGAAGAATAAATATAAATAAATAGTGATTTATATTAAAAAATTAAATTATAAATCCTAAATATATTATTTTTAATTTTTTTTGAAATATATTATTTATAAATTTGTTTTTTAAAAAATAAATCGAAAAACACAAGAAAAAAACATTAAAAAAAATAGGCTAGACCCTTGGATTCAATTGACCAAGCCTGAGTCGAATCGTGAGCTGAGCTGGACCCTAGGCTGGGTCAATTAGACCCAAGGGTCCTTGACTAGTTTTTTTTTATTATTATTTAAAAATAATAAATTTTATAGTTTATTTTTTAAAATTTTAATTTTACTAAGTTTTGTTTTCATATATATATATATAAAGTTTTAAAAAATATATATTTTTAATCTTTTTCCCATTTTTTCCATATTTCTTTTTAACTTTGGATCTTTCACATCATCGCCACATCACTATTTCGTTAGTTAAACTTGACGGTCAATAGTAATTTAGACTAAATAGCAACATTCTGAAACGTAAAGTATTGTAAAACAACATAGAAATACTAACAACCGATAACATGAGTCAACATATGATACTATTGACACCATTAACCGAAAATCTTTCTATTCCAACTTTATTCACTCATAAATATTGTAACTCATTTATTTTACGAGTTGATTGAGATATTATCAATAGATCGATATACATTTGAATTATATAACACATGACACTCTTCTTCCCTTTGATCATCATGCACAGGAAGCTTCCACTGCTAAGCTCTTCTTCTCTCCTTTACACGGGTCACCGAATTCATCCATCGAAACCCTGCAACTCTTGAATCCCACACAGGCCTGCAACATATAAACACTTTGTTGACCACAAATATCTCTATAAATAATGAGTTCCTTGTGACGCAAGAAACCAAACCTTTTCAACGATGGAAATGGCTCTTCTGCTGCTGCACTGCCCGTGTCTGAAACTTCCACAACTCCCCTGAGGAGTTCCGAAGCTCGCAAATTTAATCAAAGATATGACCTGGTTAGGGTTTGGGCACTCGAGAGAGACGACCGGGACAGAGAGTTTTCGAGTTTTTGAATTCGAATCCCACATGTCTACAGGTAATGGATGAGACTCGCTGACATGCGAGCACAATGTTCCTACTTCCCGTGTGCCAAATGATATCTGTGTCGGGTCGCCGCCAACCTCCTCGAACAAAACAAGGGTGTTGCCGCTTGGTTGAAGCCATGCACGGGGAACATGGTACCTAAACAAAAAAACAAATTTGATCAAAATCGATGGACTTATATTGCTGTTATTGTTGGCATAACTTATGATGTTATTCAATATAGAGACTTGGACTAAATTGTAATATTCTAAAAGTATAAGAATTAATATGCAAAATAACCAACATTCAGGATCATCACGAATATCATCGAAATTTACCCTAAAATTGACAAAATTTCAAATTGAGACCCGTGAGGTGCACAGTCTCTTTAAGGTAATTTCGCCTCCCCCTCACCCACAGGTTCGTACTCAAGAGTTCATGGAACGATCACATCCAGGATACAACAGTGTCGTCAGACAGAAACTAGCACATATATTTTCTTGACCGAACTGAACAACGCTTGAACTCAAACATACTGATTGACCGAACACAACAATCAACGCGAAAAAAATGTCGAACACGGCGACCGAAAAAACTATGACGAATGTCAACACAATCATCAGAAGAGAAGAAAATTTACTACAGAAGAAATTCTCATTTATTAGAATTTTCTTCTTTTTTTACTTAGATTTTGAAGGTGAGAAAGTTCTGTACTTTTAAGGTGAAAAACTTGATATGATTGCGAAATTACGTGGAACAATTTTCATTCACCTTAGTATTTTTGTGCACGTTTGGCTTAATTATAAAATTAACCTAAACTTACAAAATTTTACAAAAATATCCATTTTTTCCAACATATGTAACTTACAGCTGTTGAGTTGGCTTTCCGCAGTTCTTTAGGCACTTATCAGATTTGTAAGCTCCTCTGTAGTTGCAGGACTCGGTGCAGCCGCTGCTCGGAGCGATATTGATCGGCCAATATCTTCCTATGCTCCGACCATTCACCCAAGCTTCGCCTTTTCCCATCCCCGTGAAATCTACGGCGACCGGATTGTTCCCAATAGGTTCCTCAAATTTCGTCTATAGAATCCGGGTTTAATTTATGAATACAATACAAAATTATTGGAAAATCCAATTTCACGACACCAAGATTTACCTTGTACCATGTTAGGGGTTGCTTCTTTGGCAAGGAACCTTGATTTTTCCACAAGGAAGAAGTTCCACTTGACAGACCTAATTCTTCCCCTTGAAGTCCGGTCTGAGATCCAACAATGGCACCATTAGACTATCATCATGCACAATTTAATGTGTTTTCTTTTTTGGAAAAGTAACGATTTACTTGATATGTCCACCGTTGTGAAGCAAGATCGATGGTTGTGCCGTTAGCAGATTGTTGAAGCCTCACCGGCCCTGTAATCCCGGCACCGACTTTGTCGAAAAACGCACCATAGTTCTGAACCAAAACACCAAGAAAAACACAAAACCTGGACATTAGATAATGTACTAATGACTTGATATTGTTTCGTACGATGAACTATGTTTCGAGGTCGACCTGAAGCCCCACAGTCAAGCTTAGTAGATCAATTGTGTTCTTCCCTGGTGCGAGTGTGATCGGGATGTCGGTTGACACTTTTGGGTTACCCGAATTTCCAGCTTTGCTCCCTGCAAATGCTTCTTCCATCAGACTATCAATTCCACTAAAATGGGAGTGATTAGGTAACTTCACCTGCAAGTTTCTTGTTAACAAAAGCAAGGAGGGCGTGGCCGAGCGATTCAATATGAAGAACGTCCTGTGATCCATCCGATGAGGCATCCTCCCCCATGTCGAGACTGTCGTATGGACCGTTAAAAGACCGAACATATAAACCAATCGACGGGTAACGTTGAATTGATGTGATTTTTATCTACCTTAGTGAATACCACAAGTAGTCACTTTTGTCAGCCGTGGTGTTTAATTGCTCAAGCAATCCAAGTCTCGTAAATGCATCATTTTTTGAGATTCCGATCGGTTCGCTGGTCCAACTCCAGGCCGAGCCGGTAGCATCTGAGGAATCTGCTGGCAAGGATTCACCGGTAAAGGTGGACAACACGGACATGGAATTAATCTGCAGCACGGCATCAAACAACTTATGCTTCGTTGCGCAAATCGGACTCCACCTCCAACACGTATTTACGGAAAATGAAAATTGAAGAGACGAACCTTAGCAGTATTAAGTACAACATTTTTGCAGTCGGGTAAGATACTCACTGACCACCCGGGCAAGTTGTATGAGTTACCATTGAACTTCACAGTTGCGTCCGATGTGCCAACATTGGCAAGATAGGCGGCGCATAATCCCGACTCCGGTTTGTACACACTTGCCTAACAAACCAACATTCAAGTGAAATTTAACCCGTGCTAGGATTCGAACTCATCCTTAAAGTTTGAACTGATAAGTGAAGACTGTATCTAATAATTATCACTTCAATAATTGTTGTTCGTACCTCGAGGTTAGACCCGAGAGAAGTATACGTTGGATCGGTTGCGAGCATTGCCTTTTCGCAAAGCTTAATCGCTTTGTGTACATCTTTCAGGTGCCCCCACTTAGGCTGCCTAACCATTCCTAAAACATATATTGAAACATTGTTATGCAGTGTCAAGATGACTTAAGAGTATACCGAATGTCTTCACTTATAAGTTTGGACTCTTGAGAAAGTTGATTAAGACGTATGTCTTAAGTCTCACATGGTATCAGAGAGCACAAGTTCAAATCCTGGTCGGACCGCAAATAAAATTACTCTAACATACCGTACTCATCGATTGGAGCATCATAGTCATAACTTGTAGTGATAAACGGTCCTCCGGAGGACCGACCAAAGTTTGTCCCGCCGTGGTACTGCAATAGAATCAAAAACAAAAAGTGAACATGATGCGAAATAAATTATTTTTTTTCTTGATCGGAACATGATCATAGCATTGGTTCGGTTTGCGATCGATAATACCATGTAATAGTTCTGGAAAGTTCCTCCTCGTTGGTAAAACCGAGCCACGGCAAATGCAATGTCCTCGGATGGCCGAAACGGAATTGCACCACCATAGGCAGCAAACCTGGTTGTAAAATGAGTTGTTGTCAAATGGTGTCAATATCCACACCGTAAAATTAAGAACATAAATCTCGTAATCTAAACAAGATGTCCAAATAATATCGCGTACCATCCAGTCCAATTTTCTGTCCACATTTTGGGCTTGTTATTCGAGTTAGGCGTGAACTGATCGCAGTAGAACCCGTTGCACGTATTGATCTGCAAGAAACCCGACAACCATAGATTTTTTCAATTAGCATTTGGTATAGATGAATTGGATTCTTATAGTAATTCTAATTTCTCTTCGGCATCATTTTTCATTGTATGTATATACTAGACTCTGATACGCGCTATAGATAAAAGACGTACAATAGGATCAGGAGCATCTGATTGTTGACACATAACCCAGGGGACTCCCGTATCTAGAGAAGTAGCCATGGTTGCTGCCCACTTGATGTAGGATTTTCCGGCAGACCCGAATGCTGAGTAGATGTTACCGTACTCGTTCTCGATCTGAAACAACGAAAACAAACTTATCAGCAACCAATCAGACAGCTCCACGTGTGCAGAATTTTCAATACTTGGAATAAATGGTTTTCTCATATTAAGTATGTAATCGTATTCTTTAGTTTAAAAAAATATATAAAATGATTACAATAGTATTAATAATAGTATTACTTCTCATTTCTTAAACCTAACCACAATTATATTTACATATAGTATTTTTTTTTAAAAACAATTATTTATTTGTTAGTTGAATTTTTTTTAACAAACGAGTATGTGACTTTATATAAAATTATAATTTATTAACTCTATCTAATTTCTCATTAAATGGAGACAGACATGCATATATATATATACACGTAAAGTATCAAGTAATAAATTATAATTTTTCTTAAAATTCAGTGAGCAAAGTTCACATTTTTTGAATTTTCAACTAGTAAAGTGCATATTTTTGCAAACTTTAGCTAACAATTTGTAAAAAAAAAAGAGTAAGATGATAAATAAAATATAAATTTCTATCGCAATTTAATATTAAATTAAAATAAATTAACAAATTACTTTATTTAAAATCAATTAGTAATTTATTTTTTAAAAAAAATCAATGAACAAATTAAGTATACAATTAAAATTAGCTATTAAAAAAATACAGTAGGTGTTATATTTTATTTTTTGGTAAATATAACTATTAATAATACTAATTAAGCAACATAGTCTTTTACAAATCTAGGGACAGTCTGTTCCTCAGCATCAAAAGAGATGTGTTTGATCACATTAAGCGGAGAATTTTCCCAAGTGTGAAAGTGATCTTCCTGATTGACCGCTTCTTTCGCCAAAACAGTAGGTGTTATATCATAGAGATTTTATCTCCTCTAATCTCCACTCCCATTAGTTTATTAATAATAAATAACAAGTTTTAAGTAAACTCACTATACATTCAAATATTAATATTCACATTGTAACACTATTTAGCTTATGTATAATATATATATATAAATCATTTGAGATGGTCTTACTTGCGATAAGATGATCGGTCCCCCCTGGGAAGCGTAGAGCTTCTCCTCCTTCATCATGTTCACAATCTTGGCCGTGAACCGCTGCATCTCCGCCTGAACCATAAATAACTCTCGCTCTTCATTTATGACACCAGGCGAACAACTTTACCAAACTTCAATGATTAATAATAATTAGATTAGAGTTACAGGGAAAGGGAAAACCTTGAATGGTTCATTGTCTGTCCGAAACTGGATATTGGGTATGAAATGCAACCATACTGGAAAACCACTGATCAAATGTACAGTACAAAAGGAATCAACAAAACATGATGAACTCAAGAATCAATCACTGTCTTCTCGATCTTTTTCACTGCACTTACCCATAATTCCATTCTGCACAGACATAAGGACCTATACGAAGATGAACGAAGAGTCCAGACTCCGCTACTGTTTTCACGAACTTAACCAAATCTTTGCTTCCCTCAAAGTCATACTACAACGCAGGCAATCGTGAGTAACTTCAGCATATAACAATAAAAAAGACATAACATCGTACCTGGTTTTGAACAGGTTCATGTATGTCCCAAAAGACATATGTCTCGATCACATCCAAACCTCCATCTTTTGATTTCTGTATAAGGTCCGGCCACATCTGTCCCAAAAGAATCAACATTTAGTTATTTATTTAAAAATTATAAATGTATACAGCAACATAAAGAAAAAGGAAACCTCAGGAGTGCTACGAGGATAGTGAATGGAGCCGGAGATCAACAACCGGCGTTGGCCGTCAATGACCAGAGCACGGTGGTCGTAGGTGACATTGGTGGCAAACGAAGACCGGTAGAAGAAGCCAAGCGCCAGAGAAACAAAAAATAAGAGTATGTTCATAGTGGCTTTGGAAATGGGCAAAGCACAGAATTCGCTTTTGCCGCAAGAATCTGAGACCTTCTTCTTTCTTTCTTCTTCTTATATAATCAAAACCCAGATTGGGAAGAGAATCCAGATTCCATCTCTAATCTTATTCCGCAAGCAAATGAACCACTGGCTTAGAAATCAGAGATGTTTAATTTCCTTGGTTAATGCTTTGCCGCCACCTCCTGGAAAAGGAAATGGAGAAGGCGTGGCGGAAAAGGTGTAGAGAGAGTGATGAAGACGATGACTCCGGCGAGACAGAGACAGGTTTTAGCAGTAGAGAAGAAAACAAAGGAGGTTGGTGTGGGCCGCCAGTCGTTTTCCTCGGTGTGTCGCTTGCAGAGTTGAAGGCTCGACCCAGTGAATCATTCGCGATGAATGACAGGTGGAGGAGGAGACTACCCATTCCATTGTCCCCGACACCGCTGTACTAATTACTATGGTCCGTCCAACCAATTGAAATATTTGGGAGGGAAATAGTAGGGTTTAGTCAAAAAATACAATTTGTATAAGAGAGGTGAGAAACAATTCCCGCTCGGCCGAATTCCCGACAAGACCGCTCCGATTAGAACCGAGACTGAACATACATACTTTTTTTCTCAAGGTCAGGCTCAGACTCGATCTTTTCCCCCAAAATCCCGACTAAGACCGGCCCAACCTTGAGGAAGAAGCCCACATAGAAAAATCCAGACACCAGAAGAAGCCCAGAAGCCCCACATAAAAATTAAGGCACCATAAGATGCCTCACGTAGTAAAGCCCCACCAGAAGAAGTAGCTGCTACATTCCGTTCTCCCTCTGCTGTCACGACCATGACCTCGTCAAGACGCTTATCCTCTACAGTTGCCACTCGCTCCCTCGGCAGCGCTGCTTCTCCAAAACGCCAATGAAGCCGACCTCCTCTCTCCCTCTCTTGTCTTTCCCCTCATTGCTCCCTCACTCCAACGTGATCTGGGCGAAGTACTCCCATAAGAGCTTATCGTGCCTTAACCACTATAATCCTAAGTCCTAACCTCAGCTTCGATCCAACCCACGAAGTGTCCAAACCCTGCACGGAGAAAGAGAAAAAAATCACAAGTTTTTTTTTAAAACGAAAATAAAAAAGTTTGGTCCAAGACCGATATCGGCATGAGTCAAGCAAGACCGACTCAAACGTGTTTTTTTCCCCCAAATCGGTTTCGGTCCTCCAAAAGTGAGGACATAAATTTCGGGCTCGGTCTTGGCAAAAAGACTGACCCGTCCCGCCCAAGCTCACCCCTAATCTGTATGGTCTTTCTAATAAATATATTTTTTTTAGAAATTTAAATTTGAGAACTTTACTTAAAAAATGAAATGCTTAACCGAGACATTAGAATGCAATGTTACTTGGTTCAGAAATTTATGAGAAAAACTCACTCTTACTCTATAATCTCTATATATATACTTTACTGTGTATAATATTATTATATTTTACACGAAAAAACTATATATTACAACAGAAGCACACTTTTTAATATGTAGGGTAATGTGCAATTTTGGGAGTTCAGAACGTGCAAGAAAAATATAGGCCATTAGATAAATATTATATTATTTGAATATATATGAATTTATTTCATCTTATCTAAATAAATATAGTTATGCTTGATTAGAGATAATGATATGTGGTAAAACAAATGATTACTTTAAATATCACTAGAAAAGTTCAAATAATTAAGTAACACTATATTATTTTAATAGCTATAGGTATTTATTTTTATTTACTACAATTTTTTTTTTTTTTAACTTTTGAGTTTTCTAAGAAAAGAATCGTTACTTTTATACTGAGTTATTTCTCATGTAAAAGTAGATATAAAGAGTTTATCTACAGGGGACGGAGCTGTTTAGGGTCCAGGGGGGCAGTTGCCCCCCCTGATTTTAATGGCAGTAGTTTATATCGACAATTTAATGACGATTGCCCCCCCTGACCGAAAGGAAGAAGAGAAGGTGTATGTCTGTCTGTTGGAAGGGAGGGAGGGCGGAAGGGAGTGGAGCGTGGAAGTGGGCGGCTGGAGGAGAGCGGGCTAGAGGTGGGAGGTTGGACAGGAGCGTGGAGGTGGGGGATGACCGACTGAGGTGGGTGGAAGAGGTGGTCAGGTGGATGTGGTCGGCTGGATGTGGAAGGAGGAGATGGGCGCTGGGTGGGGGAGGCCGGAGGTGGCGGTGGGCAGTTGGAGGTTCGTCTCGCTCGCTTCGACTTGCAGGTTCGTCTCGCTCACTTCGACTTGCAGGTTCTTCAAAAAGACAACTTCTCCTCTCTCTCTCTCTCTCTCCCGGTCGTTTTTCTCTCTCTAAAAGGAAGGAGAAAACGAAGAAGAAGATGCTCAACTTCGGACAACGAAACAAACTTCTCTCCACTGTCAATCCTTGAAGCAGTTGTGAAGTTTGGTTTCTTGAAGATAGAGATGCACGTTATTTTCAAAGTAAATAGTGTGAATGAAAAAGGTTAAAAGCTGTGGGATTCTTAGCTAAAAAAAAAGCTGTGGGATTCATTTGCGCAGAGCATTGGATTTGACGTTGCGTGTGAAAAGTTGAAAATTGATTGTGGGGCCGTATATGTAGGTTGTAGTCTAATTCGATGGTCATGTAGTGTGTTCTGCATCAAAATCTGCTGAACTTATGAATTTACATATTTGATTTTGATTTGAATCTGTTTTTTTCTATGTTGTTCATTGGACCGACTATCTTGATTTTCTCAGCTGTTCATTGGATCGGACGAACCGAAAATCGACCCTTTCACCGGTTTAAAAACCGATCCGATTCTGATAACACTGCCCCCACTGATGCAGCTGAGTCTGCATCCTGGCTTCGTCCCTGCTACAGCATACGGTCTCATATAGTCTCATATATTTATAATTTACATATATTATTGTAACAAATTAATAAAAAAAATAAAGCATTTTATTTAAAAATAAATTCCTGCTACAATAACTATTGTAACATAAGCTTGTATTTAAAAAGATCAATCAAGACACAGATCGATGACTAGTTTATTATAGTGTTATCTTAATTTAATCTTTAGAAATACAATTTTACTATAAATATATTTTAAATTGACTATTGTAATTAAAAGGTCATAAAAAAATATTTGTTTATACAATATTCTAATTTTCAGACTAGTTTTTATAAGAAAATAGATCTAACGTTTTTTAAAATAAAATTGGTTAATTATCATACAATTTTAATTTACAAAAATCACCTTCATCAATCAATAATCAAATGTATGAATTAAGTCTATTGTTTTAAATTAAAAATTGTTGTCAAAATTAGTTTAATTTTATATATAAATAAGTGTCCGACACTTATAGTTACTGCAGCAGAGGTGGACAATATATTCGGGTGTAGTTGGGAGCACGTGTACATTAAGGTCCGTGGGGCTAAATCTGTGACACGTCATCATTTCTAATCCACCACCCGTGACAATAAGAAGAGGGGACCACTTTATTTTCGTTCCAATTATAACCCGTATGTCGGTCCGAGACCGGAGTCTACACTTGATTCCGTTTCCCAGAAAATCAATTGAATGGGTCCCATAAAGAATATCGGTGGTGGTCCAAGCCCACTCGCAGGGGAGGCCGTGTATCTATTTCCCATAACGACATATATATTATCAATTTCTACTATGGTTGAGCACTGACATGTGCGGGACGAAAATCGAGACTGAATCCAAAATTTCGATCCTGACTTTTGGAGGATCGAGATCGATTTCAGAAGAAAAAAAAAAGTTTGAATCGGTCTTGGTTGACTCGAGTCGAACTAGATTTTAGATCGAATTTTTGTGGGGAAAAAACCAAGCCAACAGAAGTCGGATCGGCCCAGTCCACAATCAGAGCTCAAGATATTCTTGATTTCTTTCGGCAGACGGTGCTCTTTAGCATCAATCTAACGTGACCCCATATATTTGATAAAAGAACACTTTTTTCTCCAATTTTCTCCGGGTTGAGCTTGTAATGTATGCGGCTGAAGGCATATTTGATATTGAAGTCGGACTGAATCGGTCTTAGTCAAACTTTTAGGGGAAAATGAGTTTGAGCCTCATCTACAAGAAAAAAACTCATTTGTTCAGTCTCGGTGTTAAGCTCGGGCCGATCTTATCAGGAGTTTGGTTCAGATAGCCTTTTTTGCTCATACCTAATTTATACGTCCCTACAAAACAATTTGTGAAACTGTAGGTGTTATGGAGTTTGAATTATATTGCAGACTGACACCTTAAAAAAACTAACATTTCATTATATATATATATTGGAACGAGGCCATATTTTTTTTAATGAGAAAATTTAGAGTAAAAACAAATAATTAAAATAAATCGATAGAGATAAATATTAAACTTTTAAAGGGTTTAAAAAAATTAACACATTTTTCAATTTCAAAATCATACAATATTAAAAATTAAGAGAGACATTTGTCTACTCATCTTTTTTTTTGGCCAATATGAAATTTCGTTCAAATCTGAAACGTGTTCAATTGATCTAATAACAAAAGAGATAATAGAGTAGATGGTGGTGTACAAATCCAATTTACTGAACATGTCTCTCTTTTAGTTTACTTGGCAATCCAGTCCGCGCATCTATTTGCAGTACGTCTTACCCAACTCCATGAGATTGTCTCAATGTGGGATGTCACCTAATGGATCGAGGTGACTATGTTCTCCATTCTCCAGTCAGTGTCCTTGGTCGATCCATCCAGCATTTTTATGAGGTGTTCGGAGTCCGACTCTATGATTATTTCCTTCCATCCATGTTGGACTGCCAACTCCTCACCTTGTAGGATAGCCCGAGCTTCCATATTTTCAACTGAGATGTCCCTCGTTGTCGAGTTTCTCCCCGCAATCACGTTCCCCTTGTCATCTCTTCCGATCACGCATGTACCTCCCTTTGTCGATCTTTCATCTCATGCACCGTCACAGTTTATTTTGATCTTGCCTCGCTCTGGTGGTCTCCAGACTGTGGTTCAACTGGTTTCATTCCTTGGCCTGGTATCTTCTCGGCTCGGCTGCCCGACACTCCCCGTTTCCCGAGCTAGTTTCAATCCTCGCTCGAGTGTTAGGTTTGCTCGGGGTTGCTCATTATGATGGTACGCCCAGCATCGTTCCTCCTCGACATCGAGTATCCCATCTTCTCCCATCAGCATCGAGTAGGTCCACCAATCGCCGATCTTGCTCCCCCTCCTCGGCTCTGTCTCGGTCCAACTTGTGGCCCCTTATACTCGGGATCCATGCGTCTCGGAACATACGGATCGTCTTCCCATCACCTACCCTCCACATTCCCTCTTCCAATAACACTTTCCTCCCTTCCAATATACTCGACCAAGCCCATGATGTCCAACCCCCTTTCTTTGCATGGAAGAGATCAGAGGTCGGATAGTAAATATCTTTGATCACCTTTACCCAATATGCATCCGGGTTGTTCTGGAGCCTCCAAGCCATTTTCGTAAGCATGACATCGTTGAATGTGTTTCTGTCTCGGAACCCCATTCCCCCAAGTGCCTTTGGTTTAGTCATGTACTCTCATTTCCGCCAATGAATTGATCTTCTATCCACACTTTGACTCCACCAAAATCGAGTCATCATAGCCATGATCTCTCCACACCACGTCTTTGATAACTTGAAAATGGTCATAGCATATGTCGGGATGACGGTTATGACCGCTTTGGTCTACTTATCATTTCATGTTAGTTAAATTTATGTAAATCTGTAATTCAATAATTTTATCTAATTTATTATTATTGCATGTGTGTATTTCGTGACAGTAAAATTAAACTAATAAATTTATCTAAAATTCAACTAAACAATCGAAAAGTTTCGCAAATTTTTTAGTACATTGTTAATTTTCATAAATTTCAATTAGAGATTTGCATAAAAAATAGCTAGGATGATATTATACATTTCAACTTTGTATAATCCAACTGCAACAATTTATCTTGTAAAAAATAGCTAATAAATATTGGAAATACTTAAATTTCAACTAATATATTGCTAACTAACTCAAATATAAACAACATGATTGGTTTGGTGCCACTGAAGGAATATATATTTAGGGCACCTAATTGCTTCCCTTTGTAGACTGACCAAACCTTATCCCATTAAAATTTTATAAAATATTATGGCAATTAAGATTAATTTGGTCAACATTTAATGAATTTGTGTTTTCAAATATGTAAATAAAATTATAGATGATGTTTCCCTTAAGTAAAACTGCTATTACGAAATTATTGTTTGTTATTCATTAACATAATTTTTGTTTTTATGCTTCAATTATTAAACCCTAATTAATATATTGTTTGGTATCAAAAAAGACTGTTGGACCGAATTCCCGACAAGACCGGCCCGATACAGGCCAGACTAGGACCAAGCAGACTTTTTTTTTTCCTTCAAGGTCGGTCTCGGTCTCGGACTTTTTTTCCCGAAAGCCCGATTAGGATCGGCCCAAACCGAATTTACTATGCAAGCTCTAAAAATCAATTATGTATGTTTGGAACTATGAGAGAAAATGAACTTTGTATGTTTGTTACTTTGATATGTACTTTGTAATTTTGTTACTTTGATTCCAATGATGTTTGTATTTGGACAAATTCCGTTTTTTTTTGTCAGATTCGGTCCAGGACCGAGACCGGTCTGAGTCAAGAAAAACCGGCTCGAGCAGACATTTTTGGCCGAGGTCGATCTCGGTCCTCCAAAAGGCAAGACCAAAATTTCGGTCTCGATCTTACCTTTAGGATCGGACCGGACCGCCCATGATCAACCCTAATTTGATCTACTCTCCCTATTAAATTTAACCCTAAAACGTATTTACATTTGTTTCATTTCCTAAGGTGGAAGAGTCACTAACTAGGGCTGACAATGGTTAGGGTATGGTCATGGTATGCCAAATACCATAACCATACCATATTTTTAAACCACATACCATAACCATAACCATAACCATTATGGGTACAATATTCAATACCATAACCATCAAAATAACTGTGGTTATTAACCATGATTTTAACCGTATAAGCATATTTATTCCACATGTAATATAATAAAAACCCGAAAATTTAATTTTAAAAAATATATCTATCTATATTACCAACAATAAAAATATATAGCACTAACATCCTTCAACATTAACACTAACATCATTCAACATTCATATGATTCAACATTAACATTCAGAGAAATGCAAGAAAACCTGCTATTTCAGAGAAATCATAGACTCAGGAAGGCAACATAACTGCTTAACCATGAATCTGAATGCAACGATGTACAAAATCAGTAAAAAAAACGTCCAGATCTGCATACTCAACATATATATTACAAGGAATAAAACTAATGTTTAAATCACAGACTGAAACTGCAGTAGATAGTAGTTAAACACAATGTTTAAATCACAGAGCTATGTGTCTTGACACAACCATACAAATCGAAACCAGGAGAAAGAAAAGAGAGTGGAGGGAGTAGTAGTACCTGAGAACTAAGAAAGAGATGAAGTGATGAACTAGACTAAAGCAACTCAGTAAAGTCTTGTTCGGTCCGATATAAGCTATTATGTACACTGTTCAACAATTCAATATTTAATTCATTATTTAGTATAATAATATATTTATAAAAGCTAACTTTATATTTTTCTTTGATAGCTTTATCTCTTTTGTATTCGATAGCTTCTTTATGCTGTAATTTATATTTAGTATAATATATATATATATATATATTAGTTTATTAATAATAAATAATTATTATATTTATAAAATAACCATGGTTATAACCATGAGTATAACTCAAATACCATAACCATAAACATTATGGGTAGAAAATTCATCACCATAACCGCACCGCACCATAATGGTACAGTTAACCATATTAAACAGTAATGATTATAACCGTGGTTATGGGTTTTTCACCGCACCATTATCAGCACTATCACTAACTCCACTCCAACACCCAAATGATAATTTATCTGCCAATCCCACAGACGCATGCTTCAATGCGTGCATAACACCGGCCTACTATACAGACTACAGAGACTTTGAAAACGAATCTAGCTATTGGCGCGTGATCAGGCAACCTCACCGTCATATTATACTAATTATTATGAGATTATTGTTAAATAGTCATTAGACAAATTAGATGCCCTTAAATAAGAGTAGTTATATTAGATAATGATGATTGTCTTTGTTTGGCCAAAAATAAAAAATGATTGTCTTTGCCGAAAGTTGTCATCAAGGACGGCAAACGTCACACTCAACGTGTCAGTATATTTAAGGACACACACGACCCGGCGTCACCTTCTCTATAAATAATAATAAATTTAATAGTTAATAATTAAATTACTACCTCAATTTTAATTATTCTATCTAAACTTTAATATTTGTGATAAATAGCTATCTTCATATTTTTTTTTCATAAAATTTGAACGAAAAATAAAATGACGTTATAATATATAAATAGTTCATGATTTAAAAAATTATACTATTTTTTAAAAATTTAAGAAAAATAGAAATTTTTAAAAAATTGAGAGATTAATAGTTGAAATTTGAGTTTTTAATATAATATTTTTATTGAAAATAATAAAATAAAAAGTAATGATGAATTAGTTTTTTTTCTTCATATTTTTAATAAAAATATTATATTAAAAATTCACATTTTTCCTAATATTATTTTTTAAATTATTTTAGGTATTTTTAAAAATTAATATAAAATTTTAAATTACAAACCAATTATATGTTAATACATTATTTTCCGTTCATATTTAACAAAAATATAAGTAGAGATAACAACTTATTCGAACTCCGAAAATTTAAGTAGTACTTAAAAAAAATAAAATTGGAATAATGATTTATAGTTGTCAAAAAAAAAAAAGAATAATGGTTTATAAAATACTCAAATTTTGAGTAATGTAGTAATTCTAAATTTCACCACGGTAAGTTTTATGGCATTTAGAAATCCAAGCATGATTGGTAGGTTTATCATACGCATTCAGTGAGACACGATGATGTGGGGGAAGAGCCGCACATTAGTCGTGGATAAACTATACCCATTACCCACCAATCCAGACATGCAATTTGACTTTTGAGGTATCTCTATATTCATCATGTCCCACTTCATCAATAATGGCACGTGTCATTAATTGATAGAGTAATGACGAGAGCACTTTACAATCATGGGCAGAATTTGATGACACTATTTATGCAAGGGAAAGGTCGGTAAGTTTAGAGTGAGTAAACAAGCGACATGACATATCATTTAGTCGACTTAATTACCTTTTAATCAGTGTAGTAAAAAGTGATTAAATTAAGAACTAAAAATGACACTCAAGAGGCATCAATTGTTGATTGTTCATATGTTTTTCTCTCTAGACCATGACAAGGATGTGGATTGGGGCGGTCGAGTAAAGGCCTTATGTTTACTTGGTGCCTTGGTGGTCCTCTGTTTGGGTCCTCCGTTTGTTTTGGAACTGAAATTTATCCTAAACCTATTTATATAAACGGTTTTGATACCCTGTTAGGAATCTGTTTTATTTTTGTCTAAAATTCATAACAATCTGATTGAATAAATACACATATGCACAAGATAAACATTTCCACAAGACAAATGGATTATACAATAAAGATTGTAAAACTACAAACATGCTACGGAAATTCCAGTATTGTTCTAGCATTTTGTTCACTGTTTTCAGATGCCAGAACACCCTGTAGTGAATTTTATTGTTTCGACATGCTATTTGGTTTCATTGCTCCCACATTTTTATATAGCGTCATTATAGTTCATGTATATAGTTTCGGTTCGGGTTTAAGATAGTTTAGGGTACCTTAGTATTTAACCAGAAACTGTAACCTAATAAATAAGTTTTTTTTTTTTTTTTCCGGAACCTATCCTATTGTTAAAACTTCTACCCGGAACCTACCCTAAGTGTCGGTTCCGTATCCAAATAGGTAATTTGCTCATCCGTACCTCCATCTTTCCTAATTTTGTCAAACACACCAAGAGAATCCTCAAATTTCGAATCACGGACCCGTTCAGTATACGCAAATCGAATTTTGAAGAAAAAAGAAGTTTAATTACCGAATTAGTTAGAAGCTTAGGGATATATGCGCAACCCTGAAAAAATACCACTTAGCTAAGTAAATGATTTTGAATCCTACAAGTTTATAAATAAGTCAAAGTTTGTCATTTCAACACTAGCACAGGATTATATCTGTCCTTATTTTCCTGAAAATGCAATTTATATGAATTTGTGAAGTGGTCAGGGAGGAAACGAAATGGGCTGTACGAATTAAAGCCCAAATGGAATGCCTGTAAATAATAAGTGGGCGTGAAATGGGCTTTTGAAAAAAACGCCTTGCAATCTTTGAAGTCCGATTAGGGGAGTAAATTCGAGGTGTCCTCGAGGTCGAGCAGTTACAAGTGAAAGGAAAAATGAAAATGAAAAATATATGGTTCGGTTTATAAATATTTATTTTTATTTTAAAGATTTCCGGTCTATGAATTTTAAAGAATGCGGGGATTGGTGCGATCATTAATATATATCCGACACTAATCGGATTGGCCATTGGGTACTATCCGAATTTTAAAGCGAGCTGTCTAGGGTCCCCTTGATTGGATAATAACCGAGTCACCATCGAATCGAAACTCAATTGTCACTTTAGTATAAGTTAGTAGAGTTTAATGGTAATATTTGACTAATTTTATAAATTTAATGAAGATTTTTTACGTAGTTTTTATAGAAAGTGCAATTACGATCATTTTTTAAACATGGTGGTGCATTAATAATCACAAAAAATATGTTAATACAACACACCTTGTACAAAACTAATTCGAAATTTGAGGAATAAGTATTAATATATTTTATTCCGTTATGGAATACTACACTTATTTAGCTTAATTACATCGAAAACGTTCAAGTATTAGTATAATCCTTAACCCACTTGATAATCCACTACGCACAAATTATCCACGTGCCTGAACATTACAACTGAATTATGTTTAAATCCTTAACCCACTTTAAACTAGTATGATCACACGATCAAGGATTGTGTTTTACCGGAGTATAGGACATATCAAGCTATTGATATGTCCTATACTCTTACCATAAATGAGTATTTAAGTACCTTAAATATTATATTGCTCGACCAACTCGACATTTCAAACTAAGACTTTAACACTCTAATTCTAGTATTAGATACTATTAAACTTGTCTTCAGAAAATATGCACGTTGCTATGGTCCTACTTGTTCACCTTAAACTAATTAGCCGATAATCATGTATCCTTGTGGTTTGTAACTGAATGGACGACGTTAATAAACTCCGCGTCAAGTGTTGTTAGGATGTGCTTTAAGTCTAGAGTACTTGACTCTTAAATATTATTTTCCTGAACTGTGGAGAATGCAAGTGTTATTTTAAACTTAAAATAACACTTCCATCGAGCAATGTAGAACCGATGATAATTATATTTTTTATCATTATTTCTTTTCCTCGTGTAGCCGTTTTTTAGATCTATATCTATTTATATTATCTATATTATTAATAAGACAAAAGAAGTTTTTATAACCGCCGTCAGTCAAATGACACAAATACTCTTTAATAATCTAATTAATTTATATTTATCATGACTATTTTGGTAATTTAAATTTATTCTCAAAAATGTTATAAAAAATATTTGCACGGAGACTCGAAAATATATGACCTTATAATTTAAAGACACGTATTAACCAGTTACACACGTATGCAACATTACAAATTAAACATGATGATAATTATACTTTCTTTATCACTATCTTTTTTTTTCTCATGCGCCAGTTTTTTTGATCTATATATGTATATTATTAATCTATATTATTAAGGCAGAAGTAGTTTTTGTAACCGTCGTCTGTATATTGACATAAATACCCTTTAATAATCTAATTAGTTTATATTTATCATGACTATTTTGATCATTTAACTGTCTTCTCAAAATGTTATAAAAAAAATATTTGCACAGAGAGTCGAACATATATAACCTTATAACTTAAAGACACACATATTAACCGGTTACACACGTATGCAACATTACAAGCTCAATAAGATGATAATTATAGTTTTCTATATCACTATCCTTATCATTTTTGGTCATTCAAATATCTTCTCAAAAGCTTATAAAAAAACTATATGCACGAAGACTCAAACGTATGACCTTATACATTAAATACATACATATTAATCAGCTTCACACGTAACATTACAAATTTTAGAAGATGATAATTATATATTTCTCTATCATTATCCATTCATCTGTTCTCACACAACATTTTTTTATATCTCGCTAACAAATAAAATTATATTTTCACTTTATCGGACGTTAAGATAACAGTGAATAAAAAAATTTAAAACATTTATAAAACTTATAATTTCATCTACAACTGAGAGAATTTAGATTTAATTAATAATGTCAAATATGCATTATCTATTATCTGAAGCAATAAATAATTAAGATGTACAATATAATCAAGTTTGAAATTTAAATTAGAGTGGAAAAAGAAATCTCATTCATTATTTATCCATTTTTTAATTAATTTTATTTTAATTTATTATTATATATGTTATTTTATATAACTTTACAATTTTACAGAATAATGATAATTTTATATTATGTTCTCAAGTCGTCATATTTGGTTTGGTAATTGTGACTTTTAAATGTTTCTACAATTATATATATTATTTTTCTTCAAAACATCATAAATTCTTTCCAAGAAGTTATATATTTTTTTAATTGTGAGCACTGTCGTTATAAAAATACATTTCATCTATAAAATTAAATAATTCATATAGAATTAAAATCGATCAAAATTGATGTATCTTTATATGGTTAATATACATAATTTACAAAAAATAATCAAATTTGAAAACTTAAAACCAAAATGAAAGCAGATATTTGATTAATGTACACATTTTTTATAATGATAATTATGTATTATAGAGTATTTTCAAATAATGAGATTATTAAAATGTTAAAAAAACCTTATAGATTTTTTTAGTATGATTAATATTAATGCATAGATAATTCCAACACTTTGACAAAGTTATTTTAATAAAATAGTAAAATATATTTGTTTGTTATTTTAATTTTTTTTTTGTCAAAAGTTCTTAATATGTTATTACTCCAAACTAATATCATCCAACATTTAGGTATTATATGTCGATAAAGCAAGTAACCAAAATTGTTTTATTACAAAATTAAAATAACCCCGGTGATGTGTTGAAATAATATTGTACGAAATACTTAAATATAAAAATAAATATTAATTTTCAGGGTTTATTATTTATTATCTTTACAAAATATTTTTACGATTGGTCAAATTTAGATTCTATGAGTATTTCTTTACGTAACCGTACATTCCTAATAAATCTAAAATTAAAATATGAATATACTTAACTAACTCTACTTTATGAACTCTGAAAATATTAAAGTAAACAATAACTCTGAAAATATTTAAATAAAAAATAAGGAAGAAGTTAATTAAATATCTAATTTTATTTTTTTGTGCGAATTAATTTATTGATGTTGTCATAGTAGATTTTTGATAGTCGTCGTTTCATGGACATGGTAGTTTGATTATTAAGATATCTTAAGAATATATTGAATGTCTTCACTAACATGTTCAGACTTATGAGACAGTTGGTTAAGGCGTACGTCTTAAATCATAGATAGTAACAACGCACAGGTTCAAATCCCGAGGATGTCGGGAGTACAATACTCAAAGAAAGGTAGGATGTGGGGAGTATAATACTCAAAGAAAGGTCAGATGTCGGGAGTATAATACTCAAAGAATGGTCGGATGTCGGGAGTACAATACTCAAAGAAAGGTCGAACGTCGGGAGTAGAATACTCAAAGAAAGGTTGGATGTCAGAAGTATAATACTCAAAGAAAGGGTGAAGGTGTCAGAATGTCCAGGTTTTCAAATCCTGGGCTTGGGGATGTCGGGTGTAAAATACTCAAAAAAAGGTATTGAGAGAGCGCATTTGCTCCTGGCTATAAACAAGGTGTAAGATCAATTTTGTCCAAATATCGACATATATTTTTTTGATCATATTCTTAGAAACAAATATGATAAATACTTATCGTGCGTGAGGTGTTAAGATATCTTAAGAATATATTGAATGCATTCATTGAATTTTTTTAACTTATGAGCGTACGTCTTATATTGAATTCATTCATATACAATTTAAATTAAAATTAAAATGGAAGTTCTAGAATTCACTTAAGTGTATTTTTCTAATGGTTATACTATACTCTGGCATGCGCTACACGCGTGCACGTTGCGTCGTTTGTCTTGCGTGAGGTGTTAGGAGGACATGATCTGCCCGATTCCTAGGATAGTACAAGAATTAAACACTTGATTAAAACTACTAGTGAAATTGTAAAACTAAACTTAAATGATCTAATATAATGAAATAAAATTAATTTTGTTTTAAATATTTTTAAGAAATTGCTCGAGCATCCGGGAGCTTTTTAACATTGGTTCTTGCTCCCGGTTGCTCGATCAATTTCTTAAAAATATTTAAAATAAAATAAATTTAATTTTATTATATTAGGTAATTTAAGTTTAATTTTACAATTCTACTAATAGTTGTAATCAAATGTTTAATTCTTGTACTATCCTAGGAATTAGACCGATCATGTCCTCCTAACACATCACGCAAGACAAACGACAACAATTTGTACGCGCGTAGTGCCATATTCTAGTATATATGAAAATAAAAAAATGGACGTGGCTTCTATATGTTCGTATGAACGACTATTTAATTTGTATTAAAAAAAGTTTTAAAATTAACATTAGTCACGACTATATGATTTTTCCATGTGGCAATTAATGGTTGTGAATTTATAGTCAGACGAGGACGGATAGACGTAGACCTACAATGATTGTACGTATGTTGAATAAAGAAGGCAGCGAAAGGATAAGGAAAGTGATGTTATTGAAGGATTTTTTTTAAAAAGTTACTGCTCTGCAAAAAATATTTAAAAAAGTACGTACACTGAAAAATATTTAGCAAAATGTATATAAACGCTAATAGGGTTAGCGTTTTTCATAAAACGCTGCTTGAGATAGCGTTTTTATGAATTTCGCTACCCCTAGTGGCGAATTTTTTATTTATTTTTTTTTACGTTTTTGACTTTTTTTGACGATTTGATGTTTAATTTAAAAAAAATAAAAAACTATTATTTTTTTAAAAAAAAATTACAGTAAGTACATATTTTAATTTCAATTCAAATGATGCAAAAAATATTAAATTTGGACTTACGGATTGACTGTAGGCTCTGCCGTAAGTTGAGATATGAAAATTTGACTTAAAAAAATATAACTCATACCTTGTAAGTCCAAACTGACCACGGTAAACGTCATTTATGTCGTAATTCAATTATCTATCTAGGGTAATCTTTTTGATTAGAAATACAATGATGTTGTAACCTAACATCGCTTGTCTTAAAATTTGACCGAAATAATCAAATGCATTAAGTGAGAAATTTAATTATGTATTTACTCAAAAAAAGTTAAAAAAAATTAAAGTGAGTAGATAATTTAATTACAAATTAAATGACGCTAACTAGACGTTAATTTTTTGCTTTTAGACTGACCGTGCCATACTCAAAGAAAGGTCGAACGTCGGGAGTAGAATACTCAAAGAAAGGTCGGATGTCGGGAGTATAATACTAAAAAAAAATCGGATGTCGGAAGTATAATACTCAAAGAAAGGGTGAAGGTGTCAGAATGTCCAGGTTTTCAAATCCTGGGCTTGGGGATGTCGGGTGTAAAATACTCAAAAAAAGGTCTTGAGGGAGCGCATTTGCCTCCTGGCTATAAACAAGGTGTAAGATCAATTTTGTCCAAATATCGACATATATTTTTTTTGATCATATTCTTAGAAACAAATATGATAAATACTTTATTGTGCGTGAAGTGTTAAGATATCTTAAGAGTATATTGAATGTATTCATTGACAAATTTTAACTTATGAGCGTACGTCTTATATTGAATTCATTCATATACAATTTAAACTAAAATTAAAATGGAAGTTCTAGAATCCACTTAATTGTATTTTTCTAATGGTTATACTATACTCTGGCACGCGCTACACGCGTGCACGTTGCGTCGTTTGTCTTGCGTGAGGTGTTGGAGGACATGATCTGCCCGATTCCTAGGATAGTACAATAATTAAACACTTAATTAAAACTACTAGTGGAATTGTAAAACTAAACTTAAATGATCTAATATAATGAAAGAAAATTAATTTTGTTTTAAATATTTTTAAGAAATTGCTCGAGCATCCGGGAGCTTTTTAACATTGGTTCTTGCTCCCGGTTGCTCGATCAATTTCTTAAAATTATTTAAAATAAAATTAATTTTATTTTATTATATTACGTAATTTAAGTTTAATTTTACAATTCTACTAATAGTTGTAATCAAATGTTTAATTCTTGTACTATCCTAGGAATCAGACCGATCATGTCTTCCTAACACCTCACGCAAGACAAACGACAACAATGTGTACGCGCGTAGTGCCATATTCTAGTATATATGAAAATAAAAAAATGGACGTGGCTTCTATATGTTCGTATGAACGACTATTTAATTTGTATTAAAAAAAGTTTTAAAATTAACATTAGTCACGACTATATGATTTTTCCATGTGGCAATTAATGGTTGTGAATTTATAGTCAAACGAGGACGGATAGACGTAGACCTACATTGATTGGACGTATGTTGAATAAAGAAGGCAGCGAAAGGATAAGGAAAGTGATGGTATTGAATGATTATTTTTTAAAAAGTTACTACTGTCCAAAAAATATTTAAAAAAGTACGTATAATGAAAAATATTTAGTAAAATGTATATAAACGCTACTAGGGGTAACGTTTTTCATAAAACGCTGCTGGAGATAGCGTTTTTATGTATTTCGCTACCCCTAGTGGCAAATTTATTTTTATTTATTTTTACGTTTTTGACTTTTTTTGACGATTTGATGTTTAATTTAAAAAAAAATTACAGTAAGTACATATTTTAATTTCGATTCAAATGATGCAAAAAATATTAAATTTGGACTTACGGATTGACTGTAGGCTCTGCCGTAAGTTGAGATATGAAAATTTGACTTAAAAAAATATAACTCATACCTTGTAAGTCCAAACTGACCACGGTAAACGTCATTTATTTCGTAATTCAATTATCTACCTAGGGTAATCTTTTTGATTAGAAATACAATGATGTTGTAATCTAACATCGCTTGTCTTAAAATTTGACCGAAATAATCAAATGCATTAGGTGAGAAATTTAATTATGTACTTACTCAAAAAAAGTTAAAAAAATTAAAGTGAGTAGATAATTTAATTATAAATTAAATGACGCTAACTAGACGTTAATCTTTTGCTTTTAGACTGACCGTGCCATACTCAAAGAAAGGTCGAACGTCGGGAGTAGAATACTCAAAGAAAGGTCGGATGTCGGGAGTATAATACTTAAAAAAAGATAGGATGTCGGAAGTATAATACTCAAAGAAAGGGTGAAGGTGTCAGAATGTCCAGGTTTTCAAATCCTGGGCTTGGGGATGTCAGGTGTAAAATACTCAAAAAAAGGTCTTGAGGGAGCGCATTTGCCTCCTGGCAATAAACAAGGTGTAAGATCAATTTTGTCCAAATATCGATATATATTTTTTTGATCATATTCTTAGAAACAAATATGATAAATACTTATTGTGCGTGAGGTGTTAAGATATCTTAAGAGTATATTGAATGTATTCATTGACAAATTTTAACTTATGAGCGTACGTCTTATATTGAATTCATTCATATACAATTTAAACTAAAACTAAAATGGAAGTTCTAGAATCCACTTAATTGTATTTTTCTAATGGTTATACTATTCTCTGGTATGCGCTACACGCGTGCACGTTGCGTCATTTGTCTTGCGTGAGGTGTTAGGAAGACATGATCTGCCCGATTCGTAGGATAGTACAAGAATTAAACACTTGATTAAAACTACTAGTGGAATTATAAAACTAAAATTAAATGATCTAATATAATGAAATAAAATTAATTTTGTTTTAAATATTTTTAAGAAATTGCTCGAGCATCCGGGAGCCTTTTAACAGTGGTTCTTGCTCGATCAATTTCTTAAAAATATTTAAAATAAAATTAATTTTATTTTATTATATTAGGTAATTTAAGTTTAATTTTACAATTCTACTAATAGTTGTAATCAAATGTTTAATTCTTGTACTATCCTAGGAATCAGACCGATCATGTCCTCCTAACACCTCACGCAAGACAAACGACAACAATGTGTGTTGGAATAGTGAAAACGAAAATTGGGGATGGATCTGTTTTTACTAATAATGCATTGTATTTGATTTATGGATCTTAAGCCAGTATATAGACTATTACAAGACTAATAAAGGTAACAAATATAGTCTACAAATATATTATGTATATTCTGTTTTATATTGTTTCCTATTCTAGCCTATTCCTTGTTTAGCTTCTATACAAATGGTAACTCATATATTGTGCTGTTATTTATGACACTCCCCCTCAAGTTAAGTAGTGGGGTCGGTGATACTCAACTTGAAAAGAGTTTCTCGAAATACCGTCCCGTTGACTGCTTTAGTGAGGATATCTGCAAGTTGATCTTCTGAACGGACAAAGGGTAATGCGATGATTTCACCTTCTAGCTTCTCCTTTATAAAGTGTCTGTCCACTACTACATGTTTGGTTCTGTCATGTTGGAGTGGGTTCTCAGATATGCTTATTGCGGCCTTATTGTCGCACATAAGATTACACGCTTCCGTTGGAGGAAAACCGATTTCCGTTAATATCTTTGTCAGACAAAGGATCTCAGTTACTCCTCTTGCAATTCCTCTAAACTCGACCTCGACACTGGACATGGCTACTACCTTCTGCTTCTTACTCCGCCAGGTAACAAGATTGTCTCCCACGAAAGTGAAATACCCTGCTGTAGACTTCCGATCGTTCGGATTCCCTGCCCAGTCTGCGTCTGCATACCCCTTTATCCTTAGGTGCCCATTGTTCCTGAATAGTACTCCATGTCTAGAGGTACCTTTCAAATATCTTACAATTCTCCATGCAGCTTCCATGTGATCCTGTTGTGGCTGGTGCATAAACTAACTAACCACACTAACTGCATAGGCAATATCAGGGCGAGTATGAGAGAGGTAGATGAGTTTACCTATCAGACGATGATATCTTTCTCGGTCTGTTGGTATCCCGTCCTCTCTTATTTGCAGACCATGGTTTACCACTATAGATGTCTCTGCCAGTTTACAGCCTAGCATCCCCGTTTCTGCGAGAAGATCCAGTACGTATTTCCGCTGTGAGATGAAGATTCCTTGTTTAGATCGCAAGTTCGCAACACCTCAATACCAAGAAAGTACTTCAAGTCTCCCAAGTACTTCATTTCGAACTCCAAGAACAGTCTTCTTCTCAAATTCTTCATTTCATATTCATCATCTCCAGTAATGACCATGTCATCCACGCGTAGATGATTAAACATGTAATACCCTGATCTGTCTTCTTTAAGAACAGAGTATGGTCTGAGTTACTCTGTGTATATCCATATCTCTTCATTGCCATCGTGAATCGTCCAAACCAGGCTCTTGGAGACTGTCTTAATCCATACAATGCTTTCTTTAACCTGCAGACCTTTCCCTGCTCTGACTTCTTTTCATATCTAGGTGGAATTTCCATATAGACCTCCTCCTGTAGATCTCCATGTAGGAAAGCATTTTTCACATCAAACTTTCTTAGCGGCCAATTATTAGTTGCTGCTATGGACAACAACAGGACTCGAATCGTATCTATTTTGGCAACCGGGGAGAAGGTATATACCCACCTGCATCCTATTGCTTTCTTTCTGGTGGGTAACTGGAAAATATCCCATGTTTCATTCTTCATAAGAGCCTCCATTTCTGTATCCATCGCCTGTCTCCAGAATGTTTCCTGAGTAGACCGCCATGATGAATGACTTAGCCTGACTGCTTAGTCTTCCCTTCGTGACATTTGCCACTGGATACACATCTTCCCTGGTTTCCTTCTCTGGTGTGTACCTGTTTTGCGGCTTTCCCCGATTGACTCTCGAAGGTAGAACATATCTCCCCCTCTCCCCGTTTGCTTCGTTCTCTGTCTGACCTCCTACTTCTGGTATGATAGGATATTCAGTCACATAATGAAGGGATTGGTCAGAATTGCTTACCTCAGATACCTTAGGAGACGGATCGGGGGTCGTGTCATCTGGCTCGTTGTCCTGTACTATTGTTTCAGAGATCGGTCCGGTAGGTCGGCTAACTGACTCTGGAGGACCGACATACGAGAGATATGGTTGGCCAACCCAATCTAGTGATTCATGTGTAATCTTCTCCCCCTGATCACTGGATTGTGAATAATAAAATTCAGACTCAAGGAAGTCACAGTTCATTGTGGTGAACATGTGACCCCTTTTTGGATCATAGCAGCGGTAGCCCTTTTGGTTAACTCCATAGCCGAGGAAGACACATTTTACCGCACACGGATCAAGTTTGGTGCGGTCGACTTTGGGTATATGAACGAACACAGAACATCCAAACACTTTAGGGGTTAGGCTCAGTGTTGGGGGTATTCTGCTATGAGACTCTAGGGTTTGAATTGGTGTTTTGAGATTGAGGATCTTTGTTGGTAGACGGTTTAGGAGGTAAGTGGCAGTTGCCACAGCTTCCGGCCAGAAAGTTTTTGGGTACTTTTGATTCGATCAAAATAGACCGGGTTATTTCTAGAATTATCCGGTTCTTTCGCGCTGCGACTCCGTTTTGCTCGGCGGTATGTGGACAGGAGGTTTGTTGAATAATTTCTTTTTCGAGAAAGAAATTCTTCATCTGAGTATTGATAAATTCACCTCCATTATCGGAACGCATAGTTTGAATAGTTTTCTGGAATTGGTTCTGAACCATATGGAAAAAGTGCACGAATTTTTCGAACACCTCAGATTTGTTTTTGAGAAAATAGGTCCAGGTCATACGAGTACAATCATCCACGAAAATGACAAAATATTTGAGACCATGAGATCCAGACACGGGTGCAGGACCCCAAACATCAGAACGTACGAGGGAAAAAATAGAATCAAGCCGAGTATTATTGGGTTTAAATGACTGTCTATGGCTTTTTGCTAAAATGCACGTCTCACATTCTAAAGTACTGGATTTATTCAGAAACAATTTGGGAAATAAAAGTTTAAGATAACCAAATGAAGGATGACCTAACCGCCTGTGCCAAAGCCGCAATTCTTCTTCTGTCGATCCATGAGCCAGCAACACCGATCCTTTTTGGCAACCTCATTCACATAGTACAAACCAGCATGCTCAGTGCCACGCCCAATGATCGTCCCCGTCCGGATATCCTGCAGTATGCAAAACTTTGGATTTAGTATCATCGTACAGTTTAACTCATTCGTCACTTGAGACACATATAACAACTTGTTTGATAGTGTTGGCACCAATAAGCAATTAGAAATCTTAAGATTTTTTGAGATCACTAATGTACCCATCCTGGTCACCATAGCAACTCCACCATTTGCTGTATTAATATACTTAACCCGAGATTCTACTATATCACACAAATCCCGAGCATCAAACGTCATACTATCAGTTGCCCCACAGTCAAATATCCATCTATCACTTTTCCCTACTACGCATGTGACTGAATATCCAGCTCGACAAACTTCAGGGACTAAATCAGATCTTTTTAAACTTACAGGACCTAACTCAGCTTCATTTGGGCACAAATCTGAAATTATGGAAATACAAGGGATTGGATTAAAAAACCCAAACCCTTTGCCTCTAGGGTTGAAGCAATCAACCGCATTCTTCTCCTGGTTGTTCTCCCGTGCGGCTCCTCCCCACTCAGCTCCTCCCCATGCAGAGCTAGGGTTCTGCCTTCCTTCGGCCAGGTAAGCCTCATCGTGGCTGTCCTTCGAGGTGCGTTTCCTCCCTTCGGTCAGGTAAGCCCCGCCGTGGCTAGCCTCCAAGGTATGCTTTCCCAATCTTTGATTGAGTTGCTGTTGTTGCGGGAATGCTTCCCCGAACTGTGATTGGAACTCGTTGCCGGTGTTGGTGGCCTTCTTTTATTGTGGTTGTTGGTTCAGATTCAATCCTGATCTGAGAATACTTGCAATCTGGTCGGTCAGGTCATCTTAGCTGATACCTGAACCGATTGGGTTCTGCGAGTTACTCTCGGTGTCAGACATTGTTGGTGTTGTAGATTTGTGGGTAAATGATGAAGCGGATTACGGATCTTGCTATGATACCATGTTGGAATAGTGAAAACGAAAATTGGGGATGGATCTGTTTTTACTGATAATGCATTGTATTTGATTTCTGGATCTTAAGCCAGCATATAGACTATTACAAGACTAATAAATGTAACAAATATATTCTACAAATATATTCTGTATATTCTGTCGAGAGAAACCTTGATCCTGCTTCTTTGGAGGACAACTTTGTAGTCTCGCCTGGAGCTCCAATTCAGTTGTTCTTTGGAGGCCTGAGTTTGTTCATCATCAATCCGACAGTCGTGCAACATCTAAGGGCACCTTAGCGTGACTTAAAAATTACAGTTTTGTGAATTCAAACTGCCTACGCTTTCGGAAGAAGTTCATCAAACACTGTTAGATCTCTCTTTATGTCGAGGCGTCACTCTCTTATGCTCCGAGACCTACACAAAGGAAAATACTGAGTTGATCCGTTTATTTCTTCTCCGATAATTAAGTCAGTTCATGTATTTGAGAGCAGTTTGAGAATAAATGTGTTGAAAAAGCAGTAAATGCGGGTATTTATAAGGGGAGTTAACCTGTTGACCGGTGATGAGTGACAAGCGACTGATAACCGAAGCGACACTTATTTTATATTAAGGGGGTGATTTATCTTCGTTCTAAGGCAAAACTTCATATATTCTCGTACGAATTTTTTTTTGCGAAGTTTGCATAGGCGAAACCTACTTTCGCTGCCCAATGCGGGGTGTCACTTATTAACAACCCTTATTATGGGCGAAGCCTCCGTGGCGTGCTTAGGCCAGCCACTTCTAACCCTGCGGATTACAAGGGCATCGCCCAATATCCATCCTACACTACTTAAGAGGACTCAGAATCGAATGTTTTTATTGACACGTGATGCGATTGAGCTTTTGCTCACATAATGATGTGCTAAAGGTTGCAACTCTCTTCTGTTGGATCAGACATTTATCATTAACTATAAATCCTGCATTGGATTGGCAAAATCAGTGGAGAGGAGAGTGGTGTTGGAAGGGTCATTGAAGAGGGGAATGAAGCAGCAGTGTCTGGTTTAAGTTTCTTGGAGATACCATACCAGGGGCAATTTTGGAATTCCACATTTGGTGGATTCAGCTGCTCAAACATTCCTACTTTATAAATTTGTGTTGAAAGGGCGGCGGGGATGGGTCTTCACGGCGGTCAGGCGGGCCGTTTTCCCCTTACGACACAGTTATCTCCATTTTCTTCTCACTAATTTGGGGATTCTTTTCTTCTTCCCTTAATTGTTCGGTCAGCTAATTCTCTTTTATTAACATTATTTTTTATCCAAACCCTAACAAACGCCGCCCACGTGCCTTGCTTAAGGACTAGTTTCCCATGGAAACTAGAATACGAGATAAGAATTATTATCCGAATCCCATGGAAGTAAGTTCAAGCACATTCTTTAATATATATATATATTCGGTCAAAAATAAGAAATTTTTCAAAAAGTGTTTGTTTTAGAATTTTTTTTTGAAAAAGTATATATTTAAAAAAAATATTTAGCAAAATGTGCATCTGCGCAGGTAGGGTATTAGCGTTTTTCTTAAAATCGCTACTGTAGGCAGTAGCGATTTTAAGAAAATATTGCAAGATGATAACGTCTTTAATAAGTAGGTTTGATCAAGAGAAATGAGTCAATTTTGATTACTTTGAGAAGACACATCAGAGTGTAAATGGATTTTCAGTGGGTGGATGAGCAGGATACAGAATTTTAACCTCATTCACAACCAAAAAAGAAGTATCAATCAAGGAAAATGGAAGGTTTGATTAAGAGAAATGAGTCAATTTTGATTACTTTGAGAAGACACATCATAGTGTAAATGGATTTTCAGTGGGTGGAGGAGCAGGATACGGAATTGTAACCTCATTCACAACCAAAAAGGAAGTATCAATCAAGGAAAATGGAATTTGTTAGGTGGGGATCGAGTAATCTCATCGAGTTTCTCAAATCGGTTGGTATAGAGACGCATGATTAGATCTCTCAGCAAGATGTTGGAGCAATTATAGCGCGGTATATCAATGACAACAAACTGAATCACCCTACGAAGAAGAGTGTAGTTTGTGATGAAAGACTTCAATTTCTATTTAGGAGGAAAATCATAAGCAGACATAAAATCAACGAGTTGCTGTCAGTATACTATGCAGAAAATCAAGAGTCTTCAGATGAGGAGTTTTGGAGTTCGGGTGAGGATGTTGCACCAGTTAAAGTCGGCCGCCCTATTGCACCTAAAAACCCCAAAGAGCTCTTTTGCAGGAGTAATTCCTGAAAATGTCAAACTAGCTAGTGTATTTGAAAAAATGTCTCATTCAGAAACTTGTGAATAAACAACTTTGTTTCAATGTTTTACCTCACGGATGTTGTTCAGAACAAGTTGGAAAATTTAGGACAGGTAATATTTGCCTAGGAAAAAAGTATTTAACTTCTTATAACTTCCTTTCTTGTTTACTTGAGGAATTTGGTGAGACTAGCCTAGAGAATGAACAAGGATCAGTTCGCTTGAAAGACCTTGGTTGTTGTACCATGTTAGTATCTAAACTTCACATTTTTAGAGAACCAGTTGAGGAATTTGGTGAGACTAGCCTAGAGAATGAACAAACATCAGTTCGCTTGAAAGACATTGGTTGCTGTACCATGTTAGTATCTAAACTTCACATTTTTAGAGAACCGGTTGAAATTGTAGCACTGACACTCTTTTGTCTGACAGACTTTCTTTAATAATTTATGTTGCAGGCTTGGACCTATGAATACTAAGATGAAGCAACGCAAAGTCCCTGTCCATCGAAAAACGCCACGTAGTGGTGAATGAGCGATTTTTTTCAAAAAGTGTATATTTTAGAATTTTTTTTGCAAAATTGCTACTACCAGTAGCGATTTTGTAAAATCGCTAATACCACCTGCGCAGATGCACATTTTGCTAAATATGTTTTTTAAATATATACTTTTTCAAATTTGTTTTCTAAAATAAATACTTTTTGAAAAAAGTCTGATTCAGTATATAACTCAATGAAGCCGTAGTTAGAAAACTTTATAAACCCCTTAACGACTCGAACCCTTTAAAAACCGTGTCAAAAAGAATAGTTAGAGATCCAAACAATTTATTTACTTTTCCATTGTAAAGTGTGAAAATTCATACTCTTTTCGCTTTGTTAAATAATTAATTGTGATACCTTATTCCACATTGGATGAAAAAAGTGGTTTGGAGTTTATATAAGTAAAAGTAGAAACGCACTACTCAAGTCTAAAAAGAATTCTTGGCAAAAAAATAAGTCTAAAAAGAATTCTTTTTTTTTTCTGGGTCCAAGTGAGGACAACAGACTAAGTTAAGCTGAGTTGGAATAGTGATTACAGTTGCTCATGCTTGGGGTGATAGACATCCTATAAGAGCTGACCCAAGACCGTGATCGGAGAATTCATCATTTTTTGGATCCAAGTGCTTAGTCAGACTGAATTGGGCTAGTGAGAACAGTCACTCCGACTTAGGGCGTTACAAATGGTATCAGAACCGACCTAGAACTGCGATCAGGAAATTTTCATTTTTTTGGCACAAGTGATGACAACGAACTTAGTTAGAATAGTTGGATTTGCTAAGTGAGAACAGTCACTCATAATTTATAAGGTTAACCCTTTTACAATAATATATATATATGCTTCTGCGTTTCCTCGAACCATCGTATTAATCCGGTTATGAAACATTGGGTACGATTTCGCTCTCACCTTATAGAGATGTCTCTTTCACTGCAATCACGGTTTAATACTCAACTTTGCCTCTCTCCCTCTGCAAATAATGCAACAATCACCTCTATGCACTAAACACCTTCTCTCTTTGTCTCCCCACTCTTTCCTCTGCGCGGAGACTGAACCCAGCGATCATGTTTTGCCATCGACCACGACTTGTTCAGTTCATTCCTTGGTTGGCGATTCTGCTTTGCCTCACGGCCACTGCCGCCGCAACAACCACCTTGTCCAGCGATGAAGGTTTGCAAATTCTGGGTTTCTTCTGTATTCTCTTTTATGGGATCGATTTGTGATCAATGGTGGTTTGGATTTGTATCAGTGGATGCACTGAGGGACATTGCCGTGTCTCTTGATAAGAAGGATTGGAACTTCAGCGTGGATCCATGCAGCGGACAGTCCGGTTGGATCACGACCGTGCCCATCGTTAACGTAGCGAACAATGTTACCTGCGGCAACTGCTCCGTTGATGCCACCACCACCGTCTGCCACGTCACTTACATGTATGAACTTCTGTTCTTCCTTCTTCAACTTCTTAGAATCGTCAATAGAAAAAGATTGATAAAACTAGCAAGGAATCAAGCACAAGAACTAGAACAAACAGACTTGGGGTTCATCGGGTCAGTTCCTTCAACTAGTGACCCTCCCCTTAAATACAAACCCTAAGATCTAATCAGTTCAACAATAACGAAGAAAGGAAAAACATACCGTCAAGAGAGCAGATCAATCGTCAAGAATATGAAACGGTAAAGCAACAACCAGAAACCCTACACTAAGAAACTGAAGAGACAAAATACAGAAAACGGAGGAAACGACTGAAGGATGAGGACGGTTCTAATCAGATAGGTGAAGAAGCAATTCCAGAAGCTTCTTCACAATGGCCCGGATCAAGAGCAGGTGGGCCGAACCAAAGCAAGAAGCCCGAACCAAGTAACCAGACCAGCAACAATTAATGGGCCAAACGAAATAACAATGATGTGGCCCAAAAATACAATCAGGCTGCATAGTCTGATTTCAATACTCCCCCTCAGGCTGATTCATCTTTACACTTCATGTAGGCTCCCCTGCCTTCCAAACACATTGATCATCCCAAGTCTTGAACAGAGTTTTTCATGTTGATCAGTTCCCATTGCTTTGGTAAATAGATCAGCCAGTTGGTCACCTGTTCTCACATATTCAAGCTGCAAAATCTTTTCAAGCAATTTTTCTCTAATATAATGGCAGCCAATTTCTATGTGTTTGGTCCTCTCATGAAAAACAGGATTGTTTGCAATTTGCATAGCAGCTTTATTATCACAATGAAGAACCACAGGTTCATTTTGAAAACAACCAAGTTCTTTAAAAAGATTTCGCAACCAATCAATTTCAGATAAAGCAGTCCCCATACGTCTATATTCTGATTCAGCTGAGGACCGTGAAACAGTCGACTGTTTCTTTACCTTTCAGGAAATTAATGATTTTCCTAGGAAGATACAGAAATCTGTGATTGATTTTCTGCTTTCTATACAACCTGCCCAGTCTGAATCACAATATCCAATTAACTTTGGAACCGAATGAGATGATAATAAGATACCCTTACCAGGTTCCTTTTTGACATACAAAATAATCCTCATTGTTGCATCTAGGTGAGATGATTTTGGTTCCTGCATGAATTGACTCAACTGCTGCACGGAATAAGAAATATCTGGTCTCGTAATGGTCAAGTATAATAATTTCCCTATCAGTCGCCTATAAAGGCTAACATCATTTAGGGGGTGGTCATCCCTATTTACACCCAGGTGCTCATCATATTTGACACTGGTCAGTTTCAAGTTCAATTCCATGGGTGTTTTAGCTATATTACCAGCAGACAAACCAACAGAGGATATCAATTCCAACGCATATTTTCTTTGATTCAAGAGGATACCATCTTTAGATCTAGCAATCTCAATTCCTAAAAAGAATTTAGATTCTCCCAGATCCTTCATTTTGAAATTAGTCCTCAACACATGCTTTAACTCATTAATCAACCAAACACTATTTCCAGAAATCAGCAAATCATCCACATAAACAAGCAACACAACTAACTGATTTCCATCATGCTTTGTAAACAAGGAATAGTCAAGTTTTGACTGGGAATAACCAGCTTTAATCAATGCATCACATAACTTCATATTCCATTGTCTACTAGCTTGCTTCAATCCATAAAGGGATTTCTTTAACTTGCATACTAAGTTCTTATCATTTTTTTCAGCAAAACCATCAGGGACATGCATAAAAACTTCCTCATCTAAATCCCCTTGAAGAAAAGCATTATGAACATCCATTTGAAAAAGGGGTCAGTTAAAAACAGAAGCCAAAGCAAGCACAGACCTCACAGTGTTCATTTTTGCAACATGCAAAAATGTTTCGAAATAGTCAATGCCATGTTTTTTATTATAACCTTTCGCAACAAGTCTAGTCGTATGCCTACTTAGGCTACCATCAGAATTATATTTCAACTTATAAACCCATTTGCATCCAATCACTGACTTACCTTGAGGGAGAGGCACCAAATCCCATGTTTTATTTTCCTCGAGAGCCATTATCTCATCTTGTATAGCCTGAACCCATGCTCTATCTTTTGCAGACTCATTAAAAGATTCTGGTTCAACCAACTCGGAGGTTAGGGCCAAATAATGCTGGTGACTGTCAGACAAGTTATCATAAGAAACAAACTTGTCAATAGAATAAGCATTTGATGCATTCGGGACCTCATAATCTTTCATCCAAATCGGGGGCGAATAACTCTTCCAGACCTACTCATTGTGGGTCTGTCAGAGTTATCAACATGAACAGGATCATTCTGGACAGAACCATCAGAGTCAGTTTCTGACTCATCATGTGGTATATTTGCTTCAGAGTTAGATTCTAACTCATCATGAGAAATATTGGTATCTGCATGAGTGTCATTCTCCTCAGTCAAGATATTTCTATTGACATCATAGGAGTCCATCTCAATACTAGGGTCGAAAAATATGGGCATCTGATCAGATTTGCATTTCTCAAAAGGGAAGACATTCTTAGTAAACCGAACATCTCTACTTACAAAAAATTTATTCTCAATCATATCATAAAGTCTATACCCTTTTTGAGTTTCTGAATATCCCATCATAACGGATGGGATAGCCCTAGATGCAAATTTGTCAGTCACCAACATATTTTTCGCATAACATAAGCAACTGAAAACCCTTAAATGACTAACATAGTTTTTTTTTTCCTTTCAGCACTTCAATCAGACTCTTACCATTCAACAATTTGGAAGGCATCATGTTTATCAAATAACAAGCTGTGAGGATACAATCCCCCCCAAAAGAATTTGGGATTGATCCTTGCAGCTTCAAGGCTCTTGCTATTTCTAGCAAGTGCCTATGTTTTCTTTCTACTCTCCCATTTTGTTGGGGAGTATAGGGGCAACTGCTCTGATGGAGAATTCCATTTTCAGATTTTTTTTTTTTTAACATGCTCATTAAAGAATTCTCCACCATTATCAGTTCTAAAACACTTGATTTTCTTTTGAAACTGAGTTTCAACCATGGCATAAAACTTTTTCAGAACAATCACAGCATCAGACTTAAACTGCATCAAATGAACCCAAGTAACTCTAGAAAAATCATCAACAAGGGTCAGAAAATATCGTTTGTTATCATAAGTCTGACTACTGTAAGGACCCCATACATCAACATGCATCAAATCAAATATATCATCTACTCTAGAATATGAAATTGGAAAAGGATTTCTCACAATCTTAGCCTTGGGACAAATAGGGCAATTAACAACATCCAAACCTTTATTCTTAGACAGATTAATAGAGTTTACATTTTGAAGAGCTTTCATAGAGGCATGCCCAAAACGCAAATGCCATAGCATGCTATTGTCATATACAGTACTATAAGCAGACAAATCAATGCACTTCCAATCCAGTCTTATGAAGTATAGGCCAGACTCTTCCTTACCAGTCCCCAAGACCTTCCCATTTGAGAGGTCCTGCAGGATTGCAAGGTTAGTATAGAAGAAAACACTGCAGTTTAAATCTTTGGCAAGTTTGGATACAGACAACAGATTATATTTGAAATCAGGCACATACAGAACATTGTTCAATTTTTTATCCGAGCCTAACACAATATTTCCAATTCCGCATATATCAGAATGCCCACCATTTGGTAACTAGACTTTAGTTCCAGGAGCAATCCTTTTTTCACATAACCAATCATTTCTGTTGGTCATATGATTGGTTGCTCCTGTATCCAAAATCCATTGATCATTTCGAATTAAAGAGGTAGAATTCAGATATATACCAGCGGTGTTAACACGATGTTCTGTGGGTGCGGTAGCACCTGCTCCTGAGGCAGTGCTGCCAGCAGCTCCCATAGTTGCCAAGAATTTCTCAAATTGATCCTTCGTAAAGGTGATCCCACCTTGCATAACACAACTCGAAGAAGAATCATTAGAAGGGTTTTGTATATTAAGAGGATCACAATAACCAACACAAGAAGAGACAGTATTTACTTTTGAACCTCCTTTAACCCTCAATTGTTCTTTATACTTAAAACAGTTATCCTTAAAATGTCCCTTCTTTTTACAAAAGTCACATCCCTTGGAATAACACCTTTCAACAGTGTGGCCTTTTTTTATGACAATAAGAACATTCCAAGTTTTGATTACCTTTCGGTTTATTCAAAACTAAGGAACTGTACCAAAATTCGCATTCACGGAAGCATTCATAGCAGAAGAAATTCCCCTTTGACTTTCTTCTTGCATCAACAAGTTATAGGCCTGATTAACTGAGGGCAAAGGAGTCCACAAAAGCAAACTACTTCTCACATTTGAAAATTTTTCATTCAAACCCATAAGGAACTGAAAAAGTTTTAAATTTTCCTTATGTTCAATATGTTTCTTGAAATCTTCCCCTTCAATATGAGGAAGAGAACAAGAAGCATCATACTCATCCCATAACATTTTCAGCCTTGAAAAAAATGTATATATGGAATCAAGACATTACCTAGACATAACAATTTCCATGTGAATTTGATAAGTCCTTGGTCCACTTACTTTATCAAATCGTTCTTTCAATTCTTTCCAAACAATAAAAGCATTCTCTGTATACATCATACCACTAGATAACTCTTTTGATATTGAATGAGTAAGCCAACCAAGGACAACAGCATTACATCTATCCCAAAGATGATGATATGCTGGATCAAATTTTTCTCACAAGCAAGAACCCGTAATAAATCCAAGCTTATTTCTACCAAGCAACAAGAATCTTATCGACCGACTCCACATCACATAATTTTCAGGACCAGTCAAAGTCATGGAAATCATATTCACAACAGGATTATCACTTGCATGAAGATATAATGGATGATGAAAATCTACCTTAGCCATAGCCTCATGATTTACCTCATATTCATATTTTCCAGCATCCTCAACAACAACAGGTTTATCCGGTTTCTTTTCTTCCATAATAAACTAGAAAAAATACCAGATATAGAAATGTACCTTTCGATCAGAAACGAATAACAGAATATACATATCTCACCCAAGAAGACGAATCGGTTCACGATTTCAGAAAAAAAAAAAACCCGCAAGCCACAGATTCGTCTATTAAGAAGATACGAAAGGCTACAACAACAAGAGAACCGTAAGAATGAACAATCAAAGAAACAATAACGATTCGTAACCTGGGATGACCACAACAACAAAGGCCTTCAAGCAGAAGACTCAACCAACATTCAGAATCGCAACAACGAAGGTGAAGAACACCTTATGGCTCTGATACCATGATAAAACTAGCAAGGAATCGAGCACAAGAACTAGAACAAACATACTTGGGGTTCATCGGGTCAATTCCTTCAACTGGTGACCCTCCCCCTTAAATAAAAACCCTAAGATCTAATCAGTTCAACAATAACGAAGAAAGGAAAAACATACTGTCAAGAGAGTAGATCAATCGTCAAGAATATGAAACGGTAAAGCAACAACCAGAAACCCTAGACTAAGAAACTAAAGAGACAAAATACAGAAAACTGAGGAAACGGCTGAAGAATGAGGACGGTTCTAATCAGATAGGTGAAGAAGCAATTCCAGAAGCTTATTCACAATGGATCGGATCAAGAGCAGGTGGGCCGAACCAAAGCAAGAAGCCCGAACCAAGTAACCGGACCAGCAACAATTAATGGGCCAAACGAAATAACAATGATGTGGCCCAAAAATACAATCAGCATGCATAGTCTGATTTCAATAAAGATCCAGTGGATACCATTTGTTTAGTCTTTAAAGTTCATCAATACATGGGCCATGGAGTACTGCGGAGACAACACATTTGTATTAATTGATAAAATCGGGCACGGATCGAGCAAAAACAAAATACCTAAAATCTAGAACAAGCAGACTTGGGGTTCATCGGGCCAGTTCCTTCAACTGGTGACCCTCCCCTTTAAATACAAACCCCGAAAAAATAGATGTTCAATCAGTAAGAAGATAAACATAAACAAATAGTCAAGAAACGAAGAACAATCGTCAAGAAAGAAAACGGAAAAGCAACATAACAGAAACCCTAACAAAATGAAGAGACACTGAAGACTGAAGTGACTAAAGGAAATGAAGTAGCGGATCCAGAAACTTCCTGATAACGGACCGGATTAAAGAGCAACGGGCCGAGGAGCAATGGATCAAGAATAATCATGGGCCGAGTCATCAATAAACCTGCAAGTTAGTCCAGTTTTAATACTCCCCTCAAGCTGATGCTTCTTACACTTCATGTAGGCTCCCCCTGTTTTCAAACACATTGATCATCCCAAGTTTTGAACAAAGCTTCCCATGTTGATCACTCCCCAATGCTTTTGTAAACAGATCAGCTAGTTGGTCACCTGTTTTCACATATTCAAGCTGCAAAACATTTTCAAGCAACTTTTATCTAATATAATGGCAGTCAATCTCAATGTGTTTAGTCCTCTCATGAAAAAATATGATTGTTTGCAATTTGTATGGCAACCTTATTATCACAATAAAGAACAACTGGTTCCTTTTGATAAAAACCAAGTTCTTTAAAAAGATTTCTCAGCCAAACAATTTCAGATAGAGCAGACCCCATACTTCTGTATTCTGATTCAGCAGAGGACCGAGAAACTGTAGACTGTTTCTTTACCTTCCAGGAAATCGATGATTTTCCTAGGAAGATACAAAAACCCGTGACATATTTTCTAGTTTCTATACAACCGACCCAGTCTGAATCACAATATCTAATTAATTTTGGAATCGAATATGATGATAACAAGATACCCTTACCTGGTTCCATTTTAACATACCGAATAATCCGCATGGTAGCCTCTAAATGAGATGTTTTTGGATCCTGCATGAATTGGCTCAAGTGTTGCATATAATAGGAAATATCTGGTCTAGTAATTGTCAAATATAATAGTTTCCCTATCAGACGCCTATAAAGGCTAACATCATTTAGGGGTTGGTCATCCTTATTTACACCCAGATGCTCATCATATTTAACACTAGTCAATTTCAAATTCAACTCCATGGGTGTTTTTGCAATTTTACCAGCAGATAAACCAACAGAAGATATCAATTCCAGCGCATATTTCCTTTGATTCAAGAGGATACCAGCTTTGGATCTAGCAACCTCAATTCCTAAGAATTTTTTTGATTCTCCTAGATCCTTCATTTTAAAATTAGTCCTCAACACGTGCTTTAATTCATCAATTAATCGATCACTGTTTCCAGAAATGAGAAGATCATCCACATAAAAAAGCAACATGACTAATTGATTCCCATCATGCTTAGTAAACAAGGAATAATCAAGTTTTGACCGGAAATAACTAGCTTTAGTCAAGGCATCACATAATTTCATATTCCATTGTCTACTATCTTGTTTCAAACCACAAAGGGATTTTTTTTTCAACTTGCAAACCAAATTCTTATCATTCTTCTCAACAAAACCTTCAGGGACATGCATAAAAACTTCCTCATCTAAATCCCATTGAAGAAACGCATTACGAACATCCATTTGAAAAATTGATCAATTAAAGATAGAAGCCAAAGCAAGCACAGATCTCACAGTATTCATTTTAGCAACAGGCGAAAAGGTTTCGAAATAGTCAATGCCATGCTTTTGATTATAACATTTCGCAACAAGTCTAGCCTTGTGCCTACTCAAGCTACCATCAGAATTATATTTCAATTTATAAACCCATTTGCATCCAATCACTGACTTGCCTTGAGGAAGAGACACCAAATCCCATGTTTTATTTTCCTCAAGAGCCATTATCTCATCTTGCATGGCCTGAACCCAAGCTTTATCTTTTGAAGCATCATAAAAAGATTTAGGTTCGACCAACTTGGAAGTCAAGGCCAAATAATGTTGATGACTGTTGGACAATTTATCATAAGAAACAAACTTGTCAATAGAATAAACATTCGATGCATTCGAGACCTCATAATCTTTCATCCAAATGGGGGGCCGAATAACTCTTCCAGACCTACTCACTGTGGGTCTGTCAGAGTTAACAATAGAAACATGATCAATCTGGACTGAACCATCAGAGTCATTTTCTGACTCATCATGTGGTATGTTTCCTTCAGAGTTTGATTCAAACTCATCATGAGGAACATTAACATCTGTATGAGTGTCATTCTCCTCAGTCAAAACATTTCTATTTACATCATAGGAGTCCATCTCAATACTAGGACAAAAAAATACGGGCATCTGATCAGTTTTGCATTTCTCAAAAGGGAAGACATTCTCATTAAGCCGAACATCTCTACTTACAAAAAATCTATTTTCAGTCATATCATAGAGTCTATACCCTTTCTGAGTTTCATAATATCCCATCATAACTGACGGAATAGCCCTAGATGCAAACTTGTCAGTCATCATCATATTTTTTTTGCTGCGGAGTATAGGGACAAATTATTTGATGGAGAATTCCTTTTTCAGATTTTTTTTAACATGCTCATTACAGAATTCTCCACCATTTTCAGTTCTAAAACACTTGATTCTTTTTTGAAACTGAGTTTCAATCATAGGAACAATTGTTTTTAGAACAATAACAGCGTCAGACTTAAACTGCATCAAATGAACCCAAGTAACTCTAGAAAACTCATCAACAATGGTTAAAAAATATCGCTTGTTATCATAAGTCCGACTACTGTAAGGATCCCACACATCAACATGCATCAAATCAAACATGGCATCTGCTCTAGAATATGAATTTGGAAAAGGATTTCTCACAATCTTTGCTTTGGGACAAAAATGGCAATTAGAACTTCCAAACCTTTATTCTTAGACAGATTAATTGAATCTACATGCTGAAGAGCTTTCACAGAGGCATGCCCAAAACGCAAATGCCACAACATACTATTGTCATACAAAGAACTACAAATAGATAATCCAGTGCACTTCCAAGCCAATCTTATGAAGTATAAGCCAGATTCTTCCTTACCAGTCCCCAAGACCTTCCCATTTGAGAAGTCATGCGGGATTGCTAGGTTAGGATAGAAGAAAACACTACAGTTCAAATCTTTGGAAAGTTTAGACACAGATAGCAAGTTATACTTGAAATCAGGCACATACAGAACATTGTTCAATTTTTTTTTATCCGAATCTACTATTATATTTCCAATTCCACATACATCAGAATGTCCACCATTCGGCAACTGAACTTTGGTTCCAGGGGCAAACCTTTTATCACACAGCCAATCATTTCTGTTGATCATATGATTGGTTGCTCCTGTATCCAAAATCCATTGATCACTTCGAATTAAAGAGGTAGAATTCAGATATATACAAGTTGTGTTAACATGATGTTCCGTGGGTGCGGTAGCACCTGCTCCTGAGGCAGTGCTGCCAACAACTCCCATAGTTGCTAGGAATTTCTCAAACTGATCCTTCGAAAAGGTGATCCCACCTTGCATACCACAACTCGAAGAAGGATCATTAGAAGGGTTTTGCATATTAAGAGGATCAGAATCACCAATACTAGAAGAAGTAACATTTGTTTTTGAGCTTCCTTTAACCCTCAATTGCTCTTTATATTTAAAACAGTTATCCTTGGAATGTCCCTTCTTTTTACAGAAGTCACATCCCTTGGAGTAACATCTTTCAATAGTGTGGCCTTTTTTATGACAATAAGAACATTCCAAGTTCTGATTACCTTTCGGTTTATTCAGAACTAAAGAACTGTTACCAAAATTTGCATTAACGGAAGCATTCAAAACAAAAGAAATTCCCATTTGACTCTCTTCTTGCATCAACAAATTATAGGCCTGATGAACCGAGGGTAAATGAGTCTACAAAAGTAAACTACTTCTTACATTTGAAAAATTTTCAGTCCAACCCATCAGGAACTGAAAAAGCCTTTGATTTTCCTTATGTTCAATATGCTTTTTAAAAGGGAAAAATCTGAAAATGGTCCATCATGTTTGCACAAAATGGTTTTCGGTGCAACTTGTTTTTTAATGATGGTAAATGGTTCAATACGTTTGAAAATGATGGTAATTGGTACCTCCGTTACTTTTCTGTTAAAAAATTCCGTTAAATATTTTTCATAATTGAAAAATTAACCAAATATTTTTATAAATGTTACAATTACACCCTACAAACTTACACTAATGTTTCAAACAAGTCCCGACTTGATTCGAGCCACACCGGGTGTCCCCTAGCCAGGGTCCAAACCCCGACCAGGTCACCCAACCCTGGGGACCTGGTCTGGGCTCGGACTCAGACCAAAGGACCCCCGATTGGGGCTCAATTGGAGCCTCAATTAGTTTGGACCGAACCTGACTGATTTCAGTTCAAACGATTGGGGCTCCAATTGAGACCCAATCGGGGGTCCTATGGTCTGGGGCCGAACCCAGACCAGGTAGACCAACCATGGGTACATGGTCTAGGTTCGGACCTAGGTCATAGGACCCCCGATTGGGGCTCATTTGGAGCCCTAATCGGGGGTCCTATGGTCTCGGTCCGAACCCAGACCAGATCCTCAGGGTTGGGGGACCTAGTCTGGGTTCGAACCCTGGCTAGGGGACCCCTGGTGTGGCTCGAATCGAGTCAGAACTTGTTTGAAACATTAGTGTAAGTTGGTAGGGTGTAATTATAACATTTATAAAAATATTTGGTTAATTTTGCAAATATGAAAAATATTTAACGGAAGTTTTTAACAGTCTAGTAACAGAGGTACCAATTACCATCATTTTCAAACATGTTGGACCAAAAACAATTGTTTGGGTTGGAAAACCATTTTCGTCAAACATGTTGTACCATTTTCAGACTTTTCCCCTTTTTAAAATCTTCCCTCTCAATATGAGGAAGAGAACAAGAAGCATCATACTCAACCCATAACACTTTCAATCTTGATGTGCATAATTTAGGATTCAAAGGTTAGATGTATACTTGGGCAAATAATAGAAATGGGATCGAAATGATAGTGGAGAGGCTTGACAGAGCCTTGGTAAATGATTCCTGGTCCAACATTTATCTGAGGGCTCAGTCTATACATGGCCTTGCAGTCGGGTCAGACCACGCTCCCATTCATATCAAATTCAACCATGCTGACCGGAGGGGTTATAAGAGATTTAAATTCGAAGAGATGTGGCTCGAAAAGTCTGACTGCCTAGACATCATTAAACGAGCATGGGAGAGAGGTGGGAGGCTGGTCAGAATGGATTATTACAATACGAAGTTGACAGAGTGTCGCCGTGACCTGACACAATGGATCAAAGTATGGTTCGGTAACAACCGAGTCATGATACATTCAACTAAGAAGAGGCTTGTCGAGATTGCAAAAACACCTACGAGTGACAGGCTTCTTTAGGAAGAAAATGCTCTGAAATCAAAACTTCACGAGTTGTGGAAAAATGAAGAAATCTATTGGAAGTAAAGATCGAGAGTGCGATGGTTGAGAGAAGGAGATCGAAACTCAAAATTCTTTCATCAATCGACTCTCGAAAGGCGAAGAAGGAACAAATTGGTTAGGCTCCTTAACATGGATGGGATATGGCTTGAGGAGGAGCGTAGCATCATTGAGGAAGTCCATGGTTTCTTCTCCAACCTTTTTGGGAGGGATGCTAATGTAGGATCGGCAAACTCGGAGGACTTCGGGATATTGGAGTGCCTTCCAAGGGATGTGACCGAGATAATGAATGAGTCTCTTACGAGGGATGCTTCAGAAGGGGAAATCAGGGTTGCAGTGAATCAACTTGGGGGTTTAAGGGAACCGGGTCCGGACGACTTTTCAGGTACCTTCTTCCAACGTGTACGTTCCCTCCTCACTTAAACCATACAGATATTACCCTTATCCCAAAAATCCCAAACCCTATATGTGCATCTGATTTTCGCCCGATTAGCTTATGTAATTTCAGGTATAAAATTGTCTCTAAGGTTCTGGCAAACAGGTTGAAAACCTGGTTGCCGGAACTGATCACCCCTTTTCAAAGTGCGTTTGTGTCAGGCATGCTGATATAAGACAATATCATAGTGGCCCACGAGATGATTCATCACATGAAGAATTCTTAGAAAACGAACAGGGCCTCCACCGATTGTGCATTGAAGATCGATATGGAAAAAGCGTACGACAGAATCGATTGGAGGTTCCTCAACCAGGTGCTCATTCGTAGAGGTTTTGATCTGAGGTGGGTCAAGTGGATAGAAGCTTGTGTTAACTTGGTGACATACCGGGTTCTTGTGAATGGGAAACGGACCAAGATGATTAAACCAGAGAGGGGGATCAGACAGGGGGACCCGTTGTCCCCATATTTGTTCATCTTGGTGGCCGACGTACTTTCAAGAAGGGTGGAGCAAAAGGTCGAGCTTGGGGAGATACGTGGAGTTAAACCGACTAGAGCCTGCTCTGAAATACACCACTTGCTATTCGCGGATGATTCAATGTTCTTTATCAAGGGGACGGTGGAAAATGCTCGAGCATTGAAGGCTACTCTAGATGAATATTGTCATTCCTCGGGGCAAAGGGTTAACTTTGCAAAATCTATCATTTTCAGTGGTGGGGCTGCGAACAATACCTCCATGTCGGATGTGGCAACTATCTTCGGGATGAACTTGGTAGTGGATCCCGGGAAATACTTAGGCCTCCCCTCTTTATGGGGGAGATCAAAATGCGAAGCTCTTGCATTCTTGAAGAACCGGATCATTAGTAAGGTTCAAGGATGGAGTTCTAAGCTTCTCAACAATGCGGGTAAGGAAATTTTGATTAAAGGGGTTATCTCGGCAATCCTTACCTACGCGATGAGTGTTTTTCAATTGCCTAAGTCATGGTGCACTCACATTAATGGTATCATTGCTCGGTTTTGGTGGGGGGAACCCAACGGTAACCGTAAGATCCATTGGGTCTATTGGAGCGCAATGACAAGATAAAAAAAACAAGGAGGGTTGGGCTTTAGGGAATTGGAGGCATTCAATTCGGCATTGTTGAGTAAGATGGCTAATAGAGTTTTGATGGAACCGAATGCGATTTGGGTTCGGGTGCTCAAGGGGATCTACTTCCCGAACACGGACTTTCTCCATGCGGGTAAGGGGAGTAGATCCTCCTTGGCTTGGTCGAGCCTCTTAGAGGGGAGACAGGTTCTTAAAGAAGGTGCGGTTTGGACGGTTGGTGATAGGCAGACCATTCGACCCTTCATGGATGCGTGGCTTCCTGGGCGATACGAGGCTCGACTGGGCCAGAGAACTATCTCGCGGGTCCAAGCTGACACACGACTGGCAGACTGGATTGACAGTGAGAGGAAAGAATGGAAGCTGGATGAGGTTCGAGCTGCTCTCAACAGCACGGAGGCTCAGTGGGTGCTGGCGATCCCTATCCCGATGGTGCCCAAAGGTGATGAGCTTAGATGGCCATTCGAGAGGAAGGGAAGAATCACTGTCAGGTCTTCTTACCATCATCTCATAGATCAGGAGGGTTGCAACCATCAAAGTCCTACCATCGTGCCCTCAGTGCCTCGACCTGATTCTGGTTTATGGACAACAATGTGGAAATATAAGGTAATGCCTAAGGTTAGAATGTTTATTTGGAAGATTCTTACCAGGGTTGTGGTGGTTTGGGAGAGCCTTGCGAGGAGAGGCCTGCAGGTAGGGGTTCTCTGCCCCATGTGTCCCGAGACCGAGACAATCGAACACCTGCTGCTGGAGTGCGTCTGGGTGAAGAGGGTGTGGGAGGACCTATTGGGTTTAACCGATCACAGAGATGGCTGTAGTAGAAAACTGCAGTGGCTCTGTAAGAGACAGACCGATCAGACAGGGTCCAGATCGGGTGATGAAACCAGATGGCAACTGGTTCTTACAGGTTGCTGGCATATCTGGAAGTGCAGGTGTGCATTGATGCATGAAGGTAAGGTCCCAAACCCGACCCAGGTGGTGATCGGGGTTAGGAGGTCGGTGATCGAACTGAGTCTCCATCATTCTCAGCATAGCCAGTCCGTTCCAATGCAGGTGCAGCAGGGGTCCGCGCTGTTCGCTGATTTGTAGCATCATCAGCTTGCTGTGAACCAAGTAGGGGGCTCAGGGGCATCGTCGAGCTCCTCCAGTGATCACTCGTGGGTGAAACCGCGAGACAGGTGGATCAAGATCAATGTCGATGCAACTTGGTCTCGTGCGGAAGGTAAAGGAGGTATAGGAGTGGTAGCCCGGGATCATAGGGGTTGTGTCGTTGCTGGTGCCCAAGCTGCCGAGATGTCGGTTTCCATAGATGTCTTGGAAGCAAGGGCAATTTTGTTAGGTGTGAAACTAGCAATCGATTATTGGTGGGAGTCGGTCATTATTGAGTCGGACTCGGAAGTGGTTATTAACCACATTGTTGGGATAGCTCATTTTTGGGAAATAGAAACTATTATACTAAATAGTTTAGTTTTGGCCGGGTCGATTTGTAATTTGTCTTGGAATAGGATCCCTAGGTCCGCAAACCAATGTTCGGACTGGGTATCAAAGTTTGCTATAGGGGGGATGTGTAATTGTAATTGGGTTCTCCAACCCCAACCCCCCTCTTTCAGTTGTTGTCGATGGATTCAGGTTTGTATCGGGAACAAGATTGTTCCCAATATTGTGAGTGATATACAAAGTTCTTGTGGAAAAAAAAAAGAAAGATAACTCTCCATGATGTCGGGTGTTTTTTTTTGTCTTTGTTCTTCAAGTTGAGCAACTTGGTCATTTTTAAATATAGAATAACAATTTAGTTAATAGATATAATAATTAAAAATTGAATCAATTCATAAACAATTTATTATGAAAATTGCACACAATGTTTGACGATAGTGAAAAGCTGCATTATTTTAAAAAGAATTTAGCACAATGTAACCTTACATGTTAAAGGTTCGTACTTCGTATACAGAATAACTATATAAAGTAATACACGTGTTTAGTTCGAATATTGAATCGTACTAATTAATATACACGTATTCTCTATGACTTAATTATGCAACCCATTAAGCATTAAATCATGACATCACCCACGAAATAAATTAGAAGTACGAGTAGAATAAAAATAATGACAAAAAATACCCCTACCTCCATTTTTTCCGTTTGGTTAGAATTTCAATATATTTTTTTTAGTTTGTCTAGGATTTAAATATTTTCGTTTACTCTTTTGCTAGCTTGTGTATTATTATACAAAATTAAATTCATATGTATAACATATTTAATTTACAACGATGATTGTGAAGGGTATTTTTTGTTTTATTCACTTAGAAACTCCGTTACAAATATTGTATTTATTTTACATATATTAGTATATTCTATTTTAATTTCAATATAAACTGAAAAAACAGAATCCTGAAGGGCCAATCTCTCTCCGGAATTCTCCCGCCAGATTTTTCAAGGCTCCCTTACCTTAAGCAATTGTAAGTTCTTCCTCTCGTCACATTGACTAACACTTGAGTTTGCGTTAACTTGACCCTCACGCTACCGCAGAGACCTCACGCGGAACTACCTCAACGGTACCATCCCACACGAATGGGGATCCTTGCCGCTTGTCGATCTGTACTGATCTCACTTTCACTGCTTTTGCTTTGTGCATTTGATACGTGCAGTGACTAGAAAACATGAACTTTCTTCTCTTATTGTTGAAGTTCCCTGCTCGGAAATCGGCTCACGGGTCCAATCCCAAAGGAATTTGGCAACATTTTTACTCTAGAGAATTTGTAAGTCATTCCTCTCAATTGATTCAGTGGTTTTTTCTGCTGCTACCATGAAAAGATTTCGTTCCGAGATGCTGCTTCTTTTTTATGTACAGAATTCTGGAGTGCAATCAGCTTTCGGGTCCAATTCCTTCAGAACTCGGTAACCTGCCTCGCATAAGCAGATTGTAAGATCATTCTTTGCCTAATTAATTAATCATCTGTATTCCTAATAAGTTATGGTCACGGGTTGTAGTGTTGTTTTAATGCACTCATTGCAGCAGTGTCTGTTCTTTGGTATTTCAGGGATCTTAGCTCAAACTTTTTTACTGGAGAGCTGCCATCTTCGTTAGCAAAGTTGACGACACTTACGGACCTGTCAGATTCATTTCTTGATCTTTTATGTAACAGTGATCAGTTTCCTTGTGTTACAAGTTTTTGATACTTTTCTTTGGAATGAATTTTAGACGGCTGGCTGACAACCAATTCAATGGAACCATCCCAGACTTCATCAAGAATTGGAAAAATCTTACCAAATTGTGGGAACTTGACACTTTAATACCTTTTTTTTCATAATTACTGCAACCTTCTCATAATTAATCAGCATTTTCTTGCAACAGAGTGATTCAAGCAAGTGGCTTCCAAGGACCAATTCCTTCTAGCATCGGAGCTCTAGCGAATTTACAAGACTTGTCAGTATAAAGTTTATATTAATGGCCTCTAAATGTATACAAGTACGTTTTGCTTTATGCTTACTGAATACTTCAGTTTCCATATGCAGGAGAATTAGCGATCTGGATGGCCCTGAAGCGCCTTTTCCACAACTGAACAGAACGAGCCAAATGAAGAACCTGTGCGGAAAACAAAAGCCAAAATCCTCCCACTACATTCTCTACTCTTCCAAGTTCCAGTAAATTGATACTGTTTTATTTATAGGATTCTGAGGAGCTGCAATCTCACTGGATCACTGCCTGACTACCTTGCAGCAATGACAAGTTTAAAGACTTTGTAAGTGTGTAACTTTCTTGCTTTGGTGTTATGCAATCCGGGTGGATAATACAACGTTGATAGATTAATACTGGGAAGCTTCTTTGTATTAAATTTTCAGAGATGTCAGCTTCAATAAACTCACTGGGGAAATTCCGAGCAACTATTCCAATCTATCTGAGGTGGATTATGTGTAAGTAGATCTTGTTTGACATCACTGTACACTTAACCGTGATTACAAACTCTAAATTTTGTTACCTCTTTTCATATCAATAATTGAAGGTGAATCCTAAATTCACTGAAGTTTAGAATGTTAATTAAGTAGACTAGATCTGCAAGTAGTCATTTTGACCTTGAACCATGAATTAATCAATAGTTCTAACTCAAAAATATTTTGTTTAGGTACTTCACTGGCAATATGCTAAATGGATCAGTGCCTGATTGGATAACAGGAAATGCACAGAATGTGTAAGCTTCTCATTCATCTGTTCCTTTTCAGCTTGTAAAACCTCGGCATTACCAAATTTTAATGCATAAGATGATTATACCAGTCCATACATCTCTCAGTTGGTGTTATTTAGAATCTAATGTCTATATTGCGACTTTTCCTACCGCAGTGATCTTTCATACAACAATTTCAGTACTAAAAACTCATCATGCCAGCAACGAAGCGTGTATGTACTATACTTCAACCAAATTTGAGTGCACAGATTTCAATCACCAGATCTAATATACCACGGCTCTTAAGTTCATCCTTTGGTTTTCTGATTACAGGAACTTGTTTGCAAGCTCATCAGTGGATAATAGTTCGTACGTCTACTCTTCTTCTTTCAGTAAATTTACTTTCAAGTAATTGAATGATATGGAGAACACAGTGACATGTATATAAGATCATATGCATTGTGGGTGCTATGGCACAAAGATTAGAAATACCCTTATTCCAAACAATGGCTTTGGCTGTCATTAATCTCTTTTATCAATTATAAAAGATATCTATATGGATATTCCCTGCTATTTTCCCTTGAAAACACTAGTATATGCTTTTAACCTGGTACATTATCCATACCGTACTGCGATCTATGACGACGTGTTTGACCTCTTGTAATTCTTCTGTTGTTCTTCAGAGGAACCTTTTCGTGCCTAACAAGCTCTTGTCCCAAAAGTAAGTATTATACTAAATACTTTTTAAACAGAACTGGAGATGAATATACCTTTTAATACTGCAGAATTTTTCTTTCATCTCTTTTAGGTTATCACAATCTTTACATAAATTGCGGAGGAAAGATGACAACACTCAAATCCGGCACGTACGAGGAAGATACTGATCCAGCAGGACCTTCAACATTCTTCCAGAGTTCATCGAATTGGGCTTCTAGTACCTCTGGCTACTTCATGGATGATAATATCCCAACAGATAACTATACTGTTGGAAATAATTCCATACTTTCCATAGACGAAAATCCTAACCTTTACACAAATGCACGTATTTCTCCTATCTCATTGAGTTACTATGCTTACTGTTTGCTAAATGGAAGCTACACAGTAAGCCTGCACTTCGCAGAGATAATGTTCTCTGCTGGAGAAAGTTGTCAATGCCCTTTTTATTATTTGCCCTCACGTTATCAAAGCCTTGGAAGGCGTATTTTCGATGTTTATATTCAGGTAAAGTCCATCTTGTGGTACTTTCTATTTTGGCCACTACTTGGCTTCATTTCCATATACATATATATATGCTATATAATTTTCTTGAACGTATATGTTTGATTTCAGGGGAAAAGGGTGCTAAAAGATTTCAATATCGCGGATGAAGCTGGAGGGATTGGAAAGGCAATAGTTAAAAATTTCACTGCTAATGTTACTGATGGCACTCTTGAGATACGCTTCTACTGGGCTGGAAAAGGAACCATTCCTATCCCTACTCGTGGAGTCTATGGCCCTCTGATATCTGCAATTTCAGTGAATCGAGGTATGAGTTTATATCTCTTCTTCTCATTATAAGATAAATCTGATTTGATGAAGTAAGATTTACAACTACATGAAAAATACTAACGTGATTGTCTTTCTTTCATTTTTTATGTAGATTTTGATCCTCCAAAAGAACTATCTGTTGGTGCAGTGGTTGGAAGTGTTGTGTCAGCAGCATTTGTTATTTTGCTCATTGTCGGGATTCTCTGGTGGAGCCGTTGTTGGGGACGAAACGATACTACTGATGAAGGTAGCTGATAATTTACCATTGAAGTGATTACATAAGATATATAGTTAAGTTTGTGGCGGTCTTCTGAGACATGTTTTTACGTACAGACTTGAAAGGTCTAGACTTGCAAACTGGATCGTTTACTCTACGACAGATCGAAGCTGCCACAAACAACTTTGATGCCGTTAACAAGATCGGTGAAGGTGGTTTTGGTTGCGTTTATAAGGTATCTAGAACCTTCAAATTTCACTTTCATCTCAAGTGAATACCAATGTTCTTTTCAAATGATAAGATCTGAACTGCAGGGCCGGCTGCTAGATGGAACCATAATCGCTGTAAAGCAACTGTCTGCCAAATCAAAGCAAGGGAACCGTGAGTTTCTGAATGAGATTGGGGTGATATCTGCGCTTCAACACCCTCATCTAGTTAAGTTGTATGGATGTTGTACGGAAGGAAATCAGTTGTTGCTGGTGTATGAATACCTGGAAAACAACAATCTTGCCCGAGCTTTATTTGGTAAGTTTCTACTTTACATACTCTAAACTTTCCTTGTATTGTTCTTAAATTTGTTCATTCACAACTTGAAGGCCCAAAGGAGTTTCAACTGAACTTGGATTGGAAGACAAGGCACAAAATATGTGTGGGTATCGCAAGAGGCTTGTCTTATCTTCACGAAGAGTCGAGATTGAAGATCGTACATAGGGACATAAAAGCCACGAATATACTACTTGACAAGAATCTGAATGCAAAAATTTCGGATTTTGGTCTTGCAAAACTTGATGAAGAGGATAATACCCACATTAGCACAAGGGTTGCAGGAACTTAGTGAGTAATTATAGTTTGTCATTCCCATTTTGTAACGCCCCAAGCTCGATTCGCGCGACCTCCTCGTTGCAGCCCAGTCTAGAATCTTTGCCCCCAATAGGTGATTCGGTCTTGCAAGTCCTATACTTTTTCTTGCAAGCCCGATCACGATCCCGAGTCGGCTTTGATACCATTTGTAACACCCCAAGCCCGAGCGACTGTCCTTACTAGTCCAACCCAGCCTGACTGAACCCGTTGTCCTTACTTAGGCCCAAAATAGGAGGAATTCATGTTGGACTTGAGTAGTATCTCTGTTTAGGAGTTCCAAATCATTTTTTTTTCTATCCGATGTGGGACGGAGTATCACACATTTTGAGATTAGTTTGATCAAAGATCTCATGATATATAATGAATGTTATTTGCAGTGGATATATGGCGCCGGAATATGCAATGCGAGGTTACCTGACCGATAAAGCAGACGTCTATAGTTTCGGAATTGTTGCATTGGAAATCGTCAGTGGCCAAAGCAACACTAGTTATCGAGAAAATGAGGAAGCTTTGTGTATTCTGGATTGGGTAATGCGGCACATAACTTAATGCATCCTTGACCTTCTCCTCTATCACTTTTTGTGTATAGTTTAACTTGTTCATTCATTCCTTCAGGCGCACTTGTTAAAGGAAAAGGGCAACCTGATGGATGTAGTTGACCCTAGCTTGGGTTCAGACTTAAACAAAGACCAGGTGTTAACAATGATCCATGTTGCACTGTTATGCACCCATGTCTCTCCACCTGTCCGACCAGCCATGTCAACAATAGTGAGTATGCTCGAGGGCAGGGCCGACCTTCCGGAATCCATACCTGAGAACACGGTCACTGATGAGGAGAAGATGATGGAGATTATGAGGAAGCGTTTCAGGGGGGATGATAGAGAAGACAATACTGTTACAACAACCAAGGAGTTTCAAACTCAAAGCCAACGCATTTACTTTGATAAGCCATGGAAGAGTTCATCTACATCGACCAAGGATCTCTATCCGATGCTTAAGGAAACTGGGTCATGGCGGAATCAGGATAAATCTGTTGGTTCAGACCGAAAAACACACAAGGAGGAATAGGTTTGCTGAATTGTTCAATTGTATTATTCATCTTCTGTCAGTTTACTTATAACCTATACATCAAATCTAGACATTAGTAAATACTTACAATAGGAAATATTACATAAATATTTGTTTCCTAAATACATTGTTTCCTAAATACAAGATTTCTATATGTGGTGTTTTCCTTTTCTAACACTCCCCCTCAAGTGGGATAGTGGGATCACCAATATTCAACTTGCATAGAACTACTTTGAATATTCTTCCATTCACAGCATTGGTTAAGATATCTGCTAGTTGATCTTCAGAACGTACAAACGGTAGCGCAATAATTTTCTCTTCCAGCTTCTCCTTGATGAAGTGCCGATCAATTTCAACGTGCTTCGTGCGGTCATGCTGTACTGAATTCTCTGAAATGCTGATCGGTGCTCGATTATCACACATTATCCTGCACTCCCCATTTACTGGAAAGCCGATCTCAGAAAATAATTTATGTAACCATAGCACCTCTGTGATGCCTCTCGCTATTCCTCTAAACTCCGCTTCGGCACTTGAGAGTGATACTACCTTATGCTTCTTACTCTTCCAAGTAACAAGATTCCCTCCAACCAGAGTAAAATATCCTGAAGTTGATCGCCTATCCATTGGATTTCCTGCCTAGTCAACGTATGTATATGCTTCTACATCTAGATGCCCATTGTTCTTGAACAGTACTCCACTTCCTGGAGAGCCCTTTAGATATCGAAGAACTCTCAGAGCAGCTTCCATGTGATCTGTTTGTGGCTTATGCATGAACTGACTCAAAACCCTACTGCATACGCGACATCAGGTCTTGTGTGTGAGAGGTAGATCAACTTCCCTACTAGGTGTTGATAGCGAGTTTGATCTGTCGGTTATGCTCCTTCCACTATTTTCAGGCCATGACTTAGCATAATCGGCGTGTCTGCTGGCTTGCAATCAATTAAGCATGTCTCCACTAATAAGTCTAAGATGTATTTTCTCTGTGAGATGAAAATACCTGTCTTAGATCGTAGTACCCCAATTCCCAAGAAACACTTGAACTCACCCAAGTCCTTCATTTCGAACTCTTGAAACAAATTGTGCCTGAGTTGAGATATTTCCTCGGTATCATCCCCTGTAATGATCATATCGTCAACGTAAATAATCAGGTATGACACCCGACCCCCTTTTCTTTTGAAGAACAAGGTGTGGTCTGAATTACTTTGTCTGTAGCCATATTTCTTCATAGCCACTGTAAATCTTCCAAACCACGCTCTGGGTGACTGTTTCAGTCCATATAACGCCTTTTTCAGTCTACACACAACAGATTCATGGAATCCCGACCTGAAACCGGGTGGTGGTTCCATATAGACTTCTTCCTTCAGATCGCCATGCAGGAATGCATTTTTTACATCAAACTGGTGGAGCGGACAGTTATGATTTGCTGCTATGGAAAACAAACCTAGAATAGTATCGATTTTGGCTACTGGAGAGAAGGTCTCCGAGTAATCGATACTGTATGTCTGAGTATAGCCTTTAGATACTAACCTCGCCTTGTATCGTTCAATTGACCCATCTGCCCGATGCTTTATGGTGAATACCCATCGACATCCTACTGCCTTTTTTCCTTGTGGTAGTACACACTTCTCCCAAGTCTTATTCTTTTCTAACGCCTCCATCTCCATCTTCATAGCTTGAACTCATTCTGGGATCTCTAGTGCTGACTCCACTATGCTAGGTATCTCCTGGGTGTATACTGCAGTGGTAAAGGCACATGCAACTGGTGACAAGTTCCCCCTGACCAGGTTCGCTACTAGGTACCGGCTTGCTTTAGGGATGTACTCTTGTTCATATCTTACAGAGGGGATGCCTCTGTTTCTCCTAACTGGTAATTTGTACTTCTCCTGAGTTGTCTCCTGTACACTTTCCATTTCTGTACTGGTATGGTCAGAGTCATGTGCGGAAGTAGTTGAGAATCATAACATATAGGGGTTACCCCACTATTAGTGTAACTAACCTCAGGAGTATTCGTTGGGGTTGACGTGCCTGAATCATCAGAGGATTGTACTATGAGATTCAACGTCTCAGTGGTTCGACCAACTTGCTTTTTTGGGACTATTTCGGGCCACACTGGAGTGATCAACCAATCTAATGGGTCACTTACGTTCTCACCCTGACGAGTAGATTGGATGGAACGAGACTCTCCGGAATAGTAGTATTCAGTTTCAAGAAAATCACAATCCATCGTGATATACACGTGATGGTTGTGAGGATTGTAACAGCGGTAGCTTTTTTGATGGATTCCATACCCCACAAAGACACATTTAATGGAGCATGGATCAAATTTAGAGCGTTCTGTTTGGGGAATATGGACAAAAACAGAACACCCAAAGACACGTGGTTCGAGTGTTAAGGCTGTTGGAACACTCATACAAGTAGATATTATCTGGAGAGGTGTTTGGAGTTTTAATACCTTTGTAGGTAGACGATTTAGGAGATAGACCGAAGTTGCGACTACTTCCGACCAGAAAGAGACAGGGACTTGTGACTCAAGCATGAGGGCTCTTGTCACTTCTAAGATATGGCGGTTTTTCCTTTCCGCAACCCCATTTTGTTGTGGTGTATGCGGACAGGAAGTCTGATGGATAATGCCATTTTCCTGGAAAAAACTTTTAAGCACATAATTGACATATTCTCCACCATTATCTGAACGAGGAATTTGAATTTGGGTATGAAATTGTGTACGAACTAAGTTGTGAAATTCTACAAACTTAGATGAAACTTCGGATTTATGTTTTAGGAAGTATACCCAAGTCATGCGAGAGAAATCATCAATAAAGAGTACAAAATATTTGAACCCATTATTAGACATACATCTACCATTATTCGGGGCAGGCCCCCATACGTCTGAATGAACAAGGGAAAATATAGACTTAGCCCTAGAATCCGACTGAAAATAAGATTGTTTGTGACTCTTAGCAAGCATACATGTTTCATAGGAAATATGTGTGGTAGATGAAAATGATTGAGGGAATAATTTATGAAGGTACCCTGTAGACGGATGTCCCAATCTTCGGTGTCACAGCCACTTTTGCCTGTCAACTGTCCCGCGAACAAGCGCCGCAGTTCCGTTTTGAGTCACTTCGTCTACATAGCACAACCCTTGATACTCAGCACCACGTCCAATGATTTCCCCCGAACGAATATCCTGCAATAGACAGAAACTCGGATACATTAGAACCATGCAATTTAGTTCTTTGGTCACTTGACTAATTGACTGGAGTTTGCATGACAGGCTTGGCACATAAAGACAATTCTGTAATTTCAACGTTGGTGATAATGCAATAGTTCCTGCCCCATGGACTTTTGACAAGCCCCCATTTGCATTCTGAATCATCACCCTACTCAGTACTATGTGACTGATAAAATCATTCTCATCATAAGTCATAGTGTTAGTAGCCCCGCAATCAAATATCCATTTACTATTTTTCTCAACTCTAGATACCTAATTATATGCTGATTTTTCGAAGAGGGACATACCAGGTTGTGTATTACTAACTTTAGGGACTAAATCATTCGAATGAAAAACTAGGGGATCAAATCGATTATTAAGAGAAACCTGAGGGTAAAAGGGTAATTTCTCCCCTTTCAACCCTATACCTTCGGATTTGTTGATTGCCTCCACAGTCGGATTTGTTGCTCCTTCTTCTTGGTTTGCCGTGGCAAACCCTAGCTCCTCCTCCTTTCGATTTGCCCCGTTCTGGTTGACAAATCGCGGCACCGATTGAGCTCCACCCTGGTTTCCGGTACCGATTGCTGATGTGGCTGCGTTCCCAGCACCAATCCCGGCACCGAAACCTCTGTCCCGTCGTTGGCTCTTCCACCCTTTAGAGAACCCGTTTAATTCGAAGCACTCGGCTCGGCTATGACGAAATTTCCTGCAGTGACTGCACTTCATGCTCCTCCGGTCCACGCCGTCGCCGCGAGATGACGATTTCCCCCTTCCAGTGGCCGATTGCAGCTTGGTGGCGTGGCCCGTGGGGACTCCGGGGTTTTCTGAGCCAGGTATGTGCCTGACCCGTGCGATTCTGGCTGATAGACCCGTTCTAATTCCAGTATCGGATTCGTCTTTGTCCCTTCGCGACGCTGTCATGACCATCCTTCGGTTCCTCTCGGATCGGATGGTGGCATACGCAGTCTCCACCTCAGGTAGGGGATTCTCTCGGAGCAAGTCTCTCTTCTCTTGATCGAATTCATCATTTACTACGTTTAAGAATTGATATAATTTGTTTTCTGCCCGCTTAGTATTCCAAATTGCGATATCCTTAGAACATTTCATGGGATTCGGATCCCGTAGTTCGATCTCCCTCCATATTTTCTGCATCTTACTATACAGATTTTCGAGGGAATCGGTTCCCTGTTTGCTGTTGTTTGCCAGAACAACTAGGTCGAACAGCTGGACTCCATCTTTCCATTTGCTATATGTCGCATATATTCCCTTCCACAGGTCTCTTGCGGTTGGGAATTTTGCATATTGGTGGATCAGTTCCGGCTCCATGTTGTCCAACATCCACGAACAAACGATTAGATCGTCTTGTTCCCACTGTGGATAACCTGGATCCGCAATTCTTGGTGGCTCCTCCGTGAGATGGTGAAGCCTTCCTTGTCCCCCAATCTTCATACGAATCAGCCGCGACCATAGAGAGTAGTTATTTTCATTGAGTTTTACACTCAAGTTTACGGTTGGAACTGATATTGACTGTCTCTGTGTGTTGCTATTCGGTTGTGATAGATTCGAGAGTAATGCCACCAGTTGAGCCGCCAACGTGGTTTCTATTGTCGCTGGCTCACCGGAGTTGGTATTGCCATCTTCGGATTCTGCCATGGTAGATGATGAGTGCTGAATTGGATCCTTAGATGATCAAAAATTCCAGCTCTGATACCATGTTGGTTCAGACCGAAAAACACACAAGGAGGAATAGGTTTGCTGAATTGTTCAATTGTATTATTCATCTTCTGTCAGATTACTTATAACCTATACATCAAATCTAGGTATTAGGAAATACTTACAATAGGAAATATTACATAAATATTTGTTTCCTAAATACAAGATTTCTATATGTGGTGTTTTCCTTTTCTAACAAAATCTACAGCTAACATGATTCCATCTGTGATAAATTAGTTATGAGTAAATATGACATGAACTCATGGATACATATAATATAGAAGCTTGTAATGGTTGCAGAAGATGTCAGTCCCATATAATTTGTGAGAGATTTGTTTTTTAAACATTTAATAAATAAACATTTTGAGGTTGGAATACACACCCATAAGTGTAACCGTCAATAAATGATCTATTATGAATTGAACTTAAAGATACATGTATTTGTAGTATAACTCAAATATTCACATTACTTTGATTGATATATTACATGTTTATATAGCTCTATAGAAGACATAGAGCCTAAAACAGTAGCCTAGATACAAGGAGGAATATAATGCCTAAATATAGGAAAAGGTGTACATTTCTTGTTTTATGCATTACATGTTTTATGTTTCCTTGTTTTGTGTATCTGGTTTCCTGCACTCCCCGTCAAGCTGAATTGTGGGATCACACACATTTAGCTTGCACCATACTTCTTCAAATGATTTCCCATTGACAGCTTTTGTTAGTACATCAGCAGGTTGATCTTCTGACCGTACATATGGGAGAGCTACCACACCTTCTTCTAACTTCTCTTTGATGAAGTGTCTGTCGATTTCAACATGCTTAGTTTTGTCGTGCTGAACTGGATTTTTGGATATACTGATCGCGGCTTTGTTATCACACCATAAGTTGCATGACCCTTTGATTGGAAACTCAATCTCTATTAGCAACTTTTGTATCCACAGTATCTCAGTTAGACCATGAGCTATTCCTCGAAACTAGGATTTAGCACTAGATAGAGCAACCACCTTCTGCTTTTTGCTCTTCCAAGTCACTAGATTTCCTCCCATAAACGTGAAATATCCAGAAGTTGATCTTCTATCCACCTTGCTACTTGCCCAATCCGCGTTTGTATATGCTTTGAGCTCAAGATGTCCATTATTTTGGAATAAGATCCCTCTTCCGGGTGTACCTTTTATCTACCTTATAACTCGCATGGCTGCTTCCATGTGCTCCTCTTGGGGTTGTTGCATGAATTGACTAAGAACCCCTACTGAATATGCTACATCGGGACGAGTATGTGCCAGACAAATCAACTTCCCCACGGGTGTTGATATCGTCCTTGATCCGTTGGTCTTGCTTTTTAACTGATTGTTAATCTGTGATTTACGATAATTGGAGTATCAACGGCTTTACAATCTGTCATTCATGTCTCTAAAATGACACGCGCATTGAGCACTTCATCAACGGCTTGGTATATTGCTCAATGTAAAACATTGAATATGATAGCCTTATCAAGTGCGTCAATCTAGTGTTCGACTAGGATTTTTTAGTTTTCCGGCGCTCGGGAAAAATATCACCGTATGCTTCTACTAAGAATATGTATACACCGTTAGGTTTCATACTCGTCTATATTAGGGGATGCGCTAGTATTAGATATCGTAATTCTTTACAATGTGATTAATTTTACAAATAACCATGTATTGAATTGGATACATACTTTAAGAATTAACGTATATATGAAATATTGCGGATATCGCTACGTTATAATTAATTACCAAATCCATAATCAATTGTTCGACATTTATAAAAGTTATTAGGTAATGACACTAGTCAAGCACTAATTATAATGAATAATTATAAGGTAGCTAAAAGAGTGCCCGCACGCGCGTAATAAAGCGTTTATAATGGACATCCAAATGTACTCTGAAATATCCTAGCACTTTACTAGAACGCAAGTGGACTGTGTATTATCACATAGATAATTACGCACATTTATATATTCAACTGTGTTACACCCGACAGTGTATATGGATACCTATGATAACACAATGTATTATTTGTGTATTTATGACACATAAGGTTTATTATTTGCCTCATGAAATTCCTTGTATTTCATGCGAATCATGAAATTGTTCGAGCTACGCGTAACAACGCGCATAGTCAGACATAAGAATATGCATGCACTTAGAATAGCCAAGAACAAAATTATTATGCTAGTAATAATATATATCGAAGTGGAAGAAATATTATAACGGAGTTTTTTACAATACCCTAAGGTCTGATCTATGTTAATAATAAACATACTATATAGTATCAAAATTCATTATATAAGTTATTATCACCCTAATAATATATTAGTATATTACAACTAATAATATACTAATATGTGTGCGACATATTAGTATAAACTATTATTTGTACATTTTGTTGGATTTAGGTTAATGGGTCGCCCATAAGTGGGAGCTCATTCAGGTAATTCTGGTATGTGATACTGACCCTAAACCCTATCCCTCTATATATCTATATATATATGGGGTGCTCTCCTTAGAATGAAAAGAGAGATCAGAACCTGATAGTCACCCACAGTTTAGACAGAGGTCAGCAGCTGTGGAAACCTAGGTCACTGCTCGTTAACCCGCAGCCTCGGCCCCGACTAGCCACAGCCTTCGTGGCTGCGACATGGCCGAGGAAGGTCCGCACTTTGGTCGCAGCCTCCGTAGCTGCGGCCACCCCAGCCACGGGCCACAGCCTTCGTGGCTGGCCATTAAGGCGGTGGCGGCTGCTGCAACTGTTAGGGTTTTAAAACCCTAGCGGCGGCGGCTGCTGCAACTGCTAGGGTTTTAAAACCCTAGCAGTTGCAGCGAAGGAGACAACTGTTCTGGACCGGTCTGAGTGAACCGGTCCAGACCGGTCTGGTTCAATAAGATGGACCGGACCGGTTTTATCCCGGTTCAGTCTGAAATGTTGGACCGGTCGGTTCAGGCTGGACCGGTTGACTACGATTGACCGGCCGGTTCGGCCAGGACCGGTTGGCAGAGGCTGACCGGTCCAGGTCAGGCCGGTTAGATGGCTGAAAGCTGTTTAAGTCGGTCTGAGCTCATTCAGAGGCTTTTGGGCTACCTGAATTGGTCTGAAACGAATTTGGTTCTGATCCTGGATCCTTAGTGGGTCTTAGTGGTTTGTAATATCCGGTAATTGTGCCTGGGCCATTTCATTAATAATTATTTTGGGCTAATTAAATTAACTGTTAGATCAATTTAATTGCTGGGAGAGTCTTATATTGTTTAATGATGCATGACTGGATAGGTAGAACGCTGTGTGGGTTCCTTGAGTTCCCTGGTTTACTTTGTGTTTTCTGCAGGGTAGATAGTTTTGCCTTACTTTATATTGTTGGCTCTTGACTCCATGACTGGTAGAATTGACTAGGTTATGACTTGTTGAGATCCCAGCATACTGTGTGAAAATTGGTCTAACATGTTAATTAATTTTTGTTAGAGTGACTTTGGTCCTCAAAGTTTTGGAAATTATAAATTAGCCCCAAATTAATTAATTTTTGAAAGATTTCAATATATATGTGTGTGTATTGAATTGTGTGGTTTGTTACCTTACTTGCATAGTGATGGAGAACTAAACACCCTAATGTCTGACGATATGGTTATTGTGCCGTAAAATGTTAGAGAAACTCTCAATGGAACCTTCTAAGAAGAATGGATGAAAGTAATGGAAAATGAGATGAACACTTTGGACTAGATGTAATCTATAATGAAGAACGGTGTTTGGCACTGGTCAACCTTCGAGAGGACATAGAGAAATAGAGCTAAATGGGTTCTTAAGATTATGGCTATTGGAGTGAATCTAGACTTGGAACTGCACTAGATAGACGTTAAAGACCGTCTTCCTCAAAGGTGAGTTAGAAGAATAGATCTATATGGAGCGGTATGAATGCTTTGTGCAGAAAGACCATAAGCACTTAGTGTGCAGACTTCACAAATTGATCTATGGTCTGAAACAGTTCACTATGCAGTGGTACCGCAGAGTTCATGATTTGTTCGTGGAAAATAAATTTCTCTTGATGGATCAGAATCATTGCGTGTACACCAAAAGGGTCTGGACCGAACTTTGTGTTTATGATTCTATATGTAGATGACATACTCATAGCCGTAAATAGCTTGGAGTTCCTCACACAGGTAAAGGTCTGATTGTCTTCTCTGTATGGGATGAAGAACATGGGTGAGGCGGCGCACATCCTTGGGATTTAGATCTCGAGAGATCGTCGTAGGAGGCAGTTGTGGCTTTCAGAGGAAAGCTACATAAACAAAGTGTTGGAAACGTTCAACATGAGTAACTGCGAACCAATTGAAACTCCAGTTTACATTGATCAACCTCTCAAAATAGATATATGGACCATATAAATAAATTCTGTAGCTAAGTGCAGTAGGAAGCCTGATGTGCGCAATAGTGTGTACTCGGACTGATATTTGTCATGCAGTCGGCATGGTATATAGGTACCAAGCTGAACCCGGATTGAAGAAATGGTAGGCAGTAAATAGGATCATGTGATATCTTAAGGGCATCGTTATGCTCTCTGCTAGAGACTTGCTAGAGATCCGAGAATCTCTAGATGACTGGGTATAACGATGCGGGCTATGGTGGTGACTTTGATGAGAGAAAACCCACCTCGGACTTTATGCTCTGCTTTCCGATGATGTTATATCGTGGATGAGCAAGAAGCAGTCGCGCATTGTGTTGATCGTCATTGAAGCCAAATTTGTGGGTCTTGTGTGGACCACTCACTTGGTTGTATGGCTGAAGAGACTTCCGGATTGATTGCTGAGTCATTGGAATCACAATCTCCGTGATATAGAAACTCAAGTATCATAACAAGTCATAGCAAGTAGATATCAAGCAAAACTATGTTAGAGATGTGGTTAAACACAAGGTGATGAGTTTGAAGTACTTGTCTACGGATGAGATGGTTGTGGACCGTCTCTCCAACCTTGAAGAGGGAGTCTTTAGTGAGACACGTGTAGTCTCTAGGACTGTGTAGACTTAGTGATGTACTTCATTGATTTTATTTCCCATACAATGTTCTTTGACTTGAATTATATTTGAGTATGCATGTTTTCGCAGTTTGAGTATTTTGTGTGTTCATTTCTGTGATTGTTTGTTAATATATGTCAAAGTGGATTTGGTCACCCTCTCACACAGGTGATAGATTCTATGCCTTTGTGGCTGGGTGAGGCTGGTGATAGCTTCTAGTTTTTGGAAGTCCGTCGGGATAACCAGAAAGGACTTTGTGTCCGGAGCTACCTGTTTTCGCACTACGACGGATTATGGTATGTCAATCCACTCAGGGGTCAGATGGGAGTCTTTGTGACTTTTGGTTCGGGTACTTTGTGTGCTTGATGGACATCTGTACAGCATATGGACATATGCTCCATGGGAGTGGAGATATGTTGTAGCGCGCGTTCCATACCGCGGCGCACCCAAAAATCGACCATGGGTATGACCCGAGACATGATCTTAACTCGGAGTCGTGTGAGACCCAGAGCTCTTAGCGTAAGAGACATGTACGTACCCTCAGTACTCTGAACAGAGACTTGAGGTTCAGTGTTTGCTATCTTAGTCTGTTATCGATGGATGCGCTCACAAGTACCTTGGACCCGGTTCTAGAAAAGCGAGTTGAATTGTGCCGATGGTTTCGTGGGAAGGGGATGGTCATTATGGGATCTTCTCTATGTTGTGTCCACTAGACGGCCGTCAATCGCGGTTTAGGCTGCGGTTGTGGGCACAATGCAGATGTATAGGTTTGAAAGATCATTGTGTGGTCAAACCTTGAGAAAGATTGCATGGCCAAGGGTGCAGGGCACAAATCCACTGATGGTGTGAGATCCGCGAGTCACTGCAACTCCTAACAGATGCGCAGTACCTTGCTCGTAGTGCCTGCCGGTCGCACGGCTGCCTCCTCGTATGTGATTTAACTGTATAAGGAGAATTCGTTCTCTTTGGTGTTGGCTTGATGAATGAGCGTCCCCCCACTTTGTGCGAGTGGGAGATGTTGGATTTAGGTTAATTGGTCGCCCATAAGTGGGAGCCCATTCAGGTAAGCCCGGTATGTGATACTGGCCCTAAACCCTATCCCTCTATATCTAATATATGGGGTGCTCTCTTTAGAATGAAAAGAGAGATCAGAACCTGATAGCCACCCACAGTTTAGACAGAGGTCAGCAGCTGTGGAAACCTAGGTCACTGCCCGTTAACCCGTGGCGTGTCCTCCGGTCCGGCAGACCGTGATCTCAACCTCAGGCAGATCCGCTTCCGCTTAGGCAATCAATCCAGAGATAACTTAATTATATGTGATTATGTTTTAGCATATAGATTGCATGTATATTACATAATCCAACACATTTTAATACAATAATATAGTCCATTATATTGGTTCAAATATGCACATTCTCAGGTTATTGTAAACATACGTGTATATTATTTTAAACGTAAGTACAAACATTAGCTCGAGTAACGCCTCCTGACATATTCTTTTTTTTTTGGCCAATTCTCCTGACATATTCTAGTATCAATGTGTTTACTATAAAAGAGGCTCATCCCGACAATGTATACCTAGGGTATTAATGTAGAACCAACACGATATATTGGACAATATATGATCGGGATCTATTTCACGTAAAGAGGAAGAACATATTATTCATTATATACTCTAGTATATATTAGTGTACTTGATAGAATAGCATTAATTTACACTATAAAATATAATATCCCTTCTTGAGCAGGATTATACACGCGATAGGTAAATCATTCCAAATCAGAATTAATAAAATGGTCTTATAGTTAAACGAGCATAATATGCCATGTTACATGTTAAATATATACGTTGCTATGGCACGATCAAAGTGCCACGATGCTACGCGGGAATATAAACGCCTTATTGGTACGGGATATGCAGGGGTAGGGGTGACAATTTCTGACACGACACGATTAAACGATCTGCAAATTACACGTTTAGACACGACACGATTACTAAGCGTGTCTAAACAACTCTTATACATTTAGACACGATTAGTAATCTATATCAAGTATGAACAAGCATGAACAAGTATTATATACTATATAGACTAAAATAGATAATATTATATTTGATGGATAATACGTATGAACATATAAATATTTGTAATTAAAAATTAAATCTATTAATTAAGTATAAATATAGATTATGGGAGTGTATAAACATTTTTGGGAGTGTATCAACTTTGAAGACCGTACTTTGTATATATGAATTTGTGTATATATCTACGTTAAAGCGTATATGTGTTTGACCTTAACGGATCCCGTGTCTAAACAACTCTATATGTTTAGACACGATTAACGACTTATACGTTTAGACACGATACATGTGTTTAAGATTTATCCGTTTAGACACGAGAAATGTTTACACACGACACGATTAATGACACGACATGATTAGACACGACACGACACGATTGCCACCCCTATGCAGGGGTCTACATGTCGTGCATTCTAAGGTGTGTATATTCTGCACGTTGTTAAACGTTAATAAGGCATGAGAATAATGTACCTGCACCCATTGAATAACGTTAATAATGTCGCCAAACAAGGGAGCGTCTTTGGTCAGCTCGCATTTTGTCAGCTCGCCTTTCAGCGGCTCGCCTTTTGACAGCTCGCCTTTTGTCAGCTCGCCTTTCAGCGTCTCGCCTTTTGTTAGCTCACCTTTGGTCAGCTTGCCTTTCAGCGACTCGCCTTTTGTCAGCTCGCCTTTCAGCGACTCGCCTTTTGTCAGCTCGCCTTTGGTCAGCTCGCCTTTAGTCAGCTCGCCTTTCAGCGGCTCGCCTTTCGATAGCTCGCCTTTTGACAGCTCGCCTTTGGTCAGCTAGCCTTTCAGTGGCTCGCCTAAGGATGCGCCAAATAAGGATGCGCCAAAAACATAAAGTACTCAGAATGAGTGTGTGCCACCACATCCACTGACTACCTCACTTGGTGCGACTGCACACCTACGAATTAGGTTGGTTGCTTTTAGCACGCCTAGGATTAAACAAACTAAAAGAACAGTCTACAGTGGAGTAGCCACTATAAACGAATATTCTTAAAGTAACAATGGTTCACTCGCCCAAGAGACATCTCTGATAACTATGGTAAAAACCTAAGCATTGACTCAGGTTAAGTATCTCTATATATACTTCTTACCCCCTTCATTTGAGGGGACTGATTTTTGATATATGTTGTTATACTCTCCAAAAAACGAACCTCCGACTGACTTGGTCATCGGAGGGGAAACCACGGGCAAAACCCGGGGTTTCCTTCTTGCAGGTCGTCGGAGCAACACCGGGAGCCGAGGAGTGGAAAAATCTTGATCCAACACGTATAGTAATTATCGACATTAAACGGGGTCTTGTATAGGATTAACCAAGTATCACTCGCAATTTTTAGATATTAACTATAAGGGTTCAAATCGAGTCTTTTAAGGGTTTTTGCGAGTGATACTATATATGATTTACACGCGTATATTTCATATATGATATCATATAAGAAGCGAATATATTTTACAACATATATTGCTGAAAGGATGTCGACAATAATAATTTATTAAAAGTATTAAAAATAAAAATAATTTTATTTCATTATATTAGGTAATTTAAATTTAGTTTTACAACTTCAATAATATTTTTCATCAAGTGTTTAATTCTTGATGGCATGATATGTTTACACGTGAATGTTTGCGCGAATATAGTTGACATATATACGCGTGAATATAGTTGACATATATACGTGATATTATATAGTTATACACATAATTTATGGAGATCACATAAGTTTATAATATACGCCACCATAGAATACTACACCACTTAATAGGTTTTATTTTTTTTTATCTAACAAATAAGTCTATTTGGCGCGACATTATGATCCAACCATATGTAAACACGATAAAATTAGGATGTCGACAATATAGTGAATGATGTCTAACATATATGTCAACATCCTAATTTATCCTCATATTTAGATGTTTTTCGAAAAGTATCTATGTCAGAATTTTTTTTTGAAAAAGTATATATGTAAAAAAAATATTTAGCAAAATGTGCATTTCCGCAGGTGGTAGTAGCGTTTTTGAAAAACGCTACTACCACCTGCATTTTTCTGAAAAACGCAGGTATCAGTATCGTTTTTTTGAAATTCGCTACTGGTAGTAGCGTTTTTTGTTTTTTTTTTTTACGTTTTTTTTTTTTGAAAACAAATCTTAAAAAAAATTTAAAAAAATTACAGTAAGTAGATATTTGAATTTCGATTCAAATGATGCAAAACACATTAAATTTGGACTTACGGATTAACTGTAGGCTCTGCCGTAAGTTGAGATATGAAAATTTGACTTAAAAAAATATAACTCATACCCTGTAAGCCCAAATTGACCACTGTGAACGTCATTTATGTCATAATTCAATTATATACCTAGAGTAATTTTTTTGATTTTTTTTGAGTAAGTACATAATTAAATTTCTCACCTAATGCATTTGATTATTTCGGTCAAATTTTAAGACAAGCGATGTTATGTTACAAAATCATTGTATTTCTAATCAAAAAAATTACTCTAGGTAGATAATTGAATTACGACATAAATGACGTTCACCGTGGTCAGTTTGGACTTACAGGGTATGAGTTATATTTGTTTAAGTCAAATTTTCATATCTCAACTTACGGCAGAGCCTACAGTTAATCCGTAAGTCCAAATTTAATGTTTTTTGCATCATTTGAATCGAAATTCAAATATCTACTTACTGTAATGTTTTTAAAAAAAATTAAGATTTATTTTTATTTTTTTCAAAAAAAAAATATGAAAAACGCTACTACCAGTAGCGAATTTCAAAAAAACGCTACTGGTACCTGCGTTTTTCTGAAAAATGCTACTGGTACCTGCGTTTTTCTGAAAAACGCAGGTGGTAGTAGCGTTTTTCGTAAAATCGCTACTAACCTACCTGCGCAAATGCATATTTTGCTAAATATATTTTTTATATATATACTTTTTTAAATATTTTTTCTGACACGGTTACTTTTTAATAAAAATCTCATATTTATCTATAATTTTTCTAACAAATTTAAAGGGTTAATAAAATAGTGATAAAGAAATATATTTCTTCGTTATTTAATTAGGATGAGAACGGAATATTAAAATCCTCGAACGAATTTTATATTTATCATTCAACATTTAGGTATTATATGTCGAGAAAAAAGTAACAAAATTATTTTACTACAAAATTAAAATAACTCTGGTAATGTGTTGAAATAATATTTTACGAATTACTTAAATATAAAAACTATTATTAATTTTCAGGGTTCATTATTTATTGTCTTTAAAAAATATTTTTAGGATCGGTCAAATTTATATTCTATGAGTATTTCTTTGGTTAACCGTACATTCCAAATAAATCAAAATTAAAATATGAATATACTTAACTAACTTTATGAACTCTTAAAATATTAATATAAACAATAACTCTAAAAATATCTAAATAAAAAATAAGGAATAAGTTAATCAAATATTTAATTTTATTTTTTTGTGCGAATTTTACTGGTAATTTATTGATGTTGTCACAGTAAATTTTTGAAAGTCGTCGTTTCATGGACATGGTAGTTTGACTTTTAAGATATCTGAAGAGTATATTGAATCTCATCACTAACATGTTCGAACTTATGAGACAGATGGTTAAGGCGTACGTCTTAAATCATAGATAATAACAACGCCCATGTTCAAATCTCGAGCATGTCGGGAGTACAATACTCAATAAAGAAAGGTCGGATTTCAGGAGTATAATACTGAAAGAAAGTTCGGATGTCGACAATACAATACTCAAAGAAAGGTCAGATGTCGGAAGTACAATACTCAAAGAAAGGTCGGATGTGGGGAGTATAATACTCAAAGAAAGGTCGGACATCGAGAGTATAATACTCAAAGAAAGGTCGGATGTCGGAAGTATAATACTCAAAGAAAGGTTGGATGTTAGGAGTATAATACTCCAAGAAATGGTGAAAGTGTCGGAATGTCCAGGTTTTCAAATCCTGGGTGTGGGGATGTTGGGTGTAAAATACTCAAAAAATGTCCTGAGAGAGCGCATTTGCCTCCTGACAATAAGCAAGGTGCAAGATCAATTTTGTCCAAATATCGACATATATTTTTTTGATCATATTCTTATAAAAAACAATATGATAAATACTTATCGTACGTGACGTGATAAGATATCTTAAGAGTATATTGAATGCATTCATTGACAAATTTTAACCTATTAGCGTGCGTTTTATATTGAATGCATTCATATACAATCCAAAACAAAATTAAAATGAAAGTTCTAGAATCCACTTAAGTGTATTTTCCTAATGGTTATACTAAACTCTGGCTCGCGCTACGCGCGTGCACGTTGTCGTCGTTTGTCTTGCGTGAGGTGTTAAGAGAACATGATCGACCTGATTCCTAGTATAGTACAAGAATTAAGCACTTGATTAAAAATATTAGTGGGATTGTAAAATTAAACTTAAATTACCTAATATAATGAAATAAAATTAATTTTGTTTTAAATATTTTTAAGAAATTGCTCGAGCATCCGGGAGCAAGAATCACTACTTAAAGGCACCCAGATGCTCGGGCAAATTCTTAAAAATATTTAAAATAAAATTAATTTTATTTCAATATATTAAATAATTTAAGTTTAATTTTACAATTCCACTAATATTTTTAATTAAGTGCTTAAAAATTAAGTTTTACGTATTCCTTTTACGTAAATACTATACTACGCGCGGCACATGCATCAATTAAGTGCACGTGCCGTTATTTAAGCTAATTAAGAATTCAAGTTTTAATCTTAGGAATCAAGATTAACCTTAAAAAAAGTCGAGATAAACTAGCGACATTAACGATATTATCGGACACAATATGTTAGGGTCTATGTATTTCGCATAATAGTAATATTAATAGTTGCTAAACAATATAGGAGCTAATATCTCGAGATAACGGTTCTATATTTAATATAGATAATATTGTGTATTATAATTAACGTGCGTACTAATATCGTTAGTACGAATGAAATAGTCTTAAACTAGGTAATTAAATGGTATGTTGAGATATCATGTATAGGGAGAATGACTAGTCGTGTAATATACTAGGTAATTATTTAACAAACATGTTCGTTAAATATTGTCATAGTTATGCGCGTATGATACATGATACATAGCACGCGCCTATTAAGTTTATAGTCGTGTTTGGTACAAATTGTACACAAATATGTTACTATTATAGCGTATTAGGATATTTAGTAAACATTCCTGGGTATCTTACATTTCAATATAGTCGCATTATAATGGTATTATAATTTGATACTAGTTTATACACAAAACATAGACCGAGTGGATAATAATAAGGGTCAATAATCGTACACATTGACGTGTATGTCTTTGATCAATCGAAGTGGGAACAATTCAATAACCTTAATGGTGAACGATAAATTTTAATTCATAAAATGCCGTAGTGGACCTTGCGTAGCATAAACTTGTCAAGATGAGGAACCGAATATGGTAGAATGCAAATCGCCCAAGGGAACTCAGCATAGAAACCCTAGAAACCGAAAGAAAGGAACACAGCATTTGACAGAGTCATTTCTGATATTCTATTAAGGGTATCAGATCCTCTGTCAACCCTAGGCTAAGGCCTTAAATAGCCAATGGGTTTACAATAAATGAAATCTGTTGAAGTCCAATAAGAAGGTCAAAAGGCAGAAAAGAGAAAACCGAATAAAACTAATAAACAACACCTTAAACAATCTAATAACATAACAATGGTCCAAAACAATTAATATTGTGAAGTTTGATCCTGATGAAACTCCCCCTCAAACACACACCATGGACTGAAGAAGTCAGGTAGCAACATACAGATTCTTCAATCCAAGCTGATTCCTTAGTGAATAATGCAAATTTGTTCCAAGAGCCTTGGTGAATAAATCAGCAAGCTGCTGAGAACTGCTTACATGATGAGTCTTTACAATCCCTTCACGAATCTTTTCCCTTATATAGTGACAGTCGATCTCGATGTGCTTCGTCCTTTCATGGAATATTGGATTTGATGCTATCTGCAAGGCAGCCTTATTATCACAGAACAAATTAACAGGTGAAGCATGCTTTATCCCTAATTCCTCTAACAGTCTACGCAACCAGATAATCTCAGATAATGTGGTTCCCAAGCTTCTATATTCAGCCTCCGCAGAGGACCTAGAAACAGTAGACTGTTTCTTCACTTTCCATGAAATCAATGAATGACCCAGCTTTATACAATACCCAGTCACTGATTTTCTACTTTCAACACATCCTGCCCAATCTGAATCACAATATGCAAACATATCTAAACTGCTATCAGCATCAAGAAATATACCCAAACCTGGCTCATTTTTTATGTACTTGACTATTCGAATTGCAGCATCCAGGTGGGATTTTTTCGGATTTTGCATATGTTGACTTAAATGTTGAACTGCAAAAGAGATGTCAGGACGCGTAATAGTAAGATAAAGCAATTTTCCTATCAACTGCCTATAAGCATTTGGGTTTTCAAGCAGCAGGTCCTCTTGATTAAATCCAGCGTGCTCATCATAAAACTTACTAGTAAGCTTTAGATTGAGTTCCATAGGGGTCCTGATTGCTTTGCAACCTGTGAGCCCTAAATCAGAAATCACTTCTAAAGCATACTTTCTTTGAGATAGAACCATACCTTTTGCAGACCTAGCAATTTCAATGCCCAAAAAGAACTTAAGATCCCCTAGATCTTTCATTCGGAAATTACTTGCTAGGGAATGCTTAAGTTCAGCAATTAAATGCTGACAGTTTCCTGAAATCACAAGGTCATCCACATAGACAAGCAAAACAACAATCCTATCTTTTTTCTTTTTTGTAAACAGAGAGTAATCCAATTTGGATTGATGATATCCATTTTTCAATCAAGAATTGAGTCAACTTAAGATTCCATTGCCTAGAAGCCTGTTTCAATCCATAAAGAGATTTTCGTAATCTGCACACATGATTCTTATTATTCTCCCCCTGATTACGAAAACCAGGAGGAACATGCATATAAATTTCCTCATCTAAATCTCTCTGTAAAAAAGCATTGTGAACATCCATCTGAAATAAAGGCCATTTTTTAATCGAAGCACAAGCCAAAACAGTCCTAACAGTGTTCATTTTGGCAACAGGGGAAAACGTTTCAAAATATTCTATCCCTTGAGTCTGAGTAAATCCTTTAGCAACTAACCTGGCTTTATATCTTTCTATACTACCATCAGAGTTGAGTTTTACCTTGTAAACCCAACGACATCCAATGGGTTTTTTACCTGCAGGAAGTTGGACAAGATCCCAAGTATGATTCTGTTCAAGGGCAGTAATTTCATTCTGCATAGCCTGGACCCAATTTTTATCTGCCTGAGCCTCAGCAAATGATGAGGGTTCTGAAATCTTTGACATATATGTTAAAAAACACTGAAAAGGGGCAGACAAATTATGGTAACCAACACAGTTCAGTATAGAATGTACCGAATTGGAACGACCAACCTCATAATCTTTGTGCCACACAGGAGGACGAGTTGCCCTTCCTGATCTACGAGGGACATATGAAGTGTCCTGAACAGGGGACACTTCTTCCTCACTAGGAGGAATATCAGACTCAGATACATGATCATCATCGTCTTGTAACCGAGGGACAGGAACAATATCGTTTAACTCAGATACATCATCATCATTGTTAATCACATGGGACAGCTCACGGTCATGAATAATCGGATAAGATTCATGAGACATATCATTATCATGCAAATGCTCATTAAAGAATGGCGAAATATCATCACTTTTCTTGGAGAATGGAAAGATGTGCTCATAGAACCTAACATCCCTACTAACAAACATGCGCTTATTCTGCAAGTCATACAACTTATATCCTTTCTGCACATCAGAATATCCCATAAAAACATATGCAATTCCCTTAGGAGCCAACTTATCGGTAATAACAAGATCTTTAGCAAAACATAAGCAACCAAGCACTCTCAGATGATCTGTTTTAGGGGCTATTTTAGTCATGATTTCTAATGGGGACTTTCCATCAAGAATAGATGAAGGGGTTCTATTTATCAAATAGCATGCAGCAAGAATACATTCACCCCAAAAAACATCAGGAATATGCCCTTGCAATTTTAAAGAACGACTGACTTCCAAAAGGTGTCTGTGTTTTCTTTCAACCCTACTATTTTGCTGCGGGGTATATGGACAGCTACACTGGTGAATAACACCTTTCTCATTAAAAAACTCATCCAGATTGCTACTAAAAAATTCACCACCATTATCTGATCTTAACCGTCTTATGGAGGTTTTAAACTGAGTACTTATCAAGGCAAAAAAATTGTTTCAACGCAACCAACACATCAGACTTGTTAACAATCAGATAAATCCAAGTCACCCTAGAGAAGTCATCGACAAGGGTCAAAAATTATCTCCTACCATCATAAGTAGGTTTTCGATAGGGTCCCCAAACATCAGCATGGACTAACTCAAATAATTCATTTGATTTCGATTCGGACACAGGAAAAGGTAATCGAGTAATCTTAGCAAGAGGACAAATCACGCATTTATCAGCAACAGAATGCTTATTTTTAATAAATCCCAATCCATTCACATGTTGTAAAGCATTCAAAGAAGCATGTCCAAATCTCTTATGCCACAACAAGGGCAAATCACTAGAAGAAGTAAGAGCAACAAATGTAGAAGAACTAGGTGATGAAACATGAGGTCTAGTCCTAAGCACAAACAATCCAGAATCTTCCCTACCAATCCCCAAGACCCTCCCACTCGAGAGGTCCTGCAGGATAACATTTTTGGCAAAAAATGTTATATAACAACCTATTTCAGATGTAAGCTTGGATACAGAAATCAGATTATATCTAAAATTGGGAAGATATAAAACATTTTTCAATAGCAGATCAGAACTAAGCCTGTAATCACCTACACCTTCAACAGCAACATGCAACCCATTTGGCAATTGAACCCTAGACCTAACCAATCTTTTATTCTCTAGCCAATCAGACCTATTAGACATATGATTTGTAGCACCTGTATCTAAAATCCAATAGTCATCATATTGGTTTTGAGAACTAAAATTGGTCATACCTGCCATATTAACCTGGGCACCTGTGGCAGCACTGGTCTGCACTGATGAGGCGCCAGCATGGTTGATAGACTGCAGGAATTGCCCAAACTGCTCAGATGTGAAGCTCACTCATCCTTGCATGTTTGGTTGGTTAGTAGACAAAGGAGCGGAAAAGGAACTATCCGACCCAGCATTTGCAGAAGAAACAATATTAACCTACTGGTTTTGACCTTTTCCTTTCTTAAGATCTCTAAGTTTGAAACAATTTTCCTTAACATGGCCCTTTTTTTTGACAAAATTCGCAACCTTTAGCATAGCATCTGTCCTTAGTATGCCCTCTCTTATGACAGAAATCACATATCAAGTTCATATTGACATTGCCCTTACTATCAGAAGAAGAAGACACAACATTAACAGACATCACACCAGCAACACCTCTTTGACTTTCCTCCTGAATAACCATACTATAGGCCTAGTTTAAAGTGGGCAAAGGATTCCAAAGCAAAAGATTACTTCTCACAGCCGAGTATGTCTCATTTAATCCCATCAAAAATTGACAAAGTTTTTGATTATCATAGTGATCAATATGTTTCTGAAATTTCTCACATCCACAAAAATCAAGATTAGCAGCAGCATCATACTCAGCCCACAGATATTTAAGCTTGGTAAAAAAGGTCGAGACAGAATCCAAGCCTTGCTGAGCAAGAACAATCTCCCTATGCAACTGATAAAGCCTAGGACCATTAACTTTATCATATCTTTCTTTAAGATCCTTCCAGGCTAAGTAAGAATCATCAGAATACATGATGCTATCAGACAAATCTCCAGCAAGAGAATTCATAATCCAACCAAATACAACCGCATTACACCTATCCCATAAAGCATGCAAGTTGTTTTCGAACAGTTCCTTCTTAAAGGTTCCATCAATAAATCCGAGTTTATTCTTTCCTCGGAAAGTCACCAACATAGCCCTACTCCATTTAGTATAATTTTCAGGTCCAGTAAGCTTGATGGATATAGGACTCATACCTGGATTATCGGATGGGTGAAGATATAATGGGTGATTAGAATGAACCTGTTCGGCAAAATCTGGCCATGTCTGGATTGCCACCGCATCTGCAGTTTCTTTAACCACCCCCACGTTTGCAATCTCATCGGCCATAATAAAAACCACAGGAACAAGATATACCCAAAAAACAGTGACCAGAAACAGGAGTAACAGGGTTCGCAAAGAATAATCCGATATCCAAGTTTTAGAAACAAAACTTGAAGCGACGATTGAAAAAGACTCGGATCTAGTATCAACAGACTTAGATCGGAGAAGACAATAACCGCTCAAGAAGAATGCCAAGAAGAATCAACAAACCGTAGAACAAACCTTCGAAGCAGATCTCATAAGAAGAAGAAGAAGCAGCGGATCGCAAATCGCTCTGATACCATGTCAAGATGAGGAACCGAATATGGGAGAATGCAAATCGCCCAAGGGAACTCAGCATAGAAACCCTAGAAACCGAAAGAAAGGAACGCAGCATTTGACAGAGTCATTTCTGATATTCTATTAAGGGTATCAGATCCTCTGTCAACCCTAGGCTAAGGCCTTAAATAGCCAATGGGTTTACAATAAATGAAATCTGTTGAAGTCCAATAAGAAGGCCAAAAGGCAGAAAAGAGAAAACCGAATAAAACTAATAAACAACACCCTAAACAATCTAATAACATAACAATGGTCCAAAACAATTAATATGGTGAAGTGTGAAGTTTGATCCTGATGAAAAAACTCACGTATTATCAATTACTTTTGATAATATGAGTGACATTAGGTTAAACAATTACTGTGTATAATAATTACCTAGTATATTAAACGACTACAAATTAATATCCATACAGATCCTTTTTAATACGTTCTTAATTTGCGGTTATAATATTATCACGCTACGTTGATACGCGTTAAACATATTTGGTAAATAAGTATTTACACACTTATTTAATAATTATCGCACCGCGTGCAAATAACCATGTATTTAAGCAATCCTACGTGCACGTTATGTAATGCGCGTATAACCAACATATGTCTAGACGCTACTCGGATCACATAAAACTATACGTGATTAATTTTTATTTCATGTTTAACGATTCCATAGGAATCACTTCTACTAAGACATAATCAATAGTGAACGGTCCCCAAGCCGAATGTCCTAAAAGTATTTTGTACTAGAGTACAGGCTATTCCCATAATTATTTGATAATTACATTATTGTCTAATTACCATTAATACCCCTAAATATGACAATGCAAGTACTAGGGGTGAAACCGGACCGGTCGGACCGGTTTTTTCACTATTTCGGTCGGGGACCTATATTTTCGGACCGGTTTTTCTTCAAAAAAAAGTCCGGCCAAAAGACCGTATAAGAAAAAATAAACCGTTCTTTCGGATTTCGGATTTTCGGACCGGATTTTCGGTTTAAACCGAAAAGGCAAAAAAATACACATTCAAAACCAAAATAAGTATTCAAAATCAAATTAAACAACAAAATAATTTGATTTAACAATTTTTACATATATTTCTACTAAACCGATTAAACAACTAAAATAATTATTAAATAAGAAAAAATGTATTTGTTTGTATTCGTTGATTAATTATATTAATTAATACTAACTAATACAATATATAAAATAATATACATATAAATGGTCGGACCGGACTCCACGGTCTTTTAGAGTTGTAGACCGAACGGTCTAAAAAACCGTTTCAAGCAAAAAAAATCCGACCATAAACCGAACCGTACAATTTCGGACCGGATTTTTCGGTCCGGACCGGTTCGGTTTTCACCGGATTTTCGGACCAACCGGTTTTCCCTTTCACCCCTGGCAAGTACCTATACACTAAGTCTGTCGATGGTTAAGGTATGGTACGGATATGACAAATACCATAACCATACCATATTTTTAAACCACATACCATAATCATAACCATAATCATTATGGGTACAATTTTTAATAGGGTTAATAGGTCCACTAGTACCATAAGTTTGGGCCATGTGATCGGATGGTACCGTATATTTTTTTATGTGGTTAAATGGTCCGTTATGTTTGGAGCATGTTGTCCTATGGTACTCTGTTAGTCAACCGTTAGATTTTTCTGTTAAATGGTCCATGTCAGCACCACGTCAGCGCCACATCAGCGCCACGTAGATATATAATATAATATTTAATTTAAAAAATAAAAATAAATAGAAAAATTTTTAAAAATAGGAAAAAAATATGAAAAATATCGGAAAAATTCAAAAAATATTTAAAAATTTATCTATTAATAAAATTTATTTTTTTATAATTTTTTTTAAAAAAAATCGAAAAAAAAAAAAAGCTAGGGTTGGACCCTTGGGTCCAATTGACCCAGCCAAGGGTCGAACCCTGGGCTGGGTTGGACCCCCACCAGGTCGCCTGACCTGGGCGACCAGGTCTGGGTCTGACCCAGCCCTGGGTTCGACCCTGGCTGGGTCAATTGGACCCCAAGGGTCGAACTAGCCTTGGGGTCCAATTGACCCAGCCAGGGTCGAACCCAGGGCTGGGTCAGACCCAGACCTGGTCGCCCAGGTCAGGCGACCTGGTGGGGGTCCAACCCAGCCCAGGGTTCGACCCTTGGCTGGGTCAATTGGACCCAAGGGTCCAACCCTAGCCCTTCTTTTTTTTCGTCAAATTTTCAATTTTTTTTAAATAAATTTATAAAAAATAAAGTTTATTAATAGATAAAGTTTTAAATATTTTTTGAATTTTTTTATAATTTTTTCCCTATTTTTTCTATTTTTATTAACTTTTCTATTCTTTTTTATTTTTATCTGCCACATCAGCGCCACGCCAGCGCCACGCCAGCGCCACGCCAGCGCCACGCCAGTGCCACGTCAGCATTCCGTTAGTTAACCTTGACAGCAACAGTAATGTGGACCAAATAACAACATTGACCAAACATATGGTACCATAAAACAACATAGGGGTACCATCCGATCACATGGCCCAAACTTATGGTACCATTGGACCTATTAACCCTTTTTAATACCATAACCACTAAAATAACAGTGGTTATTAACCATGGTTTTACCCGTATACTCATATTTATTCCACACATGTAATATAATAAAAGACCGAAAAATTTATTTTAAAAAAAATACATAAATCTATATTGTTAACAATAAAAATATATAAAACTAACATAAATCTATATTACCATCTACATAAATATTTATTACTTGTATGTACAGTAACTTTCATTATTTAATATATATTAGTTTATTAATAATAAATAATTATTATATTTATATAATAATCATGGTTATAACCGTGGGTATAACTCAAATACCATAACCATAACCATTATGGGTAGAAAATTCATCACCATAACTGTACTACACCATAATGATACAGTTAATCATATTAAACAGTGACGGTTATAACTATGATTATGGGTTTTTCACCGCACCATTGCGGGCTACTATACACTTGATTATGTATAGGTATTGTCGGAATCGGACGACAATTATTATCCTTGTCATGGGAATTTACACGCGCGTGTACTATTCTTGTACACGTGACTAGATTTCAATTGAATGGTGTTTATTTTAAATAATAGGGTCCATAGAACGTACGACAATTCGGGAATAAGCACGTTACAAGTGCTTATAAGAGCTTAATAGCACCTTTTTTCTTCAAAAAAACACCATTCAATTGAAATCTGACAAACGAGCCGAATTAAGCCGAGGTCGAATATTCGTCTCATTTACACTCCTAATTAATCCAAACGAAATGAAAATTATTTATTCGAATGACGTTATTAATGCAAACACACCACCACAATAATTAATGCAAACTCTTCACGTGCCGAAGCATAGCTCTTCCCTCCTTCCTCATACGAACCACAGTCCAACAATGGTGACAGCAGCAGCTGGGACGAAAACCCTAGCCGTTGTAAAATCACTCGAGGCCAAGCTTTTTACAGTAGCAACTGGTTGTGGTTGTTGCTTAACGGGTTTGGGTTGAGCCATTGGCGTCTCGACAGGTGTCAGAGCCGGTGGAGGACTGTCGGGGATGAAGATCTTCCTAGGGAGGAGGACCCTGTCAACCTGGTACACAACCAATTGGCTGTCGGAGAAGATGGTGTTGGTGATGGTGGCATTGTCGATGCCTGTGGAAAGGTCGATCTCGTCTCCATTGATGGTGACGTTGAGAGGGAACTTGCCGTCGTTCGAGCCATCAGCTAGGGTGAACAGTGGGTTGCTCACGGTCTGGAATTGCGTCGTGGAGAGAAATGTCGGGATGACGTGGAATTGCATTAGTTCGACCTATTTAGAAGGGTATGATCAGAATGAATAGAAGTAAGTAAAATTATTATCAGTACGTACACTAATTTATGAAATTTATAAAATACCAACTGGTTTCCTGACCTTAGTATTATATGTTTATCAAATCATTTAACATATTAAAATGTTAGAATTTTAATAATTAAGCATAGTCAACTTTCCAAAAAGATCATTTGTAGTATAATTTATTATACTATAAATAACTTCAATGCATTCGTCCACCTTTAAGTTATCCAAAATTGTTAAATGCACCAATTATTGTTTACCATTAATATATTTTTTTTCTTTAAATATTACTCTTTTTTGTCAAAATGTCTATTTTGTTCTACTCATTTTCGATTCAAAAATGCAAATTTGAGTTCGAATTCAACCCCCAAATGCAAATTTTGTTGAATTTGAACCCATATTTGAATATTTGGGTTCGAATTTTACCCCAAAATGCATATTTGGATTCAATTTCTACATAAATCTGCATTTTGGGGTTGAATTCATGCTCAAATCTACATTTTGAAGTTTCATTTAGTATTGAAGATGAACATGAAAAATAAAATTGTCATTTTAACATACTTAACATAAAAATATGAATATAATAGTAACATGTGTAAATAAAAACACGTTTAAACATATTAGTGCAAATAATTACGTATAATGCAAATTAACTAAAAAAGAGTATTTTTATTTTTTATAGAGAAATTATTACTCCTAAAACGGTTATCCTTCTTTGTTCTTTTCAATGTTGTTGGGTAAAAATTTAGCATAAGTGAATGTAAATTGATATCTATCTAGAGTTGTACCTGTTGTTCATTGCTAAACGAGTTAAGTAATCCCGCCTTGAGCTTCGAAAATGCGGTATCGGTCGGGGCGAAGAACGTAAGTCCATTCGAGTGTTTAATTTGCGAGTCTATCTGGTCCCCCATTCCGGTCGTCTTGAGGAGCCTGATCAAGGCAGTGAAGTAGCCAGGTCTTTGAAGGATGGTGATAATGCTTGGAACCTTCCGAACGGGTGCAGCCGTTGGTGCAAGTATCGGTGATTGTAGCACCGGTGATGGTGGCGACTGGTACGGGGCTAGGGCCGGGGAAGCCAAGGATGGCTGAGCCAAAGTTTTGTAGATGAAAGAGATAACAAGTATTAAAACAATTGAGGAATGTGCCATTGATGATGTAGTAAAGAGGAGGAGTGAAATTAGGTTATAGATGTGTTTGAAGTGGATGATTTTGTGTTGGAGAAGGGAGTATTTAATTATATGGGATAGATTAGGTTAAATTTAATTATTGATTAGTTTAAAGGTTAAGTGATTAGGTGAGATAATTTGAGGTAATCATCCACTTTCGTCCTTTTAATGAATCAATCACCCCTAGCTAGCTAATTGGTGATGTCGATGTTGTTGTTCACGTATGATGAAGTTGGTGAAATTATATTGTCGTGCGATATATGATTGAGTGTAGTTATATATGGTACAACTTTCAAACTTTATTAAGGTGATGAAATTGATAGATATAACTGAATTTGTGATGGTTTGACAATTATGTGAATAATATATTTATTTTGATGTAAATAGATAGATAGCCAATTTTTTTAAAATAAGAAAATACAGATCTCTATTTAACTTTCTGTAATTAAAAGATAAATAGAATTAGGTGAATTTAAGTACTTCAATCATGTTTATTTAGTAACTTAGATATCTTTAGGTTTTTTTATATAAAAAAATAGTCAAATCTGTTTATTTTTAATATAAAGTTACGCAGAGACGTGTAGTTGCACATTCAAAAAAAACTTAATTACCTAATTACTTAAAAAAAACAGTTCAACTACCCTAATTATCATTTTTTTGAAATAAAGATAAAAATACTAACATGTTGCATATTTAGTTATCTGTTGAATAACAAAATAATAATAATGATCAATTTCATCTCTGGAAATATAAAAAATCATGTCAATTACGGATAATATATATATATATATATATATAACATTAAAAAAAAAAGATAATAAAGTAGGGTTGGAAAATAGCGGGTATAAGGTATTCTAAATTTTCTAACATGAAAGATGTAATCAAGATGGTTACTAAGCAAAAAGATTATAACATTGTTTTCATGTATAAAACTTTATCCTTAAGTTTTTACGGGTTAATTTTAAGAATTCAAATATTACCCGTGAATTTACGATCAATGCATGTAATTCGTGAATTCACATCAATTTTTAATATAATTAAAGTTATACGACCGAACTTATTATGAAAAGTTAAGATGTTATGGTGCAATTTACAGGTCGGTGGATGCCCTTGATTTTCGACAGCCTTTCTATATTAAAAGTTACTTTCATAATATGAAATAAAAGGTTTTGTGTATTTAAAGTTTATATTATTGACTATAATATACATCATTAAATCAAATCATGAAACATGACGTAAGTTTATTAGGGTTATACAATAAGCATACGATTGTAAATCATTACACCACACGAAACAACATACAAGAATTCATAAATAAAGCACGTGACACCACGTAAAACAACACGTTACACGTATATATTATGTCCCGGCAGATGCTCCTCCCCTTACTGAAACGACATCGTTATAGCTGTTGCTACGGCTATCGCCACAACGCTCATTGTCGCCGCAAAACCCTCAGCGGCGGAGCTTTCCACACTTACAGCAGTTACAGGCTGCTGCTTGACCGTCTTCGGAGTTGCAACCGCTGGCGATGTCTCCACATCCGCCGTCGGGGTTGGAGCCTTGGCCGTAAGGCTCGGCAGGAAGAGCTTTCGGGGAAGGAGGACGCGGTCCACCTGGTACACTGCCAACTGGTTCTTCGAGTACAAGGTGTTGGTGATGGTTCCGTTGTTGACCCCCGTGGAGAGATCGATCTCACCGCCATTAATGGTGATGTTAAGCGGGAACTTCCCGTCGTTAGATCCATCGGCGAGGGTGAAAATAGGGTTGCTCACGGTCTGAAACTGCGACGTAGACAGGAAGGAGGAGATGACATGGAACTGCAGCAGCTCGACTTGCTGCTGCGTGCTGAAAGAGTTTAGGGTTCCGGACTTGAGCTTGGAGAAGGCGGCGTCTGTCGGAGCGAAGAAGGTGACACCATTGGAGGCTTTGATGAGAGAATCGACCTGCGCGTCCATACTCGTGGCCTTGAGAAGCCGAATCAGTGCCGTGAAGTAGCCGAACTTCTGGAGAATTGTTACCAATGATGGAGTTGGTGAGGTGGGGGAAGGAGACGAGGTTGGTGACTGGATCGGCGGTTGGTACGGCGCTAGGGTTGGAGATGGCGGTGACAGAGCCAAGGCGAAAGTGGTGAAAGAGAAGAACACTAGGGCTAGTAGAATTGAGAAGTTTGCCATTATATTTGTGGTTAATTAGTATAGTAATGAAAAATATTTAACTGAGAGAATTGTTGTGTGAAGTGAATAAGGGTTTATTAATATTAATAACGTAAGAGTTGTATATATAATTAATTATAAAGTGGCATGAAAATGAAATTTGTACTTTATATGGTGAGAAGTTAACATATATGCTTAGCTAACTTAACTGCTTAACTAATTAGGTTTGCTAAACAACTTTTCATTTGTAATTGAAAAAAGGTATGTTTTTTTTTTTATCACATCGATCACCTTAGATGTAAAAATGACTAAATAGATATATTGTCAATTTAATTTATGAAAAAATAATTATCAAAACAAGTAGTTGAATTTTTCTTTTATAACAAATAGGAGTTAAATTTTTTAATGAAAATAATATAAATTTTCGTTTAATTTTATTTTAGAAACAAATAGAATGTGATAATTTTAAAACTATTCAGTTATGCAATTCTGTCACCTTGTAACTTAAGACATCTAAAATTCAAGAAAAGATATCAAATTTGTTTATTACATGATAAATATATGTCTGTTTCTATTTATTTTGAACATAAAATAAAACAAACGTGTGCATTTGCTTATTCAAAAAAGTTTGATTATCTATTCGTTTTTTAAGAAAAATTAGTTATGTAGTTGCTAAATTATATAAATTTAAGCTACCTATTTGATAATTAACCCTCTATAGGTTTATGGGTTATGTAACCAATTCACATGGTTCTATGAGTTACACAACTCAATGGGTTGATCACAAATTGTGTCTACAGTTTTTTTTTTTGCCAAAGTATGAATCATAATTAGGAACAGCCCGCGAGGGGGCAAACCGAGTTTGATACATCATTGTTTAGAAGTAATAACAAAGGGGATGGTGTTGTTGAAACCCAGTCGTGATGACTCATCCCCACAAGAGCTTGTTTCGCCACCCAGTCTGCACACTGGTTTGTTGATCTTGGAACATATCTCCAAGAGATGTCACTAACAGATCTAGCTAAGTGAAGAATATTACAAATGATAGTGTCAATACGCCAAGATCTTGGCGACCCTCGAAGCTGGTCTATGACCCCCCTTGGCGTCGGATTCCACTTCCACGTAGGTCCAGTTGATGTCGACCGCAAGTTGAACCCCGAGAAGCAGCGCCTTAGCCTCGAGGTATTCTGATGCGTCTGCCATTTCAGCTCCAAGTCTTCCCCCTACCAAGTTCCCGTCTGAATCTCGAGCAACAGCTGCCACTCCTCCCCTTCCCGAGTCGCATTGCCAAGCTGCATCGCAACTAATTTTAATCACGTTTATGGGAGGCCTTACCCAGTGCTGCTGGTGAAGTTCTGCTCGTGTCCCTGTCTGTTGGGGCTGCCCGTCACTGCTGGTGCTGGGGACGGTTGCATGCTTTGCTGCCCTGCCATCCTCCATCATCTTTCTAACTCTTTGAACAACCCCGATGGAGTCCGGTTGGCATTGCTGGAAAACAAAGTCGCACCTAGCTAGCCCTATATATCTCCCAACAAGCCGTAAGAGTAGTCACCCACCTTGCTGCAGCAACCGATCTCAATGGAAGCCCGTCCTTGCTCCTATGTAGTAGCCATTGTTGTATTGAGTTGCACCCTTCTTAGGCATCAGACAAGCCCAACGTTTCCCTCCACACATGTTTTGTCCAGTGGCATCCGAACATTAGATGATCGCATGTCTCTCGATGATCACACAGGGGACAGGTTGGATCCACCTGCAATCCTTGTCGTCCCAATACATCTCGAACTGCAATAGCTTCCTTTGCCAGTTTCCAGGCAAACACCTTGATATTTGGTATCGGTGTTGCCTTCCATATCGCTGCCCAGAGCCCCTGCAGCTGCATGTCTCCCGAACTCGCTGCCTCGTTAGTAACACCTATGTTTTCCTCCCAGATTAAATGGTAGGCCGATCGCACCGAGAACTGTCCTCCTCTCTCGTAGGGCCAGCACAATGCATATTCTCGCTGAACCAGCGGGATTGGAACCTGGAGGATTACTGCAGCCTCCTCCTCCGAAACCTTACCCCTTACCGTGTGGTCCTTCCATTGTCTAGTAGATGCATTGATCCACTCGACCAGTCTCGTATTAGCCTGTGCCTCAGTGACTGGATGAACCCCGAGCCTTCTATGAAGCCTCCCCAGAATCCATGGATCGACAAACGACATGATGACCATCCCATCGCCCACGGTCCAAACAGCTCCATGCAAGACAGCGTCCCTCCCCACCAGTAAGTTGTGCCACGCCCATGAAGATCTACTGTCTTTTGAAGCCTGCTGAAAAGACACGGTCGAGAAATACAATCCCTTGAGGACCCTAGCCCATAGAGCAGTTGGATCATCGATGAATCGGGTGGCCATCTTCCCGAGCAAAGCTAGGTTGAAAGCCTCCAATTCACGAAAATCAAAAACCCCGGACTGTTTCGACGTCGTCATCGATTCCCACCTGGCCCAGTGAATTCTCCTATCTCCGTCCGCCGCTCCCCACCAAAACCGAGCTATTTGTGCATTGACCTTCTTACACCAAGTCTTCGGGAGTTGGAAAACACTCATTGCATATGTCGAAATTGCCGTGATCACCGCCTTAATAAGAACTTTCCTGGCATTGTTGAGGAGACGTTGTTTCCATCCTTGTATCTTGTTTGTGATCCGGTCTTGTAAGAAGCTAAGGGCCTCTACCTTCGACCTACCCCAAATAGAAGGTAGGCCTAGGTATTCTCCCGGATTTGATGCCAACCTCATTCCAAAGACGTTCGCTATCTCCTCGTGGTCTACATTCGGTTCGGCACCTCCACACAATTGAATATAGTGTGATACGACTCATTTCTAATACAACCCATTTTGACATAGACAACCTACTTGTCTTGTTATATTTATCTAATTTAACAATTAATTTCATTCTCTGCAATTAATTTACGCTTCCTAATTATGTCTTATCCACCTCCCCTTCATAAATAGGCCACTCTTCCCCTCCAACACCATCATCCATAATCTCCTTACCTACCTTTTCTTTTCCTCACTCACTGAGAACCATGGCAGCCACCTCCTTTCTACTATCTCTTCTCATTGCTTTCCTCACTCAAGTCTCAGCCCAGTCACCAGCCGCCCCATACCCATCACCACCACAGACGCCGCTGGTCCAGTCACCACCACTATCACCTTCCCTTGCGCCCTCGCCGGCCCCACAACCTCCAAGTATCATCACTATTCTTCAAAAGTACGGATCCTTCACGGCCTTAATCCGCCTCCTGAAAACCACCGGTATGGCGGACCAAATCGATTCTCAAATCAAAAAAGCAAACGGACTCACCTTTTTCGCCCCGAATGACGCTGCTTTCTCGAAGCTAAAGACCGGGATGCTTAATTCATTTAGCAACGAACAACAGGTAGAGTTTCCAACACTATTTTTAGTGACAAAACGTTGCGTCGGTAAAAGTATATCATTAATTACAATTGTATTTCTACTGACACAGGTCGAGTTAATGCAATTTCATGTCATCCCCGCTTTCCTCACGACGACGCAGTTCCAAACCGTGAGCAACCCGTTATTTACACTTGCTGACGGTGCCAATGACGGCAAGTTCCCGCTCAATATCACCATCAATGGGGACGAAATCGACCTTTCCACTGGTATCGACAATGCAACTATCACCAACACTCTATACTCCGGCAACCAACTGGTTGTGTACCAGGTTGACCGAGTTCTGCTTCCTAGGAAGATCTTCATGCCCAACACGCCGCCACCATCTCTTGTACCCGTCGAGGCACCACCAGCTGTTGCTGTCCCTAAAACCACTGCTGATGGGCAACCAGTTACCACCGTAAGCAGCTCGGCCTCTAGGGTTTTTTCCACCATGAGAATGATTGTCCAGGGTATGACGATGGTTGGGATTACTTGCTGCTACTTCTTTCTTGATATGATCTAGAATGATCACAGCATATCAAGACGCGACGGATTGTGGCCGTGGGAGGTAATATAGACGGAGTTGATTCATATTTTCAATGTATTTTTTGTATGGTGAGTTTATAATTATATATTCCATCGATATGTAATCACTCTTTATTTTTTCAGTGTATTTATTTTTGCATGGTATGTTTTATTTCATCTATATGTAATAATACGGTTTGAATAAATATTTTCCTTAATTAATTATGGACTGTGATTCACCAATATGTTAGATGTCGCCTCCTATCGTGTCCATGCTAATACCGAACGTTCATATTTGATATGCGAAACATGGAATAAGAAGTATAGAATAAGAACATTAATGAATAAAAATATGAAGTTGTTTGGTTAATTGTTTAAATTGAAATAGGATTTCGAAATTTAATTTTTGGTTGGTTGAATAGTATATGAAAATGAAATGGTATAAGTTCAAATGACATATTTAGTCTTTATTATTTCACCATGTTTAATATATAAATAAATTATAAAAATATATTAATTAATTTTAATAAAAAAATATATCTTATTCGATACTTTAAAATAAATGAATTAAAAATATAAATATTATTATAACAAAACAATTTATTAAAAAATAATTGAATTAAAAAATAATTGAATTAAAAAATTATTAGATCTTTAGAGTAAATTAAATTATTAAAAATATGATTAAATTTAAATTGATTAAAAAATTAGAATAAATTAAATTATAAATAAACTTTAGAATAAATTGAATGAAAAGGATCAATTACAGAAATATATTTAAATTTAGATATTTTCGTAATTAATAAAAACAGTTAATGCCATTTAAATATTATTTTTTGCTATTCTCTATTTGGAAAATGACTATTTTTAAGCTTTCCAGTCTTCCAATTCCGTATTCCACACAATTTGCAATATATATATATATATATATATATATATATATATATTATTTTCTCTTTATTTCAGCAACCAAACATGCTGCTTTCAAAAACGTTCTATAGTGACGAATGACGATGTTATAGTTCTCGAATTGGATGGATTTCTCGTTCATCCAAACTAAAATCTTTTTGGGATAATAATTGAGAAGGGCTCGAATAACCAATCACACAAACCTACTTTAGGTAAGCATATGTGTCAACCTATCACCAAATTAAAGTAGATATATATGCATTTTCTCCTTTATGTTGGTGAATATATTTTTATACCTATAAAGAGATATGGATAAAAGAAAAAAAAAACAATAGTCGATCGATGATTTAAGTCTAGCTCATATCATGAAAAATATTTTTATTGTAATCTTAATATCTACAGTTAGCTAAGTGTCCTGAATAGTTACCCTAACTACGCTATCAATCAATAAATAAATAAATTCAAGTAATATTATACTTACAAAATTACTGCATACCCTCAATCAATTATTCCTCTACCAATTGTTTTAAGTGTAAATTTTAGTTGTTGTTTTTTTAAAAAAACAAAAACAAATTAACTTTACCTGTTCCTCATGCTGGTTAATAATTTTTTTTTTATCAAACCCTAGGTGTCTGTTAGGAAATAAACTTGTTTAGATATATTGTATCTTAGATTTAATGTATCACTAAATTCATTCATGTGTCCTCTAGATTCGTTCATGTATCTTAACATACATGACCCCCTAGAGTATATGAACATTCTCATTCACTGTATAGCCCATTAGGTATTTTTCACCCCATAGGTGTGTATAAAGGGGTCTCATAATTAGTTGTATTCACTAACAAAAATCAAGTTTATCAAAAGTGGTCGAGGTCATGTATCAAAAGTGTAAGGCATCGAAAGTGGGGTGGACAAAATTAAATACTGATGGGTCAGCCACCGCAAATTCGGGACTGACAGGATGTGCGGGTGTCATACGAAATCACCTTGGTGGATGACTTAAGGGATTCCAAAGAAAGTTGGGAATTTCAAATAGTTTGGTGGCAGAACATTGGAAAATTATAGATGACTTAGCTTTGACCAAAACCATGGGGATCGACGACATCCATGTGAAATCGGATGACAAAGAGACAATATGTATGATAGTAGAAGAAGTGGACATGCACAATGATAGACATTTAATGTCGTTAATTTTCGATTGCAGGAAACTGTTGTTAGAGTTTAAAAGATTCAAAATCAGACACATTTATAGAGAAGCAAACAATTTATCATACCATCTTGCCAAGGCCGCAGTTAGACTTGAAAAATATTTTGTGATCTTAAATGATCATCCGCCATGAGTGTTATCGATTATTATATCAAACATATTTGAATTGGATAGAACAAAAACAAAACAAAACACCACTTGTAATATTATTCTCTTTTCTACTAAAAAAACAAAACAAAAATAAATTGAATAGAAAAGAACAAGTCTATCACTCCGTCTCCCTTAGAGTCACACTTACGACCCAACCTCTCCACCTCTCTCACACACCAAAACTGTTTGCAGGTAATGAAAACCCCACTGCCATCTATACCCCTAATTAAAGTGCGACATTGCAACTTCATCACCTTTTTTTCATTAATAAATTGAAGCTCTAACTGGAATTTCAGTAAGTATATGCAAACAAATTACAATGAAGAACTCAAAGCAACTTCTTCAGTTCACACTCTCCTTACTCGTCTTCCTCGTCCATGACACTCAACATACATTTGCTCAGTTAACAAACTCCACTTCTGATTCGTCTTCTTCTCCGCCAGACATTGTCAAAATCCTCCAGAAAGCAGGCCACTTCACGGCGTTTCTCCGCCTCCTAAGGACCACCCACATGACCGCCCAGATCATGACACAGCTCAAAGCCTCCAGCTCCGGCCTCACACTCTTGGCTCCGACAGACGCTGCCTTTGCCTCCCTCCGATCTGGCGCGCTCAACACCCTCAACGACAAGCAGCAGGTCCAGCTCGTGCAGTTCCACGTCGTCTCCACGTTCCTGTCCATGGACGCCTTCCAGACCGTCAGCAATCCTCTAAGGACCGTCGCCGACGGTATGAACGACGGACAGTTCCCGCTCAACATCACGTTCTTAGGGAACGATGTGGTGCTGTCCACCGGAATCGACTCCGCCACGGTGGGGACGGAGCTATACTCTAACGGAAAGTTGGCGGTGTTCGAGTTAGACAAGGTGCTCCTTCCACCGGCGCTCTTCCCACCGGCGCCACCACCGTCTGCTCCGAAAGTCGAGAAGCCCGTCACGTCTCCGACAGTGAGCTCTGCTTTAAAGATAGGTGCCGGCACCGTGGAGAATGTTGTTCGTGGACTTGCGGCAGTTGGTGTGGCTGCAGTAGTACTGAGCACGTGTTCATTGTGACGATATTCGCTTACGTGTGCAACCTTTGTCGTTTTTTTAATCAAAAATACGTAAACCCAAACCGTTGTGCTTCAATTCAAAAGTGTGAACATTGTGAAACTTATCAAGTCTCGAAGTAAAAATGGAACTTTTTTTTAGGGTTAAATGAATAATATACATGATTTTCTATTAAGTTTTTTGAATGATATAATATTTTTTTCCTATATAAATTAAAAAATGAGTAGTTATATATAATCATGATAAAGAGTATTCATATTTCATAGTATGTATACGCACATAAATACTTCATCCTCTGTAAATGTAAATAATATATGACCTTATAAATTCAAGAGACACAATTCATTATAATTAATTATTTAAATATGTCATATTTATTATAGTCCCGTACAAAAATAATATGTATTATCTACATCTTAGCATATGATTTACTTAGGCTTGTTCATTTAAACCGGTTCGGCTGAATTAGTCTGGTTCTGGTTCGGTTCGAACTAATTCGACCGAACTAGTTTAAAAACCAAATCAGTGTTTTTATACTTCAAGTAAACCAATTCAAAGTAGTACAAAAAATTCAGTTTGAATCAACTCGTTTGTTGATACTCGTTTATACTTAAATTTAAATCAAACCACTTTAAACCTATATAATTTTAGAACCAGTTTGAAGCAAAATAAACTAAATCGGTCTGAAATTAAACCAAACCTAGATATGTCTTCAATAAACCAAACCTAGAGATGTATTGGACTCTTGTATATTGATGTTGGATAGGATTTCAATTGGTTGTGAAACAGATTTTCAGTCGGTTCATTGTGTTTTTCAGTTGGTTCAGTGTTTTTATAGTCAGTTCAGTGTGTTGGACATGATTTCCAGTCAGTTCAGTTTCAGTTTGAACCAGATTATTTTCTAACCAAAATTGTTATTAAAAAACAGACCAGACCAGTTCGAACACGAACCGATTCTGAATCGGTTCGAATCAAACCATTTTCTTACCTAAACCAGACCCGTTTTTTTAGAAAAAGAATAAAAATACTAATTTTTTACAAAACAGACCAGTTCAGTTCTGAACCGATTTGGGATCGAACTGGTTCATGAACAACCCTAGCATTTTCTAAGTGGGACCTACTTTCGTGAAATTGGGACTACTCGTATTTTTCAAGATTTCATACAACAGAAAATAATATTTATAAAGAAAATAAATTTAAATATTGTACTGCTATTGTCAGATGCCATACGTATATTAGAAATTTCATATGCTATATGATAGCTACTATTTCCATCTTGTCTATGTGGAAAATTAAGTGTGTGGTCAACATCATCACCCAGATTGAAACAAAGAAACATACAAACATGATATTTTATCTTGCTATGGACGTGGCAACCTATATATATATGCAACACTTTTTAAATGAAATGTTTATAAGGTCTTGTTTTGCCTTTTCTTAGTGATAGGTATACTTACATGCACATCACTTTTTTATGTTGTTATATAGATTTTAAATTTTGCAAAGGGTAAAATTATATTTACGGTTAATTATATATTCGTTAGTTGAACTAAATGAGAATATATGCAATTAATATACTTTTTTTTGAATATATTACTATATGACTTTATTTAAAATTGTGATTTCATAACTTTGTCTAATTTACTATTAAATGGTGTCGAAGATATGCATGAATTTGTCACCTATCAACTAGTAAATTACAAAATTGTTAGTAACAATGTGATTTTTCGCAAAATTTCAATTAGCAATTTGCATTTTTTTAATAAAAAATAGTTAAACTTGCAATTCGCATAAAATACAAAGTAAGATATCAAATATAATGTAAGTTTCTCTCAACATTTAACAATAAAGTAAAAAGAACTAGCAATTTATAATTTTAGTCAACTAGAAAATTATCTCATAAAAAACAGTTAACATTTTTTTAAAACTCTTAAAGTTATATTAATAAGTAAATACTTAACTCTTGTATTTATTATTAAGATTTTAGATTATTAAATGATCATATAACATATAATCTCATATCCAACCTAAAAGTTTAAGTTAAAATCCGATTCATTCTTTTTATTATTACTAGGACAAAGTAAAATTAAAGGTATGTATTCCGCAAATTACTTTTAAATACATTCAATTAATAAATATATACATGGAAGTGGAACAAAAGTAAAAGTAGTACATCTTCTCTACCATTTATAAAGAGTATAGATATTTGCGGGACTGGAATGCAATTTCTTACAACATTCTCTCTCTAGTGTAACATCCAGTTCTAGGGAAGTGATGAACAAATCAATGAAAAAGGAATCCACCGATCTCCTGCTTAACCTTTACCAGACTCCTTCCTATTTTCAGATCATCGCCCTCCATTCCTTCCCTCAAATGTGAACTCCGTCGTCGTCTCTCCGATATTGATGGCGTGGTTCGTCTGTTTCGAGCCAGACAGCGGCGCCATGTTTGTGAAGCTTGGTTCTTCGACTGTCTCATTGTCCTGTTGATCATCTTCTCCATTATTATAGTGCCGGCGGTGATGGCGCGACGATGGTGAGACATTGCCTTGGTGGAAGTGGGTTGGAGAAGGCGACTCGGTTATTGTCTCGACGACATTGTGTTGGTCCCAGGGTGATGTGGCGAGGCTGTTGGCCTGATCTGTCTTGTAGTGTCGTAATAGGTGTACTGGAGACATGTTCCGAGAAGGGGTTGCAGAGCGGCTAGACATGGGTGTGACGGAGCCAGCTTGACTCTGTTTCACTTGTTTCTTCGCGCTATGGTGCCAGCTTTTTAAGGCGGTCACTACCCGCTCGCTGAATATAGTCGGTTTCATAGTCGAACCCATCTACATGCAGTATAATAAGAGTTTTTGTTTAAAAAATAACAGCATAAATAAATTAAAATTAAAAATATATATTACAAAAAATAATAGTATATTTTTATTGTTAACTAAGGTTAATAACCAAATTGCTACTGTATTTTGGTAAGAAACTTTGTTTTCATAAATTTTTCCAAGTTGTACACTGGGAATTAGAGAAAATGTCACATCGTTCATTTTTTAATGAAATTTAAATAGAAATTGACGTAACAACTCGTAGTTAATCTATATTGTAAAACACTATATTATTTTCAAAATTTATAAAAAAATTGGGAAAAGTAGATGAAAAATCTGAGTTTTATTATAACATTTTTATTGAAAATATTACATAAATAAAAAATAATAATTTGTTATTTATTTCATATTATTAATAAAAATATTATATTAAAACTCATTTTTCGCCTATTAATTTTGTGATTTTTTTCTCTATTTTTTGGTATTCTTAAAAAATAATTGACTTTTTAAAATTATGGATCAGTCATACATCATACGTGGGTCATGTCATTTTCTATCCAAATTTAATAAATTAAAAATAAACGAAGATATCATTTTGTTTCAACCCAAAAAGTACATGAAGCAAACTTTTATAAAATAGTTAAAGTTTATGTACCGATTTGAATATTAATCATTTAACTAATTCATTCTAACTAATGATAGATGATAGCCTCAAATCTTAACTTAACCATGCGATATCATACCTGTGTAACGAGTGCATAAAGTGGAAGGGTGACGTAGCTGCACAAGAATTGAATTAAGACCCTGAAATAAAAAAAAAAAGGATTAATTAAGCAAAATAAATAAATAAATAATATTTATGAATGATAAGCTAGAAATTAAACCGACCCCATTGATAGTCTGATCACTATATCCTCTGTGTGTTCGTGGAAGCATGATCTCAACCCAAATTCATACTGAAATATTAAACTCACTTAATTAATTAATCAATTATTTATTGTATTCTTAATAATTAAATTAAATATTTTATTTAATACAATAATTTAGAAACATAAGTATATACTGAGCATAATTAGTTTCTTACCCATGCCCATACAAAGAATGCAAGCTGGAAGGCATTCTGCAGTAAAAATCATAACCAATAATTAGTGAAAAAAATAATTATTATTTTTTACATTAAATTTGATTAATTAACCTGAAATAGAACGAAATTGATGAGGTAAAGAAGGAGACGAGGCCGATTGAACCAGAAAAGATGGTCACCGGGTTGAACCACTGGCACGCCTTTCACAACCTCTCCACTCTCTTGGATTCTCTGACCCATCTTCGTTATGATCACTTGAAGCTTTGTTCCCACCAAAAGTATAATCTGAATAATATTATTATAATTTAAAATTAATTAATTTAATTAATACGAATAATTAGTGTGTATTAGGATAAAGTACTTACGATAAGTGGAATGAATGGAAGCCATAGATAAGTATACCAACCTGTATATCATATTTACAAGTAAAGGGGAAAAAGTTAGGGAAAATAAACCATATGGATAATATAATTATATGAGAAATTTTATGAAGAAACTATTCATTATTTAATGTCTTATTATATTATTATGATATAAGAAAACAGCAAAATATTTTTTAAAAAATAGGAAATTTATGAGCTTTTTGCTATTTTTAAGAATAAATCAAAATAATACCAATTATATAGACATGAGTTGCATTAATTCGTTAATTAATTACTTACCATGAGTGTTAAATAGCAAAAATAAGACGGCAAAAAACCAAATTGGTGGGCTGATGCTAACGACGACTTTGAAATCTTCCTCAAGTGATCGTTGTATGTATTTTTGAAAATCAAAATGTGCATGACTTTGAGGTGCCAGATGTGCCTGCATATACACACAATAATAATAATAATAATAATAATAATAATAATAATAATAATAATAATAATAATAATAATAATAATAATAATAATAATAATAATAATAATAATATCATAAGGTTTAAATGTATAAATATTTTTAATGAGATTATTAATTTAAATTACCATTATAAATCCATGCCTCAACGTCAGATAATCCACCTTAGGAACGGAACGCACAAATTGTCTAAAAAAACAGACCTGTCCAAACAAGACTTAATTAATTCAATTAGGAAAATTATAATAATAAAGATAATGAATTTCAGTATTTTGACTAATTAATTGGATTAAGAAAAAATGAGATATGAATTATTAGTAGATAAATAAAGGTGGTATAACTAACGCTTTCAAAGCTCTAAACCGTGTTAAAAAAACTCATGTAATCAAATCATATTATATTATTTGAATATCTATTGTTGCAATTTAACAATCATAACATTTTCTTTCATTTACAAATTTTTTTTATGTAAATATAAATTTGAAGAATATTATAATAATATAATCTTATTATGTATTTTTAAGTGTTAAGTACGACTTTGCACCCATAATATTTAGGTCAAAATCGAGTTTTGCCCTAATATTTAAAAATTAAAGGTTTGATCTTAATGTTTGGTCAGAGGTTCAGTTATTCTCTTTCATCAGTTTTTCTATTCAAATTTAATAGAATATGTTTTGAAATTTATAAAAATATTTTTAAAATGAAAACCCTTTAAAAAAAATTTATATGTTACAATTGAGTTTCAATTCGATCGGAACTCGATTGAGCCTGAATCGAAGGAATTAGAGTATGAGTCTTAATCAAGGTTAGCTCGCCCATACGTGGGGTTGGTCCGGAAGAAACGTTGCAAATTGTTAAATTGTTATGTTTTGAAAAGTATTGTATTATTTCGGTAATTTTTAAAGCATAATCTATTAAATTAGTATGAAAAAATTAACGAAAATAAAATACTCGACAGATTTTATAAAATCAAAGACTGAACTTTTCGTTTTTTAAACATGAGGAGAAAATTCCATGGGCAAAATAATATTTTTGATGTAATAAAATAATTAAAAATACGATGCATATATTTTATATATTAATTTAAAGAGTTTATATATTTAAAATACATCTTACAGACTATTATTATATATTTCTGATTTTATTTTTGACCTCATGATGTATTTACATCTGTATCTGTATATGATAACTACGTGTCAATATTCCGTATAATTATTACAATATACATTAATCTCGTGGACTATATTGTACGCACCAAGTACGTAGTCTACTTAATTATATTTATAATTATAAATCGAGGGTCGGTCTACTTAATTAATTCTTATCAAAATTTTTAGTTTGGCTGAAGATATCAAATATTTAATTTATTAACATTTTTTCTCTCATAAAAGTCTTATTACCTCTTAATTAACTAATACACGCCTGATTGATTGAAACCAATTATTTAACCACGTTCTACATATTGATATCGATAGAAGCAATTATTAAATAATAATAATAATAATAATAAAAAAGTAGAATACTATTTTCTTACCATCCACATTAAGCCTGGTGTTTGGGTCCAGAAGCTTAGATGCCTTCTTCCGAACGACGTCTCTCGTGCAAACCTAAACCTCTCAGGATCTGTTGGGGAAATTAATATTATCAAAAAATATACATAAAACACAAATAAATTACTTGATTTTTATATTATATATAAAATAAATAATATAAATATAGTCGTATTATCATGTTGTATATATATTTTTTAATCAAATTTTAACATACGTTATTTAATATTTCGTCAAAAATACCATTTACCCTCCTCTTAGTCAAAGAATAAGAAAGTAAAGATGATCAAGGTAATGTTGTTGAAGATGAACTTCGAAATTGACTGTTTTTTTTATAGCGTTTAAAAACTAAAATTAAATCCGTAATTTTTATTTTTATTTGAATTTGGATTATTATTTTTAAAAAAAATGAAGATGAGATGTAGGCAAATTTATCAATTTGTCAAAAAGAAAGTTACACGTACAGACTAAATTAGACAAAAATGTGTATTTAACCACACCTAAGTATGTTAAGTTATATGAAAAAAATATGTTAGTGTAAATAATATATTCATTAAGTACACTTAGACTATTTACCCGTGACACAAGTATATATATATATAACAACAAAATCGATAAAATCAAGTTTAATAAGTTACGTACCATGAGAAAATTGATACTCGGCCGTCCTCGTTTCCTTCTCCCATGACTTCCAACGTCTCATCTACACATATACAACATATTATTATATCAAAGTGTAAAGGAAATCCATTGATATATGTATATGTATATGTATATGTATATGTATATGTATATGTATATGTATATGTATATGTATATGTATATGTATATGTATATGTATATGTATATGTATATGTATCTACCTTAGCACCTCCCAAAGCGAGAGTCAGGATACAGTAAAGAACATGAAAAAGTGCCAAGACGAATATGAATATGTGGAGTTGGTGTATGCCATCGGCTGATATAAATGAGACCTTCCCCTACAATCATACAAAGTTCAGTATTAATCTCTATTATATATTATCTCTTCAAATATAGACGAAGATAAAGATTATAATATGTGAATATTTTCTTCACCTTAGCAGAACATTTGTCTTCCGTGGCAGCAGCTAAAACTCGACGGAAACCATTGACGTCTACCACCGACAGCAGCCTCCGGCGATCACCCGTTTCAACGTCGGAATAACTATCGATATACTTCTTTTCCTGTTGCTTGCTGCATGGGTGCCACGTGGATCCTAGTTTCTTTGATATGCAAATGTTTGTTATTGGACCTTGTCCAACCGTTAGCATCAGGGAAATAAACCCTAGCAGCATAAGCTCTGCAATATACAGTCCCCCAACAAAGACAATGTAAGAGGAGATTGGGGATAGATAGATAGATAGATAGATAGATAGATAGATAGATAGATAGATAGATAGATAGATAGATAGATAGATAGATAGATAGATAGTGGGGGTTCATCGTTAATGGAGGTAATTAAATTTGATTTCACCTGATTTGAGCTTCTCCAGGGATTCATAGAGAGCTCCTTTGTGATTCTTCTTTAGCCACTGCAAATTCCCACATATAGATGGATGAATCAAATGGAACCCTAATTATATATATATGATCTTGATTTTTATATTTTTTTCAAAAATCAACTCAGGCAAAATCAAAAGTTCAGCAGATAATTCAGAAAAGAGAGAATTTGAACTTTTACACCAAGTTCAGAGAATTTCTAACAGAAACTTCTTCAAAAAACCAGAAGAACTGGAACATAATATTTGTAAAAGGAGAAGCCGGAAGCAAAATCATAACACTAGCTCTCTATCATTATTACCTTTCCAGTGAGGTGGATGATGTGTTCAATGATGATGGAGATCAAAATTAGGACAAAACATACGACAGCAACTGCCCATGTCGGAGTTTGCTCCAAAGTTCTCCCTCCGGCAGCTCCCGCCATATCAAAGGTTCTGTTCTTTTGAACCTGAGAGCAAGCAAGATATATGGAGGTGAGAACCATAGAAGGTTGCTTATATATATAATATAATACAATTCATAAATAATATATATATATATATATATATATGAATTTTGGAGGCTGAAGAATTCTAATAATTAGCGTCTACTGAAATGGATGCCTACACCGTTTGGAGAGAGGGAGGGTTGACTTGATCATGAGACTGTTGTTTAGTTTGTTTGTTTTTTAAACATTTATTTGACTGCAAAATCGGATATGTTTGATTCTTCTGCGTTCTTTTGAATTAAAAATTGTCAAGGAACCAAATTCTTGAAATTGCTAACTTGTTTGCTCGCCGTTAAATACTCCGCTGGAGTCAACCTCTCCATGGCTTTTACTTAGCTGTGTCTCTTGTTATGGGAGTGCGTTCAAACTAGTAAAAAAGGTTTTTAGGGTTTATCTTATGTGATGATATAATCTGATTTGATGGATTAATACTAATATATAACCATGATAGTCAGTGATTATGTATACAGTTTGGCTTAGGGTTAATTATAAAAAAAAAAAAAAAAACTTTGAGGAAAAACCAAACAGCAAACCAAACTTTATTTTTTAACAAACAACAACCAAACTTTTGGAATTGAACAATTAACAAACCTACGTCAAATCTCGGTTATGTTTGAAAAAAAATTTCAATGTTCGATGGAGTTATTAGGTCGTAATACCATTTCCTTAGAATACTTCAACTAATTTTGACTTAATAATTTCATCCAATACTAAAAAATATGTTCAAGCATAATGAAAATTTGAGATAGTTTTATTAATTATTCAATTCCAAAGTTTTGTTTGTTATTTGTAAAAAAAAAAATCGATTTGCTGTTTGATTTTTCCTCCAAGTTCAGTTTTTTGTTTTTTGGAATTAACCCTTTGACTTAAGTAATTATTTTGGTATATGTATATGTGTGTGTGGGCAACAACGTCATATGGGACGAGAAATGGTGTATACAACTTCAATAAAATTTAGTTACGCTTTGCATGGCTAGATATTAGGATTTGATTCCTAAAAATATATATTTTGATAATTTAACTCTACTTTTCCTTCCTTAAAAATAGTAAATGATTCATATATATATAAAATAAGTTAGAAGAAGAGATGTATAGTGTAAAATTTAACTTTCATGAAAAAATAAGAAAATTAATTAAACTCTAGTTAAGAAATGAATGAACAAATATAAAAATCAATTTGATTGTCTAAATGGAGTGCTAATTTCTTTCAAACCATAATATAATTATATTACTTGAAAATTTCGAAATACAATACAAATATTTAAAAGAATACAATTACAAAATGAATATCCATTTTTTTTAATTAAGTATAGTTTTGAACTCTACTGGTAATCATCAAGACTTGGGTAATAAGTCATCTAAATATCTTGATAATTACGAATAGAGTATATATCGATATCTGAGGTAAATAATATATTAAATAATCAAGACAAATTTAAGAATCCTGAAATTAGATGAGACTGGAGACCTTGACCAATGGCCATCGTTAAGAATTTGAGAGGGGGAGGTTATATCTGCAAATCTCGAGCCTTCATCAATTCAACGTGAATAAGTCTTCTATTAATTCATTTTATATATTTGTTTATAATTTATTATTATTCTATATAATTGTTAATTGTGTTATAATGATAAGAAGAGAAGGGTGATACTTTCTTTTTCTCGTTCCTTTTATTTTTAATTATATTAAAATATTATTTAGGTAACATCTGCTATTCTACTACTTTTGAAACTCTTTTTTTAATAAATATTTATATTTTTTATTGACATAATATCTATGTCAAATAATGTTTGTTTTGATTTATTCATTATTATAGCTTCAAACATAATAATAGGGAATGTTGCACCTTAATTAAACTATCAAGTCACCCTAATTATATCAGAGTGAAATTGCATAAGTAATTTAATATACTGTAAAATAAGTTAGTTTTGTTTACTTTGAATACTTCTACTTTCTTTGACCAAAAAAAAAAAGAATACTTCTACTTCAGCATAATATTAAATAATAATCCCAACTATTCTAAATTTCTAATAATGTAAATAGAACCCTTGAGGTTGCGGCTGGAGCATCATCAGTTTGTGACCGGAGTCTTGACCAAAATTATTTATTATTTATTTAGTACTCGAGACGTACCCGTCGAATGCTCCTTTTCAACTTCAAACCCTACGACTCACAAATGATCGATCATGATCAGTTCATTGAAAATGATATATATACACACACACACATATATATATATATTCACTCTTTGTATTAGTAAAAAAAATATAAAAAAAAAATTCACACGTTTTGACAAATTGATACTTAATGTTCTTACCATTTATGTATTGTTCTAATATCTTTTAGGTGTTTGTATCAAACATCTTATTATTTGTTTATTGTTGTTATATAATAATTTTCTTTTGTTAGTGAAAAACAATTAATACAGAAATAAAAAAAATCAGATTGCAATAATAATTAAATTGAAATGCCGTTCAATACAAATATCTAAAATATGCTGTAATAAAAAATAAATAATACCTATTCAAAATTTTAAAAAACAAATCAGTTATCAATTCAAACCATATATAACTATAAAAAATTTGTCCCACATATTTGAGTTTGACTTTCCATTCTTCTTAAAAAATGTTATACGTGATTTTTTTTTAAAAATAATTAGGCTTACACGATTCTCTATTTATATTTATATGTGGTTCTATTCAGTAAAAAGTGGCTATTTTACTTTTAATTTTGTTGCATGTAAAGTAGGGTTGTACCTAAAAACCGGTCGTACTGAACATAAATCGTATTTTTGTGACTAAACAGTATTTATGTAAAAATATGGAACGATTCAAAAGAGGTATAAAAAATCGGTTCTAAAATGGTAAACCGAACCACTTATTGTACCGATTTTATTCCTTCATCATCTCCCACAACTCACCTTCGAGCCTTGTTATGTTCTTCATAACGAGAGTGATGAAGGAGCCCCGGAGCACTTCCATTCCCAATTCCGAGCACTTCCATTCCCACAATCCACTTCGGCACTTCCATTCCTTGGCAGACTTCCACGTTACGAGCAACAGACTCATCTTCTTCTTCATCTCAACCACCTCTGAGCGGCGGATCCAGGTAGAAGAGAGTGGGCTCCGACAACGATTCCGATTCTTTTTCGACGCGGTTAATTCCAAAAACAACTTTGATTTCTACTGATTATTCAAGCTTTCGACGGAGGGAAAGGAATTTTCGAGGTCTGTCGGAACAACTCCGTTTATATATATATATATATATATACATATAAAGTTGTTCGGCTGAACCGGTTATGAACCGATTTTTGAATCGGTTCATATCAAGTTCGGTAAATCAACCAAAATCTGAAACAGTAAAAAATGGAGCGGTAAACCGTACATTACCTAAAATGTGGTAAATGCACGGTTCTGAACCGATTGACCCCAAATCGGTTCATGCCTAACCCTAATGTAAAGTACGTACATATGTTTTTCTGTTAGTATGAGTCAGTCATTGCTCACATTTTTATATAAAAAGAATATGATGAAGCTAATGATTAATAAGGTTGTGTGGTCCTGTTATGTGTTCATCGTATTTCATTGTTCTTATGTTACAACGGGACGACCGTACAACCAGATTCGACCATTCATACACTTAAGGATGAAACCAGTAGAACCATATTCAACCATTCATACACTTAGGGATGAACCCATGAAACTTATGGGGGGCAAATATTAGAGTAATGACAAATAGTTAAACATATGATTTAAAAAGACTAAATTGAAAATTATTACATTTTTTAGGGTCAAATTTACACAAAGTCAATAGTTGAGGGGATAACGTCCCCCTCCCCAAATGGCTCCGTACCTGCTAGGGGTGTCAAAATATGACCCAACCCGTGGGTGACCCACCCAAGGGTCGTATTTGGGTAAAGTTTTTTTGACCCATGAGTCATTTTGACACGACTCATGGATGACTCGTGAAAACACGGGTCAGGTTTGGGTAAGAAGCCTTGACCCACGTGTCAACCCATGACCTGTTCCATTTATATATTTAATTTTGTTTTTTATTGAAATGGTGGGTCGAATGAGTCAGACTGACCCGCGGGTCATGGAGGTCGAATGAGTCAGTCTAATCAAACTCTTACCGCATTCATGAGGGTCATTCTGACTCGTGGGTTGACTCATCAACCCGCGAGTCAGGTTTGAGTATCAAAAACTTACATATACTATTATACAAGTCGTGTTTGGGTCATAGGGTTCCTGACACAACCCAAAGTCGACACGACCCATGGGTTAACCCACGACCCGTTTTGACACCCCACTCATTGCATTACTTGCATACACTATACTACATTGAAGACGACTACATGCAATGTTAACAGACCAGCTGCCTTGGATGACCTTATCCAGGGGACAATAATTGAATCATTTACATATCCAAAGAAATCTACACATTTAAAATAATTTGTGTTGATTTTCCTCATAGAATTTTTGACTTATCTATACCCTAAAACAAAAAGAATTACCGAAATATTCTTGATTTTTTAATAAATACAAAAATATAACTACCCGCGAATGAAATTCGTGGGTAGGACATTTAAACACCACCCGCGAATGTTATTCACGGGTGGAAGTTGTGCAGAAAGAAACAGTTCATTTTGCTGATTGTTTATTATCTGACGCAAGATTGATTTTTTTTTTTTTCTGACTAGCTTGTCATTTTGGACAACTTTTTCTAACACAAGTTAGCTAAAATTGGATTCTTGGAATACAAAAAAATTGTTGGCACATACTTGTAAAATTAGCTTTTTACACATAAATTGCTTTTTCTGACCCAAACTAATTTATGTGTCGAAAAAGTTGTAAAATTGCTAATTTATCGCTCACTGTCACAAAAAATGTCAGCAAAATTGTGTGTTAACACAAGCTTGTAAAATTGCTGACACATAAAAATTTATCTTTGTTGCTCAATTTATGTGACACAAGCTGGCGCAATAGAGATAAATTGCTGACACAATTTGCAACAGATAAAGAGATTAAAAAAATATTTATAATCCGAATTAAACACCACCCACGAATGATATTTGCGGGTGACAAAAAATCAAACTCATACCCTCGAATCTCATTTACAGGTAGATATACTTTCGTATTTATTAAAAATTCAAAAATATTTTGATAATTCTTTTTGTTTTAGGGTAGAGATAGGTCACAAATTCCATGTAGTTTTAGTTGTACTACTACCTTCCAGTAGAGATGCTTCCATATATAGCATAGCATGACCTGACTACCCATATTACATAAAACCCGATCCATGTGAACTGGCTTTGGCACGTGAAAAGGAACAAAAATCTAGTTCTCACGTGCGTAGAAGAAATAGAGATTAGTGTACTTAATTAATGAGATGATAATGATCCTTAATCAAACTTTCAATGACTAATGTACTTGGAACTGGTCTTTCAATCACCATTATCTCTGTATCTTAAACTTAATTAATATTAATATAGGAAAAAAAAAACATTATTGTAAGCTTGTGCAAGACAGATTTAAAACACTCTAATATATTGCTAGAGAGAGATTAAATCAAGCTTTAGATAATAAATATATAATTTAGGAGAATCAAACAATAAGGATTTGCAAAAAATATCAATAGTAAATTATACCTTTTTAGCTTTAAAAATAAGGTTATTTAGATCTTTTGTTATTTCTTTCCTTTTCAAGAAAATAAAATTTAAATAATACCTTAAAATTTGTTTTAACACAGTTAGTGTCACGAGACACAGTATTGAATCCTTAATGAAACTTTCAATGACTTGATGTATTGCTATTGAATGATGTATTTGGAATGGTCTTTGCCATTATTTTTATATCTTAAAGGTGACAACTATTGTATATAGTCGTTTTGTGTTGTGGTATTATTCATGTTGTGTTGTGTCGTCATTAATCGTATCGTTTATAAACGAATAGGTCTTAAACGTGTCTCAAAACTCAGAATGAATATAAGAATATTAAACATTAATCACATGTGGGTGACAATTTTTGCGTGTCATGTCATTAATCATGTCGTGAGTGAACGGATAATTGTTAAACACGTCTCCAAACACGAACACGAGATGATTATAACAAATCACATGTAAAACGCACAATTAACACGGTTAACTATTTGAAGAATTTTTTTTATATATACATGATACAAGTCATGTCACACACAACACAAAATGTCACGAAACAATACGATACAAAATTCATAATTTAAATTTACAATCAAGTTTTAAAATTCATAAGTGATATAAAAACAAGTACAAAAACAATTATAAATATTATATGTACATATACGTAATCGTGTTTATGAGTATTTTTACAGATTCAGAAGTGTTGTGTCTAAATGTATAAAAGCTGTTTAAATACGAGATATGTTAAGGTCAAACTCATATACACATGAATATGAATCTTTACAAATCGTTTAACTCTGTCGCAATGTTGTGTCATAAATTATTAGTACTATCTTAAACTTAATTAATATATATGAAAAAAATGAACATTATTGTAGGCTTGCGGAAGCTAGATTTTTTTTTTGAACAACAGATCTGTATGCCGTATATTAATCACAAAAATTGGGGTCGTAAATGACCCCGGGACAAGCTCGAGTCTAACTGTAAAACCTGTAAGAGGGGGGGTGGGGGTGTTTCGACCCAGTCGTGATGACACATCCCCCCTAATGTCTGCTTCGCTAACCAGTCCGCACATTGATTCGCGGATCTTGGTACCCAATTCCAAACTAAATTCCTAACTGAACCCGCCAAAACTAGACTATTTTGAACAATAGTCTCAATTTGCCAAAAATGGGCTAAACCTATAATGTTTTCTATAACAACCTTCGAATCCGATTCAACAATAACCGAGTCCCACCTATTATCGATGGCCAAAATGACTCCTTTGAGGACAGCTTGTGCCTCCAGCATGTCGACCGACGCAGCCACCTTTGCAGAGATGAGCCCACCTCGGATGCATCCATTATGATCCCGTGCCACGATCCCGATCCCGCCTTTGTTGGTGTGGCAGTTCCAAGCAGCATCGACATTGATTTTTATCGTACCTGAGGGTGGTTCGATCCAATGATGCAGGACTGCCCCTCCTTGGCTCCATAACTGCTGACCCGCGTGGTGTATAGCTGCAGCTCCTTGATGCCCGAGCAGCTGTCCAGGATGGTCAGCCTCGTGATGTGTAGCTACAGCTCCCTGGTGCCCGTTCCGCTGTCCTGGATGGTCAGCCTCCCTGTTGTCGCTCCGTTGGTCTCCGCCTTGCTGGGCCGCCACCTGCTGCTGCACCAGCACTCGCTCCACCTCCATGGCCCGAACCTGTTCCAGCACCACCCCTGCGTTCAGACGCTTCCCCTCGAAGACCACCGAGCATCGCATCTTCCATATACACCAGCTGGTGTTCAGGATCAGACTCCATACCTTGGCCTTCGACTCCCTGTGTCGTGCTGGTGCTGCTAGCACGCTGCGCCACCATTCCAGGACCGATGAGACTCCCGCACCAGCACCACCTGCACCAAGCATCGTCTCCCAAACCTGCACACACCAAACACACTCCAACAACATATGAAAAATAGATTCAGGTTTATCACATATCGGGCATCCGATCTGGACTGGTAGGCCCTTTCGCGCGAGCCTCTCCCTAACCGCGATAGCATTGGACAAGACCTTCCACGCGAAAGCCCGAACCTTGGGCAGCACACTAGCTTTCCAAATCGCATCCCAAACATTTATCTCTGTGTCCCCACCTGCCTGAGTATCCTCCCCTTGCCCTTGGCCAGATCGAATCCAATGGTATGCTGACTTGACAGTCAGCATCCCTTTCCGATCAAAGGGCCATCTCAATTGGTCGGAGCTGTGAGCAATAGGGATCGGGACCGTGAGCACCAGATCAGCCTCCTCAGCTGACAGTGCTTGGCTTACCGAGCTGTTCCTCCAGCACCTGGATACCGGGTCGATCCAGTCCCGTAACCGAGTCTGCGCCTGGACCTGTGTAACAGGTTGGACCCCCAACCTCAGATTGTATTGCCCCGGTATCCAGGCGTCCGAGAAGGGTCTGATCCTAGTCCCATCTCCCACTACCCAGACCGACCCCTCCAACAGCACTTGCCTACCTACAAGCACACTCTCCCAAGCCCAAGACGACCTAGGTCCCTTGACAACCTCGGTGAAGTCCGAATCAGGTAAGTACAACCCCTTTAGGACCCTCACCCACAACGCCCCGGGTTCTCTCCATAGTCGAGCTCCCATCTTACCAAGGAGAGCTGAATTGAAGTCCTCTAGCTCCCTAAACCCCATGCCCCTTCCCTTTTAGCCCTAGTCATCTGGTCCCATCTCAACCAGTGGATCTTTCGATCCCCGTTCTGAGTCCCCCACCAAAAGCGGTATGTCAACGAATTTACCTGAGTACACCAGGTCTTGGGCAACTTAAAGATTCCCATAGCGTACGTCGGGATCGCCGAGATCACCGACTTGATCAACACTTCCTTACCTGCCCCATTCAATAGCTTCGATGTCCACCCTTGGATTTTCTTAAGGATCTGGTCCTTAAGAAAGCGAAGGGCATCACACTTGGATCTTCCCCAAAGAGCGGGAAGTCCCAAGTATTTACCCGGGTCGGAGACCAGGTTCATCCCAAATAGGTTCGTCACATACCTTGAAAACCCACAGCTCGTGTCCGCCCCACAGAACAGGACCGACTTCGCATAATTAACTCTTTGGCCTGAGGCCATACAATACTCGTCCAAGGTGTTCTTAAGAGCAGCTGCGTTACTTACCGATCCCTTAAGGAAGAACAGCGAATCATCGGCGAAGAGAAGATGGTGAATCTCCGGACATGATCTCCGCGGCTTAATCCCCGCGATCTCCCTTAGCCTTACCTTTTGCTCCATGCACCTTGATAGGACATCCGCCACCAAGATGAATAGGTACGGTGAGAGAGGATCCCCCTGCCTTAGGCCTCTAGTCGGTGTAATGGTTTGAGTCCTCTTACCGTTCACCACCACTTGGTATGTCACCGAACTAATACAAACCTTAACCCAATTAATCCATTTAGCGTCGAAACCCCTCTTTGCCATAAGACGGGTCAAGAATTCCCAATCCACCCTATCATAGGCCTTCTCCATATCGATCTTTAACGCACAATTCGGGACCGAATCCCTCCCCAAAGACTTCTGGCTAATCTTCAAATGATGGAACATCTCATGTGCAACTAGGATATTGTCTTGGATCTGTCTACCTGCCACAAAAGCACTTTGATAGGGGGTGATCAGTTCTGGCAACCAGGTTTTTAACCTGTTTGCCAGAACCTTAGACACTACTTTGTACCCAAAATTACAAAGGCTAATGGGTCGAAAATCCGACGCGGATAAGGGGTTTGAGATCTTAGGAATAAGGGTGATATGCGTATGATTTATAAAGGGAGGGAAAGTACCTGTTTGTAGGAAGGTCTGGACCATGGTGACGATGTCTGGGCCCACAGTGTGTCAATTCCGTTGGAAGAAGGATCCCGAGAAGTCGTCCGGTCACGGTGCCCTTGACCCCCCAAGGTGGAAAACAGCCGACCGAATCTCGCAAGCCGTGGCATTCCTCGTAAGATGAGCATTAATATCCCCCGTGATATCCTCATCGAGACAATCGAGGATATCAAAGACCCCATCCACACCTGATCGACCCACTTCACCCTCCCCAAATAGATTCGAGTAAAAGACCTGCATCTCCCCCACAATTTCCTCCTCATCCTCGGTCCAAACCCCGGACGAGTCCTTAAGTCTTACAATGGTATTTCTCCTCTTCCGTTGTACCGTGGTTTGATGAAAAAATCTGGAGTTTGGTCTCCTTCCATTAGCCACTTTATCCGGGATCTTTGTTTCCATAAGATTTCTAGATTCAAAACACTCAAATTGCTAGAGAGAGATTAAATCAAACTCATTAAATAGTAACTTTATAAGTTAGAGAATCAAACAATAAGGATTTGTACTTTTTTTTATAGTAATTATACCTTTTTTTAAGTTAGGGAATACGATTTTTTTATAAATATATATATTTTAACATGATAGTTAAATAATAAAATTATTAATTAAACATTTATATAATACCTTCAATTTTTTTAAAACCATTAGTACGTATCATCATGACATGGTATAGACCATTATAAACTCAGGTTTCATTCACGCAACCCTTAATTATTAATTTTGGTAAGTAATAAAGTTATATTATGCTCTTAAGATATTTAAGAATAGAATTATGCTAGTAAGGTTACTCATACACGATGTCACCAAAGACACAAGGGGTTATTTGATTTTTTTTTTGTCGTACATAATTATTTAAAAAATAATAATGATAGTATAATCCTTTATAAATACTATTTTAATATATATCTTAAATTTTAGTCCTTTAATTATCTCTAATTTAGATTTCTGAGTTGATTTTTTTTTCATTAGGACAACCACTTTAACTCACATTTCATCTCTATACTATACTAACGTCCATATATATAAAGTAAACCCCACTATGATAATAGAGTTTTTTTTTTTGATAATTTATGATAATAGAGTTGCTTTCAACCATTCTTTTTCATATATATATATATATGTATACATTTTTATTTCAGTGGTGAAACAATTCAATTAATTTAGCCCTTAATGTGGCTTTCCACTAGTTAATTAAAACTTAAATGATTACGTAATAGCATTTGGCAAAAAAGTGGCAAACTAGAAACTAATAAACTAGTCAATTATATATTATCAAAAATAAATTGATTAACCAAACTAATAAAGCAAGTAAATTATACTAACTTCATTCCTTAATTAGAGGTCTTTGTGGAATCCATTTATGGGAAAATAAACAGAAAATATATATATTTATGATCAGTATCTTATTCTTATAAATTATCCACCGTGCAAAATTATTATAAGTGTGAAGCAAATATGTGATACTTATAAATGTGAATGAATTTTCGAATTTCACTAAAGGCGTTGTTTTTAAAAGAATTTTATTTATTTTTTAAAATACGAAAATAATGTTTTATAAATAAAAATGTAAAGAGAACTAAATAGAGGCAAAGTAACTTAAGTTAGTTGACCAAAAAAAAAAGTAAGTTAAGTTAAGCAACCCAAAATAGACATATTTTCAACGTTTCAAAAAGTAATCTTTCGCTATTCAAAAGTATTTTATAATTAATTAATTAAATAATAACCAAAAGCATAAAGAATCCAACCCAAATTATCCCACGCTCTTCCTTCTTCTATATATTTTTTTTTGGTCAATTTCCTTCTTCTATATAGATCATCACATTTCCACCTCTTCAATGCTCAGCTCTGAAAACCCTAAACAAGTGTCTCTCTCTGTCTGTCAACCATGAAATCAAAGTTGAGTCAAAAGCATAGAGCAAGAAAGAGCTGCAAGAAGAACATCCATGAGTATGATCACCAGTCCATTTATAATCTAGTCCTCCAACTCCTCATTGCCCTAACTTGCAGCCTCATCTCATCTTCTTCCTTTTCCCTTTCGTTTCACTGGCTTTCATATCAGAAATTGAAGCAATTTCTGCTAAACCCTAGCGCTGTATCTTCGCTGTTGAGCCCAATGTGTTTATTCTTAGCAATGAACGTCATCATCATAATCCTCATTGCAGAGTCGAGGCTCACAAACTCATCATCACCGACAGATATATACGATGAGTATGTCAAGAGAAGCCAATGTCTGCAGCGCCGCCGTGCGGAGTCCTCCATAAACTCCGATCTTCATGTCAAGATCGACGTTAAGATAGCGAAGGAAGAAAAAGGCGATCTCAGAGTGGATGAAAAAGAAGAAGTAAATGAAGGTGTTGAAGTAGTTGGTATTGAGAATACTGATCATAATGGCGTTGAAGAAGATGGAGGCGATATGGAGTTACGTATTGAGGAGTTAAACAGAAAGGTTGAGAATTTCATCGCTAGGGTTCACAAACGGATGTGGGTTGAAGCTCATTCGGAGAATGTGCAGAATGAAATAACCATGGCTGATTTGATGGAAGGAAGTTTTAATAAGAACATCGTGGTACGATGATGATGATGATGTACGATGATGATGATGATGATGATGATGATGATGATGATGATGATGATGATGATGATGATGATGATGATGATGATGATGATGATGATGATGATGATGATGATGATGATCTATGTCGTATATTTATTATCTGATTAGATGTAGTAATTTGTATGAAGCACTCTGATTATGATTTTGTAATGAGTTCTAGATGGATATAACCAATAACAATAAACGAAACTGAGGCACGGATTTCAATTCATTTTCCTCAAAAAAATTGAGATATTAGAGTGCCTAAATTCAAATTCTAAATGTAAATTAATTAAAGGTTGTAAATATTTTATTAAGTATATCTCAACAAACTCTATTAAGCTGATTCATTCAGTTGAACTTATAAGTTCGAGAAAGCATAATTAAGCATAATTTCGACAAGTTGGACTTATTAAGTATAAGGAACGGAATGGCTCGATGGACGAATCCCACTTGAAGAAGAAAGTCGAAATCGTGGCATGGGAGATTTGGAAAGAAAGGTGTTAGGCCTATCACAACAAGGAGCAACCGCGAGCACAAATGACCCTCGACCGAGGATTGAGACTGGCTCGGGAGACGGAGGAGCAGGCGCAGTCGCACCAAGCCACGACAACCTCCGTACCAAGACCAGAGGCAAACCGAACCAGAACATGGAGACCACCGGACCAAAGACAGATCAAAATTAACTGTGACGGGGCATGGGATGCAACCTCGGCAAAAGGAGGCACGTGAGTCATTGGACATGATGCATCAGGCAAACTAATCGCGGGGAGAAACTCGACATGGAGGGACATCTCGGCGAACAATATGGAAGCCCGAGCCATCCTCCAAGCAGTAGACATGACTGTCCGCAATGGGTGGCATGATGTAGTTATAGAATCGGATTCAGAGCACCTCATAAACCTCTTGAATGGCTCGGCTAGAGAGACCGATTGGCAGTTGGAAAACACAGTCAGCTCAATTCAACATGTGGCATCTCAGATTGAGAGAACATCCTGGAATTGGGTAAGTCGTAGCGCAAATAGATGCGCGGATTGGATTGCTAAGCAATCAAAGAGAGAGATGTGTTCGATTAACTGGATTTGCATACCACCATCTACTCTTATTTCCCTTTTGTTGTTGGACCAATCGAACATGTTTCAGTTATGAATGCAATCTCATTTTCTTGGCAAAAAAAAAACTTGTAAGTGAATATCTTGGGTATTTTCTTACCTGTATCTACCCATCATTTTTTAAATTAATATTTACATTAACTCTTTACTTGAGTTTCAACAATGAATTTTAGTATGACTATCTCGACCTTTTATAAAAAAAATAAATAATAAAGACGTTCTCAAATTCGAATTTGAGTTTTGATGTCATTGATAGCAAAAGTTAAAAAAACGTACACCTTACTTAAGTTTCTTATGAGTTCAAAGTTGTGTTGAAATTTTTGGATATTCTCTTAAGAATATCTTAATTATCGCTCAAGAAAAATATTACAAAATTTAGAGAAAAAAATTAGTAATTCAATAGATTTCGACTTCAAATATCAAGAGAAATATGTGTCACACGTACAGCTAAAAAATGTACAATAAGTTCATTGAATTTCCAACTCCATAAAATTGAAAATGATTCATATTTTAGGGATATAAGTGAGAATATCTAAAAGCCAGGGGTGCAATAATATAATAGGCTGATCTAAGTAAGTGACTTCATCCCTGGTTTGCAGTATATATATATATATATATATGGAAAAGTAGTTGTGACATGAAATTTGAATTTGCTAATTTTATCTTGAAAAAAAAAATGTTACTTATTAGCTAAATTTTTAAGGGTTTAGATAATTTGTTAGTTGAATTTTTTTTTAATTACTAGTTTTTTTTGCCAATTGTTAATTACTAGTTGATTTTACTTAATTGACTAGATCCGTATAATTTGTTGGTAAATGTTAACAGAGATATACATATATCCGTCATGTGTGTCAATTGATTGGCAAAATTTAAGTTTTCGCAAACTTAGCAAACAGATTGCAATTTCTTTTTAAAAGTTCACTATCAACACAGAAAATAGAGTTAGATAATAAATAAAATGCAAGTTTAAGTTATCATTTAACAACAAAATAGTAATTTACTAAAACCAGATCTTTAGTTAGTAAATTGTGCAAACCCGTCAAATTTTTTTTTTTTTTTTTTACCAAAATACTCGTTTCATTTGATGAAATAAAACGGTGTGACCTTAGTCACGGATATTCAAACATACAATCATTCGCTAATAAACAAACTAGAGGGAGTGGGGTCGGTTGACCCAGTCGTCTAGGCGCACGCCCATACATGCTTGTTTTGCTATCCAATTGGCGCATTCATTCGCGGTTCTCGGAATTGCACTCCAAAGCACATGTTTGATTAGCAAAATATATATTTACTTAAAAACAATATTCTTTCCTTAGCAACTAAGAAGCCCCTTTCCTTTACGTACAGAAGTATGCAATTGGTGGAAGAAAAAGTATTCCCTAATCGAGGTTTAAATTATAAAGAAAAAGAGTTCAAAAGTGACGCAAACTATGAAAAGGTTAAGCTTTTTTTTATGTGGTATTCAATTTGCATTGGTGGAGTGTAATTGCTATAAATTTATAGGATTTTTATAATATTTCTCATACTGGAGATATTTGAACAAATCTTTCAAACAATTCAATAACCGTTGAGATATGTTAACAATATTTTAAAAAATTGTGACTGAAGATCGAACTTAGGAGTAAAGGTCGATTTTTTTTTAAAAGTAACTATGTTAATTTTTTTATTTATATGTTACTTTTTTTATTTAAAAAAGTAAGTATACAGATTTTTTTTTTAGAAAAATGGGTATACCCACACCCCAGGGTCGCGCCTTTTTGACATAGGCGCACCCCGGGGTCCGAGTTATAATTTTTTAAGTACAATTTTCATATCTCAACTTACGGCATGCCGTACAGTCAATCCGTAAATCCAAATTTAATATTTTTGCATCATTTGAATCGCAACTAAAATATCTACTTACTATAATTTTTTTAATAGATACATAATTTTATTTTTAATTAAACATCGAGCCATCATATTCCAAATTAAAAAAAAAAAAAATAGCAGGCGCCACTTTTGTGAATAGGCGCACCCTAGGGGTGCACCTATGTAAAAAAGGTGCGACTCCGGGGTGCGCGTATACCCATTTTTCTAAATAAAAAAATATGTATACTTACTTTTTTAAATAAAAAAAGTAACATAGTTACTTTTAAAAAAAAATCGTAAAGGTCCGAGTAAATTCGATAGGTGGGTCGATGAAAAACAATATGTCTTAGTCATTATTTATTATAAATTTAAATTTATGATTGAATACATTCAATATATAATAAACATATTTTAATAATATCAATTTTAGAATTTATAATTAGTACATTTGTCTAACAGTAAAATGAAGATGAGTAAACCAAGCGGGATGGTTAAAACTTAAAACTCATTGAATAAGGACGGATATATATAATAATACGGGACAAAATTTCCATTAAAATATATATATATATATATATATATATATATATGTTGTGTATGTATTATCATTTATGCATAAATATAATAAATTAGGATATAAAATCTGCGTTTTTAAATAATCATTTTTAAAGTATGTAAGAAAACCGTATAATCTGCCTTTATCATTTATGTATTCTTCAAATCGCAAATAAGTTAGGAAAATGCCTATAGAGTTGGAGAAGGAGTCTCAAATGCAAAACTGTGGGTTTATCAGAATTAAAAGTGAGGTGAATGTGGAACTAGAGTTTTTTTTTTTTTTGGCCAACAATGTGGAACTAGAGTTGGAGAAGGAGTCTGAGATTCAAAACTGTGGGTTTATCAGAATTAAAAGTGAGGTGAATGTGGAAAACTCATTGTTAGTCGGCTTCTGGTGGACGAATGCAAGAGGGGAAGAGAAGTGAGCATCCATAAAATACGAAAGACTTTCGGATTTCTGCTATGGGTGTGAGAAGTTGGGACACACCTCACAGGGATGTAACTCAGAGATAGTCCTTTCTGAGGTTAACCAAAAAACACTTATGTACGAGCCTTGGTTGATTAGCTCGCGACCGAGGAAACACAGTGGATGACATCAGTTAGCACTAGTAGAGGTACCACTTTTACCGGCGAAGCTTACTCGCTGGTAAAATCCAATTTTCGCCGGTAAAAGTCATCTCGGCGATACCGTTCGCCGGTAAAAGCCGCCGGTGTACATTGGCCGGGAAAACATTTTACCGGCGAAACTAATCTTCGCCGGTAATACATTACCTTTTACCGGCGCAATATATCGCCGGTAAAGGTGGCTACATGGTTCGCCGTCAAATGTACACCTTTACCGGCGAGTTGTTTCGCCGTCAAATGTATACATTTAACGGCGAGTTGGTTCGCCGTCAAATGTATACATTTAACGGCGAGTTAGTTCGCCGGCAAATGTATACATTTACCGGCGAGTTAGTTCGCCGGCAAATGTATACATTTACCGGCGAGTTGGTTCGCCGGCACATGTATAGCTTTACCGGCGCGTTGATTCGCCGGTAAATGTATACATTTGCCGGCGAGTTGGTTCGCCGGGAATTGTATACATTTACCGGCGAGTTGGTTCGCTGGGAATTGTATACATTTACCGGCGAGTTGGTTCGCCGGCAAATGTCTATAATTTTCTGTAATTATATTTTCTATATATATATACATATATCAACTATGCAACCTGTTAAATAAATATACAACCACCAATTTATTTTTCATACATAACCCAAAATTTATATATAATAATAACCATGCCGATTCAATCCAAAATATATACAATCGACAGTTTTGTCGATTTAGTACAAAATATACAACTGGCGGTTTTTGTCCCATCAAAGTTATAACTTACAAAATATGGAGATTTTTGTTCCATCAAAAAGGCAACTTACAAAACACGGATAACATCCGCATATTCTTCTTCTAAGTTAGTTTCACATATCTTCTTCTTATAAAGATCCTCCTCACCATGTTGCAGAACTCCCTGCACAAATGTTTGATTCGCAATTAAACTCAACAATAATATAATTTAAAAAAAAGCTTTGTAAGGTGAGTATATTTACTGCCACGGATAATCACCAACAAGCATCATATCGCCTTCATCATCAGTGTACACAATCTCCCACTTGTTCCTAGGCCGAAGCTGACCCTTAATTTCAAACATCTCTTCTAGCTCATTGATAAGTTCATCGTACCCTACTAACATAGTCAAGTCCACTGCACGCCCGACAGCAATACCCTGCATTTGAACCTTTTGGCACATAAAAAATGCAACACCAATCAAATAATATTCTTCATAACCTATGAAATCACATCATTGTCTCTGTTTTGTAACTAAAGTACCTTGGTTCTACTCCTTGAGGATGATGAATTTTGTGTGCTTTGGTTATCCTTCAATGAAACGTTTACCTGATGTTGATTACTATCCTTAGAGGGGTTCACAAAGTCATGTTTCTGTTCATTATTGGACTTAGGCACGTTGAACGAAACAATCTCTGGAGGCTGTGGGTCAGTGTTATGATTAATCAACTCGAATCCGAAAAGCCTACAACTAGTAGCTGTTGGCTCCGTCTTTTTGTCTTTTAAACCGGAATTACCAAGGTGGTATGGGATTTCTTGACGCAATCGAGGCCTTTTATTCTTGAAAGACGGTGATTGAGACAAACTTGGAGGCACAGAGCTGACAAATGGTTCTATCTCCCAGGGAGACACCCTATCTGGTCTGGGAATAGAAGAAAGTTCATCCCATTGAACCTGCAAAAAGAAGAAATATGTTGAAAAAAAATGCTTCTCACACATAGTACGCATAATAATAGAGCCTAAGATCAATGTAATTACTTTTAATGACCGCCATTTTGAGTCTTTCCATCGTGGAGAAATTTCTTCTAGCCCTACTATAGTACCTGAAAACCTGAAAAAGAATGAACTTATGAAGACATATTCCAAGTGATAGGACATAAATTACTAATAATATTTATGAACAGTAGATACCTTCTTTCACGGGAATCTTCACCTTCAAACCTCATCTTGAATCTCATACCAATAGAGAATTTGTTGATTGCAGCTTCCAGATATTTGTTCAGGCTCACCAAGAACTGACTTGTCCTAATCATAATTAACAAATGAAGAGTCATAAAAGGTTCAGCAGAAACTTGATCATGCACATACAAGTAGGAGAACATAGCATACCTGGGCTTATAGAAAACAACAAAGTGGGTTTGAGTAGAAACAACATGAGAGGCAGTAGCAAGCACTCCAAGATGCATACTCTGACTTGATATCACTGACACTGACATGCTGCTCTGTTGACATTTAGCACGCCTAACCCCAACTCGTACTTCTCCATTATCTCCCCTATGATATATGTGTAAAATTATTTGTTAAAAGATTTAATATGGAAAAGCATACGAAATTCATATGTATATTGGTGGTTTGTACCTCAGAAAAACAAAGGAATCTCCAACAACCAATCTCTTGGAAGTGACAAATGTACTCCATCCGGTAGTGAGCAAATGCCTCCGTGGTTGGCCTGTGAAAGCAATAACATAAGGATTTTGGAAAACGTGGGCTTAATATCAAGTTTACATAAGATAAAATATATATGTTTGAAACATAAATCCAGTTTGTTACCTCTAAAGATATGCTTAAATTTCCATTCATAACCATGAAGATCCTTTGCAGCTAACTCCTGAGTTGGAGTTACATGGTTCATATCCTGAAGAAACACAAAAGTTCAAGTACAGTCCTCTACTAAGGAACAAGATCGAAACAGAATAATCTCTATGTAGTTACCAATGGAGGTAGACATTCAGTTGCATGCTTCCTCATAACAGAAAATCCGCCATGGGTGCTTGTATCCGAAGCAGTTAAAACCTTGCGGAACGAGTGAACTTTTGGCCCTTGAGGCTCAAGAGGGCACTCATCTGGACTTGTTGGCTCGAGTTGCTGGAAGAAAAAAATAGCATGACACTTTCCCCACCAACCCAATACCTTATGGAAGAATACATGAAACCAGAGACTCTGAAGTCCGGGTCTTACATTAGGTTCTGGCATGAGAGTTATTTCTGCGTAGACCTCGTCAGTTTCACGTTCAGCCTAAAAGAATGTACAAATTTTGATCAGTTAATTGAAAGTAGAGTTATTTATTATTAAATGGTTATATACATTTCACCATACTCGCATAAAATAAAAATGCTCCTCCACAAAAAAGGCCCTAATAAGATGATTTGTTTCACATTTATTAACACTCATTATTAAATGGAAATTGATCTGTTATAAATAATTAGAATAGAACCCTTAAATAGTTTTTAATATAATTAAAAATGAAAAATTTAATTACACATTTTTTAAAAATATATTTTATTAACACACTTAGAAAACTCGTTTTTTGTAATTACTAGGAATCAATTGAGGGTATTTCGATCATTAAGACCACTATTTCTAATTCTGGCCTTACCGTGAACAACAATTCCGAACGTTAGGTCTTAGTTAAAAATATTTATTCCTAGCTTAACGTTAGGTCCATACCTGTAGCTTAACGTGAAAAACTTGGCAAAGAATCTTTGACGGCAGAGAAAACATCGTAATCCTCTGGTCCAACTTCTCATTCATCGATGCCTCCAACTACACACAAAAATAGCAAAGAAAAAGCTTTACACAAAAGTAAGTTACCAAAATTTCACGAAATTATGCAGCATCCGAAGCAAAAATCAGGTATCCTCACTTGTTCCATGTGCCCTTGTGGGAAGTAGAAGACTCTTTCTCTAGTCCGCGGAATGTCAACCAACGGTCCCGCGCACGCCTTCCATAGCTCTGAATACATCTCATCACCGCCGTAACCTAACTAATTATTTTAATTGCACTATATTAATTATTTTACATATTATAATTCATCAACCTAACTAATGACTCAACGCAAATCCAGAGAAAGTGAGAAAAAAATCTACAATTATTATTGAACTAGAAAATTTCAACTAAGTAAGATTAGTCATTTTCTGCCAAATTTTCTCAATTCATTATTAACGTGGAAGCTAATTTCCAATCTTGTGATGGAGAATACAATATTGAGTGCCAATATAAACAAAAATAATGGATACTTTGCAACCAATAAAGAGACCACCTTGAACAAAACATATACCGTGGCAAAGGGTGGATAGTGCGGACAGAATATGATTTTTGATTAGCTATATAGCTAGCTGAAAAAAGAAAAATCACCAGAAAATATTACCAAGAAAGGATTGTGAACCATCATATTGCAGAAGGATAATGAAGAACAAACTTCATACATACAAATTATAGTCAGAGAATCACACTAACCACTTCCTACTCCATACAGAATAATAAGGCAGAAAATCTAATCTAATTCCCTTTCAACACATATTGTTGGTGAAGTTAAGAATCGTGGGATGGTTGCTCAAGCAGTCAGAGTTAGCTATCAAGGACAATATCAGGCCATGCACATATAAAAGATTTAAATTCAAAGTAGATTAGGTTGGACTGAACATCATCTACTTCTAAGCATCTCAAAGCATCTAACATCATCTAACAGAACAAAACAACAGATGAATCGAACAACAATCTAACATCTAAATGCAATCAACCGAACAACAGAATACATATGAACAACAGATGAACAACATATGAACAACAGATGAAAAAGTCGATGAGAAGTGAGAACCTTATCATTCATAATGATTAATGACCGTGGGTGCCGATAACTCGATAGGGGATAAATCGTCGAGAATCGAATCGCCGAGAGCTCGATAATGACGTAGGTTGTTGATGGAGTCGAATCGCCGAGAGCTCAATAGGAGAGGAATCGTCGAGAGAAGAGGAATGAGAATGAAACGGGAAACCTAATTTTTTTGTGAGGTTACAGCTCCTGCAGTCATGTGGATCTACTACTAGAAACTAGGTTTTACCGGCGAGAAAAGGTCGCCGGTAAAGGTCGCCGGTAAATGTTATTTAGCGGCGAGACTAAATTATTCGCCGGTAAAAGTGAACCTTTACCGGCGAATAATTTAGTCTCGCCGCTAAATAACATTTACCGGCGAGAATTTTAATGTCGCCGGTAAATAATTTTTACCGGCGACCTTTACGGCGAAAATATTTTTCTCGCCGGTAAAAGCCTAGTTTCTAGTAGTGTAGGAGGCGGGAACAAAAACCAGTATCAGCTGAGGGACCCCTCTAGGAAAACTTTGAAGGATATAATGAAGGAAAGAAGTGCATCCCTGACAGAAAAGGCAATGATCGTAAAAACTGCTAAGTTAGAGGACGAGTCCTCGTCAAGTGGAATGGGTGAAAGATATAGATCCTGTCTAGGGGAAACTACCATCGGAATGAGACTACTCTAGAAATAGCAACTATATCTGATGCCCCCCCCCTAAAAAAAAAAAAAATCCTTTACTTGACCTTCAACATTCCCTGAATCCATACCGACCTAACAACCTGGTGTCAGACTTAAACCTTGAGCCCCAAGAAATACCTTCAAACCTGGATAGCTTTTTGTCCAAACCTAAATCCTCGAGTTGCCCTGAAACTCAGCACCATAATATCAGCCAGATCAACCCAACTATCCAACAACATTTATCACAACCTACACCGAATTCCTGTCACCCTGTCCCAAACCAAGAAATGGTAACCGAACCTGTGAAAAGTACCCATCCAGAGCTCCTTATCCACTGGGAATCACCTTACTATGACTGTCACAATCTGAGTCTGAAAGTTTCAACTGAATATCTCATAGAACCACCTCTAGAGCCCATTCCACCAAAAGAGGTGGTATTTGAAGAGAGGATCGTGCAACCTAGATGAGTCGACCAGGGTGAGATGTATCCACATAAAAAAAATCCATCTCGAAAAGCTATAAGGGAATGAAAGATCTATCCAGGTAATAGCGCAAGATACCTGGAGACTAGGAGGGCATTAAAAACCAAAATGTTGAGGCCAAGGAAAAGAGTGGGTAGGGGCAAAAGGCAGTGTAGTGAAAGAAGAGGTAGCCCAAGACGTAGGGAGTTCCGTGCTAAAAAATAGGGGTTCTGGTGGTTGTCTCCAAACAGCGACACAATTCTAATGAGTTTCTTCAGATGGATCTGTTAGGGGTTGGGATCTCCCTTAACAGTTCGCCAACTAAAAGACCAAATACGAAAACTCTAGTCACTGATTGTTTTCTTAATGGAAACAAAACAATCAGAGGCTTTTTATGAAAGAATAAGAAGATAGGTTGGAATGGACAAGTCTTTGTACGTAAATCTCAATGGAAACCTAACTTTGTCGTGGAGTAGTGATGTATCAGTCGTCTGTGACCACATAAGTAAAAACATTATGGATGGCGTGGTCCAAATAAGTGTGAATGGGGAGCAGATGTTCGTTACATGGATCTATGGGGACACGAAGTTTGTAAAACGAACCCACAATTGGAACCGTCTTAGAGGGATCGACTTAAACCGAAGAGACACATGGATTTGTATGGGAGATTTCAACGACATTAGTCAACACTCAGATAAAGTAGGAGGAAGAAGAAAAGATCAACGAAAAATGATGGAATCATAAATCTACAAGAAGATCTTGGCCTGGGAGACATATGTTTCAAAGACCAAATGCATACATGGAAAAACAATTAGGAGGAGACGGTTGAATAGTTGAAAGACTCGACCGGGTGTTAGCAAATGAAACGTGGTGTACTAGATTCCTGCGAGCTCAATGCCTTAACGAGTTAGACGTAGGTTCCGATCACTCACCCATTACTCTTGTGCTGAATCACTCCGACTCGAAAGGCAAGAGAATGTTCAAGTTCGAAGAAATGTGGCTTGAAAAATAACAATGTTTCGAGATAATAAAGGAAGCTTGGAGTCGATGGGGAAGTATAAGAAGAGTGGAGGATTTAAAATCAAAACTTGACAATTGCCGATCAGAATTAATTGGATGGAGCAAGCATAGCTTCAGTAATAACCGAATTGAAATAGAAAGGTTAAAGAGAAGGTTGCAGGAGATAGGAAGAACAATGTCAAACCAACACACTCTAGTCGAAGAGAAAGTGCTAAAATCTAAACTCAACGCTCTCACAAAGAATGAAGAAATATATTGGAAACCCTAAACCCTAAAGATCGGGTTGAAATGGCTCAATCAAGGAGATAGAAATTCAAAAACAATTCACCAAACAACCCTAGAAATAATAAGGAGGAACAAAATCGTAAAGCTCTATGATTCGGAGGAAGGTGGATAAAGGAGGAAGAAACTATCATAAAGGAAATTTATACTTTCTATGTGCAACTATTTCAAACTGAAAGGGGAGAAGAGGTTGACCGCTTGGAGGGCGAAAGCTAGTTGGATTGTCTTCTCAGGCAAATAACTGAAAACATTTACGAGTGCTTGACTAGGGAGGTTACAGATATGGAGGTTTGGGTGGCAGTGAATCAATTGGGGGGGGGGGGGGGGGGGGGGGGGGGTCAAGGGCACCGGGACCGGATGGCTTTTCAGGATTTTTCTTTCAACGGAACTGGAATGTCGTTGGTTCAGACATCGTCACCATGGTCAAAGCCTTCTTCTCAATAGGTACCCTTCCACAGTTTCTTATTCAAACATGTATTACATTTATCTCAAAGATCCCTAACCCTGTGTGTGCTTTAGATTTTCGTCTCATTAGTTTATGTAATTTTGGTTACAAGATTGTTTCAAAGGTTCTAGCAAACAGGTTGAAAACTGTCTACCAGAACTTATTACCCCCTATTAGAGCGTCTTCGTGACAGGTAGACATATACAGGACAACATCCTGATAGCGCATGAGATGTTCCATTACCTGAAGATAAACAGGAGAAGAGGGGAGTATAGGATGAATCCTGACTCCGACTATGTTTAAAACTCGACATGTAGAAGGCTTATGACAGGGTCGAGTGAGATTTTCTCATAGCAGTGCTGGAAAGAAGAGGTTTCAACCAGACCTGGGTGAAATGGATCAAAGTATTCATCTCCACGGTATCGTATCGGGTTATTGTAAATGGAAAAAGAACAAAGATGATAAAGCCACCAAGAGGACTCAGACATGGAGACCCACTATCCCCATATCTTTTTATTATTGTGGCAGATGTCTTATCTAGGATGGTGGAACAGAAGGTCAGAGAAAAGGATATTGAAGGTATCAAACCGAGGAGGACTTGCCCAGAGATTCATCACCTCCTTTTCGCAGACAATTCATTATTTTTCCTACGAGGCTCAGTGGAAAATGCGCAAGCACTCAAACGTACTCTTGACGAGTATTGCAAGGCATTGGGGGAAAAAGGTAAATTACAATAAATCAACATGTTTTTGTGGGGCAGATGTGGACGACCACATCTCAACTGAGGTGGCAGGAGTCTTCTGCATGAGATTAGCAAGAGACCGAGGAAGGTATTTGGGTCTCCCATCTATATGGGGAAGATCGAAAATGGATGCGCTAAATTTTCTGCAAACTAGGATCTCAAACAAAATACAAGGATGAAGGTCAAAATTACTCAACAACGCGGGTAAAGAAGTGCTTATCAAAGAGGTAATCACGGTAGTCCCAATGTACGCGATGAGTGTTTTCCAACTCCCTAAAACCTGGTGCAAGAGAATCCACGCATTAATAACCCATTTGTTTTGTGGGGGTGGCTAATGGGAACAAAAAAATCCATTGGAAGAATTGTGAGACAATGACGAGATCGGAAAAAAAAAGGAGGATTCAGATTTTGCGAACTTGAATCATTTAATAACGCTCTATTGGCGAAATGGCATCTAGGAAATTATCGGAGCCTAATTCGCTTTGGGTGAGGGTTCTCATAGGTTAGTATTTTCCATCCTCATCTTTCATCCAAGCGGTGAAAGGGAGTAGGGTGTCATGTGCTTGGACGAGCTTATTGTCAGATTGAGATTTGGTTCGAAGTGCAAGAGTGTGCTCGCTGGGGAATGGGAGGATGATACGAGCTTTGTTAGACTCTTGGATCCCAGGCCGATATGGGATGAGGTTAAGAGAACAACTTGTAACAGAAGCTCAAGCAAACACCCGAGTGGAGAAATGGATCGAGCCAGAAATCAGAAGGTGGAATGAGGAAAGAGTGAGTGTTGCGGTTTCGAACAAGGAGGCTCAAGTTATCTTCAACGTACCCATTCCTATTGAACCGAGAGATGATGAACTGAGATGACCATTTGAACAAGGAGGAAAGGTCACAGCTAGATCAACATACTACTTTCTTCAAACCCAGCAGGGAAGAGTGGAGAATAGCGAGGTGGCAGCGGGAGACAGGCCAACGCAACACCTATGGTCGGCTATTTGGAAGACCAAAACGCTTCCAAAGATCAAGGTATTCAAGTGGAAACTGGTTGTAAAGGCCCTTGTTGTTAGGGACAGACTGTCTCGAAGGGGAGTTCCAGTAGCACCAACATGCCTTATGTACGATCATATCGAGACTCGGGAACACCTGATCACAGAGTGTGACTAGGTGAAGCTGGTGTGGAAGGAAATGTTGGGCCTCCAAGACGCAAGCGATGGGTGTAATACGATGGAAGACTGGCTCATGAAGAGGAGCTCGGAAGGAGGAAGTTTTCGACCTACTACAGATACCAGGTGGAAAACTACTCTTACTACTTACTGGCCAATTTGAAAGGCGAGGTGCGATATGATTTTTCAAGGTAAACAACCGGATCTGAAGGGAGTGATCAGTAGCGTAAGGAAGATGCTTGAGGAACTGCAACATCTTCGGCAGTCGAGATTTTTGCAGTAGTCAAACAACCTGCAGCAACCAACCTCTTTCTCTCAAGATAGCAATGTCATGTCGATGTGGCATTTGGGTAAGGCCGAGTTGAGATACGATAAAAATTGATTTTGATGCAGTTTGGTGCAGAGCCACAAGTAGGGGAGGTATAGGAGGCGTTGCTAGAAATTTCTACGGCGAGTTGGTGGGAGGATTCAACAGGGCTGAAGCATCTGATAATGTTGAGTATTTATAGTTCAGGGTTGTCTTCGAAGGAGTTAGGCTAGCCGTAGAGAATAGATGGGAAGTCGTGGAAATCGAATCAGATGCGGCATCGATGATTAACCATATCTGGGGAATTGATAAGTCATGGTGTATTGAGACTATCATCCATAATAGTCCATTGGTAGGTCTTATTAGCAATCTAACTTGGAGATGTATTCCAAGAACCGCGAACCAAGCTCTTGCGGGGATGTATCATAGCGACTGAGTTCTCCAACCCCACTCCCACTTTTCGTTATTTTGATAAAATACTATGAGATGTATTTGTGACCTTTTGATTTTAGCTAAATAATATTGAATCTTCTGATTGGCCAAAAAATAATTAGTATACAAATTTATACAAACTCATTAGAACAACTATTTATACAAATAGAATTCTATCATAAATTTATTTAATAATACGAGAATATAATGTTTAAATTACCACTACACCAACCGGTAAATATTTTGTGATTTTTTTTCAAAAAGTAAACATGTTAAAAAAAATATTTAGAGCGCTATTTAGATTTTTACGTATCGTATGTATAGTTTTTTACGTATCGTATTATACAGTTAGATTAAAAGTAAAACAATTACGTCTAGTTGGCGTCATTTAATTCATAATTAAATTATTTACGCACTGTAATTTTTTTGATTTTTTTTAGTAAGTATGTAATTAAATTTCTCACCTAATGCATTTAATCATTTCGGTCAAATTATAGGACAAACGATGTTAGGTGAAAAAATTAAGTATGTTTCTAATAAAAAAAATTACCCTAGGTAGATAATTGAATTACGACGTAAATGTCGTTAACCGTGGTGAGTTTGGACTTGCAGGGTTTGAGTTATATTTTGTATAGTCAAATTTTTATATCTTAACTTACGGCAGAGCGTATAGTCAATCTGTAAGTCCAAATTTAAAATATTTTTGCATAATTTGAATTGCAATTAAAATATCTACGTACTATAATTTTTTTATTTTTTTCAATAGATACATAATTTATTTTTAATTAAACATCGAGTCGTCAAAAAATGAGAAAAAGTTTGTTTTTAAAAACGCCACTCAAAGGTAGTGTTTTGTGAAAAACGCTATCCGGGGTAGTGAATTTTGTAAAAAAAATATATAAGACGCTACTCACATTAGCGCTTATATACAGTTTTTTAAATATTTATTTTGTATATTTACTTTTTCAAAAAAAAAATTGCAGTTATTACTTTTTGAAAAAATTCACTTTTTTAAAAAGTATTTATTTTAGAAAAAAAATTGAAAAAGTATATATGTAAAAAAAGTATTTAGCAAAATGTGCATCTGCGCAGGTGGAGGTAGCGTTTTTAAGAAAATCGCTACTACCAGTAGCGTTTTTCGTTTTTTTTTTAAACAAAATCATAAAAATAATTTAAAAAATTACAGTAAGTAGATATTTGAATTTCGATTCAAATGATGCAAAAAAAATATTAAATTTGGACTTACGGATTGACTATAGGCTCTGCCGTAAGTTGAGATATGAAAATTTGACTTAAAAAAATATAACGCATACCCTGTAAGTCCAAACTGACCACGGTGAACGTCATTAATGTCGTAATTAAAATATCTACATAGATTAATGTTTTTAATTTTTTTTGAGTAAGTGCATAATTAAATTTCTCACCTAATGCATTTGATTATTTCGGTCAAATTTTAAGACAAGCGATGTTAGGTTACAAAATCATTGTATTTCTAATCAAAAAAATTACTCTAGGTAGATAATTGAATTACGACATAAATGACGTTCACCGTGGTCAGTTTGGACTTACAGGGTATGAGTTATATTTTTGTAAGTCAAATTTTCATATCTCAACTTACGGCAGAGCCTACAGTCAATCCGTAAGTCCAAATTTAATATTTTTTGCATCATTTGAATCGAAATTTAAATATCTACTTACTGTAATTTTTTAAAAAAATATTTATGATTTTTTTATTTTTTTTCAAAAAAAAAAACGCTACTGCCCTACCTTCGCAGATGCACATTTTGCTAAATATTTTTTTTATATATATACATTTTAATTTTTTTTTCTGAAGTAGTTACTTTTTTAAAAAACTTGTTAAAGTGTGATCTACTTATAACAAAAGTCAATTATTGGGCATAAGAGTCAAAATCACTAAAGCAAATAATAAGTGGCGAACATTATATTTCAAATTTAAACTGTAATAAAAATAAAAATTCATATATATATATAATAATTAAGTGGTTATCCCAATTTTGGAGACTTTATAAATCATTACTTCAATTTTACTTTTTTAAAATGTATTAATTAAACTTTGATACTTGGGACAATTTGTTACATTTCCATTAAATATGGATGGAAAATAATATGACGGTACATTATTTGTCCATAATTTAAAAAATTGTATAATATTTTAAATTATAAAATAGTATAAAAAATGAAAAATTGATTGAAAAAATAGGAATTTTCAATATAATAATTTTATTGAAAATATAAAATAAACAAATTAGTTTTTATTTTATATTTTCAATAAAATATTATTTTAAAAATTCTTAATTTTTTATATTTTAAATTGCTTCTTTTTTTTATGTTTTTTTTGTAAATCCATATAGTTTTTAAAGTTATGCATCAATCATGTATTATCACGTCATTATTTATCCATATATAATGAAAAACTTAACAGAGGTAACAATTTGTCTCAATTTCAAAAGTACAAGTAGCAATTTTTGAAAAAAGTTAAAATTTAAATAAAAATTTATAAAGTGCTCAAAATTAAGATGTGATTTTGTTATTAAATTTATATATATATATATATACATATATGGTATCTAGGCTCCAATAAATATATGTATTGACAGAAAAAACAAATATAATATAAAAACAACTTCTCCATACAATTTGCGACCTTTTCAAGAAATAATAAATTGTGTAAAATATGAATTTGTCCAATAAAGTTTGGTTCGTTTTTAAGTTTTTCTCTTAAAGTTTGAAATTTTAAGTTTTAGTCCTAATGTTTGGTCCGGATAAAAATCCCCCCTTATCGTCACATATCTGTTTACTTCGGACAGAAATTCCATCATATGCTTGACACGTGATGTTTTTACATTCTCAAAGGACAAAATTACCCTATATTGCCCTGGACCTGGAAGAAGAACAGTTTGGAAGATCAGTTTGTCATGGAAAATATGTTTCGTGTTCATGCATTCAATTTGATTGTTCACTGATCTTGATCTTCGTCTTTGTCTAATTTTATTATTGCAGTGTGTGAGGAAGCCATCCTGATACGCCTTCGGTCGATGCTTTTTCCACCCGCTAGATTAGGGTAACTTTTATTCTTATTTTTCTTTCAGAAACCCATTCGATTTTGCTCACCGAGAATCTTGTTAATCTCCGTAAAAACTCACCAAACCCTTAAAGTTCTGTCAATGGCTTCTTCTTCGCCATCTCCAATTGGATTCGAGGGCAAGGGATCATCGTCTTGCTCTTCACCGCCTGAAAATGACTCCAGTTCCAAAATTTTGGACGAGACTTATGAAGTGAACTTGAAATGCGTATTTACACCAGAAAAAGGAAAAAGAATGTCTACAACCACATACCTTCCTTCTTTGTACCTCGTTCATGTATAAAGAACCTTATATTGCAGTCATCTTAAAGAAAAATTGAGAAACACATTGTCATTATTGCTTTAATGAGCTTCCAGATGATGTCGTCCCCTGCACTTCGTGTTCAATACACCTTTACTGCTCAGAAAGATGTCGGATTTTAGCAGGAGGAAAGATATTGACGGCCCAAACTGGAGTCTATGCTGAGTTTCCCAGTGACCTTATCAACCATATGAAAGATATTACATTAGGCAAGGACAATTTGGAAGTACTTCAGCCCTTTCCAGAACATAAGCATGAATGTTCTGGTGCAAATTGACCTGTTGTGTTGCCATCGGAGGTTGTTTTAGCTGGTAGAATAATTGCTAAGTTTCTGAACCAAAGAAGTGATGACTTTGATCAGGTGGAACTACATATATATTTGACAGTACTACTATTCCATCTTCAACTTTCTTCTAAATACGAAATTCCTGTTAATGTTGCCTTTTTATCTAAGATTGTGGTTCTGTTGTGTAAGATGAGGTTAAACTCAATGGTCATTGTTCAAATGAAATCAGCTGAGTTCAATGGTTACCAGTTAACAAGTACAGTGGAACAGATCAGGGTTGATCAAGCTATATATGAAAGTGGCAGTTTGTTCAACCATTCTTGTCTAATTTGTTCAACCATCTTGTCTCCTAAGCATCCATGTTTATGTTCTGTCCGTGCTCTCTACATTCGGACAACAAAAAATGTAGCAGCAGGTTCTCCCCTCGAATTCTCCTATGGTCCACAGATCGGAGAATGGAAATGCAAGGACCGAAATAATTTCCTGAAAGAAGAATATTCTTTTCAATGTCAATGTATTAGTTGCTCAACTGGCAGTGGACCAATCTTGGAGTGATATTAGACGACTTCAAGATACAATATTAAACGGAAATGAAATATTGATACATTTACTTTATACTGCTTCTGAGTCTCTTCAGCTACGGAGGTTAAAGTTACATTTGTTCAACATACCAATTGCAGAAGAGGATATTGTTGCTCTGGCACTTTGCTTGACTAGGGAACTCCAAGCTGAATTGAATCACTGCAGAGCATCAATTGAGATTCTGGAAAAGCTTTATAGTCATCATCATATTGTCATTGCATACGAACTACTAAAGCTTGTATCGATTCAAATGTGCTTGGGCGACTCTTTTTGGGTTGTCGTTTCAAGAACATGAAGGACCAGAGAAGGTATTGACGAAAGAACGTGAAATAGGGCAGTTTTGTCCATTTAAAATGTTAATCAGCCATTATGATATGTTTGATTAACGGATATGTGACGGAGAGATTTTTCACCCAAGTCAAACATTATGACTAAAACATACCAAAATTTAGAGGGTAAAGTCATATTTTACCGTATTAAATTTGAAGGGAAAAAATGTGAATGGAAATTAATCCATTAGTGGCGTATACTTGTCATTCTGACACTTTTTATTTATTAATTATTATTAACAGGTAAATTAGGTGAAGCAAATTGCATAACGTTATTCATCTATCAACTAGCACATCAACTATAAGTTGAGCTAGCAATTTCATATATAACCCTTCAAAATTAAAATGACAGACATGTTTTAAGGTTTCCTCTGAAACTTGAGCACTTCCATATATGCATTGAGATTCCCTTTGAGAGATCACAAAATGGGTCACACGAATCAACAACCATATTGTGTGAGGAGTATAAGGTCGGGTTCAAAACCGATCAAAAGGATTCGAGTGTGAGGATATCCGTGGTTGGAGCCTCCAGGGATATTGTGAAGAAGAAGATAGTGCCTACTCTTTGTGTATATATTCTTTTCTTTTAGAAGGGGAGCAGAGGCTCTTCACTGGGAAGCAAAACTCGATGCGGCTTGGGCGCGTTTTCATGCCACTGCTAAAGGAGATCGAGGAGAAGAAGATCGAGCCACAGTGATACCTTTACAGGACCCCAGGTCCTGTTGGGGCTCACTATCTCGCTGCAACATATAATGTCAAATGGGGCGACCTCACGAAATTATGGTCATAAGGGTTGCAGTAGACTCGAACTGAACAGATAGACAAAATAGATGTTCCCGAAGAAGAATTTTACGAGATATTACACGGTTGGAAGCTCCCCGCAATCAGCCACGACTACCTTGTTCTTGGGGCGGTCGCCTCTATCTGTTTCCTGTGACTCAATCAGCTTAACAATGTCCATGCCTTCAATCACTTGCCCAAACACAACATGCCTTTGATCCAGCCATGGTGTCTGTCATCAAATTCAAACTCAGTATATACTCGATAACCGAGCATCTTGTTCAACACAACATGATAAAAGATAGCAACATCGATAGCAAAGTAAAACCGAGCATGTCTCAACCTTTTATTTATTTGTTTTCTTGTAGACCAAGAACCATAATCTGATCTTATGATTGGTCTTGCATCTTGCAAGTACTCGATAAAACGCAGCTTAACTTGTCAAATTTGTACTGACTAGAGTGTAGTTTAGAGTGTATGGATACCATAAAACAGAAATGGTAAGAACACAATACCAAGCTTCGTTTCAGTTTAAACAGATATAAGCATGACCTTGACTACAATAGAAATTCGAAAAGGATGGGTACCTTGACAGTGCAGATGAAAAATTGGCTTCCGTTGGTGTTAGGGCCTGCATTCGCCATACTAACCACGCCAGGTCCAACATGGGCCACTGTCATGCAAATGTATTAGAAGAAATACAGGATGATGTTGAGGATCAAAACAATTCATTAGAAGAGAAAGTTAGAGACGCTTTCAAATTTTATTCTTGGTATTACTTAGATTGAATCCGAGATATCAACTCTATTACCCACATGAGCATATTGCATGCATCACACGTAGATGCAATATGTATACAATTTCACAGTGACCAATAGACTGCTCAAGCATATAACCAACATGAAGCTGCATAGGAAGAATCTTTAAAGTATGTCATAGTGATACATCCACTAGAGGAGCATCGAATTCAGATGACATGGAAATTAACTTACACTTGAAGTTTTCATCTTTAAATGTACGACCATAAATACTTTTCCCTCCAGTTCCCTGCAACAAATAAATCTGATATCAGCTCGTTTAGAATTACATGTAAAATTCAAACAAAAATGAAATAATAAATGTACACATATCAAATAGCTCTCTAAAGTCAAATACCAAATCACATTAGAATATCTATGGTATGTCATCATACTCAACCAGCTGATAGCAACTTAAATGATCTACAATTGCAGTTTCATGCCCGGGACCATAAACAGCCATCACAGGAGACTAATCAGCTAACCTTAACCTGGGCTACAAAATTCTGCACACTTAATGAAGAGTCTTTTGTCGTGTAACCACAAAGGGCGCAAATTAGGCTACAGTTTAATCCTAATGGTTGCATTCACAAGTGTCTTACGAACGACATGGAACATCCAGTCCAAAAGCTCTGTTAGCAGGATGTCAAATACTCTTGCATATATATATACTCTTGCAGATAGCATAATGCCAATTATATTAAACAACTTATCTCACATGACCTAACCTTAGCAATAAGCCAAGTAACAACAGATCCTCAGGGAATCTAACACCAATATTTGCTACATGTAGTAGTCACTAGCTCTAGAAACTAGAAAGTTCTGAATAGTTTCTTCAAGATCCGAGGAGACTTTATTTAGAACATATTTGAGGAACAATAAATCAACAAAAAAGACCTTACATCTACAAAATAATTACACAGATCTGCAAAGCTGAATGAAGCCCACAAAGATTACCCAGGGATATCATCTCACTTATATTATCTTCATTGTTGATGCACTAACTAAGACATAATGTTCAGACGTTTAAGGGATGAAAGAGCATTGAATTTTTGCTTAAAACGCAAAATTATAGTTGAAAAAGGCCAGAGAGTGAACAAACTAAAGAGTGCTCACATTTCCCTTATCAAAGTCTCCTCCTTGAATCATAAAATCCTTGATAACACGGTGAAAGCTCGAACCGTTGTAACCAAATCCTTTCTCTCCTGATGCAGAAATAATAGTAAAATAAATTTTAAATACATGAAATAGCTACAGGAGACAATTTCATTAGATTACATATCAGACACAACAAACAGGTGATTATAAAGAGAACAAGCGGATAACCTGTGCATAGAGCACGGAAGTTTTCAGCTGTCTGAGGAACATCATCACCATACAGTCCAATGACTATTCTCCCAGCTACCTTACCAACAGGATTTCCAATGCTTATATCCAAATAAACTTTGCTCGTCACTTTGGATTGTACTGTCACTTCCTGAAAATTAGACAACTTCAGAACCGAACTACTGAACTTTGTAAAATTCATGATTCAATGGGGAAAACAAGAACTAACATCTGCACTAGCACGAATGTAACTCAGAGAGCGTGAACTTGTCTGAGTAGATAAAGGTTTGGGAGAGAATGAGCGAACTGAGACAGAGAACGAGCTAAGCGATGCGTACAAAGGCTTCGTCAATTGAGCTCCTTGAACGCGAAGGATACTGCAAGTCGGAGTGATCTGTGAAGATTGCCTCGGAGATGAGAGCGAACCAGCATTCGACTGCCAGAAAGGAAAGCTCAAATTGAAATCCAAGAAGAAGAAACAACGAGTTAGAAAGGAAACACTATCAGAGAGATTGGTAAGAAATGGACCAGGGCTGTGAAAGGAGCCGCCGTCGCCATGGATGGATGTTTCTTTTGGCGATAAGAATTAAGAAGATGAAGCAGAGGGACGTCGAGTTTCTGCACAAAGTGGCGCTTTGTGGCACGGGGTAATTCGGACAAAATAAGTAGCGTCTGTGGAGTAATTGTTTTCTAACAAAAAATAAATAATATAACATTTTGGTAGCACGGAAATTAAATTTTTTTCAAAAATAACTACTGTGCAAAACAAATTGAAAAAATAAGTATATAAAAAATATATTTAGAAATATGTATATAAATGCTATTATGGATAGCGCATGATATATTGTTTTACACAATTCGCTACTCGGTGTAACGTTTTTACAAAAACGTCACTCAAGATAGTGTTTTGTAAAAACACTACATTTGAGTGACTTTCTTTTTTTTGTTTTTTTTTTTTACATTTTTTGACGACTCAATATTTAATTAAAAATAAAATTATTTTTCTATTAAAAAAATTGTAATAAGTAGATATTTTAATTGCGACTCAAATTATTCAAAACAATATTAAATTTGAACTTACGAATTGAATGTACGCTCTGCCGTAAGTTGAGATATGCAAATTTGACTTAAAAAAATATAACTCACACTATGTAAGTCTAAATTCACCACGGTGAACGTCATTTATGTCGTAACTCAAATATCTATCTAGGGTAATTTTTTAATTATAAACACAGTGTTTTTTTAACCTAACATAGCTTGTCCTATAATTTCTCCGAAATAATTAAATGTATTAGGTGAGAAATTTAATTATGCACTTACTAAAAAAATCAAAAAAAAATTACAGTACGTAGATAATTTAATTATGAATTAAATGATGTTAACTATGCGTTATTTTTTTACTTTTAGACTGGTTGTATAATACAATATGTAAAAAAACTATATAAAGGTATATTTATACAGTAATATCATTGTTTATTACCGTATAAATATAAGTTTATATAGTTTGTTTACATATCGTATTATACGGTCAGTCTAAAAGTTAAAAAAAATATCGGCTAGTTAGTATCATTTAATTCGTAATTAAATTATCTATGTACCGTAATTTTTTTATTTTTTTTGAGTAAGTACATAATTAAATTTCTCACTTAATGCATTTAATTATATCAGTCAAATTATAAGACAAGCGATGTTAGGTTAAAAAATCACTGTATTTCTAATAGATAATTCAATTACGACATAAATGACGTTCACTGTGATGAGTTTGGACTTACAAGGTGTGAGTTATATTTTTTAAGTCAAAATTTCATATCTCAACTTACGGCAGAGTATACAGTCAATCCATAAGTTCAAATTTAATATTTGTTTGCATCATTTGAATTGCAATTAAAATATCTACTTATTAAAAATAATTAATAGATACATAATTTTATTTTTAATTAAACATTGAATCGTCAAAAAAATAATTTTATTTTTAATTAAACATTGAATCGTCAAAAAAATGTGACAAAAAAACAAAAATAAAATAAAATAAAGAACGCTACTAAAAGTTAGCATTTTTACAAAATGCTAGCTTGAGTGACATTTTAGTAAAAGCGCAACCTGGGTAGCGAATTTTTTAAAAGAAAATATCATACGCTACCTACAGTAGCACTTATATACATATTTTTAAATATTTTTTATATACTTACTTTTTGAAATTTTTATTGCACTGTAGTTACTTTTTAAAAAAAAAACAATTTGACACAACCAGTATAAACGACATAAAAGGGGTATATATATATATATTAGGGGTTTCAAAAATTGACTCACACAGTTGGTGATCCGTGTACGAATCGTGTTTTGATTAGACTTTTTGACCCACCAGTCATTTTGACACGACCCATGAATGACCCGTAAAAAACGGATCAGATCTGGATCAGAAGTATTGACCCATGAGTCAACATGTGACTCATGAATATTATATATTATTAAATAATAATTAGAGGTTTATTTTACAGTTGTGAAGAGAGAAGAAGTGAACGGAAACCCTAGCATAGCAACTTCTCCATTATTCACGGTGCATTCAGTCATTCAAAAGAAGAAAACCTAGCGAACCTTCAAATCTTGCGTCTGCCTTTAAACCTGTAAAGTTCAAACCTAGCGAATCTTCAAACCTGCGACTAAGCTTGCGGCTACCTTTAGAAACAATCGACGAACCTTCTGACCTTGAACCTCAAAACGAAAAACATTAATGATAAGGAAAGGTTTTTTGTTCATCGATTATTTGTTGCTCATCGTTCGTTCTGAGCTTGGTTGTTCGTTATGGAAATATTTTAGTTTTTCCATTGATGATATATGTTGGTAACCTTTTCGTTATGGTGTATATTTGTGGTATTTCTGTTGGATTTATGTTGATGTTTAATGTTGGATACATACTCTTCCCAGTCTGGATTTCTGTTGTGTCAGGTAGGCTTGCTAATGTTTCTGGGTTTTTACGATGGTGGGTCGAACAGGTCAGTCTGATCCGCGGATCAAAAAGGTCGAACGAGTCAGTCTGGCTCAAGTCTTTGTTAGTACTGACAGATCAGCCTGCCCTACGGGTTGACCCACCGACTCACGGGTCAGGTTTGGGCTACGAAACTTTACTCGTGTTTAGGTCAGACGATTTCTAACACGACTCATGGATCGACCCATGACACTCCTAATATATATACATGATTATATAAATATGTTAAGAAATAAATATAATTTTGTGTTTAATAAACTTTATTACGTTTAAATATTTTGTGGGCTATGATCCATCCACTATGGGGACGGAGAATTAAGATCATGAGCTTTTATTTCTACTGAGCCTGTTTGAAGGAGAAAAATAAATTCCCCCAATGGTCTCTTACGGTGCGTTTTTTTCACGGAAATCAGAATAAGGAATACATAATAGGGAATAGGAATAGTGAATAAGAAATAGAAGATAATAATATGAAGTTGTTTATTTGTTGGATTGGAATGGAATAGAATAAGGAATTCAAATGTTTCTTTGGTTGAATGGACTATGAAAATGGAATGCAATATGGTAAAATAACATATATGCATTTACTTTCATATGTATTACTTATAATACAAATAAGTTGTATAAATTAATTTTTAAAAGTAAGAATAATACAACTTATAATATAATTAATTAATAATTGAAAAACACTTTTAAAATATTAATTTAATTAGTTAATGCGGTTAATTAATTAAGATAAAATAATTTAATTAATGTAAATTTTAATATAAATTCATTTTTTTTACCAATACCCGACTTTATATTTACAAGAACAATCATAACTGTAATTACAATATCCAAAATATCATATTCCATTACAAATGAACGTGCCTAGAATCAAATGATCATACACCTAAAATCATAACCAATTTGCGTCCTCATTGCCTCATGTCCCGATCCCGACCTTCTCATCGTCTTTAATAATCAATACATGATGTTAATATATACTGAAACAACATAATCAACATGTTGTTAATTCAAATGATGTACTACAACATATCACTGCAAGCAAACAAAATACCTTATAACTAATCAAGAATCCTAAATCACTGTCAACAGCAATTTGAGAACAGTTCATCTCAATGTTGTAAAAAAAATTCAAAATTCAGCTAAAATTGAATCAAAATACTCATGTTTTCTTCATCAAGGCTTTCTCCTGGTACCGTTTCTTCGGGAACAGAACCCAGAAACATGATTCTGGGTTCGAACAGAACCCAAAATCGTGGGTTTGAACAGAACCTTGCATTTATGGGTTCAATTGAGGGTAAAATCGTCTTTTGCATCCCTATTCTCACCCCGTTCGGCTTAGGCAATCTTGGGTTTTTGGTTGGAATCCCTAACACTAACTCTCTAGGATTCCGTATTCTGAAATTTTCAATTTCGCGAAAAGAACAACTTCATACGAAATTCACATAATCTATTTCATTCATATTCCGCTCAAAAGAACGTGATGTTAAGCTTAGACTATATAAAATAGGGGAATTATTTAATGTAAAATATTAAAAAAAAAATGTATTTAAAATTAATACTGTAAAATATATATGTAAATATTATTATTGATTAATTTATTGCAACAAAAATATAGAATATTATATATTATTAAAAAATTATTCACATATTATAAAATAATTCACTTTTTTTTTTGTCAAAAATACCGCTTTACTTGATGAAATAAAACGTCGTGATACTAGATCACGTGTGTTAGGGATTACAATCATTAACTAGTAAGGATAACAATGATAGTTGTAATTTTTCGACCAAATCATTAAGATTCACTCTAATTCACAAACTAGTTTAATTGGTTAATATAAATTATAATAATAGACAAGAAATATTATAATAAATAGAAGTAAACGTATTATATTTTTTGGCCATAAGAAGTAGACGTATTAACATAATATAGAATCGTAATAAAAGAATCTAACGAAGTGGCAATTTCACTGATTCTGACAATTACCGATAATCCGATTGCATGCATCATGATAAGAATTTAAAATCAAAAGTTTCATAAAAATTGCGGTTTTAGTTATTTAATCAATAAATAATACTTTTTAAAATATATATATATATTGCAATTATTGGTAAGATTATTGAGAATCCAATCATCAGCAAGTGTCATCCAATTTTTTTTTCATATTTTATTTTGAATCAAAGTCAACTATCTATTGTATATTCTAGAAATATAAATTGGTAAAATAATTCATGGTGTAGTTGCATGCGTGCTTTGGCAGTCCATATTGGATGACTTTAATTAGCTGTACCTGTCCTTAACAACTTGCTGAACACCTTACTAAATTAATCACTAAAAAATATCATCATTTTTATTAATATACAGTTAAGCTATAATCGTCTATGGGTGAAAGAAAATAGAATCGAAAAAACGGTTTGGTTTACAATCATTTTTTTTTTTAATTTTAGTTTCATTTGGATTTTTGAACCGTTTGGTCTATAAGTCTAAATGATCGTGGAATATGGTCCGACTGTTAACACACATATAATTATAATATATATATATATATATATATATTAATATAATTCATCAATGAATACAAATTAATATTATTTTGATTATTTAATTGATTTAGTAGAACATTATAAAAACATTCGTTAATTGAGTTATTTTGTTATTTAATTTAATTTTGAATATTTATTTTAGTTTTGAATGTCTATATTTTAGATTTTTGATTTAAACTGAATAGCAGGTCCGAAAATTTGTAATACGAATGAACATCAACTGTTTCTTTTTTCTTATACGGTCTTTTTGTCTTTTTTGGGGGGAGGGGGCAGTCTGATCCAAAGACTGTCCAAAAATATAGGTACATGACCCAAAATCCGATTTCACACATACCTATATCATTGGACTAATTTATATTCAAAATAAATAAAAATGCAAGCAAATTAAAAGTCGTGTTAGTAATTTTTTCAAAAATTAAAACTTTGATTTGTATTGAAGAAAATATATTTTGGAAATTAAAAAGGTTTAATCCAAACTACCAAACTCACGTAAGGTTCGACCCAGTGGCGGATCTACCTCCTCACAAGTAGTGGGGTCCTAGGACCCCGCTAGATTTATATACATATATAGAACTAATAGAAAGTATGTATGATTTTTATATTGTTTAGTGACACAATTAAATATTAATTGAGGACCCAGTTACATAAAACGGTGCTCTACTGTGTTGCTCTCTTTATTTTTCAAATAACATCTAGGAAGACCAAACTATACATAATTTTGAGTATAGTGCGGTTATAAATATCATCTTTTACTTGATTAATATTGATATATTTCATTATTGATAATTAGTACAATTTTTATTAACAAGGAACCCAAATAAGTACAATTCTTTTAGGAACCCCGCAGATCCACCGTTGGTTCGACCTAACCCGACCCGACACAAGAAGTTACTTAATGCACATACATATTGCTAGACCCGATTGATCGCCACCATACGTGAAGGGCTAAGCAGTCGATACGCACCACTGACCGTCGGGAGACCACACCCCCGCCTTGGCCCACCAACCCCGTCATCACTGTCCATCTCCATTAAAACCCGAAAGAAGACATTCACGTCGCATGGCAGCTCGATGGGTCCCACACTGTTAAACCCGTACTCAATCTCCGCCTCCTCGAGCAGAGCCATGAAGAGTGGATGGTTCGCGTACTTGGCCTTCACCACGAACCTCTGTTTGTTGATCCCTACATAGACCGAGAAACATCCTTCCGGAGCAACTCGGCTTCTGTCGTCACCGTCTCTGCGATGCTGTCGGTTCAAATGTTCCAGACTGCTGAAACTGTTCCATGATTTGCTCATCCTTGACTGCCGCTGCCGTGGATCGGTGTTGGGCGGCTTAGCTCGGTTACTGAAGGACTTGCATCTCTCCCATGTCTTGGATATCAACCCTTTCTTACTGTCATTCACCTTTCCCTTATCCATGATATAATATAGATTATATGTATATGTATATCTATCTGTGGGTAAGAATTGATGACAAAAAGAGAGATAAAGCAACTGATATGAACCCTAATCTCTACCCTCTGTCGTAAACTGAGTTTACCATGATCTTAACCCTAGGTTGCATCGTGTTACTCATGGATTTCTACCGTAAAACTGATTGGAGACCATCTAGAAGAAGAAGAAGAAAACGAGGAGGATTCTTTGATTCGTTTGGAATGAACCCAGAAACCGCACAGTCAGCTTGAAAAGATAGCTAGGGTTTTGAGGAAGAAGATGGACCAGAGAAAGGAAAAGAGAAGCTGCTAGTTGGTAGGGTTTGAGATGGGTGCAATCTGAGCCTCACTGGCTAAAGCTATATATGATTATATAGAGAGGAAGAAGACCCAGTGTATTAAAATTAAATTGAATTATATTATTCTCTATAAAATAAAATGATCCCATTTTTTGTCAACGTTAGAAGTTAGAACAAGTCGTTTTGCTGTTTCTTTTCAAAAATATTAAGTGAGATTATATATATATAAGAAGGTCAGATAAGTGTTTTTTACTTTTTTTGGTAATAAGGACGTCAGATAAGCTTTAGACGTTATCTTTACATATAGGTCCCTTCTTCACAGTCAAAAGTCAGCAGTAAAAATAAATGAGCCCATAATTTTTTATAAAAACGTCACTCAAACGTTGAATAGTACCTTAATGTTAAGTTAAATTTACAGTTTCTCTCATCAAATTTAATAGAATAAATTTTCAAAATTATAAAAATAAAATTTGAAATATTTGGAAAAGGTTAAAATTGAATGGTTAAATTGTGATACTTTTTAAGTTTTTATTATCTTTAAAAATTATTTTGTTAAATTTAGATGGAAAGGTTGACGAATAAATCAAAACTTGAATTTTAGCTAAACAAATAATAATAAAATCTAATAATTTATTTTTAAAAAAAAAGAAATTAATAAAATATTAAGCGATATTATCGTATTTTTTCGTATAAATTATAAACAAACCAAACCAACAACTTCCTAGGGGCGGCGGCAGGCTGCAAAGGTGTTAACGGGAACGGATAAACAAGGAGAGAAACTGAAAACGCCCTCCCTCCTGCCCAGAAAACGGCCCTTCATTAATTTATTCATTATTACTTTCTATCCTAAATATGTAATTAATAAATAATTTTCAAGAAGAGTGCCGTAGGTCAACTGAACGAACACACATTATTTGCCAAAATATTTAATATCACGGCTAGCTAGTTAATTTAATATCGAGTTGCTTGAGGCCCGGGCAATTTGTTAGGAATCAATTTTGTTCTTGATCGGGGTTGAGAGTCGGTTATTATAGAGTCGGATTCTAAGGTCGTTATAGAAAATCTTTTAGGTATAATTCATTTTTGGCATATAAAGACTATTGTACAAAATATTCTTTACTTGGCAGGTTCGATTAGAAATCTGTCATGGAGTTGGGTTCCAAAATTCGCGAATCAATGTGCGGACTGGATAGCGAGACAAACTATAGGGGGGATGAATCAATATGTTCGGGTTTCGCAACCCCCACCCACCCCCTTTTACACCTTTTGCATTTTGACTATGATTTGTATTGGGGTTCCCTTCGACCCCAAGTTTTGTGATTAATATACAGAATCTTTGGTAAAAAAATTGTAAAGTACCAACTTAACTTAATTGAGGTTGTTGCGTACACTTTTATCTTTAAAAAAAAAAAAATTGTAAAAAACAATAATAATAAAATTATATTTTAATATTTATTAACTCATGTAGTAAAGTAAAAAATTATGATATAATATCATTGTAAAGTTTTTTTCATCTATTTTCACATGAAAGACACTATTTAAAAAAAAACAGATTACCGTATAAAAAAATAAAACTTATTTATTTTAATGCCTTAGGTTAGGAAATAGTAAATATAAATAAGCATACATAGAGATACTAAATAAAATGTTATATCAAAGTAAAAAAAGAAATTTATATTAAAATAATATAAAACTATTTAATTATGTTAATTTTATGATACATTTTAAAGTTTAAAATCGATCTCTACAATTATGTCACGTGGCAAAATAAAAACAATATGAAACTTATCTCAACTACTTTAAAATTATTTTACAACATCAAAATTATTAATTCTACCGTGTGTTATTTTCTAAAATAATTAAACGGAGTTATATATTTTTAGCATATATCGATGCCTTCTTCCATGTCCGAGGTAGGCACGTTGATATGTTTATGTCATCTTTAGAGAGATAATATATTAAACACATAACGTGCAAACTCTTTACCTATAAGAATCTAGGTCGACTCTCTTTACTCAGTCATCTAATTTAATTTTAAAAAATATAATTAAGTTTAATATTAAAATATGGCAAAAACAACAATTTTAATGTTTAAAACCATTTTTAGAGATTACAGTCACAAATTCTTGATATTTTGCAATGTGATATACACAACAATTTTGGGCTTTTAAAACGTTTTAGAATATTCAACATTAATAAATATATTGTATTATTTTAATACCTATATATATACTTTATATATTTTAATAATATATAATTTTTAATATAGAAGTCATAACTCTTTATACAGTATTCCAATTTACACGTTGCTTATTTCATATGAAAATATAGGTGAAAAGAATTTTAATGGCATACGATATTATATAATCTAATTTATAGACGTTACTCTAACAGATTAATAATAAGGCATATATGTTTTTTTACATATTAATTTAAATAACATTTTCATGCTAACAAATGTATTAATAACTTATAACATAAATACTCACATTTATGTAAATTTTACAGAATTAATAACTAGTTATTATTACATACATATAAAAATATAATCTAGATTCGGGTAAATGTATAATTTGTTTTGCTAGCAATATATAGTACAAAAATTAATAATAATCCATTTGAAATAATCCCTTTTAAGAATAAGGCTAAATAAAAATGAATGACGTAAAGAATGCATTATTTGGGAAATAAATAAGATAATTTTGTCGGATGTTAGAGATAAGAGAGGCGATTAATGTAAATTTATTACATGATAGAAAAAATATCTTTATTTTGTAATGTTATGAATTAAATATTTACATATGGGTTAAATATATATTAGTTAAATAAGAACACAATAATAGATTTAAAAAATTATACGGAAAATTTAAGGCCACACAGACTATTATATATGTTGACAGGTGAGTTGACAGTGAACTTAAACCCTATAGATTTCTATAGACGGCGATGACGAATGATTAATTATTATTATTTATTTTCTATGTACGTGACTTGGATCATGCAACGTTATCCAATTCCAATGTTTGTCCCATTTAGGGTTTTCAATGGTAGGGTAGGGTACTATGACAAATATCATAACTATACCATAACTATTACATGTACAATTTGGCCAAAAAAAAATTACAGGTACAATTTACAATACAATAATCATTAAAATAACTGTGGTTATTAACCATGGTTTTACATGTACACTCATATTCATTCCATACATGTAATATAATAAAAGACCGAAAATATTATATAAAAAATACACAAATCTATATTACCAACAATAAAAATATACAACACTAACATCATTCAACATTAACACTAACATCATTCAACATTCATATGATTCAACATTAACAGTCACATTACTGACTTAACATTAAAATTCAACAAATACCCCTAAGGAGTAACGATTCAACACCCCTAACCATTCCATACAATTCCACACTTGTCGTATAATAACCGTGAGTATAACCATGAGTATAACCATGAGTATAACACAAATACCATAATCATAACCATTATGGGTAGAAAATTCATTATCATGCGCATCGCACTATAATGGTACAGTTAACCATATTAAACAGTAACGGTTATAATCATGGTTATGAATTTTTCATCGCACCATTGTCGGCCCTAGTCCCATTTCAACAAAAAGAAAATGAAAACAATACAAATAGAGCATTTGTTTTTATAATTTGGGGATAGGAAAAAGAATATATTATATTTGAGTAGTATTAATTTTACTTATTAGAAAAATATAAAGTATATAATATATAATTGCAGTATAATATTATTGTTAGAGAGATTATTACATATTTTATCTAATTATAATACTCTACATTTATAGATTTCACTGTATTCCATTTCCGTAAATAAAAAACGATATAAATTGATTTTTTAAAAATAAAAATTAAGACATACATCGGAGGTAGACTTTTTTTTAAAAGTATTTATTTTCGAAAAAAAAATTAAAAAAGTATATATGTAAAATAAATATTTAGCAAAATGTTCATCTGCGCAGGTCTACCACCTGCGTTTTCCTGAATTTTTGTCGTTTTTTTTAAAACACATGAATTTTGAGAAGACACAACACACAACCAGTCATAACAGTATCAAACAAAGAAAATGAATTTTTGAAAAAATATTTTTTGGAAAAGTTCAATGAAAATGGAAGGTTTGATCAAGAGAAATCTAAACCCCCTTGCTGGTGTTGTTGGATATGCAAGTGGAAACAACGGTCTATCAGAAACAAAGTTGATTTTAAGTCTGCTTATGGTTTTCCTTCTAAATAGAAATTGAGAGATATAATCACGCGTTGCTTCATCTCATTATTCATAGGTCCAAATTCCTCTAGGCTAGTCTCAACAAATTCCTCGACTGGTTCTCTATCAAGAGAAATCTAAACCCCTTTGCTGGTGTTGTTGGATATGCAAGTTCCATCGTTGCTCTCTTCCATGCAGTGAGTGGAAACAACGGTCTATCAGATACAACGTTGACTTTAAGTCTGCTTATGGTTTTCCTCCTAAATAGAAATTGAGAGATATAATCACGCGTTGCTTCATCTCAGTATTCTTAGGTCCAAATTCCTCTAGGCTAGTCTCAACATCCGCGAGGTAAAACATTGAAACAAAGTTGTTTATTCACAAGTTTCTTAATGAGACTTTTCTTCAAATACACTAGCTAGTTTGACACTAGCTTGTTTATCCTCACCCGAACTCCAAAACTCCTCATCTGAAGACTCTTGATTTTCTGCATAAATTCCTCCAGTAAACAAGAAAGGAAGTTATAAGAAGGTAAATACTTTTTTCCTGTCCTAAATTTTCCAACTTGTTCTGAACAACATCCGCGAGGTAAAACATTGAAATAAAGTTGTTTATTCACAAAGTTATTTTTCAAAAACGCTACTGCGCTACTGCGCGGATGCACATTTTGCTAAAACAATTTTTTTTTCCTGACATACATACTTTTCAAAATTTATCGGGTAAAACATTGACATGGTTACTTTTTAAAAAAAACTCAATTAAAAAGCTATAGTCATTGGAGAAGCTTTACAAGATATTCAGAAGATGTTGAGTCAGAGATGTATGTCTCTCTAGCCTGGTTAGTGTTAATGTATTATGCTTATGCTTTAGCAATTGTAGCCTGGTGAGACTAGCCTAGAGAATGAACAAGCATCAGTTCGCTTGAAAGACCTTGGTTGCCGTACCATGTTAGTATCTAAACTTCACATTTTTAGAGAACCACCCGAGAGTCAAGAGTGGAAACCCCAAAGAGCTATTTTGCAGCAGTAATTCCTGAAAATGTCAAACTAGCTAGGGTGTTTGAAGAAAGTCTCATTCAGGAACTTGTTCATAAACAGGTTTGTTTCAATGTTTTACCTCAGGTGAGACTAGACTAGAGAATGAACACTCTGCTGCTTTAAAAAAAAAACGAAAAAAAATAATTTGAAAAACGCAGGTGGTACCTGCGCAAATAAACATTTTGCTAATTTTTTTTAACATATATACTTTTTCAAAAAAAAATTCTGACATGGTTACTTTTTAAAATTTATCTCGGAGGTACTCTTAAGTTCTTAACAACCGGTCTTGGTAGTAGTCCCTGTCAAATTTGTGTAGAGACTCCAAATGTCTTTCGTTTTTTAATATCAAGCACTACCGGAGAATGACCATTTACCGGCTGAAAAATAATTTTTTAACGGCTGAAAAATTCAGTTATTAAATTATAACGACTCAACTGAAGTTGGGTCGTGACATGAAATGTCGGGGCAATTATCACGGCTCAACATAAAATGAGTCGTGATAATTCCCGACCCAAAATAAAAAGTGCCGCTAAAATAATTATGGTGACACTTTTGGTTGAGCCGACATAAATAATTATTATTTTTTTAAACCCATATTTTTCGCGGCTCATATATATATGAGCCGCGAAAAATCAGAAAGTAATATAATTTTCGCGACTCATTTCATATGAGCCACGAAAATTTAAAAAAATAAATAAATTATACTATAGTTCTAATCATACAACAATAACCTGAATAGTTTACATACCAAAATCATAATTTTTGCATACAATACATTACATATCCGTAAGTTCGCTTCATTAATTCAAAAATATATATAATATGTTAATAATAGTTTTTCATTCCTAACATTGTCTTGACTAAGACGATTCATTTTATTCATCACTATATTGACTTCCACTAACAGATTGTGCACTACTAGATGCTGCTGATTGATGAGTTGTCTGGTCATCCTATAAAAACATCCAAAAATTAAATTATAATATGTCCAACAATTAAGCAAATTAACTTATTAAGGTAAACCTCAATTCGCAGGCAAAACTAAAGCATCCAAAACACTAAAAACACCGTGAAAAGTAATACTTATTACTTGATTTTCGATTGGTAAATGTGAGGAACCCAAACCAAGGTTGGTAAAATGGGTGAAATGACTAGAATTATGAGTTGTATGACCATCCTATATAAACATTCAAAAATTAAAGTATAAGATGCAACATTTAAACATTAAACTAACTTAAATTATAAGATGCACAACAATTAAGCAAATTAACCTATTAAACTAAACTCCAATTCGCTAGCAAGACTAAAGCATCCAAAACACTAAAACACCATAATAATACATTTGAGCTACTATCCATCAAAGAGTAAATGCATAAAGTGATATCATTGCAAAATGTAAACTATACACTTACTTGATTTTCGGTTAGTAAATGCGATGACCACAAACCAAAGTTGTTAAAAGGGGGGGGACATCAGTAGAACCTCATGTCATGAAGCTTTGAAAAGAATTAAATACGTTCATATTATTTTGCATAACCTGTAATTGCATATGGAATTATTTATACATCTCTCTCATCTGTGCATGCATTCTAGCTTCATGTTGTCTCAATTTCTCATCATAACTTACCTGGAGCGACTGAGCGGAACTGGAGCAACTGGGCGGAAGAAAGAACCGTGAAGAATGAGAGTTCTTCTGTTTTGTTCTCGATTTTACCTACTGTATCACAACTCAAAACGAAATGAGTCGTACGTGATTGTTTTATATATATACATATTTTTTGGTCATTTATCACGTCTCAAACCAAAACAACTGTTATAAATCTTTAAAATTAAATAATAATAATGGCTGGAACAAATAATTAGCCGCAATAAATAGAAAATTTAATTTTAATTAAATTAAAATTAAATAAAACTTGCGGCCCAACATTAAATGAGTCGTCGGGAAAATTATAGAAAAAATAATTAAATATTAACGACACTTGATATTGAGTCGTTAAAAGTAAGAGAAATGTAACAGCTCAGTTGTTTGAGCCATAAAAAAAATACATAACGGCTCAATGTTAATTGAGCCGTTAGATTTAGCCATTAAATGACTCTTCTCCCGTAGTGATCCCGTAGTGAAGTCATATATATTTTATGGGTTAATTATAATAAGAACCATTAAAGTTGACCTACTTGTAAAAAGTTACCCGTTTTTTTATATATATTTGTAAATTATTTTTATTTCTAGTAGGAATGGTATATCGTATGTACGTAATTATTATAATACGTAACGCTAAATTTAGTGCGTCATATTTTTTAACATAAGACAATTTTTAGACTTTTTTCAAAAACTGTTCACTTTAGAAAAAATATTTGAAAAAGTGTATATCGAAATTTTTTTTTTAGGAAAGTATGCATACGCGCGACGCGCCTATTGCCCACACTTTTTTTTCCGCAAAAACACCCGTCTATCAGAAACCACGTTGATTTTACGTCTGCTTAGGAGATCATTGCGTACATGAATTTGAATTGTATTGGTTAGTCGTACGGTGAGGACAGAAGAAAGCTGATCCCCTTCCAATGGTTAGGAAGGGTCTTGGATCAAGAGGACAGAAGATCAATTTGTTAACAAAAGGGTCTTGGATCAAGAGGACAGAATATCAATTTGTTAACAAAAGGGTCTTGGATCAAGAGGACAGAAGATCAATTTGTTAACAAAAGGGTATTGGATCAAGAGGACAGAAGATCAATTTGTTAACAAAAGAGTCTTGGATCAAGAGGACAGAAGATCAATTTGTTAACAAACCACAGAGATGATTGTCTCACGCGTTGCTTTATCCCAGTATTCACAAGTCCAAATTCATCTACGCGCACCAAATTCCTCCATGTATGCTTTTTTTCCTACTATATGCTTACTTTTTGAAAAACATCTAATTTTGAGCATGCTTATACGATTTTCCTCCTACATAGAAATTGAGAGATAGTCTCTCCAATAAAGAAGAAAGGAAGTTATCAGAAGTTAAATACTTTAGGTTCCTGCCCTAAATTTTCCAACTTGTTCTGAACAACATCCGCGAGGTCAAACATTGAAACAAAGTTGTTTATTCACAAGTTTCTGAATGAGACTTTTCTTCAAATACACTAGCTAGTTTGACATTTTCAGGAATTACTGCTGCAAAATAACTCTTTTGGGGTTACTTTAGGTTCCTGCCCTAAATTTTCCAACTTGTTTTGAACATCATCCGCGAGGTAAAACACTGAAACAAAGTTGTTTATTCACAAGTTTCTGAATGAGACTTTTCTTCAAATACACTAGCCAGTTTGACATTTTCAGGAGGAAAACCATTTCTTCTTAGAACTTCCTTTCTTCTTTACTGGAGAGAGTATCTCTCAATTTCTATTTAGGAGGAAAACCATAAGCAGGCTTGAACTCAGATAAAAAGCTATAGTCATTGGAGAAGCTTTACAAGATATTCGGAAGATTCAGAATCTTGTGAATAAACAACTTTGTTTCATTGTTGTTCAGAACAAGTTGGAAAATTTAGGACAGGAACCTAAAGTAACCCCAAAGAGCTCTTTTGCAGGAGTAATTCCTGAAAATGTCAAACTAGCTAGTGTATCTGAAGAAAAGTCTAATTCAGAAACTTGTGAATAAACAACTTTGTTTCATTGTTGTTCAGAACAAGTTGGAAAATTTGGAGGAAAACCTGTGAATACTGAGATAAAGCAACGCGTGAGACTATCTCTCAATTTCTATTTAGGAGGAAAACCATAAGCAGACTTAAAATCAACGTGGTTTCTGATAGACGGGTGTTTTTGCGAAAAAAAAAAAATGGGGCAATAGGCGCGTCGCGCGTATACATACTTTCCTAAAAAAAAAAATTCGATATACACTTTTTCAAATATTTTTTCTAAAGTGAACAGTTTTTGAAAAAATTCCAATTTTTAGTGTGTATTTATATTGTGTTAAATTAATGGAAAAATATGAAATTACACTAAGATGTTTGTCTCGATTGATAATTGCACCCATATTATTTGTTTTAACACTCGTATGTTTCATTTTGTTTGTAATTGCACATTTCCGTTCTTTGTCGTTATTTGTCCGTCAAATAATAATCAAGTGTCTTTCATGTGATGTAATGTGAAAAAAATATTCCAAAAATACCCCTATTTTGTTATTCTTCAACTACTCCCGCCAACTCGAACATCTCTCGAATGATTGCGATTTGATGCAGAAGAGGACGATCTGCATTTGTTCAAAATTCGGAAATTGGAAATGGAATCAGGAAAACGATGAACAGGGATCTCCTTCTATTATTCTGAGCATGTGATGAACTGCTGTTGCAATGTCATCCACAGTTGTAAGTTGGAATCCTTCATCCACCTGCAAATTTCGTAGATATCTTTGTCTCTCAAAATATTGTGAAAATTTCCATAAATATGTTCAACAATATATGTTGCCAGTCATGAAAGAAGTACATAGATTGATGCAATTTTGCTGCACATTTCTGTATACATCAATTATGAGGGTCATGAATCGAAGACAAGGCCCACTGTATTTGAATCTTGTCTCCAATTTTTCTTATTTCTTGTCAAATTAATTTGTCACTTCTTGTTACTCATGTCAATGTAATGTCCATTGCGCATATTGAAGCTCCATACTATGACGCTGTATTTTTTTTTTTAAATTATATATATATATTCCTCTCTGCTACTGAATTTACACAACTCCATTAATGAAGCAAACTACAAAGAGTAAGGTGGTTGATTGATGAAAATTTTGAACTGTATTTTATGTTCTTGATGGGTTTTCATTTCCTGATATGTCCCAACCTAGTACATTGTCTACACTGTTCATAGAAAGCAAATTAGTTTATTGGCATTATTATTATTTGGTTTTGCTTTTGTCCCTCCAAAGCAAGAAATTAGGGAAGCTAGTTTCAATATTTGATAGGAAAACATTATTGAGGATGATATAAAATAATTATTTAATCAACTTAGAGATTTCTAACTGCAATGGTTTAACCAAGTAAAGAATTCAGAAGTAAAAAAATGATTTTTTACCATGCTTTTCATTGAAAAGATTTTTTTTTTTGGCCAAAAACGCTTCAAATTACTAAGAGCCCGGAATCGGGCAAACCGAGTTTGATACAACATCAAAATTAAGAAAAACTAACAAAGGGGGTGGAGGTGTAGAAACCCAGTCAAGAAGACTCATCCCCGAAAGAGCTTGCTTCGCAATCCAATCCGCACACTGGTTTGCTGAACGAGGAATGAACCTCCATGAAATTTCAGGAACATCTTTGGCCAATGAGAGGGTGTTACCAATGATCGTGTCTGTTCGCCATGATCTTGGTCCACCCTTCAATTGGTCGATCACCACCTTGGAATCAGACTCAATCTCCACGATGCTCCAGTTATTTTCGATCGCTAATTGGACTCCAAGGAAGATAGCTTTCGCCTCAAGGAACTCAGGGTCGTCAGCAGATTCAGCTCCAAGTTTGCCCCCGACGAGAGATCCCTCCGAGTCCCGGGCCACAGCACCCATTCCCCCTCTCCTCGAGTCGCTAGCCCAGACAGCTCTTGGACCTTATGTACAAAAATCACATTTTTTTGTTCGTGCCCTAACCTTGAGAGAGAAAGAGAGATGTATATATAGAGAGGGAATCAGAATCCATGGATAATCATACCTTGGCACTGATTGAATACAGGACCAAAGAGTCTATGGCTGTGACATTGAGATGGAGAGGTGATGTGTGTGAAACCCTGCAACCAGTCTTTGACAGCGGTTTGACTCTAGGGTTTCTTCGACAGAGTATCCTCATGTTTGCATATATGTGTCTCAATAAGGGTCACCTCTATGTCTGCAATCGCTGCACTGCTTGAGGATGTGTACTTGTTATTTGGAGTTTGAGACCCAATTGTATTGTGGGTACACGAAAAACTGCGAAAATGGAGGTTTGGGCAACTTGCTGCTGCTACTGCTTGAAGTGCTTAGACTTGTGTTTTGGTCGGAGACGACCACCTTGTATTCACTCAGTCTCTGCAGAGGGGAGATCTTCAGTGATGGGATGTAAAGAGGGATAGGAACGTCTTTCTCTATTGCATCGGTTCGAAATTAGCTGTTGCGTATGACTTCTACATGACACTTAACGGTTAAAATTAACAGAAGAGGTAATTACAAACAAAATGAAATATTTGAGTGAACTTATTTGTGACAAAAAATATTTGGGTGCAGTTACAAAAGAAAAAAAACATTTGAGTGTAATTTCATATTTTCCCTAAATTAATTAGTTATATGTTTACTTACAAGATTTATATCATATTGGTACGTGAAATAGAAATATGGAATAAAGTATAGGAAATAAGAATTTATATGAAATTATTTAATTGATTATTTAAAATTGAATATAAAATATGGACATGGAAAATTAAGTCAAATGATATACATACCATTTATTTCAATATGTATACCATTTATTTCAATATGTCTAATACTTAAGTCAATTAAATTATAGAAATAGATTAATTAATTTTAATTAAAAATAATAATTTATTCGATACTTTCCAATTCATTTTAAAATTAAATAAGAATTTCAATATTTTGAAGATATTTAATCATTTTTGTGGAATTTTAATGAAAAAGGAAATGATTACATTTATTTAAACACAAGTGAACATAAAATAATAGTATAAAAAATAAAAGAAATAACAAATAATCATCCAACATAATCTAGAATTTTTTTTACCAACATATATACCTTAAAAAATAAGTAAATACAAAAATATACTCATTTTTTTTTAAATATGAAAGTATACCTACCGCGAATGAGATTCATAGATAGAAATTTACTTTTTAGCGAAAAGTCTGAAAAACGTTCATCATGTTTGCCCAAAATGATTTTTCAGTGATAGGTCACGTGACCAACCCTGAAAAAGTTATAACATGTAATTTCCTTTTTGCCCGGATGGAACTTATATTTAGGAGATCCCGCCATAACCTCCATCATGTTGGAATCCTTGAATCTGCTCCAAGAACCCAACGCCACCCTTCACCGCCGCCTCAGACTATCTCGAGACGACCAACTCCACTGACCTCTGCCAAAGCCAAAAGTCGAGTCATAGCTTCACTGAAATTCTCTAATCCCACTACATCGACGCTCAAACAACCCTCTCCTGAACCGCCGCCGCCAAATTTCTCACATCTATTCAGTGAGTCGTTTCAAATACGCCGGTGCTCCGATCAAATTGAATCAATTGGATATGAAGCTCCAGATTCGGTGTCAGCGCTTGCAGGTCGTCATGCCTCTAGAGTTTCTTTCTCGAAAATGCAGAGACCGTCTCTTACTTTCGAGACTGAATCACCTAAACCTGATACTGAATCGCCTAAACCTGATTCTCGGGTTTCACAGGAGAAGCCTACAAATATCAGGGGCGTTGAGTTACAGAGTGAAGCGGAGACTGATTGTTCAACAAAATTTGTTGTAGCTGCCAAGAAGCAGATGAATATGATCCAAGCTAATGCACCATTGTCTCCAGTGAAACTGAGGAATCATGGGAAGAATGAAGGGAACTTTATTAGGTACAACTTGAATGGACGCAACAAGCGGAAGTTCGTTGGCAGAGGTAAAAATAATAACTATTCCTCGAGTTATAAAAGTTCTTATAGAAGGAACAAGAGGAAATTGAATGTTGATGGTCAAGCGCAGAAGGAAGGTACTTGCGATGAAGACAGTTTGGTTACATAAATTTCGCAGGATAACCAGAAGAGAGGGGGAGAGAAAGTTAAATCAAATAAATCCATTGAAGAAGTCATTGCAGCTGCTAGAAGTGAAGCTTCGGATGAAAATTTGGTAACTCTGTTGAATTTGGTCTATGAATATGATTCCTTTCAAGAAGGGCAATTAGAAGCTATTAAGCTGGTAGTTAGTGGGGAATCCACTATTAAGGGTATTTAGGTCATTTCGTTTTTTTCCATTAAAAAATTAAAGGGTGAAGGTCACGTGCAAAAACGTGATCAACTAACGGGACAATCAAACGGTAACTGGACGGAATGTTCAATTACCACCATTTTGCAACATATTATACATAATACAATCACCAAAAAATATGTTATACCAAAACCAATTTTGAGCAAACAAGATGGATGTTTTTTAGACTTTTCCCTATTTTTTAATACTCGCGAATACTATTCACATGTAAACATATAAGCAGTACCCGCGAATCTCATTCGCGGGTGGAGGATGTCTTCCGAAGAAAGAAGAAAAGAGTAGGTGATTTTGAGAGAAGACGTTGATTGGAAAGAGAAGAGAGGAGAGAGAAAGGTAATTGAATCTTGAAAAGAGGATAGATGAGATTGAACCGGGTGATTATTCAGCTTTATTCAAATTCTTTTTCGTCATTCTTACCTCGATTGCTGATTGCTGAGGCTGATTTGCGGGTGTAATATACACCCGCAAAATTTTTTGTATTTAAAAAAATGAGGTATTTATTTAATTTTTAAGGTATATGTTGGTAAAAACAAATCCATAATTTAAAAGTTCTAAACCTTTTTTTCTTTTACTCAAGCTATTACAATTTACAAGTCACAAGAAAATGGCGGTAGAACTGGGCTGGGTTTTTCTGGCCCAAGGGAGTTTTGTATACAATACAATCTCAGCCAGGAAGGTTATTGTGATATAGAGTATATACTATACACTCTCTGAAGTTCAAAGGAGGAGACAAAGACGAGGAGGAAGTCAACGAGTGGCGGCACTTGGGATTGGGAAGGCGCCTGTTCAGTAGTCTCTGTACTCTAGCGTGTTTGCCAAGAGAGCATCAACGAAGCACACGACAACCCATCTCTCATTCCGTCGCTTTCTCCAAGAATCTATCTTCCAATCCATATCACATTCATGAAACGATTCGTCGTGCTGTGATGTGTCTGACTTTGCGAGAAGGACTCCACATTTGAGGAATCTTCACGTACATGGATTGCTTTCCGTGTTTCAATTCCACAGAGGAAGTCAAGCTCAATCCTGGAGAACGAAACGATGATCGGAAACAAATTCAGCACCCAACAATCCCGCCCAATATTGTCAAATTGCCGTCTCGTAAGATTACTTTACCGTTTCTTGTTCTTGCTGCTTAATCTGATGTTTGGGATTGCAATTTCGAATTATAGCACCACCAATCGCCTCATAGAAAGAAGAGTTTGTGCTGGTAATTTGGAGTAAATTCTCCAGAAATTCATAGTTGGCAATGTACAACATTAACTTTTATGGGATAATATTTCTAGTTGGTTCAACAAGAATAGTCTAGTATAATTGAGGGTTTAGTTTGTATCTAGATAATTTCTAAGACTAAATAATTTCTAGTAGATCCTGTAGAGTTTTTTAGGATGTTTTAGAATAGTTATCTTGGGTAGGTTTTTAGAGAAATTATGATTGAATTTTTTTTTTTATAATTTAGTATAAATAGGAGTTAGTGAGAGTGTTATACGTATACGAGTTTTTCTCTTATTGATAGTACGGTCTTGGGCAAGTGCAGTTGTCACTTCGATATTTACAGGTAAGTGGTGCCGGTTTTCGTTTCCGGGATTGTGGTATGCATTCTACATATGACAATAACAATTTCTTTGTGTATCAAAGCGTCAGATTGATGAATTTAATTCAGATAATTAGGGAAACTCTCTGATTAAACACCTAAGTGATGCAATCCTCATTTGTGGTTCAAAATCCACAGTTGTGTGTGGTTTAGGTGGTATAGCTCTGCTAAAATATGATATCACTTTAAGTTTTAGCTTCACTTCAGCGTGGATAGGATTGGTGCTCTTGCGAGAATGACAAGCCTCAAATCTAATGATTTTTGCCTGACAAAATATGGAGCAGACAGACTTGGATTGAGAAACAATGGTGGATCTAAAAGAGATATTCTCAGCCCCAAGGACGTGGCAGGTGCCAATATAGCTGCTCATACCTTTACATTCCGAGAACTTGCAGCTGCAACCAAGAATTTCCGACCCGAATGTTTCATTGGGGAAGGAGGTTTCGGTCGTGTGTACAAAGGGAGGTTGGAGAGCACTGGACAGGTTAAAACTGCTCATTTACATTACTCCTTGTTCATATGCTAGTAAAGGAAAATGCTTTTAGTTGAAGTAAGTTTTATGTACTGTTAATGAGACTTCTGCAATCAATGTATGCCGTTGAAATTTTGGGTGTTGTTCTTTGCTGATGAGTGGACTGATTCATTTAGGGGATTCTCGAATTCGTCTAGTTATTAGGTGCACTGAATAGCAAAAATGCTGAGGAAAACTTGGAGAATCTATGCCATATTCATTCACCACTGTTGAATCCACAATGCACAGTAGTTGCTACATAAATTGATATTTATCTGATATCTCTTCGATTTTCTTGTAGGTGGTTGCTGTAAAACAACTTGATCAAAATGGTCTTCAAGGAAACCGGGAATTCCTTGTGGAAGTCTTGATGCTTAGCCTTCTCCACCACCCTAATCTAGTTAATCTAATAGGATACTGTGCAGATGGAGAGCAGCGCCTTCTCGTTTATGAGTTTATGCCCTTGGGCTCATTGGAAGATCACCTCTTCGGTAGCACTTCAATAAGAATTCCGTTATTTTCTTCTTCTCATAATTAAGTTGCTTTCAAACCAATACTACCCAATTTATTAGTTCAAGTATAACAACGCTAACATCTCACTGATTTTGTTTATTCTATTTAATTGGAAGTTTATAAGAATCAGGTTCAGCCTCCTACTGCAAATTTCATGAGTAATGTAACTATGATATGATTTAAATGCAGATTTTCCACCTGACAAGGAGTCTCTAGACTGGGCCACAAGAATCAAGATAGCAGTGGGTGCTGCTCAAGGTTTGGAATACTTGCACGACAAGGCAAACCCACCAGTCATATACCGAGATTTCAAGTCATCAAACATATTGTTGGACGAAGGCTTCCATCCAAAGCTTTCCGACTTCGGCCTTGCGAAACTGGGTCCCACTGGAGACAAGTCACATGTATCCACCAGGGTCATGGGCACTTATGGGTACTGTGCGCCAGAGTATGCCATGACCGGGCAGTTAACTGTCAAGTCTGATGTGTATAGTTTCGGGGTTGTCTTCTTAGAGCTGATCACTGGAAGGCAAGCCATTGACAGCTCCCGTCCCCAAGGAGAACAAAACCTTGTGACTTGGGTAAATTCTCTTTTGACCTTTTCCATTGTCATAGTTTCGGTACCTGATAAACGCCTTTAGAAGAGTGATTTTTTTTAATCTGTTTTTTCATTTAAATAAATTAAAATTTATGAGAACAAAACTCAAACTTTACAACTCTACTTTACATATACACAAGTAAATTCATCAACAGGTAAGTTGAGTTTTACTTCATTGACCTTTCTAACATAATATTGTTAATTTTATATCTTATTAATAACATATATAGGTATTACCTAACCAGATAAACCATCTAAGAAATGACTGTAAAGTATGATTAAATGCCAAATTCCTTTTTGAACTTGCTGACTGTAAAATATTTGTTTTACGATCTTTCACTAGTTGAACAAATAATGAAATGCCAATTTTCTAGCATTTGTCTGTTAAATTTTGATGAGAAATTTATAGTCAGACACATTGATTTGACAACACTTGTGCGCATTTGTGAATCTTCAGTTTGAGACTTAACTGAAAAATAGATGAAGGCAGCAAGTTGCAATTAATGTCTGAGTTTAGCTAGCAACCCACACACAAGATCAACTAGTAATTTTGCAGTAATGCATGAGTTTAACCCCTCTAAAGTATTGTTTCTGAAAATCTAACCAATTGGCTTGTGTTGTATATTTACACAGGCACGTCCGTTGTTCAATGACCGTAAGAAATTTGTAAATCTCGCTGATCCAAGACTTGATCGGAAATTTCCAGTAAGAGGACTCTACCGAGCACTATCCATTGCATCGATGTGCATACAAGAACAGGCGGCTACCCGCCCTCTGATACGGGATGTTGTGACTGCCTTGTCATACCTAGCAAACCAGAATTACGATCGCAGTGCTGCTACCACCCACAGAGGATCCAGCCCTTCAGGCGGTAAGGCCAATGGGGAAGAAGTGGGAGAGTCGGGAAGGAGGTGGGATTTTGAGGTGTCAGAGAAGGAAGAGTCCCCAAAAGAAACAGTGAGAAAGACATCTAACCGTGATATGGATCGGGAGAGAGCTGTTGCCGAGGCAAAGATGTGGGGAGAGAATTTGAGGGAAAAGAGACGACAAAACGGGCAGGGGAGCTTTGATCATCCGCCAAATGGTAGGGTAACCTGATCCTTAACGGAAATGATCGATGTTTCCAGTTTAGGTATGATTATTGATTGATCCTTATAGGAAGACCTTGGAATTTCCTGCTGCCTTTGAATGCCAAAGTTGTTTTGATTCTTCTTCTTTGTATTGGAATTGAAGGTATGTTTTCTCTGAAGAATGAGGAAACAGGGAATCCATTTGAATAGTAAAGTGGTAGGCTGATTCTGCATTGAGCAATGTGTTTATAGCAAGTTGAACCAAAACCAGGAATGTGGTTGTGGATTCCTTAGGGGATGTTTGGCATACACCGCAAATTATTAATAAAGTCTGTGTTATGGGATATGTAGTATGGTTTATTGTGTCAGATTAAGTCATGGAATTCGAAAATAGATTTAATCTTGAATTATGACTATATTTCATAAACTTCCTATGTTGTTGCAGAGATAAATAAAGCACTGCAGCCCCAAATATTACCTTATATATTGCAAGTTGTGATAGATGGACTGCATCCACTGTTAGACTACTTATCCGTATAAATTTTACTATATAAAATATATTTAAGGATTAAATTTTTGTAACTTATCTTAAAAATGTTTGAATGATTGTGACGTGATTTACATAACCTATCATATAGGAATGAGAATTGTATCATTGATATAGAGTAAATAAAATAAAATAAAATAATTTAGATTAGATTAGAAGTTAAGAAAATGTTAGACTTCATTTTAATTTTAGCATCTAACAGTATTTCTTTAAAACATTGCAATATTTCCTAATCCTAATATTTCCCAAAAGTCGTGATTATTCATATATTTTTCCAACCCAGCATGTTTTTTATCCAATATATTTTTCAATAATAAAAAGAAAAAAAAAAACTATTTTTACCCCTTCTAGGTTCTAGATCACCATGCACTAAACTAAAGATAGGTAATTAATTTCGATTTAATCTTTTAAAAAATTTATATTTACTCCCTAAGGTTTATTTATTTTTACTTTATTTCTTACTATGCAAAAATATATTTCTTGCTTCAACTCTTTCGTCACGGGACTTTAATTGACAATACATCGAGTAATTTTCGAACTTTTTCAAAAAGTAGATACTTTAGAAAAAATATTTGAAAAAGTGTATATCGAAAAAATATATTTAGGAAAATATGTATACGCGCGTCGCGCCTATTTCAATAAGTGCACCCCTGGGATGCGCCTATACAACATAATTTTTTTTTTTTAATTTTTTTTTCCAATAATGACGACCCGAGTTCCTAGCCACTCGATAAAGAACACTGGAAAACCGAAAGGAGCGGGAATAAAATAAGGAGTGGGGAACAAAGGAGGTTGGGCATGGCAAGTGGAATGCCAACTACGCATGCTTATTTGTATTATTTGGCCAAAAAAACTTTATTTTATAGTAATATTGCATGTTCTTTGTTTGACAAGTGGCATTCTAGGTGAGGATAGTACATATTAAATGAAATATGATAGTTAATATATTAATATGTCTTCCAACGTCCGCATGCGACATCCTTTGTTCCCCACTTCCAACTTTATTTAATATTAGAAAAACTTTGATTTGTATTATTTGGCCAAAAGAACTTTATTTTATAGTAATATTGTATGTTCTTTGTTTGACAAGTGGCATTCTAGGTGAGGATAGTACATATTAAATGAAATATGATAGTTAATATATTAATATGTTAATATGTTTTCCAACGTCCGCATGCGACATCCTTTGTTCCCCACTTCCAACTTTATTTAATATTAGAAAAACTTTGATTTGTAATATTTGGCCAAAAGAACTTTATTTTATAGTAATATTGTATGTTCTTTGTTTGACAAGTGACATTCTAGGCGAGGATAGTATATATTAAATGAAATATGGTAGTTAATATATTAATATGTTAATATGTCTTCCAACGTCCGCATGCGTAGTTGGCATTCCAACTTGCCATGCCCAACCTCCTTTGTTCTCCACTCCTTATTTTATTCCCGCTCCTTTCGATTTTCCCGTGTCCTTTATCGAGACTTGGGTTCGTCAGACGAGATTTATAGGCGCAGTGGCTAGGAACTCGGGTCGTCATTATTGAAAAAAATAAATTAAAAAAAAAATAAATTATGTGGTATAGGCGCGACGCGCGTATAGATACTTTCCTAAATATTTTTTTTCGATATACACTTTTTCAAATATTTTTTATAAAGTATCTACCTTTTGAAAATCCTAATTTTCTCCTAATTTTACTAAGAGCTATATATATATATAAGTGTGTATAATAGCCAATGGATAAATCAATGTTAATCTAATTAAAGAACATAAAATTGAAATGTATCATTATATAACAGGTTCTATGGTGTAGTGGTTAGCACTCTGGACTTTGAATCCAGCGACCTGGGTTCGAATCCCGGTAGGACCTATATTTTAATAAGTGAGGCCCACCAAAGTATATTTTGTGGCCCAATAGAAATCGTTTATGTCAGGCCCAAATATGCAGTCACTTTGAAATTATGGGCCACCCACTAAGCCCATATGCGTCGGATCATTGCATGGTATTGCACCTCTCATGGCCCATATCATTTTAATTTTTTTTCATATTATACGATCAATTAATTGCGACAATCAACTCTCTAATTAAACCCCATTATTTTTACAATGTTTTTTTTTTTCACAATAATAAAAATTGATACGCTAAATATTATGTCAGTCACGTTAGTAAAAAGAATAAAACAATCAACACTCTTTCACTATGTTGTTTTTACACCATATTGATACATTTGACTTGCAACAATTCGAGAGAATAATATCAACATTTCATTATAAATGAGCTTTAAAGAGTATTTTAACCACAATCTTTTATCCGGTTCGTAATTATAAAAAATAGTTTTGAAATTTCAACCTTTTTGTTTTCGGTTATTTATATGGTAAAATATGACGCTAATGTTTAGTTAGATTTTGAATTTTCCTAAAGTTTAAATCATAAAATTTTATTCTCTCATATTTGGCTAAAGTTCAAGTTTGTCATCTCTGTCAACTTTTTTATCCAAATTTAACATAATAAGTTTTGAAAATCATCAAAATAACATAAACATTTAAAAAAATGTCACAATTTAACCAATTTAAACTTTTTTAAATGTTACAATTGAGTTTGATTTGATTGAGTCTGTATTAATTGACCCCATAAATGAATAACGAAGTATGAATCAAGAGTCCATTTGGGATTCAATCGAATTGAGAGTTGATTCAAGCCCATTCGATTAGAGGCTCGAGATCTTGACCCTATAATATATATGGTTAATTTCTTAAATTGTTATACATGTTTGTCATTGTGAATAATTGGTTACACATCTTTTTTCCAGTATGATTAATTAATTACTCCGTTAGTGACTGCTAATTTTTCCGCCAGTTAATATTTTTAACATATTTTTGAATTAGTAAATGACTATTACGCCCTTCTCCTTCTCATGTTCATCTTATTCCTCAGCAAAATTGTGCTCTTCTCCTTCTACTGTTCATCTTCTTCCTCAGCAAAATTGCACTCTTCTCCTTCTATCTTGTTCATCATCTTACTCCTCGTATGGAATCTGCAAAATTGTGCCCTCTGTCCCACCTGTCCCCTTTGCTGTTGAAAAATCTTGCTACTAATAGGGTCGGACACAAAAGATTTGATTTTGATCTTACCCAATCGAGCATAACGCCTTTCTGATTCAGATTCATGAAATTAAATAAACTCAAGAAATTAAATGGTTCTTCAAGATCTTCGTATTCCTTAGTTGGGTTTAGCTCAGAAAGATCTTCAATTTCATTCTCATGGGAATTAGTTTATGTAGATTTAGCATCTTCATCTGAAACTAGGAAAAAACTATCTTTATCAACAGAGACATTGTCTTCCACCATATCTTTATCTGAGTTCGCAATTAACGGCCTAAATAAACAGTTTTTTTATCAATACTAACGTCATCTCCTACAATTTCATCAGTTGGGTCTACCACAAAGGTACTAAAGAACCGATTGTGATTTGAATTTAAATGAACATGAACAAAGAAATAAAGAATAATTTGTAAATATGCAAATCAAGAAGAACCGATTGTGATTTGAATCAAGAGGGACGGTAAAACTGCAAATTTGCAGAAGAATCTTCTCCAACTTCTGTTCCAATTCTCATATGCAAATCGACTTCCGTTTCGAATGTTCCGTTCCCATTCTTCTCCAGCTCTCCAAATCTGCAGAAGAATGTACGACACAGTTCCGATTAAACCCCGTGAGTCGCACGTGCCGCCTGTAGGTGGAACAACGATTAGTTGTGTGCTGTTGTGGCGACTGCGACACTTCCTTTTCTTCCCCTGACACTACTGGGTTTTTCTCTTCAATGACTAGAGAATGAATCAATAACGACGTTGAGGAAGGCAACGAGATCGGGGAGGAAGGAGATTCAGTGGAGGAAGAGGATGATGTTAGGGTTTGAGTGAAGGTCGTCTTCGCGTTTGAAGAATGTTGCTCCTTGATATGCAAATCACGGTAGCATTTGGAGCAGAGATCATGCATTGCAGGGCTGTCGAAGAAGCCGTAGTCTTCAATTGTAAACGATTGAAGCAGTCTTCAATTGAAGCCTACAATTCAATTGAAGCCGCAGTCTTCGTTGATTGAAGTCGCAGTCTTCAATTTCAGAGAACCTACGATCCAATGAGAACCAAGAATAGATTGAAGCGGTCTATTTTCTAGGGGTGATCAAAAAAGACTGTAGGACCGAATTCCCGACAAGACTGGCCCGAGACCGGCCCGACTAGGACTGAGACCGACTAGGATCGAGACCGAACGAGCGGTTTTTTTTTCTTCAAGGTCGGTCTCGGTCTCGGGCTTTTTTCCCGAAAGCCCGTTTAGGATCGGCCCGGACCGAATGTATGTGTATTTGAGATTTTCATAATACCACATCGAAAATAATGTAGATTTTGGAGGTTTTCTATCTCTATAAAAGATGCATCTTGATAAATTTACTAAAGAATATAGAGAGTTCATAGTGTTTCTTTGAGAGGTGAACTATTCTTTCGCTTTTTACTAAAGAATACCGTGAACTCATAGTTTTTTTTTTAATGTAGATTCGGTCTAGGACCGAGACCGGCTTGAGTCAAGAAAGACCGACTCGGCTTTTTTGGTCGAGGTCGGTCTCAGTCTCGGTCCTCCAGAAGGCAAGAACGAAATTTCGGTCTCGGTCTTGCCTTCAGGACCGGACCGCCCATGATCAACCCTACTATTTTCCCATATAGTTTCTTCAATTGATGAAGAACAACTTAAACATTTTGGAGGTTAGAGAAGGATGGAGATAATGGTAATTGAGTCATTTTATGTATTCAAATAGTGACTTAACGGAGAAAATAAACGATGAACAATAAAAAACAATTGGTCACATTCTGAAATATATGTAATTATTATGCATACTGGGCAAACATTTGTAACCATTAAGTAATTAACACTTATGTATATGACGCCTTAAGCTGAACTATTAATTTTTTTTTATCATCCAAGAAATAATTTTGAGACATGTCGATAGTCGATCTTATAACGTTTTGTATCCAATCAAGGGCGATATTTTGAATAAAGTGTCTCTCGCGGTAGCCGAACTATTAATTCATGGAAGACTTTTCTAGAAGAAGAGACGTTTGACTCTCTTGAACCAACCAACTATAATTGAAGTAATAATAATAATTAAAAAACTCAAAACCGCAATAATTGAAGTCCTTGACGTTTCTCTCTTTTGCTTGTGAGCCCCCATTCTCTTTCCGCACGCAATCAGCTTTGACTCCCTAGAAGTGACTAAGTGAGAGAACTATAGCCGCCTTTCAGCTCGATTCACATAATTCTTCCTAAATTATTAACTCGTCAAACTTAAAATAGATTTAAAATAATTTTTGTCCTATATAAATCAACATTTTCGATAAGACACATATAAATTATAATTAGCTATATTAATTAGTTATGCAACTTTAATACTACAATTATATTTCTTCTAAAGTGTTATTGCAGCTTCACAGTGAATCATAATTATTATATTAATGAGACTTTCAAAATTAATTATGTTTACGTAATATGTCATTGATTTATTGTTATGGTATTAATGAGCAGAAATTTATTTAATTTTTGATGGATTTAACGGGATGAAATTCAATTTATTAAATAAGTAAAAAGATGAAATTAAATAAATAAATGAGAATATGTCATTTCGCTTTTGCTTACCGAATCAATTATTATATATATATTATTTATTGCATTGTCATTTATCAATGTTTGAGGGGCCATTTCGACTGAATCATAACCGTTCCACACGTTACCCTTCAACTTCTCACCTTTTTTTTTTAATTTATTTTAATCTCAAGCAACAAAATATCAGTACCATAGAAGTATATGTATAATCAGTATATGATTTCATCACTATGATAGAATATGATTTTAAAGTGTAAATTTATTAATAACGATAGAATTTTAATAATTTAATTCTCTTAATTGAAGATCTCCAAAATAATTCATAAAAATAATATATAAATTAAATTGACAGTCACTTATGTTGACATTATGTAACTAAATGAACATTTATGTTGTTTTTTTGTGCAGTTAAACGACCACTTATGTTTAAGAAATGTGACATTTAAGTTAAACTTGTCAGATTCAGTCGCTTATATTTAATATATGCGATTAAAATGATGATTTTATCCTTATATTTTATGTTGTTCTTCACGTTCATATCCAAAATATAATTTTAAAATTGTGCAAATCTGAATACGAACTGAACCCATATTCACATTTTTTTTAGTTCAGTTTGAATCCAGATTTGCTAATCTAGATTCAAACTTAACCTATATATGCAAATTTGGGTTAATTTCGAACTCAAATATATATAGGTTCAATCTGAACCTAAATTCGCAGATCTGAGTTCAATTCGAACCTAGATCAGTAAATTTGGGTTCGAAATTAAATTTTGGGTTTGAATCGAGAAAAAAAATATTAAATATAAAGAACATGAAGATAAATAATATTTTAGTAAAAAAATAAATATTTCTATATATTGTGTAGTCCTCGTAGGGGCAAATCTGTCATATTGCCATTATATATATATATATATGAAACGCATTAATTCGAAGACGTTTTCTACTAACATTGTTTAACTGATCCAATATAAGTAAGACAAGAAGATGGAGGAAATCGTGGAAAAGGTCGATCGATCATTTGAAGAAGGCATCTTTATTAGGTACCTTCAATCCGACGTGGGTGCCCGTCGTTTTGAAGCAAGTAGGACCCATCCTCCTCACCCACCCACCCAGTTAGTATCTAGAATAAGAGTCTTGGCATTATATGTCCTATATAAATTAAATTTGTGTATTCTTAGAAATGGATTGTAAATAATTTATTATTTATATCGTTTTTATAATAATACATTGGTTTTTTTAATTAAAATAAAAGTTAACATTTCGTGTGAGGCTGTGCAAGTGTGACAAAGCGTGACAACAGGCTTACGGAAGGACTTTATCTAGTTTGTAAGGTAGGACTTGGGAGTCAGTGTATTTATATATATAACCAAAAGGTTCCACAAAAGAAGGTACCTACTACACTATACTGGTAGTACTACGCTAAAATGCTTAATCATTGGAGGAGGAATTTAGGGAATATATATTATTATCAAAAGAGATTTTAAAAATATATAGATTAATATGTAAAATTTAGAATCATACAAATCGTGCAAAAAACATAAAAAAAATTAAGACATGTGAGATGTACATTCTTCTTACGTCAATTTATTTATCTCACAAAGATTAACATTAAATTTCTTTTAATAAATTTGAAGTAGCACATGAACTTAAATAAAGTTACCAAACAAAATAATCCACGTGAAAGAAAGTGAAACACGGAAATTAGAAAACTTTGAATATCGTCTCATAACAACATGTTTCTTTCATGGAATAAGAATGGAATAGGTGATATGAATTTCGTATGAAATTGTTTCTTTCGTGGAATTGAAAAACTTCGGAATACGGATTCATAGAGGGGTGGTGATATGAATACCGACCAAAGAGCTTAGCATTTGTATGTCTTGTGCACTAGAAACACGGAATAGGAGGTAAAAAAACGAAATTACCTTAATTTATTTCCAAAACTGTCCTCCTCCTTCACTCCTTCACTGCGTTTCCTTCATCACCTTAGGTACAACTTCTCTTAATCTTTCTTCCTTCTTCGAATCACGACTCTAGTTCGAATCGAATTCAGAATTGTGATTCTAGATTCTGCGTTCGACTAGAATCCAGAATCATGATTCATGGGTTCGGACAAACCCAGAAATCCTGGTTATGGTTTCTGCTTTGAATGAGCTCATTTGATGTTCTTATTATTGTTCGAAGAAATTGATGTTCAAAATGTACTCACGCAGGTTGCATGCAATTTTTTTTACTGCATGCAATGTTCGTGTATATGTTTAGAAATGCTGCAATGTTCATGCATATGTTCAATTAGAAGTTCATGTGTGATATACCTGCAGTTTGATGTAAAAAAGAATGAATTGGACGTTTACAATGTGTGGTCATTTACAATGTTTTGTATGATGTATGTGTGGTCATTTATGCTAAGTTTATAGCAAATGACAAACACTTTTTGGGTCGGTGTATTGTCATGTATTAATAAAATATTATATTGCAGATAGTGTAATTAATGATATTACAGTTCAGCTAAATATAAACTCAGTGGATCAATGGATAGTGGGAAAAAATGAGTATAGATTATAATTTACATTAATTAAATTATTTACTAAAAATAAGTAAATGGATTTACATTTAAAATTAATTAAATTATTAACAAGAATACTTTAAAAGTTTTTATTAATTATATTATAAATTTTATTATTCTTAATTTTTAAAATTAATTAATACAAGTTATTTGTATTATGTATTATACATATGAAAGTAAAAGCATATATGTAATTTACCATATTCCATTCCATTTTCATATATCATTCCACCAAATAAATATTGAAACTCCTTATCTCATTTCAATCTATCAACTAAACAATTTCATATTATTATACCCTATTCTTTATTCTCTATTTCTATAAATTCTCCATTCTTTATTCATATTCTCTATTCTATTCCACCAAGTAAACTCCTTATTCATATTCTCTATTCCACCAAGTAAAAAAGTATAGAATAATATATTCTCAATTTCTTCAATTCTATTATTTTTGTATTTTAAAAGAGAGAATTTTTTTCTATATAATAAAATTTTTAAATAATAATTAAATAAATATCCTCAATATAGTATAATTTTTATTCATTATATACGGATTTGTGCTTGTGATACTAACTCAGTTAATTAGTCCTAAGACTTTGTGTGGAGAAATTAAAGATTGTATCAACCAAAACATTCCAACCTTTTTCCTAACACGGAAAATTAGGCGACGGATTTGTCCAAATTGCAACAAAAGAGTGTGGTTTAGGACATTGAAGGGGTTGAGTTGAGTCTCCTTCACGCAACAAACAAACAAACACACCATTACTATATAAACAACTACTTCTTCTATCCTCACAACCACTCTCGAGACTACCCATTATATTCATGGAGGAGAACAAGGCGGATAACCACCATGGAGTCCTCCGCCTTCCACCTGGGTTTCGCTTCCACCCGACAGACGAGGAGCTCGTGGTGCAGTATCTGAGGAACAAGGCGCGCATGGTTTCCTTGCCGGCGGCTAACATCATCCCTGAAGTAGACGTATGCAAGGCTGACCCTTGGGACTTGCCTGGTACGACGACGTTTAGGTGCTTTATTTCTAATCCATAACACAATGTTAATGATGAATTCTGAAAAATGGCAGGGGATTGGGAGAAAGAGAGATACTTCTTTAGCACCAAGGAGGCAAAGTACCCGACTGGGAACAGATCGAACCGGGCAACGGTTTCCGGTTACTGGAAGGCCACCGGAATCGACCGACAGATTGGTTCCGACAGAGGGAACCGGCTGGTCGGGATGAAGAAGACGTTGGTGTTTTATAGAGGGAAGCCTCCGCAGGGGTGTAAGACTAACTGGATCATGCATGAATACCGTCTCGTCAACACGAACCCTAATGGCAGCAATACCTCACCGAAGAGCATCAACTTAAATGAGGTTAGTTTAAGAAATATTTTACACTAACGTCACGTGTCGCTTTTGTTAAGTTTTAAAAGACATGCATCTAGCCACGTGGCGTATTGTCTTTTTCTTTTTTTAAGTAATAACTGAATTTCTCTATGCAGAGCGCTCCGCAGTCTCGAGACGAGTGGGTTCTCTGTCGGATATTTTTGAAGAAGAGGAGCGCCAAGAACAATGACCCGACAGTATTGAGTTATAATAATAATAATAGAAACAATATCAAAGGTAGCAAAGTTACAAGGTGTCGTAACATCAAAGACAATAAGGATGATAACGATAACAATAATGTTGGGCTGGTTTTTTACGATTTCATGGCTAAGAAGGAACCCACTGACTCGAACCCGCGACCCACCTCTCCGGACTCGAGCTCGAGCGGGATCACCGAACTGTCTATCTTCGGTGCCGGAAATGATCGTGAAACGAGCAGTAATTTGAATAATAGTAGTTTCTCCTGCTTCAGAACACAATCCTAGGTAGCAGCAACGTATGTACTATGTACTAATCTTTTTGAGTGAGCTTTTTGTTGCACCAAAAATTCTAAATTATGGTAAGAGTCCTAGCTTAGGTGTTTCAGTATGTCAATTAATTAGCCTAAGTCGTTCATATATTGTAATCAAAACCCGAAATGTATCCGAATTTAATGTTACTGTTTTTCAAAAAACAATATGAGTAACTGCATCTCTTTGCCCTGTAAAATTCTCATCAGATGGATGAATGACATTTGCGGGTAGAACTTATACCGTAAATGTCATTTGAGTCATTCGCATGTGATGTTTTTTAGGTAGAGGTGGCAATACTGTACGAGTCAACTCTCACGACCCGGACTCAACTGACATGCATTTTCGTAATTGAAAAAATCAGGCAATGTGTGGGTGTGGCCATGTGGCGGATGTCCCGACTCCCTCCAGATTGTGTTGTGCGCATAACAGGATTCAGTGATTCACACATCAGTGCATGGCCACATGTTTATTGGTTATTGCTTAGTTTGCTAACTTTACTTATATTATTAAGGGTTAATTACCAAAAAAACAAACTCAACTTTGGTCGAAAATCAAATAACAAACTAAACTTTTTTTTTAGAGCAAAAGACAAACTGAAGTTCAGTAATTGAACAATCAGGAAACTCAGTTCAAATCTCCGTTAATTATGGACGGAAACCCAGTTCAAATCTTCGTCATGGAGTAGATTACCGTTATACCATTCACAACTCAAGTTTTCGGCGGTAGAGTTTCTCAACCAACAACCTTTCCTCGGCTTCAACCTCTCCCCCGAACTCCTTCACTACCTTCCTCCGTTTCAACCCCCTCAACTGAACCCTAACTCTGGAAACACCAGTACCAACACTAGGTTCGGGCTCTGTCTCGCTCGGCGCGGCAGTATTCGACTTCCACGACGGCGTTGACGGTCCTTCCAATACTCTGTTCTTCAACCGCCCCAAGGTGCTGCATCCGCTTGAGGTCATGCTGCAGATTGGTTCTACTCCCACTCTATTCCATAAACGCGCTGCTAAATTGGGAAACCTCGAGATTTCCGGCTCGAAGAGAAAAAGGGTTACTGACGACGGAGACCTCGAAGATGACCTGTCGGGGATTAATTACGACTCCGATAACGAGATCAGTGGGCAACTGTAGAACTTTCAGAACCAAGAATCATTCGTTCGAACAAATAAAGTGGAGCAATACCTGCTGAAATGACTACATTAGTCGAATTATTCCCCGTGAGATGCCTCAAACCCTCAGTATTTGACAAACCATCACCAACAAACTTCTTCTTCACTAGCAAGCTCACCTCACTTTGCCCCACAACGCCTCCTGAGATTTCACCACCACTATGACCAAATTTCACAGTATTCTGCTCCTCGTTATCAGCATAAACCACTGAAGAAGCCCTCTAAATGAGCCCATCAAATACATGAAACAGCTTATCGGATTCCATGAGGAACATGGCGTCCTTTCTCAACTCATGGCTCTGGAACAGAACCATCGTCGTCTTCACCTCCCTCAGGACAACGCTTAACTCCTCTGGAACATTGCTGAAGGTTTTCATCTTCGATAGTTCATCGATCTTAGCGGCCTCTTGAGTGTGACTGTGGCGAGGATGGAGGTGTCCGCTTCGACTTCTTCGATGGTTGGTCTTGGCTGGAGTGACCTATAGATGACCATGATTTCGTCCACCGCTTCGAGCATGAATGAAAAAAAACAAGTATTTGAAAACCGTAAATTATTAAAAACTTTGTAAGAGTCTAACTACGGTATTTGAAAAGTATATAATAATTTTTTAAATGCAATTTGTTAGGATTGAATGAAAAAAACAAGTGAACGCTGAATAAGAAAATATCTAAAAACTCTTAAATTTATAAAACGAGATCTTTATTTTTTAAACACTTACTTTAGTGTCTTTTTTAGTAATAAATGTCCAAACATTATAGAGCAAAATGACAATTAACCCAAAAAAGAACATTTTGAGGGTGAAATTAGGGGTGGGAAAACGTATCATGGGTTGATTCATGGGTCGTGTCGGTCTTGAGTCGTGTCATGGATCCTCTGACCCAAACATGACCCGTGTAATAGTATGAGTCAATTTTTCAAATTCAAACTTGACCCACGGGTTGGTGGGAAAACCCGCAGGTCAGACTGACCCGTAAAAATTGAAAGGGTTGGGTCAGACTGACCCGTTGGACCCCTATGATCCGCGGGTCAGTCTGACTCGTTCGACCCGCGCATACAAAAAAAAAACAGAATGAACATAGACATAATGCATATACCACCATATCTGTCAAATGCATGCAAGATTACAAACCATAATATTTCCAAAATGCATCTAAACTACATACAAACCAGAATGCATATAACATATATAAAAGTAGGGTTGGGCATTAAGCAGTTTGGGGTCGAACCAGTTTATGAACCGTACATTTACCACATTTTAAAGAGGTGCAATTTACCGCTCCAGTAATTTGCCGCTCCAAATTTTAGCCAATTTACCGTACATGTTCTGAACTGGTTCAAAAACCGGTTCAGACAAACCACTTTATTAACAAAAAAATAAATTGGTCGAGAGAATGGAGGGAATGGCTTCAGGCTGATTGTTGAAGGCCACAACCACATGATGTTAAAATAGCCACAGACCCACATCTGATTGTTGAACCGATATGTTAGTGTTTAGGGTCCGATCGGGTAAATTTGGTCTGGTTTAGTAGTTTAGTAATATAAAACCGGTACAAAAAGTGGTTCGGTTAACCGGTTTTTTGTACCTCTTTTGAATTGCTCCATATTTAAAAAAAAAAAATTTGTTTTGTGAACCGGTACGGTTCGATCGAATCAGGTTTTTATGCCGAGCCTTATATAAAAGGCATTCTTCAACGAGAATGCATTCAAACCAACATATTTCCAACATAACTAGTTAACTACCAAGTAGCAACATATATAAAATGCATACAAACCAGAATCACAAAAAGGCAACCAACAAATATCATCAAGGGACAAACCACAATATTTCCAAATTCACTTTTGTTTGATTTTTCATCCACTTCTTGCCAAAATCTACAATTGAAGTATTCATGCAAAATACATTTTCATAAGAGATCAAGTAAAAGAAATTTTAAACATTGTCATGTAAAACGTCTCACTTAAACTGTACTAACCTTAAATTCATTTGATCAATGGATATCAATCTCTTGCCACTTGTAGTTGCTCCTCCTTAAATATATGTATCTTACCTAGGTGAACTACATGTATTAGTACCTGATTTGATTAAAGTTTTATTGCGCTTAATTTATTCAATTAGTGGTGGTGTAGTTTATTGCATTTATGTAACGTGCAAATCAAGCTACCCATTTCCCTACTAGACCAGGCGGACAAGCAATTGTAGATAACAACAGGATAACAGTTGACTCAGCCTCCAATATCACATTAACTTTAGCAGCACGGCATAGATTCTTACTTTTAGAACATTCAAAATATAATTAACTCACAACGTCATCAAAAGTCAGAGACAAGAATCCGACAGGTATTAGTTGAGAAAATGGGCGAGTACACGTGGATGTTCAAATACCTGCGGCGGCGTATAATACTAGCTAGGCTTTAATTGTCAATAAGTAGCAGAGAACTTGTTCACAACTCGATCTAGTTGTGATAGTGCCATCTCCATTTTTTTAATAAAAAAATCAAATTAAAAAATGATACTCTGCAACAGTGTTATCAGAACCGGACCGACGGTCCGACCGGGAACCAGACCAGCGGTCCGACCGGGAACCAGACCCCTATCCGGTTTGATTCACTTAAAAGACTGAAATGCATATGAATAGTATTTAAACCGGGTTTAACCAACCGGTTTTTAGAAAAGCGGACGATTTTATTAGAACCGGTCGGTTTCCGGTTCTAGTTTTTTTAGGACGGTTTACATTTTTTGAGTGGTTCTCTTCGGTATAAACTGACTTCTTCGGTTCGATGGAGCAACTTCTTCGGTTTAGAAGTTATGTTTAAAGTTTAGATATATTATGTTTGATTTTGAGACTATTGTGTTATGTATGTTCAAAGTTTGAGGTAATTATGTTGTGTTATATTGTGTTTGAGAGTAATGTGTATATTTTAGACTATGTAGTTTGTGTGTGTTTGAGGTAATTATGTCTGTGTTTGAGACTATGTAGTTTATAATTGTATTTTCAATTTTTTTTTTACTTGTGAACAGTGAACCACACGTCAAACAGGGTTGGATCGGCGAACCGGGTTGGACCGGCCGAACCGGGAACCAGCCTCCTCGCCGGTTCGAGGGTCAGTCCAGTTCTGATAACAATGCCCTGCAAAAAAAATATAATAGTCAAAAATCGGGTTTGAAGAGCAACATTTTCTTTTTCCGTGACCAATAGCTTCTACCCGGTGATTCTTCTAATATTTAGTACTCTAATGCCTTTGCAGAGAGTTGATATTAGAATTCAAGAAAATTAGGCTAAAACACGTGTTCCGGGAAGTAAATGGAACATCAAATATCCTTGCAAAGGAAACAGTCAATTTGGAAGCAAATTTTGTGAAACTAGTTCATCTTTAGATAGTTGTAATACCTATCCGTAGATTGGAATCTATTGGTTTTGTTAAGACCAGACGTGTAGTTGTATAACTTATATATATATAAGAGTTACATAGAAAAAGAGTTACTCTACATACGATACAAAAACTTCCAAATAGTGTTTTGCACAGTAAAATTACTGTGTAAATAATGTGTGAACAGTAATTTTGATAAATTTCAAAAAGTAGCTATGTCAGTCAAAAAATTTGAAAAAGTATGTATGCAAAATTTTTTTTTAGCAAACTATGTATACGCGCACCCTGGGGTCGCGCCTACCGGACATAGGCGCATCCCAGGGGTGCGCATATTGCATAGGCGCACCCCAGGGGTGCACCATTACCACGAAATTTATTTATTTATTTTTTTTAAAAACAAATTTTTCAATAATGACGACTCGATGTTTAATTAAATATAAAATTATATATCTATTAAAGAAATTTAAAAAAATTATAGTAAGTAGATATTTTAATTGCGATTCAAATGATGCAAAAAAAATTAAATTTGGATTTACGGATTGACTGTACGGCATGCCGTAAGTTGAGATATGAAAATTGTACTTAAAAAATTATAACTCGGACCATGTAAGTCCAAACTCAACACGGTTAACGTCATTTAGGTCGTAAATCAATTATCTACATAGGATAATTTTTTGGATTAAAAATAAAGTGATTTTGTAACCCCCATCGTTTACACCCAAATTTGACCGAAATAAGTAAATGCATTAGGTGAGAAATTTAATTATATACTTACTCAAAAAAAAATCAAAAAAATTACAGTGCGTAAATAATTTAATTACGAATTAAATGACGCTAACTATGCGTTAATTTTTGACTTTTAGATTGACTGTATAATACGGTACGTAAAAAACTCTACAAACGATACAAAAACTTCCAAATAGTGTTTTGTACAGTAAAATCACTGTTTAAATACTGTACAAAACACTATTTGGAAGTTTTTGTATCGTATGTAGAATTTTTTACGTACCGTATTATACAGTCAGTCTAAAAGTCAAAAATTAACGCATAGTTAGCGTCATTTAATTCGTAATTAAATTATCTACGCACTGTAATGTTTTTGATTTTTTTTGAGTAAGTATATAATTAAATTTCTCACCTAATGCATTTACTTATTTCGGTCAAATTTGGGTGTAAACGATGGGGGGTTACAAAATCACTATATTTTTAATCCAAAAAATTATCCTACGTAGATAATTGATTTACGACCTAAATGACGTTAACCGTGTTGAGTTTGGACTTACATGGTCCGAGTTATAATTTTTTAAGTACAATTTTCATATCTCAACTTACGGCATGCCGTACAGTCAATCCGTAAATCCAAATTTAATTTTTTTTGCATCATTTGAATCGCAATTAAAATATCTACTTACTATAATTTTTTTAAATTTTTTTTAATAGATATATAATTTTATATTTAATTAAACATCGAGTCGTCATTATTGAAAAATTTGTTTTTAAAAAAAAAAAAAATTCGTGGTAATGGTGCGCCTATGAAATATGCGCACCCCTGGGATGCGCCTATGTCCGGTAGGCGCGACCCCGGGGTGCGCGTATACATAGTTTGCTAAAAAAAAAATTTGCATACATACTTTTTCAAAAAAAAAATTTGACATAGCTACTTTTTGAAATTTATCAGTAATTTTCACTGTGTAAACAGTAATTTTACTGTGCAAAATACTATTTGGAAGTTTTTGTATCGTATGTAGAGTTTTTTACGTACCGTATTATACAGTCAGTCTAAAAGTAAACAATTAACGCATAGTTAGCGTCATTTAATTCGTAATTAAATTATCTACGCACTGTAATTTTTTTGATTTTTTTTTGAGTAAGTATATAATTAAATTTCTCACATAATGCATTTACTTATTTCAGTTAAATTTGGGTGTAAACGATGGGAGGTTACAAAATCACTGTATTTTTAATCCAAAAAATTATCCTACGTAGATAATTGATTTACGACCTAAATGGCGTTAACCGTGTTGAGTTTGGAGTTACATGGTCCGAGTTATAATTTTTTAAGTACAATTTTCATATCTCAACTTACGGCATGCCGTACAGTCAATCTGTAAATCCAAATTTAATATTTTTTGCATCATTTGAATCGCAATTAAAATATCTACTTACTATAATTTTTTTAAATATTTTTTAATAGATGCATAATTTTATTTTTAATTAAACATCGAGTCATCATTTTTCCAACAAAATGATTTAAAAAAAAAAAAAAAAGAACAGCTGCCTTCATAGGCGCACCCCTGGGTGCGCCTATTCAATTGGCGCACCCCTGGGGTGCGCCTATGTCCAATAGGCGCGACCCCGGGGTGCGCGTATAAATATTTTTCTAAATATTTTTTATATATATATACTTTTTCAAAAAAAAATTCGAAAATAAATACTTTTTGAAAAAAGTCAAATATATGAAGTTTTTTAATATTTATAATAATATCCTAAGTTTATAATTTATATATTAAAAAAATTCTCTAACTATCATTTTTATTTTAAAAGAATTTTATTCATCCCGTAATTTTTACATCCCCTGCATAAATGGGATTCCACGTGGATTATCAAACTACCCTTTTGATGCCGTTTCGTGACCTTAACCTTAACAAAGCCCTAGTAAGACATCCAAACGGAAGTGCAAAAGAATTTCCGACCAACAGAGAGTTCCTTCCTTGTGACAATAGATTTCCTTTTGTCGGACTTCTTCACGTTACCCTTTCATTAAGATATCATTGTGTGGGCAACTAGATACTACCTAATGGGCGAAATCGTAATTGGACATGACGATGCCTTCGGGCGCTGACCCGGATAAATACGGACAAACCCAGCGCCAGCGGGTTAGCTTTATAAATCTGCAACCACGACATCTCTTCTCCGTCATCAAGTTTAACCCGACATTAAACCAAACTCAAACCCAACTCGAGCATCCGTGAACAGTAAGTTGGAATCGTCTGCATCTGACTCATTATAGATGACAAATCTCTCTACGCCAGAAGTGCCCCCACAACAAGAAGAAAAACACTTCCTTGTCTAAATAGACAACTAACAGAACACGAATTGTCAATGAATCTGTTGGAAGAGCAAGAACAGACAATTTATATATATATATACCTGAATGCAGTTGTCCCCGACAACAATCAACAACAGATTCTACTATTTACCCAAAAAGAATATTATACTGTGAGACGACTTTGCTGAACAGCAATTCATATTTGTTCAATATATATATATATATATATACAGAAAAAACAAGGTTGATTATAAATTATGAGCGACGATCTATTAACCACGTTAAACTGGGGTCGAGATGTGCAGGCAACACTCATTTTTTAAGACGGAGGCTTCGCTTTACTAACCACTAAGGTTATCCTCATGAAAATAAAGCCTATGACACGGATAAGGTGGTGCTCCATAGGTAGGTCCACTTACCAATCTGACGCTCATAAACTTAAGAGTCACTTATATACTTAAGAGTCACTTATATAGGCAATGTATAACTAAATGGTCATTTATGTGATCGTTTTTGTAGCTAAACGATTATGTATATTTTAGAAATGTGACTTTTTGGTTAAACGTGTCATATTTAATCACATTTGTTTGACAAATGTGATTAAATGGTCACAAAAAATGACGATTTTAACATTTTTTTTTATCTTGTTCTTCATGCCCGAAATCTGATTTTGAACACAGATATGCGTAAATTTGAATTCGATCCGAACCAAAAAATACAGATCTGGATTCAATTTGAACCCAGAAACGCAAATTTGGGTTCGAACTGAACTCAAATCTGCATTTTTTAGTTAAACTGAACCTAGAGTTGCAGTTTGTTCAGTTCAAACCTAAATCTGCATTTTTGGGTTCGATTTGAACCCAATTATTATGCATTTCTGAGTTCAAATCGAACTCAGAAATGCACATATGAGTTTGATTCGAAATCAGATTTCAAGTTTGAATCAAAGAAGAGATTGAAGATAAATAACATGAAAATGAACATTAAGATAAAGAAGATAAGTAGAAGAGTATTTTAGTCATTTTTTCGTTTTTTTTTTTGTAATCATTTAGTCATATTTTGAAAATAAGTAATTGTTTAGCACAAGTTTCAACTATTCAGAGTTACGTTATGTCAACATAATTTAATACTGAAATAATTTACCCTAAACTCAATTTTTTGTCATCACCCGTTTGTTTAGGAGAAGTGACAATATTTTATCACTTTAGGACGATAATAAATAACCATAGTCCGGAATCATCACTCAAATCTTATTAACCACTATAATAGCTTAACCTGGTCAACGGATTACCCATATATAAGGAGCATTTACTACTCTTTTAAGATTTATAATTGTATACATTGTTCCCAAAATTCGACACTAACTTTACAATCATCAAATAAAAAACAACCGGTCAACTCGAGTTTCTTTCCTATAGATCTTGCGGCACATTAGAGTCTAATCGGACCCCAAAGCAGTAGAATCCAACAATTGGAAGTAGGTGTTTTTCAAATTTCTGGTGCCATAAATTAGCCTTACAAAACTACAAAGACCTTTTTTTTTTTTTCCTTAAATGGTAATTTGGCCCACATTTTATTAGAGGATAAAGTTCAACCTTAAGTTCCCACTTGTTCAACATCAAATCCTTAATGGATACCATTTGTATATGGTTTGAACAAACTAAGACCAGATGAGATGTGTCTTCCCTTCCAACTGAGATGATTTCCATGGTCATTTGATTAGGCATTTCGCTACTGTGGCCCAATCCAACACCAGAAGCACTCTTTGAAACCAATCATGTCCTTTTCTCAACAACTTAATAGCAAGCCCCAGACTACCAAACCATCCTTGGTAGAACAACAACTATAGTTCCGAATTGCAGCTGAGCAGCTCTATAACTCTTCATCTTTCGAATCAATGAATACTAGTAACAAGGAATCACATCAACAAACCATCTTCCACTTTCTCATTGATCATAGAATTCAGAAATTGGGCGGTCTCATAATCAAATCATAGATATTAGGTAACAGCACCTTGTTATGGTACTCTGCATACTCAAAGACCCCCTCCATTTCATCTTGGAATCCCAAAATAATCCATCTCCACAATTTTCATCATATAAAGGTATCAAGTCTATCTCGAAACTGCTTCAATTTCAGGAGAAAAAACAAACATTTTCTGCTCAAATAGCTGCTCTTTTTTTTGTAGTATAACTGAAATTCATGTGGCTATATGTCCCTAGTTTGCTGCTATTCCATTCCCTCGAACTAACTTTATTACACATAAATACAGCCTTCAGTATTCAATGTAGAGATCAGTATGGATACCCTTCAACTGATCTCCTCACAAGCTTCAATAAATCACAGTACCATCACTATTTCCAGCAGGGAAGCCTAAAACAGTGAAACTGAGTAGCAGCCATGTGTGTTGGAACAGTATGGTAGCAATATATATAAATCGAAATAACAGTGTAAAGCTAAGAATTTTCTACATAGATTAGTGAAGATTAATTGCAATTTGAATCAAGTAATACATTTAATAATAAATTTTTAGGAACTAACCATTACATGGATTAATTTTAGTGTACAGATCTTACGTAGAAAGAGTACCTGACAGAGCTAACACACTGAAGAAGATGATTCTCATTTTTATCCCCCTAAGTTGGATTCAAATTTAAACCCTTCTCAAGTACCATTCTTTCTAACAGTACAGGCTCCAAGGTACCTTTTTTACCATCCTCATTCAACCCCTGAGAACCCTCTGTTAAGTTTCTGGATTGCAGAGTACATCTTCCTCCTCGAACCCACTGCATTGATCCCCATATCCTTCAAATCCTCCAGCGTAAGCATTGGCAACACTTCTTCATCAACTTCATGTATCTCGAACACCGGTGCATACTGACTTAGCCCTAACTCGATGAGCCAACTCCTTACTCCTTCCCTGCCTACCTTCCGTTCCCTGGAATCAGTGGCTGTGGCGTCACCGCCCGATTGAAATGGGCTAAGGTCCTTAACTGGAGAACCCGACACAGGTTCAAAGTCCCTGTGGTTGTAAATTTCGTCGGCTGCTTCCAATTGTCCTTGTTCCTCGTCGTCTTCTTCGAATTCTCTCTCTCCAGGGTTGTTCTCCGATATTTCGTCGTTCCTGTAGTGCGCCCAATTGGATCTCGCTCTCTTCGTGACGGCTCCCAGTCCGATTTCAGCCCCTCGCTTCGGCTTGGTTTTCTGGTGGCGGAAGTCGAAGCTCGAATCATCGGTGTAGTTGCCGTTAACAAGGTGAGTCAGCGACTTAGCCTTGTGCGGCTTCAAAGTTTCTTTCTCCCTGGGGAGACGCCAAGAGGCCTTCGGTCGCCGTCCCTGCGGGTCGTAGGACAAAGTGGTGGCTTGGTCACCGATTTCTCCAAGCCGGACGCTCGGCCGACGTTGTCGCTTCTGCGGCGGAGCGTTTTCTGATGTTTGCATAGCGGGGGCAAGAACTGAAGAAGAATTTGTTACTGCTGCAGGGGCCATGGTGGTGGCTACGGCAATTTCGCCGGTGAAGGTTGCGGAAGCGGAGTCGGGCCCGTCGAGTGACTGTAGATCGGCGGCCATTTCAGTTGGAGACTAGCGGGGTCTGTGACGGTGGTAGCATCTAGCAAGTGGAGGAATTGGACCGGTTGAACCCAAGGCCCACACAATATAGAATTAGACGCCTTTTCATTTTCTTCTCTGCCCCCTTTTTTTAAAAAAATATACTATGCAGTCATCAATTAAAACGAAAATTCTACGAAATCATCTTAAATATTTGAGGCAGTTATCAGAAACGGACCGGCGATCCGACTGGAACCGGACTTCTATTCGGTTTGGTTCATATAAAAGATCGATTTACAAGTGAATAGTGATTGAATCGGTGTGAATCGATCGGTTTTGTAAAAACCTACTGTTTTTTTAAAAAAAAATTGGTCGGTTCCGGGTTCGTTTTTGGGATGTTTTTTTAAGCAGATCAATCAAATTTTTCGGTTTAAATAGATTGTTTTCAATTATTAGGTTTCAGGTTGATTAGATCAATCACCGGGTTTTTTAACAGCCGACCGTTTTTTTTTTCAATTATTGGTTTTATTGTATTTTAGAGTAATGTGTATGTTTGAAACTATGTAGTTTGTGCGTGTTTAAAACTATGTAGTTTGAGGTAATTATGTATATGTTTGAGACTGTAATTTGTAATTTTATATTTTCAGTTTTTTTTACTTATGAACACTGAACCACACATTGGACCGTCCGAACCGGAAATTGCCCCTCGCCGGTTCGAGAGCCGGTCCGGTTCTGATAACAAGGTAATATATATATATATATTCTGCAATTCCCTTTACGTAGAAAATATTATTTGATATATCTATTATCAAAAAATTCGTCGTGCATTTTAATCATTAAATATGTTGATACGAGTAATTGTGGGTATGCACATAGAATTTTCTATAATTTTGTTTTGACATGTTAAACAAGCTACATTAATATCATGGGATAAATAAACAATATACAAAAAAAAAATGTTAATTTAAAATAAAATAAAATAAAAATGTACAAGTAATATTTTAAAATTACACAAAAAGTGAAAAATTGCAAATAGAAGTATTACAATTATTAAAAACAATTTTACAAAAATCTCATTTCTACATATTAGAAAGAAAAATTGGAATTCAAGGGTCCGAACTCTTAAATTCATTTTTCCATTCTAAAAAACATGTCTTTAAATCATCAAATTTTGGAATTTATTTTCTATTTTTAATGTCAGACAACATTTATCATTTCTTAGTGGACATTTATCTATCTATCTTTTTTTGGCCAAGTGATTTATCTATCTATCTATCTATCTATGAGCTCAACTTTTTTAATTTGAAAAACAGAAATAAAGATGAGCCATTTCCAATCCTTATATGTGCGCAATTATAACCAATGAACATCATAAAGCTCACATAACAGAACTCCTACTGCATTGTGTCCTCTGTTATTCCATGTAGTTGCAGATGTTGAAGAGAGATGGAGTATTTTGCAGTTTCTATCTTCCTTCTATTGCCATTGCTACCTTTCAGAAGAAAGGATCCACACCCATCGCCTATCGGCACAAACCCGATATCAACAAGCTATCATACTGATAAGTAGATGCATATCTATTTTCTAATCAAATAGCAAGCTTTACCATAAGTAATGAACTTTTTCTTTGCTAACCTTTAATAGTAAAGATCGATGAAACCCATCTCTTGTAGATGTATAACAGCCTTGGCGAGTCCCCGTGATGGGTATCACCTAAAAGAAGCTCACAACTGCAGCCACTGCTTTTCCTAACAAAGAAGCTCAAAATCAGAACCATGCCAACTCGTGATATCAATGGTGTCTCGGAGATATCAAAGGTGTCTCAGAGGATTACTTAGCGTGCATTACAGCATCGTGACACAACGCTAGTGTTCGAACCATTGCAAGGTCTCTCCCTCGAGGACTCGCATATTTTTCCTGACATATCCTTTCCGATTTCACCACAAGAATAAAGATGTAATCTTTGTTACATTAGAAACTGGAATTAGACAAAGAAGAATTCATGGTGGAAGAGAATGTATATGTATATACCTTTCATCAAAGAGTTGTCCGAAATCGTCGACAATGATCGCAGCTGGAAATGTCACGTGGAGGTGAAAGGCGGCAAAGTACTTCTTGATCCCTTCTTCACCATCAACGTACCTTAAAATTGAGATTACGCAAAATTGAATTCTTTATAGAAATAATTAGCAGGAGAATTGAGGGATTTTTTTTACTTCATTTGGATATGCTGAAGCAGATCGGATGACGGATCGACTCCCTGATTAAGAACAATGCAAACGGAATGTTAAACTGACTGCAATGCTCTATTCATGTGAAGGAATGACTGAACGCATGTATTTAGACTTGCCGGAGAGAGAAAAGGGGGCTTCGTCTCCAGGCGGCGGCGATTGCATATGAAAACCACATGGCGGTTGCCGAAGCAGCTGCTCGATGCAGAATTGTAAGCGAACTGGAACAGAAGAGAAGTTTTACCACTGCACCATGTGAATTTGCAGATCAATGGCCATAGATGAATAATAGGAACAGCTTAAATATGTAGAAGAGCATCGAGTGGGGCACGGGGCACGAGTTTCTGGAAACTCAAACCAAGCACCAAACATTTCCCATTTCATAGCTGAAGCAAGGTCAACTGGTCAATCGATCTCTTGTTCTTCAAATGTAAACATCAAAGAAGTAGAAGAATTTGTCTCGACAGTGGTAAATTTGTCTCGACAGTGGTAGTGGTAAGTATAATCATAGTGCGATTCGCTGTGCCTACCATCTGCTCGACGTTTTGCCAAATACAGAATCGAATCTCTCAAGAGAAGAATGGAGGATTACCAGGAAGGAGGACCGGAGAGGAGAGTAATGGAAGGAAAATTTGCAGAAGAAGAACCAACTTTGTTGTCGACAGAGAAGAACCTCTCCACCATGCTCGAACCGCAATGCTTCGTCGTCTGAAGTTTGATTCTACAAGTTTTCAAATTGCACTATATGGAATTCAATTTGACTTTTAGTTTGTCTGAACTTAGTCCTCAAACTATTTAACTTTTTTATTTTAATCCATTTTAATTTTTACCTGACTTGGTCCTCCAAGTTTTCAATACATTGATTAAGTACAGTTTCACCTCAAACCTTATAAAATATAGGGTTAATTACTTAATTGGTTACACATGTTTCAATGTTGTGCAGAATGGTTACACATGTTTCAAAATGTGATTAATTTGTTTTGAAATGTGACTAATTGGTTTTTTTACTGTTCACCGTTAGAAATCACAGTTAAGTCACTATTTAAATACGTAAAATGACTTAATTACCATTTTCATCAATCAAACTGTGTTCTTCATCAATCAAGTTAATCTTCATCACCGAATTGAATTGATGAACCCATAATCGAATTTATGGGTTCTTCAAGAACATGAACTAATGCTTGGGAAAAATCAGTTAACCAGACATTCATCCTGTATTGCGATAGAACTCAACTTTTAAGGATGGGAAAATGAGTTTGTGTTCAGTGCTCGGCTTACCTGGCGCACTCCGTCGTAATGAGGATTGTCTCCTCTTCCTTAAACCTCTGATCCCTCTGGGTTTCACTTCACACCTGGTTACAGATAGGGCCGGCAATGGTGCGGTGAAAAACCTATAACCATGGTTATAACCGTTACTGTTTAATATTGTTAACCGTACCATTATGGTGCAGTGCGGTTATGGTGATGAATTTTCTACCCATTATGGTTATGGTTATGGTATTTGAGTTATACCCATGGTTATTCTATAAATATAATATTTATTTATTATTAATAAACTATTTATATAATATACTAAATATAAATTATATAATTGAAAATTTGAAATTGTTGAAGATTGAAGGCGCCAAAGTCTAACGATAACAATATAGATTGATGTATTTTTTAAAATAAAATTTTCGATCTTTTGTTATATTACATGTGTGAAATGAATATGGGTATACGGTTAATAACCACGGTTATTTTTATGGTTATGGTATTGAAAATTATACCCATAATGGTTATGGTTATGGTATGTGGTTTTAAAATATGATATGGTTATGGTATTTGGCATACCCTGACCATACCCTAACCATCGAAAGCCCTAGTTACAGAGACATTGGATGGCTAAAGGAATTTTCTATGCACATGATTTCGTTTCTTAGAAACTCTCTCTCGTGTGAATTTATAACTTTGGTTAACTACTTTCTACCATGTACCCTGCCATATTTCCTAAATAAAACCGATATCAACTTGATTCCAAAAATTTATAATCCTCTTACTGCCTCATACTTCAGACCAATAAGTTTGTAAAATTTTGCGTATAAAATTATGTCTAACATTCTGGCCATATCAAAAGGTTGGCAAAGAGTTATTGTAGAATTGGATGCGGAAACGGTTATTAAACATCTTAAAGGTTCTGATTTCTCTTGGAGGATTGAAGTTATTTTGTCAAATGCTTTGGTTTTGGCAAGATCAATCGATGATCTCACTTGGGTATTTGCTCCTAGGTCGACGAATTGTTGTGCAGACTGGGTAGCCAAGAGAGCTATGCAGGGGTTGTGTCTTTCGAATTGGGTGTTAAGACCCCACCCCCCTTTCTAGATTACTTTCGTTAGATTTTGAGTTGTATTTGAACTAATTATCATTTTGATTGAATGAAATGCTTCTTGATTAGCAAAAAAAAATGGTGCTCTGTTATTTCTGGAGTGTGTGCTATGATCTGGTTGTAGTGTCCGAAGCTCATTCGTAGCGAGGCAAAGCTAAGCAACTTGTGAATTTGTCCACAAAGAGAGGACATATTGTTGTGGATTTCGTACTTCGAGATCTGCAAGCTACTAGTTGTTGCAACTATGGCGATATGCTCTTTTTGTGTGGTGTTTGATTCGTCCGGACGGTTTAATCTGAGCCTCCATCTTTCTCTATTTTATGGGTTCTATACTTGGTAAACGATTCTAAAAGAAGAAGTAAATCGAAGAAGAAATTGAAGAATATGAAGGAAGGGAAGGGGTAATTTGCTCATTTGATATGTTAGAATAGTAACTTTATAGTGAACAGTAAAAATAATCAAATAGTTACATAACCAAACATACGTGATTATTCTGCACAAATAAGTTGGAACCAATGAGTAACATTAACAAAGATAAGTAACCATTGAGTATATTAACCCTAAAATGTTTCTCTATACTTATATTATTTGGGTTTTCAATCTATATCTCTTCATAAATATTTTTTATTCATTTTTTTTATTCAATCTCACGTAAATTGTTTATTTAAATCTACCCACATGATGATTAAATCTGTTTTGCAATACTTATTTTACAGTTTTCTTGGGACGGAAGTAAGTCCTCAAAACAATAGAAATGGTTCTTTTGGGACGTTTCAATTTAAAATAATAAGTCCCCCACCTTACATAAATGCACATAACATATATTGTGTCAAATGTCATATAACAAAAAGCTCCTTAAATACCACACTACAAGTACAAGAAAAAACAAAATGTATAAACAAACAATTTAGTAACTTACATTCTTTTCTTACAGCTAGATTAGTGACTCCAACCATGACCAACACATTACAAAGAGACAACATTTGTGGGGGGTTTGGTGTGGGTGAGAACTTCCCTAATCATCTTCCCCCTTCCCATGAAGGGGGGGAAAGGGGGGTAATTGCATGAAACAACATGGGGCAGGCTTACCATACCTGCCACTCCTTAAGAAATCCTGAAACAGATATGGCATATTCATGCTCCTTAGATACACTTTATAGAACCAAAAGAAATGTCACATTAGTGCCTGCCTCCCTTATCTTCCAGTACATCATCCATTTGAATCAGCTAATAGGGAAAGAACTTCCAGGTCACCAAATTTTGGCTTTGATGCTAACTCAATTGGGGTTTTACCTTCACCGTTATATGCATATATATCTGCACCCCTGCGATGTTATAGAGCAGAAGTTACCTGCTTGTCTACAAAGCCAAAACCGAACAATTTGGGTCGAGATCCTAAAACAAGAAATGGAATATTTTTCATGAAATTCTCACCTTGAAATGAGCAACTTAGCATTTGCAGCCCTGCCACTGATGAGGCAGCGGTGGAGAGGCATATTGCCTCTTGAATCAATAGCATTTACATTTGCGCCATACTGCATAAGGAGCTCAACCATCCCGATATCTGCATTTTCGCATGCAAGATGAAGCAAGGTGCACCCTTCTGGATCATCTGGGGGCCCATCAATGGCACTGCCGAAGCTCAACGAACCCATTGAGGAATTCTCTGCACTAACATTGCGATTGTGTGGTGGCGGGTTATAAAATAGCATTACTTTGGCGAGAGTTGTAGAAGAATTACTGGTTGATGATGGCTCGTAAATAGTATTTAGATGTGATTCGGAGTTAACAATGAGCCGATATACAGCTTTCTTGTCATTGGCACGGACTGCCTCTGCTATCTGATGTGCCACTGATTGATTGTCCTTGAGCTTACGAACAAACATCTTTTCTGCATACTGCAAGAAATCTCAACATATTAAATCAGTAAAATGTGTCACTGACCGTAAATAATTTCTTATCTTGGGGAAATTTGATACCTTTAAATGGATATACTTCTCCTTCACTGAGATTGGATCAGAGTGACTGGGTTTGCTAATAGATGTAAATTGCAGCTGTTGTTTTAAGTACTCGTACGACCTTCATCATGAGTGCCATTGAAAGTAAGCAACAGACCTCAAAAATGCCTTTTTTTAATACATGTTAATTAATAGAAATGAAATTTTAATTACTATAAGTTTATTTACCCTGCAGGAACATGGAAATTATTCCTAGACTGCAGTAGTTCCTCCCATACTGAATTAGCAAAAGCATTACCAATAGACTGGAATAAACTTATCACAGAAGCCTCCCACACTTTGACATCAAGTGTAAGCGACCTCACCTGTAAATAAAAATAAAAAAATTATTGTTTTAAGGAGCCAAATGCTAATGGAAAGAGCAATTTAAAAAAAACATCCAATGCTTGCCTTTGAAATGTGCACACCAAGGTTCCGGTGAACTCCAGAACATTCGATGCAAACAAGAATCCCGAGATTAAGTGATGCCCAATCAGGTTCAGGAGCCCCACAATCGGCACATCTATCATTCCCACATACTTTGTGAAGAACATCTATTGGCTTCTCAACTCTAAGATTAGACAATTGGTGCTGCGAGTTTCTTGACACCCTCTCTTGATGGATCGAGCCAAGGTTTCTCTCTGATGGAAAATCTTCAACAGCGGTGTGATCAAAATCTGAACTTTCGAATGAACTACTCTCACTTGCAGAGCGACTGAGATGATTGCTCCCCAAATGTGCGGCAGGTAGAGACTTGAAAATATGAGGATGTGAATATTTAGTGTCTATCATAAAAGAATCAAGCTTGGACAAGTATGTGGTAATTATTTAATAATTATTACCCTCTCAGTAACTTGTGAGCTAAGTAACGATGCAATAACCCCGGTTATCTTTTCTACCCAGTCCATTTGATCTGATGCGCTCTCTGCCTGCACTGACGATATCAAATAAGCATTTTTAAACACTTACACCTAATAACTGAAACCATGGCATGAAAAGTATCGTGCATATACCTGTAGAGTGTAACTTCTTGAAGGTGAAATGATTCTAAAGCAAAATCTCAAGTCTGACTGATCAGCATTGACTTTTATTGTAGATGTAAGGAGGTTAACTGTGTGATGAGCAACTGACTTCTCATCGTGCACTCCACCGTGGGAATTAGAAGAAAGCCACCGACCTAGCAATCCAGATCCAATCTCTGAGCTATGCCTTAGACCAGCAGCTTGAGTTAAAGAACCCTAAAACCGAGAACATGCAAATCAATAAAATAGCTGAAACCTCCTCAAACATGACTAAGGCCAAATACTCTTCAAGCCAAACAACTTACAGATGATTTTACGTTCTGTTTCCGATAGTAGTAAAGCATTCCACGGCTATCAAGGACAAAAAACCTCCTTTTCCAGTCACCTCTTAAATTCGAGGACCGCTTTGAAAGATAACCTTGTCGAATTGTCTGAACCTGTAAAAGCAGTTTAATATTATTGCCATAGTTTATTTTCCTTCTAGGATGGAGGGAGGGAAAAGGACCCTTCAAACCTTTCCCTTTGAAGCAGATTGCATGACCGCCTCTATTATTTTGTGAGAACTTCTACCAATTGCATGGATTCCATCTCGATTAGGAGATCCATTGGAACCACTAGACGCAAACTTACTATCACGATCGATCTGTCTCTTATACTCCTGCATCCTTTCATTAAGAGCTGCCTGCTCATAGTTGGATCTTTCTCTTGACTTCTGTGCAAAGGTCAGCACCTGAAGAAGAGTAATAGAAGTCTCCAATAATTCAGCATCTTACAGATAGAAATCAGACAAGCCAAAAGTAAATTAAACTGAAAATTAATATTAGTAAAACATGAATGAATGATTTTTTTATTTTTAATGAGAGTGCAATTCAAACCTGGCTGATATATGGCTCCATTTGATGTAGCAATTCATAACCCTACAAGAAAAAAATGAGAGTAGCAAGTTAATTGTTTATATTTATGGTAAGAACATAGTATGTAGAAATACTACGATACCTGGTGAATTACATACCTGTTTGAAGTAACGAAGGTGTGCTTCCATTGTTCCACTAACTGCTTCCAAGAATTCAAATCTCTTTTTGGCTTCCACATTAGATAGAGTAGTTACCTAGGCAGAGAATAGGAACTGTGAAAACCTGCATTTTCACGTTTTTACACAGATAAATAAGGGAAAATATGTAAAATGCATAGAATTAATTACCAGATTAAAGCGAGATTGTTCAAACGTGGACCTGGTACTGCGAAGTTCCTGACAGTATACATGATTTCAATATCTAGATCAGTGACCCTGTTCGGTCTTATAAAGTGTGTGCTTTGCATGAACTTGGTACCACACTGATCAACTTAAGAGACAAGATAATGTTGTTACCTCCTCTAAAGCAACTGCTGTGTCACTTTTCGTGTTTTTCCTTAACGAAAGGAATTTGTCACGAGCCTGTCACATCAAACAGAAATTATAGGAGATATACATTGAGAACGATGCAGCATATCAACCCAACAAGAGCCCAAGGCAACTGCACCTGATCATAGAGAAGGCTAGCCTTGTCAAAACGTTTCCGTGCTTCCTGCAGATACAATATTTTTTAATGGAGTGGGAAAATAATAGAAGCTTATAAATACATTAAATTGGTTAGGCTGGATGGAACTATTAGAATGAAAAAGCTTGCTAGTAGCAAAATGCAATGATTCCCAGATACTTCATTACCTTGACTTCATGTGCATCAATATTGACAAACTGTAGTAACCTGTCATTTAGAATTTGCTCAACCTTCATAAAACAAACAACATTTTCAAGCATATATTAAACCAAAATATAACGGTTAAATTTAGCAACACCCTACAATCAAACCTTGGGATGGTGAGGATGCATAAGAATACCAATGGAAGTTACTAGTATATTCATGTATTTCTCTTTACTTTCTCAAAATGGGACTTTAAATAAAACCACAATATATTATTTATGAAATGAAAATTGTACGGAAAGAAATTGTATATAATAAGCATCCATATACCTCCGATCGAAGTACTTCTTTGTATGTTCCAATCTCTCTCAAAGCAATAGTATATTTTGTCATAACAGGACCTATATAAATTAGATTCAGCAGTATTAAAGGCTTGTCCACAAACAGATATAATCAGATGAACTACTGCAAGGTGATCTAGAGTTAGCATACAATCAGCATTTTCATTTATGCATGTACTTTGAAACTCCACAAGACCAGTCTACAATCTACATAATACTTACCCCCAAAGGCCAAACTGATGTGATCGTTATGCCCTCCACCAAAGGCTTCTAGGGCACTTGCAAAAGCAATGTCCTCATCGTACCCTTCACCAAGCCCTTCCCTACAAAATAAAACAAGTCAATAGTATCCAGAAACTGAAGATCAAGAAATTATACGAACAAAAGCAACAAGATGCTTTTATTTTAAAAGGAAAGGCTAATCTTGAGAGGAAAATGATAAAACAGACAGGAAGAAAACAATTACATGGAAGCGTAAATTATAAAAAGGTATACTTACGAACATTTCCCAGAAATAAACACATAACAGAAGAGTATACAAAATGTGGAAGACATACGTGTATTTTCTACATCCTTTGTAAAACTTCAAACTCCTTTCCCTCAGTAACTCAGCACTTTCTTCGGCGCACTGTATCTGCTTCACAAAATTAACAGTAAAAAAACAAACAGAAGCTCACTGGGTGATCACACTTAATCCAGTTCTGTAGGTAAAAATTCTGATTATTATTTTTAAAAACCTACACCCAATTCAATTTGCCAAGAGAAAATATCAGAAGTTTGCAGCCGGAGAGATCAGGAAAAAAAAACATTTAGGTCTGGATGTACTTATCATATCTAGAAAATAACCAAAATTCAGCGGAAGTGAAGATCCCTAAAGACTTTTTGTACTTTTTTTAGAAAGTGTAGCAGCAAAACAGAAACAAGAACATTAAACTTATTACCAAAAAAGGCAAATGAAGAACTCTATACGGCAAATCTGAAGATGTTTGAAGCAGCCTAAACAGAGTACTTGGTTCTCCCAGTAACTAATCGGCAGGTGCAGACTTTTAGTAGCGAGGAAACTCCCCAGACTACCGAGCCACTAACACTGGGAGATGATTTTTTTATACTCCTCAAAATCACAACTATGTTGACAAATCGACTAAAACACGGACCTGCTTGCGAAACATGGGAGAGTCATCGAGCTTATCGAAATGCATTGCGTCTGCACTTCCTCTTTTTCTGGGGCTCGAATATCTCAAACAAACATCACCCTACTTACTTCAACATTACTGATCAAATCTTATGCACCGCGGAAACCTATTAATCGCCGGTAGTCTTTCACGATTCCCCAATCAAAGGACGGCAAGCCAACGCCACTCCAATTTCCGAAAGAGGAGCTCGCCTATGCTGTTTTTAGGCAACAGAAGAGACGCAGTTCAGCTGGACTCTCTTCAAATGCACTAAGTGCAATCAGAAAACCCTAGAAAGATGAACGCCGTAGTAGCTAGAAGGACCAAAACGGGAAAAACAGGGGAAAAGCCGCAGGTGGTTGCAGAAGTCTTGGACTGTATTCATTAGCAGTTCAATGGGAGTACGTCAGTGGAAGGCCAAGTGGGGATCGATTAGGGCAATTTCACCTCCATCAATCCGAAGATTGTTGAAAAACCTTGTACGTGAGAGACCAGGAAGAGACAGACATGGATAAAAGTTAGTTACTCTCTCCATCTTTTGCAGTCTTTGCTTCTTCCACCTTTATTATCCTTTTTTGTTTCAATATATGGAATTATTACACACATACAAAACCCAGAAATGAAAAATAAAAAAATGACATGAATAATATACTTAACTAATATAATATAATTTATGATAAATAAATATTCCCTCGATAGTAGTATAGTACAGTGCAGGACGACGTCGTAATATTTAGGAGCGCCAAGGAGTTCCTGAGAGGAGTTCACTTTACAGAGAGAGCAACAGACAGTCAGACAATTGACAATACTCTGAAGAACTATCCCAAGCGTCAGGGTAGCGCGTGTCTTGAAGGAGAAAGTGCTCGCTGTTCCGTGAAATATTAATTTTTTATATTAAGAAAAGTTATATTCGAACCGGTTCATTACCATCAATTCATAAGTGATATGGTAAATTATATAAAAAAAAAGGTTTAAATGAATAGATCAAACCATAGTTATCATAACCGGATCGGATCCGACCGTGAATCAACTAGACGAACGGTCTGATTCACACAAAAAAATTAAATACATAGTGAACTCAGTTCAACCGGTGTAAAGCGTCTGATTTCTTTTTTTTTTAAGTGTGACTTCTCTTACTTCTGTCAAACCGTAATTCCTATACTCTGGTGTGACAACCAGTGATTTCTGAATACTCTCTGGTTTACTGAGAGGGCACTGTGATACTCTCGTGTGGCAAATTCCTTACTCTAGTTTACTTCAGTAAACTGTGACTTCTCTTCAGTGTTATCAGAATCAGACCGTCCCTCGAACCGACGAGGGGGTCAGTTCCCAGTTCAGCCGGTCGGACTTGGTTTGACGTGTGATTCACTATTCACAAGCAAAAAAAAAAAAAAATACAATTACAAACTACATAGCCTCAAACACACACATAATTACCTCAAACTACATAGTCTCAAACACACACAAACTACATAATCTCAAACATACACAATATAACACAACATAATTACCTCAAACTTTGAACATACATAACACAATAGTCTCAAAATCAAACAGAATAGGTCTAAACTTTAAACATAACTTCTAAACTGAAGAAGTTGCTCGGTCGAACCGAAGAACTCGATTTAAACCGAAGAACTCGATTTAAACCGAAGAGAACCACCCAAAAATTTAAACCACACCCGAAAAAGCTAGAACCGAAAACCTATCGATTTTTCAAAAACTGTCGGTCCAATACTATTCATATGCATTTCAGTCTTTTGACTGAACCAAATCGGACAGGGGTCCGGTTTCCGATCAGACTGCTAACCAGGTTCTGATAACACTGCTTCTGTTACTTTTGTCGACAACCAGTAACTTCTCTTGTTTATCTTGTTTCTCTTACTTCATGCAGTAGAGAATCACGTCAACTAGGGGTGTCAAAACGGGGCACGGGTCGACCCATGGGGCGTGTCGGCCTTGGGTTGTGTCAGGGACCCTCTAACCCAAACCTGACTCGTATAATAGTATGAGTCAGTTTTTGAAACCCAAACCTGACCCGTTAGGAATAGTAAGGCTTGGGTCAGACTGACTCGTTCGACCTCCAAGCCCCGTGGGTCAGTCTGATCCGTTCGACTCACCAGTATATAAAAACTCAGAAACAAACTGACTCATGGGTAGACTTGTTCATGAACCGATTCAGGGTTGAACAGGTTCAGAACTGAACTGGTCTGGTTTGTAAAAAACCAGTATTTTTTTCTGTTTCTAAAAAAACTGGTCCGGTTTATGGAAAAAAGAGTTGGTATGGTTCGAACCGATTCAAAATCGGTTTGAACTGTTCTGGTCTGTTTTTTTTAATAACAATTTTTGTTCGGAAATAATCAGTTTCAAACCGAAACTAAACTAGCTGAAAATCATGTCCAACACACTGAACCGACTGAAAAAAATACTAAATCAACTTAAAAACACACTGAACTGACTGAAAAAACATTGAACAGACTAAAAAATACAATGAACCGACTAAAAAACACACTAAACCGATTGAAACTCTGTTCCACAACCGACTGAAATCATGTCCAACATCAACATACGAGAGTCCAATACATCTCTAGGTTTGGTTTATTGAAGACATCTCTAGGTTTGGTTTAATTTTAGACCGGTTTAGTTGATTTTGCTTCAAACCGGTTCTAAAATTATATATGTTTAAAGTAGTTTGATTTAAATTCAAGTATAAACCAGTATCAAAAAACGAATCGATTCTAACTAGATTTTTGGTACTATTTTGAACTGGTCTATTTGAAACCTAAAAAACGGGTTTGGATTTGGAACTAGTTCAGCCAAATCGGTTCGAACTAAACCAGAACCAGACCAATTCATCTGAACCGGTTAAATTGAACAAGTCTACCCATGGATCAAGACTACTTACCATGAGTCAGAATTATATATATTTAATATAATATACAATTCGAGACGGGTCATGGGTTGACTCATGGGTTAAGACTACTCCTCCAAACCTGACCCGTGTTTTTACGGGTCATCTATGTATCGTGTCAAAATGATTAGTGGGTCAAAAAGTCTGACCCAAACATGACCCGTGGGCGGGTCACCCACTAGTTGGGTCAATTTTTGACACTCCTAACGTCAGCTCTTCGTCTGTAGCATCGTCCTCGCCCCCTCGCCTCACCCACATCTGATGCAGCGGGAGAATGGGACGAGATGAAAGTGGGTTGGATGGTGGGGTTGTGGGAGGGAGATGGCGGGCTGGAGGTGAGCAAGAGGTGGGGCTTGCGGGAGGATGGTCGATCGGGCTGGAAGGGAGCGGCTGGAGGTGGCGGAAGGGAGGTGAGTGGGTGGAGGTGGGGGCAGAAAGGGAGGCGGTCTGGAGGGGGCAGTTGGAGGTTCAACTTAAGGTGGGCGAAGGAGGTGGGAAGGGCTTGAAAGGGTGGTTGTAGGTGGCGATTGGGTGGTGGCAGCGAGCGAAAAGGCTTGGAAGATGGAGGATTTGGAGATGATAAAAGGATAAGAGATTTGTAAAATGAGAGAAGGTCGGACAGGCGGTCGAACCGTTCGAAGCAGCAGTTGTATTGTATGAACCAGGAACCGACACCTGGTTAGATGACCAATAACTATGGATCAAACTCTTCCTTATCCCATTTTAAATAATGTACTGTCCTTAAATTTGTTCGGTTTCGAATAAGTTTATGCCCATGTACGCGTACGTAAGATTGGGGGAGAAAGCGCGTGTGAATGGAATTGGAAAGGACAGATATGCTTTTGTCACGATACACTAATATGTGGGACCCATAAAATAATGAAAATTCCCTACAATTCCTCGCATGATTTGACAGGAGAATTTAGGGACTTAGTGCTAAATCAAAATTAGATTACACCTGATGGCTGGTAGGTAGGAGTTAGGACCATCCCATTAGCTGATTATATTAAAATTGTCCTTAAACTCACCTCTTTTTACAATATGGTCCTGACAAATTAGTTGTGTTTTGTTCTTAAACGTCAAGTAATTAGTGTCCCCTAAAATCGGTTTTAAGAAGTTTCATTTTTTGATGTATCAACTAAGTGAGACCGGGAAGGGATCTAGAACGTTTTGGGATGGTCAAGTCTAATATAAGATAGAAATATATTGTGAAACGAGGTAGTTTAGCAAATTATAATGGTGAGTCATCAGTGTGTATGAATATTAAAAATAATGAGATATAATTTTGTATTATCAACGCCATAATATTTTATAATGTGATATTTTTAACGGAATTCGGACTATATTCTTCCTTGTGAATTCCAATTTTTAACAATGAATTAGGGTCGGCAATGGTGCAGTTAAAAATTAATAACTATGGTTATAACTGTTACTGTTTAATATCATTATGGTGCGTTACGGTTATGGTGATGAATTTTTTACCCATAGTTATGACTATGGTTATAGTATTTGAGTTATACCCATGATTATTATATAAATATTATTATTATTTATTATTAATAAACTAATATATACTAAATAATAGAAATTACTGTACATACAAGTAATAAATAACTATGATGTTAGTTTTATATATTTTTATTGTTGTCAATATAGATTTATGTATTTTTTAAAATAAAATTTTCGGTCTTTTATTATTATATTACATGTGTTGAATAAATATGAGTATACACGTAAAACCATGGTTAATTTTCACAGTTATTTTAATGGTTACAGTATTGAAAATTGTAATTGTTATGGTATGTGATTTAAAAATATGGTATGATTATGGTATTTATTATATTTGTACCATATTCTAACCATCGACAACCCTACAATGAATACAATCAACCTTAGTTACTTACATGAGCATCTTAATCCATTAATGGAGTTTCATTTATATTAATAAAAGTAAATGGGGAAATACGACTTTACTCCTAATTTTGTTTGCACAATTCATTTTTTACTTATTATTTAATACTTAACAAATTGTCGAGCTTCTCCTTCCTTCCGTTAGATTTTCCAACCAAACTTAACGGAATACATTTTGAAAATTGTAAAAATAATATAATACTTTTAAGAATGCCACAATTAAATCTTTCAAAATTTTACTATATGTTATAGTTGAGTCTCAATTAGATAGAAATTCGATTGAGCCAGATCGAATGAGTTATGTTCTTGATTTGAGTTTTGACACATAACATAATCCCTTCGTTTGGGTTTAAACTAAGGGTGACAATTCGTGTGTGTCGTGTCATTAATCGTGTCGTGTATAAACGGATATCGTGTGTAAACAGATAAATCTTAAACGTGCATAAATGTGGTTCGTGTATAAATAGATAGTGTCTTAAATAGATCATACGTGGAACACATGTTAAGATACGATTAACTTTTTGAACACATTAAAAATTCATATATACATGAGACAAACTCTTCTCTCACATAACAAAAAATGACACAAAAGAAATAATACAATATTAAATTCACAAATTGTATAATTTAATTTCATAATAAAGTTTTAGAATCCATAAGTTATTAAAAAAGAAATTCATTTTTTTTAATATTAGATAAACATACTTAATCGTGTTTTTGCATGTTAGATGTGTTTAGACACAATTATTAATTGTGTCCAAACAAATAAGAGGTTTGTTGACACAATTATTAATCGTGTCGTGTCATTATCGTGTAAAATGCAGATCGCTACAGATAATTTAATTGTGTCGTATTAGAAATTGTTACCCCTAGTTTAAATCGACCCCTAATTCAATTGAGACTCAGTTGCAACACATAAAAATCGTGAATGGTTAAATAATGACACTCTTAAAAGTATTATGTTACTTTTGCAGTTTTTAAAATATATTTTATTAAGTTTGGATAAAAAATTTGACTGAAATATGAAAACTCAGCCTATGACCAAATATTAAAGAACGAAAAGTTTTAAAAAATATATTAAGAAGGAAACTTGAACCGTACTCAAACATTTGGGAGGAAATTTGACAAAATGAGGAAACTCGATAGATGACCTAAATATTAAAAAAATTATAATTTTAAAAAATAAATATTAAGGAGAAAACTTGAATTATGCTCGAACATTTGGGGCAAATTCGATTTTAGCCTAAAGCAAAACACAACTTTTGGGATAATGGGATCAATACCTTTTGAAAACATTTGAATAAAAAAGAGGGAGAGAGAAGATTAAAGAAGTGTGAAGACGAGGGGCTTTAGCTCTTTATGATGGCTATCATGGTCCCTATTGTCCTTTACTTTGTTGACTATTTGCATTTCTTTTTTCAGCTCCAGCACAAACTTTCAACTGTTTTGTATTTCTATTTCATTAGAATAATACTCATCATTATACCTGTAAAAAAATATTAAAAATAATGTTTGCTATGCAAATCATAAAAATATATAATGTTTAATCGTAATATTTAGTATGTGAAGTAAGATATATGTAAAATATTTGATCGTAAATTTATTTTCAAGCATAATTTTGTTCAGTTTTAGTTATAATTATTGAATTTAAAAAATAAAGGAGCATTTATGTCTCATTTTTAAAAGAGGAATCAAATTTATTTATATTATTAATCAACTAATAATGCTAGTAGTGGACTTTTAATTAATTGATGTCTGTAAGTCCAGACAAAGAAAATTCTCACTATAATTGCACTACAATTATTCAGGTAATCACATAAAAAATAATGGTCATAATTATAAGTTTCTATTTTCCCCGTACCATTGCCTTAATTACTTTGTGTAAACTTCATTCAATTTATTAATAAGTGTATATTTTTCATATTATAATTCCTTATATAAGCCGAAGTTTATGAGAACCGCATGAATAATGGGCCTGACACCAAGTTTACTACCCATACATATGGGCCAAGGCCCAATAATATGAAAACATCATGAATAATGGGCCTACTGCCAAAGTTGAACTGGGCCTGAACTAGTGCCAGAAATCCGCAAGGACAATCGGCGAGTGCAACACACGCCTCTCCAGTGGACTCTTTTCTTGATAATCGAGTCCGTCAAATACACGCGCCAATAATCCTTCTCTCTCTTCACCCCAACAAAAGCAAAATGTGAAAATCCCATTTCCTCTCTTACCGCTGAATTTTCCCGAACCACTTTAAACCGGGGCCACTTCCCGCGATCGATCCCCCACCCTAATTTTCAAAACCCTAACAAACTCCGATTAGGGTTTCTTTCCTCCTGATCCCGAATCAAACCAAAGGTATCTCCATAGTCAACTAAGGACCTCGTTCTTCCAAGAATCGCATCCATGGCGGAGGAGAAGAACCGGTGCGGCGGTAGGAGCGACGAAAGCGATTACACGTCGGAGGACGAGGGGACGGAGGATTACAGGAAAGGAGGCTATCATTCGGTGCGTGTTGGAGACACTTTTAAGGACGGATGTTACGTCGTGCAGAGCAAGCTCGGCTGGGGCCATTTTTCTACTGTTTGGCTTGCTTGGGATACTCAGAAATCGGTAGGTTTCGGCATCTCGCTTTATTTTCTCTGTTTCCATTGTTTCTAGTTGTATAGGTTGTGGATTGGCCGAAAATTGGCAACTCCAATGATACGCCATTTTTATTTTTTTCAATTAGATTTTTGAGCTCTTCATCGTTTGCTGACCATTAACTATTTAACTACCGATTTTTTTTTTCAGACCCCCGCCTCCCCACCCCCACCACCAAAAAAAACAAAAACTACCGATTATTTCGGTTGAGAAAGTATCCATTCCACTGTGTTGTGGAGCTTGACTAATTAGTTAGTGACGAAGTCAATTATGCTAAATTTTAAGTGAAGGTTATGTTTCTGTTCGTGCTTTTGGCCTCGAGTACTGAAGAAAATAATTTTTTTAGTACATAAAATGTGTTTATTTTCCAGAATATTTTTATTTTATAAAGCGTGTCATGATTAGATCATATGTCTATTCTGTATCTCCGTCAAACCTATATACTCGAAGTTTCTTTTTGCCACAGTTTGAAACCTTTGACAGCTCAAAGAATTCATTGTTTGTAGCATTATGTAGCTTTGAAAGTTCAGAAGAGTGCGAAGCATTACACTGAAGCTGCGATGGATGAAATCAAGATTCTTAAGCAAATTGCCGAGGGTGATCCAGATAATAAAAAATATGTGGTGAAGCTCCTTGACCATTTTAAGCACTCAGGGCCAAATGGTCAGCATGTTTGTATGGTTTTTGAGTACCTTGGGGATAATCTTTTGACCCTTATCAAGTATAGTGATTACAGGGGAATTTCTCTCCAAAGGGTTAAAGAGATTTGTTTCCACGTTTTAGTGGGCTTGGATTATCTGCATCGGCAGCTGTCTATCATACATACAGATTTGAAGCCTGAAAACATCTTGCTTTTGTCAATGATTGACTCAGCTAAAGATCCTACTAAGTCAGGCGATCCTCTTGTCACCCCAATTAGCAAAACTAAAGTTGAAACATCTGTTGCGAAGGAGAACAAAGTTTCAAATGGCGATTTAACAAAGAACCAGAAGAAGAAGATCCGAAAAAAGGCTAAGAAAGCAGCCCAGGGGCGCAGTGGAAAGGAAGTTCTTGAGGAACCAGAAGAGGATTCTAGAGCTTCATCACCAGATAATGCTAGAAATAGTGATGATAAACACGCTAATACTTCTGAAGAGCAAATTGATAAACATTTGATCAAGGATGGGACTTTGAAGAGTGATGATGAAACAAATGAGGAGGATGACAATGGAAGTAGATCTCGTAAAAGAGGGACACGCTCCACACGACAGAAGCTCTTGGAAGAAGTTGATCTCAAGTGTAAATTGGTTGATTTCGGCAACGCTTGTTGGACCTACAAACAATTTACAAATGATATTCAGACAAGACAATACAGATGCCCGGAGGTTCTTCTGGGATCCAAGTACTCGACCTCAGCTGATATGTGGTCCTTTGCGTGCATCTGTTTTGAACTGGCAACTGGAGATGTTCTTTTTGATCCCCACAGTGGTGAAAACTATGATAGAGATGAGGTACACACTCATTCTCTTTGTTGTATCAACTGTTTTCTTCTGTTACAACAGAAAATTTAATCACTTAACACTCATTTAAAATTGTTCTAGGACATTGGTAGTTATTTAATTTCCCATAAACTAATATATGAATTAACTTTGATGATTATTTTTTGCATGGTCAAATGTATATTTAGTTCTCCATCATATTTTGTTGTGGCAATACAGATTATCACTTGCTGGTTGAGTTCAATCATGAAGAAGAGTTGAGGTAGCTAGTCTAGTTGATTATGAAAAGCTTTGCTACTATTAAATTTATTCTTGATGAGTAGAAAAATTTCTTCAAATAATGCTGCTTCTCTTGTTATGGCGTCACTCCTCTTAGAGAACTTGGAAGAAAAATTCTTTTCCCTTTTCCTCATTCACTACTCCAAAGAGATTAAACAAATGGCTACTATGTATAGATCGTGAATCAGTATTGCGTATCATTCGGTTCTTATTATCATTATTGCTAAAGATTACTTGTATTAATTTTCAATGTGATTCGTCTGCAGGATCACTTGGCTCTTATGATGGAACTACTTGGGATGATGCCACGAAAGGTAAGACCATTCACAAGCTCCATTACATAACTAATTTAATGCAGTGGGGTTACATAGTCAACTAAGTTCCCTTTTTTCTCTATACAGGTTGCTTTGACGGGGCAATATTCTAGGGATTTCTTCAATCGATTTGGGGAACTCAGACATATCCGCAAATTGCGTTTCTGGCCAATGAACAAGGTTCTCATGGAAAAGTACGACTTCAACGAGCAGGATGCCACTGACATGGCAGACTTCCTTGTTCCGATCCTTGACTTTGTGCCCGAAAAGAGGCCAACAGCTGCACAATTACTTGCTCATCCATGGCTAACTGCAGGACCTCGGCTCCTCGAGCCTTCTAGAACTGATCCACAATTCCCATCAGTAGAAGGGAATAGTGAGAACGTGTCCCGGAAGACAAGGGAGAATAGCGAAAGGGAGGCAATGGAGGTAGGTCTGGGAAATATTGTGATAGATGGAACTCCAAAATTAGCCAAGAAATCACTACGGCCAGAGAAATTAATCAAGTCAAGGTAAGATAAGATCCAAAGAAGTGAGTTTTATTTCTCACGGCTTTACAAAAATCGATTCTTTTAGAGGTCTCTGTTGCCATTCAATGACCCTTTTTCTGTCTCTGGACAGAAAGTATTCGGTGAGAGCGTTGCTGTGCTGTTACTTTTCTGCCCCAATTTTGAGCTAGTTCTTTCTTCATTCTCATTTATTTGTATGTGGGTAAGAACTTGATTGATGCTTCATCTGCTATGGGAAATTGTAGTGAGAATTTCGTTCTGTGGGTGCTGAGTTTCTGTAGGCATGTAGCTTTACTTCGTTTGTGCTTGTGGAACTTTGAATACCAAATTTCTTGCACTATAGAACCAACTTCAGTTACTATGTGAAATCTGCGGTGATATGAGACATCCGTAGTCTCACTAATGAGATCTGCTGCCATAATTGTGGTAAGAATAAGATGCATTGTCATTCGTTCAAAGAGGAAGCAGAAAGCAGTTCGTGAATGTACAGAAAATGACTTGCTTTAAAAGCCAATTCGTCTTCCTTTCTATTACAGTTCGGATTTTCGAAACGGGTCAGAGTAATGAAACACAGGTTACAGTTCTGCTAGACGACATAATAGAAGAGTTCTGTTTCCCCATTTATGCTATGAACTTGTAGCATCTTCTTTTCGTGGGAAGGAAAAGGAATTCAGATTTCGTAAGAAGTTGTTCTTTTTGCGGAATTGCAAAAATTTGGCTTAGACATTCCGGGCGGGAGTAGGCTTAGACGTTTTGTAAGAAAACCTCAGAATTCCTAAGCCTTAGAGGGCAAGGAATCCGGAATAGATACGTAAAAGACGTTTTTATTCTCACTTCCTTTTTTTATTTCCCACATTGTTCTTCAGTTATGTTGGAACCGAAGAAGCTCTAGAATGCAAGCTCTCCTCTAGGTACATGATCGAGCCCAGAAATTGAGCCCTTCGATTGAGCACCCTTCTTCCTCTTCTTCGATCGAGCGTAGAAATTGCGATTCTGGGTTCGAACATAACCTAGAAATTGTGATTCTGGGTTCTAGTTGTAGTATGCTCTGTTCGTGTATGTTGTGTTATATGTATGTCTTGTATTCGTGTTGATGCTGGATAGGTCTGGGCATAAAAAATTGGTTCGGTCGAATCGTATTGAACCGTACCGGTTCACAAACCAAACGTTGTTTTGCAAAAATATGGAGCAGTTCAGAAGAGGTATAAAAATCGGTTCTCAAACGGTAGTCTTCTTCATCACGTCCAACACCAGTAGGTCCAGCACCTCAGCTCCTTTGACAGCTTCCTTCAGTCTGCAACAGCAACTCTGCAGGTCCAACACCGTGCTAGTCACAGCTTGAGCTCGTCATAACCGCACAACCATGCATGCAAAACAGGTGCAGCAGCGCAACACAGCAGCAACTCGTCACAACCGCAGTAGCTCGCTAAAATTACTGTTTTTTGTTGTTGTTAATAAAGTGGTTCGACCGAACCGATTCAGAACAGGTACGTTAAATCGTCTAAAATCTGGAGCGGCTAAAAATTGGACCGGTAAATCGTATCTCTTTAAAATGTGATAAATGTACGGTTCATGAACTGGTTTGATCCCAAATTGGTTCATGCCCAACCCTAATGCTGGATGATTCTAGGTTCGGACAACATTGGAACACATCATTGTTCGTGTTTAGGATTGGACGAATTGGTTGAATTGTTCATGTTTAACATGATGTTGTTCGTGTTTAGCATGATGCTGGATGCTCTGTTTAGGATTAGAACACACGATGGTTACAATTGGCTAAATGGAGATACCTTGTTGATGGCAAGTTAATGGCAAGTTCGGTTTGGTGTTGTATAAAGATTTCTTTTTGGATGAATTGATGTTGTTAAAGATTTCTTTTTGAATTCTGACTTATACTAGATATGTTGTAATGAAATATTATATTTTGGATATTGTAATTAATTATATTATGGTTTGGATAAATATAAAGTCGATGAGTTTTGGTGAATATATTGTCAAGTTCTTTTGTTGATTATATTGTGTATTGTTAGAATTTATGAGATATAATACATTGTTCTTTAAAATTAATTAAATAAATTATTTAAAAAGTTTTTTTATATATTAGTTAATTATATCTAAGTTTTTATTATTACATATTTTTAAAATTAGTTAATACAAATTATATGTATTATATACAATACAAGGGCAAATATATTATTTTACCAACTTTTTTTACCTTTAAATAACATAATTTTTTATTCCATTCTATTCTATTCCAATAAATAACAAATTCATGTTCTTATATCATATTTCTTATTTTATATTCCGTATTCGTTATTCATTATTCCGTTGAAGGAAAAGCATGGTTTATGGCGAGGCCGAGTTATTATTATACATCAGCATAGATTCTATTTCTGTCTCATAAATAATCATGGCATTTCAGTACTGAATAGATCCTGAAATCGAGTCTTACTGAGGCCGACAATATCGACCAACAATTTCTTCAACTGCGACCGTGTTACCGACCAACACAATTTGCCGTTCTTGTCCAATCTACAGAATCTTCTTCGCCTTGAGGTACGAGAACATAACAAAGAAGGCCAGAACCGCGCCAAAAATAATCCCCGACGTCGTTAACCAAAATGCAAACTGCAATGATGTAAATTAGTTATTAACCAGGGCCAAAGGAACCAACAGAAATGAATGGTTTTCAAGCATGTTTACGTGACACACCACATGTTCTTCGAGATACGACTTAAGGTTCATGCCAAATATCCCTGCAGTGGTTGTCCAACTCAATTAAAATTGGAAGAAGAAGAAAAAAAAGATCTTTTTGAAGCTTATAATCTGCTTCAAACTAGCGATTATTGGCTAAACTTTTGCACTATGCCACATTACCTGCTACTAGAGCACCAATAGCCACACAAAATGTTCCAACCTGAAGAAGCAACTCGAATCTACTGACTTCGAGCCTCCGTGAACTGTCAAGCAAAGTAGATCCCATAAATTTGTTAGTTGTGTATTTTACCAGATGAAATTAAATCATTGCTTTAGAGATTGCTTCTCTGGCCTTAAATTGACAGCTATGGAATCTTCCATTTCTCTGGCGGAATCGAGAAGTCTTTCTGCCTGACCATGACAAGATTCACACCTGAAATTTGAATTTGGTTCATGAGAACAGTTGCATGATCAAGAAGCAATGTGTATTTATTTAAGAACAAGAACCGGGACAAAGTAGAACGAACCTCTGCAGGTAATTCTCCAGCAGCATCTCGATTTCTTCCTCCTCTTCTGCAATGTATCATCAATTTAGCTGCAAATTTGCTAAGATTCTGAAAATAATGAAGTCAGTGTATGTTCCTCCCTACCTTCAGCAATCTGCTTGTCTGATGGGATCGAACACTCCATGACACCGTTGCCTTTGTTGAGGGTGCACTTCCTTCCCATGATGCAAATTCTACGTATTTCATGCGGATCTTCGAGAAGATCGAGCAGCATTTGTTTGAGTGCCCCTGCTCTTGAACCCAATTCAACCTTCCATAAACAGACAGGTCCAAACAATATAAAAAAAGCAACAGAGTCCAAAAAAATCAAAGAGTAAACTGCAGATAGATGTATATACCAAGGTCTGCTTGCTAATACGAAGTTCCTCCAAGACATCGCCTGTTAAACGATTGGGCAATACTTCAAGTAAGGCTTGAACCTGAACAAAATAGCATATGGTCATATATGAAATAGAATAACTACAGATTTATCAAACAATGTACATGGTTTTATACTAACTAAGAGGTTATAAAGAAAAATAATTCGACTCACTATGAGGCCATACTCACACGGGGTTCTAACTCCATCAGTCTTTGCTCATATCGTTGTATTCGAGAATTCAGAGCTGCTTCAACAACCTGAAATTGATATATAGAAGTGCAAGTTTACTAAATAAGAAATCATCAATATTCATGAGGAGAAGCAGAATAGTTATTTTGATGGATACTGACTTCAAGTTCAAAAGGCATGCAAGGCCCTCCATTCACAGAATTTAGTCGTGGCAACAAAGACTCGATGAAGGCTTTACCTCCCTTACTGTACTTGATTAATCAAAACCTGCCACATTTAGTCTACCAGAAATTGAACGAATCTTAATCTATAGATTACTGAAGGAACTTACCGGTTGTAGTTGAATATATATACATGTTCCCGCATCGCAATAGCACGTAGAGATCCCATGTTGAGTAGAATAGCATGTTCGCGGACCTATTAGTGGCAACCAACCAAACATGTATAAAATCACTAACTCATCATGGATTATCATCATCATCAAGGGTGTATAGTGATTAGATGTTACAAATTAATAGAACCAGTGCAATTACACAAGAGGATGGGAAACTTGAATGTCACAGAAATTTATTGTGGAAGAGGAAATTCCATCCTCCATTAAGATGAATGAAACATCTAGCAAAACAGCAGCTTATAATGGACACCATTAGTGTCATATGCAATTCAGCTCTACCCCCAAAAGTGATGTCATGGACCAATTGGTGTTCTTTCTTCATGTTCACGCAACTTCACGAATGACACAGATTTAGATTTTTTTTTATTTTTTATTTGGCTAAATGAGTATTACATTAAATGAGCAAAACGAGATTATAATAATTCAGAACTAAGAAACATAAATAACAAGAACAAACCTAGGTAGTCATTCTGTCTAGGATCCAAGTGAATTAAGTCTCTAGACGCAGAATTCAACCAACAGTACCAATCTATAAGTGCAGCATTATGGGTTTTCATTGGTAGACTAGATACTCTTAGGGCATTAGTTTGCACCTAAATATTAGCGCAACCCTTCTTTGCTAATAAATGTGCTACCTTGTTGGCACATATTTAAATTTCTTGGTCAACCCAAGCAGGAAGCAGAACCAGCAACAGGAAAAAAACAAATGGCATACTGTAAAGTGGAAAACATGAGGAGAGAACGCCAAGAGTCAATGAAGTACCAGGAAGGAGGGCATTGATGAGTTTGTCAGCCAAAGGGATGGATCGACACTCCGAATATCCCGTGGTCGCAGGCCTGAAGTGGTGTGAGAAGGCTCATTAGATAGTAGAAAAAAAAAGAGTAAAAATAAATATGTTATGTAGTAGTCTATCAGTGAAGAATTAGTGTAAAGGAACCTAATACAGATAGACAACCTAGATTTCAGCAGTCAAAGCTCTAGTATTATGCTCACCACTTGATTTCAGTAGCTGTCGCCTGTTAATCTTCTTTTTAGATACTATCCCATTTGATGTCACTTCAACCACCTTAAATAATAAAGTAATTGAGATCAAGCAAATGACAAAATCTAAGAGCAGTGTAAAAGCATGCCACGGTGCAGTTTATAATAGAAAATCCACAGAATAGTAACTGCATACAACAAATGAGAAATATAATCTGCTCTGCTATATAGCCGTGTCCGCACAAACTAAATATAAAAAATTCAGGCATTGATGACATTATTGCTTAGTTCCTCCTTGATCAAACTGAGCCTGGAACACACTTTTTCTTAATCACAGGAAAATCTTCGATAAAATCAAGAAAGCAGAAATCAGTACACTTTAGGAAGCTCTCTCCATTTCCAGCACCGAGCAAGAGATAGAGACCACAAACCTCGTAAACTGGATCACGAATTCCAAGCGAGAGCGAGTCACTGGAGAACGTCACGGCTAACTTTTGCGACTCAGCGGTGGTAACAGAGTTCTGGCGCCTCTCATCCTTGATGCCGTCAACATCGCCGGCATCAGCATCCGTCCCAAACGAATCCTGCTCGCTGAATTGATCTTCCTCAACAGACCTTTCTAGACACTTCGGCCTCGTCAAAGTGACCGGAGAAAGAACCGTCCTGCTCTTCTGCAAGGCGATCTGGAGCTGCGGCCATGGCGGAGAGACGACGAAGAGGGAGACAGCTGCCTCGGAGAAGATAAGGCAACACGGTGTGGAAGAAGAGTGGAACTGAACCCGCGAAGACGGAGGAGTCAGCGCCATTGTTGATTTGCAGGTCTGGTCATGGATATGGATATGGCGTAGGATTCGGCAAAATGTTCGCTGCAATACATACTACAACTAACGGAAGAATTAGTTTATTTTAAATTAAAAATAAGTTAATAATATTCTAATTATTAATGGTAAAAATGGATATTTGCTCTCGTGTGATTGGTTAGAGTAGAGTGACAGTTATTTCGCGGTTCAAAATATCTACATTTATTTATTATTATTTATGCTAAAATACCGACACGTGGTTGGCTCTTACCTTTTGTGGCACTATTTCCTTTTTCTTTAGTGCCTATTCAGACCCCATATACATATACTTGTTCATATTTAAAAAACAAAAACTGTTTATCTAACCGTAATTATTAACTTAAGGGTACTATTTAAAATTGGTTAAATATTTTTTTAAATAAACTGTTAGCTAAAGAAAATTTATTAGCTAGTCTAATTTATTATTAAATACTGTTTGAATTTGCAAATTTTTTATTTTATTATTCCATTTTTTTGTGCTAATTGTGAGTTGATTTTTTAAAAACATTTACAGTTTGTTAAATCAACTTTGTAAAATTTTACAATTTACTAGTTAATGTGGCGAATGTATGCACAATTCTGTATTATCTAAAATAAATTAAACGATCTTAACAAATTATAAATTTATATAAAATTAACTAATAATTTATTTTAAAAATAGCAAGTATGTAACTAACATTTAAATTAAATTACTTTATTCCTTTTTATATATAATTTATTGTTCACACTTTTTTAACTAAAAACATTGGAAAAATTATAAAACTTGTGATTTTGAATTTTGCATCATCCTCAATTTTTCATGGTGTGAATTTAAACTTATTTTTTTTAGTATAATTCTTTAATATTTGTCTTTTCTGATTATTATTTTTAATTCAATTGATTGTCACTACTAAATACTAATTATTGCATATAGTGAATTATATTTCTGATTTCGTCCCTATATATGGGTTGCAATTCATATTTAATTGTATCAAATCACTAATCGTCGTGTGTCTTGAGTAAACATATCTCTAAACATTAAATATGAATATGACACGATTAATAAACAAATCGCATGCAATAACATAATTAAATTTTTAAACAAAAGTAACTTTATATATACATATCACAAGTCGTATCACAATATACAAAATACCACGATACGAAATTCATAAATTCAATAATTTAGCTTCACAACCAATTTTTTAAATTCACAAGTGATTCAAAAACAAGTATAATAACAAATCCAAATATTATATAGATATACTTAACCGTATATAATTACTTAAATGGTTACACATGTTTTAAAATGTGACTAATTGATTTTGCTACTGTTCATCGTCAAAAATCACCGTTAGTCACTATTCTAACATATGAAATGACAATATTACCCCTCTTTAATTAAATTATTAACCCTAAAACCGAACAATGTTCATTTCGTCTTAGAACTGAAGCTGCCCAACGATAGATAATTGATCAGATAGAAAGAAGAGTGTGGAGAGCCATTGTCGGAGATGGAGGCCTCCTTGCTTCAATTGAACAACTTGATCATTATCGGCAGCGACTGGTATGTGAAATCTGTCTTCTCTTCGACGAGCCAATTTGAGAGGTAAAATTTGAGAGTCAATCTGTCTTCTCGATGTCCTCTTTATTCTCTTCATCTTCTCTTTTCTTCAAATTGGAAGAAATTAAAGATTCAAATTCTTCAAATCTGGGTTGGGTTGAGATCAAGCTACGACTTTAACTTCTCGACCATAACCGAAACTGATCCACTTCGCCCATAACCGGAGCTAAGACTGGGTTGGAGATTTGTGGTGGAGGAAGCTCTCTCCTGGCGTCTAACATGCAGTTTGGAAGCATTCTCGAGGGCCTCAATTCATCTGGGTCGGGAACCTGTGGAGGTTTGAGAAAGCAGATGGAACAATCAAACTGATTCTTCCTGAAATCGAACAATCGAACAATTTGCAGGGGACCTGCCCACGAAGCTGATGCAGGGGACGAAATTTGCAGAAATTGGCCACGAATCGATCAATGTAATAGACATTGATGGTCATTGATAAACACCTCATTGTTCATAAGATGCAAGAATCTACGAGCTGCGCCCCCTCCCCCCCGAGCATATTCCGCTCCCTACTTGTTGGTGGCTTCTGCAGTGATTCCATCTTATAAGGTATCGTGAGCATTTCTTTGCCAAACCCATGAGTGGACATCTCTTGTGATCTTCAGTTCTAACTAGGTAGTTGAGCATTTAACGATGCTTAGTTGAAGTGAACCTAGTAAATTAAAATACAAAATCTTTCTTAAAAAAAAAAGATTTAATCATATACATAGCTTTTTATACAAAGCAATTTATGGATTTTCTGCATATCGGGGTCAGATCAGAATATTCCTCTATTTTTTTGTGCAGTATTATCTTTTAAATTGGTCACGAATCCGATCATTGTGTCTCTGTTGGTGGGTGAGGTGTGAATTTGGGGAAAGGGAAATGAGAAATAAGCGTGAGGCAGAAGAATGTTGCTTCGATCTGAGGAATGTTGCTTTAGTTGATAACAAATTCATGGAGAAAGTTGAAGAACATGATGAAGATGAAGTACAACATGAAGATGAAGGAGAAGATGAAGAACGTCTGTTTGAGAGTATAATAGTCATTTGATAAATAAAAAAATATGTTAAAAAATTAATTAACGAAAAAAGTAACATTTAATGACGGAGTAACCAATTAATCACACTGGAAAAAAGATGTGTAAACATTCAACCACACAACAAAATCAATTAGTCACATTTTGAAACACATATAACCATTTTGCATAATAACCAAATATGTGTAACCATTTAAGTAATTAACCCTAAAAAATATTAAAAACACGTTTATTAATCATGTTTTACCGTGTAAGAATTGGTTAGAACGAGGTGTATGAAGATCAAAATTATATATGTATAAATACAAATTATTTACTAATGTTGTATTAGAATTTAGAAATGGTATATAATTATATATTTATTGTATATATTTATTATATATATATGACGCGTTGTAAAAAAAGGAAATACTACACAGCAAATCCGCAATATGCAATTTTACAATTTACTTGTCCTGGATAATATATACTTTATCCTCCTCGACCTCCGGCAAGACGGCCGAAAGCGGTTTTCCGAAGTTGAGGTGAGTTCCTTCTTTGGATCCCCGCGCATCTTAACTTTACCAAAATTCCCTTCAACAGGAAGACAGGACAGGACATCTTTCACTCCGGCCGGCTCCATCCCTCGCAACCACTACTGTGCTGGAGTGAAAGTTACTTTCCATCCCCTTTCTTTCGTGTCGCTCACCACTTTCTCCCAATTTGTCGGCCCTGATATTCGCCGCACTTGATTCCCTACACTGAACATTGGGTTCGCTTTCAACTCTGTGATATAAAATTGAAGAGTCGATCTATGTTGTTCCTGTGGTTGGTGTGGTAGTTGATATTGGTTACTTACTTGTTTGGTTGATTCTGTCCAACCATAGCTGCAAAGAGAAAGTGGAACTGGGTTATGGCTGCTGCTGCTGCTGTAATGGAACTGCGTCTCGATCATATTTCTGCAGACTCCTCTCTCCTCATCAAGATTCAGACTTGAGGCCTGTTTTGAATTAATTTGGTGGTTAATCAAATCATGCCTCCTCCTTCCAAGAGTTATGGCTTCCATCGTCAGGCCGATGATTGGTACTCTCTCATTCTCTGTCTGTGTAGAAATTTGAGCCAAACCCATGCCAAATTGGATTGCCATTGAAAGTAAGGATTTTTAATTTCCTGTCAAATTATTATCCAACTCTTCGGTTTGCATTCTCCAGTAAGATCTTATTGCAACTCAATTTGGCTTAGTAGTATAGATTTATCTTGTTCGATTACTCCATTCGATTGGTAACATGGCCCTTCTTTGGTTCTGAAGACAAATCGACCTAATTTTTTGTTCTGTTCCATGGATAATACAGGTTCTGCACTTCATCCTTGCCAAGTGATGCCATAGTCATTGTGGATACTGTCAAGTTCCATCTTCACAGGGTATGCTGCAGACTTTCTCCAACGTTGAAATTTCAAATTGCTAGTTGAACTAATTTTTCAATGTTTAAGTTTCCTCTCATATCAAGATGTGGAACGATAGCGCGATCATACGAAGAATCAGAGAAGAATAACCCTTTCACGATAAGGCTCGAGGGTTTTCCAGGCGGCCCTGACTCGTTCCTTCACGTCACTAAATTTTGCTACGGAATCCGTTTGGTACTGACTCCCGAAAACATAGTCACGGTTCACTGTGCGGCTGATTTCCTGGAAATGACAGATGAGTTCGGAGAAGATAACCTCCTGACCAGATCCCAATCCTATTTCCACAAACACGTCCTTCACAACTGGAAAGATTGCATCGTTGCTCTCCAAGGCTCCGAACCCGTGGCACCAGCTGCCGATAAACTCCAGACCAAGTGTTTGGATTCTTTATCGGTGATGGTCTGCACTGATCCAAGCCTTTTCGGTTGGCCGATGATGATGTACGGGCGGCTACAGAGCCCAGGTGGCAGCATATTGTGGAACGGAATAAACACAGGGGCAAAGATTCAGGCCTCTGAATCCCACTGGTGGTTCGAGGACATCTCGTTTTTGAACGTCGGTTTGTTCGAGAGACTTATAAAGAAGATGAAGTCACGAGGAATACAAACTGAGAGCCTCGCCGGTGCTATCATGTACTATGCTCGAAAACACCTTCCAGGCCTCGGCAGGTGGCCAATCGACCACGGTGGGAAAACCCTAACCATGGATAGTGTAATAAATCAAAGAGATTTGCTTCAGACCCTTGTGAAGCTTCTTCCGAATAAGAAGGAGAAATTGCACTGTCGATTCTTGTTGGGACTGCTTCGCGTGGCTTCGATCTTGGGCGTGGAACAGCCATGCAAGGACTTGCTTGAGAGATCGATAGGGATGCAACTTGAGCTAGCAACCGTCGATGCTCTTCTAATCCCGTCGTACTCCGATGCTGACACTTTATACGACACTGATTCGGTTGAACGGATCGTGCATTATTTTGTGGGATTGGAATCGAAATTTTCTCCGGGCCTGCAAGATTTGGAAGCTTCTATATCACCTGTGCCGATTGTGAAAGTGGCCAAGCTGATTGATGCGTACTTGGTTGAGGTTGCTTCGGATGTAAGTCTGAAACCTGGTAAGATTCGAGCGATCGCGGAGGCTCTCCCCGACACTTCAAGACCTCTGCACGACGGACTTTATAGAGCAGTGGACATATATTTCAAGGTATGGGTTATTTGTTTCTGCTAATCATTAGCAGTATATATTGTGTTTTACAATTTTTTACACAACACGATAATATGCCACGAATAGGCACGAAAAAAAATCGTGAAAATAAATGACAGAACGATAACACGAACACGAAACTATTTTCGTGTTCGTGTTAAGGTATCAGAACACGATAATACAATAAAATTGAACTTTTTTTTGTCAATTATAAATATATAATTTGGACTTGAAATTTTATTTAGTTTTAAATATTGTTCTAATATCATTTAATATTTCATTTAGTTTATATATTAAATATTTGATCTTGTCAATTATACATTAAAAACTCGTAAAATATGATGTTTGAGTCGATAATTCTTACGATGAACAAATCGTTATTTTGATATATTTTTTTTTTATAAATTTTACATACACAACACGATATCACGACTTGAATATGCACGAAAAATTGTGTGTTCGTATTTGTGCTGAGAAACATGACACGATAAGCTTATTCTGCGTGTTTGTGTTTTAGAGTGTTAAACAATAAACATGTTGATATACACGATAACACGCACATACGCACGATTTATTAGGGATGGCAAATCGTGCGTACATGTGTGTTATCGTGCATGTCAATACGTTTATCGTGTGATACTTACCAAACACGAACACACGATAAACTTATCGTGTCATGTTTCTCAACACGAACACACATTCACATACGATAAACTTATTCGTGTGTTCATGTCATGTTATCGTGTTGTCTTAAGTTTGTCAGATATACATTCACATACGATAGTTATACGGAAATATTAAAATAACGAATTGTTCATATTAAGAATTAATAATTCATCATATTTTACGATTTTCTAATATATAATTGACAAACTTTAAAAATTAAATTTCTAAATAGATTTTTAAAAGCTATTAAAAGAGGTTTTCTTATAAAAATATTAAAAAAATAAACTTTCAGGTTCAACTTTATCGTGTGTCATGTTATGATATCTAAACCCGAACATGACACGGAAATACTTTCGTGTTATAGCGTTCGTGGTATTGTGTTATACTTCTGTCATATACTTCCACAAACACGATTTTTTTTCGTGCGTGTCCGTATCGTGTTTAGTAGGAAATTGTAAGTCGTATATATATATAGGATTAACTGTCCAATTCCCCCCTAAAGTTTGAACCGAATTTAACAATCTCCCTTAATGTTTAAAATTTTAAATTTTAGTCCTAATGTTTGGACAAAATGAAAATTTGCTCCATTCCGTCATTTGTTCGTTTATTTCAAACGGTTAAGCAAACATGTGCCGTGGACGTGCGGTGACTAAATTTGAAAAGACAAAACTACCCTTTGCGTGCTCACTTTGGTTTCTTCCAGACTGACATCGGTATTGGGGTCAAATCCTTTGGAGGGCAAGTCACGGAACAACTCCATGGCAGCCTCCGTCTCTCGTCTCTCCTTCCTTCCACTCTTCTTCCTTGCACTGTCGCCGCGCCTGGAACTCGCGCTCGAGCTTAAAGCGAGGTGTTTGCTCCAGCTCCGACGGTTCAAGGACGTCGCCGGGATGCTCCAGGAATACATTCCGAGTCTTAAGATAGCGGTTGGGGCCGACAGTGACGACTCCGACTCCGACTCTGTTTCTTCTGATAACTCATCGCAGCAGATGTCCAGGGAGCGAGTCAAGCTTCTGTCCAACTCACTTGATCGGGATCCAAGCTACCCATGACAGATTCGTCTGAAATTTGGGGTGGGGCTCAAGGAGGCGTCTGAAACTCCGGTAGATCAACGGTGTCGCTGCGGTCGCAGTCGAACTTGTCGAAGATGGAGTCGTAGAGATTGGTGAGTTGATCCGGCAGAGTAGCCACATCGACGCTGAAGTGGGCCTCGATGAGGCGCATGGACTCGAAGGCCCTGCGGAGTTCGGAGCGAGAGAGCACGCCATCGTTGTTTAGGTCCAGAGCCTGAAGTTGTTGACCCGTCGATGATTACCACTCCCATATTGTTTTTTCCTTCTGTCAAACCGGTTCATTCTGTCAAACTGGTTCCTTCTGTCAAATCGGTTTTGCATAAGGACAATTTGGTCACTAAAAGAGCATGTAACACGCACATGATCAGGTTCCGTTAAAAACAAACGGTTAAGCGACGGAAATGGAGGATTTTTCATCCGAGCCAAACATTAGGACTAAAATTTAGAATTTTAAACATTAAGAAATATTTTTAAATTCGGTCCAAACTTTAGTAGGAAAATTGACAATTAACCCATATATATATATATACTGTTCTTAATCGCATACCTTTCGTTATGGCATCGAACAGGCCCATCCATGGCTATCTGACAAAGAGAAGGAGGACCTCTGCAACGTCATCGACTACCAAAAGCTCTCGATCGACGCCTGCGCCCACGCTTCCCAAAACGACCGTCTACCAATCCGCATCGTCCTCCAGGTCCTCTACTTCGAGCAGATGCAGCTTAGAACAGCCTTAGCTGGCTGTCTCCATGCCTTAGACACCGAACCCACCGCCGCAAGCCCCACTATCCCTGCCACCACAACCGGACAAATCTTCCAGAGGGAGGGGTGGGTAACCCTAATCCGTGAGAACCAGGTCCTTAGGGTTGATATGGAGAGGATGCGGTCTCGGGTTCGAGAGCTAGAAGAAGAGTTCAGCTCAATAAAGGAGGAGATGAAACAGGTTGTGAAATCGCAAAGCTCTCTCGGTCCTGCTCCAGACATGGATTGCGCACTGCTTCGTCAAGCCTCGCATGCTCGGGAAGAAGAGAATGCCGGTAGACTTTCATCCGAGCAGGCAGGCCCGTCTCGCCTTTCGAGGCATCGGAAAAGCTTCTCACTGTTTTCGTGATTATAACTGGATTTGGATACAACCTCTACCTCATTAATGGTAAGTAAGAAAAGGGAAGGAAGGGAAAGAGATGTACAGGGATGGGAAAGAGGTGGGTACTCTTGTTATAAGGAGGGGGCAGTAAGAGGCGGAACCCCAACTAAGGTTGGAGGCTGCTCCTCGTACTGCTTTGTCTCGGTCTCATTCCACGTTTCTGTAATCTTGATTTTATATTTGATTAAATACCAAATTACTAGCTTAATTTTATATAATTTGTTAATTATTAAAAAAAAAAGTGCTAGTTGAATTTTAAATATTGCGTTTGTTTTTATGTCAAAAGTAAGTAGGATGTGTTTGATTGGATGTATTAGTTAATAATATATTTTGGTTGAGACATATATTAAGATATATTTATACATAATTAAAAATAATATGTGATTCAGTATAAAGTTATACGTAAAGTGATTAAAAGATATAAATATTCTTAAAATTTTATTATGTAATGTAAATTTATTGTATATACGAATTGATTTAATTTTTTAAATAAAGTAAATTAGTATTCAAAAAAATTGAAAAAACACATACACAATAATAATAATAAAAAAAAGATTAAATAATATCTAGTTTGAATAAAAAATTCAAAACCACTTCAAATATGTTTTTTTGAACTTTAAAAGTCCATGCTTAAAATATTTTTTTTCATGCATAAACTATTTAAAACCTTTATATTTCCAAGTGGCTTTATGTATTTAATTTTTGATTGAAGATACAAGATACTACGATATTAATTTTGTGAAATAACATAATTTTACAAACATAATTTTAATACATAAATATATTTGTGAATGATAGTTGCTTTAGGGGACCCTACCCTAACATTCGAGTAAGTGCATTGCTCTTCCATAACCTCCCGAGAGTATACATAAAAATATTATACTTATTCGGATGTTTCGTCCATTTGTAAATGAGACTAGAATAAATAAAGGTTAATTACTTGAATCGTTACACATGTTTGACCAATGTTATTAATTGGTTAAACATGTTTTTTCGCGTGACTGAATGGTTACACATGTTTCAGCATGTGACTGATTGGTTACTCAGTCACTGAACTATTAAAATTTTCCGTCAGTTTTGAATGCGCCAATCACGTGACCCTTCAAAATGACGAAGTAGCCCTTTACTTTATTTAAAAAGATGGGAAAATGGTGATTTGTTGAGTCGCATTACCTCCGACATGGAAGGGAAGACAAAGACAGCGTCAAGGTGGTCCCTTTCCTTCTCCACCGCATCACGCACTTTCACGGCGAGCTCCACGAAGATAAGTGACCCGATGAAGATATCCACATCTTCCATGTCTCTGAATGGCGTTACACTCTATTTTTTGTTGTTGGAGTGGTTTTAACCAATAAGTTTGATCTCAATTTCATGTTTGGTGCTTTTGAATTGTTCTAGAACTTGGATATTCAGATTAGATTTATTGGACATTGGAGTTCAACTCCTATTTGTGAATTATACTGATATTATTTGTCCAGATTAGCTATATGTTGTTTATTATCTTCGGATTCAGTTAGTAAATTTGGAGATAGTCTTTATTCTTTCGTCAATTAGTGATTAGAAGTGTTAAATTGAAGTTGATCTCTTTGTGGTTGATAAAAAGAAGAAACTACAATGCAGATAGTTTTCGAATTTCTTAGCCGTCAACTGTTCGACGAAATGCTTAACATGGATATTATCACATGGACCGGTAACGATTGGGGTGTCTGTTGAATGTGGCTACCCTTCTGAGTTTCTTCCACACCATCTTTCCAAGGAGGAAGATGAAGCTGAGTTTCTTATTCTTCTTCTTCCACACCCTTCTCAGTAATAATGCTCAATTTCAATCTATTAATCACATTTTAAGAAAATATACGTAAACATTTAATCACATTACAAGCAAACATATGTAACTATTTAATTACATTACAAGCAAACATACGTAATCATTTAATCACATTTCAAGTCGAGAATTACCTCTTAAATTTAGATACTGTTAAAAATAATTAAGGTTCTGAAGAACATAAAAAAAAATAGGTTCTTAAATCACATTTGGTGTCTCTCTTCCACTCTCACCTCGGTCTGCTTTCCAATTTTAAGATCTCTCTTATTCCTACTTCCACTCCAACCTTCTAAAGACTACAACTTTCAACCCACGCATCTCGACAACAACCTTCAACCCACACATCTCGACAGAAACGAATGATTGAAGTCGGTATTACTGGACCGGAAAGACATGCTCTTTCAAGACCAACTGTGGTAATTATCTTCATGATTCTTTTTCTACAGCTTTACAGAACTAAAATGTTACTTTATAACTTACTGAATAGACAGAGAATTGAAGAGCATGCACATATCAATTATATATTTGTATCATTTTTTGATCTAATAATAATTGAAATGCAGTTAGAAGGAGAAGCAACTGCTAGGGCAATCCGCCTAGCAGCATTTGTAAATACACCTCTTTATGTGGCTCATGTGATGAGCATTGATGTAATGAAAGAAATTGCTAGAGCTCAAAAATTAGGTTCCTGAAATTTTGAATTTCCGGCTAGATAAAGACGTTTCTTTGCCCATACTTGATTAGACTCAAAGTAATTTCCTTTGTGTGTTATGAAATGCAGGGCATAGAGTGATTGGAGAACCAGTAGTTTCTAGATTGTTGCTGGATAATTCTGGTTTATGGGATCCTGATTTTATTACTGCAGCAAAGTAGATTGTAAAATAACTAATCCCCCTCCACACTCACCCTCATAGATAATACAACTCACCCTCATAGATAATACAACATAGAGCCAAGTGTATACTACTCTAATTATTATTAATTTTGGGAAAGGGTAGTTGGATACCAAACATGTCGGAATCATCTTATGTTTCATGTCAATTGACAATTCTTGGTGAATTGAAATATATAATAATGTATGAGATTTTGCAGTATTTGAGATAATTGAAAATTTGGGTTTAGTTTTTCAGGGATCAACACTACTCTTTTTTAACATCGGTAATAATGCTCAATTTCAACGTATTAATCACATTTTAAGAAAACATATGTAATCATTTAATCACATTACAAGGAACATACGTAACCATTTAATCACATTCTAGGATAACATATGTAACCATTTAATCAAATTTCACGTTAAGATGAACTCTTTAATTTAGATATTATACAATGAAACCTAGGATCTGAAGAACATCAGAACTAAAACTCATTTCAACAAAATATTCAATAATAAATTCAAATTCAACATCTTAGTATTTGACCCTATCAAGCAACGTGTCTGGCACGGGAACTAAGCTGTCGTCCAAAATTCAGCATTTGATTTGCTTGGTGGAATTATGATTTATGGGTTCAATTTCAATTCTAGCTTCCAATCTCAACCTGCAGCAATTGAAGCTGTTCAACAACGACAGATGGAGGAGTTACTCTGGGCAAGATGACAGAGGTCTCGGATGAAGAATCAGTGTCACCAACTTGTGCATTTGATTTGATCTCCTGGTTGGAGTTAGAGAGATTGAAGTTAGCAGGATGAGAGTTTCTTCTTCTTCTTGCAGAGGAGGTGAAGTGAATAGTATTCGATTTAGGATTTACAGTAAATAAATTAATTAAAAAAGAGTAATATTATCATTTTATATATTAGAATAGTGACTTAAACGAAAAATTTAACAATGAATAGTAAAAATGATCAATTAGTCACATGCTGAAACATGTATAACAATCTTGCACAAGTTATAACCAATTAGTCACATGCGCAAACATGTGTAACGTTTCAAGTAATGAACCCATAAATAAATCCATGAACACAATAACCAAATACACTGAAGCATTTCAATGAATTTTGCCCAGCGATTCAATCGTATACACCGCTGCGACAATGACTACTAACATCATATCAGATACTAAGCATCGAACATAAAATTAGAAATACATGCTTTTATCTTTCTGAAACATCAATCCTCAATCCCACCCAACTACCCTATAAATGTGTTTTGTACTACCCAAAATGTGATTAACAAAACAATGCTCCAACTCACAAACCAAAAACTGTCTCCCCGACACCCCTTAAGTTATATCTGCTCATCTCTCCAGGAAGAAGTATATGTGGTTTTCAAGCATTAAAAAACATTCCAATACCAACAAATCCGATCAGTTCATAATGCTACTTACTTACTACTACTAACAAGGCTATGCTACCTCCAATCCCGACAATCGCCACACCTCCATCCACTTTTACCCATCATTTCAGACTCATCCCATGGAGAGCACTTGCTATGAATCCACAAGCAACAACTCTCGCAGAAAAGGTCAGGCTCTCCATCTGAGCATATCTGACAACGGATATCGACAGGAGCATCCATGGAGATGGTGAACCCTAAGTCATTGGTTGGGCTTGTTGAGGGCCCTTCATCGACATTTTCCCACTTTGGAGGCACAGTAGTTCCTCCAAAGGTATCAACACCACCATCATCTTCACCATCCAGCAGCTCCGTGAAGGAGAAGTACGTCTGGGGCTCAAACTCCATATCCTCATAGTTAAGACTGAGACCACCATCGTTGTAGTCAATGGGGCCATCCCATGCAGCAAGAGGAGGTGAGGAAGCTGCATTTTCCTCCCCGGCATCGTCATACACAGGAGAATCCATTTCAAAAGGGGCAGTAGCGTCAAAATACAAATAGTCATTGGCGTCCTGCTTCATCTGCCTTCTGACGGGCAATTTCTGTGGGCCCGATGCAGAAGGAGCAGCAGGATCCCATTCGGATTCTGCATCCAGGCTGTTATCATCTTGAAGCTGCTCGACTCGTAAGGCAGTATTAAGAAGTGGACTATCCTCTTGTGGTAACACATCTCCTGATGAGAAATTCGATGGAGTAGTGGGGTCCCATCCTCTCAATTCAGAAATGTCTCCAGAATCAGAGTCCATAAATAAAGATTCATGCTTTACACTAATCGGTCGCTGTTGTTTCTTTGATGTCTTGGTCTTGGCTCTCTCACCGTAAGGGCACTCTGAGGATTTTATCCTGCGGCACTTGCAGCACTTGAACCCTAGCATCTCAGGAAGTCTTGACTCATCAAGCATCAGAGCATCAGCGTGAAACCAATCTGCAAATATGATATTTTCCTCATTAATGCACAGAACTTTTGGTAGGAAACAATTCAGACATAATAGGTATTGACGTCTATAAATTTTGTATACTCACTTGTGCAGGAAGGACATCGGACATACATCAGATTTGGATTGTATGGCTTTTCACACAGTTTGCAAACAGGTGGTGACCCTGTGACTTTCATGCCCTTTGGAATTACATTTTCAAGCTTAAAAGCATCTGCTTCCTTATTTACTGACGCATCTGCGTTCTTCTTCCAAATGATCCCCCAAGTAACTTTCTTACCTTTGGTGGTGGATTTTGGAATGGAGCTAGACCCATTTTTCTCTTTATTATGATCAGGTTTTACAGCTGTTACTGGCATCTTCTGTTTGAACTTCTGAAGTTCGGGTTTCAGAGCTGCTACAGGCGTCTTCTTTTTTACCTTGTGAATTTCAGTATCTGTTCGAACCTTGGAATGTTCTCGGGTTTGCAAAAGCAGTGGACTTGTTGGGGATTCAATGTTTTTAATCCTAGAAAAGGCTTCAGCATTATAACACCGTTTGCAGGTAAATGCAGGCAAAGATTCCTTATTCACCAAGGCCTTTGAGACAATGATACAATCTTGATGACATTTACCTGGTGAAAAAATAAAAGGTTAGTTGCCTTGCTGCAAATTGTTAAACCTTCTCTGAATATTCGCAATAAGGTGAAAAAAAACTCCTGATTTGACACATGAAATGGTAATTGTACCATGGCATTTTCTGCATACAAGCACATTCCTGAAAGAAAAAGAACGCATAACTCAGTTTGAAGGAAATTTCATGGAGAATAAAAGGATTATTTTTTGCCAGAATAAGTTAGTACAATAACGAGTAACAACCTAAGTGGCACGTCAAGCCCACATGAAGAGCAAGCAAACTTCTCCACATTGTCTCTCTTGCATGTAAGGTAAGAAAACACATCCATGCGAGCTCCTCTTAACTGCATTTTCTGCACCTTTGAAAGTGCATCTGATGTCAACTTAGAAGTGGGTGGAAGCAATTTTACTCTTTCCTCATACTCCTTTATCAAGTACAAAGGTATGTGGGCTTCGGAAAACCAATTCTTCTCCTTTCCATCTTGACCTTGCTCTGTATCTACAATAGCCTTCATAACACGTGAAGGGAGGTGCTTTTGGGCACCGAAATAAACTCCATACACAAGCTTGTTTCCTGAGATCTGTCTATCACAGACAACTGCATTTCTAAAAACAGAAGCTTCTGTTTCCAGGCCTTTTGAATCCTGAACACTGGGCTCTGGACGGACCAAATCATTCCACCTTAAGTATAGATCTATGTATCTAACCTGATAGATGAAGTTTTCTTCAGTTATTTGAATAAATATGTTGAAACTCAGCTTTCAAGGGAGGGCTAACCTGGAATGCTAGCTGTGATACAGTTTTGCTCATTTCAACAGCAGCTCTCCACATGGCCCGCCTGTTTCTCCTTGGAATTTCAAGACCATCAGAATAATGAACACCAGAAATCTTTTTCTTACCACCTGGTAGAGACAAGTAAATTAAATACCATCATCATTATACCCAAAAAAGAGAAAATGCAAAGTTTGAACGGTGAGAATAAAAAGGATATATGTTAAAGCTGACCTTGGCGAGCTGCCTTCTTTATCACTGAAGATGGCAAGATAGCTTTGTTGAATAGAAGCTTTGATAGCTTGCCTCCTCGCCACCAAGTGAAACTTCTTTCAAGACGATCATCAGCCTCAACCTCAGATGCACTTGCTTGTTTCCTGTTCCGCCTCCCACCAGGTCCACGCTTCTGGGCACTGACAATATGATTAGCACCTTGAACTGGATTTTCGATTAAATAATCATCCACTAGCTTAACCCAATCCACCGAAAGAGCGACAGGACGCATATTTTCTTCAAGCTGTAAGTAAGCACTATGTCAGTTCAACTGGACAGGCACGAAGCATGAATGCCAGTGATTAATAATCAACAAAGGCGAAAGTAAATGGGTGGAACACGAAACATTAAGGTTAAATGAATGATGAAAATGCTACAAAAAGGATGAATTATGTGCACTCACATCAAGCAAGAGGATTTTCAGTACACTAAGGCTTGTAACATTCTCAAGTGCTTCATGCCATCTTCTTCTGAAGTTTTCATTCATAAAGGGACCAGAAAATAGTCCATAAAAGCTCTTCTCCATCAAGGAAATGTATGTTGAAATGCTAGACAGATTCCTTTCTCCATTATTTATGGTATGAACACCAAGAATCTTCACTGCACCTCGAGTGGCAGTTGAAGCTGCTGCATTTAGCATGCACCCTCTTCGACCATTAGGAGGGGCCTGACAAGTGTAACACCAACCACACCTCTCCCTAGGAACCTCCCAAAGTTTTCTGTCAGAACTTGGCCAGAAAAAGCGGGAGGCGGCAGAAGAAAATGCTTTGATTTGCTGAGATATAGCAAAATTTGCCTTCTTAGTATATTTAGACGCATGTGCCTCTAAAACCTGGTCTTCTTCTGGCGAAAGAGATGCCAGACTAGCAGCAGCTAAAGCAGCAAATAACCCATGCACATAATGATTTGTATATCCCTGAGGTTTGAAATGGGATCCTGAGTACATACTATCAACTGGTACATTTTGGTCACCATCTCCTTTACCATTATGTTGGCCTTTTCTGAGTGAAAACTTGACAGTTGGTAAATGCATGCTGTTGATTGTGTTTGATCTATCAGAAGCACTACCGTTGAGGGTATTAGACGGTCTGGCAGGCTGGTTCACAAAATTAGCAGAGGAATCAGCAGTCTCTTTGGCCTGGTCCCCATTCTCCATCTTTTGATCCAAGTAACTCTGCACATTAGACAATGTCACCTGGTCCCCATTCTCCATATTTTGATCCAAGGAGCTCTGCACATTAGACAACGCTACCGTATATGCAGCAGTTTCACTTACATTATTAGCATCCTCAACCTTAACCGTATGTGTATTTTGAACACTCTTGCAACATGAATCAAGTGTAACTGAGGGAGAGGGAGAAGGAAGAGTTTTCCCTTCCTCCTCAATTAGCTGAATTGTCATGACTTCTGGAGTAGGCAAAGCATCGTCTGCAAGATCCCAGTATCGTGCAATTGCCTTGCATATATCAGAGTATAAAGTTGCATGCTGAACAGATGAATTAAGAGCTTGTAGGACTTTCAGAATGTCCTTCTGATTGTAGTATCGGCAGCATGGCTTTCCATCGATAGACGCTTTCAAGCTGTAAAAAGGTAATCTTTAGTTTGGTGAAAGAGAACATGGACACTGATGTGCCAGTAAAAAACAGCCTATTAAGTACAAAAGAAATAGTTCTTGATGTGGACACTTCCACAGCTAGGAATGCGATAAAAAAATGGTTTTGTAATAACCAGAAACAGAAAACTGGAGCCCGGAAAAAGCACATTATAACACACTTTAAATTAAGAAATCACAAGCATGGAGATGCCAGAAACGTACATTAGTAAGTGATTGCAAGTACCGATGAAAACTTGCTCATACGGATCCATCCCAAATAATTCTCCTCCTTTAAGCAAGGACCTAAAGGTAACCTCAGGCCCAATCTTGTCAACTGTGCACTCGGGACAATACCAAGACCCTTCTGGCATATGCGCTTTAACCACACCAATACATCTAGAATGGTAAGCCGATGGGCACCCATCACAACACAGCAAAATCCCAACCATGCCACAAAGCTGACACTCATCACCATTCCCATCCTCACCAACATTGTCACCCTCACCAACCATATCCGTGACCTCAGAATCATTTACTTTAGAAATTGAAAAGGAATGTGAGTCCATCACACGACTTCCGGGAATTGCTTCCACAGCACTTCCGCTATTGCAAGCAGAAGTCTTGGTATAACGAGGATGGACCCTTCTCGGCCTATTTTCTGGAGGAACAGTTATAACTCCATCTGAATCTGCTCCAATTTCTAATTCTTCACGCTCATCAATGTCAGCTCTCAGATGTACATCATCCAAAGCCTCATCGCACAAAACTTGTAGAATTAATAACTTAATATCAACTGGTAGCGAATAGTAATCCCTATCTAATATTTTGCCACAGAATCCTTTCCACTCCAACTTCTTCAAGTGACCCATGACAAACAAATAATTGAAAACATAAACAGGCCATGTCAAAGTGTCGAGTAAGCTCCAATCGATGCACCTAAAAGCAAGAACTCAAGTGTGAGTTCAACCATGGTACAACAAAGTTTCTTCAGAATAGAGATCATCACATTAAGCTGGAAAAAAAATATAAAATTAAGACACATCAATGGTTACCCTGAGAAATATGAAATCAAAAAAATAGAACTGGTAGTGCTCAAGAAGACTCTTTACATGAATATTAATATTGTTTTGTCTTTTTGTATTATTATTATTGTTCTGTCTAAATGCGCACTGGAGAGATATTATGTGATAACCCAGGCATGTTACCCTGCAGTGAATCATGCTCACAGGCAACAATGAGTTAATGATATGTTGAGCAAAGATATCTTAGCATTCGGAATTCATGTTAGCTGCTATGCAAGCATCATGCAGGTACATTTCACCTAGTTCATAAAAAAGGAAATTAAGCCATTGAAATTACATAAGGGAATCAAGTAGTACCGCAAACATTTCAAGGCGACTTCAGAACCCTCTGAAGATAGATTTTCCAGATGGGCCTTCAACATTCGCATCAAAGCTACATGGATCGAGTCCAACAGTGTATTTGGGACCTGGCAGTTAACTGCTCCGATAAAATCATCAAGACCAAAAGGGCACAGATATAACGTGACACTAAATGATCGCAGAAGCCCGTATACAGAAAGCACATGTGAAACAAAATCCTCTGGAACACCTATATTGCCAGAAGATATGGGCAATTCAGGGGGAGGTGGTAATGATGGTGCATCAGATTCCAGGCGCTCTGGCACATCCGCTTCACTACACCCTGAATCACTACATGAAGCAGCATTCACATCTTCATGAACTATACCCCCTCTATCTTCCCCAGTTGAAACATCACACAGTTCATTATGTAAAGGCACGTCAGATTTGCTGACCTCCTCCTGAACGACTTTTGATACTTTCAACCTCTTTGCAGATAGAAGTTTATCCAATTTCTTCCTCCTCCTGTTCAAATCAGCATTGAAGTTATTATCCTCTACTAGAATTGAACGTAGCTCACCGCTCTCAAGATCTTCACAGTCTCCATCCTCATAATCCACACGATACAAACCTATGTCGTAGTATATTATCTTCCCAAGAAATTTTCTTCCCTCAAACTCTTTTAAAACATACCGACCCACCAACGCCACTGGTCTCGCAATTCTCTCTTTTTCCTTACACTCCTGAACCGATTTTTCATCAGTACCATTCTTTGCTTCTGGCAGTGGTCGCTTCCTCGGGCGTCCCCGTTTTTTGGGCAACACCGGATCCACCATGAATCCGACGATTGCCAATTGACCGGATCCAAAAATCGAACCTTAGGGTTCCCCCGAAGTCTCTCTTTGCCAGGACAAAGTGCTCACTGATCAATATCTCCTTTCAAGCTGACGAACAAATCACAATTACCAGATACCCTAATTGACAAAAGAATTTCAGAAATTCCAATTTAGCATACTATATTTTAATTGAAATATCCGTGCTCCAATAATATTTATGCACATTTACAGATAAAGCTAATATAGATAGAGACGAACCGGCACTTTGGGAGAGATAACCGCCATTGATGAAGCTCAGCAGGTCAGAGAGAAAAAGCAGTCCTACCGTGTGTGTGTGTGTGTGTGAGAGAGAGAGAGAGAGAGAGAGAGATGGTGTGGCCAAATAGCGGCAATAGCCACACCCTCCTTTTTCTTCACAAAGCGTTCTAGGGGATACACTTTGACTCGGTGAGTCACGGCTCTACTTATTCCAACTTGGCCGAGTTAGGCTCTCGACTCGGATAGTTAAAACAAGTAATGAATATTTGGGCGGGAATCGATTAATAAGACGCGACTCTACTTGATAGTTCAACGATCATCAATTTATCAAAAAAAAAAATCATCAAATTTTTGTTTGCATTGCTTCATTCAATTAAATATATGATAATAATTATAATTATCAGCATATAATTTTAAGATATATATATAAACATTGACAATCATTTACACCATCGACTTTGATATCTCTATTTTCTTGGTTGACAATAACTACAAAATATTTAGTATTGTCCCTTTTATCTAGTAATTAAAATTTTCTCTATATGAAATAAGAAAAAGGAATGTACAAACTGATGATTATCCACATTTTTAACTATTCGAGACGACAATTTGTCTCGATCGAGTTGGAATTATAATTATAGAGTTGCTACATACTGAATACAATACTTATGCAAAAATTGTATTTATTGGTTCCCAAAGGCAGTAGGAATTTAAGTCTTCAATTTAATTTTGCAAAACTGAGGTCTCTCGTTAAAACTTAAAAGTAAAATTTTAATTTCTTAGAAAATTGAAACATTTTTTTAAAATGTTTCTCATTAGATTTTACTATAAATTTAACGGTAAATAACTCTAATGCATCTGAATGTTTGAATGTTGTTGGTAATATTTTTTTGGTTAAATACCAAGTAGCTACCTGAACTTTGGACGTTCTGCAACGAGCTACCCGAACTTTGAAAATTCAAAACGGCTACCTCAACTTTGAAGAATGTGCAAATAGCTACCTCCGTCCAATTTTCCGTCAATTGTCATCGGAAAGTCATTGGTAAGTCGTTGGAAAGTCGTTAGAAATTGGACGGAGATAGCTATTTGCACCTTCTTCAAAGTTGAGGTAGCCCATTTTGAATTTTCAAAGTTCGGGTAGCTCACTGCAAAATGCCCAAAGTTCAGGTAGCTACTTGATATTTAACCCTATATTTTTGGACAATTATGCATTTTATTTGAAGAAATAAAACGTTGTGACATTGAGTCACGGTGGTTCAGCATTACAATCATTCACTACTAAACAGATAAATGGAAGTGGGGGTCTTGCGACCCAATCATTCAGACTCACTCTCAGTCTGGCTTGCTTCGCTATCCAATTCGCACATTCGTTTGTCGTCCTCGGAATAGCTCGCCATTGCACTTGCTCGATTTGTCGTGCTAGTGCTCGAATATTTGGTATTATTGTTGATAACCTCCACTGCGTTGGGCCATCATTTATTTGTTGTCTTACCGTTTGTGAATCCGACTCGATGACAATGTTTCTCCATCCCTTTTTCATAGCCAGCCGAAGGCCTTCATGTATTGTTGTGACTTCCATAGTTTCTATATTGTCACTACGACATCTTCAATTCATTCCACCCACGACCCTCCCTTCGTTGTTTCTGACCACCACACATATGCCCGCTCTTCTCTTTCGCATGCACCATGATGCGTCGCAGTTGATCTTAATCGTATTCACATTCGGTTTCTCCCATTTGTGGTTTGGTTGATCAACTCGTGCAGGATGTTCACCTCGGTCACTGTTCTTGTACTCCTCGTGAGCTTGTTTGATTTCCATAACAACAACCGATGGGTTGGGTTGCTTGGCTTCGAATGCAGCCTTGCACCTTGTCTTCCATATGTGCCATCATGTGAGAAGATATAGGGTCCACCATGTCTCCCTTATTGCCCCTTGAATTCCTGGTATCGTTCTCCTCGACTCGAGCCATTGCACCATATTCACTTGACTTGTTCTGTCAGCTCTTATGCCCAGGATACTAAACCATACTGGTTCGGTCCAGCTACACTTGAAGATCATGTGCTCCCTGGACTTCACTCCACCGCAAACCGGCCAGCTAGGTGCTACATGAAGTTCTTCACCTTAAGCATTGTATTCGTTGCCCAGATGTCCCTCCAGACTGGGCTATGTCGATGTTGTTCCTCCCCCGTTTGTTGATCATCTCTTTCCCGCAGCTTATGGTAAAATGACTGAGCTTGTGGAGCTCCGTCCTTGGTGTGTGGCCAAATGTAGTGATCTCTCCCTCCTTCATTCAGAATTGGTATGCTGAGAATATATTCAGCATCTTCTTGGGGCACCTTCTCCCGAACGAGATTTTCACCCCATCGCCTGTCTAATTGTATCAATTCACACACCTTCAGTTCCCCATCAGTGGTGTCCCTAGGTCAAGTACTCACCCTAAAACCCGCCTTCGGGTATAACCAACGATCATCAAAGACACGTATTGCCTCTCTCGTTCCTATCGTCCACAACCTTTCCCGCTTTAATACATCCCTACCGTGTATGAGGCTATTATATCCCCCACGAAGCTCTTCCTCCCCTTCTCACCTCTAGGAAATTGTTGTTTGGGAAGTACAAACCCTTTAATATTCTAGCACAAAGAGTACCGGGTTCGACCATAATTCGTCCCGCCATCTTAGTGAGTAATGTCGTATTGAAGCTTTGAAGTTCTCGAAATCCTAGACCTCCGGAGGTTTTGGATTTGGTTAGGACATCTCACCTCCGCCAGTGTGTTTTCTTGTCATCCGTCGTTAGTCCCTACCAAAAGTCTGCTATGAGGGAATTGATTTCCGAGCACCAATTTTTGGGAAGGTGAAAGACACGCATTACGTACATTGGAATTTCCGTAATGACCGCCTTTATCAACACTTCCTTCCCAGCTTGATTCAGAGTTTTCGGCCTCCACCCGGCTAGCTTGTCCCGAATTTTGTTTTTTTAAGTACCCCATAGCTTCCTTCTTCGACCTTCCCCATATAGATGGCAAACCTAGGTATTTACCCGGGTCACTTGTGCTTCTTATGTCCAACACCGCCTCCACAATTTTCCTCTCATTCGGCCCCACCCCTATTGAAGAAGAGGGTCGACTTCGTTGTGTTGATGCACTGCCCGGACACCTTACAATAGGTATCCAATATGTTCTTTGGTGCTTGACATTTTTGGTCGATCCCTGTAGGAAAAGAAAAATGAGTCGTCTGCGAAAAAGAGGTGATGGAGTTCGACCAGTTCCTCTATAGTACAATTCCTATAAGCCTTTCCTCCTGAATTTCCCGTTCAATGCATCTCGATAGCTTGGAGGATACTTCGTGTCGGTGTGATAATGGTTGATCGCTCCCCGTTCACCACCACACGATATGTAGTTGTTGATATTCATTCCCTGATCCATCATATCCACTGTTCGGCAAAACCTCTCCTTCTCAAACTGGCAAGAAGGAATTCCCACTCCACCCAATTGTACACCTTATGCATATCAATCTTTAAGGCGCATTCCACTTTGTTTCCTGTCTGGCGGGTGTGAAGGTGGCGGAATATCTCATGGGCCAACAAGATGTTATCTTGTATAGATCTTCGGGTGTGAAAGTGGTGAAAACCCTCATGGGTCACCAAGATGTTATCATGTATACATCTTCATGCTATAAAGGCACTCTGGAAATAGGTGATAAGATCTGATAGATAAACCTTTAACCGATTGACAAGAACTTTAGAGATTATCTTATACATGAAGTTACAACAACTTATAGGCCTAAATTCAGTAGCTAGGGTAGGGTTTGGTACTTTAGGTATCAAGACAATGTCAGTTTGATTTAGAATTTTTGAATCTGAAGAAGGTCTTAACCGCGGTGATGAATGACATCTGATCCCACGATATGCCAATTTCTTTGATAAAACAGACCCGGAAACTCATATGGACCCGGAGCTCGAGACTCACCTAGTTGAAAAATGATCGATCAAATCTCTCTCTCCGAGACCTCCCGCGTTAGCTTAGCATTCATCTCATGTGTGATGTGGTTCGACACATATCCAAGGATATCCTCCTCATATCTATGTTCTTCGTCATAAATATCTCCCTGAAGTACTTCCTTAATTCTGAGGTTATCCACTCCTCATTAGTCAACCACTCCACGTTTCATCCCTTCAATAGACAAATATGATTTATTCTCCTACTAGATGTTGTGTTTAGGTGGAAGAAAATTGTATTGCGATCTCCTTCTCTAAGCCACTTAATCTGCGACATTTGTTTCCAGTATATTTCCTCTCTCGTCCATAGGTCACGAATCTTCCCTTTCAATCGTCTTTCCTCCTGGACAATTTGATGGTTCATCCTTCCCTGCATATGTTTCCGTAGCACTTCTTTTCGTTTTGATCATGTCCATTAGGTTGTTGTTGAAATGCTCCTTACTCCTTGTTGTGAGCTTCCTTTGACACTTGTTTAATTTTATGTACACGTCATGGGTTGCTCTTCTGGATGTATTTGAGTCTCAAGCTTCGGGTTCTCGAGCCACATGGCCTCGAACTTGAATCATCACTTTACCATTTTCCTCGTCTGTCTCACTTGAAGGATCATTAGTGAGTGATCTGACCCGATGACTAGCTCATTTATGCACCGCCCATTCGGATGATCCGCAGCCCATTCCGAGTTAACCAACACTCGGTCCAGTCTTTCACTAATTCTATCTTACCCACTTCGATTATTACACCATGTGTGAAGTTGTCCATTAGCACCCATGTCCTCCATGCGCAAATCCTCGATCAATTGTTTGAATTTGTCCATTTGCCGTTGCGATTTTCTCCTACCACATTCCTTTTCATGCGGGTAGAAAATGCCAAAATGGTGTTGAAATCACCAAAAATTGACCACCTTCCCCTTCGGCCCCTTCCTATTGAGTGTAATACATTCTAGTTTTGAGATCGCGCTTGAGCCTTCGTATCCGCATATACCCAAGTCACATACATCAGCTCCTCATGATGATCTATGGTCACCTCACAGTCAATAAAATTTGGGTCGACGTACATGATTTGGATCTTCGTTTCAGTCGACCACCACAGTGCTAACCCATTGGATATGCCTCTCGGGCTAATGTATGTCTTATTATCCATCCCAATTCTTGTTCTTATTCTTTCGCAATAGGTATCACCATTTTTTGTTTCCATGAGAAAAATTATGTTCGACCGATACCTTTTGATGAGGTCTTGGAGGTGTTGAATTATTAGGGCAGACCCCAGACCCTGACAATTTCAGGAGATTACACTTATTGTGTATGTGTGACTGTTTCGGGACAGACACCAGAACTTTTCTCCTTCTCAATTGATTCTGCATGCATATTTATTCCCATGTGCTTTTTCTCACTTCTCTTTTTCCTGTTGTAATTTGGGCTAATTCTCACACGTAGACCTTTCCCCTCATCCTCAATGCTACTACTTTCATTCACTCTTTTCATTCTCTTTGTCTTCGGACGCTCTCCATTTCTTCCTCAGCTCTTTTAAAGGTCATCTTATTTACGTAAGGGCTTAGGTCGGATGTAAGGTTTTGGTTCGTATGGTTGGAGGGTTATGGGTGGAATATCTGGCAGGTTTTCTACAATGTAGGTTATTATGGGTGTGGTGGTTTATGTGGTTTGTGGGGGAAGTGGTGTTATAAGGTAGGTACGTTAGCAGAGGGTATGGTGGGTTCGCGGGGTTAAGGGGTGCGACTGGGTGAATTTTTATCTAGGTCGGCTTCTCTCTCAACCACACAGGGTAAAAGTCTTGGTATGGGTGGATATTTTGTGGTTCTCCAAGGTTATAATTTTCGGTTTTCAGTTGGGGTTTATGCTGGGTTATAGATGTTGCAGTTGGGGGTTCATTCAAGTCTAAATCATCTTCATGGCTACCAGTATCCATTGGTTTTGCGTGAGGTCTGGATTCATGGACAACCATTGGTTCCACTTCCATTCCTTCTCCCATCTAGCCTAAGTTCGTTTCCTCCATTGGGAGTTAGTCCACCAAAACCCGACCGTCAATGGTTCATCCCCATTTATCTCCGCTTTTATTCTCATATAATTACTATTTATCTTTTCCACATGTTGTTCTACTTCCAAGCACTTCCCAATCATGTTCCCAATTTTCTAAGCATTTTCAACACTAAACTTCTCCAGTCCTAAATCATGTATTTGAACTCAGAAGTTTACCTTGTTAAACTCCACATCCTTCACATCTATGCTCAGATCCCATCATTTTATGTTCAGAATATTCTCATTGATTGCCCATGGTGATAGGTCGAGGATTTTGTGTATATCATCCTCCCTCTCGAAATCGAACATAAGGATTCCGGTATCCACTTCCGATATATTAACCCATCCACATCTTGCCCAGGTCAACTTCAACACACTGTGTATTGTACTCAATTTGATAAGTTTTTGGGCGATTATTTTGCCCACATATCGATCACTATTCTCCAATTGCGGATTCGAGTTGAGGTCCAATATGTGTCGCTGGGGTCTGTTTTGATCATTGAAATTGACTTTATGATTGCTCATACTTATCACGATCCAAAAGCCCTCACCGTCGTTGCCACCTTCCTGCAAGAACAATCAAAAGGAAAAAAAAATTATGGTTCTATTTACTAAATCACTCTGCATGAGAATGTCTCTTTTGGCTGACATCCACTTTGCTCTTGGGATTCTAATTGGTGGAAAATTCTAGCAAAAGTTGCTAGGGTTGAAAGTCGATTGGCGACTTGATTAGTCTCTCACGCAAATCCTAGCGGAGAGATAATTTTTTAGGTTAGAGTGAGGTGACTAAGTAATTAGACACCAGATTTGTTGTTGGTAAATTCATTAAGATATTTAAAAATATTATTCAGTGCACACTTGAATTATAACAAGTGAATCAAATGAGAATTATTTGTCATTTTTTTGTTACATTATTAATTTTCGTCAAAATGATGATTATGTCATTCTATTCATCTCATATTTAACTATTGGCAAAAAAAATCCATATTTAACCAAAAATACAAAATTGACTTCGAATACAACACAAATTTGTATTTTGGGTTTTCAATTTCAACCAGAAAATCTATAATTTAATTGAAATTCAACTTAAATTTGCATTTTTTGGTTAAATTCAAACTAAAAAATGCATTTATAGGTTGACATCGAACCCATAAATGCATATTTGACTTGGATTCAAAACCAAATGAACATTTTTTTTCGAATTTAACTAGAAAATACAAATTTGGGTTAAACTTAAACCCACAAATGTTGATTTAGGTTCGAATTCAATCAAACCCTGTTTTTTTTATTCAAAATCAACCCAAGTATCATTTTTTTTATTTGAACAACAAAAAATACAGATTTGAGTTGCATTTGATCTCAAATATGCATTTGTTTTCAAATTCGACCCAAAAAATTGCATATTTGGATTGAATTGAACAAAAAATGTATTTTAAAGTTTGATTTAATGATGAAGATGATATAAAGAAGATCAAGAGGGTATAATTATAATTTTGACATATTTAACAAAATAAAATATAAAATAGTAACAACAGTGTAAATAACACTAGAAATAACTATATAAATAATGCACACAATAACAAATAAATATATGAATAATGTAAATAATAATATAAACAAATATACGATTGGATTAGCTATTTATATACGATGTGATTTGTCATTAATAAACGTGAGTCAAATGAAATAATCAGAGCCTAGGCATCAACATAATTAGATATTGTTATTTCAATAAAGAAATTACAAAACCATGCCCCCCCCCCCCCCCCCCCCCCCCCCCCCCCCCCCCCCGAAATTCAGACAAATACAACAACAAAATTACGTAAAATGTCGGGGAAACTAACCTGTGTTGCGTAGCTGTGTTTCGACATGTTTGAAATTCTGTCTATATATTACAAAATCAAAATAATAACAATATCCTCTCATCTATAAATTCGTGAATAATCATAATTCAAAAGTGAAAATGTGTATAATAACAAGTAATATATACGAATTCACAATTTTTTTTTAATGAATATACATATGAAGAAAAAACCTAGATCTAAAAATAAATGATATTAATTGTTAATACATAAACTTTGTGAATCGAATAAGTTTAAGGGAAAAGAAACATGTTAGAAAAACGACATGTTAAGATTTACATATGAAAACACTGAAACAAACGATAATCACCCGTACAACTTGAATTACGTCCTAACATCATAACATCACCATAACATCAATTGATAATATGAGTAAATATACCGTTTGTATATATGATTAATGCATGACAAACCCACTTGTGTTGGATTACCAATTCATAGTGAAATTTAACATGATAAATGATTTGTAATAGTTTATTAACTGTTAAGATGACTTAAGAGTATACCGGTCGTCTTCACTCAAAAGTTCGGATTTTTTAGACAGTTGGTTAAGGCGTACGTCTTAAGTCTCACATGGTATCAGAGCGCGCAGATTCAAATTCTGGCGACGTTAAAGGCCGAGGTCGGACACATAGCCCATGGGTAAACCGATGTTAAGATGACTTAAGAGTATACCGGCCGTCTTCACTCACAAGTTCGGACTTTTGAGACAGTTGGTTAATGGTGATACATTTTGTTCAAATTCGCATACGAAGTTGATGAAAATCTCTTCGGAAACCACCTTGATAAGATCTTGCATAAATAATACAAATAGGAAAAAAAAGTACGGAGCGTTAAAACAGTTTTGAAGAGAAGAGTGTATAAAATCATCGTATTAATACGAGAAATATAAAATATAATATAAATAAGAGGGTTCCTTTCCGCTAAATTTATTATTTTATAATAATATAAGGAATTAAATTGCATTTTTTTACTAACACTAATTAAATTGTGGAAAACCCATATTATTTTGGATGTATTTTAATTTTTTACATTTTTGTTACTTACGTCATTTATATATACATATTAAAAAAAATATAAGCTCCAAGCACAATATAAGTATGGAATTCTATATTATTCATTAATTAAGATAAAAATAAATTGCTTAGAGAGGAAAATTTATTTATTTTAGATATGTAACTTTGTATAAATGGCTATTAATTCATTAATACAAAATGAATCACCCACATTTTGATTTTTGGAATTGCATTGATTAAGGTGCAATTGAATGAATTGCTTAATTTAGATTTTAATAAACTGAAAATTGAATGATTATCAAACCGTTTTTTGAACAGATCTATGTAGCCAGACCAGTTGGTCCATTCAATTTAGACCGGGTCTAGTCAGTCGGGAAAAATTAAGGACCAGGTTATCTACCGTAAGACGTCCCGCAGATAATTACATGGCGGGAAAGAAGTCCACGGTGTATCGTCGTGTTGTTCCTTTCGCGACACTCCATATACAGAGGACCACCGTCCCGCCATTTCTCGATTCTGCAATTCACATTTCACACTATCTTCTTCACTCAAAATTTCAAATTTAACCTCTCTCTCTCTCCGCACCTTCACTCCTAATCAGTCTAATCCGCTAGCCTCGCAGCTCCATTAGGAGTCGACGACGCTCTGCTACGCTCAATTGCATTCTAGGGTTAGGGTTCTGACTTCTGTTCCGGCGATCTTCTGATGGGGAATAAGGTGACAGAAGAACACACTTCCACAGTCCGGGCAGTTGTAGGTGCCGAGTTTTCGGACATGGACATCGTCAGGGCATTACACTTGGCAAACAACGATGTCACGGCCGCCATCAACATAATCTTCGATACTCCCAACTTCAGTTCGAAGGAGCAAATCCATAAAAATCATGGCTCGCGGTCGGAAAGCAAGCGCAATCCTGCAAGACGGGAACAATTGGAGAAAGAAAGTAGGATCGTTCATTCGAGTGGTAATATAAACGGGAATGACAGCTCTATTTCGAAAGAAAATGTTGATGAGAGTGCAGGAACTTTGAGGTCCACAGATAGCGAGTGGTGGTTCGTGGGTGGCTGTGAATTGGCTGGGTTGTCGACGTGCAAGGGAAGGAGAGTGAAGGCAGGTGATGAAGTGGCTTTTACATTTCCTTTGAAGAAGAATTCTGCTTCCCCTTCGACTGGAAAATTTGGTAAAGGACGGAATATGGCAGCGTGCTCGGAGATTGTGCGTTTCTCTGTCAAGGATCATGGAGAGGTATGCAGGTTTCTAACTCGTGTTTATTCAATTGAGTATGCTGTAGTGTAGACAACTTGTTGACGTTGATGCTATAAATAATATTTTTACTTAATATCTGAGCATGAGATATTTCAACAATCCGGGATTGTTTCATATTGGAGCACTGTCATGTTATTAGGTTGACATTAATATTGGTATTGTATGCTTCGTAGTTGGAGTATTTGCTGCTCCCATTCAGTTACCATAAAAACAAATTCACGTTTGGCCAAGAAAAAAGACAAAGCTAGAAGAAGGTTTTCCGTGATAATCTATTTCATAGAACTCATAATGTTGTCCGCAGATTGGTCGAATACCAAATGAGTGGGCTCGGTGTCTTTTGCCACTGGTGAGAGATAAGAAGGTTAGAATAGAGGGCTGCTGTAAGGCTGCTCCTGATGTGTTGAGTATCATTGACACGATTCTTCTATCCATCAGGTAATGCACAATTGCATTATACAAAAATATAACTTCTTACAGGTACTTCATGCTTTTCTGTGAAGTAAGATGTTGAATATTTTCGCCCCAACTGCTGAATAGGTCGCTAAAGAATATAATTTTTTCTTGCATTCTTATGTGTTATTTGTGCGAGACATAGGACTATTAATATTCATAAATTGATCATCTTTCTGCAAACCAGGGTGTACATCAACAGTTCTATGTTCCGGAAGCAGCATCAGGCGCCGCTCAAGGCAACTGTTAATTCTGTGGATGAGTCGGTGGTGCATCCCCTTCCAAATTTGTTCAGGTTACTGGGTCTAACGCCCTTCAGAAAGGTGATACATTGTTCACGAATTAGATAGAACTTCACTCAACAGGACAAAGAACTTCTTATAACTGCCAATTTCATGACACTTTTGTTTCCTTGCTGAATTAGGCAGAACTCACTCCAAATGATCTTTATACAAGGAAACGACCTCGTGATCTGAAGGTATAAAAACTATATATATTACTCCCGTTATCAGTTATGTAATTTCTTACTGGTACACTGAGTGGAGCACTATATTTGAGCAGGTTGATTCTGGCATAATGAATGCACTTTCTGTGCCTAATCGATTGAACAACGTACCTCGTGATGAAGAAGTTGGAAATGAGACACCAATGTCAGATTCTGATGTTGACAAAATAGTTGGTGTTGGAGATACATCCGAGATAGAGGTATTGTCTTCTTTCAACTTCTCAATTTCACGTGATATAATGAAAGATTACTTACAATAAGAATGAGATAAAATCTAGTAACCATCTGTTTAGGAGATGGAGCCTCCATGCACCCTTCAGTGCGAGCTTCGCCCATATCAGAAGCAAGCTCTTCAGTGGATGGTCCATCTGGAAAAGGGACGGCCAATAAATGAGGCAGCAACAACCCTTCATCCCTGCTGGGAGGCATACCGTTTAGCTGACAAGTTTGTACTGGTTCTTTTAACTGGTTTTTGATTTTATGATTCTTATTGTCTCATTTTAGACCAATATTATAAGCAGGGTTGTTCTTTTGTAGGAGAGAGCTTGTTGTCTACTTGAACGCATTCTCAGGAGATGCTTCTATAGAGTTTCCAAGCACACTTCAGATTGCTAGAGGAGGGGTATGAAATAGTAAAAATTTGGTTGGGGTTTACGTCCTACACCGTTCGTAATTGTATTGACATCATCGTGTGTGTCAAGATTCTCGCAGATGCAATGGGACTTGGAAAGACTATCATGACATTATCTCTTCTCCTTACCCATTTGGGTAGAGGGGGGTCAGTTTCCTGTGAATATACTGAAGCCAATGGTGCCATAGAGCAATCTCCAGATTCATCTAAGGAGGTGGCAAATTTTGCAGAGTTCAATAGACTGCTGAAGCGGAAGAATAACCTTTTAAATGGTGGCAGTTTAATTGTATGTCCAATGACTCTCCTAGGCCAGTGGAAGGTATCATTTGTTACATATTATAACGGTTTTAATTAGTTCAGCTTTGTCTGTTGTATAGTTAGATATTTGAAATAATCTGATGCCACATAACTAGTCACTATAATGTCTGACAATGTATTGTGTTGACAGGCTGAGATTGAAACTCATGCACATCCTGGATCTCTTTCTGTATATCTTCATTATGGACAAAATCGGCCCAAGGATGCGAAAGTTCTTGCCCAAAACGATATTGTAATAACCACATATGGCGTTTTAGGTTCAGAATTTTCCTCAGAGGTATTGCAGCAAATATTATCTTTGCGCTCAGATAAATGGTCTTTTGTTTTTAAGAAGTAGCTCAGGTAATTTGTTTCCTGCCTAGAGTGCCGAAGAAAGTGGGGGACTCTTCTCAGTTAGGTGGTTTCGTGTGGTTCTTGATGAAGCACATACAATTAAATCAACAAAAAGTCAAATTTCTCTGGCCGCCTCAGCTCTTGCAGCTGATAAGCGCTGGTGTCTTACCGGCACCCCCATTCAGGTGAGGCGTTAAGCCACCTTTTATGTTCATGAGTCTTAATGAATGTCCAAATAGTGCTTTAGCTGTTATTCTATTTGCTTTCTTCGGTGACTATCACCAAACTTTCTGTTGAATTGCAACCACTGAAAAAGTCATCCAAGCTAACTATCTCTACCATTAATCTTGTTTTAGGCTCTTACTCTAGGCACTAGATTCGTTAGGAAAGCAAAATGATGTTTGGCTAAAGGAAGTAGGTACTTGTGGGCAAAAGTTGGGCATTCATACATGAAGATGTCCAGAGAAAACAATTCTAACTTCACTAGCTTCAGTATCAGTCCCCTTTTCAATATGTGCTATAGAAAATGGATGCGCTTCTTGGATCTCAGGATATGCCATGCGACTCTTTAAGAGTTTAAAATTTCTCTAGTATTTTCTTAGGATATTAAAATTTACAATGCTATATCATCCGGCATCTTGTATCTCAAATTTGGGAAAACAATTCAGAACATATCTGAGCCATACTCTTTTCCATGGTGGTATCATGCCATTCTCTTTTAAGCCTTATCTGACTCATGTAATCAAATGGCTTTTTTCTGAAGCAACCAAATAAAAAAAGAGTGATACCTTACGAAGCCTTCTGTCTAGCTAAGCGCACTGATTAACAATGCAGCTGTTTATCTTGGATTCCACCACTTTTGTCATATGCTATTTTATTCTGGCAGAACTCACTTGAGGACATTTACAGTCTCCTTCGGTTTTTGAGGGTGGAACCTTGGGGAAACTGGGCATGGTAAGTTTGGTTTTATTTCCAGGTTGCTTTGGTAGATAATATGGCTATTCATTTCATATATATATATATATATAGGATTTAATTGAAACTCCAAAATAGTGTCAGTCATTTTCCTTTCTAGCCAAAAAAAAATATCACTTCCTTGATATTGGTGCCTAGGAGTACTTAATGATTATCCATTTTCCTTGAAAACTGATCATATTGTTGTCTTGTCGTATTATATCAGTCCTAGTGTGTTGTTCTCCTAGTCTATGTGAGTTGGCTTATGATGCTAGTGCGTCTCTTCCCATCTTTTATGGGTTCAGGTGGAATAAACTTATCCAAAAACCTTTCGAGGAGGGGGACGAAAGAGGGTTGAAATTAGTGCAGACTGTCTTGAAATCCATCATGTTAAGAAGAACCAAGTCTACCACTGACAGAGAAGGGAGGTAAGATAACTGCTTTTTTCTTTTAGTTAATGCTCAAACTGTAAGGCGTAGGATTTGTTGAAGAAGGATGCTTTCGTTCTTGAGGTTTGACTATTTTGTTTCTGGACAGGCCCATTTTGATCCTTCCTCCAGCTGATATTCAGGTTGTATACTGTGAACTAACAGAAGCTGAACAAGACTTCTATGATGCTCTATTTAAAAAATCGAAGGTGCAGATTTACATGCGATATTGCTTTTAAGCTCTTGTTTTAGTTATTTCACATGAATTTGTTTTTCTAAGAGTGGGAAACTCTCAGGTTAAATTTAATCAATTTATCGAGCAAGGACGGGTTCTTCATAATTACGCCTCTATATTGGAGTTACTTTTGCGCCTTCGCCAGTGTTGTGATCATCCATTTCTTGTGATGAGGTATTGATTATTTTCATGTGCTGCATATACTTATAGAAGACGTCTCTCTTACATAAATGAAGAGTATTCCATAATAGATTAATGAAATTTAAGGATTGCTTATTTCAAGGATACTGCATATTTTTAGTGTATAACCAGAATATGGTTCTTTTACAATTTAATTGGGAAATGTTCAAAGCATTCCCACAGTTGCGCGAGTTCTATGTTATTTTTGCTTCACTTGACAAATGGTCAATGGTACGAGTCATCTCTTTAGTTTTTTTTTTTTCTTTTCATGCCCAGTCGAGGTGATACACAAGATTTTGCTGACTTGAATAAATTAGCAAAGCGTTTCCTGAAAAAAGGAGGGAACGGGATGGATTCAGAAGGCAAAGAAGTACTTTCAAGGGCTTATGTTCAAGAGGTCATGGAAGAGCTACGCAAAGGTGAAGATGGAGAGTGCCCAATTTGTCTAGAAGTCTTTGAAGACGCAGTGTTAACTCCGTGTGCTCACCGTTTATGTCGTGAGTGTCTCCTAGCTAGTTGGCGAAATTTGAATTCAGGGTTATGTCCTGTTTGCAGGTATCTTTCTGCCACAATTTTAAGATTTTCTCATTCATTCAATTCTTTGTGTATGGTCAATAAATTCTAAATGAATTCATAATCTTTTTACAGGAAAGTTATTACGAAGCAAGACTTAATTACTGCACCCACAGACAGCCGTTTCCAGATTGATGTTGAGAAAAATTGGGTTGAATCGTCTAAAATTGTAGTTCTCCTAAACGAACTAGAAAACCTTCGTTCTTCTGGTTCAAAGAGCATCATCTTCAGCCAGTGGACTGCCTTTCTAGACCTCTTGCAAATTCCTCTTACTCGGTACGAGACCTCGTTCCTCAATCATTGAATCTTGAAATTAGCAGCCATGCTCATAATTTAACCTGCATCTAACTTCTTCCAAATTATGACCATGTTACTGATTAGTTTGAATTAATAACATCTCACTTCTTGTATGCAGAAAGAAGATACCATTTCTTCGTCTAGATGGATCTCTTAGCCAACAACAACGAGACAACGTGATAAAGCAGTTCTCAGAAGACAGTGATATTCTGGTACGTGTAGACATCTTGCTACTTTTAAAATTAACTTCTGTGTAACTGAAAATCACGTGTTTATTTTTAAAAAAAATAGGTTCTGCTAATGTCATTGAAAGCTGGTGGAGTAGGCATAAATCTAACTGCTGCTTCCAATGCTTTTGTCCTGGTAAGCTACACTTCGATAAAGGAATGAAAAAAAATGTATTTAATTAGACTATCCTAACATTATTGTATGTTACTTGTAGGATCCATGGTGGAACCCTGCTGTAGAGGAACAAGCTGTTATGCGGATTCACCGTATCGGTCAAACGAAGAAGGTGATGATCAAACGATTTATCGTGAAGGTAATAGGCGGTGTTTTTCTCCCAACTCTACATTCTCTTCTTTCAGCTGGATTGGATATCATTGCTGCTAAAAGCTCTTGAATTCAGTGTGTATCTCTATTAAAAGTTGTTGTCTCTTATGGAATACGATCTGTGCTTCATTGATTCTTTTGTTCATTGTCGATTAATAGGGAACCGTAGAGGAAAGAATGGAAGCAGTGCAAGCACGGAAGCAGCGGATGATTTCAGGTGCCTTGACGAATCAAGAAGTACGAACTGCTCGGATTGAGGAACTTAAGATGCTCTTCACGTAAATGCTCTTCGAATTGAGGATCTGTCTTTTTGGCTGGTCACGAAATTGTATAAGCAACGATATATTTTGTTTTATATGGAAATGAAATGAATGAGGTCTGCCACTATGATTTGATTCTGGATTTAATCTTGGGTCTATTTGAGATCAAATGTAAAGATCAAGGCCTAACTTAAACCTATCCAAATGTTGAAGATGACAAGACAAACACATACAACTTCTCCTTGTCTTCACTTTCTGGCATCGGTCGACGAAACCTATCCAAATGTTGAAGATGACCAGAACCCTAGCTGGCATCGGTCGACGAAATCGCCGGTACGGTACTCTTTGAATCTTTGTTGCTCGTCTTTTCCGCCCTTAATGTAGGCCATTGCTAGTAATTACTCGATTACAAGATGCCATCGGTCATTAATTCCGTGTGCAGGTAAGGTGTTCGATGGAATTCCAAGTAGAATATCAAGTCGCAAATGTGATCGTTTTTCATTTTGATTTGATAAAAAGATAACTGAACAGGTTTTTGCTATGTATGCAGAATTTTACTTATCGTTCTTTCTCAGCTAAGTATGTCAATACCTGTTCGAAAACCTTCATGTTTTGTTCCATTGCATCATATTCCATTCCACTATGATTAGCATTAAATTTAGCCTAGTTTAACTTCTGTTTGGTTGGAGTCAGTGGGAATGTAATGAAAATATGGATCACCCTGCAAATCCTGTCTAATCTATATCTCTGCCCGACTGCAGCAAGTAACTAATTTCACTGCCGCTCAGCTTCTGAAGAACATCTACCTTCAACGAACTTCATCTATTCTTCTTCTTATGTACACCTACCTGTGCTATTGTTGTATATTGTTGCCCACTGGTGGTTCTGTGACTTTCTCGCGTATACAGGAGTTATAAATTTAGTCATTTGCATCACCTATTGCCACAACTCCACTTTGATTCAGTTTTCAATGATGTCCGAGGACGAAGAAGCTCCCTCTGCTGCACGTCGGCGGCTGTCATGCTCCACTTGCTTTGACGCTCTCTGGTTTTGCTACTGTATGTCTTCCGTCTGTTTTTCACTAATTGCAGTTGTTATCCTTTCAAACTTTATTAGGACATATATTAGGGTAATGATTTAACATTTAAGATTCTTGTCATCTCATTGCATCTATTTGAGGAGTTCACCATGTAAATCCTTTCACTCTGGCTACAGTTCTTCTGTTAAATCTTCATCTCTAAGCAATTAATTCACTTTCTCTTCATTGCATTTTCCTGTGTGTGCATGTGTTTGATGTTCTTTTCCTTTTGGGATTTTGGGATACAGCTCCAGTACATCAGGTGCAGCAGTATTACAGGCTCGGGGTGCTGGATAATTGCTCCGGTAAGTGGACTGCTCTTGTCGATTGTCTGACACTCAAGACCAAGAGATCTACTGAGGTTCAGGTTGGTTGCTTTCTTCTCCCTTTTATATATATATATAATGGCTGTGTCTTCACAATTTTGCTAGTGAGTACGTTGTTGGATTTTCAAGTGAACAGTTAAAAATTTTAATTTGTTAAATCACAGATTGATTTGTTATTTGTTAGATGTAGCTAATAACTACTAACTAGAACCTATAAACTCCTGGGTTTAGGAAGGTAGAAGCGTAACTTGGTCAGCAAGAACTGTGACTTGCTGGAGTATATACGACAGCAGAAGATATTTGTTACCACTTCATTGATCATATTGGCTTCTAATTTCTTACAGTACTGCATGATCCTATTGAATTCTATAGTTTCCTGCGAAATTTCGTTGATGACTGATATTGCTTCAAGAACTGGTCTGTTTTTTTAGTTCATTACTTTATGCCACGATTTTATGATGCAAGTTTGCTTAGCATGCTGCTTTTATTTCATGCAAAAATATTCAATAACCAAACTCCCTGCAGCAAATTCTCGAAATACGTGAGAAATCGAAGCCTCATATCTGGACTATGCGGACACCAGAGGAAGCCTCGGCTCATTGGAGAGAAATGTTTGGACATTTGGATAAAGTGGAATAAAAATATCTTTATTATCTCCAATTCTTGTCACCTTCTCTATGGTAATGCAAGAGGTTACGGAAATAAGATGATGCTTTTTGCATTCTGAATGAAAGATGTCAATACTAATTCTTGCTCAGTGCAGTTCAGTTTGGTTTATGCTCCTTCCCCATGAATTGGAGAAGATTGTTGGATAGAGACTTCGAACAGTACGGATGTGTGAGGGATTGAAACTATGGAAGTGCTTCATACCACTGTAAGAGCTTTAATTTTTTGGTTTTTTTAATGTTTATATCATGAATCGTTACAGCACAATATTGATTTCTGCACTGCTCATATTGTTGATTCATATATATATATATATATATATATATATATATATATATATATATTATTTTTTTTGTGTGGATTTTGAGGTTAGAAGACTTTATTTATCTCGAACCATTAAGGGTGTCAATTTGCAGGTTGGGTTGACTCATGGGTCGTGTCAGGAATCGTGTGATCCAAGTCTGACCCGTTTAGTTGTATGGGTCAAGTTTCGTAACTCAAATCTGACCCGCGAGTCGATGAGTCAACCCGTGGGCGAGGCTGACCCGTCAGCAATAATATTATAATTTCTCCCAGTTTTCCCTCCAACAATGATGTAGCGTTCCTAGTTCCTCTTTCCATGTATTTGTTCTTCAACGTCTGCGTTTTAGAGCACAATGAGATCTGTGACGAGGCTCCACCTTCCTAGATCCCAGTCGACAAAGATCTGTTCTTCAAATCTTCAGACTTCTCGATGTGCCAGACAACCGAAGACAATTGTTGCTTTAGAACCCAACAGAACTCTGAAGACAAATGCAACTCAAGGCAGTAGCCGCCTCTTCGATGAAATCTCTCTGATCGTAGCAAGCATAAAACCCAATCCTGAACGTGAAATACCACTTGTGGCTTCTGCTCCTGATGAAGAGGCAAACTCAGATAGCGTCGTGGAAGGTGCGAGTCCAAAGTTGTTATTTTGTACGTCAGGTGTTTGTGAAAATGTCAGGGAGAACAACATTCAAGAGACAGGTCCTATAATTAATGACATTGCAGCAATTATCTTGGGAAAAGACGACGGTATGCTGATGGAGGAGAGGTTGGACCGTTCGGGCTTGAGATTCAACTCCTTCATTGTTGAGAAAGTCCATGTGTCACGGGTTGATCCATGAGTCAAAGTCAAACCACTCACTCAAATCTGATCCGTATTTTTACGGGTCATTCATATGTCGTGTCAAAAAAATGTATGACACAAACACGACTTATGGGCGGGTCATCCACAGATTGAATCAATTTTTGACACCCCTACCAACCATCAATCTTGTAGATCACATCATATCCACTGTATTAAAAGACTGATAGACTCATCCAGGCATAATTTTGTGGTAGACCGAAAAAAATCATTTAAAAAATATATATATATTCCCCTTTTGGGGTCTACTTGATATTGGGTTTCTTGCCACTTGAATATTTGTTCTGATATAATTTAAGGCCACATATATCATATATGGTAGGAGGTTGAAGTGTCGATTCTCATTAGAGATTTATAGTTTATTTCCCTACCTCGGATTTGTTTCTTCCTGAAGTGTTGGCCGTTCAAAGCTCAACTGCATTTGATGCTTGGCAGTGTGGGTAATACAAAATTGGTAGTTTTTTTTTTTAAATGAACACTCAACTTTACATAAGCAATAAATATTTTAGTCTAAATTTCTCCACAGTGAATTATAAACCCTGAAGAAAAGTTAAGCAGATCTAAATGCAGGAACAGTTCTGGGAACTCAATATTTTATTTTGTAGACACTCTGTTGGAAGTTGGAACCTTTTGATATTTAAATTTAATTAGAATACCTATATTTTTTTCTCAGCATAAATAATATTTTATTACAGTAATTAGTTTATTGCATGTTGAAAGTTTGATAAAAATTGAAGTAATTTAATTTATTTCCAGTGTAGATACACTTTATTTATTCAGTCTATCATGACTATTTATAAGTTGGTTATGGATATATTTTTATTTTTTTGGGTCATAAGTTATGGATAATTGACACTCATTGAATAGAGTCATGACCAAAAACGTTTAGGGTAATTTGGACGGAGATAGTTCGTTGCACCTTCGTCCAAAGTTTAGGTAGTCCGTTTTGAATTTTTAAACTTCGATTAGCTCGTTACAAAACGTTCAAAGTTCATGTAGCTCCTTGGTATTTAAATCTATAATAAAATATGAATATGATCTCTGTTGTTTGGATACATATTAATTCTCTCTTAAAGTTTGTTTTCAAAATTTTATTCTTTCATGATGGGTAGAAATTAGTCGAGTTTATCAATTCCATCAAATTTTTCATTCAAACTTAACACAATGTGCTTTAAGAATATATTAATTTAACATTGCAAATCTTTTTTTATATGCTACAAATAAATCATTATTCAGCTGTAACTCAATTAATCTTTGTTCAAGGGTGCTAGAGGTTTAAGTCTTGACCCAAACCAACTCACCTATGGATAGAGAATGGTCTAAGTCAAGAACTAGATCCTAGTCCTCTCCCTCGATTGGAGATCAATCAAGTTTCAATTGTATGGAGACTAAACTAACCTCAATTTGATTGAATCAAGATTCAATTGTAATATATAATAAAGTTTTGAAGGATTTAATTGTGATATTTTTAAAAGTATTATGTTATTTTTACAATTTTCAAAACAAATTCAATTAAGTTTGGATGAAAATTCTGACCGAACTTGCTGAGACTCAACCGATGATAAATTTTCAAAAACAAACTTTAAAGAAAAAACTCAATTTTAATTCAATCATTAAAGGTATTTTGACCCTTTAATATATATATATATATACCATAGAAATGTGCAGTATTTTCCTTTACGTAGGTCACAAGGAATATTATAGTGTTTCCTTTGCCATGTATAAGAAAAGACGTTCCATACCCTCATTCTTTCTTCAGTATTTATTTGTCAGTATAAATGTGGAGTGATTATGTTAGAAGTATTTCCAAAAGTAACCACTATGCTAAAAATATTTGAAAAAGTAAGTATACTGAAAAAATATTTAGCAAAATGTATATAAACGCTACTGGGGTTAGCGTTTTTCAACAAACGCCACTAGGGATAGCGTTTTTCATAAAACGCAAAAACGCTACCCCTAGTGACGTTTTTTACGTTTTTTTGACGATTCGATGTTTAATTAAAACTAAAATTATGTATTTATTAAAAAAATAAAAAAAATATAGTAAGTAGATATTTTAATTGCGATTCAAATGATGCAAAAAAATATTAAATTTGGACTTACGGATTAACTGTAGGCTCTGCCGTAAGTTGAGATATGAAGATTTAACTTAAAAAAATATAACTCATACCCTGTAAGTCCAAACTGACCACGGTGAACGTCATTTATGTCGTAATTCAATTATCTACCTAGGGTAATGTTTTTTTATTAGAAATACAGTGATTTTGTAATCTAACATCGCTTGTCTTATAATTTGACCGAAATAATTAAATGGATTAAGTGAGAAATTTAATTATGTACTTACTCAAAAAAAAATTAAAGTGCGTAGATAATTTAATTACAAATTAAATGACGCTAACTAGACGTTAATATTTTACTTTTAAACTGACTGTATAATACGATACGTAATTTACTTCATATTATATTGTATTATACGGTCAGTCTAAAAGTAAAAAATTAATGTTTAGTTAGCGTCATTTAATTCGTAATTAAATTATTTACGCACTTTAATGTTTTTGATTTTTTGTTAGTAAGTACATAATTAAATTTCTCACCTAATGCATTTAATTATTTCGGTCAAATTATAAGACAAGCGATGCTAGATTACAAAATCACTGTATTTCTAATAAAAAACATTACCCTAGGTAGATAATTGAATTACGACATAAATGACGTTTACCGTGGTCAGTTTGGACTTACAGGGTATGAGTTATATTTTTTTAAGTCAAATTTTCATATATCAACTTACGGCATAGCCTACAGTCAATACATAAGTCCAAATTTAATATTTTTTGTATCATTTGAATCACAATTAAAATATCTACTTACAATAATTTTTTTATTATTTTTTATTAAATACATAATTTTATTTTTAATTAAACATTGAATCGTCAAAAAAACATAAAAAGCTAAAAAAAAAACTAAAAAACTAGTGGCGTTTTTATGAAAAACGCAACCCCTAGTGGCGTTTGTTGAAAAACGCTACTCAAAGTATCGCACGTTGTAAAAAACGTTACCCCCAGTAACGTTTATATACATTTTGCTAAATATTTTTTCACGTTTATATACATTTTGCTAAATATTTTTTCAGTATACTTACTTTTTTAAAAAATATTGAAACAGTGCTTACTTTAAAAAAAAAATAAGTATCTTCCCTACTAATGGATAAAATATTACCAAAAAAAAGAAAAGGATAACTGCTACAGGCATCTATTTTTTCTAAATATATATATAGAAATATAACTCATAATTAGTTTTCATACTTTACATGTTATATATATATATAAATGATATGGTCTCTCTAATTTATTTGAGATAACTTGCCTAGTTTTGATTAAAAAAGAAAAGATAACTTGCCTAGTGCCTGTAGTACATTCAAAAGTACTATCAATTATTGTCCATGATATATATTATTATATACTAATAATATGGGGGGGGGGGGGGGGGGGGGGGGGGGGGCCAAAATAATATGGGTTTGATATGGGTATCTAAATGTACTTCATTTACGTGCACAATGCATCCTTAAGCTAATTTAAAGAGTACTATAAACCTAATTTTCAAAACCATGATATATTATTATTATTATTATTTTATACTAAATTTATCAATTTATATACTAATTTACCCTATAATATAATATAAAAAATCCAAAATGTTTTTTCCCGCATCCTAAAAGGGTCTCTACCCATAGGGAGACAACATCTTTAACAAGTTCAAAATACGTTTAGAGAATAATATTTACTCGCATCGTAAACATTTGTAGGAAATCTTAGTGTTAATCATAAATATTTTTAATTTCCAAATTCGAAACCCTAAATTGATATACTTTAAAAATAGTTTAAAGAATTCAAAGTTGGTTGGAACAATTGAATCCTTCGAATCTCACTTAAGGTATCATCTTAGAAAAGGAAATATGAGATTGCATATATAATCTTGTATACCAAATATATATATATAAGTAATGTCTGAAAATAAAAGGAAAAAAAGGTCCAAAAAATTAAATGGTAAATAGATAAGCCCCGTAATCAGGACATTTGAAAAGAGTGGCATTACAGACCAAATGGTGCCGCGGTTTAGTCTGTTTTTTTATATAAAAATAATAATTGTGAAATTGTTCCTAGCTTTATTTATTAGTTTATATTATACGCAATCGCAGCCTCTGTGGTCCTTCGGTATTAGTTGGACTTGTTTGATTTGATTTTTAAAATTTTTAATTTAATTGCAATAGGTCATTTTAAATTATAAAAATCGAGTTACTTATAAAAGATAAAAGAGAATTTTCATTTTATTTATAAATAATTGTCAAACGAATAATTATATGATTTTACAATTATTAATTAATGTAGCTAGTGAATCAAACACACCGCAGACTTGTCAAATTGTTCTCGCATGTACCGAACCGAAACCATATATATATATATATTTATTAGATAAATGTGGGATAACGCAAAGACGACAGTTGGAGGCTGACAAAGGTTTATTCTAGTACTTGTAGGGGTGGCCACCGACACTTCTGCATGTTCTATTATACGTATTCATTAGAAGTGAATGGTGAATGGAAATGAGTAGGAGTCGTGTTAAAATAATATTAATAATAGATCGCTTTTTTAATATATAAATACGACACGTGGATTTACGAATCAAACTCATACGCGTGAAATTGTGTCATCCCGTTTTAAACGGTATAACTTTTACATGTGACTCATATGATTAACTCGACTGTAACATATTTTAAAATTAACACTCCTAGTTTTAGCCACATAGTCATATTGAAACAAGTGGAACAAATGTTTTCATCAACTTTTTAATTGGTATAATTTTAAATCTAAAATGTGCAAATAATTTCAATTTAATCTTTTAAAATTTTATATTTATTCCACAATATATTAATTATTTATTCATATTTTATTTTTTATCCTTAGAAATAATTTATGACTTCATCCCTAAGTGGTGATTTTTTTAAAACCATGTTAGTTCTACAAATTTAATAATACTTACATCAAATATCCCATTTTAAGAATAATATTAAGAAATTATTGGTAAAACCGTAAAAGTATACAATATATTAGATAAATTTACCCATTTGTGTTTATTGATAATACTCCAAATTAAATCTCATTATGATTACTTCAACGGACTCTATGGTATTTGTTACAAGGATTTACACGATAGATTGATAAATAGAATATTCCTAACTATCTTAATGTCAATGAGGGATTGATGAAGGCCAATATGCTTTATTTGTTCGGATCTATAACTATCAACCAATACTATTATTATCTTCTTAATTGGGTAAGATATCACATTCATTAATAATAATAATATAAACAAATATCTTCATTAGATGCATATGCATGGTCTTTTTAACACCTTCAAGAAAAGAATAAAGTTGAATATTTTAATAATTAAGTAAAGGGTGGTATAAATTGTTGATGCTGAAAAAATAATAACTTAATTAAAAAATTAAGTATCTAACCTGCGTTAAGTAGTAAATTTAATTTATTCTTTGTAATTCATAGGCAAAACTATCAAACAGATACCCGAACTTGTGGGTGATTAGCAAGTAGGTATCTAAACTTTTGTAGCAAATAAGTTGCTGAACTTTCTTAAATAAGCAAATAGGTACCTACCGTTAATTTCCGTTAAGAATAAACGAAAAATATCACGTGAGGAGCAAACATATACCTGAACTTACACGAATGAGCAAGTAGGTAGCTGAACCGGTTCATAACCGGTTCATTCGAGCCATATCATTTTTTTAAAGTAGAGTTTATATACCAAACACATGCATGACTCAACTGCATACATTCTCAGAGTTTTTTGATGGACCAAGAGCGTCTGAAGTTGAGTCATGTATGTGTTTGGTAGGGCTGAGCAAAATAAACTGGTTCGGCCGAACCGTACCAAACCGTACCGGTTCATAAAACAATTTTTTTTTAATATGGAGTGGTTTAGAAGAGGTACAAAAAACCGATTCACAACGGTAAACCGTACCACTTCTTGTACCGGTTTTAATATAATATTATCTTTAATTTTTAAGATATATACACTAAACCATTAGACCAAAGTTGGTTCGATGATGATTTACAATCTACATTAGTATAATGAATTATATATTATGGTTTATGGATTATGGTTTATAGATTATGGATTATGGTTTATGGATTATGGTTTATGGATTAGGATTATGGATTATGGATTATCATAATACATAATAAATAATCCATAAACCATAAACCATAATACTATTATGTATTATTATAGTTTTTGTTTAATATATATAAAGTGATTCGGTCGAACCGGTTCAGGAGAGGTACGGTAATTTTGTCAAAATCTGGAGCGGACAAAAACTGAAGCGGTAAATCGTACCTCTTTAAAATGTGGTAAAGGTACGGTTGCCCACCCCTAGTGTTTAGTATATAAATTCTACTTTAAAAAAAAAGTGGTTCGACTGAACCAGCTCTGAACCGGATTTTGAACTGGTTCATGTACCTAATTGCCCATTCATGTAAGTTTAGGTACCTGTTTGCTCCTCATGTTATATTTTCTGTTTATTCTTAACGAAAATTAACCGTAGGTACCTATTTGCTAATTTTCATAGTCGACTACTTATTTGCTATAAAAAAAAGGTTAGGTACCCTTACTTGCTAATCACTCACAAGTTCGGGTACCAATTTGGTAGTTTTCCCTAATTCATATTTTAAAATTTATTTACTTTAGTCTTTAAATAAATATAGATTACAAAAAAAACAATATTTTACTTTCATAGAGTTTAAATTATTTATAATAAGCCAAAAGTATAAATATACTTGTGAAATAAATAGAAATAAATAAGATTTTATAACTTATCTTTAGAATGAATGAAATCATTTATAAAATTCTAAAGTGATTTATTTGACATGCCAATTAAGAATGATAATTGCATATTTGATATTGACCTATTAAAATAGATTAATTTAACATTAGGAGTGAGAAAATACATAAAAAAACTTACTTGTCACAATTATAATTCTAGCCAAGTTAATAAATATAGATTACAACTGAGTTAGTTAAAAAAAACAATATCAAACAATTATTAATCTAAAGTAACGTCAATGTGATAATTATTATAATATCAATTTATTATGCATTAATATTATACCACATTACTATTTGTCATTTCATAAAATAAGCATGACATGAAATACATTTAATGGGAAAAAATAATTAAAAGTAGATAATCAATATATATGAAACGAAAAATAAATAATTATAAACTTAATTGTTAAATAAAAATTAGGCATTTAGATTAAAAAACTAATTCCCGAGGTATTGGTTGATAATTAATTTAATAGACAAATGTCATAATAAAATTATATATATTGAAACTATATTAATGTTAAAAATACACATGTATAAAAACAATAATAAAACAGCATATTATTTATTATTATTATTATTATTATTATTATTATTATTATTATTATTATTATTATTATTATTATTATTATTATTATTATATAGTGATGCATTAATAATTTTGTGATTATATATACATATATATATATATATATAAATTATTGATTAATTATTAGTATTTTTAATATATATTTTTGTGCTACTAAATGTTAGAATTGTTAGATTCCTTACAAAGTATATATTTTGAGAAAATTTGAATAATGGATAAAAATAATATACTTGAAATTTTATTATATTGTGATAATTTTCTTAAAAGAGTAATAAGTGATAAATTAAGATAAAATAAAATGGTGTTTAAGATTGAATGAAGAGATTTGGAGCAATTTAAACTTGTCAACCTAAGCGAAAAAGTGATGTCACACAAGTATTTGTAACATATGATAGTGTTGGACTAATCAAGTTGAAGAAAAAAAAAATCTCATTTTGTTTGTTTGTCAACATATTAGGTTTCTTAGCCAAATATATATATACTAGAAAGCTCATACGCGCTTTGTGCGATAACTATTCACGATAACTATTTTTTATATTAAATGATATGTGAAAATATATGTATACTTTACTTATTATTTATTATATTTTTATTTTATAAAAGAATTTTTAATTAAGAATAAATTTAACTTAATATTATACAATAAGCAAATAAGGTATATTTATAAATAATATTAACCCTATTAATATTTGTGTATAATATAAATTATTTTATTTATTTTAATATTATAATTCTGTTAAATAAAATCAAGATTAAGTCTATTTATTTATAAAACTAATAAAACATGAATGATTATTGAAAACTAATAGTGACAATGTTAGTTAATAATTTTAAGTTATTTTGTGGTTTTGTCACTTTTATTTGTTTAATATGTGAATGGAAGGATAGTAAAACTATATACAAATAATATTTTATTTATTTTCAATTTATAGAATCAATTAAATATATAACTATAAAAATCATTTTCATATTTTTTAATATATTGATGTTGATACATTACTTTTAACTTATCTATTATGGTTTTATGACTTCTATTAGTTTTATATACTTATATAAAAATGTCAAAACATTATCTTCATATTATTATTATTCATTCATATGCTAAATTTATATTACAATTTTAATTATAATAAGCTAAACAATGTTGATATGCAATTTGATAAAATTATTATTTAATAATCTAAATTTATACTTAATTAATCTATTTAATTTTTAATTGCAAACATTTATATGTTCATATTTTTTTTAATCCATCAAATATAATATTATGTATTTTAGTATTTTATAAAATTCACTATATACAATGTATTTAAGATATAATCATAAATATACATGTAACAATAAACAAAAAAAATGTTAAGATTTTGTAACTTATCTTGAGAGTGAATGAGAATGTTTGAAGGATTTTAAAGTGATTTACATGGCATGCCACTTAGGAGTGAGATTTGTATGTTTGACATGAACTAATTTAAATTAATTATTATGGCATTAAAAGTGAAAAAATGTATCAAAAAGGTTATACGTCACAATTATATACATTCTAACCAAATTAATATATAGAGAGAGAGAGACAGAGATAGAAAGTATACATTTAAAAAAAAATAGATAAATTGTACATTTTATTTTTATTGGCATTAGTGTTAGAGTGAAAACTTCTTATTAAAAATTTGAAATAGATGGGTTGAAACTAGTATGTAACCCGTTGCATATTATGTAACACTAATCAGACACAGAGTTAGATGGGGGGGGGGGGGGGGGGGGGGGGGGCAATTGCTTCCCTAAACTGTTAGCTTTGTAAAGATTTGATCCGAAAAATATATTAAATACCAAATAGTTACCCGAACTTTGGACATTTTACAAATAGCTACCCAAACTTTAATTTTATGTTAAATATGGACGAAAAATGACGTGGCAACACATGATTGGTCCATAATTTTAAAAACTATATTATTTTTTAAAAAAATACTAAAAAAAATTAGAAAAAATCTTAAAAATAATAGAAAAAAAATAAGAGTTTTAAATATAATATTTTTATTAAAATTATGAAATAAAAATAAATGATTAGTTTTTTTTTTAATTTTGTTTCATATTTTTCAATACAAAAATTATATTACAAACTCTTATTTTTCCTATTAATTTTCCAGTTATTTTAAGAATTTTTCAGATTTTTTTAGTATTTTTTTTAAAAAAATATAGTTTTTAAAATTATGAACTAATCATGTGATATCACGTCATTTTCCGTCCATATTTAACGGAAAAGTTAACGGAGGTAGCGATTTGCCCCATGTGTCAAAGTTGAGGTAGCTATTTGCACCTTCGTCCAAAGTTTAGGTAGTCATTATTGAAAATTCAAAGTTCGGGTAGCTATTTATAAAACGTTCAAAGTTCGGGTAACTCTTTGGTATTTAATCCTTATTTTTATTTTAATATTTTAAATTCTTACATTTGTCATCTCTGAATTTTTTGTATTCAACTAATTATCACTTACCGAAATTTCTGACATCCTCCCTGAGACTAATATTAAGTTGATTTTTGGTAATATATGTAGACATGAATTAAGGTTGTCAAGTAAACATCAGAAGAGTAAGTAGAGAAAAAAACAACAAAAAATTGTCGGCAAAATCTATTAAGGTGTCATCGTTATATAAGTAATGGATTCTGTAAGATTTTAATTCTTACTTTAAATGCGTATTGTTTTAATATAGTAATATATATGATGTAATAATTAAGATTGAATCCTAACAAATTTATTATTTATTCTGATTATTTGAAGTCACTATATATGTCTGTAAGAATATACTGAAATTCATAAGTTCAGACTAATTAAAGAAATCACACATTTTTTAAAAGTAAGCAAACATTTGGTGTAAGAAAAAAATTAATTAATAAATTATTTATACTCTCAAAGTTTAATTAGCAATTTAATATTTAACCTATTTTTAAAAATAATTTATTAATTGAACTTACGTAAAGATGGATTTCGTCTATTTTTTTATTAAATGGTAATAATGATACCACGTGTCATTAGAATTCAAATATCAAAGTGAAATGTATATTTTAAAGTTAAGCTAAAAATTATAAATCTTTCAAAAAATCAAATACCATTTTGCATAGAATTAAAGTAAAACAGTAATTACAATTATGTTATTATTAAATTATCTAAATATTTAAAGTTCGTCTACTAAATTATTAATTAATCCAATACAAATACCTGTAAAAGAGACAAAAGAGTAGGGGCTGGAGAAGCGACGTGGTAGGTCACCATTTTGTCTATCTTTCTTTGCATAACTAAAATCCACCCTTCTACATATTATCCTCGTGATTTATTCTTCATTTCACCCAACAGAATAGGGACATTCTTTTGACTTGGATCCATACAACCATTTTCACGTGTTTCTTTCCAATTTTGTAAGATTGGTACCTAAGCTTTATTTAATACATATATTGGTACCCCAATTTTATGCATTGTTTTAAAGAAAATTGTTCAGCTCTTAAATATCTTGATTTTTCAAAAGCTAGTTTACATTGAAAAGGCTTTGATACTTGAAACCGTTGGAGTTACTGGATGGTGGACATGAACGAAATTAGAAATTTACTCTAGTGAGAACAAAAATTAGAGTAAAGGTAAATAATTAAATTTATAAAACTAAGCGTAAATATTTTTTTTTACCGGACTAAATTGAAGAACATTGCACATTTAAGATTCAAATTTATAGAAACGCCAAAAGTTGAGAGCTGCCTTCACAATTCTTCGTAGCTTCGTGTTTGTTAGTGGGTAGGGCCACAACAGATCGATTAGATAGCTCGCCTTGGCTTACCATCACCAAAATCAAGTCCAACGACTAGTAATCATGGTTTGAGTCGAACCTAAACTAAAGGCATTCCACTCAGGAATAAAATTACAAGGCCAAAACAAGATGATTTAGTGTTTTAACGTTTTCCCTTAATCAAAAGGTCTTGTGTTCGAAACATGGGAATATAATTTTTATTGGCTAGCATTTTGCCACAATTCAAAAATGATTTAAACCCGACCCAACTCATCTATGGGTCGAATCAAGTTCAGGTTGACACGCTCAATTCGTAGGAAAGGTGGATTGGGTTCGGATCTAGAGCATTGGAGTTCAGTCGAATCAATACTCAATTGTAACATTTGAAAAACTTTAGAATTGTTAAATTATAACATTTTTAAAAGTTTTTTTTTGCTTTTTTTTACAATTTTTAAAACTTAATCAGTTAAATTTGGATGAAAAAAATAACGGAGAGACCAAACTCACACTTTGATTAAATATGAGTGAATAAAATTTTATAATTTAAACTTAAAAAGAAAAACTCAAAATATGATCGAGAGTAATATCATACCCTTATTATAATTTTCACTAAATTAGACTTTATTCCATAGGCATATGGACCGCAGAAACGTTTGGCCGCAATTACAAACTTCGTTTACTATGAAAGGCAGATCCAGCATGGTATAAGTGGGACCCACTAGATTTTATATATATATATTATTAAGGTATAAGTGGTTTTTGTAACCGCCGCATGTAAATTGACACAAATACTATTTAATAATCTAATTAGTTTATCTTTATCATGACTATTTTGGTCATTTAAATGTCTTCTAAAAAATATTATTAAAAAAATTCACAGAGATTCAACATTATGACTTTATAACTTGAAGACATATGTATTAACCATCACCACACTTATGCAACATTACAAATTAAACAAGATGATTATTATATTTTCTTTATCATTATCTCTTTCTTTTTTCTCATGCACCCATTTTTTAGATCTATATCTATATTATTAAGGCACAAGTGGTTTTTGTAACCGCCACATCCAAATTAAAAGTAGATATTTGATTAATGTATACATTTTTTATAATGATAATTATGTATTATAGAGTATTTTCAAATAATGAGATTATTAAAATGTTAAAAAAAAATCTTATTGATTTTTGAGTATTACTAATATAAATTCATAGATAATTCCAGTGACCAAAAGTTGTTAATATATCATTACTCAAAACTCATTTCATTCAAAATTTAGGTATTACATGTCAAGAAAAAATTAACAAAAATATTTTCTACAAAATTAAAATAACCTTGATGATGTGTTGAAATAATATTTTACAATTACTAAAATATAAAAATCAATATTAATTTTCAGGGTTTATTATTTATTATCCTTACAAAATATTTTTAAGATGGTCAAATTTAGACTCTATGAGTATTTCTATACTTAACCCTACATTTCAAATATATCTAAAATTAAAATATGAATATACTTAACTATCAACCTTACTTTAAAATATTAAAGTAAAACATAACTCTGAAAATATCAACATAAGAAAATAAGCAAAAAGTTAATCAAATATCTAATTTTATTTTTTGTGCAAATTTTAGTGGTAATTTCTTGATGTTGTTAGAGTAGATTTTTGATAGTTTTCGTTTCATAAACATGGTAGTGAAAGTCTTAAGATATCTTAAGAGTATATTAAATGTCTTCACTGACATGTTCAGACTTATGAGACAGTTGGTTAAGGTGCACGTCTTAAACCATAAATAGTAACAGCGCCCAGGTTCAAATCCTGGGGATGTCGAGAGTATAATACTCAAATAAAGGTTGAATGTCAGGAGTACAATACTTAAATAAAAGTCGGATGTCAGGAGTACAATACTCAAAGAAATGACGGATATCAGGAGTATAATACTCAAAGAAAAGTCGGTCGGATGTGGAATATCTTAAGAGTATATTAAATGTCTTCACTGACATATTCAGACTTAGGTGTACGTCTTATATCGGGAGTACAATACTCAAAGAAAGGTCGGATGTCGGGAGTACAATACTCAAAGAAAGGTCGGATATTGGGAGTAAAATACTTAAAGAAATGACGGATATTGGGAGTAAAATACTTAAAGAAAGGTCGGTTGGATGTCAGAAGTAAAATACTCAAAGAAATGGTGAAGGTGTCAGAGTTCCCACATTTTCAAATCCTAGGGCTTGGGGATGTTGGATGTAAAATACTCAAAAAGATTATAGCAAGGTGCAATTTCAATTTTGTCCAAATATCAACATATATTTTTTTTATCATATTCTTATAAACAAATATGATAAATATTTATCGTGTTTGAGGTGTTAAGATATCTTAAGAGTTGAATGCATTCATTGACAAATTCTGACTTATGAGCGTACGTCTTAAATCTCAAATGGTATGAGCACATAGGACTGAATCCTAAGGATGTTGTCGGGGTGAGAATACTCATAGAAATTTCGAGGTTGGTATGAATACTCATAGAAAGTTTGAGGTCAAGCATTAAGCGATAGTTGATATGAGATGAGATAGTATGACATGGTATGTGATGTGAGTGATATTACTCATAGAAAGTTCGAGATCGAGCATTAAGCGATAGTTGATGTTATCAAGGTAGATTTGTAATAGTCAGTATGAATACTCATAGAAAGGTTGAGGTCGGACATTAAGCGATAGTTGGTATGGGATAAGATAGTATGACATGGTATGTGAGTAAAAATACTCAAAGAAAGGTCGGATATCATGTGTACAATACACAAAGAAAGGTCGGATGTCAGGAGTACAATACTCAAAGAAATGACGGATATTGGGAGTAAAATACTTAAAGAAAGGTCGGTCGGATGCCGGAAGTAAAATAATCAAAGAAAGGGTGAAGGTGTCAGAGTTTCCAGGTTTTCAAATCCTAGGACCTGGGGATGTCGGATGTAAAATACTAAAATAGACTATAGCAAGGTGCAAGGTCAATTTTTTTCAAAATATCGACATATATTTTTTTTGATCATATTCTTATAAACAAATATGATAAATATTTATCGTGTGTGAGGTGTTAAAATATCTTAAGAGTATATTGAATGCATTCATTGACAAATTCTGACTTATGAGCGTACGTCTTAAATCTCAAATGGTATGAGCACATAGGACTGAATTCTAGGGATGTTGTCGGAGTATCCAGACTAAATATTTTTAAGAAATTGCTTGAGCATCCGGTAGCCTCTTAGTGATGGTTCTTGCTCCCGGATGGTCAAGCAATTTCTTAAAACTATTTAAAACAAAATTAATTTTATTTCATTATATTAAGTAATTTAAGTTTAGTCTTACAATTCAAATAATATTTTTAATCAAGTGTTTAATTCGTGTACTATCATAGGAATCAGATCAATCATGTCTTCCTAACACCTCACGCAAGACAAACGACGACAACGTGCACGCGCGTAGTGCGTGCCAGAGTCTAGTATAAAACTATATATAGAGAGAGAGAATATTTTTAATAATTTTTTAGAACACCATTAAATATTTATTAAGGACACCACTTAACATAAAAATTGTATAGCTTGTGGAAAAACACTAATATCTATTATTGTAACTTATTTATTTATTTATTTTAATTTTACTAGTATATTCCCTTGTAAGACATATGCATATCTACTTTAACTTTTCTGTAACTATTTTTTCTTTCCTACAACTTCTGATTTCTGAAACTTCTATTATTCTTGTGCGGACTCTCAAGTCTCGACTTATCCCTCTCCTCTTTCGAAAATTAAATAAACATTCTTCAAAGTGCCCAAATTCAATTATGGGATCTCAATGTTGTTTTACTTTTATTTTGTCTTTTTCAAAGTTGTAACCTAGACTATGTATTTGTCAGTTACTTAGTTTGTTAGCTCAAAATTTCGACAAGCATTTTTCTTCCCTCAAAAAGTGAATTACAAATTATTTGTCTCTTTATATATACTAAGCTATATATCAAACTATATATATACTAGAAAACTGATACCCGTGTTGCACGATATATATATATTATATTAGTTTTAATTTTTTAAAATAATTCAAGATAAATATTTAATTTAACATTATATAATAAACAAATTATGCATACTTCTAAAAAATGTTAAAACTATTAATATTTGTTTTATAATGTTATCTACTCCATGTGCTTTAATACTACAAAGTATATTTTAATAACTATCAAAGATTAAGTATAATTATTTATAAAAATAATTAAAAATACATGAATCAATAATAAAAAAATATTAATACAATACTAATTAACAGTTTTTTTGAAAATGTTTTTGTAACTTTTATTAGTGTCATATGCTTATAAAAATGTTAGAATATAGTCATTAGTAGTTATTTAGTAATTTTAATCATACAAATACTATTTTATTTTTTTAACTCACAAAATATATTAAGAGATATTTATCATAAAATTGCAAAATAGTATCTTAATGTTCATATAATACTTTTAACTGAAATTTTATGACTTCAAGTAGTGTCATATACTTATAGAAAAATGTATAAAATAAATAACATTTATTTTTTTATTTATAACAAAGCGTTAGTGTCAACTAACGCTTTGTTAGTTGAAAAAATATGTTTGAGTCTATAAATTTATAACAACTATTTTTATAAGATTGTTAAAATTCACTTTATTATTATTATTGTTGTTGTTATTATTATTATTAGTTTCCGTGTTCAATTTTATATTAAAAATTAAATTATAATAAGGTATGAGATGACTCTTAATTAATTTATTTAATTTGTAATATAAAAATTTATTATGTGCATAATTTATATTGATAAAATATAATATTATGTATTTTAGTATTGCATAAATTTCACTACATAAAATATATTTAAGACAATATTATAAATATACATGTGAAATAAAGAGATATAATTAAGGTTTTGTAACTTATTTTGAGATTGAATGAGAATGTTTGGAAGCTTTTAAAGTGCTTACATGACATGCCACTTAGGAATGAGAATTGTATGTTTGACATGGACCAATTACAATTGATTAATTTGACATTAGGAGTAAGAAAATGCATCAAAAAAACCTACTTGTCATAATTACATGCAATCTAGTCAAATTAATATATATATAGATGACACATAATATTTTTACTCTTCATTCGTGGAAGAAAGATCTCATAAATGAGTTTGAATGTGGACATGAAGGTTTGCTAACTACTGTTGTTGTTTTACCAGTTTAATATTATTCAATATGAATTATAAGAGAAAATCAGTACTCATTAGTGATTAATTCATATGACAATATGTTATTGCAGTTAAAAATATTAATATATTTTATTTAAATATTATTGCATTATTTTATATTATAATGCATTTTTTAATAATTTTATTTGAAACTATTATATATTTATATTAAAAATATTATAATTAATATTATACTTTTTATTTGAACCCGAATTGATATTTCGTTACTAATAAATAAGTACATTTTTTTTAAATAAGAAACTAATGAAGCGAATTTCTAAATCCGCCGCTGCCCTGTGCTGTTAGAGAAAATAGAAATGGATTGATCAGTAATATTATTATTATATATTTTTTTTTGATCGGAATATTATTATTATATATATTTTTTTTTTGGCCAAATATATTATTATTATATATAAATAAATATATTTAATAATTATGATTATATAATTCCAAAGTTAATAAGTTGCGGCTCAAAGGTTAGTCTTCTTTTTTGGCTAAGTGCTCAAAGGTTAGTCCACATGGCCTTCATTTAATCTCTTCCCTCGTAATATGAGCTTCAAACGGATGAAATCATGAAACAGTAATTATAAAGTTTTTTTTAGTAATTATAAAGTTGATCTGACATTACAGTATGATGAAAGTAAAAAAACAGGTGGCAATTTATTTTATTTTTATATCTCCATGTTTTTTTTTAATAATTATCTCTCTGTTGAATTTATTATTTTATGGAATATTTTTTAAAGGTAAGAATTTGTATATTTTGTAAGAAAACAAAGTATAAAAAAACAATATTTCGAAAAATAGGTATATTACGTATTGAAAATACGCAAACCCCAATGTGATGCCTATTCCATCATATATATTTTTTTAAAAAAACTTTCAATAACGATGACTCAATATTTAATTAAAAAATAATTATGTATTTATTAAAAAAAAAATTATAGTAAGTAGATATTTTAATTGTGATTCAAATGATGCAAAAAATATTAATCGATGATGTTGGGTTCATTTCAACCCAGATTCTGGGTTGAAACGAACAATTACCTAAACAGCAATTACCTACTTCTATAAACAACTAACAACATATTTCATCGAAAACTAAACAGCATAACGAACAAAAACAAGAAATCGGAAAACCAGCTAAAAACGTAATCGGAAATCAGAAATACAAACAGAAACCAAAAACGAACAATCTACTAACAGCATAACTAAACAGCTACTAACCTGTTGTCGAAGAACAACGAAAACGAGCGGAAGCAGCTGCAATTCTGGGACGCCGAGCTGAAGAATGAAGAACACCCGGACAATGGAATCAGCTTCGCTTAAATGGACTTCAAGATCCGACAAAGGGGTCGGTGGAATTGAAGTGGGTTCAGTTGGAATCGATTCGGTTGGTGAGCAATGAAGACTGGCGATTCAAATTGAAGATCTCTGCAGCTCGGTTGCAGAGAAGGAAGGAAGCTGTCAATCAGGGAGGCCAGATCTGTCGAGGGCACGCTCGGGATTTCTCCAAAAAGGCGAGGGCAATTCAGTCATTTGGCAGCTGATTCCGGATTCCGACCCGTGTGGGCTTAGGAAATCCGAGGTTTTTACCCGGATTCCCTAAGCTCACACCGCAAGGAATCCACATGCAAGGAATGACCAATTCCATGAAACGAACATGGGCTTACGGAATCCGTAAGCCCAAATTCGTGGCCATTCCTGCAGAAGAACGGGCCATAAGAGATAAAATCGTATTTTATAAGATTAAAAAAAATTATTACTTTTGAAAAGAAAAGGCAGAAATTGCAAGAGAAGTATTAAATTCTTTAAGGGGATATTCTTGAGCGCTAATGCTGAAAAACAATAAGGGGTTAAGTTGATGCATTTTGAAAGATGAGGACCGAGTGGGTCCCCGGAGCTAAGAGCTGACGCATGCCGTTTTGTATATATTTTTTCGTCCACATAAAACAAACTGTGAAATAAAAAATATCCCATTTTTTCATCCGGAATCGGGGGGATAGGGCCACATTTCTGAAATATTCCATTTAGATAAAGATTCAATCATTTTTTTTTCTTTATGTAAAAATTATATGTATACATATGGAAACTATTTAAATCGATTTTTCTTATCAATAAATTTGGGTAAATAACCTTACTCTATCAGAATGTTTGGTTATGTTCGTAAGTAAATGCATCATCTACATTATTTTATGCACATAGGTGTTTTAAAATGTTCTTATTTGCACTACCGTTACTATTTTATTATTTTTTATGTTAAATTCATCAAAATGACAATTTGTCCTCCTGTTTATTTTCATATCATCTTCAACACTAAATTAAATTCAAAATATATATTAATTTTTGAATTAAATCAACTCAATTTCGAACACATAACAACATTTTTGGTTTGAAATCAAACGACAATTAGGGGTTGATTTCAAACCTAAAAATATTGTTCCGTGTTGATTTCGAACCCAAAAATGCATTTTGTGGTTTGAATTCATACTCAATTTTGCTTTCTTGAATTTGATTCGTGATTTTGTATTGGAGATGATATGAACATGAGGGCAAAATTATCATTTTGTCAAAAAAATAGTTATGTTTAACTGAAAAAAATTAGCAAAACATTAACGATACTATATTTAACAACAATAATCAGACGTCTTAATGCACATAATAATATTTCCAAACATATAAATATAATTATCAATAACAAACAAATATTTATGTCTATTAGAGTTAATTACCCATAAATTTAAGTTAACATAAAACATACAAAGATAGGTATTAATTGCAACAATATTATCAGAAAAGTAAAATTAATGATAGTTAAATGATTTAATTGATATATCTATATTATTAAGGCAAAAATGATTTTTGTAACCGCCCCTATAAATTGACACAAATACCCTTTAATAATCTAATTAGTTTATATTTATCATGACTATTTTGGTCATTTAAATAATTAAATGTATTCTCAAAAAGTTTATAAAGGAATATTTACACGGAGACTCTAACGTATGACCTTATAACTTAAAGACATACGTATTAACCAATTACACACTTATGCAACATTACAAATTAAACAAGATGATAATTATACTTTTTTTTATCACTATTTCTTTCTTTTTCCTGATTCACCAGTTTTTTAGATCTATGTCTATATTATTAAGGCATAAAATATTTTTATAATTGTCACCTGTAAAATTACACAAATACCGTTTAATAATTTAATTACTTTATATTTATGATGATTATTTTGGTCATTTAAATGTATTTAAAAAAGGTTATAAAAAATGTTTGCACGGAGATTCGAATATAATTATAAAAACACATGTATTAACCAGTTACACACATATACAACATTATAAATTAAACAATATGATAATTATATTTTTTTTATCATTATCTCTTTTTTCATGCACCAATTTTTTAGATATATAGTAAATTTACAGTTTGATATTAATTGCAACAATATTATCAGAAAAGTAAAATTAGTGATAGTTAAATGATTTAATTGATATATAAAATTGACAAAATAAAATACTGCGTGTCCTTCCCTCCGTCGTCGTCACATAGGATAGGAGTGCTGACTTCGTGTTTGTATTCGATGAGAAATTAAGCCGAGATCTAAGCGAACATGCTCTCTTCTCCACTGACAGACTTTCACGTACTTAATTAATTTTAATTAGTAAACATCATCAGGACCTTAATTTCATCAATCAATCACTTACGTTCACCTTATCTAGTAACTAAGAGAAGACACTTTATGCATGATTTACTATAATTGGTAATTGCATGTAATTTAATTATAAATAATTTTTTTTCAAATGCACAATATTTATTAATATAAATATGTGAGGTAATTACCGAGGTTCAAAATTATAATAGTAAGAAAGTAAACGCAATAATGGAAGTAAGGATCTAGAGATTCAATTAGTAAGATAACACACACATCCAATCTAACTTGCTTCGTGATTTAATTTGTGCATTCATTGATTGACCTTGGAATGACCCTTCAATTGGTCTCTTGTAACCGTTTGACTAGGGCTAAGTAATTCACTGCTAGCATCACGATCCTCCGATGGTAGTTCACCCTTATGTGAGTGATTATAATTTGAGTCCAAATTATGCAAATGACAAAATATATTTTAAAAATTGTTGAAATGACATAATACTTTAAAAAATGACACAATTTAATCATTTAATTTATTCACTATATATTACAATTGAGTTCCGATTTGATTGGAATTCGATTGAGCCCCATTTGAATTGAGTTTTGGTTTAACTCTTTTGATTGAGTCTCCATAGAAGCGGCTAAGGTCTGGGTCTTGACCCAGACCAGCCCCCCACCCATAGACGAGTTGGCCTGAGTTAAGACATATACCATAGCCCATTCGATTGGGGTTCAACCGAATCTCATTCAAATTGAAACTCAATTGAGTCCCCATCGAATCGAGATTCAAATTATAGATAAGTTTTGAAGAATTTTGTGTGATATTTTTTTTTTTGTTGTTATTTTTATAATTTTCCAAACATGAGTAAAAAACGACTGTATATCATAACGTTTGAGCCAAAATTAAGTTTTTTTCCGTTAAATTTTGTTTTAAAAAAAATGTTCATTCACGTTTTATCGTCAATTGAGTTTATACTTTCCGTTAGATTTTTCATATAAACTTAACAAAATATGTTTTCAAAATTATAAAAATAACAGTTTTTTTTATAAAAAAATGTCACAACAAAACTGTTCAAATTCGATACAACTCGATTGAGCCCCAATCGAATGGGCTAAGGTCTTCTTAGTCAAGATCTAGGCTCGCTCGCTTGAGGGGGTCTGATCTAGGTCAATGTCTTAACCCTTTCAAAATATATTTGATTAAGTTTAGACAAAAAAATTGACGGAATAAAAGAACTAAATCTGGACCAAATATTAAGAACCTTTCAATTATAGATGTGTATATATAGTTTGGTCAACTATAGAAAGTCAACGTTATGTTAAGTGGCACGGCAAGCATTAAAAATAGAAGATCCCCATATTAGGCGGCAAGCTAATTAACTGACACAGTTACTTATAAAAAAGTGCGTATAACAATTACATTATTTTTTAATTATAATATAAAAAAAAAAAAGACAGTTTTCGTTTCGGCTCTGTATTTGTATTTGGTGTTTTGTCGATGTGTTGAGTTGTCTGTGTCAGAACTTCCATATGCCATATTTATTATTAGCTCTCTTTCTCTACTATCATCGATGGATCCGATCATCTCTTCCATTCTTCCTTCATTGGTAGATCAAGAATATATATAAATCATGTTATTATTCCTTAATAATGGAACAGATTATTATAACGAATATGACAAACCGTGAGTTTCTACGAGGTTTGCTATCGACATTTATAAGTTAGTATTAAAAGGGGTGATAATTCGTTTGTTCGTGTTATTGTGTGTGTTCCTCAACATGAAGTATAAGAAATTTATTTTGCAAATACAATTACACAGACAGAAAAATATTGTATCATGTTGTAATAATACAAAAATATTGTGTAACATTGTAATAAGAACATGTCGTGACAAGATAACATGCTTACATACAATGACCCAACACGAAAAACATTAACGTAGCATCGTACTATCATGTTAATATTATCATGGTATCATATGATCAAATTATTTTTTTTAATATATTTTCGTATCGGGCTAGAAATTATGAACATGTACAACTAAACGAATTTTTGACCGAAAAAACTTGGGGGACTTGGTCTGCAGTCGGCTGTGTATCGTAACAAAGCACTATTGGGGAGTTTGGCTTGGAGATTGAAGAAGGATACGACTCCTTGGGCTGTGGTCATTAGAAACAGAACTTTTAAGCAGGATGGAACTTCTCTCACTACTTCGAATAAAACGCATTGTAATTGGGAAGCAATTAATGAATGTATGAACACCCTTAAATTAGGTTCTGGTGGGTGGTGGCAAATGGTAGAGATATTAAATTTTGGCACGATAACTGGGTGGGTAATCAACCCCTGCGTGCAGCAATCTATGGTCCACTGAACTATGAAGAAGACAGAATGATGGTAGGAGATGTCTTCCAAAATGAAGTGTGGAATCTAGATAGACCTTCCTTTGATTTCCCCGAAAAATTTGTGGACATGTTTCGAGGTACTCCAGGGGACAAGACCAATGTATCCTCGGACACGCAAATATGGAATGGCACACACTCGGGAAATTACTCTACAGCATCTGCATACTCTCTTTTAGCTGGTCATGACGCAAACAACCAGGTGATTAATCAATGGGATTGGGTTTGAAAGATTCAGACTATCCCAAAAATTCAGTATTTTATCTGGTTATGCATTAAAGATAGACTTGTCACCAACAAACTATTGAACCATAGAGAATGTAATTTGAGCCCTCTGTGCCAAATTTGTTACTCTGAGGTGGAGGACATAGATCACATATTGCGTGGGTGTAAGCATACTAAAGAGATGTGGAATTCAGCCACTGGACCGCCTAATCTGGGTCAATCTATCGACTACCCGTTGAATGAGTGGATCAAGAAGGGTTGTCAGGAATAGGGAGTCAATATTCAAGGAGTTGAGTGGAAATACTTTTTTCCGTATGCGATATGGAACATTTGGAAAAATAGGAACTCTCTTATTTTTAATGATAAACCTGTTTTTTCTTCTGTTTATTCTTTATCTTTATCTCAGGCAAAGTTTCACAAAAATGTTTATCTTGAGACTGACAGTGCTAATGAGTTCATTTCCATTTATATTAGTTGGGTTCCTCCAAAAGAGGATTGGTTTAAAATTAATACAGATGGAGCTGCTCAGGGAAATCAAGGTTTCGCAGGAGCCGGTGGGGTCATCTGAGACTTCAGGGGTCAATGGCTTGCAGGTTTCTCCAGGAATTTAGGTTGCTCAAACAGTCTCACTGCGGAATGTTGGGCCATCCGAGACGGACTGGTTTTGGCAAAGACCTCAGATTAAAATCTATTCACCTTGAGACGGACGCCCTCTTAGCCCATATGGTAATATCTGATGAAATATGTCAAATCAAAAACTAATGTCGATCATTGCGGATTGTAGGACACTATTGATGCAGTTCGAAAGAATGAAGTTCAGACATATTTTTCGAGAAGCGAATGCGGTAGCGAATATCATGGCGGGTATGACGCTGAAACAGCGACATGTGTTTGAAATACATAGTTCTCCTCCGAAGGAAACTAGTATCGCGCTCCGGAAAGACGCTGTGGACTTTTCTATTTCGCGAATTGTTAAAGTTAGCTAGTTTTGGTTGTGTATTTTGAACTTGAGTGATTAATTGTCACCTATTGCGGTTATTTTAATCCATAATTATCAAAAAAAAAAAAAAAAAAACTATGGGATGAAAGTTGAAACTTCCCTGAGCGCAACGTCATTAAATAAAGCAACGGAATTGCTGGACCTCCCACACTGTGGATTATATTTCCGACATTTTGTTTTAGATTAGGAAATGAAACGTAGTCCAGTTTCAAGGATTTTCAATTTTTTTTAAAAAAAGATTGGCATATTGCATCAATCACGGGTGTTAATGACGTTTATTTTTCTTCTTCTTCTTATTATAAAGTATTTGTAATATGTCATTTTCGATACAAAGTCATTTATAATAGACTCTCGAGTCGAGTGATTTTTTGAGTCGAGTGATTGATAAGTGATAACGAAGGTTGAGGCGAGGAGAGATGGTAAATAGTTAATATGTTTGCTTAAAAGTTAAAACATTTTAGATATATAACACGTTTTTTAATATTTGTTTTTAATATGATATGTTTCATTCTAATGATTTTAATGTTAATTTTCTGTCTAACAAATTCATTAACTTTGATATATGTACAAGTTTTGATGACATGACAATGTATAATTGGACTACAGTTTAAACAAACTATGGATTTAAAATATAAAATAAATACAAAAAGATGTATACTTATTTTTATATAATATTTTATTAATTTTTTAAAAAAATAAATAATAAATACTTAATAATAAAAATATTCAAATATGAAATTTATTTATATAATATATTATTAATACGAAATAAATTAAAATTATTCTAAAGATTTGGGGGAATATTTTATTGGATTTTATATTTTATTAAAAATATAATATAAAAAACATTCTACTTTTTCATTATTTTTCAAATTTTAAGTACACTTTTAATTTATATATTAAATAAATAAAACTAACATATTTCATATTTTTGAGATAAAATTTTCGTAAATAAAATTTCAAAATATTTTTTTTCTAAATATATATATATATTTTTGGGTTAATAGCTTAATTGGTTACACATGTTTCACCATTGTGCAGAATGGTTACACATGTTTCAAAATGTGATTAATTGGTTTTGCTATGTGACTAATTGGTTACACATGTTTTTCCAAATGTGATTAATTGGTTATTCCGTTAGTAAACCGTTAACTTTAACGTTAATTCATTTTTTTAACATATTATTGATTTGTGAAATGACTATTATGCCCTTAGTTGTCTTGAAGAACAGATTGGAAGGATTGAAAAACCAAAATCGAATCAAATTCGATTTGATGTTAAAATCGAACCATTAAAAGCTGTTCTGGGTTCTCAAAAACCCAGAAATTGTAATTCTGGGTTCTCAAGAACCCAGAAAATGCTGTTCTGGGTTCTTGCGAACCCAGAAATTGCAATTCTGGGTTCGCAAGAACCCAGAAAATGCTGTTCTGGGTTCTTGCGAACCCAGAAATTGCAATTCTGGGTTCGCAAGAACCCAGAAAATGCTGTTCTGGGTTCTTGCGAACCCAGAAATTGCAATTCTGGGTTCTCAAGAACCCAGAAAATGCTGTTCTGGGTTCTTGAGAACCCAGAAATTGCAATTCTGGGTTCTCAAGAACCCAGAAAATGATGTTCTGGGTTCTTGAGAACCCAGAAATTGCAATTCTGGGTTCTCAAGAACCCAGAAAATGATGTTCTGGGTTCTCAAGAACCCAGAAAATGATGTTCTGGGTTCTCAAGAACCCAGAAAATGCTGTTCTGGGTTCTTGAGAACCCAGAAAATGCTGTTCTGGGTTCTTGAGAACCTAGAAAATGCTGTTCTGGGTTCTTAAGAACCCAGAAATTGCAATTCTGGGTTCTTAAGAACCCAGAAAATGTTGTTCTGGGTTCTTGAAGAACCCAGAAATTGCAATTCTGGGTTCTTAAGAACCCAGAAAATGTTGTTCTGGGTTCTTGAAGAACCCAGAAAATGCTGTTCTGAGTTCTTCAAGAACCCAGAACAGCAATTTCAAACATTTCGAATGGGTTCTTCACAATGTGGGTAACATGTACAACCTTTTAATCACATCATTTCAAACAACAGTATCCATTTAATCACATTATAGAGAAACATGTATGACCTTTTAATCACATTATAGAGAAACATGTATGACCATTTAATCACATTTGGTGATAACATATACTGCAATACAGAACTTCAAGAACCCAGAAACAGCATTTCTGGGTTCTTGAAAAACCTAGAAACAGCATTTCTGGGTTCTTGAAAAACCCAGAAATCTGATTTCTGGGTTCTTGAGAACCCAGAATCGCAATTTCTGGGTTCTCAATAAACCAGAAATCAGATTTCTGGGTTCTCAAGAAACCAGAAATCAGATTTCTGGTTTCTTGAAGAACCCAGAAATCTGATTTCTGGTTTCTTCAATTCTTGTTCTTGAAGATGATGTGTTCTTGAAGATGATTCTAGGGGTAATTACGTCATTTTACGTATCTAAATAGTGACTTAACTGTGATTTTAACGGTGAACAGTAAAAAAAACAAATAGTCACATTTCAAAACCAATTAATCACATTTTGAAACATGTGTAACCATTCTGCACAATGGGGAAACATGTGTAACCAATTAAGCTATTAACCCTATATTTTTTAACTATTCTTATTTTTTTTAAAAAAAACAATTATACATCCTTGCGGTAGATTGAATATTTTTTTATCGAAAATTACCATCTCGCTTCTACATTTTTCTGAGTTGTTACATTAAATAAGCCTAGAATATGGTTCGCACTTTGCGCGATATGTATTGTTTTTTAAATATAATTACTAATAAGTATATATAAATATATATAATAATAATAAAATATTAATAAGAAAGTTAATGATCATATATTAGTTATTTAATATATTATAAATCATTCTTATAGTATAAAGCATAGAAATAAATGACATTTTAGAAATTGTTAATAAAATAATAAAAATATTTTTTTAATAGTAATTACACTTATATTTTCATTATACCAAGAATAGTATAAAATATAAAGATTAATTGTATTTTTTCGTAAAAATAATTGAAAAGTACATAAGTTAAAATTAATACTTGTATTTTGTCATAATTGTATACATTATAGCCAAATTAATAGATAGATAGATAGATAGATATGTGTTAAAATTTATATTGCATGCATAATTATAATTGGGTACATAATGTTATACATGCAACTATTAATTTATAAAAAAATATATGTAATACATAAAATTAATTATAATTTAGTCTTACAAATAAAACTTAATAACAAAATTTCATATATGCACTTACTTGATTTTTATGAAACATAACATTATAAAATTTAGTATTTGAATAAAAAATTAGTAAATGCACTTGAAAAGAGAGAGAAATTAATGATTTTTTATAACTTATGTGGAGAATGAATGAGAAGATTTGGATGATTTTAAAGTAATTTACATGACATGCCACATATGCATGAAAATTATATGTTTGACAGAGACCAATAAGAAGTTATGAATTTAATATTAGGAGTGAGAAAATGTATTAAAAATATTATTTTTCATAATTATATAAATTATAGTCAAATTAATATATAGAGAGAGAGATATATAAATCAGGTTACAATATTTGATTGATACATCACACATCTATATTAGGAATTGTTACCATTTTGTCAGCTCAATTTTCGTATGCTAACGCGATGATTTTAAATAAAAAATATATCAATATATATATAATTATATATCAATATATATATATATATATATATATATATATAATTAATTTAACTAAATCTTCTAGATGCTTGACGAATAAGCTTTTTACACCATTTTATTTTTCATATGTGTCATAATACTACAATTTAATTGACTCGTGTCAAAATTTTAATAAGTTATATTTTTGTCATTATCATTTCACATCCACATGGATAATCTAAAATCAATTAAAAATTGTTCATTCACTATCAGAAACCGTTTCATTTATAAATTAAACTTCACCCCAAATAATGTAAAAATGTAAGTTTTAGACCTAACAATTTACTATAGAAAATTACACTAAAATTATAGTAAAGTAAAAAATTATGATAACATATGAAATTAGAAAAAAAAAACTATATATATATGTATATATATATTTATATCTATATTAATTGAGTTGAATCTTCTAAAATTTTGACATGTATGAAAATGGAGTGTCTACATGTAATAAAGGGATAATGAAATTGATCCACATAAAATTACTTGAAATCTATATGACATGACATTGCCACATAGATTAATCTAAGAACTTGCATCTTATAAACCGTTTTAATTCCTCTTAATTTTTTTTTTCAGTTTCTTAATATTCAATATTATTAAGCAACGTTGGAAAAAAAACAATATTAAGCAACAATACAACTTCTATTAGAAAATAGTTACACTACTTTATAAAAAAAACTATGAAGAAGAAATCAATCAATCATAATAGCAATCATCGTAATCATTCGTCTCAGATTTGGTCCATCTACATCAGCATTGCATCTGCATAGAATTCAACTCCAAATTTATACAACAATCAATCAGCTCTATTAGAAGTCATTGATGTAACCGTCCACTTCAATTGATCTTCTTCTCGCCCATAAACATGTCACAACTTCACCTCCAATTGCTGTTGTTAAATCTTCTATTTTAATCATCTCACGAATCTTCAAACTCTTGCTATTATATAAAGGTATGATCTCAAAACCTTTGCTTTTTTTTTATATGTTAGATAAAAAAAAATAGTCAAAACTGGTAGTTATTTGTAAACCATCCAAAGTTCGGGTAGTTATTTGGTATTTAACCCTAAATATTATTAATTAAATTTAGTTTCTTGAAATCATTTCATATAGTATTTGGTTATTTTGTTATATTATGTTATATATGACATTAATTACAATTAATTGAATTTAATGCTGCATTTATTAAATATATATTCATAAAATGTCTAAAATCATTAATACTTTTTATTAATGTTTCTAGAATACAATTTTTTTAGTAAATAAAATGTTAGTAAGCTTTCACTAACAAATAAAAGCGGAATTTTAAATAATTTGCTATTTTTAATTAGGCTTAAAAATAAGAAAGATATAAAAAAATATATTTTATCTCTATTTAAACACCTTAAAAAATAGTATTAGTCATTTCCTTTTATAATGTGTACATTTAATTATAACCAACTGTGAATTTATAAAACAGTTAAACAATTTACTTTTTTAGTAATTAATTTATTCATATTATTTTGTTACCTTATTCAGCTAATATAATTAACTATTAAATTATCTCTCAAGATTAACTCATTAATACTTAATTATAATTATATTGTAATTAATTACTTAATATTGAAATGAATTAAGTCTATTCTCTTGGGAATTAATTACTACCATAATTGTTAGACTAATTAACTATTTTGAAATTAATTCATTAGTCTTACCTCAATTATAATTCATCTATATTTATGTTTTTGGAAGATTATATATAAATACAAATACATAATTAGAATTTAAATTTAAATTTGTTATATAATTTGTTAAGTTATATAATTATTTTTAAGTAATACATAATTTGTTATATTATTTAAAAAAATCCCAAGTGCCAAGTAGCCAAGTCCCTCCAGGTTCCACCCTTATGGCCAAAAAATAATAAAATCCTTCCTCCTTCCTAAAAAGAAAAAAACAATTAAATTCATTTAACATCATAATTTCACTAAATTGGAGAAGCAATATAAATATATATATATATATTACTGCGCTGTAATAATTAGGAAATTGCACTTTAGAGTAGGTGAACTCAATAGTCAAGATGAAACTGACTATAAATAAGCCGTTACTCTATTACCATCTATTGCTCTCCTCCCATCTCTTGACCCTTTCTCCTATCTTCATATCTCTCCCCTTCTCTCTCTACTGTCACTGCAGTGTGTTGTCCACAGTGCCCTCCATCTCCATTGAAGGGGAAACAGAGAGCATTTGTCGGCAGTGCCACTGAGAGAGAACGAAGGACTTTCTAGTAAGGAAAGAGCTCACACCATTACTGATTTCTTAGAATTGATAAGGTAGAGAGGGATAGAGCCGCCATTGATGAAGCTACTGAACAAGTAAACTGTTCAATTCATCGTGGATTGCTGCATTCAGCACAATCCTGAAGAGATTTAAGGGAGAGAGTAGATTAGCGCTATGGCGGAAATCTCAGCTACGCAGTTCATTCCTGACTCGTTCCTGGTGAGTAGAGAGAACATTTTCGGACAGATTGGGCTAGCATGGGAGCTAATCAAGGCCCCATTGATAGTGCCTCTCCTCAACCTCGCCGTCTACGTTTGCCTGGCAATGGTGTTGATGCTCTTCGTCGAGCGGCTGTATATGGGAATCGTCATCGTCCTCATCAAGCTCTTCTGGAAAAAACCTGAAGAACGCTACAATTGGAAGCCAATCGAAGAGGATTTGGAGTCCGGAAGCGCTGCCTATCCCATGGTTCTCGTCCAAATCCCAATGTTCAACGAACGAGAGGTCCGCTTCGCTTTCTTCTCCATCTCTATCTCGATTCTTCTCGAACCATTCCCTCATGGTTAGTTGTGCCTTTTCGGGATTCTGTTACAGGTGTACAAGATCTCAATCGGAGCCGCTTGCGGTCTATCATGGCCGTCGGACCGCATCGTGATCCAAGTCCTAGACGATTCAACTGATCCCATCGTCAAGGTACGTTCTGCTTCCCTCTGCATTTCCGTTTCGGATCCTCATCGGAACCGCAATATAGACACGAACTGCCACCCGATTACAACGTGCTGGTGAGCTTTTGCAGCAAATGGTAGAATTGGAGTGCCAGAGGTGGGCCAACAAAGGCGTCAACGTCGTGTACCAGATCAGAGAGTCGAGAGGCGGATACAAAGCTGGAGCTCTGAAGGAAGGGCTTAAGAGGAGCTACGTTCAACACTGTGACTTCGTCGCCATCTTCGACGCTGATTTCAGACCTGAACCCGATTTCCTTAAACGGGCCATTCCTTACTTCTCTAATAATCCTGACCTCGCCCTCGTTCAGGCCCGATGGAGATTCGGTAAGCACAATCCTATTCATTTTCTCTTCAGTTGATTTTGCATTCATTTTAGTTGATTAATAGCATACCTAACTGTTAGCAATTATTGGCAAAAAAAAACTGTTAGCTATTAATGATTTTCAACAGTTATTCTTCTTTTTAAGCGGGGTAGAGATTTGGAAGTGTCGGTGGACATGATTGAAGATTTTTTTGGTGGGTAAATTACTAAGGTCTGTTTGGTGAACCGATATGCATATCCCTAAAATTAGATGAACATATTCAGCCGGAAAATGTAAATGGGTAATTGGGAGTGTGCCAGTATTAGTCTACAAACATAAGAAATGTATATTGTATAACCATCGTCTTCCAATTAGTATAAATAATAATAAAAATAGTAGAGTCGCCTTACGGGTGAGAGTTGGTATCTTTTGTCGGCAGCGATGAATAGTAAAGGTGCTTATTATATATGGAGCGATGAATAGTAAATTAAGCTTATTATATATGGAGCGATGCCACGTGTACTAGAACCTAGAGGTGTATTTTAGTAAATTTATTAAATACGAATACTTACAATAAATTTTAATCTATAGTATTATATTCATAAACGTATCTCAATCCATTATTTTTCGTTTATGTCTTATTATCGTATTGTATTAAGTTACTCAATTGTATTTTCATAAAAAAAATAAAACTATAGTCAAGAGTTGTGAATTAAAATATCATATTTTACAAATTGTTAATGTATGATAATTAATTTTAAAGAATTAGTTAGAGTTTTAAAAGTTATTAAATGAGATTTATTTATTAAAAAACTAAAAAATCACTTACAAGTATAATGTTATTATGATATTTAAACAAAAAATACAATATGAAAATACATTGGGTTACCATATTTGTTTATTGTGTTTTCGTTCTGTTATTTATTTTTATGAACATAATTTTTACATGCATATTTGTATCATTTTATCGTGACTGCGATATAATTATTTGAACTAGGTAGAAGAAAAATGATTTAACATAATGAATGGCATTGTGCATTGGTTGGGAAGGATGACTTAGGACAGTTGAGGGTGGAGGTGCGGACAGTTGACTTGAGATTGGAGTTTTTGACCGTTTCACCTTCTCCCACCTTTTGATGACTATTACCGGCAACAACAATATAATATGACTATTTTGTCCCCACTACCATAATTGATTTATTTTTCTTAATTTATTTAGTCAACGATAATATGAATGCGCAATCTTTAACTAAGTTGGTAACACAAATAAAAAGAAAGACCATATATTCATTTTGTATATATATTGGTGAAATCAATGTAGTAAATTAGTAATAGGAATTGTACTCTCCTGGGCATCTAAGGGTAACGTAGGAATTATACAAACCGACAAACGGCGGTCGTTGTAGTGTTTTATTTTTTGCTGCTTTGGTGAAACCGAAGCGGACGGGATGGTCCGGAACACCCGTCAGCTGTTGGGAAAGTGCTATTTTCTCAGAAGAAGAGTGTCTGAAAAAGGGCACAGCAGTCTTTTGGCAGTTAGTAGATTGAACTTAGAAGTAGCAGGGCTAGCAGTAGGTGCTCCACTCCACTCTCTTCCCACGTGCCTTTCTATATCTTATAGACTTATCATTAATATTTTAAGAAAAAATGAACGGTGGGCCGGACGCCGTTTGCTCTACCGACACTTGGTAAACTTCTTTCGTCATTTTTAGGAATAGTTAATAAAAAAATTACTGACTACTACAGAACTCTATCAATGCAAATCAGTTTAGCCAACCATTTCTCATCGCAATCGTGCTGCCAGCTGACATGGCACCTTATGAATGGTTGCTAGCACGTAATGTTAGGCTACAAATCATGTGCTGCGGGAAAGAACGATTTGTCTTCAATTGCATGTCGGTCCATCGCACTCCCATGTGCTTCCATTATTGAGTTGTGCACTCTTTTGGATATTTTTTTAATTCTCGAAATACCCAGATAGATTACGGGTAGAGTAATAGTTATTAGTTAGTATGTTAGAATGATTTATTGACACCGACCCTTGTTAATGATTATGTAAATGGGTCTGAAACATGTTATTGAAAACATCATTAATTGCTGTTTAGCTAACAAAAAATGTCTGATCTGACTTGTCATTGTGGGACAGTTAATTCGGATGAGTGCTTGTTGACAAGGATGCAAGAAATGTCGTTGGACTACCATTTCACAGTTGAGCAAGAAGTTGGCTCAGCCACTCATGCCTTCTTTGGCTTCAATGGTACATCTTTTACTTTAAACATATCAATGATCACTCGCCCAATTGGTGTATTCTAGTTCTTTTTATGGGAGAGACATGGTTTGATATAATATCTTCAATAATCCCAAAACATGCAATGCAAGTATCCTGAACCGTAGCATTGATTGTGTGTTATTTAAGGAGTGAACTGATACTGACAGAAAGGGGATCCAATGGCTATGCAGGAACCGCAGGGGTGTGGAGGATAGCCGCCATTAATGAAGCAGGTGGGTGGAAGGACCGGACCACGGTCGAGGACATGGACCTTGCAGTTAGGGCTAGTCTCAGGGGTTGGAAGTTTGTCTATCTTGGAGACCTTCAGGTATATATAGTATATACATTCTTGATCCATTGACATTAAATCTCAACTCAAAAACGAGTCTTGTTTCGACAAATCCAAAAGTTTCTATGATAGTGATGCCAAATTTTGCATTTTGACGATTAAAGGTGAAAAGTGAACTCCCAAGTACTTTCAAGGCCTTTCGTTTCCAGCAGCATCGTTGGTCCTGCGGTCCTGCAAATCTGTTCAGAAAGATGGTTATGGAGATCATCAGAAACAAGGTTCATCTCTTCTCTTAATACGGCAAAATGTTCCTAATTAAGACGAAATTAATACCAATAGACATTTACTAATGGTACAAACTTGGTGCAGAAAGTCAAGTTCTGGAAGAAACTATACGTCATCTACAGCTTCTTCCTAGTGAGGAAGATCACAGCCCACATGGTCACCTTCTTCTTCTTCTGCGTGGTGCTGCCCCTCACAACTCTGGTCCCCGAGGTCGAAGTTCCGGTCTGGGGTTCGATTTACATCCCTTGCATCATTACCATTCTCAATTCAGTCGGAACTCCGAGGTACTTTACCCCTTCAACTTTTGCTGCATCGTTATTTCAGCCCTAAAAACTGAAACTAAAAAATGTACATTTTGCAGATCGATTCATCTTCTGTTCTACTGGATCTGCTTTGAGAACGTGATGTCATTGCACCGAACCAAGGCCACCTTGATCGGTCTGCTCGAGGCAGGACGGGTCAACGAGTGGGTTGTGACCGAGAAGCTCGGTGATGCTCTCAAGAACAAAGCAAACAGCAAGACATCTGCCAAGAAGCTGCGGTTTAGAATCGGAGACAGGTAACATTTCCATCAATTTTCTCCCTAAATTTCACAATATTAATGAATCCTAATTGGTTGATCGTAGGGTCCATCTGTTGGAGCTCGGGTTCGCGACATTCCTATTCACGTGCGGGTGCTACGACTATATGTACGGAAGGCACTACTACTTCGTGTACATGTTTCTCCAAACGATCACCTTCACCATTACAGGGTTGGGCTACATTGGCACCATCGTCCCGAGCTAAGTATCGAAGTCAATGGAAGGATCAAGCAGAAGATTATAGTAGTGTTTGATGGATTGTGCCGTGCAGCATAACTCATTTTTTTGTGTGTTTCTTGCAATATGTATCATTAAAGGGAGGTTTTCATATAAAAAAGTAGGGGTATGTGTGGAGAAACTCATTTAATTTATCAATTGTTTTTAGATCCATAGAATTTGAAACACCCTCTTCTTTCTCCTCAAAACTTGAATGTCTAGTCATTTTTGTAACAAATAATAAGATGGAAACATGAAGAATTGAAGAGCTAGTTGATTTAGGGAAGTATTCTGTCGATTTCTTACTTCTCTTTTTTATTTTGATAATTATGGATTAAAAGACCGCTATAGGTGACAAACTAATCACTCAAGTTCAATTACACAACCCAAAGAGACAATTAACTAACTTTAACAATTCTCGAAACAGAAGAGTCAACAGCGTCGTTTCGGAGCGCGTCGTTTCGGAGCGCGTTGATCGTTTCCTTCGAAGGAGATGTATGAATTTCAAACACATGTCGCTGGTTGAGCGTCATTCCCGCCATGATGTCCGCTACCACATTTGCTTCTCGAAAAATATGTCTGAACTTCATTCTTTCGAACTGCATCAATAATTTCCTGCAATCCGCAATGATGGTCATTAGTTTATGATTTGACATATTTTCATCAGAGATTATCTTATGGGCTGAAAGTGCGTCCGTTTCAAGGTTTCTTACTTCTCAATTACAGAGAAGGAGACTTCCAATTATAGTGGGAAGTCCTTTGACTAATAGGTCCCTAAGTTTACAAAAGAAACATTATAGTCCCTATTGTTTGTATACTTCAACAAAACAAAACTAGGGAATTATGTTAGCGTGAGGGTATTATTTTCCCCCCTTCTTTTTATTGCTTGCTATTAGATGCATCTTTTGTCGCAATTCTACACATATACAGACAGTATACATTAAGATTGGGAATTGAACAAAATTGGATTATAAGGGGTGTTTGGTGAATTTTTTGAAAAAGTATAATTAAATAAATATTTAGAAAAATAGGTATTAAAAATGTATGTTTTAAAAAATATGTATATACACATTTGAGGTGGTGAGTTGTGCCATTTTTAACACTACTCCTTCCCCTTGGTAGCATGCAATTTTTCTTTACAACATGTTTGATTAGAAATTAAAATATATTTATTAAAAAGTTAAAAAAGATTGAGTCGATGCAAAAATTTGTTGGCTGCCACACTTTTCCATTGTTCTCGAATTCAAAAGTCAATGCAAAATAATTGCTGGCTGTGGGGTTCGAACCCACGCGCACTTATGTGCAGAAGATCTTAAGTCTTCCCCCTTAACCTCTCGGGCAAACCAGCTAGATGAAATACTTTGTGTATCCTCTATTATATATACTATGTAAGCCCAAACAAAGCTACTTAGGGCTTTGGCGCTACCTCACTGTGTCGGATGAGAATTGTAGGAATTTCTCGGCCTGACACTGCCAGCCCACTGTAAAAAATAAATTTAATATTATTCTCTTACACCGTAAGAATGAAAAAGTTAAATTTTAAAAAATACCTTTATAAATAAATTAACAGATTTTATGATGATATATACATTATTATAATAAATATATTGGTTGTGCGAGTTATATGTGCATGAATTATGTAATAAACTGACTGTGCAAGTTATTGTACGATACGTACACACAAAACACAAAAGAAGTTGGCTAAGAAATTTCTAAAGATCCAAAACAATAAACATAAGGATGATGTGACAAGAAAATATAAGCTTCTGGTTGATTGTTTCTAGTTATAATTAGAATTAATGAATTCAACTCGAGTAAATTAGACATTTTAACATAATACATATGTGTTTGGTTGGTGGAATAAGGAGTAGATAATATGAATAGAGAAAAAAAGATAATAATATGATATGTGGTTGATGAATTGAAATAGAATGGACTATGAAATTTCGATGCTTGGGTGGTGGAATGATATATGAAAATGGAGTGAAATAGGGTTCGGACAAATCCAAAAATCGTGATTTCTGGGTTCCAACAACAATAAATTTCAAAGAAAAACACATCAACAAAATTGGCAAAGAATAAACAACAACCACCATCGAAAAACAAACAGACATTACGAACACTACAAATAAGTAATTTGCATACCTGAAGGTGTTAAATTGGTGCAACGTGGGCTCGATGAGGGTAGCGTGGAGAACGCCGAACGGCTGAAGACTGAGGCTTCAGGAGAGAACACACAACACAAATGCAACTGAAAGGAGCAAATAACCCTAATGACAATGGAAGTTTCGTCATTGCAAAGAATAAGTGAGGGTATTTTTGTTCTTTCACACCCTATTTCATATTCCGGGAGAGCAATGAATACCAATTCCGAGCTATTTAGATGGAAAAACTATTCCTACTTATTTAGGAATACGGATTCCGTAGATTTCTAATTCAGTGAAACAAACAATTTCATACGGATGGCAAAAAAAGTCGGATCGACTTAAAACTATTTAATAATTACACTTTAAAGTCTAAGACTAAAACCGAAATGGGCTAGTTCATAATTCTAATCAAACAATACATACCAATATTAAGTCAATTTTGTGGGATTTTGATGGCAAAAAAAAAGTTTTTGGGAAATTTGAACTAGCAAATGTTTCCTTCACACTATGTAACGGAGTCAAATAACTGTTGACGTGAAATACCAACGAAGAATAAGTTGACAAAAAATCAGATAGACTAAAATAATCTCAACATTGATGATAGAGGAGATTAAGTTCATCCTGAATATAGATACATAATAATTCAATTCTATAAAGTATATATACACTATATATGACTTTTTCCTATATATATATATATATAATATAAATTATCAATTTTGATTCCAATACTAACTAAACGAATCAATTAAGTCTTTTAATTTCAACCCTCCTTTTCCAAGATATCTTTCAATTCATATCCGTGATTGGCAATAAAAGAATCATGAAAGATTAAAAGGTCGCACACGACATCTCGAGCCAAAGGAACCGCAGTTGAACAAAATGGCTGCAACCACGGAAAGAAGAACAACCTTCTCTCGGGTTCGCCAAACGTAAAAACTAAAAAGCACACCTAACACTGATTATTAGAGACTGGACATCAAAATCCCTAAGAGTGGCAAATCGTGCGTATTATCGTGCATATCAATACGTTTATTGTGTGATACTTACTAAACAGTAACACATGTCATGTTTCTCAACACGATACACAATTTTTCGTGTGTTCATGACATGTTAATTTAGTCAGTTATATATGCACATGCGAAATTTATAAAAAAATATTAAAATAACGAATTATTAATAGTAAAAATTATCAATTCAAACATTAGATTTACGAGTTTTTAATGTATAATGGGTAAAATACGATAATGTTCCCTAAAGTTTTATCAATTTTTTATTTTCCCCCTTAATTTTTAAATCGTAAATTTTCTCTCAAAAAGTAAAAGTTTGTCTCATCCGTCAATTTTTTCATCCAAATTTAACATAATTAGATTAAAAAATTTCAAAAATATCACAATTTTAACCATTTCATTTTTTTTTTCAAAATTTACATTTGAGTCCCGATCGAATCGGGATCGACTGAACCCCAATAAACGGGTCTCAAGTTTGAATTTTGACTCAGACTGACCCCACATGGGTGGGGACGGTCAAGACTCAAATACAAGTCCCCCGAATGGGATCGAACTAAACCCCAATTCGATTAAGGCTCGATTGAACCCAAGACCTGAGCCCCTCAATGTCAACTCAATCGAGCCCAAATCAAATTGAAATTCAATTATAAAAGTTTAAAAATACTAAATTGGGATATTTTTTTATTTTGTTTTTTGCATTTTTCAAAACTAATTCAATTAAATTGGAATGAAAACGTTAACTGAAGAGCAAACTAACTTTTTCCAAACGTGAGGATAAATTTTTTACAATTTAAACATAAAAGGGAAACTAAAAAAACGATCAAGGCAATGTCATAATTTACATGATAAACTTTATAAATTAAATATCTAAGTATACTTGCTTATAAAATACTTAAGAAAACAATTTTTTAAGCCCAAAATTATAGTTTGGCAAAAAACAGTTCAATTTTATCGTGTTGTGTTTTGATACTTAACACGAACACAAAAATACTTTTATATTATCGTTTTCGTGTTATCGTTCTGTCATATACTTCCACACGATTTTTTTCGTGAGTGTCCATGTAGTGTTATCGTAACAAATTGTCAGACCTAAAAATACCTGCTGCTATTCAATTAGGAGAAAGCAAACACGGTTGGTCTATCGCCAGTCATCACAACATTGATCAAAATTCGCACTGCCCAATTACTACAAATAACATTCTTCAATCCCATTCCTACTTTTTCCCAGTTATCCACTCACTTGGCGGTGCTGTGCTTAGCCTTCGAGTGAGATTGGAGTGCCCCATCTGATTTAAATGTCCTGCCCACCAAAAAAGAGGGATGGTTCAGAGAGTCGGGATGATTCGGTCACGTACATTATAATTTTGATTCAACATGATATCTCTTAAGAACAATAAGAAGCTTGTGAAGAAAAAAAGTCTTACTTGCTGCAAGTGCTGCACATGACTTGGCCTGGTGTCTGCTCCAGCTTTGCTTTTCCAGTATCCTTAGAAGAAGAAGCAGGAGCTGCTTTGGCATCTTTCTTCTTGGGATGAGGAGTTGCTGTATGTCCACTACCTTTCTTACCATCTTAACCAAAAATTATAAAATGCAAACATTATCCAAAAGTTGAAATTGTGTACACAAAATCTATAGTAAAGCAAGGATCTATAACCTCAGGTATGCAATACTCACTTCACCAACCGAGAAGTTAAGGATAGAACATACACTTTTTGAAGACTAATTTATTTGTAATTATTTATTAAAATAAACGTAAATAAGCATTACCAATCTTCTGTGGTGTAGACACTTTGGCCTTCTTATCTGCAACAGGAGTTTTGATTGCAGAGCCAGCTGGTCTCTTCTTTCCCACCTCAGCCTAAACAGTTTGGCAGGTAATGAATCATTATAACAACTGAGTCCTATATAACCTTCAAAATCCACTTTCACATAGTCAGACAAATCATTCAGATAGTACCTTCTTTGGTGTCTCCTCATCCTCCTCATCGCTATCATCTTCATCCTCGGAATCATCCTCACTGTCATTTTCCTAAATTTGCAAAACAATCACAGATTTAAAAGTATAATATGAAAATATATACATACTAAATAACACAAGCAACCAATTTAAGAAAATAACACATCTATGAAGAAAAATGTAATGTTGGGACAGGACTAGATGATTTACTTAATATAGAGACATACCTCCTCTTCATCAGTGTCATCATCTTCACTATCTACTTCCATCTTTGCAGGTTCAGCAATCGTTACTTTCTTTCCAGATGATTCGGGCTTGGGAGCATTTGCAACAGCATTGCCTACACACATATCAACAAGACAACGGCAATAAGCACTATGTTCACAAAAGCAAAAGCAATAGTCGATGAAGCTATTAACAATTACCATTCCTAGTTGCAGTCAAAGGAATATCCTCATCAGACGACTCATCATCAGATTCACCTTGAATAAGAAGAAAAGGCAGTGAATGGGGAAAAGAAAATCAGCACTATATCCATGACATCAGATAAGAGAGGACTCAAACTCAATCAAAATACAATGAACTCACCAGAAAGTTCATCTGTGCAAACCAGAAGAACAAGGCGAGTCAAGGAAAAAAGAGAATTGCCATAAATAAATATATATCTAGACAATATATATACATGAAGCTATAGAGGAAAACAAATTGTAGTAAAAGGATATTCTTCCTGCAGAGTAGTGCTATATCCACAAAAGAAGACGCTCCCATTCTTCCAATTGTGTGAAAGCTCAAATTCCTTCTCAAAAACCAAGTCAAAACTGATTTGGGGGAAATGCTCACTGGAAAGAGTTCCCAGGACAAGTTTCATGCCACCGAACTTCACAAAGACTGGAACGGACTCACTTGATTTATTTTTGGACTCGCCCAAGGAAGCCTGAACATCAATGCATGCATAAGTAATTCCACAGAACAAATAAGAAAAAAAATAGAGCCATGAAAATATGCATTGAGGACCTGTGAAAGATGAATAAGTTTTGCTTCACTTGGGAGGACCTTAAGTGGTTGTCCAGCCTTGACTTCAACACCTAAACACGACCAGCCGATAGAAAATTAATGGCAATTGGAAAGAAGAAATCCGTACCTAACTGCTAGGCTTCACTCATTCCAAACCAAAACAAATACAAAGCTATATTATGTTTCAGAAGCCCCCGGCAAACCATAGTATTCACAGGCCCCAGTGCAGTGGCGTTGCCATTCTCCCTTGACAGTTACGAACAGCATCCATAACTAGTGTACTTATTTAAAATCGAAATTCGGGAGTCCCACGGCTTTCAACAAGACGCAGAATCAAAGCGAAGATTGTCTCTGAATCATCGACGGTTTATAGTCAACACAATAATCATAAGCAATGGCTATGGTAACCGAAGAAATGGTGTTCATAGCAGCATGGATCGCATCATATAATACGTACTGACAACGAGCACTTCATATCGAGCCAAAAATCAAATCAACATTTCATTTACGTAAAGCATGAACATGCACAAACTAACATTCAACAACCCAAGCGGTGAGAGTAACATCGGTATCTGATTCGCACAACAGAAACCCTAACATGGCAAGACAATATCAATCAGTGGAAAATAGAATGAGAGAAGGGGATTACCCCAGAACTCCATCGGTAGAGACATTGAAGGAGATGATACAATGACGCAGGAGAAAGGACTGAGACTGAGAATTATGTGGGGGGAGTCTAGAAATGGGGGGAAATTCTGATTCTGAGTGAGACTTACCTCTAGGGTTTTAATGGCCGGAGGTGGACGAAGGACGAGGGTTTAAGGAGATGTTCGGTTCTCCATGTTTGGGCCTCTTATACAAAATGTTAAAAAGGGTATCACTGTAAGCCCATAATATCCAGGGTGAGCAAAAACCGGTCTGGTTCGGTCTGGTTCGGTCTTAGAACCGAGACCGAAAATTTCGGTCCATTGATTTCGGTCTTGAGACCGAAACCGAGACCGTTTGAACCGTTTATATGGTCTTGGTTTTTTCGGTTTTGATTTGATCTAGACCAATTGGCCCGTTTGGACCATTAGACATAATTTTTATACATCCTCTAGGCCCAAAGTATATGTCATATCAGCTATCAGGCACTCGGTTTACTTTAATTTTAAGAATTACGTCGAAAATAAAATGCTCCTAAAGTTTAGGACAAACTTTAATATGCTCAAACTTGTATTTTTTATTTTTTAAAATGAAATTTATTGGGTATTTTTATTCGATTCTTTGCAATATGTTTGGAAATGAGTCATTATCTCAATTCATATGGATATCTAATATGTCATTTTATATTAGGGTTAATTACCAAATAGGTACCCCAACTTTACCTAGTTTGGCAAGTAGGTATCTAAACGAAATAGGTACCTGGTTAGGTACCTGGTTTACCAAATACCGTATAAACGATATTAGGTACCCCAACATCGACACAAAAGTAGTTCGACCGAACCGAATTTTGACCCGATTCAGATATCTACTTGCTAATTAGTGTAAGTTCAGATACCTATTTGCCAAAACATGTCAAGTTCAAGTACCTATTTGCTCCTCACGTGATATTTTCCGTTTATTCTTAACGGTAAATTAACGGTAGGTACCTATTTGCTAATTTCACAAAATTGGGCAACCTATTTGCAGCAAAAAAAAATTTAGGTACCTACTTGCCAAACCATGTAAAGTTAGAGTACCTATTTGATAATTAACCCTTTATATTATTAAAAATCGTCTATACGGTATGTTGTGTCGATGCAATTAAGTTTGACGTTTGCTTTCTTTTCACTATCTTATCACTCGTTTTTTTATATATATTATAAGGATCTCATAGGTGACTTTAATGGATGGATGTCTCTCGTTTCAAGCATACCATTTAACTGCCTTCTCAATTCATACTACTCTGGAGGTTCCCTGCGATATGACGTCATTGCAGGGGACAGGTTTTGGTACTAGCTTGATTTGGTGTTCATGTTTCTATTAGGTGACAACTTTTGAAGTAGTCAGTCGGACATTGTATTGACAAACGTGTTAAGAACCTCTAACACTTACTTCAACACATTCCTTCTCCGGTTAATCTTCCCCCTTCAATGTAATGAGGAATATTATTTCCCTTTTCTGTACTATTTGATTCATCTGCATGATCAAAAGCATATTTGGCCCACAACCTCTCAGGGTTTAACCGGCGCTATACATTGATTTTGTGAATCCAATACGCATATATATAACATGAACCAACATAGCATTTATCTCCACAACTCTCGCTACATCGGTTGTTGGGAACTTGTTGAGAGTTCATAATTTTTAGTCAACTCGATCTTTTCTTCACTTCTAGTCTCAACTTCTTCACGACCTCTTTAGAAATAAAGAAATTTGGTGTACATGTATCGACAAGTACGCTCATAGGTATGCCTACGATTTACACATTCACGAACATCATTCCTTTCTTGTTAGACTTTTGATCAATAACAACATTTTGATTGGTCCAAGTATTGATATCTCGCTTGTACTCCATCAAGGACTCCACACACTTATAAATTAACTTCAAGTCCTTAATGCCCCGCTTTTACAACTCTAGTTGAGTCCTTAGTTGCATGCTCTCCTTTGAAGTTAGACGACAATTGCACATTATGGTGTTGGAAATGTTGTATTTTGATGATACATTTTGTCATAGGTTGCCTCGCATTTGGTAAGCTCGTGAATCTTCTCAACCTTCTTTTGCAATTTATCAATCTGACATTTCAGCAAATTGTTGCGCGCATCCACAGCAGAGATTGTCTTGCCCACCACTTGCTGATAGGACTAGATTTAACACTCATTGTTGCCCACATAAGTGGTGTAGTCTTTTATGATGTCTCAATCTTCAACGACGACATTTTTCATTTTCCTTCTCGGACCTCCAATCCAACAAATAGCATCTTTGAACTACTCCTACCCTGTTCTTAGTTGGTTTTCTCTACAACAATAGCAAACAAGTTTGTGTCATCATCGACCATGATTCCCATTGCACAAAAAATGGACTTTGATAGCATTTATTACGAGCTTAGAGAAAGATATCGCTCTCATCTAACTCGTGGAGCATTAATTTTTCGCTAAATCTTCCACTCAACTCACAGTCTCACACAGAATACTATAAGAACACGTTAAATACGAAAGGAACACCACTACAGACTACAATGCTCTTTGAACTTATTGGTAAATACAAATAAGGGGAAAAACATATTTCTAGTAGGTTACAAATAATAAACTTAAAAAATTATTTATCTTCATACCAATTTCCACACAAGAAAAAAAAACAATACATTTGAAATAATTAAATTAAAACTCAATCAAAACTTATTCCTTTAAATACGAGCTTTGAATTATATAAATTATTTGTAAATTTGAATATGAATGAATTTAATGAAAAATTTATATAGTCTTAAAACAAACTAAACCATATCTTTCACACACTATATTTATACTAACAATAATATATGAGAGGTATAATTAATAGATTAATACTGTGTATAATATATGAAATATTATGCGGCTATAATAAAACAATATTAACGGAGTGAGATGACTTTTGACGTGACATACCAACGTAAAACTTGAAAAAAAAAGCATCTCAATACTGATTGAGAAGAGATTAAGTTCACCCGAAACATAATAATTCTCTTCTATAAAGTATACATACAATATTGTAACATTTTCCCTGACTACAGTATAAATTTTGTCAAATTTGATTACAGTATTAACCGAATCTATTCGTCTTTTTAATACAACCTGACTTTCAAGTTATCGATCAATTGATATTTTGATATGCTTAAGGATTCTGATGACTCATGAAAGATTCAAAGGTCGCACCCAACTTAGTCTATCCAAGGAATGGAGGAACCACAGTTGAACCAAATGGCTGCAACATCATCTAGAATAATAGCCTTCTCTCAAGTTCCCCAAACGCGAGAAGCACACCTAATACTGATTATTAGAATCTGGACATCAAGATCTACTGCTCAATTAGCAAGGATTAGGAGAAAACAAATACGGTTGGTCCATCGACAGTCATTACAACATTGATCAAAATTCCCACTGCCGAATTACTACAAATAACACTCTTCAATCCCCTTCTTTCCCAGTTATCCACTCACTTGGCGGTGCTGTGCTTTGCCTTCGAGTGAGATTGGAGTGCACCATCTGATTTAAATGTCCTGCTCATCAAAAAAGAGGGATGGTTCAGAGAGTCGGGATGATTTGGTCACGTACATTATAATTTTGATTCAACATGATATCTCTTAAGAACGATAAGAAGCTTGTGAAGAAAAAAGTCTTACTTGCTGCAAGTGCCGCACATGACTTGGCCTGGTGTCTGCTCCTGCTTTGCTTTTCCAGTATCCTTAGAAGAAGAAGCAGGAGCTGCTTTGGCATCTTTCTTCTTGGGATGAGGAGTTGCAGTATGTCCACTGCCTTTCTTACCATCTTAACCAAAAATTATAAAATGTAAACAAACATTATCCAACAGTTGAAATTGTGTACAAAAATTCTACAGTAAAACAAGAATCTATAGCCTCAACTGTTGAATAATCACTTCACCAACCGAGAAGTTAAGGATAGAACATACACTTTTTTAAGACTAATTTATGTGTAATTATTTATTAAAATAAACGTAAATAAGCATTACCAGTCTTCTGTGGTGTAGACACTTTGGCCTTCTTATCTGCAACAGGAGTTTTGGATGCAGATCCAGCTGGTCTCTTCTTTCCCACCTCAGCCTAAACAGTTTGGCAGGTCATGAATCATTATAACATCTGAATCCTATATAACCTTCAAAATCAACTTTCACATAGTCAGACAAATCATTCAGATAGTACCTTCTTTGGTGTCTCCTCATCCTCATCACTATCATCTTCATCCTCAGAATCATCCTCACTGTCATTTTCCTAAATTTGTAAAAAAATCACAGATTTAAAAGTATCATATTAATATGAAAATATATACATACTAAACATTAAACAACACAAGCAACCAGTTTAAGAAAATAACACATCTTTGAAGAAAAATGTAATATTGGGACAGGACTAGATGATTTACTTAATATAGAGACATACCTCATCTTCATCAGTGTCATCATCTTCACTATCTACTTCCATCTTTGCAGGTTCAGCAATCGTTACCTTCTTTCCTGATGATTCGGGCTTGGGAGCATTTGCCTTAGCTTCAACATTACCTGCACACATATCAACATGACAACAGCAATAAGAACTATGTTTACAAAAGCAAATGTCGATGAAGCTTATAACAATTACCATTCCCAGTTGCAGTCAAAGGAATATCCTCATCAGACGACTCGTCATCAGATTCACCTTGAATAAGAAGAAAAGGAGGTGAATAGGAAAAAGAAAATCAGCACTATATCCATGACATCAGATAAGAGAGGACTCAATAAAAATAGAATGAACTCACCAGAAAGTTCATCCGTGCAAACCAAAAGAACAAGGCCGAGTCAAGGAAAAAGGAGGATTGCCATAAGTAAATATATATCTAGACACTATATATACATGAGGCTATAGAGGACAAAATTTGTGGTAAAAGGATATCCTTCCTGAAGAATAGTGCTATATCCACAAAAGAAGACGCTCCCATTCTTCCAATTGTGTGAAAGCTCAAATTCCTTCTCAAAAACCAAATCAAAACTGATTTGGGGGAAATGCTCACTGGATAGAGTTCCCAGGACAAGTTTCAGGCCACCGAACTTCACAAAGACTGGAACGGACTCACTTGATTTATTTTTGGACTCACCCAAGGAAGCCTGAACAACAATGCATGTATAAGTAACCCAACAGAACAAACAAGAAAAAAAATAGAGCCATGAATACAAGCATTGAGGACCTGTGAAAGATGAATAATTTTTGCTTCACCCGGGTAGACCTTAAGTGGTTGTCCAGCCTTGACTTCAACACCTAAAAACGACCAGCCAATTGAAAATTAATGGTAACTGGCAAGTAGAAATCCGTACCTAACTGCTAGGCTTTACTCATTCCAATGGCGCTGCCTTTCGGGAGTCCATAACTAGTGTAATTATTTAAAATCGAAATTCTGATGTCCCACGGATATCGACGAGAAGCAGAATCAAAGCGAAAATTGTCTCTGAATCATCGACGCTTTATAGTCAACACAATAATCATGAGCAATGGCTGTAACCGAAGAAATGCTATTCATAGCAGCATGGATCGCATCGTATAATACCTACTGAGAACTAACACTTCATATCAGGCCAACAACATCTACGTAAAGCATGAACAAGCACAAACTAACATACAACAACCCACGCGATGAGAGTAACATCGGTATCTTATTCGCATAACAGAAACCCTAACATGGAAAGACAATACCAATCAGTGGAATAGAGAATGAGATTACCCCAGAACTCCATCGGTAGAGACATTGTAGAAGATGATAGAGTGTCGCAGGAGAAAGGACTGAGAATTATGTGAGGGGGTCTAGAAATGGGGGGAAATTCTGATTCTGACTCTCTGAGTGAAACTTACCTAGGGTTTTAATGGCCTGAAGGAGTAGGAAGAAGAAGGACAAGGGTTTAGGAGAGTTCGGTTCTCCATCTTTGGGCCTCTTATACAAAATGTTAAAAAGGGAGCCCATAATGTACATCCTTTAGGCCCAAACTATATGTCATATCACTCGTTTTTTTAGTATATTATGACTTATGAGTCACGAGGCTTTATAATGATGAGTCAAAGTTTTATATTATATATATATAAATCAAATTAAATTAAATTTGAAATAGACGTAAATTACCGGATACTTGAACCTGTCACTAGTGTAATTTTTTGTTATAGTGTATTTGTATATTTTGTATTAGATTACGAGACACTTTTATCATTTGGTAATAAATGGTATTTATATCACTTAAATATTTTTCATCAAAAATAAAAACATATATCTAATTATGATATTCTTCTTTTTAACTCTCTCTTTTTCAATTTGATGAACCAAATAATATTCTCTTAATCTTTGTAATGTATGGTATGAATGGATCGGTTGAAAAGGAAAAATAATAATATCGGCAATGGATTTTAATCACTTTTAAGTTCAATTACTTCAAGAAATCTATGAACTTCAGACAATTGAAACCGGATTTCCTGTCCTCGGCTTCTCCGGAGCAAGAACCTGCCACCGAGGATATCGCACTGCGGCCGCCGTCCGCAAGTAGTTTTCGTGGACAGAGGAAGAAATGTCGGGAGTTGAGCGCCATCAACTTCTCTTGTCTATCAAGACCTGCAATCAATCACACGACGTATTAGCCTATTAGGTAATGGACGGTTTCGATGTAAATTAAAATGGCGAATATCGACTTACTTTCTAGGTTAAATTGCGAGTAATGGAGATCGAAGTTGTACGCATCAGTGGTAGGCAGGATCGGCCGCCGTCTATCCTTGATGTACTGCTTCACTGTGGTGGCAATCAGATCTCCGACGGTCAACTCTGCAGAGATGATCACCTGGACCGACCCCACGACTCCAAGAACGGACACGTTCAAGAGCAGCTTCGTCAGTCGCGGCAGTTCCTGCGGCAGCTGATGGAAACGGTTTCTCGATCTTATTGACATCGTCTCCGTCTCTCGGTCCATCGTCGTCTTCTTGATGGAAAAGGCTTCTCGGTCCATGGCGGAGAGGATTTCGGGCGCCGTTCTCGGTCTTCTTGGCATCGTCTTGGTCGTTTCCTTCGCAGCCATGCGACTCACGTGAAACGTTGATGCTTTCTCCTGCATCCTTCCCCTTCGGTCCTTCACCGCCTCCTTCGCTCTTCGGTGAGACTTCGGATTCGCATTCAAATTCGGCATTGCAATCGAAACAATGAAAACAGTATCTTCTAATCTGCCACGGACTGCGCTAGCAACGGCTGATCAATCACCTCAGGTGGCGGTATCGGAAGAATCTCTGACTGAGGATGGACAATGCTGAAAGTGAATTCTTACAAAGACCTTTTATCCTTTTATAAGAGAGTCTGGATGAGGGAATGGGAAAAGGGTAATGGATCTCTCCAGAGGAGACGACGCACTCCGGTAGCCGGTCTTGGATAAAATCATTCAGTGGCGGGTGGAATATTAATATATTTAATATATATATCTCTAATAATTGTCTAAGAGACTGAATTATATCATAATATATTCATTTTGCTCTCAATATTTATAATATATAATACAATATTTATAATATATTCTATATATGTGTGACATATTGTCATATTGTGTCAAACTTATATATGCTTTTGTTGATATATATATATAATCTTTTATGTTTCATAGATATATATATAAGATTTTTTTAGTTCTTTTCAGGATTTTTCCTTCATATATAATTGAATACAATTTCAACTTCAAATTATTTGAAGGAAACTTGGAATTTTATTTTTTACAGTATTGTATCGTGTGTATCAATCTAATGATGTACGAAGATTGATTTCTCTAAAATATATTTCATTTGAAAATTAAATATTAAATTAACCAGTTTTTAAAATTATTTATCAGATTATATCTAATAGATAGTAACAGGTATAAACTTTTTAAAATTTTACTCCGTAATTGTCGGTCATGAATATAAGTTTTTATTTCATATATACATTACATAAGGTGTGTCAAACACTCAAACTAACACGATATGAAACTAAACGATGCAAATTTCATAATTAAGTTTGAAAATTCACAAGTGATTCAAAAACAAGTACAAGAAAAAATTCAAATTCAAATATTATATTCATATACTTAATAGAAGCGTATATTTACAGATTAAAAGTGTTTAAACACATTTATTAAGTGTGTCAAAAAATATATAAAATTTGTTTAAATATGAGATGTGTTAACATCAAACTCAACTCATATATGTATCAATACAAGTTATTATAGATGGTTTAACCGTTGTGCAATTGCCAAATCTAATCCTCTAAATAAGTCATGGTAAACAATTGTTTTTTACCACATTATATACATATTTTCATGAATATACTAAATCATTATGTAAAATATAGTGTTTAAATCCCAAATCATTGTTTTTCCAATAAATTGCACATATATAATTTAATTAATTCTTAAATATAATTTTACTGTAACAAAACTTTATTTAAATTTTTTAAATCCATTCTCATGTTATTTGGTAAATGTAGGAGTGAGCAATTTTGAGTATCATATAATTTTAGGGGTTCCCAAAACCTATCGTGTTGCAATTAGAGTATTAAATTTTGGAACCAGAAATCTACCATGTTGCATTTGGAACCGGAACCTACCCATAACCTATTTATACTAGCGGTTCTGAGTATCCTATTAATAATTTGTTTCAAAAGAAACTATCTAAAACTTGTTTATATTAATCACTTTGAAACCGATTTTTTCGCAAAACAAATACGAAGTTGCAACAATCATACAAAATGATTATACAATCATCCAACAATCAAAATTAGGGTTAGAAACTTAGAAATTAAAGTAGAATTATAATTTATTTTATGTTTATATTACATATATAATCACATCTGGGTAGAAACAGGGTACCATGTTACTTGGACTGAAACCGAAAATACAAATTATTAAAAAATAATATGCACACTACCCTATCATTAAAAGTGTCACCATAAACTTACCCTATGGTAAGATTTCAGGTAGGTTCATGTTCCAAATGGATAATTTATTCACTAAATACACTTAACATGATGAAACTGTTAGTACGCGTATATAGTAGAAAGTATAAGCAGATTAAATCAAAAGAAACACTACAAATTCACAAAATTATCAAATATACGAGACTGAAATTTCAAGAAATATATTTTAGGAATATATCTTTTATATAAAAATGTTGTCATATATTAAGAGAAACGTGTCTATATAGTCTAATATATATATTATTTTTTTGACCAAATATAGTCTAAAATATATAGAGATAATTATCTGCATTTGCTATAATATAATAATAATATGTTAAAGAAGAAAAAAAAAAATATGCGTGGAGTAAAGTAAGTAACTACCTAACCGTCTGCATCCAGTGACAGGGACAAGGAAGATTCCTGGGAGCGGCGACATGAGTACTTCGTTGTAGCTTCAGATACTGGATAGTAGCGAGTGACGTGGCGAGCTGTGGTTGAATTCATTTTCTCGTGGCATAATATATTTGGTGTGAGAGTCCCGTAAATTATTTAGGTATAATAGCCAAATTAATTATTAGTTAAAAATTAAAATGCCCTCTATAGGTGGTTATTTTTTATACAAAAATATATAAAATGTGAAATCTGTATATTATTTTTGTGAGATTGTGAAAAAGAAGGAAAAAAAACTGGGATAGTTGACATTTTCCAATTTTTCTTTTTAAGTTTCACATTTTGTAAATTATTTTTATTTATTATAATAAAAAAGTTAAATTGGACACTTTAACATGCAAACGTCTAGAATTTTACATAATTGATAATGTAATATATATATATATATATATATATATATATATTAATCTGGTTAAATCTTCTAAATTTTTTTTGACAGGTACTAAAATGAGGTGGTTATATATTAAAATAAAGTAATTCTATTAGTCCACCTCAACTTACATATTTTCTTGATGATGTGTCAATGACATGTAGACAAAGTTATGCATTTAAAAATCCTCCAAATATTCTCATTGAATTTCATAAACCGTTACTTTTTATGTATGCTTCTTTTACTTAATAATAGTTTGATTGAAAATAATTCAGTACAAATACTAAAAAAAAAAAAAATACTTTTATTTTTATATACTATTATATGTTAAAATATTAAAATTATTAGATTTTATATTAACTTTGATTTACCTAAAGTTTAGTGTATGGAACTAATACAAGTAATTAAATCATGAAAGTATTATATGAACATTATTTATTTAAAACAAATTATAAAAATACTTATTATATATTTAAAGAATCATCATATTTTATTAATTAACAAACAAATAAAAAATTGTAGATAATTTTACTATTACTAATATAAGGTAAAAAAAACTACTAATGATATTAATATAATTATAACCGTATTACAATATACAAATAAAAAAACAAAACAAAATAACTGAAAAATATTAATTAATTGTATTAATAACTGTTATTATGATTTTTTAATATTTATTCAAGTATTTTAATTATTTTTATGAATAAATATATATAATTTTAATATTTTGTAATATAATTTATAATATTGAAGCAAATGAAATAATTTACACTGTACAAAAATACTAATAGAGTCAGTATTTTTTATAAATATATTTATTTTTTATTGTATAATATTAAGCTAATATTATCCTCAATTAAAAATACTTTATAAAATTAAAAAATAATAAATAAGATATACATATACACTATATATTTTTCATTTAATATATAATATAAAAAATATTGATCGCGCAAAACATGTATCAACTATTTAGTTGTGGAATAATTGGTATGAAAATTGACCATACTTGATTTGTTTAATTAAATTAGTTTTGCGTAAAAATTAACTCCAAAACTCAATTATTAATGGATCAATTCAGTCCATATTAACTGTTCACTTTACTATTATGCATAGACTAAGTGGTATATGGATAATGATATCTCACCAAATATAAGCTATTTTAATTTATCAGTCATATCAATTACGAGAAATAATTGTACATTCATTTTCAAATGTTGTTATTATGTCATAACAAAAAATATATTTATGCACACCTGCGAAAGAACTCTTTCCTAATCTCAGTTCCGTTTATTTTAGGGTTAATTATATGATTTGTTATTTATATTTATTAAGGTTAGTATTTTCAATTTTTGATAATTTCAAACCATACAAATTGTTTCTCCCCCGACATTACGTTTTGGCACGTACCCAATTGTTACATATATAATATATATATATATTTTTTAAGGTTGTACATATTAAGGAATCTTCCGACCTTTTTTGTGCGTATCATCTCGGCACCGAAACAAAGGCATGGGAGCGTTCCTAAGTCAAGCTGTTCCAAAGAGGAGTTGTCAAATCAATTGAGAAAACGAGATAAGGACCAAAAGAGAAAGACCCAATCAAAAGAAAAACTTATATCCATGTTTAAAAAAAAAAAAAATTTATCAATATATTTTAATATCATAGATAAATGATCTTTGAAAATTATGATAGTTAATACTACCGTCAATTTTTCGTTTAAAATATTTTTTATATTTTACCATTATTTTTCCAAACATTACAAATAAACTTACACTAATATTACTAATAAGTCTCAACTCGATTTAAATCCAATTAGAGGTGCCTGACCTAGGTCCCAACCCAGATCAGAGAATCCTAATTGAGTCTCCAATTGAACTCAAGCGATGATCCTCTAGGGACTAGGTTGAATATCAACCCGGACAAAGTCTTCAACCTTGGCGACCTATTTTGGGATGGGATTCCTAGGATTCATCCGGACCCAATAGAGAATCCGAATCTAGTTAAAATTTAAACACAATAGTAATATAAGTTTATAAAGTTATAATATGTAAAAAAATATTTGGTTAATTTTGTAAATCTAAAATATATTTAACAAATCAAATTAATGTCATCATAGCACATTCTTTAAAATTTAAGATTCAAAGTTTAGGATTCAGACCTAAGATGTGATAAATTGTTTTATCGAACCGCCTCAATACAAGGAAGGAGACATTTAAAAATGCACTTAAAGAAATTCAATTATAGTCTCAGCAATGGGCCCACATGCCGATGACTAATATCTTCTGCTTAAAAAAAATGCACACTTAAACAAATATATACAAATTCGATCTTAAAAGAAATATATTTTTTTCTCATAAAGTAATTACTTTAAAAAAAAATAATATCCGAGAAACATTTAACACAAATGTGTATACGCGCAGCCGTGCATGTAGCGCTTGGAATAAAACGCATCCTGGTGGTTGTGCAACATGTGGTAACGTCAGGACTAAAACGCTACTACAGGTAGCACTCAACGACAAATATTTTCTTCTTGCAGTTCGTAACCCTCAGTTGTTCAACCGCAACCTCCAGCCTGTTCCGTTCAGCTAACCCTAATCCTCCCCTATTTAAGCCCCCCCTCCATTGTTCCTCACCTCCAGCCGCAACCCCCTTCATTGTCTTCTCTTTCTTCGAAAAAATCTTTGTAGCCGCAACCCCTCCCTCCTTTCCTCTTCATTCGAAAACCCGTCTGCCCTAAACCGTCGTTGGTATTGCACCCACTGGTCCTGCTCCCTCCATGTTACCTAACAGCCACCCAGCCACTCCTCTGTTGTCCCTCTTCCTTGCAGTTACGCCGTGAAGTTCCCTCTCCGACGAAACACTTGACCCGACGAAGCTTGGTCCGCCGTGAAGAACTTTGTCGCCCTGACCGAATTCGAACCCCCTATTTATTTTTAAAAAAATGTATTTTAATAAATGATGCATTGTATTTGTGTTAATTAAAAACATGATTAATAATTAGTGTGCTAATTATTATATTATTATTGTGTTAATTAAATATATTATTAATATAAATTTGAATTATTAGATAATGATTATTAAAAAAAAATTGTAAAGATAATATAAATTGTTATAAATTAAAAATTGATACTCTTTAATTGTAGAGTTATCATGCCGCCACGCGTAATGATGTCAAGTGAGTTGTTTGCCCAAAATGTCTTAAACATTGGTCTGTTGGACTAATTGGTATTTTAGGAACAAGAGAAGCATCGTTCCTCAGATCTAAGTGGGCACCAAAAAATCACATTTAGATGTTTAAAGTTAGAGGAAAATATATTATCAGAAGATGTTAAAATCATTGTCTAAGTTGTTGGTTTATGGGATATGACTACTATGCACAATTTGTGGAATCAACTTTACACTTGAAAACAATTGATTTTGGATTTGATGACTCAACAATGCAACCCTTAGAATTAGAATGTGTCATCTCCTCACAACGTAAGATAGCTCGTCCGTACTACTAAACTTCCACATTTGTGTATAGTAAACCTTCAGTCGACGATTCATCAACATCCATACATCACTCATTTGTTAATTAAAAGTTGTCAATCCAATTTTTAGCAGTGAGTTGCATCATTTGCAGGTTGTAGGAGCTACTTCCACCATCGTCACATCCATGTACATTGTCAGGATTCTCGTCAAACTCAAACACCTCTATATTATCTTCATCAATGTGACCTGTAAAATGCTCAATATATTGATCTTCTTCATTTATCCAAGTATCTGAGAGTGCATCAACGTCGACTTCATCATCAGAGAGATAATTGGTGTGACCATGTAAAACATTCACGGTCTCATTGCTATCAATAATGTTTGACCTCAAGTTGACTCTTCTAGTCACGTTAAACACAATAAATCAACTAGCAACACTTAACTGTAAAGCGAAACACAATGCATTTTGTGATCGAATCTGTACAAACTTGTAAAGTCCATCAATATCTGTAAATTTATATGAAATATTGATAGACCTAACTTCAACATCTTGTCAATCACACTCCATACATATAATATCCTTTAGTATATAAATAGAGATATTCAAGATGTAGTAATACTTGAGGTACCGCCTACATAGACCTCACTACCATTCTGAGACAATATTTTGTCGTTATACAAGCAAGTGATACCAATTTATGTCATGTTTGTTCCTAAATAATTCATATTATAAAAGTCTGTATCAAATGTATTTATCTTTTAGTTAACCTAATATTTATGTGAATATAATTGCTAACAATTTTCAAAATATTGTAATTAAAGAATACATAAAAAATATCGCATACCTTGCTTACAGAAGATTTATGCAGAAGAAGAATGAGCTGCTAAGATAGTAAAAATGAAGGACCGGACGGAATGTCGGTACTCAACTGATTTAAATAGTAGAAGAAATTAATAATAATTGAATTTGCGCACAAAAATGCACAAATAATTGATGTATGTCGCAAATAATTATCTCAAATGCTACCCCTGGTAGATAATTTATTACAAACGATACCAGAGGTAGCGTTTTCCTTTTTTCGCTACCACTACCAGGGGTAGCGTGTGCTTGCTTTTCGCTAGCAGGGGTAGAGCCAAATAATAAGGCGCTACCCCTGATAGCACCTATTAACACTTTTCCAAAATCTTTGCCCCGGACATACTTTTCTCAATTTTGTTGCTGACAATAGTCACTTTTTAAAAAAATTCTAAACGAAACCATTGGAGATGCTCTACGAGCACTCGCAATAATAGTAGTTCCTATTGTTACATCTGGGAGTGCCAAACATAGCGTATTCTCATCGTTCACGTTTTGTGGCACATTAGTCAACGCAGTCGTCACAAAATAGAGAATCAGAACTAGACTACAAAAGGGCAATGATTCAAAAGTCAAAACCATACTCAGTTTCAAAATCTTGACCATTCAGAAAATAAATACCCATTTGAATCCTAGGATGTCCCAACAAACACTCAACGTGAAATGTTAATGGGTTTTTTCAAATAATAATATCCAGTACACAGCCAGAGAGAATCTCAATCGGAAACTAAGACAACATACCAGTAGCCGTGCACCATTCTGGAACATTGATTTGATGGTGTAAAGACAATATGCTGCCCAGATCACTGTCGTCTACTTCTTCCTCGAGACATAGATTGCACTGCATCCTTGAACGTTTAACATTTGTTCTTGCTTTGGCCTGAGACAAACAAGATGACAGTATCCTAGATAAGGAATGGAGCTGAGATGATGAACCAACTTTTGAGGGTTTTCTGAGGTGAAGGAGGGGATGGATGCCTTGTCTGACAGCTCTCAACCTCCAATTTCTCGGAAGTGTTTGAGGAGGATAACAGACAACCTCAAACGAACGAGGAAGATCCGTGGGACAAGAAGGTGGAGGAGCTGGCTTGAAACTGCTCTTTTTCTCTGAGATAAGTGGTGGGTGTAGTCTAGATGAAACCTGCGACAAGGAGAACACCATACCCAAATTTCATGATCGCCCTATACCATGAGAAATAAAAGTCGAGATAGTAATAATGCCTTTTCTGAGTGGCCTTTTAGATACCAATCTTAATTAAGAAATGCTATCCAACCTGAAACAAATTGTAAAAATGGAATATTTTTCATTTTAGAAAATTGTTGACTATTTCACTCAATCACATATTTTGTTTAAAAAAAAATCACTTTCTCGCTAAGTAATTTATATAGATACATAAGTAACTTGTAAGCAGTGATGTGAAGTTTAAGGTGAAAATAAGATCTTTTCCATTTTAGAACAGTAGAAAACTGTTTATTAACTTGCTCAATTGAAAAATACCCATTTTTACTTTCTAATGAATTTTCACCCTAGGTTTTATACGGTAGAATTCTTCATCTTAATATGTATAAGCTTTATCAAGAATATAGGCAAGAAAATATACTCACTGCTGAGATTAGGCTGCAAGAAGCAAATCCTAGAGACAAAGCAGAAAATGGTGGTTCTTTGGGTGTCGTTTTTCCAGGACTATTCTTTGAGAAACTTGAACCATCATCACTACGAACAGTCCCAAAACTGGAGCCTGCAGCTTCTTCTTCTTCTTCCTCCTCCTCCTCTTCCTCATCATCTCCTTCTCCTTCATCAAAATCTTCCATTTCAGCTTCCTTCACTACCACCTTTTCTTCAGGAACTGTCTCTTTATCAATGTCCACCTTAGGAGCTTCCTTTTCTTTCCTCTCTTCTTCTTCCTCCATCTCTTTCAGCTCCAAATCCATCTCCTCATACGCCTCATCCAAGCAAATCTCAGCATCTATAATCTCGAGCTTGTGCTCCATCTCCTTAATTTTCTTTTCACTATCTCTCTCCGAATCCTCCACCCACTTGTCCAGTTTATCAAATACTGTTTGGCATGCTTTTCCAACTCTTTCCAGGAAAGTTTCCTTCTTCACCTCCTCCTCTATCCCGTAGTAATCATCATAGCCAACAGGAAGAAATGCAACCTTATCTGGGTCCACATCTTCACCGTCCTTTAATTTAGGCTGCCAAAATAACCGAACCCCGTGTTCTTCATCTTCGACGAAATTGATTATCCGCCCAGAGGGAGTATGCACGATTAAGGGATCCTCTGGGTGTGGGTCTGATGGATCATCAACCTCAGGATCGTGCTCCTTGTTGACCAGAATGAATTCAGGAATATGATCTGATCAGGGAAACAATTTAGTCAAGCCAAGTTTTCATGCTGACAAAAATTCTGTATCTTAGCCACACAATAGAAATGAAACTTTTGTGCAGCTCTTTCCAGGAACAACAAACGATTACTCTTTTGATAATAAAGAAATAAGGCCTCTGATATAAGATTTTTATAAAGGCCACCTTTTTGCCACCAGTGCTCGAGCTCAGCAGGCATGGGTAACCTCAGTGGTGCCCTATAGAAAGAGTTCAACCACATTTCTCTTTCTGTATCTACTTCAGCTGCATACCTTTTCCAGTACTCCGGCACCTGCACAGGAAAGGCAATACAAATATCAGAATTCTCCAACAATATGAAATAAATTCATTACCGAGATTAGTAGATGACTTACTTCATAGAACTGGTTAATAAAGCCAGGGGCCATCCATACATCTTCTCCCTCGTATAAATAAGCATGTTGAGGATCACCATATGGCCCACGCTCTTCCCTGACCACTGCCAGATATTTAAATGTGTTACTGATGAATGCTCTGATAAGATCTAGGATGCATATATTCAACCGTGATGTTTTTAAAATGAATTTATTCAGTAGGAAATAGTTTATAGTAGTTTGAAAGACATACTTCCATCAGGTTTGTTCACAAACATTCGTGCTTTTGCAGCAGCTACTTCTGCTATCCCTGAATGCATCTGGAACAAACAATCACTGTAAATGAGACAGAGATCCAGGTTCTTCAAACACACTAAAGTTCAAGTTTAGTGACTCACAGCAGAAATTTTTTCATCACAACCATGAGTGTCCTCCAATAATTCTCCAAAGTAGAATCGTCCCTGCAATGTTATAAGATCTAGTCATTTCATACAAAAATGACCAGAAATATGAGGCACGAAAGAATACTCAAAAGATTAAAGACCAATTAAGTAAGAGAAAACTACAGAAAATAATCTTCATTTGCACCTACATAGCGTATGCGCTCATTGACTTCATAAACACCACATCCGTGCATTCTTCCATGTTTCCATTGACCAGCATAACGGTATCGACCTGTCTCCCTGATTCAAACTCAATATAATCAGGAAAGTTCAATTGTGAGCGTAAGCTAGTGCCACATGTTCGTATGCATAAAAAAATAGAAATATGGGAATTTGGACACGAATTGGATATGCCCAGATGCTTAGAAATTTGCACATAGAAGCTATGGTTCAACTGAGAGGCACCAATTACCAAATTCTACAACCACTTTTTTCATGAAAAAACCGTCTCTAGAATAAAATTAATTGGCAACAAGACTATCTGAGCCAATGAAACTTACGGTTTCTTGCCAAATTGTCTTATCCACTCTTTATTCTCATAAAAAGGAATTTCATATCTCCCTCCAGCTAGATCAATACTATCTTCTATATCCTTTTTCAGCCACTCCTTATCCTCCGGAGGAATATAATCCATAGAAATTATTTTTCCTTCCGCACGCATATCATCTTCAAGCCTGAAGAGACGATAACCATTTAATAATAATAATCAAGGATAATTTACCAAAGCTTTTAAAATTCTGATAATGCGAGGCATAACGTCCAGAAAAAAAAAGTTGTGCCAAAAAACAAATTGTGATGAAGATGACTACTGTAGCTGACGTACTTGGAACCTGGCACTGGTTCGATATCTGGTATGTCAACTTCAACAACTCCATGGCCTTCTGGATCATTTTGGAACCACTCACCTTCATATCTGAGAAATTATGTCATACCAATCAAATTCTTGACAACAAAAGCATGTTGAGCTAGATATGTGGAAACTCAGGAGTCCAACAGTCACAACTCCCTTCGGAAGATAGAACACTCCCTCTGCAGCATAAATTCAGCATCTAACAATGAAATCACAGAGTTTGGACAAAGTATTACTAAAACATAAAAGGTAGACGACATGGAACTATGGAAGCCATTCTTTATAAGTGAATATTAGTTACAAAGATTCTGTTATATACAAGTGCATTTATATAGTTTCTATCCTTTGACACTTGATTATTACAGACTTATAAGCCTCTGTCATCGGAAAATTTTGCACGGGAAAACATGTTACCAACAGAAATATGTCTACAATAACTATACGAAGATGATACAAACCTGACCAGACCATTATTAGCCACAAGAACACCTTTTCCTTGAGCCAAGTCGTCCCAAACTGTGCCTTCATACCTAAGAGGAAAATAGGATGCAGATTTAATTGAAATTTCTTAACTACAAAACATAGTCTAGTAGAACTTACGGCCAAGCCTTACATATCACAAATATTTAACCAGCGACCATTACATAATCAATCACAATGTAAGTCTATCAAGCATATTCACATCCTCTAATTAACGGAGCTGAATCCGGTGAAATCAAGCAAACAGTTAATGGAAATACTCAATTATACCCATGGTTGAAACACTAATTAAACTCTGCAAGACAGAACACAAACTGGAATAGCATTTCCACATTCAGTTTATGATATCAGTATCAGCAGAGACACCAGCATTTCTACACAATACAGCAAATTTCTATCCATATTTAGCGTGTTCAACGAAACTGACACACTACCATGAAACTAATCCAAATTCCATATCGGAAAAGATAACAAAGCCAAATGCATTGTTGAAAGAGAAGTAAATTGTCCACATACGTGTTCCCGTTGGGGAAAATGTAGCTGACCCACTTCAAAACCTCCTCAATCCTATCCAATTCCTCCAACAAATTAAGTGGATTCCGTAAGTACGGGATAACTTTAGGCAAAACTGGATATGGCTTCCGGTAAGGAACATAGAAAGGGGCAATGCGCGGGTTAAGTCCATGCTCAGCCCCTATCGCAACCTGCTCCCATTCCTTCCGACCCGCCCAATCCGGGTCCCACCCGGTGTTGTTGTCCAACGGCGGACCAGTCGTCCAGAGCTCCTGCAAGTCCTTCTCACTCCAGTTCTCTGGGTCATAAGGGAAGTCGAAGGGGTCCTTCTTGGTCAAGAACCGCTCCTCCGCCTCCGCTTGCATCTTGCGTAACGGAGGGTGGTTGATGGTTTTGAGGGCCTCATCGACGAACTCTTGCGGAGTAAACGTTGAAGTCTCCTCCGGTACATTCTCCGGCGGTTCGTATCCTTCTGGGATTATGCCCATACTTAGCAAGTGACTGTTGTAATCGTCTGAGTCGTAATCGGAATCATATTCCGATTCCGACGATTTGTCTGAATCGAGGTCGTCATCCTGGGGATCTTCTTCCTCCTCCTCGGGGTCGGGCGTGGAGACTGGTTCTTCGTTGGCCATTGAAGATAAGGTTGTGCAGAAACGATGGAAACGAAGAGTAGAAAAGATTACGCTGCCCGCCGGTGGCTGATAGATAATATACGACTACTACTTACTGAGGTTTTTGTCCCACTCCGTATCTGGTCTGGGTTTTTATATCCTGCACCAGGGGTGAAACCGGACCGGTCGGACCGGTTTTTCACTATTTCGGTCGGGGACCTATATTTTCGGACCGGTTTTTCTTCAAAAAAAAGTCCGACCAAAAGACCGTATAAGGAAAAATAAACCGTCCATTCGGATTTCGGATTTTCGGACCGGATTTTCGGTTTAAACCGAAAAGGCAAAAAAATACACATTCAAAACCAAAATAAGTATTCAAAATCAAATTAAACAACAAAATAATTTGATTTAACAATTTTTACATATATTTCTACTAAACCGATTAAACAACTAAAATAATTATTAAATAAGAAAATTTTTATTTGTTTGTATTCGTTGATTAATTATATTAATTAATACTAACTAATACAATATCTAAAATAATATACATATAAATGGTCGGACCGGACTCCACGGTCTTTTAGAGTTGTAGACCGAACGGTCTAAAAAACCGTTTCAAGCAAAGAAAATCCGACCATAAACCGAACCGTACATTTTCGGACCGGATTTTTCGGTCCGGACCGGTTCGGTTTTCACCGGATTTTCGGACCAACCGGTTTTCCCTTTCACCCCTATCCTGCACAAACGGAACATTGTAAATTTGTAATAGTTAAGGCAAATTATGATTTAATTAAAATGATATTGGTATATAACTATGATCTTGTATTTAAATTATTTTTATTCATATAGATGCTATTATTTGTCTAAATTTTTTTTTTGGGGCCAATTATTTGTCTAAATAATGTTATCTACAAATGTACACATAAAAACTACTTAATTATATTTAGATTAGAACTAAAATTATTAAATTTATTTTTATGCTTATTGTTATTGAATCAAAAATTGTAAACTTTGAAACTTAATTGAAAAACTAAACTATGAATTTTGTGGATTTCATATAGTATTCATATAATTTTTTGAAATGTTTAACAAGTTAATTATGTAACTGTACGTATTGTTTGTGATTTGTTTATTATTTTTATCATGTTTATATTTAATTTCAATATATTTAAAAATTCATCTATTTATACATAGGGTTAATAACCAACCAGCTACCCGAACTTTGGGTGTTTTGCAACGAGCTACCCGAACTTTGAATTTTCAAAACGAGCTACCCGAACATTGGTCGGAGGAGCAACGAGCTACCTCCGTTAAATTTTCCGTTAAATATGGACGGAAAATGACGTGGCAACACATGATTAGTCAATAATTTTAAAAATTATATTATTTTTTTAAAATACTAAAAAAATTAGAAAAATTCTTTAAAAAACTTGAAAATTAATAGAAAAAATAAGAGTTTTAAATATATTTTTTTATTAAAATTATGAAATAAAAATAAAAATAAATGATTAGTTTTTTTAAAAATTTTGTTTCATATTTTTCATTACAAAAATTATATTACAAACTCTTATTTTTTCTATTAATTTTCAAGATTTTTAAAGATTTTTTTAGTACTGTAAAAAAATAATATAGTTTTTATAGTTATGGATCAATCATGTGTTGCCAGTTGCCACGTCATTTTCCGTCCATATTTAACGGAGGTAGCTCGTTGCTCCTCCGTCCAAAGTTCGGGTAGCTCGTTGCAAAACACCCAAAGTTCGGGTAGCTAGTTGATTATTAACCCTTATACATAACAGAATTAATAAGACGCAATTAATAAGACGACACAATTATATCCATCTTCCTGATAGAAGATTGAGTGAGGAGTTAGGACTGAGGAGTTGGAAACAAAACCAGTTCCACTAATTGGTCCGTGCTCTCTTTGAGCGCATTATAACAATAGACATAAACGTGGGCCTATATCGAAAGTTATAGCCCAATAGAAAATATATCTAACTTTGGGCCAACAAAGCCCAATATAAATGATCTTTGGGCCCATATTGCAAGCTCTGTTAGTTATCGTTCCATTTAATATAAGCTTTCACTTTACACCAAGTCAAGTGTTATTTTATATGATGGTAAAAAAAAAAAAGTGTTATTTTATTGAGTTTAATTTTTAATATATTTTTCATTTAAGAAAAAAAAAATCTCACAACGTGCGAATATATAATAATTATTTAATAATAATAAGCTCATATAATATAATATAAAAGACATAATTAGAAAACGTCAGGAAGAGGTAAAGAAGGCATCATTAGGGCCAGGGGTAAGTGAAGTAGCTTCCAAATTTTGGCAAAAAAAAAAAAGTAGCTTCCAAATGTTGACCAAAAAACAAATATAGAAAATTAAAAAAAAAAAAAAAGTTGTTCGTAATACCTAACCGCTTTGCAAATGATTTTTTTTTATAGAAAATTAAAAAACAAAAACGTAAATAATATTCGTGAAACAGTAAAAAAATCAATTTTAAAAAATCAACTTCGCGAAAGAAATTTGTGAGTTGTTTAGTTTGGTAAAAAGGGTATTAATTGGACATTTAACTTATAAATAGGTGTTAAATTGAAGAAGACAAAAATACTAAAAATTTCGAACTTATAAAAATAAATCGTACTTATACCACTTCTCAAATTTATGTCTAATATAGTCTCTATATATAGAAAAATATGTACATTAAGAAGTTAAAATAGTTTATTATGAAATGATCCCCTTTCTTCAAAACCATTCAATCTCTCCCTCTAAGTCTTAAAGTCAAGAATGTTATTTTCTTCAATAAGACATGTTTGGTCATATGACTATTTGGTTCAAACATGTGATTGATAATGGGATTAAATGGTTGCAATGACTTATTTATAAAATAAAATGACAAAAATACTATTCTTCTTTATGTTATTTATCTTCAAGTTCTTCACTAAACCTTCAAATTGAACCTTGAAATTTAGTTTATAGGTTCGTTTGAACTCAGAAATTCAGTTTATGGGTTTAATTGAACCACTGTCCCAGAAATTCATGAAGAACGCTGAACCAGGTTCAGGGTTCAATTTCACAATCAGAGTTATGAATTTTAGGATTCGATTGGAAGGTTTAATGAAGAATTTGAAGATGAAGAACATACAGAAAAATATAATAAATATGGTAAAATTGTTATTTTAGTAACCATTTAATCATATATGTCAAAGATAAGTGACTAAATATCACAAAGTTTAACAAAAAAAATCACATTTTGAATTATAAATGACTATTTAACTACGCTAAAAGACATAAATAACCAAAATTTTACACCAGACAAACACAAGTTACTCTTTAATATATATATATATATATGTGTGTGTGTCTTCTCCCCCATTCAACAAACAATTTACCTTTATTAGTATTTTTAGAGTAAATTTTGTTTCTGATATATGTATAGTGGATTTGTTCCTAATGTTTAAACACCTTTCGGAAAACTCCTTTAAAATTCTTAACATTTGGACAAATTTTCACTGTTCTCGTTTTGTCAAATTTTTCATCAAACTTAATGTAATATATTTTGAAATTAAAAAAAAATTAAGAACGTCACAATTAAAACATAACAATTTTCAATACGTTATAATTGAAGTTCTAATTCCATCGGGACTCAATCGAGCCCCAATTCAATTGATGTTCGATTTTGATATATAATTTTTTTGTATTTTTTTAATTGTAAAAAACAATATTTTTATAATTTTCAAAACGAACTGTCAACTGTGTTAAGTTTGAATGAAAAGATGAATAAAAAAGGAAAAACTAAAAGTCTAACATGTTTCTATTATTTAAGGACTTGAACGTCACATTATTTCGAGTTGTTAATTGATATTTTCATACTACGTGCGTGCACCCCAAGTGTGGAAATTAAATTTAATTAAAATGTTTTTAATTTTTTGGAAGATATATATTTTTTTAAATGTAGTGTTTTTTATTTGATCGGTATTATGACAGACAGGACTAGGGTCTCCTAATAAATATGTCACATAATAGTTATCACAATTTTACTATATTGTTCTCATTCAATTTTCATTTACCCAATGAATAGTATAGAAATTTTTCTATATAAATCTAAAATAAAATTAAAATGGAAGTTCTAAATTCACTTAAGTGTATTTTTTTAATGATTATACTAGACTCTGGCACGCGCTACACACGTGCACGTTGTCATCGTTTATTTTGCGTGAGGTGTTAGAAGGATATGATCGATCCAATTCCTATGATAATACCAGAATTAAACACTTGATTAAAAATATTATTTGAATTATAAGACTAAACTTAAATTACTTAATATAATCAAATAAAATTAATTTTATTTTAAATATTTTTAAGAAATTGCCTTGAGCATCCGATCCTCTTTAGTAGTGGTTCTTGCTCCGGATGCTCGATCAATTTTTTTTAAAATATTTAAAACAAAATTAATTTTATTTGATTATATTATGCAATTTAAATTTAGTCTTACAATTCAATAAATAATATTTTTAATCAAGTGCTTAATTTTTATATTATCCTAAAAATCATATCGATGATTCGATTATGTCCTCCTAACACCTCACGCAAGACAAACGACGACAACGTGCACGTGCGTAACGCGTGCCGGAGTCTAGTATTTAATAAAGTTAAAATGTTTTAAAATAATACTTCTAATATAATTCAAATTTGTATTTTTATTTCAGAATTAGAACTCATTTTATTTATTAGTTTAACCATTCTCAGGTTATGTTAGAGACGTGTATTAATTATTATTATTATAATATATATATTCACAATCATTTGAATTAATGAGTATATATATATATATATATATATATATATATATATGTCGGGTTATATAGAGTACGAGTCTCATGTGTAGAGTTGAATTCCTCATAAACTTGACCATCTGTTGAAAATTCTAGGAGGACAGTTAAGTTAGAAATGCAGATGCATTGCACTTAACCGTCCAATAAGTTAGACATGGTCATTACCTACCTTATTTCGGGAGATCATCATCATTATTATTTGTTTTTTTTTTGTCAAATTTAAAGCTCAATTTAATTCATCATATATTTTCATTACTGAAAAATAATTAAATAACCTTACATCTCATCTCCATTGAACTAACTGGTTAATCATTCAAGGTTAAATATAGGAATTTACCAAAAATAATTTAAATGTAATTAAACTAACTAGTAAAAAGTATTTTATTTTTAAGAATTACGAGAGCAGTGAAAACGTTTAAGAATAGAGATTTTTGCAAGTTGGAAAGGAACGTATAAATTTCACTTTCACTGACGTTATTATTTGCACAATTTTCCCAAAAAAGGAAAATAACATCTTCAAAATAAAAAAGTGTAATAATCTGAATATACCAAAATATTTGGTCACATTGTTAAATACATTAGCTATATATTGTATCCTTAGATATTTAAAATGTTGTTATTTACACTGCTGTTATTTTTTTCTGTGAAATAAACCCAAAATACATATTAAATTTTGAAATCAACCCAATTCCAAACTAAAAATAACATTTTTTGGGTTGATTAATGTTGTTCTGGGTTATTTTTTAATCAAAAATTCTGAGTTGATTTCGATTTTGTGGTTCAAATTTATACTTAAGTCTATTTTGTTTAAATTTGATCCGTAATTTTGTGATGAAAATGAACATAAGCGCAAAATTGTCATTTTTACCTAGAATAGTATTGTTTAATGGAACACTAATGAGAGTGAATTTAACCACAACAGACAAATTTTTTAATGCACAAAATAATATTTTCAAAGACGTTGCAATTATAAATAATTGGTAAATATCTTAATGTATTTGAAATATTTACCAAATAAATAAACTATTTTAAGTTTCTTTTTTATATTTAATTTGATGATAATAATTAATCCGAATCTACGCGGGAATTCGGGCACCAAGGCGTCATATCCATCGGGTAACTGCCCAGCACTCGCAAGAACGACGTGAATTCCTGCACTTCCGCAAGCGCGTGCTGCGCCCTCACGTCCGCCATGGACGCCTCGAAGTCGATGTAGAACATGTACTCGAAATGCTTCGCCGTCCCGACGTTGCCGTCGTCGACCACACGTATCGGGCGGTTCCGGTGCGGCCGAGACTCGATCTTCGTCAGACTGATGTTCCGGAAGGCGAAAGCTGACAGCACCTTGAACAGCACTCCAGTCCCTTCCTCGTGCGCGAAGACGATGCTCGTCTTGAATGGTCGGTCCATCCGCGGGATAATCGGCTCCCTTGCCAGCATCACAAATCGCGTCACGTTTCCGCAGTCATCTTGGATTCCGTCGGCCAAGATCTCCAGACCGTACAGATCCGCTGCACGAGAACTCGCGATCGCCGCCGTATCGCGGAGATTATTCGCCGCAATGTATTCCGCTGCTCCGGCGGTGTCGTCTACCGCCTCCCGCGCTGCATGAGGCGCCATCTTGGTCAAGGTATGCTCGCACTGCGCTATAGCCTGGGGATGTGAGATTACGCGAGATAGGTGCTCGACACGCGTGCCTGGCAGAGCCAGGAGGCAATGGTGGACTGATAGCTGAACCTCTCCGACGATATGGAGGTGGTGGCGAAGGAGGAGGTCGTAGTTTCGGTGAATGGAGCCTCCGAGAGAATTCTCCACCGGCAAAACCGCCCGATCTGCAATCCACAGCTCCACAGCCTGGAAAGCCACCTCAAACTGGTCGCATGGAATCGCCTCACAGTTAGGGTAAGCCTTACCGGCAGCGGCCTCAGAGTACGCCCCTGGAACTCCCTGGTACGCCACACGCAGCTGTGAGCCGTGCATAGGCGCCGGAGACAGGTCCATTATAGTGAGCGCCTTCGGAGACTTATGGCCGGCTGGAGCTAGGTTCTCCTTCCGCTCGATCGGTACCAGATTGAGGTCGATGGCCACTTTGTGGCCATTCACGGCGGAGATTCCGTTTCCATCCGGAAAGGCCTTCGCCTCGGTGGACTGCTCCTGAGAAATGGTCTTGCTGGAGAGGATGGCGCAGGAGCTCTGCCAATCGGCTCGGCTGGAGCCGACGCCGAGAGGGAAGTACGCAGCACATTGGACGACCCGAGCTTTCTGAATCCGGGTCGTGAAGTTCGGTTTCGGAGCCGCCGGAGGTGAGATTGCCTTCATACTCTGTCTTTTGCTCTATCTAAATTGATTAGTAGAGGACCCAAATTGAACTAGTTGGAAAGATAAATGTCGAAATGGTCGAACGCTAAGCTTTTGAGTTCTCTGCAAGAGAAGGAGGAAACGTCAAGCTGAGAAGAAATGGTTGAGGTTTGGTGGTTTATATATTTGAGAGCAAAGAGAAGATGGAGAAGACTATGTGGCCAAATGTGGTTCAGTCAAATCCCTCACCTACCCCTCCATTTTTTTTTTAAATTGTCATTTTTTATTTTTATATTATATTTACCCATAAAGTTATGCAACTTGATTCTGTCAAGATTAGAAACATTTCCATTTTTATTCTCAATGATCATACAATTATGTTTATGAATTCTTTGCAGCACCCGAAGAAGAAGGTACGTCTGAACCGTATTTTGAATCAAATATGAAACGGTTCAATCAATCGGTAAACACCGGGAGAATTTACCTCTAATGTACAATTAAGCGGAATGTTTAATGGGGCTACCCAGTTGATTTTCATCCCAGCGGCACGTCTATCAAATCAAAGTAAAATGTCCAGCCTCCTCCAGGTTTCCCTCTACGTTTAAGCGTTTTTATTATTGTTTATTTATGTTTATTTTCTTTCACGGCTTTACAAACTTAGTTGAAAAAGGTCAATCAGGAAAATACTTCTTACGTGTAATATTTGAGTTTCCACAATTTTTTACGGAATATTTCAATCAACTTCCAACAGATTAATTATTTAGTTTTAGAAATAAATGGGTAACGTTCTAAAATTACAGAAATAAAATCGATAAAATTGTTAAAAATAAATAAACGTGAAAGACAGTATGTTGATTTGTTTTATACCCAATCAATACTATATATTTTGAGATATCAGGTCTCCCAGTATGTTGATTTGTTTTATTGAGTAATGTTCCCTGCGAATGTTGTGCAGTTAGTTCCATAAGCTTCCATTCTCTCTAAATATTTCAAATTTGGTCTCTCCCTGGATTGTCTGTCTTGGTCCTAAACGTGAGATATGTCGACGTGTCTAAACTTATTACAGGGATGGTTACCATGTGAGGCAGAGGCCCCGTCTTTGTCTAAACCGGTGGCTATGGCTGTCCAACTCCAGAAGTCTTGGTGGAGGGAAAGGGCACAGATAAGTAAGTATTTGAAGATTGTATATATATCAATTAAGTATGAGAAAACTAATTTAAACTCTAAAAATTAATTTCTAAAGAGAAAGTTTATTACTAATTATCCTTACTAATTACTGACGAATGTGATATTCATGAAAATAATAACTTTATAAGTTTAGATTTTAGAGAGCGTAGCCAAAATATTATTTAATTGTTTTTTTTCTTTAAACAGCAATTGCTCCCTCGTCTGTCTGCCTTAGCTTGTAGCTTCCATGACGAGTAAGTACCGACCCATTCGCCACCCAACCCATTTCTTGACCACTCGTTCCAGGTAAGCGTTTTATCTTGTTGCCTCACTACCCTTCTGCATTAAGATACTCTTTTGAATTAAGATAGAAATGGAACAATACGGTGGACTCTCGTTAATCAATTATTATGTTGCTACAACATATAGTGACCAGCGGTTAAAGTCGGCGGGTGTTGATTTTATAAATTTAAAAGTAATTATAATAGTTGTCAGTTGATTTCATCACCTACCAAAAAAAAAAAGAGGAAGGCGTTCATCTATATTTATCTCTAATACTTAAATGAGTATATCTATATGAAAATAATAGTAAAATGTATTAAGGACTTGAGGTTTTACATTGTATTTGATTTTTGACAAGATTTTATCATTTTATAATATAATTTATGAAACATGATCCAATTCTTAATGAATGGATTGTGTGAAGAGCCATTCCTCCAAAAGTGAAGCAAGCTGATAACTTTAATTTAGATGAGGGTATATATATAGCAATTAGCAAGTGTCTCCGTACTTGTAGCAGTTAGCAAGTGTCTCCCATAAATAGTAATTACCCTAATTTGGAGTGAAGAAAGAACCATGTCCGTGTGAGAAGGGAACGCAGGTGACTGATACTTGAGTAGGTTAGAAACCAAACAACAAAATTTTTGATATAATAATGGATGAATCGATAATATTAAACCAAACTATTAATATTTATTGCATATGATACTGCATTTATGTGTAATAATGATATCTTCACTTACAACTTGCAAAAAATTTCATTCGCTGGACACGTAATATCGTCTCTGGCCACATGTAAAGATCTCCTTGTACAATATACGTAAGCATATCTTATTACTTTAATATAAGTGCTAGAATTTTTTGCTAGAATTGGATGGACATTTTTTTTTGTTTTCATTCCCTTATGGATAGAAGAGTGCGTGTCATGATAAATTTTTCACTTTTGCTGCTCAAATTTAAATTTTTTAATTAACCTAATTTTACGTTGATTTTATATGAATTATATATAGATACACTTTATCCAATCTATCAAATCTCCCTACCGTTCGTGACTCGGCAAAGTTGGTGGAATGCTGTAGGCAATATTGGTGAAAGTAACTGTTGAGAAGTTCATTAGGATGCCAGTTGTAACCATAGTAAGGGTTTAGAGTGAAGTTTCTCCTGGAGCCAAAGTTAAGGATTGCATCAAATCTACCTACACAAAAGAAAAAGGTGTTACACATTCCAACGAGTATTTTTTACTCCAGGTGTCTTAATTGCTAAAAATAATACAATGACAGATGCTGTATATCGACAGGTTGATAGACACCACGTGCCTCTACTGATCTTCATGCTAACATATATATTTATATATTACAACACATGACTTCACGTTTCTGTTTGTCGTAATAGTCGTATACAAGGAACGGTTGTTCACATTGTAACAATACATAAAGATAAAACTGTGAAATAGAGAATAATGAATAGGTCAATTCCTCAAGGTAAGTATTTGCAATGTCTTTGCAAATTAGTGGTTTAGATGATTGATATTACTATATTCTTTATGAACTCAGAAAGTTGCTAGTAAAAATTATTATTATAAATATGAACAAAAGGTCTGATAACGGTTCAATGAGACGGCTCAAACACTATTGAACCGTGAATAATTTATTTATCTGATTATTCACGATTCAAATACTATTAAACCGCTATTTTATTAACAAATATATATATATATTTTTCGCGGCTCAAATGTCAGAGCCGCGAAATAAAATAAAATTATTTTTACGACTTTTTTTTAGTTGTCTTTTTTTTAAAGGAATTAATTATTTTTTTCGCTATTTTTCACGACACAATAATTGTTGAGCCGTAAAAAAAATAATTTTTCAATATTATTGAAAGTGGACGAGTACCGAAGAACCGAAGGGTGAGGGTTGCCATGATCCTCCATGGTCATGGAGCTTGGAGAATCGAAGAACCGAAGGGGCAGCAAAGCTTCAAGTTCCTGAAGAACCGAAGACTCGCCCAGGCAACAGAGCTTCAACCGAAGACTCGCCGGACTCCGGTAGTTCGGAGGTGGCCGACGGAGCTTCAAGCTCCTGAAGCTTCAAGAAGGTGGAGAAGTCGACAGTTGGTGCATGAGTAAGTGTTGAAGGTAGACGAGTACCGAAGAACCGAGGGGTGAGGGTGACCATGATTCTCCATGTCCATGGAGCTTGGAGAACTGGAGAACCGAAGGAGCTTCAAATATTTTTTTTAAAAAAATATATATTTTTGGTGGCTCAAATAAATGAGCCGTCAAAAATAAAAAATAAAAATATTGTTCACGACTCAACCAAAAATATCGTCATAATTATTTTGGCGTCAAAAGTATCGCCATAATTATTTTGGCGACACTTAATTTGATTTTGAGTCATGAATTATCACGACTCATTGTATATTGAGTCGTGATAATTGCTCTGACGCTTCATGTCACGGCTCAACTTCAGTTGAGTCGTGATAATTTAACGGCTGAATTTTCCAACCGTTAAAAAAATATTTTTCAACCGATAAATTGCTCTTCTCCTGTAGTGCATACTTAATAATATCGTATTTTTGATGTAGCACCCCCCAAGAAATATTAGAAATGGACTGTATTATATATATATATATTGTTAGAGAATAAATTGTATTTGTGTTTGATCGATATTCCCTATAATTAAGAAGTTATTATAGTATATAATTAAGAATTAATTATCTTTTAATATGTTTTTTTATTATATACTTTAATAATTTTAACAGTATATGACTCCACCAAGAAAAATAATACCAAAATCCGACTGCACGGCAGACAAGACGCTTTCCTACTAACCGAATCTCCGTCTCTGATGGTAATTTCGGAGCCATGCACATGACTCCACTCTCCACGTTGTGTGGGATCAACTTGAATAGTGAGATGAGATCTTGTATATATACTAATTATATGGGATATACGGAAATTTCATTTTTTTTTTATATTTATGAATTCTCCTTTCGCGGAAGCTAGCTAGCAAGTATAACTGTATAAGAGAGAGAGTGTATACATATTGATATACATACATACCAAAAACAAGAATTATATGGAGATTTATTATTTTTTTTACCGTATTATGGAGATTTATTTCAAACATAGTTAATTAATTCACTATTGGAGAACGGTAGAATTCACAAAAATAACGGCTCAGCTCATTAATTGAGTCATAGCATTTTCACGGCTCAATGTTGAGCCGTTAATTCACGTGTTGAGATAATTATCACGGCTCAATATATAGTGAGTCGTGATAATTCCCGGCTCAAATGGAAAGTGTCGCCAAAATAATTATGACGACACTTTTGATTGAGCCGACACTTTTGGTTGAGCCGCGAAAAATATTTATTTTTTTGAAATTCTTATTTTTTACTGCTCATATTTATGAGCCACCAAAAATAAAAAGATTTAATTTTCGTGGCTCGTTTTATGAAGCTGTGAATTTTTTTTAAAATAATAATTTATACCATAATTATAATCATGCAAACTGAATAGCTTACTTACCAAAATCTGTATTTTTACATACAAAAACTTTATTGAATTTGCTAATAGAGAGATGTCGAATCAAAATACATATGAGCTTAAACTTTAGCAGTAGCGTAGCAAATACCCTAATGAATACACATTTCTCAATAGCCAAAAATCAAGAAAATTCAGCAGCTTAAAACCAAGTCAGATCAGTTTTATCATGTCGCTCTTTTTACATGGAGATTTCATGCTGCAAAGTGGTTGCACTTAACACCACCTGCTGCTGCTCCTCAATTTCCCACCTTGCCTTTTCAATGTCTCCATCGTGAACAGGCACATATTCCTGCATTCACAAGTTCTAATTCACATTAGCATGTTTCATTTGCTATAACTTTGACCCAAAATAAACAAACAAAAAATGCATCGTGAATATGCATGTTTCATTTGCTATAACTTTGACTCAATATGAGTGTTTGATTATATATTTTTTTAAATTGTTAAATTATCACTTATGCTTCAGAATATAACTATTTAATCAATCCATCGGTTAATTGTTTTTGTGAGTTAATTTTTTAAACCATATTTTTTAATTATTAAATGACTGTTATATTTTTCTATCGTCTTCTTCATATGTTCTTGTTCTTCACATCCTCTTCTTAGCATATTCTTCAAATTGATTATATGAGTGAGAGATATTTAATCTCACCTTAAACGAGTACATCTTCTTGGCTATATACCTTTCACTCTCTCAATCGCATCACCATTTTCATCCTCAAATTTCAATCTCACGTTCTCTCAGCTTTCGAACCCAAAAAATATAATTCCTAAGTTCGAACAGGACAAAAAAAAATGATTATAAGTTCAATTTTAGAAAAATCATACATGGAGAGATTTTTTTTTTTTTGGCCATCCAAGAATTAATCTTGGTACATCGAGAATCAATCTCGGGACCTCTTGCTTATAAGCAAGGGTGATACCGTTGGACCAAGTGTCCGTTGGTTACATGGAGAGATCAATGAAGAAAAAATCATACATGGAGAGATCAATGAAGGTTGGTAGAGAATAATACAAAAATCATTGTTATATACTTTAGATTAGAAAGAGAAGTAAGAATTAACAATGAAGAATAATAAGCTTTTTAAGAGTAATTTTGATATTTCATCAATTTAAATAGTTATTAATAGTAATAAATCAATGATAATTAGTCATTGTAATAAAAAAGTCATATTGTGATATAAGTAACTAAATATTATAAGTTTAAATTAAATAATCACATGATAAAACATAAAGTACTAAATAGTAATTGATATCTTGAATGACTACGTTAAATCAAATATAATGAAACAATACAATTTTTTTCAAAAAGTATGTATTTTAGTTTTTTTTTAGAAAAGTAAGTATACAAAATAAAACGAAAAATAGGTATACGCGCACCCAGGGTGGCGCCACTTTTGAGTGGCGACTATTCACAACACTTTTTTTTTTAATTGTTTGATAATGACGAATCGATATTTAATTAAAAATAAAATTATGTATTTATTAAAATAAAATAGTAAGTAGATGTTTTAATTGCGATTCAAATGATGCAAAAAATATTAATCCGGATTGACTGTACGGCATGCTGTAAGTTGATATATGAAAATTTGACTTAAAAAATTATAACTCAGACCATGTAAGTCCAAACTCAACACGGTTATCGTCATTTATGTCGTAATTCAATTATATGTTTAAAACACTATTTAGAAGTTTTTGTATTGTATGTAGAGTTTTTTACGCATCGTATTATATAGTCAGTCTAAAAGTAAAAAAATTAACGCATAGTTAGCGTAATTTAATTCGTAATTAAACTATCTACGCACCGTAATTTTTTTGATTTTTTTTGAGTAAGTACATAATTAAATTTATCATTTAATACGTTTAATTATTTCGGTCAAATTATAAAACGAACGATGTTAGATTACAAAATCACTGTATTTCCAATCAAAAAAATTACCATAGATAGATAATTGAATTACGACATAAATGACGTTAACCGTGTTGAGTTTGAACTTACATGGTCTGAGTTATAATTTTTTTAGTAAAATTTTCATATCTCAACTTACGGCATGCCGTACAGTCAATCCGTAAATCCAAATTTAACATTTTTTTGCATAATTTGAATCACAATTAAAATATCTACTTACTATATTTTTTTAATAGATACACAATTTTATTTTTAATTAAATATCGAGTCGTCATTATCAAATAATTTTGTTTAAAAAAAAGTGTTGGAGTGACGCCTATTCAATAGGCGGCACATAGGGTGCGCGTATTGTCAATACGCACTACTCCGGGTGCGCATATACCTATTTTTCGAAATATTTTTTTTGTATACTTACTTTTCTAAAATAAAAAACTAAAATGCATACTTTTTTAAAAAATTTCAAGATTCTTAGCATATGCCTATTCTCGCCCTACCAAAATAAACATTATATATAGGTGGGAGAAAGTTAATAGCAGCACGTGGGAGGGAGTGGGACAGTCTTCGAGAAGTAGGTTGTAAAATCCTGAAAAATTCAGGTGCCATCGTGACTGTTTTTTTTTTTAAATAAAAATAAAAATTTGTGTATTTAATTATATTTTTTTCTTGAAATTTTAAATAAATTCCCACTTTTTAATGTCATGACCTCATGATTGCCTCGCCTCTCTTGAATTTTAGGGTTTCGTCTCTGGTGGTGACAGTATGTATACATAGAGATAGAGCACATTTGAAAAGCAAATGTATCAACGCTAAAAAAATAAATAAATGAATGTACCTAACGATAGATAAGGTATCATATTTTGTAAATACATATGTCCAAATTTTTAAATATTTTTTTTGAATATATATTTAGTTAATTTTTTGTTTCAGACATGTATATTTTTCGAAAAAACTCCAAGAAGACCACCAGTTTTAATTAAGAGACAAGTAGCAATAAAATGTCAGCAATCCATTTTTTTTTTTTTTTCTATATATGTATAAATAATTTATTTTGTCCAACTTTCTTATCCGTCGTTCGTTCATCTCAAATGAATTGTGACTTGCATGTGAAGATCATGTGTTCTATATGAATATCTTATTGTATTTGATAGTTAAGTGAGAGGAGAAGGGTTCTAGCTCCGGGAAGAAACATGTGCTACCCAAAAGTGTTGGCGGTTAGTTGATCATGATCACGTTCGGTCAATGCATAGAAAGAGCAGACAGCAAGCATTCATATATATATATATATTAAATAATCTACAGTGAGTGAGCGGCAGACTTTCAGCTGCTGTCATTTCTTTCTTTGTTTCTGTATGTTTGTATATAATTAAGTTGGGAGCTACTATTCAAGGAACTAACAGCATTACTATATGACTCATCTGCTATCAACTTTCTTTGGTCATATATACAATCTATTTTTAGACAGAAAAACATAACAATATTGACCTATAAAGGAGGAAGGAAATGGTTTTTTTTTCGAAGTGTCCTACCCTTCAAATCAATGGAACGAAGTGCACACCTCTCAAGTTCATGGAGGAGGAGGCTGTTGGAAATATAGATAAACACAAGTTCATTATAGATATAGTATTATATGCATGAGATTAATTTACGTTGTGGACCTAACTTACACTAGTCTGCTGTCTACTAGATTCGGTTTAGAAATCCACTTACCTTTCGAGGTTTCGCTCGACAGCAGCACATGTTATTTCAAAAGTGTCTTCGTTAGAATATCCAATCCTTAACAACCTATGTGGTCTCTCTAGTAAAGTATAAAATAACATGGAGTTGCAGCAGCAATGCCAACTGCCAAATTCTTACGCACTCAAACACCAACATCTAGCCAGACACACGCCTAAACAGCTAAACTCATCCAACGATTATATTGTTGGAAGGAACATCATTTGAAAACTCCATTCAGAAGTAAGAATTGTCAAAAGACAGTAATAATAATACCAGGACGAAAAGTGATCAACTAAGGCAATTAAGAGAACACCAGTGGGAATGTAAATATTCATAATAGTAATGAATAAACAATGTAAATACAAGAGAGATAATAATAAGAATAATCACTCAATATTTTTGTGCGATTACCATCTACTCCATTAATTGACTGGAACGCTAGTTAGGTACAATTTTCTTATAGCAAAGTATATAAATCTCAGATGCAACCTTGGTGCATAGCCAGACAGATAGATAAATCATTAATATCAGTCTATCCTTGAATGAATGTACAAACCACTACCTCTCTTTCTCTATATTCTCTATACATACATATATAAATATATCATATATATATATATAAAGCCCATGAAAATGAATCACCATTTGTGCGAGGTGTAAAAAACGAGTAGTTATGGCAGCTTGGTACCTGTGTTGAGGCTTGTGGAGCTCTGCTTCCTTCGCGCTCATTCATTCATCTATGAAATATGGCTACTTGCTTCTCCTTGTCTATAATAATTTATTTATTTTATAAAAAAATCATAGTCCCACCCACTTCACCCATCTAAAGAACTTACCTACTCTGAAGGGTAACTCATAGTCCTTAGCAAGAGCTGGTTCCCTCCTTGCAGACTCAGGTTCAGACCAGTCATATACACCACGTTCTTGTTTGGTACCAGGAACAGTGTTGTCCAAGATAAGGGCCACTAGGAATGCAAGTACCATGTGTTGTGATAACAGCGTGTTCATCACGTAGTTCACCTGTCAATAGAACCATATCCATCCATGTGAGCTATATATACATATATGTACAGATGTAGTCACACAACATGCTCGATAACTACATCATCGTGTTTAGATTAGATATAAGTTCCTCTTTTCTATCAGACAAACCCACGGCAATTCGATAAGTCAAGATTGAAGATTCTTCTTTTACCAAAAGTGGTATAGAAAAGAGGAAACAGACACAAGGACCAACATTTAAGATTCTCATGCAGACTCTTTGTTAGCAATGGCAAACTATCGTTGTTGGAAATAGGCAAAGTATTCTGTTTACTGATTATAAGCTGAGTAGGAATACAACATCCAATAAGAATTTGACACTCTGTATTTAACAATGAAGATGTGGGTCCTATTTTTGACTTCTTATAGAAAGTTTGACGATGTTGCATACTAGAAAATGTCAGTACCATTTTACTGTTGATATTGGAGAGACTAACAAGTTTAACTGACGGAATAAAAATAAAGAATCGAAATTAAAAAAAATGAGAATATCAAGAATTTGTAGATAAGATGAGGATTACGAGTCAATCTAGAACTCTACCCGAGTGCAATGGGCAAATCATCGAATGTCTCGAATTGGTCCGTAGTTGGTTCAGGCGACTAAGTGGGATGTGAAACAACACGATCTTTAGAGGGGCTCTATCAACGCTCAACCAAAATATTTCTTTTGTCGTTGATACTGAAGAAGAGGTGTCGAAGATGGGACAGTTAATGTGTTGGGTGACTACAGAACCTTTCATATATCTTGGAGTTTGGATTAGAAATACTAGTGGCTAGGAGATGAAAGTAATAACATATCATGTCTAGTGGTGGACTCTAAGTATGGAGGGAAAAATGTTGTTTCTTCAAGAACATGACATCCATAGACGTCTAATATCAATTCTTGATGGGAGAATAATATCGGTATAATATCTATTCTTGATAGGAGAATAATATTGGTATCCTTTCTGCAATTTATAGTGTTCAAGAAAGATGTACTTGATGGTGCGTGCAAAAAATTTGTCGAGTGAGTAACATCATGAACAAAACAAGTACATCCAAAGACACAAGGGGTCACATGAAACAATAGTTTCTTAGGAAACAAGATAGAGTACATGGCTTGATTATTGAGAGAGGAAGAAAGCAACCTATTTATCAAATGACAAGTTAAAACACCACACTAAAACAAACTAGCACATCTGAATGAAGTAACCATGTGCGGGCAATATCAATAAGATGTCTGTTATTTTATTCAACAATACCATTTTACTGGGGTGTCTGAGGACATGTAAATTCATGTAAAATGTCGTTTTGACTCGGAAATAATTAAAAAGTTCCCGAGAAATATACTTGTGCATTATCACTGAGTGAGAAGAGTTTTGATATTTTGACCAAATTGAGACTGGACTTCAGCTCAAAGGGACTAAAAAATAGGATAACTCGGAACGTTCTTTCATTAAATATATCCAAGTGCACCGAAAGAATTTGTCAATAAAATTGACGAAGCATTTGTAACCACAGAAGCGGATACTCAATTAGGACCCCAAATATCTGAATGTATGATAGTTATAGGAAAATCAACCATAGTTTCACTATGGCTTGAAAAGGTAGACATAACATGTTTTTCGAGTTGACGGGACTCACATTGTAGTGTTTTCAGTTTGACCAAATTAGAAAACATTTGTTGAAGTTTGGATAATCCGGGATGACAAAAACAAGGATATTTGGAGACTCTGTAGCACACAGATAATTGAAAGTGATTTGAGGTAGTGGAGTCCTCATGATTTATATCCCACGTCAATCATGTGTTCCGTACCACGATCATATCAAACCATGAGTCTTTAATGAAAGTCACTGAACAATTAAAGAGTATACCAACTTGCTGACAAAAATTAGGTTGAAAGAGCAACTAGGAATATATAAAACAGACCAGAACAATAATGGAATTGGTAAAACCGTTAAATAGACTCTCAGAACAATAATGGAATTGGTGAAACTATGAAACAGACTCTAAGAACAATAATGGAATTGGTGAGGCGTTACCAATTCCCTTGGCTACAACTTTAGAGACACTTGCAACAGTAATTTGGTGAGTGGAATTTAGTGGAGATGTAAAGGTAAAAAGAAAGGATTACCTACAATGTGATCTGAATTACTTGAATCAATAATTCATTGATTGTGATTATTACCATAATGGGAGATGCAAGCAGTGCAACTAGTAGTTGCAGATGATTGGATGTGTTAGTCCATCTTCAACTTCAGAAACCATGGTATTCGGCTACAGATATTACGACTTATGTTGATTTAATTGAAGTAACGACTTTTGTTTGCTCAGTATGACAACATTAGAAGGATGTCTCTTCAATAAATCCATGAAGAGAATAGCATTTTTCGACAATGACCAATTGGCCCGCAATAAGAACATAGAGATTGAAGTAGCTCCGCGTCCACTCTTGTGAACGGAAGTGGTTGAACCATTGGAAAACATTATGTTGATAGAATCCTTGACCAAAATCAGATTCGAAGAACAACTATGAGAATGACACGAAACAAGTTGAAGCTTCTGAGATGGATGGTGATGATATTTTTATACAAAATAGATTTGACACACCATATCTGATTTGTGATTTATTGCTGAAAGAGTGGAAGGAATTCAGAATTTGCCTGGATAACCGATAAAGGGATAAAATTAGAGTACTGGTTGGATTTCAGGTTTTGTTTGACTGACCAACTAACAAATAAGATTAGAGTATTGGCTCTGAGACCAATGTTGAGAGACTAAATTTCTTTGATTCATTTCTTAAGAAGAGATGAGTACATATACACAAGACTGGTAGCTTCTAGATACTAAAGCACTATCTTAGGTATATAATAATTCACCTACTTCTAGCCACTCCCTCCTAAGTCTATACATAATTAAATAACTCACATAGTTCTAAATACTTCTAACCCTAAATATTTTCTTAATTCTAGATATTTCTAACATTACCAAATTAAACCCATTCTTGATATATATGTGCTAGCCTAGAGTCAGGACTCTAACTAATGCTTGCATTTAAGTTCTATATGTAAATTGTAAAAGCAATTGTCGGAAAAAATAACGAAAAGCAGAAAGGTGAGTTCAGAAGATTCATACCCCTCCATGGGAAGTGTGGAAAGGACCATGAGAAGCAACAATATATGGCTGAAAATAGCTTGGAACAGACAAGTTGCTGTTGGGTGAGACACCATACTGCTGGAAGTATGCTGGCATTGACATTGAGAAAAACAGAGACAGACAGACAATGATTATGTTTCTAGAGCTTCCAGCCTCACTGTACCGTAAATTTGAGAGGCCTAAAGAAGCAAGCATTCCCCACATGAAGCAAAGAAGAGCTGCCACCATGACCTGAGGTATTGAAGCGATAAGCCCTCCAACCTTACCTATGAACATGAAAATCAAATGTTCAAATCAGTATATTCCTACTGGAACAGTTCAGTTCTCTTTTACCAACAAGACGATTTCAGCTTCTAGTTTCTCAACGTGAGAAGCAAAAGGACTCACAAGTGGGAGCACACTCACAAGAATCTCGTGTTCAAAGTCAATTGTACAACATGCAGGACATCGATTGTCTAATCCAGCATACTGCTTTTCTTTTAGCAATTTCCACATATGTGAAAGAAAACGGGGAGATTTTCTGTACGTTCTCCTATTTTATCTGTAAACGTGTCATTTAGTAGCTTGCTTAGTAACAGAAACCAAAGTCTTAAGAATCTTACCTACAAGTGAGAGAAGTATCAGAACACATGCACCTACTTCTACTGCCCTGCGACTTCCCATTTTAGTGACTGCAATTGTATGCACATTCTCAGTGAGGGTAGATGATCCAGTTCCTGTACCCCACAGACCTGCCAGGATACTTGAAAGACCCTCCATACCAATACCCCGACTAAGAACCCCCGGGGTTGGAGGCCTTGATGCCACTAATAGTGATGAGGCATGGTAAGAGCCAACCTAAATAAATGATATATTATTATCTTTGGCCAAATGAATTATAGATTGAACAGCAGTACCTTGTGCAATAGAAGGGGAAATACCTGCTAAGGGATACTTCATTTGGAGAAATATTGCAGATGACATTAATATCAAGTCTTGATGATACTAAAAAAAAATAGAACAAAGAAGGAATATTACTTTACACTATGTTTGGACTAAGATGATGGGAGGCGAATGGATGGAAAGGGAGGGAGGCCAAGGAGTGTGACTATCTCCTTGTACGAATTGGAAATAAGAGCTGAGTGGAGACACTGGAGAGAAATTGAGCTGGATAGCGCAAACTAAAACCCTAAACCTGTTTCCGAAAGAGTGTTCTGAAGATCTGTAATAATCTGAGCCATCTCTGTATTAGGGCCACACTTGGTTGCATGACATTTTCTCTGGGCATTTAGATGGATAAGAATCTCAGAGTGTACCATATTTTTTTTTTGGCCAATAGAGTGTACCATATTTTAAGTAGTCATCTTTTTAACTTCTCCATTTACACCTGAAGCACATCTGAGTACTGAAACTGATGCTAAGTTTGAATTGTAATCGCAAATTTGTCCCCCTTAGCACAGAAAACACCAAGTTCCAAACTAGTAAAGCAGTTAATTCAACAGGAACTCTTATAGAAGCCACAATAAAGCAGTAATTGAAAACGACCACTACTTGATGGATTACATAACAGAGGGACTCACCGAATCAACTGATGTTATTGAGGACACAGCACACATGACGATAGCCAACTTCCAGTCAAATACTGGAGTGCCCCACTGTAGTGGATAAGGGAACCTGAACCACGGCGAAGCGTTTAATGCCTGAGAAGTATCAACCCTGCAATACTTCATCTTGGGAATGTACTTTCGGCAATGTTCAGATATAATATTTGAGTCTGGAATGTTTACATCACAGCCCTTATGGTTATAAACACCAGCTTCAGTCAGAAGGAAAGCAACCACCCATGATATAGCAAGAGACAGTGGAACCTAAAATAAGCATACACCATCAGACTAATTGAAAGAAAAACTAAGTAAAGGTACGCAAATGGTTACACTTGTAAAAGTTCATGTAGCCTTAACCACGTACTTACTGCATAGATCAAAAATATGCGATGTCCAAGAACTGATATCTTACGAAGATACTGAAAAGGGATAAAAACACCAAAATAGTACAAGGGTCACATTCATAATAAATAGAAAGGCACAAGTATAAATTTAGATTTCAGAAATTATAAGAGTCATATAAAAAATATCCGTTGTATCATTCTTACAAGAGAAAAAATGATGACGAGCAATATTTGTACAACCCCGATTTCCAGGCAGTTCCCCACAAGTGTAAAACCATAGCTGTAAAAGGAAAGCCCAACAGCAGCAATAGTAGGCGCCAACACCACTGGATTGATAAACCTGGAATAATAAGCAAGTGAATAATATACCCCTTACAATGAGCAAAAAATAAAAATTAGAAGATGAAAGAGTGCAACAAAGATGTAACCCGACCTCAGAAATACCGACATAAGTCCACTGTAACCTAAAATTACTTGAAAAGCTGAGGCAATAATGATAGCTCCTTGAAGCTCTTTCATTATGTGTTTGAAACTCTGCCATCAGAAACAGACAAACAGCTTCTTGTTGATTGAGACCACTTTAAATCTAAATATACATAAAACTGATACATCATGTCACTGAGTTTAACCTTAAAGTCAAGTGTTTCAAAATCAGCAATATCCAATATCTGATAATGCAAATGAAAGGATGTACATAGGTTGTTCTTAGACAACTATTGAATCAATGAAATTGTGTAATAACCTAAAATGTAATACATCACCTGAAAATATGCATCTGATGAACATGTAGTTTGATTAATGTGAGGAACAACATTGGTTCAGAACATCGAATTTTGGTTTTAGGAATTATGAGAGGACACTCGACACCTCATCCTTCAATCAAATACCAAGTTACGAGCACACAGTTCAGACATATACTTACATTTCCATTCAGTGTTTGAAATTCAGGAGAGTTGATTATTGCCAGAACTGGAGCAAGGTAAACAAATGACGGACCCTGAATCAAAGGCAATCTTGATCCAAATGATGTATGCAACAGCGTGGTCAATCCAGACACGAATAGCGTTGTTGAAACAACTGCAGCCGCATCCTCCTGCAGTGTTAACTCATTATCAGATATGCGATCTGCTGTAGTTTCTAGATAATTCAAGAAGATTGCAGATATGTTACTCACATGATTTCCACCCATAGCAGGGACTATGACGAGTGGAATAAGGACCAAAGAACCAAACATTGACAGAAGATGCTGGAATCCATAAAATCCGACGGGAACTGAAATTATAATGATCAATAACGGCACATGGTTAAAAAGCTTGTCCCTATAAAAATATAAATAAAGTTCAATTTATCTACAGTGTCAATCAACTGAAGACTAAGGATGAAGTCCAAACAGTATACCAAACGAAGAAGCTATCTGAGCACGTCTTGCAATCTATTGATAAATAGTAAAACCAGCGAATTGAATAAACTGTGATCACCGTTACCAACAGAACGCACTATCGATTAACCTATTAATCGACGTTGCAGACGCAAACTCTATGACGAATCAACAAGGAAACTTTGACAGATGAAGAAATGATGAAATTCTAAACGTGAAACTGTAATATTATATTAGCAAGCCGACCTAACCTAAACCAGGTGAATCCCGAAGCTCGTATTTCATATGCGCTGGCCTTCCACCAAGTCCGTCATCCTGTTCGGAATGTTGCACCACATCAACCACTTCCTCGTTCCTCACTGGCCTCCTAGAGGGTTGGTACGTCGGAGCAGGTGGTGCCCACCGGTTTGCTCTGGGGCTCGAACTCTTAGGCGCTCCTCCATCAGAATCTCTCCGTTTCTTCACTGAATGCTCCTTATCTGATGGAGGTGGCGGGAGAGGCGCCGGCAGTGTCTTATCCCCCTGAGCTCGGCCATTAGCTGCAGGCAGCGGCTTCGGCTGAACCTGCACTCTGCCATCCTCGAGATCGGACTGTTTGTCGAGTTCCCTCTGCCTCGGTGGTGCAGCTATTTGGCCTGAGTCACTGGCATTAGATTCTCCTGAGAACTTGGGACGGAATCCAGTGCGCTTGGCCCAAGAGGATGGCGGCATTGCCGAGGATTCCGGTGCCGGAGGCCAAGGGCCCGGTTTAGGGCGGGGTTTAGGGTCTGAATTTGGCATTTGGAAGGTGGGCGCTCACTGGAACATACCACCACGTAGATCTGAGCTACACGGCTAGGATTGCAGCGGAAATGGAGTGGTAGGTTTTGAGAAGAGGAAGATTGATCTCTGAGCAGAGATGGAGACTCGTAGTGTACTAATGGAGAGTAGAAGAGCTTCTGGGGAAGTCAGTACTTGCCAAAAGAGAGAACTAAGGGAGGTGGAGGAACTAATAATAGTAATACGGATACAGCGTCTTTTTCGATTTTTATTTATTATAACTTTTATTATTTATTAATGATAACAAATTATTTATTTCTATACTTTACCGGATAATGTAGAATTTACGAATTTTCTCCCTAAATATCCGGAATTTTATAATAAATAAATATGACTTGACTTCTTTTCCTAGGTTTCACTTTCAAGTTTTCAACCCTTTTTCATTTTTAATATGCGAATGAGGTTAAATAATAAATACATTCTATATAAAAATAACGAATGGCCTAATTTTTTACTGAACGCCGCGTCTATATTAAGGTATTATTACTGAACGCCGCGTCAAAATTAAGATTAATTAAATTTTAAAAAAACGTATTAAAAAATTAAAATACTTTAATTAATTTAAAAAATTATTAATTAAATAAAATAATAATTATATTGAATTAATTTATATTTAAATAATTAATTTACTTACAATATAAATAAATAATTATTAAAATATAAATATAAATAAATAATTTAATTAATTAAAAACTAAAATTAAAATATTTATTTAAATTTAACTAAAATATAAATATAAATAAATAATTAACAGTAGATAATATTTTGGTCAACATCTATTTCTTATTACTAGCTCTTTAGGAATAGTAATTATGAAATTTTCCCAATGAATACTTATTCCTTGCTCTCTAGGAATTATGATGTCTGTCATTAATATAAATAACAATAAAAATGTTACATATATATTTACATAATACAAGATAGGGAAAGCTTAAGGGTTTAATTTGACACGGCTATGCCATACATAATAAGACCTTACTCTTTTTGATAGTTTTAGGCTTTGAGCAAACGACTTTTTTTACTGCTCAAGACCATACAGCTTCGCCTCTAGAGTTGTTCAAAATCGGTTTTATATGTTTTAATCCGGTTGTGTCTAACTAATTTCAAATTATTATTTTTTTTGTCAAAACAGTAGATTTAATTCGGTTTAAATCAACTCGTTTTTTGTACTAGTTTTATACTAAAAATTCAAATTAATCCGGATTAAACTTATACAATTAAATAGTAAATAGGAGTATTTTTGTATATTTTGCGTAATTCAATGTTCAATGACATCTATTTATTGATATAGTTCTATTTTAGATCGAACCAAATATATTTTTGACTGAACCGAAACTGTATCTTGATTTAAAAAAAAACAGACCAAACCAGTTTTTTATGTGTTAAATAGACCAGTTCTTTTAGTGAGCAAAAAAAATACTGATTTACTTAAAAAAATTATAGTTCAGTTAAGAATCGGTTCGGGGTCGAACCAGTTCATGAACAATCCTATTCGACTCTATAGAGAAATAGATTTTTGGGTTCGAATCAAATAAGATTTCTTCATTGTTATGAATGAGAATAAATTAGTTCATGGTTGAACAAGATCATTTTGGTATCTTATTTTAACGGTAACTTATATTGATACATGAATAGTTGAAATTTGCGTTGAACAGTTACCTATGTTTCAAAATGTGACTAGACTATTACAGAAAATATATATATGCGTAAAAATGAATAATTATCTGTTTTATTTTGATGTTCTTCATGTTCATCTTTGCATTATTCACATTCAAGACCGAAATTCCACGATTCAAACCCAAATAAGATTTTGAACCAAAATTTGCACAAATCTGAGTTTAAAATCATATTTCAAATATGAACATGAAGAGCAAGATAAAATGAAAAGGTAAAATTATCATTTTAGTGATCATTTAACTACATATGTTAAACATAAGTGACTCGAGATGACAAGTTTAACAAAAAATTTATATTTCTAAAACGTAAGTTACATTTAGTCACATAGTGTCAACACAATTGAGTTGAGATGGTTTGCTTAATGATAAATTTAAGGTTCACAATCGCATATCCGAAACGACTTTTTTATTTTTTCCCAGTATCATACATGTTCAAAACCATTTGAACCGCTCTATAACTTGGCAGCAAAAAAAAGTATTAATGCAAACAAATTAAGTCTCCAAAACTTCAATAATCAATTAGATAATATTTGAAATATTATAATTTAATTATAAGAATAAAACGGCTAAATATTATTACATACAATTCTGAACTTAAACAATGTTAAAAAACAGTAATGGACTTAAGCATAGGATACTAAATACAAATCATTTAGGCGATTAATGTTGTGTGTTATCATGCACATTAATAAACTTAATATGTTAGATTAGCCAAATACGAATACACACAATAAGTTTACCGTATCATAATAAAAAACATGAAGACAACATACAATTTTTCCCACGTATTCATTTCATGTTATTGTGTTATGTTAAGTTTAGATATGCTGGTACATGTGATGAATAGTTAAAACTTCAGTTGAATAATCGAATGAATTCAAAAATACTTGAGATTATGGAGTTTTGAAACTCAAAAATCCAGAAATCTCAATTTTTTGGGTTCCGAAACCAGAAATCTCATAAATTTGCATAAATGAATCAATAAGTATGAATTTGCGCAAATTTATGATCGAAAACAGATTTGTTTGAATTGAGAAAGAACTTAAATATGAAGAAGAAGAAGGCAATGCAATGCTAAAATCGTTATTTTAATTATATTTAATCATATTTGTCAAGAATAAGTGACTAAATATCACAAGGTTTAACCAAAAAGTCACATTTTAAAATGTAAGTGTCTGTTTAGCTAAAACAAACAAACCTAAATGATCGTTTAGTCACCTATGTCAAACATAAGTGTTTGTTGAAGTAGTTTACCGTTATTTATTTATTGCATCCTTAATTTATTTATTCGCTTTTGACCCCAATTAATTAGCATATGCTGTAGCAATGATGATCCAAATATGATAGCTGTAGACTACCATTAGACTTGTCATTTGTGCATCAATTGGGAGGAAAGTAGCATTTAGTCAGGAAAGCAACGTCTACTTTTTTGGGTGGAAATTAATAGAAACATACTTATAAAATTTAGTCACTAGCATTTATAGTCCATGGAAAGTGCAACTTTCATTTTGATGAGAAGCAAAATAAGGAAAAAGCCAGAAAAACATCTATCATGTTTGCTCAAAATGGTTTTTGGTATAACATGTTTTTTGGTGATTGTATTATGTATAATATGTTACAAAATGATGGTAATTAAACATTCCGTCCAGTTACCGTTTGATTGTCCCGTTAGTTGATCACGTTTTTTGCACGTGACATTCATCCTTTAATTTTTTAATGGAAAAAAAAAACGAAATGACCTAAATACCCTTAATAGTGGACTCCCCACTAACTACCAACTTAATAGCTTCTAATTGCCCTTCTCGAAAGGAATCATATTCATAGACCAAATTCAACAGAGTTACCAAATTCTCATCCGAAGCTTCATTTCTAGCCGCTGCAATGGCTTCTTCAATGACTTTATTTGATTTAACTTTCTCTCCCCCTCTCTTCTGGTTATCCTGCGAAATTTCTGTAACCAAACCGTCTTCCTCGCAAGTACCTTCCTTCTGCGCTTGACCATCAACATTCAATTTCCTCTTGGTCCTTCTATAAGAACTTTTATAACTCGAGGAATAGTTATTATTTTTACCTCTGCCAACGAACTTCCGCTTATTGCGTCCATTCAAGTTGTACCTAATAAAGTTCCCTTCATTCTTCCCATGATTCCTCAGCTTCACTTCACTGGAGACAATGGTGCATTAGCTTGGATCAAATTCATCTGCTTCTTGGCAGCTACAACAAATTTTGTTGAACAATCAGTCTCCGCTTCACTCAATAACTCAACGCCCCTGATATTTTTAGGCTTCTCCTGTGAAACCCGAGAATCAGGTTTAGGGGATTCAGTCTCGAAAGTAAGAGACGGTCTCTGCATTTTCGAGAAAGAAACTCTAGAGGCATGCCGACCTGCAAGCGCTGGTACCGAATCTGGAGCTCCATATCCAATTGATTCAATTTGATCGAAGCACTGGCGTATTTGAAACGACTCACTGAATAGATGAGAGATATTTGGCGGCGGCGGTTCGGGAGAGGGTTGTTTGAGCGTTGATGTAGTGGGATTAGAGAATTTCAGTGAGGCTCCGACTCGACTTTTGGCTTTGGCAGAGGTCAGTGGAGTTGGTCGTCTCGAGATAGCCCAAGGCGGCGGTGAAGGGCGGGGTTGCTTGGAGCAGATTCAAGGATTCCAACATGATGGAGGTTATGGCGGGATCTCCTAAATATAAGTTCCATCAGGTCAAAAAGGGAATTACATGTTATAACTTTTCCAGGGTTGGTCACGTGACCTATCACGTGATAATTTAACGTACAAACTGAATGACACTTAGACGGAGGTACCAAAAAGAATCGTTTTCAAACATGTTGTACCTAAAACAATCGTGAGAGTTGAAAAACTATTTTGGGCAAACATGATGGACGTTTTTCATACTTTTCCTGCAAAATAATTAAAACATATAATTAGTTGGACTTTTCTGTTTTTTGGCCAACAATAATTAGTTGGACTAAACACTTGCAAATGATCCATTATCGTAAGACCGAGTTTTGATACCTTATAAGTAGAGACAACATTATACGAAATATGAGAACACAATTAATCCTTCATTTTTTTTATGTAGTACAATTCTAAATCTATCTATCTATATTTTATTTAACAGAAAACTGAACTTATTCATTCATATATTAATATAAAGATGGAATACTATACAAAACGAACATAGCAGGGGATAGTTAAAATGGTTAATTACTTAATTGGTTACAGATATTTCACCATTGTGCAAAATGGTTACACATGTTTCAAAATGTGATTAATTGGTTTTGAAATGTGACTAATTGATTTTTTTTTACTGTTTACCGTTAGAAATCACAGTTAAGTCACTATTTATATACGTAAAATGACTTAATTACCCTTTTCATCAATCAAGCTCTGTTCTTCATCAATTAAGCTAATCTTCATCACCGAATTGAATTGAAGAACCCATAATCGAATTTCTGGGTTCTTGAAGAATCTAGAATTTGGTTTCTGGGTTCTTGAAGAACCCAGATTCTGGTTTCTGGGTTCTTCAAGAACCCAGATTCTGGTTTCTGACTGGGTTCTACCCAGAATCGCGTTTATGAGTTTTTCGATTTTTGTTCTTGAAGATGATTATGTGTTCTTCAATACCACTAGGAGCATAATAGTCATTTCACAATTCAATAATATGTTTAAAAAATTAATTAACGGTAAAATTAACGGTTTAGTAACAGAATGATCAATTAATCACATTTGGAAAAACATGTGTAACCAATTAGTCACATAGCAAAACCAATTAATCACATTTTGAAACATGTGTAACCATTCTACACAATGGTGAAACATGTGTAACCAATTAAGTAATTAAACCTAGTTAAAATCGCCTAAACATAAGATTATATGTTCTGGACTTGCAAAAATGAAAATCTAACTTGCTATTTTGAGAAGGATAGACGTTAACTTAACCGGCTATTTGTTAGGCCCACCATATCTACCGGGCCTTTCCGTCGTCGTAGTTGTAGGGACTAGGGACCATTCTCGCTTGCTTCCGTCGTGTTCGAGACAGACACGTGTCCTTTTTGTATTGGCAGCTTTCCAAACCCACACTGTTAGCCCGCATATTGCCATATTCACAGCATTCCAAATCCAAACTTCACAAAATTAGCGGGAAGCAGCGAGGAGTGGCTAGCAGACCTCCAGATGCTTATCGATCCGTATTCTTCACTCAGCGGCGTCGACTTCGAGGGATGCGAGGCATTCGTCTGTTCTCAAGGTGGAGAAGCGGGTGGTACTGGCAGGCGCAAGACCGTAGATTGCGGAATAGTGTATCCCAGTCTGCCCCGATTTCTCCTCCGTTTTCAAGGTGAAATGTGTCTGCCAGGTGATCACTGATGATTTCATTTGCTTCTTGATTTACGGATCCATGGAATGTATGATTTACCTTTCAGAATCGGTAGTTAATTTGTATTTCACTTTATTCTGTTCTGAAATAGTTATATAAACAATCTGCAATCCAAGAAGTCTATTCTGATCACTGTTGAGTGCATTATCTTCCATCATTTACATTCATCTAAATCGTTACTTAGGTTTGTAATTTCCATTTCAGTTACAGAATTGGTTAGTGTATATGTGTGTTTGACGTTGAAATTATTTTTTTAGGCTACTTCACATCTAGTTGATTTGTCTCTGAATTTACAGTCGATTTCCTGAAGTTATCATATCAATACACTGCTTGATATTTCCTGATCAGCTGATATTTATTTTATTTTTATTTTTTCAGCCTGCTGAAAACTGTTGAAATGAAACCATATGGGTACTTACAGAAATCAACTTTTATCACCTGCTCTCCTAAGCGATTCCCACAATAACGATGTGTGTAATGTAGAATAAGTTTTTCTGAAACATTGAAATGTAGTGCTGATGTCTACCAGTGATTGTGCTGAGATACTAGAGTTTCGCGAAGAATAAATTTGTGTCCACCAATAAATTTGAAGCCTCTGATCAGGGTATTTTCGTGCATACTAGCAAGAATAGAATGCTAAAGGCCAGTAGTATTAGGAGTTTCAAGGCTTACTACTTTCTAGCCTAGTTGAACACATAGGTAAAGAGTCAGTTATTTTTCTTGTGTATTATTCACCAACGGTTATATATTTGCATCCAGTTGTATTGATGTGTCTGATTAGATACAGTCGGATGAACTGTAAAGGGAACTCAACAGAGAAATATTGGTTCCCCATCTTTAAAAGAGAATAGTGAGAGGTTGCAACTTTTTAGATTTTTATGTAGCTTTGTCTTCCATTTCGATATTAGAAATCGACACTGCACCAAAAGAGCTACTCTAGAAGAATTCTCTATGAAATGCAGATATATTCATCGTATAGGAACCATTTCATGCATGTTTCAGGAGTTTGTAATGACTTCTTCAGCTAAGAAGAACATCTCTAGTCACCGCTGATGAGAGAAATCAAGTTACACTACCACCTGATATCTTTCTTCAAATATCAAAGGTAATTAACAAGCACCTTTTCTTTGGTCTATGCCTCTATGGACTCCTTTTTCTTTCCTTCTGCAGGCCTCTATGCGTGTAGATTTCAAGAATGTTGTGGACAAATGCATTGGATGATACAACCATAACTGCTTTGCAGGAGCAAATGAGTAAAACTGTAAACTCAGTTATTGTTAGTGGATGAGCTTTTTGATGATCAATCTGAGAGGAGGTAATCAATCTTATACTTTTATTTTCCTTTTTCAAATGCATAAACTTATGCAAGTGTGTCACTGTGCTTAGTGTATGGTGGAGTGTTACCTTTTTTTTCTTCTCCACATGGATTCTTTATGCAATAAATGCCTCATAGTGCTTCAAGGCATGATTTAGTATCTTATCTTGAAAAGGCAGTTGATACTTGATAGTGCTAAAAAGTGTCCTTGGGTTATTGATCTCTTTAGTGTTTAGTCACGGCTTCTATATTTTGGTATCGTTATTTCTATTTTTCATTCTCGGATAAATATTTCTATCAGTGCTTTTGGTGTCATATAGGCCCACATCAGACATCCTATTGTTTCAATTTGAATTAAGGAAAAATGATAACAACAATTGAGGAAGTAGTAAATTTCATCTTGAATAGGGAAATATACTAGTCTAGTTAGCTTAACCAGTTTGATTTTATTGAAGAAAAACAAAGAGCTTTTGGAACTAGACAATCAATCTAGGGTAGTTGTTGAAACACCAAAAAACTGGGAAATCTACTACTGGTCAGTAATCACATTCTCTTAGGTACTTCGCAAAAACAAAAGATCTAACAATCTTTCTAGTAATGCCAGCTATCCACTTTTCAGAAGATGTATGTTGTATCTCTATTCCTAAGGGCAATAATGTCTGGTCTTCCTTTTCTTTTGCTAAAAGAGATTATACTGTCAATACTAAGTAGCAATGGTTTTTAGATGTAGGGCATAGAAAAAAAGCTTGTTAGACCAAAAATCCAACCCTAGATTGTGCTAAATAGCCCGTTCGAAGTTTAAAACCGAGTTTGTTCAAACATTATATTTAGTTAATGTCTTTGATTGCACATATTCAAATTATCATGACATAATTACATTGTTGAACTTCTACATGGTAATTTAGTAATTTTATCACAATTATATTCAATTTTACCTTAGTTAGATTTTTTTTCTCTTTAAGTTAGTGTATATTAGGTTATTGACGCAATAATACAAAGCAAACTGTCTAAACCAAGCTCGTCCTCAGGCAAATAAGTCCAATAATGAACTCAATCTTGGTCTGGTTCTCGAAAATACTAAGTCTTAAATTTTATTGGAGAAAAATCGTCTGGACCGATCCAAACACATCCCATTACTATTGAACATTTCTAATGCATTCGTGTTAATAAGATCTGTAGTCAGATATGGACTATGGTTAATACAATTTAATCGGCTGTATATTGTATTAATTACCGAATCATTTATTTGTCGTCTCTGTTTGGTTCTAAAAGTTTATAACAGACTTTCTGCAGAGGCATATTTAGCATTATTAATTGTATTTATGTTGCTTCATTGAAGGATGAAAGGTTCAGGTTTTAATCCCTCGTGGAGCTGTTTCCTCTTCATTGACGTTACAAGTGGAGTGGAACAGGAGCTGAGCTGTCTTTACTGGAAAGACGTTTCAATTCACCAGGTAAGGCAATGAACATGAAGCAAACCCACACATAAAAATGCATTTTTTTAAAAAAATTCCAATGAATTCGTAGCTTTCATCTTCAGACATCTATTTTCACCAAAAACGGAGCTCGACTTGGCTTGGCTTGGCTCGGCGTGGTACTCTGAGATCTGCTCTTCTTCACAAAGGAAAATTAAGTTAACCAGAAGAGGTACGTTTTTAAGTAAATAAATATGAGAAAAATCTGAAAATGGTCAACGTGTTTGTACAAAATAATTTTTCAACCCTGTTTTGGATGGTCCTAATTGTTACTTCCGCTAATTCTCTATTAAATTTTTTTGTTAAATATTTGTGAAATTAACCGAATATTTTTTTTAAATGTTACAACTAAACCCTACAAACTTACACTAATGTTACAAACAAGTCTCGACTCGATTCGAGCCACACCGAGGGTTCTCTAGCCAGGGTCCGAATCCAGATCATAGAACCGCCGATTGATGGCTCAATTGGAACCCCAATCAGTCTAAACCAAACTTGATCCAAACCGATTAGGGTTGAAGCTCCAATTGGGGGTCCTATAGTCTGGGTCGAATCCAAACCAAGTCCCCAAACTTGAGTGACCTGGTCTGGGTTCGTACCCTGGCTAGGCGATCCCCAGAGTGGCTCGAATCGAGACTTTTTGTAATATTAATGTAAGTTTGTAGGGTTTAGTTGTAACATTTAGAAAAATATTCGATTAATTTTGCAAATATAAAAAATAATGTTAATAACCAAATTGCTAGCCCAACTTTGAGCACTTTACAAATTGGTACTTGAACTTTATTTTTTCAAAAACCGCTACCTAAACTTTGATCCTTATGGCAAATTACTACCTTAGTTAACTTTTCCGTTATATATGGACGGAAAATGATGTGGTAACACATGATTGATCCCTGATTTAAAAAACTAAATGAATTTTAAAAATACCAAAAAATTTAGAAAATTAAAAGGAAAATATGAGTTTTTAATATAATACTTTTATTAAAAATATGAAATAAAAAATAATAATTACTTTTTATTTTGTTTCATATTTTTAATAAAAATATTATATTAAAAATTCTTATTTTATCTATTATGTTTTCATAGTTTTTTTTGGTATTTTTAAAAAATTATTTATTTTTTTAAGTTAGAGACCAATCATATTCTGTCACGTTATTTAACGGAAAAAGTAAGTGAGGTAGCAATTTGTCCCAACTTTGAAAGTATAAGAAACAAAATTTGAAAAATCAAATTTCAGGTAGCAATTTGTAAATTGATCAATGTTGGGTATCGATTTGATTATTAACCCTAAAAACTATTTAACAAAATTTTCTAACCGAGAATAGAATTAATGGAGGTACTAATTACGTGATTTTCAAACATGTTGAACTATTAACCATTACAAAAAAAATAAAGTATTGTGCAAAACATGTTCTACATGTTCATACTTTTTCCAATAAATATATATATTCTTAATTTCTGATCTCTTTCATTCTCGCGCCTCCCAATTCTATATTAATTCATCTCTTTTAAAAATGGTTGCTTATCTTAATGAATCGTTCGTGGTGTTTAGACATCGTGAGATGGTTCATTAACCCTCTTAATGATGAATGATAGTTCCTTCATCCCTTAGATTTTGGTTGTCAGTTCACTCCCCAATGCAATTTTTTTTGGCTGTGGCCACTGGAGAATATACTTTTTCACTTCTGTTGGATCAAACGCATCATATTGTCTGTTCGCTGTCATGATTAGTCTGACATAAGAAAATGATGCCAGTATGGCATGATCAGAAGAATGTCAAGAGTCCCTCTCAACCCCAACCGTGTCTTCTGTTAACAAGAACTTTTAAATACCTTCCAAAGTAAAAGAACAAAAGTAGAAACCACTGATCTCCTAGTCAGTTAAATACTTTGTTTAGAACAGTACTTCTAGAGGACAACACTTAGGCGTTTGAGACTTTGAGATGAGGTGGGTTGAATCACGTTTACCAGTTGAGTCTGCTCCTGTACTTCCGACTTGGTTCTGCGCTCCGTTAACTTGTACAGAAGGAAAGATCGTGTGTTTCCGTTGTTTCCTCTCCGACGATCAAGTCAGTCGAGGTTTCGTTTGTAGAATAAGTACGTATCTCAAGTATGTAAGGTTACCTTTAACCTGTTATGCAGATGGGTGGGGGTATTTAAATCCCTCACCTCTAACCTGACTGTGGTTTAGCTCTGACCTTGGTCATACCTCGAGTCCTGTGGTGCCGGGCGCACTGTGTATGGTGCCCTAAACATAGGGCCCCTGTTTCCCGGACCCTTGTCTCGCATTACTGTTCCCCACTACCTTTTATCCGGCATAGAGCTTTGTGCTGGGCACGGAGGTAAGGGAAAGTCCGGTCAGGTGCGCCTCTAGGGCGCGCCTTTTAGGAATACCTATGTGGCACGCCTTTTAGGAATACCTATGTGGCGCGCCCTTGAAGTAGTATTCTTACAGCACGCGCACGCCCTTTACTTGGGTCGAATCGGTTTAACTGGAGGTATACGGATTAATACCCAACCAGGTGCAAAACACGGTCTATGTCTCGACCAGATTAAGGCACTGAAGAACCAACCTCGTTCATTGTAAGCTAGTTGTTGGTGCTTGAATAGTTGAATGACATGTGATGCTTGAATGAAAACATTCTCAAAATTAGCTATAAATTATCAATAATAACTCATACTGCAGATTATTAGCTAGCTGCCTCCAGTAGTCAGTAATATAACCAATTCCCTCACACATTGGGTGGGATTAAGGATTGTGGGTTGAAGCCCCGCAATAACAAGTTTGTTAATTGTTATGCTTCCCCTAAAAAAAGCTCTTAACTATGTAACAACAAGCACCCTAAATTTTAAAAAATTATTCTGAGATTTTATTTTCTTAGCTAGTATTTTAATTCTTATAGGCAGACAGTCAGTATAAATAATGATTATTTTAGATGTTGAAAAACATGTTTAACGATGTCCGTGTAAAACAAAAACAAAAAACTTCTAATTTCACTCCCGGAAAACATGAACTATAGCCTGGAGAAAATATTCCTAGCACTAGAGTAAACTTTTTCTCTCTTCACAAGCCTAATCAGTTGTGGTTGTCCTTTTTTTTTTGGTAAATAGAGATTTATTAAAAAAAAACACAGATTGTTGAAGTTACAATTCTAATATTGGCAGAGCCAATTAATTCCATTATAAGGACAGACAACACGCCAGGAGGATTTATTAGTATTATAAAATTTATACAGCTTTCTTAGCAAGGATGCCCGTTCCATTTGCTTCTCAGAACACGTATTTAATTTTGAATCTTCTGAATTCCAACAACATCCTCCTGCGATCAGAAATAAGTGACATTAAAAATTTATTTTCAATTTGTTCTTTCACTATCAAACGTATGACTTTTTTGCATATGATTCCACGTGTATGTCTTGTATTTTCATGATTCTTGCCAAGACCAAACCGTCCCTAATCCCCCATAACTTTGTCACCAAACTATTTGTGATCCCCAATTTTATTTGTGATCTCTTTACCCATCCTCCAAGTTGGTTCTTGAGTATTGTTGCACACCTTGCCGGTTTCGAATTTCCAAATGTCGATCCGTCCGTATTGAGTTTTGTCCATCCAAGATCCAGTTGGATCCACCAGACTTCTATTTAATTTATGCTTCGAACTGCTGCTGACTTCACGAGGATGTTCGCTGCGTCTCTTGCTTGCGAAAGTGTTAGTGATCTATTGTTGAAAATAAGAGAATTTTTATTCTTCCAGATATACCATACTGCGGATGAAAAAATTAAACGTCCTTGAATACCGATATGGTGTTCAATGTTGTTTACACAGTTTAATTTCAGCCATCTTGATAGCGGAACCCCATGGAAATTAATACCACTGAGGTACCTATATCAACCCATATTTTACTCGCTACCTCACAATCTCGATGAACATGTAAAGTGTTGTCCTCGTAGAGATCACAATTTTTACATATTGGGTTTATGTTCATGCCTATTTTGTGAAGCATACTTGCAGTGAGAATTCGATCATAGTTGCAAAGCCACAAAAAGATTTGATCCAAAGAATGTTTCACACTTCCATATCCAGTTCCACTTTATCGGTTCAGACTCAATGTGATTGTGGCGTTTTAGCCTTAAGCTCGTGTGGACCAAAACCACTGAAGGGTTTCCCTTGGGGGATCCCATTCACATTTTCCTATCAGGAACCCGATGGGATGATTATTGGAATGACCCTAATGACATCGAAGATGTTATTATAAATTTGAAAAGAGAGATTAGAGATATCCCACTCTCCATTATCCCTAATAATCTTTGTGACTTTCATGTTCTCTTTCCCTAGGAATAGGGACCCTAAATCAGATATCTAAGAGCTGATGACTCCATCCAATTGTCCTACTACAAAGACAAAAATGAGAGATCTCATTTGCATCACAGAATCCTTGACTTGGTGTGCTGCTATTTCATTCATTATTGTTGAAACATATTAAAATACTGGGAATCATAGTCATTTATACAAATTGCAGTGCACATGTATTAGTCGTTAAGATGTCATTTCAGTTCCCCCTTATGATGGCTTAAAAGTTGTTAAGAATTGAAAAAATATAATATATTTAACTAAATTATTATTGAATGGACCTTATTTTGAGTCCTTTATTTATAATATACTGTGTTTCATTATGTTAATTTTAGGTGAAATTAATAATTTCCCCCAACAATTCTATTAATTTCTATATTTGTAAAAAATAATAATAAATTATATAAAATATGAATAAATAGATAAAAAATAGATAAAGTCAGAAATAATCTTATTTTATTATTTTTTTCAAGTAAGAAATTAAAAATGTTAACTAAAAATTATAAATTTATTTTTATAGTATATTATTAATATGAATATTATTCTAAAAAATGGAAAATATATTTTATATTTTATTAAAAACATGAAATATAATATACACAAAAATTATTTTTTAAATATTTTTCTTTTTGAATTTTAGATATACTTTAATTTATTTCATATTTTTTTTATAATATATATATAAATAAAATGTTTTTAATGTTTGGATAATGTTTTTTTTTTTAAATAAATTTATTTTAATAAAATATTTTTTCTTATTTTTAAATTTTTAGGCATTTTTTCATTTCTCTTAACATCCTTTAAAAAAATATGTTTATTTGCCACGTTAGTAACCATCAGTTTTATTTAACAGAAGTAGTTGGGAAAAAAATGAAATATATTACTTTTTAAACAAACAAAGTCTACGTTGTTACTAATTAGACAAAACATATTACATCTTTTTTATATTTGTTCATATATATATATATACATATATATATGATACATGTCTTAAATTTTTATGTATTTTTCCAATATGCTTTTTTTTTAATAATATAATGAAAATTTATATCACTCACTTAATATATTTCTCTAACTTTTAGGTATAAACCTAACGACTCCAAATCAACCAGTGTCAGTCATATAGATAAAGTTCTAAATTTATTTCAGTATAAGTAAAAGTTAAAATATAGACAAATAATTTAGCAAAAAATATAAGATTTTAGAAATTAAAAATAATTACATTTTTAAGTATTAAACTATATACAACACTGAAATTCAATGGGCGCAATCAACCCCTCGTCCTGGAGTGGCTTCTGCTGCCAGCATATATGACCTACATGAATCATAAGTACCATCACTCGTCGCAACCGTTGTGGAAGAGTTGGCCCGGCAGACTACAGGATAAGTATCTGTCCACCACATGTTGGTTGTGATGTTCAAGTTGTTTCATTCATCCATCATTTGTCTTGTTAGGTCAGCTTCAAGTGGGTGGTCTAGATCAATTAGAAGATTGAATACTTGCTGCAATGAGCAGCTACAGTGCTCTATGAAATAGAAATTGAATTATGAATAGTGTTAGCTGGTGAGGAAAGAAGCCGAATTAGGCTAAAGTTTGAACTACTTTCCGATAATCCCAACCTGTTAATACTTAATATGTTACATGCAAAATTCTATTCAGGGCAGAACTTAGTTAGGCAAGTCATTATCTATAGTATGTCATGATGTGGTTTCTGCCTCATTTCCTTTCATCATTGTGATATGTCATGGTTTTAACATTATAAGTTTAAATGTTGCGTGTCTTGTTTCAAGTGACAGACTAGGTCCACTGATCAAAACACTTGAAGTGGTCCGTTGTTGAACTTAAAGGTATGAAAGAGAGAATACTTGTTCTTTGGGTACTCAATTTCATCTAGACCAAAAGTTAGGGACTTCACCTTGAGGGAATAGTTGGACTGAAGGTGTATCCCAACCCCCTTGAAGATAGGAACATCTTGATTAAGTTTTAATGATGTTAAGCATAATTAGTGGCAAAGACGTAACAAATATAAAGTATATGTAAAGATCCAACCTTAGGTGTTGGACAAATTTTTCTTTAGGGCAGAAAAGATACAAATTGTGGGGTACAAAAATCAAACTGTACAAAGCTTCAATAATCTTTCTTTGGACTTGGCCACCAGAATTGGGAACAATATGCCCTAAAACAGGGGATCACCTACCTTAATTTCTGAAAAACATGTAATATATATATATATATATATATTTTGGTAATTATGGACTAAAATCACTATAGGTGACAAAACTTTGCACCCAAGTTCAAAACACACAAAAAAAAACTAGCTAGTTTTAACAATTCTCGAAAAAGAAAAACCGACAGCGTCTTTACATAGCGCGTTAGTAGTTTCCTTCGGAGGTAAGGTATGAATTTCGAATACTTAGCGCAGGTTAATCGCGATGACTGCCATGATATCTGCTATCGCATTTGATTCTCGAAATATATGTCTGAACTTCATTCTTTCGAACTGCATCAAGAGTTTCCTGCAATCCGCAATAATGAGCATTAGTTTTAGATTTGACATATTTTCATCAAAGATTACCTTATGAGCTGAGAGAGCGTCCGTTTCAAGGTGAATGATTTTTAATCCAAGTGACTTTGCCAGTAAGAGTCCATCTCGGATGGCCCATCATTCCGCAACGAGACTGTTTGAACAACCCAAGTTCCTTGAGAATCCTGCAATTCATTGACCCTTTTAGTCTCGGATGACCCCACTTGCTCCTGCAAATTCTTGATTTCCCTTAGCAACTTCATCTGTATTAATTTTAAACCAATAATTTTTTTTGGGATTCTAACTAATATCAATGGAGATAAACTCATTAGTGGTCTCAGTCTCAAAATAAATATTTTGGTGAAATTTTGCCTGAGATAAAGATAGATTATAAACATAAGAAAAATCAGGTTTATTATTAAATATAATTGAATTCCTATTTTTCAAATGTTCCATAGAGCATAAGGAAAAAAAAATCCCACTGAACTCCTTGAACCGTGACTCCCGATGTCTGACATCCAAACTTAATCCATTCATTCAAAGTATAATGGAACGATTGCCCCAGACTAAGCGGCCAGATGGCTGGATTCCACATTTTTTTGCATGCTCACACCCACGCAATATGTGATCTACATCCTCCACCTCAGAATTACAAATTTGGCAGATATGGATCAAATTACATCATCTACGATTCAATAATTTGCAAGTGGCTAGTATGTTTTTAAGGCACAACCAAATAAAATACTGAATTTTTGGGATAGTCTGAATTTTCCAAACTCAATCCCATTGTTCAAGTACCTGACTATTTGAGTCATGCCCTGCTAAAAGAGAGTAAGCAGATGCAGTAGTGTAAGTCCTCGAGTTTGTGGCATTCCATATTTGAGTGTCCAATGAGACATTTGTCTTATCTGCTGGAGTACATCGAAACATGTCCACAAATTTTTTCGGGAAATCAAACGAAATTCTATCTAGGTTCCACTCATCATTTTGGAAGACATCTCCTACCATCAATTTGTCTTCCTCATACTTCAGTGGACCATAGATAGCAGATCTCGAAGGGGTTGATTGCCTACCCAACTATCTTGCCAGAATTTAATATCCCTACCATTTGTCACCACCCACCCCGAACCTAGTTTAAGAGTTTTCATACATTCATTGATTGTTTTCCAATTACATGGCATTTTGTTCGAAGTAGTGAGAGAAATTTCATCTTGCTTAAACATTCTGTTTCTAATCATCACAGACCAAGGAGACGTTTCCTTTTTCAATCTCCATGCCAAACTCTCCAGGAGTGATTTGTTTCTATACATCGCTGATTGAATACCAAGTCCCCCTAATTTTTTCGACTTTGTAATTTCCTCCCAATTGATCAAGTGAATTTCCTTTTCTGGTCCGTGGATCCCCAAACAAAATTTATGTTAATCATGTTCAGTTCTTTACACACTAAATTAGGAAACATAGTACAATGCATATAGTAGGGGGATCATGGACAAGACCGATTTGACCAACGTAACTCTTCCATACATTGATAGTAGATTTGCTCTCCAACCTGAAAGTTTATTTCTAAATTTATCCAACACAAAGTTAAAAGAGTTAACTTTTGAGTTTGACAAATCAAGCGGAAACCCAAGATAAGCCCCAAAGTTCTCAACTGTTTTAAATGTTAAAATCGTTGAGATATCTGTTCTTTTGCTAGAAGGTACATTTTTTGAGAACACCATGATCGACTTTCCCTGATTTACCTTTTGTCCCGAAATGACGCAAAAATCTTCTAAAACTGAGTTTATACAGTTACAATTTTCAGGGGTCGCCTCTCCCATTAGAATGAGGTCATCATCAAAGAAAATATGGGATAAAGGCAAGTTACCTCTTCCCACTTTTATTTATTTCTATTGTCCCTGCATTACTTTTTTATCGATAAGAACGCTAAATATTCCATACATAGAATAAAGATGTACGGAGATAGGGGATTCCCTTGTCTAATGCCTGTGGACGGGTATAATTTTTTTAGTTTCCCCCCATTAAACAAAATCTAAATAGAAGACGTGGAAATAGAACTCATAATCAAGTTAATGACTTTCTCAGGGAATTTAAAGAAATTAAGAGTACTTCTGATGAAGTCCGACTCAATTCTATCATAAGTTTTCTCAAGATCAATTTTGATAAAACATGTAATATAATTGCTTTGCCAAGTTCCAGTTTAGGATTGGTGAGGAAAAAACAGTTTCAGCTGAACCGAACCGTACCTTTTTTGAATTGTACCTCTTCCGAATCGGTTCACAAAACAAACGGTTTTCATATGGTAAACCGTACTAGTTTAAGAACCGATTTTAATATACTATCATTTAATAAATAAGTAACCAAAACCCTTAAATTAGAGTATTCCGTTCATCATTTTCTTCCCAGTTCCACCTCAATACTTTTTCTTATGTCGCTACCATACTTAATACACAAATTATATATGGTTAATAGTTTCAATAGTGATGGCAAAAAAAAAATAGTATCATATGTTATCGGATGGTCATGGTACTATAAAAAAATTTAGGTTAACGTATGGTATCATATGTTTTAAGAATGTTATCCCTTAGTCTCTCCGTTAATCTTCCATTACATTTTCCTGTTAAATGGTCCACGTCATTGCCACGTATATATAATATTCAATTTAAATAATAAAAAGATATACATTTCAAATAAAAAATAATAGAAAATAATTTATAATAATCAATTGGAAATTAAAAAAACGAAAATCATAAAATTAAATTCTAAAATATATTATTTATAATTTTATTTAAAAAAAAACTAAAAATAGAAAGAAAAAAACCCACCCTTAAGGTTCAACTGACCCATCCAGGGTTGGACCCAGCCATGGGTCCGACCCAGACCTGGTTGCCCAAGTCAGGCGACCTGGTTGCCCAAGTCAGGCGACCTGGTTGCCCAAGTCAGGCGACCTGGTTGGGGTCCAACCTAGCCCAGGGTTCTATTGGACCGAATGATCTAACCCTAGTTTTTTTATTTAAAAATAAATTTATAAACAATAATTTTAATTTTTTGAATGTAGTTTTACTTAGTTTTTTTTTTCCAAATTTATTTATATATATATATACATTTTTATTAATATATAAAGTTTTAAAATAATTTTTAAAACTTTTTTCTTAATTTTTTTCTAATTTTCCATATTTTTTGTTCACATTTTTCCTATTTATTTAATGTTTCTATTTATTTTTCATTGCGTTAGTCAAACTTGACACTCAACATTAATTTGAACTAAAAAATAATATTTTAAAATATAAAGTACTAAGAAACAATAATAATATGCAGTCAAACATACGATATCAATAAAACCATTATCCCAATTATGTTTGCAGACTTGCATGATTAACTTCAGATCGAGTCAGCAATTTTTGTTAAATGTGTCATTATAATATTATATGCAGCTAGTCTTCTTATTTAGTATATTATTTATATTATCTACTTAATTAATTGCGTTATTATGTTGGTGCTGATCACCAATCTCAGATGATCTGAAGAGAGGAATTGAAGGAACAAGAATAAATGATTGTTTAAGCTTTGTCGTTAACTCAAATCGGTCGTTGCCCTTTCAGTGTAAGCACTCATGCTCAATCATTTTTTATTTTTTAAATAAAAATATAATTTGTAGTTGTCTGTTTTGATTTAATAAATTATTTTAATTTAAAAATAATAAAGAGATAAAATAAGAGGGGAGATGTGATCAAAATCTGGACTTGATGATTTTTTCAGTATTTCTTATTTTAGCTCTCTTATTCGTATTTTTCTTGAAGGGTTAGGGATATGAAAATGGAAAAAAGGGAAATCTTATATAGTATATATTAGTGTCTAAATTTAAGAAAGATATAAAAATATTGTTATATTAATAATTTATGAAAGAGATGTAGATTTAAGGTAGAACAAATTTAATTCAAAAACAATATTTTTTCTTACCATATTTTTTGGTTAATTCCACATTTATAGTTACTTTTATAAACAAAAATCCCAAATCATATTTATATAAACTGAAATAAATATGGTACTCAAATATAATTATTTAAATAAAATACTATGTACATACCATAGTTATAACTATAGTGTATTTTTTAATATCTTATAAAGAAAGAGTATAATTACATAGAGAGACGATGTAAAATTTGAGTAGTAGAGTTAGCTAATATTAAAGGTTGGCCAAAAAAAAGAAGCTAATATTAATTATTAAACAAGAGCGAAAGTGCTTAGAAAAGTTGTAATTATTTATAACCACCATTAAAATTTTCATATTTAATTTTTATATTCTGAAGTGCTTTTGTAACTGCCGCCAAATTTTGCTATATACAGAAGAATAACGCGGGTGATAATAGAGATTAATTTACCTTCCTTCTTCTCCTTTCTTCCTCCATTGTCTCTCCCTCTCTATCTCTTTCATCAATCTGCAACAACAAACCAAACCAAATGAGAGACAAATTCTCTTGTTTCAGCGACAGCTCCGTCAGCTTCTCCAGCCCTTCTTGCTCCACTTCCACTCCAACCTCCACTCCCCTACTCAAGCCTCCCTCTCCCTCTCCCTCTCCACGCCTCTCTCCTTCCATCCAAAATGCCGTCACCTGCGTCTACACCACACGCCTCCCCTCCACCCAATCCCAAATCCTCATCACCCTCTCCTGGTTCCGCAGCCTCGTTCTGGGACAGTCCGGACTCTCCATCACCCTTGGACAGGACTCTGACTCCATGTCCTCCTCTTCCTTCAAGCTAACCTCCAATTCGCGTCTCTTCAAGAAGAACAGAGGCAGCAAGAGGATCGAGTTCGAGAGATCTCGGGTCGAGATCTTCTGGGACTTCTCTAATGCAAGGTATGATCGAGGTCCGGAACCTGTTGATGGGTTCTACGTCGTCATTTTGGTCGACTCCGACCTGGGTCTTCTTCTTGGGGACCTGATAGCCGAGGAAGCTGCAGCCAAGAAGTTCGGCGTTTGCGCCCAATCGCCGCATGATTTCGCCCTCCTTTCGCGGCGGGAGCATTTCTCAGGTACTCAATTCGGCAGCATTTCGTTTTCTTAGATCCAAAGTTTGCATTTTTAATCTCCATTTTTCTTTTTTGCAATTTCTTGAAGTTATGATTGATTAAGCATGGATATTGCCTTGTCCACTTCTGCCTGTTGTTAGATTGAGTGTTGAATATGTTTTTGTACATGAAACAAATCTGAGTCTGAAGCATGTTCTTGTCGTGTCAACTATGGTGTGTGCCCATAGCCGGACTGTATATTAACAAGCTCAGCATGCATGCTCCATTTACACAGGTAATTCCTTGTACAAAACAAGGTCTCGATTCAGCAACACCGACATTGAGCACGACATCGCGATTAAGATTAGCGTCGAGACGGATGAACTAAGGAGTCCCTTGCTATCGGTCTACATAGACAAGAAGAAGGTGATGAGGGTGAAGAGTCTGCAATGGAATTTCAGAGGTAGCCAAACCATCTTCGTAGAAGGCACCCATTTCATGGTAGACATGTTTTGGGACGTCCATGACTGGTTCTTCAACCCCTCAAGCAATGGCTGCGGAATCTTTATGTTCTCCGGAACCAGTGGCCTGATGGACGGCAAGCTCTTCTCCGAGGAGGATGACCGGAATCCGGTCCCCCAGTTCTCCCTCTTGATCTATGCCACCAAAAGCTCGTCGTGAAAGTAGTAGGTCCGAGAATTCCCCAGATTTAGTGAGAAAGCAATCGTGTTTAGCTTTTCATAGTTCATCGTTTTATGAAATAGCAAAATGTGATACTCCTTCATGAAGTTTCATCACTATATACATACATACTTTGGGTTCGATTCAATTCAATAAGTTTGGAACTATCATTACTTGTATTTTTTTTTATTATTGATCCCATTATTGAGGATGAAGTGCATACGTGTACAAATACACATTCTTGTATTCATGTCATGTGGAATTTGGAAAAGTGTAGAACGATTGCGTTATACAATTCTCTAATGTACTGTCGTTATTGAGTTGGGATACTTAACATAATAATATAATTAAGGTTAATTACTAAAAAATCGAATTTTGAGGAAAAATAAAACAGTAAACCAATTTTTTTTTATTTTTTTACAAATAATAACCAAGCTTTTGGAATTAAGTAATCATCAAAACTACCTCAAATTTTCATTATGTTTGAACGGAATTTTCAATTATTGAGGTAGTTATTAAGTCTATATTAGTTGAAGTATTTTAAAAAAATGGTATTACGACTTAATAACTCCCTCAAACATTAAAAAAATCCGTTCAGACATTGTGAAAATTTGAGATGGGTTTGTTAATTGCTCAATTCCAAAAGTTTGTTTTCTTGTTTGTAAAAAGAAAAAATTTGGTTTGGTGTTTTTTTTTTCCAACTTTTTTTTATATATAATTAACCCTGTAATTAAAGCATTCATTCATTATTATAATGTTATTAGGTGCTTCTTGGAAATTACCTATTAATGAGGGAAAACGTTGGAGGGAGAGGAGCTGAACTGCTACTTTTAGATATAGATATTATAAAAATTTATTTTCTTTTTTAAGATATTTCTTATCTATTTATAGCATTTACTTGTATTCCATACGTCGACTCAGTATAATTTTTAGTATATCAATTTCCAGATGATATAAGAGCAGAAAATGAAGGTCGACAAATCAATAGAAAAGCTCAATGTTTTTAATTTCAACTTTCAATACATAAGAAAAAAAGAACTAAGTCGATTTTTCATATGGACTTTTAAATCTCATAATAGAGATTAAGTACTTAAAATAAAAAAAAAAAATTAAGTCAATTTTTATATGAACCTTCAAATTTCATAATTGAGATTAAGTACTTAAATCAGATCATACAGAAGAAGAAAGCATCCATGTCAAAATCTCGGTCACTCGAAGACTATGAAAACAAAAATTAATTAATTATTTCGTTAGGTTACATGTTAATGTAGAAAGAGTTTTTTAGTGATAATTATTTATTAGATAATATTGTATTTTAAAATATTTTCTGCATAAACCTCCTTAATAATTATCACACTTTTTCTAAATATTTAAATTTCTAGAATTTGTGTGTATACATATTACATAGCATAGCATACCGTGTGGACAAGGACAACGTGGATAGTTACTGCATTTGTACCAAACACCCTTTTAGGGTCAAATGACTGAAACGAACACCCTTCCCGTTTTTGACTTTCTCCATCGAATCGGGTAACACGATTCCATTTGTAAACCTGTCAGAGTCCGACACGTAATCAGACAAATTTTAAAGTTAACTCAGGTCTTTTTTTTAAGTGTAATTAGGTTGAACCCTGGGAGAAGTTTAACTTTGTTGAAACCTTGGTCAAGCTTTTCGTAAAGCAGTCATCTTTTACCGAACCAAATGGTACGACGAACGTGGCAGTTTTTTTTTTAAAAAGTAACACGGTACAAAAAAAAAATAGAAAAATATATATTCAAATAAAATATTTAAAAATCTAGACATATACGTTAATGCGCAGTAAAATTACCAAATATGCCTAAATTTCTAAATATATAATTTTCTAATTTTTTTTGTACAATGTCTAATTTTTCAAAAAACTCCGAACTTAACCTCCACCTTATACCCATGTTCTTATTTGCATAGACGAAATTGAATACCGTAAACAAAATATGTATTTTGAAAATTAAAAATACAATAGAATATTTATAAAAATATCATAAGTTAATCCTTAAAAACTTTTGTACAGATTACAATTAAGTTCTAATTCAATCGAAACTCAATTGACTCTAACCCCTTGATTAATTGGGTTTATGGAACTTGCATTATGGAATACCATTCAGTTTAGAGACAAATCGGAAGAATGAATGGAATTGAATCAGAGTTTTGCCATGTGATGCCCTATCTCACATCGGTTAGAAATAAACAATTTGAAACTCATATAAGTAGAGTTATATTACTCAAGTCCAACATAAATTTCTCATTTTCTGAGTCTAAGTGAGAACAAAAGTTTAATCAGACTAAATTTTGCTAGTAAGGATAGTTAGCTAGTTTATTATCACCATTAATCCAGAACGATGCAAAGCTACTGGGAATCATGTGCCTAAACTAGCTCACTGGCAATATTGAATATCTTTAACATATGCAAACCAACTCACAGATGGCTTCATCATAGATGAACCCAAGATGACGTTCAAGCTAACAGAGAACCCCACACATATAAATGATGGTTAGTGATGTTGTTTGTTGATCATATAGAGTAAATTATCTCAATAATTACTTAGGTTAGTCACATTCGATTCGATGAACAATTGAAATTTATGTTGAATAATTGCTTATGTTTCAAAATGTGATTAAAAAAAATTATGTGAAAAAATAAATAAAATAGCAATTCTCTTTACTTTCTTCATCTACAAACTCTTCTTCATCGATTCGACCCCGAAATTTAATTTCGAACCCATCTGGGTTTAGTTCGAACCTAAATTTGAGCTCCTGAGTTCGATTCGAACACAAATTTACACAAATCTGAGTTCAGATAAATCATATTTTGGACATGAATATAAAGAACAAGATAAAATGTAATATTAAAATTATCAGTACTATTTAATCACATTTATCAAATATAATTAACTGAATATGACAAACTTAACCAATGTCATATTTCTTAAACGTACTGACCGTTTAACTACACAAAAAATATAAACAATCATATAATTACCTGATATCAACATAAGTTACTATTAAGTTGGTTTATCATATATATATTGTCAGCAATTGCAATATATTAGTTTCCATATGTACATAATCTGAACAAGGAAAGTATATTTAACATAGACTAGACTAGGAAATACTGTAAAACAGCCTAATTAAGTTTATTACCTTACATAGTTTGTAATAGTCTATATACATACCTGCAGATTCAGAACTGAAATACAATGAAATCTATTCAGTAAAACACTCCAATTTTCTGTTTTATTTTCCAACATGGTATCAGAGCGTGATCCGTGATCTTTCTCATCATCTACCTTTCCCTTACACCAAATAAACCAACCCAATCCAGCAACAATGTCTGACAGTGAGAGTAACTCACAGAACCCAATCGGTTCAGGTATCAGCCGAGATGATTTGACCGACCAAATCGCAAGCATCCTCAGATCGGCGCTAAATTTCAACCAGCAACAACAACCAAAAGAATTGCCCGAAACAATTATGGTGGGCACGAAACTAAACGGACACAACTACAATCTGTGGGCTCGAATGATGGAAGTAGCAATTGGAGGGAATGGTCGACTCTACCACCTCACGGGGGAACCAGCCCCTTCGCAACGTGCTGAACTGGGATACCTCCGATGGAGACAAGAGGATTTAGTCGTTTTTTCATGGATTTTGCAAAATGTTGAATCTCAGCTTGCTAACAATATAGCTCATTATCAAACATCGAAAGATTTGTCGAATGCACTGCAGGTTACATACAGTAGTGGAAGAGATTCACTACAAGTTTTTGATTTGCATAATAAAGCAGCCAAATCAACACAGGGGAATCAAACACTCGAGGAATTCTAGTTGCAGATGCACTCGATATGGGGAGAGATTGAGGCCCGAAGGCCAAATCCCATGGTGTGCAGCCGAGACATTACCCTATTCAATGAAATCTGGAACGAGACTAAAGTGTACCAGTTTCTAGGTGGTGTAAATGAGCAATTCGACAATGTCAAGCGTGATATTCTTCGGGGGGACAAATTACCCTCAGTCGAGGCCGCATATGCGGCCATCCGGAAGGAAGCCGCCAAGCTCCATATACTAAGAGCTGCAACGAGCACCAATCCGTGAGAGGGATTGGCTACTATTGGCAATCGAACAGACCTCGGAGCTCAGGTGAATGCCGCGAGAAGCTTTCGACCGGGACAGAAGCGGTCAGAATTTCACGGATAACTGGTGACTCATCATCCCACGGAGACAAGAGCAAGCTCAAGTGCTCATACTGCGACATGGGAAAACATACCAAGGAGACGTGTTTTCGGTTGGTCGGCTACCTGGATTGGTGGGAAGACAACCATAAGCCGAAGGAAAACGAGTCGCCGGAGCCGTGGCGAACAACGCCACAGTTGGACGAGCAATGAAAACCAAGGCAGATGCGGCGGCGGGCGGCCACGAGGCCACCAACGCCAGCGACGCTTTTCATTCACAGTTCGGGGTATTGAGAAGACTACCTCGGAGATGGCAACCGACGCTTACCTGGCCACAGGCAGCAGAGGCGAGCCTTACCTGGCATCGGACGGCAGAGGCGAGCCAGGCGGGGCTCACCTGGTCTTAGGTGAAGGAGGCGCGCCAAACCCTAGCAGAGCCACGGGATGGGAGGCAGTGGCTGGAAACAATGGAGCGGCTGGAGATAACCCTAGAGGTAAAGGGTTTAGGAATTCACACTCAAACCCTTCAACTCTTGCTTATTACGTTTTGTGCCCTGAACAGAATAAGTTAGGTCCTGAAGTTTTTAAAAGGCATAATTTAGTCCCTAAAGTTTATAAAGCCGGATATTCAGTTACATGTGTAGATGGGGAAAATGATCGATGAATATTTGATTGTGGTGCAACTGATAGTATACCATTTGATGCTCGGGATTTGTGTGATATAGTAGAATCCCGGATTAAGTATATTAATACGGCAAATGGTGGAGTTGCAGTGGTAACAGGGATGGGTACATTAGAAATCTCAAAAAATCTTAAGATTTTTAATTGCTTGCTAGTACCGACATTATCAAATAAGCTATTATCTGTATCACAAGTGGCGAAAGAGTTGAACTGTGCTATGATAATAAACCCAAAGTTTTGCATGCTGCAGGATATCCGGACGGGGACGATCATTGGGCGTGGCACTGAGCAAACTGGACTGTACTATGTGGATGAAGCTGTCTACAAAGGATCGGTGTTGCTGGCTCATGGATCGACAGAAGAAGAAGTATGGCTCTGGCACAGGCGGTTATGTCACCCTTCACTTGGTTATCTTAAACTTTTATTTCCGAAGTTGTTTTTTAATAAGCCAATAACTTTAGAGTGTGAGACTTGCATTTTAGCAAAAAACCATAGACATTCGTTTAAATCCAATAATACTCGGCTAGATTGTATATTTTCATTAGTACACTCTGATGTTTGGGGACATGTACCTGTTTCTGGAGCCCATGGTCTCAAGTATTTTGTAATTTTCGTTGATGATTGCACTCGTATGACTTGGACCTATTTCCTCGAAAAATTCGTGCACTTTTTCCATATGGTCCAAAACCAATTCTAGAAAAACATTCAAACTCTGCGTTCAGACAATGGGGGTGAATTCGTCAACACTCAAATGAAGAATTTCTTTCTTGAAAAAGGAATTATTCAACAGACATCCTGTCCACATACCCCCGAGCAAAATGGAGTCGCTGAAAGAAAAAATCGAATTCTACTAGAAATGACCCGGTCCATTTTGTTCGAATCAAGAGTATCAAAATCTTTCTGGCCAGAAGCTGTAGCAACAGCAACCTACCTTCTCAATCGACTACCAACAAAAATCCTCAGTCTCAAAACACCAATTCAAACCCTAGAGTCTCATAGCAGAATACCTCTGACACTTAGTCTTCCTCCTAGAGTGTTTGGATGTTCTGTTTTCGTCCACATACCAAAAACCGATCGCACCAAACTAGATCCCTGTGCGGTAAAGTGTTTTTTTTCTCGGATATGGAGTCAACCAAAAGGAGTACCGCTGCTATGATCCAAAATGGAGTCACATGTTCACTACAATGAATTGTAACTTCCTTGAGTCTGAGTTTTATTATTCTCAATCTAGTGATCAGGGGGCAACAATTACACAAGATTCATTAGATTGGGTTGACCAGCCATATCTTATTATCTATCCTATGTCGTTCCTCCAGAGAGTTAGTTAGCCGGCCTACCTGACCGATCATTGACACAATAGTACAGGACAGCGATCCAGATGACATGACCCCCGATCCGTCTCCTAAGGTATCTGAGGTAAGCAATTCTTCCCAGTCTTTCAATGATGAAGTTATGTATCCTAATATACCGGAAGCAGGAGGCCAAGTTGAAAACGAAGCGACAGGGGAGAGGGGGAGATATGTACTACCTCCGAGAGCCAATCGGGGAAAACCGCCAAAGAGATACACACCACAGAAGGAAACCAGGGAAAATGTGTATCCCGTGGCAAATGTCATGAATAGAAGAATAAGCAGTCAGGCTAAGGCGTTCATCATGGCGGCATACACATGGAGTGTTCCTAACTCAGTGAAGGAGGCACAACAATCCAAGATATGGAAGCAGGCTATGGATACAGAAATGGAGGCCCTTATGAAGAATGAGACTTGAGAGTTATGCCAGCTGCTCGTCGAAAAGAAAGCAGTAGGGTACAGGTGGGTATACACCATCAAGTACAAGCCTGATGGTACAATTGAGCGGAACAAGGCAAGATTAGTAGCAAAAGGGTACACACAGACCTACCGAATAGACTACTCGGAGACGTTCTCCCTAGTTGCCAAAATCGACACGATCCGAGTTCTGTTATCTATAGCTGCAACTAAAGGTTGGCCGCTTCGACAATTCGATGTCAAAAATGCATTCATGCATGGAGATTTGCAGGATGAGGTATATATGGAAATCCCACCTGGGTATGAGAAAGAGTCAAAACAGGAAAACGTCTGCAGGTTAAAGAAGGCGTTGTACGGACTAAAACAATTGCCAAGAGCTTGGTTCGGACGATTCGCGGTGGCTATGCGCAAATATGGATACACACAGAGTAACTCAGACCATACTTTGTTTCTAAAAAAGACAGATAAGGGTGTGACATGCTTAATTATATACGTGGATGACATGGTCATTATTGGAGACAACGAAGATGAGATGAGAAATTTGAGAGGAAGCCTGTTTAGGGAATTTGAAATGAAAGACTTGGGAGACTTGAAGTACTTTCTTGGCATTGAAGTGATAAGATCTAAACGAGGAGTCTTCATATCACAGCGGAAATACATACTAGACTTGCTAGCAAGTACAGGGATGTTAGGATGTAAACCTGCGGAAACACCTATAGTGGCAAACCATGGTCTGCAAATAAGAGAAGATGGAGTACCTGCAGACAAGGAAGAGTACCAGCGTCTAGTAGGTAAACTTATATACCTATCTCACACTCGTCCTGATATTGCATATGCAGTGGGTGTGGTTAGTCAGTTTATGCACCAGCCGCAACATGATCACATGGAAGCTGCATGGAGAATTGTGAGGTATTTGAAGGGTACCTCAGGGCATGGAGTGCTATTTAGGAACAATGAACATCTGAAGATCAAAGGGTATACAGACGCAGACTGGGCAGGGAATCCTAATGATCGAAAGTCCACAGCAGGATATTTCACTTTCGTAGGAGATAATCTTGTTACATGGCGAAGTAAGAAACATAAGGTTGTCGCTCTCTCCAATGCCGAGGCAGAATTTAGAGGGATTGCAAGAGGGATTACATAGATACTTTGGCTGACAAAGCTACAAACGGAAATCGGTTTTCCTCCAACTGAAGCATGTGGCCTTATGTGTGACAATAAAGCAGCAATCAGCATCTCCGAGAACCCAGTTCAACATGACAGAACCAAACACGTGGAAGTAGACAGACATTTTATAAAGGAGAAGCTAGAACGAGAAGTCATCTCATTGTCATTTGTCCGTTCAGAAGATCAGCTCGCGGATATCCTCACCAAGGCAGTTAATGGAAGGGTATTTCAACAAACTCTTTTCAAGTTGAGTATCAGTGATCCTACTACTCAACTTGAGGAGGAGTGTGACGTGTGAGCAATAACAATATATTAGTTTCCATATGTACATAAAACAAGGAAAGTATATTTAACATAGACTAGACTAGGAAATACCGTAAAACAGCTTAATTAAGTTTATTACCTTTCATAGCTTGTAATAGTCTATATACATAGCTGCAGATTCAGAACTGAAATACAATGAAATCTATTCAGTAAAACACTCCAATTTTCGGTTTTATATTCCAATGTAATAGGTTTGTTTTTGTTGAAGGTAAAGATGGTTTGAAACACAAATACACACACCTTCTGAGTAGTATATAGTAATGTGATTGTCGTGTAGTCGTCTGTGATGTTCTTCCTCATGTGTTATGTCCTTGCAAACGTAACCTTATTTATGATGTTTTCTTGTATGTATATAATCCAATTTTTTGTTTTCTTTGAAACACCAATTTCATTTGATGTATTTTTGTGTTATGCAAGAGAAAATAATGATTGTCAGAAACGGTTTTCCTTTGTTAATTAGTATTTTGTTGTTGAAAATTAGGACACTTCCCCGACGGAAACATTTATGTCGGTATTAATGTGCTTGTTACGTCGGTAAAACTTTTTTCTCGTCAGTTTTTGTTAAGTAAATACATTTAATTGGAAAAGATTGTTTCCCGACCTTTAAATAAATAGAATCAGTAAAAAAAAACATCTGTCAAAGATGAAGCCTTTTGTCACAGAATGTTCATCTGTAATGGTAATTTTTTTAAAAAAATATTCGCTGACAGAATCTGGGATTTAACAACGAAACGTATTCTGTCGCCATTTGTGCTTCCCTAATATTAGCGGTGTACTTGATAGGTGCATGTGGGCTTTAAAAAAAAGTATGATCCGAAATTTTGGGTTCTAACATTTTGAGAGCGAAAGCAAAACTGAGTTTATTATAAAAAAATTATTTGATGAGGTTTTATTTATTTTGGAAGTATTGGAACGGTTTCGTTCTAGATCAATTTATTATTATTAGATCAATAATTTAAAATATACAAAACTTAAAAGGATTTTTTTTTAATTAAAATAAATTATTAAAAAAATAAACATGTTCATTATAAAAATGGTAAATTAAACTATTGTACTACTATGTAAAAGTTTTACAATATGATTATAGGTCATAGCAATTTGAATATGTACAATTAAATATATCAACTTAATATAATGCATACATATAGCGTTAGTAAAATCAGAACAGACTCAACTCAATCGGAAATTAAATTTAAAAAGTCGAGTATGAATTTGACCTAAAAAAAATGCTTAATCATTTTTAGTCTTAAACTCGGAATTAATGAAACTTTCAAAACGGTATAAGATAGACCGTATTTTTTTTTTTTCGATTTTTAGGTTTTGACAAACTTTTTTTATATGCGCCTTACCTAAAATACTCTGAGCTCAAAAAGTCTCCACAAAACATGTGTTTTTTTTGCGTGATTCAAACCCTGTAGAACTTTGGAAAAATGATTTGTGTAGAAGAGAATAATATATATTGCTTTTCTTATATATGCAGGTGTGTAGCTTCTTCCGCAACCACCTGCAGTTGTGCTCTAATGGTTGAGAGCGCTGACTCTCAAGTGGTTTGGTTTCAGGGTCACGAGTTCGAATCCCCCAAAATGTTCTTAGGAAAACGTCAACTTGTGTCCGAAGGGCCGGCCTCCCAACTCTAGGTTGCCGATGGGGCTACGTTGACGGGGTCAGTGCTTGCGCTAGTTGTTCAAGAGATAAAAACTCCATCGAGGCCTGGACAGGAAACCCCATACTAATTCGATGGACCTAGGGCGCCACTACTAGCTCATTCCTCTAATTCGACAAAAAAAAAAGTGTAGCTTCTTCCGCAATCCCTTATTCTTATTCCTCCTTATACTAAAGAAGTTTTTTATTGTACAAACAATAATCCCAGACAGACTTTTACGTACATGGCATGCAAATCCATCCATCCATCCATATATATATATATATTTCATAGTACAGTGACGCATTGACTACGTTACAAGACATGAAATGAGACCGTCGTACCATCAATCAATGTCTGACTAAGAAGCAGTTTTTACTGCGACGGTTGGAAAGTCCATCAGAATCACCTTCTCAATGACGGCTGAGAACTTGGCCGAGAACTCCACGTGGTTGGGGTGCCCAGCGAAGGCACCAAAGTCCTCCTTATTCTTGAATGTCAGGAGGAAGGAATGTGAGAAACCTTGCCTCAGCATCTCGGGACCTTCTATGTCCTGTCCCCTGTGTTTTACAGAGACAAACAAAAATAAAAACAGAACTCAAGTTGATCATAAAAAGAAAATGATACATACATATATATATATATATATATATAATAATATTAAGTATGAAGAAAAAAGACCATTCGAAGGACTTGACAACATCCATCTCTAAGGCTAACTTCTCCAAACCCTTCAAAATATCATCCACCACAGCGTCTTCCTTAAACTTGACGATCACCAAATGCTTGAAGTCCGCCATTTTTGAATACCTAAGCTACAATGAAACTCCAAATTTATAGCGAGATGGACGACAGGGAGTACTGTCAGTGACGAGATTCTGACTGACCAATCCCATGACTGGAGATGATGGTGTGGGTGGCAATAATTTCAGAAGAACACCTTTTTTTTCCTTTTGTATTTTAAATGGAAAGGCAGACAGACAAGATCCGTGACGAAATATATGAAATGGTACGAAAGATTGCAACCTTTCTATCTTGTTCTGTTGGGTTGTGGTTTGTAGGGTTTTGTGAGCTTCATGTCATGTGTTCGGTTTTTCTCTTATCGGATGCCATTGTCGTCAACCTTTTTTCCTTACATGCCTTATGGGGTGGGTCCTCTTCCTTCCTACTATTCCTCTATAACCCCCTAAACACAATTCATGAAATAGCTATGGATTGTATATGTATACTACAGGTACAGTCTGTATAGTTTAAGGTAGGGGTGATCAAAAAAGACTGTAGGACCGAATTCCCAACAAGCCCGGCCCGACTAGGACCGAGACCGAACGGGCGGTTTTTTTTTCTTCAAGGTCGGTCTCGGTCTTTTTTCCCGAAAACCCGTTTAGGACCGGTCCGGATCGAATGTATGTGTATTTGAAATTTTCATAATACCACACCGAAAATAATGTGGATTTTGGAGGTTTTCTATCTCTACAAAAGGTGCATCTTGATAAATTTACTAAAAAATATAGAGAGTTCATAGTGTTTCTTTGAGAGGAGAACTATTCCTTCGCCTTTTACTAAAGAATACCGTGAATTCATATTTTTTTTTTGGTGTAGATTCGGTCCAGGACCGAGACCGGCCCGAGTCAAGAAAGACCGACTCAGGCGGGCTTTTTTGGCCGAAGTCGGTCTCGGTCCTCCAGAAGGCAAGACCGAAATTTCGGTCTCGGTCTTGCCTTCAGGACCGGACCGGACCGCCCATGATCAGACCTAGTTTAAGGGTTTATATTACAAAACTTGAAAGTTCAGGTGGGTACTTTACAATTAAGTCTTTTTTTCCTTTTCGATTGCCTTACAATTGATTGAGACCAGTCTCTATAATGTTTGACATTGACTAGGGTTTGGTGAGACTTACTATCAACCAATTTCTTGAATTTGATTTTATGTTGATTCTTGCGTTCTTCATATATAGGAGATGAAAATTACTTCAATCACGGAAAAGATTGTCAAATTTGAGTGACTTTAATATATATATAGCTAGAAAGTGACATTACCGAACCATTCACACGATATCATATTTTAATTAAGTGTGGTTTTGACATTTTATAAACATATAAATAGTTTTATGTATATTAAAATGTTAGTTTTAAAATTTTGAAAAAAGGAATTTCTGCTTCAATATTTTATCATTCATGTAAATTGGGATTCGCTAATAATAACAATAAAAAGTAATATTTTAAGCTCTAAAATTTCATGAAAGATAATAAATGAATATAGATCTTTAAAAAAACACTAAGTAAGAAATACATATTAACTAGGAGCATCAAATTGATTGTACGCTTATGCTAGTGTTTGTGTTAATAAGTTTATCGTGCTAAATTTAATAAATATAAACACTCACAATAAGTTTATCGTGTTATGCTTATAGACAAGATCAAGAAAACTTGAGGGTTTTTTTTGTGCGTGTTCATATTGTGTTATATTAAGTTAGTAAACTGCAATTTCCTTAAGAAAATATCAAAATAATAAAGTGTTCATATTTAGAACTATAAATTTATGTGTTAAATTCTTAATTTTAGGACACACGATCTCTTAAAAAATGTTTGAAGAAATACTTAAAACCAAATTATCAACATAACTTTATTGTATCCTCATACTGTAATATCTAAACACGAAAATGATACGAAAATTATCTCATCCTAACATGTTACTATTTTGTCATATATATATATATATAAACACAACATATTTTGTATGTATTCATATCAGTGTTATCAGAATCGGACCGGACCACCGGTCCGACCGAGTCCGACTGAGAACCGGACCTCTCTTCGATTTGGTTCAGCTAAAAGATCGAAATGCATATAAACAGTGTTTGAACCAGGTTGAACCGATCGGGTTTTGGAAAACCAGCCGGTTTCCGGTTCTTGTTTTTTGGGTGGTTCTCTTCTGTTCGATCGAGCAACTTCTTCGGTTTAGAAGTTATGTTTAAAGTTTAGACCTATTGTGTTTGATTTTGAGACTATTGTGTTGTGTATGTTCAAAATTTGAGGTAATTATGTTGTGTTATATTGTGTGTTGAGAGTAATGTGTATGTTTTAGACTATGTAGTTTGTGTGTTTGAGGTAAAATTATGTGTGTGTTTGAGACTATGTAGTTTTTAATTGTATTTTCAATTTATTTTTGTTTGCGAACAGTGAACCGCACGTAGAACCGAATCCAATTGTATTGGACCGGACGAACCGAAAATCGGCCCCCTTGCAGGTTCGAGGGCCGGCAGGTTCGAGGGCCGACCCGGTTATGATAACAATGATTCATATTGTGTTTTTTATTTTTCAAATTTAAATCGAATTAGGGGTAAAGAGCAATTATTGTTAGTGGGAGGCAGACATGTGTTTTGGACGTTGCATAGTTGTCTTTCTACTTTAATATTTTCGTGACTTTTGAGTGGTGGGAGTCACTCCTTTTTTTTTTTAAGGGATTGATGGATGGATGGGACTCCACCTTTGAAGATTGAATCCTAACTTATGATCCACATTCAACGTTACGAAAACTTGCTCCATAAGTTTGAACCATGCTGTTAATGCATTAATTTAGCATTTTCTTCACTCAAATCTTATTATAATTTATCCATATATGCATGTGTTACTTAAGGTTTACACACAAAAATTATAACCAATACTCAAGTTTTTTATATACAAATGTGGTGGCTATCTAATATAACTCTACAATAAACGAGAAATTATATTCTCTAGTACAATAAATTTAAATATACATGTATATATATATACATATATAATATTTGGTCTATCGTACCGTACGATTAGTCAGAAAGTCGAAACGAAACGTTGTTAGTGTCATTTAATTATATCGTAATTAAATTATCTACATATTTTTTTTAAAATTTTTGAGTAAGTATTCAATTAAAATTCTCACTTAAATCATTTTATCATTCAGTCAAATTATAATACAAACGATGTTATGTTAGAAATTTAATTTTATATGTAATCCAAGAAAAAAGAGTAAGTAGATAATTGAATTTGTCATAAATGTCCGTTAACAGTATTGAGTTTCGACTTAAATGATCTGAGTTGATTTTTTTAAGTGAAATTTGCATATTTCAGTTTAGAGTAAAACGTACAGTCAATTAGTAAGTGAAATTTTTGGTGTCATTTGAATTGCAATTCAAATATTTAATCTCTTTATTATTTTTTGAATAGAAATATAATTTAATTTTAAATTAAACATTGTCTCGTCGGATAAAAAAAATTAACGATCAACACCCCCTCTTAGTGCCGTATTGTGTCATATAGGGTACAGTTGTTCCATAACTCGCATCTGGATTTATATATCTACTTTTCTAAATAATTTTTTCTGTACTTATTTTTCTAAATATTTTTTTAAAAATTATACTTATTTTGAAAAAAACGAAAAAAAACATCACATTCTGTTAGGAAAGAAAATCCACATATATGCACGTGCTAGATCTGAAATAGCATAACAGAGAACATGGCGTAGGTCTCCAGATTGTCTCCTAGATAGGATATTCTTTAGAAAAAGAAAAAACAATTATAGAGAGCATCTACTACCCTCGTGCAACGGCATGAATAGAATAGTTATTATGTTTTTTAAAATATATATATATATATATCAATTTTTAAAAGTACAGTTTTCTTTTGCGGATACAACAAACAAATGAATTTTTGACCTAATATACTAAAAAAGAATACGAAAATATCCTTAATTTTTTAAAAATTAAAATATTAGCATATAAGGGTTTATTTTTTTGTCACCCGCGAATAGAATTTACAGGTAAATATTTAAGTTGTACCTATGAATCTCATTCGCATGTGGAGCTACTTCACCCAATCATGTTTGTTTCACCCATGAGAGGAGATAGACAATGCATGTGGGTGGAAATAGAGATAAAAAAAACAGACTTACATGTGAATGACATTCGCGGATGATTTTTTTATACTCATTCGTTAATCTCATTCGCGGATATGTATATTTTGATATCTGTTTTAAAAATTGAAGATATTTTGATATTTTTTTTTATTTTTATTTTGAAATATATTTCGTTCAAAAAGTCCAAATAAAGTAGTTGTATTCGTAAATTTTTAGACTAAAGTTTTAATTAAACACGTTAATAAAATTAATAATATATTTTATTGAACTTATTTGTTGGAAAAATGTTAGTATCGTTTTGTTTTACGTTGATATTGGACAGAAAATCACAACTGTCGTTAATTGAACAAAAAAATAATTAATGTTCGAGTTGAATTAACTACAATGTCTCTTCAATGTTCCGTTGTTTTCCTTTTCTTTTTTAAATGAGAATTATTTGGAAAATAGATTTAATAGAGCCAACGATAAATAAGCTTCAATAGGAAGAAGATATAATGCAAGAAGATTTAATTAATTAACTATAGATGTGATTTTCCATCCAAAATTGAGGAAAAAGAAATGAAATTACTAATTCATCCATACATATAAGTTTAACTAATAATTATTTAAAATCAAAGTATAATGACCAATTTATTCAACTCATATTCAATTGAAGCCCCTCGGGGGTCCTATAGTCTTTGTCTAAATCCATACCAAATCCCCAGGATTGGACAACCTAGTCTAGGTTCAGACCCATATCAGAGGACCCCCTCGTGTGACTCGAAATCGAGTCGGAATTTGTTTGTAATATTAGTGTAACTTTGTAGGTTTTAGTTGTAACATTTAAAAAATATTCGTTTAATTTTATAAATATAAAAAATATTTAGCGCAATTTTTTAACAAAGAAGTAACGGAAGTACCAATTACCATTGATTCAAGGGTTAATTACCTCAACCGTTACCTATGTTTGACAATGTGACTGAACCGTTCAAACTTGAGCTCAACCGTTACTTAAGTTGACACATGTGACTGAACCGTTACTATGACCTAACTGCCGTTATTTCTTCCTGTTAAGTACCACCATGTGCTTGTCACGTGATATAGTTGTAATTTAAAGTTCCGAAACTACCCTCTTGTCTACTTAAGCAGCTGTTCTTAGGTCTGCTGTTCCTTCTTCGTTCCAGCACACGCTCGACGCTCCTGCTCCTTCTTCGTTCCATATCTTCTCATTTATTTCATCTAAGGCCAAAGCTCCCTTGCTCCTTCATCATGTATGGTTCCATCTCTTCTCCTTCATCAATAACCCAGAATCGATTCTGTGTTTGTGTTGTCGAAATTGATGTTTGAAATCACGAAAATTGATTCATCCTTCACAGGAGTCGTCCCTTCCGACTTATGTTCGATTCTGGGTTTGATTCGTCCGTTCGACCTTCAACTCCGCGACAACTCCGTTCGATTATGTGATGCTTCAGTTAATTTGTATGACCTAATGAAATATTGCATCGTTTTGAATATTAAAACGGTTCTCTATTCTTCATTCTTGCTCAAATCACGTATGTGTAAACAATCAGAAGCAGCATATTCATGTGGTGTCTATTTCTTCACTTCGTTTTCTTATTATCCTTGAGTTTGAGTGCTGTGACATCTCACAAGCTATCTCTTTAGCACGTTTTATTGCATCATGATATATCACTAGTACCAAATGCTGTGTAGATGTTTATTTTACCTTTTCTGCTGTACCGCAACCTTCAGTTGATCTGCAGAATCATATAGTGGCTTGGATCAGCACGAACAAACCTCTCTTCAGAAAACAATTTCTACTGAACCAGATAGCCCTCAAGATGATGGTAAGAATAGGTGGTGAATAAGTTGTCATCTGTTGCAGGGTTGGGATCTCATGCTCCTAATTAAGTTTGTTTTGTTGAACAGTTGGGGTTTGTAAGAACTAAACAATGATAATGAATATTCGATTCCATAATCTTGGTTGTTAGTTTGATCATGTTTTTGTATTTAATGGTAGTCTAAACACCCATTCTAAATGCAAAATACGGACTGTGTCTGTAACTGAATTGTGTCTGTAAATGAACTGTGTCTGTAAATGAAACTGAAGGATGAAGAACAATGTGTATTTTGCGAAGGTGGTGACTTATCTTTTCTGAACTGTGATTAAAAGGTGACTTAAGTTTGTGAATTGTGATTAAAAGGTGACTTATGTTCGACGTACTGTGATTAAAAGGTTACTTAAGTTTGGACATTTTGTTACCCAACCGTTACTAAAATACAGAATACATCTGAAAACACAGAATCCATAATAATCCATCAAAATCCAGAATTCAGAATACATCCCAAAACATGGTCCATCCTATAATCCAGAACTCAGAATACATCAACAACAAAACTCAGAATACATCAACAAAATCCAGAAACAAAATCCAGAATTCAAAATACATCAACAACAGAACTTGATGCTGCAATTTGCGAAAATGTTCCCTTGGTGGTGTGTTCTTGACAGGTCAGCAGTTCATCTTAGACAGCTCAATGATTGGTGACTTCGTTCCCTTGGTGGAGTGCGAGTCTAATCTGCATACATCTCCACAACAAAGTGGACATACTCTGAACAAAAAACATAGTGTCATGAATCTATCCAAAATGGATTTGTATATAAAAAACTAATTTGTTCAATCTCATTCTCGATTATAATCCCACACACAAGTTTGTTGAATCGATTACTGCACATTTCATCGATTTAACAGCAGAATCATCACCACCACTCACTATCTTCACGACAAACAACATATTATGCAGCAATTTACAGCAATTATGCTGCAATTTGCAGCAATTTACAGCAATTTATACCAATTATGCAGCAATTATTGAATACACGCCCAAATACGAACATATTATGCAGCAATTTCATCATTTCGTACCACAAACCAACATCAAAGCCCTAATCTTCAACCGAATCGAAGATTAACGAAGTGAAACAAGGTAGAAGAACACAAACCCAAATCCGAAAACAGAAAGAATGCGAAAAGCCACACAAACCGAAGTTCAATCGAAGCAAAAACACAAACTTACTTCCAGTTGCAGTTCCGAAACGCAATGTCGCCGAGGAGGGTTCCTTCCGTGCTGAAAATCGACACTATCGGGGCGAAAGGAGGTCTGCAAGTTTCGGTTGGAGGGAATGGAGTGTGGAGATGGTTATCAAACGAGGGGGAAACATTGCAAAGTGACAAGAGGGCATTATTGTCCTTTCAAATGTCTTCAAATCGTTTTAATCAGGTCATGTGCTGTGCACGTGACACTTTGACAGTCAGATTTGACGGAAAGTTCACAGAGTAACATTTCAGTCACATCTTCAAACTTAAGTAACGTTTCAGCTACACAAAAAAAGATGAGTAACCTTTTAATCACATGGGTCAAACATAAGTAACGGTTGAGGTAATTAACCATTGATTCAAACATGTTGAACCATTAACCATCGCAAAAAAACATGTTGGTGCAACTAAAGTTTTGTGCAAACATATTAGACTATTTTCAGACTTTTTTCTTAATTATGTATACACTGTACTACTTAAGTAAATTATATTGTTTTAGGGGATAAATAAAGTTATATCCTTACAAAAAAAAATACAAAAATGGAAGGACCCAAAGTAAATCCAAGCCCACTTTTCAGCCCTCAACCCAACTTGAGATAGTATTAGATTATTAGGGGTTAATAGAAAATTCTAGAGATCCTGGTGAAAACTGCACCAAATCGGATCGGAAAAAATCGGTTAAGTACTTATTTTTATTTTGAATGGGCATATTTTAGATTTTCAGTTTAAATTAAAAAAGGTCCAAAATTTAGTAATACGAATAAACAGTTTATTTTTTCATATACGGTGTAGGTATCCAAAATAAACAGTTTATTTTTTCAAAATTTGTGAAGAAAATCAGGTTAAAAAATGTAGGTATCCAACCAAAATAATAAAATACCGATTTGACTAGACCGGTTTCACCCTTTAGTTAGTATACAATGTGGGTAGTGACTATATAACTATAATAAATAACTATTGTAAGTTAACCGCTATTATATATGTTGTCTTAACATTACTATGAGATTTTTTAAAAAGTAACCGTGTCAGAATTTTTTTTTGAAAAAATATATATATATATAAAATATTTAGCAAAATGTGCATCTGCGCAGGTAGGGTAGTAGCGTTTTTGTTTTTTGAAAAAAAATCTTAATTTTTTTTAAAAAAATTACAGTAAGTAGATATTTGAATTTCGATTCAAATGATGCAAAAAATATTAAATTTGGACTTACGGATTGACTGTAGGCTCTGCCGTAAGTTGAGATATGAAAATTTGACTTAAAAAAATATAACTCATACCCTGTAAGTCCAAACTGACCACGGTGAACGTCATTTATGTCGTAATTCAATTATCTACCTAGAGTAATTTTTTTGATTAGAAATACAATGATTTTGTAACCTAACATCGCTTGTCTTAAAATTTGACCGAAATAATCAAATGCATTAGGTGAGAAATTTAATTATGTACTTACTCAAAAAAAAATCAAAAAAATTAATCTAGGTAGATATTTTAATTACGACATAAATGACGTTCACCGTGGTCAGTTTGGACTTACAGGGTATGAGTTATATTTTTTTAAGTCAAATTTTCATATCTCAAATTATGGCAGAGCCTACAGTCAATCCGTAAGTCCAAATTTAATTTTTTTTGCATCATTTCAATCGAAATTCAAATATCTACTTACTGTAATTTTTTAAAATTTTTTTATGATTTTTTTCAAAAAAAAAAACAAAAACGCTACCTCCACCTGCGCAAATGCACATTTTGCTAAATACTTTTCTTACATATATACTTTTTTTAAAAAAAAATACTAAAATAAATACTTTTTAAAAAAGTTCCATTACTATGCAAATTTTCATTTTTAGTGATAAAATTACCTTGAAATGGTCACATTTATCTATTTAAGTTGGAAGACGAGGATATAAAATATCAACAAAATGTGAACATCGAGTGTCGGACGTCGAATCCGACTTTTCCCGACCCTTTTGAAAAATATTGTTTTTTTCGCTCGAAAACGTTGAGTCTTGGGGTGCGACGGGTCCGGTCGTGCGGGGTCATCAGCCATATCGAAAAAATGAAAGAGTCGCCACCGATTAATTAAAGGCTAATCAGAATCCTAAATTTTGCGTAGGGTACACGGTGTTAACATCCTAGATAGAACTTGAAAAAGTCTGCGTTCAGATAATTAAGTTCGGGTGTTTGATTACGTCTTAAGGGCTCAGGAGCCCATAATCCTCCTTTTAGTACTTTAGCTTGCTATTGAAATTATTTTTTACTGATTTACCCGAATTGTCCAATTTGATCATGCTTAGCTAAAGAGATGACATGCATTTTTCTTTAATTGAAATAAACCATCTACAAACATTTTATTTACAAGTTAATTTCAAATAAATATACAAGAGATGATCAAGTTAATCGTGCTTGAAAAAATATGGTTTAACTTTGGGACCATTTTAATTGTGTAAAAAATACACGAATGATTTTGATTTTTGAAGATAGTAAGCACGTTGGACCAAATTGTAACATTTTCACAAATCATGAGATGTCTAGAAACATCTAGGGACCAAAATGTCTTTTTTTTTTTAAAATTCAAGCAGAATTGGAAATATATTTTTTAAAATGACAGAATTGACCCTAAACTATTCTGGAATTATTTGTAACACTTGGTGAAATTCCAAATAACCCAAAAATTATTCTAAACTTATTTATAACACTTCGAGAAGTCATGGAATATCAATAAAAGTTTAGAAATCAAAATGTAATTTTTTTTAAATTTTAAGCTTAATTAAAAAAAAATATTTCAAAAAATTGCACAAATGACCCAAAACTTTTCTGGTTTAGTTTATAACACTCGATAAAGTCCCTGAATGACCCGAGAGTCCAATGACCGAGTTGTAACCTTCATCAAAGTTCAGGGATGACCATAGTCAGTTTTGAAAATATTTTTTTATATCACATATACATAATATATTATACATCACGCGCACACACACACACATACATATATATATATATATATAATATCACATAAACATATTATATATAAATATTATACATATAGATATAATATCACACATATATTATATACATATATATATATATAGTATTACATAGATATATAATATATCTATATTATTAACTCAATTTCATTCACATTAGAAAATACAAATACAATATTCAATATGAGAGAAATATACCTAACTCATTCGGAGTTTAAATACCATACGAGAAACCAAGACCGATAATTACCGATATTTATTTTACTCACTCACTCTTACTCTATTTTTTTTTCTCTTTTCTTTCCCTTTCTTTTTTCTCCCATTCCCTCTTCAATTTATAGAAGCAAATTGCTTCTTATTTAATTATTTTTTTTATATAATAAAATAAAAAAACGGTGGAAAAGAGGAACATGACCCTTTTTTTTAGTTTTTAGTTTTCATATATATATATATTCAATCTCGATTTCTCTTGGCTCAGTTCCTCATGTACAGTTTTTTTGAACCCATGCCAAAATCAGGTGTTTACATGAAGGATTGGTCCGGAGAGAGATTTTATTCTCTTAAATTTACAATCTAAATTTATTGAAATATGTTTTTTTTTAAATAAGAATTAAAGCTTTTCAAATGTTAATTATTAATATTTTTCAATATATTACAATTAAGTCTCAAATTTATCGAGTTTTGATAGCACAATCGAATTGAGGTTTGGTCATCCCCCAATCAAGGAGGCGTGTGATTGAGTCTTAATCGAGATCAATCCTCCACCCATGGTTTATGAGTCAAGACTTAGATTCTAACTCCTTCAGTTGGTCTCAATCAAATATGATTGAATCCATGCTCAAATGTAACGTATATAAAACTTATTCAAAAATTAATTATGACATTAGAAAAAGTAATTTTGTTATTTTTATAATTTTTAAAAGATATCTCATTAAGTTAGAATAAAAAATTGGACGGAACGAAAAAAAAAAACACAAAATATATTCAAACTTTAATAATGAAAACCTAAAAATATATTTACCCTATATGTAAATAGACCACATTGAGTCTTTTTTTCGAATAATATATTTCAATAGCTTGATACTAATTTGTAGAAACCAGTTCACTGTAAAGTTATAAAGGTGTTAAATTATGTTTTCACTTGTCAGTTAGAATTTTTTTAAAAAGTTAGTTAAATGATGTAGTCTTCAATTTCACATAATATTAAAAATAAATTCTCATACATGAGTGAATTTTGTTATATCTCTCATTTTCTTTTTGTTATTCTATCATCCAAATACAGGAGAAAAACACACATTATATGTATGAAAAATCAATAATAATAATTAATCATTCCATAATTTAAACCCGTCCATGCAATCTGCTAATTCCCCCTCACCCTCGCATATTCCCCTACCAAGTGCAGGTGGTGCAATCAACATACCTTCCGCCATACTCAGAAGTAGATTTGGAAAGTTAAACACGGCTTCCTCATCGAAAAAAACATCATCAAACACACCAACATTAATCTCTTCCGACACATTTGATTCAACCGAAACTGTCTCAGCAGAGTCACCAAGTCTGCAGAAACCTTGATCAGCCGCCATGAGAGCCGCCACCTGGATATCTCCGGGAAACGATGACCGTGCTCTAGGAAGAAGAGAGGATGATTCCGGAAAGTTTAGGACAGCGGTTTCACCTCTTAGAGCAAGGGCAGCCACGTCGTGTGCCCTAGCGGCCATTTTCGGGCACGGGTAGGTTCCAAGCCAGAGTCTAGATTTCTTGTTAGGTTCCCGAACTTCGCACACCCATTTGTTACCGTTCCTTAGACGGACACCTCGATAAATTGGGTGACGTGTCTCTTTGAGCTTCTTACGCCCCGCTTTTCGCTTAAGTGCTGATGAACGAGAGTTAGGGTTAGGGTTAGGGTTGCATGGGATACTAACATTGCATGCAGAAATGCTGCGTGGTGAAGATGAAGGGGAAGAAGATGAAGTTGATGAAGTCGATTCGAAGTCCATGGAGAGTCGAAGAGTTGTCTGTGGTTGACTGCAGTGAGTGAAGAGTACAAGGGAAGAGACAAACTTAATATAGGAGAAAGGGATCGAATGGGAAACAACAAGACGACACTTATCGGCGGGTCGAAACGGAATACACGTTGCCTCTATATTATTAGGTGAATTAGCGCACGTGGAAAATGAGATCTTTGGTTAGAAATCACACGTGCGCATTGATTCAACTTACGGAATTTTGTTTTTGGTCAACTAAACTTACGGAAATGAAAGGCAAGATCTGCTCACGTTATAATAATATTTATATTATTGTGCAGCACTTTGTGGATTTTAAATTCTATGTTTTTTTGCTCCGACCAAAAATAATTATTGCGAGTCCCGTCTTTAACTATGATTCTATAAAGATAATATCTAACTAGACGTCAATGGTGCGTTGGCTCAACGTAGGGTTTATTGATATAAAAGGTGTTCATATCCATAATTACTTCATATCCTATTAATTGAGCCCCAAACATGCAATCCACATTCAACTTTACGTAACGGTGATATTATGTGATTTGTGTAACAAACTAGTAGTCTTATACTCTTATTAAGTATTTTAGAGTATATAAATAAATTTAATATCAATTCAAGTAGTAAATTCGAAATAACTTGTTACAAAAGTTAGATAGCATCGATCACCAGCATTATATATAGGATGATCAAGATCTACTCGTTATTATACAAAATTATTTTTGCGATCTTGAGACTGAAATTGTTAAGGATACAGTTCTTAAGTTTACGAATCTAGTAAAATTCGAATTTAATTAATTCTTTAAGAATTACAACATAGTTTATTAGTTGATCTAATTAAGTGTGTTAACTGGTAGTTAGTTATAAGGTGAATAGTTTCGATTACCCTGCAAATTTGTGTATTTCCAAAACCTATTCAAAATAAACAGGTTTTTGGTTTTCATACTTGGGTCCTAACTAGTTAATACTGGAATCTTAGACAAATTTCGAGCATCCACTTTGAATCTTATTAATTTTTCCCCCTAAAATCAATACTATTTTTCTAAAATTATGTATTTCTAATAATAAAAATGATATATATATTTATGGCATAAAAATAAAATTAGAAAAAATAATAATAAAAAAACGCTATTTATGACATTTAATATTTATTTATGTAGATTTATACTCGTTTTCGATTCCAATGCATGGTGATCTCTTATTGTGGCCTATTTAACCACATTTATAACATTTATTTTGTTATTTTATCACGGTGTACTAGCTACTTGAATTCATCTTAATGTGAATTTTCACTTTCTGCATCAACGTGAAAAAATTAACAATTTACAAATCATACTATACTAGTAGAGAGTGAAATTTAAGACAGTATGTCTGCATGTAGTAATCAATACAAAAATGTGGATCAACGTACAGTTTGTCATCCTTATTTATGCATCGAATCATTGTCATGGCGTATTGACATGATCGTTCAAACAACGTTCATTTACCACATTCACATGACATTTATGATAAATTTTCACAATAAGGATTACCAACACGTGTTCTTAATTTGTACTTTTCTCTGTACGAGTAAGTATATGTTTCAAAAGGCTGAGAAACCTCTTGAGTGACCGCCGATAATTGTCTAAATAATCTTGTACTATTGTGTAACTTCAAATGTAATGTCATTTGTTTGGTTATAATAATAACAATTTATTTAGTTATTAAACCCATCTTTTTAGAGATATTCTGAAAAAATTATATATCTTAAAATGGGTATGTTTTGGAAGGGAATAACTAGTCTTCTATAGTACAAATAATACCAAAAGCAATACACTTAAGAGCAACAAAACAAGAACAGCAGCCAAAAGGTCCCCCATGGCCAGCTGTGTTCATACCATCACACCTAAACCTTTCAAAACAAACACCATTGATTTCACATACACCATTGCTATGTATGAGTGAGCAGTGAATTTGCATCTCCACCGGTCAGCTGTGGTCCAACCATTAGACACAAAACCGTGTCAAGCGTTGCACTTCCACACAAAATTGGGTATAAAAAATCAGATCAGGCCAAGATAGTGACAACTCAATCCACCACGTAAATGGGAAGTCGACATCAGGTAAAACAAACAGACTAGCAGTAATAACTTCAAATTTGGGCAGTAAATCTCATCAAATATGGGGAATTCAGGTCTAGGAGAGAGAATTCAATTGAACTACCACTTACTTGGGGGTTATTGATGGAGAGAATGAAATTATGAATCATGGACCATCTGCTGCTGCTGGCACATCAAGGCTGACTGTAGCTTCTTCATTCGAGTTGATCGTTTCCTGTGAGAACGGCCCTTTCTGTGCTCTTCCCATTCATGTGCCCCTCTAAGAACACGATCTCCACAAGCCTACAAGAAGGATATATCCATTTAACAACACTAAAATTGTGCAAACATCAGTAATCATGATGGCGTGATTTGTAGCAGCATTATAGACAGACCTTGCATACATATTGAGTCCACAAATCCCTCTTTGAAAAGCTCGATTCACAAGAAAAATCGGATCCTGAATCCTCTACCCTCCTCATATACTTGTCTTGAAAATGTTTTATGTATCTAACGGCAGGTTCAATCACATGTGTATCCCACGAATCATCTGACCGATCTAAACAGTTATCATGGAAATGGAACTTCATTCAAAAATCCAAACTGCAAAAAGAGGAACTGCTTCAACTAGGTGGGGAACTTTTGTAAAGCGCTTACATGATATAGCTTCAGTTGAATCCACAAAATGGATGTTCCAACCAAACAATGTCTGTAGCCTCTGGATCCTCCTTCTCTATTGATAAAGTAAAATAATTAAAAATCAAAAGACAAAAAAGAAAAAGATTGATCACAAGTGATTAAGATCTGTTTCAACAGTTCTAGTAAATAGAACTGGCATTGGACTTCTGTTTTTCGCTTCTCCAGAAATTTCACGGCAGTTTACCAGCAACAAAAACTGAATTTTAGTTGCCTTAATTTATTTTGTTAAGGTCCTGGATAGAATAAAAGATCATGTAGCTCACGATATCAGACACAATAGACTTACTTGACGACGAACAAGTCTTCGTGTGTTTGCCTTTACACTAGCAATTGCTTCTTCCAACAAAATTTTAAGCTCACTATTTGTTGAGGAACTCAAGATTTCTTTCATATTCTCCTTCAACATTTCACCAACTTCATTTGGCAGCTCCAGAGATGTGAAACCACCACAAGAATAGTCCACTTCACCATATCCAACTTCAGATATGTATGTTCGTAGAAATTTCTCGAACTCTCGGACACCGATTGCCTGTCGCAAACCTTGAGTATAGACTGCATGCACGCTATAGATGTCACAGACTTCACAAAGCAATCCCGAATTTATCATGAGATCGACCCTTTCCTCCACATATTGATCCAGTACAGGAAGAGAGGCATCAACGCATATAAAACAGCAAGAGTATCTAAAATTTTCAACACGACCCCAGTTCTGCCCTGCCACATGAATAACACAAATGGAAGTTTCTAGCTCAGAAACTTTTATGAACAATGGTTGCCCAGTTGTCATAACTTAAGATGGCAAACAACAATACGAGTGAAATCAAATTCGTACAACTGTTCCTAGATTCATGATATAGATATCAAAAGGGGCTTCATTGAGGAGTACATACCTCAACCATGCTTTCCTGAAAAAATTTGCTAGGAAGAACTCCGGAACGAGCATATAAGCTAATGTACTGAGTAATCTGCAAATGCAAAGAAGAGTAAGTTTGAAAGAGATAGCTACTTATGCAACTTTCATTTCAAAGATTAGAGATAACAAACAAAGCAGGTTTCAGTTTTGGAAAAGCAGAATAACAAAAAGAGTGTCATCCAAAAGTATCTGATTTAGTGCAGATAAAATTTCCCAAGATAAGAAGTAACAAAGATATTATAATATCTTGAATAAGTTTACAAGTTAATGATTAATGCTGATGTAATAATCAGAAATATCATACATGCATAAAAAACCATCTTGTCAGATAAAGATGATTAAACAAAACTCTATAAGTTTTTAGTCAGATGATATAATCTATACAGATACCTACACATCCTACAACGCAGACTCCAGCAATTTTTAAAATCTTAACAGGAAAAGAGAGCAACCGGAAAAAAAATTCATTGAAGGTACCTACTTTTCTCTGGTTATTTGGATGTATTCTGTTTGCAGCGACTGGGTCTATTTCTTTCAGATACTCATAGCTAAAATCGCAATCACTCTCCTCACAATTCGTTCCCGAGTCAGAATGGCTTTCCCCTGAGCAAGCAAAAAAACAATTCATTTTTTCTTCATTATGATACATTCTTGCACAAATATAAGCTTGAAGAAATAAATTAAGTATAGGTTGCAATTTACCAGGAGGTGAAACCAAAAGGTTGTCATATGTGTTGTTCAACGAATCATCCAGCAGAAATGGACTCACAAGGGCCTAAAAGAACCAGCACACGATGCAGCAACCAACAAGGTTATTCTTATTTTCTTTTCAAGATTCAACAGTAAATTGGTAAAAGTCAAATATTTCTTACCTGAATATAGTAACTAGTACCTCCAACTATAACTGGCAAGTGATTACGAGACCATATGTCATTGATCAGCTGAAGTTAACCATACCATAACAAAATCAGTTTACAAAATAGGATTTGCATAAGCGCGAAAGTGGCATAATTGGCACTCACAGAGATAGCAGAATCCCGGAACATTTTCGCAGTGAATTCCACATTAGGGTCCACAGTTCCAAGAAGATGGTGAGGTACTCCTGTGCTAATCCATGACAAAGTCAGACCAAATACATGCAATGCTCAGAAACGCATCACAAAACCTCTTCGAATACCATAACAGACTTGCCTTTTCGTTCGTCGAAGGGAACTTTGTTGGTTAGGACATCGAGACCATTGTAGACCTGCATTGAATCGGCATTAATGATCTCGATCGGGAAAGACGTGGCCAAATCGATGGATAGCCGTGATTTTCCGGCACCGGTGGGACCCATTATCACCACAACTAAGGGCTTATCATCTTCGACTTCAGGTGCGCCACTGCTAGGGTTTTGACTTCTCCCAGGTTCAGTTGCAGTCTCCATCGTTTCTTCTCTTCTCGTATTGGAAAGTAGAAGTGGCGGGGGGATTCTTTCGGCAGAAGAAGACTCGGGCTTCATCCATTAAATATGCGATATTTGAAAGAGAGCATTTTTTTTCCAAACTTTAAAATTAAATTAATTTTACAAAGTAATTCTCGAATCTCTTTTACACAATTTTGTTGATGGGAAAGTTGTTTTGAATATGTATGAATATACATATTCAAAGATTTGAATTAAAAAGAGAACTCATGGCAATGTTAGGAACTGCAAATGAGTGAATGATGGAGAAAAAGAGTTGAAGGAAGCATCCTCATGTTTACCTCACGGCCACTATCTCTATTCTCTCATAAAGAAATTTCACCATCTACTTATGTTCCACATCCATTAAACTAACCCGATTCGGGACATACTCGAGCTTTCTTTGATCCAATTCGTTGATCTCCACCTTCCTCATCTGACTGAGCTACCTCCACACCACCCAAAGCCTTCCTCCACACATCCATCATGCCTTTCCTCAAAGTTGCGATGGATCTAAACCGTTTTCTGATGAGCTCCTCATCAAGCCGAGCTTGTGGTCTATGATTTTCTCCAACCGTGGATCTCACAATTGGCATCTGAGCAGGACATCCCTGCTTGTCTGTTCTTGCCTCCTGGGGCAGCTGCGTCTCGTTCTTGGTTCACCTCTGTATTTCATCAGACATGTACCCTTTTCCCGCCATTTCTTTCCCAGAAAATGAGCATCAGAGTTGTTTGAGTTCACGGCTTCCACTGCAAATGAGATGATAGATACAATTAGGTTCATGAACTGAAGGAGGTGATGGAGGAAGGGAGGAAGAAAGGGACAAGGAGGAGAGTGACGCAGCCATTAAGATGATGGATATCATTTTTAATAAATAAAATGAAATTTATAAGCTAAAACCAGTGCTATGAAGTGTAAAACTGAATCTTTTCCATTTCAGAGTAAATTTTTCATCTCCACTGTAAGTTTCACTGGCATGACATTCAAAATGATGATAAAATTGGCATAATTATTCTTAGATATATAAACATCCATAGAGAATACAAAAGTGGAAAATGAATGATAACTGACCTCTTCCTTGTTGGAGAAGTGATCTTAAAAGCACTTCTTTCTCCAACAATGACCTCTTCCTTCTCTGCTATAAATCACCAACTCCTATATGATAAAGATGAACTGGTGAGAATAACAAAATGATGCAGAAAAATTCAATTCAAAGCCAAAATAGCCAAAGAAGCATCCTTATGCTGCCATGGCTAGCCCATGGCCACATATCGCCATTCCTAGAGCTTGCTAAGAGACTCACCAGTCGGAACTTTACAATCTACTTCTGCTCCACGCCTATTAATCTCAGTTCGCTGACAGAGAAAATCGATATTTCTTCGATCCAACTAGTTGATCTCCACCTTCCCGATTCCCCTGAGCTCCCTCCTCACTATCACACCACCAAAGACCTCCCCCCTCACCTCATGCCCCTCCTTATCACCGCCTTCAATGCTGCAAAACCATATTTTTCTGAACTGCTCAAGGCTCTTAAACCAGGGCTCGTCATTTATGACTGTCTCCAGCCATGGGTCCCGTCAGCAGCTACCGAGCAGAGCATCCCCTCATGTATGTTCTTGATTTTTAGTGGGGTGGCCTCCTCCTTCTTCACTCACTATGGTATTCTGCAGAATACTCGGTTTCCATTCCCTGTTATCGCCTTTGAGGAAGATGAGTTCCAGAGAATCACAGGAGTAATGGAACACACTGTAAATGGGATCACAAATTGGGAGAGGTATGTAAATTGTGTTAAGGGTTCAGCTCAGATTCTATTAATCAAATCCTCTAGAGAAATTGAAGGCAAGTATATTGACTATCTCTCTAAATTTAATGGGAAGCGGGTGGTGGCAGTTGGACCGCTAATTCAAGAACAGCAAAGAGACGATGATGGGTCATCCTCATCTTCGATCATAAATTGGTTGAACCAGAGAGATACTGCTTCTGTAGTGTTTGTTTCATTTGGGAGTGAGTATTTTCTCTCCAGGGAAGAAACTGAGGAAATTGCCTACGGTTTAGAGCTCAGTAGTGTAGCATTCATCTGGGTCATCAGATTCCACCATGAAGATCAAATCGGCACTATCAGTGAAGTCCTACCTGAGGGATTCCTCAATAGGATCAAGAACAGAGGAATGGTGGTTGAGAACTGGGCTCCACAGGTTGAGATTCTGAAGCACTCCAGCGTTGGAGGATTTGTCAGCCACTGCGGCTGGAGCTCCACGCTTGAAGCAATAGCCTCTGGTATTCCAATTATTGCAATGCCAGTGAACCTGGACCAGCCACTGAATGCCAAACTGGTAGTGGAGCTTGGGGTGGCTATGGACGTGAAAAAGAGAGATAAGAAATTCAGGAGGGATGAAATCTGTAGAGTGATAAGAAATGTGGTGGTGAATGAAGGTGGTAAAGAGGTTAGAGAGAAGGCTAAAGAACTGATGAAGAAGATGAACAAGGGAATTGCTGAACAGACTGATGCAGCAATGGAGGTGATTGCAGATGTTATTATCAAAGAATAAAATGCAACATTCTACATTAAATTTCATGCTCTTTTAGAGCTCTATTATATCTATCCTATCAACCAATCTAGTTATGCTTTTTTTTTATCATAAATTTCGTTCTGACTGATACTAATAAGAAGTTCCATATGTTTAGATTTTGTGGTGGTACATTACAATATCCTATTATCCTTCATGCATATGTATACTAGTCACACACTTCAATTTTATTTAAATACAATTTTATATTATTATAAAATTTCTAATCATGCAAAGTGTGAATAGCTTATTTTAAATTAATAAACTAATTGAAAATTTTGAAATATATTTATTTTATTATTGATTATTTGTTACAATGATGTACTTAATTAGAAATATTTGGTCTCATATAGCATTAAATACATTTTTTTATTAAAAGTAAAGAAAATATATAAATAGATATATACATTAAAATATTCGATAACTATATACTAATTCAACAAGTAAGCACTTCTAAAGCCACCACATAAGTATTTTGCCATGTTTACTGTTTTAATCTATATGAATAAATATACTTAGCTTTTACTAAATAATTATATAAGTTAGATGATTAGTTACTAAATTTATTTTTAAAAAAATATATATAATTATTTACTCCTACATATATTTAAGGTAGAATCGTAGTATATATATCAGTCACCTTCTACATAATTATTTATCTACTCAATTCTATTTATATTGATGTTTTAAGCCTTGAATAAAATTTATTTTCTCTGTCGTTTTTTATTTTTATGTTATCGAAATGGTGGAAAATAAATTTTTCTAAACATATATGCTGAAATTTGATCATAGTTATTTATTTTAAATCTGAATTTGTTTGAATTAGTGTTTAATATTTTTTGTACATTCTGGAAAGGGTGGTTGATAAACTTCACAAAGTTTATGGATCTTCCTTTGAGGGAATAAATCTTATTGTATACTTAGTTTTTTTCTACATTAGTTTAGTAATCTAACAATATTTACGACTTCAAACGTCTCTTTTGAGATTGAAAAGAGCATTCAAATGATCTAGTTAGAGTTTAACTTAATTAAGCCTACATCACAAGATCCTTCGAATGACTATAATTGATACATTAGTGTATTGTAGCAAATTATTAGACAAATATAAACCAAAAACAATAGCTTCAAAATAATTATAAACGCAAAATTTATATATTAAGATATTGCATCAGTTTATGCATAGATCTTATATAGCATAAGTAAAAACCAACAATACTGATATAAGAATGGATAATCTATCATAATGCTTCAGTTGGACTATAACATGACATAGCAATACAAGAACAAGTGAAAGTGCAACTTAACCAAAGATTGGGCATGGATATCCATATGTCATATCATAATCAGGATAGATGAGATTTGTTCCCATTCCTATCCAACAACCAAATCATCACATCGTAATCTTGAGAAAGTATTTTGTCCCATATGCACATGACACGTTTATAATGATGCAATGCGATCAACAAATGAATTATTTAAATCGCATAAAAAATGGCAATTTTGGTTCTAGATTGTTACCTCAATATTAAGTAACGTGCAGCTTCTCGTTCATAATGCTTTCTGGTCTATTGGGTATAAGACAGATGCTGCTTCCGTGACAAGGATGACCTACTCTGAGAAGAGTAGGCCTGAAAGTGATGGATGCAAACACATCTCAATGAGCCGAAGAAGCATCTTGATGCTGCCATGGCTAGCACATGGTCACATATCACCATTCCTAGAGCTTGCCAAGAAACTTGCACAGAGAAATTTCACCATTTTCTTCTGTTCCACACCCATTATTGTCAATCCTCTCAGAGATACAACTGACCCCTCCATCAATTTCATTGATCTTCATCTTCCTCACTCCCCAGAGCTCCCTCCTCACTATCATACTACTAAAAACCTTCCTTCCCACTTAATACCCCAGCTTATAACAGCCTCAAATGCTGGAAAACCATCTTTTGTTCAACACCTCGACACCCTTAAGCCGGGCCTCATTGTTTACGATGCTCTTCAATCATGGGCTCTGGCAGCTGCCCATGAACAAGGCATTCCTGCTTGTTTGTTTTTGACGACCGCTGGAGCAGTTTGCTCATTCTTTAGTCACTTGGGAATTTCGTCGAACACTTCGTACCCATTCCCTGCTCTCAATTTCCCATGTTTGGATTGGAAGGCAGAAGCTGCCAGAGGTCTGATCAACATCATTAGTTCGTCGGACCTTATCTTGATCAAAACTTCCAGAGAGTTGGAAGGTAAGTACATTGACCATTTCAGTGAATTAATTGAGAAGCCGCTGGCAGTTACTGGCCCTCTCGTTCAAGAACAGCAAACCAGAACCACTGGTCCTTCTGAGATCATGGACTGGCTGAGCCAGAAGGAGCCCGCTTCCGTAGTCTTGATCTCATTTGGAAGCGAATGCTTCCTTTCCACAGAAGAACTCTCTGAAATAGCGCGCGGGCTCGAGTTCAGCAATATCGAGTTCATTTGGATCATCCGATTCCACCCCGACGATCGCCACACCAGTGTTGACGAAGCACTGCCGGTGGGATTTCTGCAAAGAACGCAGAACATGGGACTGGTTTTCGAGAACTGGGCACCACAGGCTGAGATTCTGCGACACTCGAGCATCGGAGGATTCATGAGCCATTGCGGCTGGAACTCTACTCTTGAGGCGATCATGGCGGGTGTTCCCATCATCGCAATGCCAATGCGCATGGACACCGACCAGCCGATGAACGCCAAATTGTCGGTAGAGATCGGGGTGGCTATCGAGGTGTTCAAGAAAGATGGAAAGTTCAGAAAGGAGGCAGTGGATTGGACGATACGAGAGACCATGGTAGAAAAACAAGGTAAGGAAGTCAGAAAGAAAGCCAACGAATTAATGAAGAAGATGAAGCAGAAAGGAGATGAAGAAATTGATGAAGCTATGGAGATGATAGAGGAAATTACTGGACTGCACATTCAGATGGTGTAAGCTGTATAGTTAATTTATAAAAATAAAAAAAAAACTCTTCCAATAAAAAATAAGGTTAATTATTTAAATAGTTACACTTGTTTGTTCATTGTGCATAATTGTTTCACATGTTTCAAAATGTGATTAATTAGTTTTGCTACTGTTTATCTAAAAACAATTAACGGTAGTCACTATTCTTACATATGAAATGACAAAATTACCCTCTTAATTAACTTACTAACTCTAAAATTGAACATTGTTCACCGTGGAGGGAGAAAACGCTAACGATACAGATCTCCGGCATCGTTTCCTGAATTTGCCAACGATTAAAGGGAGGTCATCGTGAACGATGCAGATCTTCGCCAACGATTAAAGTCGTCTGCAATCTCCTTCCTCCACAATGCAGATCTTCGTGAAGATCCTGACCGGGAAGACGAAGCAAACCTTCACCTCGATGCAGACCTTCACCTCGTTTGCAATGTCCACGTCTACAGATCTTTAGAACTCCAACGCATACGGGTGAAGAGGGAGATATGGAAGCTAAAAGCGCAGCTCGGGAACATTGCCTATAACTGAAATGAAGAAGACTTTGTTATGCCAAAGTTTTGGTAGACTGTTTAAATGAACAAAAATATTTATTTCAAGATATTAAATAAATCACAAAAATGTTCACTTACATTTTCAAATGTCCCAAGCCGAAAAATATTGGTATCAGCACGAGTAGATTAAGGTTGACATTGGCTAAGGCGACAGTCAAAGATTGAGGTGAGGATTCATCGAAAAACATTGGTATCAAAATGCGCAGGTTCAATTCATTGGGACGTCGGAAAATAATTAGTTGGTCAGTATTGGGTGACGTTCAAATCCTGGAGACGTCGGAAAAAAAAATTAGTTGGTTAAGCCTAATGTACTTTGTAATGACACAAGACTGATATGTTTGAATTTTATGTGTAGTCTCTTTTATGCAGAAGTCTTGGTAGACTATTTAAATGAAAAAAATATTTATTTCAATATGTTAAATAAACCACAAAAATGTTCACTTACATTTTCAAATGTCCTGTAAACTGTTTTAAGTACGACTTAATATTATGATGACTAAAAACAAAGCGCAAAGTCAAATTTTGTCAAACGTCGACATATATTTTTTTAACCATGTTTTTAGTCACTGTCAGTTATATATTCTTTTATCTCATGACACCACGTAATCAATAATAAAAATTATGGTTAAGAAATGCGATTTTGAAGGAATTACATGTATAAATACTCAAAATTTGGTCTACATAAATGTTTTGTTACCTAGATCAATGAACTCTTAAATTACTAAGGACGTAGTTGTATTTCTTAATTTTTTGCAATAGTGTTTATTAATTTAAATTGTTTTTTTACGTTGATTATTAAAGTTATTTTGTATCACTATATGTAATTATATTGTCGTTTAAGATACTATTTACACTCATTGAATATTTATAGAATAATTTGAATCAATATATGTCATTAACAATAGTAAATAAAGAGTTGTACTTTCATAACATGCATATATATGTCTTATACATATACAATTAAAAAAATAGTTTAAGTGAAAGTTTTTTAATCCATTAAATTATATTTTCCTAACAATTATACTAGACTACGACACGCGCGCGGTATAGTATTTAGTAACGACTAATGAATGATTATATATAATTAATAATATAAATATTTACTTCTACGTGTATATATATATATATAGCGCAATAAAAGCAATGAATAATTGTTATTTTAGTTCAAATGATGATATATTTTTATATACATAATTATTTCCGTAAACTCAATGGATATTTATATTTAAATTAATTTGGCTAACTCATATACAATGTTGACAAATAAATTTTTTATTATATTTTCTCACTCCTAATGTTAATACTTAAATTAACCTCTTATAATTGGTTCATGTCAATCATAAACTTTTAATTTTTAGGTGGCATGTCATGTAAATTACTTTAAAATCATTCAAAATTTCTCATTCATTCTCAAGATAAGTTACAAAACTCATATCATTTCTCTTTATTTTACATTATAATTATAATTTTTCCTTAAATATATATTATGAAGTGAAATTTATATAATAATAAAATACATAATATTATATTTTATGAATATCAAGAAATTTACTCTTACAAATTAAACTATAGATTAATTAATAATATATTTCATCTATCATATAATACTTCTATTAAAATATGGCATAAGTCACATATCAACATCACCTACTTTATTACAATAATATAAAAATAATTTTTAACAATGTCACAAAATTAAATATAATATAATTATAAACTCAATATAATTTACAAATAACAAAATAAATAAAATAAAATATGTATACTAAAACATTAGATTGTTACTATTGTTAGAAAAATACTAATGTTTTTATATGGATATTGATAGAAGTAATAAACAATAAAAGTTGGACATTAACATATTTTTATTATTGACTCATTTATTTTTAACTAATTTTATGAACAAATACACTTAATATAATTTTTATTTTTCATAATATAATTTATAATAACTTATCTATATAAATAATTATTTCATGCATTTTTAAATTTTAATATTTTTTTATATAAATAATTAAAACTTATAATAATAAACTTTTTGAAAAAAATATTATATTCTGTATTCACTCAAAAACTAACTTTATAATCGTAGGCTATTTTTAAAATTATTATAGTATATATTTAATTAAAAATAATTTAAATAAGTATTATACTATATACTATAAGAAAATAATATATATTAAATATAAAACATGCTACTTAGTATACTTTTGCACATATAAGATGTCTAGTTTATTTATGTTTAGGTAAAAGGGTGATATTATAAAATGCATAGTTCCAAGATATTAGAGAGGATGTGGGTCATACATCCAATCCTAAAAAACACATGGATATTTATAGAAGAGATAACATATCTAACTTCAGTAGAGATAATTAAGTTTTTTTTTTATAGGTGACTCGTGGGACCTTATTCACTGTTTGTGTTTATGTTAGATATTTTAAATTTGTATGTTATTTTGTTATGACTCGTTTATTCCAAGCGAAAATGAGGTCGTATAAAAATTGTAGCAATAATCAATGGTATTTTATTTGTACTAGTAAAATGTTATGTGGATCTCCAAAACCTAATCTTTATATAATGAAATAAGAAATGGATTACATATGAAAATTTAAAAAGAATATATAGTAACTTTACTAATGAATTCTAAAAATTAGTTTTTGAGAGAAAGTTAAAAATATGAGAATGTTAGTGTTCAATAGAAAATAAATATAAAGAACATGAAGAAGTTTGTAGGTGGATATAAATGTAACTATTGGTAGATATGTGATGCTGAGAATTATAAAAGTGTAATGAGTATAATTGTAAAGAAGTTTGTAATGTGATGGTTGACTATTGATAGAGTTATGATGATTGAAAATTATAGAGGTATAAATGATATAATTGGTATAATGAGAATTGGAAATACTAATATTTACTTTTAATATTGAGGAGAAGAAAATTGTAAAGATATAAGGAGTATAATTAGTATAATAAAAATTGAAGAGACTAATTTTGACTTTTAATTTTTTTTTTTTTTTTGGCCAATAACAACATTCATCTCATTTCAACATTGGAGACATTTTTCAAAACCACAAAAATGAGATTTTACCTTATATTTAAGATTGCACTCTTCAAACGTGTTGAGAGTTGAGACTTATATTGTTATATTTAATACGTTCTCTCTCTTACGTCCTTTTTTTTGGCCAAGATTATGTCTAACTTAATACGGACAGATTTAAACGTGTAACAACACAATTCACAATGAGAAAAATAACATAACTCAACACAATGTTAATTGAAACTAGATTTTGATACTAAATCAAATTCAATAAAAAATTATTCTAAAATTAATTCACAATAAGAAAAATAAGTAACGGTAATTTAAATTTTGTAAGCCATCTATGTAGAATTTTACGTGACCCAGTGAAAGTTTTCAACACAATCAACTTGCAGAAACATTATCTTATTTGGCGAAGAAAAAAAATACATATTTATATTACAAACTAAAATTAACTAAAGATATTAGTAGAGATTGAAACCAATAGAATCAGAACTCAATCGTAACATTTTAAAAAATTAGAATGGTTAAATTGTAATATATATTTTAAAATTATCTGTTGTATTTGTAATTTTCAAAAATTATTCTATTAAATTTGGATAAAAAAGTTGATAGAATGTGAAAATTTGCATTTTTATCAAACATGAGGGAATGTCGTATTTTACCTTTATGTATGGATCATATTCACCACATTTTATCATATTCACCCTATATTTTACTAAGGGTTAAATACCAATGAGCTACCTGAACTTTAGACGTTTTGCAACGAGCTGTCTGAACTTTAAAAAATCAAAACAGGCTACCTCAAATTTGGCGAAGGTGCAACGAGCTACCTCCGTCCAAATTACCGTCAACTGTTTACAGAAATTCGTCGGAAATTCGTCGGAAGTTCGTCGGAAATTGGACGGAGGTAGCTTGTTGCACCTTCGTCCAAAGTTGAGGTAGTCCGTTTTGATTTTTTAAAGTTCGGGTAGCTCGTTGCAAAACGTTCAAAGTTCAGATAACTACTTAGTATTTAACCATTTTACTAAACTAAATGTTATGATAAAGAAAAAGATTAGAGTCCAAATTGCTCTATTTCAAAAGCTTGGGATGCTTCAAAGTTTAGAGTTTAGCCCAACCCAAAATGTGATGAGATGGGCCGAGGAAAACGACCGGACGGTACCTGTCTGTTTGGATAGATGGCAATAAAACAGAGCGCGGTAGAATTCACCATTTTTTTGTTCTTTCCCGAGAAAAAAAAATATCCTGAAGCTCATCAAATCAAGCTAAGCTGCAAAGGTGGAAACTAAAGTTAAGCGGAGCAGAGTATATAGTCACCGCCATTAACGATAGCGGAAGAAGAGAAGGATTTCCTGCTGACAAGAGTAAGTCAGTAGACAGTAATTTTCTTGATTGCAAAAGCTAGAACTGTGCTTGTGCTCAAGCATGGAGGTCATGCGATTTGGTTACCTATGTGATGCACTGATGCTGCTTAGATATGCAATATGGTTGATTTTGCTGGTTTGTTGTTAATCTGGAAATGTAAAAAGTTGATTTATGCTTCTTAATTGGTGTATACGTACGATTTCCTCGAACTTATGTGGTAGTTGGATTACTTGATACAGTACTTGGTGTTCTGATTCCGCTTTTAATTCATAGGTGCATTAACAACTGGTGTTTTTCTTAGCTTAAGATTCTGTCCTACCTTTTTGGCATCATGTCGATTCCAACTTCAGACGGAGGTCTACATGTTTCTACATATAGAGTTTCTTCCTCTGTGTCTACCTTCAACAACTTCAGGTCACTGCAGACATTAAGATGTGGTTCAGATGATCTAAAGAGATTTTCATTTCGATTATATGTGCATAACAATGAAAGAAAGCACAGGGGCCGATCACAGGTTTGCTTCCCCTTTGATGTCAATGGAATTCAACTTAAGAGGCTGAATCCAGTGACTTGTAAATGTAAAAAAACAAAAGGTATTAGTGGCTTGTCAACTGATGACGGAAATCACAGATCGGACTCGGTTAATGGCATCAAAAGGGCAGACTTGGAATCAAACGGCGTTCCAGAATCGTTTGAAAAGGGCAGGAGTAAGTCAGTTGAAGATGAAGCGTGGGATCTTTTACGGGATTCTATTGTTAATTACTGTAACAACCCGGTTGGGACTATTGCGGCTAATGACCCGAGCTGCAGCAGTATTCTTAACTATGATCAGGTTTTTATCCGTGATTTTGTACCCTCGGGGATTGCTTTCCTTTTGAAGGGAGAGTACGATATTGTCAAGAACTTCATCCTCCATACCCTTCAGTTGCAGGTAAGGTATGGTCTCTAGTAATCAGTATAAGCCTTTATATACTCTATTTAACAATGATTAATCTAACACGCTACCTACATAAGCCTTATTCTTAAATCTTGTTAATTTGCCATATATTTTGAAAGGTGCTCGGTTTAGCAGTAGGAAGAGCATTTATTTATTCTTGAACCCATGTTATTTTATTTTATTTTTATATTTTAAGTTTTAAAAGTAAAGGTATTTCTTTTTTTCTTTTACAAAGTCATTAAATTTAACAGAGAAGGAATAGTGTATGGTGTTTGCAAGTTTTATTAACTTGAATTTGTTATTTGTCAAAAAAAAAGTCAGTATGTTTTTCACAAGCCGTCCAATGTGCGGTATGCAATTTGATAATTATTCCAAACTAAAAACATAAATTTTCAACTTGCAGTAGTGCGAGTATCCCTTTTGCAATATGATTTTACGATGATTTAGTTTCTGTCTTGATTGAAAATGTATGAACTTTATGACCAATTAGTTTTGCACGTGCTTATATTGTATGGAGCACAAAGTGATGTTCTTTGGAATTACATTTTACCAACAGAGTTGGGAGAAAACTGTTGATTGCTACAGCCCTGGCCAAGGTCTCATGCCTGCGAGCTTCAAGGTGCGAACTGTTCTGCTTGATGGTGATGATTCTGCAACTGAAGAAATATTAGACCCCGATTTTGGTGAGGCTGCAATTGGCCGGGTTGCTCCTGTTGATTCAGGACTGTGGTGGATTATATTGTTGAGAGCATATGGGAAGAGCTCTGGAGATCTTACAGTTCAAGAGAGAATTGATGTCCAAACTGGGATTAAAATGATTTTGAAGCTCTGTCTTGCTGATGGCTTCGACATGTTCCCAACATTGCTTGTGACGGACGGTTCTTGCATGATAGATCGTCGCATGGGGATTCACGGGCATCCCTTGGAAATTCAGGTAGCAAGATGAATTTTGTATTTTCTCATTTATTGCACTGTTTTGCCTAGATTCTGCTTAGGCGTTGATTTGTTGGAGGCTGATTAATTGTTGCATAGAGCCATAAGAGTCTTGACTCTTGAAAAGCTTAGAATTTGTGTGGTTTTATCGATATTGTCAAATTAGCTACTGTTGCACCGTCCATTTTTCCATTAAGGTTGGATAAAAGTGGTCACTTGGAATCTAGTTATATGTGAATATTTTGAGCTGGAAAATTCCAAAATGCCCATTCTTTAAAATTAATGTTTTTTTTTTCTTAAGTGACCCTAAGCAGGAGCATTTTGACCATCTAATTTTAATGAAGAACATGATGATGCAACACTACTCTCTAAAGTTGAATTAATACATTTTCAAAAGAAAAAATCAGTGACCGATATACAACCTTAGTAACTATCCGAAATATCAGTAACCCAATTTGCCAATTACCTCTGGTTTCTATAATTGGAACAGTTGGTGCACAATCTGATCACAAAACATGAACCTTGTCTGTCTCTTTCTTTGTTTGGTTCTTTCAGGCATTGTTCTATTCAGCATTACTCTGTGCTCGAGAGCTGCTTACACCCGAAGACGGCTCAGCTGATCTGCTTCGTGCACTAAACAACCGTCTTGTTGCACTATCCTTCCATATTCGAGAATATTACTGGGTCGATATGAGAAAATTGAACGAGATATATCGATACAAGACAGAGGAATACTCGTACGATGCTGTTAATAAGTTCAACATTTACCCAGATCAGATTCCACATTGGCTAGTGGAGTGGATGCCAAGCAAAGGCGGATACCTGATTGGAAACCTCCAACCTGCTCATATGGACTTCCGTTTCTTCTCTCTGGGGAATTTATGGTCGGTTATAAGCAGCCTTGCGACAGCGGAACAGTCTCATGCGATATTGGATCTTGTTGAAGCGAAGTGGGCGGACTTGGTAGCTGAGATGCCATTTAAGATCTGCTTTCCCGCCCTTGAAGGCCAAGAATGGCGAATTATCACCGGCAGTGATCCTAAAAACACGTAAGTTGATTCATAAAGAGAGCATTACAGGTAGTTGTCTCTACTTTTATTTTCACTTTTGCCTCTACAGAATACTTAAATTCAACTAAAAATGATAAATTTGACACTGGAACTCGTGACCTCTTCATTCCCAAGCAAATATATCTACCCAGACTAAGTTAATAAATATTATACACTAGTTATGATTACTTATACGTTGTAACATTGCTCTTGCAGTCTTGTTTATGTACTAGTTTTAAAGGTGTAGTGTTTGTCAGTTCTACGCTTCAATGACAACCATATCTGTCCATTCTTTGTGTTTGGTGTTTGGTATTTTTAGGTCACACTTAAGTTTCTTGGTTAGTTTGTCTTCTTGGAGTACTTCTCATGGTAATGCTGGTCTCATCTTTTGTGCAGGCCATGGTCGTACCACAATGCAGGGGCTTGGCCAACCTTGTTATGGCAGGTCAGTCGTTTTTAAACCTCATTCCTAGGGGTGAGCGGTTCCGGGTACCCTGTAATTTTAGAGGTTCCCGGAACCTACCTTGTTGCAAACAGGGTATTGAATTTTGGAACCGGAACCTACCCTATTGCATTTGGAACTGGAACCCAGGTACCAACGGTTCTGCATACCCGATTTGGAATCTGTTTCAAAATAAATTGTCTAAAATTTGTTTGTACTGCGAGAATTGGGTACCCGAAGCCAATTTCACCCCAAACAACAATCATAAAATCATCCAACAATCACAATTTTTTTACAAAACCATACACGTAGTAGAACCAAGATTGTGTGTGCCGTGCGAGAGAAGAGAACTGCGATAGAAAACTGAGAAAATGAACTGCGAGAGAAAACTGAGAAAATGAACTGCTGTGTAAGACAAACAAATTTAGGGTTAGAAACTTAAAAATTAGAATAGAACGACAACTACTAAACATTTGACTGACAAAGTGAAGTGATTGGGTAGATCATCAACAGTTTCACGTAAATTCTAAACGTTTTAGATTCTCAGTAATCTGTACTATTTTTCTTGCTGCAGCTTACAGTAGCATGCATCAAGATGGGTAGACCGGAGATAGCCGAGAAAGCCGTTAAGATAGCAGAGAAGCGAATATCTAAAGACAAGTGGCCTGAATATTACGACACAAAATATGCGAGACTCATTGGAAAGCAAGCTCGACTCTTCCAGACGTGGTCCATTGCAGGGTTCCTCGTGTCGAAGCTCCTTCTAGCAAACCCTAGTGCTGCTAAGATCCTTGTAAATGAAGAAGATAGTGATCTTATGAATGCTTTATCGTGCCTAATTACTGCAAACCCGAAGAGGAGGAAGCGTGGTCGCAAGGGCATCGAGAAGACCTTCATTGTTTGATTCAAGTTTTTATGGGTTTAATTTTCCGTTGAATAATGTATACTGATCGTATACAAATTTTACGTATTTTATGAAGTTTTATAGAAAATACATGATATTTTCTTATTGACACATGCTGAAAAATTGGGCTCAAGTCAACAATATCAAGCATCAACACTTACAACAATAGTTAATAAATTAATTAAAAAAAACAATAAAAAGTCACATCATGTAATCGAGATACACAATATATATATGTTAAATGATTTAGGTGTAATATGTTTATCTTATATAATTATTTGCATCAATATATTTTTTAAATGATTTAGTATACTTGCAAATTTGTTGAATGTGTTTAAATGCTCACTGTTAATATTCATTTTTTCGTGAAATATTTTTATATTGAAAAATTAACAAATTTACCTTTTAGTTCATCTCATTCTCATAAGTCCTAAATCACTAATCAAACACCCAAATGCAATTTTTTGTTAAAATATAATCCATAATATTATGATTTTTCCTTCTGCCAAAAAGAAAAAACAAATAGGGAAAGAGAGAAAGGATTAAGAAGATGAGTCTTTCTACTTTCAAAATCAAACTAAGAGAAAGATGGTGACTTCCTTGAATCTGAAGTCAACTAAACTTCGACCGAAATGATTCATTAAATTTGAAACGATATCTCTTAAGAGTAACTTGTGGTCTGAGATAAGAATTAAGATCAAATAATTAAGTTAAAAATAATTACATTTTTAAGTTCAAAAGTACACATCTTTAAAAATTGATTAGTTAATTAAAGAGAGCATTTAAACAATTAAGTAGCTCAATCCGTTGGTACTGCCAGCATCAATTCATAAAAAGAACAAAAAATCAAAATCAAGCAAATACCACCATCATATCAATGAAAGACACAAAAATCTCATTACAAAGCCCAAAATTTTACATCTCATCAGTACCAATATCAAAGTGTCCTGGAAACAAAATAAAAATACTTCTAAATTGGTCTAGGTAAAACTAAGATAGCAATGATGATTGAATATGCTAACAGAAAATCTCCTATCTTAGTCAAAGAGACTGAAGCCCATGTCCTGCAAAAATAAACCGATTAGCCAAAATGTTTTGTGAAGAGATTTTGGTAATGTAGAAAACAAAGGTGAATTTGAAAATTCAAGAAACTTACATCATCAGACTCTTCCTTCTCCTCGACCTTCTCCTCTTTCTTAGCCTCAGCAGCCGGGGCAGCACTGCCGCCTCCACCTGTGGAAGGAGCAGCAGCCATGGCAACACCACCACCACCTGAAGGTACTGATGCCAGCTTCTCCCTTCCGGATGCAATGAGCTCAGTGATATCTTTTCCCTTCACTTCTGACAACAGGAGCTCTATCCTATCATCATCAGACTCAGCTCCCACTGTCAATCAAACGATAGCTGCTTAGTTCATAAACTTGAAGACGATGAAAATGTACAAAAGGATGTTTTTTGATACTAAATATGATAACAGAACTCAGGCTCACAAATGCAAACCATTTCATGGCACTTCTCTTGTTCGGTTTGTCATAAGAGAATGAATAATTGAGGCAATGGAAAGGGACATAGTACAAGGCTACAGGGTTCTCATGAAGGTGCAACATTTAGCAATAAAATAATGAGCAGCCTAGAGATCAATGGCATTCAACAGATATCCATTACGATCTTCAGACAAACACAGAACAACATATGCACTATGACCTCTGACTGTATCCTACTGTATGAAATATGATAGAATCATAGAAATCCCAAGAACACGATCCAGCAAACCTTATGGATCAGAAACGGAGAACAGCAATAAGTGGTATCAAAGCGATGGTTCAGGGTGGTGACACCATGAATAAGCAGTTGGTGCACGAACATGCAAGCCTTAGAACAGCGACATGGACAAACCATAAACAATTCCAAACTTTTAGTCATACACCACATGGAAAAACAGAAATGAGAGAACAATTGCCGAAGATGGCATATTTTTGGTGAACTAGTCAGTTTTTCAGACAAGATGATTACCTGATCCGAGGATATCCTTGATATCATCGGCCGAAGGGCAGGCGTTGCCTCCCAATACAGCGAGCAGGTAAGCAGCGACCACCTTCATTCTGCCAAAATCAATGACATACTCTTCAGCAATTAAAATTATGATATCAGCAGAAACAAGACGAAGGGTAGCGAAAGAGATGAAGTACTTTTGAGAACTTTGTTACGGACGGCGGAGCACAAGTTGCACTAGGCTTCTTCTTCTAGGGTTTTCTTAGAGAAGCGAAAGATCCATGATTTAAGCTGGATATATAATATATAATAAAGGGAGAGGAAGAGATTTTGATTATGGGCCATAGACATGGATCTTATTGGGCCAATCTCGCCCACGTCAATAGAGTTAAAAACTTAAAATACTGTAATATTTTTTTATACAAAAAATATAAATAATTAATAATTAATAAATTGTTCATTTTTTTTATTTTGACCCAAAAATACCCTTTTTAATTATACATATAAAAACATATTGTTTTCAACTTTATATTGAGTTTAAATTTATATAATTAAAGGCGGACCAGTTATTTAACATATAATATTGAGTTATTTACTTAATTGGTTACACATGTTTCGCCATTGTGCAGAATGGTTACACATGTTTCAAAATGTGATTAATTGGTTTTGCTATGTGACTAATTGGTTACACATGTTTTTCCAAATGTGATTAATTGATCATTCCGTTACTAAACCGTTAATTTTACCGTTAATTAATTTTTTAAATATATTATTGAATTGTAAAATGACTATTATGCCCCTAGTGGTATTGAAGAACACAGAATCATCAAATTTCTGGGTTCTTGAAGAATTCAGAATCGCGTTTCTGGGTTCTTGAAGAACCCAGAACTTAGATTCTGGGTTTTTTAAGAATCAAGAAATTCGATTATGGGTTTTTCAATTCAATTCAGTGATGAAGATTAACTTGATTGATGAAAATGGTAATTAAGTCATTTTACGTATCTAAATAGTGACTTAACTGTGATTTCTAACGGAAAATAATAAAAAAAAATAACAAATTAGTCACATTTTAAAAATAATTAGTACATTTTGAAACATGTAACCATGGTAAAAGATGTGCTATAATATTTTAGTTTATCGATGCTTAAGTGGCATAAAGATGGAAGTTACCCGAGACCCAGCATTGAAAATGCTTGAGCTTTATCTCGGCAATGGTGCGGTGGGCGGTGGCTGTGGACCACACAAGCCTCAAGCCACAAGTTTGGAGATAGATCCTCTCAGACCTATCCTGTGACCAAGATGGCGCATTTGATTGTTTCTTCCTTCCATTGGGGGAAGCCAGAATATCCAGGTTTCGCCTGTATCCGTTATAGCATCCATGTTACCTTCATCACGATGTTCTGCACCTCCTTCCTCATCATCTCCAAAGACCCATCAGTCTCCAGACCTCCATACTCGCCACGAGACCCATTTTCAGAGAAAGCACGCTACTTGTCCAAAAAGTCGAAACCTGAAGCCACACATTGCATTTGGGAACCAGCGGCAAGATGTCCGTCGGGTAAGGTCGGGCATTACTATGCACAATTTCAATCTACAGCTTTACGTCAAAGCTGGTGCCATGAGGGAAGCGCAGGACCTGTTCAATGAAATGGCTGAAAGAACTCTTATTTCCTGGACCATACTAATGTCCGGGTACGCAAAACATGGTTACGCACACGAGACACTGGTGATGTTCTTGGACATGTTATGCGATACGAGTGATCGGTCTGTCATTCCCGATCCTTATGTGTATTCCATTGTTTTGAGGGCGTGCACAGCTGAAGAGAACTCAAGCCTAGGAAGAGCAACTCATGGGTATATGTTGAAATCTGGATGTGAGATTGATGATTTTGTTGAGAATGCGTTAGTTAACATGTATGCAAGTGGCAGCTTGCTCGATGATGCAGTTATCGTGTTTAGTAGTATCAAGAACCCGGATTTGGTTGCTTGGTCCTCAATGATAAGTGCCCATGTTAGGAACGGTTTCAATGAAGAGGGACTTCATGTATTTTTCGACATGATGACCAAAGGTGTTAACCCAGACGCTTTTGCTTTTGCAATGGCGACTAAGGCTTGTTCAAATCTTGGTGATGAGGATACTGGGAAGCAAATTCATGGCTATTCAATAAAGACAGGATTCATGTCGTACATGTTCTTGAACAACAGCTTGATGGATTTCTACGCACAGTGTGGGAATTTAGAAATGATGAGGCAGATATTCGATCGGATGTTGGACTCAGATTTGGTCTCTTGGAACACATTAATTATGGGTTACGTCCTCAATTTACACCACCGTGAAGCTGTCGATGCTTTCCGGGTACTAATGGGTGAAATCCACCATTTTGATGACTTCACTCTTGCAGGGATTCTCAAGGCAATCACGGGTTTGAGAAATCTAAACCATGGAAAGGAAGTTCATGCTCACATAATACGGTCTGGTCTCGATTCTGATCAGTATGCAATGAGTTCTCTTTTAGATATGTATATTGAATGCCCCAATTCAAAGTCTCCAAATGCTATCTTACCGAAATTGCTCGGCTTCTTAAGAGGAGAATCAGAATCTACCTCATATATGATCCCTTCTTTGCTCAAGTGGTGTAGTTTAAGATCCGATATTAGAAATGGGGAAATTCTACACTCTTTGGTAATAAAGCATAATTTTTACTGTGACCCAATCATTGTATGCTCACTGATCGATATGTACTCCAAGTGTGGGCAGCTTGAAGCATCAATGAAGGTCTTTTATGAAGTTGAAGATGCTGGGACGGCTCCATGGTCGACATTGCTATCTGGGTATGTTTCGAACAGTCTGTTCAAAGAAACATTGATGCTTTTTCAGAGAATGCAGCTCGATGGTGTCCAAAGTAACGAGTATACTTTCACTTCAATTATTTTGGCATGCATAGCTCTGTCTGAATTCAGTAAGGTGATGGAGGTGCATGGAAGGGTAATTAGAATGGGGTATGGATCAAATGTGTCTGTTGTTAATGCATTGGGTCGGTGTTATTCGGAGATCCGGGAACTAAAACAATGTTCAGGAATTAGTGTTGAGGGAGAAGACAACTGAAGATGTGTGTCTGCTAAGTTAGCAGAAATTGAGGTGTGGATGGAAGAATTGGGTTGTGGTGCTTGATAGAAACCATCTGTTGCTTGATGCGCAAGAAACAGAAATCACCATTAAAGATTCTTTCAGTTTTAACCACTTCAGGGATGAAAAATGCAGTTGCAGAAAAGCATGGTATGGCAGTCTTAGTGTAGTCTATTTATACGGTAAATAAATAAGATAAATTACCTCAACAGTCACTTATATTGACACATGTAACTCAACAGTTGAAACTTGTGTTGAATAGTTACTTATATTTCAGTATGTGATTGAACGATTACAACAAAAATATGCGAAAAAATGACAAAAAATACTCCATTTGTTTTCTTTATTTTCATGTTCTTCAATCTTATTTTTCAATTCAAACCCCAAATCTGATTTCGAACTTAGATTTGTGCAAAACTAAGTTTGAATCAAACCCAACTCTACATTTATGGGTTAGATTCGAACAAAAAAATGCAGATCTAGATTCGAACTGAATTCAGATCTGCAATTCTGGGTTCAGTTCGAACCCAGAAATGAAGACTTGAGTTGGATTTGAATTCAAATTTGCGTAAATTCAAGTTTGAAATCAAATTTCGTACTTGAACATGAAGAACATAAATATAACGAACAAAATAAAAGGAAATGGTTGTTAGGTATTGTAGTCTGAGTAATATGTAATGGTAGATTATGTATTAATGTACGCGTCTCGCAGTACCATAAGCTATACTGTACTGTACTGTATTTCTCCATGTATACGTATTTTGTAATAGTAACCGTCATGAATATTATCTTCTAAACCGTGTGGAGGTTACCCACTTGGGTGTTAGCACAAGAAATCTGATTTTGCTTCCCTTCTTTTCCTCTCTAGAAAAACTGAGTTTTTCATTTCTCAATCCTAAGTGTTTTCTTCATTAGATTGAGTTGTTTGAGCCTAACAATGGTAAACTTTGTTCGTCTTGAAAATTACAATTCGCTTACCAGTTGATTTCAAACTTGAATTGAATTTATAAACCCTATTAGGATGTTATTATAAATTTATCAAATTTACAAATTTGCGGTTAACATAAACACAAGACCGTTTCGGTATCTTCATCGACCCACAACTTATAAACATTGACACATCTCTGCGCGTATCATGCACGTCGATACTCGTCTCCACAATCGCCAATCACTTTAAGAAGATCCTTCCCTTTTTCAGTAACTTCCTTGATGCTGCTCACATCTTCCTCATCAAGAACAATTGAAACGACTTTGGTAGAGTCATTGATATGTTCTGCTAAACCGAGCCTCACACCCACCATCGATCCTGCTACCGCTGGCTGCAACCCGATAAACAGGTAAGAAAACAACCCAGAACAAAGCAAAAAAACATGACAGAATTTATATCTTTCACCTGATCCAGTACGAATTTGACAGCAACTACAGGAATTGTCACTCCATGTTTATCACCAACTTTCTTCAAAGTCTTAAGCAGAACTTGGAATTGACCCCAACCTCCCCACGCATCAACCATCTGCAGAAAGGTACTATCCATAACTTGACATCCAAGAAATGGGCTTTCAGGCAATACATACATACCCTTTTGTATTTCTGAAGAGATGGAGTGTTCAATGGAGGGCCTGCAAATGGTATTGACAGGTTCGTGTCAAGAAACTTCTCGGACAACAGACCGCCCATCACTGTTCCGTATCTGCAACAATCACGAGTCACGACATTGATAAGTTTCAATTATATGTGTATTTAAAAAGTTTAGTTCTTTGAGAGAGACGTGATAAGTTGAACTCCGGTTAGTTGACAAAGCTCAGCCATTTTCTTCTGAGGTCGCATGTCCACAATAGAATGTTGCACCTGGTAAAAATGCAGCAGCAGTGTATTTATCTTCGACAATTTCTAAAACCGATAATCTTCTCAAACCTCTTAAATTTGCTTCTATTTCTACCTGATTGCTAACAATGGGGATTTCGTTCTCAAGGATTATTCGTAATCTCTCAGTGTCAAAATTCGTCAAAGCAACAGTCTTTATTTTTCCTGAATACATACATGCATATACCTCATTTGAGTAAGCTTAAGAATCAAGGAAACAATAATGCCAATGTCTCAACCGAAACTAAATGGACAATTGAGAGGAAAAAACCTTCATTTTTCAGATCTGTCAGATGCTTCAGAGCATCGAGGTAACCTGTATTCGAATAATCCCACCTGTTTCCAATCATAATTTATCAGATGTTTAATCCATATTTTGGGATATCAACAAGAGCTCTATTTATCATCATGATTCACGGTAAAAACAAACGCATCAATCATAGAACACTATCAGTATAGTCACTATTAGCAAGATTATTTGTTTCTCTCTAGAAGACATTGGATTTACTGTTAGATATTGTAGTCTGATTAATATGTAATGGTAGATTATGTATTAATGTACGCGTCTCGCGGTTCAACCTCCGCGGTGAGGTTGCCGGGGGTGTGGGGGGCGGGAGCCCCCACCCGAAGGCGGGGTTCGGGGCAGCGGCCCAAACCTATAGGCTATACTGTACTGTATTTCTCCATGTATACGTATTTTGTAACAGTAACCGTCATGAATAATATCTTCTAAACCGTGTGGAGGTTAACCACTTGGTGTTACCACAAGAAATCTGATTTTGATTCCCTTCCTTTCCTCTCTAGAAAAACTGAGTTTTTCTTTCTCAAAATCCTAAGTGTTTTCTTCATTAGATTGAGTGTTTGATCCTAACATTTACCAGTGGAACTGAAGCATGTCCAAGGAATCTACATCCATTCTTTTTCTCGAAACATTGATGGCCTCCCTCACGAACCCACCAGTCATCTTCACAGGAGGCGGCACCCATTTGGTGAGACTGCAAAAAAAACCCAAAGAAGTTCGACTTCACCAATTAGGAACAGTTATCATGTCAAAGACAACATTAATTGTATGTTTAGTCGAAACTCACCCTCTGACCTTTTCTAGGTACTCCGGTGGGCGTTCTCTACGAACCCGGTTGATGAATAGTCCATACAAATCCTCAGAAGGTCCATCTGAAATAACAAATTGATTATAGCGCAGCAACAACAGACCAGACATGCAGTTGGGTTATCGAAAGTTTGATGTGTTCACAAATTAGGGCCTTGATAGAGACAAAGTACGAATTTGTAAGTACATATATCAGCAAGATCAAAGGTGTTAAGTCCCGAATCAGCATATTGAAGCATGGCATCTACAGCATTGTCTCTGTCGATTCTGCCCCAGCCGCCACTGGTCTGCCACATCCCATTGATAACACGACAAATATCGATTGAATCCTTCCCGTTCTTAACGACGATTCGATTACTCTCTTCTGTAAGGACGCAGGAACAGGGTGTTCTTCTAAACTTATTCGAATTGGCTGAGCTGCTGAAAATGAACTTGCCAAATGGATTCAGTAGCATCGATGCCATTTGAAGATGTTTACATTTCCATGGAAATTGAGATTTTCCACGCAAAATTGATCGATATGTTTATCTGTTCTTCAGTAGAATAGAATCTGTGGTGTTTTTGCCTCCACTAGCATGGATGACTTATCCATGTTCCCAATTATACGAAATTTTCTACAAGTCCAAATGTTTACCCTTTTGGTCCTTATCTTCTCATATTTGGCAATTTTGCCCAAACAATGAGCGTAAGAAAAGCAAATGTCGCTAACTGAAAGGACTATTATTACGTAAATAGAAAAAGGCAGGATACCGTTCAGAACTTGCCACGTAAGCTAAAAAAAACGTAATCCCAAGTTGAATTAGGGTTATGGCGGCAAAATGATCGGGAGGGGAAGATAGTACATGTCGTGATTGATAAATCCTGTCCTTTGGGCTCTCGGCCCCTTAAGGATTAAGCCCAAGAAGTTAGACTCACCTTGTCCGTAACGCAACAAGAGCGACGCACTATAGTTTTTGGGAAGCTATTACTGGGTCTTTCTCGTCGTGCGCCTCACGACTCGAAGACTCAATGTCCAATTAAAGATATACAATCGCTACGAGACTAAATGACAACTCACGAACGCCAGAAGAAGAGGCGCGCCGGCGCCAGGATCATAAGAGGCGCACCATATCCGTTCCTTTGGTGCGTAAGCAGCACAATGCTCGAGGTTTGACAGAAAGAGATGAGGCGCAAAAGCGATAGGCGTGGGGCATGATGCACAATGTCACTAGGCACAAAACACCAGACAACACAAGATTTCAGACAACCCCGATCACTTAACGTCACCTGGGATAACCATAGTAGAAAGTAACTCAACTCAGATTAGAGGTGAGGATTATAAATACCCTCACCTATCTCCACTCAAAAACTAATGTGACAAGATATACCTTACCTTACATACACTCTGTAAAACACAACCTCTGACTAACATAGGCATCAGAGGGAAAATGACAGGAACACCCCGAGATTTCCTTCCCTGCAGGTCTGTGGAGCGCCCATCACGAGATTCCGGAGAACGAAGTGGTTGCTTCAAGATCCAACATTGGTGTCGTCTGTGGGAAGCTTAAGCAAAACCAGTCATGACTCCCCCCCACCCACCAGAGCAAAGAACAACCGAGAAGTCATCGAAAATGACTAGGTTTACATCCCGCAACAACACTTGGGTGGAACAGCTGTTATACCTCAAAACGAGGTCATTCAAGAGGAGCAGACCTCCAGACTTAACCCCCAAGGCGCACCGTCCAGACAACCTACTGTCTTAGGGGCTGAAGCTGCCAAGCCAGCGCACTCTCGGATCGCCTCCTCCGTGAGAGCGCCTCCGAGGGTAGAAGTACTGTCGGAAACCGTTCTGACACCCGCGCTCATTGCGACCCTGGAGGAGCTACAAAGAGTTGTTGCTCGAGTCGCGGTTCGCCATGCAGAGAACACAAGGGCATAAGAAGCCACCTCTAGACCGCGCCCGACGCAATAACCCGCTCTGCCCATGAGCGACGCTACTTCAATGGCACCACTTCTCAACCCTACGACGAGGGAGGAACTTGAGGAGATGATCTCCCTGAAGGTGAAGGAACAAAAGGGTCGGGTCATGCCTCGTCTCCGAGACAGAGCATCACATCCCTTCGCCCTTGAAATACTATCTCTAACTATACCGCCCCACGTGTGCCCCTCCAAGATTGAGTGCTACAAAGGCGAAGGAGATCCGGTGGAGCACATACATCGACATGAAGTCTCTCTCCTAGGGCGAACGAATGATGACAATCATTTCACGCTCCTATTTCCCGCGACTCTAGAAGGCGTCGCTTCACATTGGTTCTTCGGACTCCTCAAAGCTTCCATCAGAACTTGGAGCGAAGTAAAGGAAAAATTCATCATTTAGTACATGGGCGGGCGACAGTTGCTAAAAAGTGTAGGAACTTTGGATAATGTTAAGCAGAGAAATGACGAAAGCTTGGGCGAATTCTACACAAGGTTTAACAAAGAGTTGACAGAGATTGACCAAGTCATTACGAGTGGCGAAACTATCCGCGCTTTTATACGAGCTCTGGGACCCAAAGGAGTCGCTCTGCATGATATCCTGAGTGATCCTAGTCAATACGGTGGAGTATAATGGCCAGGATCAAATCTTACATCGACCTGGAAATCGCCAAAGAAGGAAGAAGAGTGGTTCGTAAAGAATCGAAAAGGGACAACCAATAAGGAATGAGAGTGGATCAACGTCATCAGAAGGTAGGAAGTGATGACTCGAGGGGTCGTCCGATGATCCCACGCGCCAATAGAGAAGTTTACGAAACTTATACACCACTTACCCAGAATATATCGGTTATTCTGTCGGATATGGAGAAGAAGGATTTAGCGACGCCTTCTACAATGACTTATCCATGTTCCCAATTTTACGAATTTTCTACAAGTCCAAATGTTTATCCTTTTGGTCCTTATCTTCTCATATTTGGCAATTTTGCCCAAACAATGAGGGTAAGAAAAGCAAATGTCACTAACTGAAAGGACTATTATTACGTAAATATAAAAAGGCAGGATACCGTTCAGAACTTGCCACGTAAGCTAAAAATAAAGAAGTCCCAAATTGAATTAGGGTTATGGCGGCAAAATGATCGGGAGGGGAAGATAGTACATGTAGTGATCAGCCGCCATGTCGAAGGGCATGTCTTTGACGTCGTCGTATAAGTCGATTCTCCTCGTTACTTGTCTGCACAACTAATGGTGACAATTTCGCGGGTAGGGTCAACCGTATGTCGGGTCAAAATTTGCTAAACTAAAAAACGATTCATAAGTTTTCACGAGTTAATTCTCGTGATCCAAACACAACCTACGGGTCCACGAGTCAACCTGCACAACTCGCGTGATAAAAAATTACATTGTAAATTTATGGGTCAACCCACGACTTACACAACCCGCACGACCTTCTAGTTTTAGGGTTATAATATCTTTATTTTATTTTTATATAATATATTATAAATTATTCAACGGATCGATGCCCGAAGGGTTGACCCGTGGGTCGAAAGTATATTATAAATTATTCAACGGATCGATGGGTTGAGCTGTGGGTCGACGGTTACGACTCAAACACGACCCGTTTGTTGAACGGGTCAAACGGATCGTGTCAAAATAACTCGTGAGTCAAAAATTTCGAACACAAACACGACCCGTGGACGGGTCAACCGTGGGTCACCTACGTGTAGGGGTGGCAGTCGTGTCGTGTCTAATCGTATCGTGTTATTAATTGTGTCGTGTCTTAACATGTTTCGTGTCTAAACAGATAATTTATAAACGTGTCTCAAAACATCATACACGAACACGACACGATTAAGTAGCAGATCACACGGGACACGACATGGGACACGATTAACTTTCTTGGAAATTAAAAATCGAAAAACATAACGGATAGACACGACACGATACGAACCAACACGAATCAATTAAACACGACACGATATGATACGATTAACACAACACAAGACGACATGACACGATTAAGAACAACCTGATTGATACAGATTTACACTATTAAACACGAAACGACACGATTAACACGAAAAACATTAATTTTATATATTTTTCTGAACGTGTCACGATTAGACACGACACGATTAGTTAACCGTGTCTTTATTCGTGTCACAGGTATACACGACACGATTAGACACGATTAGTTAATCGTGTTTTATCGTGTTTATACAGATATCCGCAGATCTGAGTTGTTTAATCGTATCTAAACGTATAAAAGTTGTTTAGACACGAGATCCGTTAAGGTCAAACTCATATACGCTTTAAAGCAGATCGTGTCGTGTCGTTTAATCGTGTCGTGTCAGAAATTGTCACCCTTAGACACAACTCACAATCTATTGCTGCAATTGTCGAGCAAGTCCGACTTCAACTAGAAATTTAGTTTCAACTCAAAAGTTTAATTCTTGGTTAAGCTTCAACTCAAAAATTCAGGGAACTAAATTTTTGCAGATTTCAATAATCAAAATACGACATTGGCCCCTATAGTTTGATCGATTTTTTTCGTTTCCTCCTTAATGTTTAAATCATAAAATTTGTCTACTTATGTTTGGGAAAAGTGAAAGTTTGCTTAATCCGTCAATTTTTTAATCCAAATTTAATAGAATTAGTTTTGAAAATTACAAAAATAGTAGAAAACTTTCAAAAATATCACAATTTAACTCTTTCAAACTTTTTCAAATGTTACAATTGGGTCCTCATTTGATCGAGACTCGATTGAACCCCAATTGAAGAGTCTCGGGCCTAGGTCTTTACCTAGACATGGTCTCTTACCCATGGGGTCAGTATGGGTCAAGACCCTGACCCGAGCCCCCTCGATTGAAGCTCAATCGAGCCTCAATCGAATCATGATTCAATTGTAACATTTGAAAAAGTTTGAAAGGGTTAAATTGTGGAATTTTTTAAAGTTATATATGCTAGTTATTCGATTTTAGTGTTAAATAAATATATTAAGGGTTAAAATTTGATTTTAGTGAATAAAGATGCTAGTTATTTCGTATTATTTTATTATAATTAAGTTATAGGAAAATCTAACATAATGGCTACTCAGTAGGGCTGGGCAAAAATAACGGGTTCGGCCGAACCGTACTGGTTTCGAACCGGTTCGACCGAACTGGTTCACAAAACAAACGTTTTTTCCCAAAAAATATGGAGCGATTCAGAATAGGTACAGAAAACCGGTTCAAAACCGATTAACCGAACCTGTTTTTGTACCGGTTTTAATCTTAAAATACTATTAAATACTAAACCAGACCAGACCACTTCAGACTAGACAAAACCGGTTTTTCTGATTCAGATGACCAGACCTACGTTCTGTTTCAATGTTTCACTCAATATGTTTCACTGATTCAGTACCGCAGGCGCAGTTCTCACTTCTCAACAATCCACGCCGCTCTTCAAACTTCAACCTTAGGCTCGTCTTCGCCAGGTTCGTCGCTCGTCACGCCTCTCGTCTTCGCCAGGTTCGTCTTCGCCAGGTTCGTCTTCAATCTCATCCTCTCCGCCTCTCGTCTCTGTTCTTTTTCTCGGACAGTCCCACCATATGATATGCTGTGATTCGTGTTGAATTGATATGTTGTGATTCGTGCTGAACTGATATGCTGTGTCGCAAATTGATATGCTGTGATTAAAACAGAATGGGGGTTGTGCTAAATTCGTGTACAGAATGGGGGTTGTGCAAATTGATTAGTGTTGATTAGTGATTAGTGATTACTGATTAGTTGCTGATGTTCATGAGCAGAGAAGAGGCGAGTAGAGGCTGCAAGGATCAGGGAGAAATACCCCAACAGGGTTCCTGTTGAGTCTCATCTCATCTTCGACATTCAATTGTTATTCAGTTTGATCTACCAAATTTCTAGCAATCCATTCTTACAACTGCTATACAACTATGCACATATAACTGCATCTGTTAACTGACTTGTCCTTATGTTATGTTAAGGTCATCGTGGAGAAAGCTGAAAGGAGTGATATCCCAAACATTGATAAGAAAAAGTACGTAATGCTTTTTTACTTATGGCACTCCTACTCGCCTTTACATGGCTTCTGAAAGTGTTTTCAGCACTGGAGGTAGAGTTCTCAGTGAGTATCGTAGTTGTTTGGATCCTAACATGGCTGAAAGTCTTATTTGTACGCAAGATTAGATCAGAGGATCTCAATTCACCTTCCCATCAGATGAGGATTTTGAAGAGCTTGAAAAGTTTGAGAATGGTAAGTCATTTTCTTAAACTTATTTATGTATTGTTACTTTACTTATGTTTGTTTACTTTTGTAGAGTTCAATTTAGAAGACAATGCCCAATGAGTAATTTCAAGCCAATAACATCATTTGCGTCATTGTGCATTTGTGAGGTATGTCCTCTCTTATCTTAGTAAGTTTGTGTCATTGTATTTGTTTTGTTGTGCTGATTTAGATTTACACTTGATTGGTGATACTGATGGGTTCTGTTCTCATTCCATGCAAACATTTCATGAGCAAATTGGTGGCTTGGTTTACACATTATTGGAGATTCAGATAGAACCTGAAGTAACTAATGTTAAGTTTTAAGTGTAGTATTATGTTTGATTGTTTGTAATGGATTTATGTTTGTATTGGAACCTCAGTTGAATTTATGTTTGTATTGTAATCTCAGTTGGATGCTTGCTGAATTGGAACCTCAATTTTTATTTTTTTTTGGGTATAAACAGGTTCGGCCGAACCGGTTCTAAACCGGTTTCTGGACCGTTTTTGAACCGGTTCAGAACATGTATGGTAAATCAGCCAAAATCTGGAGTGATAAACCGTACCGATTTTAAAATGTGGTAAAGGTACGGTTCCGAACCGGTTCATGTCCAGCCCTACTACTCAGTTTATATATATATATGTAGTATTTATATTTATATAAATAGATTTGAACTAAAACTCAAATATTTATGTTTATATTTATTCAAAGTTTTATTAGTTATTTTGCATTTGTTTTAGTTTATATATATCTGAAAAAATCAAATTCAAGAAGTATCTTAGAAATTAACATATTTAATTAAAAAAAGATGTAACTTGAATGTTTATATAGTTGTGTAAACGAAAATTGTTTTGTTTTATGTTTTACAAGATCATGCGAGTAAACTTAAGGTGGAGAAAATAAATTAATAATAAAAATTAAATAATTGAGTTGAGAATGGTCGGTTTATTAAAATATATTAATTTTTGTAATTATAATGATTTTTTTTAGTATATGTAAATAAAATGGTCGGTTTCCCAACTTGGAATACTCAACTGTTAATAGCTTGCTCGTGACCTGCGTGAAGCCACGATCGGAAGCCCGCTAAATATCCGCCGACTCGATAGAATAATTTGATATTATTTTTACGTTAATCATAACAAAACCACGACATGAATAATTTATTAATGTATTAATTACAATTGAACTAACTAATAAATTAAGTTGCAGTTTTCTAGACAATAAAATATTTATTTGTTGCCATATATAAATTTTAGGATAAATAGTTTTGAAGGGTTAATTATCAAATAGGTAGTCGAATTTGACATGGTTTGACAAGTATGTACCCATTTTTTTTTGCCGCAAATAGGTTGCCAAACTTTTGGAAATTATCAAATAGGTTCCTGACGTTAATTTTCTGGTTGAGTTTTGACGGGAAACTGCACGTGAGGAGCAACTAAGTACTTGAACTTAATATGGTTTGACAAACAAGTATGTGAACTTACATGAATTAGCAAGTAGAGACCTAAATTTGTTAAAATTGGTTCAGAATCAATTCAAAAATCGGTTCATAATCAATTCGATCGAATCATTCTATTTTACAAAAATAGAATTTATATACCAAACACATGCATGACTCAAACATAAACCCTAAACCCTAAGTCATGAATGTGTATGGTATATAAACCCTACTCTTTTTAGTTTTTAAATAAAGTGGTTCGACCGAATAGGTTCTGAACCGATTTTTTGAACCGGTTCAGGTATCTACCTGCTAATTTGTGTAAGTTCAGGTATCTGGTTGCTCCTCGCGTGTTGCTCACGTGCAGTTTTCCGTCAAAACTCAACGGAAAAATAACGTTAGGAACCTATTTGCTAATTTCTAAAAGTTTGACAACCTATTTGCGATAAAAAAAAGTTTTGGGTACCTACTTGCCAAATCATGTCAAGTTCGACTACCTATTTGATAATAAACCCTAGTTTCAATACACCAAAATGTTTGTTTCTTGTTACTAATTGCACCAATATGTTTGAAAGTGTTATTTTATGCACTAGAACGTTTATTTTTATTGTTAAATGCGTCGTAGTTAATACTTCGTCAATGTTTTTTCGTTAAACATTATTGTTTATCATTAAAATGATAAATTTTCCCCTCTTGTTCATTTTCAACACAAAATCACGAATCAAATTCAAGAAACTGAATTTGAGTATGAATTCGAATCACAAAATGCATTTTAGGATTCGAAATCAACCCAAAAATGTTGTTCTATGTTCAAAATTAATCAAGAATAACAATTATAGGTTGATTTTGAATCCTAAATTGTCGTTATAGGTTAATTTCGAATCCATAATAACATTTTCTAACTCCATCCTTGTTCAATCTAGCTTCATTACCTCAAGTATCGCTATTGCTTCATGTACTTCGTTCCCTTGCACGGAGGGACGGAACCATCAAGGAATGGGGGAGGGGCCATTACCACCTCAACTTTGGATGCTGCGTGAATTTAATCCTAAAAAATATAATAATTTTGTTATTTAGTGCTTTTAAATCTCATATTTCCCCCCACTAAATTTACTCTAATACTTGACTCCACTAAATAGAATTCTTGACTTCGTCCCTGCTTGTATATGTATACCCTTCTCTGTTAATTTCTTCCATACAGAGTTATCTCTTGCAATAACTTTGATTCCTCGTCCCATAATTAATTTTTATAGTCTGTTATAATTAGGTTGAACTTCAAATATAATTTTAATTAATACTTTTGAAGCTATTTAGTTACGAAATTAATTTTGTATGTAAATGAAATTAAACCTCTCTTATATGTCATGTATTTCCATGGTCATGACTTTCATCATAAGTATACTCGTTAGCCAATGCTTAACCGTGTAGATATGCTGCAATAGAAAGTTAAGACAGTGCGTTGTAAGATTTTGAAGGTTGGCATTGACTTTAATATAAAATTAGTAGACAAACTTATACAATTATATATAAGATTTTTTAAAAAAATCAATTCTAATGAATTCATGCATTAAAGGCCCTCGTTCTTAAAGGCTTGTATTTTCCTTATGTGTCTTTCAGGTGTGCTACAAAAGGCAGCAAGGCCTCTTGGGCGTGGCATAGTTTATTGGCGGGGAGGGATGCTGTCATGCACGCATCGGTCTGGACCGTGGGTGATGGGAAAGTGATCAGGCCCTTCGTCGATCCTTGGATTCCGGGGAGGTTCGATAGAAGGCTTGGCACACACCCAATCACCGAGACTCAAGCTAACACCACACTGGCCGAGTGGATCGATGCTCCAAATAGAAGATGGCTGGAGCACACGGTAAGGGCTCAGGTAGCAGGGGAGGAAGCTGATGCTATCCTTCGCATTCCCATCCCTTGGTCCCAGAGGGATGATTCTGTTGTTTGGCCGTTTGAACGGGGCGGTCAGTATTCGGTGCGCTCGGCATACCATCTGATCAGGCAGGAAACAACCGACTGCTCAGCTCAGGAGGAGGAAGCGAGCTCCTCTGAGACTCGGGGTTTATGGCCTGCCATCTGGAATGCAGACTTGATCCCGAAGATCAAAGTGTTTGCATGGAAGCTTGCAAAGGAAGCCCTACCTGTTAGGGATGTGTTGAGACGTAGGGGAATGCAGCTGGACTTTTCTTGCCCCATGTGTGATCTCCCGGAATCATGCGAGCACCTTGTCTTCGGGTGCCCCTGGACGAAAGCTGTGTGGAAGGAGATGCTAGGACTAGCGGACGCTCAACAGGGCTGCATCTCCGTGGTGCAATGGTTGCTGCTACGCAGCAAAGATGTGTCGACGCCGAGACAGGTTTCAGCTTCTAGGTGGGCGATCACTCTGTCCACCTGCTGGGCAATTTGGCGTGCTCGGTGCGACTGGGTCTTTCAGCATAGGATTCCAGACCCGCTCAGGGTGGTTGCCTTCGTCAGAAAGCTGCTGGGGGACTGGAGGGTAGCCAAGCTGGAAAAGGTACTTCTCTCTCGTAGAACACTCCAGTCCCTACAGCCTGAGGATCGTCCAGTGCAGCCGCCTCCAAACTGGGTAAGGCCTCCTCCAGGTGTTGTTAAAGTCTCCTGTGATGCAGCTTGGTCAAGGGTCTCGGGCAGGGGAGGTTTGGCTGCTGTAGCGCGGGACTCGGAGGGTCACCTGGTTGGGGGCAGGATCGCAGCGGAGAGAGCCGACTGTGTGGAACTCCTTGAGGCAAATGCAGTACTGCTTGGGGTCCAGCTAGCGGTTCAGGAAGGTTGGACAAGGGTGGAAGTTGAGTCTGATGCCAAGGGTGTTATTGATCTACTGCAGGGTCTCCACAGAGCCTGGCGCCTTGACACGGTTATTTGCAATACTATCCACTGTGCTAGCTCCATTCCTGTTATCTCGTGGAGGCATGTTCCTCGATCAGCAAACCAGTGCGCGGACTGGCTTGCGAAACAAGCTCTTGAGGGGATGAGTCACCATGACTGGGTGTTCACACCACCATCCCCTCTGTTTTTTCTGTTAAACAATGATGTATCAAACTCGGTTTGCCTCCTTGTGGGCTTTGCTTAATCTGATCCGTACTCTTTGTTGGCCAAAAAAAAAACTATTATAACTCTCTTTGATAAAAAAAAACACTATTATAACTCTCTAATTTCAAGACAACTGATCAAGTTAGACATACATATATATATTTATATCATAAGTTATTATATATATATTACAAAATAATTATTAGATATATATATATATATATATACGGCTATGGTATAACCCTAATAATTACGAGACAAAAAATTATTATTACGACCATATCACATCATAATGTAATGGTCTTAACCACATAAATAAAATGGTACGAAAATCATTGTTATTTTTATTTTTTATAGGCCCTACTACAAATAAGATATTACATTTTTTCTAATTTTATATGGTATCACATATTTCTGGTTTACAAACTTTATTACAACAAAATAATTAAAAGTAGAACATATATTACTTTAGTGGGCTTGTTCATGAATCAGTTCGACTACAAACCAGTTCAGAACTGAACTAGTCTGATTTGTAAAAAAATAGTATTTTTTTTGTTTCTAAAAAAACTGGTCTGGTTTATGTATAAAAAAACGGATCTAGTTCGAACTGATTTAGAACCGGTTCGAACTGATTTGGTCTTGGATTTTTTAATAACAATTTTGGTTCAGAAATAATCTGGTTCAAACCGAAATTGAACCGGCTAAAAATCCTTTCCAACACACTGAACCGACTGGAAAAATACTAAACCAACTGAAAAAATATTGAACCGACTGAAAAAAACACTAAACCGATTGAAAACTACACTGAACCGACTGAAAAATACACTGAACCAATTGGAAATCTGTTCCACAACCAACTAAAATTATGTCCAACATCAACATACGAGAGTCCAATACATCTCTAGGTTTGGTTTATTGAAGACATCTATATGTTTGGTTTAATTTGAGACCGGTTTAGTTGATTTTGCTTCAAACTGATTCTAAAATTATATAAGTTTAAAGTGGTTTGGTTTAAATTTAAGTATAAACCAGTATCAAAAAATGAATTTTTGATACTATTTTAAAGTGGTCTACTTAAATCCTAAAAATACTGGTATGCTTTTGATATTAATTTGACCGAACCAGTTCGAACCAAACCAGAACCAAACTAGTTTAGTAGATCAGGTTTAAATGAACAAGCCTATACTTGAGTTATTTAAACAAAATTATTGCATGAAGCTCAATAACTACACTCCATATATATATAATTTGCTGCACTAAATTACTCGTGGAGGGTAATTGACACGTAACCATAAAGTTGAATTGAGCCTCTCAATTGCAAGAGTTATTGTGTTATTTATAAGCTACCATATCATTTGAAAAAAAAGTGTTACAATTTAATTTTGAAAAATTAATTCTACATAAAAATAATAATTTCGTTGACATTGTAAAATCATTTAAAAATATTTCCTTATATATTTTTGTCTGACTTTAGCTAAAAATCCTTATATTCATACCGAAAGTCAATGGTCTTTCACTTAGAAAGGCAACAAACTTAGGTTTTTAAACTTTTAAGTTAGAACCCTAGACTCATGCGTAAGCAAACCCTAGATAACACCCTCCTTTCCTACTATATATATACTGAACTCACCTTCAACAAATCCACTAATTCGATTCCAACATAAACTCAGTAAATCCAAATAGAATCCACTATGTCTTCGACATTTGCACGGACTTGCATTTGCTGCATCGTTCTCCTGATGGTTGTTACGGTGGCCGGAGCAGCCTCGCCGCCCAAGACCAAGAAGGTGCACTGCAAAGACAAGACGTACACTACTTGTTACGGCAGGAAGAACCTCTACTGTCCCACGTCCTGTCCTCAAACATGCGTGGTGGATTGTTCAACGTGTCAACCTGTCTGTACTCCTCCGCCACCACCGCCTCCCAAATCGAAGAAAGCCACCAAGTGTAAAAAAAAGAATTCGCCGTGCTATAACATGAACATGTATTGTCCATCGTCGTGTCCAAGGAGCTGTGCAGTGGACTGCAAAACCTGTCTCCCCACCTGCCCCTCACCGCCACCGCCGCCGCCCTCGTCAGAGACCGCTCCCGCAAAGAGAGTGAGATGCAGGAACAAGGCGTATTCTAGCTGCTATGGACAGGAGCAGGTTTGCCCTAGCTCCTGCCCCCAAACCTGCATGGTAGATTGTGTCACCTGCAAGCCCACTTGCAGTAAGTAGCTTTGTGATCTCTCTCCTTCCACGATTCTTTCTTGAAAATTTCTATAAACTCCTAAACTTAATCAAAATGAAAAAAAATAATAATAAAAAATAATAATCTAATTAGAGTAAAAAATAAATGAAAGTATAAAAAGGAACTTTTCTTGACTTTATATTGAAATAAATAAATTCCGTCCTCATTATTACCATTTTTCCTTAAAATATAAAGTGATACGTGAGGTATCTATTTTTTTTCTTCCTAAAATAGAAAGAAATCGTTTTTTAAAATTAAATTGCGCTCTAGTTTTTATTATTTATTATAATATTTTATTATGTAAATGTGTGTTTTAACTTTTGGTGCAGATTGTGATCAGATCGGTGGCGTATGCCAAGACCCGCGATTCATCGGCGGTGATGGCATCACCTTCTACTTTCACGGCAAGAGAGACAAGGAGTTTTGCCTTATCTCCGACACCAACCTTCACATCAACGGTCACTTCATCGGAAAAAGGAACGATAATATGAACAGAGATTTCACTTGGGTCCAATCCCTGGGAATCCTCTTCAATACCCATCAACTCTATATCGGTTCGTAATTACACCACAAATCATGAAAAACAATCTTTAATCTGTACAGATTATATACTACGTGCATAGACTTATTCCATTATATACTGAATATCTTGTCTTCCTTACAGGAGCTCAAAAGACAGTAACCTGGGATGACTCTGTCGACCGCCTCTCTCTCACCATCGACGGCAACTCCATCTCGTTGCCTGACTCCGAGGGCGCTACATGGCGGTCAACTTCATCGCCCGGCCTCACCATCAAAAGGACCAGTCACACAAACGCGGTTGAAATTGAGTCTACTGGCAACTTCAGGATAAGAGCCACGGCCGTCCCGATCACTGACAAGGATTCGCTTATACACAACTACGGCATCACAGAGGGCGATTGCTTCGCCCACTTAGATTTGAGCTTCAAGTTTTATTCGTTGACTGATGAGGTCAACGGGATCCTAGGCCAAACCTACTCTCGAAACTACGTGAGTAGGGCCAAAATGGGGGTTCCGATGCCTGTTCTGGGCGGGGAAAGGAAGTTCTCTTCGTCTGGCCTATTTGCGGCTGACTGTGCGGCGTCTCGGTTCGTCGGGCAACTTGGAATCAACGGCAACGGTTCATCGAACCACTCTAATATATAAGTTTGAAATTAATAAGCACCAAAGTGCATGGCATATAGTTGTTAAGTGGGTCAATATGCAACTGCCCAATAAATTAAGCCTAGACCCCAAGAGGCAAGAAATAACATTTATCTACCTCTTTAGGTTACTTCCTTCCCCTTAATTTTAATGCATCAATTTATTAATCTATATCAAGATTATGATTATTTACTATGTTGAAGTCATAGCGACTCGATCGGGTTGATGCATCTGAGTCTAGTCTACAAGTTGAGTGGTACTGATATCTAGGATCGAAAATGGTGGAGTGAAAACCCGAAAATTATAATCATAATCGTCATTTTTATATGGTTAACCGTACTGTATCACTATGTTGTGATGCAAAATTATGGCGATTTTTTATACCTGTAATGGTTATGATATTTTAATTATACTTATAGTTATTATTTAAATATAAATAATGATTTAATATTAATATATACTAATAATAGAAGTAGAATTTTCACTTTTCAAATTTTACAAATTTTACAAATTCAGAATTTTAGAATGAACTCTAATTGAGTGGTGTTAATGTTGAATAATATAAATGTTAATTTTAAATGGTGTTAATGTTGAATGATGTTAGAGTTAATATTGGATGGTGTATATTTTTGTTATTTGTAACATAAATTAATTTATATATTTATTAAGATAACAATCATGATGTTATATTACTTTCACATGTGCTAATGAGTATGAGTACACGTGTAAAATTATGGTTAATAATCACAACTATTGTATTAAAAATTGTACTCATAATGATTATAGTTATGATATATAGTTTAAAAATATGATATGATTATAGTATTTGTCACATATGTACCCTACCCCAACCATTATTAACCCTACTGATATCCATCACTTTCCTCCTAGTCAAGTAAAATGCTAATGCTTGATTTTAAAAGTTCAAGTTTTTGGTGGATTCCACACCTTGCTTTACCATACTTTGATAACCTCCATCGTGTGAGTTGTATGTAGTATCAAGCTTAGGCATTCTTTCCAAAGCATTGACTCAAAGTTGCTCGAACTAGAGGTGAAAGGAAAAACCGGCATAAACTGGTCAAACCGGTTTAGTGAAAAAATCAGACCAATTGGACCGGTTTTACCCCTAGCTGAACTAGTGCTAGGTAGGGCCTGACAATGGTTAGGGTATGGTACGGGTAGGACAAATACCATAACCATACCAAAACCACATACCATAACCATAACTATAACCATAACCATTACGGGTACAATTTTCAATATCATAACCATTAAAATAACCGTGGTTATTAACCATGGTTTTACCCGTATACCCATATTTATTCCACACATGTAATATAATAAAAGACCGAAAATTTTATTTAAAAAAATACATAAATCTATATTGCCAACAATAAAAATATATAAAACTAATTTCATGGTTATTTATTACATGTAAGCCCAGTAACTTCCATTATTTAGTATATATTAGTTTATAAATAATAAATAATTATTATATTTATATAATAACCATAACTATTATGGGTATAAAATTCATCACCATAACTGTACCGTACCATAATGGTACAATTAACCATATTAAACAGTAACAGTTATAACCATGGTTATTGATTTTTCACCGCACCATTGCCGACCCTAGTGCTAGGTTACTGAAGCAATAGTGTTGGTAAAGATATTGATATATTATTAAAAGCATTATCTAAATAATATAATCTATAAACGAGTAATGTTGATAATAATAAAAATACATTATTCAGTATATATATATATATATAACTGCTATTCTTCGTTACTGTAGAAAAAAACAAATTACTTGGTTTCCGACCATGAGACAAGACAACCACGTTAGTTGTCTGAAACCATCCATCAATATATATGTAAATATATATAATATATGTATCCGACCCTTTTGTGTGAATTTCATTCACTTGAAGACGTATTTGACAACACCAGGAATATGAATATTCATGAAGTAGTCGTCCCAATTGACGGTCTTCGGATCAAAGTAGAAGATATCTCCCTCGACACCTTTCTCCATCACCGCCATTCGCAGCTTCTCGGTGTTCATATCGTCGAATCTGCAACACCACACATATGTATAAGTATGGTTCTATTCTTCTGCTATAGTAATAATATAACTGAGATCAATATATACATACACTCCCTTGAAGAAAACATAAGGTCCGTAAAGATCGGCGAGACGCATCACCATGTTGATCTTCCGATGAAGTTCCTGGTAAGTGCCACGGAAATATTGACACATTGCAGTATTTGCAAGTTCTAGTGCCTGATATTGATCTTCAAAAGGTCAAGTTTTCTCTCAATATATATATATATAATTGCAGATCGAATATATTAACCTTGAGTGGTACTATGTAACGAAGAGCCATGTATCTACGGAAGCTGTCCATGGTATTAAGGACAGTTACATCTCCGACAATGACTGGGTTCCCTTCTTTATCAATCCACGGGTGCTCTGTGAAATACCAGAAACCGAAGTCCTTCAGACGGGAGTATACTAATGGGTTTTTCATTGACGACCCGATCTGGTAAATCTCACAACACTGGTGGTCACCAGAATGGGCGGCCATGGAAGCTATGATCGAGTTCACCACCATATCAGCAGGGACCTGGAGAAGATGTGCACTTCACATTAAGGTCATGCAAAAATCAATAGCCTCATGCACAAATATATTTGACTGTTGTTGTTAAAAAGTTATTAAATTCACAAATCATTAACTATTCATCTATTTTTACATTTAAATATGTCAAAATGACATTTTTACTCTGGTTACTCTTTATATCACCTTCACCCCTAAATCCAACTATAAATGCAAAATTGAAATCAAATTCTACTTAAAATTGCATTTTGGAATTGAATTCAAAGTTAAATTTATATTTTTGGGTTCGAATTCAACTCCAAAATGCAAATTTGGGTTGAATTTGAACCCAAAATGCGAATTTTGATTCGAATTCAACTCAAATTTGCATTATTGGGCTGAATTCAAACCCAAATCCACATTTTTGAGTTAAATTTGAACCTAAATATGTGTTTTGAAGGTGAATTAAGTGTTGAATATAATATGAAGACAAACAAGATGGTAAAATTGTCAGTTTGACATATTTAACAAAAAAAAAGATAAATAGTTAACTGTTAGTGCATTTAATAATATATTCAAACGTATATGTGCACATAACTATATGAGTGATGCAAAAAAAAAAGTTGTAAACGTATGAGTGTATTGATGACAAAAAAAAATGAGTGTATTGAGACTATTTATCCATCAATAAATGATATGAAACATATAATTAAGCCCGTACCACGTCAATGATCCCATTTGGATCATACATGAAACACTTTAGTCTCCCTTTACCATAAGCCACTGCTAGACTGTCGATTGTTCTGTAATAAAAATAGCAGCAGCTAGCACTTGAGTTTCTATAAATGGAAATAACAGCACTACAGCAGCTAGAACACTTGTGTTTCTATAAATGGAGTGATTTGGCAGACAAGACAAGAACAATAGTGTCTGCTTAGTTGTTGTTTTTACCTGACCCCTTCAACCCATCCAGGGAATGGTTCCTTATACGTGCTAGAAACGATAGTCGGACGCAAAATAACAGTCGGGATGTTATCCTTTAATTGGCCAACTACCATCTCCCCCATGGCCTTCGTAAACACGTACGTGTTTGGCCAACCGTAAGCCTTTGCCCTGCAATAAGTACACACCGTATTTACTTGCATGTTTACGTCCATATACCTATTTTCATATTCATATCCAAAACGGATAATTCTATTGATAGTAACTTAAGTTTGTCAATATTAACTCGTAAGAAAAGGTTGAAATCATTTTTTTATTGTGAATATGAATTGTCCATCTCATCATGTTTCTATCCACTATTAAAGGTTTTCATTCTCTAATGAAATTCGAACTCCCTTTACCATGAGACTCAATACATATGTCTTAACCAACTGTCTCAAAAGTCCGAACTTATGAGTGAAGACGACTTATATACTTTTAAGTCATGAACACATAAATACAATTAAAATAATATATCTATATCATTTATTTCAATTTTTGGTTAGGATTTAGGGTTTATATATATTGCCAAGAAACTAGATAGACCTTGTAAGTCCCAATTCTTTCATGGCCATCGAAGTTTCTTCAGTTGTGGTGCCCACAGCCCTAAGTTCTTGCAACCTCTGCTGCACCATTTTGGTTTCACCATCAATGTCAAGTCCAGTGTCTCCATTTAATGACTCGCCAAAATTGAATGGTCTCTCTTCAATCAAACCTCCTCTTTCACCACACACATATGCTGTAATTCCATCAATATATTACCCCATTAGAGCGGTAAATTAATCTACTATTGCGGTTAAATTAACCATACAAAATTACCCAAGTTCAAAAATAAGTAATTAGTGTGGTGGTAGCACGACCATGTGTGTAACTTGTTGTGTTGTTATAAGTCTTGTCTGACATTAAAGTACTCGACATAATATATAATTATCTTTATTCGACCGTCCTATATGTCAATGTCACCGCCAATTGCAGTACATGGTTTACTTTTGTTTCATATTCTATAATATAACAATGGGGGAAAATGTGGTGGTTCGGAAATATAGAATATTTATAACAGAGAGAAATAAAATAAAATAAAAAGTATATACGATATTAATGTCGAAGTAAATGTGCTAACCAGTCGAGACGTGGACCAGAACTTTCAGTTTACTGCATCTCTTTGCGAAGTCAACCACATTCTTTGCGCCAATGGTATTAATATTTAGAGCAACATCGTATCTGTATTAATATATATATATATAAGATTGTCGAAATATATACACTCATAAATATGCATGTGCTTCTCCCCCTATACCTAAACACACACACATATATATATAAGATTGTCGAAATATATAGACTCATACATATTTGCTTCTCCCCGTATACTTATACACACACACATATATATATATATATAAAGAAGTATATTTATATTTAATTAAATCAAGTAATGATACAATGATACATGACATAATTGATAATTATCAGTTTAAATCACAATATTAGAGTTTCAGATTTTAAATTCATAATATTTCACCATGTGACACAACAAAAAATTGAGCTATAAACGTGAAAACTTCCTAATAACTTAATAAAAAAATAAGGTACATATATAATATGGTTAATAATCAAATTGCTACCTTATTTTTTGGCACTTTACAAATTGTTACTTGAATTTTTCCTTTTCAAATTTTGCTACTTGTACTTTTAGATTTGGGACAAGTTGCTACCTCTGATAAGTTTTCCTTTAAATATGTACGAAAAATGACATGACAACACATGATTGGTCCATAATTTAGAAAAAAATGAATGATTTTTTAAAAAGAGACAAACAAATTCTGCAAAATTAATAGGGAAAATAAGAGTTTTTAATATAATATTTTTATTAAAAATATGAAACAAAATAAAAAAAAAACTAATTATTTATTATTCTTTTGATTTTAATTTATAATAAAAAAAATTATATTTTCCCTACTATTTTTTTTTTCATTTTTTTATAGAATTTTTCTAGTACTTATAAAATTAATAATATATTTTTCTAAATTATGGACCAATCATGTGGTGCTACATCATAATATAGTCAAAATTTATGTAGCAATTTTTAAAAAAGTAAAGTTTTGATTTGTAAATTGTCCAAAAGTTGGGGTGGTAATTTAGTTATTAACCCTATTCAGTCTATTAATTTAAATAAAAATTTCACAAACACAAATAAATATTCTGTTATACCTTTCATCAAATTTTGTAGTTGCAGCTAGATTGATAATGGCATCAATTTGTGACAACATTTGTTCTTTCAGTTTTGAATCATTTACTCCCAAATCTTCCAAACAGATATCTCCAGCAAGAGGCACTAATTTCTCTGAGATAAGAGAACTGTATTTGTCTCCATATTTCTCCTTCAAGACCTTGAACAGATCCTTTGCAATTACCTTAATTTAATTTTACCAAAGAAAATAAAAATATTAAAATTCATGAAAAAAAATCTTTTTGAAATTTCTCCTTCTTATCCCGAACCTCGTTTTGAAATCTTTTTGCAGCAGATTTAGAATCTTCTGCTCTTAACAGAAGGTATAGTTTCTTCACATTTGGTTGAACTCTCAGAACCTTCTCCACAAAAACTGCATCGTGAACATGCAAATTTGTATAAGCAAGTAGAAAGCCAATCAACAATAAAAATTAGGTAAACTGATGAATGTTGTGTCGGACAAATGATCACCCGACAAAAGTTTAATGAAATGCTTGAGAGAGAGAGAGTCTTACGTTTGGCAAGAAAACCAGTGGCACCAGTTACAAGTATTGTCTTGTCGTGTAGAAATTCGACTATACTTCCCAACTCCATTGCTGAAAAAATCGATCTCCCTAGTTACTTGCTTGGGGATGAGGGAGTTGCAGAGTTACAGAAAGTACTTCTTTGGAGAAGACAAGGACAATGGCCCTCTGTATTGCTACGTGCAATGCAGAAAAAAGGGGTAATTTATATAGGAAAATTTGTGGTTAATAAGTACACGCAACTTTGGTACTCAAACAAAGAGTTACACGAAACTCTATTTGTTTATATTATGTAATATATATATATATATATGTTACATTTTCTAATATATACTGCATAAAAACATACTATATATATATACATTACATAATAATAATAAACCCTAGAATGGCGAGATATATTACATACATATTATATTAACTAGTTATGGATGTTGGGAAACTCCACCTAGTATAATTATACTGAAGTGTTATTGCAATTTCTTTTTCTCATTTTGAAAAACAAACCACCGAACAGTCGTGGTCTAGTGGTTGAGAGCGCTGACTCCCAAGTGGTTTGACTCCAGGGTCACGAGTTCGAATCCTCCCAAGTGTTCTTGGGAAAGGGTCAACTTGTGACCGAAGGGCCGACCTCTCAGATGCAAAACGCTGGTTGTTCTCAGATGTGATAGAGGACGATAGAACTCACGGATGTTAACAGGAAAGTCCGGACATTATGTAGCGGGATGGGCCTAGGGTCGCCACTACTAGCCCATTCCTTTTTTATGACAAAAAAAAAAAATTGGAAAACAAGAATATATCGTCTGGATTTTAAGTTAATTTTTAAGTATTTTAATTATATGTATGTCTAGGGTAAGTATTTTCTACACTTGGCCAAAAAGGAAAAATATTTTATGGGCTAGTGTGATATTACCCCATATAGACAATGATGGTAAAAAAAATTAAGATAATTATATATAAAGGAATCTGTTAAATCAATGATGCAAAATTATAGGTAAATGAAAATTCAATGAGGTAGTTGGCAGCTTAAGCGAATAGCCCAACTAATTCTCTCTTTTGAGCTCAAAACATTTATAATATATATGATCATAAATTCTCTTACAAGTCCAGACCAACCTCTTACTGTAGTCTAGCTAATATATATATATATAGGATAGCATGGAAGAATTGGGTCACCGAATCACACACATTATGTATCCAAAATTCGACATGTGTCCCAAAGTTTTTGAATCAAATTAAATATACAAAGTTGTAAGTAATCATAAAATAATAAGTGATTCAACCTACAAACATACAGAAGCTTTGGGGCGTGACCGTGACCTAACCTCACGCAGTATGGCCAACTTTTTCATTCTTTCCTCTATAGCTTTGGGTTTTATAAATATGTGCCCATGTTTTATAAATTTGTCAATAGTATCTTATGCATTTTTTATAATTAAAAAACTCTATATGTAACTGAATATACATTTTCATTTATATATATATTTTTGCTAAGTTTCGTTACGTAATTCTTTCCCCTAGCTATCTATATATAGAAAGCATCTTAATCATTAATTATGAGGAGGCAATATACTTAACATTATCTTCGGAGAAGTAAATATATACTATATCCCTTACGCTTTTCTCTTGTCGACACAAATCTTTTACCTTACAAGTCTCTGCTCACTGTTTTAGGTCGGTTTTGATACTACATTTGCAATACGTGAGCTCAAGCTACTCATGAGCACCTCATATTCGGATGCAGTTGGACTAATCAGGTATGGAGGGACTTACTAGGCTTGGACGGTGCCCAGGATGGGTGCAGTTCGATCGGCCAATGGCTGCTGCTCAGGAGCAAGGATGGGCTGCCATCCAGACAGAGAACCGCATCCAGGTGGGCAACTACCCTTACCGCAAGTTGGGAGATCTGGAGGGCCAGATGTGAGCTCGTTTTTCAGCAGAGACATCCGGATCCTGCTGCAGTGGTTCGGCGAGTCAGAACGCTGTTGGAGGAATGCAGACTCGCGAAGCAGGCGATGGCTCAAGAGGCAGAAGTGAAGACGAGACTCACCTGTCTGTTCCGAGCAACGACATCACTCATAACCACTGGGTTAGGCCACCCTCATCGGTGATCAAGATCAGCTGCGATGCAGCATGGTCTCGTGACTCGGGAAGGGGAGGTCTGGCTGCAATCGCTCGGGACTCGGCTGGGTTACTTGTAGGGGCAGCCTAGGCTCAGAAATGGCGGACAACGCAGAATACCTAGAGGCAAAGGCGATACTCCTCGGGGTCCAGCTTGCGATCGAGAACAGATGGCACTCAGTGGAAGTAGAGTCTGATGCCAAGGGAGTCATCGATCAGCTAAAGGGGTTACAGAGGGCATGGCGAACCAGCACTCTCATCTCCAATATCTAGAACCTTGCAGGCTCGATCGGGGCAATCTCTTGGAAGTATGTTCCGAGATCAGCAAACCAGTGTGCGGACTGGGCGGCGAAACAAGCTATCACAGGGATGACTAACCATGTTTGGGTGTCTACACCACCATCCCCTTTGTTATTTCTTCTTAACCATGATGTATCAAACTCGGTTTGCCCCTTAGGGGGCTGTGTTTAGTTATCAAATTATCCTTTGGCCAAAAAAAAAAATACAACTTAGGTTAACTAAAATTGCTTGGAAAAAATATAGTGTTAAATTTAAGAATCTATCTATATCTATATATATATTGCGTAGAATTGAAAAAACTGTGTTATATATATAAAATTTATAATAATAATAATATAAGTATATGCAATATTCGTACATATTATTTAAAAAATCTCGAAATTATTATGATTATTATTTTCAATGTTGGAGTTTGACTGTTGGTAGCGTAAAAACGGTCAAATAGTAAAAAACAAAACTAGTGAAATTGATGAATATTAAGAAAGAGTATAATGTGCGTATTAATTAATGCAAATAGCTAGAGGGAGACCATCAGTATTATTTGTCCCTTATTATTTGGTTTGATGATAGTTAAAAAAAATTCTATTTTGTTAAAAATTTTATCCAAATTTAAAAGAATATATTATAAAAATTGTGAAAATAATAGATTTGTTTTTAAGAATATTCCAATTAAACCAATTGAGTCTCCATTCGATTGTACCATATAATTTTTTTTAAAGAGTTTAATTATAACATTTCTTAAAGTATTCCATTATTTTTATAATTTTTAAAATATATCCTATTATATTTGAATGAAAAATTTAACGTAAAGTGAAAACAGAATTTCTAAACAAACATCGAATTTTCTCTAAACATTGTGGTCAAAGTGTTGTATAAAATATTACAGCAGCCCACTTAGTGTAAATTAGTTGCCCACTTTGTGCAAATCATTTGCTCAATTTGTGCATGCACTTACTAAAGAGAAATTCAGTTTGTTTTCTCTTCTTCTATGGCCAATCAACAACAGAAATTGGTCCACAAGTTAAGCAATCATTCGTCCAAACAAGCAGCCATTCAATGCTTTCATTTATGCTCTTTGATGGATAGAGCATTATATAGAGCATACTCGGTTTTGGTCCCTAGACACCACTCTTCTTCAATTCAAATCAGAATACACCATCTACTGTGAAGAGTAAGGGTTTAGAAGCTCCAAACGAATCACGAAACTCGGTTTAGCAATGGCTGGAGGTAAATTCACTAATTCGATTCAAGCTTCCGCTATTTGATTTAAATGTGTTTATTCAGTTTATTAACATGTTTAAATCGATCCTAAGATTCATTAGTCTAACATTTGGTATCAGAGCTACGTTGATTTTGCCTTTGTCTTGCTATTTGATCTTGCTCTGTTTTTCTATTCTGGTACTCTGTTTTTGGAGTGTATTTTCTGTTCTGTTCGTTTTGAGTTTGGAGAAGATAACTGTTCATTGAACAGTAGATGAACAGTAACCGATGAACAGTTTAATGAATAGTGAACCGGTCATGAATAGTACTGGTTATGAATAGTTCATGAACCGAATAGTAAAAACCATGAATAGTACTGATTATGAATAGTACCGATTATGAATAGTGATTCTATGTTTAATTTTGGTAAATTAATTCTACATGGTTATAAATTTAATTATAAGTGTTTTATTCTTTTATTTGCTTGTATAATTCATCATTATTTTAAATTATACATGCAATTTTAAGATAATATATATATATATATATTAAATTTGGAATTAAATTTATAAAATATTGCTTATATGTTTATGCAATAATTAAGCCAAATTATTAAATTAATGTTTATGTGATTAATATAGTTTAAATTAATTAGGAAGTAGCCACAGCATTCTTAATTAATTGAAACTATATATTAAAGTTTATTCAGAATCACATTTATAAATAAACATTAATTGTGATTAATCATACGTAATATAATAAAATTTTATCCCACAGGAATTTTTATTATATTTGTATAATTAATTAGAATAAAATATCAAATTATATTTTCTAATTTACCCACAGGAATTAGGAAAAGGAACATAATTTGATAGTTTTATTATAAAGTTAACATGAATCTAATTGAATTAGAACTTTAGCCCACAGGCAAGTTTTATGTCACTAGATTCATAATTTAACATAATTCTACATTGGTAGGATATGTCATATTTTTATAGCTTCAAATTTAGTAACATGAGCATGAATATTTAATTTTATTGCAGCAATTCAACCTGTTAATTACACTGATATGAGATGTGATGTTCCCGAACTCAAAGGGGACAACTATAAAGTATGGAAGGAAAGAATTCTCCTTCATTTGGGTTGGATGGACATAGATTATGCTATTAGGAAGGAGGAGCCCCCTGCAGTAACTGAAACCAGCTCTCCTGATGCAGTTGTTCTTTATGATAAGTGGGAGCGATCTAATCGTCTCTCCGTTATGTTCATAAAGACAAAAATATCTGTTGGTATTAGGGGCTCCGTCGATCAGTATCACAAAGTCCGAGAATTACTAAAGGCTATTGATGAGCAATTCGCCACTTCAGATAAAGCAATGGCGAGCACCCTCATCATACAGTTTTCGTCCCTGAAGCTCACCAGCATTAAGGGTGTGCGTGATTATATCATGCGCATGAGGGATATAACGGCCCAATTGAAAACATTGGAGGTTGAGATGTCGGAATCCTTCTTAGTTCACTACATCCTTTGTACCTTACCTCAACAGTATGGCCCATTTAAGATATCCTATAACACACATAAGGATAAATGGTCGATCAATGAGTTGTTGACCATGTGTGTTCAGGAAGAGGGTAGACTGATCATGGAGGAAAAGGGAAGGGAAAAAGAAAATGTGAATTTAACGACCCCTGGGAAGAACAAGAAGAAGGATCAAGCTAAGGACAAGGGAAAGGGGAAAATTCTTATTCAGAAGGACATTAAGAAGGAGATTGTGTGTTTCTTCTGCAAAAAGAAGGGGCACGTTAAGAAACAATGCTCTAAGTTCATAAATTGGCTTGATAAGAAAGGTACTCAACTTTCTTTTGTTTGTTATGAATCCAATATGACTGATGTTAATCATAATACATGGTGGATTGATTCTGGTTCTACAATCCATGTTACCAATTCATTGCAGGATTTACAAGACCTGCAGAAACCGATGGGAAGTGAGCGCAGTGTCTATTCAGGAAATAAGATGCCCTCACATGTAGAGGCCATTGGGACGTGCTTATTGGTTTTAAGTAGTGGTTTCATTTTAAATTTAAAGAAGACATTTTATATTCCTAGTTTTTCTAGGAATTTAATTTCAGTTTCCAGACTTGTATCAGATGGTTACTCCTTTAACTTTTCAGACTCTGGATTTAATTTATTTTATAAGTCTGATGTTATTGGATGTGGTATTTTGTCTGATGGTCTTTTTCTTCTTAATCTGCAAAATAATGATAACCATACTTCTATGCATGTTCACGAAAATGTTGGTACTAAACGATGTGTTATGAATGAAGAGTCTTCTATACTGTGGCATCGGAGATTAGGACATATCTCCATTGAAAGAATTAAAAGGTTAGTGAATGATGGGGTACTTGGTGCTCTGGATTTTACTGACTTTGAGACTTGTATAAGCTGCATTAAGGGTAAGCAGACTAACAAATCTAAGAAAGGTGCCAAAAGGAGCTCTGAGTTATTGGAAATCATACATACAGATATTTGTAGTCCAGACATGGATGCATACCGAAATAAGTACTTTATCTCCTTCATAGATGATTATTCACGATACATGTATCTCTACTTGCTTAATAATAAGAATGAAGCACTAGATGCTTTTAAGGTGTTTAAAGCTGAAGTAGAGAAACAATGTGGTAAACAAATTAAGATCGTGAGATCCGATAGAGGTGGAGAGTACTATGGTAGATACACTGAAAGTGGACAAGCGAATGGTCCATTTGCGAAGTTTCTTCAAGAGAATGGGATTGTTGCCCAATACAGCTTGCCTGGCTCTCCAGATCAAAATGGAGTAGCTGAAAGGAGAAACCGAACATTATTGGACATGGTGCGAAGCATGCTTGCTAGCACCAAACTTCCTAAATCCTTGTGGAATGAGGCTCTTAAAACGGCCGTGTACATATTAAACCGAGTTCCAACCAAGGTTGTCCCAAAGACACCTTTTGAGTTATTCAAAGGTTGGAAACCAAGTTTGCGACATGTACGCGTTTGGGGCTGTCTGTCTGAAGTAAGAGTCTACAATCCACAAGAAAAGAAGTTGGACCCGAGGACCATAAGTGGGTATTTCATTGGATATGCTGAAAGGTCTAAGGGATATAGATTTTATTGTCCAAATCATAGCATTAGGTTTGTGGAATCAAGAAATGCAAAATTTCTTGAGAATGACTTTATAAGTGGGAGCGATCAATCCCAGGGCGTAGGTCCTGAGAAAGATCATTTAGATGCTCAGTATGCCACTTCAAGTAATGGACTGATCATTGTTGTTAACAACGCGCCTCAAGTTCAAATGCGTGTTGAAGAACCAGTCATGGAAGTACCACAAACTGTTGATCCTGATCTAGTAGATATTGAAGTTCAACAAATGCCTGAAACTGTTGAAGAACCTGCTGATCAACATGATCCTACAACTCAGGAGATTGTTAATTCAGCATTAAGAAGATCTACTAGAGTAAGAAAATCAGCGATTCCTAGTGACTATATTGTGTATCTACAAGAATGTGACTACAATGTTGGAGCCGAAAATGATCCTGAGACGTTTTCACAGGCCATGAGTTCTGAGGTTTCGAACTTATGGCACAATGCCATGAAAGAAGAGATGGATTCTATGGCATCTAACCGAGTTTGGGATCTCGTCAAGTTGTCTGATGGTGTAAAAGCCATTGGAAGTAAATGGGTCTTCAAAACAAAGAAAGACTCACAAGGCAACATTGAGAGATATAAGGCAAGACTCGTTGCCAAAGGATTCACTCAAAGGGAGGGAATTGACTACACAGAAACATTTTCTCCTGTATCTAAGAAAGATTCACTTCGTGTGATCATGGTATTGGTTGCCCACTTTGATTTGGATTTGCATCAAATGGATGTGAAAACGGCTTTCCTTAATGGTGATCTAGAGGAAGAGGTTTATATGAAACAACCTGAAGGATTCTCCTCTGTTAATGGTGAGCACTTGGTATGTAAGCTTAATAAATCAATATATGGATTAAAACAAGCTTCCCGACAATGGTATTTTAAATTCCATAATGTCATCACTTCATTTGGTTTTGAAGAGAACGTCATGGATCAATGTATATACCAGAAGGTCAGTGGGAGCAAGACTTGTTTTTTGGTACTATATGTGGATGATATTTTGCTTGCAACCAATGATAAGGGTTTGTTATATGAGGTGAAACAATTTCTCTCGAAGAACTTTGATATGAAGGATATGGGTGAAGCATCTTATGTCATTGGCATTAAGATCCATAGGGAAAGATCTCGAGGCATTTTGGGTTTGTCTCAAGAGACCTATATCAACAAAGTTTTAGAGAGATTTCGGATGAAAGATTGTTCGCCAAGTATAGCACCCATTGTTAAGGGTGATAAATTTAGTCTAATCCAATGTCCTAAAAATGAGCTTGAGAGGGAACAAATGAAAAACATTCCATATGCTTCAGCTGTTGGAAGCCTGATGTATGCTCAGGTCTGTACTAGACCTGACATTGCATTTGTTGTTGGAGTGCTTGGGAGATATCAGAGTAACCCAGGAATTGACCACTGGAGAGCTGCAAAGAAGGTGATGAGATACCTTCAAGGAACAAAAGATTACATGCTCATGTATAGACGGACCGATAATTTAGAGGTAATTGGCTACTCCGATGCGGATTTCGCTGGCTGTGTTGATTCACGTAAATCAACATCAGGTTACATTTTCATGCTTGCTGGTGGAGCCGTGTCTTGGAGGAGTGCAAAGCAAACCTTGACTGCTACTTCCACCATGGAAGCCGAGTTCGTATCATGTTTTGAGGCTACATCACATGGTGTATGGTTAAAGAGTTTCATTTCTGGGCTTAGAGTAGTTGACTCTATTTCTAGGCCATTAAGATTGTATTGTGACAACTCAGCTGTTGTGTTTATGGCTAAGAACAATAAAAGCGGTAGTCGAAGTAAACACATCGACATTAAATACTTGGCCATCAGAGAACGTGTTAAGGAAAAGAAAGTGGTCATTGAGCACGTTAGCACTGAGTTGATGATTGCTGATCCTTTGACTAAAGGCATGCCACCAAAGAAATTCAAGGATCATGTAGAAAGAATGGGACTTGGTTCCATGATGTAAGTATTCATTTTTATATTTTGATACTCTTATTCAGTTGATGTTATCTCATTTGGTTTTGTGCACAAATATGTTTGTTAATTTGAGAAAACATTACTAAAGTTTGGACCTTGAATGAACATAAGGTTTATTCATTAAGTTTTATGGGTTATTGTTGAGAAACTTGATATATATTGTAATACATGGAAGATAATACTCAATATAAGAGGACATATCGCCATGATTCATATATTTCATTTTTCTCATTAAGGTGAATGATGGAATATAAATGTGGACCAAGTGGGAGAATGTTGTATAAAATATTACAGCAGCCCACTTAGTGTAAATTAGTTGCCCACTTTGTGCAAATCATTTGCTCAATTTGTGCATGCACTTACTAAAGAGAAATTCAGTTTGTTTTCTCTTCTTCTATGGCCAATCAACAACAGAAATTGGTCCACAAGTTAAGCAATCATTCGTCCAAACAAGCAGCCATTCAATGCTTTCATTTATGCTCTTTGATGGATAGAGCATTATATAGAGCATACTCGGTTTTGGTCCCTAGACACCACTCTTCTTCAATTCAAATCAGAATACACCATCTACTGTGAAGAGTAAGGGTTTAGAAGCTCCAAACGAATCACGAAACTCGGTTTAGCAATGGCTGGAGGTAAATTCACTAATTCGATTCAAGCTTCCGCTATTTGATTTAAATGTGTTTATTCAGTTTATTAACATGTTTAAATCGATCCTAAGATTCATTAGTCTAACACAAAGTGGTACACATATTAATTAATACATATTTTAAATTTCGGACCAAACACATACATATAAGTATATATATATTATTAATTAATATTACACGTAATTAGGAGAGTCCATCTACCTCCCTAAGACAACTCTTATCTAATCCATGTGAACATCCTTCACTAAACATATAAGTCCATGTCCAATTGAGGCGCCGACTTTCTGAGCTATATATTCCTTTTTCAATTAAAGCGTTGGGTGGATAACAGTTGCCGGACTCCTATTCTTACTAGGAAATTAGAGATCAATTAATACACACAATCATGTTTAGGGATTCATCTCTCTTCCTCATCATTAATAGAGATGGCACTTATATTCTTAGGTTAGAATGTTTTTTTTTGGCCAATCAGAAGTTTCTTATTTCATTAGCTAAGAGCCTAAGATAGTAAAAGATCCAAATACAATTCAATGTCTTTACTCAAAATACGAGAAAGCAGGGATAGGGCTTATAGAACCCAATCACTATAACTCATCCCCGCAAAAGCTTGTTTTCCTACCCAATTCGCAATTTGGTTCGCTGTTTTTGGAATTTTCCTCCAAGTAAGGTTACTTGTAGGGTCTCCCAAAGTAAGACTATTTTGGATTATAGTATGGATACACCATGACTTGTCAATATCTCGATTATGATTTATCACCAAAGCTGCATCCGACTCAATCTCCACAACTTCCCATTTGTCCACGGCTAGGCTAGGATGGGTTAGGGTTTCTTTAACTTTGTAACAAAGACATCCTTTAATTAATATAATGAGAAAATGTTTTTTTTTTTTCATTCTAGTTTTCATTTTTTTACTTCTAAAATTTAGATTACCCCCCCCCCCCCCCCTAAAGTATAGGTTACTTTTTGGGGGAATAACTAAATCGGTATGTGTATTTTGGTGACTTTATAAATTGTTTATCACAACGTTGATTTTTTAAATTTTGTTACATGTACTTTCGGAGTTGGAAGAAAATGTTATCTCTGTCTATTTTTCTGTCAAATTTGGATGGAAATTAACGTGACACCACATGATTGATTCATACTGTAAAATATTACATTATTAAAAAACAATTATAAAAAAAAGAGGGAGATTATGAGGGTAAATTTACATTTTTAATATAATATTTTTATTGAAAATATGAAATGAATTTTAGAAAAAATAATCAATTATTATTTTTTTTTATTTCATATTTTCAATAACAGATCATTTTAAGAACTCATATTTTTCTATAAATTTTATATTTTTTATGTTATTTTAGAAAAATAATATAGTTTTTTTTCTTCAAATTATGGATCAATCATGTATTGTCACGTCATTTTCCGTTGAGAGTAGAAAAATATAAGGATATAACATTTTGTCCCATCTCTAAAAGTATAGACAACAAAATTTGAAAAGACATCAATAAACTTTTGTAAAACAATTAAAGTTCAATTAGCGATTTAGTTATTCACCTTTTTTTTATAGCAAAAACCCTAACTGCCATGCAATTTGGATGTGAAACATATAATTTTAATTTTTAAGAGATTAAATCAATCCCAGCTAAACTATATCGTAACTAATCGATTTTTGATTAACTTAAGATTTGTTTTAGAAATTAATCAGATGATTCCTAGTCCTAGTCCAAGTACATACTACTTGTTCGGGTGGCTAATGCGAGGGTGCTGAAAGCTGCTTTGGACGAGTACTGCTCTTGTTCGGGTCAGCGCGTTAACTTCAGGAAATCGGTCATGTTCGGGGGAGGTGGGACATCCGGTCCCGAGGCAGCTGCTGTGGCCTCCTGTTTCGGTATGGCCTTGGTCAATAACCCGGGTAAATACTTGGGCCTCCCCTCTCTTTGGGGGAGGTCAAAGTGTAGTGCACTTGGTTTCTTAAAAGAGAGGATTATCGGGAAGCTTCAAGGTTGGAGATCTAAGCTCCTCAACAACGCGTGTAAGGAAGTTCTTATTAAGGGGGTTATTTCGGCAATCCCCTCTTATGCTATGAGCGTTTTTAAACTTCCTAAGTCGTGGTGTAGTAAGGTCAATAGCTTGATTGCGCGTTTTTGGTGGGGTGCACAAAACGGGGACCGTAAGATTCATTGAGTCAAATGGACCAGCATGACCAGGTCCAAGCGTGATGGTGGGATGGGCTTCCGGGAATTGGAAGCTTTCAACACGGCTATGCTTGGTAAGGCAACTTTTCGGCTTTTACGTGAACCTAACGCTTTATGGGCTCGTGTTCTCAAGGGGATTTACTTCCCCACAACTGGTTTCCTTCAAGCCGGGAAGGGAAGCCGGGCTTCGTGGGCTTGGTCGAGCTTGTTGGAGGGGAGACGGGTGATTCAAGAAGGGGCTGTATGGTCCCTTGGGGACGGCTCACGGATACAGCCATTCGTGGATGCATGGATACCGGGGAGGTACGAACATAGACCCGGGTCGAGGCCTATATCTCAGATCCAGGCAGGTACGCGTCTTTCCGACTGGATTGATCTCAACAGGAGGGAGTGGGACGAGGCTAAGGTGCGTGCGGCCCTATCCGCCTCGGACGCAAATCTGGTTCTCTCGGTGGATATCCCTCTCCGTCCTAGGAGGGACGAGCTTAGGTGGCCTCATGATCGCAAGGGGGTGATCACCGTGAAGTCGGCTTACCACTTTCTGAGGTCGCGGGATCCAGGTCGTGACGCCGAGTCTGCCGCTTCGGGTGCTGGTTCGGATCAGATCTGGGACGCAATTTGGAAGGCGAGGGTGATCCCGAAGATCAAGGCCTTTGGCTGGAAGCTCGTCTAAAATGTGCTCGGGGTAAGAGTCAACCTTGCTAGGCGAGGTATGCATGTCCAGGTTTGTTGCCCTCTATGCCCCGCCATTGAATCTGTCGAACACTTGTTATTGGGGTGCGATTGGGCTACGGTCGTTTGGACCGAGCTGCTGGGGCTCGTCGATGCTCGGGATGGATGCAGTTCGGTTTATAGCTGGCTGGTCAAGAGGTCCCCGTACGGGAGGGGCTCGAGATCTAGAGCGGATTGGAGCTGGGAGGCTGTCCTTACGGGTTGTTGGCTGATCTGGAAGAGTCGTTGTTCTATGGCTTTCGAAGGGATCCGCCCTAACCCGTATCGAGTCGTGATTCAGGTGCGTGCTCTCTTATCGGAACAGGTTAGGTCCGTGGGGTTGGTGAGTTCCCAACATAACCGAACTGGTCTTGGTTCGGTTCTGGTGGGACCTCCTCAGCTGCTGAACCAGGTGGGCACCGTAGGAGGCCACCCGAGCTCCGTTTGGCGGTGTCCGAACATCGGGGTGGTCAAAATCAATGTCGATGCTGCGTGGTCGAGGAGCGAGGGCAATGGCGGGATCGGTGTCATTGCTAGGGATCATACGGGGAAGATTATCGCCGGAGCCCACGCCTCGGAAATGTCGCATTCTATCGACATTTTGGAGGCGAAGGCAATTTTGATGGGCGTCAAACTTGCTCGTTTTTTTTGTTGGAGTTCGGTTGTAATTAAGTCTGATTCGGAGGTAGTGATAAACAATATTCTCGGGTTAGTCCATTTTTGGGAGATAGAATCTATTATACATAATAGTTTATACTTGGCAGAGTCGGTTGTAAATCTGTCTTGGGTTAGAATACCTAGATCCGCGAATCTTTGTGCGGATTTGGTTGCCAAATTGGCATTAGGTGGGATGTGTCCTTGTGATTGGGTCTCCCGACCCCCAACCCCCCTCTTACAGTTATTGTCGATTGAGTCCGGTTGTAATGGGAACCTCCCGGTTCCCCAATTTTGTGAGTAATACGAAGTTAGTTTTGGCCAAATAAAAAATTTGGGTGTAACTTGGTCCGTGTTTTCGGCTGGAGTGCAATCCTAGTCCTAATCTAAGCGGGTTAGGTCAAACTCCATTATGACCTTTGACTCAACCGAATCCAAATCGAATTAAAGTTTATTTGACTAAACACCAATCATTTAAAAATTTCTCTACCTAAATTTGAACTCACAAATTTAAACACTTGCAATTTAGTATTCTTAGATCCGATTTCATATAGGATTTGTTATTTTCATAAGAAGAAATAATATAAAGTTGGACATTAACTTCTATGGTGTTATATAGGGCTGATCATGGATGGGTCGGTCCGGTCCTGAAGGCAAGACCGAGATCGAAATTTCGGTCTTGCCTTCTGGAGGACCGAGACCGACCTCGACCAAAAAAGCCCGCCCGAGTTGGTCTTTCTTGACTCGGGCCGGTCTCGGTTCTGAACCGAATCTGACAAAAAAAAACTGAATTTATCCAAATACAAACATTATTGGAATCAAAGTAACAACCATACAAAGTACAAATAAAAGTAACAAATCAACCAAGTAACAAACATACAAAGTTCATTTTCTCCCATAGTTCCAAACATACATCATTGGTTTTTAGGATTTGCATAGTAAATTCGATCCGGGCCAGTCCTAATCGGGCTTTCGGGGAAAAAGCTCGAGACCGAGACCGAGCCCGATATTGAAGAAAAAACCCTACCCGCTCAGACTCGGACCGGTCTTATCGGGAATTCAGTCCAACAGTCTTTTTTTATCATCCCTAGTGTTATATATATATTAGTATGCCCGATCTATTGAATAGTTTGAGACCCCATTAATTTCTTGAAATAAGCAAACAGATAAATCATTGTCATTCAGTATATATTTATATATTTGGGCTTGGCTTCATGCAGGCGGTTTTGCTCTTGCAGGGAAATTATTATCTAATTAAAGTACTTCAATTCACATTTTTTTCTTTATTTAACATGAAGGGCCTTATATTAATAGCATCATAAAACATCCTAATACAATGTAACAATTTGACGTTTTATCTTTTAACTTGAGATCTCATATTCGAGTCTGCAAATTTAAAAATATTTTGAGATAACATTTTACCTCTTACGAGCTAAGCATGGCATAAATAAAATTATTTTAAATATAAAACAAACGTATCAAAAATGTTTTTCTCACGTTGTATGAAAAATAATTTCTTCACGCAAAACACATCCCAATAAAACCCCGATCTGCAGGTAGAGTGTGATAAGAGTTCTTTTTAGTATTTGATGGAAGGGCAACCAGACACTTTAATAAGGTGGTTGGGTTTCTAGGATCTGTCGCCATTATTGACCCTTCTTAGTTTACGCGTATGAAATCCACCTCGACTATTGTTTCTCTCTTATATGGTATTGGAATATTCCAATATTAATCATATATTTAATATTGATATTTAATTAAAATAATAATTCGTATTAATTAATATTTATGTATTAGTTAATATATATACAATGATAATATTGCTTAGGTATAATTAATTATGTATATAATCGTAATATTATTTAATATATAGTAAAAAAATATTTAACTACCCTTAAATTATCCTACGTAAGAACCCTAATAAACAGTTGTCTAACGTCATGCGAATTGGCAGACAATCTTCATTGTTCTTCTATGGTGAAATAACATCAGTATTCTTCCACCTTCACTGAAAACAAGGTAAGATGATGTCATTTCACTTCTTTTTTCACTGTCTTAATAATCTGAGGGAGCGATTGAATTTTTGTTTATAAAATCATACTATTCCCTCACCTAAAATATTAAATCAACTAACATATTAAATCAACTAACGTAATGTTCTATTTTTACCTCTTCAATTAAAAATCAATCGCACATGCAATCAAATCAATCACACATGCAATAGTAAGTAACTTGTAAAACTTAGATTTATTTTATTAATCACCGTTAGGTAGTTTTTTTTTGCCTATCAAATTCCAATTCATTCGAAAACAATTCAATATTCTTACTAAGTAATCTAGAAAGAAGGATTTGTTAGATAATGAAGACTTTCAAGTCACCACCACCACTCAACTGAAGTGGCAAAACCATTGAAGATTGTCATTCTTTTTTGGTCTAGAAGTCAACAATGTTTTAAAAAAAAAAGAACAAGAAAGAGAGAACAGTAAGAAACGGCTGTTGGAGTGTTGAGTTTGTGGGAGAAAAATAGTGTTGTGTATGTGAGTATGTATAAACCCATAAAATTGAGTGGTGTACTTGTGACTCGTTTATCATATATATACACTTAAAAAATAGGATTATTTATTTCTACGATTAACAACTTGAACTTGAGTAAATTTTGTAAACACCATACTCCACTTTATCAGTTAATTTTGACGAATTTTGTTACAAAATATAGAAAAATAGTCCCTAGGGTAACAAGGGATGTGATTTTGTTAGCTAAGTTCAGTTTGTGACTTTGTTATAAAAAAATAGTTCAATAAGCATTTTACAATTATTCCAAAGTTTGGTATGCATTTTTGTGATTAACCCAAACCTAAACTCAACACAGTCCATACAGAGCAGGGGGTGGGTTCGGGTGGTGGATGGCGGCTCGTGTGTGGGGGTGAGAGGTTGGACGACGGAGCGGGGTGGGGTGCTGCTGGGTAGGGTGGAGGTGTTGGGCGGGGGAAGTTGCTAGGTTGGGGGTTGCTGCGGGGCTGCTGGGTAGGGGGAGTTGTGGATTTCATGTTCTTGGCTACCCAATCCGCGCAACCGTTACCCGTTCTAGGATCGTATTCCCAAGAAACTTCTTCGAACCAACTGGCCAAAAACTTCGCATGGAATTTATTAATTAGGAAAAAAAATTGCTGTATAACATGGAATAAATGCATTGATAAGCCAAATGATGTATTTTTATTCTTAAATGTGCTAGTGTTATGAGGTAACTCCAAAAATTCTGGTCCTAACTGATGGATACCGTATTCTACCGACCTTGAGTTGAACATAACAAAATACAGCAGCAACATGTGGTTTCATTTCATGGCAATAACAGTATTACCATTGAGAATAATAGTATTAACATTGAGGAAATTGTGTGGACTTGTGTTAAGTCTATTTCTTTATCATTTCATTTATGGATAACTTGAGTTTAGAAAATGAAAGAAGAAGAAGAAAATAAAAGGAGATTGTTGAGTTGTTTTATGTCTTTTTCGTTATTATATATTATGTTTTATTGTTTTCTCTTGATTTTTATAGGATATTAATATGATTTATTTTAACAAACAAATTCATTTGTGTATAATATACTTACATTGCAAAATAACTTTAATGAAATTTTTATTTTGTTAATTTCTATATATTCTATATCGAATCAAATACTGCTTTAGGTTACACATATGTAATTTATCTTAATACATGTCTCATCTAAACATAGTTATAACTAATATATATATTATAATATTTTAATTTAATACTTAGTTAATACATGTATTAAATTATGCATAGAATCAAACAACCATTCACTGTTGAAAAAGAATTATATCTCAAGTTTTTTTTTTTCCTTCTTTAAACATTCTATTAGCCGTGAACTTGGGCAGGGTCTTGTGAATTTTTTCGTGAGCCTAAAATTTCGGGACGCATCACACTCTAGTATTAAGATCAAGTGCATTACAAAAAAAAAATCCGAGTTAGACTAGTTTGACTTGAGTCGGTTTCGGTCCTATAACGATTTCTCTTCCAAAAACCTAAAAAATCAACAAAATTACCCTAATAAATCTATAATCTAATCTTTTCAACACAATACCAATATCATACTAATGTTTTGATACAAATAAGTTTAAATACCCAAAATATAAAACAAGATGTAGTATAAGTTTCCAGAATCAAGAACACTGCTCTGATACCATGTTGGATTGTATTGTATTGGTTTGGATATTGATATTGAGTTGTATTGAGAGATTGTATTGAATTGTGAATTGTATATTGTCAGTCTATATTTTTAGTACATATGAGGTGTCTATTTATACACTAATCCTAACAGCTATATTCCAACCGCTATATTCTAACGGCTCTATATCTTGTAACACTCTTCCTCAAGTTAAACAGTGGGAACTCCAATGTTTAACTTGAGCTTTAACTTGAGGGGGAGTGTTAGAAGATATAGAGCCGTTAGAATATAGCGGTTGGAGTATAGTTGTTAGACAAATATAGCTGCTAGGATTAGTGTATAAATAGACACCTCATATGTACTAAAAATATAGATTGACAATATACAATTCTAAATTCAATACAATCTCTCAATACAACCCAATATCAATTTCCAAACCAATACAATACAATCCAACAGTATAAGTTTCTCTAAATTGATTCAAGATGTCTCGAGTTACTACGAATATCTGAAATTGCACTTCAGGAAGATAAAGTTGGAGTGAAAGAGTGATTTTTTTTTCTTGTCATGCAGAAAATTGGTCTTGGTCATTGGATTGGGGACTGTGTTTCCGATTTTGAATGACACCAAATAAAATAATAGAATCTGTATTTTAATTTGGATTGCATTTCGGATGGGTCTCAATTCATACGGGAATTTGGTTGACATAATGAAGACCAAGCTTCTATCAAAGTGGTCCGTTCAGTAGTAGTTGTTAGCACTTAGTTGTGAATCGGTGGATAATGACACGTCATTATTAAATTTGTAAGGGAGTAAGAATGTTTATACTCAGGGAGGTAAGGGACAAGGTGAGGTATCTAGCATGAGTTTAGATAATAGTAGTTCTATATGTAATTGGTTTGATAGTATTTATAGCAAAATTAATTATGAATCAAGTACATCTTTCTAGTAATATGGTTCCAGAAAAAGCCCACATGAGATCCATAATGTGGAATGTTAGAGGATTTGGTAATCCGACATCTGTTAAGGCAGTTAAGCACCTCATCCAAACTCACAAACCTACAGTGTTGATTTTAATTGATACTAGACTCAGTGGCCAAAAGATGGAGGAGCAAGCAGGAAAACTCCAGTTCAACAAATTTCTGGGGTGGGAGCCATAGGGTTTAAGGGAGGAATCCTTGTGCTCTGGAATGATTACGAGACAAATATTACAGAGTTGACTTCTACAGAGCAAGAATTACACTTCAAGATCCAGGATATCCCCTCTAATCTATCTTGGTTCATGTCTACGATTTACGCTAGCCCCAATTTAAATGAAAGATTATTGTTATGGGATAATCTTAAATTGGTTGCCTCTACTGTTTCTAGTCCTTGGTTAGTAGTAGGTGATTTTAATGATGTCACAAATAGTGCTGAACAATTGGGGGGAAATAGAGTATGCATGAATGGGGTGTCTCTCTTTAATGATATGATTAGTGCTTGTAATTTGATTGACCTAGGATTTAGGGGGCCAAAGTTTACTTGGGTAAATATGTGGAACTCTGATAGATTAATCTAGCATAGACTAGATAGGATGATGACAAATATGGATTGGGAATTTAATTTTCCTACTGCATCTGTTACTCATCTTATGAGAACCCACTCTGACCACTGTCCGCTCCTTATAAATTCTGGTGGGGATGGTGACAACAGGGTAATTACACCTTTTAAGATGGAACATATGTGGCTTGATCACCCAAGTTTTGAACTAATGGTTAAGAATACTTGGAATGAGTTTAGTAATAGGATCACACCTGTCATTAACCACTTCCCTGACAAAGCTAGAGTCTGGAATAAAGAAATTTTTGGAAATGTTTTTCAGAGGAAAGAAAAAAAATTCTTCAGAGGATCTCAGGAGCACAAAAGTGTATTGCTAACTCCCCAAATGATTTCATTGTCACTCTGGAAAAGAATCTACAGTCAGAACTGTCTGAGATTCTTGACCAGGAAGAAAAAACTTTGGGCTGTAAAGTCGCGCACAAAGTGGACCAGAGACGGGGATAGAAACACCCAATTCTATCACATTTCTACTCTTGTTAAAAGAAGAATAAATAAGATCTTGACAACTAAAGACTTAATTGGTAATTGGATTTTTGATGAAGGACTCATTCAAGAGGAATTTCAAAACTTTTTTCAAATCTTTTCACAACTTCAAAGGTTTCTTCACCTTTGGTGGTTGATCAGCCTGATTCTTGGAGATCTGCTCTATCTGAAAATCAAATCCGTCGCCTAAAAAACTTCATAACTTTGGAAGAAATTAGGAAAGCCACTTGGGATCTTAAATCGTTTAAAGCTCCGGGGTTGGATGGCCTCCATCCGGATTTCTTCCAAAAGTTGTGGAACTGTACGGGTAGCTCTCTGACTGATGCTATCTGGGAGGTGTTTAAAATGGGATCTGTCCCTACAAGTTGGAACGAGACATTTATCTGCCTAATTCCAAAATGTAGTCAGCCTAATTCGATCTCTCAATTCAAACCTATAAGTCTTTGCAATTCTATTTACAAGGTCATATAAAAAATTATGGTGAATAGAATCAGACCAGTTCTGAATAATATCATCTCTCCTTTTCAGACAAGTTTTGTCCCAGGTAGAAGGGGGTCGGATAATGTAATTCTTCCTAGAGAAGTGCTTCATTTTTCAAAGCATAAACAGGGCAAAACATGGTGCATGATCATTAAAATAGACCTTGAAAAAGCTTATGATAGAATTGAGTGGGACTTCATCAGAAGAATGCTCATTTTCTTTAAATTCCCTGATAATGTCATTAAGTTGATTATGAGTTGTATCTCCACGTTTTCAATTGAAATTTTGTTTAATAGGGGGAAACTAGAAAAATTCTACCCGACCAGAGGCATTAGACAAGGTGATCCTCTTTCTCCGTACATCTTTATTATATGCATGGAATATCTGGCGTTTCTTATTGATGAAAAAGCTATGCAAGGGCAATGGAAGAGAATAAAAGTGGGAATAGGTAGTTTGATTTTATCCCATCTTTTCTTTGTCGATGATCTCATTCTAATGGGAGAGGCAACACCTGAAAATTGTAACTGTATCAACTCAGTTTTAGAAGAGTTTTGCGTCATTTCTGGACAAAAGGTAAATCAGGAGAAGTCGATCATGGTTTTATCAAAAAATGTATCCTCTACCAAAAGAACTCAGATCTCAACGAGTTTAAAGTTTAGAACAGTTTAAAACTTTGGGTCTTACCTTGGTTTTCCTTTGGAATTGTCAAACTCGAAAGTTAGCTCATTTAACTTTGTTCTGGATAAAGTTAGAAATAAACTTTCGGGTTGGAGGGCAAAGCTGTTATTGATGGCGGGTAGAGCTAAGTTGGTCAAATCGGTCATGTTCACGATCCCCTCCTACTATATGCAATGTACTATGTTTCCTAATTCAGTGTGTAAAGAACTGGACAAGATTGATAGAAATTTTGTTTGGGAGTCCACGTACCAGAAAAAGAAAATCCACTTGATCAATTGGGAGGAAATAACAAAGCCGAAAAAACTAGGGGGACTTGGGCTGCAGTCGGCGTTGTATCGAAACAAATCACTCCTGGGGAGTTTGGCATGGAGATTGAAGAAAGAAACGGCTCCTTGGGCTGTGATAATTAGAAACGTAACGTTTAAGCATGATGAAACTTCTCTCACTACTTCAAATAAAACGCTTTGTAATTGGAAAGCAATTAATGAAGGTATGAACACCCTTAAATTAGGATCAGGGTGGGTGGTGGCAAATGGTAGGAACGTTAAATTTTGACACGATAATTGAGTGGGTAATCAACCTCTGCGAGCTGCTGTTTATGGTCCACTGAACTTTGAAGAAGACAAATTGATGGTAGGAGATGTCTTCCACAATGACGAGTGAAACCTAGATAGAACTTCTTTTGACTTCCCCAAAAAGTTTTTGGACATGTTTCGAGGTACTCTAGGGGACAAGACCAATCCTCGGACACTCAAATATGGAATGTCACACACTCGGAGAATTACACCACAACATCAATATACTCTCTTTTAGCAGGTCATGACACAAATAGTCAGGTACTTAATCAACGGGATTGGGTTTGGAAGATTCAGACTATCCCAAAAATTCAGTATTTTATCTGGTTGTGCCTTAAAGATAGATTAGCCACCTGCAAACTATTGAACCAAAGGGGATGTAATTTGAGCCCTCTCTGCCAAATTTGTTATTCTGGGGTGGATGACATAGATCATATATTGCGTGGGTGTGAGCATGCTAAAGAGATGTGGAATTCAGCCATTGACCCGCCAAATCTAGGGCAATCGTTCCACTACCCCTTGAATGAGTGGATCAAGTATGGATGTCAGGAATCAGGAGTCAATATTCAAGGAGTTGAGTGGAAGTACTTTTTTCCTTATGCTCTATGGAATATTTGCAAAAATAGGAACTGTCTTATTTTTAATGATAAACCTGTTTTTTCTTCTGTTTATAATTTATCCTTATCCCAGGCAAAGTTTCACCAAAATGTTTATCTTGAGACTGACATTGCTAATGAGTTCATTTCCATTGATATTAGTTGGGTTCCTCCAAAAAAAGATTGGTTTAAAATTAACACAGATGAAGCTGCTAAGGGAAATCAAGGATTTGCAAGAGCCGGTGGGGTCATCCGAGACTACATGGGTCAATGTAGGGTTGTCAATTCGTGCGTGCTATCGTGCACCAGGACACGACACGATACGCACGAAAGTTCAACACGAAACACACGAAAATGTAATCGTGTCACGGATACACGACACGAACACGACACGAAATTTATTGTCTCAACACGACACGAACACGATAACACGAAAATATTCGTGGAAAGTCGTAACACGATAACACGATTTCACGTTTTCACGAAAATAACACGGTAACACGAAATAACACGGTAACACGATTTCACGAAAATAACACGGTAACACGAAAATAACACGGTAACACGAAAATAACACGGTAACACGAAAATAACACGGTAACACAATAACACAATTTCACGTTTTCACGAAAATAACACGGTAACACAATAACACGATTTCACGTTTTCACGAAAATAACACGGTAACACGGTTCACGTTCGCATGATAACACAACCTAAATAACATAAACACGTCCCCTCAAAGGCAAACAATCGTGTTATCGTGTTTTGAGACCTAAACACTAACACGACACGAAAAAATAATCGTGTTATCGTGTTCGTGTCATCGTGTTATCGTACTATCAAAGGCAAACATGAACACGACTTTTTCGTGCGTGTTCGTATCGTGTTATCGTGTCGTGAGTGAAATTGCCAGCCCTAGGTCAATGAGTTGCGGGATTCTCAAGGAATTTGGGTTGCTCAAACATTCTCACTGCGGAATGTTGGGCCATCCGAGACGGGCTGATACTGGCAAAGACACTCAGTTTAAAATCTATTCACCTTGAAACGGACGCCCTTTCAGCCCATAAGGTAATCTCTGATGAAAATATGTCAAATCAAAAACTAATGTCCATCATTGCGGATTGCAGGAAGCTATTGATACAGTTCGAAATAATGAAATTCAGACATATTTTTCGAGAAGTAAATGCGGTGGAGAATATAATGGTGAGGATGACGCTCAACCAGTGGCATGTGTTTGAAATTCATAGCTCACCTCCGAAGGAAACGATTAACGCGCTCCGAAAAGACGTTGTTGACTCTTCTGTTTCGAGAATTGTTAAAGTTAGCTAGTTTGTTTTTTGGGTTGTGTAATTTGAACTTCAGTGATTAGTTTGTCACCTATATCGGTTTTTTAATCCATAATTATAAAAAAAAAACATGTGGTTTCATTTAATGGCAATAACAATATTAACATTGAGAATAATAGTATTAACATTGAGGAAATTGTGTGGACTTGTTTTAAGTCTGTTTCTTTATCATTTCATTTATGGATAACTTGAGTTTAGAAAATGAAAGAAGAAGAATAAAATAAAAGGAGATTGTTGAGTTGTTTTATGTGTTTTTCGTTATTATATATTATGTTTAATTGTTTTCTCTTGATTTTTATAGGATATTAATATGATTTATTTTAACAAACAAATTCATTTGTGTATAATATACTTACATTGCAAAATAACTTTAATGAAATTTTTATTTTGTTAATTTCTATATATTCATATATCAAATCAAATACTGTTTTAGGTTACACATATGTAATTTATCTTAATACATGTATCATCTAAACATAGTTATAACTAATATATGTATTATAATATTTTAATTTAATACTTAGTTAATACATGTATTATATTATGCATCGAATCAAACAACCATTTGATGTTGAAAAAGAATTATATCTCAAGTTTTTTTTTCCTTCTTTAAACATTCTATTAGCGATGAACTTGGGCAGGGTCTTGTGAATTTTTTCTTGAGCCTAAAATTTCGGGATGCATCACACTCTAGTATTAAGATCGAGTGCATTACAAAAAAAACTACCAAAGTCGGACTAGTTTGACTTGAGTCGGTTTAGGTCCTATAATGATTTCTCTTCCAAAAACCTAAAAAATCAGCAAAATTACCATAATAAATCTTCAATCTAATCTTTTCAACACAATACCAATATCATACTAATTTTTTGATACAAATAAGTTTAAATACCCAAAATATAAAACAAGATGTAGTATAAGTTTCCAGAATCAAGAACAATGCTCTATACCATGATAGATTGTATTGTATTGGTTTGGATATTGATATTGGGTTGTATTGAGAGATTGATTGAATTGAGAATTGTATATTGTCAATCTATATTTTTAGTACATATGAGGTGTCTATTTATACACTAATCCTAGCAACTATATTTGTCTAACAACTGTATTGAGGGAACCCCACTGTTTAACTTGAGGGGGAGTGTTAGAAGATATACAGCCGTTAGAATATAGCGGTTGGAATATAGTTGTTAGACAAATATAGCTGCTAGGATTAGTGTATAAATAGACACCTCATATGTACTAAAAATATAGATTGCCAATATACAATTCTCAATTCAATACAACCCAATATCAATATCCAAACCAATACAATACAATCCAACAGTATAAGTTTCTCTAAATTGATTCAAGATGTCTCGAGTTACTACGAATATCTGAAATTGCACTTCAGGAAAATAAAGTTGGAGTGAAAGAGTGATTTTTTTTTCTTGTCATGCAGAAAATTGGTCTTGGTCATTGGATTGGGGACTGTGTTTCCGATTTTGAATGACACCAAATAAAATAATAGAATCTGTATTTTAATTTGGATTGCATTTCGGATGGGTCTCAATTCATACGGGAATTTGGGTGACATAATGAAGACCAAGTTTCAATCAAAGTGGTCCGTTCAGTAGTAGTTAGCAGTTAGCACTTAGTTGTGAATCGGTGGATAATGACACGTCATTATTAAATTTGTATATTCAAATGATTATTATATTTATAAATATGATAATTGTGGTCGACTATATTCGTGTCAAAGTGGAGAAAAGACCTCTGGGCTTTTTCATTGGACACGACACGATGAATATACATATACTCGAGTAGGTACTCCATCGATTACCCATGTTATTGAATTGAATTAATTAGCGTCAACCGACTGAAAGCTCGATTTGGTACGGCGTAGATTAATTTGGGACAATCGTATGTTCTTGAATTGAATTAATTAGCGTCAACCGACTGAAAGCTCGATTTGGTACGGCGTAGATTAATTTGGGACAATCGTATTATACTAGGCAGCTCACTCGCACAGTATTTAATTTATATTTTTTTAAGTTATTCTTTATAATAAATAATATTATATATTATTTTTTGTATTAAAAGTATGCATTACTTTAAATTAGGTATGTCAATTCGTGCGTGCGTGCTATCGTGCGACAGGACACGACACGACACGCACGATAGTCCAACACGACACACACGAAAATGTAATCGTGTCACAGACACACGATACGAAATTTATTGTATCAGCACGACACGAACACGATAACACGAAAATATTCGTGAAAAGTCGTAGCACGATAACACGATTTCACGTTTTTACGAAAATAACACGGTAACACGAAAATATTTCGTTGTAACACGATAACACGACCTAAATAACCTAAACATGTCCCCTAAGTTTTTTATATTTCACGTTTGGTACTTATTTCATAAAATGATATGAATATAATATATAAATTATTATATTGTTATCGTGTTTTGAGACCTAAACACTAACACGACACGAAAAAATAATTGTGTTATTGTGTTCGTGTTATCGTGTTATTGTACCATCAAATGCAAATACGAACACGACTTTTTACGTACGTATTCGTATCGTGTTATCGCGTCGTGAGTGAAATTGTCAGCCCTCCTCTAAATACCTCATATAATGTGAAACAATATATATTCTAACAAAAGTACATATGAAAATAAAACAAATAAATATGAAATTTATTATTATAAATACATTTGTTTTAACTGTTACAATACATTTGTTATTATAGAAAATTTGTATTATAAATACATGTATTACGTTTTCTTTAATTTCATTTGTCATTATTAACATGATGAAAATAAATAAGAAAAATAGGAGAATAAAATATTGTGTACGTGTATAATAATAAAGTTAAATTTTGTTTTTGCAAGTAACTTGAAACATCCAAAATGTTATAATAAATATTACTATTTTGAATATAGAATAAATAATATATAAAATTAAAGTAGAGAAATCAATACTTCTATTTGTATTTTTCCTTTTAATTAATAATACTTATAACATTGTCTAAATTTTATATTACAAAGTTATACAATACACAAATAATTGCATAGATTAATTTATTAAAAAATTATTTTTAATGACAAATAGCTAGAAACAACAATGTATTGAAACCGTTCTTTATTATTTATTAAGTAAATAAATGACAATCAATACGCATTAAGATTTATAAATGGAAAATAAATTAAATAAATTTCAATCAATAGAATATTTCTAATACAATAATATAAATAATTAAGGAGTCATTGTTCCTACATTAATTGAGGTTATTCCTACATTTCTATACTATTAATTAGGCAAATAAATGACAAACAATATCCCATGTTCTATTTGTCGGATAATAAATGAAATAAATCTTAATCCACGGAATGTATTTAATATAATAATATGAATAATTAATGAGTCATTCTTCCTATATTAATAGAGTGGATCCCAAGTAGGAGAAAAGTTGGCTAATTAATCAAACAAAATAAAGTTTCTAATTAAGCCAATAACACAATTTGAAAGTTTTTGAAGAAAAATATTTGACATTATATAAATTAAGCTAGAATTAACATTTAATAGATATAATATATTTTTTATAATGAAAAATGAAAAACGTCATTAAAATTTATTTATAACAATTTTATATAACAAATCCAAATCAATATATTTAATTAGTATAAAGATATAGATTATGGTACTTCAATGTAATACTTGTTAGACTTAATTGATAAAAAAAAGTAGTACAATTTAAAATATTTATAAACATAATTTCTTACTATAAATATAATTTAAGATAATAAATAAGTTTTTATATACTAATTTGGGACAATCGTATTATACTAGGTAGCTGATTCGCGTAAGAAAATAGTATATTTAATTTATATTGTTTAAATTATTCTTTATAACAAATAATATTATATAATATTTTTTGTATTAAAAGCACGTATTATTCTAAATACCTCCTATAATGTGAAACAATATATATTCTAACAAAAGTACATATGAAAATAAAACAAATAAATGAAAATTTATTATTATAAATACATTTGTTATTATAGGAAATTTGTATTATAAATACATGTATTGCGTTTGTTTTCTTTAATTTCACTTGTCATTATTAACATAATGAAAAAAATAGAAGAATAAAATATTGTGTACATATAATAATAAAGTTTAAATATCTTTTTCTGTTTTTTGCAAGTAACTTGAAACATCCAAAATGTTATAATAAAATATTACTATTTTGAATATAGAATAAATAATATATAAAAGTAAAGTAAAGAAATCAATACTTCTATTTGTATTTTTCCTTTTAATTAATAATACTTATAACATTGTCTAACTTTTATATTACAAAGTTATACAATACACAAATAATTGCATAGATTATTTTATTAAAAAATTCTTTTTAATGACAAATAGCTAGAAGCCACAATGTATTGAAACCGTAATTTATTATTTATTAAGTAAATAAATGACAATCAATACGCATTAAGATTTATAAATGGAAAATAAATTAAATAAATTTCAATCAATAGAATATTTCTAATACAATAATATAAATAATTAAGGAGTCATTGTTCCTACTTTAATTGAGTTTTTTTGTTTTTTTTTTGGTAAATACATTAATTGAGGTTATTCCTACATTTCTATACTATTAATTAAGCAAATAAATGACAAACAATATCCCATGTACTATTTGTCGGATAATAAATGAAATAAATCTTAATCCACGATATGTTTTAAATATAATAATATGAATAATTAATGAGTCATTCTTCCTATATAATTAATTGAGTGGATCACGTTCTTCCTATATTAATAGAGTGGATCCCAAGTAAGAGAAAAGTTGGTTAATTAGTAAAACAAAATAAAGTTTCTAATTAAACCAATAACACAATTTCAAAGTTTTTGGAGAAAACTATTTGACATTATATAAATTAAGCTAGAATTAACATTTAATAGATATAATTTTTTTTTATAATTAAAAATGATAAACGTCATTAAAATTTATTTATAACAATTTTATATAACAAATCCAAATCAATATTTTTAATTAGTATAAAGATATAGAATATGGTACTTCGATGTAATACTTGTTAGACTTAATTGATAAAAAAAAGTAGTACAATTTAAAATATTTCTAAACATAATGTCTTACTATAAATATAATTTAAGATAATAAATAAGTTTTTATATACTAATTTGGGACAATCGTATTATACCAGGTAGCTGATTCGCGTAAGAAAATAGTATATTTAATTTATATTTTTTAAATTATTCTTCATAAAAAATAATATTATATAATATTTTTTGTATTAAAAGCATGTATTATTTTAAATACCTCCTATAATGTGAAACAATATATATTCTAACAAAAGTACATATGGAAATAAAACAAATAAATGAAAATTTATTATTATAAATACATTTGTTACAACACATTTGTTATTATAGGAAATTTGTATTATAAATACATGTATTACGTTTGTTTTCTTTAATTTCACTTGTCATTATTAACATAATGAAAATAAATAAGAAAAATAGGAGAATAAAATATTGTGTACATATAATAATAAAGTTTAAATTTCTTTTTCTGTTTTTTGCAAGTAACTTGAAACATCCAAAATGTTATAATAAAATATTACTATTTTGAATATAGAATAAATAATATATAAAAGTAAAGTAAAGAAATCAATACTTCTATTTGTATTTTTCCTTTTAATTAATAATACGTATAACATTGTCTAAATTTTATATTACAAAGTTATACAATACACAATTAATTGCATAGATTAATTTATTAAAAAATTATTTTTAATGACAAATAGCTAGAAGCCACAATGTATTGAAACCGTTCTTTATTATTTATTAAGTAAATAAATGACAATCGATAGGCATTAAGATTTATAAATGGAAAATAAATGAAATAAATTTCAATCAATAGAATATTTCTAATACAATAATATAAATAATTAAGGAGTCATTGTTCCTACATTAATTGAGGTTATTCCTACATTTCTATACTATTAATTAAGCAAATAAATGACAAACAATATCCCATGTACTATTTGTCGGATAATAAATGATATAAATCTTAATCCACGATATGTTTTAAATATAATAATATGAATAATTAATGAGTCATTCTTCCTATATTAATAGAGTGGATCCCAAGTAGGAGAAAAGTTGGTTAATTAGTAAAATAAAATAAAGTTTCTAATTAAACCAATAACACAATTTGAAAGTTTTTGAAGAACAATATTTGACATTATATAAATTAAGCTAGAATTAACATTTAATAGATATAATATTTTTTTATAATTAAAAATGAAAAACGTCATTAAAATTTATTTATAACAATTTTATATAACAAATCCAAAACAATATATTTAATTAGTATAAAGATATAGATTATGGTACTTCAATGTAATACTTGTTAGACTTAATTGATAAAAAAAGTATACTACAATTTAAAATATTTCTAAACATAATGTCTTATTATATTTATAATTTAAGATAATAAATAAGTTTTTTTTATAAATATTTATGCATTAAATATTAAATCACTTATTATAATTTGCTATTAATGTTCATGTTTAATTGTTATAATGGAATACTTATTTAACTAAAAAACTTTAAAATAAAAATTGTAGGCGTATGAAGGGAAAAACAATTATCATACATACTATAATGTGACGTAATATATATTCTACTAAAAGTGATTTTTTTATATAATACGCTCAAATACATTGATATAAGTGTATAAAGTAATAAAAAAAATTTAATAGAAAATTTGTCGTTATAGATATATTTTTGGTAAAATATCAAAACTATTTAGGCTATATCTTTTTATTTGATCGTAATTAATTTATTATTATGATGATGATAACTACTAAAAATGAAAAATAAAAAAGGAAATTAAATATATTGTATGAATATAAGAAAATTTTCCTTTTCAAAATAACTCGAAAATTATTCTGGACGTATTTGTAACATTTTGAGAAATCATGGAATATTCAGAAAAATTTAGGAATCAAAAATGTAATTTTTGAAAATATTATAACTGAACTGAAAATATATTTTTTTAATTACAGAATTGACCCTAAACTATTCTAGATTTATTTGTAACACTTGGTAAAATTCCAAAATAAACCCGAAAATTATTCTAGACTTATTTGTAACATTTTGAGAAATCATGGAATGTCTAGAAAAGTTTAGAAATTAAAATTTAATTTAAAAAAAAAACACGAATTGAATTAAGAAAAAAATTCAAAAATTGCAAAAATGGCCCCAAAAAATCCGGTTTGGTTTATAACACTCGATAACGTCCCAGAAATGACCCGAGAGTCCAAGGACTGAGTTGTAACCTTCATCAAAGTTTGGGAATGACCTAAGTCTTTTTTTCTTTTTTTTTTTACATATACATATATTCTACATAAACATATATAGTATTACATAGACATAATATAAATATATATTATACATATAGATATATATAGTATTACATAAACATAATAATATAAATATATATTATACATATATATATATATATATTAACAAGTATATTATACATAGATATATAATATATGTATATAAACTCTCAATTTTATTTCACATTTAGAAAATACAAATATGATATTGAATATGAGAGAAATATACCTAACTCATTGGAAGTTTAATATACCGTACGAGAAACCGATTATCCGAAATTTTGTTTCCACTCTTTTTATTCTCTCATTTCTTTCTTCTTTCTTCTTTCTTTTCCTATTCCTCTCTCTCAACTTCACTAATCTCTCCCATATTTATACACAAAATATATGTAGATATTTTTAAAGATATTTTGTGATATTTTTAGATATTTTTTTGATACTTTTTAATTTAATAATTTATTTATTTTTATATCGATTTCTCTTGGCTCGATTCCTTGCGTACGACATTTTGACCCCGAGCCAAAATCATTGGTTAGTGGGTTTAAGTCCACTAACTCAAACTGGAAAAGTAAATATTTCTTCTTTAATAGAGACATCGCCTGCCCTTTAAGAACTCCCCGTACATACCTTTTACCTTCTTTTACTGAGTATTCTGAAGAGGATCTCCATACCCTAAACCTTATATACCTAGAACATTTGAAGGGTCTTGTCTCGTACATATCCAAGAATACAACAGAGGAGACGCTTGCTAGTGCGACATTAAAGTCGTCGGATCTTCGTCCAAAGGTTGACTGAGTACTTTTCTAATCCTTTTTTTTCTTTACAGAGGATCCCTTTGATTATCTTTTTGAACCTAACGAGAGCTATGTCCAGGCGTCGACTGGTGTCCTTCCCCCTATCGATGAGGAAGAAGACCCAGCCAAGAAAAAATACAAGGGGAAATCCCAAACCCCAGAGAAGAAGCGACGCTCCAAGAATGACAAGTCTCACCCCTCAGATCCATCGACACCCATAGTGTTGGACGAGGAGACCGATGAGACAACGACGACATTTAGAGGTATTATTCCTTTCTTTACATTACTTTTTTCTACATTTTCAAATATTTTGGTAACTTATCAGTTTGGTCACTGGCCTCTAGGTTTCGAGGCGTCGCCTGAGGGTCAAAGATTATCCACCTCTACAATCGATCATTCGTCCATTAGGCAAGCGATGCCTCAGAGGTCCTCCTCACCTGCCACCCAAGTCGATTCTCCTTTGGGTCTTTATGAATGCTCTAGTTTCGACCTACGAGCCTCCAGTTCTGGAGAACCGAAGGAGGAACTGGGAACCATGGCAGCGCCAACAAGTTGCCGGATTACCGGAGGGAACCACCCTTCATACATACTTGGACCTACACTTGCTGAGTGGCATAGTGCCCCCTGTGGAGCGTCGCCAGCTTCAGTTTGAAAGGACTGTTACGCGTCACATCACCTCGGTCGCATCCATAAGTTTCTTCACCCCTTTACTTAGTCACTTTTCCGACCATTCTTAAGAAACTTCTGTTTTTAATAGCTCGCAGCCACATAAACTGAAATCAACGCCTTGGTGGTGAACATTGCTCACAAATGCGCCTCCATGGATGGCAATGCGGTGAAGGCTAGCCAAGGTTGACCACCTTGAGAAGAAGAGGGATAACCTCCTGAAGGCAAAAGTTGACCTTGAAAAAGAGATAGACCTTCTCAAGGGAGATATTTCGGAGGACCGCCGCTTCAAGGAAGGGGCGATCGAGAAGGCAAAGTTTGTTGTGGACAAGGCGTCTAAGTTTGCACGGCAACTTGCTGAGTGTGAGCAGGTCTCAAACCGAAATCAAGAGAATGCTCGCCAGGTAGAGAAGAGGATCTCTACCTTAACAAAAGAGAAGGAAGCGACACTCCTGAAGGTTGAGTCTTCCCGGGTTGAGGCAGTGGTCCTTCAAGAAGACCAGTGACTTCGAGAAGGCTGGTGAGAAAAATTTGGTGTCAAAGATCATCACGATCAATGGCAACTTGGTCTCCAAAATTCGCGAAGTCCATGCTGATTTCCCAGTGGAACAAGTGAGGGGGTTTCTAGCGTTCTTGTGAATGCAACAGAGAAAGGAGGTTAATGCTTTAACTGCTAAGGCTAAGGAAGGACAAAAATGGGCAACGCCAAAGACCATCGACACTCCTTCCAAAGGCACTTGAAGAAGTTTTGTTTTTATCCAGGCCTTTAGTTTTTCCCCTCTTTAGGGTTTGTACGTTTTTAAGACGTTTTTCCTTGTAACTCATTTGATAATGAAGTTAGGGTGACACCTCTTTTGATATCTGTTTCTTCCACATGTTTCCATACTTTGATAACAGTTTTCCATAGTAATTACTTAGGATTTACTTAAAGTGATTAATGGCGATGCATATCAATACTTAATAAATTTATTTATATGGATACCTTTTCACATACATATTATGTATAAAAAAAAAAATTCAAATGCTCCGCATTGAAAGTATTCTCTAGCTTTTTTTCTTCAGCATCCTCCAAGACATATACATTGGGGTGAGAAATGGCAACGACCTTAAAAGGTCCTTCCCACTTTGGAGATAACTTATTAAGTCTATTCAAGTACGAAAACTCATTTCTTCTCCATACCCTCTCCCCTACAAAAAATTGGCAAGAGGATACTCGTCGATTATAGTATCTAGTTGTGGCAAGTCTCATTTTTCCTTAAATTTCATTTGATATCCATCTTTTGGCTTCTACGAGATCCAAGTCAACGCGTATGTGTTCATCATTAGGCACCGCCTCAAAATGTTTATCCGATGGGAGACCACTGCAATTTCGATAGGAGCAACAACTTCTGAGTCGTATACTAATCCAAATGGTGTTTCACCCGTGACCTTTTTTGGCGTTGTTCTTATAGCCAACAACACATTATCCAACTCCTCAATCCATTTCCCTTTCAGGGCGTCGATCCTTTTTTCAATCCACTGAGAATGATTCTGTTCGTCGCCTCTACTTATCCATTTGTTTGTGCATGTCTCACGGAAGCGTGGCGATGCTTAATATGCAGTTCTTCGCAAAACAACTTTAACTCTCATCCAGCAAATTGGGGGTCATTATCACTAATTAAGACATTGGGAATTCCATATCTTGATACAATCCTAGATTTTATGAATTTGATCACCTGGAATTCCGTAGTCAACGCGAAAGTCTTGGCCTCTACCCACTTGGAGAAGTAGTCAATTGCGACGATGATATAATACTTCTATTTGGACTTGGGAAAATGGTCTACTAAATCGATTCCCCATTACACAAACGGTCAGGCGACGCACATGGGGATCAACTCTGATGGAGGACGACCTATTCTTGGAGTGTATTTTTGACACGATTCACATTTTTGCACCATTTCAGCGACTTCATTTGTCATCGTGGGCTAGTAATACTCTTGATTCAATGCTTTTCAAACAATTGATTTTGCTCATTCATGACACGCGTCTTAGCCTTCATGCAATTCTCGGAGTATGGTAGTGCTCTCAGGTTGGGTGATGTATCTTAAGAATGGTGTGGAGAATCCCTTTTTGTAAAGGACTCCGTCAATCAAGGTACAACTTGGTGCTATGCGTTTCATTCTCTTTGTCTCCGCCGCTTCCAAAGGTTCAATCCTAGTTTCCAGGTATGCTCTTATGGGTGTCGTCCATGTATCGGTATTTTGAATGTTGAAACACTCATAAGTCCCCTGGACTGTGACACTTTCTACAAAATGCACATTTAAGGGCGTTGTTGTCAGACATATTTACTCAAGGCATCAACCTCTGCATTTTAAATTGGGATGACGTTAATCTCAAATTGGGCAAAGCCATCAACCAAAGCCTTGACCTCTTTTAGATATTTTTTTCATCATCTCTCCCTTTGCCGCATAATCCTCTTTCACTTGGTTGACCACAGACTGGGAATCACAATATACTTTAATGGAGGTAACACCTATACCTCTTGTTATCCTTAAACTTACAATCAACGCCTCGTATTCGGCTTCGTTATTGGTAACCTTGAACGTTAGCACTAGTGCATATCTCAAAGGCCCCTTCCATCTGGTGGACTTAGCATCAATCCTGCCCTCAAACCTTCAATGCATGAGTACCCGTCAATGTACAACTTCCATACAAGATACGTTTCTTTCGTGACAGGGGAGGTAGGTTGATTGTCGAGGGTGACGCCGTAACCTCTTCATGTGTTGATTCTACTATGAATTCGGCAAGAGCTTGCCCTTTTATGGTTGTCCTTGGGGTAAATTGGATTCGAAATTCACTTAACTCTATCACCCACTTTATCATCCTTCCATATGCGTCTAGTTTTTGGAGAAAATGTTTTAGTGGTTGATTAGTTAATACAGTGATTTCGTGCTCGTGGAAATATGGTCGAAGCTTCCTAGTAGAAACTACCAACGCAAAGAGATACTTTTCAACTTCCACATAATTAATTTCCGCCTTTAAAATGACTTTGGATACATAGTAGACTGACTGTTGGGCCCTTTTCGGTGTTATTCACAAACACGGAGCTTACAACCATTGGACTGACACCTAAGTAAAGGACTAAGGTGTCGCCCTTTTATGGCTTAGCTAGCGGGGATAGTGTTTGGAGGTGCTTCTTAAGGTTTTGAAATGATTCTTCGCATTCTGACGTCCATTCAAACTTCTTATTAACCCTAAGGACTTGAAAGAACGGTAATGACTTGTCACCAGACTTAGCAAAAAAAAAACGACTGAGCATCGGCAGTGTTCCGTTTAGACTTTGTACCACTGTGTGACAAGTGGGGGCTTTCATGCCCTCAATGGCGTTGAGCTTCTCTAGATTAACTTCAATCCCACTTTGGCTGACAATGTACCCTAGAAATATTTCAGATTGGACACCAAAAGCGCATTTCGTTGGGTTTAGGCGCACTTGGTGGAGTCTCATCCTCTCAAAAGTTTTCCTCAGATCTTCTGTATGATCGATGCCTTTAACATATTTTACTAACATGTCATCCACACGCCTATTATGCCTGAAAATAGCTTGTTGACTATCTGTTGATAGGTGGCGCCGACATTAATGAGTCCAAAAAGCATGACACTGTAGTGATATATATCACTGTCCGCATAGAAGGTTGTGTGAGAGGCGTCGCCCCTTGACATCTTGATATGATTGTAACCCGAGTAGGCATCCATGAAGCTTAAGAGCTCATGCCCAGAGGTGGCGTCGACCAGTTGGTCGATTCTTGGTAAGGGGTACGAGTACTTGGGGCATGCCTTGTTCCGGTTCTGAAAATCAACGCACATTATTCATTTGCCATTACTTTTCTTCACAATTACAGGTTTTGCGACCCACGTCTGAATGGCTATAGCCTCACCTAGGCGTCACTCTCCTTAGACCTTCTGGACCTGCACAAAGAAAAGTCTCGGGTTGACTCGTTTGTTCAACTCCGAAGCTTAAGTCAGTCCGGTTTTTCGAGAGCTATTTGGTGTGGTAAAAATTTTGAATGTAATAAATGAGAATAAATGCTAGTTTTTATAACAGTGGTTTAACCCGATGAACAGTTTACCTTTTTACTGTGGTTAACCACTAACCGGAGTTGTTTTATGTCATTCGGATGAGACAATGTCTTATGTATAAATATTCAAAGATGTCCAATCCTCAATTAATGTGTGTCAGGGGACACTAGGCGGCGCCTTTAGATGGGATACCGTCTCCTTGGGTAGTTACAGGCGTCGCCTGTAACATCCAAGGGACCAATGCCCATTCTTATTCTTAGTTTGGTCGGCACCTTCATGCACATGGTGGCAGACATCTTATGATTTTATAAAAGGGTAACTGACAAGTGAATTAGAGGTGGTCGCCCCTACTACCCATCACATTGATTCTCTGTGAACTACAAGTAACTATAGTCCCTTAGCTTTGAGTAGTGAATAGAATTTCTCATCGACGATCCGACCTGGAGACAGTGGTGGCACCGGAATGGGCAGCCATGACAGTGGTGGGACCTGGAAACTTTTGAGTCTCCCTTTAGCATATAAGACATACAATGAAGACTGTCGATATGAAACGTATTACCTACATCTCAGTTGGGTTCAGTAATTCGGTTCAACTTTTTCCATATGTACGTAACGAACACCTTCCAACCATTGTAGGTGAAGATACCAGGCAGGTTCTTGCTGAGGTCCGGGATTGTAGGTGAAGAATTCTGTGACCTTAAAAAAACAACCTTTCTTGTTCCCCAAGCTACAATTTTTCTGATTGTTTGGAATTTTGATAGGAGAGGCTTCCACCTACGGATTCCAAACTCAGACCAGATCAACAGAATCTTGAGAACAACGAGTATGAAAAGGCAAATGCTGGGAAACAAGGGTTGGAGTTGAGACAGAGAATGGTAAATCTTCTTTTCAATGCATCACTGCAACTCATTTCTTAAAAAGATTTCTGTGAAGATAGTGGTCGGTTCTAGCAATGAGCTTTGAATACATTCAAGTGAGGATCCAAAATGTGAAGCCTTTACACAATTGTGATGATTAAAGTTGAATAGAGGATCCAAAATTCTCGTGATAGTTTTGGCTTTGTCAACTTATTGCAAATGTACCTTTTACCAGACAAATCGTGTTGAAATTGAAACCTTCCAAAACACAAACACCGGCTGCCAAAAGAAGAGAAGCATTTTAAGTGCATCAACAGCAACAGAGATCATGACTTCAAAAAACAATCTAACTCCTTTATATATATTGCAACAAACCATTCAAGATCAGTATACACCCAGAAGCAAATCACAATTCCCATCCCAAATAAGCTAGATATGGATCAATATATAGCTCAACCTTTCTTTCAGATCATGTTACCCAATAAGTATCTTGACTAGCCTCATAGCTATCCTTCCTCACCAAACTCTTTTGTGAACCGTTCATGGACCTCAAGGTCGGACACACTCACTGTTGGCTTCTGTTTGGCAAGCACTTTATCAAAATCTGTCTTTGTGATGGGTGGAGGAAGGATCTGCACAACTTGAAAAGGTTAGAGAGGCAAATGCAGCAAAATATGGTAAACCATCATCATAACTTCCTACGAGTGGGGTTCTATACTTCCAAAATTCTGTAGCATGGAGACTCTGAATCAACCCTTTTCAGTCTTTTCTTATTCAGCAAATAAAAAAACAAAAATCATATGATGTTTTGAACTTCTCCTTCGACAGCTTTCACCAAAAACAATCATGTTGCATCAGTTTTAATTCAATGTTTACCACCTTAAACCCTCCACAAACACATGATTGTTGATTGTACACAAGCCAGAGAAACCTTTTAATAACTAAGAAGAGCAGTACCAGTTGACCAAGCCCTTGAGCTGCCAGGTCCTGCATTGTTGTTTGAATTGCACCTGGTTGCCTTGGTCCACATGGCATCCACATACCATTGGGAGTCTTTATGAAGAACATGGCATCTTGTGTCTTTCTGACAGGTTCAAAGAGAACACCTCTAACCTACATTACACAAATGCAACATCCCGATTTCTTTAAGCTCTCTTCTTAGGATGGGAGGATCTAAAAATAATGAAAATGAGATGATAAAGGAAAAAGAACTTACACAAACAGCTACATCTGACCCAGAATACCCCTCTGTCTTGCACGCTAAGTTTGCAAAATCACTTTCAGATAAGCTATGTGGAGTATCTCCTAAATGCACCTATAATTTTAAGGCATGTTCGGGCAGTTAGATTAATAGCAATTTTACAATGCATACTTTTCTTAGGTTTTTATCCAGTTAAACCTTGAACATGTGTTGACGAGCCTTCTGATCGGGTAGAGGAATGTAAATGCGCTTGTCGAAACGGCGCCTTATTGCCTGAAAAAAATAAAAAAACTCCGTAATTGCAGCAGCTTTCAGGTTGACCAAGAAAAACTCAAGCTTGCACAATAAACTTTCACCTGATCAAGAGCGTAGGGAGTATTGGTTGCTGCGAGAACGAGAACTTTATTATCGTTATGTCCAACACCCTGATCACGAGAAAGTAAAACCAATAATTATATTAAGGTCTACGTTCATGACAGTTAAGTCTCCACAGACTAGCATTCCACAATTACCTGCATCTGGACAAGAAGCTCTGTTTTGATACGTCTTGAAGCTTCACTCTCATTGCCCTCTCCACGGGTGCCACACAAAGAATCTATTTCATCAATGAAGATAATGGATGGAGAACTTTCACGAGCCATCTGGAAAAGATTTGATACTAGCTTCTCACTCTCACCCATCCATTTTGATACAAGGTCTGAAGAAGATACGCTGTCCCATAAGCAATATAGTAACAAATGACAATCAGATACAGAACAGTATGTACATCACACTATCAGGATAATGAAACCTCCTAACCTACTCAGATCAAAATCATAGCCCTCAGCACGTGAAAACAAATGTCTAAAACATTTCACTAAGGACTTGACAGGCATAAGTGGTGATTTGAAGATTTCATACAAAGATGCTAGAGACCAGCACCAGTCACTGCTTCAAGTCCTTTCTTAGTTTATTAATAGTCTTAAGAAACCCACTAGGAGCAAGATGCCCTATTTTAACTTCACCAGAGTAGTAGAAGCAAGTAAACACACGTCTCAGAGAACTACTATAGAGAATTCATAATCTCAAGCTATAGCTTAAGGATCTATATATGCAGCACCTGAAAAATGTCGAATCTGCTTCAGTTGCGACAGCTTTAGCTAAATAAGACTTTCCTGTTCCAGGAGGACCATACAAGAGAAAAGCCCTCCATGGTTCTCGCTTCCCTGAAAGTTAACAAGGAAGAATTTCAGATAACAGTGTTCCATCAATTCTAAATTTGAAAAACCACTGAAGCAATCCTTCTTCTCCAAACATATTTTGATATCATTAATCTCATACTTGGAAAAGAAGCTTTACGAAAAAAATAGACATAAAGCGGCTGTTTTTAAGCAAAGCTGAGGAGGATCAAGCCTAACAGACCAGTAAAAAACTGAGGGAACTTCACGGGCAAGATGACTGCCTCTTGCAACGCTTGCTTCGCGCCCTCAAGCCCAGCCACATCGTTCCATTTCACGTTAGGTTTCTCCCTCACAATAGCTGAGTTCAACCCAGCCTTCAGCTTCTCCTTCTCGGCATCATCCCCGCCGCCATCACCATCCTTCGGCTTCGTCTTGGGTCGAGCAACTACTGCCGCGTCCCCATTCGAGGTGGGTCCAGGTCCGCCTTCATCAAGCACAACCCGGATCTCCTCCGCTCGGCGGAGGTACTCGGTGAATTTCCCCGTGATCGCTTCCTTGATTTTCGGGTTTTTCTCGTACTTCAAGTGCGTCTTGAAATAATCCAGCGCGTTCATGTACAAAGGGAAGGCTTTGGCGTAGTTTCCTGCATTATCTTCCTGCACGGCCTGCTTTACATACTCGATTGCTTGCTCCTTGAAGTTGCTGTACATCGTTTAAAGTCAGGTACCCAAGGATCGCAATCTGTGACTTCAATAGCGGATTAATTGAGCGAAAAACCCTACAATCGGAGCAAAATTGTCGCAGAAATCATGACACGGAATTCTGGAGGATGAATCGTAGCAACTAAGGAATCAAATCCAATAGAATCTAAATGAATTTCGTGATTGGTGGCGTGAATTTCAGGAACTAAGCAGTTTCTCTGCCGATGACGATCGGAGAGATTGCTTAGAAAGGGAGGATAGAAAATCTGGAGGAGAATCGTCAACGTTGATTTGGGTTTTCTTCGCACCACGACAGGGAGGAAAGGCACCAACGATGGTTTAGGCTAAGGATAGGTTCCTGTGTTTTAACCAGTGTTGTCAAAACCGGACTGGACCCCTGTCCGGTTTGGTTTAGATAACAGATTGCTTCACAAATAAACAGTGTTTTGATTCGGGTTGAACCGTACAGTTTTTAAAAAACCGATCGGTTTTCAGTTCACTTTTTTGGGGGATTTTTTTTACAAAAAAAAACGATCGGTTCAAACTTCAAAGAGTTGAGAAAATAAGAAAATGGAGGGAGGGGGTGGGCGGGAGGTGCAGGAACGGGAACTCAATCGACGTTGTAGAGCCGTAGTTTGTGGGGAGAGGGGGTTGGGAAGGGAGGGAGGTGGGGTAGAGCCGTAGAGGTCCCCAATCGGCGTCGAAAAGGACAGCAGTGATGCCGATCTTGCGGCAGGCGCCAGCAGTGGGTATGACGGAAGCAGTGGGATGGCTAGGTGGAGGGGGAGAGAGGAAGGGTAAAGGCCGGGAGGTGGAGGGGAGGGGGATGAGAGGAGGTGGGGGTGGAGGGCAAAAGGTGGAAGGCTCGGCTGGGGTAGAGGGTTGGGTTGGGGCAGAGGGCTGAGCTGGGTCAATTTGTTTTTGTTTTTTATACTTATAAATAGTAAATAGCACATTGAACCGGGTCCGACCGAATTGGACTGGACGAACCGGAAATTGATCCCCTTACCAGTTCGAGGGCTGGTCCGATTATGATAACACTGGTTTTAACCATGAATTAATCTTCAAATTGCATTGTCGAAAACACACTACCGGGTAATAATTACGTCCTCAATTTCACATTGGTAGTGGTCACAAATGTAATCCAAAATGTAAATTCACCTCAACTATATTTTGTTTTTCAAATTTAACCATAATTTATTAACTAATTATGAGAGGTAAATTTATCATATTTTTCGAAATATTTTTTTTGTATACTTACTTTTCTAAAAAAAATGCTTACTTTTTCAAAAAAACTATTGTGTGTGATCTGACCACATCTTCACGAGTGGGAGTGTGTCCCGTCGTTGTCGCCCATCAGTCCGCTTTCGGAAATGACCCCCGCAAGAAGTCCGACCAGACATGAAGATGGTCGAATCACACCTAATGAGACACATAATGTTGTAATTTGTATTACTATATTTGTTATAAATATATGAAAATTATTAACTTAGTCATTATTAAATTTTTCATAATGTTTTTTTAAAATAAATGGCTAAATAGTAGGTATTTATTTAGAAGAAAAAAATAGACATAAACGTGAATGGGGTTCGCGTTTACAACGTTTTTGCTGAAAACGCGAATAACGGACGCCTTAAACGCGAACCCCAATTGCGTTTTGAGTTATTTTGGGAAATTTGAAAATCGGAGGGTTACTCTCGCAATTAGTTAATAAATTAGGGTTAAATTTGAAAAAAAAACTTAGCACTTTTTAAAAAAGAGAGATTCTATTTGCAGACCATCGACTACTTTATAAAGACCACTTTTGTTGAAAGACTAAAATGCCCTAATAGCATTTTACATATTTGTCCTTACCAATTTTAAGGAAATTAATTATTAAATCGACCTCATATTTTCGATATTACTAAATCGACCCCATATTATCAAAATGGTGAAAAATTATCCTTCTAGCAAGTTTTAAACTCTAGAACTCTTACATACTAGCTAAAAGTTTTTTCACTATACTAGTAATTCCAATTGTTTTCTTATTTACTTCAAATATAGTTATTGAAATAACTTTCATATTATTGTATTAAACATCTCATGTTTTTTTATTGATACTCTTTAGTAATTAACATTTGTTCAACGTTGTTTGTTTAATTGTAGTTTTAATTTAATTATGTATCTACTAATATTTTTTTTAAAATGATTGAAAAATAAGTAATTTTTTAAATTTAATATTTATAGACTACCAGAATACTCATTTTGAAAATATTTTTTTCAATCATCTCTAAAAATATCAGAAAGACTATAATATGTAGATAATTAAATTAGAACTCTAACACATATGATGCTAAGTTTCAATTTTCCCATCAACCATAAAATTTGGTCAAATTTATAAAAATTATCAAAAATTACCAACACTACTTTGACCAAATTTTATAATCGATAAGAAAATTGAAACTTAACACCATATATGTCGTTAGAGTTCTAATTTAATTATCTAAATACTATAATATTTTTTATTTGTTTTTTAAGATGGTTGAAAAAATATATTTTCAAAATGCATATTCTAGTAGTGTATAAATACTAAATTTAGAAAATTACTTATTTTTCAACCATTTAAAAAAATTAATCAGTAGATACATAATAAAATTCAAACTATAATTAAACAAATAACGTTGAATAAACGTTAATTACTAAAGAGTATCAATAAATAAACGTGAGATATTTAATACAATAATACGAGAGTTGCTTCAATAACTATATTTGAAGTAAATAAGAAAGCAATTGGAATTACTAATATAGTGGTAAAACTTTTAGCTAGTATGTAAGAGGTCTATGGTTCAAAACTTGCTAGAAGCATAATTTTTCACCATTTTGATAATATGTGGTCGATTTAGTAACTACGAAAATATGAGGTCGATTTGATAATTAATTTCCTTAAAATTGGTAAGGAAAAATATGTAAAATGCTATTAGGGCATTTTAGTCTTTCAACAAAAGTAGTCTGTATAAAGTAGTCGAAGGTCTGCAAATAGAATCTCCCTTAAAAAAACATTTTTTTGTTAATAATTAAATTTCTACCCGAACTTTGAACAGTTTACAAATTACTACCCAAACTTTATTTTTTCAAAAAGTGTTACATAAACTTTGGCACTTGGGGCAAATTGCTCTCTCCATTAACTTTTCCGTTAAATGTGGACGGAAAATGACGTGTCAACACATAATTGTTGCATAATTTTAAAAACTATATTATTTTTTAAAAATACTAAAAAATCAGGAAAATTCTAAAAAAATGGAAAATTGATTGGGAAAATAAGAGTTTTAAATATGATATTTTTCTTAAAAATATAAATAAAAAACGATTATTTTTTTAAGATTGTTTCATATTTTTTAATAAAAACATTATGTTCAAAAACTCTTATATTTTTAGAAATATTTTTGGTATGTTTTAAAAAATATTTAGTTTTCTAAATTATGGACCAGTCATGTGCTTGTCACGTCATTTTTCGTCAATATGTAACGGAAAACTTAACGGAGATAGCTATTTGCCTCAAGTCTGAAAGTACAGGTCGCAAAATTTTAAAAATTAAAATTCATGTAGCAATTTATAAAATGATCAAAGTTTGGGTAGCGATATGATTATTAACCATTTTTTCGATTTTGAACACTTTTTTAGTTTACCTTTTTGATTCAACTTTACATTTAAACTTAATAAAATATCTTTAAAAATTTGAAAAATACTAGAATACTTTTTTAAAATGTCACCACTAAGTTTTTTAAAATATATACCTATTCGATCGGATCTCAATCGAAAAGGTTAGGGTTCAGGTATGTTATGTTATGAATTGTGACTCTATTTGCTATGCTAATCTTACACCTGCTTATCAACACTATTTAGGGAAAATTTCATGAGTTCATAAATTGTTGTCTTATATTGAAGTTGTTAAAAATCCTGACTGGTTAGTGACTATACAAACTGAAATTTCAGCTTTACAGAAGAATACAACATGAGAAATAATTGACTTACCATATTTTAAAGAATCCATGGGGTGCAAATGAACTTAAAAAGTTACGTACAATGTTAATGAAACTCTTGATCAGTACTAAACTCATTTAGTGATTAAAGACTACACCCAAAAGGTCAGAACCGACTTCATAGAGACATTTTCACCAATTGTGAAATGGTCACGGTTATCACCTTGTTGGTAGCAGTAGCTCGATCATGACCACTATTTCAAATAGATATAAATAATGTTTTTTTTTTTCAAGATGATCTCCATGAAGAGGTTTATATGAAGATTACACCTGATTTCGAACAACTTTGTGTTGTGAATGGGAGGAGAAAAGTATGTAAACGGGTAAAGTCTCTATATAATATAGGGTTAATTATCAAATAGGTAGCCGAACTTAACATTGTTTGATAAGTAGGCATCTGAATTTTTTTTTTTGCCGCAAATAGGTTGCCGAACTTTTAGAAATTAACAAATAGGTTCCTCACGTTAATTTTTCCGTTGGTTTGTGATGGAAACCGGCTCAATCAAACCACTTTATTTATTTTAAAAAGATAATAAGATTTATATACCAAACACATGCATGACTCAACCCTAAACCTTAAACCAAGTCATGCATGTGTTTTGTATATAAATCATACCTTAAAAAAAAGTGGTTTGATTGAACCAGTTTCCGTCACAAACCAACGGAAAAATTAACGTCAGGAACCTATTTGCTAATTTTCAAAAGTTCAGCAACCTATTTGCGGTACAAAAAAAAATTGGGTACCTTGTTAAACCATGTTAAGTTTGGCTACTATTTCATAATTAACCCTATAATATAAATAGATGCTCAACCAAGCTTTCTGACAATGGAATTTGAAGCGGAGAGAATGATTACTAGCATAATAAGTATGATTACTCATTATTTAGCATATTTGAGAGGAATAGAAAAGTCCACTCTCTTGATTAGTGGTTCTAACTTCTACATGGGTTTATTTGAGAAGAAGGTATGCTATGCCTTTTCTTACAGTTGGAGTCTGTCAAGCATATACTTCACATGAATTTCCAGCAGTGTAAAATATGAATCTAATTTGGTTTTCATGTGCTTAATTAACAATGTTTTTAACAAAATAACCAATTGAATTTATATAAAGTTGTAAGATATTAATTTTATTTAATATTTTATTGAAATGTTAACAAAGACATGTGTCTTCTCAACCAGCAGTGCAATTTTTTCAAAATTCAATTACCAATTTCTATACTCCCAAATTTCAAGCTAATAAATTGTCCTAGCAATTTACTAAAATAAAATTAAAAATAAAATGTAAACCATAATTTAACAGTAAATTAGATAAAATTAATAGAGTGCAATATGTGTAAAATTAATTAATAATTTATTAAAAAAACAGTCAAGAAATTATCTTTTTATTTATTATTTTTTAAAGTAACAAAAAAAAAATTGTTTGACAGGTTTATTGATTAATGACCTGTTCTTCTCGTGAAATTCCTATGGATTTGGGCTTACGAATTTCGTAAGCCCATATTCTTTTCATGGAATTGGGGCTTCCTTGGTTAGGCTTTTCGGGCGGTCAGGACTTAGAAATTTCGGGTCAAACCGAGAATTTAGAATCTGTAATGAATTGTCGAATTTTCTCAACCAAAACACGTTTCTTTTACACCGTCTCCAATGGTCTCCTATCCATTTATTAAACAATTACCGACAGAAAAGTCAATTAGTTGCAAATTACTATTAGTGTGGGTCAACAGTCATCATCGTCTCTGCGTGTGGAGAGAAGCTGCTCTGAACTCTCCTCCTTGGAAACGGCCCGCCGTTACGCGCAAGCCGCTTGCTTCGTCTCCTCTCTTATATAATATGTCAATGGAATCCATTCAACCTCAAATTCGATCACTTCCCCTCACATTCAGCTCAGATTATCAAGATTCAAAGCTAGCTCAACTCTCTTCAATGGCGGAACAGCACCAGACATTCCATTCTAAGGTTGCCCTAAACCAAATCCTACCTCCCTGCTCATCGTCTCCTCCATCTTCATCAACTGAGACCGCAGTCGATATTACAAAGTCTCTCCTTCCTACCGAGGTTCGAATCCACGCAGAGCCGATGACTTCAACTGTAGCTGCCGTGAAGCCTAACCGCTGCTCAACATGCAACCGCCGCATCGGGCTCACCGGATTCAAATGCAGATGCGGCGGCGGCGCATTCTGCAGGTCCCATCGGTACCCCGAGCAGCACGCTTGCAGCTTCAATTTTAAGGCAATGGGAAGAGAGCAGATCTTAAAAGCTAATCCCGTCATCAAAGCATCAAAGCTTGATAAAATCTGAAGCGCCATTTCCCATTCATTATACAGCTTAGAAGTTTCGGAAAGAAAACTTCTAAGCAAATATGGAAGGAAAGTAGTGATGATGAAATATATACATGTAATATTTCTTACCATATTCAGTCTTACCAGGGGGATGTAGATTTATATAGAAGATAGCTTGTAATGCTGAAATACAACACAGAAAATATATATAAAAAAAAAAAAAAAACAGTTCTGTCCAAATTGTCGTGTATTTTAAATCAGGGTATCAGAGCAATATTAATCATGGTCAAGTTGATTACTGCATCATCATCTACTAATTTCACATGTCTCGGGACTAGTAATCTCTCTCGATCGAAGGCTTCTCAGGAGAGTACTCATCATTAAAGCCCAACAGATTCGCCATGATTTTCACACCGGAAATCGGCAAATTCAAAACTATCGAAGGGATGGGCGATTTAGCTACAACACTACTCAATCAGTTGAAAAGTGGTATGAGAAATTCATCAATCACAAATCTGAATCAGCAAAACTAGAATGTATTAGAGACTTTGACAACTGCATTAAAGTTGAACAAATCAAATTACCCACTATGGGCGATTGTGATGAAGATAGCAATTGGAGGGAGACGACGACTCACCCACATTACCGGAGTCTCACCGCCACCAACATACCCGGAATGGGAAGAACGCGATTTGTGCGTTTTCTCATGGATTATTCAGAACATCGAACCTGACTTGATAGACAATGTCGCAACCTATCCAAGTGCAAGATCACTGTGGAATGCACTGGAGGTGACCTACGGTGCTGGAGGAGATACCCTACAGACGTACAATTTGCATGAAAAAGTCAGTGTGCTAATGCAGAAAGAGATGCCCTTAGAACACTACTTCAATATCCTGCAAGGAATCTCACAGACAATCGACAGACATCACCCAAATTCTATGAAATGTGAGTCATATATTTCAATTTCTGGCAGAATTTTCTAATAGGTACGAAACGGTCAGAAAGGACATACTCAAGGAGGAACCGCTTCCCTCGGTGGATCTGGCATACGTAATGGTTCGACGGGAGGCAGACAGGGTCGACATCCTCAGCCAATCAATAATCAGAGAGATTCCAATCGGTGGTGGCCTCAACGTAAAAATCGGAACTGATATCATCGAGATCGGTGAAGCACATGCAACAAATGGAGGAGGATGCTACCGGTTAGAAGACGCCAGGAAGAAACCTAGGTTGTCGTCCCGAGAAGACCGTGCAAAACAATCGGAGGAGAAGAACCGATTCTGATGCTCTCACTGCGAGACGAGTCGTCACACCAAAGACACCAAAGAGATGTGTTTCAAGCTCGTCGGATACTCGGAATGGTGGGTAGACAGACACAAAAATCCATGGGATCGAGCAAATCGATCATAGCTGCTGCGGGCAACCATGTGGCCACCATCGACAGAAGCGGCAGCCGAATCAGAATGGATAGAGGAGAAGAAACCTCAATCACGATGACTCATAGGGCGGAGCGAACTAGTGTTCAAGTCGGAGAAACCAGAAGAAGAGGAGAAGTGTTCGCGGGAACAGAAGAAAATTTGGATGCAGGAATAAGGTTTCGACATCGAGGGTTAGGTGAAAATCCTACCTTAATTACGAAAATGCCCCTACACTTTATAATGTGCATGATATTATCCCGAATAAATGTTTCAAGTGGATATTCGATTGTGTAGTGGCGACAACAATGACTTATGACGATCGAGATATAATTTCTTGGACAACCTCACGCAAAGAAAAAATTCAAACAGCTAACGAGAGTATTACACCTGTAATGAGTGTTGACACTATAAAAGTTTCTCCAACTTTGAGAGTCTCTAATTGTCTCTATGTGCTTTCATTATCATGCAAATTATTATATGTCAGTCGTGTCACTAGATAATTGAATTATACAGTACTGATATACCTGAATTGTTGTAGTGGAAATTAGGGAGATGAACTATATGAATGAGGTGGCTTAACAAGAGATTGCGCTACAAGACCTGTCAAAAATGATCCGACCCGAAAATGACCCGGGCTCGGGTCACAAAAAATGTCTGGCGGGTCATTTTCAGGTTGACCCGTCTGATCCGCCACAAGAGGCGGATCGGTTCCGAATTGACCCGTATGACCCGAACCTGACCCGTCCAAAATTAAACCTAGTCTTAAACCTAAATACAGAACAGAGTACAACATTGCAGCATTACTGATTTATTGATTTACTTCCTTCGGGCTTCGTTCCTTCACTCGTTGCTAAGAGGGTAATCTTCATCTTCTTCCTTTTCTTCCATCTGATGATTCCTGATGGATTAATTTTGTTTCGATTCTTTATGATCGTCAGGTGAGAAGAACCAAAATAAGCGAGCGAATGAGGAAGCTGCAAGATGTTGTCCCGAACATGGACAAGGTAAGAATCATGATCTTCATCATCAGTTATCCTCCTCAAGCAAATCTTAGATTATTATTGTATTCATGTGTAATGTGTTTCCTATTTGTTCACCAAACCAACACATCTGACATGTTGGATTTGGCAGTGGAGTACATCAAGGATTGCAGGAGCAACTTAAGGTCTGTCCATGGTGGCTATCTATACGTACAGATCTGATTACTGCTTCTGATTCATGGAGTCATGATTCTATTACTGCTTCTGATTCATCTGTCCATGGTATGGTGTCCATGGAGATATTATTCTATTACTGCTTCTGATTCATCTGTTTGGGTATTTTCAGAGGATGACTGCGAATCGAGCAAGGTGTACATGTTTGTATCGACATCCGTTATAGCTTTGAGAAAGTTTAAATACAAAACATGGTTATAGCAAGATACCAACAACTTCCTACCATTACTTTCGAGGCAGGCGGGTCGACCCGCCAGGTCGGTTTGGAAAACCTGACCCGTACAGTACAACGGGTCGGGTTCAAGTCGATCCACACAGTGTGGCGGGTCATCCAGGTTGGGTCGGGTTAACCCGTATTGACAGGTCTCGCTACTGGCTCACTGAACGGCAGAGATACCTAAATTGATGCAGTGGAACTGAGGGAGATGGACTATATGAATGAGTGACTTAACAAGAGATTGCGCTACTAGCTCATGGAACGGCAGAGAGACAGTTCTGATTATGACACCATAACCGTTGGTCTCAGTATTTTATTAGTTTTAAGAGTAGAAATTGTAAATCAAACAATGGGGGAGAATATGTAAATCAAACTCTCACCCAATTTATTTTAAAAAAAGTCTCATTCACCATATAAAATCCCCACAACAAAATGGAGTTACTTAGCTTGAATGTACACAGGAAAAAAAGGGTTAATAGCTCCAATGATACCTTATGTTTGGGTCATGTGATCGGATGGTACCGTATATTTTTTGATGTGGTTAAATGGTCCGTTATGTTTGGAGCATGTTGTCCTATGGTACTCTGTTAGTCAACCTTTAGTTTTTTCTGTTAAATGGTCCATATCAGCGCCACATCAGTGCCACGTAGATATATAATATTTATATTTAATTTAAAAAATAAAAATAAATAGAAAAATTATAAAAAATCGGAAAAATTATAAAACTATTTAAAACTTTATCTATTAATAAAATTTATTTTTAAAAAAAAAAAATCAAAAATTGAAAAAAAAAAGATAGGGTTGGATTCCAATTGACCAAGGGTCCAACCCTAGTTTTTTTTTTTTTTCAATTTTCGATTTTAAAAAAAAATTATTAATAGATAAAATTTTAAATATTTTTTGAATTTTTTTTATAATTTTTTCCGATTTTTTCTATTTTTATTAATTTTTCTATTTATTTTTATTTTTCATCCATCACACCAGTGACACATCAACCTTATTTTTATTAATTTTTCTATTTGTTTTTATTTTTCATCCCATCAGTGCAAAACACCAGCAACAGTAATTTGAACCAAATAACAACATTGCGAAACATATGGTAACATAAAATAACATAGGGGTACCATCCGATCACATGATCCAAATATATGGTACCATTGGACCTATTAAAAAAAAAATTGGGTCCAAACTGCCGTGTGTATTAAAATATATATTGCCTTTACCAAAAAAGGTCGACTGGTTATTACGTAAAAACAAGAAAAACCAATATACAATAATATTAATACATACGTATATACGACTTATAATATAGCATACACTACAAACCCTACAGGGTCACGCTGATATATATATAATTACAGACAAACTCCATCAGCTTTCCTCCGATTCACTAACCCATTTTCATCCACAAAAGATTATTGTGTTTGATTCATTTACTCCTCTGTGTCCATGATCACGCCTTGTTCCTCGTACTTCACTCCCACCAAAAACCTAATGCTCGTCTGCAGCAGACGACAAAATTCATCACTAAAAGACGTAACGATTCCCAAAAAACACGACCATAATCGTCGTCAGTAGTACCTGTTTCGGATCATACACGGCATATTCGTTGTACTCGAGAGGACTGTCTTTATGGCCGGAGGGGATTAAGCGGCCACACGGCACGTTGATGTCGTCTTTCCACACGAAATGCTCAGATTCGTCTGTCTTTTTCCTACCAAGTCCTTTGACACCAATTTTCTTCTCTTCCAGTGACTTCGTGTCCTGCAACAAAAAACAGCATCAGCTACTTGCTACGACATCTGTTGATTTCTGCCAAACTGTCTAAATTTACCTCAGGCGCTTCCTTTATCTCCGTCACTTCGTCTCCAAGCGACGCAATTGCTAAGATCAGGAACCCCTCGGGCCTGTCTATGGCCGTGAACCCGTACCTTGCAGCTTCTGCAGCCGCATCGGAGCAGACGATTGCCTTCCCAAACTGAACCACCAAAGCAAGGTCAGGTCGACCACAAAAGGACAAGACATATAAATTAGGAGATGGTCTTGCCATATTCATCGTTTTACCATGTATCCCGGGACGGGAAGGGAGCATATAGCAGGCAAAAAACCTTTCTGCAGATGCCTCACCAAGTTTGAGCTTCGTGTTCCTGCAACATTGGAGAAAATGTCAATTTTAGAACATGATACAGACCCAAACAGTGGTGCAGTAGTGACTAAACCAAAGACTCACCACACCACAAGAGGAACTTGTTAGGCAACTTCTTTATCTCGTCGTATGAAGGCGCTGCTTCCGATTCCACAGTAAATATATTCTCTACCGACACTCCATAACTCTGCAAACCATAATCACCTCAACAGTTAGTTGCTTCTGATGTAACAAAAACCCTAATGGGTCACGGGTACACGTAAAAGACCATGTTTATCTTACAATCTCCCCAACTTTGACGGGTTCGTAAGTCTTCTCCAAGTAACTCACGATCATCTTGTAGTCGTCGGATTCTTTGTCCAGCCCCGACACCTTGCACCCTAATTTGTTGTACCTATCGGTCAACGGATCATCGATGGTGGCTCCAGTTAGGTCTCCGATGAGATGAGAAGCCACAGTTATGTCTCTAACACTCTCCAAAGGCGCCGCTGCCTGAAATATTACAAAACCCAGAAGGGAAAATTTATGAGATCAATGTGATTCTATCATGAGCATGAAATCGAAGTGTCTTACGTGCTCAGCGATCTCTTCAACATCCCTAAAGATGAAAGGCCTTGTGGGAGGCATTAGGGTGAACCACCTTTGGCTGTAGTCTGACCAAATTGCTTCGGACTTTCGACCCATATCCTTTGTCGATTTCGTTCTCTCTATGAACTCAACAAGCACATCTTCACCTGTCCCATATGCATCTCAGTTACACCACTTGAAATCACAATATAAGAACTTCTTAACTAAATAGAGCTTACATCTTTGCAAGTGTAGATTGGTAAGCATTCCAATGGGAAGAACGGGGGAGTCGTATCCCATCTCCATCAAAGCATACCTAAATCAACCCACTCCATTGTGTTCAACAATGCCAAAACTCAAGAGGCAGTATATAATTTCCTATATACATACCTATAAATCTCTTGACTGCATAGAACTTTCATGAAATTTGCGACCAAAGGATCCAACTTGCAGTGCGTGGCTGCAACTCCGAGCTGCCGCGCACCCAACCCTCCATATCTTACATCGACCCCGACATCCTGAGTCACTACAGCGGTCAAGCTTATAGGGAAAAGTATGAAAAAGATGTAATATGTTTGCCGAAATTGGTGACTGATGAAACTTGTTTTGGGTTGTAGGTATGTATCATTTTGTAGGTTTTAGATGAAAACGTTTGTTGTCCCGTTAAAAAATTTCATGTGCCACGCAGGTGGCATATTTTTTAAACGTTTCAATAAAATATTTTAGAAATGTCAAAGTTACCCCAACCTTTATTTCACCATATGAATTGAGAGTTTTGAGTTTTATTTCAAAGTTACCCCTACCTTTATTTCACCATATATATACTCACTTACCATGTCAATGGGGTAAAACTTAAGGAGCTTCTTCTGGAACTTCTTCTCCCTCTCCCACGGCTCGAATTCATTCCCAGTAATCTCTTCAAACAGACTCACGAACTCCTTCACGGCATTATCGACGTCTTCCCACTCTTCAAGCCTCTCCTCTGCATTAGGATCATCACCCACCTTCCCTCTCTTGAAATACAGGTGCAGCTTAGTTTCAGGAATGGTGATCAGGTGCATAAGGCAGTATCTACAACAAAGAACCACATTTGAATGTCATGTCATCAACAACAAAAAATTAAAAACAAAATGAACGAACGGAGATTTACGTGTTTAGTCCACGACCCATGTCGCACAGAGAAAATGCGCAGTTGTAGATGATTCCATCCCTCTCTAAGATCTTTCCTCCTTCCTCCTCCAACCTAGTATCCTTGTACACTCCTCTTTTACCAAATAACTTGAGCTGCAAGCAACATTCAAGCAGAAACAATACCCAGTAAGTTACTAGTAATAACTATCCCCAATAGGAGCGAAAAGTCGAAGTTCATAGTAAAGAATAAATCTATCCTTTCTATGTTAAAAGACGTTTAACCATCACACTTGATCATTTATTTCCTTAAAAAGCAACATTCATAAAAACTCCTTAGTCTTTTTTAAAACCTGATCATTGAAGGACTCCAGAGCTTCTTCACTCGGGTCCTGCTTGTCCCACGGTATCCCTCTACCACCAACTGCAATATCCGACATGCAATCATAGGCAGACATTGATTGCGGTTCATGTTTCTCGATGCTATCGAGCAGCCACGTTTCCCGAACCACCGGGATTTGTCGTTCCCTGCATGAAGAGACCACCTCAGAAATTACCATATCTGTTCTGTTTCGGTACTTGGAAGCAAAAAGTAGAAACCTTGTACATACACTGCTTCCGCAACTTTGGAAGAGCCGCCTCGGTCTCTTTCTGCAGATGAAACTACCAGACACGTAACACCGATCACCGAATTGGAAGCCTTCCCTCCGTGCTTCTCGATCTTCGATTTCCAATATTGCTGCATTTTGTATGAAAGGTTAAATCTTTCCCAGGGAAAGAAAAAAAAAAAGCAAGAACAAGACTATGCCCACATACATGAGTTCGAGTCAGCCGCCCAGACAGAGAAATCACCATTCCAAGGAAAGGTTTATCCGCAAAACCAGGTTCTCTTTTCGGCCTCCTACCTGGATCCTGGTATTTCTTCAGGAACTGTACAACAATAAAATATCAATCTATATATGTCCTAGCTGTGTTATGGACGGAGGTTGATCTGAAACAAGCCAGAGAAAAATGAGAATTACATCTCCAGCAGGAGTGTTTAAGACCGAATTCGGCAACTTGACCGCTTCTTCTCTCCGAGGTGGTGACATAGTATTGAAGGTGCAAGTAGCCCACTCACTGTAGGCACCATTGCAGATGTATCTCTTTCCGGTGAACTCCAAGGTCCCGTCGCAGATTGGGCATTTATCTAACGGACCATAGAAAAGCAGATCTTGGCTGCAAAATCGGGTCAACAGATTCAGTCATTTCACAATGCACGGGCCATGCAAGTTCGTAAAGTTGAGAAATTTTACCATTTGGAGGTGACGACTCCGTCTGATCCAGAGGTGTCTTGACCATTGGCTCCTAGAGTTTCTCTCATCTGGTCAACGGACAGGCTCTCCTCTGTGGCTTTGCGAAGATCCTCGAACTCCTGAACCACCTTGTCGGAATCGGAGCATTTCCCACCTGTCTTTTGGCCGTTATCTTGCTCGGACTTCGGTTTCTTCAGGGAATGCTCCGATTCCGCTGCCTTTTGCTCAGCTTTCTGCCTCCGAGTCTTCACTTTGTCTTCATCCATCGGCGTGTGCGCGTGAGGCCTCGTCTCGTGAACCTTCAACGACGACCAAAACCAGACACATGTCACTGTCTTGAAGATTTATGGTGAAACATAGCAGATAGACATCCATGCAAAGATATTGAAACCAAACCTTCATCTTCAAGAGGCTGTTTTGCAGGTCAGTAGGATCTCAAATCTCTGTTCAATGAAGATTGCAGACCAGAAACTTACCAACTGTTGCTGAACAGATGAAGAACAACGAATAAGAGTCTTTTACAGTGAGAGAGGAATCGACACGTACGAGGTAGTCAGCTTCTGTGTAGTATCCCAGGATCTTACAAGTGTTGTTTGGCACTTGAGGAGATGACACGTGTCAGTTGGACTCGACGTGTGGTCTACTGTTGTACTGTTGCTGCTTCTGCATCTTCGGTGTTGTTTCTTTCAATCTTTGCCTCTCATCAAATAAACGGTGCGGCCGTATACATCTAAAATTCTAAATAATTAATGTCTTGGCTTATCTCGAGTAAAGATGCTTTTCTATGTTAGATATTGTTGTTATTATTATTTTATTTTTATATCGTGTAAATATAATTGCCATCAACTAAGTCACATAAGAGATTCACCATCACAATTGGAACTTAACTTTGGAGATTTAAACATAAATTCCCATTTTATCAGTGACAATTTTAAAGTTATAAAATACCAAAAAAATATACACAATCAAATATTAGCATATTAATTTTTTTTTTATCTATATATAGTAATTTGGCCAAAATTATATCTATACATAGTAAATTTGTTATATTATTTTACATACATAATTTATGTATATTATAATTTATTTAATATAATGATACTTATACAAAATTTATTAGTATTTTAATTAAAAGAAATAAATGTGAAGGATTTTATAATAATATATATAGTGGTATATAGGCTTTATAAAGAACAAATGAGTATATAGTTAAGAAATTGCATATTCAACTTAAAATTTTAAGTTAATGAATTGTAAATTTTTTCTAATTACATACTAAACTAACTTATTAATGAATATTTGTGTGAGAAGACGTATTCGAAAATCAAGTCAAAATACACATTTCAATAAACACTTTTAAATTTTTAGGACAACTCGTGTCACATTATATAGAAATAAGAAGTAAAGACAACATACATACACAAAATTTATATACATATATTATAAAAAAAAAAAAAGGAAAAGTATGAAAATAGTACAACATGTTTGACGAAAATGGATTTTTCACCCAAACGATTATTTTTTGTCCAACATGTTTGAAAATAATGGTAATTGGTACATCTGTTACTTTTCTGTTAAAAAAGTTCCGTTAAATATTTTTCATATTTACAAAATTAACCAAATATTTTTCTATATGTTACAATTAAACTCTATAAACTTACATTAATGTTTCAAGCAAGTCCCGACTCGATTCAAGACACACCGGGGGTCCCCTAATCAGGGTTCGAATCCAGACCAGGTCACCCAACCCTGGGGCCCTGGTCAGGGTCCGAACCCATACCAGATCCCCATGGTTTGGTAACCTATTATGAGTTTGGAGACCATAAGACCCCGTTTGAGGCTCAATTGGAGCCCCTATTGAGGCTCAATTGGAGCCTCAATTGATTTGGACCGAACCTATTTCAGTTCAAACAATTGGGGCTCCAACTGAGCCCCAATTGAGAGTCCTATGGTCTGGGTTTGAACTTGACCAGGTCTACCAACCATGGAGACCTGGTATGAGTTCAGACACAGACCATAGGACCCCCGATTGGGGCTCAATTGGAGTCTCAATCGGTTTGGACCAAATTTGGTTGGGTTCGGTTCAAACGATGGGGGCACTAATTGAGCCTCAATCAAGGGTCCTATGGTCTGGGTTCAGACTCTGGATAGGGGACCACAGTGTGGCTCGAATTGAGTCGGAATTTGTTTGAAACATTAGTGTAAGTTTGTAGGGTTTAATTGTAACATTTAGAAAAATATTTGGTTAATTTTGCAAATATGAAAAATATTTAACAGGATTTTTTAAGAGATCAGTAATAGAGGTATCAATTATCATAATTTTCAAACGTATTGAATCATTAACCATAACAAAAAAAAACAAGTTGCACAAAAAACTATTTTGTGCAAACATGTTGAACCATTTTCAGAATTTTCCCTTAAAAAAATCATAAATATACATTAAAAAAAAACAATTGTTCATATTCCAAAGTTACAACGACCTATAAATTGAGAATTGTTTTCACCAAAATATACCATATATACAAAGCAAATACCAAAATGATCTATTTTTAAGTTTATAGACAATTCTATACCCACACGCGACTCTCAGTCGCGGGTTGGTACTTAAACGTTACCACAGTCTCACCTGCAAATGAGAGTCGCATGAGTATTTTTTTTATTTCCGTCAGTTTCATCCGCGACTGCCATTTGCATATAGAACTGACTGTTAGTTTAATCCGCGATTGTGAATAGCGGGTGAACATGTTTATTTGTAATGAATGAATCAGTAGAATGAAAATGACGTTATAAGAACATTGGCAACAACAGTAATAATAATAAAAAGAATAATAATGGAACAGAGTCAACACTCAACCGACAAAAACACATGCTCGCAATACAATTTCGAAAAAGAACAAAACACAATTTCTAACGATTAAAGGGCCCAGCAGGATACGCGGCGATCTTAAGAAACCATCTCGGTCGTTGGGTGAAATGGGCTCAAAGAAGACTGGGCATCACTAATAGTTTGGTCGCAGAATTATGGAGGCTTAGGGATGGCCCCATGTTGGCTAAGAAGATGGGGATTCAAGACCTCCATGTGGAGTCGGATGCTAAAGAGGCGATAGGTATGATACTGGAAGATAACTTGGAAAACAGACATTTAACTCCTATTATCTTAGATTGCAGGAGACTGATCTTGGAATTCAGGAGAGTGAAGCTAAGACACGTGTTCAGAGAAGGAAACGGAGCAGCATACAGTTTGGCTAAGGAAGCGGTCAAATTGGAAACAACCTTTGTAGAGCTGGATCATCCTCCGATGAGTGTTGTATCGAATATTAGATTGGATATTATGGGTGTGGCTAAGACTAGACTTGTAACTCTAGAGTAACTTAGTTTGTAATGTTTGTTTCATCATTTACAAAAAAAAAAAAAAGGGATCATTATGTTAAATTTGATGCCTCAATATATATAAAATAATAGATTAAATACATTTGTGCTTCTAATGGTTCGACTCTTGTCGAGCATCATGCCAACGAATCTATGTAAATAAATTGACCATTTATTTCAATAAGGGGGCGAATCGGGATGCTACACAGGTGGTGGAGACAGTGCTCAACATTAAGAGCACAAGTGATCCGAGGAAGTACCTAAGGCTACCATCAATATGGGGACGATCAAAAAGGAGGCACTGGGATCCCTGAAGATAAATGATAAACTAGCGGGATGGAGACCAAAGACTCTAAACCAAGCCGGAAAGGAGGTACTCATAAAGGCAATCATCACGGTCATTCCCACATATGTCATGAATGTGTTCCGTTTACCAAAAACATGGTGTGCGGAGATTGATGCTCTCATATCGGACTTCTGGTGGGGACAAACAGAGGAAGGCAAACAGACATATAGGAGAAGATGGGAGGTGCTTACAAAATCTAAGGATGTGGGGGGCTTAGGTTTCCAGGAGCTACAAAGCTTTAACTTGGCACTACTCACGAAAATGGCCTTAAGGGCCATAGCGGAGCCGACTACCTTATGCGCGAGGGTTTTGAAGGGTATGTACTTTCCATGGTCTTAATTCCTTGAGGTGAAACGAGGGGGCCCAGCATTGTGAGTATGGGGTAGCATACTCAATGACCGAGACATCATGAAACAAGAAGGGTTGTGGTTAGTCGGCTCGGGTGATGAAATACGAGTTTCGAGGACCCATGAATTTATACAAAGAAAACAAAACGGGTGAACACTGAATCAACCGTGGAAAATGGGGGGGGGAGCTAAGGGTGAGACACTTGATCACTCAAGACCGACAATGGGATGAGACCATGGTTCGAGACATACTCGACCGAGAGGATGCCGAGCATGTGTTGAGGATGCCGATTGCAAGGGAGGGAGGACCGGACCGATATATTTGGCTACACACAAAAGACGGTTCAATCCAAGTCCAATCGGTTTACCACCGACTACGAGAGGGAAATGGAGAGAAACGGGAATCGAACACGTATGAGCACCTATGGAAGGAACTATGGAAAACAAAGGCACTCCCCAAGGTCAAAAACTTCATTTGGCGACTTACCACTAATGCGATAGCGGTTAAGGCAAACATGGCAAAGCGGGGGATAAATGTTCAACCGACTTGCTCGATATGTGGGAAACTGGAAACACACGAACACGTGCTCCTCGAGTGTACATGGACCGAACCGGTTTGGTTTGGAACCCTAGGCCTGCGAATAGACCGAACTGAACCAATGGATGCGGTTAAGTGGCTGAAATAGAGGAGGGTCGAACTCGGGGACATGAGAGCGACGAGGTGGAACCTAACCCTACTAACGTGTTGGCACATATGGAAGACACAATGCAAAACAACCTTTGAAGCACAAAAACCGAATCCAAAAGTGGTGGTATCAGAAATAATACAAGCCCTAGTCGAGCACAAGGAATGCGCAAGCCGAGCAGAACCGAACCATCCGATCCGACCAATGGAGAAGTGGCAAGCCCCAACCGGGACCATCGTCAAAATTAACTGTGATGCATCGTGGTGCAAACAAACACGAAGAGCGGGAATTGGAGTTATAGCACGAGATAACGAAGGAAAGATGATAGGTGGAATGAACCGAAGGGAATGGAGCGACGACATCGACACCATGGAGGCAAGAGCAATCCAAGAAGGTATTCGTCTAGCGATCGAACGTGGGTGGCAAAACATCATCATCGAAATGGATTCACAAACGGTACACTGACAAATCGGGGGCGAGGCGATGCATTGGAGATTGTCAACTATGGTGCAAAACATGAGAGTACTAGCTACACAAATCGAGCAAGTACAAATGCGAGCTATATCGAGGACCGCAAACGAGTGCGAGAATTAGATAGCAAAGCAAGTAAGAATGAGAGTGAATCTATGCGATTGGGTTGAAAGACCGCCACTACCATTGTTATCTTTATTAGTGAATGATTGTAATCCTGAACAACCGTGACCTAGTGTCACGACGTTTTATTTCATCAAGTAAAACGGTATTTTCGATAAAAAAAATGGTTTGACTCTTGTCCAAACCGAAACTTATATATATATATTGAATATATATTTAACTTTTACTCTATCGTATATCTAAAAATCAGAACTCATTTTCATTAATAATTTTTATGGAAGTTTTTCAAAAAGTGTTTGTTTTAGAAAAAAAATTGAAAAAGTATATATTTACAAAAAATATATTTAGCAAAATGTGCATCTGCGCAGGTAGGACAGTAGCGATTTTCTTAAAATCGAAAATCGCTACTGTAGATAGCGATTTCTTAAAAAAAAAATTGCAACATGATAGCGTCTTTAATAAGTAGGTTTGATCAAGAGAAATGAGTCAATTTTGAGAAGACACATCAGAGTGTAAATGGATTTTCAGTGGGTGGAGGAGCAGGATACAGAATTGTAACCTCATTCACAACCGAAAAGGAAGTATCAACCAAGGAAAATGGAAGGTTTGATCAAGATAAATGAGCCAATTTTGAGAAGACACATCAGAGTGTAAATGGATTTTCAGTGGGTGGAGGAGCAGGATATAGAATTGTAACCTCATTCACAACCAAAAAGGAAGTATCAACCAAGGAAAATGGATGATCAAGTGAAATGAGTCAATTTTGAGAAGACACATCAGAGTGTAAATGGATTTTCAGAGTGTGGAGGAGCAGGATACGGAATTGTAACCTCATTCACAACCAAAAAAGAAGTATCAACCAAGGAAATGGAGGGTTTGATCAAGAGAAATGAGTCAATTTTGAGAAGACACATCAGAGTGTAAATGGATTTTCAGTGGGTGGAGGAGCAGGATACGGAATTGTAACCTCATTCACAACCAAAAAGGAAGTATCAACCAAGGAAAATGGTAGGTTTGATCAAGAGAAATGAGTCAATTATAGAGACGCGTGATTAGATCTCTCAGCAAGATGTTGGAGCAATTATAGTGCGGTATATCAATGACAACAAACTGAATCACCCTACGAAGAAGAGTGTAGTTTGTGATGAAAGACTTCAACGAGTTGCTGTCAGTATACTATGCAGGAAATCAAGAGTCTTCATATGAGGAGTTTTGGAGTTCGGGTGAGGATGCTGCACCAGTTAAAGTCGGACGCCCTCTTGCACCTAAAAACCTCAAAGAGCTCTTTTGCAGCAGTAATTCCTGAAAATGTCAAACTAGCTAGTGTATTTGAAGAAAAGTCTCATTCAGAAACTTGTGAATAAACAACTTTGTTTCAATGTTTTACCTCGCGGATGTTGTTCAGAACAAGTTGGAAAATTTAGGACATGTAATATTTGCCTAGGAAAAAAGTATTTAACTTCTTATAACTTGCTTTCTTGTTTACTTGAGTAATTTGGTGAGACTAGCCTAGAGAATGAACAAGCATCAGTTCGCTTGAAAGACCTTGGTTGCTGTACCATGTTAGTATCTAAACTTCACATTTTTAGAGAACCAGTTGAGGAATTTGTTGAGAATAGCCTAGAGAATGAACAAGCATCAGTTCGCTTGAAAGACCTTGGTTGATGTACCATGTTAGTATCTAAACTTCACATTTTTAGAGAACCAGTTGAAATTGTAGCACTGACACTCTTTTGTCTGACAGACTTTCTTTAATAATTTATGTTGCAGGCTTGGACCTATGAATACTGAGATGAAGCAACGCAAAGTCCCTGTCCATCGAAAAACGCCACGTAGTGGTGAATGAGCGTTTTTTTTCTTCAAAAAGTGTATATTTTATAGAAAAAAATTGCAAAATCGCTACTACCAGTGACGATTTTCAGAAATCGCTACAACCAGTAGCGATTTTGTAAAATCGCTAATACCACCTGCGCAGATGCACATTTTGCTAAATATGTTTTTTACATATATACTTTTTCAAAACTTTTTCTAAAATAAATACTTTTTGAAAAAAGTCATTTTTATGTTGTAATTAAAGGTAATTAAAGTATTTACCTGTCCATTATTTACCAGGTCTTCACAAGGACTATTTTTACATGTCCCTTAATACTTAATAGAAGTCATAAATTATATTATGTGGAGATTAAGATTTTTTCTTCAATTTTATATAAAAAATATTTATCGATATACATTTTGAATTAAAAAAATATTAATTATATAGTTTACTACTATTAAATAAATATAGCATTACTAATAATTTTAATATTATTTTTATAATTGTATGTATTAATATAAATTACAAGTATTACTATTCTATTAATAATTCCTAATATTAATTAATAATGTAAAAGTTCACTAAATTTTGTTCTTTTTGCTTTTTCTCTCGAAAAGTTCACAAAAATAAACATGTTCCACCCGCGACTTTTATTTGCGGGTGGAATTAACGATCAGTTCTATCCGCGAATAAGAGTCGCGGGTGAAACTGACGGAAAGAATAAAAAAAAATACTCACTCGCAACTCTCAGTCGTGAGTGAGACTGTGGTAACGTTAAAGTACCCACCCGCGACTGGGAGTTGCGGGCGGGTATAGAATTATCTATAAACCTAAAAATAAGTCATTTTGGTATGTGCTTTGTATATATGGTATATTTTGGTGAAAATTTCATAAATTGATCATATATAACTCATACATATAAGGAGACACATGAATTTTGCGACATTTAAAAACGGATTTTTCAAAGATTTTGTGTTGCCATTAAATTCACATATCATATTTAATGTGTGTATGTATATATATATATATATACCTATCTCTTAATAATAGAAACCATTTGAGATAAATGTCTCTTTTCGTTAAAAAAATAAAGAAAGAAAAAGACATGCCTTTTCAAAAAGTAAACATATAATAGATGAGTTTTTTTTGTGATCTTTATGTTTGTATCTCTCACTCTACACAAGAATAATCATTCTAATTCATATTTAGGGGTATAATATAGAATTTTTCACCAAAATATATTCCAATTAATAATCAAATACCAAAATATCGTCAATTTACAAACATATACGAATCTACATATACTCGTGACTCTCATTCGCGAGTGGAAAAGTCACCCGCGAATGGGAGTCACGGGTGTATACTTTTAACTGTGTTGTTAATTTCACCAACGATTCTCATTCGCGGGTGATACTGTACCGTTATTTCCAACCGCAATTGAGAGTAGATTTGTTTGAAATTTTTTGCTTGAGCCTTGGAGATGAAATGAGAGAGAATGGAAATAAAGCTATGGAGATAAAGCCTATGATGAAGCTATGTTTTTTTTTGATAGTGAGAAAAAAAAAATCACCACATGAACAGATATATATGTGTGCATGTATATCATTTTAGAAGAGTAGCTTTATCTCTATAGCTTCATCATCACCCTTTATCCCCGTAGCTTTATTTTCATTCTCTCTCCCATCATCTCCAAATTTATAGAATTTTGATTTTTTTAAAGCATTTTCAAGCAAATCAATGTGCGACTCCAGTCGCGGGTGGGAATAACGGTACAGAGTCACCCGTGAAGAGAAGCGTGGGAGGAGAAGAAGAAGGATGGGTATGCCCCAGCATGGTCATCGGCATGGACTGATGGTCGAAGAAGCTGTCGTCAAGGATCTCCTCCACGAAACCGTTGTAGCAGTCAGGGTAGGAGATGACCTCGTTTTATGTCCATCCACTAACGAAACGAGCGCATCGGTAGCACCAGTACGTGGTCGTTAACGACGTCATCTCTTCCGCGGTCCAGATTCCGGCGAGGGTGGAACAAAGAGTATAGAGAGATTGAAGATTCTGACGAGGTTGGTCCAGATTCCAGATTCCGGCAGGCTGGTGGAGATGGGGGCAAGCTGGAGGTGGCGAGCGGGGTCGACGAAAGGTGGCCTCCATCTTCTTCGTCTTTCGTCTTCCATCTTCTTCGTCTTGTCTTCAGTCTTCATTCCTGTTTATTCATTGTGTTGTCCATTGTGTTCTTCGTCTTCTTCGTTTTGTCCATTGTCTTCTTCATTTATGCAGTTTTTTTAATTATTTATAAACAGTGAACCGCACACTGAACCGGGTCCGACCGGGTTGAATTGGGAACCGAACCCCTCACCGGTTCAATGAACGGTCTGATTCTGATAACACTGATTCCAACGCATTATTCCTTTGATTCAAGACGATGCCCACTTTGGATCTAGCAATCTCAATTCCTAAAAAAAACTTTGATTCCCCTAAATCTTTCATTTTAAAATTCATCCTCAAAACATGCTTCAATTCATCAATCAGGTTTCCACTATTTTTCGAAATAAGCAGATCATCCACATACACAAGTAATATAACCAATTGATTTCCATCATGTTTAGTAAACAATGAATAATCAAGTTTTGACTGAGAATAACCAGCTCTAATCAATGCATCACAAAGGTTCATATTCCATTGTCGACTAGCCTGTTTTAAGCCATAAAGGGACTTTTTCAATTTGCAAACCAGATTCTTGTCATTTTTCTTAATAAACACTTCGGGAACATGCATATAAACTTCCTCTTCTAAATTCCTTTGTTAAAAAGTATTATGGACATTCATTTTGTAAAAGGGTCAATTATAAACAGAAGCCCAAGCAAACACAAATCACATGGTATTCATTTTAGCAACATGCGAAAAAGTTTCAAAGTAATCTATACCATATTTTTTATTATATCATTTCGCTACAAGTCTAGCATTGTACTTGTCGGACGTTGGATCTGACTTTCCCCGACCCTTTTTGAAAAATATATATTTTTTTCGCTCGAATAATGTCGGGTCTTGGCGAGTGACGGGTCCGGTCGAGCGGGGTCATCAACCGAACCGAAAAATGAAAGAGTCGCCACCGATTAATTAAAGGCTAATCAGAATCCTAAAATTTGTCTAGGGTACATGGTGTTAACATCCTAGGGCTTGAAAAGGTATACGTCCAGAGAATCGAATTCGGGGGGTTTGATTACGTCTTAAGGGATCGCGAGCCCATAATCCGCTCTTTCGGTACTTTAGTTTGCTTTTGAATTTATATTTTTTTTTCAACTTGCCCGATTTACCCAAATTGTCCAATTTGATCATGCTTGGCTAAAGAGATGACATGCATTTTTTTTTATTAACAATATACAAGTTTTTTTTTTAAAAAAAATAATTAATTTAAAATAAATAAACAAGAGAGAATAAACTTAATTGTGCTAAAAAATAGTGGTTTAACTTTGGGATCATTTTAAAACGTGGCAAACGTATACAAATGATTTTTGAAAATACGAAGCATATTGGACTAATTTGTGACACCTTGAGAAATAATGGGATGTCCAGAAAAGTTTAGGGACCAAGATGCAATTATTTAAAATTTCGAGCTGATTTGGAAAAATCGGGTCAAAACTTTTCTGGTTTGGTTTATAACACTCGGTAAGTCCCAAAATGTCCTCTGAACCGGCGGAACCTCACCCCCTGTAGAGGATCATAGGCCCATTCCGATCATCGAGTTGAGTTTTTTAGGTGCGTGCCGGCGGTCCAAACCGCTCCGGGCGCATTCCCTTACTAAACTCCCTAAGCTCTTAATGTGCTCCAGGTCCGAGCGGGTAATGGTAACCAACGTGGTGTGTGCATAACGAGGATTTACATCATTTTGAATTATTACATTTACATTGCTTTTCAGACAAAAATTTAAAACTGCAAGCATGAGCAAACGGTCAAAACAAATAGGTAAAAATATAACATGGCAAAGCAAACATGACAAAGCCTAAACCCTCTAAAAAACATCCCCAGCAGAGTCGCCAAATTGTCGGACGTCGGATCCGACTTTCCCGACCCGTTTTGGAAAATATTTTAAATTTTCGTTTTTGAAAATGTCGGGTCTTGGCGAGCGACGGGTCCGGTCGAGCGGGGTCATCAACCGGACCGAAAAAATTGAAAGAGTCGCCACCGATTAATTGATGGCTAATCGGAATCCTAAAATTGCCTAGGGTACATGGAGTTTACATCCTAGGGCTTAAAACGGTCTACGTCCAGAGAATCGAGTTCGGGGGTTTGATTACGTCTTTAAAAGCTCGCGAGCTTATAATCCGCCCTTTCGGTACTTTAATTTTGCTTTTGAAATGTTTTTTTCAATTTTTGCCCGAATTGCCCGTTTTAATCATGCTTGGCCCAAAAAAAACTACATACATTTTCTTTAAATTAAATAAACCATGTACAAACAATTTTTTTTTTTTTAAATAAACAAGAGAGAACTAAAGTTAATCGTGCTCGAAAGAAAATGGTTCAACTCTCGAGCTATTTTAAACGTGTCAAAACATTCACGAATAATTTTTGAAAATATTAAGCTCATTGGACTAATTTGTCCCATTTTAAGAAGTTATAGGATGTCCAAAAAAATATAGGGACCAAAATGCAATTTATAAAAATTTGAGCTGAATTGGACAAATATTTTCGAAAATTGCAGAAATGACCCTAAACTATTCTGGACTTATTTGTAACACTTGGTAAAGTTCTAAAATAACCCGAAAATTATTCTAGACTTATTTGTAACATTTTGAAAAGTCATGGAATGTCCAGAAAAATTTAGGAATAAAAATTGTAATTTTCGAAAAATAATATAACTTAACTGAATTTTTTTTTTAAATTACAGAATTGACCCTAAACTATTCTAGATTTATTTGTAATACTTGGTAAAATTCTAAAAATAACCCGAAAATTAATCTACACTTATTTGTAACATTTTTTGAAATCATGGAATGTCTAGAAAAGTTTAGAAATCAAATTGTATTTTTTTTTTTAAGAGCTGAATTAAGAAAAACAATTTGCACAAATGGCCCAAAACTTTTCCGGTTTGGTTTATAACACTCGATAACGTCCCAGAAATGACCCGAGAGTCCAAGGACCGAGTTGTAACCTTCATCAAAGTTTGGGAATGACCTAAGTCAATTTTGAAATTTTTTTCACATATACATAATATATATATATATAGTATTACATAGACATAATATAAATAGATATTATACATATAGATAAATAGATAACATAAACATAATATAAATATATATTATACATATAGATATATATAGTAATACATAAACATAATATAAATATATATTATACGTATAGATATATATAGTAATACATAAACATAGTATAAATATATATTATACTTATAGATATATATAGTAATACATAAACATAATGTAAATATATATTATACATATATATATAATAGTATAAACATAATATAAATAAATATAGTAATACATAAACATAATATAAACATATATTATACATATAGATATAATAGTATTACATAAACATAATATAAATATATTATACATAAATATATAACATATGTATATAAACTCTTTTTTTTTTACATAAATAATAACATTAGGAAATACAAATACAATATTAAATGCAAGAAAAATATACCTAAATCGTTCGGAACTTAAACACCGTACGAGAAACCGAGATCGATAATTACCGATATATTTTTTTCACTCTTTTTTTTTTACTCTCTCTAATCACTCTTCTCTTCCTATTTCTCTTCCAATCCTTTCCTTACCCTCTCCTCATTTCTCACGACAACTAACCTCTATTTATACACAATTTGCATCTTATATTATTATTATTTTTTTTATTATTTTATTTTTTAAAAAAAATAATAAAAAAGACCAAGTTGTACAAAAAGAGGAACATGGCCATGTGGCCATGTTTCACGTTCAGATATTTTTTTTTATTAATTTAATATATATTTTTTTTTAATAAAATTTTTTAAAAAAAATTTTTTTTTTTTTTTTTTAAATATCGATTTCTCTTGGCTCGATTGCTTGCGTACGGTATTTGACCATGAGCCAAAATCAGGTGTTTACAGTTGCCCCTCTTTGAACACGCACTCATGGAATTGATCTCATGAGTGTGTGTTCAAAGACAAACAACTGATTTTGGCTCATCTTTATTCATCATTTACATAGTAGATAAATATCTTTACGCAACTTTCGGAAGCTAGACACCTTTAGGTCCCGATCGTTGACGATGATTTGTGGAGACTGAGTGTCTAAACGCTCATCAACTTGTGATTCCCAGACGTTGGACACCTACATGTCCTGGTTGTCGAGGATGCCTTGCGGAGGCTGAACAACTAAAGGCTCCGCTCGTCGACTTGTGACTTGTTGGGGATGACTTGCGGAGGTTGAACACCTAAAGGCTCCGTTGGTCGACTTGTGACTCCCAGAAGCTGGATAACTACAGGTTCTGGTCATCGAGGATGACTTTCGGAGGCTGAACACCTAAAGGCTCCGTTGGTCGACTTGTGACTCCCAGAAGCTGGATAACTACAGGTTCTGGTCATCGAGGATGACTTTCGGAGGCTGAACACCTAAAGGCTCCGTTGGTCGACTTGTGACTCCCAGAAGCTGGATAACTGCAGGTCCTGATTGTCGAGATGACTTGCGAAGGTTGAACACCTAAAGGCTCCGTTTGTCGGCTTGTGACTCCTAGAAGCTGGATAACTACAGGTTCAGGTCATTGAGGATGGCTTGCGGAGGCTGAACACCTAAAAGCTCCGTTGGTCGTTGGTCTTTTTTTTTTTTTTTTTTTACTCCAAGAAGATGAATAAATACAAGTCTTGGTCATCGATGATTTTTTTTTTTTTTTTAATCTCAATTTTCTTTCCTTTTGCTACGATTCTTTTCGCACCTCTCGGTTCCCTTAATTTTTGCCTAGGTCGCCCTTTCGGGTTTTCAACCTAGCAGAGATTTGATTCCTCTCCTTTTGCCATGATTGTCCTTTTGGGGATTTTCAATCATGCCCCTCTTCCCTAAGTTTTGCCTAAACCGCCCTTTCGGGTTTTCGATTTAGCGGGAATTTTCTCACTTTTGGGAGGTTCGTATTCTGGTTACAAAGTCCTTAAGGATAGTATTTTCTGACTGTGTCCATATTGATTGGACTGGGGAGTTCTTGGCCATCCATATTGGTGATGATCATGGCTCCTCCACTGAAAACCTCTTTCACGACATAAGGCCCTTCATATTTAGGCACGAACTTGCCCCGAGAATCTGGATTGACTCGCAGGATTTTTCTGAGAACTAGATCGCCTGCTTGTAATTCTCTTGGACGTACCTTCCTGTTAAATGCACGAGCCATGCGTTGCTGGTACAATTGCCCATGACACAGCGCGATGAGCCGCCTTTCATCTATGAGATTTAATTGCTCGTATCTGCATCTCGCCCATTCTGATTCGTCCATCTCTGCTTCAGCGAGGATCCTTGCTGATGGGATTTCTACTTCAATTGGCAGCACGACTTCAGTCCCGTATACAAGGGAAAATGGGGTTGCCCCTGTTGATGTCCGTATTGAGGTCCTGTATGCCATGAGTGCCCAAGGCAGCTTGTCGTGCCAGTCCTTATAATTGACAGTCATTTTCTCTATGATCTTCTTGATATTCTTATTTGCTGCTTCCACTGCGCCATTCATTTGTGGGCGATATGGAGACGAATTTCTATGCTTGATCTTAAATTGGTCACACAACCCATCAACCAATTTATTATTCAGATTTTTGGCATTATCTGTGATGATTGACTCCGGCACCCCATAACGCGCGATGATATCCTGCCTAATGAAACGCTCGACCGCTTTTGCCGTTACTGACGCTAGGCTAATAGCCTCTATCCACTTGGTGAAATAATCGATCGCCACCAATATGAATTGATGACCATTGGACGCCTTTGGAGAGATCATGCCGATTACATCGATACCCCACATTGAGAAAGGCCATGGGGAAGTCATAGGATAGAGCTCGTGTGGTGGAGCGTGGATTTGGTCTGCGTACACTTGACAGAGGTGACAATGTTGGACATGTCTCATACAATCAGACGTCATGGTGGACCAAAAATACCCAAGTCTCATTATCTTTTTTGATAGCATTCGCCCGCCCATGTGTGGGCCACAAAAACCTTCGTGAATTTCTTCCATTAAGCGCTCAGCTTCTTTGGCATTAACGCATCTCAAAAGGGTATCATCAAATGATCTTTTGTATAAGGTCGGGCCACTGAGAAAATAATTGCAAGCCATCCTTCGTACGACCTTCCGGTCATTTCTTGTGGCACCTTCTGGGAACTCTCCAGACTCCAGGTATTTTTTTATGTCCGTGAACCACGGCTGACCGGCTGACTCTTCAATTGCATAACAATAGGCTGGAACCTCCTTGATCTTGATCTCCACTGGTAGTACCTGATTTCCCGGTGAAATTTTACTCATTGATGCGAGCGTTGCCAATGCGTCTGCAAATTGGTTCTTATTTCTCGGCATATGAGTGAAAGTGATGTCTTCAAATTCTGCAGCTAAATCCTCAAGGTGCTCGTGGTATGGTTGGAGTTTGACATCCCTCGTCTTCCATTCCCCTGTCGTTTGGAGGATGATTAACATTGAATCTCCGAACACTTCTAGTTTCTTCACTTCGAGGTCTAGTGCAGCTCGCATGCCGAGAACACATGCCTCATATTCTGCAATGTTGTTGGTGCAGTGGAAGGTGACCTTGGCTGCCACTGGGAAGTGTTGCCCCTTTGGTGAGATGAGCACTGCCCCGATACCCCCTCCGACTGAATTCACAGCACCGTCGAAGTACATCCTCCAATTTGCCTTCGGCATCCCTTCTTCTTCTATTTGCATGATCTCACCATCTGGGAATTCGGAGTTGATCAAGTGATCGTCGTCTATGGGAAACTCCGCTAAATGATCGGCGATTGCTTGCCCCTTCACCGAAATTCGAGGTACGAATTCTATGTCATACTCAGATAATTGAACTTGCCATTTGGCGATATTTTTTGTCCATGCTGGCTTATCTAAGAGGTATCTCACGGGATCCATCTTCGAATACAGACGTATGGTGTAGTACAACGTATACTGGCGAAGTCGCTGCATTACCCACACGAGTGCGCAACATATCCTTTCCACCTCTTGATACTTTGTTTCACCCTCCGTGAATTTCTTACTCACGTAGTATATGGCATGTTCATTCTTTCTAGTCACATCGAGTTGTCCCAACATGCACCCCAACGAGTCTTGGCGCACTGTTAAATACATAATGAGTGGTCGTCCTGGAGTTGGCGGCACCAGGACTGGTGGGCTCATCAGGTATTTTTTTATGGACTCTAAGGCGTTCTGGCATTCCTCATCCCAAATTATCCGAGCGTTCTTACGTAAAAGACGAAATAAAGGTTGACACTTGGTTGTCATATTTGCGATGAAACGCGCAATGTAATTCAAACGTCCTAAAAGGCTTCGGACTTGCTTGACGGTCGATGGTGGGGGTAACTCTTGTATCGCCTTGACTTTGTCAGGGTCTACCTCAATTCCATTCTTACTGACTATGAAGCCCAATAACTTGCCTGATGTGGCTCCAAAAGTGCATTTAGTCGGGTTTAAACGCAACTTGTACTTCTTGAGCCTTTCAAATAGCATGCGTAAATTGATCAAGTGATCTTCACCTTCTTGAGACTTTGCAATCATATCATCTACGTACACCTCGATCTGTTTGTGCATCATGTCGTGGAACAGTGTCACCATGGCCCTTTGGTAGGTTGCCCCTGCATTTTTTAAACCGAAAGGCATAACTCTGTAACAAAATGTGCCCCACATCGTGACAAATGCGGTTTTTGACTTATCTGCCTCAGACATCTTGATTTGGTTGTATCCTGAGAACCCGTCCATGAACGAGAACATCGTATGACGTGCCGTGTTGTCGACCAACATATCGATATGAGGCAGAGGGAAATTATCCTTCGGACTGGCTTTGTTAAGATCTCGATAGTCGACACAGATGCGGACGCGACCGTCCTTCTTGGGTACTTGAACAATATTTGCTACCCATTCAGAATAGTTGCAAACTTCTAAGAATCCAGCGTCGATTTGCTTGATGATCTCTTCCTTAATTTTAAGGATTAGGTCGGGACTTTGTCTCCTCAGGTGTTGTCTCTTGGGTCGAAAGTTCTCAGTGTCTAATGGCAGAACGTGCTCCACAATTGACGAATCAAGGCCTGGCATGTCAGCATATGACCAGGCAAAAATCTCCTGGTACTCTTTTAGCAAATCCATCATCTGAGTTCTTTGGTTAGGACTCAGACTTGTCCCAATCTTCAATTCGCGTGGTTCCTCGGGAGTGCCGATGTTTATGACCTCAGTGACTTCTGTTGTTAGGAGTTTGTCTTTCTCATACCTGTCCCAACTTTCTTCAATTTCCTTTGTGACATCCTCCTCACCGAATCCTTCTCCGTAATGTACAGAATCAGATTCGGCGAGGGTGTCCTTGTACGAGATTGAATCATGTTTCCCCTTGTGTTCTTTAGAGGTATTGTTCTCATTATTACTAAGAGAAAACGCATAAGCAGGTAATGTCATCCAGTTTGTGATATTCTCCCCACTAGCAAGTGGACGGACGAAAAGGCCTGAGGGAGCTTCATCAAGCAGGGCTCCAATGGTGACACCGATCGAAAACAAGCCTGATAAGCCTTCATGAGAAGCAACGTCGTCGGGTTGAATCATTTGTGGTGGGCCAGGAAATGAAACAGCGAGGGGAGGAAACATCAATGCCCGTGAATTTCCAGTTAAACGTTTCCTTCGGGCGACTTCGTAATCTTTGAAATTAGGATAGAAACCCAGTCCAAAAGTGCCTTTGTTCTTCCTTGGAGCTATTGGGTGTATGATGCCCTGACCATGGATTCCCAGTCCGCGTCCTAAGATGAAGTTGTTGCCTAACATGATCTTCCCCACCATGAGCTCGGCTCTGTCTGGTGCTGGCTCTCCCCAATCCCTAATCACAGAAATGAGATCGAAGGCATGGAAAGACAATGCATCTTCGGTCTCGATTCCGATGAAAGGTACGGAAGTCTCCTTATAGATGTTGTAATCTTCCTCCCCATCGATCACAACCAGGCGATCCTCAGATATAAATTTTACTTTCTGATGCAGGGTAGAAGGCACTGCACCAGCAGCGTGTATCCAAGGTCTTCCCAAAAGTAGACTGTAGACCCCTGGAATGTCCAAGACTTTGAAAGCTACGATGAACACGCATGGACCAATCTCCAATGGTAATTCAATTTCTCCTTCTACCTCCCTTATATTGCCATCAAAAGCTCGAACAACACTCTTGGTTGGACGGATGAGTGACGGATCTATATTCATATGTTGGAGGGTGGACATCGGGCATACATTTAAAGCTGAGCCGTTGTCAATCATTACTCTTGAGAGCACGTATCCCTTGCTTTTGCACACGATGTGGAGGGCCTTGACATGTTGTTGTCCCTCAGAACCCAACTCTTCATCCCCGAAGGCGATTTGGCTAGCAAAAACCGAACCGATGAGATTCTCTACTTGGCGGGTTGAAACTTCCTTTGGTACCAGGGCTTCCTTCAAGACATTCATTAATGCCTCTCGGTGTGGTTCAGAACTCAACAACAGAGCCAACAAAGATATTTGCGCTGGGGTTCTGCGCAACTGGTCCACGACCTTGTATTCAGCATCCTTTACAATCTTCATGAAATTGCTCGCTTCTTCTTCAGTTACCTTCTTCTTTTGGGCTCCCTCCACATCCTTCTCTTTGGGCGGGTTTTCTGGCTGGATATAGCAACGTCCAGATCGAGTCATACTGAAAATGTCTTCATTTTTCGCAGATCCTTCCGCGTACCCCCCATAGTTCCAAGGTACCCTTTTGTTGCTCTCGTACTTGAATGGTGCTGGTCTTTGCGGTACGTAGTCAATGATTAGTGGGGTGATCATCGAAACGTAATTTTTTAGCATCTCCTGACCCATGGGGCTGATTAAAGGGGTTGGTCCTTCTTCTAAGAAGATCATGTTGACTGAGCCTGAAGCGTGGTTGGGTAGCGGATTGGTATTTACATTCGGTGGCGAAATGGGATTTAAGACAAGGTATTTATGATCAATAAGGTCTTGGATTCGGTGCTTCAGGCGAGGGCAATTGTTAGTGGTGTGCCCAGGTGCTCCCATGTGGAATTCACATTTTGAATTTGGTTCATTAGCCAGAATTCTCGTTTCGGGGCTCAGAACCTCAGGACCTATGAGCCCTTGAGCCAAAGCCTTCTTGTACAATTCAACCAATGGTATTGGAAGAGGGGTAAACTGTCGGGGCTCTCGAAACCTCCTTTGGTTCCCACCTCGGTTGACAGAATCTTGTGGGTTAGGTAGAGGGGTTGATCCTTGTGGGGCTCGAGGAGCCTGAGGCATCGGGACCACCGGTGATGGTTGGTATTGTTGATACGGAGCCGAGTAAGGAGCCTGGTAAGGGTTTGGATAGACCGCGCCTATGGTCGGGGTAGGCTTCTTTGTTCCAGTTTTCTTAGGATCCGCTGCACCTTTGTATGGGTCTTCAATCTTTCCTGACTGAAGCCCTCGCTCAATCAATTCGCCTGTCATGATGAGATTTGAAAATTCCGCTGTGGATTGACTCATCATTTGGGTATAATATATACCCTTAAGAGTGCTGATAAAAATCGGGACTGCCTCGTTCTGCCCGAGAGGTGGGTTCATGCAGTTGGCCTTTCCCCTCCACTCAGACACATAATCTTTGAAAGATTGTCCCTCTTTCATCTCCATAGCCTGAAGATCAAGGCGAGTTGGAGCGTTATCCAGATTATGCTTATATCGGCGGTGGAAAAGCTTGGCCAGCTCCTCCATATTTGGCACTTGCTCTGTTCTTAATCCTGCGAACCAGACCAGCGCTTCCCCTTTCAAACTTTCCTGGAAAGTCTGGACCATCAACTTGGTATACTATTGATATGGAGTCATTTTCGCCATATAGATCTTAAGGTGAACAATCGGATGTCCTGTTCCATCGAACCTTTCAAAGTCTGGCACCTTGAATTTATCAGGCATCGGGATTTCCTGAAATAGAGCCAGATCAGAGAAGTTCAGGTCTCCCAATCGATCTACTCCTTGAATAGACCTCATTTTTTCTTCAATCTGCTTCAACCGCTTGTCTTGTTCAGTCTCGACTGTGACCGAGTAATTGGGGAGACCAAACGCGGGTCGTGCGACCTGGTTGGGGTAAACAGGTACCGGAGGTGCAACCCGTTCATGCTGAAGAGGAAAAGCTTGCTCTTGAGGGCCATGTATGGGTAGTGGAACTTGATTAGGACAGTCATATGTAGGAGGTGGAGCTTGGTTGGGATGGCCATATGTGGGAGGTGGAGCTTGGACAGGATGACCATATGTGGCAGGTGCAACTTGATCAGGATGACCATATGTGGGAGATGGAGCTTGCTCGGGGTGACCATATGTGGTAGGTGGAGCTTGGTCGGGATGACCATATGTGGGAGGTGGAGCTTGCTCGGGGTGACCATATGTGGTAGGTGGAGCTTGATCGGGTAAGACCAAAGTACTTGGAATGGATTGATGAGGTACTACTGGCGGAGGTGTTGCTTGAGAAGACGAGGTGGCTGCCTGGGCGTTTAGAAAAACCCACATTTGATCGAACCGGGATGTCATACCAGCCATGCCAGCATTCATGCTGTGTATAGTTTGTTCGAGCTGGATGATCCTCTCTTCATATTCTTGAGGTGCCGGATTTGTCAACTGTCGCACGGGTTCCGGAAAACCTGGTGGAGGGTTTTGATTTGGTTGCTCCATTCGCTCCCGTTGAACGAAACCGCGAGTGCGTATCGGGCTTGTTCTTGCCATATGTGCCTAAATCGTTCAAATATCATAGTAAGAATGGTAAATACACAATTGATCATGCATGTTTTTGTTTTAATATGCATGTTCCGTTCATTCCATTCATAGGCTTTGATGACATATACGACAAAAGTTTTTTTCAAACAATACTCTAAACTGAGTTGGTCAATCAAAATCTAATTCTTAAGACGTTTCACATGACGACGCAGCTCGTTGAGTGCATTTGTCGCTTTCTCCTTGGTTCGAAGGAAGGTCGGGGACATGCATTTCGAAAATCTTTTTAATTGCCTCGCCCTTCGTCTGGACTGTTCAAGGGTGCCATTCAACTCATCTATTTTGCCCTTACATTTCTCCAAGGTGCGATCCTGACTTCTCACTTCATTTCGCACACACCGTACCTCATTGCGCAGGCGTTGGATTTCTTTCTTGGATCTAGAGTGTTCATCAGCCCAAGCAATACTTTGAATTTCCACCCTAGATTTCATGATCGCGTAGATGTCCTTGTGAGATGACGGTGATTGCTTGGGTCTATCCCCGATTATCTCCTTCGGGTCAAAAGGCGGACTTGCGGGTGCCGAGTAGAACTTATGAATGTACTCTGTTGTCGCATGGTATTCGTTTTCCTTTGTCGTGGAGCCTTCTATCAGATTTATGAATAGTGGGACTCGGTTTCCCCAATCATCATTCACTTGTCGAACTGAGTCTCGTAGTGAGTTTGCAATGTCTGCTCGGCTGTGCCACTTGTATGATCTTGGGGGTCCATGAATGTGCACCGGAATATCTTGGAAACCACCGAATTGTCGAATAACTCGGGAAGGGTAGGTAGTCATGGATCCTCGATGGCTGAGAAGCGAAACTCCCTCGAAAGTTTTGCATCTAAGGATCGTAGAACGGTGGATGGGTAACCATCTAGCCGTCCATAAAATGTCCTTATGCGTTAATTTTGAAATATAGATTTTCCAATCGAGGGCTTTCCATTTTTCAGCTTCGAACAATGATCGACCTAACATTCTCGAGATAACCCTTTTGTCACCTAAAAAGTTTGCCCGGGGAAAATTTATGCCAAATTCTTTTATATGGCTTAAGAACCAAATCTGAAGTAAGGCCGGACTTGCTTTCAGTTCTCCTTTCCCTTTGGTTTTTAAAATGTTTAGAGATGCAATGGTTTCGGCGAGCAATGCCGTCACGAAACCCTTGCCTTCTATTACTTGGGTAACGACTTTAGCCATAGCTGAGTCGATGAGACCATTAGAAAAGGGAAATACGACCGTTCCCAAAACAAGTAAAATAAAAGCATGGCACCTCCCCGGGGCATTTGTTTTATCGACAATTTGGTGCTCTATCCAATATACCAAAAGTTCAATAGATAAGCCATGACCCCCATTCAACCTGAGCTCGGTGGACATTTTGTTTGTTGTGACTTTGAGCAGTTTGGCCAAGGTACTATCTTCGCCTCTTTGTTGGAGGTCGGGTTGAATAATTCCACGATCCCAATCTACCCCTTGAACGAGTTGACGGTATTCTTCGAGCGTAGGTGTGAGTTCATTGTTGTTTATCACGAAGACGACGTTTTTTACATCCCAAAAATCAGACAAAGCATCGAGGAGAGCCCAATTGACTTTGTAGTTTGCAAGTTCATGAACCTCGCCAATGTTCTCATTCACGTACTTCTGATCCTCTTTTGTCATGGCTTTCCATATTCGGGCAATTTCGACCGTGGGGGGCTGAATGGCCTTGGTGCGAGGACAGTGGTTTGTCTGCTTCATCCTTACCAAAGATGATATGTAAAACGTCCTAAGGATACAAGACAAAATGAACGGAACTTACATTTTTTTTTTTTTAGAAAAATGCAATGCAAGTGCGAGAAAGTAAATGTCATTACTAAGTTATTACATTTACAGAGGATTATGGAATACAAAAGGCCCAATCCTATACATATCATAATCTATGGCCAAAACAAAACACGAGAAAATGAACAAACACGAAACTGGTAGAAGGTTAAGCGTGGTGTGGAGCTTTTGTTCTAACGGGATGGAATTTCTAGGTCCTCTGAACCGGCGGAACCTCACCCCCTGTAGAGGATCATATGCCCATTCCGATCATCGAGTTGAGTTTTTTAGGTGCGTGCCGGCGGTCCAAACCGCTCCGGGCGCATTCCCTTACTAAACTCCCTAAGCTCTTAATGTGCTCCAGGTCCGAGCGGGTAATGGTAACCAACGTGGTGTGTGCATAACGAGGATTTACATCATTTTGAATTATTACATTTACATTGCTTTTCAGACAAAAATTTAAAACTGCAAGCATGAGCAAACGGTCAAAACAAATAGGTAAAAATATAACATGGCAAAGCAAACATGACAAAGCCTAAACCCTCTAAAAAACATCCCCAGCAGAGTCGCCAAATTGTCGGACGTCGGATCCGACTTTCCCGACCCGTTTTGGAAAATATTTTAAATTTTCGTTTTTGAAAATGTCGGGTCTTGGCGAGCGACGGGTCCGGTCGAGCGGGGTCATCAACCGGACCGAAAAAATTGAAAGAGTCGCCACCGATTAATTGAAGGCTAATCGGAATCCTAAAATTGCCTAGGGTACATGGAGTTTACATCCTAGGGCTTAAAACGGTCTACGTCCAGAGAATCGAGTTCGGGGGTTTGATTACGTCTTTAAAAGCTCGCGAGCTTATAATCCGCCCTTTCGGTACTTTAATTTTGCTTTTGAAATGTTTTTTTCAATTTTTGCCCGAATTGCCCGTTTTAATCATGCTTGGCCCAAAAAAAACTACATACATTTTCTTTAAATTAAACAAACCATGTACAAACAATTTTTTTTTTTTTTAATAAACAAGAGAGAACTAAAGTTAATCGTGCTCGAAAGAAAATGGTTCAACTCTCGAGCTATTTTAAACGTGTCAAAACATTCACGAATAATTTTTGAAAATATTAAGCTCATTGGACTAATTTGTCCCATTTTAAGAAGTTATAGGATGTCCAAAAAAATATAGGGACCAAAATGCAATTTATAAAAATTTGAGCTGAATTGGACAAATATTTTCGAAAATTGCAGAAATGACCCTAAACTATTCTGGACTTATTTGTAACACTTGGTAAAGTTCTAAAATAACCCGAAAATTATTCTAGACTTATTTGTAACATTTTGAAAAGTCATGGAATGTCCAGAAAAATTTAGGAATAAAAATTGTAATTTTCGAAAAATAATATAACTTAACTGAATTTTTTTTTTAAATTACAGAATTGACCCTAAACTATTCTAGATTTATTTGTAATACTTGGTAAAATTCTAAAAATAACCCAAAAATTAATCTACACTTATTTGTAACATTTTTTGAAATCATGGAATGTCTAGAAAAGTTTAGAAATCAAATTGTATTTTTTTTTTAAGAGCTGAATTAAGAAAAACAATTTGCACAAATGGCCCAAAACTTTTCCGGTTTGGTTTATAACACTCGATAACGTCCCAGAAATGACCCGAGAGTCCAAGGACCGAGTTGTAACCTTCATCAAAGTTTGGGAATGACCTAAGTCAATTTTGAAATTTTTTTCACATATACATAATATATATATATATAGTATTACATAGACATAATATAAATAGATATTATACATATAGATAAATAGATAACATAAACATAATATAAATATATATTATACATATAGATATATATAGTAATACATAAACATAATATAAATATATATTATACGTATAGATATATATAGTAATACATAAACATAGTATAAATATATATTATACGTATAGATATATATAGTAATACATAAACATAATGTAAATATATATTATACATATATATATAATAGTATAAACATAATATAAATATATATAGTAATACATAAACATAATATAAACATATATTATACATATAGATATAATAGTATTACATAAACATAATATAAATATATTATACATAAATATATAACATATGTATATAAACTCTTCTTTTTTTTTTTTTTTTACATAAATAATAACATTAGGAAATACAAATACAATATTAAATGCAAGAAAAATATACCTAAATCGTTCGGAACTTAAACACCGTACGAGAAACCGAGATCGATAATTACCGATATATTTTTTTCACTCTTTTTTTTTTACTCTCTCTAATCACTCTTCTCTTCCAATCCTTTCCTTACCCTCTCCTCATTTCTCACGACAACTAACCTCTATTTATACACAATTTGCATCTTATTTTATTATTATTATTTTTATTATTTTATTTTTTAAAAAAAATAATAAAAAAGACCAAGTTGTACAAAAAGAGGAACATGGCCATGTGGCCATGTTTCACGTTCAGATATTTTTTTTATTAATTTAATATATATTTTTTTTTAATAAAATGTTTTAAAAAAAAAAAAAAATTTTTTTTTTTTTTAAATATCGATTTCTCTTGGCTCGATTGCTTGCGTACGGTATTTGACCATGAGCCAAAATCAGGTGTTTACACCTAAGTTATTCGAAGTTTAGATACCTCACGAGGAACCGAGATTGATTTCGCCGATTTTTCTTCACTCAATTTGTATATATTTTTTTTCACTCACTATCACTCAAATCCTCACTTTGAATTTTTTTTCTCTATTTTCTTTTCCTTTATTTTTTTTTCTTTCCATTTCTTCAATGTCATAGCTTACAGCAAGCTTGTTCAAAACTCTCCTTTGGTTTCTTCCTCTCCCTTTCAACCGTAGCTCTCCCTTGCTTTTGTAGAGTTTTCTCCTCCAAATAGATGATAAACATGGACAATACATGGTGGATGGAAAAGGTGATAGCAATTGGGCAAAGGTGATTGGCAATTGGGAAGTGATTGGCAATTGGGAGGTGATTGAGAGAATTTGGCTAAGGATGAGCAAAGGTGATCAAGTGGTCAAATGGTTATGGCAATTGGAAGGACTTTTGGTGTCAATTGGGAGCAACTGGGAGTGATTTGTGGTATGGTGGGAATTTGAACGAAAATGGATGTCATGGTGGGTGTTTGGCCAAAAATGGGTGTCATGGGTTTAGGGGTTTGGAGTTTAGGGTTTGGGATTTAAGGTTTGGGGTTTTAGGTTTAGGGTTTAGGGTTTAGGGTTTAGAGTTTAGGATTTAAGGTTTAGGGTTTAGGGTTTAAGGTTTAGGGTTTAGGGTTTGGGATTTTAGGGTTTGAGGTTTAAGGTTAAGGTTTAGGGTTTGGGATTAAGGTTTAGGGTTTAAGATTTTAGGGTTTGGGGTTTATTTTATTTTATTGCTCTTTTCTTCTATACGATTTTTCTCGGCTCGGATCCTCGCGTGCACTATTTTGACCCTGAGCCAAAATTAGGTATTTACAGTTGCCCCTATTTGAACACGCGCTCATGGAAGTGATCTCATGAGTGTGTGTTCAAAAACAAACAACTGATTTTGACTCTTATTTATTCATTATTGGGAATGTAGTATCAAACTTTTCACGTATGCAATAACCAATTATAAAACTTAATTTGTTTCTACTAAACAGCAAAAATCTAATTGATCGACTCCATAGAAATCATATTCAAGCCAGGATTGTCACTCGCATGAAGATATAAAGGATGATGAAAGTCTACCTTAGTCATGGCCTCATGATTTACCTCAGTATCGAATATGTCTGCCTCCTCAACAAACTTCGTTTCACCCATGTAGAATCACTAAATCGAAATATCGAAAAAGAATAGGAGAAGAAAATATACCTCTCGGTACGAAGCGGGAGTGATTGCAATTTTTCGATCTCCCGCGTGATATTCAATCGACATGTTAGATGGTGGCTTGAACTTATATGTCAACTGGGACGACTGCCCTGCGATAAGCTTTGTCCAGAACATCCATATTAACATCCCAACGTACTAAATAATTTCATTCACATGAATTAAGTAGGGATATATAATCGTGAAAATGTTTCTATATACCAAGTTAATTTCTATTGTATTATAGACTTATAACTTATACAAATTTTATGATTATTTTGTAGATAATGAACCAAATTTCGATACCATGTTTTCACCCATTAGTTTCATTGAAAAAAAAAAGAGTATATTTTGCATAACTTTGTTTGAGTATTTGACAAACTAACAAGATGTCGAGTGTTTTCCTAGCATGGTTGACCACACAATGAATGAGAAGTTAGTTAAAGCAGATTCGGATGACGAAATGAAAGAGGCGGTATTTCAACTTGGCAGGTCGAAATTGTCGAGTCCAGACGGCTTTCCAGGCATGTTTTATCAATCTTTCTGGGACGTGGTTGGGTCAGACGTTTCCTTAGCAGTCAAACAGTTCTACCAAGCAGGTATCTTCCCTAACTCTTTGAACTATACTGATATTGTCTTAATCCCTAAAGTACCTAACCCTACTTTGGGTGGTTAAACCAGTGTTATCAAAATCGGACTGGACTGGCGGTCTGATCGGGTTCAACTGGGAATCGGACCCTAGTCCGATTTGGTTCAACTAAAAGACCGAAATGCATATGAAAAGTGTTTAAATCGGGTTGGACCAGACAATTTTTGAAAAATCGATCGATTCTTTTAAAACCGATTGCTTTTCGGTTTTAGTTTTTTTGGGGGATGGTTTAAATTTTTTGGGTGGTCTCTTCGGTTCGACCGATCAACATCTTCGGTTTAAAAGTTATGTTTAAAGTTTAGACCTACTGTGTTTGATTTTGAGACTATTGTGTTATGTATGTTCAAAGTTTGAGGTATGTTGTGTTATATTGTGTTTGAGAGTAATGTGTATGTTTGAGACTATGTAGTTTGTGTGTCTTTGAGACTATGTAGTTTGAGATAATTATGTGTGTGTTTGAGACTATGTAGTTTGTAATTGTATTTTTAATTATTTTTTACTTGTCACAATGAACCACACGTCGAACCGAGTCCAACCGAGTTAAACCGATCGAACCGGGAACTGGCCCTCTCATCGGTTCGAGAACCGGTTCGATTCTGATAACACTGAAATAAAATATCAATTACTCACGGATTTGCCTTAAAAAGAAATATGTATGTAACATTGGATTCTAGTATTCAATTCAAATTGTTATAATAGAGGAAGAAAGAATTATAATTTAAGGTAAGAAGGGAGGTCCAAACTTGAAGCCTTTTACTATTTATGTTTCTTCGCAAGGTGCATTTCAGCCCATTAGGAGACACCTTAGCTTTTACTTCATATATAGAATAATTTCCACTCGCAGCGAAGTTCAACTCATTAGAAATCTTACAACATGCTTCTTTCACGGAATAAGGACGAAATAGGTGATACGGAATCTGTATGAAGTTGTTTCTTTCACGAAATTAAAAAACTTCGGAATACGGAATCCTAGAGGGGTGGTAATATGAATTTCGTCCAAAACGTTCGGATTGTGTATGGAGAGAGCGCTAGGAATACGGAATATAAGGTAAATAGACAAAACTACCATCGCCTATTTTATTATTAAAATATTAAATAAAATATTAATAAAATAAAAGTTTTAAAAAAAATCAATTATTAATGAAATATATTATAATTTTTATAATTAATTCATTCAAGTTATTTGTATTATATAATATACATATGAAAGTAAGGTCGTATATTTCATTTTACCATATTTCATTCTATTTCCATATATCATTCCACAAAACAAACATTGGAATTCCTAATTCTATTCCATTTCAATCCACCAACCAAACAACTTCATATTATTATCTTATATTCTTTATTCTCTATTCCTTATTCTTTATTCCTTATCGACTGTCCGATTTTGAGACTATTGTGTTATGTATGTTCAAAATTTGAGGTATGTTGTGTTATATTGTGTTTGAGAGTAATGTGTATGTTTGAGACTATGTAGTTTGTGTGTCTTTGAGACTATGTAGTTTGAGGTAATTATGTGTACGTTTGAGACAATGTAGTTTGTAATTGTATTTTCATTTTTTTTTACTTGTCACAATGAACCACACGTCGAACAGGGGTCGATCGGGTTAAACCGATCGAACCGGGAACTGGCCTTCTCGTCGGTTCGAGAACCGGTTCGATTCTGAAAACACTGAAATAAAGTATCAATTACTAACTGATTTCCCTTAAAAAGAAATATATATGTAACATTGGATTCTAGTATTCAATTCAAATTGTTATAATATAGGAAGAACGAATGATAATTTAAGGTAAGAAGAGAGGTACAAACTTGAAGCCTTTTACTATTTATGTTTCCTCGCAAGGTGCATTTCAGCCCATTAGGAGACACCTTAATAGTTTTTACTTCATATCTAGAATAATTTCCACTCGCAGCGAAGTTCAACTCATAAGAAATCTTACAACATGTTTCTTTCACGGAATAAGGATGAAATAGGCGATACGGAATCTGTATGAAGTTGTTTCTTTCACGGAATTAGAAAACTTCGGAATACGGAATCCTAGAGGGGTGGTAATATGAATTTCGTCCAAAACGTTCGGATTGTGTATGGAGAGCGCGCTAGGAATACGGAGTATGAGGTAAATAGACAAAACTACACTCACCTATTTTATTATTAAAATATTAAATAAATTAATTAAATATTAATTAATAAATTAAAAGTTTTTTCAATTATTAATTAAATATATTATAATTTGTATTATTCTTAATTTTTATAATTAATTCATTCAAGTTATTTGTATTATATAATATACATATGAAAGTAAGGGCGTATATATCATTTTACCATATTTCATTCTATTTCCATATATCATTCCACAAAACAAACATTGGAATTCCTTATTCTATTCTATTTCAATTCACCAACCAAACAACTTCATATTATTATCTTATATTCTTTATTCTCTATTCCTTATTCTTTATTCCTTATCGACGGTCCGATTTTGAGACTATTCTGTTATGTATGTTCAAAGTTTGAGGTATGTTGTGTTATATTGTGTTTCAGAGTAATTTATATATTTGAGACTATGTAGTTTGTGTGTCTTTGAGACTATGTAGTTTGAGGTAATTATGTATGTGTTTGAGACTATATAGTTTGTAATTGTATTTTCATTTTTTTTTTACTTGTGAACAGTGAACCACACGTCGAACAGGATTCGACCGGATTGGATCGACTGAACCAGTTCCCTCGTCGGTTCGAGAACCGATCTGGTTCTCATAACACTAAAATAAAGTATCAATTACTGACGGATCTGTCTTAAAAGGAAATATATATGTAACACTGGATTCTAGTATTCAATTCAAATTGTTATAATAGAGGAACTTAGAAGCATTTTACTATTTATGTTTCCTCGCAAGGTGTATTTCGGCCCATTAGGAGACACCTTAATATTTTTTACTTTTTTTTTTTTATCCAAATATGTTTTTTACTTCATATCTATAATAATTTTCACTCGCAGCTAAGTTCAACTCATAAGAAATCTTACAACATGTTTCTTTCACGGAATAGGTGATACGAATTCCGTATGAAGTTGTTTCTTTCACGGAATTGGAAAACTTCGGAATATGTAATCCTAGAGGGGTGGTAATATGAATTTCGTCCAAAAATTTCGGATTGTGTATGGAGGGTGCGCTAGGAATACGGAATATGAGGTAAAAAGACAAAACTACCCTCACCTATTTTATTATTAAAATATTAAATAAAGAAAATATTATTTAATTAATTAAATTAAATATTTTAAAAAAAATCAATTATTAATTAAATATATTATACTTTTTATTATTCTTAATTTTTATAATTAATTCATTAAGTTATTTGTATTATATAATATACATGTGATAGTAAGGGCATATATATCATTTTACCATATTTCATTATATTTCCATATATCATTCCACAAAACAAACATTGAAATTCCTTATTCTATTCCATTTCAATCCATCAACCAAACAACTTCATATTATTATTCTATATTCCTTATTCTCTATTCTGTATTTCTTATTCTCTATTCCGTGAAAGAAACAGTTTGTTAGTATTGGTTACGTAAAAAATAAATCAAAGCTCGAATTTAAAATCTCTAGTTGATGAACGAAGCAGTGGACCATTAGGACATTTGAGGGTTGATATGAATATCTTAGCTTCCATTCCTTTGTTTTTAATATATTTTTTTCTTGTATATTATGATGCCATGTTAATAAACACGTTTCAACCCCTTATATTCGTGTGGCAATTTAGAATTGGAGTAGGAAGCTAAGCATCATTAAGGAACTTAAAAATGATGAAGAAACTCATTTTAATGGCAAGTGATCCATTTATTCTAACAAAATACTATGTCCGGCAATTTCTTACGTAACACGACACGAATACTCATGGAAAAAATTGTGTTCGTGAAAATATATGACAAAACGATAACACAAATATATTTTTGTATCATGTTTATTTATGTGTCAGAACACGACATGCACGATAATACGAGATAAAGTTCGACATTTTTGGTCAACTTTAAAGTTTGACTTAGAAATCTATTTTTTTTAATACTTTTCTAAACAAGTGTCGTTTAATAGCTTTTAAAAGTTTATCAACTCTAAATTAAATACTCGTGAAATCTGATTTTTGAATTATTAATTCTTATTATGGACAATTTATTATTTTGATATTTCCTTGTAATTTTGTATGTGAATATATAACTGAATAACTTAAGACAATACAACATGAATATGCACGAAAAAATATGTATTGTGTTTGTATTAAGAAATATAACACGATAAACTTATCGTTCGTATTTGATAATATTATACAATAAATATATTGATACACACGATAATACGCAAATAAAGACTATTTTTATAACCTAGATACTACTCCTTTATATGTTTTTACTTTTTAATTACCCAATCGAAGGTAAGAAATTTCCAAATAGTTTCCCAGTTTTGATTTGAACTGCCTCGTACTATTTGTAAAAACAAATAGGTCTGACTAATTCAAAAGTCAGTACTCGACATTTTATAGTTCATTTTTAAGACATAAAATAACGATATGTTTTGCATTTTAATTATTTAACTATAATATATGATGTCATAATATTCAAAAGTTCTTCGTATAGATATTTTAAAGCAAATAATTTTTTTATAAAACAAAGTATTGAATAATGAAATTATATAATTAGTTTCAAACTCTCTTATAAAATAAAATTAGGAATAATCTATATTAATTATAATTCATCAATTTTCTGTTGCATTATTTGATTCTATTGGAATCCTAATCACTATTTCAGAATAAATCCCTAGAGTCTATATTTCCAAATTTTTTCAAAAACTATATACTTAAGTTTTTTTATTTAGGAAAGTAAGTATAGAAAAAAAATATTTGAAAAAATAGATATACGCGCACCCCAGAACGCGCATTTCGGCAATACGCGCACCCCCAGGACGCGCCAATTGCATAGGCGCATGCTGGGTGTCTCCTTTTTTTTTTTTAAACAATTTGTTCTATAATGACGACTCGATGTTTAATTAAAAATAAAATTATGTATCTATTAAAAAAAATTTAAAAAATTATAGTAAGTAGATATTTTAATTGCGATTCAAATGATGCAAAAAATATTAAATTTGGATTTACAGATTGCCTGTACGGCATGTCGTAAGTTGAGATATGAAAATTTGACTTAAAAATTTATAACTCGGACCATGTAAGTCCAAACTCAACACGGTTAACGTCATTTAGGTCGCAAATCAATTATCTACGTAGAATAATTTTTTTGATTAAAAATACAGTGATTTTGTAACCCCACATCGTTTACACTCAAATTTGACCGAAATAAGTAAATGCATTAGGTGAGAAATTTAATTATATACTTACTCAAAAAAAGTCAAAAAAAATTATGGTGCGTAGATAATTTAATTACGAATTAAATGACACTAACTATGTGTTAATTTTTGACTTTTAGACTGACTGTATAATACGGTACGTAAAAATCTCTGCATACGATACAAAAACTTCCAAATAGTGTTAACAGTAATTTTACTGTTCAAAACACTATTTGAAAGTTTTTGTATTGTATGTAGAGTTTTTTACGTACCATATTATGCATTCAACCTAAAAGTCAAAAATTAACACATATTGCTTCATTTCGCTTCATCCGGTAATTAGAGATTTAGGGTTCGAGACTTATAAATAAAAAGATATTCATGATTAACATCTTATCCCTGATAAATTTCAAAAAGTAACTATGTCAGAATTTTTTTTTGAAAAAGTATGTATGCAAAAAAAAATTTTAGCAAACTATGTATACGCGCACCCCAGGGGTGCGCATATTGCATAGGCGCACCCAGGGGTGCGCCATTACCACCAATTTTTTTTTTTTTTTTAAAACAAATTTTTCAATAATGATGACTCGATGTTTAATTAAGTATAAAATTATATATTTATTAAAAAAATTTAAAAAAATTATAGTAAGTAGATATTTTAATTGCGATTCAAATGATGCAAAAAATATTAAATTTGGATTTACGGATTGACTGTACGGCATGCCGTAAGTTGAGATATGAAAATTGTACTTAAAAAATTATAACTCGGACCATGTAAGTCCAAACTCACCACGGTTAACGTCATTTAGGTCGTAAATCAATTATCTACGTAGGATAATATTTTGGATTAAAAATTCAGTGATTTTGTAACCCCCCATCGTTTACACCCAAATTTGACCGAAATAAGTAAATGTATTAGGTGAGAAATTTAATTATATACTTACTCAAAAAAAATCAAAAAAATTACAGTGCGTAGATAATTTAATTACGAATTAAATGTCGCTAACTATGCGTTAATTTTTGACTTTTAGGCTGACTGTATAATATGGTACGTAAAAAACTCTACATACGATACAAAAACTTCCAAATAGTGTTTTGCACAGTAAAATCACTGTTTAACTACTGTGCAAAACACTATTTGGAAGTTTTTGTATCGTGTGTAGAGTTTTTTACGTACCGTATTATACAGTCAGTCTAAAAGTCAAAAATTAACGCATAGTTAGCGTCATTTAATTCGTAATTAAATTATCTACGCACTGTAATTTTTTTGATTTTTTTTGAGTAAGTATATAATTAAATTTCTCACCTAATGCATTTACTTATTTCGGTCAAATTTGGGTGTAAACGATGGGGGGTTACAAAACCACTGTATTTTTAATCCAAAATATTATCCTACGTAGATAATTGATTTACGACCTAAATGACGTTAACCGTGTTGAGTTTGGACTTACATGGTCCGAGGTATAATTTTTTAAGTACAATTTTCATATCTCAACTTACGGCATGCCGTACAGTCAATCCGTAAATCCAAATTTAATATTTTTTACATCATTTGAATCGCAATTAAAATATCTACTTACTATAATTTTTTTAAATTTTTTTTAATAGATATATAATTTTATACTTAATTAAACATCGAGTCATCATTATTGAAAAATTTGTTTTAAAAAAAAAAAAATTGGTGGTAATGGCGCACCCCTGGGGTGCGCCTATTGCATAGGCGCGACTCTGGGGTGCGCGTATACATAGTTTGCTAAAAAAAAATTCTGCATACATACTTTTTCAAAAAAAAATTATGACATAGTTACTTTTTGAAATTTATCTTTATCCCTTACATGATTACAGTGTGAGTTTATTCTACATATATGAAGTAAACATATCAAGAGTGTTGCCATCATAGGTTGTTGGCCAAAAAAAAATCATGATAAGGCTGACACCCGCAAAAAACAAAACAGACAATTATAGGGGGAGGGTTATGCATTTGCTTGGGGCAGGACAAATTCTAGGACACTGGGGAAAAAACGGAATTTTTTCAAAAACTGTTTAGTTTAGAAAAAATATTTGAAAAAGTGTATATCAAATTTTTTTTTTTAGAAAAGTATGTATACGCGCGATGCGCCTATTCAGTAGGCGCGTCCTAGGGATGCGCCTATTCAGTAGGCGCGTCCTAGGGATGCGCCTATTCAGTAGGCGCATCCCAGGGGTGCGCCTATTCAATAGGCGCATCCCAGGGGTGCGCCTATTGAATAAATTTTATTTTTTTTCGCAAAAACACCGGTCTATCAGAAACCACGTTGATTTTAAGTCTGCTTAGGAGATCATTGCGTACATGAATTTGAATTGTATTGGTTAGTCGTACGGTGAGGACAGAAGAAAGCTGATCCCCTTCCAATGGTTAGGAAGGGTCTTGGATCAAGAGGACAGAAAATCAATTTGTTAACAAAAGGGTCTTGGATCAAGAGGACAGAAAATCAATTTGTTAACAAAAGGGTCTTGGATCAAGAGGACAGAAAATCAATTTGTTAACAAACCACGGAGATGATTGTCTCACGCGTTGCTTTATCCCAGTATTCACAAGTCCAAATTCTCTAAGCGCACCAAATTCCTCCATGTATGCTTTTTTTCCTACTATATGCTTAATTTTTGAAAAACATCTGATTTTGAGCCTGCTTATACGGTTTTCCTCCTACATAGAAATTGAGAGATAGTCTCTCCAATAAAGAAGAAAGGAAGTTCTCAGAAGTTAAATACTTTAGGTTCCTGCCCTAGATTTTCCAACTTGTTCTGAACAACATCCGCGAGGTCAAACATTGAAACAAAGTTGTTCATTCACAAGTTTCTGAATGAGACTTTTCTTCAAATACACTAGCTAGTTTGACATTTTCAGGAATTACTGCTGCAAAATAACTCTTTTGGGGTTACTTTAGATACATTTCAAAAAGTAACTATGTCGTTACTTTAGGTTCCTGCCCTCCAACTTGTTTTGAACAACATCCGCGAGGTCAAACATTGAAACAAAGTTGTTTATTCACAAGTTTCTGAATGAGACTTTTCTTCAAATACACTAGCCAGTTTGACATTTTCAGGAGGAAGACCATTTCTTCTTAGAACTTCCTTTCTTCTTTACTGGAGAGAGTATCTCTCAATTTCTATTTAGGAGGAAAACAATAAGCAGGCTTGAACTCAGATAAAAAGCTATAGTCATTGGAGAAGCTTTACAAGATATTCGGAAGATTCAAAATCTTGTGAATAAACAACTATGTTTCATTGTTGTTCAGAACAAGTTGGAAAATTTAGGACAGGAACCTAAAGTAACTCCAAAGAGCTCTTTTGCAGGAGTAATTCCTGAAAATGTCAAACTAGCTAGTGTATCTGAAGAAAAGTCTCATTCAGAAACTTGTGAATAAACAACTTTGTTTCATTGTTGTTCAGAACAAGTTGGAAAATTTGGAGGAAAACCTGTGAATACTGAGATAAAGCAACGCGTGAGACTATCTCTCAATTTCTATTTAGGAGGAAAACCATAAGCAGACTTAAAATTAACGTGGTTTCTGATAGACCGGTGTTTTTGCGAAAAAAAAAAAATTTTAGGCAGTAGGCGCACCCCTGGCGTGCGCCTATTGCAGTAGGCGCGTCGCGCGTATACATACTTTTCTAAAAAAAATAATTCGATATACACTTTTTCAAATATTTTTTCAAAAGTGAACAGTTTTTGAAAAAACTTTTACCATGTTTAAACATGTTAAAAATTATTTAATTATTACTTTGTGTGGTTAAACTAGTATTATCATAATCGGACTGGCGGTCCGACTGGGTCTGATTGGGAATCGGCCCCCTGTCTGATTTGATTCAGCTAAAAGACCGAAATGCATATGAACAGTGTTTGAACCAGGTTGTTCTAGTTTTTTTGGGGGAGTAAATTTTTTGGGTGGTTCTCTTCGGTTTAAACCGACTTATTCGGTTCGACTGACCAACTTTTTCGGTTTAGAAGTTATGTTTAAAATTTAGACCTATTGTGTTTGATTTTGAGACTATTGTGTTATGTATATTCAAAGTTTGAGGTAATTATGTTGTGTTATATTGTGTTTGAGAGTAATGTGTATGTTTTAAACTATGTAGTTTGTGTGTGTTTGAGGTAATTATGTGTGTGTTTGAGACTATATAGTTTGTAATTGTATTTTCATTTTTTTTCTTGTGAACAGTGAACCGCACGTCGAACCGGGTTGGATCGACCGAACCGGGAACCGACTCTCTCACCGGTTCGAGGGCCGATCCGGTTCTGATAACACTAGGTTAAACGTGTGAGTGTAAATTGCTTAAAAACATCCAACCTTAACTCAGTTGGTAGAGCGGAGGATTGTAGTGTTTATCACAGTTATCCTGAGGAACAATTGGTTTACCATGCGCTGATAGGTTGCTCCTACATTGATTAGAGATGACCAAAAAAAACTTACTTACATTAATTTTTTATATATATAAACTCTTTATTCTTAAAATTTAGCAATTTTCTTCTTCCGTCCATATTTCATTTAATATGGATGGGAAATAAGTTTTAAAACTACAAAAATCATGGATATGTTTTTAAAATATTCCAATTAAATTATTATATATGTTATAATTGAGTTATGACTTAATTGTAATTCGATTGAGCCTCATCTCAGAAGGCCTGATTATGATATTAACTCACACTTACTCGCTCTAGGGTGGGAGTTTGTGCAGTCTAAGACTTAAACTCAAGAGTCTCGATTGTGGTTCAGTCAAAAATCAATTAATTTGAGGTTCAATCAAATGATATAGTGTATAGGTTTTGACCTAGACAAACCCTCTAACCCTGGGAGAGCTCAAGCTTATTTGAGTAAAAACTCACTTACTATCGCTAATTGAAATGAGGTTTAGTCCATTTTTACTTCAATTGGGGTTTGATTAAGTCATATTCAAGAACTACTCAATTCATAGTTTTGACTAAGAAAAGTATTTTTTATCCTTGAACGAGTTGGTCTTCTGAGTCAAAACTCAAACTCAAACAGTCAATCGAATCAGAACTCAATTCTAACTTATAGAAAATTTCATAAGGATTCGATTATGATAAGTTTAAACAAAAACATGTTAGTTTTGTAACTTTAAAGCATATTTCGTTGTATTTAGATGAAAAATTGAACTAAATGAAACAATCGCCAAATTCTAAGAATCAAAACTTTAAAAAAATAAAAATATGTAGTTTCTTAAAAATATTAAGACGCAAAGCGTTGTTTTACCATTTAAAATTTCAAATCCACTTACAATGAATATAAATTATATTAAATAAATAAATATTTAAATTATTTGCTTTTTTCAGCTGTAGCTAGCTAAAGCATAGAGCTGCAGCAACTTTTCCTCTTTCAAACTTCCTTCATGGTGTGTCATGTTCTGATTGAGACTTTGAGAGGGAATGACCCTCAAAAGCCGGGAGTTTGACCGGTTTTATCAGTTCAATAATCGGTCCGGTCTGATAATTTATAATTATATTATTGGTGTGACATTGTTCTAACTTCTAACTTTCTAAGTGTGGAATGGCCCTCGTTTTTTTTTCTCCCCTTTTTGTCCGTGTTAATGAATTGGTTCATCCCATGAAAGACCCACACACAAACCGACACTCATTATAAAAAATAAAAAAATACAGTACAAACTCCTCTCATGGCATCTCCAAAGTTTTTCAATAAAAACCTTATTTTAAAAAGACTTATTTTTCCAATTAATTTTTTTTAAAATAGATTTTTACAATAACTTTACAAAATCATATAGCTATTAAATTATTTTTCAACCATACTTACCGGAGGTAGCAATTTGTCCAACTCGAAAGTACAAGTAACAAGATTTAAAAAATAAAGTTCATGTATTAATTTATAAAGTGTCTAAAGTTGATATAACGATTTGGTTATTAATAATAATTTATAAAGAAAAATTCTCTTATTAATAAAATCAAACTTTTCGAAATCGACTTCTTTGATAATAAAAATCCTAAGAATTCCGCCCCGAATATTTCACCAAAATATACCTCATTTAATAAATATATATCAAAATATCATCGGGTGAAAAACAAATATCAATCTATACCTACCAGCGACTCTCATTCGCGGGTGCATGTTCCACTCGCGAATGGGAGTCGCGGGTAACATTGTTTTTTTTTTCCAGTCAGACTCACCCGCAAATGCCATTAGTGGGTGTGACTGAACCGTTAGTTCCATCCACGAATGGCATTCGCAGGTGGGACTGGGTGAAATTTTTATATTTTTTTTTCCTTAAAAAATAATGAAAAAATATATTTATTTTATTCAATTGTTTTATTTTTTGTATTATAATTATTTCAAATATATTTTTTCTTTCACATAATAATTTTTTAGAATAATATGAAAAATTATCATGAGGAAAAAAAATATATTTAAAAAATCATAATACAAAAAAATTATAATTATTTTCATTTTATTTACTTGTGAGGGAAAAAAATATATTTAAAAAATTCTAATACAATTCTGCCCCTTCCTATAATCTTTTCTCTTGCATGCATTAAGTCACTTCGAATGGCAAAAGTCATGAAAGATTGCAGACTAGCTAGTCTATTCTAGTCTGTTCTACTCTACTCTATTCTATTCTAATAGAAACAGTGTTATATGTTTTGAGACATTGTATGTGTCAATTGTTTTGGCCAAAAAAAAAATGTGTCAATTGTCTAAAATGGGTGCCCACCATTTTCCATTTCTTTCTCTCCACAACTCGCTTCTGTCAAAAAATTATCTCTCTACATTTGTACTGTAACGTTGCAGAGGTTTCCTTTCTGTGTGGCTTTAAGTTCGTAGATGTATTCATTTGATTTCCACGCATGGCCGAAAGATAAACTTTCGAACTTAGGACTTATCCATATATTCTTCCACGAATTTTTTAAAAAAGTAGGCACTGTGCAAAAAGAATTTGAAAAAGTAAGTATACTGAAAAAATATTTACCAAAATGTATATAATCGCTACTGAGGGAGCGTTTTTTGCAACGTTCGCTACTTTGAGTAGCGTTTTTCATAAAACGCTGCGTGGGGTAGCGTTTTTATGCATTTCGCTACCCTTAGTAGTGAAATTCTTTTTCTTTTTTTCTTTTTTTTTTTCGTTTTTTTTTTTGGTGATTTAATGTTTAATTTTAAAAAAAAAAAATTTTAAAACATTTTAAAAAGTTACAGTAAGTAGATATTTTAATTGCGATTCAAATGATGCAAAAAATATTAAATTTGGACTTACAAATTGACTGTAGGCTCTGCCGTAAGTTGAGATATGAAAATTTGACTTAAAAAAATATAACTCATACCCTGTAAGTCCAAACTGACCACAGTGAACGTCATTTATGTCGTAATTCAATTATCTACATAGGGTAATTTTTTTGATACAATGATTTTGTAACCTAACATCGTTGTCTTAAAATTTGACCGAAATAATCAAATGCATTAGGTGAGAAATTTAATTATGTACTTACTCAAAAAAAATCAAAAAAATTAAAGTGAGTAGATAATTTAATTACAAATTAAATGGCGCTAACTAGACGTTAATGTTTTGCTTTTAGACTGACTGTTTAATACAATACGTAATTTACTTCGTATTATACGGTCAGTCTCAATGCAAAACATTAATGTCTAGTTAGCGTCATTTAATTTGTAATTAAATTATCTACTCACTTTAATTTTTTTGATATTTTTTGAGTAAGTACATAATTAAATTTCTCACCTAATGCATTTGATTATTTCGGTCAAATTTTAAGACAAGCGATATTAGGTTACAAAATCATTGTATTTCTAATCAAAAAAATTGCCCTAGGTAGATAATTGAATTATGACATAAATGACGTTCACCGTGGTCAGTTTCAACTTACACGGTATGAGTTATATTTTTTTTAAGTCAAATTTTCATATCTCAACTTACAGCAGAGCCTACAGTCAATCCGTAAGTCCAAATTTAATATTTTTTGCATCATTTGAATCGCAATTAAAATATCTACTTACTGTAATTTTTTCAAATGTTTTTAATAATTGTTTATTTTTTTTAAATTAAACATCAAATCGTCAAAAAAAAATAAAAAAACGTTAAAAAAAAAAATTTCGCTACTAGGGGTAGCGAAATTCATAAAAATGCTACCCCAAGCAGCGTTTTATGAAAAACGCTACCCCAAGCAGCGTTTTTTGAAAAATGCTAAAAAACGCTAACTCCAGTACTGTTTATATACATTTACTAAATATTTTTCCAGTATACTTACTTTTTTAAATATTGTTTGCACAGTAGTTACTTTTTAAAAAAACTCTTCTTCCACTCGTTCTATAGTACTCAAATACACTTAATTTATATGTATTACACTAACAACTCAAGTAAAAAAAAAAAAAAATTAATTTTTGTTCCAATCAAAATTTAAATTTGTGACAAAGCTATAACAATACAATGTTTATTATTATACTATTAATATTAGGGGTGACAATCATACCGTGTCGTGTCTAATCGTGTCGTGTCTAAACATATTTCGTGTCTAAGCAGATAAATCTTAAACGTGTCTAAACATGTCTCGTGTCTAAACGTATATGTCGTTAATCGTGTCTAAACGTATAGAGTTGTTTAGACACGGGATCCATTAAGGTCAAACTCATATACGTTTTAAAACAGATATATAAACAAATTCATATATACAAAGTAAGGTCTCAAATTTCAATATTAAAAAGTAAGTGGATATTTCAATATTTCAACATTGAGGATTTATAGAAATTACCTTACACGGCACGATTAGACACGTTTAGACACAACACGATTAGACATGTTTAGACACGATTAATTAATCATGTCTAAACGTGTGTTTGTCGTGTATTTGCATGTTAGATGTGTTTAGACACGATTAATAATCGTGTCTAAACGTATAAAAGTTGTTTAGACACATTTAGTAATCGTGTCATGTCTAAACGTGTAAATTGCAGATCGTTTAATCGTGTCGTGTCAGAAATTGTCACCCCTAATTAATATCATATATGTTTTTTTACGTACCTAAATTATACTTCAAAAATGTTATTCAGGTACCTTAAACACTATAATTTCCAAATATCCCTTTTTGAGTCGTGTATATTGTCTACTTTTTTTAGTTTCTCTACAATTCTATACAAAATTCCTTTTAAAAACTTCTCTTTTCTTCCTAATCGTTCGCTTTTCTTCCTAATCGTTCGTAGATTTTTTGGGTTTTCATTTCGTTATTCTCCTACATGCTTTTTTTCTTCTCTACTACATTTTTTCTATCCTCTCCCTCATTCCCAAAATAAGCTAGATAACTTTAAAATTAAAAACTTAGATCATCGTCATTATAAAAATTGCAGTTTATCTATAAATTTAGATAATTTAAATTGAATTAAAATCAATCAAAATTAACGCATATTTATATGTTGATTATACATACTTTATCGTTTAAATAAATAATATAAAATAATAAAATTTGCAAAATTAAAATTGTTGTCGAGAATGAAATTTGATTTATTATTCATATTATATTTTTTCTTAATTATTGAATTTTTATTTTCAATTTATGTTAATTTATGTAACTTTACAATTTTATATAATGATAATTATATATTATGCTGTCAACGTTAGTCTTTCACAAGTTAAGTGGCCAATCATGTAATAAAGTTTTTTCAAATAATGAGAGAAATAAATGTAAAAAAAAAAACTACTTATAGATTTGATAAAGTTAATTTAATTTGATAGTAAAATATCTTTATTAGTTTTTTTAGTATTTGTTTGGTCCAAATTTGTTAATTAAAACTAACATCATCCAAAAATTTAGGTATTAAATGACAGAAAAAAAATTATGAAAAAATTGAATACTAAATTAAAATAATCTCAGTGATGTGTCTATTACTGAAATCTAACAATCAATACTATAAGTTTTTTAACAAATTAATTTTCTTAGAATTTGAAGAAAAAAAACAAATACACGTTTGATTGTGTAAGATAACTAAATACTTGATTAAAAATATTTATTGAGATATAAAGCTAAATTTAAATTACGTTAGATAATAACACCAATATTTTTTTCTTCTCAAATAAATATACAATACAGGAAAATGAATTCACTCAAATGTTATGATTAATTAATTTGTATGAATTCACTTAAATGTTATGATTAATAAATTTGTAGTCTTATTAACAAAATTATATTAATTTTTTTAGGATTTATTATTAATTATTTTGTGCGTACATTCTTTCATAGGTATCTAAGGGTGAAGCAAAATTATTTTTTAGAGTTTCTTACTAATTTTATTTTCAGAATTTAATTATTATTTTAGCGTTGTTCAAATTTAGAGTCTATTAGTATTTCATTACTTAACTCTAAAATTTGAAGGTTAATAAATATTTATAATATACATTCTTGATTTACTGGAATACCGAATATGTACATCAATACTCAAACACATAAAAAATTGTATAAAGATCAAATATATCTGAAATTGAAATCTAAATAATACTTAACCAATCGTAACTTAGAAAATATCAGTGAATTTTTTCAAAAACTGTTCACTTTAGAAAAAATATTTGAAAAAGTGTATATCGAAATTTTTTTTTTAGGAAAGTATGTATACGCGCGACGCGCCTATTGCCCAAACTTTTTTTTTTTCCGCAAAAACACCCGTCTATCAGAAACCACGTTGATTTTAAGTCTTCTTATGGTTTTCCTCCTAAATAGAAATTGAGAGATAGTCTCACGCGTTGCTTTATCTCAGTATTCACAGGTTTTCCTCCAAATTTTCCAACTTGTTCTGAACAACAATGAAACAAAGTTGTTTATTCACAAGTTTCTGAATTAGACTTTTCTTCAGATACACAAGCTAGTTTGACATTTTCAGGAATTACTCCTGCAAAAGAGCTCTTTGGCGTTACTTTAGGTTCCTGTCCTAAATTTTCCAACTTGTTCTGAACAACAATGAAACAAAGTTGTTTATTCACAAGATTCTGAATCTTCCGAATATCTTGTAAAGCTTCTCCAATGACTATAGTTTTTTATCTGAGTTCAAGCCTGCTTATGGTTTTCCTCCTAAATAGAAATTGAGAGATACTCTCTTCAGTAAAGAAGAAAGGAAGTTCTAAGAAGAAATGGTTTTCCTCCTGAAAATGTCAAACTGGCTAGTGTATTTGAAGAAAAGTCTCATTCAGAAACTTGTGAATAAACAACTTTGTTTCAGTGTTTTACCTCGCGGATGTTGTTCAAAACAAGTTGGAAAATTTAGGGCAGGAACCTAAAGTAACCCCAAAAGAGTTATTTTGCAGCAGTAATTCCTGAAAATGTCAAACTAGCTAGTGTATTTGAAGAAAAGTCTCATTCAGAAACTTGTGAATAAACAACTTTGTTTCAATGTTTGACCTCGCGGATGTTGTTCAGAACAAGTTGGAAAATTTAGGGCAGGAACCTAAAGTATTTAACTTCTGATAACTTCTTTTCTTCTTTATTGGAGAGACTATCTCTCAATTTCTATGTAGGAGGAAAACCGTATAAGCAGGCTCAAAATCAGATGTTTTTCAAAAAGTAAGCATATAGTAGGAAAAAAAGCATACATGGAGGAATTTGGTGCGCGTAGAGGAATTTGGACTTGTGAATACTGGGATAAAGCAACGCGTGAGACAATCATCTCTGTGGTTTGTTAACAAATTGATCTTCTGTCCTCTTGATCCAAGACTCTTTTGTTAACAAATTGATTTTCTGTCCTCTTGATCCAAGACCCTTTTGTTAACAACTTGATCTTCTGTCCTCTTGATCCAAGACCCTTTTGTTAACAAATTGATCTTCTGTCCTCTTGATCCAAGACCCTTTTGTTAACAAATTGATCTTCTGTCTTCTTGATACAAGACCCTTCCTAACCATTGGAAGGGGATCAGCTTTCTTCTGTCCTCACCGTACGACTAACCAATACAATTCAAATTCATGTACGCAATGATCTCCTAAGCAGACTTAAAATCAACGTGGTTTCTGATAGACGGGTGTTTTTGCGGGAAAAAAAAAAGTTTGTGCAATAGGCGCACCCCTGGCGTGCGCCTATTGCAGTAGGCGCATCCCAGGGGTGCGCCTATTCAATAGGCGCGTCGCGCGTATGCATACTTTCCTAAAAAAAAAAATTTGATATACACTTTTTCAAATATTTTTTCTAAAGTGAACAGTTTTTGAAAAAAGTCAAATTCTAATTCATGAAAATACTTAATTAGAGTGTACATCTAAAATTTTATATGGTCTCAGAATTTACTATATTTTGGAGAGAAAATTGATTCATACATCTTGTCTGAATTCCGAAGGGTTAAGATACTATTATTGGTAGTTGGTAGGTAAAGGTTCTGATTATATATATATTTTTTCAAAAAAGTAACTATTTCATAATTAACATTTTAAAAAATAAATATTCACAAAAAATATTTAAAAAAAATGTGTATACGCACATATTATGTAAGTAGCGTTTTCTAATAAACGCTATTTGTGGTAGCATTTATTAAAAAATGCTACCATAAGTAGCGTTTTCTATAAAATACTACTTACGGTAGCGTTTATGTATAAAACGCTACCCCAAGTAGTGTTTATTAGAAAACGTTACTTGGTGGTAGCGTTTAAATAAATTGCTACATTTAGTAGCGTTTTTCAAAAAACATTATCAAAGTTAGTGCTCCGTTCTTATCTGTAATTTCTCGACAGCACCAGGTCGTCTCCCTCCGTCTCCGTTCCCTCCCTCCCCGTTCCGTTCTTTGCAACCCTAATTTTGAGACATTAAATCCCTCACTCACGCTTCCTTCTCCCTCAGCCGCAACCCTCTCTTCTCCATCTCCACAAAATCCCCTTCCAGTCGCAGTTCTCCCCACGCCCAATCTCCTCCCTGCCGTAGCTCGCCTCTCTTTTTCCTTCCCGCATCCCAGCAACCACTCCTTCTCCCCTCTTCGTCATTGTCTCCCTCATTCACCCCTACATTCCTTCCCTCTCATCCAACCCTCCTTCTCCCTCTTCACCTCCTTTCCGTAGTCCGATGTCTCTCTCTTCGTCGTCGTTTTCCTCATCGTGGTCGTCGTCCTTACCGTAGTTGCTGCTTCCTCGTCGTCGGAAATCCAACATTGTTTGCTTCCTTGTCGTAACCTTCGTAGCTTTGTCTTCGTCACAGTCGTAGCCTCCGTCGTCGACCAGGTAAGAAACTGCTTTTTGTAAAGCGATTGTCGTAGCCTTCGCCTCGTCGCAGTCGTAGCATCAAGTTAACTCATCTAGTTACGCGAAGCACAATAAATCGACTAGCAACGCTTAACTGTAAAGTGAAAGACGCCATTTGTGATCGAATCTGTACAAACTTGCAAAGTCCATCAGTATGTGTAAATTTATATGAAATGTTAATAGACCGAGCTTCAATATCTTCTTAACCGCACTTCGTACATATAATTCTTTAGTCTAAAAAGAGATATATCCAAGATAGTTGTAGTAATACTGGAGGTACCACCCACATAGACCTCACTACCATTCCGAGGCAATATTTCACTGTCATACAAGCAAATTGTATCAATCTCTGTCATGCTTGATCCTAAATAAATAATATTATAAAAGTTCGTATCAGATGTGCTTATCTTTTATTTAACATAATATTTATGTAAATATAATTGCTAACAATTTTAAAAACATGCATTGTAATTAAAAAAAATACAAAAACATATATTTCATACATTAAGAGTATAGGGCGATCAGAGAGTTAGAAATGAAGGAGATGTATGCTTGCTGATTACATAAGGTGGAAATGTTAGAAATGAAGGACGAGTGTCATCGTCAAATTATTGTCTAAAACGCTATCTCTAGTAGCGAATATCATAAAAATGCTACCGGTGGTAACGTTAAAATATTAAACGGCTACCCTAATTGCGCTTATCTATACTTTTCTAAATATTTTGCGACTGGAATACTTTTCCCCACTTTTAACAAAAAAATCATATATATATATATATATACCTTTAGAACTTACTGCACTGCGTTTGATGAGAAGCCATGGATGAACATCTCTCTTAGAACATTTCACAGTACAAAGTACTTTTTTTTTTTTTTTTTTTTGGCCATAACAATTCATTCTCATTAACACGGGAATAAAATCGAGTTCGAAATAACATTACAATCCTCTAGAATAAGCATAGATAAAGGGGTTGGGGGTGAGGGCACCCAAACCAAAGGACACAACCCGGTTACAACATTCTTGGCCAACCAATCCGCACACATATTAGCGGATCTAGAAATGTGAGTCCACGAGACCTCCGAAAGGGCCGAAGCTAACGATAGAGAGTTCGATAGAACGGTGTTGAGTCTCCACGAGAAATCTTTGCCAAGGATGTGGTTAATCACCCCTAGCGCATCTGATTCAATTATGACCCGCGACCATCCGTTCTCCAAAGCAAGGCTAACCGCTCGAAGAATGGCCTCCGCTTCGAGCTCCTCGACCGATCCTCCCACTCTTGTCTCGGCCACGCCACCACAGACAAACCCCGAGCTATCTCTCGCTATGATCCCAATGCCCCCGAGTCTCGCACCGTCAACAAGAGAGGCATCACAGTTCAACTTGATTGCACCCGGCGGAGGTGGTACCCAACGATCGGTCGACGTAGAGGTAGGCGACGCAATCCGAGGTGGCTGATGCAGCTCGGTCGCCAACTTCTGGATCTCGAGCATGACTTGGCCGACCGAAGGTTGCTTCCCCTCAAAGACACACCTACACCTTTCTCTCCAGACAACCCAACCAACAATCATTAGTCTCGACCATACCTTGCTTGATAAAGCCGGTGTGCCTGTCGCCCACCCGAACCACTCCTCCACCGAGTGACAGCCTAATTGTACAGCCCTCCCCGGTGTGTAATTCCTCCAGACCTGCTTGGCCCAAGGGCAACCAAACAAAGCATGTTCCCTAGTGTCGGTTTCGTGACATAAATGGCACGAGGGATCCATCATCATACCTCTACTCACCAAGGAATGTCGGGTTGGTAGAATATTGGAAGCGACCTTCCACCAGAAAGCTTTAATTTTGGGGCACACCTTAGACTTCCAAACTGCAGGCCACACATTAGGTAGATCAATGGGAGGGTGCCGATTAAGATTTACCTCATGCGCCCGAGTATGGTGAGATGAGTGGTAGGCCGATCTGACAGTTATGACTCCGTCTCTAGTATGAGGCCAACGAAGTACATCCGGTCTCGGGACAAAAGGAATGGCGGTGTTGATGATAGCGGGAACGTCATCCGGGTGGACTGAAGCCCGAATGGATTCCACGTCCCAAGTCGGCCCCTCCTTGATCCACATGCCAGCCGTCACGGTTTCGTCTACGATGGCCCCTGGTCTCGGCCGAACCATGAAGCTGTCGAGCGAGGCTATCCATGGATCTTTGAATGGTTGGATTGTGTGACCGTCACCTATCTCCCAAATACCTTTCTCCTTGATGACGTCCCGTCCATCCAAGAGGCTCGCCCATGCCCACGAAGGTCGGCTTCCCGCTTTTGCCTGCATAAATGAGGTGTCCCTGAAATACACACCCTTGAGAAGGCGAACCCAGAGAGCATCCGGTTCCGATAGGACTCGAGCTGCCATATTTGCCAGAATTGCCCGGTTGAAAGTTTGCATTTCCCGGAACCCATATCCTCCACTCGTCTTAGCCGCTGTCATGGTTGACCAGTTCCGCCAATGAATTTTCCTCCGTTCATCGGATGATCCCCACCAGAACCTTGAAACAATCTTGTCTATATCCTTACACCATGAGATGGGGAGTTTAAACACGTGCATGACATAGGTGGGGATCGCGTGTAGGACTGCCTTTATAAGGACCTCCTTCCCCGCTTGGTTGAGGAATCTGTTTCTCCAGTTCTGAACTTTGTCCCGAACCTTCTCCAAGAGATAGTTAAGCGCTTCCCTCCTAGATCTCCCCCACGCCGTGGGTATGCCTAAGTAATGCCCTGGATTTACCGTCTGCTCCACCCCAAATAAAGATGAGATCTCCTGTTTGAAGTCCTGCCTAGCCCCCGTGTTGAAGAACAAGGTGGACTTTGAGTAGTTTATCATCTGACCTGATGCCTGACAATAGTCGTCTAGACTCGCCTTAAGATTAGCTGCTTTATCAATGGACCCTTTGATGAAGAAGAGGGAGTCGTCCGCGAAGAATAAATGCTGAATCTCCGGACAACCCCTCTTAGGTCGAATTCCACTGATCTTGCCCTGTGCCACCTGTTCATCCAGATTTCTCGAAAGGACATCAGCTACAAGTATAAACAGATAGGGAGACAAAGGATCACCCTGGCGAAGGCCCCGAGACGGCACTATGACGTTCGACCTCTTCCCGTTGACCAAGATGCGGTAAGAGACCGAAGAAACACATGCCTCAATCCATTTGACCCACTTCTCATAAAACCCGCGTTTCCTTAGGCTCTCCAAGAGGAAGTCCCACTCCACCCGGTCGTATGCCTTCTGCATATCGATCTTTAGCGCACATTCTGTCCTCCCCCTTATGCCTGATGGTCTGCCCCTAGTCTTCAAGAAGTGGAACATCTCGTGGGCTATGATTATGCTATCCTGGATGCGCCTTCCTGAAACAAAGGCACTTTGGTACGGCGTGACAAGGTCTGGTAAATAGGTTTTTAGCCTATTCGCCAGGACCTTGGAAATAATTTTGTAACCATAATTACACAGGCTAATAGGACGATAGTCGGAAGCACATAACGGATGAAGCAATTTAGGTATCAGGGTGATATCTGTGGAGTTAAGAAAGGGAGGCATGGTACCTGTCTCAAAGAATGCTCTAACCGAGGTGATCATGTCTGGGCCGATGGCTCCCCAACTCTTTTGAAAGAACGTACCGGAAAAGCCGTCCGGCCCCGGCGCCTTCGATCCCCCCATCTGAAAACATGCTTTTCTAATCTCATCATCTGATGGTATCCTCGTGAGGTCCTCGTTCATGCTAGGCAAAACCTGGTTCTCCACACAAGCTAGAATCTGGTGAAAGTCTCCTTGAACCCCTCCTTGCCTGTTAGATGTAAATAGCCTGTGGTAGAACGAGTACAATTCATCCTCAATCTGGTTCTCCTCCTCCAACCACGTGCCGTTCCCATCCCTCAGGCGAATGATCTTATTCCTCCTCCTCCGAGCTAGGGTCATCTGATGGAAATACTTAGTGTTTCTGTCACCCGCATTGAGCCATTTGACCCTTGATCTCTGAGCCCAATAGATCTCCTCCCGTTTATAGAGTGCATGTAGTCTCGATCTAAGTGCTCTTTCCTCCCCGAACCGATCGGCTGATCCGTGGTACTGATCCAGTTGGGTGATCTGTTGCTTGACCTTCGTGATCTCGCGTACGTTATTCCTGAACTCTTTCGCACTCCATCTCATAAGGGCCGAGCTACATGCGTTTAGCTTCGTTTGGATGTCCGAGGTTGTCGTAACGGGGCCACCCGTTTGCCACGCTTGTTTGACTACGTCGTGGTACTCCGCCTTCTCAAGCCACATTTCCTCAAATCTAAAGTTTTTGGGCCCCCTTCGGTCGGTGTATGATAGGTGTAGGCTTATAGGGGCATGGTCCGACCCTACGATGATGCCGTTCGTACATTGTGTTGTCGGGAATCTTGCGGCCCAAGCATGGTTGATGAGAGTGCGATCAAGCCTTTCTCGAACCCTATCGACCCCCCTCCGATTATTCGTCCAAGTGAACATTTGACCCTTGAAGCCCAAATCCTCCATTTGAAGGTCCACCATGAGGCTATTAAAGTTTGTAATCTTATATTGCTCCTTCCGACCACCTCCCACCTTCTCATGATGGTGTGAGATATCGTTGAAGTCCCCTATGCACGCCCACGGTATCCGACTATCAAACCTCAACGCACGTAGTTCGTCCCAATTCCTCATTCGCCTTTGGAAGTTCGGATCCCCATAGACCCACGTAACCAATGTGTCACCCTTTGTTTCCGGCCCCGAAACCGAAGTATGGATGTAATTCTTATTCAATGCATGGACCGAGATTGTTACCTCCTTCGTCCACCAAAGTGCTAAACCCCCACTTAGACCGATGGGTGGCACGTAGACTGCTTTGTCCATTCCAACCTTCCTCCTAATCCACTCACACCGGGCCTCAGTCTGCTTAGTCTCCATCAAGAAGATTACCGCGGGCCGAGAACCCCGAACCAGGTCTTTTAAATGGCGAACCGTCAGGGGAGACCCCAACCCCTGACAGTTCCAACTGAGGTAGATCATCTTGGACCCGTGGCTGTTTTGGGACAGCCACCGGAACCCGTTTTAGCACTTGACCGATCCATTTTCCTCCCCTGCACAGACATCCCCTCTACCTCTGTATGGAGACCCGACTGCCCTGCCAATTCTGCACCAGCTGCAGCTCTTAAGTCCTTGCCCAGACCCGAGACTTTCTTAACCGAGATCCTTCTCCTCTTGTCTTTGTTTTCCTCACTCGTACCTTGGCCACTTCTCTTGCCCGTCGCAGTTAAAGTCCCCCTTTTCGGGGCATGAAGGCCCGACTTGCTCTGATTAGTAGACGGGTGAGAGACCGATCCCTCTTTAGAGGAGGTATCGATCTGATCTTCAGATTGGGCACTGTCCCCGTGATGATGCTTCGGGTCGCTTGGTTGCATTTGGACACCCTGCTGCAACGGATCCACAAGGTTGTCCTCTTGCGAACGGGAGCCATCACCAATGATCGAAGTGTCGCCCTCCTCCTCACCCACTGAAGAGGACAGGTTTAGAGTCAGGTCGACACCCGCATTGGCCACATCCAGGTCCACCACAGTTGACAGAGGGTCAGCATTTAGGTCGAACTGGATGGTGGTCGGCTGACTTTCCTCTGAAGACCGAGACGCCACCTCCTTGCTTGAGTCCATGTCATTCAGTTTCTCCTTCCCTTTGCCCATCATTCCATTCGAATCCTTCACTGTGTCATCAACTTGAATTGGTGATTTCCCCCTCGAATCTGAACTTGGAGCTGCAGTGGATGGGTTGCTCGCTTGACTATAGTCAAGGCCGTATGCTTCCTTTGCCCATTGCCATTTCTGGTTCATAAATTCAGGTTCCTTCATCCACTCCCGAATCTTCTTCCTAACCTCTTGTCTTTGTCCTCCAATGTTGACCCACTTTGTAGAAGCCCTGGGTCTATCCACCGAAATCCATGATCCGTACAAAGGCTCCCCCTTTCGATTGGTAGCAACTTCCTTATCCGGGCATGTTGATGATCCATGTCCAATCTTTCCACACTTGTAGCATATATCAGTTAGGCGTTCGTATCGAATAGACGCCCACTTTTCTTGGTCGCGGGAGTCTATCCAATGGAAGCCCGGCATCAAGGGGAGTGCTGAATCCACCTCAACTTGGATCCTAAGAAACGTGCGTTGCATCATAGTTCGGTCATCCTCAACTTTAATGCACTTTCCTATACTGTCTCCTATGCTCCTTGCATTCGAGCTATTGAACATCTCAAGGCTAATCCCGTGCACTTGAACCCAAACTTGAACCTTTCTAAACTCAATTTCGGTCACAGCTATATGGCTTGGGCAGAATTTCATGTTTAACACACTACCATGCACTGACCACGGGCATAAATCAAGCACTTGATCTCTATCCTTCTCACATTCAAAATCAAACATAATTGTCTCCTCATTCACCTCGGTAAACCTGACCGGACCGAACCTACCCCATGCCTCCTTTAGAACGTTCTGAATTATGTGGTTCTTGACCCTCTTCTCCGATATGATCATGCCCAGGACCCTTGAAGCCGAGTCCCTGTTCTCAGATTGGGGAATCGTCGGACGCAGGCGCAGAATCGGAATCTCCAGCCGTTTCCCTTCGCCGGAGTTGGATTGCCCAGCCATGGAGAAGGTCAGACCAGACACCCTCACCCCAGAAGAGACACCTGCAAGACAGATCGAAGAAAGGAAAGAACAGGGTAAGGGAAATCGGGATTTCTAAACCTAGGGTTACCGTATGTCCTCCGACCAAGAAATCGTCACAAGCAGGCTAAGAAGGCTTCAATTGGGACCTCCAACTAATCGGAAATTGCTTTCCGAGCTGAGGGCTGCGAATATTTTGGCGTTCGGTGAAGCAATCCGTCGGATCTCGCATGAAATTTGAAATCGTCGAGGAAGGCTTCAGGCGAGGAAAGCAAGGCTAACTCTCCAGTTGAGAGAAGCGCGTCGGCTCACGCGCGGCATGTAAAAGTTATTAGCATGTTTGGCTCTTCCAGTACAAAGTACTAGATAAAGTAGAAGTTACAACGTACTTGAGCTCAACGAATCATACTAGTAATAGTACGTACGATAGCTACCATGGCTGAAAATCAATAAATTAAATGACATATATATATATATATATACTAGACCCTGGCAGACGCTACGCGCGTGCACATTGTCGTCGTTGGTCGTGCGTGAAGTCTTACGAGAACATGATCAACCCGACTCATAGGATAATACAAGAATTGATCACTTCATAAAAATATTATTAATGTAAAACTAAACTTAATTTGCATAAGATAATGAAATAATAAATTTTAAAACTCTTAAATATTTTTAAAAAATTGCTCGAGTGACCGGGAACATATAACACTATCAAAAGGAATCCCGGTCGCTCGAGCAAGTTTTTAAAAATATTTAAGAGTTTTTTAATTTATTATTTCATTATCTTATGCAAATTAATTTTAGTTTTACATTAATAATAATTTTATGAAGTGATCAATTCTTGTATTATCCTAGGAGTCGGGTTGATCATGTTCTCGTAAGACTTCACGCACGACCAACGACGACAACATGCACGCGCGTAGCGTGTGCCGGGGTCTAGTATAACCATTAGGGAAATACACTTAAGTGGATTACAAAAATTTCAGTATAGTTTAGTAGTTAATTATATATATATATATATATATACGCAACACATATCTACATATTATGAAGGTACATCGTTGAGTTTATTCCAATTTTACTCTAAACACTTGATTAAAAATATTATTTGAATTGTAAAACTAAACTTAAATTACCTAATATAATTAAATAAAATTAATTTGTTTTAAATATTTTTAAAAAATTATTCGAGCAACTGGGAGCCTATTTAGTAGTGGTTCTTGGTCCCGGTTGCTCAAGCAATTTTTTAAAAATATTTGCTACTAAGAATATGATCAAACAAATATATGTAGATATTTGATAAAGTTAACATTGCGCATTGTTTATAGTCATACTATGAGTATTTTCACTCACATACCATGTCATAATATCTCATCTCATATCAACTATCGTGTAATGTCCGACCTCGAACTAATTTCTATGAGTATTCATCCAGGCTATTACAACGACTATTACAAATCTATCATGATAATATCAACTATCGTTTAATGCTCAATCTCGAACATTCTATGAGTAATTTTCACTCATGTATCATGTCATACTATCTTATCTCATACCAACTATCGCTAATGCTCGACCTCGAACTTTCTATAAGTATTCATACCAACCTCGAACTTTCTATGAGTATTTTCACTCAGACAACATTTGTAGGATTCAGACTCGGTTAAAAAAAATACGAAACACAATAACCGAAAAGTCGAGTGAATATTAGAGTGTGGTTTAGTCCCACCTTGATTAGGATTAAAGAGTTTATGTTGTATATAATTAAAAATCTCTTACAACTCTTTAACTTACACTTTTAGATTGAATATTAACTTTCTTAGTTATATATTATATATAATTAGAAATATTTTACCTCCCATTAACTTACTCTTTTGGATTGAATATAGACTTTCTTACTTTATACTTCATAATACTCTAAAATATTAATAATATATAATCCATAGACACACAATTACCATAATATTAAATCATCCATACCATATTACCATCATCATCATCCCCTACATAAATCCTTGCATCTTTCTCCCTTCCCCAGTGTACATTTCATTATTCAACGACGTCTCGCGGCAGTCTCCCTCTGAGCATTGAAGAATACGGCGGCAACGGGGAGCCCGAGCTCGTTCTCCTCCGCAAACTTCCTCGTACTGAACCGGTCTCTGGTGGTCGGAATCTTCACCGCTTGCCTCCTCTTCTGCTTGAAAAGAACAAACACGAACCTGTGGATCCCGATAGTAGGCCTCGGCATCTCGTAGCTCACCAATTCCTTACCTATATATATATATAATATAATGGAAATTAGTTAATTATATTGGGTTAGTCTGATCCTGAAGTTAATGACCAAATCAATTACCGAATGTGGCATCTGTGGTTCCTGGGATGTCGGTCACAATCCTGTGTTTGTCGGATGATGAAGAGTTGAAGACATATTAACCATATATAGGGTTACCAATTCCAAAAACATGAGTAGAAGTGGAACTCATGTATATATATATGAAAGGGTTGTTTCAAGTAAAGTACCAGTGAAGGTGCTCCTTCAGATATGGGTCACTAGGACCAGGAACATCTGGGTCTATCATGACCTAAACCATACAAAATCCATTATATATATATAATATAATTAAGGGTTAATTAAAAAATAAAAAAAAAATAGATAAAATTTTAATTGTTGTAATACACTTAAGATTATGTAATTTTTTGTATCTAACAGTGTAATCAAATTTGAACTATCAAATTGTATTTTTTTTCACAAAATTCAATTAATAACTTAGAAAAATTCAAAGTTCAAATAATAAATGGTATTTCTCTTCAAAATATAGTTACACGAGATAATTAATCTAAGTTTAGCAAGAAAAAAAGCAAAGTTTCTATTACTATTTAAAAACTAATTTATGTGTTATTTAAAAAACAAACAGAAAGTGTTTAAATAAACCTATATTCACTCTACATATCGTATAATTCCTGGTGTATAAATTTTTGTATAATTACCAGTGTGAATAAGGACCTCATATCCCCCCCCTGAACCTCCACCTTGGGTTTGAGTGTGACCGAAGAAGGGAATAGCTCATGGCCATTGAATACCCTTCTGCTGGAGTTGTAAGTCACCACCATTTTCGAGCTCGGAATGAAGGAATCGATCACATCTCCGATCACCCTCCCTACCAATAGAGGATCTGCTATAATCTTTCCCATGGATTCTGGTGTTGTTAATAAAAAAAATGGAAGGATAGTTAGAGTAAGAGAAGGATCTACTGCTTTCTTACTTCTATATAAGTATGGATATCAGAAACTGGGTTTCCTTCCTTATTTAAAGTAATCTTCAGAACGAGACTGTTACGTACTGTACCTCTCCAATAATAGTAGGATGGCCCACCATAGAAGATGTATTATCTAGGATAAATTTTAAAAAGGAACTATGTCAGAATTTTTTTTTGAAAAATTATATATATAAAAAAAATATTTATCAAAATGTGCATCTGCGCAGGTAGGTGAGTAGCGTTTTTACGAAAAACGCTGCTCACAATAGCGTTTTTGCGAAACGCCACTCACATTAGCGTTTTTGCGAAACGCCACTCACAGTGGCATTTTTTTTTTTTTTTTGAAAAAAATCAAAAAAATCATAAAAAAATTACAGTGAGTAGATATTTGAATTTCGATTCAAATGATGCAAAAAATATTAAATTTGGACTTACGGATTGACTGTAGGCTCTGCCGTAAGTTGAGATATGAAAATTTGACTTAAAAAAATATAACTCATACCCTGTAAGTCCAAACTGACCACGGTGAACATCATTTATGTCGTAATTCAATTATCTACCTAGAGTAATTTTTTTGATTAGAAATACAATGATTTTGTAACCTAACATCGCTTGTCTTAAAATTTGACCGAAATAATCAAATGCATTAGGTTAGAAATTTAATTATGTACTTACTCAAAAAAAATCAAAAAACTTAATCTAGGTAGATATTTTAATTACGACATAAATGACGTTCACCGTGGTCACTTTGGACTTACAGTGTATGAGTTATATTTTTTTAAGTCAAATTTTCATATCTCAACTTACGGCAGAGCCTACAGTCAATCCGTAAGTCCAAATTTAATATTTTTTTGCATCATTTGAATCGAAATTCAAATATCTACTTACTGTATTTTTTTTAATTTTTTTTAATTTTTTTTTAATTTTTTTATGATTTTTTTATGATTTTTTCAAAAAAAACAAAAACGCCACTCTTTTTCCAAAAACGCTACCCCCACCTGCGCAAATGCACATTTTGCTAAATACTTTTCTTACATATATACTTTTTCAAAAAAAAATCTAAAATAAATACTTTTTAAAAAAAACTCATTATCTAGCTAGTGAATAGTGATTGACCCTTGCAAAAATTGATTTATATATATATATATATAACTAATATACTAATGAATACCTAATTTTTTCGACCAAAAAAAAATAATACATAATTTAGAGTACAATTCTGCTTGATTATATTTATAGGAGATAAATAATGTGACATAATTAATAATTATGGTGTTTAAAATTAATTGTACAGTTTCGGGGCTAAAATAAAATAATATATATATATATATATATATATATTCGTCACGTTCCACAAATAATGCTTAACTTTTAAATTTATTTGAAAATTTTATGTCATTAAAGAATATTATATTGTTTATATATATAAACTTAACTTTGAGGAAAATAACAGCAAACAAAACTTCTTCTTTTTTTGCAAACAACAAACTAAATTTTTGAAATTGAGTAATCAACAAACTTAACTCAGATTTTCATTATGTTTGAACAAATTTTTCAATGTTTGAGATAGTTATTAAGTGAGCATTAGTTGAAGTATTCTAAGGAAAGAGTATTACGACTTAATAACTCCCACAAATATTGAAAAAACTGTTCAAACATAATGAAAATTTGAAATAGGTTTGTTGATTGCTTAATTCCAAAAGTTTGGTTTGTTGTTTGTAAAAAAAAGTTTGGTTTGCTGTTTGGTTTTTCCTCAAAATTCGGTTTGTTATTTTGGTAATTAACCATAATTCATCTATTTTTATTTTATTTTAATACATATATTTTTAATAATATTTATATTATTTTATATTTTGTCTACTATAATATTTTCAATTTTGTATCATAATCAACAACCAACATTTTTGTATGAAACTCTTATTTACAAACTGTTTTTTTGCCATGTGAACGTGTATGTAAAGAGTATGATATCATATATTTATGTTTGCTTACGTTAGTGTCGCAAATTAAAAATAAAATAAAACGCATATTTTTTTAATATATTAATTTTAAAATAAATTATTGTATTGGAATTTAATGATTACTATAATATATTTTTTTGGTAAAGTTGTGCGCAAAAGGAGGGGTATATAATATTTTATGTCCCTAAAGAGTTTTTCAGTTTATTTTTACATAAAAAAATCGTAAATCCAAGTATTACATAAGAAGTAATCAATCTTTAATTATTTTGGCCAAAAATAAAATCTTTAATTATGAAACAAAAAATAAGATATGTTGGATAGAACCGAACATGGACAATATTTTGACCTTGACTAGAGTCTAGAGAGTTCATTAATGTCCACTAGCTAGTGGGTCCTTGTCAAACGTGAAGTAAATGCATGTACAAAAAATTATTTGAAACTAATTGACATTTGGTCTAACGGTATCGTCATTGTTGACATACAAAAGGTCTTAAGATCAATTATCGACACGTCCCAAAATTATTACTTATGGAAAAAAAAAAGTTATTGGATAAGTTAGAAATGGAATGAGTATAGGTAACTAAATCTCCAAAATAATCCTCTCCCTCAACGTTATTGCTTTTGGAATATATGCTTAGATTTTGTGTTTTCTTTGATGCATAATATAATTTTTCTATGGCCAGTTTTTTTAAATCAACTCGCAATTTGACTTTTAAATTATTTAGATCCATTCTTTTGGATAACGTTAATAATTTTTTACACGACACGATTAATCAATATATAATGATCTATATTTATTTATGTATGAGTTTACACATTTCGTGTCTAAACAACTTTTATATGATTAATAATTGAACTTAACACTTATAATTTGCAAGTATACCTATAAACACAATTAATCGTATGTATCTAATATTTTAATTTGTTATTGCACTTGTTTTTTATATCAAAACTTAACTATCAAATAAAATTAAAAATTTTATGGACTTCGTATTTTGTTCAAAAAAAACAATTCGCATATCGTGCGTGGTTTGTTTAATAATCGTGTTGTATTCGTATTTAAAGACAAATTTATTATTTATTATTTGATATGCTATACAATTAAACACAACATAAAAAAATGGAGGTAGAGTACGGTCATACGGTGTCATTTCAGCCTGGATTTCACGTAATTATTTTTAAAATAGTAATTTGAAAATTTCCATTAATGGTAATCCCAGTCTTAAAAATTTCCGATTTAGTAGTTTAGTGGACAACATAAATAGTAATTTAGTGGTCGAATATTATTCTCCTACGATGTAGACGTGCACGTGGGTTTAATTCCTTGACGGGAGGACAACCTACTAGTCATGTAGAAATGAGACGGATTAGGGGACCTTATCCCAAAGCTATTAATTAGTAAATATAGATTTCATTATTTCACCTTACATTTAAATATATATTAATTGATTTTATTTTCAAACTTGAATTCGATTCGATTCTGGATCTCAAATTTCTTTTAACGAATTAGTCCGGGTTCAATTAAACTCATTGAACAAAGATTTATTTTGTTGTAAATAGAGTGAGTTGGTGTGAATCCTGACTTAACTATTCGAGTCGTCATTTGGTAATAATTTTGAATCAGTGTTACCCAAAACTTACTGGGTCTTTACCAAATTTTCTAGTGATTTTTGTTCATTATTAGCGAGTTGCTTAGTTTTTAAATTTTACTAAGTAAATCAAGTTTTATTAAAAATTTAATTCCAATCCTGTTTTTTTCTTCACCATCCTTTGGCAGATTTCATATGTGATCTCCTGTGTATGCAAATATAGAATTGTATCCACCGACACCACCCCTCATCATTTTTTTTCAAAAGTGAACATGTTAGTCTCAGGGTATACGTGCACATGAGGGTATTGCGCACCTTGAAATTTGGGTATACGCACACCTTAGGGTTTAAGATTTATGGTTAATCTCCTCGAAATTTTGGTATGCGTGCACCTCAGGGTAATGTGTATTGCGAAATGCAATACACGATGCCCCAAGTAGCGTGTATTGTCATTTTGACAATACGCGCCACACGCCCAATGGTCTGGGATTTGTTTTTTTTTTCTTTGACGATTACGACTGGATATTTAATTAAAAATTAAATTATGTATCTATTAAAAAATTATAGTAAGTAGATATTTCAATTGCAATTCAAATGATGCAAAAATATATTAAATTTGGACTTACAAATTGACTGTACGCTCTGCCGTAAGTTGAGATATGAAAATTTGTCTTAAAAAAATATAAATCAGATCTTGTAAGTCCAACATCAATACGGTTAACGACATCTATGGCGAAATTCAATTATCTACTTACTCTAATTTTTTTGAATTTTTTTGATTAGATATATATATATTTTTTTAACATAACATCGTTTGTCCAATATTTATAGGACAAACGATGTTACGTTAGAAAATTAAATATATATCTAATCCAAACAAAATCCAAAAAACTTTGAAGTGACGTGTATTGCCAAAATTCAATATAGCGCGTATTGCAAATACGCTCTACTCTAGGGTGCTTGTATGCCCAAATTTCGAAATAATTTTTTTATATACTTACTTTTAAAAAAAAATAAATTTAACTTGCTCACCATTTTAAAAAACATTCATCATCTTCTCGTGAAAATTAGACCCCCTCAACTCAAATCATCAAGTATATCAAAACTCCCTACTTGCAGGAAAAACGAGATTGGAAAGCCCAGCAAAAATTTCCGACATGGACACACACCTCGATCAAAACCTGAAAATACTATGTTTTGCATGCAATAATGAAGAGATTGATCCAATATTGGAGAAGAGCTTATGGGTTGCTACTTGCTTATTTAACACAAGAATCAGCTGCCAGTCAAAGAGTGAAGTACCCAACAAATGATTTGACTTCAAATAAAAAATAATTACTGAAATATTCTCGATTTAAAAAAAAAACGAAAGTATATCTACACGCAACAGAAATATTGTCGATTTAAAAAAAAAACGAAAGTATATCTACTCGTAACTCTCGTAAGTGTGGATATAATTTTGTTTGACATTCGCAAATACCATTCGCGGTTAACATAAATATATCTCTGTTAAAATATACGTCACCCGCAAATGGGAATCGCGGATGATTACCCTTAACTACATGACAAATACGCTTTTTGTAGATAACGTGCAGGTCGAAAACCGTGTGTGGATGTTGAAGAAAGTCAAAGATTTCAGTTTACATTTATGATTTGACTGAAGGTAAAATAGTACATCTTTAATACCTTTTATTTGTTTATTAATTAATTATTAATAAACAAATAAAAGATGTGGTAATGGATCACAGTCATGGAGATGGAACTCTAGAAGTCTAGAACCTTCTAGTTCCATCCATCTTAATTTTAATCATATTTTTACCCTTGAACTTATAATTTTTCCAAAATTAGTGCTCCATGACGATAACTTCATTCACAATAACCATATTTTTAAGAATAGTTTTCTGAAACATTAATGCTAAATTCTCATAAATTTATCTATACCAAATCCAATAATTATATGAAAAACTCATGATTTTACATTTATTATATGTGTACACGTGTGTTATAATATATATCAATACATTTATTGTGTTCCTTTTATCAAACTTCAAACACACACATACAACAAATTTACTATGTCATGTTCCTTACTACGATACACAATTTATTGTGTGTTCCTGTGTTATCATATTATGTTAACCTAATTAGTTAGTTATATCTTTACATGTGCAATTTATATATAAAAAAAAAATAGAGTGTTCATAATAAGTTTTATAAATTCACATATCAAACTTTATGACAAAAATTAAATAATGAAATGAAACTTTAAATGTTATTAAAAGAGTTTTTTTAGAAAAATTATAAAAATCAAATGTATCAGTCTCAGTCCAATTATATAGCATATCTTATTTTAGTATAAGCACAAAGACACGAAAATTAACTTATATTATTATATTCATATTATAATTATGAATTTCAAACCCTCGAATGAATGCAAATAATTTGAGACATTATCCTCTGCCATGAGTCTCCATCTTGTGTAGAGTAGCTTCCAGAGAAGGACAGCCATACAAACATACATACATATTTATTACCAGTTCGACCCGCGACTACCATTCGCGGTTGAACTAACTGTATAGTTTTGCCACGCATAAGAGTAGTGGGTGAAATTGATTTTTTTATTTAAAAATTAAGGATATTTTCGTAAATATTATTTATTTGAGGTGTTTTTTGTTTTGGTCCGAAAAGAAGGAATGGGCTAGTAGTGACGACCCTAGGCCCATCCCGCTACGTAATGTCCGAGCTTTCCTGTTTTTTTGGGAGACTGTACGGTCGCAGCTACATCCCTCCGAACAACCAGCGCATGCACTGACCCCGTCAACGTATTTTTTGGTGAAAAACTCCAATACTGACAAGTATTTTTTTCGTATTTGTTTAAAAATTGAGAATATTTATGTAAATATTATTTATTCGAGGTATAGATGAGTGAAAAACTCACCTTATTTGGGGTCGACGGTGCAGGTTCATCCAATTATGGAAGAAGAACAAAAAGAAGTAAAATGAAAAGAGTTCAACGTTTTTATCTATTTAACGTGCTGTACTCTGAACGAAGAAAAGAAGAAATGACAATGCCGGTAATAATATAAGCTTCCATAATTAACTGGGTTATTATCTATTTACACTGTTTCCAATGAAATCTTGATCCTTTCCAGAAGATTCATTATAGGCTTGTTCATGAACCGGTTCGACCCCGAACCGGTTCTGAACTGAACTGGTCTGGTTTGAAAAAAACCAGTACATTTTTCTGTTTCTAAAAAAACTGGTCTGGTTTAAGGAAAAAAGAACTGGTCTGGTTCGAACCGATTCAGAACCGGTTCGAACTGTTCTGGTCTGTTTTTTTTTATATCAATTTTGGTTCGGAAATATTTCGGTTCAAATCGAACCTAAACCGGATGAAAATTCTGTCCAACACACTGAACCGTCTTAAAAAATACTGAACCAACTGAAAAACACTGAACCGGCTGAAAAAACACTGAACCGACTGAAAAATACATTGAACCGACTAAAAAACACATTGAACCGATTGAAAATCTGTTCCACAACCGACTAAAATCTTGTCCAACATCAACATACGAGAGTTCAATATATCTCTAGGTTTGGTTTATTGAAAACATATCTAGGTTTGGTTTAATTTCAGACCGGTTTAGTTAATTTTGCTTCAAACCGGTTCTAAAATTATATAGGTTTAAAGTGGTTTGATTGAAATTTAAGTATAAACCAGTATCAAAAACGAGTCGAGTCGAACCGGTTCGAACTGGATTTTTGGTACTATTTTGAACTGTTCTATTTGAAGGCAAAAAACACTGGTCTGGTTTTGGAACTAGTTCGGCCGAACCGGTTCGAACCAAACCAGTTCCAGACCAGACCAGACCAGTTCGCCCGAACCGGTTTATTTGGCCAAGCCTAAGATTCAAACATACTTACCTGTGTGCACTCGCAGAAATCGTTCCAACTTGTAGACCAACGTCAATCAAGAAGTCAGAGTAACTGTTCACTGTGTGGAATGTGAGGTCACGACCACATCGAATTATAAACCAAGGATGGTCGTGGAGCATAGGGACTACCTCATAGGCATGATGATGGCGACGTTGTTCAACCCAATACAATGAATCTTCAGATCTTGTTCGTTCGTCTGATTCAATTCCAATTCAATCACTTCAGGCACTGTAAAGCCCCAGGTAGTCTGGTTGCTAATTTCTCAAACTCTTCTTTTCGCGCCATTCTATTTGAACTCAATCTCGTCCTAGTTAGGCAACCCTAGATTTTCGCACCACTTAGAGTTAAAGCTCAGGTTTTGAGGGGATTAGAGTTATAAGCTTAGCTAAACGTCCAATTCGATGCGTAACGGAGGTAGTAACTGTGGAACATTGTGGGTGGTCGATGGGTTTGGCCGTCTTCAGCATTGGATTTGCTCAGAAAATGATAAATCAATTGCGTGAATAAATTTCTCGCCTTTCGGTTCATGTACGTTGCCTGCCATAGCATATTTAAAAATAAAGTGTTGAATTATCCTTAATATAACTAGTATTTCAATGTTGCGGTTGCTTAGTTGATCCTCCTCGTTTATTATACGATGTAAGGTGGTTCATGACTGTGCACAGAGCAAGTCACTAACTTTGCTAGTAGTAATTTGTGGCGACTGTTGTGTCAGGTAATAAAGGGTTGAAGTGAGGCAGAATTTGCTTGTATGGGCTAGGGCGAGTATTGATGCTGGGTTCTAGCACTTGCTCTATCAAGCTAACAATGTCAACATCAGATATGTCTAGTTTGAAGCATTGTCTGTCATTGGAGCCTATTATGTTAGGCAATCAGAAACTTACACGCACTGGGGAGCTGAAGAGAGTCTTAAGGTTACCTCTTGGCAATACTTCTGAGGGAAATTCAAGTAGAGCTGAGCAGTCTAGGCTACCTGCATTGGCAAACGAGGAGTTGAAGCACTTTAAAGAAAGTGTGCAAGATGCATCAAGGAAGGCCGGGTAAGTCTTCTTTCTATTTTTGATGCAGTGCATGATCTTAAGGTTCATTGTTCAGCAGAGGAGACCCTGTTGTTAGGAAACTGTTACATTCTCACTGAGGATAATGTTGTTAGATGAATCATTACACTAATTAGAGAGTAGTCATAATTACCTCAACATGATTTGAAGTACTCCTGCCTACTTTGATCTGGTTGCACTAGGAAGTTGAAGTTTAAAATCTTGCTTCTATTGAGATTAGCTATGCTTAGAATGGCAGGTGAGAAGGTTCATTAACTTGCTAACCGGTGCAGCCCGTATTTAAAGATGCTTTCTACGTGCAGGGATTGGGCAAAGATTTTTCGACAATCTATGATTAGAATTGATAGATTTGTGGAGAATCTGAACTCGAAGAAGCGACAGAGAAGCGATATGTCCAGTGATAGATTAGGAGTCAACTTAGAAAAAATGGGAAGTCAGGTGCTGGGAAACTCACGTCATTTATGGAATCAGAAGATTGAGCAAAGGCCCAAGAGTTCTGGATTGATTAAGCGTTTGCGTACATCAGTGGCAGATATGCAGGTTTCTCTATCTCTTTTTCTAGTGAGATATGATAGTTTTTGCCAACAGTGTCCTGTTTTTGCAGATGTGAATTTTTATTCAATGATCTGCCACTTAAAAAATCAATCTTTACTGGGATAAATGCTCACTTGTTCACAAGATAGGACTACAAGGTTGTGTTCATTCTATATGAGTTTTGAAATCCTTTAGATTAGACTGGATGATATAGATCCTTATGCATGAAGATAACCAAATTAGTCGTTATAGTCGGACTTTGTTGAGGATTTCCGGCGCATCCTTCCAAGCTGTCTTTAGTCTGAGATGATCAAATTGCAGAGCGCGCTCCTGATAAGTGTTAAGAGTAGAATCACCTAAGAATTGAGTGTAGGAAATGAAAAGCCGAAACATTGTGCTTCCATTATTTCTTTGCCTTTTTTGTTACTAATTGATTTTTTTACATGAATCAGAGTAATAATACGTTGATTGTTGCGCCAAGACTGCCAATCAAGGAAAGAAAGGAAGAAAAATTACAAGCTGGAAATGGTTCTTCAGATCGGACTGAGGAGAAGATTCGGAAGGTGAATGCTGGAAGGGATGCTTGGGAAAAGAAAATCAAAAGAAAAAGATCGGTTAGTGCCGTTGGTGGTAGAGTCATTATGGGTGCTGATATAACTCCAAAGCAACCTGTTGATTCTAAGCTGCCTTCTGATTCAAAGCTGCGAATGAATGCTGGTCAGGCTGTTAGGTACTTTCTGCATATCTAATTTGATAGTCTGTTGTGCCTCATGCATGATGATCTGTGGCAGCTCTTGCTGTCCATAAATGGGGACTGGTGCTGCCTCTCTGATCTAAGGTATAGGTAACCTTTTGATGAAGAGAACCAGCGGTTGTGCCTTCATCTTGACCTACGTATTTAAATTTGTTCTACTTTTTGTGGGTATGGTTTGATAAGCTTTATACTGGATGAGCAGTTTGCTTTAGTTCTCAAGCTTATAAGAGCTTGTTTGAGCTGCTCATTGTTGGGTCACGCTGCTCTGTGCTTCCACATTATCACTTCAGAAATTTAGTGTAATTTCACATTTGCAGATCAAAAACTTCACATGCTGTAGCTGGTGTTAACAAGCTCAACTGTCGATTTGAATCTCCAAGTCCAAATGCCTGTGCAGTGCTACGAAATGATCAAAACACAGCCTCTTCACCACAGACACGTATTGAAATGTCAAAACAGAGGCTTTTGTTGAAGGGAAACAAGTATGTACTTGTTTTGTTGTATTTAGCTGACAAAAAAATCTCAGTTTTTTCCATGATTATGATCATCATCTCTGAAATTCGTTTTCAGATCAAACAGTCAGGAGAGTGAACTGGCTAGCTCCACCAGTCTGATTAAAAAAGGAAAGGCTTCTAGGATCTTGCGAACTGGTCCAGTCGTGGTTGTTGAATCATCTCCTAGTTTGCAGCCTTCATCTGGAAGCCCATCAGCTTTGGAACTTCCTCCAAATGAAAATAAAATTGCCACAACAGGGGTTCCTAATGATAGAATAAACTCTCCCTCACCAAGTACTTCTCAGCCTATGGCCAAATGGGGTCAAAAGAAAAATTCAAGCTTCAGAAGAGCCAATATACCCTCTCCTGCTGCACACCATTCTAATACTCAGAATGTATCCTGTGATCCAAGTTCTAAAAAATCCTCTGTGGATAATGGTGGATCGGTGCTTGTTTGTTCTTCTAGTGGAAATAACCTAAGGGTCAGTAAAGAACCTCAGAAAGTTTCAGATTTACCCGTTACAGAAGGACTGAAGGAGAAAATGGTAGTTAGCTCTGTTGTCATTTCAACTCCATGTAATGAAGTCAGTGGTTCTGTAGCACATCCAAAGAATAAGCACATTCATGAAATTGGAGATGATGTGTGGAGGCAAGGAAGAAGTGGTAGGGTCTCGATGATTAAATCTGGCGCTCCTCCCCCAAGGGAAAAAAGGTTAGAGGATCAAAAAAATGCAAAGGCAAATCAAGGTATCAGACCAACCGAACAAAACAAAAGGTATAAAATTTTCATTCCTCGGAACTTTTGTGACTCTGATTGCTAGGTATTTTGAACTGTTCGGGTAAATAATTGTACTCTCTTCTGTTAAGTAGGTCAGGACGACCATCTATGAAAAAATTAAAAGATCGTAAGGCTTTCTCTCGAGGTGGATCCGTGCTGGATGGTGGGTCTTCAGAATTCACAGGTATTAGAGTTTGACAAGAACTCAACTTTAGCTTTTTGCTAAAACAAAGAATCTTCAATCTTGTCTAGGGCTGTCGATGGTTAGGGTATGACAAATACCATAACCATACCATATTTTTAAACCACATACCATAACCATTATGGGTATAATTTTCAATACCATAACCATTAACATAACCTTGGTTATTAACCATGGTTTTACCGTATACCCATATTCATTCAACACATGTAATATAATAAAAGATCGAAAATTTTATTTTAAAAATACATCAATATATATTACCATCGTTGGACTTTGACGCCTTCAATCTTCAACAATTTCAATTTTTCAATTATATAATTTATATTTAGTATATTATATAAATTAGTTTATTAATAATAAATAAATATTATATTTATATAATAACCATGGGTATAACTCAAATACCATAACCATTATGGGTAGAAAATTCATCACCATTACCGCACCGCACCATAATGGTACAGTTAACCATATTAAACAGTACCGTTTATAACCATGGTTATGAGTTTTTCACCGCACCATTGCCGGCCCTAATCTTGTCTGATATTAATGTCATTTCTTACCTTTTCAAACATACTTAAGTTTTATGTTATTCTAAAATATTAATCTCGGTAACCAATTGCATTATTTTCTTTTTCGCCTTTACCCGATTCTTTTAAAGGAGGGAAAAGATGTGCCTACAATGTTATCGACTACCAAACGGATTTATTTCAGATTCTTCAGATATTAAGCTGTCTAACTTACAAGATATTATTTCAAATTCTTTAGATTATACAGTACTCCAACTCTGTTATGTCATTTTCAGGTGAACTGGAAGACGATCGTGAAACACTACTTGCAGCTGCAAACTTAGCTCGAACTTCTTTGAGTAAGTCCGTCTTAATTTCTCTCTTTGTTCTGTCCAGTATTATCATGAGCTTTGTTTTCCCAAAAGTGGGAAATATCTTTTACAAACTTCTTATTTGTGCAGATCAAGCTTGCCCTACACGATTTTGGAAGAGATTGGAGCCTATATTTGCCCCTGTGAGCACTGAAGATGCATCCTACTTACAGAAACAGGCAAGAATATAGTGATAGAATGAGTTCCTATATTTTCTGAGGAGTTGAATTAGCAATTATATTCCTCTTATGTTATGACTTGGATCAGTTAACCCACGGGGAGGAGATTGATGACCGCCTATATAGCAAATTGGACAGTGGAAAGTTCTCCAAGGAATCTCTCCTATTTGAAAGATTGCTCTCTGCTTTGATTGATGAAGATGTTGAAGAAAACTTCTATCTGATCGAAGGTAAAAACATGTCGCTGCAGTGTGTAAGTGATGATTCTCATTGTGGTTCATGCAACCCAATGGATATTGACTCCAAAGGCCGGGACAGAACGGAATCTGAAGTCGAGTCAGTTGTGGAACAGAATCATAAACTTTGCATTCTGGATAGACTTTCTGGTAGTAGAGCAGGCACAGCATCCAACACATTTAAGAATTCAAGCATGTCCATTTCTGGATACAGCAATGAATTTTCGTTCGGAGATGATGACGGTTCACATCCAGAAATGGCAATTATCAGCGAAGTATGTTCCAATGATGATGGGAAATTACAAGTGAATGCATCAAACAGATCCTGTTTCCCTACAGATGTTCACTATCAATTGATGTCTCTTGACAATAGGATCATGCTTGAGCTGCAAAGTATTGACCTATATCCGGAGATATTGGTAAGTTTTTAATTATATATTGAAACTTTTCATATTTTCCTAAACATACGTTTCCTTGTTGTAGCCTGATCTTGCTGAGGAAGGAGATGGGATCTGTGATGATATTGATGAACTAGAGGAAAAGCTGCGCCAAGAGGTTATATGCTTTATATTTCCACTTTACAGTTCGTACACCCATAGCAATACAGAATTCAATTGGAATATTGTAGGTTATATAGTGGTTATTTCTTAATATACTACCATGAATTCTTCTCTTTATGATTTGCTTCTTACCACTGACTTTTCTTATGATGTGATATAGGTTACTAAAAAACAGAAAAAATTGGGGAAACTTGATAAAGCTGTTACGAATGCAGAAGATGCTGATAAACGGTATGCAGAAGATCCTCGATTATCTTTATCAATATTGGGTTTCTTTTTTCAATTTTGGTTTTATTTGCAGTAAAATGGAAGAGATTGCAATGCATAAATCTGTGGAGATGGCATATAAGAGAAGGATGGTATGTTTTCTGCTCCTTCAGTTTCATCTTCTTTCTTTTGGTTAGTTTTCTCAGCTTAAACAACAACAACAAAAAGATCTTTTCTTAAAAAAATTATCTAGTTTGCTGTTCGGCCTCTTGACGAGATTAATTCTTATTTGTATAGGCTTGCCGTGTAAACAATACATCGAAGAGTTTGGTACGAAGGGTTCCAAATCAAGTTGCAGCAGCTTTTATAAAACGAACTCTTTCAAGGTATCAAAAATTTGAAGAGACGGGTGTGAGTAGCTTCTGTGAACCAGCACTGCAAGACGTCCTTTTCACACCTCCTGCGTCCAAGAATGATTCAAAATCCATCGATTGTGTTGGGTCTGGAACAGCTAGTAACACTTTCAATGAGCTTATCAATCATCCTTCAGAAGCCAATGGATCAGGTATATTTTTCTACTTTAAATATCTCAGGGATAAAAGTTATTTAAGTACATCAGAAGTAACGTTTTTACAAATAGATATCTCAGAAAAAATTTGTTATTTTTGGGTAGCTCAAAAGTCATAAATGTATCTATTTTAATTGAGTACCTGAAAGTAAAAAAAAAAATTCAATAAATACAAGTAAATATATTCGATTGTTACAATAAAACAACTTAGATATACCTTAAAACAACTTAGAGATACCTTAAAACAACAGTAAAATAAAGTAGAGTTACCTTAATGGAACACAATATTACATACGTGACGGACACAAGATCGAAATATTAAAGTAAATATATTTATAATTTATGAGCTACTCGAAATTAGTAAATTTTTTTCTAAGGTACCTATTTGTAAAAACTTGATTTCTGATATACCTAAATGACTTTTATCCCTATATTTTATTGATCTTATTTTTATTTTTCCCATTAATAACAGAAAAATAGCAAATTGCATCCCCAAAGTTTAGGCAATGTTGCAAACTGCTTCATTGCCTTTAAAGATGCTGCAGAATTGTGCCTTGATATAGAGAAATTGTAAGTTAAAAATGTTCAAACTTAATGTTGCAAGTTGCACTCTTTATGTTTGATGTTACCGTACTTATATGAGTTGCATGATATCTAAACCGAGAATGTTAATGCTATTTATACTACATGTCGTAAGCATCTAATTATTTTCAAAAACAGTTAGTAAATGATGTACAATTCTCTGCTACAGGTGCCATTTCCAGCACAGCAAACATGTCATTCGAGCTCAACTTTGACAAAGGCGCCATTTTGAAGCGGGAGGTCACTATCGATATTAAGAGCACCGCCATCTCCGGACCAATCCATTTGCCGCTGAACAAACAACCTAAGCCAAAATCGAAGCAGAGGTTAAAGGGTTGCCATGCTGTGCTGCCACTTGTTCAGACCTTGGCCGATGTCAAAGTTCCAAAGAAAACACAAAAAGGAGAGGAAGCCATGGATCTGGATACCTTTGGACTGGATGGGAATCAAGATCTGGGTACATTCTTGAATTTTGAAGTGGAAGGTGATCAGGAATACACTGATGGACTCGAGGTACCTCCCTGGGATGACTTCTTGATGCTGTAAGTTGCAGTTTTGGTGATGATATGTCTGCCACTTGATGGATTTGAGTCCAGAAGTGGATGAAATCACGATTTACGATAATGATTAATGGTATATTAGTGATAGGGGTAGAATTTTGATGTCCAACCCCAGACACTATGAATTGTTGATATCTATACACGTCTGATCTGCTTCTCTTCTTGTAAAATGTGTTGGTTAAAAGAAAAAAAATTCAATTATCAGATTCGGGTGAAAAAAAAGTTTTGAGTTTTGTTCAGTATTTTTTGTTGTTGATAACAAAGTCAGTTCGGATTTTAGGGAATAATAAGGTATTTATAGAGTATTTAACTTGAAAATTTTGCGAATTTAAGAGATCACGACGATACGAGTCGTGGTGTCACCATTAGTGAGCCGATGTATTCTCAGTAATTTTTATTTTATAATATTAAAAAAGGGTTAATTATAGAAAAATCAAACTGACTTTGAGGAAAAAACAAACAAAAAAATAATTTTTTTTATAAACGACAAACCAAATATTGGAATTAAGCTATCAACAAAACTACCTCAAATTTTCATTATGTTTGAATAAATTTTTCAGTGTTTGAGTGAGTTATTAAGTCAGCATTAGTTGAAATATTATAACGAAAGAGTATTACGACTTAATAAATCATTCAAACATTGAAAAATCCGTTCAAATATAGTAAAAAAATTGAGGTAGATTTGTTGATTGCTCAATTTTAAAAGTTCAGTTCGTTGTTTGTAAAAACAAATTGGTTTGCTGTTTGATTTTTTCTCAAAGTTCGTTTTTTTTATAATTAACCCTTAAAAAAATTATTATTTTCCCGAACAAAACATCAAAATCATAAACACAATACTTTTGGTAAGATTTAAACTCATGACGTAAACAAAATTGAGTCAATGTTCGCTCTTTAATCGGGTCACAGTCGAAATTTTAAATTTATTTCAATGTGGGTAAAAATAGAATAAGAGTTATCAGAAGATGGAAATGAAACCGAAGGGTTTCTAGAGAAGAGAAAAAAGCACCGAAGATTTCAAATGATCACTTGAGTTATGTGCCTCTTGCACCCATCACCATGTATTAAATATAAAAAAATCATTACTAATCATTACAAACTAGTCCTTGAGTTCCTAAAAAATATAAACTGAAACTAACAATCTAAACCAATAACAAACAACCCTTAATAAAACACAACAACAATAAACAAACTATCAAGATATTAAACTTGACAAAATAGTTCTTTAGGAGTTACTAGGTTGATCTTCAACACCCCCCCTCAAGCTAACAACTCCATATATATACTTAAGCCCAAACTTGTTCACCAAGTAAGTATGTTGCTGCCCACCTAACACTTTTGTAAATAAATATGCCACCTGTTCTCCCAGTCTAACATGTTGAGTATTCACAATACTTGCACTTATTTTCTCCATAACAAAGTGGCAGTCTATTTCTACATACTTTGTACGCTCATGAAATATAGAGTTAGACGATATTTAAATGACATCCTTATTATCACAGAACAATAGATTAGGGTCAGAATGATCAATGGCAAACTCAAATAACATACCTCTAAGCCAAATAACCTCAGCAACTGTAACACACATACTTCTGTACTCAGCCTCTGCTGAGGACTGAGATATGGTGTTATGCTTTTTTACCTTCCAGGATACCAGAGAATCACCAAGTCTTACACAATACCCAGAAACAGATCTTCTGGTTTCTGAACAAGTAGCCCAGTCTGAGTCGCAAAAAGCACTCAACCTGAGAGAACTAGAAGGTGATTAAAACAGGCCCAAACCAGGTTGTCCCTTGATATATCGAACAACTCTAAAAGCTACATCTAAGTGAGATTGTTTTGGAGCATGCATAAATTGACTTAACTTCTGAACTGTAAAGCAAATATCCAGTCTCGTGACTGAAAGGTACAGTAACTTACCAATAACCTTTCTATAAAATGTTGCATCAGCCAGAAGGCTATCATTAGAGACCTTATTTTTTGAATCATCATATGCAACTGAGGTTAGATTTAGATTTAATTCCATAGGGGTTTTACTTGGTTTAGAACCGAGCAAACCAACCTCTGAAATTAATTCTAAAGCATACTTATGTTGAGTAAGAACAATACCATCCTGAGACCGAACTACTTCCAAACCCAAGAAGTATCTTAGATTTCCCAAATCCTTCATTCTGAAATGATTCTGAAGGACAGCTTTCAGTTCTACTACAGTTTCCTGTAATCAGTAAATCATCAACATATACTAACAAAACAACAATGTCAGTTCCTTTCTGTTTGGTAAACATCGAATAATCATATTTACTCTGCGGAAATTCATGAGAAACCAAAGTCTGAGTCAACTTAATGTTCCATTGTCAAGGAGCATGTTTTAAACCACATAAGATTTTTGTAATCTGCACACCATATTCTCCCCCTAATTACAAAAACCTTTAGGAATTTTCATATAAATTTCATCATCAAGATCACCTTGTAAAAAAGCATTATACACATCTATCTGAAAAATATGCCAGTTTTTTACCGTAGCTACAGCAAGAATAGTTCTCACTGTAACCATTTTGGCAACATGAGAAAAAGTATCAGCAAAGTCAATACCTTCTTACTGACTATATCCTTTAGCAAAAAGCCTGACTTTGTACCTTTCGGAAGACCCATCAGACCTGTATTTAACCTTGTACACCCACTTACAATAAACTATATTCTTATTCATGGGTAAAGGAACAATGACCCGAGTTTTGTTTTCTTCAAGAGCTTTCATTTATTCTTTCATGGCCTCTATCCATTTGATATCTTTCTCAAAATATTTATAATCAAGCGAAAGATTATCATACGAAACAAAGTTACTAATTGGATACAGCGAGGATGATTTCATCACAGAACTGGTAGATACAATGTAATCTTGATGCCAATAATGAGCTCTACTTACCCTAGATGACCTCCTGAGTTCAGTTACATTTTCAGTGACATCATGACTCAGATTGTCATCTGGTTGCTGAGCTTCGACTTCTATAACATCATATTCAACAGGACTATTAGAATCTGAATATTCCTTTAATGGATCATCATTTAGAACATCAAGAATTCTATTAACAAATAAAGGAGGATCATCATCATTTTTCAGTTTAAATGGAAAAAATATATTCTTTAAACTGAACATCACGACTCACAAACAGAGTCTTAGTGTCAAGATTCAGCAGCTTATACCCCTTTTGGGTTAAACGATAACCCATAAACACAAAGGGCACATATCTCGATTGAAACTTATCAGAATTATTAAGAACTTTTGCAAAGAAAAGGCATCCAAAAACGTTTAGATGAGAAACAACAAGAGGTTTACCCATCAATTTTTCATACGGAGACACGCCATCCAAAACCAGTAGGAAGCATATTAATTAAGTAACAAGCAGTCAGAATACATTCACCCCTTGGGAAGGCATGCCACTTTCAATTTTTAAAGCACGATCAATTTCTAAAAGATGTCGATGCTTTCTCTCAACAACACCGTTCATTTGAGGAGTATATGGACAAGTTGTTTCATGCACAATACCATTGTCCTTAAACATATTAAAACAATTTTCATTTACAAATTCTCTGTCATTATCTGACCTAATCCTTTTAACAGAATGCACATACTGATTGTGAACCAGAATCAGAAAATGTTTTATGATAACAATCACATCAGGCTTGAAAGACAACAAATAGGTCTAGGTATTCCGATAATAATCATGCACAATTGTCAAGAAATATCTCTTATTATCATAGGTACTTCTAATGTAAGGACCCCACACAACCATATGAATCAATTTGAAAGGTTTGGAAGAATTACTAACACTCCTAGGAAAAGGGAGCCTAGTCTTCTTAGCAAAGAACAAACCATGCAATCACAAACACAGACATTACTCAGTTTAAGCAATGACATCTTAGACAAAACCTGTATAGGTACATGGCCAAAACGTTTATGCCAAAGCAGAGAACCGGAAGAAAAAACAAATAAAGCATGCAAGCCAGAATCCATCATGAAAGGAGGTTTAAAAAAATACAGACCAGCTGCTTCCCTACCAGTCCCCAGTACCACTCCACTGGAGAGGTCCTGCATCACCATGTGTTTCGAGTAAAAAGTTACAGAGCAAGACAAGTCCCTAGTCAACTTAGCAACATATAGCAAATTATATCTAAAGTCTAGTAGATATAACACACCAGATAATTTCTTTTTATTCCCTATCACAAAATCACCCACAACTTAAGCATTCGAAAAATTCCCATTTGGTAAGTGGACTTTTGATGAAAAATACTTCACAATTGTCAACCAATCTAACCTAGAACTCATGTGATTAGTAGCACTAGTATCAATAATCCATGAATCATTATGCTGAATTAAAGAGGGATAGTAGTGTTACCTGTTGCTACGGTATTAGCCTTGGCCTCAGTTTTTGAATCTTGAGATAGCATTTCAACAATGTGCTCCAGACTTTATTTTGTTAACATCACATGCCTAGTCATCTGATCATCATGAGTTGAGCAATCTAAATGGACTCGAGAAGGCGTAGATGATCCCGAGGACATGGGGGTCTTAACAATAGAGTTAGCTTGATCAAGTCTATTACAAATTTCCAACCAGGGGGTATCCTTTCCGTTTAAAACATCTTTCATAATCGTGGCATTTACCTTTACAGTAAGTACATATCAAATTCCAGTTTCTTCTGTTGGGTGGCTTACTTGAATCTGAACTTGAAAAATTAGCCAAACCATCAACAGAGGAAACTGATAGACTGTTTGAAATACCTCTCTGATTCTCTTCTTGAATTAAAACAACATAGATGCTTGATTTACATACGGAAGGGGTTCTCGCATAACAAAATTGACCCGAATGGTGGAATAAGACTCATTTAACCCATTCAAAAATTGGAACAATTTCAAATTGTTTGCATGCTCAATATGTTTCTTGAAAAGTTCACATCCACAGCAAGGAAGACAGGTAATAGCAGCAAACTCTTCCCACATCATACAAAGTCTATTGAAATAAACCGAAATAGTGTCTACTCCTTGTTGAACAAGACAAATTTCATTATGAAGTTGGAAAACCCTAGATCCGTTTAGTTTGTTCAATCTTTCCCTAAGGTCAGACCAAACCAAGAAAGCACTAGTAGAATAGAGGACCGTATTCATGATATCCCTAGAAACAGAGTCCATAATCCAAGAAAGAACAATCAAATTACATATTTCCCAGAGATGATGCATGGACGGCTCAAGCAATTCTTTGGTCAGGGAACCATCTATAAAACTCAGTTTGTTCTTGACAACCAGAGAAATGTACATAGCACAACTCCAAAAACCGTAGTTCTCAGGACCGACTAACTGAATAGAAATAAGAGAGGCACCTGTGGTGTCCGATGCATGAAGATACAAAGGATGATTGACATCAACAGTTATCGTGTTTGTAGTTTCTGTTTCTTGAATGCAATCAATGATTTCTTCATCCTTAGTGTCCATCCATCACAAGGAATGAACAACGGAAGGAGACGCATCAAGAGAGAAAGCTTGATGGTTTTGAAGAGATGCAATTCAGAGCATCTGCGACTCTAATACCATATCAGAAGATGGAAATGAAACTGAAGGGTTTCTAGAGAAGAGAAAAAAACACCGAAGATTTCAAATGATCACTTGGGTTATGTGCCTGGTGCACCCCATCACCATGTATTAAATATAAAAAATCATTACTGACAATTACAAACTAGTCATTGAGTTCCTCAAAAATATAAATCGAAACTAACAATCTAAACTAATAACAAACAACCCTTAATAAAAGATAGCAGCAATAAACACACTATCAAGATATTAAACTTGACAAAATAGTCCTTCAGGAGTTGCTAGGATCTTCAACCAGAATAACAAGTAAATTAAAACAATTATTTGGTTAAATATAATATTTTAAAGTGCAAAATTAAAAATAATTGTATATGAAGTTAAAGTGTGAGCAGTTAAAACTGAGCAAGACTTTCAGTATCTACGACCATTCACTAACCGTCGTCGTTTCTGCAAATTATCAACAACTTCATATACATACAAATAGCTACATACAAAATGTGTAGTGTAAGTATAACGATATTAATTGATTCTATTAAGTCTATGGAAGTGCTAACATTTATTTATCCCTCACACCAACAATTTGCATAATGTTCGTTAAAAAGAGACAAAAAAAAAACTATTCAACTTGATTAAACAGATATTGTCCTTCAACCACTTCATTCATATGATGAAGAACTGCCAACTGCCCCAACCATTTTTCGGTTAAATTTATTAATGAAACCGATTCAAATTCAAATAACAATCACATTATACAATTTGACTTCTATTTTAAAATTTTAAAATTAATTGGTGATAAGAGAGCGTACACTTATTTTATACACTATGCTTAATTTTGTTGTAATCCAGTTATATGGAATTACATATCAGAGCTTTATATATGAAATTTTTTACATGATTAGTATGATGACACATTAATAACTGATTGACGATTACAAGTGAGAAATATTCTAAATATAAAAGAAATAAAAATAATTAAAAAAAAAACATGTAGCTAATAAGATGTTGGTCGTGGTCCCGCCCTTGGGCCAGACTGATTCGATCTGGACAGGTTTAGGGTTAAACAAACCCAATTTTACTTATGAATGGTAAATGAGGAATGAAGTAATATATTAAGTAATATGATTGTTGATATAATATATTATGAAATATTACTGTTGGTATAATATATTAGGAAATATTCTCTTAATATTCTCAACAATATTGCACAATATACCTAGAATATTGTTACTATATTTTTATATAACTTTATGCATTTGTCATATTAAGATAATATTATTAATAAAATATTTCATAATAAAATATTTTCTAATGAAATATTTTCTAATGAAGTGTTTTCTAATGTAATATAATTGTTGGTATTTTTTGGTTACAATGAGTATCATAAACCATATAAATAGAGTTGGTTCTTCTTGTTTAAAAATCAATTTCATACACTCCCGAAAAATCCGAAAATTACCAACAAACATATTGCTCCAGAGTTAAGTCAGATACGATTTCCTAGTTGTGGTTGAATTTCCGTCGAAGTCCCAGTTCAGGTATTGTTCAGTTCAGTTAAGGGAAACACTGTGTCTGTTTCGCATTGACGACACTGTTTTATCCTGAGAGGTAATCGTCCTAATTTTTTCTCTTACACGAACCATTTACGGTGAGAGGGCGAAATTGCCTTAAGGAGACAGTTTTGATACGAGACTCAGTAATTTTTCCGCAAAAACCTTCTTTTAGGGGCAATTTCATCATTTCGTCAATTTGCATGTCATTCAATATTTTTATACATTTTTTAATTTCGAAAATTATTATTTAATTCTCCTATATTTTACTAACATAATACACTTGTTATTTCACTAACTCGTGCAAACATTCGACGATTCGCATACAATTTTGGAGGAATTTACATCAGAACCAAACACGTCCTTGATGAAATTCATTCACTATCGTCTTTCAGATTCAAAACGGTGCAAAGGGGTTTTGTGTCGTTTGGCACGACGTATTGTCATTCATCATCATTGCCGCACTGAAAAGAGGAAAATAACTTAGTAAAGACATTGATTTAATTTAAGAATGATTTTAATATTTACGCTTTTAAATATAGAATTACGTGATCTCTAAACCTATATTTCATAATTTATGAAATGTAATACAATATAATATATAGATTTTATATATTTTTTTTCTTTATGGTGAATTCTCATTTGAATTGGCCAAAAAAAATCTCATTTGAAAATTTTCAGAATTTGTTAGTGCTCTAAACCCTTGTAGTCCTGCAACAGTGCAACATATAGGATGTGTAAATTTGTATTGACGGTTAATTATAGTCGTGTTAAAGACATATTCAAATATAATTTATATTGACAGATTAATTTTTAGGACATATACATGACTCGTGAACTCGTGTTTATTTCAATTTGTATGATTTAAATTTGGCGGGTCATGCCCTAAAGCAATACGACACACGAATTTATGGGACCTATCAACTCATGCGACTCATGGACCACGTGAACTACACAATCTATACGACTTGTGTGACTCTTCATTTTTTATATAATATATATAATTTTATGAGTCCACGGTTGATTCTAATGTCGAAAAGTATGAAACACAACCATTTTTTCCGTGAGAATTGGACGGGTCATATTAAATATATGGGTTAAATACCAAAGAACTACATGAACTTTGGACGTTTTGCAACGAGCTACCCGAACTTTAAAAAATCAAAACGGGCTACCTCAATTTCGGCGAAGGTGCAACGAGCTATCTCCATCAAAATTACCGTCAACTGTTGACAGAAATTCGTCGGAAATTGGACGGAGGTAGCTCGTTGCACCTTCGTCTAAAGTTAAGGTAGCCCATTTTGATTTTTTAAAGTTCGGGTAGCTCGTTGCAAAACGTCCAAAGTTCAGGTAACTATTTGATATTTAACCCTAAATATATATATATATTGCTTCAATTTACTTACTCGCGTGGCCTAGATTCCCATAAAGAACTCAGTGCCCGGAGCCGGCCGTAGTACTCGCCGATCACTAGAAAACACCGAGCAGCCTGTCTTATTGTCAAGATCCGACGCAGTTGATGGACCGTCTGCTGCCTCAAGTTATCTGCCTATATATAATATAATCAGAAAATAATTAGCTAATTAACATATGTATTCTAATATATATATAATAAAACATAGAGTCCAATCTCCAATGACAGATGTATATAACAATAAATCATAAATTTTCATCTCTTGAATTTGGACTGTTCCAATCATATCCTCAAAGAAATGTAATCAAATTATTTATAAATTCTTAATAAATTTCTTTTGAATAATCTATTTTTTTGGATGCTTTCTTGATAGGTATAGCTTGGTTTTTGTTTAATTTTATTGTAAGTATAGTATAAACATCATTGTCAAACCACCTTTTTTACGGCAACCCTTTTTTTATTACAAAATTCCTAAACAACCCCAAAACTATTCAAAGTTTCAAACCCTAGCTAGGGACGTATATTCTCCTCTAAAATCATTTCTAAATAATATTTTTCCTCTTATTTATTATGCATAATAATCACATATTCATAATTTGACTATATAATCAGAATTAAATATAAGATAACTGACTTTTCAAAGCATTAACATCACCCAAAACGCTTAATTAATTAATGTTAAAATAAAGAAAAAATAATAGCAAGTTGAAATATTTGTAATTATTGCTATCAAGTAAGGTCTGTGAAGGGCTAGATCTTCAAGGGTTAATTAACTGGGTTGACTAAAAATAAAATCTTACCAAAAAATATATTTTTTATATTACTATCTATATCTCATAAATAAAGTCAATTAAAATGGTCAAAATCAAGATTACGTCAATGACATTCAGGCACGTCAGAAAAGTGCGACACCTAAATAAGATTTTTTTTTTTTATATACTGAAGCAAATAAAATTTATTTAGGGAAATTACCAGTTAATGTAAAAATATATCTTCTCAAAAAATTACTTAGGCAAGAGTTTACCTCGTTATATATAGAGATATACAAAGCTCGTGCTTATATCAATGGAAACATTATTTCACTAAATATACGTTAGAAAACAATTACTACGTGATGGGACATACCCCCCCCCCCCCCCCCCCCCCCCCCCCCCCCCCCCTAATACATCAGGGAGAATAATAATAGGATTGATTAAAAATACATAAAAATAAAAATTTATGGAAAAATATGAGATATAATAATTTTAATTAGAGAAAATGAAATAAATTATTTCATTTTCAACAAATTAAAAACTCGTTTATATCCCTAAAATTTTCAAATCTCCACCATGTTTTTTAAAAAAATATTTTTTTATCCTGTAAACTAATTATGTATTACCATGTTAATTTCTATTCAGGAGCTTTGACATAAAAATAAATTTAAGTAGTTTATTATCCTACCTGTACAACTTTATAGCGAAAACAATAATGGATATGTTTTCATAAATATATAAAGTTAAGGTAGTAGGTTTTGATATATAATAATAATAATAGTAATAATAATAATAATAGCGTAGAAGTGTTGACCAGAAGTAGGAAGGTAGATAGATACGAAACATAAGTTATCAGTGTAAATTAATAAAATATGGCCCTAAGCATCAACTGCCTCTATTCTAGTCTAGCTATTTATTTCACCTTACTGTTAATATATAATGGTCAAAGCAACAAAATATCATATATATATTCATAATAACTACACCGAAGTCCTTAAACTTTTTCTAATTAAGAAAAAGATCACTAGACAATGTTAGAATTGTAAACGTGGACTAAATTGAGATGATATGGATTTCATAATGGAAAACATTGTATTGCTGAATGGAGAGTTGTATCAACTCAATCACAATTACATGTACTTATACTACTTTGTCTAGCTACATAATCATTACATTTGACTCTCTAATTTCAACCTTACTATTTCACTTTTGACAAACTTACTCTTACTTTGTTGACCTTCCAGATTTACTTGACTTTGTAACACTCTCCCTCAAGTTAAACAGTGAGATTTCAATTTCAACAGACAATAAGTATTTTTCTTGTTGTGATTCATTGGTTACCATTAATGGGTTTTGACCAAAAATAATAAAATCGCTAACCTTTAATACATTCCAATCGTATCCACGGAAAATTCGCATGAATGTAACAAACACCCGAAAAACGCGCATGTATATAAGGGTCATATATATTTATATATGCAATGATTTCGGTACTATATATATTGTTAAATAAAAATAAATATTGTGTTACCTGACGAACGAATCCTTCAAGATTAGCCAACTTGCCTAAAGCCATAGCCATCTGCTGCATCGCATCGATTTCAGGGCCAATGGCGATGGTGTCAACCAGGGACTGCTGGAGTTGGTCGAGGCCTTGCGAGAGAGCCTCCTCAGCCTGTTGTGAAGAATGCTGAAGGCTGCATATCCCCATGAATTGCTGCTCCGTCAATGGATCCAACTGGGTGATCAACATCTAAAAATATATATATATTTAGATTAATAATAGAAAACAAACCAAGCCTTAAACTAAAAACCCTAAAAAGGTACGTGAGGTATAAGTTTGTGGAGTGGTTCAAAGTTTTTCAAAGGTTTGGTAAAGAGAGAATTTGGCATTTCTTTGTAGGGTTTAGGGTTGTCGATGGTTAGGAAATGGTCAGTGTACGTATGACAAATAGCATAACCATACTATATTTTTAAATCACATACCATAACCATAATCATAACCATTATGGGTATAATTTTCAATATCATAATCATTAAAATAACCGTGGTTATTAACCATGGTTTTACCCGTACACTCATATTCATTCCACACATGTAATATAATAAAAGATCGAAATTTTTATTTTAAAAAATACATCAATCTATATTACCATTGTTGGACTTTGGCTCCTTCGATCTTCAACAATTTCAAATTTTCAATTATATAATTTATATTTAGTATATTATATAAATTAGTTTATTAATAATAAATAAATATTATATTTATATAATAACCATGATTATAACTATGAGTATAACTTAAATACCATAACCATTATGGGTAGAAAATTCATCATCATAACCGCACCGCACCGCACCATAATAGTACGGTTCACCATATTAAACAGTAACGGTTATAACCATGGTTATGAGTTTTTCACCGCACCATTGTCGGCCCTAATAGAGTTGTGCCCTAGTTGGATATAGAGAGAATAGACTGCATTTTTGCTAGGGTGTGTCAATGGCGACGATTGTCATGCAATATGCATGGTTATGGTTTTTTGGTGTATAGGACTCGAATTCTTTATTCTACGTACTGACCTTGATAAGCTCGGATGGCCGGAAACCACCCATCCAGAGGAAGCACCGCTCGGCTGGGGAGGTCCACATGCCGGTGATGAGGTGGAAGATATCAGTTTTTGCGGCCACAGACTTGAGCTTGAAGATTTCATCGTAATGACAGATATACCCATCTATGATCACCCTAAGGTCACTGTCTGGTAAATGAGCCTGAATGGAAGCCCTAAGTTCTGACATGTGCCGTTGGTCCTCTTCTAACCACCTTGCATACTCCACATCAAAGATTGCAGCTCCTATAAAAAGGAAGAATCGATCAAGAATGTGAAGTTTGGTAACTCAGTTAATATCTTTAGGGCAAAATCAAAACTATCAGAAAGTAGGTGGCATGGTTTGATGGAGTCCAAAAAGATTGTCTGACTTTAAAGAAAATAGAAAGCAAAATTGTAATATCTTATTAGTTTAAAAGTTTTTATGATTGTAAATAAAGTAAGTAGTTATTTAGAATGTGGTTGGTCAAAGAGTTCAGATTCCATTGGTGAAAAGATTGGCAACTATCTTGAACTCCCACTGTCTATATTCTAACCTAGGCATTGAAGTTCAGAGATAATTTTGAAAAGTAAATATTGAAATTTCATTGGCGGGTCAATCTGAATATGTTTATTCTTTGTCTCATGTAAATTATCTGCCCTCACAGTTTGACTATTTAGGAACACTTTTTTGTTCTTTTCCACGTTGTCTGTATTGTCTGTAGAAGTAAAAACAAAAGGCAGTACAATTTGGTAAAAAGTAAAATAATAAAAAATTAAACCTGAGCTAAGGTTTCCACCAGCAGCGCCACATCCCCCCATGAACATCAATCCCTGATGGGAAGAAACAGACCGCTGTAATTATCAAAAGGTAAAGAGACCATTTTTTTTAAGGATTATGTTTCTTGAAACAAACGAAAAGCACAAACTTTTAAGAATTAGATGTAAGAATAAACCTGGGATCGTGCTCTCTGAAGGTCTTGTTCTAACTGGCTGAGCCTTATTCTGCTTGATTCTAGCTGCTGAACATACGCCTAGAGAGAGAAAAAGAGAGGAGAGTGAGACCAGGAGCTTGGAAAAGAGAAAAATGGCGACTATGAAGCTCCGATCAATGGCCGACGACGACAGACCTTTTTCCGGAGACGGCTCTTTCTTGCAGCTTCTCTGTTTTGAGCGAGCCGCCTCAGTGTCTGCTCAAAAGAACATTCATCATTTATAAGACAGGTGATTTGATTCACCGAGGTGACACGAAGTAGACTAACCTTGGCATCGAGCGGTTTCTCCGATGTCGAGCTCGCTTTCCTCTGCGAAGATAAAATTCAATATTAAAAAAATCAACACATTTTTTAAAAGAAGCAAAAATCTGAAGAAGAAGAAGACGAATAGCATACACTCTCCATTAAAAGCAAGAGAGAAAACAAAATGAAGACACCCCAGATGGAGAAGAAGGCCTAGAAAAGTGTGTCAACTCTGGTTTCTAAATCAACTTCTTCATTAGGATTATGGTGCCAGGTTTAGGGTTTGGCAATTTAGGACATGGAAGTGGAACAGAGGATTTTTTTTTTCTTTTGGCCTTCAGTTATTGGGAGCGACTTATAGTAGGTCCTACGTGCCACTCTCTGATAATTAGGAGGGAGAAGAACAAAACAAAAGTAAAACCGTAAAACCATTGTGAAGAAGATGCTATGTTCTTTTATTTCTCCATGTCCTGCTAGCTCTCCAGTCAGATGTCTGTTTGATTTACAGAGAATTGTTGGGATCTGTCTTTGAATCTTGAAAGGTAAGAATACCCAGATAAAGATCATTGCCACAGGCTCTGTTGAGTTCGTACAACTCCATTACTTAAGGATAGTAATACTGGAAGGTGAGGTAATAATAATATGGTTAATTACCTTGTCTTTAGGAGCTGACTGGATCTGCTGAAGAGAAGAGGGGCTTCTGGCCATAGCTTGATGGAGCAGCTCTGCAGAAGCCTGGTTGCTCATTGGAGAATCAGGGGCCTCTGCTTTGCTTGATATCGTTGCATTGGCTCCTGATCCTGAATCCGTACTATCTCCTCCAGAAATCGAATTACCCTTCATGCAATCATTACCCAAATTTAAAAAATATATATAAAAATCAAAACATTTTCCACTTTTTCAGAGCTTTTTTTGTCCAAGTTTGAGAGGAGAATAAGAAGTACTCTAGGGCTCTGTTGGAATCTTAAAGGCCATGAAGGAAACATCTCCAGAGTTGCAGATGGCTTGCCTGTACCTGTAAATAAAGCTGCAGAGAATCATAGAAGAGGATCATCAAAAATCAACTTTTAAAAGGAAAAAGAATCATAAGAAATAAGTTTTGGAGGGTTTCAAACTGCTCCCTCTTTTTTGCAGTTATGGATTTAGCAACAAAAAGAGTCGAAAATTTTCCAATTTTGTACCCTCACACCATTTAACTTCTTTGCTCCTTGAAATCATTATCACCCTAATGGGGAAAGGACCTGTTCAAACTCTCTCTGCCCCATATCCCCTCTTTCTCTCTCTAATGATGATACCTTAGCTCAGTGGAGTGGATATGGATACAAAGAGACAGAGATTAACAGAACATACCATGTTTAGCAATAGATTCATCATTTCCAATCTTCACTCCCTGTAGGACAATTGCTTCTTCTAGCTCTCCAAAATCAAAAGCAGAGACTCCTTGATTACTATAATAGAACAAAGACAGACATTAACCCATGATGCCAAAAACATTAAAAACGATACATAATTTAGAAAGAAAAATCTGGAGATAGACTAAAGATGGTCTTACATGAAGTTGTTGGGGTTGTTCATCCCATTCCCATGGAGCAGAGAATAAGGAACATGATGGTTCGAAGGCCCTGTGTCGGACAATTCTATCTCCCCCATTCTGTGTCTCGCCATGCAAATATGTATATCCCTCTTCAGACAAGACGCATCTCCTCTGCACACAATTCATGCAAAACCAACTCTGTCAGTGAAGCAAAAACAGAGCATGATTTGGAAAACAGAGCACGCTTGTCAAGAATATGCTACGAACGTACCTTAAATACTCCGAAGTTTGAAATTTTGGACTTTGGAGCAAGACCCAGTTGGTAGAATCGAGAGATGCACCAGAAAAAATAAGCCTTTTTTCCACAGTTTTCAGGTTCTTGAAGAGGGTCCACACTTGTATGAAGATGATCAAGAAATCACACGCACTCTGTCTATGTTCTAACTTTTTTGATCCCCCTTCATATATGATATATGATGGATGTCTCAATCTATTTCTTTTTCTCCTTCTCTGTGAAGAAATCTCTCTCTATCTCTCTGTAGTTAATACTTGTTCAGATTTTGGGGAGTCAAGCTCGGTGGTACATAAAATCTTGTCCTTAAGGGAGGGGCCAGCGTATTGTGGTCTGTGGGGTTGAAAAATTGACATAAAATATAATATTATTATGAATATAAAAACAATTAAAACCCAATTATTGAAAATTGGGATTTTTTGAAATTTATTTTTGGCCAATTGATTTTTTGAATTGTTAATTATACAAAAAACAGAAAGGAAGAAAAGAATTGGGAAGAAAAGAATTGGGAAGGAAAGCATAGGTGGGTGGGGGTGTTTTGGAGGAAGAAGAAAAATAACCCACTAGAAATTACTCTCTTTGACTCTTTGTGTTCTTCCTAACACTTATAACTAATACCGTTAAAATGGGTCATGGATCGTCTCATGTGATGTGTTAGAGATCGTCTGATCCAAACATAATTTGTGTATTTGTATGCGTCAATTTTTGAAACTCAAAATTGACTCATCAAGAATAGTAAAGTTTGACTCAGACTAATCTGTTCGACCTCCATGACCCGCAGGTCAGTCTAACTCGTTTAACCCACCAGTACATAAAAAATCAGAAAAATACTACTGACCCATGAGTCAAAATTATATATATTTAATATAATATATAATTCATGACATGTCACGGGTTGATTCATGGTTTAAGACTACTGACTCAAACATAACTCGTATTTTCATAGGTAATTCATGGATCGTGTCAAAATGACATGTGGGTCAAAAAGTTTAATCAAAACCCGATCCGTGTAGGGATATACGCGGCATGTGTTAATTTTTGACACCCATATATGTTATAACTGCATGTGCTTTACCATTGGCTCCTTTACTGAGACTGCAGTATGTACGCAAGTACTGTTCAACAGACCATCATTATTTATCTTCATAAGCGTGTGCATATATTTCAATAATAATACAATTAAATATTTTCGTAATTAAATTTTTATTATAAGGATTCCTGCCCGAAATTCCATAAGCAACTTTATATATGTACATTTTAATTTGTGAAATTCGTGGAGTGTGATTAAAAAAAACGTGGTTGTAATTTTTGTTGTAAAGTATAGATCGACACCATGGGTCCAAATAGAGTAGTTAATTGTGCAATAAAAATTTAAAATTTGTGATTATAATTAATTTTTTATATGATTAACCCTATTATAATGTGGTGCGATTATAATAATAATTTTTTTATTCGTAATGATTATAATATTTTAGTTATACTCATGATTATTATATAAATATAATAATTTTTAAATATTAATATATACTAATAATAGAAGTAAAAAGTTCACTTTTCAGATTTCGTGAATTCATAATTTTAGAACGAACTCTAATTAAATGATGTTAGTGTTGAATATTTTTATTTTTTGTGACGTAAATTTGTGTATAAGATAATATTAATGATAGTTCATTACTTTCACATGTGTTAATGAGTATATGTATACTAATAAAATCGTGGTTAATAACAATGATTACGGTATTGAAAATTGTACCCGTAATCAGTAAATTGTATAGTTATAAATGTGACATACAATGTACCTTAACCATTTTCAGACGTAGATCCAAACTCTCAAATTTGTCACTTTTTTTAAAAATAATAATAATATAAAACTGAAATTAAAAAATAGTTATATATCTTACATTGAAGAAGGTATTCAACACATATATTTTTTAACATATGAATCATACCTTATTTTTACGTGCTATAAATAAGAAAGACAATCCGAAATTAAAGAAGTCGACAACATTATTTTCATGCGGTTTCCAAAACCTTTGAACGACATAAATGGCATTCAAACAAAACACCTAACAGAAACTGGACCATATCATAATATGAATTTTGGAAGGGTAGATACTAGATAGCTTAATGCACGTACATATTTGTTTGTTTTGTTATTTGTACATGTTTATGTTGTTATTTATATTATTCATGTTATATTCACATTCATATATTTAAACATATTATTATTTGCATTGCCCTTACATTTATTTTTAACACTAAATCAAACCCACAAAATACAAATTTAGATGTTATTCAAACTCATAATTAAATGCAGTTATGGATTGAATCAAACTCATAACTCTTATTCTAAATTTGATTTCAACTCATAAATATTGTTCTGGGGTCGATTTCAACTTAGAATACCATTTCTAAGTTCAATTACAATCCAAAAATGAGGTTTTGAGTTCAAATTCAACCCAAAATAATACTTTTGAATTGATTTCAAATCCAAAAATGCATTTTTAGGTTAAATTCGAATTTAAAACTACATTTATGGGTTCAATTCATCCCATATCTACCTTTTTTTTGGTTTGATCCGTGATTTTGTATTGAAGATGAAATTAATGAAATGGAATGACAAAATTGTCATTTAAACTGAAAATAATAATTTTTAGTGGAAGAAATTGACAAACCATTAGCAACAATGAGAATAACAACATTCGGTATACATACATATGTAATAAGTTACATATAAAAACATGTCTCAAATAAACACATGGTGTAAACACGTGTGTAGACCCAAACTAATGACTATTTACCCATTTTGGAATAACATAAACAGATATATGTCTTGGTCTAAATAAAATGTGACATATACATAGATTTTATGTATGTAATACGCTATGTAAGTGTGTTCATTGGATAAATAATACTACATAACCACTTGCAATGTTCAACTTTTATTTTCCTATTTGTTTGGTATTATCCTCTTTTGTTGACATGTCAACATCGATTCCCTGTCATTACTTAAAATTATGCTACATTAACATTTTTTTTTCCATTAATAGAAAAATATATTTGTTTTATTAGGGAATTAAATTTAAATCTAATATATGTAGTTGTAGTTCCCAAATATATGTAGTTTTTTCTTTCTAATCTTTAAAAATAAATATAAAAATATTGGTCGAATTAAATGAAGTAGACTTAGCCAAATAATAAGCATTATTAACTGATTAATAACTTATCATATTTATACTAGCTGATAGGTACGAAGCCATTTTGAGATAAGGGGTCAACCTCATCCTTTTCCATTCTATAATTTTTTATTTAAAAAATATAATTAATTTTGATTCAACTCTTTAAAATTTTATATTTATTCCTACTAAATTTAGTTCAATTATTTGTTGTTATTTTATTTTTTTATCTCCACTAAACAATTTTCTAATTTCATTCCAAGCCGACACAATTTTTCAGAATATAGGTGTTCCTCACTTGGAGGGTAAATGTTGGAATGCATGTCTCCCATATTTTATACTATTGTTATTATATACGTAAGCATATACCCATAATTTATATACAAGTAGGTCAATGTAGTCTTTTTGTTGAGAGGTAGATCCAAATATTATATGGCGGTGTTCTGCTTTTACTGTCTTTTTGTCCCAATAATTCTTGTTTCCAACCCAATCATAAGGCTAACAGAAAAAAGGCCCGCTATATAGAATTGGCTCTTGGATTAGGTATGATTAAGAACTTTATTACCTTTTTAAAAAATAAATCATAAATAGATAGATAAATAGATCGTGTCTTTCTCAAAAGTTCTTCCCACCCCGTGCACGACCGTCCTTAGTTATAAACTTTTTAAATTATTATGGTAAAACACCGATATTTAGGTCAAAATCGAGCTTTCTCATTATTGTTTAAAATTCAAAGTTGTCAGTACTTAATGTTTTGGGCAGTTGGTTGAATTTTTTACTATTCGTCAAATTTTTCGTTCAAACTTAATAGAATATGTTTTAAAAACTATATAAATAATAAAGTACTTTTTAAAGTGACACAATTTAACATTTTCAAACATTTTTAAATGTTGCAATTGAGTTATGATTCAATCGGGACTCGATTGAACCCTTAGTCGAAAGAGCTAGAATCTGAATCTTGACCCAAAGCTGGTCACCCACCCTTGGGAAGTTGATTTTGTTCATGACCCAGATCTGAGCCCCCTCAATTTGGGTTGAACCGACCCTAATTTGATTGTGGTTTAGGTTTGAGTCTTGAGATAGACCAATCCCCAACCCTTGGGTGAGTAAGTCTGATTCAGGTTCACTATGGGAGGGAGTCATGATAACGATTGAAAAAAATCATTTTTAACGGCTCATAAATTGAGTCGTAACATTTTCACGGCTCAATACAAATAGGGGCGCGATTGAAAGTGACGCGAGATTTATCACGACTCGAAATTTGAACATCCATGAAAATTAAAAGTTCAAACGAAAAGTGTTAGCAAAATAATTATGACTACACTTATAATGAATCACAGAAAATACTTTTATTTTTTAATCCTTATATTTTACGGCTCTTTATATGAGCCACAAAAAATAAGGATAAATTTTAATTGCGACATTTTTCTTTTCAGGCGTGAAAATTACCGACAGTGGTGATTAGAGGCTAGTGAATATCATAGCCACAATCAGGAGAAAAACGAGCCACATCCCCAAAATTGAGTGGCAATGGATCAAACAACAAGCAAATAGATGTGCGGATTGAATTGCTAAAATATCCAAAAGAGATATGTGTATGATGAATTGGGTATTCGTACCCCAACCATAGTTATCAGAACCGAACCGGCGGTCCGACCGGGAACCTGACCCTTCTCTGGTTTGGTTCAGATAAAATATCGTTATCCAAATGAACAGTATTGAACCGGGTTGAACCGACCGTTTTTACAAAATCAGACGGTTTCTCGTTCACTGTTTCCAGTCCTTCAATCTGATTTTGGGTGTGGTTCACTGTTTTTGGGCCTTCAATCTGATTCCAGTCCGCACAATCCAGCGTCGGGATTAAAATTGGAGAGCATTACGAGTGTGCCATTGGGAGGGTTCTTGGGGTGGAGAGAGAAGGGAGAGCGGTCTGCGGCGGTGGAATCAGAGAAAAATTCATCATCGAGGGTGCCGACACGGGTGAGGTGCAGGAAAGGCCGGTGGCGGAGGAGACGTTGCTGTCGGCGGTGGTGGAGGTCGGAGCCTCCGGGGAGGTCGATGCGGGAGAGAAGGGATTTGAGGGAGGGGTCCCGGTCGATGTACGAGGCAACGAGGTAGGATCCGTTCTCGACGACGGAGCGGAAGGAGAAGAGGAGGAATGAGAGAAAGAGGAGGGAAATGGGGTTTGAGCTGAAAGTTGAAGCAGCGGGCTTTATTACGGCGGAGGTGGATCGAAGGTTGGTCAGCTGAGGATGGCTAGCATTTGCACCGTTAATCTTCGTAAAATAATTTCCATGGATCGCATTGAACAAAAGCCAATACGCAGTTACAACTTACAAGCAACCACGGCAATCAATAGCCATTACAGTAGGATAAACAGTAATCCACTTGTATCGATTCTATATATGTATTCTTAGGGTTGCTGCTGTTATTTTACTCTTAATAACAATTTACTTCCACCATATTGCTTGCCTCTACCACCCGATCTGATGGGTCTTTCAGAAGTATCACCTTAATTATGTGCTTTCATCAATGATTCTCAAGTCCTAATGCGCCTCAATGATACCCAACACCCCGAGGCTTAATACTGGAGAGATTTGGCCCCAAATATCATCGGCAGAAAACTTAGCGAACCGCACATCGAACCGGGTTGGATCGGCCGAACTGAAAACCGACCCCTCACCGGTTTGAAGTCCGGTCCGGTTCTGATAACTATGCCCCCAACTACTCTAGTTTCACTGTTATTGTTAGATCAAATTGTTGTTAGCGATGTGTAATCTTATGAAGGATTATTATTGGCCAAATTTTTTTATAACAAAGAATTAAAATAAATAAATAAATGCTATTTTTTCTATACATTGTTATATAGGTATGTGATTCTAATAGAAATCATAAAATTTAAGTTAAAAGTATTATATGAATATTAAGATATTGTTTTGCATTTTTATGATAACTATCTTTTAATATATTTTGTGAGTTAAGGAAATACAATAGTGTTTGTATGATTACAATTACTAAAACGAGTAACTACTAATGATTCTAACATTTTTATAAGCATATAACACTAATAAAAGCCACAAAAATATTTTAAAAAATAAGTTAATTAGCATTGTATCAATAATTTTTATTATTTATTCATGTATTTTTAATTAATTTTAAATAATTATACTTAATCTTTTTATTCTATAATATACTTTGTAGTATTGAAGCATATGGAGTAGATCATATTACAAAAAATACTAATACTTGTAACATTTTTTAGAAATATGCATAATTTTTATTATATAATATTAAATTAAATTTATCCTTAATTATTTTAAAAAATGAAAATTTAATATACATTAAATAAGTTACATAAATTTGATTTGATTTGATTTAATATATATATATAATTATTTATCGCGCGTATCAATTTTTTAGTTTACCATATAGCTGTAAATATCATATAGTTGTAAATATCCTCCTATGGGAGTGTGATAAGTTTAGTTAAGTTACTCATAGTATATAATTCTACTATTTTATGCGAATTAGCATGTTAAGTCGTTATAACTTTTTTCGCATTGGATTAAAATTCTATAGATTTTTTGTACTTTCTCAAAAAACATAAAATTTAATTATTTTGAAGTTCAAATTAATTCCATGTACATGATGATATTCATGTGAGAAAGAAACATTTTTATTCAATTACAAAGGCTTGGTCAACAGGGCAAAGAGGAATAAAAATATCATTTTTAAATTATTTTCAAATGTTTTGATAGTGATTACTATGCTTTATAAAAAAACTCATGTTGATATTATTCTACTTAATATATTGAATGAATATCAAATCTTGTATTTGTTAGATATTTTAGTGTAATTGGATTGACTAGTTGACCAATATGATCATAATATTTTATTAAATAAGTCATGAGAGTGCAAAGTGCACACTTGTTTGAGTATATTATGATTCACTATATCGGAACTTCATTGGTTGCTTAGGGGCAAGTAAGGGGTCCGGGAGCAGCGCCCCTGGGCTGGATCTCAGGGGCGAGAGCCTCTGGCGGGGCCCAAAGGGCAGAGCCCTCAAAATTCCCGATTTTGGACACTTGCTTTGGCGTCAAGTTTCAATCGAAGTGTTGCAAGTAAGTTCGTCGTCAAGTCTCATCCGAATGGGTCCTTATGTTTTGGAGCCAAATTTCAAATGAAGATGTGCACCTGAAGGGGTTCTTATGTGATTTTCATGCTACTCCTTCATTAGGAAATAAAAAGTATGTCATTACTTTTATTGATGATGCTTCTAGATATTGCTATGTTTATTTGTTCCATGCTAAGGATGAAGTTCTTGATAAATTTAAAATTTATAAAGAAGAAGTTGAGCTACATCAAAGTAATTTGATTAAAAATCTATGTACTGATAGAGGATGTGAGTATTATGATCCAGTATATTTTCAATCTACTGGTATAATACATCAAACTACAACTCCTTATACACCCCAACAAAATGGTGTAGCAGAAAGAAAGAATATGACTTTAAAAGAGATGGTTAATTCCATGTTATACTATTCAAGTTTAAGTGAAGGTTTTTGGGGTGAGGCTATGTTAACCGCATGTTATTTATTGAATAAATTTCCTAATAAAAGGAATAAGATGACCCCATATGAATTGTGGTATAAAAATCACCAAAATTAAGTCTTCTGAGAGTTTGGGAATGTATAGCAATTGTAAGGCTCACTGAACCCAAAAGGAGAAACTTGGGTGAAAGAGTTATAGATTGTATCTTCATTGAGTATGTTGAGAATTCCTATGCATATAGGTTATATGTATTAGAATCTAATGACTATATGTTTGTAAACACAGTTATAGAATAAAGAGATGCTAACATTGATGAAGATATATTTACATATATACCTAGACCAAAACACATGATTCACAATTCTTTCAGTTCAGATGCTTCTGGTGGTACTGTTTCTATACCTGGACCGACTGAACCAAGGAGAAACACTAGAGCTAGAAAAGCCAAATTTTTTGGATATGATTTTCAACTTTATTTGGTTAAAGGGTCAAGAGATGATATTGAGTATCAATATCAATATTGCTTTATAATTTAAGAGGATCCAAGAACATTTAGTGAAGTTATGGTCTAAAGGGATGTTTCATTCTGGAAAGAAACTATCCAGGATGAAATGGATTTTTTTTTTGACCAAATACTCATTTCATTGATTAGAAATAAAACGAGCGTGACATGTCAGTCACGGGTGTTCATTGTTACAATCATGCAATAATAAAAAGGTAAGAGGAAGTGGGGGTCGGGTGACCCAATCGTTAAGACGCACTCCCATTCTAGCTTGCTTCGCGATCCAGTTTGCGCATTCATTCGCCAACCTCGGGATAACTCGCCATTGCACTATGTCGATCTCTGTCGCTAGTGTTCGTGTGTTGGAGATGAGTGTTGCGGTCCTCCATTCGGTCGGTCCCTCCTTTAGTTGTTTTATCACCACTTGAGAGTCCGATTCAATGATTACCTCATGCCAACCCTTCTCCTTTGCCATCCGTATGCCCTCGTGTATTGCTAGGGCCTCCATTTCCGTTATATCATCGCTCCTTAGTTTTCTATTGACACCGCCTATGACCGTGCCCGAGCTGTCTCGTGCCACAATCCCGATACCTTCCATTTGCGTTCGTTGGCACCATGAGGCGTCGCAGTTGATCTTTATCGTCCCGGTAGGCGGTTTCTCCCATGTCTGGTCTGACCGAGAGGCCCGCACTTCCTGTTGCTGGTTCAGCCGCCTCATTTCCTGGAGTGCCAGGCTGATCTCCACGTTGGTGCGGTCTGTGATCGGAGCGACTCCCTCGAACGCGGCCTTGCACCGTGCCTTCCATATGTGCCATGCCGTGATTAAGCATCTGTCCCATCTCGTGTCGTGCTCGCCTCCCGGACCTGCCAGCTCGCCACGCCTCGCGTTCAACCATGCTGGGCTGTCTGTGAGTTCGCCTTGCGTCAGACGCCTGCCGAGAGTTTCCGACCAAACTCCCTCGGTCCACTTGCACCCCGTCGTCATGTGTTCCCAGGTTTCATCCATCCCACACATTGGGCACCCCAGATCCACCGCCATTCCCCGCCTTTTGAGATTCATCCTTACTGCAATGGAGTTCGTCGTCAAGCGCCATGCGAAGTTTTTTGTCTTTGGTGCAATGTTCGCGCTCCAGATAGCTCTCCAAAGCTCCGCGTCAGGTGCTGGGGGCTGGCTCGTGCTGTCACCCTGTGTCTCTCGCAGACGGTGGTACACCGACTTGGCTTGGGGCTCGCCGTTCTTCATATGTGGCCACAGGAAACTGTCATGTGTGTGTGTGTAAGGTATCGACATCTGACAGATGAGGGAGGCATCGTCCTCGTTTACCAAGAGTTGGACCTTGTTTACGTCCCACCTGCCATCTTCACCAATCAGTTATGCCACCCGCGGTTCCTGGTTTGGCTCGCCACTGAAAGCCCCATCCACCTTGTAGCCCGGTTTCTTGGGAAGCCACCTGTCTGAGTATAGCCGAATGGAATCCCCTGTGCCCAGTTGCCAAAGCCCTTCCTGTTTGAGGACGTCTCTCCCGACTAGTAGACTACTCCAACTCCAAGATGCTCGACCTCCTTTTTTAGCTTCAAGGAAGCTATCATTTGGGAAGTATACCCCTTTCAAAATTTTCACCCACATAGCCGATGGTTACTCCATGACCCTCGCCGCCATCTTTGTTAGGAGGGCCTTGTTAAACGTTTGGAGTTCCCGGAACCCCAATCCTCCCGTTGTTTTGGATTTTGTCAATATGTCCCATCTCCTCCAATGTGTTCGCCTATGGTCTGGGGTTGTTCCCCACCAAAAGTTGGCAATAAGTGAGTTCACCTCGGAGCACCATGTCTTGGTAAGTTGGAAGATGATCATCACATATGTCGGGATTGCCGTTATGACCGCCTTTATGAGGACCTCCTTCCCCGCTTGGTTTAAAGTCTTAGGTCTCCATCCCATTAACTTATCGCTCACTCTTGCCTTGAGATACCCCATGGCCTCCTTCCTTGACCTACCCCATGTGGTTGGTAGTCCCATGTACTTCCCCGGGTCATCCGTTCTCTTTATTTCCAGAATCTCCTCGATCTCCCGTCTCTTGGCCGGGTCGGCCCCCCTATTGAAATAGAGGGCAGATTTAGCCTCATTCATTCTCTGTCCCGAGGCCTTGAAGTACCTGTGTAGGATCTCCTTTAGGCGATGGGCATTAGTTGTGTCTCCCCTTAGGAAGAAAAGGGAGTCGTCAGCAAAAAGCATATGGTTGAGTTCCGGGCATGTTCTTCCAAGCTTGATGCCGATCGGGCCGTTCTGCCGCGTCTCCTGATCAATGTATCTTGATAACACATCAGTAAGGAGAATAAACAGGTAGAGTGATAACGGGTCACCTTGCCTAATTCCTCTCGTCGGGTAGATGGTTGATGACCGCTCGCCATTGATGATCACGTTATAGGTTGTCGTGACCATGCATTGCTTCACCCATTTGAGCCATTGCCTCGCGAAACCTCTCTTCTCAAGGCTAGTTAGTAGGAAGTCCCATTCCACCCGATCATACGCTTTTTGCATGTCCACCTTCAATGCACATTCCACCTCGTGTGTCCGGTTCCTTGACTTGAGGTAGTGGAATGCCTCGTGTGCTATTAGAATGTTGTCCTGTATTGCACGTCCTGCTACAAATGCACTCTGATAGGGGGTGATAAGTTCTGGTAAATAGGGTTTTAGTCTATTTACCATAACTTTTGAGATAATCTTATACAGAAAATTGCAACAGCTTATCGGTCTAAAATCCGATGGAGAAACAGGATTTTGGATTTTTGGAATTAATACTACATCAGTTTGATTGATAGGGTTTTTTAGAGTACCTGATGTGAAGAAAGCTTTGACTGCGGTGATGACATCTGGTCCCACGGTGTGCCAATTTCGTTGATAAAACAGACCCGGGTAACCGTCCGGCCTGGGAGCCCTCGACCCGCCCATTTGATATGTAGCTCTCTTGATTTCCTGGTCCGACACAGGCCGGACAAGATCCTGGTTCATTCGGTCTGAAACCTGGTTCGGTATGCACTCAATGATGTTGTCATTCGGTTCATGACTCTCGGTTTTGAATATCAGGCCGAAATATTGTCTCATCTCCATGTGTATGTCATCATCCTTAGTGATCCATTGACCTTCTCTGTTCTTGATACAACATATACTGTTCCGGCGCCTTCTTGTTGTCGTTGTGAGATGGAAAAAGGTTGTGTTGCGGTCGCCCTCCCTCAACCACTTAACTCGAGAACGTTGTCTCCAATAGATCTCCTCCCGCTTCCCAAGTTCATTGATACGGTTCTTTAGATTCCTTTCCGCCTCCACTTCTTCTTGAGTCATTTTTGGTCCCGACATGCGCCGAAGGTGGTGTTTCAAATCCGTGATCATCCGAGCGTTGTTTCCGAACTGCCCCTTGCTCCATTGTGTAAGCTTTCTTCGGCATCTTCTCAGTTGGGTGGTGATTTCGGTTCGGTTATTGTCTCCATTTGGTTCTTGCCACGCCTCCCTAATGATCTCCTCGTATTTCGGGTCTTCCATCCACATCGCCTCGAATTTGAACCGTCTTGGTCCCCTTTTCTTTGGTTCGATCACATTGATTATAAGGGGTGTGTGGTCGGACCCAAGAGCCAACTCGTTGATGCATTGGCTCCTTGGATATGTGCTCGCCCACCGTGCATTTATGAGTGCACGGTCCAACCTTTGGCTAATGCGTTCGTCGTCGCTCCTATTGTTACACCAAGTGAAAATTTGCCCCTTTGAGCCCAAATCCTCCACACCGATATCCTCCATTAGGTTGTTGAAATCATCCATTTGTCTTTGGGGTTTTGGACGTCCCCCTTCTTTCTCATGAGGTTTGCTAATGGTGTTGAAATCCCCAATTATAATCCATTCCTCTCGGCGCCCCCTTCCTATGGTTCTCAACACGTTCCAATTCTCTTCTCTTCTTTGCTCGTCCGTGTCCGCATACACCCAAGTGATTAATTTCGGTCCCACATTTCGGTCCATGGTCACCTTGCAGTCGATAATGTTTTGACTCGCATAGTATACATTGATTTCGACTTCTTCTTCCCACCATAATGCGAGTCCTCCCGATGCTCCTCTTGGAGCTACATAATTCCACTTTGTCATACCTAATTGTCTCCTTATAGTCTCACTGAACGCATCCCCATTCTTCGTCTCCATAAGAAAAATGATGCTTGGGCGATACCTCCTCTTGAGGTCTTTTAGGTGTTGGATTGTCAAGGAAGACCTCAAACCTTGACAATTCCATGCTAGTAGGCTCATTGGGACCGTGTGGCTGTTTCGGGACAGCCACCACAACCCGTATCTTCATTCATGTGTTCGGTTCCACCTGTGTTTCCTTCCCTTCCGATCGGTCCTCTCTTCTTTCGTGAAATCTTGGTTCGGCCTCCACGTTTCTTAGGGCTTGTCTGCCTTCCCCTCCCGGTCCCCGATCCGATCTTTGGGGAGTGATCAGTCGGGGTCGCCCGTATCCTCTTCGCTGCATGCCCCTCCTCTTCTTCCTCCGTATGGGGGCGTTTTAGGGTCATTCGATTCATGAAGGGGCTTAGCCCCGTTATCATAGGTTGTGTAAACACCTGATTTTGGCTCGGGATCAAAATACCGTATGCGAGGAATCAAGCCGAGGAAAATCGATATTAAAAAAAAAAAAATTAAATTATTTTTTTTTTTTTAAAAAATAAAATTATTTTAAAAATAAATATCTGAATTTCGAACATGTCCACATGCCCACACATGGTCATGTTCCTCTTTTGAACCAAGTTGGGTTTTTTATTATTAAAAAAAAAAATTAATAAAATAAGAATCCAAATGTTCTATAAATTGAAGGCATTTCAATGAAGTTGGGGAGGACCGTATCTCACGGTGAGCTTCATTGAAGAGTGAATAAAAAAGAAATAGTGAGTAAAAAAAAAGAATAGAAAAATGAGTGAAAAAAAATACCGATAATTATCGGACTCGGTTCCTCGTACGGTATTTTATCCTCCTATGAGTTAGGTATATTTCTCTCATCTTCAATATCATATTTTGTAATTTCTAAATGTGAAATAAAATTGAGAGTTTATATACATATATTATCTATTTATGTATAATATACTTGTTGATATATATATATATATGTGTATATTATATATTTATATTATGTTTATGTATTACTATATATATATATATCTATATGTATAATATATATTTATATTATGTTTATGTATTACTCTATATATATTTATATGTATAATATATATTTATATTATGTTTATGTATTACTATATATATATCTATATGTATAATATATATTTATATTATGTTTATGTATTATTATATATATCTATATGTATAATATATATTTATATTATGTTTATGTAATACTATATATATCTATATGTATAATATATATTTATATTATGTCTATGTTATCTATCTATCTATATGTATAATATATATATATATATATATATATATTATGTATATGTATATTATGTATATGTGAAAAAAAATAATTTTCAAAAATGACTTAGGTCATTCCCAAACTTTGATGAAGGTTACAACTCGGTCCTTGGACTCTCGGGTCATTTCTGGGACGTTATCGAGTGTTATAAACCAAACCGGAAAAATTGTGGGCCATTTGTGCAAATTGTTTTTCTTAATTCAGCTCTTTTTTTTTAAAAAAAAAATACAATTTGATTTCTAAACTTTTCTAGACATTCCCTGATTTTTAAAAATGTTACAAATAAGTCTTGAATAATTTTCGGGTTATTTTTAGAATTTTACCAAGTATTACAAATAAATCTAGAATAGTTTAGGGTCAATTCTGTAATTTTAAAAAAATATTTTCAGTTAAGTTATATTTTTTTCGAAAATTACAATTTTTATTCCTAAATTTTTCAGGACATTCCATGACTTTTCAAAATGTTACAAATAAGTCTAGAATAATTTTCGTGTTATTTTAGAACTTTACCAAGTGTTACAAATAAGTCCAGAATAGTTTAGGGTCATTTCTGCAATTTTCGAAAATATTTGTCCAATTCAGCTCAAATTTTTATAAATTGCATTTTGGTCTCTATATTTTTTTGGACATCCTATAACTTCTTAAAATGGGACAAATTAGTCCAACGAGCTTAATATTTTCAAAAATTATTCGTGCATGTTTTGACACGTTTAAAATGGCTCGAGAGTTAAACCATTTTCTTTCGAGCATGATTAACTTTAGTTCTCTCTTGTTTATTTGAAATTAAAAAAAAAAAATTGTTTGTACATGGTTTGTTTAATTTAAAGAAAATGCATGTAGTTTTTTTTGGGCCAAGCATGATTAAAACGGGCAATTCGGGCAAAATTGAAAAACATTTCAAAAGCAAATTAAAGTACCGAAAAGGCGGATTATAAGCTCGCGAGCTTTTAAGACGTAATCAAACCCCCGAACTCGATTATCTGGACGTAGACCTTTTTAAGCCTTAGGATGTTAATTTCATGTACCCTAGGCAATTTTAGGATTCCGATTAGCCTTCAATTAATCGGTGGCGACTCTTTCAAATTTTTCGGTCTGGTTGATGACCCCGCTCGACCGAACCCTTCGCTCGCCAAGACCCGACATTTTCAAAAACGAAAATTTAAAATATTTTCCAAAACGGGTCGGGGAAAGTCGGATCCGACGTCTGACAATTTGGCGACTCTGCTGGGGACCTCTTTTAGAGGGTTTAGGCTTTGTCATGTTTGCTTTGCCATATTATATTTTGCCATATCCGTTTTTGACCGTTTGCTCATGCTTGCAGTTTCAAATTTTGTCCAAAAGACGATGTAATTGTAATAAAAAAAAAAAATTAAAATTCTCGTTTTGCACACACCACGTTGGTTACTATTACCCGCTCGGACCTGGAGCAGATTAAGAGCTTAGGGAGTTTAGTAGGGGAATGCGCCCGGAGCGGTTTGGACCGCCGGCACGCACCTAAACATCTCAACTCGATGATCGAAATGGGCCCGTGATCCTCTTTAGGGGGTGAGGTTCCGCTGGTTCAGAGGACCTAGAAATTCCATCCATTTAGAACAAAAGCTCCACACCGTGTTTAGTCTTTACCCGTTTTGTGTGTATTTCCATATTTTGCGCTCAACTAATGTAAATGAGAATTCGGCCCAAGTATTTGGATATGAGATTGGCCCACGACCCATGAAGAAATTTGGCCCATGAAGAAGTTTGGCCCATTGATGTAAATGTGTTTTGTTTTGGCCCTAGATCATGACATGTATAGGATTGGGTCTCTTGTATTATATATTCCAGACTGTTGTAAATGTAATACGAGTCTTACTAATGAAGTTAAATTCTCGCACTTGCATTGCATTTTTCAAAAAAAAAAAATGTAAGTTCCGTTCATTCAATCTTGTAGCCTTAAGACGTATCACGCACAATCTATGGTAAGGATGAAAAAAAAAATCATTGCCCTCACATTAAGGTCATACAACCCCCTACGGTCGAAATTGCCCGAATATGGAAAGTCATGACAAAAGAGAATCAGAAATACGTGAACAAGAAGATTGACGAGGTTCACGAGCTCGTATACCACAAAATCAATTGGATTCTCCTTAACGCCTTGTCTGAATTATGGAATATGGAAAAACGCATCTGCGTGATTAACAACAACGGAATACGTTCACAAGTTTCATTCGACACCAGCAAGTCCGTCTTTCGACCTAGAGGAGATCATCGGGGATAGACTTGAACAACCACCATCATTCTAGCAATGTGGGAGCACCTTGGAAAAATGTGGGGGCAACGTAGCTAAGTTGAATGACACCCTTGAACAATTCATACGTAGAACGAGGCAAATAAAAGAATTTCAAAATACATGTCCTCGACCTTCGTTCGAACCAAGGAACAAGCAACAAATGTAATTAATGAGCTACGTCGTTGTGTGAAACGTCTTAAGAACTAGACATTGATTGGCCAAATCATTATAAAGTATTTTTAAAAAAAACTTTTGCCATACATGCAATCAAAGTCTACGAATGGAATGAACGGAACATGCAGAATTTTTTAAATCAATCATGCATGATCAATTGTGTATTCATCCTTCTTACTACGGTATTTTGGATTTAGGTTTTCGGAAATCCATGCGACATTCGATGACTCCAGAACCTCAAAAACACGAGGAGAAATTCATCAAGCTAAAGCAAACCATGCACACCATGAGTTCCCGCACAGTGCAGTCAATCGTTGGCATTACCTCCTAGGTCGAGCGGATTTTTGCATTTCTAAGCTCCAGGCAGCCGTGACTACCACAGTATCCCTGATCTCGTCTTCCCGAGGAACACTGCTGTTATGGCACCTCATCAATCCATGTCATGCAGTTTTGCCATCCTGACGAAGCTCCACCTCCCACATATGTCCATCCTGACCAAGGTCTACCTCCCACATATGACCATCACACACCCGGAAGGAAAAAGACACTTTTAGGACTCGGTTTTCGTCCTAATTTCAAAGATTATGAAGTCGTATGGAGGAAATGTTTAGACGAAAATTCAAGGACATTGTTGTTTCCTCCCCTCGCAGTTTCATTCCCAGGTCCGCCACAAGTGATCTAACCCGATGACGTTGATACTCACGGGGGCTTATCATGCTTATTTTCAACTGGTATCACCATTGGAGCTCTAATTGATGAAGCTCTCTCATGCCTTTTGATCATCCACTCGTTAGTGGGGCACCTTTGCCGAATCTGACTCTATTCATTACGAAGAAGGATCTGTTGGCTCACACGACATTGCAATTTGGAATACAAAATCAAGCAGATACCAAATTGTATCAATTCCTGAATGCAGTGAGTGGGGAGTATGATCAGGAAAAACGAGATCTACTCCGAGAAAAAAACTGTTACTTGAGAAGAATCGACTTATGCAACTTTCTGATCAAGGAAGGGACCATAGATACGTAATGGGTACCGTAGCAAGGAGGAACATTGAGGTTCTCATCGTCAGAATTGAGTTTGTCTTCTATGTTACACCTCACTCAGAGGAAGTGGCAATCAGAGTCAAACCGACCCATGCCACCATACCACATTCGACCACCGGGAAAGGTTACAAAGTAAAGGAGATGAGAAAAACAACTCTCTATCGTTTGATCGAGCTAAATCATAGGCGACTTAAATAGAGATGAAGAGACGTCATTGTTGACACGGGGAAGACGCCATCAAGATGTCATTGTTGACACGGGACATACGTTGTTGTTGACTCCTGCATAAGAGTCACCATTGTTGACACGGGACAGACACCGTCTGTTGACTCCTGCATAGGAGATGCCATTGTTGACGCTCGTCGTTGTTCACAACAGGGGAGACGTCGTTGTCGATGCAGAGAGATGCTATTGTTGGCAGCGTCGATCGGAAAGGCTTGAAATGTAGCCACTACGGAAAGTTCGTCACAGCAAGGCGAAGTACTTCCAACTGATCGGATTCCCTGAAGGGTGGAGAAACCCATGGAGGGACAACAACAATGATGCCAGCAACTTCATCACCACGGGGATGAAAGCTGCGAAGAAGAGAAGCAGACCAACAATCACCTTGTGTTCTTATTTGCGTCTTTGCATTCAAAAAAATTGGCAACGCTCGCACCCATGAGTAAAATTTCTCTGGGAAACCAAAAACTGCCAATGGAGATCAAAATCAAATAAGTTTCAGCCTATTGTTGTACAATCGAAGAATCATACAGTCAACCATGACTCACTGATATAAAAAAAAGATATCTGGCGTACGGAGTTCCCAGAGAACGCCACAAGAAAATGTCTGAATGGTCATGTGAGGAATGACTTGCAATTAATTTCCCAGTGGCCCGACTATCCCCATTTGAGATGCGTGAATGCTAAAGAAGCTGAACATCTAATGGAAGAAATTCATGAAGGTTGTTGCGGCCCACACATGAACGTGCAAGACTTGGGTACCTTGGGTTCACCATGACGGCTGACTGTATAAAACATGCCCAACAATATCACATCTGTCAAGTGTACGCGGACCAAATCCACGCGTCACTGCACGAGCTCTATTCCAGAAATTCCCCACGGGCTTTCAAAATGTGGGGCATCGATGTAATCAACATGATTTTCCCAAAGGCATCCCACGGTCATCGATTCATATTGATTACAATCGATTACTTCACCAGGAGTAGAGGTTATTACCATGGCGTCAATAACGACAAATGCCATTGAATTTTTCATCAGCAAGGACATCATCGTGTGTCATGGGATGCCAAAGTCAATCATCACCGGCAATGCCAGAAATCTAAATTGGTCGATGAGTTGTGGTGAAGTATAAAAATGCATCTCCATATCATCCACAAATGAATGACGCAGCGGAAGCAACAATTAAAGGACTGACATGATAAGATGTCATGGGCACTCAAGGCATACATGACCTCAATACAAGCACCAACAGGGGCAACCCCATTCTCCCTTGTTTACGGGATCGAAGCTGTGTTACCAATTGAAGTAGAATTCCCGTCAGCTAGGATCCTCGCCGAGGCAGAGAAGGACGAGTCAGAGTAGGCGAAATGCAGATACGTGCAATTGAACCTCATGACAAAAGGCGGCTCATCGCGCAGTGCCACGAGCATTTGTACCAGCAATGCATGGCTTGTGCATTTAACAGGAAAGTCAGTCCAAGAGGATTATAAGCAGGCAATCTAATTCTTAGAAGAAAAAAAAATTTCTTAGAGTCAAATCCAGACTCTTGGGGCAACTTTGTGCCTAAATATGAAGGGTCTTATGTCGCCAAAGAGACTTTCAGCAGAGGAGCCATGATCGTCACCGACATGGACAATCAAGAACTCTCCAGTCCAATCAATATGGACGCAGTCAGAAAATACTATCCTTAAAGAGTTCGTAACCATAAAGCGAACCTCCAAAAGTGAGAGAAAATTCCCGCTAAATCGAAAATCTGAAAGGGCGGTTTAGGCAAAATTTAGGGAAGAGGGGCATGATTGAAAATCCCCAAAAGGACAATCATGGCAAAAGGAGAGGAATCAAATCCCTGCTAGGTGGAAAACCCAAAAGGGCGACCCTAGGCAAAAAAATTAAGAGAACCGAGAGGTGCGGTAAAAAAAATATATATATACCGTAGCAAATGATAGAAAAGTGAGAGATTAAAAAAAATAGAATCCTTCAAGACAATCAAGATTCTCGAGGCAAGTTTATGCCTAAATATGAGGGGGGATTATATCGTCAAAAAGATTTTCAGCGGAAGAGCCATGATTATCACTGACAAGGACGAGCAAGAACTCCACAATCCAATTAATGTGGATGGAAAAAAAAACTCGTAACCAGAAAGCGAGCCTTCAAAAGTGAGAAAATTCCCGCTAAATCAAAAACTCAAAAGGACGGTTTAGGCAAAATTTAGGGAAGAGGGGCATGATTGAAAATCTTCAAAAGGACAATCATGGCAAAAGGAGAGGATTCAAATCCCTGCTAGGTTTAAAACCCGAAAGTCCGACCTAGGCAAAAATGAAGGGAACCCAGAGGTGCGGTAAAAAAATAAATACCGTAGCAAAATGATTGAAAAACGAGAGATAAAAAAAAAAATATATCCTTCAAGTCAATCAAGACTCTCGGGGCAAGTTTGTACCTAAATTTGAAGGGATTTATGCCATCAAGAGATTTTAAGTGGGGGAGCCATGATCATCACTGACATGGACAACAGAGATCTCCCCAATCCAATCAATGTGGATGCAGGAAAAAAACTCGTAATCAGAAAGCGAGCCTCCAAAAAATGAGAGAAATTCCCGCTAAATCGAAAACCTGAAAGGGCGGCTTAGGCATAATTTAGGGAAGATGGGCATGATTAAAAATCCCTAAAAAGGGCGATCGTGGCAAAAGGAAAGGAATCAAATCCCTGCTAGGTTGAAAACCCAAAAGGGCGACCTAGGCAAAAATTAAGGGAATCGAGAGGTGCGGTAAAAAACAAAAAATACAGTAGCAAAAGGAAAGAAAATCAAGAGATAAAAATAAAAAATAAAAAAAAATGCTCAAAAGTAGACGACAATGTTTCCTACAGTAGCAATAAAAAGAATTTGTGATCTGCATTAATTTGAGTTGCCTCGACAACTTGCATGGATACACCTTTTGAACAAAACATGAATGACTTTAGGGAACTCCATCAAGAAGGACTCCAAAGTCGATTAATGAGAAAACAGACTGAGAAGTCCGCACAAGCAGTCAGACATCTCGAGAAGGGTTTTTACCTCCAAAGTGAATTACAAGCTAATGAGCGGGGGCCTTGAGGTGCTCAACCTCCGCGAGTCATCATCAACAATCGGGACTTGTAGATTTCCAACTTCCGAGAGTTACAAACCGACGAACGGAGCGTTTAGGTGCTCAACCTCCGCAAGTCATCCCCAACGATCAGAACCTGTAGATGTCCAGCTTCTGAAAGTTACAAGCCGACGAACGGGGCCTTGAGGTGCTCAACCTCCACGAGTCATCATCAACAATCAGGACTTGTACATTTCCAACTTCCGAGAGTTACAAACCGACGAACGGAGCGTTTAGGTGCTCAACCTCCGCAAGTCATCCCCAACGATCAGAACCTGTAGATGTCCAGCTTCTGAAAGTTACAAGCCGGCGAATGGGGCCTTGAGGTGCTCAACCTTCGCGAGTTATCATCAACAATCTGGACTTGTAGTTATCCAACTTCCGAGAGTTACAAACTGACGAACGGAGCGTTTAGGTGCTCAACCTCCGCGAGTCATCCCCAACGATCAGAACCTGTAGATGTCCATCTTCTGAAAGTTACAACCCGACGAACAGGGTCTTGAGGTGCTCAACCCCTGTAAGTCACCCTCAACAAAGCTTCTGAAAAAAATAATCATCGACTACCAAGACCTGTAGTTATCCAGCTTCTTGGAGTCACAAAAAATAACGACGAGCGGAGCCTTTAGGTGTTCAGCCTTCGCAAATCATCCTCGACGACCAGGACCTGTAGTTATCCAGCTTCTGGGAATCACAAAAAACTACGTCTTCCATCCAGGACCTTTAGCTTACCAGGACCTAATGATCTCCTCGCATTTCGGGTCTTCCATCCACATCGCCTCGAATTTGAACCGTCTTGGTCCCCTTTTCTTTGGTTCGGTCACATTGATTATAAGGGGTGTGTGGTCGGACCCAAGAGCCAACTCGTTGATGCATTGGCTCCTTGGATATGTGCTCGCCCACCGTGCATTTATGAGTGCACGGTCCAACCTTTGCTAATGCGTTCGTCGCCGCTCCTATTGTTACACCAAGTGAAAATTTGCCCCTTTGAGCCCAAATCCTCCACACCGATATCCTCCATTAGGTTGTTGAAATCATCCATTTGTCTTTGGGGTTTTGGACGTCCCCCTTCTTTCTCATGTGGTTTGCTAATGGTGTTGAAATCCCCAATTATAATCCATTCCTCTCGGCGCCCCCTTCCTATGGTTCTCAACACGTTCCAATTCTCTTCTCTTCTTTGCTCGTCCGTGTCCGCATACACCCAAGTGATTAATTTCGGTCCCTCATTTCGGTCCATGGTCACCTTGCAGTCGATGATGTTTTGACTCGCATAGTATACATTGATTTCGACTTCTTCTTCCCACCATAATGCGAGTCCTCTCGATGCTCCTCTTGGAGCTACATAATTCCACTTTGTCATACCTAATTGTCTCCTTATAGTCTCACAGAACGCATCCCCATTCTTCGTCTCCATAAGAAAAATGATGCTTGGGCGATACCTCCTCTTGAGGTCTTTTAGGTGTTGGATTGTCAAGGAAGACCTCAAACCTTGACAATTCCATGCTAGTAGGCTCATTGGGACCGTGTGGCTGTTTCGGGACAGCCACCACAACCCGTATCTTCATTCATGTGTTCGGTTCCACCTGTGTTTCCTTCCCTTCCGATCGGTCCTCTCTTCTTTCGTGAAATCTTGGTTCGGCCTCCACGTTTCTTAGGGCTTGTCTGCCTTCCCCTCCCGGTCCCCGATCCGATCTTTGGGGAGTGATCAGTCGGGGTCGCCCGTATCCTCTTCGCTGCATGCCCCTCCTCTTCTTCCTCCGTATGGGGGCGTTTTAGGGTCATTCGATTCATGAAGGGGCTTAGCCCCGTTATCATAGGTTGTGTAAACACCTGATTTTGGCTCGGGATCAAAATACCGTATGCGAGGAATCAAGCCGAGGAAAATCGATATTAAAAAAAAAAAAAAAAATTAATTAATTTTTTTTTTTAAAAAAATAAAATTATTTTAAAAATAAATATCTGAATTTCGAACATGTCCACATGCCCACACATGGTCATGTTCCTCTTTTGAACCAAGTTGGGTTTTTTATTATTAAAAAAAAAAATTAATAAAATAAGAATCCAAATGTTCTATAAATTGAAGGCATTTCAATGAAGTTGGGGAGGACCGTATCTCACGGTGAGCTTCATTGAAGAGTGAATAAAAAAGAAATAGTGAGTAAAAAAAAAAGAAGAGAAAAATGAGTGAAAAAAAATACCGATAATTATCGGACTCGGTTCCTCGTACGGTATTTTATCCTCCCATGAGTTAGGTATATTTCTCTCATCTTCAATATCATATTTTGTAATTTCTAAATGTGAAATAAAATTGAGAGTTTATATACATATATTATCTATTTATGTATAATATACTTGTTGATATATATATATATATATATGTATATTATATATTTATATTATGTTTATGTATTACTATATATATATATATATATGTATAATATATATTTATATTATGTTTATGTATTACTATATATATATTTATATGTATAATATATATTTATATTATGTTTATGTATTACTATATATATATATCTATATGTATAATATATATTTATATTATGTTTATGTATTATTATATATATCTATATGTATAATATATATTTATATTATGTTTATGTAATACTATATATATCTATATGTATAATATATATTTATATTATGTCTATGTTATCTATCTATCTATATGTATAATATATATATATATATATATTATGTATATGTATATTATGTATATGTATATTATGTATATGTGAAAAAAAAATTCAAAAATGACTTAGGTCATTCCCAAACTTTGATGAAGGTTACAACTCGGTCCTTGGACTCTCGGGTCATTTCTGGGACGTTATCGAGTGTTATAAACCAAACCGGAAAAATTGTGGGCCATTTGTGCAAATTGTTTTTCTTAATTCAGCTCTTTTAAAAAAAAAAAATACAATTTGATTTCTAAACTTTTCTAGACATTCCCTGATTTTTAAAAATGTTACAAATAAGTCTTGAATAATTTTCGGGTTATTTTTAGAATTTTACCAAGTATTACAAATAAATCTAGAATAGTTTAGGGTCAATTCTGTAATTTTAAAAAAATATTTTCAGTTAAGTTATATTTTTTTCGAAAATTACAATTTTTATTCCTAAATTTTTCAGGACATTCCATGACTTTTCAAAATGTTACAAATAAGTCTAGAATAATTTTCGGGTTATTTTAGAACTTTACCAAGTGTTACAAATAAGTCCAGAATAGTTTAGGGTCATTTCTGCAATTTTCGAAAATATTTGTCCAATTCAGCTCAAATTTTTATAAATTGCATTTTGGTCTCTATATTTTTTTGGACATCCTATAACTTCTTAAAATGGGACAAATTAGTCCAACGAGCTTAATATTTTCAAAAATTATTCGTGCATGTTTTGACACGTTTAAAATGGCTCGAGAGTTAAACCATTTTCTTTCGAGCATGATTAACTTTAGTTCTCTCTTGTTTATTTGAAATTAAAAAAAAAAATTGTTTGTACATGGTTTGTTTAATTTAAAGAAAATGCATATAGTTTTTTTTGGGCCAAGCATGATTAAAACGGGCAATTCGGGCAAAATTGAAAAACATTTCAAAAGCAAATTAAAGTACCGAAAAGGCGGATTATAAGCTCGCGAGCTTTTAAGACGTAATCAAACCCCCGAACTTGATTCTCTGGACGTAGACCTTTTTAAGCCCTAGGATGTTAATTTCATGTACCCTAGGCAATTTTAGGATTCCGATTAGCCTTCAATTAATCGGTGGCGACTCTTTCAAATTTTTCGGTCTGGTTGATGACCCCGCTCGACCGAACCCTTCGCTCGCCAAGACCCGGCATTTTCAAAAACGAAAATTTAAAATATTTTTCAAACGGGTCGGGGAAAGTCGGATCCGACGTCCGACATGTTGGCTCTGGTTTGTCAGTGTTTTCGGGGGGTGTCGGGGGGGTTTTCGACGGTGTAAGGCTTGGGTGAAGTGGGGTGGGGTTCGGCTGTGCTGTCGGGTCCTGGCTGGTCTGGTAGGTGGGTTATGCGGGGGTGGTCTGTGTGGGTAGGGCCATGGGTTCGTGTGTGGTTGTAGGCATGGATGGTGGTCGGGTAGCTGGCTATGTCACGGTTCGGCTTTGTGTGGCTGTGGTTCTGGTTCCAGTTTGTTGGGTAGGCAATATGGTAGGGGCTCTGGTTTGTGCTGGTCTTGGGCGGATATGGGGCAGGTATTATCATCATGGTGTCTTGTGGAAAGGCGTTGAGGTCCAGGAGGGTGTCTTGTTCATCGCAGCTCTCCCCGCTTGTATTGGCAGACTTCCTGGTGTTTGCTGCTGCTTCGCACTCCATGCTGTCCGTTTCCTGGTTTTTGTTCGGTACCTCTTTATCTCCAGGCTGCTCACGGCCTTCTTCCTCTGCCACCCCCTCCTTGGGCTTGTTCATTTCTGCTACTCTCGCCTCCTCCATCACCTCGTACCATGTTTTCCTAGCACCCCGACTTGAGCCTGGTGTTCGGTGTCTAGTAGCCCATTTGTGTTCGTCCAGAGATGACGGGATTTTTGGTCTTGCCCAATCAACCACGGACCGTACGCGGGGGCCACGGGGTTTGTCTCAGATCGGATAACCTCCTCCTTGCATGTTTGTGTAGTGTGGCCCAGTGTCCCGCATCCGTAGCAAAAGTCGGATAGGCGCTCGTATTTGATGGTGGCCCATTTTTCCGACCCTTGTGAGTTTGTCCACCAAAACCCCGGCATCAGGGGTTTGTTCACTTCCACCTCAACCTTGACACGCAGGAAACTACGTCTATTTATCATTTCAATTGGTTCAACGTCAATGCACCGACCAATTCGGTTACCCACCCTCTCGGCATTGGCAATGCTGAATTTTTCATATCCAAGGTCATGTATTTGGACCCAGAAGTTAACCATATTAAAGTTCACCTCATTCAACCCTATGCTCGGTTCCCATCTCTTAATGCTCAGAATATGCCTATTTATCGCCCAAGGCGACATATCAATTATCTTGGACCTATCCTCATCTCTATCAAAAAACAGCTCCACTATCCCCGGGGCAATCTCAATGACTCTTATGGCACTAAATCTCATCCATGCTTGATCAAGTACGCTATTGATAACGCTCAATTTAACCGGCTTCTGGGATATGATCTTACCCACATACCGGACTCCTTCCTTGTTGATCGGATTGAATTCCTGGTCCAGGACGTCCCGGGTTCTGTTTTTATCAACGGTATTAGCACGAGGACTCGTCATCCTCTCCGTGGTCCAGTTGTCGTCACAACGTCGCTGCTCCCTGCAATCAAGTAGAAAAGATGAAATCAGGGCAAAATTTAGGGATCTCTCAGTGATACTCTCGGTTCGGTTGTTTGTGATTTTTCGAAGGGAAGTTCTGCATGGTGCATGGGACTGTTGCAATTTCCCCCTTCCGATTGGTCGGATTCTTGCCGTGGGGCCCCCCTTGGGCAGGGTTTTGGGGCGGCGACAGCTGTCCGGATAGGACAGGAGGTTTCCTCGGCAAGCTGAGGGAATGATTCCCTTCCCAGACGCAATTAATGTCTCTGTCCCCTCCCTGTCCTGTTCTGCCGCTTGGCCTGTAGCTGATTGGATTTTCGCGCAGTACTCTAGTTGGTAATTAATGCAAGGCTGATTGTTCCTTCTTGGAAAGCTGCAGCACACTGAAATCGGAATCTCGAGAAAACAAGCTGATTGGGACAGCTGATTGTCAAATCTGTCACACACCTCAAACCCTAATAATTTGGGGCTTTTTGGAGCGGGCAGAGAGGAAGCTCATTTAGAGAGAGAAAGTCATGTTCCTTAAAAATAGCTGTAGGATGAAATGGATTTGATCATGAACAATAATACATGGGAATTGACTAATCTACCTCCTCGCTGTAAAGCTTTGGGAAACAGATGGATCTTCAAAAGAAAAAGAAAAGTGGATGGTACCATAGATAAGTATAAAGAAAGATTGGTTATCCAAGGCTTCAAGCAAAAGGAATGGATTGATTACTTTGATACTTATGCTCCTGTTGCTAGGACCTTCACTATTAGGTTATTAATAGCACTTGCAGCTATACATAACCTTGTAATTCATCAAATGGATGTGAAAACCACATTCTTGAATGGTGATTTGGATGATGAGATTTATATGAAACAACCGGAAGGGTTTGTTATGCCTGGGTATGAAAACAAGGTGTGCAAGTTGAAGAAATCATTGTATGGTCTTAAACAAGCACCAAAACAATGGCATCAAAAATTTGATGATATGGTATTGTCTAATGGTTTTCTTCTTAACCAAGAAGACAAGTGTGTATATAACAACTTTTATACTTCTCGTAAAGGAGCTATCATTTGTTTATATGTAAATGACATGTTGATTTTTGGTACTGACCAAAATCAAGTTGATAAAACCAAGAAATTATTGTTGTCTAATTTTGACATGAATGATTTAGGGGAGACTGAGGTGATTATTGGTATAAAGATCAAGCGAAAGAACAATGGTATTTCAATATCTCAATCCCATTATATTGAGAAGATTCTGAATAAATTTAATTTTAAAGATTGTTCTCTAGTTAACACTCCCATAGATCCTAGTCTTAAGCTTCTACCTAATAAATGTGTCGCAGTATCTCAATTTGAATACTCAAGAGTTATTGGTTGTCTTAAGTATGCCATGATTAGCACTAGGCCATATATTGCATATGATGTTGGAAAGCTTAGTAGATATACTAGTAATCCTAGTTCACATCATTGGCAAGCCTTAAATCGACTATTCAAGTACTTGAAAGGAACCATGAATTATGGTTTGACTTATACGGGAATCCCTTAGGTTCTTGAAGGTTATTCAGATGCAAGTTGGATTTCCAACGTGGAAGATCATTATTCTACAAGTGGATGGGTATTCCTTCTTGGGGGAGGTGTTATCTCTTGAGCATCAAAGAAACAAAGTTGCATTACTAACTCAACAATGGAATATGAGTTTGTGGCATTAGCATCGGCTGGTAAAGAAGCTGAGTGGCTAAGAAATCTGATTTATGAAATTCCATTATGGCCTATACTGATATTTTATATATCTATCTGATGTGATAGTGAATTTGCCTTGGCTAATGCATATAGACAAGTGTACAAAGGCGAGTCTAGACACTTAGGTGTCAGACACATCATGATTTGTGATCTCATCATGCATGGAGTTATATCAGTGGAGTTTATAAAAACTCAACATAATTTAGTCGATCATATGACCAAAGGGCTTAGAAGAGATATTGTGCACAAATCGACTGTGGGGGATAGGATTAAAGTCCATTTGAAATCTCTCATGTTAAGATACCCAATTCCCACCTAATATGACATTAGGTGTTGAATTCAATGTGGAAAGCTCAACATCTAGATGTTGGAACACATTGGTTATATCATCCCAATGTATGTGTTCAGACCTGCAAGTAGAGGAGGTTGAAGTTTAACTTCGTAATATTTCTTTTGAAAAATTGCATATGTGGGTGCACGAGTAAAAGAGCTACCTATATGAACATGAAGTTTAGCCGCTTCAAGAAGCTAGGACTTGACTTTGATATGTTTATGAAGAATTATGACACAAGGCTAATAAAAGATAGTGTTAAGTAAGAACATTTGAGAATGTTAATTTATGTGTATATTATCTTCATGTATTCATCACAATGAAGAGAAAATGTTCAATCCATAATGACACATTGATATTTGAATATTTGAAATGTTTAATACACTAAGATGAAATTCAATCGTCATGATATTTCATTTATGCATAAGTTTGTTGTGATCTTGTTTTAGTTAATAAAGGATTACACTAAAATGAGGGAGAATTGTTAAATATTTTATTGTAATTGGATTGATTAGTTGACCAATATGATCATAATATTTCATTAAACAAGTCAGGAGGGTGCGGAGTGCACACTGTTTGAGTATATTATGATTCACTACATCATAACTTCATTGGTTGCTTAGGGGCAAGCAATCGGGGGTCAAAGGGAGTAACGCCCCCTTTGCATGGGCCCGGGGGCAGCGCCCCTGACAAGGGTTCTTTAGAGATTTGAATTTTTGAAATTAATGACTTAATATTTTAACTCAAAATTCCTGATTTTGGACACTTATTTTGGCGTCAAGTTTCAACCGAAGTGTTGCAAGTAACTTCGCCGCCAAGTCTCATTCCAATGGGCTCTTATGTTTTGTGTTACGAAGGTAGCTGGAGTACAATATGTTGGTACTGAGTACAATATGTTTTGTGTTGATACTGAGTACAATATGTTGGTTCTCCGCCTTCTACTATCTTAAGCCCATGATTAACCATTATAGGAGTATCTGCAGGTCTACAATCGAGTAGTCCTGTTTCGACTAGCAAGTCTAAGATATACTTTCTTTGAGAGATCAAAATACCTGTTTTCGAACGTAGTACTTCAATCCCTAAGAAATATTTCAGCTCACTCAAGTCTTTCATCTCGAATAACTAGCTAGAATAGGAATTATCCTAACTTAGGAAATAGCCCTAGAAGGAAAATTATATATGATGTACGTTACTTATATTACAGCTTCCTAATATTACAATTTCTATTTCTAACATTTTGGAGTCAAGTTTCAAATGAAGAGGTACATCCGAAGGGGTTCTTGTGTTTTGGAGTCAAGTTTCAAATGAAGAGTTGTGGTTCCTTTGGCGGCAAGCCTCATCCAAAGGGGGTGACCAACTCTATAAATTGGTCAAGTCTCATGTGAAGTCATCATCACAAAAAACATACATTCATTCTCAAGTTCTAGTTCAGACAGATTCTGATTTTATCCGATTGAAAATGTATCAATCCAAGAAATCCTCACGAAATTCTAGCGTATTAAGTTTGGATAATTCCTATCATTTATATGAATCTCTACTCATTTTGTTAGGATAATTTAAGAAAGTAATAATGAAAGAGAGGATTAGTAAAGAAAGTAATTGACACGGATACGGATATGGATAATTAATTCATTAAATTTCTAAAATTACATAGTTAAAGTAATATTACAATTTTAGATTTTAAATTATACAAGGTGGAAAAAAATTATACAATATTAGAAGTTAAAGGGGGAATTAGAATTAGTCCTATTCAAAGCTCTCAAGTAGTTCGGTTCCGTCCGTGGTCATGCCTAATGCGTGTGATATATACTAATCTTGTTAATAAAACACATTTAATTCTTGTTTTATCGACAATGTAGACGATTTGGTTGTTAGTATATATATATATATATTATTTAACCAAGTCTTCTACTAAAATCTCTATCACCTGAGCTATAAAATGCATGCAGTCTGCCTTCTCTGTTCCCCATTCTCACATCGATCTCTTTCATATGAAGTGGAACACTTGAGGTATCCAGATTAATCCAGTGACGACATTTCTTCTTCTTCATCATCACCATCTCATTCATCCATGGCGGCTTCCATATAAAAAAGTCTAGAAGCTCGATCATGTTACGTTCTTATAGCAGAAAGTAAATTCACACATACACACAGCTGAGCTGCTGAAACAAAATTCGGCTATATATTATCAAGGTACGCACTGTAATCAGTATGAAATATATATACGTATATGTGTGTATTTAACGTAATTTCTTACGTAGGCCAAAGAAGAAAATACGGAACAACTCACTTTGCTCGACTCAGCAAAAATGGCGGACCGAGTCCACCCACACGACTCAGTTCCAATATCCCCTGACCAATCACCGTCGACACTACTAGTTCCCAAGCCACAACCATTGTCACATGGACCGCCACCACAATCGCCGTCGACCAAACCAGCCGTCCCACCGTCTCAGACTTACGTCATCAAGATCCCCAAGGACCAAGTCTTCCGGGTCCCACCTCCACAGAACGCCAAGCTATTCGAGCGCTACACTCGTCGGAGCCGCCGTCAGAGCAAGAGTTGCTGCTGCATCGCCTTCCTCGTCCTCGCAGCCTTCATCTTCTTCATCTCCACAGCCGCTGGAATCTTCTACCTCGTCGTAAAGCCAGAGTCTCCGTCGTACTCGGTAACCGGAATCTCTATTTCCGGCTTTAACTTGACGTCACCATCCACGACAGCGGGAGTCTCTCCGGAGTTCATAATCTCCGTCACTGCCGTCAACCCTAACGACAAGATGGAGATTTATCACCAGAAGGGAGGCTCTATCACGGTACACTACGAAACTGTAAAGCTCGGCGACGGCGTTTTGGCAGCGTTCCGCTTGCCTTCCAACAGTAAAATGGCGTTTAATGCGACGGTGTCGGGAAACGGAATTGTGCTTGGAAGTGAGGTGGAGACGGCATTAGTTAACGGGGAGAAGGAGGGGAAAGTTGTGTTGAGGGTAAGGGTGAGGGCTCCAGTGAAGTTCAAGGTTGGGTCCGTGAAGACGTGGAAGATCACCGTGAAATTGTCGTGTGACGTGGTGGTGAATACTTTGGCGGCGGTGTCTCAGATTGTGTCTCAGGATTGCAATTATGGTGTGGATATTTTTTGAATCAATATGACAATTATTGTATCGTGTAGTTAGTTTACTTGCATATATTGGTGTTAATATTTTAGTGATTATTATATATACTTTTCTGCAATCTAAAATATCGGGTACTTAAATGGATGTGGCAATTACTTTTGTTGATTGAAGCAGTTATGCAATTGGCAATGCAGTATTAAGAAATTTTGAAATTGACATGTCAGACCATAGAAATTGGGTGAATGAAACTTAATGAACAAGTATTGAAGAAGATGAGTATGAATAGAGGAAATAGAGAAAGTTGGTTGCCGTTTAGAGAAAAATAAATCGGGTCGACGACTTTTTATATTTTAATCTTTTGATGGCGATTCAGTCGGGCCGCGTTTGAAGAATACCATGATGTAATGATGTACTTATAAGTTAAGTGATGATGATTATTTTATGTAATAGCTATAAGAAATAATGCATATGAAATATATGATTTATTATAGGATAAATTGCATCAATTCATATGGATTAGAGATATTGTTAAATGTACCCTATCTATAGTTTTGTGCACACGTATGTTTGAAATTGTTATTAAATACAACCACTTATTTTAAAGTGTTGTTTTGTACACCGTGATGTTTGAAAATTGAAGAATGTTGGTAAATGCACTCACTGTTATCTTTCCGTCTCGATTTTCCGTTTAAAGGCACGTGATTGTCTCATTTGATCACAAAGACACCTCCTTGTTTTACATACTTCATCACTATCGTTCAAATTAATTGAATTTCAGAACTATATGACTATCATGTGACGAGATAACGAACGAAAGTAACGGTGAATGTGAATGTCGTGCAAATAACAATAATTTCAAACATACGGGTGCACAAAAGCACAAAATAACAGGTGGGGTGCATTTAACAATATCTTCAAATATCACAATGCACAAAACAATATTTTAAAACAAATGAGTGCATTTAACAACATCACACAAACATTCGGGTGCAGTAGACAATTTACCCTTTATTATAACTAGAACTAGTAACAAACTAAAAAACCATACAAATATAAATATTCGGTCCGGGTTGAATTATACTGGAGCTTGACATACGATCTCTACATCTCATTTTGTATATGTATAGTATGGAATGTTCATCTAATGATATAAATAACCCAGTCCATGTCTACCCAGGATTTACACCTACACAGACACCCATGAAAATTGAGGCACAAAACTTGTTTACACCTGAGATATTCCCGAAGTAGACGATTCTCAGCGATCATTATTTCGTTGGGCCTCTGCCGCAAACTTAAACTAGACTGCACTCTGCAGAGCAGCCTCCTGCTGGGCCTTGAACTGCTGGTACTTTGACTTAGCATCTTCAATCCCCTTAGTGAGGTCTTCATACAATTGCACCGAAGATCCTGCATACTCATTCAACTGACCCAGAAACCCCACCATGCTCGATCTGAAACGGTCAAAACCCGATACCCACTCCTCAGAAGCATCGTCTCTCAGCATCGTAACCGTTGACTCACTCCCGACATCTTCAGTCTTCAAGAACATGGATGAGGCTCGGTTTAAACCCTTCCTCAGCTTCTTCTCTTGGCGAGGCAGAAACCTCGATGTTTCAGAAGCCAATCCTTTGATCGAATCCGTCACCCTCTTTTCGTTCAATGACTCCAGCTTCTCCATCCAGACGCCACAAGTGACGTAGACTGGTGGGCCTGAGTCCCTAATAGGGGCAGGGGCCCTTCCCCTTCTTTTCTTCTTTGGTTGGGGAATGGACACGCATTTCATCAGCCAATTGTTGATAGCACGTAGGTAGAACTTCTGGGAGTTGATCCATTTGAGGAAGCTTGAAGATAGGGAGAGGAGCTCGTTTTCTAGATGGATGGTGACGTGCTTGTGAGACTCTGATCGTGCGGAGATCCGAGCTTCGGTTATTTGTGCGGCTGCTATGATCTGAAACTGGCGCTTGTGGCATTCTGACATCACCTCCCACATTCGGATTAACCTGCACATTTGTGAAAATCATCAGCATGAAAAGCTTTCTACAACTGCTAGCCCCATCTATTTTTCTGCTAACCATGAAACAAAAAAAGGGAAAAGTATCAAACAAGTTAAACTTGACACTGATTAGCAACTAGGTACCTGAATTATTTTTTATAGCAACCATGTTGCCGACCTTTTATATATCAGCATATAAAGGCCTTCGTCCAACTTCCCGTCTAAAAAATGTTGACGGAATTAAGCACATGTTGACCACGTGTGCAAGGGATTTAAAGGTAAGTCCACTGTCTAATGTTCCACACGTGCTTAATTCCGTCAACATTAGACGGGAAGTTGGACGGAGACCTCTATATGCTGATATATAAAAGTTCGGCAACATGGTTGCTACAAAAAAAACAAGTACCTAGTTGCTAATCAGTATCAAGTTTAGGCACATTTTTGATACTTTTCCCAAAAAAAAAAATGTCCACGTGGTGCCCTAATATAGACAACGTGTATACACCACTTGTGGATTTTCCATCCAAGACATTACAAAAAATGGACGGAACTAGCGCTAAGTTATTAATTTAGCTAGGAAAATGTTGTAAAAAGAAAAGTTTAGCTAACAACTTAGTATGTAACCCTTAAAAGGGGTGACGCCTCAAAATAGATTGGAAAAACAGTTCTTAAAAAATTAAATCTGTGCAGTGACGATTTTTAAGGAAATGGTATTTACCCTTTAATCAATTCTTCCAGCTGGGGCTGTAGCTCTCTGTCCCTTAGTTCTTCGATCCTCTTTGAAACCGTGTGAATTCTCTGGATTCCTACCCTTAAACTTGAATGAAGGTCCTTAACAATTGCTCTAGTTTTATCGATTTGGACGGAACTCTCATGCTTGGATTGGAGTTGTCTCAGAAGTTTACACTTCATGTCGTACTTCTCCTTAACCAACTCGCTGGCCTGAAATTACATAAAGAAGAGCTGCTCAGTATAGTCATTTGACAGACAATGGAATGAAGAAAAAGAAAAAAAAAACACTAAATTTTATAAGAGAAAATGCAATCTATTTCGAAATATTAATGTAAAAAGGACATTTATATACAGCCCCGTGTGAATTTGTGAATCGCATTTAAAACTACTTTAAAACCTCATATCTTCCACCCCATTTCGAGATATGACAATAATTTTGAATACTGAAACATTTGCACTAAGGCCAGGACCTAAACTTTGTCCAGGAAGACTGGTCAAAGAGGACACAGTGTTTCATTTAAATATTAAAAATATCTTCTCCATAACATGTTTTTCATCCAAAAAAGCCTACAAAGTACCCATTCAATCATTTCGGAAGGTACAGCCTTCTAGTTCGAAAATGATGCCAGTGTGCCTAATGTGTATGTAACTGATAAACTATGCATATAGAGGAACATGGTTGAGGATTAATTTTTCCCTCCCCAAATCATCGTATAACCATAACATCTTCCAACATACCACTCATAGAATATGTTACCTAACTGAAAAAAATAAGTTCAAGGCTGAAACTAAAAAAAATCTAGCTCATGCTTGTGTGCGTCTTCCCGTATAAGAAGCCTACTATATAAACATACCTTTACTTCATCATAAAGCTTCTTTTCCCACGCATATAGCCGATCCAGAGTTGAGGCATGACTGCCCGAAACCATGCAGAAATTATCAAAGAGATTATAACTTGCATCCTCAGCGTTAGCATTTGAATTTGGGCCTATAAGATTCCTTGACGAAGATGATCTAGATGACGTCGTCCTGTGCCAAGTTAAATACTTGACACTGTTTTGATCGGGCTCTGAAAAAAAGGAAATATTAAGATGTAGAACTGAACAAAGAATGTGAAAGCTATTGAAATCTAGAAATATGGTCACTGCAAACACATATCCACTTTGTAACAACATAATTTTTCATCTACTTCTTACAATGATGAAGAAAAAAAGAATGATACAAAGAAGTCTGAGCTGATGCAGTATGGATAGATCAAAGAGGATTCGCATCATCCACAACAATATGCAATTAGTAATATGTTATTCCACTGAATGGTTGTCGTTCATATGCTCATCAAAACTTTGAAATAATATTTAATAAATATGTACAGAGGTACCAAATTTATGAAAAGGACAGTACATAAATGTTTTAAGAATTCATGCATAAAGATGTGCAATATTGCATTGCCAAATTACAGTTGCAATGAATTAAAAATATAATATATACTACATCTATCAATAGTATTGACATGGGAACAAACCTTCCTGAACTTGTCTACGCTCCTCACCACATGAAAAACAAGCCCTGAAGTATGTGAAAGCAATTGACCCACCTGCAATGTCAAAGTTTCCCCTAAGACAAATTCTTTCCAACAAACATTCATAGAAAACTTGAAAAATGAAAGTTCGGGAGCTTTTATCCATGACTTGAAAAAAGAACATCAATTAGCTAAAGCACATTGCTAAATTCTATATTGAGCCAAACCAAACCCAAGGAGTAACAAGATAGATCAACACATAATTCTATGTGAAGTTCCATACGGATTTTAAAAAAGTATTTTTGCTTTAGGTTCTTGAAGAGGAGAATGTCAGAATGAGATCTCATCTCAACGATCTCCATTTTTAAGAATGGGAAGGAGCCACGAAAACCAATTAATAATGGAAGGAGTAGCTCACTATATATATATATAAATATATTGGTCTCACTTACGAAACTCCCAATGAGGGATAATTTTTAAAAGTTCATGCGTAGGTCTCTCATCACAGATGAAAGGGAAAAATTTATAAGATATTTCATTGATACCTCCGCAAAATGGAGTACCAAAATCTATAATCTTAAAAGCTAAGTTGCATAAGACATGAGATAACGGCTGAAGAACTTCAAGAAATGTGTGTATGTGTTTGTGTGTGTGTGTGTTTGAGGGAGAGAGATTACTTTCATTCTTTGGCAATATTGGGCGAAAATGAAACTTATTCGCTTCTAACATTCTAGGAACTTCTTTTCCTGACTCTGAAGCTTTTACGAAGAGAAACTCAATCTCTTTAATGCTCAGGATAAAATCTTTTGGTGAAACTCTAGTTCCAGAACGATATTCCTTCAGAGGGTTCTTTGTGCCAGATGTGAATGTAGCTCCTGAGGCAGTCCCTGTTAATGGTGATAAATGAGGAGAATTGCCATCTTCCCCTTTTAGGAGTTCAGTTTCTGAAGCGACACTTCTAGTGGATGGCATAGTTGGTGAAGGACTGGCCATGTTCTGATCAATCACCCTGTTAAGATTCTCAAATCTGTGAACTATGTTATCTTTGAAAGGTTCATCAAATTCATCATCTGAATCTCGAGACTGTTCAGTTCCAGAGAAAGAGGCCTTATCTTCATCATCAAAGTTAAGAGCATTATCTCTTACCCTAGGCAGTTGTATATTGTCATCATTTCCATGTCTATGCTTCATCCCACTTCCATCGCGAAAGGAAAATTTTTGGTCAATTGGATGGATACCAAAGAAGTCCCATGGTGGCGTCCCAGGTGCAACATGGGGACCTTCAAATGGTGAAGTTTCTGGATCTTCCATAGTATGAGCCATCGTACTTCCAGGGATCACAGATGAAGTGACTTTCCCAATTACTGGAGAAGCAGGCTTTTCTTCCACTGTTGTGGAATAAGCCCCTTGGAACTTCATGTGATTCACTCGGAACATAGAAGGTGTGTGACGAGATGGAGAACAAGATTCTTCAACGTCTACACAGTGTGATATTGTTGATGGAGGTGACACTGAAAACTGTGAAAGGGTTCTCTCTGTCAGTGGAAGTGGCTCAGGTGTTGCATTAGTTGAAGTATACAATGAAAATCCAGCAAGTTCCTCAGGCCCTACAAATTTTCTAAGAGCAATACCAGTGCTCCTTAGTGACTGGACATAAGCAACATGAGCAGCTGCAAGAGAGCATCTTCCATCAAGCGCTTGCTTTACAAATTTTTTCCTTTCACCACATAGTCGGAGGGCCTTATCTTCTACCACTTTAGAGCTGCTTTGCCCCATTTAACTCAGAGTGTGTGGTTTCCTGTCAGCAAATGATCATGATAAGGACACCTTCCTTTGTGTAGTAAGTTCAGTTAAAAAGCTCAATGTTAAAAGAGAAGCAATAACAGCAGGTCTCTTCGAGGTAAAATGAGAAGACGGAACATCAAAAACTAATACATTCATACATTGTCATGAGTGAGTAAGCATGTCGTGTTTTACATTATGCTTTGTGCTATTTGAAACACATAGTTGAATTTGATGTTTGCGATCAAATGGAGAAGCATAAAATAATTAAAATACAGGTGCTATAAGAGCCTTTGAAAAAAAATATATATTGTCTTGTTGGAATCAACATAAACGCTAAATTCCATTTAGCGTTTATCTTCCAAAAAAATATCAATCCTCTTCACTTTCATGAATAGGCTACTTGTAGAGTCTTTCGATCTTTTAAAAGAGATCATATAATTACAACTATTAACTATAGATGATAGACTTAAATCATCAATTGGTAGCTGGCGCGCATTAAATTGACGGTAATCAACCTCCACTGTCATCAACTAAACAATGCACTAGTTGGTGAAATCTGAGAGGTTGCGCTCAATAGTGAAGAGAAGTGTAGAGCCAGACCGACATAGCATCAACACGAAGAAAATCAAGCAAAACAAACAATGAAGAGCGGTTAAATGAAGAGTACCTCGAATTATTTGAGACTGAGTCGTAACCGTAAACTAGCGGATAGCGGAAGCCAAAACGGTAGTTGCGACGACGGCGAGTCTTTGGAATCGAGTGAAGAAGCCAAGCAGCGAGAAATGCTGGGGGCACACGGAACGGAAGGCTGCAACTGTCCTACTGCTTCATACAATACGAGAGGGAGAGAGGGAAAGAGAAAATCTGATTGATCCGACGGATCAACTTCTACTAAAGTAAGAGAAATCAGGTGCTTCCATGCAAGCGAGGAAAACTGGAAATGAGGCAGAAGGCCCATGGCATGGCAGACGCTATACATATTATATTACATACAATCCGCGGGGCCCACCTGCCACCTCTCCCGTTGTCGCCATGACTTTACTTTGTGATGGAGTTCTTCATTTTTGAATTTTTTCGAAAAATATACAGTATATATTAAAAAAAAAAAATAGAAATCTAAAAATATGAGCATAATTTATTTATTTTTTTACCAAAAACACTACCAAAATATTTTGTTTTTGTCAAATTAACGTTTTACTTGATGAAATAAAACGTCGTGATACATGATCACGGTTGTTCGTACATACAATCATTCGCAACTAAACATATAAATGGAAGTGGTGATCTCTCGACCCAATCATTTAGACTCACTCCCCGTCTTGCTTGTAAAGCTATCCAATTCGCACATTCGTTTGCCGACGTTGGAATTGCTCTCAATTGCACTTGCTTGAGTTGCTCCGCTAGTGCTCTTATATTCGTGATGATGGTTGTCAACCTCCATTGGTTCGGTCCATTCACGATTTGTTGGTGATCCGTTTGTGAGTCTGTCTCGATGATGATGTGTTTCCATCCCGCTTGTAAAGCTAACCTTATTCCTTCATGTATCGCCATGGCTTCCATTGACTCTATGTCATCGTCTGGTACCTTCGGTTAAGTCCTCCGATCACCCTCCCGTGCTTGTCTCTCGCAACTACCCCAATACCGGCTCGTCTTGATTGTTGGCACCACGAAGCGTCACAATTGATCTTAATTGTGGACAATGTAGGTGGTCTCCACTCTTGTTCCGTTCGGTCGGGGTTGGGCATGTCTTCGTTGGATGTGTTCTCGGTCCTAGCTTGTTCACTTAGCCTTTGTTCTTCGTATACGCGTTTGATCTCTTCGATTACCATCCGAGGCTCGGTTGTTTAGCCTCAAATGCCGCCTTGCATCTCGTCTTCCATATATTCCAACATGTGATCATCGTGAGGGTCCATCTTCTATCTCTCGTTGTGCCTAGACCCCGAGGCTCCGTCCTTCTTTCCTCGAGACATTTGAGCATGCTTATATTGTTTGGTTGATTCACTCGTAAGCCAAGGATCTCGTGCCATACTTGTTCGGTCCATTTGCACCCTAGGATCATGTGTTCCCTCGTTTCCACTTCTCCACATATCGGACACCCGTAGCTCACATTCATTCCCCGCCTTACCACGTTTTCCTTTACCGCTAACGCATTTGTACTTAGGCGCCACACGAAATTCTTTACCTTAGGTAGTACCTTCGATACCCACATACCCTTCCAAGCTTCGGCATTGTTGGTTGCACATGGTCTAGTGGTTTGGTCGGTTGTCTCCCGGATTCGATGGTACACCGATCGGACCTTGGGTGCTCCATCCCTCGTGTGCCTCGTGTGTGGCCATATGTAGCGATTCGTTCCTCCATCTTGCGGTAATGGCATGTTTAGGATGTGCTCGGCATCCTCTCGGTTCACTAGGTTTTGCACGAGCTCCACATCCCATGTTCTATCCGGTTTGATAAGGTCCTGAACAAGGAGGTCTTCTCCATTCTCCACCCTCGTTTCATCACTCACACGCTTGGATTCCTTCGTGTATATCCATGAGTCCTCGAATACACGTACATCCTTTCCCGCTCCGATCATTCTTACACCTTCACTCTTTAACACCTCTTAGCCATGCATTAGGCTACTCCATCCCCATGAGGTCGGCCTCCTCTCTTGGCCTCTAGGAAACTTCCCCTCAGAAAGTATAGTCCCTTTAGGACCTGTGCACACAGGTTGTTCGGTTCGGTATGCATTCGGTGGGCCATCTTCGAAAGCAATGTCGTGTTGAAGGCTTGCAATTCTCGGAAGCCTAAGCCTCCCGCCTCCTTAGCTCGTGTTAGGACCTCCCAACTCCTCCAATGTGTCTTCTTTCCGTCCGCGGTTTGACCCCACCAAAAGTACGCAATGAGAGCGTTTATTTCCGAGCACCATATTTTTGGTAACCGGAATACACTCATTACGTAAGTCGGAATCGCGGTTATGATCGCCTTGATGAGGACTTCCTTACCCGCTTGGTTCAAAGTCTTCGGTCGGTACCCATTAAGTTTGTCATTGATCTTGGTTTTAAGATACCCCAAGGTCTCCTTCTTCGAGCGTCCCCAAATAGATGGCAGCCCCAAATACTTCCCTGGGTCATTTGTCCCCTGGATATTGAGTGCTTCTTCTACTCGTTGTCTTTCACTAGAGCTCGCCCCCTTGGTAAAGTATAGGGTTGATTTGTCTCTATTGATCCTTTGCCCCGACACCTTACAATATGTATCCAGGATCTTCCTCAATTGCTTGGCATTATCGTGTGACCCCTTTATGAAGAATAGGGAGTCATCCGCAAAGAACATATGGTGCAGTTTCGGGCATTGTCTTCGTAGTGTGATACCCTCAATTTCCCCCTCCCTAGCGGCAACCAACATTCGCCTAGAGAGCACATTCGCAAGTAGTATGAATAGGTAGGGGATAATGGGTCTCCTTGACGTATTCCTCGTGTTGGCCGTATAGTGTCCGATCAGTTCCCATTGACCACGACCTGATATGTAGTTGTTGATACGCATTCCCTGATCCATTACACTCATTGCTCCTCAAACCCCCTTCGTCGAAGTGTTTCTAGTAGGAAATCTCATTCAACCCTGTCATATGCCTTCTGCATATCGATCTTTAGTGCACATTCGGTTTTATCTCCCCTTCGGCCCGAATGTAAGTGGTGGAAGACTTCATGTGCCATCATGATATTGTCTTCAATGTTTCTACCTGATACAAATGCACTCTAGAAAGGAGTGATGAGATCTGATAGACATACTTTCAAACGGTTAACCAACACTTTTCATATGATCGTATACATGAAGTTACAACAACTTATGGGTCGAAAATCACTAGGGGTGGTCGGGTTTTGTACTTTTGGTATAAGTACAATATCTGTATTATTGAGAGTGTTTTGGATGATACCTGTTCTGAAGAAAGCCTTCGGCCCGAATGTAAGTAGTGGAAGACTTCATGTGCCACCATGATATTGTCTTGAATGTTTCTACCTGATACAAATGCATTCTAGAAATGAGTGATGAGATCTGATAGATATACTTTCAAACGGTTAACCAACACTTTTCATATGAGCTTATACATGAAGTTACAACAACTTATGGGCCGAAAATCACTAGGGGTGGTCGGGTTTTGTACATTTGGTATAAGTACAATATCTGTATTATTGAGGGTGTTTTGGATGATACCTGTCCTGAAGAAAGCCTTGACCGCAGTGATGACATCTGCCCCCACAATGTTCCAATTCCTTTGGTAAAACAGTCCCGGAAACCCGTCCGGCCCCGACGCTCAAGACCCTCCCATTTGATAAGTAGCCGATCTAATCTCCAAATCTGTGAACTCCCTTGTCAGTTGTGTGTTCATTTCGGCTGTGACATGCATGGGTATACATTGTTTAAAAAAAAATTAACGACACGATGTTTAATTAAAATTAAAATGATGTATCTTTAAAAAAATAAAAAAATATATAGTAAATAGATATTTTAAGTGTGATTTAAATTATGCAAAAACTATTAAATTTGGACTTATGTATTGAATGTACGCTTTGCTGTAAGTTGAGATATGAAAATTTGATTTAAAAAATATAACTCAGATCATGTAAGTCCAAACTCAACAAATTTAACGACATTTATGACGAAGATCAATTATTTACCTACTCTAATGTTTATTATTTTTTTATTAGATATATATTTAATTTTTAACTTAACATCGTTTGTTCTATAATTTGATCGGAATGATTAAATGCATTATATGAGAAATATAATTATATACTTACTAAAAAAATACAGTGCGTAGATAATTTAATTACAACATAAATGGCACTAAATAAGCGTTGATTTTTTACTTTTCGGACTGATTGTACAATACGAGTGATAAAAAAAACTATACATACATTAATACATATATATATCTTTTTCTCTCTCTATATATATATATATATATGTATGTATAGTTTTTTTTATCACTCGTATTATACGATCGGTCCGAAAGTCAAAAATCATCGTCTAGTTAACATCATTTATGTTGCAATTAAAATATATACACATTTGTTTAGTAAGTATATAATTAAATTTTTCACCTAATGCATTTAATCATTCCAGTCAAATTATAGAACAAACGATGTTATGTTAAAAATTAAATATATATCTAACAAAAAATATACCAAAAAAATAATGTAGGTAGATAATTGAATTTCGTCATAAATGTATTAATCATGTTGAGTTTGAACTTATATGATCAGAGTTATATTTTTTTAAGTCAAATTTTTCATATCTCAACTTACGACAAAGCGTACATTCAATTCGTAAGTCCAAATTTAATATTTTTTGCATCATTTGAATCAAAATTAAAATATCTACTTACTATTAAAAAAATCATTTTTTCTAATAGATACATAATTTTAATTTTAATTAAACATTGAGTCGTCAAAATATTAAAAGAAGAAGAAGTGCACTATCTCTTGGTAGCGTTTTTGGACAAAAACAAAATTACGCGCTATTATAGGTAACACATATGTCTATATTTTTAAATATATTTTTTGAATATATACTTTGTTGATTTTTTTTCCTGACATATATATTTTTTGAAAAAAATTATAATTTCTGTAATATGATAGTTAGGTACCTTTAATTTAAGATGTTTTTTTTTGGATTTTTTTTTCAAAAAATGAGTATTCTAAAAACAATTTAGAAAATTAAATAAATATTAAAAAAAAATCGAAACCTGGGTATACTGGGTAGCACATTTGTTTATTTTCAAAATATGCTACCCATGGTAGCGCCATTTTATCTGTTTTTTTATTTTATTTTTTATTTTGACGACTCGATGTTTAATTAAAAATAAATTTATATATTTATTAAAAAAATCATAGTATGTAGATATTTTAATTGTGATACAAATGATGCAAAAAAATCTTAAATTTGAACTTACGGACTGATTGTATGATGTGCAATAAGTTGAGATATGAAAATTTGAGTTAAAAAATCATAACTCATACTATGTAAGTCCAAACTCAACATGGTTAATAGCATTTATGACAAAATTCAATTATCTACCTACTCTATTTTTTGAATTTTTTTTATTAGATATATATTTAATTTTTTAACCTAACATCGGTTATCCTATAATTTGACCGGAATGATAAAATTAGGAGAGAAATTTAATTATATACTTACTCAATAAAAAAAATTACAGTGCGTAGATAATTTAATTACGGCATAAATGATGCTAACTAAGCGCTAATTTATTATTTTTGGACTGACAGTATAATATGAACGATAAAAAAAATTATACATACATACTACTCAACACGGTTAACGACATAATTTATGACAAAATTCAATTAGCTACCTACTCTAACATTTTTTGTAATTTTTTATTAGATATATATTTAATTTTTTAACATAACATAGTTTGTACTATAATTTGACCGGAAAGATAAAATGAATTAGGTGAGAAATTTAACTATATACTTACTCAACAAAAATACAAAAACTACAGTGCGCAGATAATTTAATTACGACATAAATGACAATAACTAGGTGTTGATTTTTTTATTTTCGGATTGACTATACATGCAATGCCTAGTTAGCGTCCTTTATGTCGTATTTAATTTATCTACGCACTGTATATTTTTTTAGTAAGGATATAATTAATTTTTTCACCTAATTCATTTTATCGTTCCGGTCAAACTATAGGACAAACGATGTTATGTTAAAAATTAAATATATATGTAATAAAAAAAATCCAAAACATTAGAGTAGATAGATAATTGAATTTCGCCATAAATATCATTAATTGTGTTGAGTTTGAATTTACTTGGTCTGAGTTATATTTGTTTAAATCAATTTTTAATATATTAACTTACGACAGAGCGTACTGTCAATTCGTAAGTCCAATTTTAATATTATTTGTATAATTTGAATCGCAATTAAAATATCTATTTATTATAATTGTTTTAACAGATAATTAATTTAATTTTTAATTAAATATTAAATCGACGAATTTAAAACAAAAACATAAATTTAAATGGCACTACCCTGGATTGCGTCTGTCATAAAAAAAAATTAATGCGCCACTTATATCCAGATTTCGAAATATTTGTTATTTATATTTATTTTTCTAATTTGTTTTTTTACTACTCACTTTTTGAAGAAAAAAAAAATCGTGTTGAATAATATATATATATATACAGATCGTCCAAACATGGTCACGAGGGTCATAACATTCCATCGAAAATCACAGCTCTTAAATTTATCAAGAATAAACCAACACAGTGGGTCCTGTCTCGTTTTTATTTATTCTTATTGTCTCATCTATAATGAAAACGATAACGAATATTAACAGATTATTCTGCTTGACTTGACAGATTGAATTGAATCTCTCTATCGTCTCATCCAAAACAAGTCAATGCTCTAACCCATTCAATATCATACCAGTGGGAATTACTTGCAAAGGAACCCATAAATAAACGTGTGAATCTCTAAAGTCACTAAAAATTCAATTTTATAGGGGATAAAAAAAACTATCATGGCAAAGAATTAGTTAGAAAATTACAAAAAAAAAAAAAAAGAAGTAGATTTTAATCAAATAAAACATAAGAATGGAGAAAGGCTAAAAAAATATCAGTAAAGCATGTGATTCTGAATCTAATTTGGGAATTAGAAAAATTTCAGTTTACAGAGGAAACTTAAGCTGTAAGGAACCAGGAATCTCCTCTACATCACTACATGTCCATTAAAAAGGACGCGTTTAACCGACGACCCTTTCATCTCCTTTAAACAAAAAATAATTGATTATGAGAATTTGCTTTCACAGTATCACAACTCTAAAGAGAACATCAGAAAGGAAAGTAAATCCAGATCCAAGATCACGAAGGCGTGTCCACAAAAGTATTAAGGCTTACAGCACACTGAAAGTCGTACACTAATTTGTATATGTATAAAAGCTGAAAAGAATGAATATGCAGACGGGGGAAAAGAGGAGATAAAAGCTCTGATATGTCCGAAAAAGTGCCATAGAGATAGGGTCAGACCTTCAGCTTTCATCACTTTGTTGCGTTTGAGTGCATTATCTGGTCTTGGCCAAAATTAAAATGCATTATCTGGAAGGTAGGGTCCTGAAAAAGCAAGCTCTAGGATTCATGGAGCTAGTGCAACGGCACTACCAATCATGTTATTGTATTCTTTAAATTTACGAAAGTTATAGCACTCATCTGTAAAGGAACTTAAACTTATATATAATACAACCATCTTGAATAACAATGAAAAGACCGGACATTAAATGGATGATGCGGATGACATATAGATATCACTCCCACATCAACCTGGTTTCCATAGAAGCAGCAGGTTCAACAAAAGGTGACCATTTTCCCAGCAGTTGCTTCTAAACGTATATATTCTTGACAAAATAGTATCTGCTTCTTAGACTGAAAGAAGCACTTGCTAGGACACTCACCTATTTAGCAACATATACAGGATGAACGTCGGGTATGCATAAATATGACTCACCTCAGCCGAGCTGAGCGTCGAGTTGCTCTAGTTGTACCAGAGACTTGTAGAGGAGGTTGACTTGAAGAAGAAGCTACTGTAACTCCTTCACCGTCCCTGCTTGTGCTGCCTCGAACCCTCTTTTTCTTGGTTTCTGAAGGTGGCTGACTTTGGACTGCGGTGGGTATATCCATTTCGTCATCTTGTACTTCTGCAACTTCTACTGAGAATTTCCATTGACAGTCGCATATAGGACAGACTTTCTTTACCTGCATTTTTCATTATTGAGGTGAGATCCACTTGAGGTATAGTAATAGACTAGAAAAAATAGACTTCACCAAAGCATACCCTCTTTTGGGAAAATCTCATCCTCAGGCAATAGTCATGAATTCGAACTACACATTCTTCATTAGGGCACAACTCCGCCTACAATAAAGGAAGGACCATATTTGTATCAGACACAACTGAGGACAACAAAATATAAATATGTTTCAGGTTAGTTAACAGAAAACAACATTAACATCAAACTACAGATATTGTGTAAACTGGGTCCGCTACTATAGCACATATCCTGGGACACCAGCCAGTAATTGTATCACTAATATGAATTTGATTAAGCCACATTCTCTGTGTCCCATTATGCTTTGAAATTCTGTACAATTCAACAAAGTAAATTTAACAAGAAAGATGGAAACAGAGACAACCTTAATAGCAGGTTCATTGCATACTTCACAGGAGGGAACATCATTACTGCGGAACCAGCCTCGCAGATCAAGGAAGGATCTAACCCCAAGACCAACCATACCATCTTCTGTGGAATAGAGCCATCTATCACGCACAAGCTCCTCGAGTGCTTTCTCCCTCTGAGATACTGAAAAGCTTTTAAACGCAGCCGGGACAATAGGTGAACTGTCCTGGGAGCTACCTGCCACTGGAACCTGGAGAAAAAGCTAATTTAGTAAGCAAGAGTATTATTCATGACAAAACATAAATAAATTTTCACATTTCCCAGATGTTGATTCACGTAGCCAGTATATTCATGGAATGAAACGTAGATTTTGAGTTGGGAAGGACATAGTCAACTATTACTTCATGACACTATTACATTGCAAACGAACTTCATCTCTAACTAAATAGTGATGTTAAGAATGCGCGTTTGAGAGGTTTTACGAGTGATTTGATCCATATCTAACACAAAAACCTATGAAGTCGGGCAGGTATAACCTTCATACTTACATTAGGTACCTGTTTCTAATAGATGTGGTACTCCAAATTTGATAGGTGGTTATATATGATAAGTGGAAAAAAAATATACGATGAAATAACACTGTTCGAGCAATGTTATCTGACCCAAGGATCGAGGGTACCTGATTCTCAAGCCGCACATATAGAGCATTGACATTTGTTATGGTACCCTGTGCAGTGGTATCTCGCAAAATTGCTTCTAACTGACGTGTATGTAAAATAGACAATTAAAATACAGCATATGCCAATAAGTATAGAAATGAGGAAACAGAAAGAGTAATTAGGAGTTGCAAAGTGAACTAGTGATTGAGTACGAAAATTCTATCAGAGCACATGCAAGCTATAATAAGAAATGATTGAATTCATCAACATCAAACTAATACAAAGTTTAAATGTTAAAGAGCGAAACCCAAGCAGAAGGAACTGCATCCTGGACAACTGAATGGACCTTGGGAAAAGCAAACCATCATCAAATTTCGATAACTATATGCATTACACAGTACGCATCAACTTGCTCTTAGCAACTCCAGGAAACCACAATCCTCAACCCCAAACAAGAGTTTCATGTCTTTTAGTAGGTGAAAGGCTCATGATAAAAAGAATGAGAAATATACAGGAGAAAATATAAAGTTACAAGGATGGGGAGAAGGTATTAAAATATGAATGTAACAATTCATTTAGCATCCCAACAGGTTATGGTCTTGGCATATTGCTCAAGGTAATATTAGCTAGAGAAACTGCTGAATTTCAGTTTTGCTCGTGTTCCAATAAGATATCAGATTGCTCTTCATAATTTTCCTTCACTCAGTAATAAACCAATTCAACAGAAACCATCAGAAGATAATACATGTCTGCAGGGATGGAGCCAAGTGAGGAAATTGTCCTCTCTCAATTCTCAACATTATGTAATTTTTTTATCTAAAAACTGTAAACATTTTTATTTAGCCTGTTAAAATCGTATATTTGAAACAAAAAATATCATAATAATGAAATTAAAACGAAAAAAATCATGTCAGAATTTTGCTTCAAGTCTGATCACAAACTTATACATCAACGATTTAAGATCAGAATCATGATCCACCCCTTAAGCAATCTGAAGTTTAATCGTAGAATTAATTACCAAATAAGACTTTAACATACAAAACGCATGCCTGCAATTTGCACTAAGTAAGACAATGGAGGAGTAAAAACTCTTGAATCTTGAGACTCACAATACCCTTGTAGAACGCAATCTGCGGAACTGAATACTTAGTGCCAAGCTTTGACTCCTCATCGGCGACAGTATTGACAAATCCATAGAATACTTGACCGTCATACTGGTTTCTAGAGCCTCGCACCTCACAGTTAATGTAAGAAAGCTCCTTATTGATCTTAAGAAGATAATCCTTGAACAGACTTTGATTATCACCTACAGAACCGACAAGCTGCACTTAGAAAACTGATGCTATTTCCTAAAAATCTTAATTAGGCCATACTTCTACCTATACTCAACCACCATATCAAAATGGAAAGGGATTAACCTGGATTTTTTCCCGTGACGCCACTGAAGATGGCATTAAACTCCTCTTCCGCGAGCGGACCTCGAGAAATCAGGGCTTGAATGAGGACCTTGTGGCTGTCCGACAACGGCGGCGGCATGTCCGATGCAGCGCTGAGAAACCCTAGGACGAGTTTTGGCAGAACAGTGTCAGTATCGAGGAAAGAAGTTGAAGTTTGCAGAAGGCGGAAGCTAAGCTCATTAGAGATGAATCGAAGATCGCAACGAAGCGTGGACGTAAGCAGCGCCTAGAGGATTCTACCGAAGAAGACACTTGGATGGCGGGAAGCTCTGTCGATGTCCAGAATATATGGGCGGGAACTAGAATAAACGTCATTAGTTGATATATCATATATGTATATATATATATATATTAATATATATATATATATATATATATATATAGTAGGGGTGATAAAAAAAGACTATCCAAACCGAATTCTTGATAAGACTGGTCGAGACCGACCCGACTAGGATCGAGTCCGATTAGGACCGAAACCGAGCGGATGAGTTTTTTCCTTCAAGGTCGGGCTCAGTCTTTTATTGAAAAGCCCGACTAGCACCGGATCGGTCTGGCCTTGAAGAAAACCCTAAAAATTCATGAAATAACCCTTGAAACACTAGTAATTCATGACATTGAAGCGTTCAACAATTCTTGGATCGGTTCCATAAGGGAAGTGCGACGGAAGACAAGAAACGAGTGAGTTCAAAACCAAAACTTCAATGATTTTTTTTTGTTAATCTTTTTTTTTTATTACCAAAAAAATCGGTCCAAGAACGAAACTGATCCGAGTCAAGAACACCGACTCGGGTGGACTTTTTTGGCAAAAGTCGGTCTCGGTCTCGATCCTCCAGATATCAAGACCGAATTTTCGATCTCAACCTTGTTCCTACCTCCAAGACCGGTCCGACTCGCCCATAATCAACCCTAGTATATAGATTATAGAGAGAGCCTCAGAGAGAGCATTAATTTTAATAAAGCAGACAGCCTTGCACAATTTTTTTTTTTAATCACCATATTGATTTTAATAGAGGAAATTGCATAAAGCACCTCTAACATGGTAGGATGGTTTACATAAATTTATTTTAAAGCAATTTACACCCTAATCTTTCTGGTAGTTGCACTAACGGTGTAATCGAACCAAAGATTAGAGGGCTTACGTTTTGTTAGGCTGGAATCAGGAAAGCTTGAAATTGTTCTTGATTAACTCTTTTTTTTTCAGGTGTAATCTCTCAGCTTACTCATCAAAATTATTCGAGATTGACTCAGCTCGACTTAATTCAACAATGCTCATTAACTGCTCAAATCAAGCATTAATTTGATCAAATTGCCACTAATTTACAAAACAGTAAGTCATCAAAATTAAAAATTAACTAAATCGATCCAGAAATACCAATGATATTGGCCAAGCCGGTACGATCTCAGCTTCATTTATGTGCAATATTTGTATTGAAATCAGCCTCGAATAAGTTCTCATTTAACTTAGAACAGGGTTAGTATTGTTAAGGCACATACATTATTAAATTGGACTCCTGCTGCCCAAATTTCTGGATTGCAAAATATCTATAGACAACATCTAATAATTACTCATTAACATTACACATCAAGAGAACCACCAAAACATAAATAAATGAAAACAAAACCAATATTTTGTTGAAATGCAGTAGAGAAACATCAAAACGGGAAGGAAAAAGCTGCTGCTCCACGTCACAATACATTGGCCTATGTCATTACCCTAATAGCTTGCCTCATCTGACTCGATCACCCTAATCATGAACCCGACCATAAACAAACAAAGTCGACTACATAGAAACCACCACGCCTTTGCCTAATGGTCACCAGGTATGTTCTTAATGATATCAGAATCACCTGAAAGATAATAAGAGGAGAGGGGTAAGACAAAAGAGAACAATATGATCACGGATATGTAGGTTCGAGTACCTGGGTCAATGATGCTGAGGCAGCAGACCCTGTAATATTTCCCGCAGGCGGTACCCAGATCTACATTGTCTGGCAGCAAAAAGGGGGAACAATTATTAGCAACGTATTCAGGGAAGAGAACTCAACACATTGACATGGTCAAAGAATGTAAATGCCAGAGGTATTGAATATCACAAGCTCAACAAAAAATTAATTTTATGCAAATGTGAAATTATTCTTGAGGTGAAACGGGGTTAAACTGCAACAATCAAAGAAAATGATAAAACTTATTTTCAAGGATATGTGGTTATCAAACGAAAATGTGGGCAAGCAACAACCACATCATCAATCTACAGAAATGATTAATGAAACGATATCTCAGATACTTTGATTTATACCTTAATTTCTTCATCATGACAGACTATTATACTGTCTTTCCATTCAATTGACATAAGCCAGGCTAACTAGAATGACCTAGGGCACCACTCATACATTTTATAAAACTATGTTCTGGTTTAGTAAAGCAAAAGCAGCATAATACATCAGTAACATAGTATTTCTCACTCCTTTAGAGTAACAAATAAAAAAAATCCACTAGAGAACCATTGCAAAGTAGCAAAATGGAAAACCAAGGGAAAAAAAATTCAAAAACATAACAAGTTGAGATTCAGTTTCAAGCAAACAAATAAAAAAGATGCAGTGCGACATGAGAAAATCAACTTACTTCCATTGTAGTGGTGAACTCCAACCTTTGCAAGCATAGCATAATACTCTATCTCGGACTTCCTAAGAGGAGGGCAGTTATTGGCGATGATGATCAACTTACCTGCATATAATACCAAACTATAATTTATCTCCACTCAAAAAGAAGAGTAACTTCTACTCATCTGAACATGGAGTGAAACCACAATAACCACGATGATTTTTGCAGGCCACATCATCTAAATTATCATACTAATGAGCTACGCTACTTGTTGCTATCAATTCAAAGTCATTCATTCAGTTTTATAATCTCGTCGAATTTGAAACCCGATAGCATGACATAATAATTTGGATTCTAAGATTATATCAGCAATTAACTTATCAAAGATTCTAATACAACCAAACATCCTAGGGCAATAGATCATGCCCTTAGCACCAGTATTCAATCCAATGCTCGACTGGCTTGAGCTGTACGGCTAAACCGTAGCAATTTAACGGAACATACCTTTGGAGCTCCTCAGGGATTTGAGCACCGTCTTGTAGCCCAATGTGTACTTACCACTCTTCATGACGAGAGCGAGCCTGTTGTTTATGCTCTCATGGGTCTTCTTCTGCGCGATTCATGCGAAAAGTGTGAGGCCATTATCCACATGCTAACTGGAGCAATGGTAGCTCAAAAGAAAGCTAAAGATCTAGAGAGCAGGGAGATTACAGTCTTCTTAGGGGCCACCATGGTTGCCTGCTGCCGGTGGGATGCTAACCGATGCTGAGGAAGCTTGCGGCGAGGACTAGATTTACTACCACAGCAGGGAAACCCTAGCTCATGGAGAAGTTATATTGCGGATCGGAGCTCAGTTCTGGGCTGGGCTATGAGGATAAGTTATTTTCGGCTGGTAGGTATGATAATTTTTCCATGGACAAGCTTGGAAAAAAGATTGATGGCGAATACTCTAATGGTAATTAGTATATTTGTTATTAACTCGTAAAAATTTATATTAAATACTTTTTTTCCGATTAAGAGTAAGTTAATTTGAGTTTTTTTGTCTTTTTTCTATTGCATCCTATCTCATGCGATCATATTCTATTCTACAAAATGAATTGAATACTTTTTAAAAGTTATAACTAAATTCTAAAAAAATTCACATTAATGTTAAGAATAAATTATGACTCGATTCAGACTTAACTAGTGACCCCCTAGCTTGAGTCTCAACCCATGCTAGGTACCCAACCTTGGACGACGTGATTTAATTTGAGACCTAGGTCAGAGAACCCGATTAAAACTCAATTGAAGTCTCAATCGACTGGAGCTAGTTCGGGTCTCCAATCAAGGTATCCAAGCTTGGGTTCCAACCCAAACCACATTGTCCAAGGGCGGGGATTAAATTATTACAATAATGTAAGTTTGTAATAATTATAGAAAAATATTCGACTAATTTTATAAATTTAAAAGGTAATCAACAATTTTTTTAACAAAATATTAATTATCATTATTTTAAATATGTCGAACTATTTAAAACACTTGAGTTGAAAAAACATTATTTGCAAATATGTTTTGAACCATTTTTATAAGGGTTAATTATCAAATAGGTACCCCAACTTTACATGGTTTGACAAGTAGGTAACTAAACTTTTTTGTCACAAATAGGTTGCCCAACTTTGTGAAATTAGCAAATAGGTACCTACCGTTAAGTTTCTGTTAAGAATAAACAAAAAATAACGTGAGGAGCAAATAAGTATATGAATTTGACATGGTTTGGCAAACAGTTACTTGAACTTACATGAATTAACAAGTAGATACCTGAACTGATTCAAAAACCGGTTTGGTCAAACCACATTTTTTTATTTTAAAAAAGTAGGATTTATATACCAAACACATGCATGGTTCAACTCCAGACGTTCTCGGTTCATTAAGGAAGCATTATGAACCCATCGCTCGAGTCCATCACGATATGTAGGTTTACGGGTTAATCCGTACGAACCGTTCTCATTTCAATTATATGATATAAATTTTACATATTAACTAGTTCACTCGCACGATCTCATAAACCCTACTTAGATGCACCGAGAACGTCTGGAGTTGAGTTATGCATGTGTTTGGTATATAAACCCTACATTTTTTTTTTTTAAAAAAGGTGGTTTGACCGATTTAGGTATCTACTTGCTAATTCGTGTAAATTCATGTACATATTTGCCAAACCATGTCAAGTTCAGGTACCTATTTGCTCTTCACATGATATTATCTGTTTATTCTTAACGGTAAATTAACGATAGGTACCTATTTGCTAATTTTACAAAATTGGGCAACCTATTTGCGATAAAAAAAAAGTTTAGATACCTACGTGCCAAATCATGTAAAGTTGAAGTACCTATTTAATATTTAACCATTTTTATAATTTTTCCTAAACAAAAGGGTACTGCAGGGGTCGACTTCAAGGAAGCTGGACTCTCAATTAATGGTACTGATCTGTACATATACTGAGAAAGACATCACCATCAATAAGGCTATATACTACAAACAAGACAGCCTTTACTACCCACATCAGTAGCACATTTGTATGCTACTCAAGATCAAGTTCCCGTAGCCAAACTTCATGAGAAACAGCACCAAACCTAAGCTATATAACTCCACTTCTGATACTAATGCGAAAGGAAAGCGTCTGCATGTACGAAATAGCTTTGACGGGGTGTTGCATCGAGGAACCCAAGGCAAATTGGACCTCGTCTCATTTCCTTTGCCTTTTGTTTGCGGGTTCAGATTGGACCTCAACCTACAAAACCCAAGGCAAAGGTTAGATCAACGATCAAAGGGCTCTTTCAATATGGCGCACAAGTAAATGAAGAGATGGGCATTACCGTAAGTAAAAGTTGTTCACGAATGTAGGCCATTGATTTCAACATGGCAGTCAATGTGTCTTTGGAAACCTGAAATTTAACCTCCGAATCTCCCGATATCGAGTCGGTATCTTGAAGCTGCAAAAGAGAAAGGTTAACACAAACAACACAGCTCAGACAAAGAGGTAGCTGCTTTAATGGAACAACAAAAGCTAAGGACTTTGAAGAAGAAGAATGGACCAATCAATGTATATACAGCATACAGAATGTGAGACCATTCTTTTATTTGATTAAAGCTTACAAATAATGGACATGTTTAAGTTGCAAGAAGATTTCAATCAAACCGGCTAGTCATTTCTACTTATGCACTTGTATGCTACTAACTCAATACAATCTCCAAATTCTCAGTAGTAAAAAGGAGTGACGAAATACCTTCATGTTGATAACTGCAACTCTATTAGCTGGTGAGGAGAGTTGCTCACTGATGTAGCCCATAGAGTTCAACATCGGCTCCAGTGTCACCCTTGACAGCTGAAACTTGACCTCTCTCTCAGTTGATGAAGCTTTGCTATACTCTTGCAACTGCTAAGTCTTTCACAACTTCAGAAAAGTGTACAAAAGTCTTTTACAGTATACTAAATTGCTAGCTGAACTTGCAGACAATGTGCTGGTTGTTAGTTTTTTTTTTGTGACACCTCCCTCCCTAAACTAACACGTCTGTCCATTCAATAAATAATGGAGCATGCAAGCCGACTTCAATACTAGATCAACTAGTCTGAAGTCATGAAAATAAAAGGGCTAGAAATTTGGTACTTACCCTATAATATATATTAAATCAACACTGTTTTCTCGTATGTTCCTATTTGCACAAAAGGAATGAACCAAAAATGGATATCCCATTTTTTCTGTTGATGAGAGGCCTACTATACTAGTAGCTTCACTATAGTTCATCAACAATGCAAGGAAAGGGAGAAAAGGAAGGATCTTAAAAAAACATGTATCCGTAGGTGCTTATCTTACAATCGCAATTACCTTTAGGTTGATGACGGCTACTTTATTTCCCGGCGCTGAATCTTTTCTCTCCATCGACCAGGTCATTGATTTGAGGTAAGGGAGTGCAATCTGTCCATAAGATATAAAAAAACAAGCTTTGCTTTCACCCTTCTGAAAAAAAATGGACTTATGTGAGGAGGAAATTTTCTATTTACCGAGGTGTCAGGCGGACCATCATCCTGATGAAGAGAAACCTGAGCCATGCTAGGCAGACTGAAATCAACAGACTGAGAGGGAACCTCCACATCATTAACATTCGATCTGCGATTAAATTCATCTCGCTTGGGAGGATGATTAACACTCGATCTGCGACTAATTTCATCTTGCCTTGGCCATAACAAAGGTGTCACGTCCGACATGGACCCCATTCCACTAGCTTGACCGCTTACAGGTGGAATTTTCGCAACATTTTTCTTAAGTGACGAAATCTTCTTCCTCACATCTCTAAGATAATTAATGGCCGCATTATAGGTCTCCACTGTTGTTGCTCCTTCCTCCACACATCTTATGGCCTCACGGCATAAATTATTATAACGCACCGTGACTGACTCCTGACACTCTTGCTCCACAGCTCGGTCATCGAGAGCGGATCCCACTTTGGCATTCTTCGTCCATCGTTTCAAGATATAGTGAGGTGGCAGTGTGAGGACGTTGGTCACTGTGAAGACCGTAAGGACATGCCTGCAGAGGATTCCCGAATATTCAAACATCTGACAACTGCAGTTCGCTGTCATATCCGAGAAGTTTAGCGTTACGGTGTATGCTCGGCTGTCATCCTCGAATTTCGCAACTCTAAACGTGCTGCAGGCCCCATCGCCTTCAATCCGATTCGCGGTGTACACGAAAGTCTCAACCAATTCGTCTTGAAATTTAGAGAATATTCTCCGAGTGTAGAGGTTCGCAGCTTGCTTCTCCATCGGAGATGGGGTCTTAAGAACAGGTCCCGTGCACATCGAGTCGAAATCGTCCCGGATCTCCTTGTTGAAACAACTGTCCACTGCCCGCTCATATTGTCTGAAGAAAAGTGGCAGGGTTGTCTGCTGATTCACGTACCCGTCGAAGAACGACCCCTCAAAACCTTGGTTTGGAAATATGGCTGCAAAAAACGAGTTCCGGAAGTACGCTGGGGCCCACTGGACACGGATGTTGTACAACGAATGGAGCCAATCGTTTCTTCTCAGGTCGTATTTATCGAGTATGGCGTTCCATGATAGTTCAAACTCCTCAATAGTTTCAGTCAGGTTGATGCAGTTATACAGTTCGACCTCAAAATCAGGATGCGCAAGGCGAATGTGAGAGAGTATCTCTTGACCGTCTCTTAAGATGTGCCATTTGCTGATACAGTGGCGGGCCCCAGGGAAAACCGCAGAAACCGCTCCTTGTATGGCTCGGTCTTGGTCGGTGACAATGGACAAAGGCGGTTGATCATTCATTGCCGTAAGAAACGTCTTGAAAAGCCACACAAATGATGCCTCAGAATCATCTAAAAGTAAGGCACAACCGAACAGTACAGTCTGACTGTGATGATTTACCCCGGTGAATGCAGCACATGGTACCTTATAGTTGTATACTTTGTAGTAAGTGTCAAAAGTAAGAACATCGCCAAAATGATCATATGCAGCTCTTGACCTTGCATCCGCCCAAAAAACATTGACCAGGCAATTGTTTTCATCGAGGTGGATTGCGTAAAAGAAACCCGGATTTTCCGCCTGCATTTTCTTCAAATATTGAAGCAAGTTCTGGGCGTCTCGACCTAATGTCCTCTTCCGAGGCAACGGTCTTGCCGAATAATTTAATGTACTAACACTGTTAACATAAGGAAATGCATAACTTGGACCACTAAAAAGAGGGTAATTTATAGTCCCAGGGCTAGAAACTAATGGAGGAGCATCTGCATTGATATAGTGAGGTGCATTGCTTGTCCCGGAAGTACTAACCAAAGGAGCATCGGAAATGATGTTGTGAGAATAACTAATCGTTCCAGGGTTGCTAACCATTGAAGCACTTATTGCACTACGACCGGCCTCTGCACTGATACCCTTAGAAAAATTCATTGCTCCAAGAATGCTAACAGAAGGAGCATTCTTACGATTGAACTCTAAATTGGTACTTTGAGCATGATTCATTGTTCCAGAATTGCTAACCGGAGGAGCATTCCTACGATTGGTATCTACATTGTTACTCTGAGCAGGATTTAGGGTTGCAGAATTGCTAGTAAAAGGAACACTCCTTGAACTATGATGGGAATCTGAATTGTTACTCTGCGCATGATTCACATTCACTGTCCCACGATTGCTAACCAAAGAATTTGTTGCACCATGATTAGGCTCCGAATTGATACTCTGAGCATGATTTATTGTTCTACGATTGCTGAGCAAAGGATCTTTCCTTGCACTGTTACTGGCCTCCGGATTCATACCATGAGAAAAATTTATTGCTCCAGGACTTCTAATCAAAGGAGCATTGGCTGCACTACAATCAGCATCCAGACTGATATGGTTTTCATCCTCAGAGACATCCAAGGGGACAGTTCCTACTGCTGGGACAGCTGAGGCAGTTTCTACTTCTGGGTCAGTTCCTACTTTCGGGACAGTTCCTACTTTTGGGGCAGTTCCTACTCCAGGGGAATTTTCAACCACCTTCTTTACAAGATCAGCAAAATTGCTATGAGGCGTATGACAAACTCTATTCGGAATAACCATTGGACTAGCCACAGGATGGCCGTGCTCTTTAGTGAATTTGGTGATAACCCACTTACCGTTACTCTGCAGTTCTACTCTAATCATGGCATCACAGCCATTTAATGGTTTTTTAGAGCCTTCTCTACTACAAAGAAATTCTCGAGTAGTAAACGATCCATCAATCTTAGAGCAAACAGCTGGGCCGAGCTTGGTTGTAAATTCCAAGAGTTTGGCGTACTCATCATAGAAAGTTCTGGCAGCATATGCAGAATCAAACTGCATACCAAGATGCGGTTCAAGTACACCTTGCTCATTAGTAGTTTCAACTGCATAGACTTCAGGCTCTTTTGTGTTTTCCAGAGCGGAACGGTCTGTGATCTTTTGCAGTTTAATCACATCAATATCCATTACAGCTGCTGAATAAACAGTCTATTCATTGATGCAACGAGTCTCATCCCTACACTTCATGTTGATCTGCCAATCCCAAAAGAGATCTTTAAAGAATTGAACTGAAAACAAAGGTAAAAGTAAAACCCACCACCAGCTAGCATGCAAATTATTTTGGCCAATACAGCTGAAGGGAACAGGACATTTAAGTTGGGAGAAAAATCATGACAAAAGAGTCACAAGTTTTTAATCAGAATAATAACACTCGACAAAGATACGGCCTGGATCCTGAGAATTCTAACTTTTAACTGTTGAAAGAAGCAACTTAGCAACCAACTTTCAAAGAAGTGATCAAATATTTGAATCTTTTTTTTTTTTTATATAGTTATTGTTATATTATGATAATCAAGAGAAGCCTAGCTGTCATTGGAAGGTCGAAACCACTGCTTCAACAAACCACTGTTGAATCATAATTAATATTCTCCTAAATGAGGGATTGAACCATTATTTCACAAAAGAGGGCTGATGAAACTCTGCATGCTATCAATATAACATAATTTGGTCACTACAAGCATTAGATTTTTCAAAATCAGGACCCTTTATTTCCTCACCATTACATAATATGGTAAAGCAGCTTCTTTTTTTCTTCAGCAAATATCTAAGCTACCACACAAATAACTGAATAAGCAATGAGGACTCACTGTCTCACCTAAAGGGGAAAAGATACTGGAAACCTTGCTCTACCTAGATCAGAATTTATCCTGATTACGCGGAGAACAAGAGTATTTCAGCTGAGAGACTAGTCAAGAGTCCAACGCCACAACGGCAGCAGCAGCAGCAGCAGTCGACAAAGGTTGTTCCTTTCTCGCTATATTAGGCTAATCGAACCAAACTGATGACTCAATTGAAAAATATGGAGCTCGATGAGGGTCTACGGTAAGTAATTGAAGTTAAGCCAAATGAACTCGATCGGAAATTGATGATTTCGATCTAGGGTTTTTGCTTTTGGGAAAGAGCGCGAAGAAGATGAGTTAGTCTCTTGGTTCTCTTTTTTTGGTTAACAAACAAAAGTAATAAATAACAAATAGGGTAAAATACGAGTTTCCTCAAATTTGAGACGAATTTAAGTTTTTTTCTTAAAGTTTAAAATTTAGTTATAATGTTTGGACCAAATAAAAATTTCTCTTTTTGCGTCCAATTGATGTTAAATTCAAACAAAATCTGTCTTCTTCGGTGGTCCTGATTCGTGGATTTAGATTGCAGCTTGGAGGAAGGTGTTCTTATTCCTCTGCTTCTCCGCCGCTTCCCCATCCATGATGTTTGACATGACAGTGATGTAGTCATTCTGAAGAAGACGATACAGAAGCATAGCAGACATATTTGCTCTGTCGCGAATGGAGTCGAGGTCGAGGTCGTCGAAGAATTCGCAGCGGTCGAGAAACGATACATGCTTGTAGGTTTTGTGTCGGAGGGTGAGTAGTAAGTGGGCCCTCTCCAGTTCCAGCCTGGAGCAACCTCGCCGGAGTCCAAACCTAGAGCATTCCTATCCTGGAAATGACAGCATTCCTAACTGAAAATATAACGTAGAGAAAATTTTGTTATCAAATTCAAATAGAGATCTCATCATGTGTTTGACACGTGATTTTGTACATTTTGAAATAACAAAATTGTCCTTCACTACAAACACTCTTATTCTTCCTCCTTCACCTTTATTGAATTGTCTTCTTCGGTGGTCCTGGTTCGTGGGTTCGGATTGCAGCTTGGAGGAAGGTGTTCTTCTTCCTCTGCTTCTCCGTCACTTCCTCGTCCATGATGTTTGACATGACGGTGATGTAGCCTTTCTGGAGAAGACGATACAGAAGCATAGCAGACATTTTCGTCCAATTGCTGTTAAATTCAAACATAAATCTCATCCTGTGTTTGACACGTGATTTTTGTACATTTTGAAATGACGAAATTGCCCTTCACTACAAACACTCGTATTCTTCCTCCTTCACCTTTATTGAATTGTCAGACACGGTATTGTCTTCTTCGGTGGTCCTGGTTCATGGGTTCGGATTGCAGCTTGGAGGAAGGTGTTCTTCTTCCTCTGCTTCTCCGCCGCTTCCCCGTCCATGATGTTTGACATGGCAGTGATGTAGTCTTTCTGGAGAAGATGATACAGAAGCATAGCAGACATCTATGCTTTGCCGCGAATGGAGTCGAGGTCGCAGTCGTCGGAGAATTCGCAGCGGTCAAGAAACGATACAACCTTGTAGGGTTTGTGTTAGAGGGTGAGTAGCAGGTGGGCCCTCTCCAGTTCCGACCTGGAGCAACCTCACCGAAGTCCAAACCTGGAGCATTCCTATAGTGGAAATGACAGCATTCCTATACTGGAAATAGAACGTAGAGAACATAACTGAAATAGATTGCAACAATACCAAGGTGATGAAATAAGTACCTAACCGTTGTTCCTCAATATCAACATCCAGATACACAATCTGAGTAATTTTAGGAGTCTCTTCCACCTATTGTAAACACATATTGTAAAATGTTTGCCCTATCTAGTAAAATTTGCAGGATGTAGTCGTCTGGAATGTAATTTGCTAACAAGGATACTTTCAGTGTGAAAATACACAACTACAATCAATTGAATGTATATTCTCCAACTTCGTTCTATTGATAGTCGATTTCATCCTCTTCTTCTAGAGCGAATGGGGGCATTTGGATCGAATGCATGATTCAAGCGATGGAATCGAGAAATTTCAGAGTTTACTTGAGCCACCATGCGAGCCCATTTGTTGTCGAGTTGAGAATGGAGCTGAAGGATGAGTCGCTCTTCCTCGTGGGTGAAGGAGCCTTTCCGGAGGTTAGGTCGGAGGTGGTTTGTCCATTGGAGACGACAGTTGTTATGTGTTCATTCGGTCTATTTAATGGGAGTTGTGCTATAATGGAGAGATGTGCTATAATGGGGGCAATTTTATCCAATTAAAAATAATAAAAAAACGCACATGTCAAGTACATGACTAAGCTTCCGTCTGGAATAAACGGTTTTTGGACAAAATAGATGTATTTTTTTATTCGATTCAAACATTAGGACTAAATTTTAAATTTAAACTTTAAGGGGGGGAACTTTAAAATAAAATTTTATAATTTGTTAACTCGTGACTAATCTAGTGTTAATTTGTGATAGAAACTTGCATTTTATTTATTGTATTACTATGTATTTTGTGCTTTAAAAAAATAAATTTTGCTAAAATATACACTTTGCTAGTCTATTTTGAACTTGACTAAAATTGACAATTTGGTTGTTGACATGTGCATATTTTTATCACCGTTTAATAGAAATTAAAATGAGCTAAAGTCATAGTTATCAGAACCGGACTGAATCGTCAATCCGACCGGGAACCAAATCTCCATATGGTTTGGTTCAATCAAAAGACCTAAATGCATAGTGGATCTAATTGAATCGGTGTGAACCGAGTGGTTTTTGAAAAATCGATCGGTTTTTAAAAAAACGGACGCTTACGGTTCTTATTTGTTAGATGGGTTGGATTTTTTTGTGGATAAAATACGAGTTTGCCCCCTAAAGTTTGAGTTGAATTTAAGATTCCCCCTTAATGTTTAAAATTTGAATTTTTAGTCCTAATGTTTGGACACGATTAAAAATCCCCACTTACCATCAATTATTCGTTAATTTCAGACGGATTGGAGATCACGTGACTGTCACGTGAATTTTTTACAGTTTGAATAGACAAAATTGGCATTCTTCTTCTTTGTACAATCACTTCTCCATCCTTCCATTGTAATCTTCTTCCTGAGAACGGAACCAACAAGTGGATTGAAGGAGTAGGGGAAGGTCACCACCGGTGAAGGATTGAAGGAGATAGGAGAAGGCACCACCTCGTCAATTAGCAGTGAAGAAGTTGAGGACTTCAATTTTATGGCGAAGCAGCAACACATGGAATGAATTAGGCACTTGAGGACTTCAACAACGCAAGGACCTGAGGACTTCAGGAGAAACCCCATTATCTTGTCGGAAAATTAGGGAATCGTGTGTCAGAGCTTCGATTATCCATCTGACATGTGGCTTCCGGGGATGAATCTCACCAAAGATCGGTCGTTGGTGTCGTGGCGGAGCTTCTCAGACCCTTCTTTAGGGAATAGGGATAGATTTTCGCCGAACAAGTTTGGAATTTGACTTGGGAGCAAGAAATTGGGGATCCTGAGGATTGGTGGGATTTTATCGGCTAAGACGAAAATGTATGATACTCCAAGTCTCCTTCACCCGTATTTGATGTCTATGATATTGAACAGGGAAGAACATAAAATGATGGACGTGCGTAAGGAATAGCAAATTCAAACTTATCAAGCTAAGGCGAGTCTACATATTTCACATAATTGGAAATAATGAGTAGTAGTAGTAGTGTATGATGTATATGTTGTAATTTGCAGGTCAGGGAGTCTGTGCACGTTGGTGGCTTGGTGAGACTAGATCTCAGTCAAGCTTCTGTGGAGACAATCGATATCACTGTCTGTGCATCTCCGAAACTTTCTCTGCATTTAGGTAAAAGTGAAAATGCCGATGAATTTCTAATGAATCCTATCGGGATCATGATACAAGAAAGATATTTCTAGGCTAAACATGATCACCTTGTCGTATGATTCAAGTGCGTTAAGTTTATTAGACTCATGTGTTGTATTGTTATAGCCTCCGATCAGAAGAGAAAGAGTGTCTGAATTATGTGAATGGGAGGCGAAGGAAATAAAACTGTCGGTAACAAGTTGAGATACTAATAGTGTTGATATATCGATAGTGGGGTTGGGGTGGTACTCATTGGGTCTCAAAGGAGAAGCGAAATTAGTGTTATGGGGCTCAAAGTTTACAATTTTAATCGATAATTTATTGTCAATTATTTGAAGAAGGAGGCTCCACCAAGTTTATACTTCCTTCTCGATCATTATCTGAAGAAGGAGAGGAGGGGATACATCAGAAGAAGAATGGAGATACAAGAAATACAATCTTGTCAATTTAAAATATTAAAAAGTCACGTGATCTCCAATCCCTCCGAAATTAACGGATAATTGACAGTAAAAGATAATTTTTAATCGTGTCCAAACATTATGATTAAAATTTCAAATTTTAAACATTAAAGGGAAATTTTAAATTCGACTCAAACTTTGCAAACTCGTATTTTATCCTCTATTTTTTTTAAACCGACGATCGATACACTTATTCACTTCCCACCGTTCTTGTGTTTTTAGGTGTTTGTTTTTTAACTAGGTTTAAGGCTTAAGCCCTTCTTCACTTCGAGACCTTCCGACCCTTCTAGACTTCAACAACATCCATTCCAAGTTCCAACCCTTCATCATCACTTCTTCTTCAAGCTTCGGTTCTTCAACCCGTTACAGCCCTTCAGTCGAAGGTGCTTCGGTTTTTCAGCTCTTCTCACAGACGAGTCGATCTAGTTTCAACCTTCATCGGCGCGACTGTTTTCTCCATGAAGTCTGTTGTTGTTTCCGTTTGAAATCCGTTTAATTTCTGGTTTATGGAGTAATTGCACAAACTCATGTAGTTTTGTTTTTTCTTTGGATCAACTCATGCAATTTGCACGACAACACTGTCTATATCTGGATCTTGGAGACTAGATCCGAAATCACTCATAAAACCTAAACCTTTGAGTAGTTAATTAATTGAGTCAAAACTCTAAATTCAATTCTATTACTCAGTTTTTGTTGGTGAACATCATGAGACGCATCAATTAAAGTTCATGGGAGCAATTGTAGTCTGCTGCAAAGTGCTACTGCTAGTTCAGAGGAGAAAATGATTTCTCAATCGATTGTTGAGATGATTTGTGAGAATGCTCTTGTTATTGTTGTGTGCTTGGTGCTAAATAAAATCCAGATAAATGTTTCAGAAAAAATAGTACTTTTTCCTGACATTTTTATTGGATATCTTTGCTAAGCATATGCAATTGGATTTTGCAGATTACTTAGAAGATAAATGTATTTGGTTCAAATGCATTATTATCCTTCATAAGATTATTTCATTATTCTCCCCAGAAAGATGACGAGGCGACCACGAGAGGTTCCAATTTCATAACCATGGAGTTTGTGAGAAATGTTGTAAGACTGATGCTTTCCAACTGATGTTCTCTATTGCTTCGCTTCCATTTTCACACATTTTTATGTTTTTTTTTGAATTTCTGCATGGTAAACCTTCCGTTAGACTGGACAAACCAGGAACCAATTCTCGAACCAGTGAGAGAGTCAGTTCGGTTCTGATAACACTGACTAGATCACTGAAATTTTTTATATAGTCAGATAGTAATTTGTTAAAAAAAGTTCATTTAACAATTTGTCCAAACTCTCAAATTTCAATGAACAATTTATTAAGTTGTAAATTTAATAATACAACATAATAATTAATTAAATTTATGAGAAATATTAAAATTATATGTATTTCAATCATGTTTCAGTTATACAAAAATATTATGCATTATTAATATGATTTTTTTATTGATATTTCATATATTTTTACTTAATTTTATGAATAAATACACTTGATCTTTGTATTTTATAATTTAATTTGTAATATGGAAAAGTCGATATTGTGGAAAATACTAATATTTTTAACATTTGTGTTTATAAATGTATTTTTTTATTGTATAATATTAAGTTGAATTTATCCTTAATTAAAAATTATTATAAATTTAAAAACTAATATATAATAAATAATTTATATATATTACTTTATTTTATTCACTGAATATTTAATATAACAAAATATTTATAACGCAAAGCATGTACCACCTCTTTAAAAACTTATGTTATGATATTATAAAAAAGAAACTTTATATTTTTACTACTATTTCAACCTCTTTTTTTATAACTATAAGACAATAGATTTTATAAAAATTGTAATTTAATTTAAAAGTCTTAAATAAATTAATATGAATAATTATTGATATTTGGTTCTATTATCGACTTATGGTTTGTTCAATTATTTATAAGAAAAAAAAAACTTAATCTTTACATTATACAATATTATTCGTATAATAGAAACACATGTGCAAATATATATATATATATATAAAAGAAGAGCATTTTACTAATATTCTCAACACTTTATTAAATAAATTCAAATATTAAACTTAAGTTAAAAGATGTAATTAACATAGTATCAATTATTATTGATATTTTGTATTATCAATTTATGTACTTTTCAACTATTTTATAGGAAAAATCTAGTTAATCTTGATATTTTATACTATTATCTGAAGTTTAAATGCAGTTCCTCTCTCTCTCTATAAATTTATTATTTTCTTTACATTTTGCTTTTAAAATATAATTTATTATTTATAATCTAATAATATATTAAAATAATATATGATCATCAAACATTTTATAAATAAAAATATATCTATGCTACATATATTTTCATTCATTAATTAATACCAATTGCTATACACCTTAGAAATTGAGTTAGAAAAACATAATATCCTATTAATAATACTTTATATTTTTTTATAGCAATATATCATAATAATTGATATTTAATTATATATATTTTTATATGCATAAATTTATTTTTATATTTTATAATTTGTTTTTATAATAACTCAAACGATTTTTTTGTACTCTGCATAACCGTAAAAACAATATATAATATTGGTTATTGGATGTCTCAACTACAACAACATTTCATGGGCTTAACAGTGAAGTTGGGCTAAAATTAAGATTGAAAATGTGTACAACTCTATAAGCATTTGATGCGTTTCGTACTCTAAATTTTAGATTTAGATGATTTGTACCCTAAACTTTGTCTATTCACGTCGAGTAAAAGTTTGAAAAAAGTTGCTCTCGTTGAGAGTCGAACTCAAGACCTCCCGCTTACTAAACGGGTGCTCTAACCAACTGAGCTACGAGAGCTGTTTGTTATCAATTTTGTTTTGTACGTTTTATAAATCTACTTATAATCTATTATTCTATTTTATTGGACGCACGGTGGTTCTGCCTGTGAGCTGTGAGAGCGATTGAAGGGAAGGGGCAGAGGTAGTAATTCCGACAAGAAGCAGATGAAGCAAATACCGTTATTTCTGATAGGCTGCGGCGGCGTTGGCCGTCAATTCCTCCAACACATCGTCTCTTGCCGGTCCCTTCACGCAAAGCAGGTCGTTTTCCCTTTCGTTTTAGCCGATCATTTACATTACGAGTTGCTTCGACACCCGATCTCTTTTTCTCAGTTCCTGAAACCACGAGATCAGACTGGTCTACTTCGAAATAGCTTCATTGTCTCCATCAATTGCTACTTGTATAATGTTAGTAGTACAAATTTATGTTGTAGGGAGTGCACTTGCAAGTTCTCGGAGTATGTGATAGCAAATTGGTTGTTTCCTCCCTGAACGCGAATTTGTCCGAGCTTGATGACCAGTTCTTGCTAGAAATTTGTAGGAATAAGTCGAATGGAGCTTCACTTGCTGATTTCATTGGTTTCGGTATCTTACTCTCATTTCATCATGGAAAAACACGCAACGACTTATTATTGTTGAACTCACAAACTCTAATAATGTCTGTCTAATCTAGGTAAATTTCAAATATATGGAGCTTCAGACTTGAGAAAGGGAGTCTTAGAGATGGCGTTGGGTCTTAGACCAACAGGTTTGCCGCAATACCGTGTCTGATACTATTTCGAATCTAAGACTGTAGTATGTTAGCTGAAAGATTACTGATATTCTCTGCTTTTGAGTTCTTGCAGGTCTGGTGGTCGTTGATTGCTCTGCGAGTACAAAAACTATTGAAGTTCTAACTGGTGCTGTTGATTCGGGTTGCTGCATCGTCCTCGCAAATAAAAAGCCTCTTACTTCAACATTGGTAACTCTAACTCTTTCATTTCATGGTGTCTTCTTTATCTGGAATAACAGTACCCATAATGTGATGAAAGGATAACACTGAAGTAGAAAGTGGAAACATTGTTTGTCTGTGAATTTGAAAAGACAGTTTTTCACTAACCATCTGTCACTGTTGAGTAGATTTTAATGTTCTAATCAATTCCATGAAACTGCTTTTTATTAATATGGAAAACTTTGCTCCATGTATGAACCATGCAGGAGCACTATGACAAGTTGGTCATTCAACCAAGGCGCATTCGGCACGAATCAACAGTGAGTACTGATATTACATTCCAATATAACTATGGCCTTGGGATTTCAGTTGCATAATTTATATATGCTCCATGACTAATCAATAATGTTGAAAGATAGGATCTCTGTTTGGAAGTTCAATTTTCAACTTGGTCCTTTTTCCTAGTTATATCACTCTCAACATGAACCTAAATCCAATTAATGTCACGTGTTGGGTAAATTATATACCTTTTCCCCTGTTGTTATTAGTTGCTCTGCTGTAGGTTGGTGCGGGTCTTCCTGTTATAGCGTCCTTGAACCGTATAATTGCATCTGGAGATCCTGTGCATCGTATAGTTGGAAGTTTGAGTGGTATGAAATTCTCGTTTTTCTTTAGCAACGCTGTGAGGGTTCTTACTTCATGCTTTCTGACTACTAATTGAAATATGATTTTTGGGACATGATTTCATAGGTACACTGGGTTATGTGATGAGTGAGCTCGAAGATGGACAGCCACTTAGCCAAGTGGTAAAAGCTGCAAAAAGCTTGGGATATACTGAACCAGGTTTCCTTTTATATTTTCACTCCACTGGTGAGAAATGAAACAACATACTCAAAGTGCTTTTTTTTTTGTTGTTGTTGCAGATCCACGTGATGATCTAAGTGGAATGGACGTAGCAAGAAAGGTTTTGATTCCTCTCTACATGCACAAATTACAATCTGGTTAAATTCTTCGTGTTATAAGACATGGTTACGTTTGAGTTTTGAGACTATTATCATCCATTTATCCCTGAGTTCCAACATAGAAGGATTACCTCTGAATAATCTTGAGCCTTGAGGGCCTGCGTACACTTTCAATACAAGCTTAACATAGTTTCATGGGATTTCTTCCTTTTTTATTTGTTGCTCACTGTTTGTCATAATTGTATACCATGGATAAACTTGAATCCTGAGATTACTGCACCATGGAAGTAAATGCATACACCATAAATAGAGAAATGATAACTTGCACTTGAAAGAGGTCATTTGGAGCTAACGAAAATATGTTGGACTATGAAACAGGCATTAATCCTGGCTCGGCTTCTTGGGAGGAGAATCACTATGGACAGCATAAAAGTTGTTATCCCTACCTGTTCCAAAATCCTATTTGAATTACATTCATCTTCTTCATTGCCCCAATATTGCAGTTTCCATGCCTGTATTTGCAGGTTGAGAGTCTATACTCGGAAGCAATGAGTCCTGATATGATGTCGATTGATGATTTCATGACCAAGGGACTTCCACTTCTTGACAAAGATATCCAAGAGAGAGTCGAGAAGGCTTCTCTTAGTGGAAATGTGCTCCGTTATGTCTGTGTTATTGAGGGTTCAAGGTACTACAATCAATAACATTTCCATTTATATTATCACTTAAAACCATTTTTGAAAGTTTTGAGTTGCTTTCTTTTTGCAGGTGTGATGTTGGCATTCAAGAGCTTCCAAGGGACTCAGCTTTGGGAAGGTTGAGAGGAAGTGACAACGTGGTAAGCTTGACTTTTCTCTAGTTATTATTATTATTTAAATAATTTGGTCAAAATGCAAGGCATACGACAATACTGTTCATGTGAATACATAAGGTAAGGTGCGTTGCATCTTATGCGATTCTGATTATATTTGAATTGCAGCTAGAGGTTTATACAAGGTGCTATAATCAACAGCCTTTGGTTATTCAAGGTGCCGGAGCAGGGAATGATACGACTGCAGCTGGTGTCCTAGCCGATATTCTGGACCTTCAAGATTTATTCCACTGAGTTACATCATTATGCCTAATTTGAGGACCTGTCTTTCACGACCATTGTTCTGTTTTATGTTGACCAAAACCTAGGAAAACTGCTGAGAATTGTGCTTTTGACTAGGGCCGGCAATCGTGTCGTGTCATAATCGTGTCGTGTCTAAACATGTCTCGTGTCTAAACGGATAAATTTTAAACGTGTCTAAACATGTCTCGTGTCCAAACGTATAAGCCGTTTAATCGTGTCTAAACGTATAGAGTTGTTTAGACGCGAGATCTGTTAATGTCAAACTCATATACGCTTTAAAGCAGATATATACACAAATACATATATACACAAATTCAAATATATAAAGTAAGGTCTTAATAGTTCAATATTAAAAACTAAGTGAGTATTTTAATATTTTATTATTATTATATTTAAATGTGTCTAAACGTGTTACATGTATACACAACACGATTAGACACGAATAGTTAATCGTGTTTATACAGATATCCGCAGATCTGAGTTGTTTAGACACCATTAATAATCGTGTCTAAACGTATAAGAGTTGTTTAGACACGGGATCCATTAAGGTCAAACACATATACGCTTTAAAGCAGATCGTGTCGTGTCGTTTAATCGTGTCGTGTCAGAAATTGCCAGCCCTACTTTTGACAAGAATGCCAAAATTGTTGGGCTATGTTCGAACGAGATTTTGAGGAAGGAACCTGTTCCCGATATTGAAGGTAAAAACACAACCATCCGGGCACGAGACACAACTCGTCTCGTGTTTTCCGGCACTTGGAATTTTATGACACACCTCGTATTAGGTCCTCTGTTGAGTGTTGAGATCCAGAAGAACAGGCATAAAGTTGCACCATCTCAAGTTTGAACTTTGAAGATCCAACTAGCGGTTCCGGAAAATTGGAGGATCAACTTTCATATATTACAAGTTAGGTACCAAAAAGGGAATTTCGCAAAAGCTAATAAGTCTGATTTGCAACGACAAAAGACCACATGGCCCTCGTTAAATAACCCGTACGATTAACGGTGAGGATCTTCCCAACTATCCTCTCTCTAGTTTCAGCGGATTCTCTCCATCGCGATTCGCTTCTCTTCTAACCGTCTCTGCAAATCTCTGAACTCTTAAACGTCTTCGCTATCTCCTCCATTGTTGCTTGGGTTATCAGCACCGAGGTGTCTGTTCTCTATCTATGATCAATCGGTTAATTTGTATCGATTTATGCTTTTGCTTTGATTTCTTCATGCTTCACGTCCCCCTCAGCATTTTCCCTTCCGTGCTGTTTTTTTTTCTTCCCCTTTTGTAGATCTACTGCGTAGCCGATTGGATTCACTGGGATTCGGTTAGGGTTTTTAGTTAGTAAATTAGGGATTTCTATCGATTACTTGAGAAAAGTGGCTGCAGATTTGAAGTTTCGCTTGGTTAGATTTCCACGAAAGTGAATTCATTTTCGTAAATTTCGTTTTATTTATAGTTTAGAATTTTTTTTATGGCATTTGAATGCCAAGCAGGCACTGAGATTAAATTGCTAGATTTTTCTGGAATACCCGAGCAAGATCGAGAAATTGAATTGAAGGAGCAGTCTCCCGTGATCTGTTAGAATCCAGTTGGTTCAATTCAGAAGCTTGAAGTTTCAACACTTGAGTTAGAAGTACACTGCATAAAAGGAACTGTCATTGTATAGTTTGACTATGAAGATGCCCCTCACACTGTGTTCCTTTTGGCTTCTGCAAAGCTTGTCTTCACTGCAGGTTATGACTCAACTGTCAGAATGTGGGACGTGGAAGAATGCAGGTCTATAGCGTAATCTAGGTCTCTTGGCTGCACCATTAGGGCAGTTGCTGCTGACACAAAGCTCTTACTTGCTGGGGGCACCGATTGGTTCATTCACTGCTGGAGGGCTGTTGATGGGTTTCCTCACTTGTTTGATTTGAAGGGGTTTCAGCATCAGACCTTTGAATTTCGACTTTGGGAACACGAAGGACCTATCCCTAATCATTTAACTTGCTTTGGATAATATCAAGATGTATAGCGGGTCATGGGACATGACTGTCCGTGTGTGGGACCGTTCTTCCTTGAAATACATCAAAGTTCTGAGACACAGTGATTGGGTATGGGCACTTGCACCTCATCACACAACCATTGCCATTGCATCAGGTTCCGATGTTTATATTTGGGATACTGGCTCTGGGTCAGTGTTAACCCTTATAAATAAATAATAATGCACATTCTGTAAATGTCTACTCACTGGCAAGAAGTCACATCGGAGATTTCCTTTTCACATGGGTCGAAGATGGAGCTATTCACATGTTTAAACTTGTGGTCTGTGGGTTCTGATGAAACCGATTATCTTCACATTGCAACATGGATTCCTCATCTCAGCCCTGTTAATTCCATCTCTTTCGAGTTTCCATGGCTCATATCTGCCTCTAGTGATGGAAAGATCGCTCTGGTTGGTGTCAGGAAGTTGCTAAGAAGCAACAGATGTTCATTGGCAAAGAAGCTAGCAAGGGCAGGGAAGATTGATCGAAGCAGGTTGGAACCACCTCAGAGGATGTTACACGGCTTTGGAATCAATCTTTTCTCTGTGGATATCAGCGCTGACAGAATAGTGTCTAGGTGTGAAGGTGTTGTTAAAGTTTGGAACTTCTCTCAAGCTTTAGAAGCTGAGAAGAAAGCTCGAGAGTTGAGAGGGATTAGGTTGGAGAACAGACTGAGGTAGAGGAAGCTCCAGATTGAGATGAGCAGCAAGAGTGGTAGGGCTGATCAGTGCTCGGTTGCAGCCAAGAATTCCATCAATGGCGACAAAAATAGCATTTGGTACAGTAAGAGAGGAATGAACGGCAAGGTCAAGGCCTAGCAGTAAATAAATTCACTTACTTTGTTCGTAGACAGTCTATATTTTTACATGGCCCTGCTGGGTTTTAAGTATGCTACCTATAACAATAGTACATACTTGAGTCGGTATTTTATTAAAGCAAGCGTTATTTGACAGAGGTTTATGTTTCCATGATTCGTGTTCATGTTCTGATGCTGACTCTTTGTCTTAATGGTTGCTTGTTTGGGTTGTGCAAGTCGATTCCCATGGAAGTTGAAGCTCTTCGCTGATCAACGCAAATACTAACCTCATCATCTGCTGCTTCAACCTCCTTCCAGGTGTCTGGTCTTCCCGAGATGTATGATTTTCTCGAGAAGAGATTATACAGAATCTAGCCATATGCTAAATCAGTAGTGGGGTAGAGATTGAATAGATACATGATGAGGGTATTGTGGAATCTATGGTCTGATCCGACCAAAATGTGGCTATCGTCTGTCTCTATGAAACGAAACTCAGCTCGAACCTGCTGCTGCTTCTATGCTTCCATCGTGTCTCTCTGGCTTCTCTTCAGATCTTGTAGGGGTTGTCTCCTCCGCATATTCTAACTTGGACAGCAAGAAAATTGCCAAGTTTGAGTCCCCTGTTCATCTTTTCTCGAACATAACAATTTAAGAGAAGAAAGAACCCTAAAGTAATGGGGTCTCCAGGCAACGCAGATCAGCTGCCCATGGGAGGAGGAGATGGACGGAGTTGCTCCAATCTCCATAGATTCGTAAAAAGATGAGAGAGAGATCTCACGATTTTTCTTCATCGTTCCTGGTTTGGATTTTAGTATGAAGCAGACATTTACTGTAAGATTAAATTACCTCTTTGCCCCATTTAATGAGGCTCACTCTCCAAGTGAAGTGTTCAAAGAAAATTTGCTTATAGAGGGGCTAAGTAAATTAAAATCTGGCAACTATCCATTAACATGACCGGCTTCAATCTAATACATTAATACACAAGACAGAGGAAGACAATAAGAAATATTTCTCTTTTCTGTCTATACATGTTGCAGTCATGGTTGCTTTTTTTGAGCACAATTAGTCACTTGCAAACACAGACTAAGACCTTATCCAGTCCGCTGCCTCACCCTGCGCCCACTGCTGTCACCACCATCGGAGAGTTGGGCCCACACACTCCGGGTCTTCCCGCCTCCGCCACTGCTGCTCTCCTCGTCACAGCCAGCCACTGTTTTCAGAAGTTCTGACTGGAGAGCCACGCAGTTCTCTTTGAAGTACTCGAAACCGTCCGATCTCATTACAGCTGAACCAACAGAATGAGATATACTAATATGAGCAAAGAAGTTCAATGCACACTGCAACTTAGTAGAATCATCAATTGGCTAATTGCTATCAAGAAATTTGATCAGAAAAATAAAATAGAATAAAACATATTTGCTATGGACCGTATTATCTCTTATAAGAACCTCGTAACATCTCTCCAGGTCACAGCACAGATAGATACTCTAGCAACATGTAGGAAAGACGGTGGCAATAGGAAATATCTAATGTTAATCACCTTTTCAACTAAATGGAGACACATAAGAGAGGCACGTGCCAAGGACCTTGCATTTATTCAGCGATGATCCACCCTTTTCTAATCAACTCAAGAATTGCTAATTGATCTAGTTCCATTACATGTCCATCTAGCAGGCTTTAGACGCAATCACGCAACCATAGATGATGATTGATTAAGAAGGAAAATTACAATAAAAATATCACGCAAAAGAAGCAGGTATAGCTAATCCCAATAATAGACTAATTTACCATGACTTATATAAAAGAGGAGTTTTCCATTACTGGGGTTAGCTGGGTGTCAAAAGTCTGAAACACAATCTCAGGTAAGCAGATCCCGTGGCACATTATGATAATACAGTCCCCTATCTATCTTTTGGACTTGCTAAATGGCAGAACAAAAGGGATTCTGAGAGTATTGAAACTCAAGAAAATGTGCAATTGTTTTTAGTAAAATGTGCTTATACTGTATCGGGTTAAAGTGCAAAATTTCTAAATACTGGGGCATACATGGACACTGATTTTTTTGACATCATTTAGGTGCCATATCCATAACATTTTCATTTTTAAAATTAAAAGTTTGGAATAAGAAAATTGCACCTGCAAGGTTCTCAGCAGCAAACTTCAGGCAAACAGCTTTCAATTCTTTGGCATGATAGCTGTCCGCCAAAGCTAAAAGTCTGCAGACGGAACTCACTGATATACCCTTGCACAAATGAGATTCGCTCATTAACTTTAACCTATCCAACCCATACTTATCTGCTGCTGCTAGGAGCTTTGTCACCAATGTTTCAGATATAGAAGAAACACAAGATGGGCTAGAAGGCATGGACACAATCTCATCTGGAAGACTATCCCTATATATGAAGTGCAGCATCGCCTGTTAAGAAACTTTTTTATAAGATCGTCTGCTATAATGTTCAGTAACCTACGATAATGATCTTCCACATTTGACCTTGTGTTAGAAAATAAAGGTGCTTACCTTAAAAACTTTAGGCTCTAAATCAGATACAACTATCTCTTGCTTATCTTCTCCTGTACTCTCGAAGAACAGGGAACGAAATACCGGAGATCGGGTGGCTAATACCAACTTGTGAGCATGAAATCTTTCTCCTGTAACATCAAAAGAGACATCTGCACCTTCCAGGTTGTCCAGTAGTGTACCAAAATGAGATCCAATGTCAGGCTCTGGAACATGGATAGAGGGTAATCGAGGGCAATGTACTGAAGAAACCACAACTCCGACGGTGCAGTTAATTTTCAAGCAGTCATCCTTGAGATAATCCGATGTTTCGAGAGCGGTTCTTCTGAAAAAACGCTTGTATCCCCTAAGTAAAACCACATGGGTAGAAAGAAAAAAAATAAGCCATCTGGAAGCAATCCAAAACAAACAACATAATTTTAAAACACCTTTCAAACTCGGGGCAAATTTCAGCCATCGTTGAGCTTTTGAAAACAAAAGTGCATAAACTGAATCAATTCTTAGAACCTCCTTCAATTGTTCACTTGACAGATGATAACAATCAAAACAAAAACTTCCTAGCTGCAAACTAGAAGAAAAAATTGATCTACCGCAAAAACTTCATTTTTATAACAAGATGAACTCAAATATACCATATTAAGTGTGCTCATTCTTCTTGAACAATTCAAATCTTCGTTGCAGCATCATGAAAGCTGATCTTGACCACATACACAGTATCATTGAAACTAGGATATGGAAGAAAGAAAGAGGTGTGGCATGTACCACAAAAAGAACAATTTCAGGAATTGGCAACAGCAAGACACTCTATGCAAGACAGAAGAAGCAAACATGATTTTCAGAGACATAATATAACTGCCTTCATTCCCTTCATTATCCTGCATTTCAGCATTTGGGTATCACGCTAATAGAAAGAAGCACAAGCACCACTAAGATGCTCAAATTGATTGAAATTGATTTATTGATGATCTTGTTTCGCTAATTTAATTCATGATCTACTCAGTCAAGACCTACGCCATTAACAATAAGCTGCAGCTCGACAAGACTTACCACATACTCCCCCTGTATTTGAGAGTGTACGGACCACTCTCCAGCGACCGATCAAAATGGCTATGCACCTTATGCTTGCCTTTACCGCTCTGATCCACAAGAGTCAGCTCAAAAAGAGCCCTAACATCCGTTCCTTCGCTAGCTAACGCGATGAAGACCGATACATAAGTGGAATTATCCTCCGGATTCTTCCCATCTGGGTAAAAGTAGATCGCCCACTGGTATCCGCCCACGGTGAAGTTATCGCTAGCGATGTGCTTCCCAACCCCCATTCCCTTGGCCAGCGAGTACCCCTGAATGACAAAATTGTGCGATCCATTCACGGTCTCCGTCACCGATCTCGACGTCGACAGCGCGTGCAGGGCGTTCCCGTCGGATGGCTCCACCATTGCTACAAATTGGACCAGAAGCACATAAAATTACAAGCGCGCAACAGATCGAAGCCGTTAATTCTGGCAGTGGTAGGTTGAATTCGACTGCTAACGGGTAGGGTTCCTCGATTCTCCTTCCGCTGCAACGATAATGATGAGAGAGAAGATTGATTGATACAGAGAGAGGAAGACGAGGGAGGGTACAATTGGATTCACGGAACAGTAACGACGCCGTCCAGAGAGTTCTGAAGGAATTTGTATTCGTCCATGTGGACGACTATATACTTGCAGATTGACGAATTTACCCTTTACAGTTATTGATTTATTATGATGAGCTGTCTTCGGGTCGGGATGACTAGCTGGCATAGCGCTCACTTGGTCGTCTGACCGAAGAATAGAAAGAACTTTGTGTGCTAGTGATAATAGAATTTTTGAACCAAAAATATTTGGAAAACAAATACAAAAATTTCCTCAATTTTTAAAAAATTATGAAAATATACCAACCCGCGAATGGTATTCGGAGGTCGGAGTTTATTTTTTTTGTCACTCGCGAATGCCATTCGTGGGTGAGCATTTAAATCGTACCCGCGAATCTCATTCGCGAGTGGGGAATTCCACCTGCGAATGAGATTCGCGGGTGACACTTCACCCAAAAAGTGAATCTGCAACGAAGGAGACTTGAGCAAAGAGACAAGAGAGTCTACACCCAAGAAGACTTAAGGAGGGAGAGAGCAAATTTTCATTTTCTATGACATTCATGAGTGATGCTTTTTATGCCCAACCATAAATGTCATTCGTGGGTGATGTTTTTCACATCCACCCGCAAATCATATTCCACGCTCACCCAAGCTCTTCTGACCTAGCCACGCCTCTCCCACCAGCCACACCTCCCCGCTCACCCAAGCTATTCCGCCCTCGCCGAGACGAACGCCACGCCTCCTACCCAGCCACGCCTCCTCCTATCCAGACACCACTCCTTCCACCCAACGTGTCTAAGTCAGTTGCGGTCCCCACCAACTACCCCACAAAACCGAAATTTTCCTTGGCTCCACCCAAATTTGGCCTTCGGCTGAAATAAGTGTTGTCCATCCACCATAAATTGTTCATCAAATACCCAATTAATCCAAAAATACCCAATTAATCCAAAATCTTCATCCTTTTTGCAGGTCTGAGCATGGAACATGTGCGGGGGCCCAAGCCACCCAACAATAGTTCAGAACATGCATATAGAACAATCGGAACAAATTCGTCTTGGACCTAGAGGGTGACACAAATCTCCAAGGTGCAATCCGATGTGTTGGGAAACTGATATGCGACAAAGTAGTGAAACCGCCTGCAATCCACACCGTGTTAAGAGTTGATTGACACATGTATAAAGGAGTTAGGATACAAGATTTAAGCAATGCAATCACTCTGTTTGAATTTGATGAGTCAAAATATATGGAAATGCTATTGAATTTAGTCCATGGACAATCCAAGGGCATTGTTTGTCCCTCAAACCATGGGAAGGAAGAATGAGAATTGAGAATATTAAATTCGAGCAACTGCAATGTTGGATTCAAGTTCATGGACTGGACCTAGATAAACTTACTAAGAGGAATGCAAAGCTCATTAACAGTAATATAAGCGAGATTATCCAAGTAGACGACATCATGGGACCGAAGGGATTGGATAGAAGCTACCCCCGTATTAAGTTAGTGGTTGATATGAAAAAGCCTCTCGTGGCTGGATTTTGGTTCCCGCAGAAGAACAAGGAACTATGTTGGTCTGCAGTGAAGTATGAAAGACTGTCAGATTTTTGTTTTGTTGTGGGCGACTTGGGCACACAGAAAGAGTATGCAGCAACGAAATCATGATGTCAGAAGAACACCCCTAAGAACTTATGTATGGGAAATGACTCCAAGCTGACAGAACTCGCCGCAGGGAGCACACATGGAACGAGGTGGGACACAACAAAGGAGGACAAGCAAAGGGAGAAGGTAGCAATAGAGGAGCAAACCTTGCCTAGGGAGAAGATGGAACAGATAGTAAACACTCGCGAGCTGAGTTGAGGCACAAGGAGGGGACACCAAAACTGTCAGCAACCAACGATACTGTACCCGAGGACCAGAATAGGGGAATGAACCATAACCCTGAAATGATGCGGATTTTCACTCATCCGGAGATGAAGAAGTTGCCCACATAAGGGAAAGACACACTACATTTCGTCCATGTGACGTATGCATTGCATGGTATTAATCAAGTGATCTACAACCTAATCCCACGAGACCCGAGTAAGTGCCTAATATTGAAGGGTATGGGAATCATAAGCGAATCGAACAATAGCTATTATGTGGAGCTACCGCCTGAAGGCGACTCGCCTAGGAGGGATGCCATAATCACTATCAATATCAGTCTGAGCTCACTAGTTCGGAAAATGTCTATGAAGAGGAAAGGTTTGATGTTAGATGTGGAAGTGGATGTAGAGGAAGACAAAAATAAAAAGAAGATATGTTTGGTTTTAGACACTAATCAAGGGCGAGAGCAAGATGTAATGATGAAGGACCGAATGAAACAGAATGTGAGAACAAAGGGCGTATGCAAACAAATGAGAAGGACTAGGACGACAAAGGGTGCCCATAGGAAGGCAAATGACACGGAACATGAAAATGGTTCTGGTGGCTATCCCAATACAGTCATACGGGACCAATGAGCAAATTGGTGTGAAACTGTCAGGGACTGAGATCGGAGTTGGGTCATCCGCTCATCATGCAATTGAATATGTTGTGTGTTCTCCATTCAAGTGACACCTCTCGTACGTATATGGCTATGTCTTGCCAGTCGTACCCTCAATCTTTGAATTTATAGTTAAAATGTATAAAAATATATAATAACAATATCATGCATGATCTTTTGAAAAAACAAAATGTCGTTCATTCATCATCTTATTATATTATAATTACAATTTATATTCTAATACACTTTACACGACTTCAGAGTTCGCTAAGTGCATTGAGTTCTTGCTCTTGGGTTTGAATGAAGGCTAAAGATAAATATTTTGAAAATAGTTTTACTTTCTTTGCCTTTTGTTTAAACCTATGGAGATTTGCGCTCAATCTTGACAATTCTTTCTCTTTTACTTTCAAGGCTAACTGTTGATGTAGAATGGTGCCCTTTGCTTCATTCAACTCTCTTCGAAGTCAATCTGTTTCTTCTTTAGATTTAAGTTGATCTTGAAGCCACGCGACGCTTTGAATCTCCACCCTAGCAACCAATGTATCATAAATATCCTCATGAGAGGAGTGCGATATTTGTGGCTTGGGTCCAATGATCTCGACGAGGTCAAAGATTGGCATATTTGAAGTTGCATGAAAACAGTGAATGTACTCTTTAGATGTGCAATACATATGTTCATCTTTAGTAAGATTGATCGGTAGTCTTACTTTTTCCTCCACTCGGTCTTCCCACATTTTGAGTATTTGTTGCGCAACCTCTTTAAGTGTGGCCTGGGTGACAGTGTTATCGTGTCAGTCCCGTATGAAGTGATGATCTCTTGCGTTTGCAGGTAGACCCTGGAGATCTCCTAGCTGACGTACGACCCAAGATAGATAGGTAACTGTCGAACCTAAGTGACTAAGAAGTGGGATACCTTCGAAATTTTTGCACCGTAGGATCACATGGCCAAATGAGAACCATCGAGCAACCCATAAAAAATCCTTAGGTAGAAGTTTCAAAAAGTTTTTTTTTTTTTTTCCATTCGAGGGCATTCCATCCTCTAGCTACATGGTGAGTATCTATCATCCTTGAAATAATTTCCTTTTCTACGAGAAAATGAACTTTGGGAAAACCCGCGCCAATTTCAAATAAATGACTTAGAAACCATATTTGTAATAAAGCAGAACTCACTCTTAATTTCCCTCTTCCCTTGGCCTTTATAAGGTTTAGTGACGTAATTGTCTCGGCTAGAAGTGCCACAACATAACCTTTGCCTTCGACCACTTGAAGGACAACGTTGGCTAATGCCACACCTATGTAAACTTGAGAGTAAGGGAATAAGAGAGTTCCAAAAAGTAGTAGAAGATAATCGTGAGTTTCCCCTCAGATCGTTCAATCATTTTTTAACCTAAAGACAATCCAATTTACTAAGTGTTTAATAGACAAACCATGTTCTGTGTTCATCATAAGCTCGTCGACAACCTTCCATCTCTTGGTATGTAAGAGTTTAGAGAGGATACATGTCTCTGATGCTTCCAGGTTTGGTAAGATGATCCCCTAGTTCCAGTTCACTCTTTGTATGAGTTGGCGGTATTCCACCAGGGTAGGTGTGAGCTCTGTATTGTTGATGATGAATACAACTTTTTCAGGATCCCAAAAGTCGACCAAGGCTTCTAGCAGGGGCCACTCTGGTTCATAGTTAGCGAGGCGAGGTACTTCTCCGATGAGCTGAGTAATGTAGTTTTGTTCAGTTTCTGGCAACACATTCCAGATCTGGTTGATGTCGGCCTTGGGAGCTGGGAGAACATGGATGCAGGGACATTTGTGCAGTTTTTCCATCCTTACCACAATGGAGTGTAAAGCGTTTTAGAAACGATGATATGAATGACACTTTTTTTTATTTAAAAAATGATGATGATGCGGTAAAGTAAAATATTCCATTATTTTTCACGATTACATATAAAATTACACAAAGACCCATGCCTTATACATAATGAAATCTAAGGGTCGAAACGAAAAACACATGCAACAGAGGTTTAGAGTCTTTCGAGGCAGTGTTTGACTTTGTTCTAAAGGAAGGTTCCACTGATAGGCTCCCGACTGGTGGTTTCTTCACCCCATCATAGGGATCACAAGACCTTCCAATCGAGTGGAATTTTTCAGAGTCGTGTCGGTTGCCCAGCAGCTCCGGCCTTTTCCCCTACTAAATCTTCGAGTTTCCTAGTTGTCTTGGGTTTTAGGCATTTTAGATATTATTGCTAATAGTGGTGTGTGCGGGTTCTTGCATAAAAATAAATAAAGAACCAAAATACATCATTAGTGATTAAAAAAAATTATAAAATAAATTAATAAAATAATTGTTTTGGTCAACTAAAATAAATAAATTAATTAACAACTAAAAAATAAGGGTAAATCAAGCATAAGCACTTCAATCGCAAATTTCCATCACCATCAATATAAACATTACCGTCTATCCATTTTAGTCCTTTTTCTCTAAGCCGATGGATATGGGAAATTGTATTTTTATGAAGAAATAAACATGAAAAGCGAATATAGTGAGCCCGAACCCTCTAAATGTCTCCAGCAGAGTCGCCAAATTGTCAGACCTAAAGGCGAATTTTGTATAAAATATTTTTGAGTCGCCACTAGTTAATTAAGGTTAACTAGAATCCTTGATTACCTAGGAAAATAATTAACTTAAACAACCTAGGATTTTTAATACAGTCTACGTCTAGAGATCGGATTCGGGGATTCTATTACAAAATTAATAACTTTTCGCCATTTCGGTACTCTATTCACCCATTTTGTCATGCTATGAATAATTTTAGCTATATTTATGAAATATTAAACTCTAGTTAGTAACCGAATGATAAAATAAATAGTCACGTTATAAAAGAAAATTCACGCCCTAATTATATCATAAAAATCTATTTGTAACTCAAATTGAAAAGAGAATAATTGTTATTATTATTAGGGAAAAGTACCAAACTAGTATCCGAACTTGTGGGTGATTAGCAAGTAGGTACCTAAATTTTTTTTTGTAACAAATAGGTAGCCGAACTTTCTTAAATAAGCAAATAGGTACCTACCGTTAATTTCCGTTAAAAATAAACGGAAATTGTCACGTGAGGAGCAACCAGGTACCTGAACTTACACGAATGAGCAACCAAGTACCTGAACTTACACAAATGAGCAAGTAGGTACCTGAACCGGTTCTGAACCGGTTCGGTCGAACCACTTTATTTTTTTAAAAAAAGAAGTAGGATTTATATACCAAACACATGCATGGCTCAACTCCAGACGTTTTCGGAGTGTTCCTTGATGCACTGAGAACGTCTGGAGTTGAGTCATGCATGTGTTTAGTATATAAAAAAATAAAGTGCTTCGACCGAACCGAACGAGTTTATATACCAAACATATACATGGCTCGACTCCAGATGTTCTCGGTGCATCAAGGAACACTTCGAGAACGTCTGGAGTCGAGCCATGCATGTGTTTGGTATATAAAACCTACTTTTAAAAAAAAAAGTGGTTCGACCGAACCGGTTTAGGTACCTACTTGCTCATTTGTGTAAGTTCAGGTACCTGGTTGCTCCTCACGTGCTCCTCACGTGACATTTTCCGTTTATTTTTAACGGAAATTAACGAAAAATACCTATTTGCTAATTTTCATAAGTTCAGCTACCTATTTGCTGCAAAAAAAAATTTAGGTACCTACTTGCTAATCACCTACAAGTTCGGGTATCAGTTTGATACTTTTCCCTTATTATTATGCATCATTATACAAAGATTTTGAAAAATAACAAAACTAGTACAACACCTTTGCCACTTGCAAGATTTTCCGTTGATTCCCTATAAAAACTCTCTCAAATCTTTTTTTTTTTTTCTCTCCATTTTCTTTGATTCTTCGATCCCTCCCTTTGGTTGAGCATGCCATCTCCTTTTATAGGGGCAGCGTGCATCTTCATTCCTCTTCCATATAAGGCAAATATATATATATACACCATGTATATTGTATATTATATATTTCCCTTGATGAGCATGCATTTCTTCCTTCCTTCCTCTTGCCATAGATATCCCAAATATATTATATATATTTTCTTATTTTCTTCCATGTCAACTCCCATATATTTGCTTGCTCATATATTCTCAAATATTATTTCCTAAACTTCCTTTCTCATCATATTAGGAAACAATAATATAATATATTGTAATATATTATATTTTATATTTCTAATATAATGCGTCATGTTTATTTTATTCAATATTAGATCAAAATCAGATGTTCACAATTATGATATGTGCTTTAAAAATATGGTATAATTATATTATTTATCATTCTCGTACCATACCCTAACAATCGACCACCCTATTTCCAGATGTGGAAACTTATGAATAACCTACAACATACTTGAAGTAGCAAAGCAATCAGGTTCGGTCGGTGCAAATATGACCCGAACCCGAACGAATTTGAAGGGTACAATTGGAATAGCAAGGAACCCGGGCACTGACGTTATCACTATGATCCGACGGCTCATGTGACTGAGTTCTGGTGCTTATTCTCTTCAGATTCAGGGTGAATCTGCAAATGGGTGGAAATGGAGTTTGCGGCGGCAACGGAGTCGCGATGTTGTCATCGGAGGAAGCTCTTAATATAGTGCTGAACGTCGCTCAACGGCTGCCACCTATCACAGTTTCGCTCCATGAAGCTCTGGGGAAGGTGTTGGCAGAGGACATTCGAGCGCCTGACCCTCTGCCTCCTTATCCTGCTTCCGTCAAGGTAAGGATGGGATTCCTTCACCATGTCTTGTTATGTTTCATCGTGAACTTCTTGGTGTAGTGGCTCGGCACTTACTGCCGGAGCTTGTTTCGGGCTTGATGCGATTGCTGCCACAGAGTTCTGATTGTAAAGTCATTTCAGTGTTTGTTTTTCTATAGATAGAGATTCCTTTCCTGAGATTCTGTAAAAATATCTGCGGTGTACTGTAGATATATGAATACAGAGCATTGCAACAAGCTCATTTATTGCACCATTCGTGTATAATGTTTTACTTTTACTTATGCTAGCTAATTTAGTTGCATACATAGTTAGAATACAATTTATAGCCTTTGAGATTTAGATGTGTTGGTTCAATCCATTTTGTTTCACAGGAGAGCATTTGTAGCAGTGTAAATAGTAAATACCAAAAACCACATAATTTTCCGTCTTTAGTATTTTCAGCTCATTTAACTGATTACGAACTTTCAAAATTAAGAATTTTTACTTGTTCTGATTGTGTTGTGACTACTGAGACTTACAATGTTGTGACAGTAATCCTTCAGTGTCCGTGCTTGCGTGATCAGATCTAGTATTTGACGCTTTTCCTGTCTTTCTGCTACAAGGATCACTAAGTTCAACCCACATTATTTTGGGCATAGCCTATTGGTTCATGGACATGATATTCTGCAGGATGGTTATGCTGTAGTTGCTTCAGATGGGCCTGGGGAATATCCAATAATAACTGAATCAAGAGCTGGAAATGATGGACTAGGAGTGATTGTGGTACCAGGAACTGTTGCATATGTAACTACCGGAGGTGAGATGTTAGTGAATTTGAACTCATTTAGTATTGGATGTGTTCATCGGTCAACAGTGCTTCTTTGTCCTGTAAACTTCTTTAGTATATTACAAATTTTAAATATATTTTATAAATTAGTACTAACTCTTGAATAATCATCTTCAGGACCCATACCAGATGGTGCAGATGCAGTTGTACAAGTTGAGGAAACTGAATTGGTAAAAGATGCTTTGGCTGAACCGAAGCGAGTAAGGATATTGGTTAAAACGAGGAAAGCTGCTGATATTCGCCCAGTGGTATGACTTACTGTAATTTCAATCCCAGTAGACGATATGCAATTTAGGTTTCACTTTTACCTACTTAAGCTGAGATAGAGTTGTGAAAGATTTACCTAGAAAAGGAGAAGAAAGATTAAAATGTTCTTGTGAACTCAACTTTCATAAATATGCCTACCTATAAATGATAAGAAATAAAGGGTTTCAACCTACATCTGCCATTTCTTTTTTATTGTCTCAGTCCTCAAATGCTAAAGAATGTGAATTGCTTCAATATAGATTCATTTGGAAATTGTTGTTTTTGGTCTCTGTGCTGCTAAGATGAGTATCCTATAATTGCTGAAACTAGAAACATGTGGTGAACCATGTTAAACAAAGGTAAATGTATAAGGCTAACTGTGTTTTTGGTTCTATTTTTTAGCTAATAAAACTCATGACGTGTTAATTATGTTGTTTGTTAGGGTTTTGATATCCAGAAGGATGCGATAGTACTAAGCTCTGGAGAAAGAGTAGGTGCTTCAGAAATTGGGCTACTTGCCACTGTGGGTATTACAATGGTCAAGGTATGACTAACTCTACTCGTGCTCATAGATACGTATTTTTATTAATTCATTAAAATGATTATGTAAAAAAGACAACTTAGTATGCAGGATGAAGAAAGTAAAAGATAAATGAAGTTTGGAAATTATTTATGGGAACGGACTCAATCTTGATGCATGTTTGATGAGTTCTGCTTGTTCGTAGGTTTATCCTACCCCAACAGTTGCTGTGCTTTCTACTGGGGATGAACTTGTGGAGCCCGTTACCAAATTCCTAAATCGTGGCCAGGTAGTGTAATGTTTACATTCTGCTCTTCTCATATTACCAGACAAAGGCTCTAACTTCTGTGATTGCTTCTTGGTATTGATTATTTAATATGAAATTGTGATAAATTATTCCTATTTCCTTACCTCCAACTGCCGTGGAAAGAATTGGATGATGAGATTGCTTTAGGTTTCTGGGTGACTAGGTCTTAAGTGAAGCCGTGAAAGATTTTTTTCTTCTTTGTCTGACTTTCTAGTGATGGTCTGGTGATGATGCCAAGAATTCATTTCAAGCTCCTATACAAACTCACATTTTCATGAATTTATCAGAAGATTCATATTTTCTTCCTCGTCTTATTGAGAATTCTGCCTTTCAAAATATGCTTTGTGAAGCCATGTTTTCTGTATTAACCATAATTAGGGGTGATCAAAAAAGACTGTAGGACCGAATTCCCGACAAGACCGGCCCGAGACCGGCCCGACTAGGACCGAGACCGAACGGGCGTTTTTTTTCCTTCAAGGTCGGTCTCGGTCTCGGTTTTTTTTTCTTCCCGAAAGCCCGTTTAGGACCGGCCCGGATCGAATGTATGTGTATTTGAGATTTTCATAATACCACACCGAAAATAATGTGGATTTTGGAGGTTTTCTATCTCTATAAAAGGTGCATCTTGATAAATTTACTAAAGAATATAGAGAGTTCATAGTGTTTCTTTGAGAGGTGAACTATTCCTTCGCCTTTTACTAAAGAATTCTGTGAATTCATATTTTTTTTTGTTTTTTTGGTGTAGATTCGGTCCAGGACCGAGACCGGCCCGAGTCAAGAAAGACCGACTCGGGCGGGCTTTTTTGGCCGAGGTCGGTCTCGGTCTTGGTCCTCCAAAAGGCAAGACCGAAATTTCGGTCTCGGTCTTGCCTTCAGGACCGGACCGGCCCGCCCATGATCAACCCTAACCATAATCGTTGTGGACCTTGCTATATAGCTATAAAATGCATGCTGCAGCAATTCCTTTTAGTAATAGGGGCATGCCGCTGCAACATTAAGCAGGAAGGAGTTATATAATGCTGCCCATTTTTGTCATTTCTTGGAATCGAGATATCATATGTTTAGTTTTGTTTACTATTTTCTTCGTGCAGTGTGAATTTCATAATCCAACTGCTTACCTACTGAGCAGATTCGAGACTCAAACCGTGCAATGATACTTGCTGCTGCTGTAGAGCAACACTGCCAGGTTCTAGATCTTGGCATTGTCCCGGATGATGAAGAAGAAATTGAGAAGATCCTTCAAAGTGCCTTTTCTTCTGGAGCTGACATTGTGCTGACCTCCGGTGGTGTTTCCATGGGAGATAAGGACTTCATCAAGCCTCTGCTAGAGAGACAGGGCAGGGTACACTTCAGTAAGGTATAGTTTGTATATGCCCTTGGTTAGTCTTTGGGTAAGGAAAATGAAGTTTGACAATAATGCAATTATCAGGTTTGCATGAGACCAGGAAAGCCACTGACATTTGCAGAGATAGGTCCTGAATCAGCAGGACACACTACAGGAAAAAACATATTGGCATTTGGATTACCTGGGAATCCAGTTAGCAGTATGGTGTGTTTCCATCTCTTTGTGACTCCAGCAATACGCCATCTTTCTGGATGGACTAATCCACAGCTCTTGAGGTTTCTGAATCTACCCAGTATTTTTCTCCAACTTTCCTTCTTCCTCATTTGGCTGAATGGTCGTTATCTCTTTCTCTGCTAGAGTGCAAGCCCGTCTTCAGCAGTCCATCAAGACGGATCCATTTCGGACAGAATATCACCGTGCCACCATTAGATGGTCTCTTGATGATGGATCTGGTGGGCCTGGGTAAGGATAAAGTAATTTTGTTGATTTGTTTCTATCATGAATTCATGGTATGATTCGAATTTTGAGTTATAGATAGATTCCTTTTCCTTGTGGTTTCAGTTTTGTTGCCGAGAGCACTGGTCAACAGCATAGCAGCAGGCTTCTGAGCATGAAGTTGGCTAATGCGTTGTTGGAGTTACCTGCAAAAGGAACTGTCTTACCTGCAGGAACGTCTGTGCCAGCTGTTATTATTTCGGATATAATTGGTGCTGCATCTAGCAATACCTCCTCAAAGTCAGTACCTACCCCACAGTTGACTACTGCACATTATGCAGTTGGTGATAAATATCAAGATATTGAGGTCAAAGTAGCAGTTCTTACCGTGAGTGACACTGTTGCATCAGGAGCAGGGCCTGATAGAAGGTAAGGCAGCTTCTCTCTCTCGCTCTCACCCCACAAATTTTCATTATTCATGAACAGAGGCCAAGTAACATCCATCTTTCTCAAAACTCAGTCTCCTATGACTGAAAAAGCAAAATAGTACAACAGGAGATTCCAATGCATCTAGCTTCCATTTGAACTAGTCACAGATTACTCTTGCCAAATGTTGTATGTGAATATGGGTCACAGCCAGCATGGCATCTTGATACACCTCCTTAGATCGTTGTTTTAAGGGGGTCACTTAGATGATGCAAAATTGAAAGCAGAGTTGATATTTCTTCCTGTCTGAGTAGGACATCTTGAAGTACTACTTATTCTGCAACATCATCCAAACAGTAGCTGTGTATGTGGCGTGCTTTTGCTTGTTGACTTTTATGAATCCTCTGAAGTGTATAGGTTGTGCATTTACAGTGGTCCTAGGGCGGTGGAAGTTATCAATTCTTCATCAGAAAAGTTAGGAGGAGCCAAAGTTGTTGCAAGTGCAGTGGTCCCTGATGAAGTATCCAAAATCCAGGATATCCTCCGAAAATGGTGTGACTTGGACAAAGTAGATCTTATCCTCACACTTGGTACATTAGTCGATCTTTCAGGACTTTAAGCTTTATTTCCTTCACGTAGTAATTCTTCACTTTCAACTTCCTTGATTTGGTGATTGTCAGGTGGTACTGGTTGCACCCCAAGGGATATAACTCCTGAGGCTACAAAAGAGTTGATTGAGAAGGAAACACCTGGTTTGATTTATGTCATGATGCAAGAAAGCTTGAAGGTACATACTTCTAGTCCTACATCTGTAAATGAAAGCTTTCGTTTGGATGTTGAACCCTTTAGTCTGTTAGGAGAATACGGCATTTTTCCCTATAGCTCTGGAGGGTCTCTATATGCATGGCCATCTAGTTAAAGTTTTTGCATTAGGATAAACTAATTTCAGTCTGAGCGAATTTCTCCTCCTGCCTCCCCCCAACGCCACACACACTTACACTTGAGTAGATGAGCGTGATGTTGCTGCTGCATGTCCTGTACTGATATCAAAAAGGAGAAGGCAGCTTCTTATATGAGACGGTAGCTTGCAGATCTTCTCATCATACTGAAAAACATCCGAAAATATATATAAATGGTACGTAGCAACACATACAGACCAAAAGCAGGGGCGTCCTTGTTTCCCACGGATGTTTTTCAGAAACATCTTCAGCTTTAACCTGCCAGACATTTTGCTCATTTTCTTGTCTTTATAGGTGACACCTTTTGCCATGCTATCTCGTGCAGCAGCTGGAATAAGAGGGTCAACACTGGTAATGCAAATCTTTATCTAGACTATTATTGAATGGAGTGTTCCATACTACATTTTCCACGCAATAGTTCAAGGAGATTTCAAGAGTCTGCTTGGTGTTGCTCAGTATTTAACCATTCTCCTCGAATTTCAATCTTCTAATTTTGTAATCTTTGGGAAAAGAAAGTACACCAATTACTTGCTGCAGAATAAATTCACCAAATTACAGCAGCCTTGATATTTTATGGTTACTTGTTAATCTTCAGATCATTAACATGCCCGGGAACCCAAACGCGGTCAGTGAATGCATGGAAGCTTTGTTGCCTGCCCTCAAGCATGGCCTAAAGCAGATCAAAGGAGACAAGAGAGAGAAGCACCCACGTCATGTTCCTCATGCTCAAGCAGTCCCTACAGATACGTGGGAACAGAGTTATCAGAAGGCGTCTGGTGGTAGTTCCGAGGGCGGTTGTTCTTGCTCCCACTGAAAAGAGAGGTCTTGTGTATATTATGTCACAACTACGTAAATTGTGCAACTGACGTTTGCACTGTTTATGGTATCGAATAAGTGCAGTCACTTTTAAGTTAACAAATGGTAAAAGCCTTGCAATGGTTGTAACGACCCGTCATATAATAATTAGCTCATGTCTACAAAACCCTTGCTGATACAGAATGACTGAATTTCCTCCGTTTAAGTATCGAATTTCGTTTCGAAGTTCGGTTTCCGTCTATGTGCTGTGCACCAGAACCTGTTTGGTTATCTGGGTAGAAAGACGAGAGTAAAAGTCTCTTATGTATAAGTAGGAATTGTAGGAGAAAAATCCTTCTTCTGGAGGCTCTAACTCGACCTCAAATCTCGATTGAACTCTACCTCGTTTGGTAACGTAATCCTACGATAAAATATGAATTTTTTAAAACTAAATTAAGACAGTTTTTTTAGTATAAAAGTGAATATATTTTTATTAAAATATTTCTAATTAATAAAAATTGATGTAAATAGGACAATTCTTTTCTATTCCTATTTAATTGAAACTATTTGAATATTTTACTAATATATTAATTACTTAGAAGTAAGTCACCTTACAAGCTTATTCATCCCATAACATGATGAAAATAAATGAGCAGTAGCTAATTCGATACAATCTATCAAACTATGTGGGTTTATTAGGATGAAATACGTTGATGTTACTTATATTTAGGTTAAAATTGGGTTTTCTTTGTAAATTTTGTTTTTGAATATAAACTTAATTGTAATATATGATTTTTTTTGAAAAAGGTTAAATTGTGATATTCTTACAAATTTTTTTTTTTTTCAATTTTGAAAATATATTATATTAAATTTGGATGAAAATTTTGACAAAAAAATAATAATTTGAACTAATAACCAAAACTAAATAAATGAAATTTTTTAAAATCAATCACCTGAACATTCACTTATGTTGACACATGCGACTGAACAATTAAAACTTATGTTTAACAATTACTTATGTTTCAAAATATGTCTGAATGATTACAAATATTTTTTATGATAAAAATGACTAAAATACATTTCTCATTATCTTCCTCATTTTCATGTTCTTCATTTTTAAACTCTTCTTCCTTGATTTAAACTCAAAATCTAATTTCAAATATGAATATGAAGAACATGAACATAAAGAATAAAGGAAGAAGAAGATAAAGTGAAAAGTAAAATTATCATTATAGTGACCATTAATCACATTTGTCAAATATAAGTGACTGAATATGACAAGTTTAACCTAAAAAATAAAATTTTAAAATGTAAATAACCGTTTAACTAAAAAATGTAATTATTTAGTCATTTAAAACCAACATAACTAATCGACATACTTTACAGTTTACCCTAAAATCAAACTTTAAATGAAGAAAAGTGATATCTAATTTTTTTTAATAGGGCAAAATATGACATTACCCACTAAAATTTACTATGTTTTTAAGCTTTTTCCCTAAAGTTTAAAATTTTAATTTTTCGTCTTAATATTAAACCAAATAAAAATTACCAAATTTCCATCCATTTGCTATTTACTCGTGACATATTGGAAATCATGTGTGAAGCACCTTACTTTTTAATATTTTGAATGGACGAAAGTGCCTTCATTCTATATTCTGACTGGGAGAGGAGTAGTGGTTCTTCAATTCCAAACTGAGGGAGGATGAGCAACAGAGGTAGGATGAGCAACAACATCATCGATGAAGATCCAACCGGTCTAGTGGGTCTTCGACCTCTCCATCGAGTTGCCACTCTACCAGCTCGTTTCCGCCGCACAGACCATCCTGTTGAGAATGAAGACTTTTGAGGGTTACCATCACCACTCATCAGAGTGGGCAAGCCACTCAACAAGTGGAGAATCCACTCATCAGTGGGCAAGCCACTCATCATCAGTGGGCAAGGCACTAAGCAGAGTGGGGAAGGAACTGAGCAAAGTGACCAACCAAGCCACTGAAGATTGTCATCCTTTTGACATCTATAAGAAGCCAACAATATCTGAAGGAAAGACAACCACAAATCACAAGAAAGAGAGAAGAAAAGAAACGGTTGTTGGTGTCTTGAGTGTGGGAGAAAATAGTGTTGTATTGTGAGCCAAAAATACGGAGTGAGTATTTTAGAGTGTGAAGGATACATATTGTGTGATACAATTTGTAACACTATTTGTCTATAGTGAAAGGGTGGGTGTGAGCCGTGGACGTAGCCAAATTGGTGAACCACGTAAATTCCTGTGTCGTTTGCATTTCTCTTAATCCATCGAGTCCCAAGGTCCTCCAAGGTGGAAATTAGCAGCGGCTAATATCCCAACAATTGGTATCAGAGTCTTCGGCTGGCGAATCAAAGGAAAGGAAGACGTGTACGGAAATTATTCTGCGAAATAGTTTTCGTATTCATCATATATGTTCGAGTGGGAGCAATGATGTTAGAGAAAGAGTCCAAAATTTCTCATTTTGATGGCACAAAGTTTGGATTCTGGAAGATGCAAATAGAAGACAATCTATACGAGAAGGATCTTTATTTACCTTTGGGTAAGAAACCAGAAGAAATTAAAGAATCAGAGTGGGTGGTGCTGGATCGAAAAGCTCTAGGACACATACGACTATCACTGTCAAAATCAGTGGCCTACAACATCAAGAATGAAAAGACAACCGCATATCTCATGGCAGACCTCTCTAGTATGTACAAATAGCCTTCTGCAGCAAATAAAATTCATGTGATAAAGAAGTTGTTCAACATGACGATGTCAGAAGGAACACCATTCAGAGAGCCTCTCAACGAGTTCAAAGAAGTGACAGAGGAGCTAGAAGCAGTGGGCATGACGTTCACTGAAGACATACGTGCCTGTCTAATTCTTGGGCAGTTGCCCCATAGTTGGAAATGCACAGTCACTGCAATCAGCGGATCTGCAGGGAAAAAGAAAACACTGAAGTTTGATGATGTGGTCAGCATCATTATGACTGAATAAATTCGAAATCGGTCGAATGACGCTTCTAGCTCAGGGTCAGCTTTGAACATAGAGAGCAAATGCAGAGATTCAAACAAGAATGGAGGGGGCAATAAGTCCAAGTCCAAGTCGAAGAGTGGGAGGTCACAATCTCAAAATCCCAAAAATTCCAACAATCATAACCAGAAGGTGATAGAGTGTTGGAACTGCGGGAAGATCGGCCACTACAAGAATCAGTGTAGATCCCCGAAGAAAGAGAAGGAAGGCAAGCCTGAAGCAAACATCGCAGTAGAAGAGGCAAGCGATGTTTTGGTATGCTCTTTGGAGAGCAAGTCGGAGTCATGGGTGCTTGACTCGGGAGCTTTCTTTCATGCGACCTCCAACAGAGAACTCTTAATGAGTTATTCACCAGGTAATCTTGGCAAGGTATATCTTGGTGATGATCAACCTTGCGATGTGGTTGGCAAGGGTGATGTACATGTCAAGTTAAATGGATCTATGTGGAAGTTAAGAGATGTGAGACACATTCCTGACTTGAAAAAGAATTTGATCTCGGTGGGGCATCTCACAATGGAAGGTTATGTCACAACCTTCAATGGCGATACTTGGAAGGTTTCTAAAGGTGCGATGACAGTCGTTCGTGGCCAGAAGAGTGGTACACTTTATACGACGACGAACACTGGTGGGTCAATTGCAGTTGCAGACAACAAAGATGATTCAAATTTATGGCACCAGAGGCTTGGTCACATGAGTGACAAGGGTCTCAAGATCTTGCATTCCAAGGGAAGAATACCAGACTTAAAGTCAGTTGACACTAACTTGTGTGAAAGCTGTATCTTTGGGAAGCAAAAGAGAGGTAGCTTCATAAAGAGTGGCAGAGCAGCAAAGCAAGAAAAGCTTGAGCTAGTTCACACGGATATCTGGGGTCCAACCACTGTCTCATCCATTGGCGGAAAGTCATATTTCGTGACTTTCATTGACGACCATTCCAGAAAGGTATGAGTTTATTTCTTGAGACATAAATCTGAAGTATTTGAAATGTTCAAGATATGGAAAGCCATGGTTGAAAATGAGACAGATCTAAAGATCAAAATATTAAGATCCGACAACGGTGGCGAGTATGATGACATGGAGTTCATGAAGTTCCGTTTTGAGAATGGCATCAGACTAGCAAGGACTGTGCCAGGGACACCACAACAGAATGGTGTAGCAGAACGGATGAACCGAACATTGACTGAGATAGACAAAAGCATGCGTATACATGCAGGACTGCCCAAGCAATTCTGGGCAGAGCCAGTCAATACAGCAGCTTACTTGATCAACTGTGGACCATCAGTTCCTCTAGAGTTCGAAATACCAGAAGAGGTATGGAGCAGAAAAGAGGTAATACTTTCTCATTTGAAAGGTTTTGTTTGTGTATCATATGTGCTTATTAGTGATCAGGCTAGGGGAAAGCTTGACTCCAAGTCACTAAAATGTACCTTCATCGGATATGGTTTTGTTGAGTCCAAAAGCTTAAAGCTGATAACCAAAAGTATGAATATCTGAGATGTTACTGCTGCTTTTCAACTGGTATCAGAGACGTTTTTCTTAAGGAACCTGTGAACAAAAATGGAAGGAGAGTCAAACCTATCCCACCTTGCACCACATGTCTTTGAGTTCAAGAACTATCAGTTGTGGGGTCTGAGGATGGAGACCTACCTTGATTCCAAAGAACTTTGGGTAGCCGTGGAGGAGGATTATGAAGTAGCTGACCTGGCGAAAATCCCACTATGGCTCAACTAAAGATTCATAAGAAAAGAAGAACGATGAAATCAAAAGCTAAAGTTTGTATGTTTGCTTCTGTGTCAAACACTATCTTCACAAGGATAATGACTCTCAAGTCTGCAAAAGACATATGGGATTACCTCAAGGAGGAGTATTCAGGCAATGCAAGAATTAGAGGAATGCATGCACTTAATCTCATCAGAGAATTCGAGATGCAGAAGATGAAGGATTCAGAAACTACCAAGAAGTACTCTGACAAATTACTCAACATAGCAAACGAGGTAAGATTGTTGGGTACTGATTTCCAGATGCTCGATTGGTTGAAAAATTTCTCGTTATTGTCCCTGAAAGATACGAGGCTTCGTTAAAAACTTTGAAAAACACAAAGGATTTATCAAAAATTCCTTTGGCGGAGCTACTACAAGCACTTCAAGCTCAAGAGTGACAAAGGCTAATGAGACAAGAAATCATGAGGGAATGAGCTTTGTCTGCAAGCCTTCAGCACCAGAAGAAAATCAGCAACAAGAAGACTTATCCACCTTGTAGTCACTGCGGCAAGAAGGGTCATACACCATTCAAGTGTTGGAAAAGGCCCGATGCAAAGTGCAGCAAATGAAACCAGCTTGACCATGAAGTTGTAATCTGCAGAAATCAAAAGCAGCAAGAAACTCATGTTGTCGATCACGAAGAAGCAATTGATTCAACAGTTACGGCATTTGATGCAAACTTTCAGCTGAAAGACCTTGGTCGTCTGAATTATTTTCTGGGCATGGATGTTCGTGTTCATACTGAGTCCATCTTTCTCTGTCAAAAGAACTACATTCTTGACATGATAGACATAGTTGGCTTAAGGGATGCATCCACTTTCCCCACACCGATGGGTGTGTCTTCTCTCCACCCCACCGATGATGATTCACCTCTATTGGATCCTTTCATTTACAGGAGTACGATATGAGCTCTTCAGCATCTATACATTACACGTCTGGACATCCACTTCAGCGTGAACAAACTAAGTCAATACATGCAAAATCTCTGTGACTTACACTAGCGTGCTGTTAAACGGATCCTCTGATATTTGAAAGGTATTCTCGACCATGGGTTAGTTTTTCGGTCCACTGACATGTCTACTTCTGGGTTGTCTCTTACAACTTATTCAGACGCTGACTGGGGAAGCTATCCAGCTGATCGACGCTCCACCTCAGGTTACTTTCTGCTTCTAAACTGTAACCCGGTCGTCTGGAGCACAAAGAAGCAACCAGTTGTCTCACGCTCCTCGGTCGAAGCTGAGTATCGTGGCCTTGTCAATGCGGTAAGTAAAATTATGTGGGTTTAAGCCTTACTCACTGAACTAGGTATTCGGCTCTCCTCAGTCCCTGTCATGTGATGTGACAATATAAGTGCAATCTCTCTAACAGCTAACCCAGTGTAGCACTCCCGAATGAAGCACATTGAACTCAGCCTGTGTTTTCTACTTGAAAATATTCAATAAGGTCAAATCTGTATCAACTATGTCCCTGCTACTCACCAAGTCGCTGACATACTTACAAAATCTCTTACGGAAAAGACCTTTGCTCCACTTTGGTCGAAACTTTCTGTTGCTTCCATTTATGAATTGAATGGACAAACATACACATACTCTTCTCAAAACCTCACAACGGCTTCTTCCTTACATGCTGGAGCTCGACCAATGTCCCATTCTTGCTCTCAGCCCATCACTCTTTCTCCATTACTGTGAGTTGGTTGTCTCTACATTCTCCCACATCTTGCTTGTTTGCGTACTGTGTCTCCAGGTACAAAATTGCTCTCTCCATTATAGTATCAATGCACTTGGCTCGCCTTTTTTATTTGGATATCTTCTCTGGCTTTGAGTGAGTACCTAAGGTTCTCTTTTCACCCTTTCTTTCACAAAATCAGAGTTTGAGGTCTTTTGCGCACTTATTTCACTGTCATGTATGGATTTACTTCTGCGTGGTTACCTGTGGAAAAAAAAACATTACTACATGTGATTTCTTAAACAAAAGATGGAGGCTACACCCTCCAAATCACATGGAAAGATGGAGGCTCAAACCTCCCTTCACATAAAAGATAGAGGATGCACTCTACCCACACCTTAATATTTTTCTGATCATGACTATTTTATTTGCTCCCTCAAACTCTGATCATGTTAAGATTTGGTGAGAGTGTTCCTCTATTATGTTTCTTCTCCTGCCAGTAGAGATGTTCTGTTACGTTTTTTTAGCCAGTCATTGTTACTACTTTTGAGTGTTGTATATTTTGTTTATCTGCAGATTTCAGGACAACCATCTTGATAGGGGAATGTTAGAGATAATACTCTCTGCTCAAGTTCGAAATGAACAGTAGATGCGAGATGAACAGTAGCACGCGAAAACATAATACTGCCGATCAAAACATAAATGCAAGATAATATGTTTCTCTCCATGAGTTGCTGTCGTTGCATGTTGTCGCCTAGGATTAGATGTTTGCTTGTCGATGTCGTTAATGTTAAAAATGTATCTTTCTAGGAGTTGGTGGAGATATATGTTGTGGTTTGTTTGTTTTCTACTTCCTACTCTGTAAATTTAGATTATGAAAAGAATGAAGAGTAAACTTAGTTTCATCTCTTGTGATTATGATCTTCTTACATAGTGCTATTCAAATGAAATCTTAACAGTCTAAATCCGTACCATATTCAACGGCTATCCTTGGACTTGGAGATGTAAATTAGATAGCTTTCGAGACAGAAAGTGGAGAGACATTACGTGGCAAATGAATTAATAAAATACGGAGACGTCGTCGACTCTCCAACGCACAACGGTCATATTAAAGCGTCTAAGCAAACTTGATTCACCTAAAGCAAATTTTATTGTATTTTTTTAAAATGTAAATAAAATAAAATAGTCATCCATATACGGTCGGCCGGTGACTGTGTTCATAGATAAACTGTATTAGCAATATATAAATAAATAAATAAAAAAACTGTTTGGAAATACCGAAATAGAGTTAGTTTGATGTTATTTATATTTAAAAAATTGAATATATATAATTCCGAAGTTACCTGATGGAAAATAAGTTTTATTGGAAGTATTGAACGGATTTAATAAAATTTCAGAGTATGCATTTTGACCAAAACCAACTCGGGTCGAGTGAAAGTGAAAACTCAAATTCAAATTTCTTTATTTAATTGAATTCAATTAATCTCAGTATCGAGAACAGACTCATTAGGCTTGTTCATGAACCGGTTCGACCCCGAACCGGTTCTGAACTGAACTGGTCTGGTTTGAAAAAAACCAGTACATTTTTCTGTTTCTAAAAAAACTGGTCTGGTTTAAGGAAAAAAGAACTGGTCTGGTTCGAACCGATTCAGAACCGGTTCGAACTGTTCTGGTCTGTTTTTTTTAATATCAATTTTGGTTCGGAAATATTCCGGTTCAAATCGAACCTAAACCAGATGAAAATTCTGTCCAACACACTGAACCGTCTTAAAAAATACTGAACCAACTGAAAAACACTGAACCGGATGAAAAAACACTGAACCGACTGAAAAATACATTGAACCGACTGAAAAATACATTGAACCGATTGAAAATCTGTTCCACAACCGACTAAAATCTTGTCCAACATCAACATACGAGAGTCCAATATATCTCTAGGTATGGTTTATTGAAAACATATCTAGGTTTGGTTTAATTTCAGACCGGTTTAGTTAATTTTGCTTCAAACCGGTTCTAAAATTATATAGGTTTAAAGTGGTTTGATTGAAATTTAAGTATAAACCAGTATCAAAAACGAGTCGAGTCGAACCGGTTCGAACTGGATTTTTGGTACTATTTTGAACTGTTCTATTTGAAGGCAAAAAACACTAGTCTGGTTTTGGAACTAGTTTGGCCGAACCGGTTCGAACCAAACCAGTTCCAGACCAGACCAGACCAGTTCGCCCGAACCGGTTTATTTGGCCAAGCCTAAGACTCATCCATGTGTCATGAAAAATGATATTTTCTTGTTCCAAATTTTAGAAAATTGCACGATGGAGAAGCACAACAAGCCTGCAAAGTGCAAATTCTTCCCAAAGACACAGGGCCTGCAGTAATAGCTGGGTATGAGTGATCCAGAAAGACGACAAAACCATTCAAAGCAGTTTTCTTTAAATTGCGTCTCCATTTCGAAATCATCTTCCCTCATTCTACTTTCTCTGTACGGAACAGCTCAGTGTTCAGCTGGGTTCGGCTTCAGCTACTCCCGTCTCTGTACATTTCTTCTGTCTCCTGGTACATTTTCTCTCTCTCTGTTCTTCTGCCCTTGGCAACGGTCCCACTTTTCTAGTCCTAGGAATGAAGAGAATTTTGGTAGTTCTTGCTGTATAATTATTTTGAAGTCATAAAGACGAAATGATTCAATTTCTTGATAGTTAAGGACAGTTTTTACAGCGTTATATATGCCTAAGGGAAGTATAATTCAGACATTGTAAATGCATGGTCTGTAGAAGTAATTATCTAGTAGCTACCACTCTCCTTTGCTACTTAAGGTCTTCATCGAATCCACCATTGGAGCTCATCTCATCTCACCATCTCTCTGTTTCTATCTTCTTCACAGGTTAGATAGAACCTGAAACTCGACAAGATGGAGAGATTCTTAGTATCCATATCATGGTTTCTGCTGATATGCGGATGCCTAGCTGCTGTCTCAGAAGCCGAATACCTGAAATACAAAGATCCAAAACAGACCGTCGGAGCTCGTATCAAGGACCTCATGAAGAGGATGACTCTTGCTGAGAAGATCGGACAAATGACGCAGATTGAACGAGCCGTTGCCACCCCCGATGCCATGAAGAATTTCTTCATTGGTAAAAATCATTTCTTTGAAACTCAATTGCTTGAAGTGTAGATCTTTTCACTGTGTAGCTAAATGTCACGTCTCTCAAAGTGGAAACTTTTTAGTTTTTTCTTTGATTCTGAAGGATGATCATGGAATGTGGTTATGGGATAGTTGGATAGAGAGTAATTATCCAAGAGCAATAGTACCAAGTATGAAACTTTGAAACATACTGAAAATTTTGAATCCTACACGCTTATTTTTCTTTAAAATATAGATTTTTTTAACATTTGCAGTAGAATTTCTTTCAAAGTTTCAAACTTTATAGATTTTCCTTCGGTTGTGCAGGGAGTGTATTGAGTGGTGGAGGCAGTGTTCCGGCACCAAAGGCTTCTGCCGAGGCGTGGGTGAACGCAGTAAACGAGATCCAAAAATCATCTCTTTCAACCCGTCTTGGGATTCCGATGATTTACGGTATCGACGCAGTTCACGGCCACAACAATGTCTACAATGCCACCATTTTTCCACACAATGTCGGCCTTGGTGTCACCAGAGATCCTGCTCTCATCAAGAAGATTGGAGAAGCAACTGCCCTCGAAGTCAGAGCCACCGGGATTCCCTACGCCTTCGCGCCGTGTATCGCGGTAAAAAATCAAATTTTACTACATCAAAGATGATTAGAAAATTGGTTTGTTGGAGAAATGAGATTTTAAAGGTTGGGTTTTTGGCAGGTTTGCAGAGACCCGAGATGGGGGCGATGCTACGAAAGCTACAGTGAAGATCACAAGATTGTTCAGATGATGACTGAGATCATCCCAGGATTGCAAGGAGACATTCCTGTCAATTCAAGAAAGGGTGTTCCCTTTGTTAATGGAAAGTAAGATCGATCGAGACCCTTTGTATGTCACGTTCTTTGTCCCAAACCTAACTCAAAACACAATAATTCTATGTCTGCTCAGCCACGATGGTCTGAATCCGAGTTTCAAAGGACTTAAATTCTTGAAAATCATGGCACATGGGATAAATGATCTTTCTTTTTGGTATATTTTTGGATGTCATGCTCTTTGTGCCAAACTTAATCCATAATGCTATGTCCGGTGCTTAAACTGCCAAATTTTATTATTTTGAAAACTCTATCGTCTTTGTAGGAGTTGAAAGAGAAGTACTTTACTGAAATCCTTGATCAATGGATGATAAAATACTTTTTTGAATGAAATGACACATTGCTCCAACCCAGACAGTAAAGAACAATGAACAAGACAGTAATCGAACAATAAAACTGCAGCAAAATGTGATGTGTCTTGTCTGACTAAAACATTGTTGACAACAGTTGTTTTCTGGTGTGGATTCAGGACAAAGGTTGCGGCGTGCGCGAAGCACTACGTGGGAGACGGAGGGACGACGAACGGCATTAACGAGAACAACACCGTGCTGAATCCCAAAGGACTGATGAGCATCCACATGCCCGCCTACTACAACTCCATCATCAAGGGAGTCGCCACCGTCATGGTCTCCTATTCCAGCTGGAATGGACAGAAGATGCACGCCAACCGCGATCTTATTACAGGATTCCTCAAGGACAGACTCAAATTCAAGGTACAAACCTTTGTTGTTCTGTTCAAAGATATGATTTTTCATGCTCCCTGTTTCAATTCATGACTGAGTTTTTGTTGTGTCTTGTCAGGGTTTTGTGATCTCCGACTGGGAAGGAATCGACCGAATCACGTCTCCCCCACACGCTAACTACTCTTACTCGGTTCAGGCTGGAGTGGGTGCCGGAATCGACATGGTAAATTGACAAATTCAGACCATTTTCTAATACTAGAACTACACAATGTTCAAGAAATGGGGCTTTATTTACACTCCCATGTAATTGCAGATTATGGTTCCGAACAAGTTCAACGAGTTCATCGATGCCCTGACGAATCACGTGAAGAATGGTGTGATTCCGATGAGCCGAATCGATGACGCCGTCAAAAGGATACTGAGAGTTAAATTCATAATGGGGCTTTTCGAGAACTCTTTGGCCGATCTCAGCTTGTCCAAACAACTAGGAAGTCAGGTAATTTATACGGTTCATGAAGAAATCATCGATTGAAGTAAATTACGGTTGGCAACGATCTAACTTCTTCCCTTCCGTGTGGTTTCATGCAGGAACACCGTGAATTAGCGAGGGAGGCCGTGAGAAAATCGTTGGTGCTTCTGAAGAACGGTAAATCAGGGAGTTATCCGCTGCTTCCTCTTCCAAAGAATGCACCGAAAATTCTGGTTGCTGGAAGCCATGCCCATAATTTAGGGTATCAGTGTGGAGGATGGACGATTTCGTGGCAGGGTCAAGGCGGCAACGACATTACTTCAGGCATATATAATAAACTGCTTGTTTTTAACCATACTTTTGCCAAATTCATATGATTTGCTTGCTGCATGTCCTAATTTTTGTATCGTTTTTTCCCGATTAGGTACGACGATCCTCAACGCAGTAAAGAACACAGTCGACGAAGCCACACAAGTCGTCTACAACGAGAACCCCGACACTGACTTCGTCAAGTCGAACAAGTTCTCATACGCGATTGTCGTTGTCGGTGAGACACCTTATGCAGAAACACAAGGAGACAGCTTAAACCTGACATTACCCGAACCGGGTGTCAGCACCATAGGCAATGTCTGTGGAGCCGTCAAGTGCGTGGTTGTGGTTGTTTCAGGCCGGCCTGTTGTCATCGAGCCTTATGTCTCGACAATGGATGCTTTAGTCGCTGCATGGCTCCCTGGCACAGAAGGCCAGGGAATCGCTGATGTGTTATTCGGTGATTACGGGTTCACCGGGAAGTTGGCGAGGACGTGGTTCAGGTCGGTGGATCAGCTGCCGATGAATGTAGGTGATGAGCATTACGATCCTCTGTATCCTTTCGGGTTCGGGTTGACTACAAAACCTCGACCGGCGGCGAACTGAATTGTGAGATTGTTTGTGGTGTCGTGATGGAAAGGGCCATAGCATGAACCATTCGTATTATACTGCTAAGTTAGCAAAAAAAAAAAAAAAATTTTTTTAGAACGTATCTATCCACAACCAATTGGTTACACATTAAAAAATATGTTAAAAAAATTAATTAACGTTAAAATTAACGGTTTACTAACGGAATAACCAATTAATCACATTGGAAAAAACATGTGTAACCCATTAGTCACATAACAAAATCAATTAATCACATTTTAAAACATGTGTTAACATTCTGAACATTGATCAAATGTGTAACCAATTAAGTAATTAAACCTCCTTGGTAGGTGTTAGTTTTGTAAGAAAAAATGTTCATTTAGTATTTAGTTTTCCAAGCCGTAATAATTTTATAAAAAAAAACAGTTTTTTTATGTTTAAAAGCAACATTACATAATTGTAAGGAAGACAAGACAATCGACTAAGAAAGCAAGCCAAGTGGTAACGATACACCATATATAAAAAGCAGTATGCGAATAACAAGTCAAATTCTTCTTCTATCCAGCAGGACTTGAGCTACTACCAACCCTAACCTATGGCACAATCAGATCCTATCTGCATGAGCATCATCGTCTTCTAAGTAGTTAATCATTTACATCTGAATCTTCCTGCCCAAGCCCAAATCAGAATAGATCTTATCAGCAAGTTGCAAAAAGATTCCAAATTTATGAATATAAAAGATGTGACTAATTCACCTGAATGGCAAATGAATGCTAATCTACTCAGCATTATGAGACTGATCATGCTCGATGAAGTCAATGGCATCTTCCTTGGAGACGACATCCACGCGACTGACACGGTTTCTATGAGTGACTCCATATATCTTGTCTGCAACTCTCACAAGCTCTGCTCTGAATGTTGTGGTTATAAACTGGGTGCTTGATGTGTCTGCTAGTCGACGAATCATGTCTACAATACAACATCAGTCATTAAAGATTTCTTCTTTAAGGACATGACTGTAATAGTCAAAAGAAACAAAGTTTGGAGCTGTCACGATGCATAATATGACTTCTATGTTATCAGATTCAAAGGAACAAAAAGGTTAAGCAGGAATTGCTAGATGAACTTGTCGCCAATGTGCGGGTTGCTAGCTTAATTTCTTTTTGCGACATTATGCTATCTAAATTACTACATTAGTGCAACTTGTGAACCTCATTCATTTTTCTGTTAAGTCATGGATATAAAATTAATGGTTGTGAACATGCATTGTTCAGTCAAGGCACCAAAAAAATGGTCGGATCTAGTAAGGTTCACTTCAGTATTAGTTCAGATAGTGAAAAGTTGCAGGAAAAAAAGAGTTCAGATAGCAACCAGCTCACTGGATACAGGTTCAACTAGTAATTGGGTATTTATTAACACATAGAAAAATGCAAGGTTGACATGATCGGGAGAGAAACCTACCTCCAACAGCAGTACGGTACTGAGGATCTAATGCAGCATCGATTTCGTCAAAGAGATAAAATGGAGCAGGATCACATCTTTGTATGGCAAAGATTAGAGTCAATGCCACAACTGTTTTCTGGCCACCAGATAATTGTCTCATTGATTGCGTCTCTCCTACCCCAGTGAATGAAACCTTTTGATACACAAGATTCAGTTTTTCAAAAGGAGAAAGATGTGATATGTGAAGATCAAATGGAGCATTACAAACTCCATACCTTCACTCTCACGCCAATGTACTTCTCAACCCTGCCCTCTGAATCAGCACCCCGAGGGCCATCCTCATCCTCATCCTCATTGTCAGCTTGATCAACGCCATCCTACATATACATGAGCAGTCGTTGCTAAATTGCAGTATAAACAAATTAGTCAAAAACAAAACAAACTTGAGGAGATTATGAAAGAAGGAACCAAACACAAAATACTACTAGAAGAAAATGGATAAATAGCACCACAGACCCGTTTCTTCATCATGACCAGATATCCATGGCCACCTTGCACAAGTTCAGAAAAGACTTCGCGGAAATGCCTTGCAACACCTTTGAAAGTACGTTCGATTGACTCATCTTTCCGTTGATCCAAGACAGATATGAGTTCCTTGATTTTCTGTGATAGAGAGGACAACAATATAACTTGAACAACCTAAGCACCAGTTGGTAACAACACAAAGGCCAAAGCAACTTAAGACTGAGAATACCTCGTCTCCCGCATCCAGTTCAGCTTTCCTTTTCTGGAGCTCCTCTCTTTGCTCAGTAAAATTTACATACTGGTCAAGTGCTTTCTTGTTTACATGGCTAAACTGTTGCAGCTGCTCATTGCATCTGTGGAGCATTTTCTGCAATTCTTTGAGATTCCTCCGCTTATACCTATTTATTCACATCCAAATTGAAGCTATAACAACATAACCACATAATATGGAAAAATTGAATAGGATATTTACATATTCTATCCCTCTTCCCTATATGTCATGCTCAACTGCCAAATGCCCATATTTGCACATGAACAATTAATCTTTTTGGTTGTTTTTCACACTTATACTTTTTGCATTGTAGTTAAAAGAGCTATTTTGTTTTTCTGGGGGGATGTGTAGGTTGGCCACTAGAAGATACTAGATACACTATGTTCCCAAATTTCTTGAAGCCTGAGATTACACATATATACTTGATAGTTAACACTCCCAACTACACAAGTAAGCCGCTAGATTCATATAGGTCAATAAACTGGAACAGTGATGGCATTAGAATTGAAATACTGAAGCTTTTGAACAAAATTAGTAAAAAGTACTAGGAATTTTTTTTCTCCCTTTATTCAGCTAAAGCCATTATTAGTCTGCCTACCACCAAATTACCGAACTATTTGTGTCAACTACGAAAGCCTGAAAGATATATATAAGACTCACGTATCAAACGCATCGGAAGACAATGAGCCCAAGTTCCTGATTTTCTCCGAATATTCTTTCTCTTTGGCTACAACTGTATTTCTCTTGCTTAGAAGTTGTTCAAATTCTTTATGCTCTTCTTGAACTGTCCTCTGATAGTTCTCCTCTAAAGTCTACATTATCAAGTGACCATGTCAGACGAATAAGATATGGCATGATGGAGAGTTGCTATTTGTATCACAAATAAAATGAAATATCCTTAACAGTGTAAAAGTAATGGCCAAAATTTCAACCAAAGAAAAAGGAACATGTACCTTTAGCTTGTTCTTCTCATCTTTCTTCTTCTTGAGTTCTTTGTTTCTGTCATCTATACTTCCACAAACTCCTGTGAACGCCAACACAAGTCAAGAAATAAACTCCGACAGTGGTACATAAAAAAAAATGATGAAAGAAAATGCAATTCCCACTTGTGAGGTGCTGCAATGCATCTTCAACCAATAACTTAGCATCATTCATCTCCTGACCCTTCAATTCTGCTTCACTTTCGAGAACATCAGTTTCTGCAGAAGATACAGTAGCCTCTAGCTCTTGCTTCCGCCTCTTAAGATTGGTTGTTAAATTTGTCTCAAGCTCAGTTTTTCTCGTTTCTGTCTGAGGATCGAAAATTATATATTAGAATCACAGAAGTGCAGCAGACCCTTTTTTGTAGAGCAAAGTTACTTTCTTCTAACCTCAATGCGCTCAGTCTTGCATGCAATCAATTTCTCTTTCAGATCTGTTATTTCAGGGTTCAGCTGTGATAGTTGCTTCTTCTCCTCAAAAGTCAAGTTATCAACTAATTCTGTGCCCATCTCTTCCATCTTTAGATTGATGCTGGCCCTTAGTTGTTCAATTTGAGCTTGAAAATCTGAGAGTGATTTCATCTGTACGTAATATGAGAATACCATCAGAAACTATAAAAAAGATGCTAACACATGGATACAACAAGAAGGGTTTACGACAGCGTCTTATACAGTAAACTGCAGGTTCATAAAACTAAATCCATGAATGTCTCATAAAAAAAATGATACCAACAGGAAAGAGAATGATACATCCATATAAATGTATAAAAAGGACTCCATGGACATGCTGAAATATCTAAACATCCCTTGTAACATCCATAATAATACTACTCTATACCAAATATATACCAATGCAATAATATCTGAGAAATATTCACTTTTTGAAAAAGTTTTAGGTTCTCTCAAGGCACTCAAGGTTCTAGCCGGCATCCCTGCTGCTTTGAGCAAAATATATATATATTCTACAAGTTACCTTATTCCCAATAGCTTTTGACATCAATGTCTTCTGCTTATTTGCATTTGAAATATCCAGTCTAAGTTGCTCCAGTTCTGATTTATCATGAGCTTGCTTGGCCTCAATCTTTTGCTGCTCAGAGACGAGTATGTTGATTTGCTTGTCTATATGTGCACGGAGTTGAGGGAAATAAAATATATATTCTTGTATGTTTCACATCAAACATTTATAAAATTTTAAAAAAATGACTACACTTCTTGGGGTTAGACAATACTTATCCTTATATGATGAAGTATAACTAGCAGAAAGGGCTACTACCTGAAGAGTACAGTACAAAGAGGACAGACAAAAGGAAATGAATGCAGGGACGTGCACAATACTGTACAGTGTCAAAAGAGACGTACAAATGATTTGGTTCATAAATTATTTCATCCACCAACAATTTGAAGCACGAGCAATCCTAATATTAAGCAGATTTTTTATAACACACTTTCACGTAGATGTCTATTTAAACAGCAAATGTATATATATATTAAAATGAAAAGGCATCACAACAATTAAGGATATATTAAAATGAAAAGGCATCACAATAATTAAGGATATCTTGCAACGAATGTCTAATGGCCTCAAGTTCTGCTTCTTTCATGTTAATGGCCTTTGTCTTCTGCCGAACAACATTAATAAATTTCAATCTTGACCGCCTGAAGTCATAGTATCCTCCGGTCATACCACCTTTCTTGCTGACTTGATCACCTGTCAAGTATCAGGAAACTTGCTTAAGTGTTAAAGACAAAGGTTAGACCACCCCCACCCTACGTAAAAGAATTTCATTTTAGCTAAAGGAGAATTATAAATTATGAACCACCAAGAGGACATGCTTTCATGCCCACTCTACATTTCTTATTTTGTCCATGAAGCTTTTTCTGTACATTTTTTGTTTTAGATTCCCCACTTTTGTAAATGACGTTCACTTTTGAGGTATGTCATTAATTATAGCTAATCATTAACATTAAAAAAAATAGAAAAATGCACTTAAGGATGAATAGTGCATCAATATTAAAAATCATGAACAAAAAACCCTGAATAACTCCAACTCCTACTAAATCAGAAAACTTAAAACTAACCTTCAAGAGTTATACAATCCAGACCATCAGTTCGTGCAACCCGAGTAGCAACATCCAAATCTCGGCAAACTACTGTTCGGCCGAAAACCTGAACAAGAGGGACAGATCAACATGTAGTTGAGGAAATATCTTCAACTAGTAGTTCAGGGGGTTAGAGGGATTTAAAACATCTCAAAATATGAACTGAAAAATAAAAAGATGTCATTTTACAGATAAATACAAAGAAACAATCTTGAGGAGATCAGAATAGTTCTTTACCACTAACTTCAGCATGAAAAACTGCCTTGCAAAGCTTACAGTAAAACAAAATTGTGGGTGATCAATATGGCATTAGCCAAGGAGTCATATAGAAGCAAAACATAACCCTGAAGGCCTAATGACCATAGCTTTTTATCTCAGTATTACATTCTGAGATATTACAGAATAAAGGAAAAAATCATTACTTATTAGTTAACCATCTATTATTAAAGATAGCGCAAAATACACCATGCAGATATCTACAGCAACTCTTATCTTTTTTCCATTACAGCGATGCGAGTCCACTGACAAGAACAAAAAAAAAACAAAGAAAAGTAGTTTAACCTGTTCAAAGGCACGAGTATGGTTGGCTGAGAACTTTAGCTTTTTAATCAGAGGTATAACATCTGAACTCTGTGGATAATTTACATGTGGGGGCTTTACTCTGTTGAGCGGTATAAAGGTCACCCTTCCACCTTTTGATGAATTGAGCTGCCTAATAATCGTGGTTGAAATCTCATCATTCTGGACCACCACATGGAACAAGCTGTTTAAAGTTAAGGTCAGAAAGGATGATCAACCACCAAGAGAAGCTCCAACTGATAAAAACTAGGGGTATGAAAATAAGTACATGGCTTGATGAAAAGAACCAAACTTTCTACCTGTTTCCAGCTGTAACCTCAACTGCAGTGTAAAATTTTTCATCACAATCAAGCAACTCAATGATAGGACCATACACTCCCTGCAAATCATACTGTCTGCAGATTCTTTTGACAGAATTTAGTCCTCTTCTGACATCCTGAAAACATAACGTTAAACAATAACCCAAATGGCCAAAAGGCAAGTGTGGTACATTCAAAGACTTAAAAATCAACATTAACCTACGGTAAGAAGTTACTCAAGCTAAGCAGAATAGGTGGTTGCTATAAACCGACCATTTTTCAATGAAAGCCTCTCCATCACTATGCTAGAAGTGACTTGTTAGTACATACAAAGCCATGCGGCATCTTCAGAACAGTACGGTTCAGCTATCTGGGGCTAAGCAATACATATATATCTATGGGCTTAAAGGCATTTTCAGACAACTTACTCCAGGTGTTGCATGATCCAGATTTTTTTCTGCCCTGTCCACCTCTGCTTTCATCTTATCAATTTCAGAAGAAAGTTCACTTTCTTTAGCCCACATGGACCTGTATAGACAATAAAAAATATCAGAGGCTTCAAACCAGATACATCAAAAAAATAAAGTTGCTGGTGCGTACTTCCTCTGATCCTGCAACTTGTCCCTCTCCACTTTACACTTTTTAAACTCCTCACGGGATTGTGAAATGTTGGATTCTATTTCTTTGATTTCAGCTTTACGTTTTTCAATGTAACTATCTTCTTCATGCCGCTCGGCCTCAAGCTGCTCGATTTCACCCTTCAGTTTATTCTCCTACAAAAGTTCCGGACATTTGAATATCAAGAAGGAAAGCAAAACAAGAAGCACGAAAGCCAAGTTTCAATGACCAGAAGAGAAGAAAGAAACAAAACTGCTGGAAGATGTATTCATAATTACTCTAGGAAATGTAAAATTAGGAATCACAAAGGGACAACTTTAGAGATGTAGACAATAGTTAATAGCTGAAATTGACTCGGCAAAATAGGAAGTGAAAGCAACTACTATGCAATCGCATACACTAAAATCACTACTTACAACTAAATATCATTCATTCCTATGTGTCCTGTTCTTAAAGCAAGATCCGAAGAAAAAATCCCCAGATATATTTTTTTTCATTTCTGTACGTGAAAACATACTATGTAAAAGTTAAACCATCACCTGCTCTAAATTAGAAGATAAAACTTTCTGCAGATCATCAACTTCCTTTTGGAGCCATCTGTCACGAGCATCTTTACTTGGAAACTGGGTTGCACGACCTTGCTTCTGGTATAGAATGCTGAGTTGTTTTTCCCGTTCCATGATTCTACATAATTAATTAACCAAGAAAGGATTAACCCTTCCAATAAAGCAGTCCTGGTAAAATGCGATTTACATGGCATAGTATATAAAAAGGAACACTTCAGAAAATTGGAAAGAAATTCCGTGCCACAGAAAATAATGTTATACACAGAAGAAAAAGAGAATGATCTGCAGAAAGTGCCAGTAACAGTAGAGAATAAGAGCATACCCTTTAGTTATCTCCTTTTCATTTTGTAACTGCTCAGTGTACAAAGGAGTTATTTTATTGAGCTCTTCTGTAGATTCCTCTATTTCTTTCTGCAAAATTCGGAGTTGTTTCCCTGCACCCTCCTGAAAATAAGGAAGATGTTACCTTCTGCACAATTTTGAAAGCAAAAAGAGTAGACGACTCTAGCTCGAATAGGACGGGCATACCTTGGATTTGTCATTCTGAGAAATCTTCTCTTGTAAGTCTTTGAAATCAAGCTCAAGCTCTGTCTGTTTCTTCACTGATTCTATTCTTCGCTTCTCCGCGATTTCTTTTTCTTTGTTTAAGCTTTGAAGCTCTTTGGTAATATCAGTCAGTTTCTCATCCAACTCTTTCGATTTTTCTTGTGCATCAAGCACACTATTATACATCTCCTCTGATTTCTCCGAGATCTTACTACGAGCTTCATCTATCTGGAATCAACAAAAAACGTCCTTTAGTCATGTCAATACTTGCACCATTAATTTACTGTGAGAAGCTCGTATCATATTAAAGGTAAACCAGATCATCCGTGTGATTCAGAAATGCCAAGAGCTTAAGAAAATACAAAATGTTTGCAGAACTTAATTTCATTCTGCCCTTAATATGTCACTCTCTCAAACATCAGACCATTAATAGCATAATTTTATTTATCAGAAAGGTAATATATTTACAAACTTAATCAAAATGCGCCAAGAAGGTGCTACGTATCAAAAGAGGATCTGCATATAGAAAAAGTTGAGCAACATCCTAATCCTAGGGATATACACAAAAGTAAAGCAGAATCCTAATTCTGAATTAGTAAAATTTAAGTCCGCAAAGCTAAAATATCCACCAGAGCAAAATAGTTTCTTAATAGCACAAATTTACTTTAATTTCCCAACATTCAAGAGATGCATATCCCTAATCTCTAGGCTTCAACTCTACCAAACCATGTGTATAGAGTACTGAAATGAAAAGCTAACTATTGTAACCGATTAATCCTCTAAACAACTTGAATCTATAGGGTGGATGGCATTCATAAAACTTTCACTCAATATGAGATCCTTCTGAATTATTGAAAGGAATAGAATATATAATGCTTTTTGATGTTTAAGGCAAAATATAAAATGGAGTATAGACTTATTATCACTTTTAACTACTAAACCCAACATCACCTCTGCCAATTTCTTCTTAGCATCCTCAAGTTCCTTCTCATAAATAGTGTATTCTAATGATTTTCGCTGCTTGTCGAGCTGCTGGTATCTTCTCAATTCCTCTTTCTCTTCATCCAGCTCCTTTAATCTTTCTTCCAGGTGCTGCACTACTTGGATAATTTGCTTTCGCTTATTACCTGCATAGGGAAAAATAAATTTTTCAGTGAGCTATAAAATTTCAGAACAAAAAACTATAAAGCTCTTTTATTTTGTTTGAATGTTAAAGGCTGACATTTCAATAATAATGAACTAGGAGGGGGCCAAAAGACTTGCCAGTTTCTTGCATAATTTTCAAACTTTCACGACGCCTCTCCTCATAAACTCTAGTTCCACCAATTTCCTTTAACAAATCCAGCCGCTCAGAGTCTTTCATTAACGTCAATGAGGCTATCTGTTTAGACCAAAATGAAGGAAATAGTACAGTCACAGAATAAAACATACACTTTAAGGAAATTCACAGACAGCACACCTTCCCTTGCTGCACAACATAATAGGGATTGGAGCGGGAGAATCCAGCACTTTCAAGTAAGTTCAAGACTTCAGTTTTCCTGTACAAGATAGAAAAAGTCTAAGACATAGAGTGAGCTGAAGCTAGCATGGTCATTTTCCTTGGAAATAAATACAGTACTTACGTAATGTGCTTCCCATCTAGGAAATAATCATCCTTCTTCATAGCAATGGTTCTACGCAGGCGCACTTCTTCTTTGTCGACCTGGCGATACATCAATGGTCATGCAATCTGAGTTTTCGTATGTAAGCAAAATACATATTCACTAAGACATCAAAAATGCGCTAAATCAAGTGCCTCTCATTACTTCACATAGACAAAACCATAAACTTTACACCTAACTACACTGTCAATTTTTATCTTTCTCAGTGTAAACCCACTAAACTAATCTTATTTCACCACATTAAGATTGTGATTGCAGTTGAACCATCAATACTTAAACTAATAAAAACAATTATAAACAACGTCATGTTAGACTTATGGCAGTTTATCTAGAACCCAAGTCTCAAAAAGGTTGAACTGCCCAGCGGCTATTATCTTTTCAAAAAATATATGCCCCCAAATGGAAAGCTGAGATGATAAAAAAAAATTAAAAGATTACCGGAATGCGATTGTCAGAATTGTCAAAAACAATCTCCACAAAAGCAGTTACAACTTGATGCCCTGCACCTTCCTGTTCGTTTCTATATATCAGCAAAGAAAACAGAACAGGTTGACCGTAAATAAGATTAGTAAAACAAAGAGTAGCTTACATGGAGAAGTGCATGTCTATCTTCACTCCGCAAATTCTGATTTATATCACTTAGGACAAATCGAATAGCTACATAATAGACATAAGATGAACATAAGGCAAGTTAAAAATGTATACTTATCACCAAGAAGTTTACAAATGACATTTGAATTCTAATGAAAATTTAGTAATCTGATCTCACCATGGAAAAAGTTTGACTTGCCAGATCCATTAGCACCAACTGCATATGAAGTATTTGTTAGTATTAAATAAAGAAAAGGGACTAAGAAACATAAATAAGTTTTACGAAAGTAAAGGGAAAGTAAGGCTTAACATATTGACAATATGCTCACAAAAGATCCCCAGGTAAGAGTCAAAGAGTTAATATAGGAGACTGGTCGGGACAAGTTACGCAAGACTAGTCTACTGCAGCCAATTTTTTAGGTGCTTTACTCTGCCTGCCTTGCCGAAATATTCAGTTTGTGAATGGCTATATTTTCCAAATTCCACTTAACTCCATTCCATTTGACTCCAGGCCAACACTATACTGTAAGTACCTAATAGCTTAACATGACCGAAATATGGTTAATGATCCTCCCAATTTCACCTAGATCCTAAAATCTAGTATAAGTTACCACGAAATTATTTCTAAAATTAACTGGGTTACACATCCATTTGGATTTACAATGAGTAGACATGTTACAAGGTTCAAAAAAAGATTCTAAGCTGTGGACAAGACCTACTTGGCTATTCTCCACCGACCATTTAATTTTGGCATGCCCTGGACACCCCACGTGTTGTCCAGGTCGTGTATTTTTTGAAGACCAATAGTACTTGAAGGATTTAGTTAGTACATACTTGTTTTCTAGATGTATAGGGCGGACTATATGTTTTCCACATTATGAAGTGTGCTGACCAAACAATCCTTCATGATTAGTAGCCTAGTAGGAGACTGGCAAATTCTAATATGTAGCCAAATTGAACTATGAGTCTAAGACCAACACTCATGTCAGTCTCTAGTATGATGTGCGAGAACCAATTTTCGGTGACCTATATTGAGCTCACACTATCATCAAATTGCATGCAATTAGTGGGACTTTAAGGAGCAGTATTGCAACATATGCTAATGACCTAGTGTATAATACATAAACCAGATGAATAACCACACACACTTCCAAGGGTTAAAATTTTAACTAGATCAACTATTTACAGCTAGTAAGAATGTATATCCAACAGTGTAAAGCAATAGTTAAATAGAAAAGGCAAATAAATAAATAAAAATTCCCAAACTATACTCCATTTGAAAACCAAATACCAAAATAATTAGTTCTGAAAACTAAGTACAAAAGTATACTTACCCTTGACTACCGGTCACGGGTAGAAATTAAGTGAAATCATACTCGTGACTCTCAGTCACGAGTAGAATTTTTTGCTCCTACCCGTGTCTGGCGGTCACGGGTGCAACTTCCGTCAACATGGGTAGGAAAAATAAAACTCCAACTGTGACTCGAAGTAACGGGTGAAGGACAAAAGCACTGTGCAAAAAATCCTCTCCTCTGTCAGTTAGCAAAATTCTTCTGAAGTCAATCCTGTCTAATTAGCTAACGTATTGAAGATATAAATCTGAAGCACCTTTTGGACACGGAAGGATTCTTACTACTTCTTCAATTTCAATCTTCTTTCTTGACAAGAGAACGTCCACTTTTGCCTCAAACTCAAGAAACTGGGTATAGAACGCAGATTTAGAAAGTATGGCTGCAACCTTATCAGGAATTTGCATCTCAGGGAGCTTCTGCTTTTTTCTTGCAGATGCTGGGGTCAACTCTATAGTTTTCAACAGTGAGGATGTGTGTTGGATTGGATGACCCTGTGTAGGTCTAGAAGGTGGTCTCTGGTTAGCCCTCTTAGCACTTCCAGACCTTGGAGTAGACATAGGGGCGCGGAAACATTCACATTGCTTACACCAATGTTTGTGGGGGCTTCATAAGTCCATAATTCCCAAACGAGGATGGAACCCCATTACATTTTGCATTGGATCGTTGTAATTAATATTCATCGTCTTCACTATGAAAACTTCGAAAAACAGGCTAATACACGAAAGGGCTGAAAAATCTAAAAAACAACTACTGAGGAGAGAGGTTTTTTGCTGTTTTTGTCCTTCACCTCTCAATCACAGGTAAGGTTCTTTTTCCTACTCGTGACTGTCAGTCACGAGTAGAAGCAAAAAAACATATCCGTGACTCCCCGTCACGGATAGGATTTCACTTAATTTCTACCTGTGACTGGCAGTCACGGATAAGTATACTTTTGTAATTAGTTTTTAATTTGGTTGTTTTGGTATTTGGTTTTCAAATGAGGTATAGTTTAGAGAGAAAAAAAAATCAAAAAAAGATCACATAGAGAGACAGATATTTGTTACCAACACAGTTAACTTTCGGACTGAACGATTCAGTGGCCACTTGTTCTCTGTAGCTCTTGAATCCCTCAATAATAACCTATATCAACCAAGAAAATGTCAGTTACGCAGAAATCATCAACTAATCACAAAAACATACAAATAATAACCAGTGTGACATAAAGAATACCTGCTTGATATGCATCTTCAAATAACCAGATTATCCAATTTCTGCAACCAGTTGAAATAAGAATCTAGTCAGCGCAATTGAACCAACAGGATTTCTTAGTATGTGAACTGACCAAAATCATAGAATTCAGTTCATATGGTGGATAAATGGATCACGGCGCCCAATCGACTGGAGGATTATTACATGAATGACCTTGACAGGTGCTGATGCTTCTTTCATAGTAAAATCCTTACAAGATACTGGCCTAACAAAAAAATGCATTGCACTACGAAGCTATGTACCCGAGACTAAAATTAACTGGTGACAACAAACAGGAGACAAAATGTGGACGGCATTTGTTGCGCAGCAAGCGGGAAGAGACAACAGTTCATCCTCCTAGAAAAGAGGGCAGACCTCTGGTTTGAGAATTTGCTTTACGGAGCTAAGGAGGCCGATAGGTAAGTGACAGAACACTGATCCTCGCCCTCCAGAACAACAATAAATGGGATATTAAAGATCTAGATGATGGAATTTCTCTGCAGCGAGGACATTTTCAAATGGAGGTGGTGAAGAATTTCTTCAGACGAAACCTAAAGAGAAAACTAACAGAGGCAGGATCCTAAGGGCACCCAACTGTAACAAAGGGAATTTTGCAGCCTGTGCCCTAATTGCGGGACTGAACTGATACAGGGCTCACTGGTGAGTATAACTCAGCAAGCATAGAGAGATGGAGTCAACCATACCTGAGACAGCAGCAATAATGGTGACCTCAAGCAACGGTTGAAGCAGCGTAGAAGGACGTCGAAGATGTCATCGGCTCCGAGGAGGTGGTTTTCGGTCTCGGTTCGCTCTGCTAAATGACCGAAATGGAGAAGACAGAGCGCGTATACTGACGCGGGAGAATAAACAATAATTTGGAGTTATCAGAACCGGACCGGACCTCCGGTCCGATCGGGTCCGATCAGGTCCGACCGTTAACCGACACCCTTAACAGTTTGGTTCACTCAAAAGATTAAAATACATAATCCGGTATATACAGAGAACCGAACAAGAACTCGAAAGAAATCAGACGCGTCTTGATGAAATTGAAGCAGATTAATTATAATTTATGGTTAATTACTTAATTGGTTACACATGTTTCACCATTGTACAGAATGGTTACACATATTTCAAAATATGATTAATTGGTTTTGCTATGTGACTAATTGGTTACACATGTTTTTCCCAATGTGATTAATTGATTATTCCAATAGTAAACCGTTAATCTTACCGTTAATTAATATTTTTAACATATTTTTAATTATCAAATGACTATTATGCCCTTAAAGGTTGACTATTATGCTCAAAATACAAAGTGACTGTTCTGAACAACCGATTGAAATTGAACCACAACACAGATTGAACAACAAAATTGCACCCAATTCCAGCCTAATGAACCCAGAGCATAAAGAAACACAGCATAAACAGCAACTACACATAGAAAATTATGCAGAAAACTCGAATCTTCAATTTGTAAAATCATGGACAATAGAAATAAAGTCGTGAAACAGAAAAAAGAAATTTGTGAAATTATAGAAGATGTGAAATTACACTGTCGAATTAGTAAAATAACAGCATTCTAATCAATTTTCAACTCAAAGTACTGAATAGACTTGGCAATGTCTAAAGAGAAGTTAAAAATATATATTCCTTAGACTTTCAGCTTTTGGTTCATTAATTCATATTGGAGATATATAAGAAAATAAACTGCATAAAATAAAAAGATAAGAATACTGACATTACACGACCTTCCCTTCTTCTCTTCATCTAATAGTTCCCTGATTGGGAAATAAGTTGCCTTCTTGCAGAGCTCCAGAAGGTCAGAGTCGGTGTATCCTTCACATAATGATGCCAAGTAATCAAAATTAATGTTGTCGTCAACCTTCTTACACTTGAGAATGACCTTCAGTATCTCAGCCCTCTCCACGCGATAGGGCAGACTGGAGTTTGTTAGCCAAGCTAAATACAGCAGCCACTGCAAAACAATAACAATCAACAATGAGCAATCTTAGTCAGCTACTAAAGGTCCAAGAAGAAAGGATAAGATTTTGAGACTTGAAACTGAATATATTACATCTGCCTAGCAATAGCAACAAGACCAAAGTATATTAATAAACATATGAAATGCAAAAGCTCAAAAGGAAGAGTAGGATTTAGATCTTGATTTAACAACTCCACATAGAGAATCAGCCTATAAACTATTGCATACACACTTTGGCAAAACTCAAAAATAGAGTTAACCTTGTTCGCTTGACTCAAGAATCAAGATTTCCCTTCATTCATAAATTTAAGGTTGAAGATCCACATATTACATGCTAATAATATAAAATAATGCAAAAGAGAAAAGGCGACAGGGAAGATAAATAGAGAACTACAATCCATAAATGCAGAACTTCCATTTGCAAAACTCACCAAACTTCTGTGCATCTCCAAATCATTTGCTCATCAAATTTGACACCCTAACATTGATAAATACATCTCCAGATTCTTTCGCAATAGCCTAATTGGCAAGCATGGTCTTTCCCGTACCAGGAGGTCCATACAGAAGAACCCCTTTTTGTGGACAGAGAAGCTTGCCATGGGAGAAGAGACCAGGTCTTCGAAGTGGTAGAATCACAAGCTCAAACAAAGCCTCCTTTATGGTATCCAAGCCTCCAATTGAGCCGAACTCAACATCAATATGGTATGGATTAATAACATCGCAAGCAATCACATCCTGCAATCAATTAAAAATGAAGACAAAAGTCCTCGTCAAGAAAATCAAAATGTCACACCTTGAAGAATTTAGAAATTCTTCAACTAACCCATGGAGCCTCCTTCATCAAACTTCATAGAAATCATAAACAAAATACGAATTTACAGAAATAATTGATATAAACTCAAACCCAACCTCGTACGGATTAGTGACTAATTGAACCCAACCTCCTTCCTCACGAACCCAGAAACGCAATTCTGTGTTCGTACCCAGAATCTTGTATGGAGAAGAAGACGTACCTGGAAGAGCTTGCTGCGGTAGAGAATCGTTGTCAAACATTTTATGTTTGATGAAGAATAGCTTGATGAAGAACATTTTATGTTTGATGAAGAACATTTTATGTTTGCTGCAGTAGCTTGATGTTGAAGAACTTGATGAAGAAAATGGTAAAGGGTAATTAAGTCATTTTATGTATCTAAATAGTGATTTAACGGTAATTTTTGACGATGAACAGTAGAAAAAACAATTAGTCACATAGCAAAATCAATTAATCACATTTTGAAACATGTGTAACAATTCTGAACAATGGTCAAACATGTATAACCAATTAAGTAATTAACCCTATAATTTACTGTAATTTTTTTATTCTGTTGAATGATTACCCATTCACTCTTCGGATTTTATACTCTTCAAGCCTTTATGTCATTTGTATCTGCTGCGTGATTCCGGCTGATTCCTTTCGTGTTTTATTTCTCTTTCAAAATTAATTGATAGATATTGCGTTAGGAAAAATTGTGACTTTTGTTTTAATCGGTGTTTATTGGTATTATCTCCCATGTTCTAACCCTAAATGGAAATGGAAATACAATTTGACTGATTATTTATTTGTTCCCCATGTCGTCTTTATTAAGAAAAGGATGACGAGTAAACTGTTAATTGTGTGCCTTTGAGATGCAAATATGTTGCTTTTGATGTTTGATTTTTACGTTATGGAAAATTAGGATTTTCTCGGCTGAATTGAAAATGTTGCTTATTCTTTTCTTTTTGCCATAAAATGATCATCTCATTCCAAGAAATAAAGCTTAATCCAAGTACATCCGGTTATCCGATAAAAGAAAACGAAATAATGGGGTTGGGGGTAAAGATACTCAATCTGAATGACACAACTCCAGTAAAACATGTTTTGCAATCCAATCTGCACATGAGTTCGCGGTTCTAAGGATATGCACTCACGCGATTCGATCGATGGTTCTTGATATCGTTACTGAGTTTGACAATATGGAGTCTATCCTCCATGCAAAGTCATTTCCTTGAAGGTGGTTGATGATATTTGCCGCATCCGACTCAACAATGACGTTTTGCCCTATGTTTGCTACGACTAGTCGAACACCCTCTAGTAGTGCCCTTACTTTAATTTCCTCTGCATAGCCACCTGCCACCTTGTCATGCCTACCACCTCGGATGTTGCTTGATCGGTCCTGAGCTATTACTCTGATTTCTCCTTGCCTAGTGGTCGGGCACTAAGTTGCGTCGCAGTTTATCTTGATTGTGTCATTGTCCGGTCTCTCCCATTTCCTGATTGTGATCGGTATGCGTGGTGTAAACACATGATTTTGGCTCAGGGTCAAAATACCGTACGCGAGGAACCGATACGACGAAAAAAGCAAAAATAAAATAAATCATATACCCTAAACCCCAAACCCTAAAACCCTAAACCTCAAACCCTAAAATCTTAAACACTAAACCCTAAAATCCCAAACTATAAAGCCTAAACCTTAAACCCCAAACCCTAAAACTCTAAACCCCAAACCCTAAAATCCCAAACCCTAACCCTTAAATCTCAAACTCTAAACCCAAACCCTAAAATCCCAAACCCTAAACCTTAAACCCAAAACCCCAAACCCTAAGCCCCAAACATTAAACCCCAAACCATAAACCCAAACCATAAACCCCAAACCATAAACCTCTAAACCCATGACACCCATTTTTGGCCAAACATCCACCATTGCATCCATTTTCGTCCAAATTTCCACTATGCCCCAAATCACTCCCAATTTCTTCCAATTGGCACCCAAAGTCTCCTAATTGCCATCACCATTTGACCACTTGATCACCTTTGCTCATCCTTAGCCAAATTCTCTCCAATTATCATCAAAACTCCTCCTAATTGCCAATCACCTTCCAATTGCCAATCACCTCCCAATTGCCAATCACCTTTGCCCAATTGCTATCACATTTGCCATCCACCATGTATTGTCCATGTTTAACATCTATCTGGAGAAGAAAAACTCTACAAAGGCAAGGGATTGCTACGGTTAAAGGAGAGGAAGAAGAAACCAAAGGATAGTTTGGAACAAGCTTGCCTTAAGCTTGTTCAAAGAAATAGAAAGAAAAAAAAAAAAAAAGGAAAAGAGAAAAGAAGAAAAGAGAGAGAAAAATTCAAAGTGAGGATTTGAGTGTTAGTGAGTGAAAAAAAATAGATAGAAATTGAGTGAAGAAAAATCGGCGAATATCGGTCTCGGTTCCTCGTGAGGTATCTAAACTTTGAATAACTTAGGTATATCTCCTCTTGTGCTTGATATTTGTATTTTAATGTGAATGAAGTTTGTTTCATCGATATTATGTGTTAATAGTTGTATTTCATATAAGAATCGTACTCGGTTTTAAGTTCGGTAGGGTCATTTTAGACATTTGTGAAAGTTATGGGGTTTGTTTCAGTAAAAAAAAAAATATTTTCGAAAATGAATTAGGTCATTCCCAAATTTTGACGAAGGTTACAACTTGGTCCTTGAACTCTCGGGTCATTTTGGGATTTTACCGAGTGTTATAAACCAAACCAAAAAAGTTTAAGGTCATTTGTGCAATTTTCAAAAGATTTTTTCAAATCAACTCAAAATTTTAAATAATTGCATCTTGGTCTCTAAACTTTTATGGACATCCCATTACTTCTCAAGGTGTCACAAATTAGTCAAATATGCTTCGTATTTTCAAAATCATTTGTATACGTTTGACACGACTTAAAATGACCCCAAAGTTAAACCACTCTTTTTTTAGCACAATTAAGTTTATTCTCTCTTGTTTATTTATTTTAAATAAACTCAAAAAATTTTAAAAAAAATGCTTGTATATTGTTAATTAAAAAAAATGCATGTCATCTCTTTAGCCAAACATGATCAAATTGGATAATTTGGGTAAATCGGGCAAGTTGAAACAAATATAAATTCAAAAGCAAACTAAAGTACCGAAATGGCGTATTATGGGCTCGCGAGCCCTTAAGACGTAATCAAACCCCCGAACTCGATTCTCTGGACGTAGACCTTTCCAAGCCCTAGGATGTTAACACCATGTACCCTAAGCAATTTTAGGATTCCGATTAACCTTTAATTAATCGGTGGCGACTCTTTCACATTTTTCGGTCCGGTTGATAACCCCTCTCGACCGGACTCGTCGCTCGCCAAAACCCGACATTTTCAAGAATGAAATTTAAAAATATTTTCCAAAACGGGTCGGGGAAAGTCGGATCCGACGTCTGACACTTGGCATTGTTCTTTCAGTAAGTAGGTGTTTCATCTCCTCCTTTGTCCTCATGATCTCCTGCCGTATGAGTTCCACATTTGGTTGTGCATCTTCACATTTGGTAGTGCATCTTCCAAAGCAGACAACATGTTATCATATTGAGGTTTCATGCTTGCTTTTTTCCAACCCTACATCCCCCTGTGTGTGTGGCAGACTTGGTGAGCCAGTCATCCATCGATTGAAGACCAACTTTCAGCATGTCCCTGTCGATCCTTCTCAACAGACTTGTTTCACCCAAGAACACACAAACAACATATGTTCCCTGGTTTCCTCAACATCGCATGTCATGCATGTAGTCGATAACAGAATTTCCCTCCGACCCAAGCTTACCTGAGTCGGCAGCGTGTTGGAAGCTAGCTTCCACATGAACGCTTTGATTTTTACCAGACTTTCGCATGCCAAATCGCTGGTCACACAATTGATCGTTCTACCATTGGCGAACGATTCAGGTTGACTGGTCTCATGCTGCGTGCGTCGTGCAGATAGTGGTACGCTAAACGACATAAACTTCCCCATTCTTAGTGTGAGGCCACCACAGTATATCTCCCCTGGTTTCAAGAGGGATCGTCACGTTAAGAATGGCATCTACATCCTTCGGGTCGACTGCCTCCCGCACTGCCTGGTCTCTCCATTTAGGTCACTGTTGGTCTATCCAGTTGGCTACCCTCCCTTCTCCTGCAAGTTGTCTTTCTGGGTTTGGTCGCACCCGAAAGCCATCGTGTAACTGCACCCATGGATCCTAAAACGGATGAATAGGTTGACCATCTCCTAGCGTCCAAATGCCTTCTTTCTTGATGACGTCTCTCCCTTCGAGTAAACTTGCTCACCCCCACGATGCTCGACTTCCCGGTGAGGCCTGCATGAAGTCATTATTAGAGAAATAAAGGCCTTTCAACACCCTTGCCCATAGAGCATCTGGTTCCGACAAAACTCTCGTCGCCATGTTGGAGAGCATTGCCGAATTGAAAGACTGCAACTCCAGAAATTCGTAGCCCCCGTTCTTTTTTGATCTCGTCATCGATTCCCAACTCCTCCAATGGATCAACCTTTCTCTGTTATTGGCCCCTACCAAAATCGTGCAATTATGGCATTGATCTCTTTGCACCATGTCATTGGTACTTTGAACACGTTCATAACATAGGAAGGTATTCATGTCACTACTGCTTTAATGAGTACCTCTTTGTTCGCGTTGTTTAGGAGACAGTCTCTCCAACTTTGTATCTTATCCCAGATTCTCTCTTTCAAATAATCCAAAGCCTCTTTTCTAGACCTCTACCAGACAGTTGGGAGACCCAAGTAGAAACCCTGGTTCGATACTCATTCGCCCCCAAATATCTATGTGATCGCGCGCTTGAGGTTGTCATCGGCCGCCGAGTTGAAATAGATGCTAGATTTGGAGAAATTCACCTTCTGGCCCAAGTCATTGCAATATGTTTGTATGGCCCATCGAAGGTTCCTCGCCTTTTCCACCGTCCCCTTAATGAAGAATAGTGAGTTGTCGTCGAAGAAGAGATCATGTATTTCCGAGCATCCCGTTTTAGGTCGTATTCCACTTATGTTGCCCATAGATACCTGTTCCTCCGTCATTCTCGATAAGATGTCAGCTACCAAGATAAGAAGAAAATGGATCACCCTGTCTGAGGCCTCTTGTCGGTCTGATGGTTCTAATTCGCTTGCCATTTACGACAACTTGGTATGTTACCGTTCAGATGCACACTTCAATCCATTGTATCCACTTATTGCAAAATCGCCACCTTTTTAACACTTCCCAGAGGAAGTCCCATTCAATCCGGTCGTACGCGTTTTGCATGTCGATCTTTAGCGTGCATTTCGTCCGTCCATTTGTCCTCCTAGGTTTCCTCTAGTCTTTAGGAAGGGGAACATCTTGTGGGATATGATGATGTTATCTTGTATTCTTCTCTATGAAATGAACGCACTCTAGTACGGGGTTATCAGTTCTAGCAGATAGGTTTTAAGCATATTCGCTAGAACCTTAGAAATAATTTTGTATCCAAAGTTGCACAAGTTTATAGGTCTAAAGTATGAGGCAGATATAGGATTTGCAATTTTTGGTATTAAAGCAATATCGATTTGGTTGAGAAATAATGACATAGTACCTGTTGTGAGGAATGCGTTGACAAATGTGACTATGTCTGACCGTCTGGGTCGACAGTGCACCAATTTTTTTGAAAGAAAGTTCCAGAAAAACCATCTGGCCCTGGTGCTCTCGATCCTCCCATTTGGAAGCATACCTTTTGTATTTCCTCCTCAGATGCCCTACGAACCATTTGTTCATTCGTAGCTCTTGGTATCTGATTGTGGATACATCTCAATGTACCGTCGAAGCCCGTCCCTTCCTTCCCGTTCAGCATGCCCGACGTGAAGAGGTTGGTATAGAAGGATTACAACTCCTGCATAATGTCTCCCTCCTCTTCAAACCATACTCCATCATCTCCCCTTAGCTGAATGATATTGTTCCTTCTCCTTCTAGAGAGGGTTGTTTGATGAATTTTTTTTGTATTATTGTCTCCGTGCATCACCCATTTCACCATCGATCGCTGTTTCCAATATATTTACTCCCTCTTCCATAGCGTGTAGGCGGGACTTGAGAGCGCTTTCTTCAACTTCCTGGTTGGGTTTCATATTTTGATCCCTCATATGTTGAATTCTTTGTTTCACCTTATTGATTTCGATAAGGTTGTTTTTGAATTCCTTTCTACACTTCTCCAATTTCAGTCGGAGCTCGGCTACCCTTCGCACCGACCCTCCTCCACTCCACACATTCCTTATGATGTCATAGCACTCTTCTTTATTAAGTCACCTATTTTCGAAGTAAAATAGTTTCCTTCCTTTCACTTCGGTATGCTCTAGAGCTACTACGATCGGGGAGTGATCCGATCCGATTATTAGCTCACAACAGGTACTATGCATTGTGCTATGGGAAATTGAGAGCACCATGATTGATTGTCGAGGACTCGGTGTTGACCTCAGTATCCTCATACTCAGATATAATCCGAGGATTCGATCCAACCTTTACATAACGCTGCTGAAGAGACTTCTCGACGATTTTGAGGGTCAAGTCCTCGTTGGCCACCTCATCGCCGCTACTGTTAAGCTGCTTGATAGCTCTCTCCTCGTCTACCACTTTTTCTCGGGCAAGCTTCACTCTCTGATTCTTTCTTGTCACCATTCATACTCGGAGACTGAAAGCAACACTGATTAGATTGTGGAGAGTGGACGGTTAGTGCTTTCGATTTGATGGGGAAGAGTAGAAAACTGGCTGACGATCCAAGGAACCGAAATTAGGGTTTTTGTTCAGCCCACAGTCCACACAACATTTAGTTTAACGGTTGCTTAGGCGTGGTACGATGGATGTAATGGAGTTCAATAGTTCCTCAAGAAGTTTCTAGCCTCTATTTTCAAATACTTTGAAACTTACAACATTTCCCCCTAACTTTGCATCTTTCAACTGTTTACCTCTAACATTTATTTCGTGAAGTATTTCCCCTTAATGTTTAGAACAAATAGTGGTGTTACTCCCATGACTAAGGTGGTTTTACGTCTCGTGTAAAACAAAAGTAACATAAGCATGTCGTATCTTATACATATCTGGATATCATGTAACATGTTAAACATTCAATTTTTTTTTTTAAGTTTAAATTGTAAAATTTCATTCATTCATATTCATATTCGGTCAAAATTCGAGTTGACCCTATCAGTAAACTTTTTAATTAAAATTTAATAAAATAAATTTTAAAAATTACAAAATAACAGGAAACTTCCTATTTAAATTCAACGTCAGTCAACTTTTTTAATCAATTATTTCAAAGTCAATCCTAAGTAGTAGCTTGCTTGCGTTTAAATTCAATGTTCTTTTATTCATCATGTCTCCTAAATTTTTGTTTGAAAATGACATAAAGTGCGCATTGAACAAGTTTAAAAATATCAGTGGTTCGTACACATAAGTTGATTGGATGAGGTATGTATTTCAGTATTTGAACTAAAATACACTATTAAAAAACATTGAGTTGTGTCATGTAAAACAATTACTACCCTAATTAAATTAGTCGCGGCCTTAGCATTTTAGGCTAACATGAAACATTTCTCGTCCATGATTGATTTCATGAATTTTGGTGTGAATTAATAATTAAACAACCCACACACCTCTAATCAATCAAACCTCAGGTGCAGACTCATCTTATCTACCAGGATTAGTTCTGCGACCAGGTGAGACAATGAAAAGAACTATGATATTATTTTATGGATAATATACTTCTATGATTATATATTATTTTCTATGTAACTAATTAGTTATTTTGTGTGTAGAATGGTTATGTATTTTTGAATATGTACTATTTAGTTATAATAATTTTTTATGAAATTTTTTATGTACTTCATTTGTTCCCACTACAGGAGAGGGTTATGTTAGAAGCTGAAAAAATAATGGTTAACGACTCAATAATTTTGACGACTCAAACAGAATTGAGTTGTAATAGAAAGTGTCAGCATTATTTCAGCGACTCAAATGGGATGAAGATGCAAAAAATCACGGCTCATTTATCGAGCCGTGAAAAATAATATTATTACTATTATTCTCGACACTTTTTTGAGTCGTCTAAATTATAATTTTTTTAAAAAAAATAATTGGATTAAATGCCGATTTTTTTCATGTTTGTCTCGACATTTCCAACTCTGTTCATGTTTGTCCTCTGTTTTTTTTGTCCATGTTTGTCCTCTGTTCCAACTCGCCTCTTCCAGCTCCGGACAGGTGCAGGCCCACCTCTTCCAGCTCCAACCCTAACAGGTGCAGACGGATGGACGGACGCGCTGGTGACAGTTCTTCTCCTTCATCACGGTAGTTCCAGTTATTCTCTCGGTAGTTCTTCTCCTTCTCGGCCACCTTTGTAGGGTCACCTCTGTCGGACCTCCTTCTTGACCACCTTCGTTGGGCCACCTCCTCGAACACCTCCACCGATCCTCCTCCGCCTCCCTTTTAAGACCTCCTTCTCGGCCACATTCGTTGGCCCACCTCCGTCGAGTCTTCTTAAGCTCCATTTACCGTCCACTTGAGCAGTTTAAGGGAAGATGAGAGTGAGCAGTGAAAGAAAAATGTGAGGGCGAAAAAAGGAGGGAAAATGAAAATTGAATTTTGTTTTTCAGCTGAAAAAAGGAGTCGTGAAAAATAATTTAATTTTCTTTTAGTTAGCGACTCTAACATTTGAGTCGCAAAAAAGTAATTTCTTTTTCTTTTTTAAAATACAATGGTCGTCCATCAAAGATTGAGCCGTGGAAAAGACAAGATAAAAATGAAAAAATAATTATAAGACGATTCAACTATTTTTGAGCCATGAATAATCAGATAAATAAATTATTTACAGCTCAATAGTGTTTGAGCCGTCCTATTGAGCTCCTAACATTTAACTTTCCCGTAGTGTCATTCATGGTAGCTTTCTTCAAAATCTTCTTCTTTTTGTTTGAAATCTTCTTCTTCTTTGAAATCCAAAAATATTTTGTGTGAAATCTTCTACTTCTTTTTCAAACGAATTCATACTGAATTTTTGGGTTTGATTTACAAAGAACAAGATGGACATGAAGATAAACACGAAGAACTTGAAGATGTACATGAATATGAATATGAAGCATGATGAATAGGGGTGAACATGGGCGAGGCAGACCGGTCTTTTTGGCAAGACCGATCCCGATCCCGAAATTTCGGTCCTCACCTATGGAAGACCGAGACCGATTTCGGTCTAAAAAGTCCGCCTGGGTCGGTCTTGCTTGACTCAGGTTGGTCCGAATAGGAAATTTCGGGAAAACCCCCGAGACCGACTTTAGAGGAAGAAACTCGCTCGATCTCGGTCTTAGTCGGGTCGGTTTTGCCGAGATTTCGGTCGAGCCAGTCTTTTTTGCTCACCCGTAATGATGAAGATAATGGGAAGAGCAAAATCGTCATTTTAGTGACCTCACATTGTCAAATATGAGTAACTAAATATCACAAATTGTAATCAAATAATCACATGTTGAAAAATATGTAACCATTTAGTTACACGAAAAAATATGTATAACTAAATAATTACATTGGGCAAATACATGTAACTCTTGAATATATTAACTCTATTATTTTATAATCCGGATAATTCAAAAGGGTATTTTGTAATTAACTATTCTATTCAATAAATATTTGAAGATAACCATTATTTTTTTCAAAACAATAATTTATGAGTATTCTATTATACTTAAGTCATATTAACATTATTTTATTTTTCAAAATAATAAACGTATTTAAAAATTAATTAAAAATGGCATAGTTTTAAAATGGGAGTGAAAAAATATTTGTTTGTTTAAGAAAAACATACCTTTTTATTTTTATTTCTTTAAAGATATATTTTATAGGAATTGCATAAAATGCTTTCTATATTTGTTCCAATTATTAATAATTATTCATTCTTTGTTATTTTGAATATATTAATACATCTAATTTAAAAGAGAATTCAATCGAATTTATAATGAATGATTAGAATAAACTCCATATAAAAAAAATCTATTTATAGAAATACCAATCAGGCAATTACGAAGGCAAAGGTATATTATATTATATTAGTTCCTCGTTGAAGATACCCCGTCGGGTTTGCTTTGTCTGGTGTTGTGGGTTGGCCTCCAAATTCGACTCCAATTTCGAATGTACGCGCATAATAGTCAATTTCGATCTGTCAACACCAGAAGCTTCGTCCATCGATCTCAATAATCGTGAAGACGGTACATAATTACAACATCTTTCTCCGATCGTTCCTCCTCAAAAACCCTAGCACTCCTCATCCTTCATTGTTGATCCGCTACAAATCCAGCTCAATTTAGAATGTTCAACGGCATGATGGATCCCGAATTGTTCAAGCTTGCCCAAGAGCAGATGAATCGCATGTCACCTGCGGAATTGGCTAAGATCCAGCAGCAGGTCTCGATTGATTAATTGATCTTTCTTTATACGGTCACGCGGTGTAGTTTACTGTTCTTGTGGTCGACGGTTTGGATTCCATGCTAATTTCTTAATAAATAATTCGTCGGACTTGATTCTTGAAACTTTCGTCTATATTTGACCTAGCCATAATTTTTCTTTTTATTATTAAAAGAAGTGTGATAGTATGAGAGCGTTCTTGTGTTACTTATCGTCTGCATGTGTATGTGGGATTTAGTTGTGACAGTTTTTTTTGCAACTATGTCTGAAATCATGCCTGAAATTTGGTTTCTTTCTGGTGGATTAGATGTTGTCAAATCCTGACTTGCTGAAGATGGCATCGGAGGGAATGAAAAATATGAGGCCAGAAGACCTCAAGCTTGCTGCAGAGCAGCTGAAGCATGTTCGGCCTGAGGAGATGGCAGAGATTGGGGAGAAGATGGCCAATGCAAGTCCTGAAGAGATTGCATCCATTCGTTCCCGGGCAGATGCCCAAATGAATTACCAACTGAGTGCTGCTGAAATGCTTAAGAAAGAGGTAATCCCTATATCATTTTTAAAAACTAGTGTTCTTATGCACATTCAGATGGATCAGATTCTCACTTTTCGGTATCTAGTTGTTTCAAGTGCTTATTGTTGAATTCAATTAATTTTTCAGGGTAACAAGCTTCACAACCTGGGCAAGTTCGAAGATGCCTCGCAGAAATATTTGCATGTAAGCAACCACTTGCTGATCTTCGGCTTCTTCAGTATTGATGTGGATCCCCACACACCCCACCCCCACCCAAAAATAAGGGCATTGAATTTGAAATTTTCTTACTTTATGTTTTGTTCACATGTGTAGGCAAAGGAGAATTTGAAAGGTATCACATCCATTAAGGCCAAGGCACTATTGCTGGCATGCTCTCTTAACTTGATGTCATGCAACTTGAAGACAAAGCAGTATGATAACTGCATAAAAGAGGGCAGTGAGGTACGATAAGCCTCTAACTTCTAACTGGGGTTGACCGAAAGGTCCTAACTTTTTTCCGCTGATTGCATCATAATTTTCCTTATCAGGTCTTGGCATATGATGCAAAGAATGTGAAAGCCCTTTACAGGAGAGGTCAAGCATATAGAGAACTTGGTCAACTGGATGTAAGTTCTGTCTATGTGTCTGTATAACTATATCTCAAAAGTTATAGTCTATACCATTGGCCTCTTCTTGGTTCCTTTTGTAAAGTGATTCCTACTTCTCTACATTTCAGGATGCAGTTCTTGATTTGAGAAAGGCACATGAAATCTCTACTGATGACGAAACGATTGAACAAGTCCTAAGGTATTGATAATGAATTATCTGGTTGAATACTATGGATGAAAGGCCTTATTTCTTGGTTTACGAGCAATGGAAGCTCTGGTGATCATTTGTCAACATCTAATTGATCTTGAGAATTTTTTTCACTTGGGTAAACAGTGCAATTCGGTGCAGATCTTTTGGAGTTATTATGACAATTAAGATTGAGACTCATTGCATATTCACATTATAGTTCCTTTTGTTTAACATTAAACATCAGACCCAACTTTTTTTATATACAATCTTATGTTCTAACTGTCACTTTAGGGATGCTGAAGAAAGGTTGTCTAGAGAAGGCAGCAGTACACGAGCATCTAGAGGTGTGGATTACTATGTTGTAGTCCTTGTAGTTACTACTTGGTGTTAATTTGTTGTTCTGCTACTTCCATGAATAAATTGTCATGACAAAATATTTGGTTTTTCATTGATAGGGCTGGTAATTGAGGAAATAATTGAAGAAAACGATTCTCTATCTTCTGCAAATCAAGGAGAATCAACTACAGTAAACTCCATTGACATTAATAGTGCTTGGAAGAGTCAAAGTGATGTCAACACTGGTAGCTTGGACTCTATGTCGAATTCGGAATGCTTGAATGCTTTGAAAGATGACCCTGATGCTATAAGGTATGTAACAAAATTCATTAGCTAAATTTGCAAGTATGTCTACCCCTAAATGGTCTGAAATGATAATCCTGATACTACAATTATTATCTTGTCAAATACATTTAGATGAACGTCGGGAGCCCTAATATCAATAGCTTGCTCACTAATTATCTTATGATTTTCTCTTGCTTTCTTTCTTTCTTGCCTTGCAGGACGTTCCAAAATTTCATCTCTAATGCTGATCCAAACACTTTGGCTGCAATTGGTGGAAAAAATGCTGCAGATATACCAACAGACATGCTGAAGAGTGCATCAAATATGATCAGCAAAATGTCACCTGAAGAACTTCAGAGGATGATCCAATTAGCTTCCTCATTTCCCGGAGATACTAACCCCCTTTCAAGTGGAAGCGGAGGTTCTTCCAGTGGTACTAGTTTTGACAGCTTCAAGCCCGGAGCGATTCCAAATGTATCTCAAGACATGTTAAAAACAGCAAGTGAGATGATGGGTAAAATGTCCCCTGAGGAAGTTCAGAGGATGTTTAGCATGGCATCCTCTTTGAGAGGAAATAGCACCTCCCAATCAGCAGATTATCCAAGCTCTAGCTCCATCTCCAGTTTACATGATGGTGAAGAAGTATCAACTATCAGCACTCCAGCTGGAACAAGCATTTCAAGAAATGCTTTTCATCAAAGCAACTTTCCGAGCTCCCCTGCTGATCTCCAAGAGCAGATGAGGAACCAGATGAAAGATCCAGCAATGCGTCAGGTACCCTTTTTTACATTTTTCACAGCGGAATTCATTGTTTGCTGCAGATTTGAATGGCAGAAAGAAAAGTTCTTTTTCTTTTCGTCATATTTCAGTGGTTCCTCATCCTTAACTTTGCTAAATTAGTCAAGGAGCTGATGTGCATGTTTGTGCGAGCAGATGTTCTCATCTATGATCAAGAATATGAATCCAGAGATGATGGCTAACATGGGTGAACAATTCGGGGTCAAGCTTTCTCCGGAAGATGCAGCAAAGGCTCAGCAAGCAATGTCATCCCTATCACCAGAGGACTTGGATCGGATGGTAATTTTCAACTCTGCAACATCATTTAATGCTCTTATTCCACAATATGCGCTCTTCATTTAAAACAAATTGTCAACTCAACCTTTGTTATGTCTTATAATCCGTAATCTACTAAACATACTGAATAGTTTTAAAGGACTTTCATTTATTTTTTGCTTACTGAACTTTGAAGTTTTATGTCTTGCTTCAGATGCGGTGGGCAGATCGGGTTCAAAGAGGGGTTGACACCGCGAAGAAGACCAAGAACTGGCTGCTTGGAAGATCTGGTTTGATTCTGGCCATATGTATGCTTATCTTGGCAGTGATTCTTCATCGGTTCGGCTATATTGGATAGACTGAAGCATCTCACAAAGTATTCTTTCCAAACAAAGAAAAAGTGAGATGAAAATCAAAGTATCTGTTGAAGTTGATCCCCCAAAATTCACTTACCAACAAAAAGAGTTCCTTATCCAGTTGATACGATTGGTCAGCTTAAGTGAATCGGGTGGTTCCGAAGGTGACACCCATTGCTTCGTTTATGAACAAACTTGGGTTTAGTTTCATCTTCTTGTCTTTTTGTTGAATGTAGTAGTCCGTGTATCTTCTTTTTAGTGTGTGTGATAGCTGACAAGTGAAAAACTGACAATGTGGTAATTTTGAGAGCATACCGAGATACTTGGATTAGGTAATCTCTGTGTACAAGTTTATTTTCGCAATTTTGGGTTGGAAATGAAGATTAAATTTTTCCCAAGGTGAGTAGGATTCGAATTTTGTTTCCCTCCGAAGATTGCAATTTGGTTAACTTGAGTGTATTAACTATTAAGGTTAAAAAAAAAAAAGTTTATTCGGTACGATCTCTATTCTCTCTATCCTTATGTAAAGTATGAAAAATGCAAAAAAAAAAAAAAAGTAGCAATATAAGGTAAATCTTGTGGAAAGAAGTAGATACATAGGCTAAATAGAATCAATGCACTCATACATACGTTGTTCATGTTGTTATATATATATCGGATATTTAGTCATTTGCACCATCCATGTAGTTATGTATTTTGGCCAAAAAAATGTAGTTATTTACCCTTGTATGTTTGAATGTTGTTAAATGTTAGTCTTGTTAAAAGAAAAACGGTTCGGCTGAACTGAACCGGATTTGGACTGGTTTGAATCGGTTCGACCAAACTATTTCAAAACTAAATCATTTTTAAAGGTTAAAATAAGTCAATTCAAAATAGTGGATTCAATTCGAATCGACTTGTTTTTTGTACTAGTTTATACTAAAAATTTAAATCAAACCGGATTAAACCTATACAATTTTTGAACTGGCCAAAACAAACCAAACTAAATCGTTATAACTTAATTGATTAAATAGTACATATGAGTATTTTGTTTGTGTATTATGCATAGTTCAATATTCAAGGGCATATATTTATTGGCTTAATTATGCTTTTTGACCGAACTGGATATATTTTTGACTGAACTATAACTGAGTCTTGATTTTAAAAAAGAACAGATCAAACCACTTCTAACCGAGTTTAAACCGGTTCTAACCGAGTTTAAATCGGTTCTAACTGTAAACACCTGATTTTGTCTCGGGATCAAAATACCGTATGCGAGGAATCGAGATTGGAAAAATATATATAGTATATATATATTTGAAAACTAAAAAAAAAATTAAAAATAATAAAAAATTCCAACGGTGGAAAATTGCCTATTTTCCATCGATTTTATTTTTTTATTATTAAAAAAAAGTTTTTATTAATTAATTAAATAAGATGCAATTTGTTCTATAAAAGGGGAAATGGATGATGAAGCTATGGAGGATGAATTCAAAGGAGAAGAAATGGAGAATGAAATAAAAAAAAATGAGAGAAAAAAGAGTGGAATAAAAATATCGGTGATTATCAGTCTCGGTTTCTCGTACGGTATTTTAGTCTCCCATGAGTTAGGTATATTTCTCTCATCTTCAATATCATATTTTGTATTTTCTAAATGTGAAATAAAATTGAGAGTTTATATACATATATTATCTATTTATGTATAATATACTTGTTAATATATATATATATATATATATATATTATGTTTATGTAATACTATATATAGCTATATGTATAATATATATTTATATTATGTTTACGTATTACTATATATATCTATCTATATGTAATTATATATAATATATATTTATATTATGTTTATGTATTACTATATATATATCTATATGTATAATATATATTTATATTATGTTTATGTAATACTATATATATCTATATGTTTATATTATGTCTATGTTATCTATCTATCTATATGTACAATATATATATATATTATGTATATGTGAAAAAAAAATCATAAATGACTTAGGTCATTCCCAAACTTTGATGAAGGTTACAACTCGGTCCTTGGACTCTCGGGTCATTTCTGGGACGTTATTGAGTGTTATAAACCAAACCGGAAAAGTTTTGGGTCATTTGTGCATTTTTTTTAATTCAGCTCGTTTTTTAAAAACAAAGTACATTTTGATTTCTAAACTTTTCTAGACATTCCATGATTTCTCAAAATGTTACAAATAAGTCTAGAATAATTTTGGGGTTATTTTTGGAATTTTATCAAGTGTTACAAATAAATTTAGAATAGTTTAGGGTCAATTCTGTAATTTTAAAAAAATATTTTCAGTTTAGTTATAATATTTTCAAAAATTACATTTTTGATTCCTAAATTTTTCTGGACATTCCATTACTTTTATAAATGTTACAAATAAGTCTAGAATAAATTTCAGGTTATTTTAGAACTTTACCAAGTGTTACAAATAAGTCCATAATAGTTTAGGGTCATTTCTGCAATTTTCGAAATATTTGTCCAATTTAGCTCAAATTTTAATAAATTGCATTTTGGTCTCCATATTTTTTTGGACATCCTATAACTTCTCAAAATGGGACAAATTAGTCCAACGAGCTTAATATCTTAAAAAAAAAATCATTCGTGCATGTTTTGACACGTTTAAAATGGCTCAAGAGTTAAACCATTTTTTTCGAGCACGATTAACTTTAGTTCTCTTTTGTTTATTTGAAATTAACTCATAAAAAATGTTTATACATGGTTTAAGGAAAATGCATATAGTCTTTTTGGCCAAGCATGATCAAAACGGGCAATTCAGGTAAATGAAATTTTTTTAAAAAGCAAACTAAAGTACCGAAAGGGCGGATTATGAGCTTGCGAGCTTTTAAGACGTAATCAAACTCCCGAACTCGATTCTCTGGACGTAGACCTTTCTAAGCTCTAGGATGTTAATTTCATGTACCCTTGGCAATTTTAGGATTCCGATTAGCCTTTAATTAATCGGTGGCGACTCTTTCAATTTTTTCGGTCTGGTTGATGACCCCGCTCGGCCGGACCCGTCGCTCGCCAAGACCCGACATTTTCAAAAACGAAATTAAAAATATTTTCCAAAACGGGTCGGGAAAAGTCGGATTCGAAGTCCGACACTAACCAAACCGATTTTTATGTGTTAAATAGACCAGCTCTTTTAGTGAGCCAAAAAAATAATGATTTGTTTTAAACAGTTCTAGTTGAATTCGTAATCGGTTTAGGGTCGAATCGGTTCATAAACAATCCTATTAAATGCACCAATTATTAACTTCAATTCATTTTTGTTTTTAAATATGTCAAAATGACAATTTTACCTCATTGATCTTCATATCATTTTCAACACTTAATTCAACTTCAAAACTCACATTTGAGTTTGAACTCTATTGAGATTATAAGAAGATGTCATTCATTCTTTCGTGTCATTATTCATTCTTTTAATAGTTTAGGTCCTCTTTTGCATTTATCATTGTTTTGGGTGTCTTTTGTTATTTCTTTTCCGGACAAATAGTTTGTGGGTCGTTTTGTTATTTCTGATCAATTCAGTTCCTTCTGTAATTATTAGTTGTAGGGTTTTATTTAACGGATGAGGAATCGCCAAATGAAGGAACCGATTCCAATGATTCCCAAGTCTGCTGTTATTCTTGTCTGCTAGGGTTTCTTCAGTTCTTCGATGATTTCCTTGTGATATCACTCAGTTTTCATCATGGTATCAGAGCCCTGATGTATCTTGCCTATTGTATTTCGATTATGTTGTTGTTTTTGATTGATATTGTTTATCTGCTTTGAGTTTTTTCGATATTGGAACAAGGTCCTGTGTAGCGGTTTCTGAATCGAAAAAGAGAAAACGATTCGGTTCTGATTCTTCGTTTGCAACTCCTGGTTGTTGGTGTTTCGCTGAATCGATTGTTCTTCCAATCTTTGGTTGTGACATTTGGTGTTCCTTTGTGGCCTTCTGCTTCCGATATATTCTTGAGACAAGCCTTGGCTTGCGGATTCTGAAACGCGAACCGGCTTGCCTTTGTCTTGTGAGGTATACTTTCTTCCTCCTTTTTTTCTTTCGATCATTTCTGTTCTGGTGGTTGTATCATGGCAGAAACAAAGCCTATTGAGAAAGTGGACAAATACGACATTGATGAGGTAAATCATGAGGCTATGGCCAAGGTAGACTTCCACCATCCTTTATATCTTCATCTGAGTGATAACCCTAGTGTGAATATGATTTCGATTACATTGATTGGACCTGATGAGGTTATGTGATGTGGAGTAGATCTATTAGATTCATGTTATTAGGAAGAAATAAGTTGGGACTTGTGACTGGATCCTGTATGCGTGAAAAATTTGACTCAGCATATCATCACTTTGGGATAGATGCAATGCAGTGGTCCTTGGTTGGATTACTATTTCTATTGCAAAAGATCTTGCAAATGGGATGATGTACACTGATAGTGCATTTCTCGTTTGGAAGGAATTGAAAGAACGTTTTGATAAAGTCAGTGGACCAAGGACTTACCAATTGCATATGAAAATTGTCATGACTAGGCAGGGACTAGATTCTATTTCAACCTTTTTTTTTAAAATTAAAAGTTCTTTGGGCTGAGTATGATGCTGCATGTGCTCTTCCTCATATTGAGGGAGAACATTTCAAAAAACATATTGAGCACAAAGAAAATCAAAGGTTGTTTCAGTTTCTTATGGTATTAAATGAGAATTATGCAAATGTTAGAAGTCACTTGCTCCTTTGGAGTCCCTTACCCTCAGTAAATCAAGCCTATAACCTTTTGACTCAGAATGAGAGTCAAAGGGGTATAGCTTCTGTTTTAAATGTGACTGTGAACACAAATTTTGGGAATACTTCTGTAATTTCAAACAAGCTAAAGGGAAACCAAAATTTGGAATGTTCACATTGTCATAAAAAGGGACATACCATAGATCAATGTTATTCTAGGGGATGCGACTTCTGTAAAAAGAAGGGGCATGCCAAAGATAACTGTTTTAAGTATAAGGAGCAATTGAAGGTAAAAGGAAATGTTTCTAAGGTCAATATTGCCTCCTCAGGGACTGGTGATGTTGATCATTCTTCTATGCAAATTACTTCTAATGATCTTTCTGTGAGTTATGTTATGCAAGGTGGGATAACATTTACCAAAGAACAGTTTGATCAGTTCCTTGCCACAGTTGGGAATGCAGGCAGCACTGCTTCGGGTGCAGGTGCTACCGCTTCCGTGGATCATCATGCAAATACAGTTGGTATTCTTCTTAATTCTACTTCCTTAATACATAGTGAATATTGGATTTTGGATACTGGGGCAACCAACCATATGACCAACATAGATGATTGGTTGGATGGAAAAAGGGTTGTTCCGGGAACCAAAGTTCAATTACCCAATGGTGGTTATTCGGAAGTTTGTGGAACTGGAAATGTTTTGATGGAATTGGATAGAAAATTGAATAATGTCTTATACCTTCCTGACTTCAAATACAATCTGTTATCTGTTGCAAAACTTACCAGAGATTTGAATTGTTGTGTTCGATTTTACCCTAACCTTGCAATCCTGCAGGACCTCTCAAGTGGGAAGGTATTGGTGACTGGTAAAGAAGAGTCAAGATTGTATTTCATTAGATTGCCTTGCAAGTCTGTTGGATCTGCTGTTTCTTGTCCCTCAGTTAATAATATCATGTTATGGCATATGCGATTTGGGCATGCATCATTAAAGGTAGGCTTGGCCAAATAAACCGGTTCGGGCGAACTGGTCTGGTCTGGAACTGGTTTGGTTCGAACCGGTTCGGCCGAACTAGTTCCAAAACCAGACCAGTGTTTTTTGCCTTCAAATAGAACAGTTCAAAATAGTACCAACAATCCAGTTTGAACCGGTTCGACTCGACTCTTTTTTGATACTGGTTTATACTTAAATTTCAATCAAACCACTTTAAACCTATATAATTTTAGAACCGGTTTGAAGCAAAATTAACTAAAGCGGTCTGAAATTAAACCAAACCTAGATATGTTTTCAATAAACCAAACCTAGAGATATATTGGACTCTCGTATGTTGATGTTGGACAAGATTTTAGTCGGTTGTGGAACAGATTTTCAATCGGTTCAATGTGTTTTTCAGTCGGTTCAATGTATTTTTCAGTTGGTTCAGTGTTTTTTCATCCGGTTCAGTGTTTTTCAGTTGGTTCAGTATTTTTTAAGACGGTTCAGTGTGTTGGACAGAATTTTCATCCGGTTTAGGTTCGGTTTGAACTGGAATATTTCCTAACCAAAATTGATATTAAAAAAAACAGACCAGAACAGTTCGAACCGGTTCTGAATCGGTTCGAACCAGACCAGTTCTTTTTTCCTTAAACCAGACCAGTTTTTTTAGAAACAGAAAAATGTACTGGTTTTTTTTCAAACCAGACCAGTTCAGTTCAGAACCGGTTCGGGGTCGAACCGGTTCATGAACAAGCCTAATTAAAGGCATTAGAAAATATTGACTCCTTGAATCTGTGTAGAAATAAGGGTTTGGAAATAGGTCACTGTTCTGTTTGCCCTTAAGCAAAAATTGTAAGAAATCATTTTCCTGTTTCCTATTCTAGAGCAGATGCTGCATTAGATCTTGTTCATGCATATGTATGGGGTCCATTTCATACTTCAACATATGACAATAAATGTTTTTTTCTGACTCTTATTGATGATTTTTCTAGAGTGACTTGGGTCCATTTGATGCAATTTAAGTCAGATGTTGTTGTGATATTGAAGAGATTTGTTGTGATGATTGAGACTCAATTTGGAAAGAAAGTTAAATGTTTTAGAATTGATAATGCTGGAGAATTCTTCAATGAACATGTTAGTTCCTTATTTCATGATAGAGGGATTGTTCATCAAAGTAGTTGTGCATATACCCCGCAACAAAATGGTAGGGTAGAGAGAAAACATAGGCACTTGCTAGAAATAGCAAGGGCCTTGAAATTGCAAAGTTATGTTCCGAATATTTTTTGGGGGAATTGTGTTCTTACTACATGTTGTTTGATCAACTTGATGCCCTCCAAGTTGCTGAATGGTAAGAGCCCCTTAGAAGTTTTGAGTAATAAAAAACCCAAAGTTAATCACTTTAGGGTTTTAGGATGTTTGTGCTATGCAAAAAATCTGGTTGTGACTGACAAGTTTGCCTTAAGAGCTATTCCATCAGTAATGATGGGATACTCTGAGACTCAGAAGGGTTATAGGCTCTATTATATTGCTGATTTTTTTTTTATAAGCAGAGATGTTCAGTTTTATGAGAGCATTTTTTCCTTTTGAGAATGGCGAACTTGAACAGATGCCCATATTATTTTAGCACTATACTGAGGTAGACTCCTGTGATGTCAATAGACAAATTGACTTGACTGAGGAGGAGGATACCTTTGAAGTTGTGTATGTTCCAAGTGATGAGTTTCATATAAACTCTGATGGAACAGTGCCAAATGATGAGTCCAATAACGACTCTGATGGATCCTCTGTGCAGAATGCACCTGTTGTTGATTCTGCCAGACCAAACACGATTAGGTCTGGTAGAATGATTAGACCTCCGATTTGGATGAATGATTATGATATGTCTAATTCTTCGCATGTTCATTCTATTGGGACATATATTTCGTGTGATAATCTATCTGTTTGTTATCGAAGTTGTGTTGCTTCAATCTCTAATCTGGTCGAACCAGAAAGATTTTCAGATGCTGTCCAGAATGAATCTTGGGTTCAGGCCATGCAAGAAGAGATAGATGCTTTGGAAGAAAATAAAACATGGGATCTAGTACCTCTTCCACAAGGTAAATCTGTTATTGGATGCAAATGAGTTTATAAGCTTAAATTTAAATCTGATGGAAGTTTAAGCCGATATAAAGCGAGATTAGTTGCAAAAGGTTATAATCAGAAACATGGTGTGGATTTTTTGAGACATTTTCTCCAGTTGCAAAAATGAATATCGTTCGTACTGTGTTTGCTTTAGCCTCTGTCTATGATTGGCCTTTATATCAAATGAATGTGCATAACGCGTTTTTACAAGGAGATTTAGATGAAGAGGTTTACATGTCTATACCGGAAGGTTTTTACAATGGAAATGATAAAACCTTGGTTTGCAAATTAAAAAAATCTTTGTATGGATTGAAACATGCTAGTAGACAGTGGAATGTGAAATTGTCTGATGCATTAATCAAAGCTGGATACAGTCAGTCTAAACTGGATTATTCTCTTTTCACGAAACATTATGGAAATCAATTAGTTGTTTTGCTGGTTTATGTTGATGATTTACTGATTTCTGGTAATAGTAGTAAACTTGTTGCTGAATTGAAACATGTGCTGCAATCTAGTTTCAAAATGAAAGATTTGGGTGAATTGAGATATTTCCTAGGTATTGAGATTGCTAGATCGAAAATGGGCCTTATTCTTAGCCAAATGAAATATGCTCTTGAATTGATCTCCTCTGGTGGTAAAATAACTAAGATTCCCATGGAAATGAATCTGAAATTGACAAGCAGAAAGTATGATGAACATTTGAATATTAACAAAGATGATAAAGCCCTATGTAATGTCAGCCTTTATAAGAGACTGAAATGGAATCTGCTTTATTTGACTATAACCAGACCATATATTTCTTTTGGTGTACAACACTTGAGTCAGTTTATGCAGGATCCCAAGGAATCTCATTATGAAGCTGCAATGAGAATTGTGAGATATATTAAGAAGGAACCTAGTAAAGGTATTTTACTATCTAGTGAATCTGATCCTAGGTTGATTGGTTACTGTGATTCAGACTGGGCAGAGTGTATAGAAACCAGGAGGTCTGTTACTGGCTTTGGTATTATGCTGGGTAAGTCATTGATTTCATGGAAAGTCAAGAAACAAACCACGGTTTCTAGGTCATCTGCTGAGTCTGAGTATAGAAGCATGAGATCAGCTGTCTCTGAAATAGTGTGGCTTAGGAATTTACTAAAAGAACTGGATTGTGAACAATCTGAACCTGTTACCTTATTTTGTGATAATAAGGCAGCAATTCAAATTGCAAACAATCCTGTTTTCCATGAATGAACTAAGCACATTGAGATTGATTGTCACTATATTAGAGAGAAATTACTTGACAATATCTTGCAGCTTCATCATATTAGAACAGGTGAACAATTGGCAGACATATTTACAAAGGCCTTGGGAACACAGCAGCGTCATTTGTTGTGCAGTAAACTTGGAATGAAAAATATATATGCAGGACAGAGGGAGTCTGTATGATTGAATGACTTGAAGATATTCAAATTGAGGAGATATTATTCCAGCTTGAGGGGAAGTATTGAGATTATAAGCAAGCTGTCATTCATTCTTTCGTGGCATTATTCATTCTTTTAATAATTTAGGTCATCTTTTGCATTTATCATTGTTTGGGGTGTCTTTTGTTATTTCTTTTCCGAACAAATAGTTCGTGGGTCGTTTTGTTATTTATGAACAATTCAGTTCCTTATGTAATTATTAGTTGTAGGGTTTTATTTAACGGATGAGGAATCGCCAAATGAATTAACCGATTCCAATGATTCCCAAGTCTACTGTTATTCTCATCTGCTAGGGTTTCTTCAGTTTCTTCAGTTCTTCGATGATTTCCTTGTGATATCACTCAGTTTTCATCAAACTCAACCTAAATTTGCATTTTAGAGTTGGATTCAGTATTGAATATGATCAGAAGAAAAACAAAATGGTAAAATTATCATTTTAACATTTAAAAACAAAAATGAATGGATAGTTAAGTTGTGATATATTTAACAATTTTTTTTATAACGTAATAATGTATGAAATAATATTTTTTTTAAATACATTAATACATTCAACCATAACAGTCAAATCAAATCTACATATACATTGTGACTATTTACCCACATACATATTACAAAATGAAAGGGGCAGATTTGAATGAATGGCGGGTACCATCAAGAAAGCGAGGGGATGTTTTTTCCCTTGTCGTTTAGTGTTTTTGTTTGGTTGGTTTCACGTCTGAGTGGGAATGTGCACGTTCCACTGTCCGAGCAGAGACTTGGATAGTTGGATGCCACACTTCCTCCCTCGTCAGCACTGCACAGAAAGAATGAAAGGAGAACAAGTCAAGTTCTATTCTTTGACTCGGGATAAGAATATTTTAGGGTTTAAAAATAGGAAAATGGACACAAATTGAAATTTCAATTACGTGATTTTTATTTATTTAGTTGATATAAATATTTCTTCATAGGATTAATGGGATGGTTGTATAAACACTAGGTGAGAATCTTTTGTAGTTGAAATTAGAGATGAAGTTGGGCAAATACCAGGACAATTCTCTCTCTAGAATTTGGAAATTGTGTAAATGTAATTCTACAATATGTATGTGTTTTTATTTGGGTAAATAGTCTCACATTCACATATTTACTCGTATAGTTAGTTTCACCAACATTGTTATTATTTATACTCATGCATTTAAACATATTATTATTTACATTATTGCTATTGTTTCGTCTATTTATTTCGTTAAATATGTTAAAAAATAATTTTGTACTCGTATTCATTTTCAACACAAAATGTGAAAATGAAACCATATAATGTTGCTTCATTATTCAAACCCAAAAATCAGAACAACTTTATGAGATCAAATTCAACTTAGAAATGATATTCTCGATTGAAATCGAATTCAAAACAACATTTCTGAGCTTGAATTAAACACATAAATGTTATTTGGGGTTGAAATTAGACTCAACAATATTTTTGGGTTCAAATCCAAACTAAAAAATGAATATTCACATTCAATTAATATAAAAATTAATTTTTGAATTTGATTCGTGATTTTCTGTTAAAGATATGAAGATGAACAGGAGGAGTTGTTTTGACAAAAAGTAATAATATTTAACGAAAAAAATAAATGACACATTAACGACGGTGCAAGTAATAACATAGCATTAAATCACATAAAAATATATTAGTACAAATAATCGCATGAAGTAAATGTGTGACTGCATCCAAAGTATTTGTAATTTTTCTTTAGATTTAATCCTTTTATTTGTACTTTGATTTTTACCCTATTAAATCAAATTTTTAACTTAGTCTCCTATTGTAACATCAAATTGATTTCTTATATAGATTATTTAGTCGATTAGTGTCTTTGTTGTCAATCTTTGAGAATTTTGGAGAGTTTTTGACAAAACAAATTCATAAATTAGTTCAAAATATGAAGGGGGAACTCGTAATTTTCTTATGTAATAAGGTAGAGAAAATAATTTAATTAAATCGGCTTAACCAATGAAGCATCACCATCAAAGCATTTAAAAATAAAAATAAGAATTCCCAAGCTGATTTACACACAAAAAAACTGTCGCCAGTTGTTCTTTAAATTTTGTTATCGTTAGATTTTTTTTTTTCATTAGCTTTACTCTTGATAATTTATCTATTTCCCCAACAACTACAAAAATCAACATTTTTTATTGAGCAAAATGCATTAAAATTGAGTTTTCCCCTAATGTTTAAAACTAAAAGTTTTGGTCTTTAATACTTATTTATCTATCGAGTTTCCATGGGTCGATAAATTTTCTGTCTGAACTTAACAAAATATGTTTTGAAAACTATGAAAATAACAAAATACATTTAAAAATATCACAATTCAACACTTCAAACATTTTGCAAATATTTCAATTGAGTCTCAATTCAATCAAAACTCGATTGAGCTTTAGTCGGAAGGACTTGGGTTTGGGTCTTCACCCAGACCTAGTCTCCCCCTCATTGATAGTGGGTCTGAGTCTTCATCTAGACTTGGTCGTCCACCCATGAAGGGTTGGTCTAGGTTAAGACAGAGTACAGAGCCCTAATCGAATTGCGGCCAGTTCAACTCCAATCGAGGGGGCTTGAGTCTGAGTCTTTGACCTGACTCGGACAAATTCATCATGGTTGGACGACTAGGTCTAGGTTAAAACAAAAATACGAGCCCCTCGATCGAATCGAGACTCAATTGTTACATTTGAAAAAGTTTTGAATGATTAAATTGTTACATTTCTAAAAGTATTTTATTATTTCTACAATTTTCTAAACATATTTTGTTAAGTTTAGACAGAAACTTTGACGGAATGAGAAAACTTAACATATTGTTAAACATTAAAGATCGAGTTTTAAAATTAAATACTAGAAAAAAAAAAGTTTTAATTAAAATATTAAGATATTTTTTTTGATAAAAAATATTAAGAGATATGATTTTTTTTGTCAAATTAACGCTTTACTTGATGAAATAAAACGTCGTGATACTCGATCACGGTTGTTCGTACATACAATCGTTTGCTATTAAACATACAAAAGGAAGTGGAGATCTTTTGACCCAATCGTTGAGACTCACTTCCAATCTCGCTTGTTTGGCTATCCAATTCGCGCATTCGTTCGCTGTCATTGGAATTGATCGCCACATTACTTGCTCTACTCTACTTGCTAGGGATCGAATATTCATTATAATGGTTGCCACCCTCCAATGCTTTGGTCCGTCCACTATTTGTTGATATACGTCGTGCAAATCCGTCTCTATCACAATCCTTCACCATCCCGATTCGAGTGCAAGTTTTAGCCTATCTTGAATAGCTATGGCCTCCATTGTTTCGATATCATCGTTACGATACCTCCTGTTTAGTCCACCCACCACTTTCCCTTCATTGTCTCGTGCCATCACTCCTATGTTGGCGCGTCGTGATTGTTTACACCATGATGCATCGCAATTGACCTTGATCGTGTTCTTGTCCGGTGGTTGCCATTGTTGGTTCGGTCGGTCATTGGTAGGTGCTCGGTCCATTGGCCTATTCCCATTGGTTCAGTGGCTCTCTTGGTGTTCCATGTAGGCTAGCCTTATCTCCTCGATGACTCCTCGTGGGTTCAGTTGCTTTGATTCAAAAGCCGTCTTGCATTGTGTCTTCCAAATGTGCCAACACGTGAGTAGTGTTAGAACTCATCTCCTATCATTGCATGTTCCTTGCCCCCGCGGTTCGGTTCGTCTCTCCTCGAGCCATTGGGTCATGTCTTGGTTGGTGGTTTGATCGGTCATTAGCCCTAGTACGCCGTTCCACACCCGTTCGGTCCACCCACATTCTAGGATCATGTGCTCCCTTGTTTCTATTCCGCCACAAATTGGACATCCCAGGTTTACATTCATTCCTCTTCTCGTCATGTTTGCTTTGACGGCCAAGGCATTGGTTGCGAGACGTCATATAAAGTTCTTCACCTTGGGTAATGTGTTAGTTGCCCAAGGGCCCTTCCAAAATATCCCTTGGGTTGCACGGTTCGGCATTGGTGTTTGGTCGGCGAGCTCTCGAACTTTGTGGTAAACCGACTGTACCATTGGTGTTCCGTCTCTTGTATGAGGCCATATGTATCGGTCCACACCACCCTCTTGCGGTAAAGTGATGTTGAGGATGTGTTCGGCGTCTTCACGGTTGACAATGTTTCTTACCAATCCCTCGTTCCACATACCGTTCGACAATATGAGGTCTTTCACCCTAAGCTCACCTCCATTCTCTATTCCATGCTTGGTATTAACCCTTTTGCTCGCCTTTGTATAGAGTCATGGGTCCTCAAACACTCGAACATTTTCCCCCGTACCTATCATCCACACCCCCTCTTGCCTCATCATATCTCGGTCATGTATCATGCTATGTCATCCCCACGACGCTCGTCCCCCTTTGTTTGCCTCAAGGAACGAACATCTTGGGTAGTATAACCCCTTCAAAACATGTGAGACCAGAGTGTGTGGTTCGGTTACTAGTCTCCCCACCATCTTCGTGAGTAGGGTCGTGTTAAAGCTTTGGAGTTCTCGGAACCCAAGACCCCTCACTTCTTTAGACTTTGTTAGGACCTCCCATCTACGCCAATGCATTTTCTTTCCTTCATTCGTTTGTCCCCACCAAAAGTCCGCAATGAGACCATTAATCTCCGAGCACCATGTCTTAGGCAACTGAAACACACTCATCACATATGTGGGTATCGCAGTTATGATTGTTTTTATGAGTACCTCCTTTTCGGCTTGGGTCAATGTCTTTTGTCTCCACCCTAGAAGCTTCTCCTTGATTTTCGTTTTGATTGAACCCAATGCTTCCCTCTTAGATCGCCCCCATATCGAGGGTAGACTCAAGTACTTGCCCAAATCATTTGTGCTTCGTATGCGAAGTGCAACCTCTATGCCATGTCGATCGGTTTGTGTCGCCCCTTTATTGAAAAAGATGGTCAACTTATCCCTATTAATTGGTTGAACGGACACCGCACAATAATCATCCAAAATTCCCATTTAAGTCTCGGCATTTGAGGTACTCCCTCTTGATGAAAAATAGTCAAAAGAAATATGATGGTATTTCTATTTATCCTTTTTTAAATATAATAATTATCCTGATAAAATCTTTCTTTCTAGAATTCCCATTTATTCGACCCCCCCAAAAAAAGAATTCCCATTTATCGACCAAAAACCAAAAAAGAATTCCCATTTCTCTCTCCGTTGGCCAACGCGCCTTCCACACAGTCAACCTCAACTACCTCCGAACTTCCATAACGTAACGCCATCCATGGCAGCTCCCTCTTCCCATTTATCTTCACCTCTGTCTCTCGCTTTCCTCGCTTTCTGTTGCTATTGATTCACTGCACTAATCCTATCCTTCAACGATTTGTAACGATCGCTTACACTTCTCCTCTCCATCAAGAATCAGCCGCGGAGGGCGAACGATTGGTTGTTCTTGCTTCTTTCTACGATCATGACTCGTAAGGTAGCAGCAGTCGACGCAGTCCCGGCAGGTAGGAGTGACGAGATCAAGTGCGGAGAGCTGGCCGGACGATCAGCGGCTGACTGCGCCGCCGTCACGTGCTGCTGTCCGTGCAGTGTCATTAACCTGCTGCTCCTCGCAATCTACAAGGTCCCGACGGGTCTCTGCAGGAAGGCCGTGAGGAAGAGGCGCCAGCGCGTGGCAAACAAGCGCCGCGTGATGAATCACAAGGCCGAAAGCGGGATAGGTTCCGTCGGGTCGGTTTCTGACGTAGCCAGTGATGATTCAGTGGCCGATTTGCTGAAGAAAAAGGGAGATGACGACGGCGACAAGGCGTCGGGAGACTTTGAGAAGGAAATGTGGGCCCGGTTTAATGGGGCCGGATTTTGGCGGAGCCCTTCTGCTAGAGAGACGTCACTTTTCGTTAAATGATTGGGCGTGGGTGTTGTGAACGACCGTGGGCTTGGAGCAGGAGATTTCTCTCTTTGTTCTTCATCGTCTGAGCTCTTTTGGACCATGAGTTCAGTGGGAATGGAGAGTGTGGGATTGTAATTTGTATGTTGGCCGAAAAAGGCCATTTGGTTGGAAGTTGGAAACTCACATTTGCATCAAAATCAACAGAGTATCAAACAAATTGTAAAAATAATACATGAAAATTACATAAATAAATAATCAGATACACCTAAAAAAATTAAAATAATTTAATATAGTTGTTATTCAATCATGATTCGAATCTATTTTTATGATTTATAATTTGCATTTTAGAATTGATAATATTGAAATATGTATAAACGAAAAAAAAAATTAATCTGATATAAATATACTTTTGGATCTGTATCAAATTCAATTCCATAAATTAACTTATGTGTTCAATTTGACATATTGAGGAAACTAATTTATATGTTGAAGATGGTCTGTCTAACCGTGATATTTAGCTCCATAATAAATAGGTACAGTAGGTCGAATAAAAAGGTTGGTTAGGCAAAAGTCCGAAAAAATATATATAACCGTTCCGAAATCCGAATTGTCCAACAAAAATTATATACGTACTAAGTAAACACACACATATATATATATATCGAAATCGAACTTGAAATTTAAAATATAATTATCAATTGAACCTAGACCGGTTTAATTTAGTTACATTATAAATATTTATATACTGTATTTAAAATGGTTAACTGTATACAATTAAAATGGTCAATTAAAATCATCAACTTCGGTTAAATTTTAAGTGAAATATATACAATCTCTGTCAATTCATTCAGAACTCGATCTCCACCCTATATATCACATAGAAAACTATTGCTTTATTTATAGAAATAATTATTATTTTTTAAGACAGCTTAGGTGCAAAAGTCATCTTCATTTTCTTTATAAAAAAATGTGTACCCTCCAATATAGTTGCATAAATTGATTTTCAATCAAAAATAATTTAAATTGTTTAATATGTTTAAAAATGATATAATTTGTACTTCCGTCAATTTTCTATTAATAAGTTTCGCCAATTACTTTTTAATTTATAAAGTTAATCGAATATGTTTTTTTTCAAACATTATAATTAAATCATAAAAATTTATATTAATGATACTCATAAATTTTGACTTGATTTAGACTTAATCGTGGTCTCTCATGGGTTGTTGGGAGCTAGACCAAGGTACCCATTCGATTGGATCTAGTTCGAGCCCCAATTGAAAGTACCCTAGTCTGGGTCTCAATTAAGGGGACCCCCGATTAGGTTCAAATTGAGTAGGGATTTATTTGTAATATTAATGTAAATTTGTAGGTTTTTATTGTAAATTTAGAAATGTATCCAAATAATTTTATAAATTTAAAAAGTATTTGACAATTTTTTTTAATAGACGATGAACAAAAGTACTTGTTACCATTTCCATTTTTTTAATTAGTTTGAAGGCGAATATAAGATGAAAAATTATAAGGATGAAATTAAATTTGTAGATAAATAAATACAATAAATCAAAGGGAAAAGTATGAAAAAGATGTAACATGTTTGCCCAAAGTGGTAAATGCGGCCCATTGTTTGTTTTTGATGTAGTATGTTTGTTGGTGTAGGTTTTTGATGAATTTTGTTTGTGTCCGTTTAAAAATTCCGTTAACAGCCTCCATGCCTTGCACGTGACTTTTTCGGTGCGTGTGAAAAGACAAAGATGCCCCTTAGTACTTCACCTATTATAACAGTCTTCTCCCCTGTTGAATCAAATCTGTTTCTTCTCCAACATTCTTCTCCAAGGTGGCGTCCGTAGCTTAGCTTCCCGAAGTCTTCAGCCCTTCATTGTTGGATCTCCAAGCTGGTCACTGAGGAAGAATGGGACCGCATTACTCAGGCAGCACTACATCCAGCTCGAACTCGAAGTCGGCCGTAGAGTACCCGAGTTGGACTTGCTACTGTGGGTTCACGACACATGCTAAACCCGCATCGACATGGAAGAATTCCAGTCGAATGTTCTATGGGTTTCCCAATTACAAGGTTTGTTTGCCGATTCATTTTGTTTGGAAGCTTAATTTTGAAGCCCTAATCTTGAAAATCACTAATTTTCGAAACCCTAATTTGGTGTATTTCTGTTGAAGAACCACAGTTGTAGTTATTTTGAGTGGTGTGACCCGCAAATGTGCATATACGGAAGGAGGGCCGTGAACAAATTTCGAGATATGCATGTCAAGATTGAAAGTGAAGTGGTTCTTGTACGAAGGAGGGAGAAGATGTTGATTACTGCTGTTGGTGTTCTTGCGGTACTGCTGTTTGCTGTAATCCTAAAATTGGTCATTGGGTGAACGTGTTTTAGGAGTTGTATTTTAAAGACTTATGTTTGTGGGTCGGGATGTTTTAAGTTAAGTATGTTTCTGTTGTCTTAATACCAGATGACATATGTTTTGTAATTGTTGGTATTTGATGAAACAAGTTTGTCCACTAGTTGAGAATAGATGTACTATGTTTTGAGTGACAGGACAAAAGGTGATCGACTAAATCCAAACATTCCACCTGCAATTAAACACCTGTCCCACAACACATACACAATCTAGACAACTTCAACAGAACCAAGTATTTCCAGTATGCAGACAACATACACAATCCAGACAACCAAGTACTTCAACAGAACCAACTTAAACAATACCAAGTTCATCCTAAACATAAAACGAAACCTAATAATGTTCACAAAACGAAAGTTAACGCCTCAAATTGACAGCATAACCAACAGTATGCATCATTCCAAAATGACATCCAAAATAAGTTATACTACTTTAGGTCTTGAAATCACGAAATATCTTCATTGAGTCAGATATTTTGTGTACTTGCTTGACTTGAAACGAGGGGAACTCCTCGGCAGCATTGTCGACTTCTTAGGAATAGTCTTCTTCTTCGGTGTGATGGTCTGCAACGGCATATCAACTGGCACGAGAGCTCGACAATCAGAAAGTTGTTGTGCACTTGAACTTACTCGAACACGTTCAGGAAATCTTTCCAGGTTTACCACATTTTCAGGAGCATTTTCAGCCTACGACAGTACAAAAGTTAGATTTACAAAACGTAACTGGTGTAAATGTGATAAGTCGGCAGTTAGATTTGCAAATCTGTGTTTTTCTTCTAGTCGGCAGTTTTGCCCTTCTGCTTTTAGGAATCCTCTTGGGTGTTTGTTTCGGTATCTTGGGTCCTTCTTCGGCTTCATTTGGTACTTCTTCTTGAGGTATGTTGGGAACTTCTTCACGTACTTCTTCCTGCAAACAAGTATAATATTAGTGAACACTTAAACAATGTATGAACACGTCTTGAGGAAATAGGAGTTTTTACCATCTGAGGTTGTGAATCTGGAACAGACTCAGGAATAAAGGTGTCCGACTCTTCACCCACATCAGTTCTCTCTTCCTCAACCAGGCGTGTCTTGCTCTTCGATTTACCTCTACTCGGTCCTTCTTGTGAAACCCTTGGTCGTCTGACCCTTTTGGTGGGTGGCTGTAGTGCGTCAAATCCAGGCTGAGGGGTGTTGAGTTTCCTTCTAAGTCGCTGCGACTGCTGTGTAGGCTGATTTGCTGATGTTTGTGTCGGCTGGGTTGGCTGGGTCGGCTGTGTAGGCTGTGATGGTGCACTGCTCTGAGATTGTGCTGGTGTCTGACCTCTCTTGTTACAAGCCCTCTTGTTATGACCACTTAGTCGACAAAGGGAGCAGAACTGTGGGAGACCATGCTTTGTCAATTTAGTTCCTGTTTTGTTTACCGTCTCGGTTGGAGCTCTCGTCCGTTTCTTCTTAGGCCTGCCTCCCTGTTTACGGACCACTGGAGGATCTATGGGTAACGAATCTAGCCTCATCCAATCGTCAACCCCCGGAATTGGATGTATGACTGGACCGTAGATTCGTTGCATAGTCTCTTTGTGGTACACTGTGTCCACAAAATTCTGCACATCCAGTCTAGATTTCAACAAACAGGGCGTAGCATGTGCACAAGGGATTCCGGTCAGACTCCATTCCAGATAGCTGCATACTCTGGTGTTGATATCTACGGTGTACTGGTATTGTGTACCCACAAGCACTTCGTACTCACCCTGACCCGCGTATAGTACATCCATCCCTCTTGAAGCATCCTTCTTTTTCTTGATCTTTTTGAGAACATTGCTAAACAGCAACCCTTCGTGTTTGCTAGCCTCTTCCCTCCTTGTAGTGAAATTATTCATGACGATCCTTCGCAAGGTTTCCATAAGGGTTATTGGAGGCTTATCTCGAGCATCCTTAATCTTCGCATTCCAACTCTCTACGACATTATTGACGACTAAATCTGTTTTTGAATCTGGATGAAACTCGTACCTAGACCATGTCTTTGTGTCTATCTTGTCCAAGTACTCCCATGCACCCGAATAGTATTGTTTTAGATAGTCCATGTGCGCCTTGTGCCTATGCAAATTGTACGAACAAGCCGCTGCCCAAAAACGTGACTTTACTCCAGCGTCGTCGTGTTTGGCAGCCAACATGTTTTGATGAATGTGTCGTGCACAGAAACGATGCTCCGATGCAGGTAGGATCTCTTCTACTGCAGTTATTAAACCCTAGCAAACATGTTTCATCAAAATTTAGAATTTCAAACATGTTACAGCAACTATTTAAATACTTCAAACAAAACACATAACATTTTGAAATTATAACAATGTAATACATAAAATATTTAAAAAGTGCAGACGTAAAATACCTTTTGTCGATCTGACATGACGATCCAAGGACCCCCATCACCAAGGTCTGTCTTAAAGATGTCCAGGAACCACGTCCACGACTCTCTCGTTTAAGCTTCTACCCACGCATAACATAGAGGGAAGACTCTACTGTCAGCATCCCGAGACACGGCACTTAGCAGTTGTCCCCCATCCATGCCTTTCAAGTGACACCCATCCAACCCAATGAAGGGTCGACAACCAGCTCTAAACCCTTCCATACATCCCTTTAAACAGACGTACATACGTTCAAATTTTGGTCTTAAAGGGTTCGGCACCGGATCAACCTGTATGTAAACCGTGCTTCCTGGGTTATGCATCATCACTGTCCCGACGTAGTCTCTTAGGCGTTCAAACTGTCATAATCTATCGCCACGTAGCTTATCTCTCGCTAATCTTATACCTTCACAGATATTCCATCGCTTCACATCGAAGTTGAATCTTTTTTGAATTTCATCAGCTATGGTCGCACTTCGTACCTTCGGTTCGTTCCTAATCAACTCCATGAAGTTCTCGCATATCCACTTACCACCAATCTTCTTGGTGTGGAATGCTCGACCGCATGAATGCTCCTCGTTCCTAACTGAAAAATCGCTTGTTGAGGAACACGAACCGCACAAGACTTGAAGCCACAGTTGGACTGTTTGCACCAGAATTCTACTCGTTTGGGACCATTTGATCCCTTCGACTCCATCTCATACCCCTCTTGGATGCTATGTCCAATCATGTAATCCCTAAACACCTTCGCATCTACGAACTTCATACCATGTTTCAACTCGTATTTTTTGGTGGGTTGACCCAACTCCGCATTCACCTCTTCATCAATAACTCTTGTCCTATGTCCGCTTGTCACGTCGTCTTCCATGTCTGAGTCTGGGGGAGTCCTCAAGGTGTCGCTTAGACAGTTATGCTCAAGGTTTAACATTTCAACATCTATGTTCACCCCAATACTTGCCTCAGTATCATCTCACTCACCTTCCATCGCACCAACTAAGTCGTGTATATCACCTTCGGCTTTACGTGTTCTGTGTCGCTGCCCATCTGTTTTCGCTCGGTTTGGTGACATTTCATCATCAGTGTCATCCTCCTCTTCACCTTTTTGGCTTTCCAATTTGGGTCGGAAATGCCCTCGGAGTCGGAAGACATCTCTTCGGAAGCACTACTCTCAACCATGGGTGCTTTTCCTTTCGCTTTCTCGCTCAAATGTTGTTTGTTCAGTTCAGCTATTCTTGCGGATGTCATCCTTCTTCGATTTGCAATTTGCTTCAACAATGTGTTGTTGCGCAGTTCTTCCAACCACGGATCTTTAAGACATGCTTCCTCATCAAATTGTGGAAGCACATACAAATTCACCTCCCGCACACCTTGTTGTTTCTCCTTGATTAGTGCAATATCTTCATCGCTACATAACACTTCAATGTCCTTTTTCGGATCTCCATTCGGTGACACGTACGTTATGACACCATCCCTCTTCAAACTGTAATACTCAAGTAGAACCGCCACATTGAAGTACCAAAAGCAATGGTCCATCAAGTCCGTCAAACATACCTTGCCCTTGTAAACACCGTCAACCCAATTACCATTATAGTGGATTTGAAGAAACCACTTACCCTCACTTGAAGTTGACATTCTGCAAACAAATAATTACACACATAAACAAACATCAACATTCAGTCATTACACAAACAAAACACATAAACATTCGGTAATGTCACAAACAACACACACATAAACAGCGTTGTAAGTAAACATATCAGATTTATATACAATGCTAACGTAACTAATTAACCTTTCAACAACATTTGTTTTCGTTTTCGTCAACTTTGCCAATGTTCGAAATTTTCATGCAGGACACAATTTGGAGGGTGACTTTCAGATTTTATACAGCTGAAACTGAACATGGGGTAGTTACCTCTGAAGATTAGCTTCGATTCGCCGAAGGGATCGCACCAAACCGAGCAGTCGCGCCGATTCTGTTTCAAACCGAGTGCCGATTCTTCCGCCTTCTTCAAATTGAAGAAATTGCAGCAGTGTCCGCAACAACTCCTTCACTTACGCAGCAAGAGGACCTTAAAAAATGCAGCAGCAACTCCGATTACAACTCTTCGCAGCAACAACTCCAATTTAGGGTTTGGGGATTTCTTCGGTTCGTGATGGGATGAGAAGTTCTTCGGTTTCTGAAACTGAAGTGGTGCTATGGGAGGTGATATGTTTTTGGGAAGAGGGACCGATTCGGTCTTTGGGAGAGAAACGGTTCGGTTCGCAAATAATAAATGAGGGAATACATAGAGGGTAGTTTGGGTATTTTCGTTTTTTGTTATTTCAACGTTCAAATTATATGTCACGTGAGAAGCACGTGTCAACTTTTAACGGATAAATTAACAGAAAAACTAACGTTTCTTCAAAAACCAACATAATGAAACATCTTACATCAAATACCCGCGGCCCAAAACAAATTTCATCAATTACAATTTTAGGCAAACATCTTACATTTTTTTTCATACTTTTCCCTAAATCAAATTATTATGAATACTTTTAAGATTTTAAATGGTGATTTAGCCACCCCATGAACGTCTAAAACGTGTTAGGATCCAACCCACTACCAAGATGGCAAGATGCAATTCAAAATTGAATTATAGCTAAGCATCTATAAATACATTGTACTTTTCATTATATATTAATTATACTTTTACTAGTAAGAGAGATTAAAATATTTATATGGAAACTATTCGTACCTAAAACTAATTGTTACTAATTGATAAATCGAAATATAATTTATATATTCATACCTAAAATGGATTTTTACTAATGGTATATTTTGCACGCTTGTGTTATATTTATAATATTTTTCAATAGTAAGTCGTACATTGCACTGCACCCGTAAGAGGTAAGTTGTGCCCGTAATGGATAAAATGTTAATCATGAATATATTTTTATTACCAAAACTAGAACTCAAAATGTTTAGTTAAACTATGAAACACTGAATTATTACATTATATTACGATAGTTCTAACCACGAATAATTAAAATTATGGTTTTGTTGATTTGTTCACTTAGTAAATAAATAAATAATGTAAATGCATTATATAAATACAAAACTTTATTTTTAAAGTCATTACATATTTTAATGCTGTCTTATAGTCAAGTCCTCTATTAGATACACTTGGAAAATATTATAGCGTTGGTCGTAGGATATACGATTGGATTGAGACGTCTAGAAAAAGACTGAATAAAATAACTAATTTAAGTTGTAAACATTTTAATAATTCATATTAATTTTGTATGACTTTAAAAAAATAATATTATAATTAAGAATTAAATATCGATTTCTTTCATGAACATTACATGGATGTGTAATTTACTCCCTTTTTTTCCCCAGCGTAGTGCTAGTTCAACTTTTCGTATTGTAAAAAAACAATTACGTATATCAAATTTTCTATTAAACTTGAAATAAAATTATGAAAATCACTCAGATATTTTAATATAATTATAAATTAATTTAAACATTTTTATAAAAATAATTAAAGTTCTTAAAATTCACAAAATTTAATTTTAAATTAAAAAAGACACTTTTAAAACATTTAATTTAAAATTTTGTTTCACAATTTTTTTTTTATATTCTCATCATTTCACTTTAAATAGTTTTGAGTTATATTTTTTGATTAATTACATCAATAATTATGTATATTTGTCCAATGTGACTATTTTGTTATTACTATTTTTTTGTGTGACTAAATGATTAATTATGTTTTAACATGTGATTATTTAGTTACTTTGGGTTGGAAAATGTGATTAAATGAACTGGAATGAAGATTTTATCCTTCATCTTATCTTCTTCATGTTCTTTCTCATTATTTATTTTTGATTGTTCTTCTGTAATTGAACTCAAAAAATAAATTTTTGTGTTCAATCAAGCCCAAAAACTTAATTTTTAGTTTCCATATAACACATAATTCAGTTTTTGGGTTCAATCATACTTAAAAAATGCAGGCCAAAGAAAACAGACACTCAATCTTGAAGTTTAACAAGTTTCATGTCCATTACACAGAATTAATCTGATAGACGATGCTGAGCAAGCAACTATGTAATTCCTTCTTCCTTCACTATTTTTTCTTGATCAAAAGAAATCAATCAACTAATAAAGTATTTGTGATATGAGATTAAAGATAGACGCAAATAGGTTTGTGCATGCAAGAAAAAGTTTAATTAGCAATTTAATATAAAAAAAGGGTTAACAACTAAATTATTACCCAAACTTTGGACACTTTACAAATTGCTACATCGGTTAACTTTTCCGTTAAGTATGAACGAAAAATGACGTGTCAGCACATGATTGGTCACTGATTTAAAAAAATATGGATTTTTTTTAAAAAATCTGGAAAATTAAAAGGAGAAATAAGAATTTTTAATATAATAATTTTATTAAAAATATGAAATAAAAAATAAATTTTTTTTTTTAATTTGTTTCATATTTTCAATAAAAATATTATATTAAAAACTCTTATTTTCTCTATTAATTTTTTAGATTTTGTTTTTAAAATTAGTTTTTTTCTTGTATTTTTAGAAAATCATTTAGTTTTTTAAATCACATACCAATTATATGTTGTGTTGCCACGTCATTTTCCATCCATATCTAACAGAAAAACTAACCGAGGTAACAATTTGCCCAAATTCCGAAAGTATAAGTAGCAAAATTTGAAAAATCAAAGTTCTTATAGCAATTTGTAAAGTGCTCAAAGGTGGGGTAGTGGTTTGGTTATTAATTCTAAAAAAATTTAAAAATTTATACATTTTATAAACTTGAAGTGAAACTTAATGTGCTAATAATTTAGATAAAAAAATGTTGATTATTATCTATTTAAAATGGTGACTTTAAAAAATAATAATTTATATTTGTTTTTTGTCTTCAAAATTTGGGCCGATTCGGCCTGCCGAATTAAAATGAGCAAACGTGTATGATTCCAAGGGTAAAACCCCAACTAGAGTTGTTTCAGTCCACCTTAAATTTAGTTCACTCCTCACGTCGATTCTCTCTATTTCTCTGCCTAGAAAAAGAAAAATCCACACAAGAAGAGAAGACTTGGTCGTTATCTAGAGTCTCCGTTGGTTAGGGTTTCTGCGCCACTCCCACCTATTTTCTGTGATTCAATCACGATCAGCAGATTCTACTTACGATCCCAGCATCTTGTTAGCTCAGTTTCTGCCGCCACAATTCCATGGAGGTACGGATTCTTTGATGCTGCTGGTTATAGCTCGGTGTCTGACAGTGTCTTTCTTTGTGGTCCATCGATTTGGTCGAATTAATCTGTTGTGGTTGGTTTGTAATGATCGTTTTTTCTTGTTATAGGCATAACAACCATTGTCGAATAAACAGATCGTTTGAAAATTAGGTCCAATTGCAGTAAATAGTTAATCTTAATGCAAATCTTGGGAGGAATGAGGTTGGGAAGCGCTGCCTATCTGTTTGAACATATTGATAAGCACTAGCTATCGTGTTAAATAATTTTGCATTGGAATGTGCCGGATTGATTTATTCATAACTCTCTCGTCTCTGATTGATTTATCATTTGAAATGTGTTTTACTGACTGAATGTGGTCAATGATAAATTTTTTAGGATTCAAGGATTGAAAAGATTCTGCAGACCGAGAAGTCTGAGGCCCATTTGACATCTGCTGCAGCATTTGTGGAAGGTGGAATTCAGGATTCATGTGATGATGCTTGCAGCATTTGTCTTGAAGCCTTCTGTGAAAGCGATCCTTCGACAGTAAGCATTTTGTAATTTCTCCGACCTAAAGTTGAGTTAGACTAGATTTACGAGTCTAGCCTGATGTATCTTCCATTTCTTTCTGCAGGTGACCGCTTGCAAGCATGAGTTTCATCTTCAGTGTATTCTCGAATGGTAACCTCTTTGTGTTTCACATTTATATATACATATGTTTTAATTGTGGTTTCACTATTATGCTGAGTTGAATGATCCATACTTCCATAGTATTTTGCTACCTTTTGAGGAAAGAACGATTGCGAAACTGAAAATAGTTGCAAGGTTTTGGAAGATCATAGTACCGAAAGCAGCTTTCAGCTCTTTCTCTACGCATAACTTTTTAATCAAGTTTCATAGATAACTGTGATGATTTATGCAAACTTCCTCTTGATATTTTTTCAATTCAGGTGCCAAAGAAGCTCGCAGTGCCCCATGTGCTGGCAACCAATCAGTCTTAAAGATCCCACAGGGTAGGTATATCGTGTTCCTTGGTCACATTCTTGTATCTGGATAGAGAGTTACATGTCCAGTATTTTGGATTATCGAAGTGAACCTTGTTTGTTTATCTGTGAAGTCAAGAACTGCTGGAGGGGATTAAGCACGAGAGAAGTTTTAGGATCAATCGGCCTAGGAATGCAACAATATTCCATCATCCCGCCCTTGGAGATTTTGAGCTTCAACATGTTTGTACTCTTCTTCTGCCAATTAACAAGGGTGAATCTTGTATGGTTCTTACACATTATTTTTGCTGCTTTGACATGATACAGCTACCCGTTGGTGCAACTGATACTGAACTTGAGGAACGGATCATTCAGCACCTGGCTGCTGCTGCTGCAATGGGTCGGACACGCCACATTAGCAGAAGGGAAGGACAGAGAAACAGGTTTTCATCTCAGGGTCGTCCACATTTTGTGGTCTTCTCTGCCCATCCTAGTGGACCTACTAATGGTAGTGGTGCTTCCTCTCCAGTAGAGACTGATGGTGGAGATTTAGTTGCTGATGTGACTCCATCTTCACCTCCATTTCCCGTTCGAGATTCAGTGCTCGTAGCACCAACAAATTCTACTGAAGAGGATCACGGGTTTTTGACCCCTACTCGCTCAATTTCAAGTCCTGTTAATCTGCGAGGATCTCCGTCAAACAATAGGTAATCTCTGATTATTGTCGTGGATACGTGAAACGATTGTTATTGAATCAGTGTGTTATATGGACAATTTTTTATTATGTTTTTCCATTTTCTTCCAGGAGATCGGCATCTAACTCTTCATCCCCAGGACAAGATCAAGGAGGGCCATCAGATCTTCAATCTTTGTCAGAGTCGGTCAAATCTAGATTTAATGCAGTGTCAATGAGGTATTGGATTCATCAATTTTTCTGAGTTTTCATTCTTGAATCAATATAGTAGTAAGCTTTACTTTTTTATTTTCAATCATGTAACCACAAAATGTTTAAATTCAACAAAAAATGATAAATTTAAGATTTGAATATGATCTTGATATATCTCTATCTCTACATTCATAAAAAAAAAATATCAACTACTGGCTTAGTTAACTTCACGAGTTCACGTGTATATATTATACACTGATTAGGAGTCTATAAATAATAGTATGTCTAAATCAATTATGTAAATATGTTCGTCCTGTAACCGTGTTGTCACTTGTCTCTCTTGTATAAGTACCTTGGTGGGTACATAACTAACCTAAAACATAGTCTATTAGGCGGTGTAACACAATTTATTTGAAGAATTCAAATCTCCTCAATATGTTAAGTATTCAATCAAGAAAAATATTGGTATAAGAAGCCCATGTCTTAACACGGAGCGGGATTTAACACTAAACTAATGTCAAAGTTTTGTTGGAATCATATTGTCTTCTTCTTTTAAGCAAGCCCTTTTTATATTTAACAATTATGGTCGATTTCTTATGCAAAAGGAAACTAACTGAGATTCTTTTGCAGATGCAAAGAGTCAATAACTAAAAGCACCCGAGGGTGGAAGGAGAGATTGTTCTCTCAGAAACCGTCTATGGCTGAGATAAGCTCTGAAGTTCGAAAAGAGGTTAATGCAGGGATTGCTACTGTCTCACGCATGATGGAGAGACTTGAAGCAAGAGAAAGTAAGGGAGCTGCTAGCAGCAGCAGCTCTGAAAATATTCCAGTCCCTACCACACCAGATAATGTCTCCACCCAAGAGACAGACAAAGACAATCAGCAGAGAGGAGAAACTACAGCACCTAATCATCACCCAACTAGTTCTTCTGCCACAAGCTCATCCTCAACTGAAACATTGCGTCTGGATCTCCAGTGAGGTACTAATTCTTTCTTTCTGTCACTTAGCTACTATTGTCCTCGAGATCATCCATTGTCATGCACAAGCCTCAGTTGATTACAACAATTCTGCCTGCCTACCCTTTCTTCTGATGAAGTGGATTCTGAATCTGATCTGATGATAGGCTATACCGGTATAGAAGAAAAAATGGTGTGATGGTGTGGGGTGTGGGGGTAAGTGCTAGTCTTCCAGCTTCATATAATTGTGTAGTAATGATTTTTGTCAGGTTGAATCTCTGAAGTCAGTCCGGAGAATATGCGGTTCTTCTATGGTTGCCATTCCAACTACCTTCTTGTTGGAATAATAATAGTAAGAATAATAAATAGAGATTTAGGTACAACTAAAAGAGAGCTTTACTCGTCCCCACTTTAAACTCTACATAAACATTATTGTAAATTAATAAATATATTTATGTAATTTTATTGTGGGATTCTGTGTGATTATGTTTTCTAAAAGTTGTGTTGGAGTCCAAGCACAACTTGTAATCGTCAGATCTTGGAAAGCATGTCATCATCAACAAATGATGATATATAAATTGTACGGTGCGGTATGTTTCTTTTACGGAATTCCGAATATATAATAGAGAATAAGAATTGAGAATAAGGAATATGAGATAATAATTTGAAGTTTTTTGGTGGATTGGAATATAATAAGAAATTTCAATATTTATTTGGTTGAATGTGTATGGAAATGAAATGGATTATAGTAAAATAACATATATGTTCTTACTTTCATTTGTATAGTATATAGGGTTAATAGTTTCAATGGTTCTATATGTTTGACTCATGTGATCACATGATACCATATGTTTTTTTGTGTGGGTGAATGTCCGTTATGTTTGAAAATGTATGGTCCTTCTGTTAGTCAGCCGTTAGATTTTTATGTTAAATGATTCACGTCATTACCATATCAGTACCACGTCAGCGTCACGTAGATATATAATATAATATTTAATTTAAATAATAATAAAAAAAAAAGGGGAAAAAATTAGCATTGGACCCTTGGGTCCAATTGAACCAAGGGTCGAACCCTGGTCTGGGTTGGACCCCAACCAGGTCGCCTGATCTGGGCGATCAAGTCTGGGTTGGACTCAGCCCTGGGTTCGACCCTTGATGGGTCAATTGGACCCAAAGGGTATTTATATATATATAAACATTTTTATTTTTATTAATATATAAAGTTTTAAAATGTTTTTTTTCCTGATTTTTCCATATTTTTTTTTCTATTTATTTTATTTTTCATCCGTCACGCTAGCATTCTGTTACTTAAACTTGAAGACAACAATGATTTTACTAAAGAACAACATTTTGAAAACATAAAGTACCAAGAAACAACATAGCGGTACTAACCGATCACATAACCCATACATATGAGACCATTAGAACTATTAACTAGCGGTATCAAAACGGGTCATGGGTCGTGTCAGGTCCCCTCTGACCTAAATACAACCCGTGTAATAGTATGAGTCAGTTTTTGAGTCAGAATGATCCTCCAGGAATGGTAAGGGTTGAGTTAGACTGACTCGTTTGACCTTCATGACCCGCATGTCAGTCTGACCCATTCGACTCACCATTTCAATAAAAATAAAAAATAAACTGAAATATATAAATGAGTCGGGTCATGACTTGATCTGTGGGTCAAGACTTCTGACCCAAATCTGACCCGTGTTTTCACGAGTCATTCATGGGTTGTGTCAAAATGACTCATGAGTCAAAAACCCTGACCAAACACGACCCGTGGACGGATCACCCACAGATTGGGTTAGATTTTGACACTCTTACTATTAGCCCTAGTATATAATACGAATAATTTATATTAATTAATTTTAAAAATTAAGAATACTAAAAACTTATAATATAATTAATTAATAATTATAAAAAATATTATTTTTAATAATTTAATTAAATGTAAAAAAACTTTTAAAATAATTAATTAATATTAAAGGAAAATCTCATTATGAACCCAATCCAAAAATTCCTTGCAAAACATCATGAACAAATTCCATACATTATTCTTCAACATTAAGGTAACATACAAGATTGAGCACGGAGGTGGAGTACTTAAAGTTATATATACAATGCTTAGACCAACTAACTAATATGATGATACATAAAAAATGCAACCTGACTTGCTTTAACTTCCACAAGCAATGTAGTCCTCACAATTTATCAATCACTCTTTGAATTGCCATTTTCTTCGACACATGTTGCAATGAGCTTGAACCTACAAAGCACAAAACAATATGAAGAAATTTGCAGCAACAATATGAACAAATAACCAACAACAAAAACCAAAACATGATTCATCTTCCGTTCACATTCATCAAACCCAGAAATCACAATTTTGAAATATATTTGAACCCAAAATTGTGATTCTGGGTTCGAACATAATCCAGAATTGTGGGTTCTGTTCGAACCCAGAAACACGATTTCTGGGTTCGACCACATCCCAGAATCGTGATTCAAAGAAGGAGAAGTTCAGTTAATGAAGGAGAAGACATACCTGAATGAAGGAGAAGTTTTCGGTTCTGGAAGCAGGGCGCATGAGTATGAAGGAGTAGTAATGAAGGAGGTGAGACCAGTTTTGGAAATACAAAAAATAACTGAGGTCATTTTAGTCATTTTACCTTGTATTTCTTATTCTGGGTGCGCCCTCCATAAGCAATCCAAGCCTTTTTGTCCGGAATTGATATCACCACCCCTTTAGGTTTTCGTATTCCGAAATTTTTCAATTCTGCGAAAGAAAAACTTCATACGGAATCCGTATTACCTATTCTATTTCTATTCTGTGAAAAGAACATGTTAATCTCTGATGCTTTCTGTTTCTACCGGCTATTGAAGTCTTAATTTCTTACATGGAAAAGTATGATTGCGCACTTATAATTGAATCATGTAGTAATTAAATCCGTTCAGTCATTAATGATTGAATCTTCCGTTTCTTCATAACTCAAATGTATTCTTAAATAGATTTAAAATTATATATACCACTCAAACGTGTCAGTTGAGGAGGAACTCCATATCCCAAATACGCGGGAACCAGAGAAATAACTAGAGCTCCCAACGGTTTGGGAAAGATTAAAAAAAAAGCTATGAGTTACCTAAAGACAAGAATAATGGATAAGATTAGCGGATGGAGGGTGAAAATGCTAAACCAAGTCGGGAAGGAAGTGCTCATTAAATCAGTAATCACGACCATCCCAGCCTATGTAATGAGCACATTCAAACTCCCCAAGACCTGGTGCACAGAGATAAATGCACTAATAACATATTTTTGGTAGGGTCAAACAAACATGGGGAGAAAGATTCATTGGAGGTGTTGGGAAATTCTGGCAAAATCAAAATAAACCGGGTGTGTGTGGGGTGGGGGCTTGGTTTTAGGGAACTCGAAACATTCAACCTAGCTCTCCTTACCAAGATGGCAACAATATCTTAAAGGAGCCAAACTCTCTTTGAGTTCGTGTTCTAAAAGGGATATACTTCCCGCGAGGAGAGTTTCTTATGGCACGAAAAGGAGGAAAGACATCGTGGGGTTGGTCAAATCTATTAAGCGGGAGAGATATCCTGATGAGGGAAGGTCTTTGGAGAGTCAGAAACGGTACTATGATCAAGGCTTTCAGTGATCCATGGTTGCCCACGAAAGCTAGCTTCAAGCTGAACCCAGTACCCAACCTCACTGCCAAACAAGAGTTACGGGTGTGTGAGCTCTTGCAACCAAACAATACATGGAATGAAGATTTGATCCGAACGACAACAACACTAACTGACGCAGCTCACACCTTGCAGATGCACATCCCATCAGATGGACCACCCGACAGACTTTTATAGCCTCACATGGACGATGGAAACACAACAACCAAATCTGTGTATCATCGACTCCGTGAGTTGCAGGAGGGAAGACATGCCGATCTGAAAGCAGCCGCCAGACAATATGGAATGCTATGTGGAAGACAAATATGATTTTGAAAGTAAAGAACTATATGTGGAAGTTGCTCTCTAACGCGATAACGGTCACAGATAATCTACGACGAAGTGGAATGCAAATGATAACAAGCTGCCTGATATGTGGAGATGATGAAAATAGAGAGCACATGACATACCAATGTGCTTGTCGAACGTGGTCTGGTTTGGGACTCTCGGGCTCGGACCAGGTCATCAAACAAGACCAACAGTGGATGAATGTCTACAAGACCGACGATCCGAACCATGTACAGTGAGGGAAGTAAGGGAGACAAGGTGGAATTTGTGCATGATGACATGTTGGAACATATGGAAGGCAAGGTGTAAGGCAATGTTCGAAGGAAAGATGCCAAATCCAGCGACGGTAGTGGAGGAGATCAAACAAGCTTGTGATGAACTTAGGGGCATGCCGAGAGTAGGGACCGTAGTGCTTAATAACCGAGAGGCTCAAGGATGGAGAACCCCGACCCCAGGAACTATTAAGGTCAATTGCGATGCGGTATGGTGCAAACAAACCATGATGGGTGGCATTAGAGTAGTTGCAAGAAACTCGAACGAGCTTATTGTTAAAGGACCAAACCGTTCAATGAAGGGATGCTCGACTACAGAACTAGAGGCAGAGGAGGTCCTATTGGGCACAAGGCTCGTGATTGAGAAAGGCTAGAATCTAGTTGAAATTGAATTGAACTCCGAAGTGGTTATTAAACAATTGAGGGGAACGACACATCATTGGCGCATAGAGACAACTTGTTCAACAATTTTTTCATTGGCGAGAACATAACGTCAATTGAATGGAAATCGATTCCTCGGACGGCGAATGAAAGCGTGAACTGGGTCGCTAAACAATCTAGAATGAAAGTGTGTTTAGACGACTGAGTCTCTCAATCCCCACCGTCTCTTATTTCGATCTTATTGTTGAAGGAGCAAACCGATCAATGAAGGGATGCTCAACTACAGAACTGGAGATAGAGGCGGTCCTATTGGGCACAAGGCTCGTGATTGAAAAAGGCTGGAATCGAGTTGAAATTGAATCGAACTCCGAAGTGGTTATTAAATAACTGAGGGGAACAACGCATCATTGACGCATAGAGATAACTTGTTCAACAATTGTTTCTTTGGCGGGTAACATTACATCAATTGAATGGAAAACGATTCCTCAGACGACGAATGAAAGCGCGAACTGGGTCGCTAAACAATCTAGAATGGAAGTATGTCTAAACGGCTGAGTCTCTCAATCCCCACCGTCTCTTATTTCGATCTTATTGTTGAAGGAGCAAACCGATCAATGAAGGGATGCTCAACTACAGAACTAGAGGCGGAGGAGGTCCTATTGGGCACAAGGCTCGTGATTGAGAAAGGCTGGAATCGAGTTGAAATTGAATCGAGCTCCGAAGTGGTTATTAAACAACTAAGGGGAACGACACATCATTGGCGCATAGAGACAACTTGTTCAACAATTGTTTCTTTGGCGGGTAACATAACGTCAATTGAATTGAAAGCGATTCCTCGGACGGCGAATGAAAGCGTGAACTGAATCGCTAAACAATCTAGAATGGAAGTGTGTCTAAACGACTGAGTATCTCAACCCCCACCGCCTCTTATTTCGATCTTAAGTATTGATTGTAATAATGCATTTGGAAACGCTATTTCATGATTAATAAAGCTCTTCTGATTGACCCAAAATAAATAAATATAAGTTAATAAATTCAACTAAATATTTTTTAAAATGTTATACTTATCGTCAGTGTTATTAGAACCAGATCGACCCTCGAATCGGTGAGAGAGCCGGTTCAGCCGATCCAACCCGGTCGGACCGATTGGTTCACCATGTATAAATACAAACACTACAGTGTAGCGTGGAACAACTGAAGAAAAAAACGAAAATATCAATTTATTCTTATTAATTAGGACATACCTATCAAGATATTGAAGTATGAAATCAAACTGCACGAAAAGATAAATCAGCTTGAGATAAAAATTCATTTTTATTTTGTTCTTCAGATTCCACATTTGTGTATGAAATAACCAATATTTGGTCGATTGTGGCATAAGCAATTCCTATCCACAAGAACATGCTTTTGAGAGGAAAAAGGGATTTAGAGATCAAGCTCTACTCCCAGAGATCAAGCAGAGACTCTCCATATCTAGTAGCTCCAAGAAACACAACAACAGATGGCAGATTCCTCGTCTTAAGGGCCGCCGGAGACCTCGAAGAAGATGAGGAAAATGAGAGGAAGGATGGCTAGCTTCTTGGAGGTGGTTGTGTAGGGGATCGCTTGCGGCAGGGGATGATCGAGGAGGTGCTGCGAAGTGGTCGGAGAATCGAATGAGCTTCCCATTTTTGCGGTGAAAGATTGAAGAAGAGTCTCGTTTAAGGGAAGAAGAACGACAGGGGAAAGATTGGTACAAAATAAATTGATTTAAACCGAAGAAAACTGATTAGTCGATTTTAAAAAAAATAAAAACACCCAAATAAAACGAACCGTAAATTGGCCGGTTTTAAAAAAATAGAGCGGTTTTTGTAAAACCGGTCGGTTCGCATCGATTCAACTGGGTCCACCATGCAAGTCAGTCTTTCGATTGAACCAAACAGGACAGGGGTTCGTAAGCTTGTTCAATTTAACCGGTTCAGATGAACTGGTCTGGTTCTAGTTTGGTTGAACCGGTTCGACCGAACTAATTTTAAAACCAAATCAATTTTTTAGGTTTCAAATAGACCAGTTCAAAATAGTACAAAAAATCCAGTTCAAATCGACTCGTTTTTTTATACTGGTTTATACTTTACTTTAAATCAAATCACTTTAAACTTATATAATTTTATAACCGTTTTGAAGCAAAATCAACTAAATCGGTCTGAAATTAAACCAAACATAGAGATGTCTTCAATAAACTAAACCTAGAGATGTATTGGACTATCGTATGTTGATGTTGGACAGGATTTCAGTCGGTTGTGGAACCGATTTTCAATCGGGTTAGTGTGTTTTTCCAGTCGGTTCAGTGTGTTTTTCAGTTGGTTCAGTATTTTTTCAGTCGGTTCAGTGTGTTGGACAAGATTTTCAGTCGGTTTGAACCGAATTATTTCCGAACCAAAATTGTTATTAAAAAAAGCAGACCAGAACAGTTCGAACTCGTTATAAATCGGTTCAAACCAGACCAGTTCTTTTTCCATAAACCAAACTAATTCTTTTATAAACAGAAAAAATATTGTTTTTTTACAAACCAGACACGTTCAGTTCTGAACCTGTTCGACCCTGAACTGGTTCATAAACAAGCCTACCGGTTCGTCCCGATTCTGATACTATGGTTACCGTTGCAAGTAATTCTTGACTCAATTGAAGTTCGATAGCACTAATTTAATTGGGACTAGACAAGAGGATCTCACATTGAGGCCCAATTTAAGGTCCAATTAATTAAAGTTTAATTTGAACCCCAACCAAATTTCGGATCAGGGTAAAATACGACATTGTCCCCTAAAGTTGACGTTGATTTTAAGTTTTCCCCTTAAAGTTTAAAATTTTAAATTTTAGTCCTAATGTTTGGAACGAATTAAAAATATTCCCGTTCTATGACTTTGCCGTTTAATACTGATGGAAATGTGATTATGTGCAAATTACATGACGTTTTAATATATTAAATGGACAAAATTGTCATCCATCTTATGTTGTTCTTCAACTGTTCTTCTACTGCTGTTCTTCAACTAGGTCTTGGTCCCCGCTCCCCTGAACCATCGTCCACACTCCTCGATCGCTCTGGGCTCCGACAACGACATCCCGAATCCAGGACAACAGTTTACACAGTTCAGAGTTGGATGCTTCTGGGGTGTGGAACTCGAACAATTTGGTTATAGATCTATAACCAAATTGACAGATATAGACGAACGAGAACGCAACATCAGTTTTGTATATTTCATGAAAGTAACAAATTAACATCAAGCTGACGGGACAAGAATCCAATCCACATGAATTCACCAAGAATTGAAAAATCTCATCGAAGCCATAATCAATGAATCACTACATGAACTGGACTCATTGCATACGAACTGCTACTCGTTCTATAACTCCACTAGACACCAAAGAAGCAAGATATCGTTAATCGACATAAACGATTTCAATCTGTTCAAATCGGAACTACTAAGTTCTACCGCAAATTGAAATCTCAATATTAAATTAAAATCCCGATTTCCCCTGCCCTCCCTCCTTCAATGGCGGTGAACTTCCGTCTTTAGAGGGAAGTTTAGGGGGAAACTTAAATTGGAGAACTTTCGCCTGTCTCCAATTCCAAGGACCGTGCCTTCATCTGCCTCCAATTCCTGAAATTGCGTTTCCATATACCTTCAATTTTAGCAACACCGCTTTTGTTCGTCTTCAATTCAAGCTATCGCGTCTTCGTGTGTGTCTAATTTCAGCAATCCTAACTCAGTTGGTCTTCCAATTCAAGAACCAGTGTCTTCGTCTGTGAAGAGAGCACACAACCAAACTGATTAGCTCTGTCTTTTTCTGTTTCCCACGAAGGAGCATCGTGCTGCTGGTGAAGCTCTGGAACGACGAAGAGCAGTTTATTGAAGCTCTGGTGAAGACAGTGAAGCATCGTGATGGTGAAGCTCCACGTAGGGCAGTTTTGTTCGTTTAGAATATTAAAAAGTCACGTGGTTAACACATGATCGGGTTTCCGTCACGAATAAGCGGGAAAGTCACGGAAAGGGAGAATTTTTAATCCAAACCAAAAATATTGAATTGAATTGCAGTATTTTACGAGCATAGTTCAATTTCATACTTTTTTCATCTAATCCTTTGTCCATTCATCAATTTTGATCCTGTGAAACTCAAATATCAACGATCTATGGCAGTTGAAAAGATTAATCTCGGATAACCGTTATATTTCATCACGTACTATCGAAATTGTTCAATCCTCCAACAAAGCTTCTTCAACATTATTATTCTATTGACACGGACAATGTGTTGCTTCAGCGATGGACAAGAGATTATCATTATTTCATCTTTTATTACTGCAAGGGGCAAAAATGAAACCAAGATCCTTATTTCATACTAAGTGGGCAAGATGTCGTTTTTAGTATTGTCCAGCATCAGTTTTCTTCTCCCACCACTCCATGAACTTGACTTGAGCCGCCATGGTGTCCATCCTGTAAAGCTGGAACCAATGATTTGCAATATCATGCCGAAATGTATACCCAAACATCGCCCCTGCAGCCAAGGACAGACCTGCACCTGCAAAATTTAAACACAACAAGTAAATCATTATTGATCAAGTCTCTGCTTATTACACAAATACATTGTTATGAAAGATGGATACTTTCTTCCATGTGAACTAAGCAAAAACATAACAGCGCCATGGGTATCTTGGATAATCTTCTGCATCATATTTGTTATAACCGAAGAAAACACTACAATATAGACTGAATGAATCAAAACAAGACTTGCAATTTTGCAGCACTTTGAGTAAGTGTGGAAAACAGAAGAGGAAGATGAGTACCAACCATGTAAACTCTTTGAATACTTCCAAGCAACTCCAGCTGTTGAAACGAGACCAAGCACACTTCCAATAGCAGCAACATTTGCTGCTTACCTAACAGTCTTCAACTGCAAATAACCCAAAAAGGGTATGGTAAATTGGTTCAGAATAGATACGGTAAATTGGTCAAAAACTAGAGCGGTAAACCGTACCAATTTTAAAAAGTGGTAAATGTTCGGTTCTGAACCGGTTCGGCCCCGAACCGGTTCATGCCCAGCCTTACTCTAAGGCATCGCTATGTCACCAAATATGTGGTACTTAGTCAAATTCTACACTTGTATTAGGCGTCGCTTCATTTCAGAACCATTGGTACTTAGCCCAAATAAAAATGAACTGCATGCATAGTGTTGATTCATTATAACAACTAGAATGTTAAAGGCGCTCCAGATGATGAAAATGCTAAGGCTAAAGCAATGAAAAAGCTAAGGCGAGTTGATATGGAAAAATACTTGCTCAAAATACGAAATGGAAATAATAGTAAAATTCATAAGAACAAATGCCAGTCATTATAGAGATTGCCTCGCCAAGGAGGACTTTCCAAAATAAATAAAAACAATACAAAAATACTAAACATTTAGAAGTTCATGAGAATGAGGATCTTCTAAAGGAGGAGCAGGTAGCAGAGGCGCCTCAACTTCAGGCAAAGAAGGCAGCTCTGACGAAACATCAAGAGGAACAATCTCTGAGGCAGGCAGAGGGACGCGCTTGGAGCGGTGAAGGGGAGAGGGTGCAAGTGATTCATATTATTCTTCATCCCAGGAGTCATAATCCTCATCCATCGCCTTCTTCTTGGACGCTTCTGCTTCGATCTTCCTCTATTTGACCGCTTCCACTCTGGCTTCATAATTTAGAAACTTGACGAAGGAGGGAAGCGTCGCGATAGGAAAGACAACATCAAAATCCAGTATATCCTTACGGATATCTACGAAGGCATCCACTAAGGGTCGACGACCCCATAGCGTCGCCGCGTCATTAAAGGTATCGCTATTCTTGAATTCCTTAACTGCTTCTGAGAGGCATTTTGGAACTTCCTCCTTGATAAGCGAGAGCTCCTGCTCCGCCTTATCAGCTCGTTGTTCAGCATTAACAGCGCGGTGCTCCAAAGAGGATGACTTACCCTTCTCCAACTCAAGTTCGTGAAGAAAGTCCATGACCTTACCGGCCGCCTTAGCCACTTTAGCCTTCGCCTTCGCCGCTTCAGCCAGCTTGGCCTGAACCCCTTACATTTCTTGGGCGTAGCGCAAGACCTCAAGCTCCAGCTCATCCCTAGCAGACTTCTCAATAGTCAAGCTACGTTGGGCACGCTCCATTTGCAGTTCCAGCTCCTTAACCCGCCTGAGCTGCACATCGGTGGCCTCCCTTTCCTTCGAAAGCTCCACAATGGTGCTACCCATTTGGAGTTGCAAAATACTTAGTAAAATATTGGAAGATTTACGGGTAGAAAGGATACATGTGAGGCCTTGGCGTACAAGGTTGTCCAGAGCGCCATCGGATTTGTCGATGGGTGCTCGATCGGCAGGAGGACATGCACCAGTCAAGAGGTGGAGACCCATGATAGGATCCAGCAAAATGTTCCCCCTCAACAGGAGAACATCTTAAAGAAGCTCGCAAAGAGTCCAAGTAGCACCGCATGGGTCCTCACGAGCGACCCACTCGGGGACATCGTCCACCTTGAGGTCCTGATGCAAGTCAAACACTAGACCCGCGTACGATCTATAACGCCCCTGTTAACCGCTCGACAAGAGTGCAGACGTCTCTAATTCAGAAGGAACGGAAGGGGGCAACACCCTATCCGCCCCAGAGGAGGACTCCCTCGCTGGAGTCTTCTTCTTTTTTGAAGAGGGAGCGATGTGACTTTTTCCTATGTACACGGATCCGTCGTCTGTGATACTTTTTTTTTGTGGAAGTACCATCAGAAAACACATGGTAAGTCGAGTCTATCCACGCGCCCGTCACAACAGGCGTGCCCCATTTCTTAGTATGGAGAATATTTAACCTTCTAGCTAAGAAGGAATTGTTGCAATAGCGAGAGTAAGGCACTACACCTTTGAAAAGAGTCACCGTCTATTGGGAGGCAGGACTCAGTGTTAAGGGATCCGCGGATAACGGATCTACCTCATCCTCAGGGTACACTTTCTTCTTGGAAGATTGCCTCTTCCTTTTCTTGGAGATCTCCGCGGCGTCGCTCGGGGCCTTGCTGGGTGGTTGTTCGAGTTCATGTTCAATCGGCAGATCGAACGTAAGGTCAGCGTGCGAAAGGAAGTGGGGGAAAATTGGGTAGGGGAGACGCCATAGTACCGGCAGACTTTGACCAGATCTAGGCATATTGGAAACCTCAAACCCACATCTATCTGCAGGTGATAGATGGTTTCCTCACCCTGGCCCGGTTTAGAAATGGGATGGGCGTTCTCAGGATCACGCTCATCCGGAATAGGGAAACGAAGAGCAAAAACGTCACTCATACACGCTTCGTTTACGACTCTATTAAAGATAGAACTAGAGATAATATTGGGCTTAGGGTCGCTAGAACCAGGGGAAGGAAGACATTAGCCCTACCTCTTGCTGATTTACTCGCCATTAAAGAGAGAAGGCGCTCACGATGAGGGTAGATGCTTGGCTCGAAAGGAGAAAAACAAGCTATTTTGGAAGCGATTATAGAGCCAAGGGCGACCGGAGGAAAAAATAAGAGAATTGCCGGAATTCTAGAGAGAAGGCATGGCTAAATCTAGAGAGAGAGAGACTCAGAGAAGTAAAAGTGAAAAAATGAAGAATGAATGACCTATTTATAGAAGAGCTCCCTAGGGGAGATGAATGGCCAGACTACCCCTAGGGGTTATGATTGGCTGAAACGTTCTCGGGAAGCCAAGTGTTTCTAACTGTTCAGAAAAAATGGCTACTTCCCGCTCCTGTTTGAAATTCAAATTCGAATTTTGAAATTAGGAAGCCTAACTGACCAACCCATGGCGCGCCATGCGCCACTCATACCAGACACTAATCAACAGGCTAGACTCACTAATAATCAGAAGAACGCCATAACCCGAGACTGATAATACCTATCAAACCTAGGGGTGGCAATCGTGTCGTGTCGTGTCTAATCGTGTCGTGTCATTAATCGTGTCGTGTCATTAAACGTGTCGTGTCTAAACGGATAAGTTTTAAACGTGTCTGTAAATGTCAGACACGTACACGACACGTTTAATAAACGTGTCACACGACACACGACACGGCAACACGACACGATTAAGACACGATTAAGACACGACACGACACGACACGTTTACAACACGATAAGACACGACACGATTAGACACGGCATGACACGATAACACGACACGATAGACACAACACGACACGATAGACACGATATATACGATAAAACACGACACGATAAGACACGATAAGACACGTTAAAATCAACACATTAATGTGGGTGTGGGTTAGTGAAAATTATACACGATTAGACACGGTTAGACACGACACGATTAGACACGTTTAGACACGATTAATTAATCGTGTGTTTGTCGTGTTTTAGCAGGTTAGATGTGTTTAGACACGATTATTAATCGTGTCTAAACGTATAAGAGTTGTTTAGACACGCTTAGTAATCGTGTCGTGTCTAAACGTGTAAATTGCAGATCGTTTGCAGATCGTTTAATCGTGTCGTGTCAGAAATTGCCACCCCTAATCAAACCCAACATGAGCGACACTCATATTGGACTTCGGGGGAAGATGATGGATCCTGGCCTTTGGGCCCTGGAAATTGGATATCATGCCCAATACTGAAGCCCATCGGTTAGGGGCGCGCCAAGATGGTCAAGGCGCGCTATGGAGGAATATTCTCCTCTACGTTCCTCTCTAACAAGAGCAGGACTCGAGGTCCGACAGTAGGGAATATGAGCATCAGCACACCAGGCGTGGAACAGAGGCACATGACACAATATCACTAAGCACAGGACACTAGGTAGCACAAGGCTCGAGACTATTCCACTCAGTTAATCAGGCGCCACTTAAGACGACCATGGTCAGAAGTGACTCAATCAGGTTAAGTTTGAATGTTATAAATACTTTCACTCATCTTCACTTTAGAACTAATTCAACAAGCATTCTTTACCTTACATACACTCTACAATTCACACTAACTCCGACTAACTTAGGCATCAGAGGTGAAGCGAAGGGAACACGCCGGGATTTCCTTCTTGCAGGTCGGTGGAGCGCCCAACACAAGACTCCGGAGAAAGAAGATGACTTCGAGATCCAACAATTCCCTATAAGAATCCGCCATTTCTGTTACTTCTACTCCTTCCTCCGCCTCTTCGAATTCACAACTCACTTTCGCTTGTATCCTCTCTGTCTAATTCTGATCAGAAAAGAGAATAAGCCATCTCCGCCTCACGGCATTTCGTCAATAATTAAGGGAAGATTGTAACTTTTCCCTCATGTTTGGCCAACTTCAATTATCCCCTTGTACTTCTCGGAAATCCCACTTTATGCATGTGAAATTTAAGTCTTGAAAATTTCAAATTGCTCACCCAAATTTAAATATTTCAAATTTTATCACAAAAATTAGGGTTGATAATTTCATACGACATAAACACGCACAAAAAAATTATGTTCGTGGAAGCATATGATAGAACGATAACCCCGATAACACAAAATTATTTTTATGTTTAGTTATCAGAACATGATACACAAGATAACACGATAAAATTAGATTTTTTTTGTATCAATTATAAAGTTAAACTTGAAATGTCTATTTTTTTAAAAATAATTTTCTAAACAGATCTCGTTTAATAATTTTTAAAAGTCTATTTAGATATTTAATTTATGAGTTTGTCAATTCTACATTAAAGATATGTTAAATCTGATGTTTAAATTGATAATTCTTACTATTAATAATTCGTTATTTTAATATTTTCTTATAAATCTAAATCTCTCATGTGAATATATAACTGACTATCTTAACACAATACAATATGAACATGCACAAAAAAACTGCATGTCGTGTTTGTTTTGAAAAACATGATACAATAAGTTTATTGTGCATGTTCTTATTTGATAAATGTCACACAATAAACGTATTGATACGCACGATAACACGCACGTACGCACGATTTGTCAGCCCTTCAAATAAACACAAGTTAACCCTGGGATTAATTGGTCTCGACTCCAACCTAGCTAGTCAACAATCAACATCATAGAGGACAAGGTTCAGTTCATGGTCCAAATTAGGGACCTCTGATTGTGGCCCAATTCAAGGGCTAACCATTTTAGGAACTGGTCGTGCTTCATAAGTGTCTGGGATTCAATTAGACCCTAACCTGGGTCACTCTGATCTTGATCAGACCTAAACCCAATGGAGCCCTGGTTGGAGTAACATTGAAAAGAGACCAGTTTGTCGACCCAACCAAGCCCTAATCAGTTTGAGACTCCATTGGACCCAACCATGATCCTCCATTGGTCCGAGTCTAGTAACAACTGACTCATATTATTTGTACTATGATATTATTCTCTACTTCATACTAACTAATAAACCCAAACATTGTCTTGCTCTTGTTGTAGAAATGTAGTTGACAATACCAAGTCTGCCTCTTAGCTAGAGAAGAGCTTCATTCTGCAGTAAAAATGATCATTCCAAGTCATAAACAGCAATGAAAGGCATCAAAACACTTCCAATCCACAGCTTCCCATCCTTCTCTTCCACTTCACTCACCGCTTTCACCACCTTCCCCTTCCTATCTTCAAGAACACGCAGCACCTTCCCCTCTGGACTGACTTTCACCACAATTCCGTTGGACCAACCCCCGACCGTGAGGAGGTAGTGAATTTTGACCGAGATTGGGAGTTTCAACAAGAGCTTTCTGATTTGAGGGTATAGAGCAGTCAAGTAAGTGTATTGTGTTCTGCGGCTATGGATACCCACCCAGAAGTCACCGTCCTTGTTGGTTCTTACATTGTCGGGGAATCCGGGCATGTTTGCTAGAACCTCTGAAGTTCCTGCCTTCTCGCCTTTCAACCAATACTTTCGCAACCTATAGGATCAATTCCCGTGTCCCATTAAGGTTCAGGTTCACTCATTTGTGTACTGTTTTAGAGGATATGCATTGTGCAAAGTTGAACAGAAAGCAACTTACCGGCCAATGGACCCTTCACAGAATATGAAGAAAGAGCCGTCCTTGCTCAAGGAGACACCATTTGGGAACTGAAGGTTCCGCTCAAGAACAGTGGTTTCCTTGGTGGTTGGGTTGTACTTCAACACCCTTCCACTGCCCTCTCCAGAAAAAACCAAATGCATGAAGTTCCTGCAGAGAAGTCGCAATCATAACCAACAATTAGAGTGACCGTGAGCAAAAATTACCTTTTCAGGGAAAAATGATTAAGATTCCATTTTCATTCTGTAAATTTTACTCAAATTTAATGCTTTGTAGCATTGCTCGTTAGATAGTAGCTTCTAACAAAGAACCCAACGAACATGACAATGCATGGCCAATAGATCGTATTAATGCATCAAATATAGGGAGAAAACAGAGCAAAAGTAGTAACCTTCTTTGATATTTGGTGCTGCTGTCTGTAAAATACACATTCCCTTCATCATCAATGTCCAGATCATTTGTAAACCGAAGTGGAACTCCTTCGGCTTCACTTGTGAGCACTATTGCTTGTCCTCCTTCAGGACCCACCTTCATAAGCCCGAAATATGCATCCGCAATGTAAAGATCACCAGTTCTTTTGTCAAATCGAAGGCCTAGAGGTCGCCCACATATGTGTTCATTTTTCAAGTAAGCAAATGGTGATGGCTTTGGATCACATACTTCTGACCTGGATATAAGAGGCAATCCAATAAGCATGACAGGATGATGTTGATCATGATGAATGGGACAGCAACGTTAGTGACATGACAGAACTTTAGCCAAAAATTGGCATTGTTCGATATGTCTGTTCAACACCACTTGCATGGACATGTACTACATTCCGAATACCCAAATTAAAATCCTTCTTGATTGACCGTGGACACACCAACAACTGGAGTGTGAGGCCATAACCAAGCATTTGAGACATTAATAAAGTATAGGTATGAAGCATTATTCAACTAAAATTGTGAGATAAATTATTGTTTATGAATAAAAAAACAGTTCACTAGGCCATAGAGCCCAACATGAATCTACTAAAAAAATAAAATTCACATCACCTACATACTAGCAGAAACCATATTAAGAAAACATTTAGGTCCCATATCAAATCCAAAGTAGCCCTTAGCTCGCCATCATTACTTTGTACAAGATTCTGGAAGCATTTCTTCTTTAAGAACATTTTAGCATTGCAGTAATGAACAACCATTACCATGATAAACAAATCTTTGACTGAAGAACTCAGCAGTTAAGTCACCGTCAGATACTACATTCGAAATCGGACGAAGCTAATCGAGGTTCAACAAGCATACAAACACCAATTATTACAGAAACAAGAATCCGTAATCTATAAGTTACAAGATTACCTGTTGTTCGAAGTGTAGGCGAAATCAGTCCAGGAATTCCCGTCGAAGAACAAGACACGTCCATCAGCAATGCCTGTGTAGGGTCCCTTACCAGCAGGGTCGAAAGCGATGCTCTCCGGACCCTGAACTTGGTTCAAGAACCTGACCTCAGACTTCTGCAAGAGATCAAGATCGTCCCTCTCAGTGGGCAACTCAGAGTTAGGCGGCATGTTGATCCTGTATGCCTCGAAGTCTGAGGACCCGATTATCGGACTGTGGTGAAAAGGATCCAAGCCGCAGTACAGTGCCACGAGTAGTATTATACCGGTAAATAGCGCTGCCGGCGACATGGCGATGGAGAGAAGGCGTGGAAAACTAAGTGGGTAACGTCGATGGAGACGAGAGGCAGAGTATGAATCTCTCACTGCTGCTGAAACCTGATAGTCATTAAGTACGTTTCATTGCGGGACATTTCACTGTTCTGCATCATCGTCGGTAAACAAAATCTTCTTTTTATCAGTATATAATTCCCGCCAACTAATGGGCCAGGATTAGGCCGAAAATGAATGGGCTGTTCTTACCGACTCATCTCATTTTATTAATTTGTTTATTTAATTACTCGTTTCATTGTGTTTTTTACGAGTTAGGGCTCATGAATAGAACATTACTTTTAGTTTGTTTATTCTATATTTAGAATAATATTTATTCGCGCACCGTAGTTAGTATTGTAAGTAAGAAACTAATTATAAATATATTTTTATTTTTAAAAGGGTAAATTATCTCAACAATAATTTATATATATTGAGACTAAATGACCACTTAGATATTTTTATATAGTTAAACAACTTCTTTTTTTTTGGCCAACAGTTAAACAACCATTTACGTTCCAAAAAAATAATATTTTGGTTAAAGTTGTCATATTCAATCACTTATATTTGATAAGTTTGGATTCGAAATCAAATTTCAGGTTCGAATCGATAAAAAAAAGTTTGAAAATGAAGAACATAAAGATGAAAATCAGAGAAATAATATTTTAGTCATTTTTTTCATATATATATATATATTTATTTATAACCGTTCAGTCATATTTTAAAACATAAATAATTGACATATATTTTAACTGTTAAGTCATATGTTCAATCATATTGTGAACATAATTGAACATATTTGTCAACATAATTGACTACTTAAGTAATTTACCATATTGTTGGTAAAAAAAATAATTTACCATATTTAAAACTTAAATCTGAAATGTCTAATTAAAGGATATTATTAATATTTATTATTATCCAAATCCTAAATTAATAATTGATTGGTCATTGGAATTTGGACAATGGAGAAGAAAGAAGTGGCTGCAATGAAAAGTGGATGGTGGGTGAATAACGGCCATCATATCTTCTCCATTCATATTTCATACATATCTAGTCAACCCTCCTTCTCCATTCATATTTCATACATATCCAGTCAACCCTCCAACTGGAGATTTTATTCCACCATTAAATTATATTTATCATATGCGCAATTATAAGTATTTTTTTTATATTTATAAGTTATTTTTTATGATACATAGTATAACATATTTAAATTATTTTTAAATAAATATAGTGTAAAATAATTTTAAAAAATAAAATAATAAGTTTATTGTTATAAGATTTAAAAAGTTAATTTGTCAGTTATTATACTTTATAATAATTTTTCAAAGAGTTCATTCTTGTAAGTTTGAATTGTTTACAATAAAAATATTAAAATTTAAAAATGCATAAAATAATTAATTATATAGATAAGTTATTATAAATTATATTATGAAATACAAAATTATATATTATATTAAGTGCATTTATTCATAAAATTAGTTAAAAATGCATGATTCAATAATTAAAATTAATATTAAAAAGTGCATGTGTTTACAAAGGACTATTAAAATAATTAGTAATTTTTATTTATTTATTTTAATAGTAATAATAATAATATATTGTATTTTTATTATATAAATAGTATTTCAATAATTCAAAATTTGGTTGGGTTATTAATATATAAAACATATTTTCACAAAACTGTAAAAAAATATGTTAATGTCCATATTAAAATCATTAATAATTTTTTATTTATTTTAGTAATAATATATTATATTTTTATTATACAACTAGTATTTTAATAATTCAAAAATAGGTTGACTTATACTTGATATTCATAAAATATTTTGATATAAATAGTATTATGTATTTATTACTATATAAATTTCACTTCATAAAATATATTTAATGAAAAATAATAATTTATGAATGAATGAGAAATGATATGAGTTTTGTAACTTATCTTGAGAATGAAAGATTTTGACCGATTTTAAAGTGATTTACATGGCATGCCACTTATGAATGAAATTTTTTTGATTGACATAGACCAATTAGAAAATGTTAATTTAATATTTGGAGTTTGAAAATACAATAAAAAAAATATTTGTCAACATTGTGTGTGATTTAGCCTAATTAATATATAGATATAGATTTTTATTATATAAATAGTATTTTAATAATTCAAAAATATGTTGGGTTATAAATATATAAAACATATTTTTGACAAAACCTAAAAACAATATGTTAATGTCCATTTTATTTATTTTAGTAATAATAATAACATATTATATTTTTATTAGATAAATAATTAAAAAATATGTTAGGTTATACTTGATATTCATAAAATATTTTGATATAAATAGTATTTTAATATGTGCATTCTTGCTATTCATAAAATAAAATATTGGTTATTTATTATTATATAAATTTCACTTCATAAAATATATTTAATGAAAAATCATAATTTATGAATGAATGAGAAATGCTATGAGTTTTGTAACTTATCTTGAGAATGAATAAGGGATTTTGAAGAATTTTAAAGTGATTTACATGGCACGCCACCTAGTAGGGTTGTCGATGGTTAGAGTATGGTACGGGTATGACAAATCCATAACCATACCATATTTATAAATCACATATCATAACCACGACCACAACCATAACCATTACTGGTACAATTTTCAATTGCATAACCATTAAAATAAATGTGGTTAATAATGATGGTTTTATCTGTATACCTAGGGGTGACAATCGTGTCATGTCGTGTCTAATCGTGTCGTGTATAAACCGATAAGTTTTAAACGTGTCTCTAAATGTCAGACACGTACACGACACGTTTATTAAACGTGTCACACGACACGATTAAGACACGACACGATTACGCCACGATAATACACGCCACGATAAAACACGATTAGACACAACATGATAAGACACAACACGATTAGCCATGGCAGGACACGACGGACAAGAAACAATACGATAAAACACGACACGATAAGACAGGTTTACTGAGTTAGTGAAAATTATACACAATTAGACACGGTTACACACGACACGGTTAGACATGACACGATTAATTAATCTTGTTCAAATGTGTGTTTGTCGTGTTTTAGCAAGTTAGATGTGTTTAGACACGATTATTAATCGTGTCTAAACGTATAAGAGTTGTTTAGACACGCTTAATAATCGTATCGTGTTATTGTCGTGTAAATTGCAGGTCATTACAGACCGTTTAATCGTGCCGTGTCAGAAATTGTCACTCATACGTATACCCATATACATTCCACACATGTAATATAATAAAAGACCGAAAATTTATTTTAAAAAATACATAAATCTATATTACCAACAATAAAAATAAATAACACTAACATTATTCAACATTAACACCATTTAACCTTAAAATTCAACATTAACACTAATGAAACATTAACACCATGAGTATATTAATAATAACATTATATTTTGTATATATTAGTTTATTAATAGTAAATAATTATTATATTTATATAATAACCATGAGTATAACTCAAATACCATAACCATAACCATTATGGGTAGAAAATTCATCACCATAACCGCACCGCACCATAATGGTACGGTTAACCATATTAAACAGTAACAGTGGTATAACCATGGTTATGAATTTTTCACCGCACCATTTTCGACCCTACCACCTAGAAATGATAAATTGATATATGATTGACATACATCCATTAGAATATGTTAATTTAACATTAGGAGTGAGAAAATACACCAAAAAACTTATTTGTCAACATTGTATGTGATTTTGCCAAATTAATATAGATATAGATATAGATTCTCCTAATATATCATTTTGTATATACTGCATTGTTGGTTAAAAATATAAATATTACTACATATATTTACCATTCGTCTCGATTTGTTTAGATAAATAATCAGCTAATTTAGTTTGTATCATACTACTTTTTTGGCCAAAATTATATGATACTAATAAACAAAGTTGTTTTTTAAAATATTATACTTAATAAATATTTTAGAGAATAACCATGGATACTATTTGTTAATTATTCTTTGAAATATTTTTAAACGTATAATTTTTAAGGGAAAATTCTGAAAATGGTGTAACATGTTTGCACAAAATGATTTTTCAACCCAAAATATCTTGAATGGTCCAACATGTTTGAAAATGATGGTAATTGGTACTTTCGTTACTTTTATGATAAAATATTTCGTTTAATATTTTTTTATATATTTACAAAATGAATCGAATATTTTTCTAAATATTGCAACTAAACCCTACAAACTTACATTAATGTTACAAACAAGTCTCGACTCGATTCGAGATACACTGGAGGTCCCCTAGCGAGGGTCTGAACCCATACCATAGGACCCCCGATTGGGGCTCAATTGAAGCTCCAATCGCTTGACTCGAACTCAGTCAGGTTCGGTCCAAACCGATTGGGGCACCAATTGAGCTCCAATCGGGGTTATGTGGTCTGGGTCCAAACCCAAACTCGGTCCCCATGGTTAAGCGACTTGGTCTGAGTTTGGAACCAGACCATAGGACCCCCGATTGGGGCTCAATTGGAGCCCCAATCGGTTTGGACCGAAGTCAGCTAGGTTTAGTTCAAACAATTAGGGATCTTGTGGTCCGGGTTCGACCCAGACCAGATCCCTAGGGTTGGGTAACCTAGTATGGGCCTCGAATCGAGTCATGACCTGTTTGTAACATTAATGTAAATTTTTAGGGTTTAGTTGTAACATTTAGAAAAATATTTGGTTAATTTTGCAAATATAAAAAATATTTAATAGAATTTTTTAACAGAATAGTAACAGAGGTGCCAATTACCATCATTTTCAAACATGTTGGATCATTAACCATTTAAAAAAAAACATGTTGGGCGAATTTCCATTTTGTGCAAACATGTTGGACCATTTTCAGACTTTTCTCGTATTTTAATGACTAGTACAAAAATTACTCTATCATAGTCATGCATGAAATGCCAAATGGACGAGAGGAACAACAATCACCTCTTGGACGAACTTGTTCTGTGGAGACACATATTATAGTAAAGACAAATAATTAAACTAAAAAAAATCAGTGATGACAAATGTATGATTTAGAATGGCTAAAATTTTACATTTTTTAGGATTAAATTTACACAAAGTCAAAAGTTGAGGGGACAATTGAGTTTATCAATGTTTTACAATTTATTTCATTAAAAAATGAATTTACTTACATCTTATAATATAATTATGCATATTAAATTACTAATATTTTACCCTTCTAATTTAATTTATTTATTGGTCTTTAGTCAAAACAGACATGATCGTATAAAAATAATAAATTATGTATTTATTTATCAGTTGGAATTAATCGAACTCTTTTGAGAATTGAGATCGTTTACTCCTAATGTATTTAATAATCGAATTATTAAGTCCTTTAAACTTAGGATTAATAGATATAGATATTTATTTTCTTCATATTATACCTTTATATAAAATCACCTATCAAAATATGTCTACATTCGTAAGTAAAAAAAATATATTCCACTTTCGTAATTTTTAAACCACATTTAAGTTAAAATTTAAAATTGTTTGTTTGATTATAATTGTATGTTGCATAACTATTAAAGCTATTTTTTTAGTTTGTCAAAAATGATATTTACCTAGATATATGATTGTTGGGGATCTCAAATATAAAAAAATTAGGCTCAATAACTAAACAAGTTACAAGTATAACCAAAAAGATTAAAAAAAAAAAAAAAAAAGTATAACCAAAACAACCAATGTTAAGTTTCGATTTACACAACGGTACAAATTAAGTTTTCAAATAGTAGTATTTTTACATCAAATCTAACATCGGGTTCATTAGTCATTCTTTCAATGTTGCCCATTTCACTTAAGACATCCTCCATCTCCGTTCACCCACTGCTCGGAGGAAAGCAACGATGGAGCCAAATTTGACAACCTCATCTTCTTGGACCGACGTTAACTCCACCTTTCGAAGAAGTGCAATTTTTAAATGAGGTGATGAGGTGAAGTTGGATGCTCCAATGCTCTTACCAAGATCCGTTATTTGTGACACAACAAGAATTACTATAATGAAATCCATACAAGTGATAAGTCAAAATATTTGTCTCGACAATAATTGAAATTAACTTACAATATTCTTTATAAAATCTTCTGTTGTGGCATGCCTGATCACATTTACCACAATTCGTCTGTTGTAGTGCAATATTAGAGTTTGTCTAATTGTGAATACTGACATTCCCGCGACCACATTTAGAAATTAACATTTGTGGATCACACCTTACTGTTGGACCGTTCCAATCTGACCACACCTGTATATTTTTGGTACATAGTGAAATTTTGGAAGGTATGTCAATTTGTAGTAATCAACGCCAAAATTAATTTGGATCAACGTACGATTTAATATTAGTATTTGTGAATCGGACTGCTATCATTGCTGACATTGTTGTTACGATTTAAGGTGTGTTTTATCAACAAAATATCTCTTTATTCTGTTGAATGTAAGTTCAACCAAAACTGTAACGGATAGTAACCGAGCTCCTTTCAAAACCTTGTTGAAATCTCCACAATTGGTTAACTAGTGTCAGATTTTGTCCTCGTTAATTGTATTGAATACGTCCCACTATTTGTCGACTTTTGCCTCAATGTTGTATACACCATTTCAAAGAAATTACTCTTAAGATTGCGGTCCTTATTTTTATTTATTAAATTTTTCAAGGACGAATGTCACTATTCTTGTTACTACACTTAAATGCCACTACAGTTTGATTGAATCTTGCAATGTAGCATTCGCATAAATTCTCAAAATGACACATCTTGACGTGATGGTGAAGTGCAACCTTATTTTCATACTATTTGAAAATGATCTCCATCATGGAATGATTCCACTTGCGTGAACATCCAATTCGTACATTTAAACATTTCTTGTCAATCTCTCGATATAAACTGAAGAAGGTAATTTGTAAATCAGGATTGCAATGCGTGTCATCATCTAAATCTGATCCTGATCAAACATCCACACATTAGGAAATTTCTACACTAGATTCTACCTCCATGTCATCTTCATCCTATTCATCTTCTCCATCGAACTCACTTTGTACAGTTGTTACCATCAAGGTACCAACTGAAGCAACGTGACTAGGATTTGTCATCACGTTTAATTCTATGCATTCGTCACATATTCATTCCATCCTATGCTTCTTGATTGTTTATTGAAAATAATTTTCAATCACGATTTTATTAATATTTTATATTTTTTTCGGTTATGTTTTTTTTTGGTGTGTGTGTGTAGAATTTTGGTTATGTTGTTAAATCTATGTATTTGTGTCCTATGCATCGAAAAGATTGCAAATGTTCCCAAGTTGGGTAACATAACTATTTCATGAATGACTAATTGAAAATTATATATATACCATAGTTATCAGAACCGGACCGGACCGACGGTCCGACCGGAAACCGGAACTCTGTCCGGATTGGTTTAGTTAAAAGACTGTATTACAAATGAACAGTGTTTGAACTAGGTTGAATCAGACGATTTTTAAAAAACCCGGTCGGTTCTCGGTTCACTTTTTAGTTGTTTTCGGTTTTTCAGCCGTTTTTTTTTTGTTTTGCACAAACCAATCGGCTTAACCCAATTGGTTAAACCGGTTCACTACTATTGTGTTTGAGAATTGAGAGTAATGTGTGTTTGATATTGAAACTATGTAGTTTGTGTGTGTGTGACTATGTAGTTTGAGGTAATTATGTTTGTGTTTGAGACTATGTATGTATTTTAAGTTTTCAATTTTTTCCCCCTCGTAAATAGTGAACCACACACTGAACCGAGTTAGACCGGACGAACCGTGAACCGTCCCCCTCGTCGGTTCGATGGCCGGTCATGTTCTGATAACTATGATATATACATATAAATGGAAAGTTGATTGATAATTTAAATATGCTGCACATGAGAAAAATTGTGAGAATTTTTTCGAAAAGTATACATGTTAGATAATAAAAATTACAAAAGTATATATTAAAAAAACATATTTAGAAATCTAGGTAATACATACTTTTTTTATACCAAAAACGCCCATAAACGCTCCTCGGGATAGCGTTTTTTCACAAACGCAACCCAATATAGCGTTTATACACATTTTATTTTTTAAAAAAATATTTTAACGACTCGATGTTTGATTAAAAATTAAATTATGTATCTAATAAAAAATATATAGCAAGTAGATATTTTAATTGCGATTCAAATTATGCAAAAAATAGTAAATTTGGACTTACGGATTGAATGTGCGCTCTGCCATAATTTGTAATATGAAAATTTGACTTAAACAAATATAACTCAAGCTCTGTATGTCCAAACTCAACATGGTTAACGACATTTATGACGAAATTCAATTATCTACATACTCTATTGTTTTTGACTTTTTTTTTATTTGATATGTATTTAGTTTTTTAACCTAACATCGTTTGTCCTATAATTTGACCGGAATGAATAAAATGCATTAGGTGAGAAATTTAATTATATAATTACTAAATAAAAAAAAAAATCAATGCATAGATGATTTAATTACGACATAAATGACGTTAACTTTACTGTGATTTTTGAGTTTTAAACTGATTGTATAATACTATACATAAAAAATTATACATACGTATATATATACAGTAAAGTTACTGTGTATACAGTAAACACAGTAACTTTACTGTATATGTGACTTACTGTATATATACGTATGTATAGTTTTTTATGTATCGTATTATACGGTTAATCCGAATGTAAAAAATTAATGCCTAGTTAGGGTCATTTAATTCGTAATTAAATTATCTATGCACTGTAATATTTTTGATTTTTTTGAGTAAGTATATAATTAAATTTCTTACTTAATGTATTTAATCATTTTAGTCAAATTATAGGACAAATGATGTTAGATTAAAAAATTAAATATATATCTAATCAAAAAAATCCAAAAGAATTATAGTAGGTAGATAATTGAATTTCGCTGTAAATGTCATTAACCGTGTTGAGTTTGGACTTACCGGGATTGAGTTATATTTGTTTAAGTCAAATTTTCATATCTCGACCTACGGCAGAGCATACATTCAATCCATAAGTTCAAATTTAATATTTTTTACATAATTTGAATCGCAAATAAAATATCTACTTACTATAATTATTTTACGTTTTTTTAATTGATAAATAATTTAATTTTAAATTAAACATCAAGTCGTCAAAATATTGAGAAAAATTATGTGTATAAACATCACCTCTTAGTGGAGTTTTTCACAAACGCTACCCTCATAGTGTTTTTGGTAAAAAAAAAAAATATGTGCTACTACATGTAGCGCATATGCCTATACTTTTAAATAATATTTTTGAATATATACTTTTGTAAAAAAAAATCGGATGTATACTTTTTGAAAACTTCAAATTTTCTCCATAGAATTTCTCTAATATAGTTTTATATATTGATAAAAGACGTGGAGAATATATAGGATCCCATGTCTTAAATTTTATTTTGACCTAGTCAAACTAAATAGATAAATAAATGATTATTTATATAAATGGATTTTATATTAAAATTAATTAGTGCTAGAAGAGTGTAATTGATTTGTATGTATGGAGGTTGATTTTAGTTTAAAAAAATTGGAGTGAGATTCATAATTTTTTTTTTTGAACTTCGTGAGATTCATAATTGAGAAATAATTTCCCACTATAGAAAACTAGCAATTAAAAGCTGAAAAAACCATTTTTAACTGCTTATTAATTAAGCCGTTAAATTTTCACGGCTCAACAGAAATTGAGTCGATATAACAAGTGCTGCAAGATTTATCACGACTCGAATTTGGTACAACCGTGAAAATTAACAGTAGTGGAAAATACTTTTTTTCATCATTTTTTTATGACTCATTAGTCATTAAATGAGCCACCAAAACTATATATATTTTTTTAATATATATCTCTTTGTTGGTGGTCGGGATACCTCCGCCGGAAGTTCTTCGTCGGTGGTCGGTCCAAATCGACCGGAGGTTCATCCACCGGTGGTCCGCTCCATCCACCGTCCACTGGAGGTTCATCCATCATCCGAAGGTGGCCCTATCACATCATCGAATTGTAAGGAAAAAGAGCTGAGAACCTGACGGAGATCCCATCACCAAGCATAAAAACCACAAATCTTTTCAGAGAGATGTAAGGAAGAAAGAGAAGCTATTGAACCCTGTTTAACTCAGTGCAGTTGGAACTAAGGCTTGAACACTATCTTCAAGAAGGCATTGTTGAACAAATACCATGTAATGGAATCATGCTTGGTGATGGGATCTCTGAATTTCACACGCTCATCGTACGGCGTTCGATCGATTCCCTAGTCGTCAAAGAGGTGCGGCAGATCATTGTACAAACAACCGACTACACGGTTCAAGTCGGCAGTCAGGCGACGGGGCCTCTGGTCGACTAGGCTTAGCTGCAGGGCCCAGTTCCGGCAAGTCTTCTTCCTAGCCGAAGAGGGAAGATGAAAAGGAAGATGAGGGAAGATGCAAATGAAGATGAAAAGAAACGTACGGGAAAGGAAGAAGAAGAGGAGCAACGGAAAAATTTTGAAATTTTGATTTTTATTAGCAACAAAAAAGGAGCCGTGAAAAATATTTTTTTTAAAAAAAAATAAAATGGCGGCCCATCCAAGATTGAGCTGCGGAAAAGACAAAATAAAAGTGAAAAATAAATTATAGAACAACTCAACTATTTTTTAGTCGTGAATAATCAAAAATTATTCACGGCTTAATAGTGTTTGAGTCGTCTTGTTGAGCCTTTAACTTCGATCCTTCCCGTAGTGTCAAAACTCTTTCACTGTTCACACCACGAAAATTCTTCTTTAATAAATGCACAACATCGATCCTTTTAATCTTAAGAGGACAGTGCTTAATTTTTAAAAAATATCTCTCACGGCTTCTGAAAGGGATGCATTTATTAGATTAAAGTTTTGCATATTTCTCTGATACCATGTTAAATTTTATATCAAGACGAACCAAATTTAATAGATAAATAAATGACAAGTACTTATATAAATGAGAATCCATCTTAAAATAATTAGTTTTAGAATGAAATTTAATATGTATAAATGATTGCATTTTATTTATTCATTGAGCTTTGTGAGATTAATCTGGAATTCAACACAAATTTTCATATAATACTAGACTCTGGCATGCGCTACGCGCGTGCACGTTGTCGTCGTTGGTCGTGCGTGAGGTCTTACGAGAACATGATCAGCTCGATTCCTAGGATAATACAATAATAGTACAAGCATTTAGTACTTCATAAAAATATTACTAATGTAAAACTAAATTTAATTTGCATAATATAATGTCGTAATAAAATTTAAAAACTCTTAAATATTTTTAAAAATTGCTCGAACGACCGGGAGCATAAAAAGGAATCCCAGTCGCTCAAGCAATTTTTAAAAAATATTTAAGAGTTTTAAATTTTATTATTTCATTATGCTATGCAAATTAAGTTTAGTTTTACATTAATAATATTTTTTGGAAGTGCTAAATGTTTGTATTATTCTTGTATTATCCTAGAAATCGAATTGATCATGTTCTCGTAAGGTCTCACGCACGACCAACAACGACAACGTGCACGCACGTAGCGCATGTTGGAGTCTAGTATAACCATTAGGAAAATACACTTAAGTGTATTACAAAAATTTCAGTATAATTTAGTAGTTAATTAGATATATCTATATATATACGCAACACTTATGTACATATTGTAAAGGTACATCGTTTAGTTTATTCCAATTTTACTCTAAACACTCGATTAAAAATATTATTTGAATTGTAAAACTAAACTTAAATTACCTAATATAATTAATTTTGTTTTAAATATTTTTAAAAAATTACTCGAGCAACCAGGAGTCTCTTTAGTTGTGTTTCTTGCTCTCGTTTGCTCAAGCAATTTTTAAAAATATTTGTTACTAAGAATATGATCAAACAAATATATGTCAATATTTGATAAAATTGATCTTGCGCATTGTTTATAGTCACACTATGAGTATTTTCACTCACATACCATATCATAATATCTCATCTCATATCAACTATCGCTTAATGCCTGATCTCGAACTAATTTCTATGAGTATTCATACCGACTATTACACCGACCATTACAAATTTATCATGATAACATCAACTATCGTTTAATGCTCGATCTCGAACTTTCTATGAGTAATGTTTACTCATATACCATGTCATACTATTTCATCTCATATCAACTATCGCTAATGCCCGACCTCAAACTTTCTATGAGTATTCATACCAACCTTGAACTTTCTATGAGTATTTTCACTCTGACAACATCTGTAGGATTCAGTCCTATGCGCACATACTATTTGAGATTTCAGACGTACGCTCATAAGTCAGATCTCGTCAATGAATGCATTCAATACGCTCTTACGGTATCTTAACACGTTCACTACCAAGTCTATAAAATAACGACTATTACAAATATACCATGACAACATCAAGAAATTCCCACTAATTTGCACAAAAAATAAAATTATTTATTTGATCAATTTATTTCTTGTTTTTTTACTTTAATATTTTCAGAGTTTATAAAATATGGGTAAGTTAAGTTTAATTATATTTTAATTTCAGATATATTTATCAAATGTTTAATTCTCATATCAACACCTCAAGCACGATAAATATTTATCATATTTATTTCTAAGAATATGATCAAAAAAATATATATGTCGATATTTGGACAAAATTAAGTATTTTACTTGTGACATCTACCGACCTTTCTTTGAGTATTTTACTCCCGACATCCGATCGACCTTTCTTTGAGTATTTTACTCCCGACATCCAACCTCTCTTTGAGTATTATACTCCCAACATCCTACCTTTCTTTGAGTTCTATACTCCCAACATCCTATCTTTCTTTGAGTATCATACTCCTGACATCCGACTTTTGTTGACATCCGACCTTTGTTTGAGTATTATACTCCCGACATATAACTTTTTCGACATCCGACCTTTCTTTGAGTATTATACTCCCGACATCCAACCTTTCTTTGATTATTATAGTGCCGACATCCCCTGGATTTGAGTCTGGGCACTGTTACTATCTATAATTTAAGACGCACACCTTAACCAACTGTCTCATAAGTCTAAACATGTGAGTTAATACATTTACTATACTCTTAAGATCTCTTAACAATCGTTGGCAAAAAAAAAAGATCTCTTAACAATCTCACTACTATGTCTATGAAACGAAGATTATAAAAAATTTACTGTGACAACATCAAGAAATTACCAATAAAATTTACCCAAAAAAATAAAATTAGATATTTGATTAATTTTTTCCTTATTTTTTTTTTATATTTTCAGAGTTATTTTACTTTAATATTTTCAGAGTTCATAAAGTAGGATTGAGACTTAAGTAAAATCATATTTTAATTTTAGATATATTTAAAATGTGGAGGTAAAGAAATACTCATATAATCTAAATTTGACCAATCATAAAAATATTTTGTAAAGATAATAAATGATAAACACTCAAAATTAATATTGATTTTTATATTTCAATAATTCGTAAAATATTATTTCAACACATCACCAGGGTTATTTTAATTTTGTAGTAAAATATTTTTGTTACTTTTTTCTCGACATGTAATACCTAAATTTTGGATACTACTAGTTTGGAGTAATAACATATTAACAACTTTGGGCAGTTGGAATCATCTATGCATTAATATTAATAATACTAAAAAACTATTTTTTTTAACATTTTAATAATATCATTATTTGAAAATACTCTATAACACATAATTATCATTATAAAAAATATATACATTAATCAAATATCTCCTTTCAAATTTGATTATTTGTTTTTGTATTTATTGCTTCACGCGATAGATTATGTATATTCAACATATAAATATAGGACTTTTTTCAAAAACTGTTCACTTTTGAAAAAATATTTGAAAAAGTGTATATCGATTTTTTTTTTTTAGAAAAGTATGTATAGGCGCACCCCTGGGATGCGCCTATTCAATAGGCGCGTCCTAGGGATGCGCCTACTGCAATAGGCGCACGCCAGGGGTGCGCCTATTGCCTAATTTTTTTTTTTTTTTCGCAAAAACACCAGTCTATCAGAAACCACGTTGATTTTAAGTCTGCTTATGGTTTTCCTCCTAAATAGAAATTGAGAGATAGTCTCACGCGTTGCTTTATCTCAGTATTCACAGGTTTTCCTCCAAATTTTCCAACTTGTTCTGAACAACAATGAAACAAAGTTGTTTATTCACAAGTTTCTGAATGAGACTTTTCTTCAGATACACTAGCTAGTTTGACATTTTCAGGAATTACTCCTGCAAAAGAGCTCTTTGGGGTTACTTTAGGTTCCTGTCCTAAATTTTCCAACTTGTTCTAAACAACAAGGAAACAAAGTTGTTTATTCACAAGATTCTGAATCTTCCGAATATCTTGTAAAGCTTCTCCAATGACTATAGCTTTTTATCTGAGTTCAAGCCTGCTTATGATTTTCCTCCTAAATAGAAATTGAGAGATACTCTCTCCAGTAAAGAAGAAAGGAAGTTCTAAGAAGAAATGGTTTTCCTCCTGAAAATGTCAAACTGGCTAGTGTATTTGAAGAAAAGTCTCATTCAGAAACTTGTGAATAAACAACTTTGTTTCAATGTTTGACCTCGCGGATGTTGTTCAGAACAAGTTGGAAAATTTAGGGCAGGAACCTAAAGTATTTAACTTATTAGAACTTCCTTTCTTCTTTATTGGAGAGACTATCTCTCAATTTCTATGTAGGAGGAAAACCGTATAAGCAGGCTCAAAATCAGATGTTTTTCAAAAAGTAAGCATATAGTAGGAAAAAAAGCATACATGGAGGAATTTGGTGCGCGTAGAAGAATTTGGACTTGTGAATACTGGGATAAAGCAACGCGTGAGACAATCATCTTCGTGGTTTGTTAACAAATTGATCTTCTATCCTCTTGATCCAAGACCCTTTTGTTAACAAATTGATTTTCTGTCATCTTGATCCAAGACCCTTTTGTTAACAAATTGATTTTCTGTCCTCTTGATCCAAGACCCTTTTGTTAACAAATTGATCTTCTGTCCTCTTGATCCAAGACTCTTCCTAACCATTGGAAGGGGATCAGCTTTCTTCTGTCCTCACCGTACGACTAACCAATACAATTCAAATTCATGTACGCAATGATCTCCTAAGCAGACTTAAAATCAACGTGGTTTTCTGATAGACTGGTGTTTTTGCGAAAAAAAAAATAAAAATTGGGCAATAGGCGCACCCCTGGCGTGCGCCTATTTCAGTAGGCGCACCCCTGGGATGCGCCTATTGCAATAGGCGCGTCGCGCGTATACATACTTTTCTAAAAAAAAAATTCGATATACACTTTTTCAAATATTTTTTCTAAACTAAACAGTTTTTGAAAAAATTCTAAATATAGTCAATTTTGATCGATTTTAATCTATTTGAATTACTTAAATTTATAGATGATATGTATTTTTATAACTACAGTGCTCACAATTCAAAAAATGTTTACCTTCTTGGAAAAAGAGAGAATATTTTGAAGAAAAATAATCTATATAATTAATTGTAGAAACAATAAAAAAGTCACAAAATTACCAAAAAAGAACATGACGAGTTGAGAACGTATTATACAATTATCATTATTTTGTAAAATTGTAAATTATATAAAATAACAGATATAATAATTAAATAAAGTTAAATTAATTTTAAAAAATCGGATAAATAATAAATGGTATTTCTTCTTCCACTCTAATTTAAATTTTAAACTTGATTATATTGTACATAGTAATTATTTGTTGCTTCAAAATATAGATAATGCATATTTGAATTATTAATTTAATCTAAATTTTCTCAGTTGTAGATGATATTATAACTTTTATAAATGCTCTAAATCTTTAGATTCACTGTTATCTTAATGTCCAATAAAGTGAAAATATAATTTCATTTGTTAGCGATATATAAAAAAAATGGTGCATGACAAAAAGAAAGAGATAGTCATAAAGAAAATATAATTATCATCATGTTTAATTTGTAATGTTGCATAAGTGTGTAGTTGGTTAATACTTAATACATATGTCTTCAAGTTATAAGGTCATAAGTTTGAATTTCTATGAAAATATTTTTTTATAACATTTTTAAGAATACATTTAAATGACCAAACTAGTCATGATAAATATAAACTAATTAGATTATTAAAGGGTATTTGTGTCAATTTACAGGCGGCGGTGACAAAAACCACTTCTGCCTTAATAATATATATATAGATATAGATATATATCTAAAAAACGGGTGCATGAGAAAAAAAATAATGATAAAGAAAATATAATTATCATCTTGTTTAATTTGTAATATTGCATAACTGTCTAGCTGGTTAATACGTATATCTTCAAGTTATAAGGTCATAAAGTTCGAGTCTCTGTGAAAATATTTTTTTATAACCCTTTTGAGACAACATTTAAATGGTCAAAATAGTCATAATAAATATAAACTAATTAGATTATTAAAGGGTATTTGTGTTATGTTGCGGTTGCAACAACCATTTGTATCTTAATAATATGGATAAATTATTGCATTTTATATATTCATTGAGCTTTGTGAGATTAATCTGGAATTCAACACAAATTTTCATATAATATATAACAATATTACCTTGTTTCCACGTGTGTATTTAAGAGTAAAAAAGGGCATTAAAAGCCCTAATCTCTAGATTAATTACCTAAAATATTATGTGTGTTTTTTAATATATTTTTCAAATATTGGTATTTGGTAGGATAGGACGAGTCGCATTTTGAAGTGAAAGCATCTCGCCCTCCTCGTCCGCTACACAGATTAAGATGGATGTGGAGTTTTACCTACCCAATCATTTATCTATCATATCACTCTGTTTTTTTATTTTATTTTACACAAAAAAAATCATCTCTCGCTTAATTTTTTAAAAAGAGGTAGTTTCTAAACTTTATTATTAATATTAATTCAAATAAAAAAAAATATTATTGCAAAACCGTCTCAGTTGACAATAAAAATATATCTCCTCGAATGAGTTGGATTTTTCAAACTTATAGATAAATTAGTAAAAAATGTGTATGGTATCAAAATTCTTATTTGTATATCTTTGCAATATTATTTAAAATTAAATCCTCTATTGATTAAATTATTTACTCAATGTATTTTGAAAATATTTTAAACCTGTATCGACAGTGCAAAGTTTCAATTTTTACTGACATTCTTTACCCTGTATGAAAATTTACACTAATCACCACTTCATCTTCCAATGCTTTCTCCCCTGACCGACCGGACCAGTCCCATCCTCTAATCTCTTTATGATTTTTGTTCACTTCTTCCCTATCTCTCTCCCTAAAAATAAAAAAATAAAAATCTTCCCCTCTTCTTCTCTTTGGACCCATTTTTCCTTATAAATTATTGATCTGCCTTCAAGATCTTGATTTCCCAGTATGCAGTAGTCTTATCTCTATATGCTCAAACCTCTCATCTGCATAAGCCCTCGAGAAAACAGCATGTCGATCGAAAACATGGCGCCAGACCTTGTCTGCTCTATCCAGTGCAACTTCTGCAACACAATCTTAGCGGTATCCTCAATTCTCTAATGAATTTACAGTTTTTAGGGTTTAATTTGGCTACGAATGGAATCCCCACAGTTCTGATATTGTATTTGGGGATTGGGTGATCAGTTTTTCCCACAAACTCTTCCATGAAAAGTAACAAAGTTGTTTTCACTGATTTTTGAGAATACCCTAACTAGCTAGAAATGAGGAGAAGATACTTTTCTTTACCCTATATTGATATAGATCAACTGGATCTTGTTAGAAACCCTAAATACTCATGAAAAATTCATGCATAAAATGTTGTCTGAGTCCAAGAAAGCTTAAACTAGCTAGGGCTCAGTTGCTAGCTTTACTGCTAAAGGCCAGTTTCAAACTAGGGTTTCTTCCTGCATCTTTTTCATTTCTGCACCATACTGTTCTCCACATATGGACAACTCTCTATCTCTAGAGAAGAGGAGAGAAAAAGGGAAGAGGTGGGAGCTTCTGTTCACTTATACTTAGGTCACAGCATGAACTGTCCTCAATTTTTTATTTTCTTTGCTTTTGGATCTTCTGAATTTAGGAATGAAGTTTTCAATTAATTTCCCTCCTGCAAGAACTCTTTAATTATTTCTTGGTATATATGCTGTTCAATGATGATTCTTTATTCATTTTCTATCCACAAAAGAGAAACGATCTCAGATAAAAGCTGTTTCCCAATTGATTTCATCGATCAAAGCTACAACATTTATTACATTTTTTATGAAACTATATCTGTTTTTTTTTTTAAAACAATTGGGTGTTTGTGTGGATTATAAGGTGGAGAGTGTTCATGGACTTTATGGTCTCGTTTCCATTGTCAAGTCGCTTTCCAATTTTCCATTGCCATGGTTGTCAGACACTGAGAGAGAGAGAAAAGTGAGGAGCGCACCACCCAGAAAGTCATAACATTTCTGATAAGAACACAGATCCGTGGGTGGGTGTGATCGATCATATATATATATAGTTATAGTTATTTAGAAAACTTATTTTCATTAAACTGGATTGACTATTAATGAAGGTAGATGATTGATGATACATTAAGGATTAGGGTTTCTTTCAAATTATTATCGATTGACAGGTAAATGTGCCGAGCAGCACCGTATGTCCAGCCATCTTAACGGTGCGATGCGGGCATTGTGCAAACCTCCTTCCCATCAACATTGCTGCTTCTCTTCAGCCACTTCTTCATCAAGATCAGATTCACCAGGTAGATCCGTAGATATATACACATATATGTGTTCTTCATCATCATCATCATCATATGTGTTCTTCTCTGGTTCCAATTTGATTATCAGTCGTGTTATGTTCTTGACTCGATATTAAGATCTCTAACTAGACGTGTAACTAAATCACATAATGGGCTCTCTTGTTTCATTTATGGCGAGAGAAGTTACACAAACCGTACATCGGATCATCAGAAGAAGGGATTATGGCGATCGGATCGTCTTCCAAAGGCAAAAACTTTAGTTCGTTTGAATCGAACGAACAAAAGCAACCTCGAATGCTTCCTCCTATTCATCGTAAGCACACATTTCTATCAAGTAATTCTCATAACTATACAAATTAGTGCTCCTAATTACGTGTAGAACATTCTTCATGTCATGCAGCCCCAGAAAAGAAGCAACGAGTTCCCTCGGCATACAATCGGTTCATCAAGTACATATATTTTCGATATACTTTGTCGAATTTTATCAAATTATTTAGTGAAATTTCTGGAATATTTGCTGTAATGCATGCAGGGAGGAGATTCAGCGCATCAAAGCAAGTAATCCTGATATTAGCCACAGAGAAGCATTTAGCACCGCTGCAAAAAACGTAAGTTGATTCATTATATTTTTCATTCTTATATGAAAAAAAGAATCATATAGAATGAATCATTTTCATCTATAAATGATCTTCAATACACAATCTTCTGTTTATGAATATTAGATGTAAGGTTGGATTGAATCGAATTTTTGTTGGTTTTCCTGCAGTGGGCACACTTTCCGCATATTCACTTTGGTCTACAGTTGGACAATGGAAATACGCAAACAAAGTTAGACCACCATCATCACCACCACCACCATTCCTTCCGTTCTGCTGCCTCAACCCACAAATCCCATGCAGGTTTCTATTAAGAGAGCATCCCTTACATATATATAATGTTTTAAACAACAAATTGTATCGTTAAAAGACGTACATCGCTCTTCTGATTTCCTTTGAAGTGAAGATCAACACCTGCAAGAAGCTTGTCATCCTCCAAGATCATATATATAAATATAAATATATATAGTTGTGTTCTTTCTTCTTTGTGTGTTCATTATTCTCAAGGATCCGTCTTTCCAGAATTATAAATAAATTGTATGAAGTTGTTGTTACGTTGTACCTTCCAACATAAGTTTGATCATGCTTGAGTTTGTGTGATATATTCGACTGTTATTCATTATATATGTATGTATCGGTCTCTCTATTGCCAGTAAGAAGGTGCAATCTATTTGTCTCTCTGTCTCACATGCAATCTAAAACATTACAAAATGAGGTTTAATAAATAAGGTTATGAACAATAAATCAACATTTTATGCTAATTTATATTATTTTAAAATAAAAATGGAAATTTGAGGTATATTTTTTGTGAGACTTAAGACGTACGCCTTAACCAACTGTCTCAAGTATACTCTTAAGTCATACTAAGATCCTCCCTTTGATGTTTATGAACATCGATCTCGGCCTTTAATGGGAGTGTATCAATATTTTCAACATCGCCAGGATTTGAACTTGCGCGCTCTGATACCATGTGAGACTTAAAACGTACGCCTTAACCAACTGTCTTAAAAGTCCGAACTTGTGAGTGAAGGCGACCGGTATACTCTTAAGTCATCTTAACATTTTTCTTTTCATAAGTATACTAAAAAAATAAAGACAAAATACATATACACTAATCTAAACTTGTTTATCATTTTACAGAAAATCATTCGTTCATCCATATTTAAAAGGAAGAGATAAAAGGATGATTAAGCGTAAGAACTTAACCTTTAGAGGTAACAACAACAAAAAATAGCTGATAATACTTTGTAGGTTCACAAGGAGACTCCAATATCTCACTTCTCTATTGTAATTATCATCTGTCCCTTCAGAGTCAGAGCAACAGTTGATATCAGAAGAAGATGACACCAAATTGGATAGCATGGAATCAATTTTGAATAACACATGTCATTGAAATCAGTGTCTGTTTGTTTCTCTAGGGCTTTTGTTGTCCAAGTATGAAGAAGTTTCCAGGTAACGCAGACCTAATATGCTTCCTTTGGATCTTCTTTTAGACTTATTAACTTCATCACTTCATCACTTCAATAAAAAAAATGAAGAACAACAAAACATGTACTCTATCTATCATGCATGCTAAAAGCTTATAGAGGTGTGTATGTGTGATCCAAACGCTAGATTTGAGTGTTTGTGTGATGTACTGCAGAGCAATAAAGAGAGAGATTGGTGTGGGGTTGGTGTTAACAGGTAGAGAATCTGTAACGTCAAATCATAAAGTTAGGGTTTTGGAACTTTATGAAGTTTCAAATGGATTTCGTGAGGAATATATTATTTATTAATGTATTCTGATGGTGGTTGTGGATGTTGAGCGCACTACGTACATATGGGTTATTATGTTATCCTAGCTATATTGAATTTATATAGTTAAGGTTTGAGATGATAATTATTTCTAATTAAATATTTGAATGATTGAAGTTTAACTGTAAAAATATATAAATTTTCAATTTAGGTTATAAAAGATGTTTGTTATAATTGTTCAAGAAAAAAATCCAGTCTTATATATATATATAATGAAAAAATGAATAATTTTATCTCTAAATAAGTAAATAGAGAAAGCCCACTATACTACATATATTAATAATAGTTGATGAGTGTTTGTGAATCATTAGGATTAGGAGAGGAAGGGCAAATTAATTTTTTCAAAAAGTAGTTATGTCAGCTAAAAAATTGAGAAAAGTATGTACCATGTGACACATTTTAGAAAAATGGTAATAGACGTTATCCCAAGTAGCGACTATTTATCACACACTACGTGAAGTTGCATATTTAGACAATTATTTGGCTAAACTTCACTCTGCACATGCAATTGTTTGTGCATCTCTGTATCGATATTCTCAATTTTTTCTCCGCTTCTTCTCTTTAAATCACTTCAGTCAGCTCTTTCATTTTTACTCCCGTGTTTGGTTAACATCTCCTTGTTCTTCATCAAAATCTCCCACGAAGCATACTTTAAAGTATGTTATATATTTTTGTGTATTCTTTAATTACAATTTTTTGAAAATTAGTAGCAATTATCTTTACATAAATATTAGGTTAATTAAAAGATAAGCATATCTGATAAGAACTTTTATAATACTAATTATTTAGGATCAAGCACGACAAAGATTGATATCATTTGCTTGTATGACATTGAAATATTGTTTTAGAATGGTAGTGAGGTTTATGTGGGTGATACCTACAGTATTACTTCAACTACCTTGAATATCTCTCTTTCTAGACTAAAGGAAATTATATGTATGGAGTGCGGTTGACATGAAGTTAAAGCTAGATCCATAAGCATATCATATAAATTTATCGATACTGATAGAGAAAGTTTGTATGAATTCGATCACAAAGTGCATTGTGTTTCACTTTACAATTAAGTGTTGCTAGTCGATTTATTGTGTTCAGTGTGATTAGAGGAGTCAACGTTATTCCAAACATTACTGATAGTAATGAGACAGTGAATGTTTTGTATGGTCACACCAATGATCTCTCAGATAACGGGATCGACATTGATGCACTCTCATATGCTTGAATAAATTAAGAAGATCCATATATTGATCATTTTACAGGTCACATTGATGAAGACAACCAAGAGGTGTTTGAGGTTGGCGAGAATTATGACAATGTACATGGAGGTGTCGATGGTGGAAGTAGCTCCCACGACCTGCAAATGATGCAACTCATTGCTGAAAATTGGATTGATAGTAACTGGATTGACAACTTTCAATCAACAAACGAGTGGTGTATGTATGTTGATGAACCATCGACTGAAGGTTTTCTGAATACAAACATGAAGTTTAGTAGTAAGGACGAGTTATCTGTCGTTGTGAAGAGATGACACATATCTAATTCTAAGGTTTGCATTGTTGAGTCATCAAATCCAAAATCAATTGTCTTCAAGTGTAAAGTTGATTCCACAAATTGTTCCTGGTCATTGAGAGAGTTTTTTTAAGCATACTGGATTGTGGAGAAAATCAAAATTGCATTCTCCACATACATGTGTGAATAAAGTTCTCATTGAATGACACCAAAACATCAATTGCAAGTTGATAGCATCTTTGATCATAAATTCACGTATAGCTGACACTGTGTTGAAAATTTCAGTAATTCAGTTGATGGTGGCGGATGAGTTTGGTTCGAACATTTCATATATGAAGGTGTGGTACTCTAAACAAGACAAGTAGTGTTGGAATTTTTATATGGAACGCACGAAGAAGCCTCTAGTGGGTAGGGATTTGTAAACCTCCCACACGAAGTATCATTCTCTAAAAATTCAAATATATATATATAAATAAATATTAATAATATATTTAATTAGCACAATGCATAATATATTAAAATTCAAAAAAATAACGAAAGAAGAAAGGGGTTTCGGACCTCGCCGTCTGCCGCGACTGCGGCAAGGATCTTCACGGCGGACCTCGATACAACGGGGCGAAAGCACAAACGCGGGGCGGAAGCTTCGTCGAGGACGATGACACGAGGGGAACACTATGACATCACTGTGGCGAGGGGAGGAAACACTTCGGCTCTGGCACAGCTACGGAGAAGTGAAGGGGGGTGAGAGAAAAGAGGTCTGCCTCCGGCTACGGCGAGAAGAAGGAGGGGTGAGGGAGAATGTTATTCGGCTCCAGCAAGGAGATGTCGACGACGACAAAGGGGCGAGGGAGAAGGAGTATCTGACAGCGGTTGCGGCAGTTCAAACTGAGGCAGGGGCTCCGACAGGTAGGGCTGGCCTGAAAAAAAAAAAGAAAGGAGGGAGGTGAAGAACAAGGGGTGATAAAAAAAAAGACTGGTTGGACCGAATTCTCGACAAGACTGACCCGAGACCGGTCCGACGAAGACTAAGACCGACTAAGACCGAGACCGAGCGGACGAGTATTTTTCTTCAAGGTCGGTCTCAGTCTCAGAATTTTTTCCCAAAAGCCCGACTAGAACCGACCCAACCTTGAAGAAAATCCTAGAAATTCATGGTATAACCCTTGAAACACTAGTAATTCATGACATTGAAGCATTCAACAACCCTTGGATCGGTTCCATAAGGGAAGTGCGACGGAAGACGAGAAGCGAGCGGGTTCAAAACCAAAACTTCGGTGATTTTTTTTGGCCCATTCTGTTGATTGTTTTTTACTGAAAATTTCGATCCAAGACCGAGACCGACCCAAGTCAAGCAAGACCAATTCATACGTTTTTTTTTGCCAAAGTCAGTATCCGTCCTCCAATTGTCAAGACCGAAATTTCGGTCTCGGTTTTGATCCTACCTCCAAGACCGGCCCGACCCACCCATAATCAGCTCTAGTTTCAGCTAGGGAGAGGGGGATGGGAAAGGGAAAGGGGGGCGTGCACCTAGGGTTTAAAAGGTTGAAGGGAGGGAGGGAGTGGGTGACGAATTAATGGCAGCGTTGGGTAAACACGCTACTCTCATAGCTGTGTGTATAGCCGGATTTTTAAATATTGTTTTAGAATGATGATATGTCCACTTTTTTAAAAAATTCAAGGCAAATTAATCAACTTTCATAGCTAATTTTGAATTTAAAAATATATTTATTTTAAATTTAACTTTGTGTATATATTCATCCTTCCTAAAAAAAATTTGTCTAAATGTTTTAACCTTAATTCTTACAGCTGAGAAAAACAAATCTTAGTTTCCTCCATGTTATATATCATGGACGTAATATATATATATAACACATGTTCTCCGATATTCACTCAGTGTCTTTTCATGTTCTCCGATATCCATTCAGTGTCTTTTCACTGAAACAGAATCTGACGCTGCCAATTCATCCATCAAGGAATGATCTTCAAAGAGAGCGTGACACACTTGATGGAACACTTTCTCGTTCAACGAACTATTTATTCATTTCTATTTTGGCCATTCATATTTTAAGAAATAATAATAGAAGAGAACAGTAAAGAAAATGAATTATAATTAAAGCCTTCTTATAAAAAAGGTTAACTAGTTTAATGGTACCCTAGTCCCTATGTTTAACTCATATTATTGGTTAGTATTTGTATATTACTTTATTGTACTTTAAATTTTAAAATATTATTATTTTGTTCAAATTATAATTGACCATCAAGTTTGAGTAACAGAATAGTGACGAGACGTTGACGAAATGTAAAAATAAATAGAAAAAAATCAACTTTATATTATATATATATATATGAAAAAAAAACATAGTAAAATTAAAATTCAAAAAATTAAACCTAAATTCAAAAAATTAAAATATAATACTTATTATTTATAAATTTATTCTTAAATAATTTTTTTAAAAAAATAGGCTAGGAGGACCCTTTGTCCAATTGACCCAACTGAGGTCGAACCAGGGTTGACCTAGACTTGGTCTAGGTTCGACCCTTGTTGGGTCAATTGGACCAAGGGTCCTAATCTATCATAGTTTTGTTTTTATTTCTAATTTTCAATTTTTTAATGAACTTATAAATAATATACTTTATATATTAGGATTTATAATTGTATTTTCTGACTTTTTAATACAAAAAAAAAATCATATTTTTTATTTACATTTGTTCTTCGTAGCTTTTAATTTTCAGTTAATTATTAATTTTAAATTATATTTATTTTTTTGCAAATTATTTTCTAATTTTGTAAAACTTTTGTTTGAAATTTATATATTTTTATTATTTAAATATTATATTATATATTTACGTGACAATGACATGTAGTTGATGTAGTGCTGATTTGACACAATATGTGCAAGTTACATAACCATTTAACAAAAAACAATGTAACGTTAGAGAGAGAGAGATACTAAACAACAACATCCCCAAATATAGAGTATCATATATCAACACAAAAATTCTTAAAATATAAAGTACTATTAAAATCACATACCCTTTATTATTACTGTGTCTTGGACCCCACGACACCATGTGTGGTATGTAGGGGTGACAAAACTTGACTCAACCCATGGGTGACCCATGAGTCATAGTTTTTGACTCATGAGTCATTTTGATCATTAATATGTCTTTCTGTATATCATAGTATGCATACATACATACACTATAATCTAAAAAATTAATGTTCCCGTCGGTAAATAGAGAATTTTCACGTCTTGACAAATTCATGCACCTACCATTTTCGAAATTTTAACTTTTTCTCTATCTTCTCTCTCTATATGCATGTACCTTGATATTATCCTTCCCAATAGGTGAAGCGTACCTATCGATAAAAGTCGATGATTCGGTCATACCTAGTTCGACATCCAACATGATCCTACTCATACACTTATCTAGTGCTAGAGATGATCAATAATTGTGTAGGAGATTATGTTTATGGGTAATTACATTATTATTTTTTCTTCAGTAAGACATTACCATGATCCCTAGATGATCCTATTAATGAGTGTCCAAATTTGCTCTAGGGCAGGGCTACGGCTGACCCCAGATGTACTACGATGCTGTCACAAATAATCAATCATGACGGTGAAGGTATCATTACTTTTCGAGGGCCACATTCATTATTTTTATTACAATTAAAAAGAAGTCATGTCACTTTCTGTACACATAAATGAAGAAGGTTAAGTCATGTGGTCCTTCCCAAAATAATATATATGTTTTATTATTATTATTATTATTTGATTGATCTTTGGCTCTTGCATATGCATATGCTTGATGTTCCCCCCAAATCAACCCGCGGACATTCGAACATGTTTCGATTTGAGGAAGATTTTGGTCAGGGAGGATTAATGTGCACTACTCGTCCATCTTACCTTTTCAATTTGCTGAGAATTAACTTTAACTGATGAAGTATATCATAATTTAAGATTTCGTCTACAGCTCTAAATTCATCAACTCCAATTAGCAATTATTATTAGAAAATTATAATGTGGAAACTATGCATTGATCTATATATTTAAACTTACGGGTGCGTGATTTAATTTATCGTACCAATGTAGTAACCAACAGATTTGGTACCTAAGTGTTTATTTTTTATATCAAGAAAAGGAATATCAAGCATTAAATGATCACTTATAATATATTCAAACACAGTTTTATGTTATCCCATTCTCATCTTATTAAGAATGAAATCTCAATCCAAAAAAGGGGCCATACGATTAAAGAAGGTGTGTATAATGAGATCGTTAAAAGCAAGGAAATGGTCCACAAAGTTGCCCACTTTTATCGACGTTTCACTTTAAGGAAAAGAGATGATCCGCAAAAAGCTTCTCTCTTCTCTTCTCTTGGCCCGACCCTACCTTCCTTTTTTACCTTTCTCTGCACATACATCAGTAATGGAATGATTCGGCGCCACGGGCCAATCACACGCAAGGATTTCTCAAGTCATAAAATAGAATGGAACACTCAATCAGAGGAATCGCAGTCAAATGTATGCGATTCAATATCATGACATGGATAATCTCGGTGTTATACAAACCCTAAAACGGATCAGAAAGAAGACCCACCATGATAAACTATGACTAATTTCAAAGAATGATTGATATCAACAACTATTCAATGCAACAGTTGCTTAAAAAAACAGAAGAAACCGAAAAAATGAAATCAAGGTTCTGTAGGAAGATCTGACCCTTACGCGGAGGATACTGCTATATGTTTTTGGCCGGTTCGATCATCTTCATTTGGGAGGAGACCAAAGAATTCTACTCTTCAATGGTACCACCAGGATAAGGAATCTGCAAAACTGCTGATGAAGAAACTAACTTCACAAGGGAAACAAAGAATTGTGATACCAAATATTGATTTTTGGTTTTTTAGTTAATCTTCTGATACTCTTCGGTAGAAAAGAACGTAAGCTGCTGAAGTCTTGATTTTGTCAAGACTGATTAGGGATACACGGTTATCGTCAAAATCATACCACCGACCTCCCCCATGCTGCAATAAATTGTTTAAACTCTCATCAAATACCAGTTCAAAATAAGATATTTTCAACTTTGATGTAGCAGATAAAGCCTGATAAGCTGTTTTTGCACATATATGTCAGGTTTTTACATTTTTATTCTTCAAAAGAAAGACATTTTCGATAAAAGTAATTCAGAGGAACGTAATGCGATAATACATTAATTGCAACACAAGCAGTCACCAATGATGGTCGATCACTCCCAATAGTGGAAAACCAAGTAAAAGAAATAAAACAGAAACACTTACATGAACAAATGCAGTGTAATGGCCACCTCCCATGCTACCATAGTGATTACTGATTGCATAAAGCATGTAACGATCTGATGGCTGACTGTTCCCACTGGCAATATAACTAGATAAATCGAGGTCGTCAATGGGGAAATCCACATATGTCTCTAGCTTGTTCTTTAAGAAGCGATCGTAAGAGAATCTTTTCAAATGGATGACAAGAATCTCCGGCAGTCTCCAAAGATCTAGCTTTTTACTGGCTTGACGGTGCTCTTTGCATCTTGGACAGTACCTTTTATAATAAGTAACAGATGAAAGAAAGTTACTATAGTTTGTATATACACATAACTACGAAAGTAGTTTATAGTGAAAATGTTTGTCCATTCCTAAATATGCCAATAATCAAGGCAGAATCGTACAACACTACAACCAATACTCTATAGCAATGCAGGTTGACATGAACTAACTCTATACTTATGCAGCATATTATCAAGAAGAAACTAGATGATGAGTTGCAAAAGTTCAATATTAAGTTAGATGAAATAAATAAATACGTAAGAAGATACTGTATCATGGATACTCACCACATATCTTCTGGTCCAAGAGGCTCCTCAGTCAGGAATGCTGCAAGACACTTGTAGAGCGACACAGTCTCCTGAGGTTTTTTGGCCAAGAAGCCAGATCTGACCATCTCAGGTGACAGGCTAAAAAGGCAATCATCGTACTTCTTTATCTGTTCCTCTGACCAGCATACCAACACATTCAGCCGGGCAGATGTTCCTACTGACAATATTGGTTCATCCATTTTGATCAATGTGTCTCTAAGAAATCCCTTTTCATCAGTTAGGTAAAATTGTAATTCACTCTCTGACTGCGGTCCAACTGTTTTCGCATCAGAAGAGTTAACATCTGAATCTACAGGAGGACATGAATCAACCTCTCCATTGGCATCTTCTACCAAAGCCCTCCCTTTGCAAATTTCAATTTGTGATTGATCTATTTTTGTATCAGAATCTAATGGTGGACATGGATCATCCTCTCTGTTGGTACTTTCTACCAAAGTCCTCCCTGTGCTACTGTCCTCGACTAAAGCATCCTCAATTGGCTTCCGGAAAGGATTAAGCAATCTGTGATACAGACTACAGATATCAGATCCATTAGCAGAAGAGATAAGTCTGGCGACTAGAGGGATTTCAGATGTCTTGTTATATGAAGCCAAACTTCCAGGGAGGTACTGCCTGATATGAGATTTAAGAGGGAACCAGCGTTACCATATGAACATAAACAATTTATACAGCAGGTAATGTAAAGAAGAGCCTGTATATGTGTCAAGATGATGGTTTGATATACTTTGCACAAAAAACAGAAGTGGGTACAGAATGCAGAATGTCGCAGTACTTGATGCACTGATAATTGTACGTGGTCAGTAAGTGGCCATAAATTATGACAAGTTGTGCAAGTAAAAAAAATCTAGATTAATTGATGGTGCAGGAACGCATCATTTTTTATTATCATGCACACAGGTAGTTTTGTTCCTTAAGTACAATCAACAAAGACTAATAAGCACCCTTATTAGCAGTGGATGGACTTACTCTGGCCTCCGATGCATAAAGACAACCAAAGGGCCTTGATCACAGGATTTTGTTAACCGATAAGCAACCAGCTGATCCTCATCTCTAATCAACTTCAGAGAATCAGAAGGATCCTCTAGAAATCGAATTATACGGCTGTTGTATACCTGAAAAAAAAATACATACATGATGCCATACAGCTAACTACTTTGATTAAAAGAGCATCCACAAACATGTCATGGAAATTTACCTCAGCTACAAGAAGGGTCTCATCGCTTCCCAGAGCACATGCAGCACCAAGTGCCTGGATAAGATCTTCAAATTTCCCATTCTTGGGCACAGTAATGGTATATGGTAATGGCTTAGTACTTCCATTAGTAATACTACTGACTACTGTCAGAGTCATTATCCGTGTAGTGGTTGAAGGTAATGGCAGAGATAAATACATAAATGGATCAAAAGTAAACGACACTTTCTTACAGATTGGACAGACTAACGTTGATTTATATTGACCCTGCAAGAGAAAGTAACAACATGACCCATTTGATTAAAACTAGTATCCCATTGTTATTATAGAACTACAACAAATTAGAAATTCAAATACAGTTGTCGACCACAATTATAGTCACAGCTATATTTTCTAACTGATAAACCTTTTTCATACTATTGCCACTGAATTTTCAGGTTATACAGCCCCTCAACCAAGGTTTCCTAGACTGAACAAATCATATCTGATCAGCGAGGGATTGAGTAGACGATTGCTAAAATGTCCATCATCCTTTGTCAGACAGCTTAGAGCACAGCACAAGACAGTTGCTATGCAAAGTTGTGAGAAAATTTCATCAACTGTAAACAGTCTATGCCAAAGGTTTTATATTTCATAAAATTTTAGATCCAAAGCAAAACTTTCACCATTTCACTCAATGTTTTTTAATGATAATATCTTCTAAATCCACAAATTTCTAGTGGAGAATGATAAGCATCGGAATTTCTCGGCCAAAACTGATACCAATACTCACTTGGCAGACGTCAACTATGATAGAATTATTCCGAGCAAGATGATAATGCCAATACTCATCCGCTACTTCTGCATCAGGTCGTTCCTCCGTATCTTTGACTTCTACATAAGGTTTGCATTTTACACGATTTAGATCTTCATGAAGTCCATCGAGCAAGAAAGCTAGCAGCTCCTTTAACCAAAAAAAAAAAGGTTAGATTACAGATGCAACTTAAATGCAATCTCCAAAACCTTGTGTTTTTTTGGCTAATTGAGAAATTTCATTTAACTGAGTAAACCAAGATAACAATAATTTAGATCAAAGTAAATAACAAGAACAAAAGCTAGCTAGTTATTAGGTCTAGGATCCGTGTGTCAATCCATAAAAGCAACATTATGAGTTTCTCCAAAACCTTTTTGAGATCCAGTCAAATTTAACAAAATCATTCTAAGGATGATCTGTAAAAGACCTGAGAATCATGCTGATTATATCCACTGAACTGAGGAGCAAATCGAGCAAGCTTTGTTTTGAACGTTCTTGGCGCAACTGCAGTAGCTCCAGGTTCCCATAATTTCCTTAGTAGATCTCCAAATGCTAAAGCAATCTCACCCTAGAAATATAATGTCCTCAAGTGTTACAAAAAAAATGAGAGTAAAACTGCAAATTACGAGAGATAAAAATATGTGACTCTTACATCCATGCCAAGTGGATTTCCATGATTTATTTCCTGGGCATAATCTCCAAGGAAATAATCTACGAGTCTTGGTGTATGCGCTAGGCACTGTAAGGAACTGTTCATAAAGCAAGTATTTCCAAGGTTCTGCAATCCTGCCAGTCCCAAAGATCCAGCTTCTCCACAGCTTTTGAAAACGAAAGTAGACTGAGACTTCCCATTGCATGTAATACCATTCATAAGGAAACTTCCATTATAGTTCTGCGTCCCTTTCTCATCTTTTTTCCCTTCTCTGCATTTTGTTGAGTCTGACAGACCATAAACTTGCAATTCCAGTAGAACCTATAACAACAACGCATACCAAAGAGTGAGAATGAAATTAACTGAAAATTGGCTCAAGAACTTAAGAAGATGGTCACATAACCAACTAATATATTCAATGGTCAGATAGCAAAATAAATCGAGATAACTCTTATGAAAATAATCATTTCAAGGGAGAGAGAGAGATGTCCTATAATTTTTCAGGTTCTTGAAGCTCTCTCTTCTCTACTGTTATCAATCTATTGCTATACTATTGGAAAAAAAATAAAATATATATATATATATATACCTCCTGATCTGGTTGCCGAGGACAGTTGAGAGGCCTATGATTGTCACCTAAGAAGAACAAGGTTGTTTGGCCACAAAAATCCCAGATGCGTAACTGCCAAGAAGCTACTGTTCATATACTTATCACAAAAACTTCTCTAACCAGACTGGAAAGATGCTTACCATCTCAGTATCAGAACTGAATATCTTGCAGGCTCTTTTGAAAAGCTCAGTTGAATTATCCTATAGCATCCATTAGCAGAGGGGTATTAGCTCATACAGATTAATGACATTGCATTAAAAGGAAAATGGCTCAGTAAAGAGCAAAATTATCAGAGATAACGAGAAGCAGAGATATGGCCTTCAATCAGATATCAGAATTGACAATTAGTACCATGTTTATTAAGAGCTTCTAGCTGATTTTCTGCAGTTAAATGTTAGTTGTGCCATTAATTGGAAAAATCAATAGCCAAGACACATAACACCCAAGCTTAAAGAACTAAATCAAATAAATGATGCATTTGAATCAAATGTATTGTGGTCATGTATTGGCTCAATTGAGTTACTTTACAATCCTACATGAAAAGCTACACGCAAATTATACCCAGGAATCCAACCAGTATACAATTTCATTACATAGGCGAAGAACATTGCTCGCATTTAGCAACCAATGATTGTTAATTAAAGAAGTATGTACTAGGTAATGAAATCGTAATATAATCTTATGCATGTAAATGGAAATTTAGCACGAATTCCTGATGAAAATGAACTAAATAATCAGGAATCCTGGATCACTCCTTCTAGTCAAATGACAGTACCCCAAAAGGGAGTCACTAATATGAGAGATTGAACTGTAAGAAAACCACACTTTCAAAATCTTTAAGGAGTGTTCTCATTTATTACACAATTTGTAGTTATTGGAAGAGACTCACTTTCTTGGTTATCCTTACAGACAGTGTACTCATTTCCCGCACTGCTCCTAACCTAATTTGAAGAGGATAGACATCTGACATGTCATCTTCAGCAGCAGAGAAACTTTTACTTTCCTTGAGAGAAATTTTGGCCTCGCTGTGCCTAAGAGTAGAAGATACATAATCAATACATAGAAATGTTCATATATATTTGCATCAAGGGACCTCGAATTGCCTAGAGCAAAACTCACCACTTCAGTGCTTGTACCCACATTTCACCAGAAACCAGTGCAAAGTCCCTCCCCAAGACACCCATTTCACCATCCTGAGCAGCATCCTCCTCTCTTCTCAAATTGAATGCAACATCTGAATTGAAAATGTTATTAATTAACTTCATAGGACCACCATACGACGATGCCGGTGACCCCTCATACATAACCACTTTCTTCCCATTAGAACCGGACGATATCGAGTCATGTGCTTCCTTCCACCATCTACCAAAACAAAATTCATATTCTCAGAGGGCGGAATCTCTAAGAATGCACAAGTTCATGTCCATTTCAAGCTAACATGCTACATTTATTTTTTAATTCATCTCTCACGAGATGCTTCTAATCCTAGATACAATCAGTCAGTCTATACGGAAGCACTATCGTATCAACTATAGAATCACATCACAGTCGGCTCAAGTACAGTCTCCATTGGTACTAGCTAATCAACCACTACTAAACTAAAAAAATCATCAACTACATAATTGAGATCTCAGGAGTTCAATTCGAGACCACTTGATACCAAATTCATCACGATTCACGTCTAAGTACATTGTGTCCGAAGAACCCTATCTAAGTAGCTTCCAGATTAGAGAACTTTCTGATTATGGATAGAAGATGAGACATGGAAAAGGATAGACCTGTATGGGACGAAGTAGACGCCCTGCTGGTTGCTGTCGGAGTCGGTGAGTTGAACTGAATCAGAGTAATCTTTGGCGTCACTATCCATTCGATGGTGGAAGAGAGACTGAGAGAGAAAGAGCTCAGACTCGGAGACGAAGTGAAGAGGAGATGCAGATCATCGCGATAGTTATGAAGGAGAGACCGTATCAGATTTAGAGAGAGAGACGGATTGGAGCATTTTATATGAAGCAGGAAATTGAGGAGGGAAAAATATGCAAAAAACAAAATAGATGAATAAATATTTTAGCTTTATACATTGGAAAATAAAATAATTGGTAGATAAATATTTTGAATATTCTCCTCTGAAAAGTGCATCTATTTCACACTTAAGTTGTTATTAATTTCTTGGCCAAAAAAAAAGAAGTTGTTATTAATTTAAAATTTTCCGCTATATCTGCATTTCTTTTAAATAAGATTACAATATTAAAAAAGAAAAGAAAAAGAGCTCTAAGTTCAACCCGAACCGATAATGACAATCCAGGAGATCAGGCGCACTTGCGAGGAGCAGAGGAGACGTGCCCAGAGCCAACCTGCAGCGCCACAAAACTGCAGCACACGGTGGGAGAAACCATTGGCAGGAATAGTAAAGCTCAACTGCGATGGATCGTGGTGCCAAAGGTCGGGAACCACGGGACTGGGCGTGGTAGCTAGGAACGATGATGGGCAAGTGATCGGAGGCTATAGTCGGAAAACGGTGAGCGACAGTGCAGCAGTAAGCGAGGCGATGGTTGTATACGAGGGACTCCGGTTATCTAAGGAAAGGGGATGGGATAACGTGATGATTGAATCGGACTCGACAGGGCTGATCAAACAACTCCGAGAAGGCCCGACTGAATGGAGAACCACAACATTAATCTCCAACACACGAGCACTAGCGACTGAGGTCAATCAAGTGCAATGGCGAGCTATCCCGAGATTGGCAAATGAATGCGCCAATTGGATCGCGAAGCAAGCTAGATTGGGAGTGTGTCTTGATGATTGGTTCACCCGACCCCCACTCCCGTTTGTATGTTTATTAGCTAAGGATTGTAACCCCGAACATCAGTGACTTCATGTCACTCCGTTTTATTCCTCTAATCGAATGAAACGAGTATTTGGTAAAAAAAAAAAAAAAAACGAAAAACTAGTCAAGTACTTACCTTATATAATATATAGTACTCTCTCCCTAACAGTATTCAGTTTGGAACTCCAAAGTTCAAATCGGTTAACATATTTGAGGCTTAATCAAGATTGTAAACAAATATTTTTTGACCGATTTTGTATAGACCAATACACCAATTGAACTGTTAAAAACATTTTTTCCGTCATATTATTTTTTGGTTTGAAAGAGTTTTTTAAAATCATTAATTTGTATTTTCTAAGTTCTTTATATATATATGAAGTAAAATTTTGTTAAATCATTCTTTTTCATATGAATTGGAATAAACCGCTTGAACCTTTTTTATGTAAATTTGTAAACTGAAACAATTATATTATTCTTAATAATTTATTGTCATAATATACACTTAGATAAATTATTAATTGTAATAAGGATACTATTTGATATAATTTATTAATACTAAAATAATTTACAGTAAGCTAGATTGAATCCATTTGTATTATAATTTATGTAATTTTATACAGTACAGCTTGAACATTAAAAAAATAAATCGTTCAATTTATATTATGATTTTTTTAACAATAGATATATTATTACAGAATTTTTTAACATTAAAATTAACCCTAGTTCTTTTAAGAGAACATTGAACGTGCGTATTTAGAAACGGATGTATATATTAAAATGAAGGACTTTTTATTTGTCAAGAAAAACCCATTCAATTTCATTCATCACCAAAATCCGATACCGAGTTATCCAACACACATAGCGAAATAAGAGGGGATGTATTACGGTCCAGTTTGCTGGACACATCCCCTGTCTAGATTGCCTAGCAACCCAATTAGCGCATCTGTTTGCGCTTCTCCTAACAAATTGACAATTCGCCATAGGTATACCCTTAGCCGCTTCCAAGGTATCGATTAGTATTTGTTGTATCTCTCATTCCATACCTTCTTTCGGCCCTTGTGGTCTATGGATTACCACATGTGAGTCACTTTCAAAAATTACATTGCTTCATCTATACCGCACCGCTAATTCCACCGCATGTAGAACCGCCTTTGCCTCTGTTACAAGCGCCTTGGTCTCCCGCCCTTGTGTATTCTGGCCCGCTATTATCTTACCATACGAGTCTCTGGCTACAACACATTCCTTCTTTGTCATTCCATGCACTATCACAATTAACTTTTATCGTACCTTGGCATGTTCTCGTCCATCTGGTCTGTCGGGTCGTGGGTGTCCTCACGGTTGGCTGCATCCTATTAGTCCAGCACTCATCGGACAAGGTTCTGGCTGACTAGATCGCGTGGGTTGGCTTCGGCATGTCACCCTCCTGTATAGCTCAGCATCGCTCCTTCCATATTTTCCACGCCAATGTTTCCGCGCGAAGCCTCCTATGCATGCCCTCTTCACCTTCCCCCTCGTCCAAGTGCAATATCGTGTCAAGCCACACCTCCCGTGTGGTTACCCGATCGGCCATCCATGTTATGTCCAATCCACCGAGCCAAGCACCTCTCATCCAGTCGCATTGGGTCACGGCATGGTCGACATCCTCCATTTTGTTACAGAAAGGGCACCCCGCTTGTCACTCCCACGCCACGCCTTGCCAGGGTCGCCTGAACTGGTATTGCTTGGTGACATGCTTGCCATAAGAAAGACTTTACCTTTGACGCGGCGAGGTCTTTCCATATTCGGGACCACCTCTTGTGCTCCGGTCGGCTATTGGCTTGCCCCGTGGGATTCGTGTTGGTTTGCCTCAGCTCCCGAAGCTTCCTATACACCAGTCTCGGTTCCACTTTTCCCGTTCGCGTCGTTGGCCACACCAACCTGTCCTCCCTCGCATGTTTGCTCAGGTAGATGGAGTGGATGGCATGTAGATCCCGTTCCGTAGCTTCACTTCGGATGGCTTGTACGTTCCATCTTCTCGGCTCAGTAGAGATCAGCTCGGCCACCCTCATGCCTTCCATTTCTAATGTTGCGCTGCCACGGTCCAGCTGCAGGTTCGGCCTCCCCGGGATCCATGCATCCCCAAACACTTTTATTTGCTTCCCATCACTGACTTGCCAAAACTCGTGTTCCTTCATCACATCCCGACCTTGCAAGACGCTACTCCACGCCCATGACGGTCTAGCTCTAGGTTTCGCCCCCAATAATGATGTTCTTGGATAGTACATACCTTTCAATATTTGAGCCCATAGGGTTGTCGGGTTGTCTTGCAATCTAATCTCCATGCCGTTTTTGTGAGCATTGCCATGTTGAAATCCTCCAAGTCCCGGAACCCCATTCCCCCATATCTTTCGGCATGGTCATTCTCTTCCAACTTATCCAATGCGTGGTTCTCCTTTCATCCCTCCCGTTCCACCAAAAGCGAGCAATGAATTTTGCAATCTCCTCGCACCACGTCGTCGAAAGTTTAAAGAGCGTCATCAGATAGGTCGGTATGGAGTAATATCTTTCCTTGCTTCCCTGCTTTGTTTAGCACCTCCTTCCCTGCTTTGTTTAGAAATAGCGACTTCCACCCATGTAGTTTCCTCATGACTCTTTCCTTGATGTATACGAGTGTCACTCTTTTGGATCTGCCCCAGGTCGTCGGAATCCCTAGGTAGTTCCCTGCGTTGTCCATCGCTTCGATTCCAAGAGCCCCTTTGACTGCCTCCTTCGTCGACTCCCGGACCGTCGCCCCAAACTTAATGCATGATTTGCTCAGGTTGACGCTCTGTCCCGAGGCTTTGATGTATTTGTCAAGCATGAGCCTTAGTACCATAGAATTTCGTTTGGTTGCCCTCATGAAAAAAATGGAGTCGTCCCCGAACAGTAAGTGGTGGATTTCCGGACATGTTCTTTTCATACGGATCCCCTCAAGCCTTTTGTCCTCCGCTGCCTTGCTTACCTGTCTGGATTAGGCGTCCTCCACTATGATGAATAGATACGGGGATAGCGAGTCTCCCTGCCTTAACCCCCTCGTCGGTCTGAATCTGGTGGTCTTCTCTCCATTGATCACCACACTGTATTGCACATTTGTCATACACTCTTGTATCCATTTACACCATCCATTCGCAAATCTCAATGCCTTCATTGATTCCAAAACAAAACAAAACTCCACTCCACCCGATCATAGGCTTTGTTCATATCCAGTTTGACTACACACTCCTCCCTGTTCGCCTTTTTATTCGTCCGCATATGATGAAAAACCTCATGTGCAATACGAATATTATCATGAATGAATCTTCCAGAAACGAAAGCACTTTGGAAAGGGGTTATAATATATGGTAGCACACACTTAAGCCAATTTGCTAGAACTTTGGATATGATCTTATAATTGAAGTTGCAAAGGCTTATAGGTCTAAATTGCATGGGATTTATTGGGTTTGGCACTTTAGGGATTAACACTATGTCAGTATAACAATAACCTAGAGGCAATCTATTCGTTTCAAGGAAAGAATGTACTGAATGATAGACGTCGTCCCCGAGCACATCCCAGAAACAGTGATAAAATACCCCCAGAAATCCATCTGGTCCCGGCGCCTTACTCCCACCCAGTTGGAACACTGCATGTTTCACCTTCTCCTTACTAACTCTTCTGGTTAGGTTCCTATTGATTCTATCATCAATGAGGCATGGTATGTTATCCGTTTGTTCCCTTGTCCCAAGGCAACCTTCTGTTCAGAATATTGATTTGAAGTAGCTCTCACATTCGGCCCTGATCTCTTTCCCTTCCTCAGTCCCCGTCCCCCTTTTGGAGCTTTCTTATATTGTTTTCCCGACGTCTTTGGATGGTGGATTGGTGGAAATATTTCGTGTTTCTGTCGCCCGCTCTTAGCCACTGCACTCGGGATTTTGTCTCCAGTATTCCTCGTCCTTCTTCCATGCTTCCTCTATTAGGCCTTTTATGTTATGCTCATTCTGCTTGCTATAGCTTCTACCCGGCCTATGTTGGGCCCTTGCAAGTTTCCTTTGCAGCTATTCAATGCACTTCTTGTTGTTCACCCCATTGGTTTTACTCCACCTTAACAGCTTGGTTCGGCACTGCCCCAATTTCCCGTGTATTTCAGCTCCTATGTCGTCCCCTGTCCTCCTTCTCCATGTTGTTCTGATAATCTCCCCACATTCTTGTTTATCTAGCCATGCACCTTCAAAACGGAACTGTCGTCTTGCCTTTTGGACCCTCGGTTTAAGATTCAGCACCACTGGGCAGTGGTCCGAACCTAGCAACAGTTTGTGCGTGATGACGAGGCTCGGATACTGGTTAATCCATTATGTATTCGCTATTGCTCGGTCTAGTCTTTCTTGTATCCGTTGGTCACCTTCTCTGTTGTTGCACCATGTGAATGGTTGCCCCTTGAATCCCATATCTACTAATCATGTGTCTTGCATCATAGCATTGAAGGTGTCCATCATTCTTTGTTGTTTTGGTCGGCCACCTTGTTTTTCCCCTTCATGTGCTAACTCGTTAAAATCTCTCATGCACATCCACGACCATGTTCTCCCACTTGCAATCCCTCTCAGTCGATCCCAGAGTTGTAACCTTTCCTCCCAATCTGTGCTTCCATATATCCACGTTATATGGACAATGTCTTCCCCATTACGCATGTCTACTGTCATATCGATATGATTAGGATCCCTTGAGTTGATTTTAATGTCAATCGCCTCGCTCCACCATAGTTCTAGCCCACGCGCTAGTCCGTTTGGTTCCACGTAACAACTATTCTCCAACTTCATTTTCCTTCTGACTCGTTCACATATGGCCTCTGTGTTCTTAGTTTCCATCAAGTAGATAATCTGTAGTTTGTTCCTCCTATTTAGATCGGCTAGGTACGGAACTGTCATGGCCGATCTGATTCCCCGACAGTTCCACAACATAGCACTCATTGGGGGTCGTGTGGCTGTTGCGGGACAGACACCTGAACCCCTGATTTCTCTGTGTGATCCCCTCTAGTCGTTACTCTTCTTCATTCTAGAGTTTTTCCTACCCCGTTGTCTTCTTGGTTCTTTCTTACCACTTCTCATGCAAAAGTGGACTCAGGCATGTTTGCATCGTTATGGCTTCCCTGTCCCTTTCTGGAGACCCCTCAGGCGACTCGACCATGTAATAGATCCTTATGTTTTTTATTGCATATCTCGGCCTTTCCGGTTTTTGTTCGTCCCCTGCCTGGATTGTCATTTGTAGCTAGGGTTGGGCAAAAATAACCGGTTCGGCCGAACCGTACCAGTTCATAAAACAAACGTTTTTTTTTAATATGGAGCGGTTCAAAAGAGGTATAGAAAACTGGTTAACCGAACCACTTTTTGTACCGGTTTTAACCTTAAATATACTACTAAATCAGATCGTACCATATTTAACAGACCAGACCACAGATTCACAGACCAGCCTCTTTCACGCTGATTCAGACCTAATTCACTCATTTAGACTGAATTCAGAATTTCATTCTTCCTCTTTCAATTTGCGACTGCGGCTGCGATTGCGATGAGGAGGTCGGAGCTGAAGGTGCAGATTAATTAAGATAAAATACTTGAATTAATGTAAATTTTAATATAATTAAATCCATAATATCGAACCATAATATCGATAATTACAATATCTGAAATGGGTTCGTGATGAACCCAGAATCTGATTCTCGGTTCATCACGAACCCAGAATCGTTAGAATCGAAGGACTGAAGAGGAAGAACCAAAGCATTGGAAGAGGAATCGAAGCATACCCGATGAAGGAAAGCATGGGAAGAATCAAAGAAACACGGTTGGGATTGGAGAAGAAGTAAACACGGTTGGAGTTAGAGAAAAAGTAAACACGGTTGGGGACTTGGGGTTGGAGAAGAAATAACTGAAGGGCAGACTTGGAAATAAGAAAACTTAGTGAGGGTAGAATAGTTTGTATCGTCCCTATTCTGAATTCCTTGCTTTCTAGGCTTAGAAATTTCGAAGTTTTCACACGGAATATCTAAGCCTACCCCGCCCGGAATCCGTAAGCTAAATTTTTCCAATTCCGTAAAAAAAACAATTTCTTACGAAATTCGTAAACCGAATTCCTTACACATTTTACGAAAAGAACATGTCATTATATATTTGATCTTGCCTCGATCCGTGTAAGATATCAATATTGATATAAAATTTTTTTAAAAAAACTCATGAAGTCTACGTTAAGATTCAAAAGTCAACATGCGTTTGGCCACATGCAATATTATTAGGAATAGAAGGATACTATTTACAAAATATATATATTAAAATTAATAGGAATAGAGTGATATTATTTAAAAATATATATATATAGTAGCGTGTATTCGTGTTTCTAAACACATAAAACTCTACGTAACTTAACCATATATACGATTTTTATCAAATATTGGTTCGACAAGTACTCACTTAAATAAAATATAAGTTATTGGCAAAAAAAAAGAAGTTCGGATGAATTAAGTGAATATTAAAAAATATACAGTAAGTAGAATGTATTTGTCGTACAATTCGAGTTTATTTGAAAAGTGAGTACAAAAAAACTATACATATAACCGTAAATATACATTTTTTTTAAAAAAAACTTCACATACGCGCTTCTCTCGAGTAACGAATCAACACAACTTAAGACACATTCGTCCCCCTTCAATGTACGGGGGCTGAATTGTCACTACTTCTTTGTAGAGGGCTGAATTGATCTTTACTCTTTGTAGGGCAATTTAATCTTTTTTTAGAAAATGACAATTTATCCACTTCTTTATACTAAATGATATAAACATGTTTTAATTTGTTACATTTATCTGTATATAAAATTATATCGTTACACACTAATTATGTATTATTCTTCGTTAATCATTTTTAATAAGAACAATTAAACAGATTTTTTTATTATTCTAGACCTTTGTGGATAGGTCGATCTACCTCATTTACAAACGTAAAAAACATTATTTTTTAAATTAATATTTATTTCTTCAATTTAACAATACATACGATATAACTGAACTGAACCAGTACACTTTCAATAACGTGAAATCCAGGGTGAATTTTTTTTACGGCGCCGGCGGTGGAGGCGGCAACCTATCCGCGGTGATCGCCAAATAATCGATGCAGGTCAAGAGTACTGTGTTGTTTTTTGACAAAATAGTCAATTTCCCACCGTAAACACCCTGTAAAATTACCAAATTGATTCATTAACAATTAATTACCACCGTAAATTAAAATAGTAAATAAATCTCCGTCCCCTCACATTAAAGCTTTTTTGGAAGGAGACCGTAAAGTTGCCTGGGTGAATAGGACAGCCGCCGTTAGTGACGTCACATAAATTGTTTTCCATAGTATTTTCTCCGTAGACTTCGCCAACGATTGCTGAGAAAACGATTTTAAATTTCCCACCGGGGAGAAGCTTATCTGCATGCAGTAGTGTTAGTGTAGGAACGACGTAAACCAATAGAAGCATGCAGATAATAAATATAAGAGTTAATTAGTTATTTCACTACCTATGCTTAATTCATGTTATTTTTTTTGTTAATTATCTTTTTTAACGTTATTAAATGATAGAATTATGTTTAAGGATGTTATATTTTATTCAAAATCATAATATTTAACCACTTATAATTAATAAATGTTATTAAATAATCACTAAAATAATAATTTTACTATTTTTCTTATCTTCTTCTGATTTTGAATTCTATTTAAAAATAAATAATTATCGCGGCTCAACTCAAAAGTGCCGCGATAATTATTTTCGCGGCTCTTTTTAGTTTGGGCCGGCAATTATCACGGCTGAATTTAAATTGAGCCGTGATAATTGTCCTGACACTTAATGTTACGGCTCAAATTCATTTGAGCCGTGATAAATTAACGGCTGAATTTTTCAGCCGTTAAAAATACATTTTTTGACGGTATTGGCCCCTCCTCCCGTAGTGGAATCTAGAAAATTTGTTTCTGGGTTCGTTTTGAACTTAAAACTCAGATTCTGGATTCGAAATTTAAAAAAAAAAAAATATATGAGTATTTTTTACATTTAATCTCATACAGAATTCATTGTTATATCAAAGAAAGTAATTAACATTAGTGATTTAATATTACAAGTTTGAACTAAATAGTAGATAACCAAATACTTAATTGATCCTAAATATAAATATATATTTATTTTTACCAAAATATATTTATTATATGTCTATATATATATATATATATTGTCCATGAAAGACTGACTGTAATTACCTGTGTAAGCAGTGACATTGAAGGAAACAGGTTGCACAAATAACGATTCATCGAAAGCCATCACCTTCACGTAATAATCTTTTTCCGATTTTGGAAAATCATAATCTAAAGTCAAGAAAGAAACACAGACATGGAAATAAGCTCATATATATATATATATATGAAATCTTTCTGTATATATATGTGTGTGTATGTATATGAAATCCTAACCATCAGAACCGCAGTAGGAATAGGGTAATGGTAAAGCTGCTGCCATAGCTGAATGGATGAAGACGAGCAGAGACAATGATAGGATGAGGGAAGAATGCATGATGAAGGGGTTAGGAGAAGGAGACATCTCTTGTGTTTATTCTCACATACAAAAAATACAGATAATATTTATAGGGACGAACCATTCGTAGTTATATTCAGAAGAAGCAAACTCTATCACAATAATATATTATGAAGTATACTTTACTTAGGGGTGACTATTTGTATTTTTTTATATTTATAATTATTATATGCAGTAAATAGTCACTTTGACCGTTAGTTAATGTAATTAGGAGTATTTTAAGAAACTTAATATTGCTTTTATAACATTGTATTAAAACATACTAATACATTAGATAATGAATACAAACTTAGGGGTGTATTAGGGGTGTTTGATTAGATATATTAGTTAATACTATATTTAAATGAGATATGTATCCTCAACCCTCCTCTCGGCAATGAGCAATAAAATCCTGAAACTGACACAACACACAACAACAAAAATCGACACAACACACATAAAGAGATAGAGATCGGTTTATTACCTTCAAATCGAACCTTGATGTAGAAATTAGGGTTTCCGAAATTGGTGATTGTTGATGTTTTCTCTGAAAATCGAAGCAAGGATAACATGTATAAGACTTGGAATGTCGAATCCTTGAATGAATTGGAAAAAAAAATGAAACAAACTTACCGATTTCCAGACGACCGCGCGGCTTCGGAGAGGTTCTGTTGTGTTCTTGAGTTTCTTGAAAATGAACGCAAGTGCTGAAAGTGCAGTCACTTTCTTGAAAGTGCTGAGGTAGTCATTACTTCACTTTCTATGAAGTAAAAACGACAACGCTTTTTTTCGGACGGCTCAACCAACTGAATCGTCCAACTATTTTTTTTATATAACTTTACTAGACGGCTCAATGAAAAACGAGCCGTACCAAATAAATTACGAAACAAAGAACCGGTTTACTAGACGGCTCAAGGAAAACCGAGTCGTCCAACATAATTTCGGTTTAAAGTCTTACCGTTAAAATACGGACGGCTCAACAAAATGAGCTGTCCCAACCAAATTTCGAAACAAAAAAAATGGTTTACTAGACGGCTCAAGGAAAAACGAGCCGTCCAACATAATTTCGGTTTAAAGTTTTACCGTTAAAATACGGACGGCTCAACAAAAAGGAGCCGTCCTAAATAAATTTCGGAAAAAAATACGGTTTACTTGACGGCTCAACAAAAATGAGCCGTCCAAAATAAATTTCGAAAAAAAACGGTTTACTAGACGGCTCAATGAAAAATGAGCCGTCCCAAATAAGTTTCGAAACAAAAAACCGGTTTACTAGACGGCTCAATGAAAAACGAGTCGTCCAACATAATTTCGGTTTAAAGTTTTACCGTTCAAATACGGACGACTCAAAGTTTTGAGCCGGTAAATCAAATTCTGGACGGATCATTAATCATTGAGCCGTTAATAATTATTATGTTAATTTTGCCACGGCTCAATCATACTTGAGCCGTGGAATTGAGCCCTTAAGTAAGGGTTCTCCCGTAATGTAAGATATACTTTACTTATGCATACATGCATAACCTACTATAGTGTTTGATTTGATATAAAATTATACGTAAAGTGACAAAAAAATATAAGTACCTTCAACTCATTTTGCAATGTAAATATGTTTTACACATGAATTTATTTATTTAAATTAAATATACAAAAACAAAATGAGATAGTATTCCCTTTGATTCAAAACTACTTCAATCCACTTTGCTTAAATATACGAGTAAGTATTAAAATGTTATTGAAAAAATTATTCATTGATTTTTTTAACTTTTTTTTAAAAAAAAAAATATTGACTATATGTCATATATCATTGTTGAAATAAACTCATAAATTTTTTCTAAATTCAATTGGTACCCAACAACAACTGTTGTGTTTGATTTAGTGATTCATTTTTTTGCAAACTAAAACATAAATGGAAGAATTAATGATTGAAATTTATAAATAGTATTACATCATTATATTTTCATATAATATATTATTATTTTTTCAGTAATTTGAGTAAATAATAGTTTTAAAATATCTTATATAGTAAAAATTACAAAGTTTGATCAAAACTGAAAACTAACGTGATAAACTGTTTTTACATAGGGTTATTAGAGGGTAACTAAATAATTTTTTATTATGTATTAAATAATACTATGATTAGATGATGTATTAGATGATGTATTAGTTAATACTCAATTAACACCATAATTGTATATTAGCTAATGCATACATATTAATTAATACATACAATTATTTTTAATCAAATATTGTATAATTAATTAATATATTTATTAGTTAATACTTAATATTAATACATAATTAATTAATACCCCAGTCAAACCTCCCTTAATTATTGTACCGTTCAATTTGGCTGACTTCAATCTATTTTTTTATTATCCGTGAATGGAAAAAGTCAATAATATAATGTATGATTTCATATTTACATAATTATATAATTTGACAACAATGAGTTCAAATTAGATCGAACCGTTAAAATTTGACGATGCATGCAAAGAGGAGTGGGTCTCTTACAAGTTACAACCCCATGATAGAGAGCCAACCACGTAATTATTTATGTACATACAGACTAGCTTATTTATTCAATTAAAAAATACATATATATGAGGGGATAATTACTCTCCTCGAAATACATTATATAATTTTAATATTAAAATATATATTCACGAAACCATTAAGTTGACGGGGTTGAAGAGAATAGCTGCCATTTGTTAATTATGACGTACAAATTTATGGGTGGCGAAATTAATATGTACTTCATCATCACATGAAGAACCTTATTTGCATGCATGTATCCTTTTTTTTCCACCATAAACTTTCCTTCAACTTAAAAACGTACTCAGTTTGTTCAATAAAGATAGTAGATGAGATGACGGTGTACAAACTCAATTTACCGAACACATCTCTCTTTTAGATTGCTTGACAATCCAATCCACACATATATTGGTGGTTCGTCTTACCCAACTTCATTTGACTTTTTCTATGTGGGATGTCACCTCATGGATCGAGGTGACTATATTCTCCATTCGCCAATCTGTATCCTTGGTCGATCCATCCAGCAATTTAATCATCTTTTCGGAGTCCGACTCAATGATAACTTCTTTCCATCCGTGTTGGACGACCATTTCCACGCCTTGTAGGATTGCCCGGGCCTCCATGTTTTCCGCTGAGATGTCCCTCTTGGTCGAGTTTCTCCCGCGATCACGTTGCCCTTATCGTCTCTACTGATCACTCCCGTGCCTCCCTTCGCCGAGCTTTCGTCCCATGCACCATCGCAGTTTATTTTGATTGTACCTTGCTCGGGTGGTCTCCATGTCAATGCATGTATCCTTCGAAACACGCAAATCTAGTAGTTAATTAAAGGAAAAGTTTTTTATAGAATTACAATGATTTTGTATGGACTAATTTTAATTATATATATATATATACATACACAAAAACGGATACGCGTGTTACGCAATATATAATTATAAATATATTAAATAAAAATTATATTACTTATTTAATAAAAAATAATTTATTTTTTTTAAAATTTTAAGGATAAATTGAATATTATATAATAGAAAATTATGCATATTTCTAAAAATGTTAAAACTATTAGTATTTTTTGTAATATGATATACTCCATATGCTTCAATACTACAAAGTATATTATAGAATAAAAATATTAAGTATAATTATTTAAAATTAATTGAAAACACATGAATCAATAATAAACAAATATTGATACAATGCTAATTAACTTCTTTTTTTAATATTTTTGTGGCTTTTATTAGTGTTATATGATTATAAAAATATTAGAATCATTAGTATTTACCCATTTTAGCAATTTTAATCATACAAACACTATTATATTTTCTTAACTCACAAAATAAGAGATAGTTATCATAAAATTGAAAAACAATATCTTAATATTCATTTAATATTTTTAACTTAAATTTTATGATTTCTATTAGAGTCACATACTTATATAAAAATGTATAGAAAAAATAGCATTTATTTATTTATTTAATGCCTTGTTAGTTGGAAAAAATATATATAATGTTGGAAATTTCGAATGGATGGTGGTTGTTGTATGTTTGGATTATTCTGAAGTCGTGACGACACTTTCAGATTGAAACTATTTGGAGGCACCCAAACTTTCAATCGGATAAAATCAGAATACTGAACTAGAACTTGAGAAGGATTGTGAATGTTTGAGATGAAGATTTAGGACCCCCCCTATGACCAATTTATAGTGTTAGTCACACCCTTAGGAGAAGACACCATATCCTTTGGAAGAGACACAATACCCTTTGGTCATGGTATGTGTCATTTCGGCCAACATACCCCTTTGATTCAAATTTTGGCTCCAAAATCAAAGGGACACCTTAGGAAGATTCTAGAAATGGTTCGGCCCTAGCCATGGTTCGGCCCTTAGCCATGGTTCGGTCCAATACTTGGTTCTAAAGCAAGTGTCCAAAAACCGAGAATTTTGAGGTTTAAAAAGTTAAGTCATTAGTTCCAAAATTCAAATTTTCAATGAATTTTAGAATAGTGACTTTATGAATAATATCAGCCAGAGGCGCTGCCCCTTGGACCCCGCCAGGGGCACTGCCCCTGGACCCGGCAAAGGGGGCGTTGCCCCCTTTGACCCCTATTGCCTCATCTCTAATCAACCGATGAATCTCCAATACAATGAATCATAATATACTTAAACAAGCGTGCACTCTGCACCCTCCTAACTTGTTTAATGAGATACTATGATCCCATTGGTCAACTAGTCAATCAAATTACACTAAAATATATAACATATAATCATATTTTTATAAGATTGTTACAATTCACTTTCATTTTATATTCATACTAAAATTATAATAAGGTATGAGATGTTTCTTAATTAATTTATTTAATTTGTAATATAAAAAACTATTATGTGCATAATTTATATTCATAAAATATAATATTATGTATTTTGGTATTGTAAAAATTTCACTACATAATATATATTTTACACAAAATTATAAATATACATGTGAAATAAAAAGAATTAATTAAAGTTTTGTAACTTATCTTGAGAATGAATGAGAAATCTTGAAAGTTTTTAAAGTAATTTACATGGCATGCCACTTAGGAATGAGAATTATATGTTTGACATGGACCAATTAGAATTCATTAATTTGACATTAGGAATTTAGGAGTAAGAAAATACATCAAAAAACTTACTTATCACAATTGCATACAATTTAGTCAAATTAATATATACTAGATATCTGGTTTGCGCAAAAGCGCAGTAAGTAATACGTTCTATTTTGTAATATTCTTATATTTTATATATAATTTATTTTATTTTTTATAGTGTATAACATAATACTTATTTAAATTATTTTTAAGTGAATATAGAATATAATAATTTGTTTTAAAAAATACAATAAGTCTACTATTATAAAATTATTTTTTATGCGAATACAAACTATAATCATTTTTCAAAAAGTTCATTCTTATAACTTATAAGTTTAATGTTTTACAATAAAAAGTATAAACATTTAAAAATGCATGAATTAATTAAGTATATCAATAAGTTATTATAAATTATATTATGAAAAACAAAAAATATAAATTACATTAACTATTAAGTGTATTTGTTCAATAAATTAGGTAAAAATACATGAGTCAATAATATAAATTAATATTAACAGTAAATAATAAAATAATAAGTAATAATTTTAAGTTAAATATTTTTATATAGGTGTATCCGTGTATGATTTATATTAGTGCATATATTTACAAAATACTATTAAAATCATTACTATTTTTATAGTAATAATATATTATATTTTTACTATATAAATGGGATTTTAATAATTCAAAAATATCTTGAGCTATAAATATATATATATATATATATAAACTATTTTTCATAAAACTCTAAAAAATGATAATATTCATATAATACTGTTAGTTTTTATGTTCATATAAAAATATTAGTATTTTTCTAACAATATTCTAATATTTTAATATACATATTATATTTTATTTATAAACACATATTATTTAATTTCTTGACATTGTTAAAATTTATTTTTATATTATTGTAATAAAGTAGGTGATGTTCTTATTTTAATAAGAGCATTAGGTAATATATGAAATGTACTCTTAATTGATCAATATTTTAATTTGTAAGAGAAATTTTAATATGTGCATACTTGACATTCATAAAATATAATATTTTGTATTTTATTATTATATAAATTTCACTTTATAAAGTATATTTAAGCAAAAAATATAATTATAATGCGAAAAAATAGAATTAATATGAGTTTTGTAACTCATATTGAGAATGAATGAGAGACTTTGAAGGATTTTAAAGTGATTTACATGATATGTCACCTAGGAATGAGAAATTTATGATTGACATGAACCAATTAAAATAGGTTAATTGAACATTAGGAGTGATAAAATGCAACAAAAAGCTTATTTGACAATATTTTATATGAGTTAGCCAAATATCTTCCTCTTTTTTCCCTTCCACTGTACTTTCTTTCAACTTTCGAATATTTCACCAAAATATACTCAATTTAATAAAAATATACCAAAATGTCATCAGGTTTAAAATAAATACAAATCTATACCTACCCGCGAATGAGAGTCGCGTGTCTACTTTTTTTTCCACCCAGTTCCATCCGCGACTACCATTCGCAGGTGGAATTGAATTGTTAGTTCCACCCACGAATTGTAGTCACGGGTGTAACTGGGTAAAAAATAAGGATTATTTCCTTCAAAAAGAAGGAAACACTATATTTATTTTATTTTATTTAAAAATTATATTTTCTGTATTATGAAAAAAAAAATTCCCTCACATTATAACTATTTAGAATAAAATAAATAATATAAGTAAAATGAAAATAATTATAATTTTCTGTATTATGATTATTTCAAATATATTTTTCCCTCACATTATAATTTTTTAAAATAAAATAAAACAATGCTAGGAAAAAATATTTTATGTATTATGAAAATATATTTTTCTAAATAATTTTTTCATAATACATAAAATAATTTTAGAAAAATATATTTTCATAATACATAAAATATTTTTTCCCTCACATTGTTTTATTTTATTCTAAAACATTATAATGTGAGGGAAATCTATATTTGAAATAATAAAAACTCGGGTGAAAATATAATTTTGAAGTAAAATAAATATATTTTTTCCTTCTTTTTGAAGGAAATAAATTATTTTTTAACTCAGTTCCACTCACGACTACCATTCATGGGTGGAACTAACAGTTTAGTTCCACCCGCGAATGGTAGTCACGTGTGGAACTGGGTGGAAAAAAATAGACCTGCGACTCCTATTCGCGGGTATATATAAATTTGTATTTATTTTTCACCCGATGACATTTTTGTATATATTTATTAAATTGGGTATATTTTGGTGAAATATTATCCACTTTCTCGCATTTATTATCAACTTATAGGTAATATTTATCTATATTGATAAATCAAAGTTAATGATGATAGAAGATGTCATAATTTATTTTAAAATTACAGCAAATTAAGTATAATAATTATAATAATGTATGAAGAGCTATGTGAGAATGAGGGAGTCCGGGACGAGGAAAAAGGAGAGGGAAAGAGAAAGCGGAGAGAACGAACAAAAAAAATAATGACATGTTATTTTTACGGAATGTGTAAGGAATTTGGTTTACGGAATTCGTAAAAAGTTAATCTTTTCGCGGAATTGAAAAAATTTGGCTTACGAATTCCGGGAGGGGTAGACTTAGACATTCCGTGTGAAAACCTCAGAATTCCTAAGCCTAGAGCGCAAGGAATCCGGAATAGAATAGTAAAAGACCTATTTTGCACACGTAAGGTTTTATTATGGGCGGAACTACCCTTAATTCTCCTCAATCAGACTGAAGCAGAGCTCTTCCGTCCTTCGAAGCTCCCTGTCCTTCGTCTTCAGGTATGAAGCTCCCTGCTCCTTCGATCCTTTGAAGCTCATTCGTTCTAGGTTCGTGATGAACCCCGAATCGAATTCTTCCAATTCTGTTTTCTCTCATAAACCCTAATTTCCGAAATCCGGCGACTTCCTGACTTCTCGTCCTCCATTAACAAATTTGGCCAGCAGTTCTTGTTGCCATCGATATGAGGCGTCAGTTCTGGCTGTGAGTTCTTGTTGCCATTGGACTTGAATTTTTCTAACTACTGAACCAATGTGCTTCCAACACGACGGAGGGCACCTCGGGTGAGTGAATCGTGATTTAACGCGGAGTTATTTCTTCTGAACTTTCATATTTGATCTTTATATTGAGCTTTTGCAGGACCTCATTGAAGCATCTTCAATTTGTGAATGGTTGTTATATGAATCAACCCAGTTGTTCGCTATTCTATTCATATTAATGATATTTCACTGATTCTCTTTTCACAGTATGGGATAATGATTCAATGTCTGCACTTATTATAGAACTTGAATTCAATGTACAACTGTATCAGTAGCACGGGATAGCTGGAGACTTCTATATTCTAGTTAGTTTTGGAGCTGACTAGAATAATTGGTTTCTGGGTTATTGGTTATGTGTTCTTGTTCGGAAATTTGGGTTATTGCTTGGATTGTTGTTATCCGGGATGTTATCGATGCTTGATGTGTTCTTGATCTGTCAAAATTGAAGGTTATTGATCATAGGTTTCTGTTATTGCTGGATTATTGTTATATGTTGTTGTTGGATTGTAGATGCTTATTGTTGAATTGTTGTTGTTATATGTGCTTGATGTGTTCTTGAACTGAGGTCATATAATCCAAGATACTAATTAATGGCTAATATGTTTGCAGATTCTGCAACTCCAGTGACGGCTTCTCATCTCCGGACATCTCTCTTTGTTGCATTGGCTCATTTACTTATATCTTTTGGAAAGCTTATATTTGATATGTTTTGGATGTTCAGATGAATGAACTTGCTGGTTATCCACCATCGTGTTTCTAGGAATAGAACTCTTTGCTTTCTAATGTTTGCTAGGAAATCTTATTTTTTTCTCCTGAATAATTTTGTTGAAGCATATTGGGTCTAGACAAATTGAGAAGTAAATAACAGCATGTTGATTATGTTGTTCTTGTTATGTTGATTCGGTATATATGTTGATTATGTTATTGTTATATTGATTATGTTGTCCTTGTTATGTTAATAACAACATGTTGATTCGGGGGCAGGTTTTCTTATGCTTATGTATGGCTATTTTTTTTTTCTTGTTGCAGATACAGATTTTGCCTTGTTTGTGAGATTGTTTTGGTGGTGGATCAAGATTAACTAGTCCAATGCAAGGGCACAGAACCACAGTTAGTTCCTATCTGAATTTTTTGACATCGAGCATGGATCTCCATCACGTAACGTAGGCTTGTTCATGAACCGGTTCGACCCCGAACCGGTTCTGAACTGAACTGGTCTGGTTTGAAAAAAACCAGTACATTTTTCTGTTTCTAAAAAAACTGGTCTGGTTTAAGGAAAAAAGAACTGGTCTGGTTCGAACCGATTCAGAACCGGTTCGAACTGTTCTGGTCTGTTTTTTTTAATATCAATTTTGGTTCGGAAATATTTCGGTTCAAACCGAACCTAAACCGGATGAAAATTCTGTCCAACACACAGAACCGTCTTAAAAAATACTGAACCAACTGAAAAACACTGAACCGGCTGAAAAAACACTGAACCGACTGAAAATACATTGAACCGACTGAAAAACACATTGAACCGACTGAAAAACACATTGAACCGATTGAAAATCTGTTCCACAACCGACTAAAATCTTGTCCAACATCAACATACGAGAGTCCAATATATCTCTAGGTTTGGTTTATTGAAAACATATCTAGGTTTGGTTTAATTTCAGACCGGTTTAGTTAATTTTACTTCAAACCGGTTCTAAAATTATATAGGTTTAAAGTGGTTTGATTGAAATTTAAGTATAAACCAGTATCAAAAACGAGTCGAGTCGAACCTGTTCGAACTGGATTTTTGGTACTATTTTGAACTGTTCTATTTGAAGGCAAAAAACACTGGTCTGGTTTTGGAACTAGTTCGGCCGAACCGGTTCGAACCAAACCAGTTCCAGACCAGACCAGTTCGTCCGAACCGGTTTATTTGGCCAAGCCTAACGTAACGCTGCATTGGATCAACAATCATATTGGGGCAATATTCAAGACCAATCTAAAAGGAGTAAGAATATGAGTGTTTTGTACGAAGTTGTATAATTTTGGTTTAGAACGCTAATTTGTTTTGTATTATGTAAGTATGGTCATTAATAATAGGGTTAATTACTTAATTGGTTACACATGTTTCACCATTGTGCAGAATGGTTACACATGTTTCAAAATGTGATTAATTGGTTTTGCTATGTGACTAATTGGTTACACATGTTTTTCCAAATGTGATTAATTGATTATTCCGTTAGTAAACCGTTAACTTTAACATTAATTCATTTTTTTAAACATAGTATTGAATTGTGAAATGACTATTATGTCCTTAGTTGTATTGAAGAACAGATTGGAAGGATTGAAGAACCAAAATCGAATGAAATTCGATTTGATGTTCTTGAGAACCCAGAAAATGCTGTTCTGGGTTCTTGAGAACCCATAAAATGCTGTTCTGGGTTCTCGAGAACCCGGAAATTGCTGTTCTGGGTTCTCGAGAACCCGGAAATTGCTGTTCTGGGTTCTCGAGAACCCGGAAAATGATGTTCTGGGTTCTCGAGAACCCGAAAAATGATGTTCTGGGTTCTCGAGAACCCGAAAAATGCTGTTCTGGGTTCTCGAGAACCCGGAAAATGCTGTTCTGGGTTCTCGAGAACCCGGAAAATGCTGTTCTGGGTTCTCGAGAACCCGGAAAATGCTGTTCTGGGTTCTCGAGAACCCGGAAAATGCTGTTCTGGGTTCGTGAGAACCCAGAAAATGCTGTTGAAATTGTTGTTCTTGAATAACCCAGAACATCAATTTCAAACATTTTAAATGGGTTCTTCACAATGTGGGTAACATGTCCAACCTTTTAATCACATCATTTCAAACAACAGTATCCATTTAATCACATTATAGAGAAACATGTATGACCATTTAATCACATTTGGTGATAACATACACTGCAATACAGAACTTCAAGAACCCAGAAACAGCATTTCTAGTTTCTTGAAAAACCCAGAAATCAGATTTATGGTTTCTTGAGAACTCAGAAACGCGATTCTGGGTTCTTCAAGAAACCAGAAATCTGATTTCTGGGTTCTCAAGAAAGCAGAAATCTGATTTCTGGTTACTTCAATTCTTGTTCTTGAAGATGATGATGTGTTCTTGAAGATGATTCTAGGGGTAATTACGTCATTTTACGTATCTAAATAGTGACTTAACTGTGATTTTAACGGTGAACAGTAAAAAAAACCAAATAGTCACATTTCAAAATCAATTAATCACATTTTGAAACATGTGTAACCATTCTGAACATTGGTCAAACATGTGTAACCAATTAAGTAATTAACCCTTAATAATATTCTGGTTTGGGTAAATATATTGTCGATGGGTATTAATAAAAATTTACATTAATTTAACTATTTACTCTTACTTAATTTATGAGATTTTTTTAATATTAATTAGTTAAATAAATTATTTTATAAGTTTTTTTAATTAATAATTAATTATATTATAAGTTTTAATTATTCTTAATTTTTAAAATTAATTAACACAAATTATATGTATTATATATACAAATATAAGGAGGGACAAATATGTCATTTTGTCATATTCCATTCTCATTCCACCAAAAAAACATCATATTCTTATCTCCTATTTCGTATTCCCAATTCCTATTCCATATTCCTTATTCTTTATACCTAATTCCGTGAAAGAAATGTTCCGTAAGTGAAAATGAGGGAGGGAAGAAGAGAAGCGGTATGGAGAAAGGTATGGAGAAAGGAGGAAAATCAATAGGGGATACTTCGTACTATCAAGAGATAAGGGAGGAATACTGGAATAGGGAAGAATGAGGCATAAGAGAAGAGAATGGGGAAACTATGAGTAAAATATATATAATTAAAGTATATATTATAATTTTAGTAAAAGTTGTATGTAAAAGGTAATGTTGAAATGTCATAATTTTCCAATCTCATCAAGAAACTTATAAACTTATGCTTAATCGCTCTTTCATAACTCTTTGAAGGGGTAACTTTTCATAGCCGACACCACTAATGGGGTTGATCTCATTGTGCTGGTGAGACTGTGAATTCGTGTATAGAATCGGTAAAAGGAGATGAAAATACAAAAATCGTGGTTTTCATGTCATCTTTTATGAAATTATTTGCACTATAATGGTACAATGATGCAATAATAGTAATAATTTTTCTATATGTAATTGTTATGATTACAGTTTTGGTATTTGTGGTTGAAATTATAATATTTTAATAGTTAAATTAATTTTTTAGGACTAAAAATTCTAAAATTTAATTTACAAGCATTATAATAAAATATGAGTACTTTGAATATGGACATGTGAGTAAAAAGTTGTTAATAAGTGATGTGAATATAATTGTGATATTACATTTTTTTACTAACAATAATAAAAATAATTATAAATACAGTTATGATACATAATTAAAAAAAAATATAATGTCATTATTGTTGGTCGTGGCCTAGCCCTTGGGTCGGTCTGATTCGGCATGGGTCGACTTAACGCTAAACCGATTCAATTTTACTTGTGAATGGTAAATGAGAAAGAAAACAATATTAGGAAATATGACTGTTATTATAATGTATTAGAAAATTAGGAAATATCCTCTTAATATTTTCGTAATAGAATATTATAATATTAATATAATATTTTTTAATAAAATATTTCCTAATATAATATAGTTGTTTTAATTACAATGAGTACCATTAACCCTATAAATAGAGTTGATTCTTCTCATTTGAAAAACATTCCGAAAATTACGAACAGATATATTGCTCCAGAGTTAAGTCTGATCTGAGTTCCCAATTGTGTTCGAATTTTCTTCGAAATTCGAGTTTAGGTATTGTTCATTTCAATTAAGGAAATCTGAAAACCACCAACATAATAACCATTAATTTTTTTTAAATATACATATATATATTTGCCCCGTTATTTTCTCTATATTTACGTCCATCCCTTAAACTTTTTTTTTTGTCAAACTATCTCCGTATATTCCTCACAAAATTGGGGAACGAACAAGTTTCCGATACAACCGGAATCAAAATACAATAACTGTAATAAAGAGGTTGGGAGCTCGGTAACCCAATCCATTAGACACATACCCTATAGTTACGGCCATCCCTTAAACTCACTCCTCCTCCTTCCTCTCCATGTCCCTCTCAAGTCTCACCCCTCCTTCCTTCACATACCTTCTCCTTTCCTCCTTATCTCTCTTTTCCCTTCTACTCATATAAAATTTAGTGAAAAATCAAATTAAAAAAAAATCATATGGTTTTGTAAATAATTTTATAAAACTATTAATAGAGTTTCACCAAGCACGTTAAACTTTTGGGATAATTAGTATTACGTCCTGATATTATAATTTCTATGATCGTAATATTTTCGATTTAATTCTCGTTATTAATCACATGTATAAAAATTAGTATACTATATAAACACATGTTTCTCTAAACCCTACTTTCCAAAATGGAAAAAGTATGGAATTGCACCCGGATGTTTGCCAGAATTGGTAACTGCACCCATGATGTTTGTTCTTACACCCATATGTTTGCACTTGTTTGTAATTGAGTCTTTCCGTCCATTTCTCACAGTAACCGTTATACCTGACCTGGTATACCGAAAATACCCCCAGCCTTATTATTGAATTTGCACAGCCAGTTCTCCTTTCATACCAGCCAACTCTTCCCATTTCACTTCTCACACACCGCGTCTTTGAAGCTCCCACGTCCGAATCTGTATGTCAATACATCATGGGTGGTCAATATGATGAATGAAGCCAATTTGTTGTGTTAATTGCGGTTATATGACCGATTGGTCTACGGTGAACCAATTTGGGATTTTCTGAAACCCTAATTTCTTGTTACTACTATGAAGCCATCAAGTTCTTTGAAGAGGAGTTGCGATTTCTTTGCTTGGGCAGATCCACCTATGTGTGTGTATGGAAGGAGAGCCATGACCAAGTTTATGTCAAAGGAATCCGAACTCAACAACCAAATTTCTGTGTTACGTAGCAGAAATCAGCAACATCTGTGTGTTATAGTGTTCTTAGTTTTCGTTGTTGCTGGACTTCTGTTGAAGATGTAGCTGTGTTTAACACTTTTGTTTTATAGTGTGTACGTTATGTACGTTGTCATTCAGTTGTACTTGATGAATGTTTAATGAAGACATTGTGGACCCATAAGTTGTGTACGTTGTTATTCAGTTGTACCTTATGTTTGTTGTTTGGTTTGGTTTTCCACCCTTATGTTTGGCAAAAAATTGGTAAACGCACCCATATGTCTTGACATACAGCATACAAACCAACCTGTTATCCAACAGAACACAAACCAACAGAACGCCAACAAACCTGTTTTAACCTAATATCCAACAGAACACAGGCCAACAAAACACACAATCCAACAGAACACAAACAACCCTGTTTTAACACAAACGAAGGTTCCACAGACCTAATATCCAACACAAACTGTAGTCACCCAACCTAACAAACCAAAATGTCACTGCAACATCAGTGCACCGAACGTACTACAAAATATCAGTGTACCTAACATAAAGAGTACTATATTTAGAGTACTATATTTAGACGTTGTCCATATGTCCATTAATCGTAAATAGCCAAATTTCACACCCTCACAAAATCATCGTCCGAATCGACGTTGACTGGGGTCGCCCTTGATGAAGACGGGGTCGCCTTTGACGAAGATGGGCGCCCACTCTTTGGTTTGGTTCTTCTCACTGCCAACTTTATGCAGCACATTAGGAAAATCCAATGACCCAAAGACTGTATGTGCTTACCAGGAAGAAAAGAACCATGTAAGGCAAGCTTAAGATCTCCATCTTCATTGGCAATGGCATCGTGAATGGTGATCAACTTGGTACCATCAGGAAATGTTCCTTCAATCTGTACCAGATTTCTGAGTATGTGAACATCACAAGAATATAATTTTACTCTAGTATATTATGTTTACAGAACAGATGAAAGCTCATGAGACAATCTTAGTCCATCTATCAGAAAGTTGACTAAGCACCTGTACAGCATCCAAAAGATATGGAACTGCTGGAAGAACTTGTCTCCTAGTAAAACAGGAGATAAATATCAGGATTTTTACAAAATGTTCATGCACAGACGGAAAAGATATACTAAACATTAGGATTTTTTGAGGCACATATCTAAAGTTGCATAGTTCAAATAATGATGATTTAGTGGAATAATGCAGACCTTCCTAGAAGCTGTTTACCAATATCCATCAACTCTACCACGCCTCTGTCACCATCTCGGATGAACTCCAGAATCTATAGATAGAAATTGAATCAAATGGGCTAATCAACATCAATCCCCTACTTTTCCCTCAGTAGTTACAAGACATACAACCACAAAATCGCTCTTTATAGAAAAGGACACCATAACGTCATGTTTAACTGCCAGGTAAAGCGCTTATTCTATCTTATTCTTTGCAGCAACATAAAGTTTTCTTAAGCATCTCACATGTTATATTCAAAAGGAAATATTGAAATTACCGTTATAAGAAATTTCCCTAGTCTAGCACTGGAAGCTACAAAAAAACTTGAACAATTAGCGCAGTAAGCTACAGACCTGGCTTGCAATTAGCGCCACAGTTTCAATGTAATTCAGCTTGAGGCCCCGAGCTAGCCGTTTTTGTGCAAGGAATCCAGCACCGTGCAGATTCAGTTTCTCAATCTCCCTTGGAGTCAACTTCATTTTCCTCCCCTCAAAGCTTCGAAAGTCAACGCCAGTACGAATCACAAAAAGTAGGATCTATAGAGAAACGCACAGGAGAACTGCAATAGCAGCTTCAATAGCATCTTCAATTGTTCCAGAACAGCAGCAGTTCCAGGCGCAAGGCAATCAAGGAAGCAAGGGAGAAGAGTAGAATTAGGTTTTAGTGGAGAGTTCACTTCACACTTCATAGTGATTTTCGTAGATGAAACCGAAACAAAGGTGATGGTTTGCCTTAGGGGTAATTCGGTCATTTTACATGGCATCGGTTCGAATTTAACGACAACACGTGCCCTTCACGTGAGACTTAACGGGATTTTTTAACGTCGGGTGCAATGACCAACAAAATGAAACATACGAGTGTAAATAATTGCGGCAAAAAACATATAGGTCCAACGACAAAAAATTGCAAACATCCGGGTGCAATTCCATACTTTTCCCTTCCAAAATCGACCCCAGAAAGTAGAATGATGTTTCAATAAGGTTGTGATATATTATTATGATTCCATCCCATTTCAAGCCATAAATAAAGTTGAAAAAGAATACAGTTGGGAGTATGTATCCAGTCCAAGAGTGTGTGTTTCCGTATGATCATCAATCAATCAACTGGAAAACACAGATGGAATACCAATCCTGAAATTGAAGCTGATGCAAGTCAACTGCTCACTCTCCTTGTCCGCCATTATAATTCTCAGGGTGTAGAAACCCTGGTTCAAAGAACAACACCAACTATTACTATTTAACCATTTAATCAATGAATAGAGTAATTTAAATTATGTTTATATATATATTACCGGAGGAGTGAATGCGGGTAGAGTTTGATTATGAGTGAGTACGAAGTTCCCTTCAGAAATCGGACAGGATACGCTCTCGCAGATGTCACGAGTTTCAGTGTGCACCGGAACGCCAAAGTAGAGCACGCGAATCTCGACGATCCCGCCGGAGAGAGCTTGGGCTACAACCAAATCGAACATATATACGAAGCAATTTGATATCCAAGGTAAAAAACAACAATTAATTAATTCCATGTTGCTGAATTTACCAGTGGAAGCATCGATGTCGAAGGTAGCGGGTTGTCCAGGCACCACTGGATTGGGCGATATACCCACATCCGTCACTTTTACTACGTAATCTTCTGTTCTGTCTGCGTTACACAAAATCAACAACACAGATCAAGAAAGAACGCCCAAAACACAGAACAACAAACAAGTACATAATTATTCGGACCGCAGTATCGGATCACAGTCGCGTGGGCTGACAGAGGGAGTAGGAGAGCCAGCAAGAAGGCGATACGGAAAGAAGACATCTTTTTGCTGATTTTCAAAAGAAATGGAATTCTGGTAGAGGGAGATGAATGGGGGCCGGGGAGTCGTATTTCAATCGAGAGACTTTCTAAGATGGTGAAGGGGGACAGGGAGCCGCGAGGAAGGTGATACAAGTTTGGCGGATAGCAAATGATAATTGTCGTAATAATTCATGGAAGTGCCTCCAATAATTGTCGCAAAGCCCTTCATATATCCAGGAAAAGGAAGGAAAAAAATATATTTTATTCATCCTTCTGTCCATTTTATCTCGTATTTTTAAAAAACTAGAAACAATATACTAGTTGAAATAATGAAAGACACCTCAAGAAACACACGATTTAACTTCAATCCTGATGCAATTAACGCATGAGAAAGATAATAGACAAAAACAGTAATCAATTATCGAAAACCGTAATATTTCGAATACAGACAAGAATTCAATGTATCTATCGATTAAGAAGAAACTTCGCCCAAGTGTACACTTTGCTTCACCTCTCAGAATACTGGAAGTATCATGTAGAAGCAGCGTTGCCACGACAAAACAATATAGTAATTAGATCTCTAAAACAATAATGACTGCTAGCTATAACAGCCAAGCTTCCTTCAACAAAACGTTTCTCTTCATCAAGAGTTTACACATCCAGATATTCTTCTACGGATTACCTGAAACCATAATCTTCTGACAAAGTTTTGCAGACCCACCCCTATTGCTGGGCACACTGCACCCTCTGGCCTCCTCCAGCCATGTCATCATCCTCATCATATGCTTCCTGAGCACGAGCGCTCTGCTTCCTCCTCATCTCCTCCTCAATGTTAACATCATACAAGGTGGTCTCCTCACACTCGTCCACTTCCATGTCTGTCAGGTCAGATGGCTTTGAAGGGAGAACAGACTGGAGAGCCACCACCTGGTCGGAGCTCAGAGTGGCGGGGAACTCAACTTTGAAGTTTACATAGAGCTTCCCCTTCATGAAGGATCTCTGGTACATGGGCATCCCCTCATCATTGATCGCCTTGAATGAATCTGAAAAATCACCAGATCATCATGAATTGGTATGGAGTTTGCTCTAATGAAGAACATCATTGGACTGTATAATGTTAAAATCTAATATTTTTAAGGGCATGAGTCCAAGTTGTTCAGCAAATTGTAAACAAACTTTAGCTTACCCGGCTTAATTACTTCACCAGGGTTTGATTTCAGAAGAAGCTGCCTGCCATCTAAATGGGTTAGGACAAACTGGAACCCACACAAGGATTCTGTAAGAGAAAGAGAGTGCTCCACAAAGAGGTCATCTCCCTTTCTCTTGAACTTCGGGTGTTCCTTCTGTTGGATGACGAAGACAATGTCCCCAGTAACGGTGTCAGGCTGCAAAGATCAATACATAGAAGTCAGCTTCATTAGTTCTATCTAAATCCTTCCAAAGCAAAGGGGTGGTAACTTGACCACAAAGCAACCCTACCGCCTCATCAGCTTCACCCTCGAATGTGATCTTCTGTCCATGCTGCATTCCCTTTTCCACTACAACCTCCACTACCTTCTTTTCAGGGATGACCTTCTCGCCCTTGCACTGCGAGCAACGGTCCTTGTCGCTTATTGTCTCACCGGTACCCTTACAGTCATTACAAGCATGCTGCATCTGTTGGATCATACCGGGGCCAAGTTGCCTGATAGTGACCTTCATCCCAGTTCCCTTACATCCAGAACACTTTGAGGAGGCCCCAGATTTTGATCCTTTACTGTAACAAGTAAGCAATTGAAACTTAACAATCAGATCCGCATGTTTGAAAGGAAATTCAGAACAGAAAATTCAAGTGGACAATTGGTACTCACCCACTGCATTTCGAGCATATCACATTACGCGAAAGGGACAGCTTCTTGGTTGTACCCATATACAAATCCTCTAAACTGACTTTCAGTGGATGAACAACATCTTCTCCACGTCTCTGACGCCGTCCCCTGCTGCTACCTCCTCCTATTGGTAAAAACATGTCAAACAATCCTCAGTTGGCTGTTGGAAAATATGCAATACAAGAAATTCTGGAGATGGAAGAGCTAGGAAATCCAAAATTTGTTCTTCAGATCATAGGTCATACCACCAAATGGACTTCCTCCGAAGAAGGACTGGAAGATATCGAATGGGTCGTGGCCACCTCCACCGCCACCCATCCCTTCCTTAAGGGCATCTTCACCATACTGGTCATATATCTCCCGTTTCTCTGGATCATTCAACACCTCATATGCCTGTGCAATCTCTTTGAACTGCAAGGAGCGTGCAAGGGCTTCAACATTGAGTTTGAGAACTCCAGCAAAAGTTTTCAAATTTTAGATCACCAAGCATACAATCAATATCATTCACCACATCTATAAGTATATCCGGCTAATTTAATATATGGTTTCATTCATTCCAACACTAATGAGCTTTATCATCACCAGACTACGTCCGATTCAAGACACAAGCCTTCACAGCTACTTCTGAAGATCAGAGCTCAACCAAGCTTCCAAACATTAGATGAAACAGGAGAGCGGTCGATTCCCAATGACTAATAAGGAGATATATAAAATTCATCTTCACAGATAAATTCAATTGCTATCTACTCTTCCCCTTCAATTCAATTCAACCTTCTAGATTCTAGCATGCTTCATCCTCACTAAATTTACCAAATAACCAGCTAAATTTTCATAATCAACAAAAATACTTGCGACACATCAACATTAATAATCAGATCATGTGATAGGCCTGCGGTAGCGTCAACAAAGAATGAAAATCGAAGTACCTTCTCAGGATCGCCTCCTTTATCAGGATGATTCTTGATCGCGGCTTTTTTATACGCCTTCTTCAAATCATCCTGAGATGCGTCCTTCGAGACGCCCAAAATTTCATAGTACTTGGTGTTATCGCTCTTCTTCGGCGTTCTCCCGAACATAATGTCGGTCTACTTCGATGAACGAATAAATCCCGTCTCCGGCGATTGAATCGAAGAAGCTAAGACTGAGAAATGATCGATCGTCGAACGGAAGAACAGAGAAGTTCTTGGAGGTCTGAGGCTTTATAGTTAAAAGTCATTCGGTAGGGAAGAACTAAGAATTAATCAAGATGGACGGCTCAGATTTGCGCTTGATTCGTGGAGCTTTTGGCTGAAGAAGAGTCTAGAATTTGGAGGTCGACATGCTTCGGTGAGGGTTCAAGTATTTTTTCTGGATACTTCCCATTTTTATTTTTATTTTTTAATTTCCGTAGTCTCTCTTAGTGAATATTTAGAACTTAGAAGGTAACATTCTTGATATTTTACTCCATATTTAAAATAATTTCCACTTAATATATTTTTTTGCTTGTTTTTCTAGTAATTATTATTACTATTTCTTTTCTTTTTTGGAGTAAACTATTACTATTAAACTAAACAAAACATATTGGTAACGGGGTAACCCAAAAAAGACTGATTGAACTGAATTCCCGAAAAAATCAGACCGAAACCGAATGAATGAGTTTTTTTCCCCCTCAAACTGAATTCATTTATGTCATTTTGGTTAGACACGTATGTATCATTCTTAAATGCTCGTAAGTAGGTCAGGGGGCATCATGTCGACGACTATAGACACTCGATTGTCCATTTGACATGCATCTCACCTTGTACTATCTAGTCCATTGTACGAAGGGAGACAATAATGGAAAAGCTTATGTTGACTAGTGGCACGCCCATGAAGAGAGGTGTGCCCCACTCGCTATGGTCAGGGCGCCACCCTAGGTTGGTCTTCGTCAAGCGTGGTCTCTTCATGAGTCTGTATATATGGTGTGCCTCTGGGATTTCTTCGATTATCCAAGGCGTCGCCATAGAAAGGTATTTGCGAGACGTGGATTAAACGACATTGTCTTCGTAGGCTATGGTCATCTTAGACGTGCCCCCCACATCTAGCTAGTGACAACGCTACTATCTCCTTCGAATAAAATCAATTCTCAGTCGGGTCGCCCAAAAGATGAAGATTAATACTCAACAATCATCACCACTACCGGCCTACCCCACCCTGCCAAAGAGCAAATCCAAGTGAATATTGGATTCGTGAAATCTAAAAATGAAAATTTCACTTTTGTTATTAGTATTTATTAATATTAAATTATTATTATATTTATATAATAATCATGATTATAATAGTGAGTAGGACTAAAATAACATAACCATAACCATTACGAGTAGAAAATTCATCACCATAACTGCACTGCGCCATAATGGTTCGGTTAACCATATAAAAAAATAACGGATATAACCATGATTTTGAATTTTTCACGCATCATTGTCGACCCTACCTGGCACACTACTCTCTCCTCTCCCACGACTCAAGCACCCTCTAGTATGGGTGATAAAAAAAGACTGTTGGACTGAATTCCCGACAAGACCTGCCCGAGACCGGACCAACTAGGATCGAGACCGAGCGAGCGTTTTTTTTATTCATGGTCGGTCTCAGTCTCAGTCTCGGTCTTTTCCCGAAATCCCGTTTATGAACGGCCCAGACCGAATGAATGTGGATTTGAGATTTTCACAATACCACACCGAATAAATGTGGATTTGAGAGGTTTTCTCTCTCTATAAAATTTGCATCCTGGTAAATTTACAAACCACGCAACCATGCGGTGAGCTCATAGCGAACTATTCTTTCGCCATTTACTAAAGAATATCGTGAGCTCGTAGTTTTTTTGTGCAAATTCGGTTCAGGACCCAGACCGACCCGAGTCAAGAAAGACCGACTCGGGTGAGCTTTTTTGACCGAGATCGGTCTTGATCTCAGTCTCGGTCCTCCAGAAGGCAAGACCGAAATTTTGGTAACGGTTTCGGTATTGCCTTCAGGACCGAAACGACCCGCCCATGATCAGACCTACCCTCCGGGGCCTCCACCACCTCTGCATTGGCCTCTACCACCTCGTCTTCGCCACGCGCCGCCACCTCAAGTCGCAATCTACTTGGTGAAGCCCTTCCAACGCCACAAAAAACGCGCCGCATTTTTTGTATTTTTTTGATAGAATGAGAGGTTTTTCATTCGATCCAAACGTTAAAACTAAAATTTTAAATTTTAAATATTACGAGAAAATCTTAAATTTGGCCAAAACTTCGAATAGAACATCAAACAAATGAACAATTGCTTAAACCTTAGAGCTGCTTCCCTCCTCTCCTCACCGCCAACACATTCGAACTCTCCATCTCCTAGAGACAATTCTTCTCCGCGCCGCCGCTGTCTGTTCATTTCTCCTTGGAATTAGAGCATCGAGCTACCCATTGAGCTGTTGATTGGGTTATTCTGCGATGGGGAAGAACGACAAGTCGACGCTTGGAAGGGCCCTGGTGAAACAACACAATCAGATGATTCAGGAGACCAAGGAGAAGGGCCGGTTCTATCGTGACCAGCACAAGAAAGTTCTCGAGTCCGTTACCGACGTCAATGACATTGACGCCGTCATCCAGCACGCCGAGGAGTCGGAGGGGCTCTTCCCCGCTGACCACCTTGCTTCTAATATGCCTATCAGTTTGTATGTCTTTCTTCTTTTGCTCTTCGATTTGCATTTTCCATATCTGTCTCGTCCATTGCAGCTTTCGTTTTTCTGCTTGTAATGTCAAATTGTTGGGTGCATGATTGATTGACTGTGAAAACGGATTGTCGGCGGCGTCCTCAAGAAAGAACGATCACTTATAGAGTTCATTTAGCAGCAACATTAGTTCATTTTCTAGATTGTTAGGTTCGAACAGTATGTTTTGTAGATTATTCTGTTAAATTGGACACTTGCACTTGATTATAGAGTTTATTATTACTAGGAGGAGTAACAAACTTGATTTGCCGTTGTTTTGGTTTGACATTGGTCTTTTCAATTCACGATAATTTTAGTAACTAATTGAACTGACTCGTCCTTTAACATTTTAGGCTCTCAGATTTGATGAATTGCTTTTGTTAATGTACTTGAGCAGGGACGCTGCATCCAGCACTAGTGGTATGACACTGGAGGAAAGGAGAGAGCTGCAGAAGCGAGAGGAGGCCATGCATTATAGCAATCTCCAAGTTCCACGAAGGTATTTCTTCCTCACTTCTCAAGATTATTATTTTTCAGTCTCCATTAGGACTTGGATAGCAAATTTGATCTGGTCTTTTATTGCAGACCACCATGGAACCCTTCAATGTCTGTGGAACAACTAGACTACAATGAGAGGCAATCTTTTTTGATTTGGCGGCGGAACCTTGCAAGGTTAGTCTGTTCAACATATAAGCTCAGAATAATTTCTTTTTGATTTATATGATGCTTCGTCTTCTTCTGACCTTCAATGGATAAGTAAAACTGACGTATTCTTTATTACTTCTCCCCATTTATTTTCTCTAATGTTTGTTCTTTTTGTAAACTGATAACCGATATATGACTTTTCTGTGTCATTTAAACTTTATTTGCTTCAGACTTGAGGAGAATGATAAACTTGTACTTACTCCATTTGAGAAGAATCTCGATATATGGAGACAACTTTGGCGTGTGGTTGAACGTAGTGACTTGGTAACTACGTCTGTCTTTATCATCAAACAATCATAGTTTTTGGTACAAGTTTCTTTCTGTTGCTGATTTTTGTTCATATGTTGACACTTGTTTGCTTTGTGCTATTCCTTAGCTCGTAATGGTTGTGGATGCTAGAAACCCATTATTCTATCGCTGCCCAGATCTTGAGGTAAGTGTTTATTGTCTTATCGAGGCATTTTCTTTGTCTCACACAATTCTACCTGCTGTTATTTCTTGTCTTTACTCTTTAGTTAGATAGCTGGTCTAAGTGCTATACAATTTTTTTGTATTGATAGAATGTAAGAACATATCTGTGGTTTACTGGGTTTATATATATATAGTTTTTTCTTAAATACAGGTCTATGCTCAGGAGATTGACCAGTACAAAAGAACAATTCTGCTCGTTAACAAGGCAGATCTATTACCATATTCTGTCAGGTTTGTTGCTCCCCACATAAAAAGTTTGGACAACTACATAAAAGAAAATATCCAGTAGGGCTGGCAATCGTGTCGTGTCATAATCGTGTCATGTCATAATCGTGTCGTGTTTAAACGGATAAATTTTAAACGTGTCTAAACAGGTGTCGTGTCTAAACAGGTGTCGTGTCTAAACGTATAAGCTGTTTAATCGTGTCTAAACGTATAAGCTGTTTAATCGTGTCTAAACGTATAGAGTTGTTTAGACACGGGATCCATTAATGTCAAACCCATATACGCTTTAAAGCAGATATATACACAAATACATATATACACAAATTCAAATATACAAAGTAAGTTCTTCATAGTTCAATATTAAAAAGTAAGTGAGTATTTTAATATTTTATTATTATTATTATACTTAAATGTGTCTAAACGTGTCACATGTATACACAACACGATTAGACACGAATAGTTAATCGTGTTTTGTTTAATCGTGTTTATACAGATATCCGCAGATCTGAGTTGTTTAGACACGATTAATAATCGTGTCTAAACGTATAAGAGTTGTTTAGACACGGGATCCATTAAGGTCAAACTCATATACGCTTTAAAGCAGATCGTGTCGTTTAATCATGTCGTGTCAGAAATTGTCAGCCCTAATATTCGGTGTGCATGATATAATTTTCTTCTGTAATAAAACCAATCAACTTATCACACAAATTCAGAAGTAGGACACGCATTTCTATGGTTCAGTGCTGGAGGCACGGGTTATTGGGGACGAGGTGTCCATTCTATACATATGCATATTACATACATGTGTATATATACAACTTTAAAAATGGGATTTAACCCCGTTTTTGAAAAAATACAAATATTATATAACAACTCAACGTCCACCGTTTTCTGGACTAGTTTCATGGTTCCAACTTATCTGCAGGTTAAAATGGGCAGATTTTTTCCGCCAGAACAACATTCTATTCATCTTCTGGTCCGCAAAAGCCGCCACTGCAGTCCTCGAAGGAAAAACCTTAGATGCCCCATGGAAAACCGAGCAAGAGGTGGAAGAAGACCCGTACACCAAAATATACGGCAGGGATGAGCTTTTGTTACGTTTACAGTCCGAGGCAGAGCAAATTGCCAAAACAAGAATGGAATCAACCTCCACCACCAATTCATCTAATCTCAATTCTTTCAGTTTTGCCCCCAAGAGTGTCATGGTCGGTTTTGTGGGGTACCCAAATGTGGGAAAGAGCTCGACCATCAATGCCCTGGTAGGCCAAAAGCGCACAGGTGTCACCTCTACCCCTGGGAAGACAAAGCACTTCCAAACCCTAATCATGTCTGAAGAGCTAACCCTGTGTGATTGCCCTGGACTCGTGTTTCCATCGTTTTCAAGCTCGAGGCACGAGATGATTGCTTGCGGGGTGTTACCGATTGATCGGATGACGGAGCACAGGGAGGCAGTACAGGTGGCGGCAAACCGAGTCCCAAGACACATAATTGAGAATGTCTACCACATCAGTCTGCCGAAACCCAAACCGTACGAGCCTAAGAACCGACCACCGACTGCACAGGAGCTTCTTAGAGCTTACTGTGCTTCTCGTGGCAACGTCGCTTCAAGCGGTCTGCCTGACGAGACTCGCGGGTCCCGGCAAATCTTGAAGGATTACATTGATGGAAAGCTGCCTCACTACGAACTGCCACCTGGTGTTTCTGTTGATGATGACGACGGTCGAGAAGTTGCAGAACCGAGTCTCCGTGAGATTCCAGAGGAAACCGAGTCGGATTCCTCAGATATCGAGGGTAGTGCAGTAAATACTGATGTTCTGGATGATTTGAACTCGTTTGACATGGAGAATGGATTGGCACCAAAGAAAGAGGAGGTGGCCAAGAAGGAGACTGCTTCGCACAAGCACCATAGGAAACCTCAGAAGAAGAAAAATCGATCATGGAGGATCGCTAATGGTGGTGAGGATGGAATGCCTATAGTGAGAGTGTTTCAAAAGCCCGTTAATCGATGTCCTGTGGACAAGACAGCAATGGTATCTGTATCCATACTCTAGGGCTATTGCCTCGAGGGGTGGACGCAGAGAAGTTGGTAAATCCTGCAATTTTTTGAAATAGTTAAAGATTATGAAATGGTGGTGGGATTGGAGTTTAGAATGTAAGATGAGTTCGTTTTTTTGGGGGTTACGTATTGATACATGATTATAGATAATTATTGGGAGATGATACGACACTATACCCCGTTTGGTGTCAGTCGTGGCGAGGCGGATTATTGTAGCGTCCATGATAATGTCTATTCCACGTGTTCTGATATTTGGGGCGAATACAGAGAAGGATAATCTGGCAAATGAAATGATCACGTGTTGAGAAAAAAGAGTATGCATACGGGCACCATTGCCAGCTTGTGCACATTGTCCTCCATATCTCCATGTGCATATATAATAAAAGACTTCGATTAGTTAGTTTTCCGGGTTAAATTATTTTTGTGTACTTCGATTAATTTAATTATGGGTTAAGTAAGACTTGTTAATTGATTTTTTTTAAAGAAAAAATTGTTAACTTATACTTTACATAAAACTTCAGATTGCTAGCGACAATTTTTATTTATTTATTATATTACATTATTTTAGTTAATTTTTTTTTTAAAATTTGCAAAATATTCCAATTTATTAACTAAATTTTGAAAAAAAATAATAATTCTATTTTATTAATTAATACGTACAAGTCTCTTGACACTGAAATAATAAATTATAATTTTATATAAGGGTTAAATACTAATGAACTACCTGAACTTTGAACGTTTTGCAACGAGCTATCCAATTTTTGAAAATTCAAAACGGGTTAACTCAACTTTGAAGAAGGTGCAAATAGCTATCTCCGTCAATTTTTTCGTCAACTGTTGACGGAAATTTGTCGAAAATTGGACAGAGGTAGCTATTTGCAACTTATTCAAAGTTAAGGTAGCCCATTTTGAATTTTCAAAGTTCGGGTAGCTCGTTACAAAACGTCCAAAGTTCAGGTTGCTCCTTGGTATTTAACAATTTATATAAAGTTAGCTAACTCAAAATAAAATTGTATTAGCAATTTGTTCGGAACAATTCATATTTTAAGTTTTAATTATTGGACAAGTTTAATCTTGGATTAGGGGAACTCATATGGATAAATTGTTATAATTGAAGTGTTGAGTTTGGAATCTATATTAGTATTTTTTTTTCCCTGCTAAAATAAATTAGTATTTAATTTAATAATAAGAATATAAAATATGAAGGAGCAGTAGAACATGGGGCTGACACATGAACCAACAAGGATCATGGGTAATGTAATGAATGGAGAGTGAAATTGGACGAATTTGAAAACAAGATACAACTATTGAGGGCAAATATGAAGAAAGTGTCTCATAGTAATAAAGAAGAATTAGGCATAGGTTTCTCCATGTAATTAATCACCAAAATAAATAGTCGTTACTCTGATCCATTATTATAAATAAATAATTATTCTCTGTAAATAGCTGATGTCCTGTCCCTGAGTATAGTGGGAAATAATAAATAATAAATAAACATCATAAAATGATAAGTTTTTATTTTACAATAATAGAGAATAAAATAAAAATAGTTCCACAAAATTTACAGAGGAGATCCATAGGGAAGAGAAAGTGGGACAATTTTCTGTTTGAGTTGGAAAGGGACAGATTGGTTGTGCTTTGGGATTTTCTCTGCGATTGGTTGTCTCCGTCGCCGTTCTCCATATCTCCCCCCGCTCCACTTACCTCAAAGTCCCATCGGAGAGGCAACACACAGTGACGGAAGTAGAGATGAATTCGAAGCTGTTCAGTTAACCGCGGTTCAAGGAGCTTGCGCGGGTAACTTTTTAATTGAGCTTGGGGTTTTCATTGATGAGCTAGGGTTTACGATTGATACCAATTGAAGGGTGAGGGGGATCGAATTCTAGTATACGATTTGAATGTTGATCAGCAACGGAGATTAGTAGGGACTAGTTACGGTTTTGGATCTTGAGATTAGTGGCGGAACATGTCTGACAAGACGATGGACATGGACTCGCCGATGGTGCCGGAGGGGGATCAGGATCCCACTCATTCCACGGGAACGGAGAAGGAGCAATCAGAGGGGGATTCTCAGGCGGCTTCATTGCAGCAGAGCCCGGTGACTGGGCCAAGGCCTGCACCCAATTATTCGGTGGTGAATGCAGTTATAGAGAAGGAGGATGACGGTCCAGGGCCGAGGTGCGGCCACACACTCACAGCTGTGGCTGCTATAGGGGAGGAGGGCACGCCCGGTTATATTGGGCCTCGGCTGATATTGTTTGGAGGTGCAACTGCCCTCGAGGGAAATCCAGCAGCTTCAGGGCCTCCAGCATCGCCTGGAAGTGCCGGAATTCGTACGTTATCTGACTCTTATCCACAATTCTGCAATTTATGTGATATATAATTCCTTTAAGAATGCAAGTGTTGCAAAACACCATCATTTCCGCGTCCTGTATGGGAAGAGACAGAAAGATACGCATCTGCCTTCGAGTATATGCTTCATTTACGAACGTTTAAGCTGTCACATTTCTAATGTTGTCAATTGTGCCACTTCTTGCTGTTTTGCATTTTCCTCAGTAGTCGAACATCCTCTGTTTTAAACATGGCCATTAGCGGAGCTCTAATGGCCATTAGTGGAACATCCTCTGATGTGCTATCTTATGTCAAGCATAATCATGTCTGTTATTTTAAAATCTAAATCGTCGCAGGTCAAAAGACAATTCAATGAAATCGTTTGTTTTTCTTCTTTCTTGTGTAGAAGATGTCAATTTAAACTTGCTTGCAACTTATAATGAATAATATCATGCTATTACCTGGACATTTTATCTGCTACTGCATTTAAGTATGTAATACAAGCAATCACACACAGTATATCGTGCTCTGGATTGTTATCCTCACGTGTGAACGTTTGCTGCTTGACATGCGTCACGTGCCATGATCATCTTGATACTGTATTATTCGCAGGACTAGCAGGTGCGACTGCCGATGTGCACAGCTATGATGTCTTAACAAATAAATGGTCTAGGTAAGTCTCTGCACAGGGCCAATTGATCTACCACTGTAGAATCACTGTACTGCTGTTTTTCTGTTTGGCCAAACAATTAGTGCTGTTGACAAGATATTTTTTGCTTACCGTAATTTGTTTGGCAGAGTTACTCCCCTTGGAGAACCACCCACACCAAGGGCGGCCCACGTTGCTTGTGCCGTGGGTACTATGGTTGTTATTCAGGTCAGAAAATTGGCCGCCTACTTCAGTAGTCATGGATTATATTTCACTAGCATGATTACTGTTTCTTGGCTATAGTTTTAATCTCCTGATTGGAAATACAGGGTGGAATTGGACCTGCTGGTCTATCAACAGAAGATCTTCATGTACTTGATCTTTCACAGCAACGACCACGATGGCATAGGTTAGCTGGCTAATGATGTGATGATTTTCTTTTAATTTCATCAATGACATTGTTACTAACTGATGTGCTCTTTATGTTATAGAGTTGCTGTTCAAGGTCCTGGTCCAGGTCCACGGTATGGACATGTTATGGCTTTGGTAGGTCAAAGGTTTCTAATGGCGATTGGTGGAAATGATGGTAAGGACATGCATTCCCTAAGTTATTCTAATATGGTGCCTCTATTCATGTTATCCTTTGAATTTATACTATAAGCAAGATATATTGTCTGTTTTCTAGGGAAACGTCCTCTGGTAGATGTATGGGCACTGGATACAGCCGCCAAGCCTTATGAATGGCGTAAATTGGAGCCTGAAGGGGATGGTCCACCCCCATGCATGTACACACTTTCTTTCTCTCTGAAATGCAAATGTTATGCCACTTTGCATGCATTGACACACATATAGAGTTGTCAATGGTGAAGTTATGAACATTTTGACCAAAGTTATGGACTATTTTGGATTCACCAATGGATATAAATAATGCTTGAGGAAGGTCATCTGAGTGCCATATTATCTATTGATTTTTTGTTTTTTCTAGGTATGCAACTGCAAGTGCACGCTCCGATGGTCTTCTCCTGCTTTGTGGAGGTCGAGATGCTAATAGTGTGGTGAGTTATTGCAATTGTAAACTATACTGGTAAAAAAATGTCCTGCCTGATTTCGTTGTCAGTTCCCTGTAAATCAAATATTGAAAAAACTAAGTTACTTGTCTGAATTGATTTTTCGATAAGGTAATATGAAAATTGGCTGGGGATATGTTATTTGACATCACCTGTCAAGTTCTGTATAATCTCTAAAACACATGCCACGATGTTATTCACATATCCAATGAGGTGGACATTATAACATCTAAGCTGCTTATCTGGGAGTGGCTTCAGAAGGTCCTCAGTCCTCCAAACTCACAAAATTCCTCATCCTCCATAGTTCCAGACCAACCAAAGAACAAGACTTAGTCTCATGAGGCTTCTAAATGGAAATGAACAAACATCTGTTTGGCACACTTTCAGGCTTAGTCGTGTACGATGAATTTTTCACCGGTCTTGGTATGGTGAATTATTTGTGTTTCAAAAATTAATTAATGGTAGTCTCATAAACTTCCTTGAAGGATGTTTCAGAAAAAAATGTGGTTTTAGAATGGGTATTATGTAAGTAAATGATATTGTCTACTGGATCAGTTTCTATTTGAGTAACTTAATGGGATTGTTTTCAAAATGGTAACCATTCGTTTTTAGCATTTGTCACATTTAATCTCGCATTTTGCATAACATTTGTTTGCTCTCATTTCTGCAGCCACTTGCCAGTGCATATGGGCTTGCGAAACATAGAGATGGACGGTGGGAATGGGCAATTGCGCCTGGTGTTTCCCCATCACCAAGATATCAACATGCAGCTGTATGTTTCGTTTTCCCTTATTGATTGTTTGGTGTAGGTTTTTCTATCTTTTATCTACTAGTAAGAAATGTGGCGTTTCAAGGTTAAAAACATACTTGTTCTGATATCGAACTTAGGTGTTTGTCAATGCACGCCTTCATGTGTCTGGAGGGGCACTTGGTGGTGGACGCATGGTCGAAGATTCTTCTAGTGTCGCTGGTAAGTAATGCCTGAAACTTTCGTAGCATTTTATTATCTGAAGTGGTCTTCTCCTTCTGTATGATTGATGTTACTATTTCTTTATTCACTTAGGTAAATTAAAGGTCTTATGATCCTGCTTTGTATGAATTGCTGAGGGTCATTGAGATTTTCTAAGGTTCAATATACTTTTGCAGTTTTGGACACTGCAGCAGGTGTATGGTGTGACACAAAATCTGTTGTAACTAGTCCAAGGACAGGAAGATACAGTGCTGATGCAGCTGGTGGTGATGCTGCAGTTGAGTTGTCAAGACGTTGCAGGCATGCTGCTGCTGCTGTTGGTGATTTAGTATTTATATATGGTGGTTTACGTGGTGGTAAGACATGAAGCTCTAATGTTCTGTTGATCTATTTTCTTTTGGTAACAAGTATCTTTTGGTGCTGTTCTACTGTTAGTTTCTCCTGAAATTAATTCTATTTTTTATTATGTAATAAATTAGATGTTTCACCATTTGTATAAACAAGCTTCACAGTCTCTTTAGCACTAGTTAAAGTCAATCCTAGGCCCATGAATTGTTCAAATAACCTCATGTATCTAGTCAATAATCAACCAATATTAGGGAAAAATGTAATTACTTTAGTTGCTTTCAAGAGGATACTAAGCTAATTCCAGCCGTGTAATTTTTTGTCTATGTCTATACTAATGTGGCACATGAGAGCTTAAGTTGAAAGAGCTCTCCCTTGTGAGCGTAGATCAAATGAGAAAAGGTTCTATTGGTGACATGGATACCTCAGTTGAAGTTATTAGATTGGACTGGTCAGTCTTGCGTGTAATCCTATTGGCGTCTAATAAACTGTGATAATAGTTAGTAAATGTTCTTATTCGAGTTGGTTTTGCGAGGAAGTCTACTGCAAAACTGGTTCTGTTTAGCTGGCTATGTTTTCTTGGTATCCTGTATGCACGAAGCCCAAAATGAAACTCTACTTATGAAGTTAGTATAGAGATACCTACTGATGCTTATACTATCCTTGTCACAGGAGTTCTGCTTGATGACCTACTTGTTGCTGAAGATCTAGCTGCTGCTGAAACTACGTCAGCAGCTTCGCATGCTGCAGCTGCAGCTGCTGCATCTGATATACAATCTGGAAGGACACCTGGTAGATACACATCTGTTGATGAAAGAATGAGGCAGATGGGGCATGATGCATCCGATTGTGCAGTTATGCTAGGAAATCCTGTTGCTCCCCCTGTAAATGGTGACATGTATGCTGATATTACCCCTGAAAACGCCATGATTCAGGGAACTCGGTAAGTTGTTCATTGTACATAGAAGTTCCATTTGATTAGAGTTTATATTTTAATCTCCCTTGATTTTAGAGTGTCTTTTAACATGTTTTTGTACTCACAGAAGAACAAGTAAGGATGTCGACTATTTGGTTAAAGCATCAGCAGAAGAAGCTGAGGCTATTACTGCTACTCTTGCTGCTGCTAAGGCACGACAAGGTAATGGAGAAGTTGGATCTCCTGATAGGGATCGTGGAGCAGAGGCTACACCAAGTGGAAATCAGATAGCTAATTTGTTAAATGCAACCAGTCCGAACAGTGTAGCCCCTGGTGTACGGCTGCACCACAGAGCTGTAAGTATTATATTACATGAGCTTTATCTCTATGTATCACAATGTTCTTTTTTTGCATGGTAAATATGCGGACACTGATTTTTGTATCATGCTCAACAGGTGGTTATAGCTGCTGAGACTGGTGGAGCTTTAGGTGGCTTGGTGAGACAACTTTCTATTGATCAGTTTGAAAATGAAGGCCGGCGGGTGAGCTATGGAACCCCAGAGAATGCAACTGCAGCTAGGAAATTGTTTGATAGGCAAATGTCTATTAATAGTGTTCCCAAAAAGGTACGGAAAATTCTTGTTTTTTTTACAGGATTAAGCATTACAATCTATTGTCGGGGGTCAATAACTACATGTGGACTTCGAATGACGTTAGAATAGCTTACCAAGGAAACATACACTTAGAATGAGGACGAGGTCCTCTCTTCATATCTACTCAACTTTATACAAATAAAATGTACATTCTAGAAAATTAAATTTGTATTCATCCACTTAATGCCATTGTCGGGGCAGAGACAGTGCCTGAAAAAGTTTGTTTATGTTGAGTGTTCATCTAATTTTTTTTCTTGTTCCTTTACGTTTAGGTTATTGAACATCTTCTGAAGCCTCGTGGATGGAAGCCTCCTGTGTGCCGCCAATTTTTCCTAGATTGCAATGAAATAGCTGATCTTTGTGACAATGCTGAGAAAGTATTCTCCAATGAATCAACAGTTTTAAAGCTCAGGGCTCCAGTGAAGATATTTGGAGATCTTCATGGACAATTCGGAGATCTTATGCGCTTATTTGATGAGTATGGCTCCCCTTCAACTGCTGGGGACATTGCGTAAGCATTATTTGCATTTGCTCTCATTACCTTCCATTTTTAATTACACTTTACGTAAAGTTCTTGTTTGTGTTTGGTATATAATGATGCTAATTAATGGAATTGAAAACCAGATACATTGATTATCTCTTCTTAGGAGATTATGTTGACCGTGGTCAACACAGTCTAGAAACCATTACACTTCTCCTAGCTTTGAAGGTATCTATCTATCTATCTATCTATCTTGTTATTACCTTCTGTGTTGTCTGTCCTCTCTGAATTTTATTGTATTTATTTAATTGGCTCAGGTCGAGTATCCTCACAATGTACATTTAATCCGTGGTAACCATGAAGCTGCAGATATCAATGCTCTCTTTGGCTTCCGAATTGAATGCATTGAGCGCATGGTACATCCTTTAGTATTTATTGATTTTTTGTTCTTGAAGGTTTAATCAGCCTTTTGCATTAGCTAACTGAGAGCTTTGATGAACAGGGTGAGAGAGATGGGATCTGGACATGGCACCGAATAAACCGATTGTTCAACTGGCTTCCTCTGGCAGCTCTAATTGAAAAGAAGATAATTTGCATGCATGGTGGGATTGGACGCTCAATAAATCACGTGGAACAAATTGAAAATCTGCAACGCCCAATTTCCATGGACGCAGGCTCCATTGTTCTCATGGATTTATTATGGTAAGCTCATGCTTTGTATAAACTTGTTAAAGAAAGGGAATGGTTATCTATCCTTCATCCGAGTAGAGCTCATTAAAGCAAGTGAAGGAATGATAAGCATAATTAAGACTATTTTATCCTCTTGTAATAATAATGATTAACTAAAACCAAAAGGATGCTATCGTTGTAATTTCATCATGCTTGCACCTTGTTTCCACTCCAAATCCTTGCGCTTAAATTTATTGCATTCTCAGACAATGGAAGAACCTTTCTATCATTCCGTTCTCTATCTATCCTATTAGTTCTACTCCTTTACAGTAAAAAAGGGTTTTACATGGTAATTTTATATCCATTTACCTATTCAGGTCGGATCCAACCGAAAATGATAGCGTGGAAGGACTTCGTCCAAATGCTAGAGGTCCAGGATTGGTTACTTTTGGGGTAAGCTTCTTCTTTGCTTTAATTTAGACCTAAGAACGGTATTCCATGTTGAACTTACCTAAACTTCATTGAGTTCAGTATGTTAGCTCAATTTTCATGACTCATTGGTACATCAGGCAACTTTTTAATCAGATTGAATGGAAAACCTATGATCAGGTTCTCAAACTCTTTTATTTGTTAAAACTAGCCCCAAAACTTATTTAGACAAGGGGGGTTCTCGATCAATGGGGCTTGATGACAGAAAAGTTGACCCTGGTAGTACCTAAACTCAATGAGGCGTATGAGTTTGGTAATTAATACCTTTATTTATTTCACTTAAGATTATGTCTACAAATGAGATTCTATTGAAAAGTGAGTAAAAAGAGAAACTTTGGTGGCAGCCGGATCGTGTAATGGAGTTTTGCAAGAATAATGATCTTCAGCTGATTGTACGTGCTCATGAGTGTGTGATGGATGGGTTTGAGCGGTTTGCCCAGGGACATTTGATCACTCTATTCTCTGCTACCAATTACTGCGGTTTGTTTCTTACTCAACTTCTTTCAATTGAGTAAATATTCAGTGATTTGTGTTTGAATAGAACCAAACCTTTTCAAAAGTTCAATATTGCTTCCAATATCACACTATTGGATGTTAATGTTATATACATCCATGCATTTGCAGGTACTGCCAACAATGCAGGGGCAATCTTAGTGTTGGGGAGAGATCTAGTGGTGGTTCCCAAACTTATCCATCCTCTTCCCCCCGCTGTCTTATCACCTGATGACCAGCAAAACGAAGATACGTGGATGCAGGTATATTTTTTCTTTCTAAAATGTAGTAAATTATGTGTTATCATGTTTGTGCTGCTATCATAGTGTTTGTTGAAAATTTCTTTGATTTTTTGATCGAAACCAATGTGAATATGCTTTGTATTGTAATTTGTTTCCTCATCAGGAACTCAATGCAAACCGACCGGCAACCCCGACCAGAGGGCGTCCTCAACAAATAACCGACCGGGGTTCTCTTGCTTGGATTTAGTAGGTGTTGTTATTAGAGAAGCCTTCTCCCACCCTTTGTAGATTGAAGTTTCTTCCGGCGTGATGCTACATTGTGAATACGACCTTCCTTTGACTATCTTAGACCGAGATTCGATCAGATTGTTGCAAGTCAAAGCCTGTCATCTCCAATTCCTTGTAAAAGTCGATTTAGGCCGTATATTAATTATTGACTTATTAAAAAATAGATAGAAAATTACCCATTGTATTTTTCTACGTTCATGCTATTGTTTGTGTCATCTTTTTCCCTTACAATCCATACAAGTTTCGTTATCATGAATGTGGTGGTGGGTCTGTGCCTTGATTGTTTTGGTCATGATTTGTTGTATAAGAGTGACTTCTTTTGGTCTGATCAATGTGAGTGATTCTTTCTGCTAATTTCTTTTCAGAGAAGTATTTTCAAAGATGGATTCTGTCAACTACTAAACATTGAGCATTCTGTTGAAATCACATTGGGTACGAGTGATTGACAAAACAGAAAGGCAAACTTCTTAAAGCAAAGGCAGACACCATGATTAATGTTGAAGCGATTACCAAATAAGATTTCACCAGACCACACCTCTCTCTCTCACATACTGGTACAACTAAAAAGAAGTGACCCGACCAGCCCTGCCCTGGGTTATAGATTTTATCCCCCATTTTCACTCACCCACTCTTATGTTTTGCTAAAGGGATTTGACATGATAAGGATAGTAATTGGTAAAGACTAGCAATAATGGATGATTATAATGTAACATAGTTTAGGAGGTGGCAATGCAGTGAGACTCCCAAAACAGCAGAGATCTCCTCCTTTTCCTCCTTTCATTGCAACTCCTCAGCAATGGAACAATGTACCGGGTCTGGTTTCCTCGAACCACCACCACATCCTTCTCCTGCTTCGATGTCGGATCTTTAGAGACAATGTAATTATTGATGATTAGGGTTTGCTTGGGGCTACGGGATGGGCTGACCATGGCTGTGGGCTTGGCACGCCAGAAGTACTCGTACACATTGTAAGGGCTCACTGGCGCAACCCGGGTCAGCTCGGGAAGCGACCGGGGGCATTGAACCAACTCCTCCTCTTCTTCAAACAGTACGACATTACTGAAATTGTTAGACCATGTGGGGTTCCGGTTTGATAGGACCACCGGTTTGTTAATCAAGACCGAGAGCTTACTCCCGCTTAATTTATTCTCTTCTTCCTCCTCGGGATCGGATTCTCCATTGATATTACCCTCAACCAATTTCACCAACCCATCATCATCTTCTTCTAAAAGCTCATCGGTCGGGGGATCTTCAACAAAAGTGAGGACAAGGCGACCGTCTTGTCGGTGGGCACGGAAGTTGCTCTGCTCAGTTACCGTCACAGCTTCCAGGACCAAGCGACCATCATCCCGGTGTGGTCGGACGTACAGAGATTTACCATTCTCTTTAGAAATCGACGGTAGTGGTGGGGGGAAAGACCGACTGCGACACAGAGGATCCCTCCTACGATAAGCTGACGTCACCACCTTCTGGTGCTGTTGCTCTGTCTCCGTCGTCTCTTCCTCCTTGGCATCATCTTCCACGTCACCGGTCTCCGATGACGGGTACGACGAGAACCCGTCCGACCCAGTCTCTGAACCGAGACTCTCAGTGCAGACCTCGAGGCTCTGCTTGCTCAGAGAGCTGCTGGACTTCTTTACCAGAGGGTGGACGTACGGCGAAGCGTCTTGCCGGTCGTCGTTTTTCTTCGCCAGGATCGACGTCCAGACGTCGAGATGCGGCTGCGCGTGGAGCTCTTTCTTTCTGTTCTCCTCTTGAATCGACTTCCAAATTTCCTCTTCAGATTTCTCTTCTTGGGAGAGATTGCAGGTGGAGATATCGTTATTCTTGAAACCGTTCTCCGCCATCCATTTCCTCGACGACATATCGGCGGATAGAGTCCGCCGCAGCGACGGCGGAATCGCGTCCCTGTCGGAAGTGAGAATCGAGGTGATCCCCTCCACTGTATCCATCTTCGCGAAAGTTGAGTGCATAGTAATGTTGGTCGATGATGATTTGAGATGAAGTATAATTCTCTTGAATTAATAACAATCTGCAGGCGAAAAAATCAAGAAGAAACCCATATGAGAAAACAAAGTATCAAGTTCCATGTCTGGTCAGACACATGCATGCGGACATGTAAATGATTTCCATGCATATACGTACGAAAAACATGAGCTGGATGGGAAGAGAAAAAAAAAATTCTGCGATGCGCAGCTCTGCTCTGCTTACCTTAAGCAATAATGTTGCAGAGAGTTATGAGTGGATGAAGATGATGAATGAATGGTATATTGGGAGGAGAGGGAAGGGGAGGGTATAAGTAGGGAGATTAATGCAATGGAATCTTGCATATGAGGACCCCATCTTTGATAAAGACACCTTTCATTCATTTTATTTACTTTGTTTTAACATTATCAGAAAAATTAATTAAGGGAGGATGATACTAAAAATTATTTAATTTCCAGCTATTTTTTAAAATATAAAAGTTTGAAAAATATCGAAAAAATACATTTTTTTTATTGAAAAGTGTTTATATATATATATATATTAATAATAAAAATATTTTCAACTCAAGTTTGCAGGTTTTCATCATTTTTATATATTTGAAAAATAATACAATATTTTTTCTATTATGAACCAACTGTTTTTTAGTTTCAGTTTAAATTTAATGAAAAATAAACGCAAAAAAAATATTACTCCAAAAATATAAATAAAAAAGGTTTTAAAAAAAGAAAAATCGAAAAATTTCAAGTAAAGTGATTAAAATTCGTTTAATTTTTTCTCATAATTAAGATTAACCCTTATATTAATTAATAGGGATAAATACCAAGTAACTACCCCTGAACTTTGGACGTTTTGCAACGAGCTACCCGAACTTTGAAAATTCAAAACGGGCTACCTCAACTTTGAAGAAGGTGCAAATAGCTGCCTCCGTCCAATTTTCTGTTGGAAAGTCGTCGGAAATTCGTTGAAAATTCGTTGGAAATTGGACAGAGGTAGTTATTTGCACATTTTTCAAAGTTGAGGTAGCCCGTTTTGAATTTTCAAAGTTTGAGTAACTCATTGCAAAATGTCCAAAATTCAAGTAGCTACTTGCTACCCTAATTAATATGCATGTTCTCATTCTCATGCACTCACGTGAAAGTAACCGCTACCGTTTCCTCTTTTTCCGTCCGTTCTCCAGTTAAAATTCGTGAATTTGAAACTCCTATTTTAAGTTTTAACCGTCAGTTGTTCACACCGTCAAGTGAAAGTCATACGGTCATGTAAAAGTCCTATATGCTAACGGTCAACAGCGAAGAAATTGTAACAGGCATTGTTTCCACTTTCCACGTCAGTTTCTTCACATGAAAATTACATGTACATTGAATTTTAAATAAATAATATTTAGATTTAGATTAAAAATTTAAAAACTTAAAAGTCAGTAAATTTAAAAGCCAGTTAGATCGTATTTTTCATGTCAAAGTAGTAAATACAGTTCGTTCCCTGGATTGACGTCTGCCAAAAGTTCACGTCGCTAGCCCGTCCTCCTTGGTCGAGCTGATCTGTAACAATATATCTATGTGGCCGTGTAGATAGATAGATAATGAGGACCACACATCTCCAGGATGATGCAACAAATAAAGGAAGAATACATAGAAAACATAATAACTCTACATACAAATATCAATCAATAAGGTCTGACATAAGTATTATAAGAAAATAAAGGATTAAATTAGTTTAATGATTTATTTTTACTGATCATATGATTAATTAGTTAAAATTTGTGTAGAATAATCATATATGTTTGATTATGTGACTATTTGAATATTTTTATGAATTACTATTTATTTTCACTGTTAAGTGACTATTTGATTACATGAAATGATCAAATTGCCCTTACGTTAATTAACCCTAATTTTATCCCCCTACTTTATCCCTATCTTTCCGTATTCTTTTCTCACTCATTCATCTTAATGTTCTTCTCCCTCTCTTTCAACCGAATGTTTCATTGTCTTCAACAAGAAATCATCTTCGATCATCACTGTCAATAAGTAGAACCCCTTTCTCTTATTCTTCTTCGCAAAATATTGAACCCAAATTTTTGATTTTGGGGCCTAGAAATCATATTTCTGAGTTATATTCGAACCTAGAATCGAGTATCTTAGCACGAATAGAATCCAAAAATCATGTTTCTGGATTTTGTTCGAACCCATAATTGAAAAACATGTTTTATAGGTTCAAACATGACCTAGAAACATGATTTCTAGTTGCAATCGAACTCATAATCGAGTTTCAGGGTTCGAAAATATATTAGGCAAGCATCATACTAAATTATATCAATATTTAAAAGAACGGTTGAAGAACAACTATAGATGAAGAAGAAAGAAGATAAAATGACATATGTTCCATTTAAAAATGTAAAAATATGTTAAAAAGGTTCATATGTTGAAACTAGGGCTGACAATTTCTGACACGACACGATTAAACGACACGACACGATCTGCTTTAAAGCGTATATGGGTTTGACCTTAATGGATCCCGTGTCTAAACAACTCTTATACGTTTAGACACGATTATTAATCGTGTTTAAACAACTCAGATCTGCGGATATCTGTATAAACACGATTAAACACGATTAACTATTCGTGTCTAATTGTGTTGTGTATACATGTGGCACGTTTAGACACATTTAAGTATAATAATAATAATAAAATATTAAAATACTCACTTACTTTTTAATATTGAACTATGATGACCTTACTTTGTATATTTGAATTTGTGTATATATGTATTTGTGTATATATCTGCTATAAAGCGTATATGAGTTTGACATTATCGGATCTTGTGTCTAAACAACTCTATACGTTTAGACACGATTAAACGGCTTATACGTTTAGACACGAGACATGTTTAGACACGTTTAAAATTTATCCGTTTAGACACGAGATATGTTTAGACACGATACGATTATGACACGACACGATTATGACACGACACGACACGATTGACACCCCTAGTTGAAACATAAGTCACGTTTAGTCACAGAAAAATAATTAAATAAACAAATACTCAAATTAGGCAAAATATGTGTGCCCAATGAGTTAATTAATCTTAAAATAAAATGGAGATTCTATTTGCAGACTATCGACTACTATATACAAACCATTTTTGTAAAAAAAAAACTAAAATACCATAATAACTTTTTACATATTTACCCTTACCTATTTTAAAAATAAAATAAATTTGTTAAATATATACCACCTAATTTTTCACCATTTTTACCTTCATATTCAAAATTACTATTCAACGCTTTCGCTCTCAACACTCAATCTTTCAACATATCTACACCACTCTTCATCACTTTCACTCTCATTCTCCACCACTCATTTTTTGTCGACGCCGCCACTTGCCCCAGTCTGTCTTCGTCGCCGCCTCCGCCAACCAGCAGTCGTCGTCGTCTCCGTCGCATCTGCAACCCGCCTCCAGCAAATCAGCAACCGTGAAGAACAAATGAAGAAGATGAAGATAATTCATAAGAGTATTTTTATCTTTTCATTTCATAAAAAAATCATTGTAACCAAATAGTCACATGTCCAAAATACATAACTATTCTGCACAAAGAATAATCAATTAGTCACATGAGAAAATATACGTTACTATTGAGTATATTAACCCTAAAATAAATAAAGAAAATTATAGTGTTTACCATTATCGACTATGGCGAAATTATATAAGTACTAGGGCGTACATAGCTTGAACTCTTATCATTGTACAATTTTAGTCCTATAACATGTATTTATTCATACCTTTTACGAACCAAAAAATCATCTTATATTACCTCCCTAGTTATACCTTGTGCTTAGGGATGACAATGGTTAGGGTATGGTACGAGTATGACAAATATCATAATCATACCATATTTTTAAACCACATACCATAACCATAACCATAATCATTATGGGTACAATTTTCAATACCATAACCATTAAAATAACCGTGGTTATTAACCATGGTTTTACCCGTATACCCATATTTATTCCACACATGTAATATAATAAAATACCGAAAATTTTATTTAAAAAAATACATAAATCTATATTGTCAACAATAAAAATATATAAAACTAACATCATAGTTATTTATTCCATGTATGTACATTAACTTCCATTATTTAGTATATATTAGTTTATTAATAATAATTAATTATTATATTTATATAATAACCATGGGTATAACTCAAATACCATAACCATAACCATTATGGGTAGAAATCTCATCACCATAACCGCACCACACCATAATGGTACGGTTAACCATTTTAAACAGTAACAGTTATAACCATGGTTATGAGTTTTTCACCGCATCATTGCCGACCCTATTCTCATGTCTAGTAGTAGTAGATCCTTCTATTTTGGCCTTCTCCTCCCACCTTGTCTCTGTCCCTTCCTTAGAGTTAAGTTATATGGATAGCTAAACGGAAAGCTACGCTTATGGTTTCTACAAGTTCCCAATCTCGACCTCTTATCTGATCCTAAAAAGACAACTATTTATAATAATTTCAACTTGCACCACCATAGTCAGTCCGTAAGGCATCAATTGCATACCATGAATATATTTTTATTCTTAGATCTCGACATAAAGATTTTTAATTAAAAAATGAAACGTTAAACTATTACACCACTATATTATTAGGGGTTATTTTGGGAATTTGTTGTTTAAATGATTCATCAACATCTACATTGTCTGGTGTGCCACGTAAATGATTGAAGTATGTCGAGTGGACAGCATCGTATGACAAGTAGAGGTATGGCTTTAGAACATCACTACAAATTCACTAAAGAAGAAACAGACAAGGAGCGGACGTCACCAAAAAGGGGGTGATAGAGATAGATGTGCATGGCATATGATACGGAAGCTACATAAAATTCAAGAAGAGAGAAAAAGTTTAAATAGGAGATGAATTTTGAGAGTTTGGATCATTTTTTGTTTTTATTTTAATAAATTGTTAGTTCACGTTATATAAAATTAAAAAAAATATATATTATTTGCTAACTTTTATCTAATGTACTATTAAATTGTGATCGAAATTTGTATTCTCTTTATTATTTTATTTGTGTATAAATTGTTAGCTGAAAACTTTTGAAAAAATTGTATTTTGTCATTTGATACGTGACTGACACATGCATGTCTCTGTCACCATTTAACATCATATTAGAGTGAGCTTGCAAATGGTAGTTTTTTTGTAAAGTTAATTAGTAATTTGTTAAAATTAAAGTTTACCTAACGAATTGTTGAAGCTCTCAAAATTCAATGACCGATAAGTAATTAGAATAACATACATTATTGTTTGTGGATGGATGTCCATGGTCTAACTTGACCCACTTAATTTTTTATTTTTATTTTGCCAATAATCACGACTATATCATTTCATCAATCGAAGAAGAGTTCGAGTACAATATGTTATCCGCAAAAATAAGCCTAAGAAGAGGGGTTGGTGGTGATGACACCCAATCCTGAGGACACAACCTTAACAAATCATGTCTAGCTATCCAGTCCGCACAAGCGTTTGCGGATCTGGGGATATACTCCCACACGATCGACTCCATCGATGCCGATATAGAGACCGCGTTTGACAAAATGAGATCTATCCTCCATGCAAATTCCCTCCTGAGGAGGTGATTAATGACATTAAGCGCATCCGACTCAATGATGATCTTGGACCAGCCGAGATTAATCGCAAGCCGAACCGCACCAAGCACAGCTTCCGTGTTAGGATATAAGTGTGTCTAACACTTATGTTTAGGGATTAATCTGTAAATATTGTTGCTTGCGGTCTAAGCATCAATTAGTTTAGATATAAGGACTTATCAGCAATTACCGTGTCCTTACTGTTTTGTCTGATTTTCGGTTGTTTTCCTTTATATGTTTTGCTACTGTTGAACACTATCATGATCAAGATATTTTCCTCTGAAATCCGTATCTTCTTCTTCTTCTTCGTTTCCTTGTTCTTCATCCCTTCATCCAAATCCCTAAATCCAAACATGGTATCAGAGCTCGATCGAGCCTGAAATCTTCTTTCTCAAACTCTCTCCTTTGATTCATGGAAGAATCAAGTCCTGCCTTCGCCAACAAGAAAGTAGCTCAGCTACTTGGCGAAGAGAATTTCCAGCAGTGGAAACAGCAGGTTCTACTCTCAGTAAGAGGGTACAACCTTGAGAATCATCTCCATGGAGCCAACGTACCTTAGTTTCTGGAAGATGAAACTGGGTCTGCAGTCCCAAATCCTGCCTACACAAAGTTCCTCCAACAGGACAGCTCTCTCGAATCATGGCTTCTTGCCTCAGTATCTTCTCAGGTTAGTAGGGGTTTAATAGGGTGTAATGTCAGCTGCTGCCATTTGGCAAAAGCTTCATCGTGATTTCTCATCCTCCTCCACTACTAGAATCATGCATCTTTATGATAGACTTAAGGTTAGAAAGCATGTTCATCAGCCTATGAGAGATTACCTCACTGAAATTCAGACCACCTGTGACAGTTTAGCTAGTTGTGGTCACCCTATAGAAGAGATGCAACAAATCTCGATTATTCTGAATGGGGTCAAGGGTCAATATGATAATGTCATTGCTGTTATTCATGCTAGCCAAAATCCATATACTATTGCCTCTGTGAGTTCTGTGTTACTGGATGCTGAGTCTAGGCAGTCTAACATTTTATTCGATGCTAGTGCTAGTGTCAACATAGCTTCTGCTAAGGTTCCCAATCCCAGCAAGTCTTTTGTGTCGTATGATGAAAACAGTTCTGGTAACAAGGGTAGTATGTCTGTTAATCCCACTCAGTCACCCATGTCTGGTCTCCTGCCCACACCCCAACCCACAAATCAGAACACTCAGTCATTCTCCTATGGTCCCCCATCATTTGGTAGTCAACGGTCTGGTAGGGGTAGGGGTCGTGGTAGGGGATTTGGTAACAACATACTGCAATGTCAGTTGTGTGGAAGATTTGGGCACTTGGTGCACAAATGTTTCCACAGATTCAATGTGCACTTCACTGGAGTGACTGATCCTCAGTCCACCTCATCAGCACCTTCAGCCAATCTTGCTGCCTATGACACTGAGCCTGACCCATACCAGCAACAACCACAAAACCAACATTACCCACCACCTCAGCTGCATAAATCCCAAACTCAACCTCAACCACCTCAAACCACCACCATCACTCCTCCCAATCCTCAAACACACTCTGTTATGCAGTACTCACCCTATCCTTCACCCATACCTCCTATCTACCCTTACATGATGGCCCCTTCATGTTATCCAGCTCAACCATATCAAGTGTTCTCCAATCCTCAGCCTCAACCCATCCCTGCCCTATCTCAGCCTACATCACCACTACCCACCCAAGTAAATCACCTGATGACCAGCAGTTACAACCCAGTCACCTCTGATGGAAGCTGGTTCCCAGACTCAGGAGCCACGAACCATCTGACGAATGCTCAGCCTTCCCCGAACATGTCTTCTCCATACTCTGGTCTAGGTAAGTTCTTAGTTGGAAATGGTTCTTCACTTGAAATTTCTGCCATTGGTTCTTCTCACTTACCTTCCACTGACAAACCTCTGCTTTTAAATAACTTGCTTTACACTCCTGCTGTTACTAAAAACCTGCTTTCTGTATCTCAGTTTTCAAAGGATAATCAGGTTTATTTTGAATTTCACCCATCGCACTTCCTGATCAAGGATTCCCTCTCCAACAAGGTGCTGCTCAAGGGTTATGAATCAGGGGGTCTTTACCGTCTAGATTTCTCTAGTTTTAAGTCTAGGTCGAATAATTTAGTTGAGTCTGCTACTGTTAGTCCAGATCAGTGTTTGAGTCTTTCACCCGATTTTCAGTCATTTTGTAATAATGCAGTTTTGTCTACTCAAAACTCAACATTTTCGGTTATTGATAATGATAATTCCACGTTTATGCTTAATCATGATTCCTCTGGTTTTCCTCATGTTTCCTCATGTTTCCTCTGCTTATACTGCTGATATTTCTGATGAATGCTCTACTGTCACATGTTTTAATAATGCATCCTCCAATGCATTACCTGATTTTGAGATTAGCTGCTTCCTTAGTTCTCTGAAAACTAATGAACCTTCTCACCTATGGCACATGAGGTTAGGCCACCCTTCTAAGAATATACTTGTTAATTTCTTGAGACTACAAAATCTGCCCACTAAACACATATCTTCTGAGTGTGCTGCCTGTGCAGTAGGTAAAAGCAAAACCCTTCCCTACCATGCTTCAGAGACAGTCTACTCTCATCCCCTCGAAATGGTTCAGGTAGATCTCTGGGGTCCTGCCCCCTCCTCCTCTAGCAATAGTAATTATTACCTCAGCATTGTTGATGTTTTCTCTAGATTTACTTGGATTTATTTTTTAAATCGAAAGTCTGATGCTGCTAAAGCCTTTTGTGAGTTTCATCTGTTAGCAGAGAAGCAGCTTGGCACAAAGCTCAAAGCTGTGCAATCTGATGGAGGAGGTGAGTTTCATTTTCTCACTGCTTACTTAGCTCAGTTTGGTATAGTCCATAGGATCACCTGTCCATATTCAAGCCAACAAAATGGCATGGTGGAGCGTAAGCACCGCCACATTGTTGAATTAGGACTTACACTTCTCGCACAGTCATCCGTCCCTCTTCACTACTGGATGGATGCCTTCTCCACTGCTGTCTTTCTTATTAACCGTTTGCCATCCAAGTCTCTTGAGAACTGTTCTCCTCATGAGCTCATCTTCAATTCCAAGCCTGACTATTCCTTTCTGAGAGTCTTTGGTTGTTTATGCTTCCCACACCTGAGACCTTACAGGTCTCCCAAGCTGTCCTTCAGATCAGAACCCCGTGTCTTCATTGGGTTATGTTCTGATCACCATGGCTACACGTGTCTCTCTTCGTCTGGAAGAGTTTATGTGTCACGGAATGTTGTCTTTCATGAGACAACATTTCCCTTCAGTGACACCACCGGGCCATTCTATGCCTCCAACACACCTAAAGTAGCCACTCCCTCCAAACCATTCTTCATACCCTGTGATCCGTTCTTCCAACAACCCACCTCTGTTCCCTCCACTGTCTCTCATTCCTCAGGACCTCCCGTTCATGCTCACACTTCAGGTGAATCTAGCTTACCCTCCACCACACCCACTCAAAACACCACATCAACTCAGCCTCCCTCTGTACCTGTTTCTACACCTGATCTAAGCTCACCTACTGAAGTATGTAGATATGTCCCTTCTGGCTCAACCCTCGTTCCTATTACCTCCTCTGATCCTGTTTCCTCTATACCACCACCTCCAGCTCACTCAGATCAGTCCTTCCCCACCTCCCCACCAGCTCAACCCACCTTATCCTCTCACCCTACTCGTCCCAAATCCTCCACCAATGTGCATCCTATGCAAACCAGATCGAAAACCTCTCTTCAAGGGCTGTCTACTTCCCTTGCTCTGTCCTCGGATCTGACCAACTCTGAGCCTCGTAACATTCACGAGGCTCTTTAGTCACCTCACTGGCTTCAGGCTGTTCAGGAAGAGCTTACAACTCTTTCTACAAACAGCGCATGGACTCTTGTTCCCTTACCTACAGGTCACATCCCTATTGGTTGCAAGTGGATATTCAAGATCAAAAGAAATGCAGATGGGGTTGTTGTCAGGTACAAGGCTCGCCTTGTTGCCAAATGTTTTTCCCAAAAACCAGGTTTTGATTTTCAGGAAACCTTCAGTCCTGTCATTAAGTCTGCTACTGTTCGTATTGTTCTTTCTCTAGCACTGACTCATAAATGGTGTATCAGACAGGTTGACATTAATAATGCCTTCCTTCATGGTGACCTTCATGAGAAGGTCTACATGACACAGCCTCCGGGTTTTGAGGTTCACTCTAACACTCCTAATCTAGTTTGCAAACTTCAGAAAGCATTGTATGGTCTTAAGCAGGCTCCCAGAGTCTGATTTGAAAAATTGAAGTATTTTCTCCTGAATTCTCTTGATTTTCGTGCCTCAACCTCTGATAGTTATTTTTTTATCAAGTCAACATCTGATTCTTTCGTACTGTTACTTGTCTATGTGGATGATATTGTTATAACTGGTACCTCTTCTCACTTTGTCTCTAACATTGTTGATTCAATAAATGCTCAGTTCCAGCTCAAAGATCTAGGTAGTCTAAACTACTTCCTTGGCATGGAAGTAGTTTCAGGTGATGACTTTATCCTTCTTAATCAGAAGAAGTACATTCAGGAACTCCTGGACAAGGTAGGTTTAAATAATCAAACAGATTTCCCCACTCCAATGACATGTACGTGTCTGTCAAAATCAGGTATGTCTACCAGTTCTGAACCTTTTCATGATGAAACACTGTACAAAAGCACAATAGGTGCTCTGCAACATGTCTGTGTCACACGACCAGATATTCACTTTGCAGTAAACAAATTGAGTCAGTTTATGCAAGCACCTAATAACAGCAACTGGAAGACTGTTATTCACGTCCTGAGATACCTCAAAGGCACTCTCAGTCACGGTCTGTTGTTCAGACCAACACCCTCACCTGTCAAAGACATTATTCTTACATCATTCTCTGATGCTGACTGGGGTGGTGATCACTCTGATCGCCGCTCCATTTCAGGGCGTTACCTTCTCCTAAATGGTAATCCCATAGTATGGAGCTCCAAAAAGCAGACAGTAGTGTCTAGGTCGAGTGCAGAGGCTGAATTCAGGGCCATTGCCAATGCTATGTGTGAGATTATGTGGGTTCAATCCCTTCTCAAGGAAATTGGACTTCACACTCCAACTGCACCTGTCATTTGGACAGACAACACGAGTGTAGTTGCACTCTCAGAAAATCTCATTCATCATTCCAAGATGAAACATGTTGAGATTGATCTATTCTTCATTCAGGAAAAGGTTCACAATGGGGATGTCTTAGTTAACTTCATTCCAGCTTCGGAACAAACTGCTGATATTTTAACTAAGCCTCTAACTGAAAAACAGTTCATTCCATGCAGGAAAAAGCTTGGGGTATTCTCACTCGAGGAACTGGAGGATCAGGGTGTCTCACCATTCCTTCAGCTCACATCCAGGGCTCACTGAACTTCCCATCCAGTCTGTAAGTATATTCAATCTCTGATAACTTAGTATCTTGCCTTGAACTCAACATTTCTGATCAGCCATATGTATGTCTACTGAGTTCTCCTGTTGACTGCACCTCTGTGTTTTTAACTCTGTCTGTTCTTATGCTAGTCTGATCATCTCTATCATTGGTATGATAATACTGGCAATCGTAATCTGCTCATGTCTGTTTATCATGCTTAGCTTTTTTCTAAAAATCGCATGTCATCTGCCTATTTTCCCATGTCTGATCATTTTTCACTGCCCCTGTGCATCACTGGTATCTCTTCTTAAAGAAAAAAAAAGGGAATGTGCTTGCTAATATAATCATGGCATAGGGTATGGCTTGAGTCCAAAAACAGAGTGAAAACCATAAGAAAACATCAAATACTGGTGGGTTCTCACTCTTGAGGATGAAAAGATCAAGGCTCAAACCTTGCAGCCATACTGGTAAGACAGGAGCTCAAACTCCCCTGTCATGAAATAAAAATTCAAATTCCAATATATCAAATGAATAATAGCAGCAATATAATTTCAAATATGAGTCTGTCTGATGCACTTTGGCAATTGCTTACTGATCTGGCATAGGGAGAATCATGCATATGACTTGTGTATTTTTGGTACTGCTAATCGTGTTATCAGCCTTGATCATGATCTCAGATTACATGTACTAATCGACCTATGATCAGAGTTCTGATCAGACCTACGCCAAAGACAGTACTGCTGATTAAAACGGCAAGGTGCATCTCAGCTTGGAAAACTCAGTTTAGCTGCACAAGCTGCTCAGAATGCACTAAAAAGCTAGTACTCTGTTTTCGAGATTGAATTTCAACTGCAGGCTATCAACCTTCAAGGAAGACTGAATTTCAGAATCAAGATCTAGCATAAGGAATGTTAGGATATAAGTGTGTCTAACACTTATGTTTAGGGATTAATCTGTAAATATTGTTGCTTGCGGTCCAAGCATCAATTAGTTTAGCTATAGGGACTTATCAGCAATTACCGTGTCCTTACTGTTTTGTCTGATTCTCGGTTATTTTCCTTTATATGTTTTGCTACTGTTGAACACTATCATGATTAAGATATTTTCCTCTGAAATCCGTAGCTTCTTCTTCTTCTTCTTCTTCTTCGTTTCCTTGTTATTCATCCCTTCATCCAAATCCCTAAATCCAAACATTCCGCCTCGATCTCCTCGGCCGAGGAGACCCGTTTGACCGCATGGAAACCTCCCCGAACCAGCCCCGAACTATCCCGTGCAATTACTCCTAATCCACCGAGCTTGGACGTCGCATTCCACGCTCCATCACAATTCAGCTTGATGACGTCCGATGTCGGTCTTCCCCACAACGTGAATGAAGGCTGGGGTCGAGGCATTGTGGATGGCGTCGACATCTCCATCACCAATTTGACAAAAAGTTCCATATATACCATGATGTTATAAGTTGTAATTCACACAAATATTGAATATGGAGATATACAAAATTGAAAGATACAAAACTTATATGGTTTGGTCAATTCAGCTTGTAATTACACAGAATATCATAAATCTTATTAATAGTTCTGAGTTAAAATAATTATAAGAGATAATTAAAGACTTTAGATAGTTTTTCCTAGATTTCTATTTATTCTACTTAAGAGATACGTGTGATCATATATAACATTTTCCGACAAAATATAATTCTACTCTTCTTGAAAAATTAACACTTTATCTTTCACATAACTGTTATCACCAATTAGTTTTATAGACAAATCTATATATTTAATAATTTATATCTCTCACATATATATTCTAACTACATTGGTAAATATTACACCCTATATGTAAGTGTATATCTATATCATAATTATATATCTTTAACTAATAAATAGACTGATTAAATATATTATTTCATAATTTTCAATATAATGGAAATTACAAATCAGACTACAGAATTACAATGGCTCCACTACCAAAAGAATTTTATACCAATGGTAAGCAATTAATATTAATACACAAATACACAATGAACTAGTTGAATTTATCTTTAATTCCTACATTAAATATTTAATTATCAACTGAGTTTGAGGATATAGATAATTTATTAGTTGACTTTACATAAATTTAAAATTTGTTACCTCCATCTAATTCATTTTAAATTGTGACAGAAATATATATTTTGTGTATTGTATTGCTAGCTAAACTTTTGAAAAGTTTATAATTTGGTAGCTGAATTTTACGGAAACTTACATTTTGCTAGCTAAACTTTCACAAGAAATGCAATTTACTAACTAACACGTGCATTTCTACGTTGTCATTTAACAAAAAACTAGACGGAGCAAACAAATTGCAAACTTTATATAAAGTCAATTAAAATTTATTTTAAAATTTCGACTAACAAATTGTTTAGAATTTCAAAGTTCATATAATTTATACCCTTAAAATTAATCTATTGACTAGATAATTAACTCTAATTCCGATTATGATAAACGTTAGAATTAGTTTATTCACCAAACTAATTAAGGTACTTCCTATCTCTTTCCCTACTAACGTTGTGTTTGATTCCTTTGTAATTACAACACTTTCTAGGTCATTCGATGTTCTTAATGATGTCCTAATTAGTTATAATTTAATGAATTAATCATACAACTTCTTGTATACTATTTAAAGACATGTCATTTGGACACAATTTAGGTAACCGTTTTCTTGATATTATATACTCGTGTGTTTTACCAACGGAAACTTGGTTCAACGGTATTGCCTTTACTTGAATGTAAGAGGTCCTGAAATCAATTCTCAGCCTTTTTAATATTATTTATTGAATGACCAACAAAAATATAATAGTGTGCTTTGACTTTGATGGTTATAAAACTATTATATTTTTATTTTATTTTAGTGGACTTGTACATACTAATAATTAATGCATGCACAAATTCTTCTGGTCCTCCTTTCCTTAATAAAATTACAAAAGCATTTATCTTATAAATATTATCCCAATTATATAAGGTACGGTCATATATATATCTTTTTAGAGTAAAGTCGAAATGAATGAATTCGATCCTTAAGTTGACTTTAAAAACTAATGAAAATTTTGTGGAATTCGAACTTTGCTTTGGATTGGACAATAAGGTCAAAGTGTTTCTTATAAATATAATTTGTTTTCTTCCTTCAATATTATTTCTTTTACATAGAATAAAAATTGTTTTAGTACTAGACCTTGAGGGTTGGACTTTCGGTGCGACCTAGGGTCAAAACTTTATCATTGTCAAATAGTCTTTAGTTTATCCTGACCCTCTACCACCATACAATAATTATATTGATGGTGGAATGATATACAAAAATTAAATAAAATAAAGTAACATGACAATTGACATGTAAACTCTTAAATTTAATATGTACAATATTTAGGACAAGTTATATTAAAAAGAATAATTTATTAGAAATTTTAGAATAAATTAATTAATTTTAATAAAACATATATTTTATAATTTTTATTAGAAATTTTAAAATAAATCAAATTAAACTTAAAAAATAATTAATTAAATTTAAAAATTTAATTTATTAGAAATTATAAACTAAATTAAATAAAAAAAAAACAGATTAAATATAATTAATTAGAAAGTTTAATGATTGTAAACATCTAATTTTGGCCCGTGGTAAAAACAAAACGTATGCGAGGAACCGAGCCGAGAGAAATCGAAATTTATATATATATGAAAACTGAAAAAAAAAATTATAAATAATAATTAATTGATTAAAAAAGAGTGGGGTCAACTCGTGAGAAACATAGTCACATGACTATGTTCCTCTTTTCTACCGATTTTTATTTTTTATTATTTATAAAAAATTAATAATAAAATAATGAAGACATCTTCTATAAATAGAAGGCTTAGGTGAAGAAATGAAAAAGAAAAAAAATTAGGGAAGAAATAGGAGATGTGAAAAAAAAATAGAAAGTGAGATTGTAAAAAAAAATGGTAACTATCGATCTCGGTTTCTCGTACGGTATTTAAGCTCCGAACGATTTAAGTATATCTCTCTGTATTTAATATTGTATTTTTATTTCCTAATGTTATTAAAAAAAGGAGTTTATATACATATATTATATATTTATGTATAATATACTTGTTAATATATATTATGTATATGTGATACTATATATGTATATGTATATACATAATATCTACTAGACTCCGGCACGCGCTACGCGCGTGCACGTTGTCGTCGTTGGTCGTGCGTGAGGTCTTACGAAAACATGATCAACCTGACTCCTAGGATAATACAAGAACAGTACAAGCATTGAGCACTTCATACAAATATTATTAATGTAAAACTAAACTTAATTTGCATAAGATAATGACATAATAAAATTTAAAAACTCTTAAATATTTTTACAAAATTGCTCGAGCGACCGGGATTCCTTTTGATAATGTTCAATGCTCTCGGTCGCTCGAGCAATTTTTTAAAAATATTTAAGAATTTTTAAATTTTATTATTTCATTATCTTAAGCAAATTAAGTGTAGTTTTAAATTAATAATATTTTTATGAAGTCCTCAATGCTTGTATTATCCTAGGAGTCGAGTTGACCATGTTCTCGTAAGACCTCACGCACGACCAACGACGACAACGTGCACGCGCGTAGCGCGTGCCGGGGTCTAGTATAACCATTAGGGAAATACACTTAAATGGATTATGCAAAATTTCATATATTTTAATTTCATATATATTTATCAAATGTTTAATTCTCATATCAACACCTCAAGCACGATAAATATTTCTCATATTTGTTTCTAAGAATATGATCAAAAAATATATATGTCGATATTTGGACAAAATTAAGTATTTTACTTCCGACATCCAACTGACCTTTCTTTGAGTATTATATTCCTGTCATCTTTATTTGAGTATTATACTCTCGACATCCGACCTTTCATTGAGTTATTTTCAGAGTTATTTTCAGAGTTATTTTATTTTAATATTTTTAGAGTTCATAAAGTAGGGTTGAGAGTTAGGTAAATTCATATTTTAATTTTAGATATATTTGAAATGTAGAGTTAAGTAAAGAAATACTCATAGAATCTAAATTTGACAAATCCTAAAAATATTTTGTAAAGATAATAAATAATAAACACTGAAAATTAATATTGATTTTTATATTTCAGTAATTCGTAAAATATTATTTCAACACATCACCGGAGTTATTTTAATTTTGTTGTAAAATATTGTTATTACATTTTTCTCGACATGTAATACCTATATTTTGGATGATATTAGTTTGGAGTAATAACATATTAATTTTTTTGGGAAGCTAGAATCATTTATGCATTAATATTAATAATACAAACAAATTATAATTATTTTTAACATTTTAATAATATCATTCTTTGAAAATACTCTATAATACATAATTAACATTATAAAAAAATATATACATTAATCAAACATCTTCTTTCAATTTTGATTATTATTTTTTTTGTATTTATTGCTTAACGTGATAGATTATGTATATATAATATACTCTTAAGGTATCTTAACACGTTCGTTCACTACCATGTCTATAAAATTACGACTATTACAAATCTACCATGACAACATCAAGAAATACCCACTAATTTGCACAAAAAAATAAAATTATATATTTGATCAATTTATTTCTTGTTTTTTTACTTTGATATTTTTAGAGTTTATAAAATATGGGTATGTTAAGTTTAATTATATTTTAATTTCAGATATATTTATGAAATGTTTAATTCTCATATCAACACCTCAAGCACGATAAATATTTATCATGTTTGTTTATAAGAATATGATCAAAAAATATATATGTCGATATTTGGACAAAATTAAGTATTTTACTTTTGATATCCAACTGACCTTTCTTTGAGTATTTTACTCCCAACATCCAATTTTTTCGACATCCGACCTTTCTTTGAGTATTATATTGTCGACATCCAACCTTTATTTGATTATTATACTACTGACATCCCCTGGATTTGAACCTGGGCGCTGTCACTATTTATAATTTAAGATGCACGTTTTAACCAACTGTCTCATAAATCCGAACATGTTAGTGAAGACATTTAATATACTTTTAAAATCTCTTAACAAACGCATTATCATGTCTATGAAACGACGATTATAAAAAATATACTGTGACAAAATCAAGAAATTACCAGAAAAATAAAATTAGATATTTGATTAATTTTTCCTTATTATTTTTATTTTGACATTTTTAGAGTTATTTTATTTTAATATTTTCAGAGTTCATAAAGTAAGGTTGAGAGTTAGGTAAATTCATATTTTAATTTTAAATATATTTAAAATGTAGAGTTAAGTAAAGAAATACTCATAGAATCTAAATTTGACAAATCCTAAAATATTTGGTAAAGATAATAAATAATAAACACTGAAAAATAATATTGATTTTTATATTTCAGTAATTCGTAAAATATTATTTCAACACATCACCAAAGTTATTTTAATTTTGCACGATTATATTTTTGTTACATTTTTTTCGACATGTAATACCTAAATTTTGGATGATATTAGTTTGAAGTAATAATATATTAACAACTTTGGGCCGCTGAAATCATTTATGCATTAATATTAATAATACAAAAAATTTATAATTGTTTTTTGCATTTTAATAATATCATTATTTGAAAATACTCTATAATACGTAAGTGTGTAGCTGGTTAATACGCATGTCTTCAAGTTGTAAGGTCATAAGTGTGTAGCTGGTTAATACGTATGTCTTCAAGTTGTAAGGTCATAAGTTTGAGTCTCTGTGAAAATAATTTTTATAACATTTTTTATAAGACATTTAAATTACCAAAATAGTCATGATAAATATAAATTATTAGATTATTAAAGAGCATTTTTGTAATTTAGACATATGGCGGTTACATAAACATGTTCAGCCTTAATAATATAGATGTAATATTATGTCTATATGTATAATATATATATATATATATATATATATATATATATATATATAACGTTCGACAATTTGGCGACTCTGCTGGGGATGAATTTAGAGGGTTTAGCCTGTCATGTTTGTTTTGCCATGTTATATTTTACCTATTTGTTTTGACCGTTTGCTCATGCTTGCAGTTTTAATTTTTGTCCAAAAACAATATAAATGTAATAATTCAAAAATGATGTAAATTCTTGTTTTGCACACACCACGATGGTTATCATTACCCGCTCGGAGCTGGAGCACATTAAGAGCTTAGAGAGTTTAGTAGGAGAATGCGCCCGAAGCCGTTTGGACCGCCGACACGCACCAAAAAAACTCAACTCGATGATCGGAATGGGTCTATGATCCTCTACAGGGGTGAGGTTCCGCCGGTTCAGATGACTTAGAAATTACATCCCGTTAGAACAAAAGCTCCACACTGCGCTTAACATTCTACAAATTTCGTGTTTTGTTTTGGCCCTAGATCATGACATGTATAGGATTGGACCTTTTGTATTCAGTAAACCTCTGTAAATGTAATAACCTAGTAGTGACATTTACTTTCTCTTACTTGCATTGCATTTTTCTATAAAAAAAAATGTAAGTTCCGTTCATTGTCTTGTATCCTTATAATTTTTCACACATCATCTTTGGTAAGGATGAAGCAGACAAACCACTGTCCTCGCACCAAGGCCATCTAGCCCCCTACGGTCGAAATTGCCTGAATATGGAAATTCATGACGAAAGTGGATCAGAAGTACGTGAACGAGAATATTGGTGAGGTTCATGAGCTTGCAAACTACAAAGTCAGACTCTCCTTGATGCTTTGTCTGATTTCTGGGATGTAAAAAACGTTGTCTTTGTGATAAACGACAATGAACTCACATCTACGCTCGAAGAATACCATCAACTCGTTCAAGGGGTATATTGAGATCGTGGTATTGCTCAACCCAACCTCCAACAAAGAGGCGAAGGTAGTACTTTGGTCAAACCACTCAAAGTCACAACAAACAAATTGTCCACTGAGCTCAAGTTGAATGGGGGTCATGACTTATCTATTGAACTTTTGGTATATTGGATCGAGCGCCGAATTGTTGATAAAACAAATGCTCTGGGGAAATTCCATGCTTTTATTTTACCTGTTTTGGGAACGGTCGAATTCCCCTTTTCTAATGGTTTCATCGACTCCGCTATGACCAAAGTCGTCATCCAAATAATAGAAGACAAGAGTTTCGTGATGCCATTGCTCACCGAAGCCATTGCATCTCTAAACATTTTAAAAATCAAAGGAAAATGAGAACTAAAAGTAAGCCCGACCTTACTTCAGATTTGGTTCTTAAGCCATATGAAAGAATTTGACATGAATTATCCTTGGGCAAATTTTCTAGGCGACAAAAGGGTCATCTCGAAAATGTTAGGTCAATCATTGTTTGAAGCTGAGAAATAGAAATCCCTCGATTGGAAAATCTATATTTCGAAAATAACGCATAATGACATTTTATGGACGGCTAGATGGTTACCCATCTACCGCCCCATGTTCCTTAGGTGCAAAACTTTTGAGGGAGTTTCGCTTCTCAGTCATCGAGGATCCATGACCACATACCCTTCCCAAGTTGTTCGACAATTCGGTGGATTCCAAGATATACGGGTGCACGTTGATGGATCACCAAGAGTGTACAAGTGGTACAACCAAGCGGATATTGCAAACTCGCTTCGAGACTCAGTCCAACAAGTGAATAATGATTGGGGAAACTGAGTCCTACTATTCATAAATCCGATGGAAAGCTCCACGACAAAGGAAAACGAATACTGTGCGACAACGGAGTATGTTCACAAGTTCTACTCGGCACCAGCAAATCCGCCTTTTGACCCGAAGGAGATAATCAGGGATAGGCCCAAGCAACCACCGTCATCTTAGGAGGACATATACGCGATCATGAAAGCTAGGGTGGAAATTCAAAGTATTGCTTGGGCTGATGAACACTCTAGATCCAAGAAAGATATCCAACGCCTCCGCAGCGAGTTACGGTGTGTGCAAAATGAAGTAAGAGGTCGGGATCGCACCTTGGAGAAATGTGAGGGAAAAATAGCTGAGTTGAATAACACCCTTGAACAATCCAGACGAAGAACAAGGCAAATTAAAAGTTTTTTGAAATGCATGTCCCCGACCTTCCATCGAACTAAGGAGCAACACAAATGCACTCAACGAGCTACGCTATCGTGTGAAACGTCTTAAGAATTAGACTTTGATTGTCCAACTCCTTTTAGAGTATTGTTGAAAAATTATTTTGTCGTATATGTCAGCAAAGTCTACGGATGGAATGAACGAAACATGCAAAATTTTCAAAAACCAAACATGCATGATCAATTGTGTATTTATCCTTCTTACTATGGTATTTGAATGATTTAGGCACATATGGCAAGAACAAGCCCGATACGCACTCGCGGTTTCGTTCAACGAGAACGAATGGAGCAACAAAATCAAAGCCCTCCACCAAGTTTCCCGGAACCCATGCGACATTTGACAACACCGGCACCTCAAGAATACGAAGATAGGATCATCCAACTAGAACATACTATACACACCATGAATTCTGGCATGACCTCCTAGTTCGAGCAAATATTTTTTTTTTCTAAACGCTCAGGCATCCACCTCGTCTTCTCAAGCAACACCCCCGCCTGTAGTATCTCATCAGTCCATGCCAAGCAGTTTGGTCTTACCCGACCAAGATCCACCTCTCACATGTGGTCACGCTGAACAAGCTCCACCTCCCACATATGGTCATCCCAACCTAGCTTCACCTCCTACATATGGTCACCCTGACCAAACTCCACCTCCCACATATGGTCATCATGTCCAAGCTCCACATCCACCTCCCATATATGGTAATCCCAACCAAGCAATAGAATATATACATTTTATATTTTCAGATAGATTAGAACCTCTGCAGCCTTCACCGTGTTTAGGGCCTCCCAAGCGTTTGTAGGGATCAGGAGGGGGGAGGGGGAAGGGGCTAGATAGGTTGATCAAGATGGGATGGTAGGGGTTTAAGGTATTAACTTTGAAGAATATTATATGTTTAAAAACTTAACTTAAATCGAAACATAACACGTTGATTCATATAGACTTTTAATTTGTTTAATCTATTTTTATTTTTTTAGATGGTACAAAAAAATGATATTTCTAAATTATATGTCTTTTTAAGTAATGATTTTTTTTACCATCTCAAAAAAAAGTCGCATAGATAAAAAATGTAGAAGTATAAATAAACAAATAGTGTTTAATAAAGTAATTGTTTTTGGTTATTTTTATTAAAAATAGTAAAATCTAACTTGTGACTGAAAGTCACATTTAGGGTTTAGTTAGATTATGAAACGACAATTAATACTATCATTTCAACCGTGACTGACAGCCGTGACTAGGAGGATAGTCACGATTATGTATAGTCTGATAAATAGTTTTGAAAACAGATTATTTTGGTATTTAATTTTTAAATGGGGAATATTTTATATTTTTTGAATAATATCGTAGGAAATAAAAAGATTACAGCAGTATGATAATAATTAACAAGCCAAGTGTGATAAATTGGATTGAGATTTTCTTTAAACAATTCGATTTTTTTTTGGGCCAATGACAACAATTCGATTCATACAGTGTGTTTTTGCCACCTCAAATTCTTTATTTTTAACAAAGGAAAATTTAACGCTTTCCAGTCGTATAGGGGTGTAAGACAATGAAATCCCTTATCTACCCTCTATAATTTTTTTATTTGTTTTTAGTAAGTATATAATTAAATTTATCATCTAATGTATTTAATTATTTCGGTCAAATTGTAGCACAAACGATGTTGGGTTAAAAAAATAAATATAAATCTAATAAAAAAATCCAAAAACATTATCATACGTAGATAATTGAACTTCGTCATAAATATCGTTAATCGTAGTGAGTTTGGATTTACAGGGTCTGAGTTATATTTTTTAAGTTAAATTTTCATATCTCAACTTACGACAAAGTGTACAATCGATCGGTAAATCGAAATTTAATATTTTTTGTATCATTTGAATCACAATTAAAATATTTGCTTATTACAATTTTTTTACTTTTTTTAATATATACATAATTTAATTTTTAATTAAATATAGAGTCGTTGAAAAGGGAAGAAAAAAAAATTGGGCTAATGCTACCCATGGATAGCGTTTTACTAAAATGCTACCCCATGTAGTGTTTTTGTTAAAAATGCTACCCGATGCAACACATTTTGTAAATCTAAAAAAAAAACAAAAAAAACTATATCCACTGTAGATCTTATGCCCAAATTTTTTGTAAACTTATTTAAAAAAAAAACTTACATAGTCACTTTTTCAAAAACTTCTAAAACAACATGAAGAAAATCGTGAACTGATTCATGTATTCTATATTTTTCAAGAAGAGCAAATAAATGTATTAGGGAGACAGTTAAAATTTGATAAATACCTTTCTTAATCATTAATGATATATAATATGATATATTTTAAATTTATATACACATGTCTATATAATGAAATATAAAATTCATATACTTTTAAAATGTTAGCATAATTTTTTTCACATAACATAAATTAATCAATATTATTACATAAATTTTAATTTATTTATTAATTAACAGTAAACTTCAAGAAATGGCAATATTCGAATACGTTGAATCGTTGATGATGATGCATGGTTATTATAATTGGTGGGTCGGAATTAAATAATTAAACCCCAATATTTATTTTCTTTGTAAAATATAATTTAGTTCTATTCCAATTTCCACGAATGCATGCGTCATAGCCAATTGAGTATCGCCACGTGTTGGAGTGAATTGAAATGGTTACTAAAAGAGTAAAAGTGGTAAATTGATGGGATTCTATGTCAATTAAAGAAAAAAAACAGAGACCAAAGTGCCATGGAAGAAAAGGAAGCATAAGGTTCTGTCCTCCATCCATATTATTTGAAGTTTTAAAAAAAGTAGCTAATGTGCCAAAATAATTTGAAAAAGTAATAAAAAATATTTAGCAAAATGTATATAAGTGTTACTGGGGGTGACGTTTTTTACTACGTGCGTTACTTTGAGTAGCGTTTTTCAAAAAACGCTACCCCTGGTAGTGTTTTTCATAAAACGCTGCTTGGGGTAGCGTTTTTATGAATTTCGCTACCCCTAGTGGCGATTATTTTTCTTTTTTCTTTTTTACGTTTTTGACTTTTTTTGACGATTTGATGTTTAATTTTTAAAAAAAAAAAAAAAAATTTAAAAATTACAGTAAGTAGATATTTTAATTTCGATTCAAATGATGCAAAAAATATTAAATTTGGACATACGAATTGACTGTAGGCTCTGCCGTAAGTTGAGATATGAAAATTTGACTTACAAAATTATAACTCATACCATGTAAGTCCAAACTGACCACGGTGAACGTCATTTATGTCGTAATTCAATTATCTACCTAGGGTAATTTTTTTGATTAGAAATACAGTGATTTTATAACCTAACATCGCTTGTCTTAATATTTGACCGAAATAATCAAATGCATTAGGTGAGAAATTTAATTATGTACATACTCAAAGAAAATCAAAAAAATTAAAGTGAGTAGATGATTTAATTACAAATTAAATTACGCTAAGTAGACGTTAATTTTTTGCTTTTAGACTAACCGTATAAGACAATACGTAATTTACTTCGTATTATATCGTATTATACGGTCAGTCTAAAAGCAAAAAATAAACGTCTAGTTAGCGTCATTTAATTTGTAATTAAATTATCTACTCCCTTTAATTTTTTTGATTTTTTTTTAGTAAGTACATAATTAAATTTCTCACCTAATGCATTTGATTATTTCGGTCAAATTTTAAGACAAGGGATGTTAGGTTACAAAATCATTGTATTTCTAATCAAAAAAATTACCCTAGGTAGATAATTGAATTACGACATAAATGACGTTCACCGTGGTCAGTTTGGATTTACAGGGTATGAGTTATATTTTTTTAAGTCAAAATTTCATATCTCAATTTCCGGTAGAGCCTACAGTCAATCTGTAAGTCCAAATTTAATATTTTTCGCATCATTTGAATCGAAATTAAAATATCTACTTACTGTAATTTTTTTAAAAAAATATTAATACTTTTTAAAATTAAACATCAAATCGTCAAAAAAAAAATCAAAAACGTAAAAAAACAAAAATAAATCGCCACTAGGGGTAGCGAAATTCATAAAAACGCTACCCCAAACAGCGTTTTATGAAAAATGCTACCCCTAGTACCGTTTTTTGAAAAACGCTAAAAACGCTACCCCGAGTAGCGTTTATATACATTTTGCTAAATATTTTTTCTGTATACTTATTTTTTTAAATATTTTTTCACAGTAGTTACTTTTTAATAAAATTCGTATTATTTGACTGATACGATCGTACAACATAAATATACTAACAAATATATAATTCAAATGAGTTTAAATCTGAAATAAACATAATATTTTTTACAATCGTGAAAATTTTAATGAGTTAGAAAAATTGTTAACTGAAATCATTTCTAAGTAAATAAATAGATAAATTAGCTCTGTTTTGGACAAAAATAATGACATGTGTCGTTCGCCAATAGCATAAAGTAGCTAACATACAAATTGAAATAATTGTATTACTCCTGACATTTTATTTTTATTATTATTTGTTTTGGGTTCATTCCTCTCCATCTTGTGTCCAAATTTTCTTATACAGATCCTTTTTTCTCTCTTGATTGTTTTTGGCAATACAATCATTTTAATTCGAATGTTAAAACCTTTTGTTTATAACGGTAATGATACGTGTGATCACATAAAACAAAAAATTAGTCATTGTAGAAAAAAGATAGCAACTAGAATCAGAATGGTGGGGTGAGATATTTTAAATGCATTATTACTGTAATAAATTTTTTACTCGTAATAATTATAATTACAGATATGGTATTTGATTCATAATTGTGATTGTAACCATAATTATACTGTATATATATTATCATTGAAATAAATTTTAATGTGTACATCAAACTTGAATTAATTTTGATTGTGCTGCTGAAAGTAGTAGTGTATTTTAATAGTTAAATTAATCTTTTATAATTAAAAAGTAAAAAATTTGATAAAAAACAAACTAAAATAAAATATGATAATTAAATTATAAATATACAATTAAAACTGTGGTTAATAATCACATATATGAATACATTTACTTATTAAAAATTATATCAATTATAATTATAGTACGTAATTAAAAAATATAATACACTTATTCTATTTGTAATACCCACATCATTATCCACCCCTACTTTGTTTTATTATTATTTTTTTCTAAGGCATACTTATATGCTTCCTGATGACGGCACACTTCTACAAGCTCCTCTTCATTTTCTTCTTTTGATGTCGCCAAAGAATCCTTTATCATCTACAGCTGCATTCCCTTTCTTAATCAAACTTAGAATAAATACATATCCTTACCCGAATAATGTTTTACGCAACACAATAATATAATATGTATATATATATATATATATATAAGTATTTTCATATCGTATTTATGTTTATGTATCAGAACACGATATATACGATAACTCAATAAAGTTGAAATTTTTTTTGTCAACACGATAAACCCTAAACTTGCACATTTTGTTGTCTAAGTATAAAGTTGGAAGTGAAAGTTTATTTTATTAATATTTTTCTAAACAACTCTCGTTTAATAACTTTTAAATATTTAATTTTTAGAGTTTGTCAATTCTATATTAAAAACTTGTGAAATCAGATGTGTAAATTGATAATTTTTATTATGAACAATTTGTTATTTTGATATATTTTTTATAAATCTCGCATGTGAGCATATAATTAATTAATTTTACACAACACAGTATGAATACGCACTAAAATTACGTATCGTGTTTATGTTGAGAAACATAACATGGTAAATTTATCGTTTATGTTTGGTAAGTGTCATACAATAAATGTACTGATACGAATGACAATATATTCGAATGATAATATATCCGTATATACACACAATTTGTAACTTACATACAAAAGGTAAATGCTTAAAAAGTGACGTCCATGTCGGCTACCATTATTCCATAAGCAAGCTAACTACGTAATAATGAGTATCTAGTTTATAGAATATAAGTGGGTACTTTCGGTTTTGAATAGACGATCAACTTCAATTTGTAAAACAACGGTGGATTAATTTTAAAAAAATAAATAAATAACGTTCGTTATTTTTCATAAAATTTCAATAACTAAACTACAATTTCGTAAAGCAACGTACATACTAAAATTTAGAAGAATAAGTGTTATAGTTATGCAATAAATTATGTATATTAAAATCTTAAAATAACAATCACTCTGTATATGACTTTGTACATGTTTTTTTTTTGGCCGAATGACTTTGTACATGTTAAAATCTACTGGGATATAGCATTCTTTAATAATCTAATATGAAAATATAATAAGTTAGATTGTCACTAATTATTATAACTTGTAAAAATAATATGAAAACTTAATATATATATACTAGGTATTTGAATTTGAATCATCTTTTTTACATATAATTAAACAATAAACCATGATTCACGTGACCAAAAAAAAACACGATTCTAACAAAAAGTGTACGAGAGAATTTCTGCGCCCAAAAAACAAAGTGTAGTTGAATTAATTAATTAATTATTGTTTTCTTTTACATAGTTTTCCAATAACACGGTTGGGATAAAGTATTATAATTTTAATATTCGGCTGCATTATATTTATTATTGTTTCATAATTTTGACAAGGCGCTTCAAAAGACGGCTAATATTTATATATTTATTATAGGGTATCATTTTTTAAACGTTAACAAATTATTATTCCAATGATAATATTAACCTCTCTTGCCATGTAATAAATTATGATATAAATATAAATCAATTCTAAAAAACAAAACTTTTTTTTTTGTTTTTATTTTATTTTTTTAATTATGTATGACTTTTTTTATTTTTTGATAATTATGGATTAAAAACCTCTAAATGTGACAACTAATCACCCAAATTCAATTACACAACCAAACTAGCTAACTTTAACAATTCGCGAAACAAAAGAGTCAATATCGTCTTTTCGGAGAGCATTGATAGTTTCCTTCGGAGGTGAACTATGGATTTCCAACACTTGCCGCTGGTTGAGCGTCATACCCGCCATGATATCCGCTACCGCATCCCCTTCTCGAAAGATATGTCTGAACTTCATTCTCTCGAACTGCATCAGTAGGTTCCTGCAATCCGCAATGATCGACATTAGTTTTTGATTTTGCATATTTTCATCAGAGATTACCTTATGGGCTGAGAGAGCGTCCGTCTCAAGGTGAATAGATTTTAGTCCGAGTGACTTCGCCAAAAGCAGTCCATCTCGGATGAGCCAACACTCCGCAGTGAGACTATTTGAGCATCCCAAATTCCTTGAGAAACCTGCAACTCATTGACCCCTGTAGTCTCGGATGACCCCACCGGCTCCCGCAACTCCTTGATTTCCCTTAGCAGCGCCATCTGTGTTAATTTTAAACCAATCCTTTTTTGGAGGAACCCAACTAATATCAATGGAAATGAACTCATTAGCACTGTCAGTCTCAAGATATACATTTTTGTGAAATTTAGCTTGAGATAAAGATAAAGAAACAACAGAAGAAAAAGCAGGTTTATCATTAAAAATAAGAGAATTCCTATTTTTCCAAATGTTCCATAGAGCATAAGGAAAAAAGTACTTCCACTCTACTCCCTGAATATTAGCTCCCGATTCCTGACAACTCTTCTTGATCCACTCAATCAAAGGGTAGTCTAAAGAATTCCCCAGATTTGGCGCCACAGTAACTGAGTTCCACATCTCTTTAGAATGCTCACACCCACGCAATGTGTGATCAATGTCCTCCACCCCAGAGTAACAAATTTGGCACAGAGGGCTCAAATTACAACCCCTATGGTTCAAAAGTTTGCAGGTGGCAAGTCTATCTTTAAGGCACAACCAGATAAAGTACTGAATTTTTGGGATAGTCTGAATCTTCCACACTCAATCTCATTGATTACTTACCTGACTGTTTGTGTCATGACCTGCTAAAAGAGAGTATGCCGATGCTGTAGTGTAGTTCCCCGAGTGAGTGACATTCCAAATTTGATTGTCCGAGGAGGCATTGGTCTTGTCCCCTGGAATACCTCGAAACATGTCCAAAAGTTTTTTGGGGAACTCAAGGGAGATACTATCTAGATTCCACTCGTCATTCTGGAAGACATCTCCTACCATCAATCTGTCTTCTTCAAAGTTCAGTGGACCATAAATTGCAGCTCTCAGCGGTTGATTACCCACCCAATTATCATGCCAGAATTTAATGTCCCTACCATTTGCCACCACCCACCCTGATCCTAATTTAAGGGTGTTCATACTTTCGTTAATTGCTTTCCAATTACATGGCGTTTTATTCGTAGTAGTGAGGGAATTTCCATCCTGCTTAAACGTCCTGTTTCTAACTACCACAACCCAAGGTGCCGTTTCCTTCTTCAATCTCCATGCCAAACTTCCCAGTAGAGCTTTGTTACGATACAACGCCGACTGCATACTAAGACCCCCAAGTTTTTTCGGTTTTGTTATTTCCTCCCAATTGATCAAGTGGATTTTCCTTTTCTGGTCCGTAAATCCCCAAACAAAGTTTCTATTAATCTTGTCCAGTTCTTTACACATTGAATTAGGAAACATAGTACATTGCATGTAGTAGGAGAGGATTGTGGACAAGACCGATTTGACCAACGTGACTCTACCTGCCATTGATAACAACTTTGCCCTCCACCCCGAAAGTTTATTTCTAACTTTATCCAGAACAAAGTTAAAAGAGCTAACTTTGAATATGACAATTCCAACGGAAAGCCAAGGTAAGATCCAAAGTTTTCAACAGTTCTACACTGTAACCTCGCTGAGATATGTGTTCTTTTGGAAGATGGAACATTTTTTTAGAAAACCATGATCGACTTTCCCTGATTTACCTTTTGACCCGAGATGGCACAAAACTCTTCTAAGACCGAGTTGATGCAGTTACAATTTTCAGGGGTGGCCTCTCCCATTAGAATGAGGTCGTCAGCGAAGAAAAGATGGGATAAAGTCAAACTACCTCTTCCCATTTTTATTCATTTCCATTGACCTTGCATCACTTTTTCATCGATGAGGAATGCTATATATTCCATGCATAGAATAAAGATGTACGGAGAAAGAGGATCTCATTGTCTAATGCCTCTGGAGGGGTAGAATTTTTCTAGTTTCCCCCCATTAAACAAGATTTCAATTGAAGACGTGGAGATACAACTCATAATCAACTTAATGACTTTATCAGGGAATTTAAAGAAAAGGAGTGTTCTTCTGATGAAGTCTCACTCAATTCTATCATAAGCTTTTTCCAGATCTATTTTAATGATCATGCACCCTGTTTTACCCTGTTTGTGCTTTGAAAAATGCAACACTTCTCTCAGCAGAATGACATTGTCTAAACCCCTTCTACCAGGGACAAAACTAGTTTGAAACGAAGAGATGATATTGTTCAGAGCTGGCCTGATTCTATTCACCAGAATTTTGGATGACTTACGTAATATTGAATCCCATTTATATATAAAATAAAAAATAATATAAATGGTTGTCCTATCCTATGTGTCTGAGTGTGTTCCTATATATTAGGGGTGGCAATCGTGTCGTGTCATAATCGTGTCGTGTCATAATCGTGTCGTGTCATAATCGTGTCGTGTCATAATCGTGTCATGTCTAAACATGTCTCGTGTCTAAACGGATAAATTTTAAACGTGTCTAAACATGTCTCGTGTCTAAACGTATAAGTCGTTTATCGTGTCTAAACGTATAGAGTTGTTTAGACACGAGTTCCGTTAATCTCAAACTTATATACGCTTTAAATCAGATATATACACAAATTTATATATATACAAATCCAAATATACAAAGTAAGGTCTTCATAGTTCAATATTACAAAGTAAGTGAGTATTTTAATATTTTATTATTATTATTATACTTAAACGTGTCTAAACGTGTCACATGTATACACAATACGATTATACACGAATAGTTAATCGTGTTTATACAGATATCCGCAGATCTGAGTTGTTTAGACACGATTAATAATCGTGTCTAAACGTATAAGAGTTGTTTAGACACGAGATCCATTAAGGTCAAACACATATACGCTTTAAAGCAGATCGTGTCGTGTCGTTTAATCGTGTCAGAAATTGTCAGCCCTACTATATATTACTTTTGGCCGGAAAGCCCTACTATATATAGTGAATACTATATGCGCACACCTTGTGAACTTGGTTTTGATTGAAGCTTTAGTAATTAGACACTTCTACTTTATATACCAATTGGTCCATGTTTCCTTACTAGTTACGAAATGACATAATTAACACATAATTAGATAGTCATAATTATTTATATTTATCAATATTAACTAACAGAAAACATATTAAAAAAAAAAAGGTGACAAATGAAAAATTAACGTGACACTGTTTATTAATATTTGCATACTATCTTCATATATTTTTCTTAAAATTGAATCAAGAAATATATTTATGGATTCAATTTGAGACTAAATAACATAATTGTGGTTCAATTTGAACTCAAAATAATTTTATAGGTTGAAATTGAATGCTAAAATAAACCGTTGGATTTCAATCAAAAGTAATAATATGAAAGACCATAGAAAAATATTTTTGGGGGGTTTGATTCTTCAAAAAAAATATATGTTTAAAGATGAAAAACAAATATATTACTAACGCGAAAATTAAATAAAAAATCAATAGAGTGATTATTTAACAATGTTAGAAAAGATAAATAAATAAAAACTAGTATATATAAATGAAAGAAAAAAAATGATTAAATAAGTCCAAACAGTAATTTTATATAATAAAATCGATTACTGACTGTTATCTTACTTTTTAAGTGAAAATAAACTAATTATGTTTTTTCTTATTTTAATAATAATAGGCGCAATAAATTTTTAAGCTAATAGGCGCAAATGAAAATAAACTAATTTTTAAGCATCCTATTTATTAAATTTTTAAATCAAATATGCAAGAAATTGCTAAATATCAAAATGTTTTTTTTTTTAGTTTTTTTTAGATTATTGGCAGAATCTTTGTGTTGGAATTGGGACAAGATTCATACCTAGAGTAGTGGCCAGCAAGTATATAGCATCTATACTACAACACTGTGTGTAGCTTAGCCTTATATCATTTCAAACAGGTGATAGAGAAATTCTAGTCTATCCTATAATTTAGATTTAGGTTACTAATTATGAAAACTTAAGTTATGGGTCGTTAATTCGTAACTTGTGATAGAGCGTGATTTTATCTTAAATAGGTCCGTTTCCACTTAGTCATTAGATGAGATAAATTTAAACTATCTATAACGTTATGTTCCTCTAAATAGATAAGACAGTATCTCTATCTCTAACGTTGAATGATTTCGAGGTATATATATATATATATATATATATATATATATATTAACTATGAATATCTTCTGTATTTAGGTGAATGTTTAAAAAAGAAAAAATTAAGTCATAATGATTCAAACGTATGTTGGAACGATAAAACTGAACTGTGACGCGTCCTGGTGCGCGAGCACAAAGATGGGAGCGTTAGGGGTTATAGCTCGGGACGCCTCGGGCACGGTAAAAGGTGGTACTCACGGAGTTAAGGCTTCGGGTTCGGCCGAGGCGGTTTTGGGCGCGATCCATCTCGCGCTGCAGCATAGGTGGACGTCGATCATCATCGAGTCGGACTCCGCCAACGTCATCAACCACTTGTTAGGGACATATTTCGCTTGGAGAATTGCACCAATTTTGAAATATCCAATTTTTTTACCATCTCCAAAAATTTGAAAAAATAGATTGAATCAACAAAGTAAAAGTTTATACGAATCAACGTTGTTAATTTTAGATTTAAACTATGTGTTCAAACAATACTATTTTTTCAAAAATCAACGCAACATATATAAATAAGTAAACTGAATCCATAATTAAATAATATTATCCAAAATTAACATGAATATATAACTAGTTACTGTTAGGATCGATTCTTGAACACACAATGGATTCTGATGAAGTAAAAAAAAACAAATTCTAGAGAGATGAGGGAGAGAGAGATGATTTCCATGGTAACACCCAATTGGGTAACCTTCACGCGGTTTGGCTCTATTATTGATGAAAAATACACTGTTACAAAATACATATACAAGGAGAAATTCGGTACAGTATAGTCTACTGGTACATTAATACATAATCTAACATTACATATTAATTAGACTCCAATACCCAACAAATCTCCCACTTGGAGACTAATTCAGTCACCAAACACAGTATTCTCTCATCAATACCTTTACCGCACCAACTGTAGTAACACAGCTACAGAAGACCAACTGAGGTTTTGCACAACCCCAGTTTCCCAACATCGACACATTTTGTCAACATGTCTGCTGGATTCTTTGCACCCTCTATCTTCTCTAAGCACAAGTTGTCTTCTTCCACTGCCCTACGAGTGAAATGATACCGTCTTCTGATGTGCTTAGTCTTCGAATGATAGACTGGATTCCTAACCAACTGTATGACACTCTAACTATCTGAATACAGAATCTTGTCCCTCTGCTTCTTGCCCAACTCTTCCAGATAATCTGCTAGCCATATCATCTTCTGCCATCCTCAGTAGATGAAAGAGCAACACATTTCTGAAGCCTGGACATCCAACTCACTGATGTACCACCTATGGTATAGATGTATCCAGATGTGCTCTTGCTAGAGTCTACATCTCCACCAAGATCAGAATCCACAAATCCCTGCAGAATCACTTTGTCTTTGCCAAAACAAAGTGAAGTACTGGATGTACCTTTCAGATATCTTAGAAGCCACTTCACAGCTTCCCAATGCTCTTTACCTGGATTTTCCATGTACCTGTTAACCACACAAACTGCATGTGCTATGTCAGGTCTTGTACAAATCATAGCATACATCAGACTACCAACTGCTGAAGCATATGGAACCAGTATCATCTGATCACGTTCTTCAGCTGTGTTGGGTGTCTGCCCTTTTGACAATTTTATGTGATTTGCCAAAGGAGTAGTCCTGGGTTTAGCATCAGTCATCCTGAATCAGGCCATGACCTTCTCAATGTACTGCTCCTGGGATAGACTTAAGGTGCCAGCAGATCTATCCCGATATATTCTCGTCCCAAGAATCTGCTTCGCTGCACCCAAGTCTTTCATCTCAAACACTGAAGACAGACTTGCCTTCACATTGTTTATCTCTCTCATACTGGATCCTGCAATTAACATATCATCACATACAAGAGTAGAAATACATAAAAATCAGTGTATTTCTTGAAATAACAACACTGATCTTTTTCACTCGTACAAAAGCCACTCTTGGTCATGAAGGAGTCGAACTTCTTGTACCATTGCCTCGACGCTTGTTTCAACCCATACAAACTCATGTTGAGCTTGCACACCATATGTTCCTTGCCCGTAACAACAAATCCTTCTGGTTGCTGCATATAGATCTCCTTATCCAGATCTCCATGTAAAAATATTGTTTTTACATCCATTTGCTCAAGATGCAAATTCTCCGAAGCAATAATACTCAATAGAATACGGATAGTAGTTAATTTCACAACAGGAGAAAATATTTCAGCATAATCAATATATTTCCTTTGTGAACACCCTTTAACTACTAACCGAGCCTTGAACCGTCTTTTGCCATCTGGTTCAGCCTTGATCCTGAACACCCATCTATTCAACAATGCTCTCTTCCCTACAGACAATTCAGTCAACAACCACGTGTCATTCTTCTCAAGTGAGCTCATCTCATCATCCATGTCTTGCTCCCACTTGATTGAATCATTCACATGTAGGGCCTCATCAAAATACTTTGGTCCCCTTCATCAGTCAGCAACAGATAATGTAATGAAGATGAATACCTATCTGGTGCTCTAATGGTTCTGGATGATCTCATCAACACCTGCTCATGTGTCATTTGCTCCACTGCAGGTTCTTCGGCAACAGTCTCTGGAGTTGTTTGAGTATCTTCCATGGGTGTAGTCTTCTGCAACTCAAACTCAACTCCCACTTGCTTAGTTGTCTCTGAAGCCTTCTGCTCTCTATCCTTGTATAGGACAGATTCATCAAATGTGACATCACAGTGTCTCAGGATCTTTCTGTTCTTGTCATCCCAAAACCTGTAACCAAACAAGTCAGAACCATAGCCTATGAAGTAACACTTCACAGCCTTAGCATCAAGCTTATCTCTTTTCTCTGGATCAACATGAACATAAGTCGTGCAACCGAAAGTTCTCAAGTGTGAGTACTTGAGATCCTTTCCTGTCCATACCTCCTCTGGAATCTTGAACCCCAAGGGAGTTGATGGTCCCCTATTGATAAAGTATGCAGCTGTGCTCACTACGTCTGTCCAGAACATCTTGGGCAGTTCACAATGCAGCCTCATACTCCTCGCACGCTCATTCAATGTTCTGTTCATCCTTTCAGCAATTTCATTCTGCCTAGCCTTAGCGGGAACTGTTCTCATCAATCTGATTCCCTCAGCAGCACAGAACGCTTTGAACTCTAACTTGTCATACTCTCCTCCATTGTCAGACCTCAGACATTTGATCCTCAATCCGATCTGATTTTCAACCTCAGCTTTCTACCTCTTGAATGTTGCAAACACATCTGACTTGTGCTTCAAGAAGTAAACCCATACATTCCTGCTGAAATCATCAATGAAGGTGACATAGAACCTGGATCCTCCAAGTGATGAAACTGGAGATGGTCCCCATACATCTGTATGGACCATTTCCAACTGCACTTTATTCGAATCTCTAGGAGTCTTTGTGAAACTGACTCGTTTCTGTTTGCCCATAACACAGCTCTCACAAAGACCTATATCAACAGACTTCAGACCCTCTAAAACTCATTTTGCAACCAGCATCTTCATTCCCTTAACACTCATGTGTCCAAGTCTGTTATGCCACAAAAATGAACCAGAAACACTATCAGTAACATCATCCATGTTTATACACCCTTCAGTGGTGTATAAGGTTCCAAATTTGGTGCCACGAGCTACAATCATAGCACCCTTTACAATCTCCGCGAACCTTTACCAAACTCTATTGTGTAACCCGTGTTATCCAACTGACCAACAAAGATCATATTCTTCTTAAGTCCATGAATATATCTTACATCCTCCAATGTCCACTAGTTTCCCGATGGGGTCTTTATGCATACATCCCCCTTTCCTTCAATCTCCAATGTTTTGTTGTCAGCAAGATATACCTTTCCAAAATTTCCATGCTTGAAATTTTGAAACAATTCCTTGCTTGGAAACGAATGAAATGATGCACCAGAATCCAAAATCCAGGATTCAACTGAGCTGTTCACACTAAGGATTAGAGCATCCCCAATGTCTTCTGCTGAATTTACAGAATCTGTATCATCCCCTGATTTCTGATTCTACTTCTTCTTGTGTTTCTTACAGGTTGTCTGATAGTGGTCTTTCTCTCCACAATTCCAACAAATCACGTTGGCTTTGTTAAGAGATTTTCCTCGATTCTTTGATTTTGATCGACCATGTTGATTTTGGCCCTTTGAATTACCTCTCATCTCCCCCTTCTGTCTACACTGAGTGCACTACCCGATGAATCTCCCACTTCGCGTTTGCGAATACTTTCACTGAGAACAACAACTCGAATTTCATCGAATTTCAGTTTCTCAGAACCACGAGAACTACTAATTGCAGCAACAACCATATCACAAGACTCGGGGAGAGATGACATCAAAATCAAGGCTTTAATTTCATCTTCGAAGTTAATCTCCACAAAACTCAATTGACTCACAATCATATTAAACTTGTTGATATGATCAGCAATAGATCCACTTTCAGACATCTGCAAATTGAACAATCTACGCATCAAATATACCTTGTTCATCGTCGATGAATTTTCGTACATATTTGATAGCGCCTTCAACAGATCGGTTGTAGTCTTCTCCTTGACAATGTTGAACACCACGTTCTTCGACAAGGTCAACTGGATCATCCCTAGGGCTTGACGATCTTTCAGCTCCCACTGCTCCTCTGTCATGGAATCCGGCTTCACCCCGATCAAGGGTTCGTGAAGATCTTTCTGGTAGAGACAATCTTTGATCTGCATCTTCCAGAAACCGAAATTGGATCCATCAAACTTCTCGATTCCAAATTTCGAACTCTCCATCATCAATGATCGTGTTGAATCTCCTTAGCTCTGATACCAGTTGTTAGGATCGATTCATGAACACACAAGGGATTCTGATGAAGTAGAAAACCCAAATTCTAGAGAGATGAAGGAGAGCTAGAGAGAGAGAGTTGATTTCTGTGGTAACACCCAATTGGGTGACCTCCACGCGGTTTGGCTCTATTATTGATGAAAAATACACTGTTACAAAATATGTATACAAGGAGAAATACGATATAGTACAGTCTACTGGTACATTAATACATAATCTAACATTACATATTAATCAGACTCCAATACCCAACAGTTACAACCTCCAACCTCTACGACCCCTATTCCAACCCAATCTCTATCTCGATTTCACTCAATTTAAGAATTTGTCCATACTTTAAAACTTAAAGTTTCACAATTAATCAAAGAATGCATTATAATTCAAGCAAAACACAATAATTACTTCATCAATTTTAAACAATCACACATTCTAAATAGCAATTATATTTAATTACACTCAATTTAATAATTTATTAAAAAATTGTACCTTAAGCTCGACATGACCAGGCACGGCGCTGATACAGTGGGAGGTATGGTGTTAACACAGTGGCGGCACTGCGTTGGCACGAGGGAGGCACGTTGTTTGAGTTTGGGAGGAAAGGAATGGTGTACGAGACTAGGAGAAGGTGTTTTATTCGTTTATTTTCCCCTTACTCGTGAGTGCCAGATTCAGTTTGAGTGTTTTACTTTATTCGTCACTTACACAATCACGACTGAAACTTAACAGAAGTTCCATCCTTAATTTCAAATACGAATAAAAGCTTGACCTTCTACTCACGATTGTCAGTCACGTGTACGATCTAACTTCACGAATAGGTTTTATTTGGTGGATTTCAAAATATGGTGTATTTTAGGGGAGAGGGGAATCAAGTAATCTGATTGTGCTCACAATTTCAACATTTATATTGCACAAGCGGGCGGGAGCAAAGTTATCAGACCGGATTGGACCAGTAACCATACTGTCGGTGACCGAATTGGACCGATGACCAGACTCGGTTTGGTTCTCTTAAAAAGTTAGATTGCATAGTAAACCATGTTAAGTGAGTAAAATTGAATGATTTATAACGCCAAATGGTTTTCGATTTGCCTATTTATTAAAAAACATTTAAGTTATAGACTTAGGGTTTGATGATATTTAAGCCTAATATTATTAAGATTATATATTAATTAATACTCATGCCTCTATTTTTTTCAAGTAAATAAACGTCCAACCGAATCTACCAACCGCTAGATCGTGTGAATCAGAAATAGACCCACTTTCTAACTCGGTATTGATAACACTTAAAAGATAATTCATCTCAAAATCTATAAGGAAAAGTCTGAAAATAGTACAACATGTTTGACGAAAATGGTTTTCCAACCCAAATGATTTTTTTTTGTCCAACATGTTTGAAAATGTTGGTAATTGGTACCTCCGTTACTTTTCTGTTTAAAAATTCCGTTAAATATTTTTCATATTTACAAAATTAACCAAATATTTTTCTAAATGTGACAATTAAACCCTACAAACTTACACTAATGTTTCAAACAAGTCCCGACTTGATTCAAGCAACACCGGGGGTCCCCTAGTCAGGGTCCGAACCCAGACCAGGTCACCCAACCCTGATGAACTGGTCTGGGCTCGAACCCATACGATGTCTCCAAACCATGGGGACCTGGTATGGGCTCGGACCATAGGACCCCCGATTGGGGCTCAATTGAAGCCCCAATCGATTTGGACCGAACCTGGTCGGATTCGGTTCAAACCAGGGTTGTCACTTCGTGCGTGCGTGCGTGCACCAGGATACGACACGCACGATAGTCCAACACGACACACACGAAAATTTAATCGTGTCACAGACATGACACGAACACGACACAAAATGTATTGTATCAACACGACACGAACACGATAACACAAAACTATTCGTGGAAAGTCGCAACACGATAACACGATTTCAAGTTTTCACGAAAATAACACGGTAACATGAAAATATTTTGTTGTAACACGATAACACGTTTTTACGTTCGCACGATAACACGACCTAAATAACATAAACACGTCCCCTCAGTTTTTTATATTTCACGTTTGGTCCTTATTTCTTAAAATGATATGAATATAATATATAAATTATTAGATTGTTATCGTGTTACCGTATTTTGAGACCTAAACACTAACACGACACGAAAAAACAATTGTGTTATCGTGTTCGTGTTATCGTACCATCAAAGGCAAACACGAACACGGCTTTTTTCGTGCGTGTTCGTATCGTGTTATCATGTCGTGAGTGAAATTGTCAACCTTAGTTCAAACGATTGGGGCTCCAATTGAGCCCCAATCGGGGGTCCTATGGTTTGGGTTCAGACCCTAACTAAGGGACTCCCGGTGTGACTTGAATCGAGTCGGGACTTGATTGAAACATTAGAGTAAGTTTGTAGGGTTTAATTGTAACATTTAGAAAAATATTTAGTTAATTTTGCAAATATGAAAAATATTTAACGAACTTTTTTTAACAAAAAAGTAACGGATGTACCAATTACAATCATTTTCAAACGTATTGAACCATTAACCATCACAAAAAAAAAAAAGTTGCAAGAAAAATCATTTTGGGCAAACATGTGGACAATTTTTAGACTTTTCCCAAATGCTAAATCAATATTTTGGATAAAATTTTCGCATCCCAAACACTCCTACTTGTTAGTATCCTAGCCATTAGCCAAGTTTAAAGAGGGTTAGAGAGTGTGCCACGTGGCTAACGTACTTCTTATTCAAAATTTGGGCTTAGTGGATATGTGGCCCAATTAGAGATACTAGGCCTTTGAAGGCCTTATGGGCCGAAAATGCAGTTTTTGAGATTTTAATATTGGATGACGACATACCTACGTATACACTGGAACTCGAGACCAAAGATTGCTTAGATTAACTCAATATATACATCATTTCATAGCCCGAATCATCTTACATAATGCACATAAACCGTGTACAAATGAATGCCTTAATTTGATTCAAAAGTTGTTACTTTATCAATCATATGGCATACTTCAATGTTTTCACGATAAGGTCGATTTAGGATCCACATTGAACTAGGTAAACTAAATGTGTCAAATCGTTTGTATATGCATATTATCGTGCATATTAAAAATGTTTTTTTTGTTACATTTACTAAATATGAGCACATGCGATAATGAATAATCTTATTGGGTCATGTTCACAATCACAAGTCACAATTTTCTGTACGTGTTCATATTTGTTATTGTTAGAGGTGACAAAATTAACCATTTGAATCGGCATTTAGGGTAAGGTCCGGGTATAAATTTTAATATTAGAGTAGGTTCCAAGGAAAACATTCAGGAACATGTTTATTCATATCTGATTCAGTTCAAATATTAGGGTATCATAAACATACCATGAACCGTAAATATATAAAATAACAAGTTTAAGTAAAGTTAGCACACACTTCAAATCGTGTTATTGCTAAACTCTTAGTCAGGTTTTATTATTCTATATACTTGTTCATTATTACTCAATCATGTTGTGAAAAAAATCAGATTGAATCTGATTGTTATAAATATGTTTTAGATTAAAAAAAATGAAACAGTGTGCTAACAGTGTATTCAAAACTGTTGATATAAACAATTTTAGAGTAGGTTCCAGTTCTAAGTTCAAATGCATTGGTGATAAAAAAAAAGTGTTGGATCGAATTCCTGACAAGATCGGCCCGGGATCAGCCCGACTAGGACCGAGACTGAGCGGACGTTTTTTTTCCTTCAAGGTCGGTCTCGGGCTCGGGCATTTTCTCGAAAGCCCGATTAGGACCGGGCCGAACCGAATTTAATATGCAAACCTTAAAAACCAATTATGTATTTTTGGAACTATGGGAGAAAATGAACTTTGTATTTTGTTACTTGGTTGATTTGTACTTTGTATGTTTGTTACTTTGATTCCAATGATGTTTGTATTTGGACAAATTCGTTTTTTTGGACCAGATTCGGTCCAGGACCGAGAACGGCCCGAGTCAAGAAAGACCGACTCAGACGGTCTTTTTTGTCTGAGGTCGGTCTCGGGCCTCCAGAAGGCAAGATCGAAAGTTCGGTCTCGATCTTATCTTCATGATCGGACCGGTCCACCCATGATCAACCCTACATTGTATAGATTGAGTAGGTTTTGAAAACCTTTAAAATTAGAGAATATTTGGAACCATTCACCACTAGTTATTGTATTGTAATAAATTAATCGGTTATACGTCTTCATACCAAATTCTAGGAAAATATCATTATAGATAAATTCTAAAAAATAAACATATAGTTATTAAATAAAATTTATTTAGAAAAATATTAATAAACATACTTATTAACAACACAATTTTTTATTATATTATCGTGTATGCGGTTTGGTTCGGTCTGGTCCGGTTTTAAGACCGAGATAAAAAAAATCGGTCCATTAATTTCGGTCTTTAGACCGAAACCGTTTGGACCGTTATATGGTCTTGGTTTTTTCGGTTTTGGTTCAGTTTAGATCATTTGAACCGTTTGGACCGTTAGACATAATATTTTATATATTTTTCTATTATGTATGTATATCACTATACAAGAACACAATAACTAATTTTATTACTTCTTTATAAAATATGTAATGTATCAAAATAATATTTTATTCAATTGACATAATTTCGTTCTAAATTGAAATCAACCGATTAGACTGACTTTCTAAAATTCATTTAAAAAACAAAATACCTATACTATCCAATATAATTTAATATCATAATATAGAATTATATAAATTACTATAACATGATAGTATCTAATATAGTTTATTAATATTATAATAATTTATTATTGATCTAAACGTTTTTCATTCAAATTATATTATATTTTTTCTCGAGTGTTATTTTATAATTAATTCTATCGAGATAAGGCATATATAATAAATTCACTAAAAAATAGTTAATGGTCTTTAATGGTCCCCATGGTCTTAACGGTCTAAGATCGAAATAAGACCAAGACCGAAAAATACCATAAGCGAAGACCATGAGTTTCGGTCCACAAATGGTTCGATCTTTTTAATTTGGTCTTGTCAGTTTCGGTTTGATCTCGATCTTCGTGGTTTTCTCGTTCACCTCTATGAAATAAAATACCAAAAATATCCCACATAACTTTACATATCCCGTACGTAAAAAATATCACATTTTATATATAACTGTTGTCAACCATTATGGCCCATACAATCATGGTAGCTCAAAATTTCGGTTAGTCTTGGAAGAACGGACCGTGCAAGAGAGGGCCAGGAAATAAACAAAAGAGAACTACGCGCTGCATTGAATTTGACGCAGCTTTTCCTGACCAGAACTGCTTCACTGCTTTGGCACAGAAAATTTAATTACTTTTTCAAATTATTTTATTTATTATAAAAAAATTAAGTTATTCATGAATATATATATATATATATATAATAAAATTATAAAATACGATATTGTCTCCTAAATTTTACGCCGATCTTTTAAAGTTAAAGTCTCCCCTTAATGTTTGAAAATACTAAAAAATTTCTCATTAGCGATAACTAACGAATGCTATTTTATGAGAGATTTTTCATTATTTCTAAATATTATGAAGAATTTTAAAACTTTAATGAAAATTTTTAAAATTGATGTAAACTTTAGAGGGCAATGTCGTATTTAACCCGTAATAAAATAGTAACTATCTTATATCTTGATATCGTATAAGTATATCATTTTTTAATTTTAATTTGATCAGCTACTATGAATCTATTTAACTTATACATCTATTTATTTTACCATACATTTCAACCCATAATGGCTAAGCGGAAAATACACCTATAAATTTGACCGTCTATTCAAATTATTATCTTAACCAATATACGTATGTCGATTTAAATATGATTAACAAGGTTAGGCGATTTACCTGCTTTAGGGTTATTCAAACTAACCATAACTCGAGCTCCGGGACTTCAGGTGGGGTCATCCGGGACTTCAGGGGTTTTTGGGTTGCAGGTTTCTCAAGGAACTTGGGCTGCTCAAACAGCCTCACTGCGGAATGTTAGGCAATCCGAGACGGACTGCTGTTGGCAAAAACACTCGGATTAAAATCTATTCACCTCGAGACGGACGCTCTCTTAGCCCATAAGGTAATCTCTGATGAAACTATGTCAAACCATAAACTAATGCCGATCATTGCGGATTGCAGGAAGCTATTGATGCAGTTCGAAAGAATGAAGTTCAGACATATTTTTCGTGAAGCGAATGCGGTAGCGGATACCATGGCGGGAATGGCGCTCAAACAACGACATGTGTTTGAAATCCATAGCTCTCCTCCGAAGGAAACTATTATCGCGCTCCGGAAAGACGTTGTGGGCTTTTCTGTTTCGCGAATTGTTAAAGTTAGCTAGTTTTGGTTATGTATTTTGAACTTGGGTGATTAATTGTCACCTTTTGCAGTTATTTTAATCCATAATTATCAAAAAAATAAAAAATAACTCGAGCTCCGGCATAGGGGTAGACTTGGTAATTTAGGCTAGGTAATTAAGTTTCACTCAAGATGAATAAAATATTTATTTGAATTGAAAAATTTATTTAAAATTATTCTATAGAGTATGATGTTTGGGTGTTAAGATATGATTCATGAGGAAATATATAGAAATCTGTAAATTGAATTTTAGTTATAGTAAAAGAGTATTTGTATGCGAACTGGAACCGAATATATATCATTAAAAAATAAGTATTAATATCTAGCGGTGACAATCATGTCGTGTCGTGTCTAAATATGTCTCGTATCTAAATGGATAAATCATATTAGTGTCTAAACATGTCTCGTGTCTAAACGTATAAGTCGTTAATCGTGTCTAAACGTATAGAGTTGTTTAGACACGGGATCCGTTAATGTCAAGCTCATATACGATTTAAAGCAGATATATACACAAATCCAAATATACAAAGTAAGGTCTTCATAGTTCAATATTAAAAAGTAAGTGAGTATTTTAATATTTTATTATTACTATTATACTTAAATGTGTCTAAACGTATCACATGTATACACGACACAATTAGACACGAATAGTTAATCGTGTTTATACAGATATCCGCAGATCTGAGTTGTTTAGACACGATTAATAATCGTGTCTAAACATATAAGAATTGTTTGGACACGGGATCCATTAAGGTCAAACTCATATACGATTTAAAGCAGATCGTGTCGTGTCAGAAATTGTAAACCCTATTAATATCTCATAGATAATTTATATATTTTCCGCTTGATTTTTTTATTAGTTTTCAACGGTAAATTTTATTTATTGTAAGTATATATGTGTTCGTTTTGTTTTTACTAATGTAAAATAACAAATCAAAGATGAAATTTTATTTATAAAAAAAATTAATAGATACATCATACTGTATTGTAAAGTAAACGTAATAGCATTGTTATAGTTTTTTTTTATTTAAAAAAGGAATGGTAGTAATTTATTTGAAAAGATGTATATCAAAATAGATACATCATTAACTAACAAATACATAAATATTATGTGCTCCAGTTCTAGAATCAACATAAATATTTTAATTAATATAAACCCCCATGGTCTCACTATTATACATGTATGAAGTCGTTGATAATTTTAGATTCATAAATATACTTATTTATTATATAATCATTTCATATATATTTATCTTCTTTTTTTTTAATAAAAATAGTTTTATTCATACTAATATACTATCCCGAATCAAAAGTTTCGATTTCATTTTTGCTGGGTATAACTAATTATAAGTGCCTTAAGTTGATATTCATATTCATAGTTAAGAGAATTATTAAGGATAAGAGTGAGTAAAGTACATATTTAGATTTAAAAACTACTTGAATCAGTCTATTGGGTAAGGTCCATGTAAAATGTTTGAAATTAAAGTATAATTTGAAAGAAAAATATAAGAACAAGTTAAATCAAATTCGATTTTAATAATATTGTATACTCGTATTTAAACTAAATTTAGATCCTATTGATTTTAATAGATTCTAAATAACTATTGATTCAACTACTAATTGAGTATGAATTCGATTACTAAAATTAGAAACCAATTTATAGCTAAAGAAGTTTGATAAATTTATAGAGTTTTCTAATTAGTCACTTATAATAATTTAACCAAGAAACATACAACCAATTAGAAATATATATATATGTTGATAAAAATATACAGATCTCGAGGGAGATGCAACCGCCTCACAAATTCACTATAATATAATATAACAAATTGTTATATTATATTGTTATACATATATTATTATTATTATTATCTATATAATAATGTGCTTTTGCCATGCCGTAGCCATAAAATGCAGCATGAGTTGTCCCACCTTACATACTCTCTCTAACCCTAGTCCTTCAAGTTGTGAAATTTATTTATGTTCAGCGAGTCAAACATGTTCTTTTATGTTCCGATATATTTGGACTTGGACCGTCGGACGTATATTATATATAAACAAACTACGAATAATAATAGTATAAATTGATTTAGACAAACTAGGTAACTAGAATTTAACCAACCATTATTTATTCATTTATTTCAGTGACCCAACTCATACGTGTAATGTTTTGATTTGTCATTTCAAATTCTTTCGGTAATCCATATGCAGGATCCAATAATATATAATTTCTGGACATTTAATTTCACGGTTCTTCAAACATGTTTGAACGACAAATTCAAAGACGAAGAACAAGTGGAGGCGAGACTCTATCAGCTGACCAGCAACACCGACGACTGACGAGGCACCCTCCATACCCTATAATTATTTAATACGTAAATAATTATGTATAATAAATAAAATTGTACACAAATAATATTAATTAATTAAAGGGATAAAAAAGTCTGTTTCATAATTATTTTTTACGAATAATTAAATTTTGCCAACGAAGTTACTGTGTTAGTTTAAATTAATAACGACGGACTGAGCTGAACTGATTTTTTTATTCATGGAAAATTGTCGATCCATCCCTACATATTAACAATTTTGGTCAAAAAATCCCTACAGATTAACAATTTTGGTCAAAAAATCCCTACATATTAACAATTTTGGTATTTATTCCTTTCAAAGAATTTCATGTTAGTTTTTTTTTTACTTCAAAATTTATTTGGAGTTTTTCGAATCCGAAAAAATAAGCTTAAAGTTCTTAAAAATTGAGATTGCGTTTTAAAAATCTAATTATAGGTATTGCAATTAAATCCCTATACTTTTTGAGGCTCAATTTTGACCAAATTATAAGAGAATTTCTCCTAATTTGGATTGAACTACAATACTTAGGAATTCCTTGCTTGAGACCAAACGGAATTCCAATCAGTTTGATACTTTATTGTAAGAATTACTAGTTTTGATAGGTGTTCATGAACCGGTTCGATCCTGAATCGGTTCAGAACTGAATTGGTCTGGTTTGTAAAAAAGTACTTTTTTCTATTTCTAAAAAAATTGGTATGGTTTAGGTAAAAAAAATAGTATGGTTCGAACTGATTTAGAACCGGTTCAAACTAGATTTTTTAATAACAATTTTGGTTCGGAAATAATTCGGTTCAAAGTGAAACTGAACTGGCTGAAAATCTTGTCCATCGCACTGAACCGACTAAAAAAATACTGAACCAACTGAAAAACACATTGGTTGACTGAAAAAATACCGAACCATTTGAAAATATGTTCCACAACCTACTGAAATCCTGTCCAACATCAACATACGAGAGTCTAATACATCTATTGGTTTGGTTTATTGAAGACATCTCTAGGTTTGGTTTAATTTCAGACTGGTTTATTTGATTTGGGTTCAAACCGGTTCTAAAATTATATAGGTTTAAAGTGGTTTGATTTAAATTTAAGTATAACACAATATAAAAAAATGAGTCGATTCGAACTGAATTTTTGGTACTATTTTGAACAGGTTTAGTTAAAGTCTAAAAACACTAGTCTGGTTTTGATATTAGTTCAATCGAATCGGTTCGAATCAGACCAAAAGCATAGCATACCAGTTTAGTCGAACCAGTTTAAATGAACAAGCCTAAGTTTGGAAAAATTTTATGGTTAATTTTGTAAATTTCAAAACTTATTTCATCCCATTTTGTGTTCACAAGAAACTTTGAGGAGGAAATCATAAACAAAAACTCTTAAGGGGAGCTATGAAAATGAAGGAATAGTTTAGGGGGGATTGACAATTTTTACAATTATTTTAATTTTCTTCATCTTCTTCTTCTTCTTCTTCTTCATTCAAAACCTTGGAAATGGTCCCAAATGCATGCTACAGCTACACTCACTGGACTCAGATCATCTAATTATTTCCTTTCCTTTCCTCTCGATTCCCGTGTGTTGACTTTATTCATCTTTAATGATCTTCATATAAAAGAATCCAATCTCCATACCTTCTGCAACGATAACTCCATTAATGCCCATCGCTAATCTCTAGGCTGAGCTCTCTGCCCCTTCTTCAATCTACTATAACCCTAAACCTCACTTTCCCTCTTTCTCTCCAACAATGGATGAAATTGAGGTTCCTTCTCACTTCCTCTGTCCCATCTCCTTACAGCTGATGTCTGATCCCGTCACCGTCTCCACCGGGATCACCTACGATCGCGACAGCATCGAGACATGGATATACACATGCAAGAACACCACGTGCCCCGTCACCAAGCAACGAATCTCCGACACCGAACCTACTCCGAACCACACCCTGCGTCGGCTCATCCAAGCTTGGTGCACTCTCAATGCCTCCCATGGAGTCGAGCGAATCCCTACCCCAAAGCCCCTCATCGACAGATTCCACGTCATAAAGATGCTCTCTGATGCGAGAAAAAACCCTAGCACCCATCTTGACTGCCTCCGCACCCTCCGATCCATCGTTTCCGGCAGCGAACGGAATAAGAAGATCCTAGACGTGGAAGAGCTACCCGTGGCGGAATTCCTCGCGTCTGTTATCCGATGTTATAGCAACGATGGTTCTCAAACGGCAGATCAAGCATTACAAATCCTATACAACCTCGATCCCTCAGAAGCCACGGTCCGGAGCTTGGTGAGAAGCAACGGAGGGATTAGTCTCGACTTTGTGGAATCATTAATACGTGTTTTAAGGATTAGTGAGAGCTACCCATCGAGAGCCTACGCGATCTTACTGTTGAAGACCGCATTCGACGTGGCAGATCCCATGTATCTCGTGACCATCAAACCGGAGTTTTTTCAAGAGGTGGTTAGGGTTTTAACGGACCAGATCTCGCAGCAGGCCTCCAAGGCCGCGCTGAATCTTCTGGTGGAACTCTGTCCTTGGGGGAGGAACCGAATCAAGGCCGTGGAAGGTGGGTCTGTCTCGGTTCTTATCGAGCTCTTGCTCGATACAGCTAACAAGGCCACGCTCGACAAAAAGCGGACATGCGAGCTCATTCTGACTGCGCTAGATCACTTATGTGGATGTGCAGAGGGAAGGGAGGAACTGTTGAAGCATGCAGGAGGTCTCGCGGTTGTTTCGAAGAAGATTCTTAGGGTTTCTCATTTGGGTAGCGACCGTGCAGTGAGGATTCTGAGTTCAATTTCTAGGTTTTCAGGGACCGCTAGGGTTCTTCAGGAGATGCTTCATTTTGGGGTGGTGGCTAAGTTGTGCTTGGTTCTGCAATGGGAGTGTAGCTTGAAGACGAAGGAAAGGGCCAGGGATATACTAAGGTTGCATTCTAGGGTTTGGAGGAGCTCCCCTTGCATTCCGACTTATTTGTTATCATCTTACCCTTCATCATAGGGAGACAGTAATTTCTTTAGTTGGTTTACGTTTATTTGTATTTTTTTTTAAATAAATTATATAATTTATTTTTAAAGGAACACATTCAAGAAGTTTATAAAGTGATCATCTTGGATTGATCTTCGAGATAAATTTAGTTACAATAAAAATTAATTAATAAAATAAATTAGATAGATCCGTGAAAAGTGGGGGCTTTTCTCTATTAACAAATAGTGTGGTCTGAGATGACGGTTCAAACTTCAAAATCAAATCGTATCCTTTGAGTCAGCTTCAATGGGGAGTGTTGTTTATTACCGATATTAATATTATAAAATAAATCCAGTTTTTTTTTTAATTGGTTAATGGGCAATGTATCTCCTAAAGTTTGACCGAAATTTAAGAATTTTCCTTAATGTTTAAAATTTTAGTCCTAATGTTTGGACGAAATCAAAAATCTCACATTTCCGTCCAATTTCCGTTTAGTTCATACGGAAATCCATCATGTGCTTGGCATGTGCATTTTTTTAATGTTGAAATTATAAATTTACACTCTATTACCCACACTTCTTATTTCTCATATGCTTGGACGAACTGGGCGAATGATTACCCTCCATTACCGTCCAATTTTCTGAGCTTGCAAGTGATCCACTTGAATGCCTCCTTCCTCTACCATCGATCTCTTGTAATCGATCTCCATCTCTATTTCTTCTCCACCATTCCCATGCTCTCACACTGCAACTCCATAATTTAAGAAGAATATAAAAGAAATAAATATTTTATAATCATTATTAAACCATTGTTAACAATCTGACCATATATATATATATATATATGTGTGTATGTATTTGATTTCATACTGCATATGACTGCCGCAAATTCGAAACTACTTGGAAAGAAATGTGGTTATCCTTTGGATTGATCTTTGTTTTCTTCTGCAGCATGCTGTTTGGATTTTCTGATTGCAGCAAGTGTATCCCAATGCCATAACCGAACTGCCTGAAGAACAAAACATTATACACAGCAAAATCATGTCTTTTGATTCGACAACCCTAAACAAAACATTCAGCTATCATTCGACGGTATGCCAAGCTTAGAAAATTGGACGGTAACGGAGGGTAATCATTCGCCCAGTTCGTCCAAGCAGATGAGGAATAAGAAGTGTGGGTAATGGATGGTAAATTTGTAATTTCAACATTAAAAAAAAAAACAAATGCCCAGCACATGATGAGTTTCCATCTGAACTAAACGGAAATTGGACGGAAAGGGGGGATTTTTGATTTCGTCCAAACATTATGACTAAAATTTAAAATTTTAAACATTAAGGGGATTCTTAAATGTCGGTCAAACTTTAGGGGGCACATTAACCATTAACCCAAAAAAAAATTATCAACCCAATTGATATGCTATACATGACCAAAAAAAATAAAAATTGATATGCTATAGTATACACAATATTGATCGAGTTATATAACTTATATAAGTTTTATAAGTTATGAATCTTTCGTTTAGACGATTTTTTTAAATAAGTTATATAGAAAAAAAGTATATTCATTTTATTCTTAGTTAATTTGTTACAAACAATTTATGTAAATGGAGAATTTATACTATTAAATAACATTAAAATAGTATACTCACTACATTATATTTAGTGTTATTGAATCAGATCTACTGTCTATTGAACAGCAACTCTGCAGGGGATTTGGTTTTGATTCAATAGTTGTTCAAGGGAACCGCCCGTGAGCACGGTGCATTGACCAGGGTGCATGATCCGCTTAAAAATCATTACTCAACGTAATTTGTGGTGTTACATTTGTGATTCAATTTATATATCTAGTTTAATTTTTTAGACTTTTTAAGATGATCGAAACATTAGTTTATTTCCAAACTGATGACTAAATTTAGAATTGAACTATTTATTCGATCGATCATCTCAAAAAAAATATTAAGTACATAAATATTTCAGTTACAAATTTAATATTATAAACGAAATTAAATTCTAAATTATGGGTGAACCTTATATTCCAATTAAAGGCTTAATGGTTAATTTTTAAATAGTTTTAAGGACTTATACGTGATATTATAAAGCTCGAAGACCAAATTAAAAATATAAGATCCTTAATTGCAAAGTAAAAATACATTAAAAATTTAGGGAGTTTCTATTTGCAGATCATTAAATTACTTTATACATTTTACTTTTGTTAAAATACTAAAATGCCCTAATAGTTCTTTACATATTTGTCCTTAATAATTTTAAGGAAAAATCGACTTCATATTTTCATACTTACTAAATCGACCCCATATTATCAAAATAGTGAAAAATCATATTTTTAGCAAGTTTTGAACCCTAGACATCTTACATACTAGTTAAAAGTTTAACACTACACTACAGTACTAATTCTATTTTTTATTTTACATACTTCAAATATAGTTATTCTTCAAATATAGTTATTGAATCAACTCTCATATTATTATTATTGTATTTTTTTTTTTTTGGTCAAGTAACACGTACTATGTCATTTCATAAGCTGAAGGAGAAACCGCAAACAAAATATTATCCGATACAATGCATCTAAGTAAAGGGGTTGGGGGTGCAAGCACCCAATCCTGAGGACACAACCCAAGCAAAGCGAATCTCGCTATCCAATCCGCACAAGAGTTTGCGGATCGTGGAATAAGCACCCACGATACGGCCTGTATCTGAGATGATAAGGCCGTAGCGTTAGACAAAATTGGTGCTATTCTCCAAGCGAAATCAAGACCTAAGAGGTGAGATATAATATGCGAAGAGTCCGACTCAATAATAATGGGCGACCAACTGTGTAGGATAGCCAGCTTGACCGCAGCCAGAACCGCCTCCGCCTCGTCCACGGATGCTGCTCGAATCAAGGAGGAGGAACCCGCAATGACCGATCCCGTCGAGTCTCTAGCAATAACACCCACCGCTCCCATGGCCGACGAATCTCTCCAAGAAGCGTCGCAGTTAAGCTTAATCGTTCCCTCCGGTGGTCTTGTCCAAGCCGTGTAAGTCTCCTGCGGTCGGGCCACGTGAGATGGTGAACTGATCTCCTGAAAGACCCTGCCAATCTCCTGAAGTAAGGCCTGAACGTACGGAAGTCTATTTTCATAAACAACCTTACAACGCGCCTTCCAAATCACCCAACAGACAATCATGCATAGCCACCACGATTGATCGTTATCTCTCCGGATCCGACCTGATCCCGAGGAAGAGCACAAGAGCCACTCGTCGATCGAGGAGAGGCCACATGCTATCATCGGCCCTGTGAGGAAAGACTCCCAAACCTGCAATGACCAAGGGCAGCCAAATAGAAAGTGTTCCCTAGTCTCCGCCACGCCACATAAAGAACAGAGGGGCGACAGAGGCATGCCCCTCCTCCAAAGGTTATCACACGTCGGGAGGGCATCCGACGCCAACTTCCACATGAACGCCTTGATCTTAGGCCAAACTCGAGAAGACCAAATACGGGGCCAGACCTTGGAGATGTCAGGCCTAGGCCGCCTATTAAGATCGGGGAGGCTCCTGACCCCGTCAGCGTGAAGAACATGATAGGCCGATCTAACGGAGACCGCGCCGTGAGAGGTATGAGGCCACCTCCAAACGTCCGGAGATGGAAGGACTGGAATAGTAACGTTAAGCACGGCGTCCACATCCTCAGAAGTCACCATCTGCCTCACAGTAGGTTCAATCCAAGTACGCGTCTGACCATCCACCCAATCCTCTACTCTGTCCGAGTCCAAATGGGGGCCCTCCACCCTGGGCCGAACTCTGGCTGAGTGCTGAAGCGGAACCCATGTATCAAGGAACGGTCTGATAGTACGACCATCCCCAAGGACCCACCGACCCTTAGCTGCAATAATGTCCCTACCCTCGAGAAGGCTCGACCACGCCCAAGAGGCCCGACCCCCCTGAGATGCCTGCATAAAGGAGCGGTTAGGGAAATAAATCCCCTTGAGGACCCTTACCCATAGAGCCTGCGGTTCATCCATGATTCTCGCCGCCATGTTCGCAAGAATCGCCCGATTAAAGGATTGCATCTCCCGAAACCCATAACCTCCCGCCTTCTTAGAGAAAGTCATCGCGTTCCAGTTCCTCCAGTGTACCTTCCTAGTCCCCTCCCTCGACCCCCACCAGAAGCGAGCAATGAGAGCGTTAACCTCATTACACCAGGATGTGGGGAGTCAAAAGATATGCATAACATAAGTAGGAATCGCACTGAGTACAGCTTTAATCAGAACCTCTTTCCCGGCGTTGTTCAATAATTTGTTCCGCCAACCCTGAATTTTGTCCCTTATCCGCTCCTTGAGGTACGAAAGAGCCTCCCGTTTTGACCTCCCCCAAACAGTGGGAAGCCCGAGATAGAACCCCGGGTCGGCCGTCTGATGCACGCCAAAAATGAGAGATATGTCCGACCTATATTGAGCGGTGGCTGCCGAGTTGAAGTAGAGCGTCGATTTGGCCAGATTGACCATCTGACCCGAGTCCCGACAATATGTTTGAATAGTATCCCTTAGGTTGCAAGCGTCCTGGGTCGAGCCTTTGAAGAAAAATAGTGAGTCGTCCGCGAAGAATAGGTGTTGGACCTCCGGACAACCCCTTCTCGGCCTTATCCCCTTAATCTTCCCTCTCGCCACCTGATCGTCCAACAGTCTCGAGAAAGCATCAGCGACCAAAATAAAGAGATAGGGAGACAGAGGGTCACCCTGTCGAAGTCCGCGAGTGGGCACGATGGTCTCAGAGGCGTCCCCGTTCACCAGGACCCTATACGTAACCGAGGAGACACCCCCCCGAATGAGGTTGATCCATATGTCCCCGAAGCCTCTTTTCCGAAGGCATTCCAACAAGAAGTCCCACTCGATGCGGTCGTAGGCCTTCTTCATGTCAATCTTAAGCGAACCTTCCGATCTTCCCTTTGGGCCGCTCGGGCGACCCCTCGTCTTGAGATAGTGGAACATCTCATGGGCAATGATAATGCTGTCCTGAATACGCCTCCCTGAAACGAACGCACTTTGGCAAGGGGTGACTAGTTCCGGCATATAGGTTTTAAGCCTATTTGCCAGAACCTTAGAGAATACTTTATAAGCGAAATTACAAAGGCTGATCGGGCGAAAGTCCGATGCACATAAGGGGTTAGCAACCTTAGGAATAAGGGTAATGAGGGTTTGGTTAAGAAACGAGGGCATATTACCTGAGGTGAGGAACGCATTGACAGATGTGATCAAATCTGGCCCGACCGTGCTCCAATTCTTTTGGTAGAAGTTGCCCGAGAAGCCATCCGGTCCCGGTGCCCTAGAACCCCCCATCTGAAAACAAGCTCTATGAACCTCCTCTGACGAAGCCACCACCGAAAGCCCCTCATTCATCTCCTCAGAAATCTGATGCGGAACACAACTGAGAGATGAATCAAACCCAACATTACCATGACCAGTATACCTCTCCGATTCAAAAAGGGCCGAATAGAACGAAAATAATTCAGACTTGATCTCCTGATCCCCCTCGATCCATCGACCATCCGGGCCCCTAAGTTTAACAATTTTATTTCTCCTCCGCCTCGACAACGTGGTCTGATGAAAGAAGGTCGTATTACGATCCCCATGGGCCAACCATTTGACCCTCGACCTCTGTTTCCAGTAAATTTCCTCTTGCTTCCATAAGGCGTGTAGTTTCGACTTAAGCGCCTTCCCCTCTTCCACATCGGCCCCATCAATATGTCTCGCTTCAAGATACCTCAATCGGTTCTTCACCTTACATATTTCGCCAAGATTGTTCTTAAATTCGAGTTTACTCCATCTCTGAAGGGCCGATCTGCACGTTGAAAGCTTCCGATCTAGGTCTGCCCCGACCGAGACCGGAGCTGACGACCGCCAAGCTGTGCTAATGACATCGTAACATCCTTCTTTTTCGAGCCACATATCCTCGAATTTGAATTGCTTTGAAGCCCGTCTACCTTCGAACACTAGGTGAATAGAAATAGGAGCATGGTCCGACCCGATGATAAGTTCGTGAGTGCATTGAGCCGTCGGAAACAAAGAGCTCCACTCTCGATTCACAAGAGCCCGGTCCAACCTCTCTCTAATTCGGTCTGCCTCTCGCCTGTTGTTTGACCAAGTAAACATTGGTCCTTTGAAACCCATGTCTTCAAGATGAAGGTCCTCCGCTAAGGCATTGAAACCGTCAATCTTACATTGGTCTTTACAGGCACCTCCGATTTTCTCTCTATGGGAGGCGATGTCGTTGAAGTCCCCAATGCAGGCCCACGGGTCACGTCTGTTGTTTCCCATACATCTGAGAGTTTCCCAGTTTACAACCCTCCTCGAGTAGATAGAGTCTCCGTAAACCCATGTAGTTCTGAACACGCCCCCGCAGTCGTCTATGTTGACCGATGTATCTATGAAGTTTTTGTCTTTGCTATGTATCGTTACTGAAACCCCGTCCATCCACCATAAAGCTAAACCTCCACTAGCCCCAACCGGGCTAACATAGGTTGCATGATCCATACGTAACTGTGATCTAACTGTCTCGCAGTAGACGTCGTCCTTCTTTGTTTCCATAATGAAAACAATTTTGGGACGAGCACCTTTCACCAGGTCTTTTAAGTGGCGAACTGTCAGGGGAGACCCCAACCCCTGACAGTTCCAGCTGATGACATTCATCTAGACCCCGTGGCTGTGCGGGGACAGCCACTGGAGCCCTTACTTCTGGTAATCCTCACGTTGTCATTAGCAATGTCGCTTCTGCCCGTGTTAGAAGTACCCTTTGAGTCATTTATAGAGGACATAACTCCCCCCATCGAATCCGACCCCCCCGTCCTCAGCTTCTTTTGATTCTTATGCAACATACCGAGTTTGGGTGGGTCGGCTTTCCTCTTACCCGAGCTTGACCTGCTCGGCTCGCAGTCCTCCTTAGTCACCGTCGGTCCCTTAGCAAGACAAGGTTGTTTTGGTCGCGAACTCCTCTTTGGTCGAACTCCCGAACCAGCTGCCAATATCAGAATATCAGCAGACCTGTTCCGGTCGTTTACCTGACAGATCTCCGTAGGAGCTGCGTGCTGATGTCCCCTGTTCTTGGCCATCACCGAAACCTGCTGCGTCCCCGAGGCCCCCAGACGTACCAGCTCCAATTCCTTTGCCTTCTGAGTAACAACCAGCTGCTCATCTAAGACCAAGCCAACCGCCAGACCCAGCGACAGATCACAGTGCTTGACAGGTTGCACTATCTCACCCTCTTCGATGTCCGGGTTAGAGTTGAGGTCAAACAACCTCAGCTGTGGGTGGTTGTCCTGAGACGATAGGTGAGGCTCCTCAGCACTGGTAGGAGAGGGTGTTGGCTGGGTCGGGATAGTCGACCTCGTACTCCCCGACGAAAGTGAGGGAGACTGAGGCCTCCTACGAGCCTCCCCAGGCAGAAGGCCAGTTTGCTCACCATCGGTCCCAGCCTCCTTAGCCAAGTTGCTGTCCGCTTGGCTCAGTTCGTGATCACCGATCCTCTGGGTTCCACTCGACGACCCCGAAGGGTCCAAATTCTGCTTGCCCCTCATCAGTTCCCGCCATGATGGCCTAGCGGGGTCCCTTGAGGGTTGGGGACGGCCTCCCCCACCCGCGTTAATCCATCTTGAGACAAGCCTAGGCCTGACCCCCGAGACCCAAGGGCCATACAAAGGCGATCCGTCAATATCATTGAGCACCACCTGTTCGGCACAAGTGTTTGAGCTGTGCCCAATGCGGCCACAACTAAAACAGATGTCCGTCAGCCTCTCAAACTTAATCGTGGCCCATTTTTGATTACCTCTCGAGTCCACCCATCTGAACCCCGGGAGAAGCGGTTCCAAAGTGTCAATTTCCACTAGGACCCTTAGAAAAGTCCTTTGCCTCATGGTTTGCTTATCCTCTAATCTAATGCAATTCCCTACCGAGCTAGCAATACAACTGGCATTTTCTTCATTCAGCATTTCCAAGCTCAATCCGTGAACCTGGATCCAGACTTGCATCATACGGAAATCGAACTCGGTGACCGATACATGAGGCGGGCACAATTTCAGATTCAAACATTTCCCATGAACTGACCACGGCGATAAATCCAATATTTGTTCTCTATCACTAAGGCTTGCAAAATCAAACATGAGCACATCCTCATTTACCTCGGTGATCTTTACAGGGCCGAACCGACCCCAAGCCTCCCTCATCACGGTTTGAACCACATTCGACTTGATCGGTTTGTTCGTGAGGATCGACCCAAGAACCCGAGCAGCATTGTCGTATTAAACATCTCATGTTTATTTATTGATGTTTTTTTAGTAATTAATCTTTGTTCAACGGTATTTGTTTAGTTATAGTTTTAATTTAATTATGTATCTATTGATTATTTTTTTGAAATGGTTGAAAAATAAGTAATTTTCTAAATTTAGTATTTATAAACTACCAGAATACTTATTTTGAAAATATTTTTTCAACAATCTCTAAAAAAATCCGAAAGACTATAATATGTAGATAATTAAATTAGAACTCTAAGACACATATGATGTTAAGTTTCAATTTTCCCATCAACCATAAAATTTGGTCAAATTTATTAAAATTGTAAAAAATTAGCAACACTACTTTGACTGAATTTTATGATTAATAACAAATTGAAGCTTAACACTATATATCTTGTTAGAGTTCTAATTTAATTATCTACATATTATAGTCTTTCTGATTTCTTTTAGGGATAGTTGCAAAAAATATTTTTAAAATTAGTATTTTGGTAGTCTATAAATACTAAATTTAGAACATTACTTATTTTTCAACCATTTACAAAAATTAATTAGTAGATACATAATTAAATTAAAACTATAATTAAATAAACAACGTTGAACAAATATTCATTACTAAAGAGCATCAATAAATAAACATGAGATGTTTAATATAATTATATATGATAGTTGATTCAATAACTATATTTGAAGTATGTAAAAAATAATTGGAATTAGTAGTGTAGTGACAAAACATTTAGCTAGTATGTAAGAGGTTTAGAGTTCAAAACTTGATAAAAACATAAATTTTTCACCATTTTAATAATGTGGAGTCAGTTTATTAATTACGAAAATATGATATCGGTTTGATAATAATTTTACTTAAAATTAGTAATGACAAATATATACAAAGTTATAAGACCATTTTATCTTTCAACAAAAAATTATATGTACGTGTTTAAAATATCGAGGGGCTTCAGATCAGAGAGACTGCACTCTTGCAGCCCATCAAATACACATTTTCCTCCCAAAAATTGTGCTACTTACTTTAAGGCACGTGCCGTTATATAATTGGTTTTACATTGGATTAAAGATGGTAGCACGTGTCAAGCAGAAAAGATGCGGGTACATGGTAAAACCGAGTAGTGTTGATGTAGGATGGGGGCCTTATAATAATAACACGATCTTTCGGCTATTTTGGTATGTGGGCTGGAGAGGGAATAACAATAACAGACACGCTATAGCTATATCCAGGGGAATTATTGCTTTTTTGTTTATTGTGATGATGAATTTTAATTAATGGGAATGTAAATTTTTAATGAATTTTGATAAAAATAAAAAAATGGGGAGGAATCAGTAGGGGTGAACAAAATCTGGTCTGGTTCGGTTTACAGATCGGGATCGAAAATTTCGGTCAATTAATTTGGGTCTTTAGGCCGAAACCGAAACTGTTTGGACCGTTTATATGGTCTTGGTTTTTTCGATTTTGGTTCGGTCTACACCATTTGGACTGTTTGGACCGTTGACATATTTTTTTAAATATATTTTTCTATTATATATGTATATCGTTATATAAGAACACAATACAATAACCTAATTTTATTACTTCTTTATAATATATGTAGTATATCAAAATAATATTTTATTCAATTGACATAATTTCGTTCTAAATTGAAATCAACCGATTAGACCGATATTTTAAAAAACATTTCGAAATCAAAATAACTATACTATCCAATATAATTTAATATCATAATATAGAATTATATAAATTACTATAACATGATAGTATCTAATATAATTTATTAATGTTATAATAATTTATTATTGATCAAAAAAACTTTCATTCAAGTTATATTATATTTTTTTCTTAAACGTTCTTTTAAAATTAATTCTATTGAAATAAGACATATATAATAAATTCACTAAAAATTAATTAATGGTCTCCAATGGTCCCCATGGTATTAACGCTCTAAGACCGAAATAAGACCAAGACTGAAAAAAAAAAAAATAAGCCAGGACCATTGGTTTCGGTCCACAAATGGTATGTTCTTTTTGGTTTGGTCGAGGTCGGTCTCAGTTTGATCGCGGTCTTCGCAGTCTTCTCGCTCACCCCTAGAAATTAGAGTAGTTAGACTTAGAGATAGAGTCGACAACGAAGAGGTGAAATTCGAAAACTGTGGTTATAACTGTTATTTTTTTCTTCATGCAGTTAATTGTACTATTATGATGCGATGCGATTATTGTAATGAATTCTTACCCGCAATGGTTATGTTATTTTAGTCAGGCTCATGGTTATAAATAATGTTATTATATAAATATAATTATTATTTAATATAAATATATTAATTAATATATAATAACATAAGTATAATTTTTACTTTTAGATTTATGAATTCATAATTTCATACGAACTGTAATTGAATGATGTCATTGTTGATGATGTTAATGTTGAATATTTTTGTTGTTTGTGATATAGTTTTATGTATTTATTATGATAACATTCTTGATGTTCCATTACATTTTAAATTGGGTAATAAGTATGATTATACAACTAAAATTGTGGATAATAATCACAATTTATTGTTCTAGTATTGAAAATTGTACTCGTAATGGGTATGACTACAGTATTTAATTTAAAAATATAGTATAGGTATGATATTTGTCATATATACATCATACTCTAACTATTTTCATACATATTTAAAGAAAGAACGGTTGATTATCGATAATGACAGTCCAATATGACATAGAGTCCACCAGGTCTTCCGGTCCAATACCATTTCATAGGGGATAAACCCAAACAATTCAAGACTAAGTCGGTCCACACTTAAGGTAAGATGGAGCTCATAGAGCGGTCTAGTATCAGATCCTAAACCAAAGTGATCGCCAAGGCCCCTAGTGGTCGTCAAGACCACAGTCAAAGCCTTCCATTGTGCTCATCATGAGAGTGCTCGCCAAGAGAGTCTAACCTCTCATCTCTGGTCTCACAACCGACTTTGAATATTCAACAATATTTGTCGTGCATATCTCGAGCACATATTCTACAGAGATTCTATAAGGAAACTACAATATTACCTGACAACCGCAATATATGCTATCCTTATATCTATAACAACATAATATTTACAGATGTTCGGTTATCAAAAACGGTTTGGTCTTCCATCCATATAAATAGTTTTGTTTTACATATATTAGACACATTCTGAGTTTATACACACAGTATACTCATTTAAGTATCAGAGTGATATCCAAGAGAACCCCCTCTGTTGCGCACAATTTCTTGCAGATTTATCGAAACTCCGACGAAATTCACAGTCAACGTCTAGCTCATCATCACCAACTCAACATTGAGTCACCACATGAGAGTAACAATAAATATTTTTATAATTGGTAATTGAATCAGTAAAGTAGCATGGTTTATTGATTTAATTTGAGTTCAATTGTATTCATCCAAAAAAATATTTTAGATGTATAAAATTGTTTTCGTAATTTTTAGTCGGGATTCATTATGTTTAAACTTTAAAGTCATGGTAAAGGCGACGTGACATCTATAATAAGATTTGAATTTGATTCACTTATATAAATTGCAATAATTCGTGTCTACAAGTTAATTATTGCAAGCTTATTCACAATATATGGAAGGGAAGGGAAATGAATGAAAATTTGTTATAAAGAGATGATAATTTATAGTAGCGCAGGACAATTCGTGTAAGGCACGTCTGCTTTCCTTTGAGTGGTCGATCCACTTTCTTGTTTTCAGAGCTATGAATGCTATCAAAAAATGCATCGTAAAATTCATCATTATTATACATTTTAATATATATATATCAACAAACACTAGTTAGTTAGTAATTTCTACCATATAAAAAAAAAATATAATAATTGAAACTATGGAAGTCTATTTATTTCATTATGTGTCAAAAATGAAAAAAAAAATCGGACTGTTTCATCATAAGGTCAAGATTTTTATCATTTTTAGTATGTTTTCATACTTAGAATAATTTTCACAATAAAACATAACATACTGACCATAAATATTTTTTATTTAATTTCTTGGTTTGTCCTTGCTAGGGTTTGCTGATCATGGCCATCTCTCATATGACTAAGCACTATCATTCACTATCAATCATCAAAGACAAGTTGTCATTGTTTTTGTAGGGTGTCTAGGGAGTCCATTTAATAGTTCAAAAGAGATTTTAATATTAATCATAAAGATTTTTCTATTAGTAAGGTTCAAATTGAAACCTTTAATTTAAAAAATAAAAGATTACATCGTTAGACCATTTTACATATAGTTAAATATTTCATATTAACTTAAAAATTATAATACATAAAACAATCATAATAATAACAATAATTTCTGATTTAAAGTGTCTAACCTCAATATAGAATGTCATGTTACGTACTATTCGTATAATTTTCTTAAGAAAAAATAAACTTCTATAAAATAAAATATTAAGTATAACGTCATAATTAAATTATTACAGGTCCAAACTCAAATTTAATGTTAATATTATTAGGGAAAAGTACCAAACTTGTGGGTAATTAGCAAGTAGCACTACGGGAGAATATATGTATAACGGCTGAAAATTGTTTCATTAACGACTCAAAATATGAGTCGTTAATGAAAGACGGCTCAATGAAAAACGAGTCGTCATAGGAAGAGTCGTCTGATATATGACGGCTCGTTTTTCATTGAGCCGTCAGACGGCTCATACATATTGAGCCGTCAAAAGGACGACTCATACATATTGAGCCGTCATATAGACGGCTCATTCGAATTGAGCCGTTTATATGACGGCTCATTCGAATTGAGCCGTTTATATGACGGCTCATTCTGAATGAGCCGTTTATATGACGGCTCATTCTGAATGAGTCGTCTATATGACGGCTCAATATGTATGAGCCGCCTAAATCAATAAAATTAATAGGGACGGCTCATTTAGTATGAGCCGTCCAAATTTTAATTTATAGTTGACGGCTCAACTATTTTCAGCCGAAATAAATCGAAATTTTTAAAAATAAAAAATTTGAATAAATTAATATATCCCTAATCATAAAATTAAAACCTGAATAATTTTACCAACCAAAATCTGTAAATATAAACCAAACAGAATCAGTTTTACAATTCGATATTCAATTCCTAAAGCATTAAAGAAATAATTTCGAACATCATTCTTCAATCATCTATTGGATCATCATCTTCACTTCTACGCTCGGCAGACTGGTCACTTGGTTGAGTTGTCTGACCATCCTATAAAAGCATCCCAACAAAGTACTATATATAAGATGCATCAAATTTAGACATCAAACAAGCGTGCGTGGTTAACATAATCATATCCTATTAAAATAGCATGCGTATTGATATAAGTGATAAATATAACATATGTACTTACTTTATTTGCAATTGGTAACAGTGTGGAACCACAACCAAGATTGTTAGTTGGTGTGAAATCGCTAGAACCAGCTGTCATGAAGTGTTGAAATGAATTAAATCCATTCATATTGCTCTGAAGGTTAGCGATCTGACCTTGATGAATGGTTTGCATGAGATGGTGACTTCCCACATGATGGATTAAATGGAGAAGATAATGCTGCCAAAGCTGAAGCCCTTTGTGTTGGTCCACCTTGAGGATTGTTCGACTTGTATTGGTTCTGCATAAGATAATATGCAGTTACTAAATCACAAATACGAATGTGTATCTCCAACACTAAGCGCAAAATGCACAAATGAGAGGGAGTATTAAATGCACAAATGTACGTAATCAGAACTATTGTTCATGATGCGAGAAGACCACAATACAGAAACAATAGCCAGCTTAATTCACAAGTTAGAAGATCCTGTATCTGTAAACATTTTCTATGACAATATTAAGACAAGAATTTACCTCCACCTGTCCACCTGTTCAGCTTTTATCAAGTTAACGATCAGTTGCAGTATTTTTTTGTCGATTTCTTTGTTTGTTAATTCAGCACTTTCAGCATACAAAAATCCTGAATGTAGAACACACAAATTGACAACACACAAAGTTAAAATCCGGAAATTGACACAACACACAACAACAAAAATCGACAAAACACACATAAAGAGAGAGATCGGTTTATTACCTTCAAATCGAACCTTGATCCGAAATTGGTGATTGTTGATGTTTTCTCTGAAAATCGAAGCAAGGATAACATGTATAAGACTTGGAATGTCGAATCCTTGAATGAATTGAAAAAAAAAAACGAAACAAACTTACCGATTTCGACCGCAAGTGCTGAAGCGTTGAATGAACGCAAGTGTTGTGTTCTTGTCTTCAAATGAACGTGATGAAGCTGTGCAGTCACTTTCTTAAAGTGCTGAGGCAGTCTACTTCACTTTCTGTGAAAAGAAAAAACGACAACGTTTTATATCGGACGGCTCAACCCAACTGAGCCGTTCAACTATTTTTTTTTTTACATAACTTTACTAGATGGCTCAATGTAAGACGAGTCGTCCCAAATAAATTTCGACACAAACAACCAATTTACTAGACGGCTCAATGCAAAACGAGCCGTCCAACATAATATCGTTTAAAGTTTTACCGTTAAAATACGGACGGCTCAACAAAATGAGTCGTCCCAAATAAAATTAAAAAAAAACGGTTTACTAGACGGCTCACTGAAAAACGAGCCGTCCCAAATAAATTTCGAACCAAAAAATCGGTTTACTAGACGGCTCAAGAAAAAACGAGTCGTCCAACATAATTTCGGTTTAAAGTTTTACCGTTAAAATACGGACGACTCAACAAAAAGGAGCCGTCCCAAATAAATTTCGAAAAAAAATACGGTTTACTAGACAGCTCATTAAAAACGAGCCGTCCCAAATATATTTCGAAACAAAAAACCGGTTTACTAGACGGCTCAATGAAAAATGTGTCGTCCAACATAATTTCGGTTTAAAGTTTTACCGTTCAAATACGGACGGCTCAAAGGATTGAGACGACAAATTATATTCTGGACGGCTCATTAATCATTGAGCCGTTCATAATTATTATGTTAATTTTGCCACGGCTCAATCATACTTGAGCCGTGGAAATGAGCCCTTAAATAAGGGTTCTCCCGTAGTGTAGGTACCTAAACTTTTTGTTGTAGCAAATAGGTAGCCGAACTTTCTTAAATAAGCAAATAGGTACATACCGTTAATTTCCGTTAAAAATAAACGGAAAATGTCACATGAGGAGCAACCAGGTACCTGAACTTACACGAATGAGCAACCAAGTACCTGAACTTACACAAATGAGCAAGTAGGTACTTGAACCGGTTCTCGGTCGAAGCACTTTATTTTTTTATAAAAAAAAGGATGGTTTATATACCAAACACATGCATGACTCAACTCCAGACGTTTTCAGAGTGTTCCTTGATGCACCGAGAACGTCTGGAGTTGAGTCATGCATGTGTTTAGTATATAAACCCTACTTTTTTTTATAAAAAAATAAAGTGCTTCGACCGAACCGAATGAGTTTATATACCAAACATATACATGGCTCGACTCCAGATGTTCTTGGTGCATCAAGGAACACTCCGAGAACGTCTGGAGTCGAGCCATGCAAGTGTTTGGTATATAAACCCTACTTAAAAAAAAAAGTGGTTCGATCGAACCGGTTCTTGAACCGGTTTAGGTACCTACTTGCTCATTTGTGTAAGTTCAGGTACCTGGTTGCTCATCACGTGCTACTCACGTGATATTTTCCGTTTATTTTTAACAGTAGGTACCTATTTGCTAATTTTCATAAGTTCGGCTACCTATTTGCTACAAAAAAAAATTTAGGTACCTACTTGCTAATCACCTACAAGTTCGGGTACCAGTTTGGTACTTTTTCCTATTATAATTATATATATAAATGATGTAATAGATTGTTTAAAAAATGGTTTTAATTTATTATGAACCGTTTTATTTATTTTTTCAAATGAACGTTTATTTTAAAAATAAGTTCAACTACACCGATGTAATAAGGTATGAGTATATGTATTATGTACAATAAAAGTACGATTCGACCGAACCATCCAACACTATAGTGCTGCCCTGTCTCAATGATGTAATAGAAAACACCGTAATCAGATACTATAATAGGTCATATATATATATGTGGACGAAATTATAATTTACAAATTGAAATTTTATTTCCTCTTTAATTTGTGGCCATTAATTGTAGGTCTCACCGTCTCAGATATTTTACCACGCCCCGCAAAAGTTGGTCGGCCCTACCATCGAGGGTAAAGAAGGTATAGCATCGTCCCACCCAATCATGACACGTGGAGCAATTAGGATGTCTTCTTATTTTTGTTTTTGCTGGATGAGATGTTATTACACGTATATTTACATTTTGTGTAGAATATGATTTAAGAATATATAATTTTAAAAAAATATATCAATTATTATTAATATAATATTATATTTTTTAACTAAATTTATAAGGTGTATGACATTTACATTAATATTTATGTTTTTTTCACTCTCGATATTTTGAATATAACATATTACAATAATATTTTTTACACTTCTTAAAAGTTATATTAAGAAGTTATATATGTATTATCTATCTATTTATATATTGATTTGGTTAATACTTTATAATTTTGATAAGTAAGATTTTTGTAATATTTTCTCCATGCTATTATTAAAAATAAGTTTTTCTAATTTGTTAATGTCAAAACTCTAGTAATCACTTCTAAGTTCTAAGTGGTTTTCCGCATAACTTAATTTAAAATTCTCCAAGTTATATGTTTGTTTTAAGTCCCACTTTTGACAAAATTAATTGTTTGTAACTTAATTACTCTAATTAATTTAGTAGCATATTACATATTAGAATATCATTATTTTGATATACAAAGTTGTAGGGAAAACAATTATATAAATTTGTAATTTTAATATATGTACTTATTTTAGATAAATTTATTACTAACGAAATAAATAAATAAATGATATATGTATATTAAAGTCAATAATATTATATTATTATGTTTTATTACAACTTATTATGCCCATAATTTTTGTAAGATTGTTAAAATTTACCTTGATATTATTATTAATTTATGTGTTCAATTTTATATTAAAAATAAAATTATAATTAATAAAGTATATGATGTTTTTAACTAGTCTATTTAATTTATAATAGAATTTTTTATATTTGCATAATTGACATTCATAAAATATATTATTATGTACTTTAGTATTGTACAAATTCTACGACATAAAATATATTTATGAAAAAATATAAGTATACATGTGAAATAAAAAGAATCTATATCTATATCTATCCATATTAATTTGACTAAGTATCCCATAATTTTGACAAGTAAGTTTTTAACACAATCTTATCTATCATAGTGTCATAGTGATTTAATTTCATTGGTCCATGTAAAACAAGAAGTTATATCCATGTCATCATTCTCTCACACCCACATGGACACTATAAAATTAATCAAAAAATCCACATTCAATTTCAAAAGATGTTACATTTATAAGTATGTCAAATTAAATTTTTCCTTCAAACAATAATAAATTACAAGTTTTGCACCTAATAATTTACTTTGTAAAATTACACAAAAATCTATCTATCTATCTATATTAATTTGAATAAATATCCTATAATGTTGACAAGTAAGTTTTAACACAATTTTCTCTATCATAGTGCCATAATGATTTAATTTGATTGATCCATGTAAAAAAAGAATTAAGTTACATACATGTCATCATTCTCTCACATCCACATGGACACTCTAAAATTAACCAAAAGCTCCACATTCAATTCAAAAGATGTTACATTTATAAGTATGTCAAATTAAATTTTCCCTTCAAACAATAATAAATTTCAAGTTTTGCGCCTAAGAGTGATATAAATAAATAAGAATGAAAACACAACATTTAAAAAAAATGCAAAAAAATGCAAAATAAATAAATGATAAACAAGACTTATGATATATAAATTATATTTAAATATATATTAATTTGACTAAGTATCCTATAATTTTCACAAGTAAGTTTTTAATACAATCTTCTCTATCATAGTGTCGTAATGATTTAATTTGATTGGTCCATGTAAAAAACAAAGTTACATCTATGTCATCATTCTCTCACTTCCACATGGACACTATAAAATTAATCAAAAACTCAACATTCAATGTCAAAAGATGTTACATTTATAAGTATGTCAAATTAAATTTTCCCTTCAAACAATAATAAATTGCAAGTTTTGCACCTAATAATTTACTTTGGAAAATTACACAAAAACTAAGAGTGATATAAATAAATAAATAAGAATGAAAACACAACATTTAAAAAAAATGTAAAATAATTTGAAATAAATAAATGATAAACAAAATTTATGATATATAAATTATATTTAAGCCTAATTTATAATTATAGTATAGATTAATTAACTTTAAAAATGAATTAAGTGTTGAAAGTACATAATATTTATAATGGAAAAATGATAAATAATAGTAACTAAGTTAATTAAAAACGGAACTAAATATAAAGTAAATGTATATATATTTTTACCAAGAATTAAAATATATAACTATTTATTTGATTTCTAAATAATAAAAAGAAAAAAGAAATTAAATTTTCAACAAAATTTCTAAATGTGTACACAAACATGTTTGTTGAGGAAATGTTTTTGCAAATAAAATTATAATACAATAATATTAATATTTTTAAAATTAAGTATATAAATACACATGTTAGATTTTCATTATGTATTTATATTTATAAAATTAAATTAAAATAATAGTTTTCATAACATTTTGTAAAATAATTATTTAATATTTCTATTTAGCAATTATTATTATATTTGAAGTAAATTTATATATATATATATATATATATATATATAATAAAATAGTATTATAAATAGTGTATATGCATATATAATTTATTAAATTATGTTTGTGTATATAATTTTCACATATTTTTAACTAAGAAAAGAAATAAGAAATAATTAACTATTACTAAATAAAATATTTATAAATAACTTTTTTATAGTGCTATTACTAAATGAATTTAACATATATATAATGAATATACTATCAATAATAAACGTTATACAAAAAATTAAATTGAAAACTAGTACATTAATAACAAAAATAATAATATTTTTATTTTGTAATTTGAGTTAATCGTATTAATATACTAAAATAAATAAAAAAATAATTTGATTTTATTTATTTTTGTTAATTAATATAATATTTTAAATTTTATACTTCCTATATTTATATAACGATAGCTCAAATATGTTTTTATATTTTGTACAAAGTGCATGTTAGTTATCTAGTTAATTAAGATTTTCTAACTTCTCTTGAGAATTAATGAGAAAACTTGAAGGATTTTAAAGTGACTTACGTGACATGCCAGTTACGAGTGATAATTGTATGTTTGACATTATTGAGTATTGACCATTTAAATTTGATTAATTTAACATTAGTAGTAAGAAAATGCAATAAAAAAATTACTTGTCACAATTGCATACATTCTAGTCAAATTAATAGATAGATAGGTAGGGTAGATTTTCCTAATAATTATCTTTAATTCGTGGTTAAAATAATACTTATATTATATATGCTCGTTTTGCCATTTTTTTATAAATAATTCTAAAGGTTTTACTAAATATGACTTATTTACCCATAAATAATTACAAGCTACTTTTTTTTTACAAAAACTTATCAGATAAATTAAAATTTAAAATATTAAAGTTGAAACTTTTTAAGATTGATATTTGAGTAAATTCAAGGTGAGACAGATCTACAATAAAATAAATAAATAAATAAACAAAAAACTTGACCATGAGAGTCAATCTTCCCATTCATTAAGTCAAGATTATCATGCTGATTTGTCCCCTTGGTGGACTTTTATTTTGTCTAGGGTTTCCTCATATCATATCTATCATCTATGGTGAGTGAATGTAATGGTGGAGCACTTACTCTATCTATTCATACTACAATCTTCATCACTCTCTCTACGGCATGTTTTTTCAACTCTTACTATGATAAACAAGAAAGATCACTTTTGAGAAAAGGCTTCATAATTATTTTTTTTGGTCACTAAAAGGCTTCATAATTTTATTTTTTTTGGCCAACGGCTTCATAATGACTTGGATTCTTTTACATTTTTTTTTGGCCAAATTGATTCTTTTACATGATACATCACAATCTTCATAGATAGAAAAAGTAAATTACAGATCAAAACTTGGCCAAAAAAAAAAAATTACAGATCAATTAATAAAATGATTCGTGATTTTTAAAAATAAATAGAGTTTGAATCTCATTAAATACTTCAGATTAAGAAAAACTTTAACCTTAATTACTTAGCAGTGTAAGTCTAATCTAGAGAAAGTAATTTTGTACATTTAAAAAGAAAAATACAATACTAGCCATGTGTATTCAAAATTAGAAATGTCTGTTTTAAAAACAATTCATGAATGACAACGGTGGATCTAGGAACTAAAGCAAGTGGGTTCCCGTTCCCAAGTTGCTGTGCTGTAAGCTGCTCAGTCACGGTTTAGTGGGTCCCGTATTTCAAGTGGCGTCCACTTACACACTTTAGTGGGGTCCTCAATAAAAAATAATAAAAATTGTGTATGTAGAAAGAAATCAAGTGGTGTACCAGGACCCCATTTCTTCTACGCCAAATCCGCCACTGGTGACCTAACCTATGGTGACCTGCTCACGAGTCATGTTTGCGTTGAATAAATTGGACCCGCAAGTCATTTTGACGCAACTCGAACACATGAAAAATGAGGTTATGTTTGGATTGTACCTATCGATCTGCGGGTCAACTCGTTAACTCGTATAACTAACTATATATTATAATAAATTATATAAATATTTATTGATCGCACAGATCAAATGAGTAATATAGGTCACATGGGTCTTATGAATCATGTAGATTGCTTGAATCACGTGAGTTGCATGAATTAATGGGTCGTATGAGTCGACGAGTCATGCATGTCGACATATTGATACACAAAATTTATATTATATAAACTAAAATGACACGAGTCATACAGTTTGACTTATGGACACACTAACCATATTTAAGTCTTAAAAATTGATTCATCATTAATCACGAATCATATTTAATTTATATATTTTAATACAACTCATATTTAATATGATTCATATTTGATCCGTGAACACAAATTAACCCGTTTATTAAAAATAGAATAACCAACAGACATTTAATTCAACTCTCGAACTCTCGGTATGTTCCAATATTAATTTTAGGATGATAATAAAAATAGAATGAGAAAGAACACTCCAGCTGCAGTGGTGTACGCTTTTTTTTTTCTTTCCCAATTACGTGTACCTTTCAAGTAGGAATCTTTTACCCTCTTCCTAGTGGAAAAAATAAAGTATTAATTATATTTATTCATCTTTTCCTTTTATTTTAGACAATATATATCTATATTCTATATATCCATATAATACGTGGCAAAAACAAATAACAAATTGAAATTAAAATTATCAAAACCCCAAAAAGAAACATTTAGGCTCATGTGTATCCAACTAGTGCTTCTCCTTTTCATGCAAATAAATAATACAGATAAATGAAATAATCATAGATAAATGTGTATATAATAGACCAATTTATGGATACCCAAAAAATTTCACATCTACTCAAGCTCAACCAACAACCCCTTCCACTGAACTATGAAGAAGACAGACTGTTGGTAGGAGATGTCTTCCAAAATGAAGAGTGGAATCTTGATAGAACCTCCTTTGACTTCCCCCAAAAATTTATGGACATATATCATCGGACACGCAAATATGGAATGACACACACTCGGGGAATTACTCTACATCATCTGCATACTCTCTTTTAGCTGGTCATGACACAAACAACCGGGTGATTAATAAATGAGATTGGGTTTGGAAGATTCAATCTATCCCAAAAATTCAGCATTTTATCTGGTTATGCCTTAAAGATAGACTAGCCACCAGCAAACTATTGAACCATAGATGATGTAATTTGAGCCCTCTGTGCCAAATTTGTTACTTTGGGGTGGAGGACATAGATCATATATTACGGGGGTGTAAGCATGCTAAAGAGATGTGGAATTCAGCCACAGGATCGCCTAATCTGGGTCAATCTATCGACTACCCTTTGAATGAGTGGATCAAGAAGGGTTGTCAGGAATCGGGTGTCAATATTCAGGGAGTTGAGTGGAAGTACTTTTTTCCTTATGCGATTTGGAACATTTGGAAAAATAGGAACTCTCTTATTTTTAATGATAAGCCTGTTTTTTTTTTTATCTTTATCTCAAGCAAAGTTTCATAAAAATGTTTATCTTGAGACTGACAGTGCTAATGAGTTCATTTCCATTGATATTAGTTGGGTTCCTCCAAAAGAGGATTGATTTAAAATTAACACAGATGGAGCTGCTAAGGGAAATTCAGGTTGCGCAGGAGCCGGTGGGGTCATCCGAGACTTCAGGGGTCTATGGGTTGCATGTTTCTCAAGGAATTTGGGTTGCTCAAACAGTCTCACTGCGGAATGTTGGGCCATCCGAGACGGACTGCTTTTGGCTAAGACACTCGGATTAAAATCTATTCACCTTGAGACGGACGCTCTCTTAGCCCATAAGGTAATCTCTGATGAAAATATGTCAAATCATAAACTAATGTCGATCATTGCGGATTGCAGGAAGCTATTGATGCAGTTCGAAAGAATGAAGTTCAGACATATTTTTCGAGAAGCGAATGCGGTAGCGGATACCATGGCGGGTATGACGCTCAAACAGCGACATGTGTTTGAAATCCATAGTTCTCCTCCGAAGGAAACTATTATCGCGCTCCGGAAAGACGCTGTGGGCTTTTCTGTTTCGCGAATTGTCAAAGTTAGCTAGTTTTGGTTATGTATTTTGAACTTGGGTGATTAATTGTCACATTTTGCGGTTATTTTAATCCATAATTATCAAAAAAAAAAAAACTTGCATAGTTTATTTCTCTTAACAGCTTTTGCTACGTCCCCGGTCCCCCCCCCTTTTTTAGTTATTTAATTAATTTATACAATTAACAACAAATTAAAATTAATCATAGATAAGGGATCACTATTATTGTAATAATTAATTCTGATACGGAATGAATTGCTACATCTTTGTATATTAACGGAAATTTAGGTCACAAAATAATTGATTAGTTTAAGAGGGATGTGTTCTTGTTGATTTAAATAAATTATCACTTAATAATAATTAGGGCAAATAAAAAATTAAACCTAGTGTTTAAGCACATTTTAAAAATCTATCTTAACGTTTAGTTTTAAAAAATAAATTTTTTAACATTCAGATAAATGTTCATTTCTTCGTTACGTCAAATTTTACACCCAAACTCAATATACTATATTAAAAAAAATTGTAAAAATAATATATATTTTTTTAAAAGTTTAGATCTTTAAAAAGGCTATATGTTACATTTGAGTTCTAAATAGATTCACACTTAATTGAGCTCAAACTGAGTGGATAGAGTCTGACTCTTGGTCGAACACCTAGACCCACTCCACAATTGTAGATTTGCCAATTCTTGGACGACACGACGGACGATACGAACACAATACGAAAATTTACATGTTTAGGTCAATCCCTTTTGTGTCGTGTCAAAATCATATCAAGATTTTTAGTATTGTGTTCATATTTAAACCCGTTGACACGATACGATAGTTATCTCTTTCTACCGTATAAAAATATACTCATTATATTATATTATATATACTTTATATATTGTTCTCATTTCAATTAGGAATTTATAATGCATATATTCATTATATAAAAAACAAACATTATACTAAATAGTTTATTAGATAATGTTATTGTTCTTCCGGTTTAGGATTTTTAATTTACATTTACATGTTATAATGTATCTTATTTCTTAGTGTTTGGATTGACTTATTTTTTTTATTAAAATAAATGTTAAATTTTAATTAAAAAAAGGTTATATGTAATTTTTTGCCCAATTTATATAATATTGTTTGTGTTGTTTTAGTGTTTTGTGTTGTGCCTTAATTTGTTTTTTTCGTGTTTGTGCTGAATTAAACTGACACGTTTTTATATTGGGTTGTGTTTGGTATGACCCCCTCAAATACGATACGAACATACACGAGACAGTTCACACGAATTGTCAACCCTACTCAATTTGGGCTAAAGTGAATCAAATCTGATTAGGGCTAACTTAAACTCTAATTCGATTGAGACTCATTCGTGTTCCGATCGAATCAGAATACATTTTGAGGGTTTAATTGTAAAATTCTTAAAAGTATTATGTTATTTTTACAATTTTCAAATTATATCTTATTAAGTTTAAATAAATAACATTTTGATAAAATGAAGAAACCCTAAACATTTGTCCAAACATTAATAAAAAAATTTAAAACCAGACATTAAAATAATTTTAAAAGTGTAACTATGAATATTAATTAAAGGATAAAATCTCATTTTACCAATATTTTAGTTTAGTTAGGACATCGACCGACATTGTCAGCCAAAAAGAGTCCTATAATGCTTTCTCACCACTGTTATATTAAACTTCCAAGAAAGCTATAAGAATAAAACTCAATAATAAAAAATATAATTATAAAACAATATCAAGAATTTTCCTATCCCCTTAGTTTTTTTATTCCAATTATAACAAAGCAATGCAACGTGTGTTGATTTTATGTGCCCTTGTTCGTTTCAGTGATGTCAAGGGTTGATAAGCTTCAACATATATATATAATAAAGCATCGGATCAAATATAATATAGACTGATAAATTATAGTAAAAGTATATGTTTTGCCCTAAAATAAATTAATTTTTAAAATAATAATAAAAAAACCATTAAGAGACAATGGTAGTGTATTTAGAGAAAGGAGCTTTATTTATTTAGATAATGAAACTAGTTTACGTAGGATAGATTTCTTCAAGTGGTAAGTAACCAAAACCACACACCAAAAGTGGAAAAAAGAATTCATCGTAAAAACAAAGTGAAAAGCAAGTTCGAGGCTTCGAGTCGGTCGAAGAAGTTAATATTTTTCAGGTATGGTTTACATAAATAATAAAAAATAATATATATATACAAAAAAAAATGGGTATGACAATGAAAGTATTCTAAAAGTTAGTGAATTCTTTTATTCACAAATCTTTACCATAGCAATCGGACAACTAGGTTAGGAAAATCTGAATTTGTCATATAATATTTTTATTATAAATATGAAACAAACGGAAAATCATAATTAATTAAAAAATTTATTTTATTTTTTTAAGAAATATTATATTAAAAACTCATTTTTTAATAATTTTTTATGATATGAAACAATTATATGTTGTCATATCATTTGTTGTTCAAATTTGACGAAAAATAAGTCGAAAATAGCATTTCTCACCAATCCTAAAGTACAAATAGCAAAACTAAATTTTGGGTAATAATTTCTAAAATAATTAACTAAAGTATAAGTAGCAATTTAGTTATTATAATATGACGGATTTTTTTTATGTGACGTAAGTCATGAAACCATTTTCAGAACCCCAAATTGTAACCATACAATTTTATCTTACTCATGTTCGTGATACTCATATTTTTTTTTCTAGTTCATGTAATTTGTTTTATACATTTTAATTTAATTTTATAAGCGGATAACATTAATCTTCTAAGTCAATTATTATTTATTATTCTATATATATTTGTAATAAATATTATATCTACATCTTTAATTATAATTAAACTATGATTATATTTAGTTCTATTTACCTAATAAGTTCTTATATATATATATATATATATTAATAAATAAATATTATATATATATATATGTTATGAATATAATCATGTAACAAATACGATAATTATAATAATAACCATAGTAAACAAAAATATAAAAATTGTACCGAAATATAATTATGCAGTTAATCATATTAAAAATGCAGAATTTTTTTTACTGCATAACTGACAAACGTGAGCTAACGGATGAATCATTTAACGGCCAAATAGTGTAGAAAGAGCAAATTTCACCCTGAGATGGAAATAACGTCCATGTTTAATACTTTTATTTTTGTAACGGTATTGCCATTTTTTAAAAATAAATACAAATTTAGATAAAATGGAAGAACCATATCTATTTATCAAGTACACATATATATAGTTAAATATTTGTTATGACAGAGATTTGTCAATTTCAAAATTATATAAATAATTAAACAAAGTGTCGTTTTGTAGAAGGGTCAATTTGCGTATCTTATGATGGCCCTTTCCTAAGCTATAGATCATTGGTGATAATGGGAATGGACACTCCATATTTCCCAATACAACAAAGAAATTGATACAAAAAATAAAAAAAATCATAATTATTTAATGTATAATTGTAAGAGCTTTCTTTTTCATAATAAAAAATGAAGTTATTATCACGGTCATAATTTAAGAATGGATATAATTATTGCACATCATTATATATATATATTGTTGTTGTTGTTATTATTAGTTTTTTGGATAAATTTGCATAATTTTATTTTTTTGAACCTTAAAGCATATTAAGTTAATTTAAAATCAAATGTGAGATATATCCTTTATGAGAAAGTTACAAATTAGAAGGATATTTTTTTTTGGCCATAAAACATTGATTATATCATATCATCATAAGAAACATAGTTCGTATACAAAGAACAATCCGCAACTAAAAACCGAATTAAAGGGGTTGGGGGTGATGACACCCAATCCAACGGACACAACCCCGATAGAGCTTGCTTAGCAATCCAATCCGCGCAAGAATTGACGGATCTAGGGATATGCTCCCACGCAATTTTGACTATCGATGAGGAGAGCGAAATTATGTTTGACAAAATGGGAGCAACCCTCCATGCAAAAAACTTATGTAGAAGATGATTAATAACAATAATGGAGTCCGACTCCACCAAAACATTCGACCACCTATGGTCCACCGCTAGGCGAACCGCAAGAGAGACGGCAAAAGCCTCTAGTTCCTCGGCCGACTCTCCCACGAACGACCCATGGCTGCCCCCGACTATTCTGCCCCTGTGGTCCCGAGCGATTGCACCAGCTCCCCCGCGCCTAGACACCGAGCACCATGCGCCGTCACAGTTTATCTTGATTACTGACTCAGGTGGGCACCTCCACTGTCGAACCAGCTGCTGCCTTCTGTCTTCAAGGGTCCGAGCCACCGACATGTCCACCTCCTCCATGATCGACCTGACTTCCTGCACTAAGGCCTCCCCTCCTGGCGTATGGTTCTCGAACAACATCTTGCATCTGCATTTCCACACCACCCAGCAAATGCCCATGCACGTATGCCACACACGAGCCTGGGAGTGCGATGAAGAGGAAGCCCGAGCTTGGATCGTGGACGATGTTCTGCTTGCCTGCGTCATCAGCCTCAACCACTCGTCCACCGACTGTAACCCCAAGTTTAGCGTGTCCCTTCCCACGAAACGCAACCACAAGTCCTGCACCCAAGCACACCCGAAGAGCAGGTGCTCTGTAGACTCGTCCGCAGCACAGGCCAAGCATCGAGTTGACAGCATGATGCCTCTCCGTCTCAGGTTCTCCTTTGAAGGCAGAGACTTGGAAGCCACCTTCCACATTAGGACCTTGATCTTGGGCCACAACGGTGCATTCCAGATAGCCGGCCAGACCGTGGGCAAGTCCATTGGAGGCGAGTGGTTCAGGTCGAGCTGGGCATCTGCAGCATGGAGGCAGTGATAAACAGAACGAACCGAGATCTTACCATCGACAATATGAGGCCACCGAAGGATGTCAGGAGGTTGAGCAGATTGGATCGTGACACGCAGGATGTGTTCGACGTGATCTGGTGCAGCCGCGTCCCTGACCAGCTGTTCCCTCCATGAAGAGGTCGACCTGTCAATCCAGTCGGCCACAGAAACCGGATGAAGCTGGCGCGAGTCTTGTCTAGGACACACCCTGAAACCAGGCGCCAACGGCACCCACGGGTCCTCGAAGGGTCTGATTGTTTTGCCGTCACCCAACGACCAGAACCCGCGTTCCCTAATGACGTCTCTACCCCCGATGAGGCTAGACCATGCCCATGAGGGTCGGCTTCCAGAAGCAGCCTGCGTGAAACTAGAGTTCGGAAAATATACACCCTTGATGACCCTCACCCACAGAGCATCCGGTTCCGCTAACACCCGAGCCGCCATATTTGCAAGAATAGCCAAGTTGAAGGAGTTAAGGTCCCGGAACCCAAACCCCCCGCTCAACTTGGATGTGGTCATCGCACCCCAATTGCGCCAATGGATTTTCCTCTTCCCCTCCTTAACGCCCCACCAAAACCGTGCAATGAGAGCATCAACCTCTTTGCACCAAGACCGTGGGAGCCTAAAGATGTGCATTACATAGGTCGGAATCACCGTGATCACGGCTTTAATGAGAACCTCCTTACCCGCCTGATTGAGTAACTTGCTTCTCCAACCCTGTATCTTGTCTCTGATTCTTTCCTTCAAGTAGCTTAGGGCCTCCTTCTTGGATCTCCCCCAAACCGTGGGGATCCCAAGATAGAAACCCGGATCCAGAACCCTCGATACCCCAAAGATGTCCGTGATCTCCCGCTTGTGCCTTTCTTCCGCCGCCGAGTTAAAAAATAGGCTTGACGAAGGATACTTTTATATAATGCGTTGAAATAAGAAAAAAGTTGAAAATAGACAACTGTTATAGAAATAAAAAATGCTAGGAATTATTATTTAAAAATATTATGTTCAAGATATTTTACTTTGTCATTTATTTTTTTGGTTAAATACCAATGAGCTACCTGAACTTTGGACGTTTTGCAACGAGCTACCCGAACTTTAAAAAATCAAAACATACTACCTCAACTTTGACGAAGGTGCAACGAGGTTTATTCGTCCAAATTACCGTAAACTGTTGACATAAATTAATTGAAAATTTGTCAGAAATTAGATGGAGGTAGCTTGTTGCACCTTTGTCCAAAGTTGAGTTAACCTGTTTTAATTTTTTAAATTTCGGGTAACTCGTTACAAAACGTCTAAAGATCAGGTAACTCTAGAATTTAACCCTTTAGTTTTTTACATTAATAATTATACTCTGCTATATAGATTGGTTAAAAATGAGGTTATTATATTTATGACGTCAGAACGACAACAACCCGCACTATGTCCTCCCCTCCTATCCAGCCGTCCAGGTGACAAGGAAGATGAAAAATAAATAAATAAATTATTATAAAGATAAAAGGCACAGTTCAATTAGGGCACTAATCACAATTAAATCAAAATCCAGGGTCAGTTTCGGAACTTCATAGGTTCTGAACTCTGAAGTAATTATTATGGCGCACTTTATCAAAGGGAATATTTTCACACCCCCACAAATTTTGAGACATACTTACATTACACTATTACAGAGAGAAAAGAGAGAAGAAGAAGAGAGCTCTGAAAGTGAAGACACTGCTTCTTTGTCTCCTACACCCTGAAGAGCTTGCTGCGATTCTCAGACGATACCCTTTTTGGCCTCCTCAGCTTCTTCACCCTACTCAATTCTGTTCTCAGTTTCTTGACCCTGGAAGATGGAGCAGATCAAAGCCATGTACAAGCTCGAAGCTTTTGGAATTATTTAGGGTTTTCCATTCTGCAGAGTTTCTATCTTCCTCCTTCGCTCTCTTTCTCTCTAGCTCTTTCCGACCGTGCCTTATCTTGTCTAGAAATGGTCAGAGGAATGGGTTGCTGGAGAACGATGATAGCTGAGAGCTTGGATCCGGAGAGGAAGAGGAGTGGGGGATTGAGGACTAAGCAAGCAGGAAGAGGATCGTGCCGTGGGAGTTAGGCTTCTGCTTCCGACACTCCAATTTTCGGCAAATGTCCGGCCGTTGGCGCTCGTAGTACCTTTTCTAGTTTAGTTGTTGTCGAAAGCTGGGATCTTTTTGAATTTCTGAAACAATTTCTCGGTCGGAATTCGATCGGAGTTATGGGGTACTTGTTGAAAGAGGCTTTGAAGACACTGTGCGGTGTTAATCAGTGGTCCTACGCCGTGTTCTGGAAGATTGGCTGCCAAAATACCAAGTATGTCTCGTTTTGGATCATCCTTTAATAATTCGAACTGTTCAGATATCAGACACCTCTTGTACCTTGTTTTGCAAAATCAAACATGTCATAAAACCATGCTGGAATTTTAGCATAGTTGGGATAATGGTTTCAACCGAGAAAATGGAATATTGGAGAAGATGGAGTCTGCTGAAAGTAGAGCCAGTCTTTAATTAAAAACCAGGAAAGTGCATAGATTGAATTTATTTTTTGGGATTTCCTTGGATCTTTTAGAATAGTCAAAGAAACCCAGCTCCAAGCTTTCACTTAACTTTGAATCCAACATAGATGATCTTTGATATATATTTTAAATAAATATATTTATATTTTGGCAGTAAACTTGAAAATTCTCTATTTTTTGTATACAAGATTCGCAATTTTGGGTTGTAAGCTTTCAGATTAAAAGCACTCACAAAGTGGTATCTCTAGCTAAATTTAAACTTTTTTTATTCTTGAGATCCAAACTCGCTTACTATGGTTCAACTATTCTCCGGTCTCTGATGTCTCTGTTCTGGATTGTCAATCTGAGGGTCTAAACATTTACATACATTATCCTCTTGTCTGTCCCCGAGGCTTGTGAAGTCTACTGATTTCTTCTTGTCCCAGATTGGTTGGGGAGTATTGTCATCGTCTCATTCCGAATTTGGAAGTTTCTGGTTTGGTTTATTCCTCTTGTCTGAAAGAATCCGAGTTGAGAAAAGTATATTTTGCTCCAACCTCACATCAGTGGACTCATATGTATACGTAGAGCTATATATAGATTGAGGGAGAAGAATCTATTTCCTTATGATTCTATACTGGTCTGTCTTTTGTTTTATGTGAGTGACGGTTTCTCGTTAATGGTCCTAAGTTGATAGATTCAGGACCAATTTGCTTTGTACTTTTCTCCACTTTTTGGTAGCATGTCTATATCAATGTTGAACGGATACGATATGGTTCAACTCCAATTGGGTTGTTAATGGATAAAAATGGTTGTGTTATTCTGTCAGGTTGTTAATATGGGAAGAATGTTACTATGAACCTGTACTATGTTCGGTTTCATCCCAAGATTCTGGAATCGGGACGAGTTTGAGAGAGTGGGAAGGGTATTTGATTGCTCCTCATCATGATGATCAAGCTAGGGAAAGAGTCAAATTATTGATTAATCAAATGATAGTGAAGAATCAAATCAGTATTGTTGGCGAAGGGTATATCCACTAATAAGAGATTTTTTTTTCTTTCCTTTCTTCAAGTTCTATAAGTGATTCCCTGAAAAAATGTTTTTTTTTCCTTGCAGAATTATCGGCCGTGCGGCATTTACAGGAAACCATGAATGGATCCTATCAGAGAGCTACAATGGAGACTCCCACCCTCCCGAGGTATGCAGCAAGAGCCTTATTTCTTCAGTTTTATCAGGATATTATTGATGATAATATTATTTCTGAGCTTATCATTATGAATTTTCGTGTTTTTTCTAGGTGTTGAATGAGATGCAGCACCAATTTTCCTCAGGCATGAAGGTACACTAAGTTTCTCTGGTCTGCCCCGTGTTTAATACGAGGTTAATGCAATGTTTTTTTTTTTTAAAAACATACTTAAATGTTACTTGCAGACAGTTGCGGTCATTCCAGTTTCTCCACATGGAGTTGTGCAACTTGGTTCTTCCTTATCGGTAATTTCCAATTTACAAATCATGCTCTGTAGATGGATTTAGTCCATTTCATAGCCAAGGTTTCGTTCTAGCCTTGATCAGTGTTTGAAGTTCATCATCATCATCATCATCATCATCATCATCAATAGTTAATACCATTTATTGTAAAAACTGATGATGTGGAAAAATCTCATCCATCAAGCCCAAACTTCAATTCCGACCATGAATTCTGATGTTGAAGTTTTAATTCTGTGTAATCTCTTGTTCTTTTCAGATCAAACAAAATGCGAGATTTATCAGTGACATCAAGAATATGATCCTTCAACTGGGATTCATCCCAGGGGCTCTATTTTCTGATGGATATGAATCAAAATCATCACCTGAAATTGCATCTGTGGGTCCATCCGAAAGTATCAAAGTGGCAATCCCAAATAATGATAACTCCAAACAGATCAATTCTTCATCTTCTTCAGCATTTCAAGCTTCCAATGGGATCCTGACACGTGGCATCACTCTTGGGCGTCACTGCTACCCCGAGCTCAGTGAATTGGTTGCATCTGATCTTGATATGTTGCTGAGTCAGCATGCTGCTTCATCGAGCCATCAAGGTGATTATGCTCAAAAGAGCAATAGTTTGGAGGGGGTTCCCTTGTTTCGCATGACAGATCAAATCTCAAACATGAAGAATCACGTAAACTACAGAAATACTGAGAAAGAATGTCTGAGAAACAAGAGCATGTTGGTGGATGAGATTCTTCCGAGTTGGATTGACGAACTTGAAGAACACAATAATGGAAGAAGTCAAAGTATTGTCACGAATGTTAAGTACGAGGAACCGCCGTTTGAGCCATATTCCTCCTTTGGAAATGACTTGTTTGACATATTCGGAGAAGACTTGAAGAACAAGATTCTTGGTGGCAGTTTTGCAAATTTGTCCGAATCTAGCTCAAAACAACTTCCGGATCGTGACTTTCATTCACAATCGACAGGTGAAAGCTTATTGGGTAATAATGATTTTGATGGTGATCATCTCTTAGATGCTGTGGTGACTAAGGCTCAGTCTGCTCCGAAGCAGTGCTCGGAAGATAATGTTTCTTGCAAGACAAGTTTAACTAAGATAAGCAGCTCGGTTGCACCAAGCGGTTCTCCTGCTTATCAGAAAGTTAATTCGTCTGACCAAATTGGCATGGAGACGATAATCTACCCAGAGAAGATCACTGCTCCTGTTTCTAGCTCACCAAATAACTCCTTCTACAGTTCACAGATTAGTTCATGGGTTGAACAGAGTCATTCCATGAAAGTTGAAAGCAGTGTCTCTACCGCTTACTCCAAGAAACAAGACGGGACCATGAAATCGAACCGCAAGAGGACAAAACCTGGAGAAAATCCACGACCCAGGCCCAAGGATCGTCAGATGATTCAGGATCGCGTAAAAGAGTTGCGAGAAATTGTGCCAAACGCTTCAAAAGTAATACTTTTCTTACCAATTTCGCATTTCTATTCAACCCGTGTTCTATAGATTCATAGCAATGCTATAAACTATGAAATTTAGTTAAAAAGTCTGATCTTTTACTACTTCAGGAATCTGTTAATTATCTTATCTAATCACTTCTTCCTGAAAAAAGTAAAATTTTCACTTTGAAAGTGAGATCATTTACTATTTTAGGAATCTGTTAATTATCTTCTCCAGTCATCTGTTTCCTGAAAAAAGTATTTTTTTTTTACTTCTCATGAAATTTCTCACTAAATTTCTCTATTAATGTTGCTTTGTCTTTTTGGACCTTTGCAGTGTAGTATAGATGCATTGCTCGAACGGACCATAAAGCATATGCTTTTCCTCCAAAGCGTCACAAAACACGCTGATAAACTTAAAGAATCCGGACAATCCAAGGTAACTTATGCCCTCTTCCTTCCCTAATACCCATCAACAAAGCACCAGCATCTCATATGATCTTGCTTTTATTTAGATAATGAATAAGGATGGTGGCGTGGCTTTGAAGGACAACTTGGAAGGAGGGGCAACATGGGCATTTGAAGTCGGGTCACAGTCCATGATCTGTCCAATCATAGTCGAGGATCTGAATCCACCTCGCCAGATGCTAGTAGAGGCATGTGTTCTTTTCTTGCATCGCAAGTCATCTAGGTTTGTCATCTAAAGTGTAACTGAGACCCGATTTTATGGTAACAGATGCTTTGTGAGGACCGCGGTTTCTTCCTTGAAATAGCTGACATAGTTAGAGGATTAGGGTTGACAATCCTAAAAGGGGTCATGGAGGCACGAAAAGGCAAGATATGGGCGCGATTTGCTGTCGAGGTAGTTCATGTCTAGATGTGATAAAATTACAATCATACCCTTTTCATACTTCTCTGTAATTTGATTCTTTTTTATAGGCAAATCGAGACGTGACGAGGATGGAGATTTTTATGTCACTCGTTCGTTTACTGGAGCAGACGGTGGGCGGTCCATCGTCTGCAAATGCGGTGCACCGTTAGGCCCAACTAGTTTGCTGCCTACCCTCTGCCTAGCTGGACCCCCGGTCTGTGTTAAGAGCGAGCTAATGAGTCTGTGCCTTCATGGCTTGCCGTGACCAACATAGTTCCAGGTCTGTCTGGCTGCAACCCGTGTATTTCTAACTTACATGCCCGATGGGGACCGACCTAACCGAGCCGGTATTCCTACCCCAAGTGAGCAAGGCAGCGTATTTCCTCCACAATTGTCGAATCATTTTGAATGTTGTGTTCCTTTGATGTTGTTTTGGTGCAGTAGTAGAGTTGATGATGTAGAAAAAAATGCAATGGAGTTCCCTTTTGTTTGTAAACATCTTCAACAAGGTCACCTTGGAGAAAGACACTTTTGATGTCTAGATGGTGTATCAGTCATCCATTTGCAAGAGCCAAGATTATTCTAACCGTGACTATTTTCGCTACGGGAGAGAATGTTTCAATATCGTCCATGTCTTCTTCTCATTGGGTAAAACCTTTGGCAATTAACCGAGTTTTATATAGTTCTATGGATCCATCCGAATTTAGCTTCACTTTGTAAACCCTATTAGCTTGTTTTCCGAGAGGCAAAGGGACAAGTTCCCAAGTTTGATTAGCTTGTAGAGCATCAATTTCGGTGGTCAAAACTTTCACCCATTTTGAGTGTTTGGCTGCCTCATGAAAGTTTCGTGGTTCAACAACTTTGTCTATTGTTGATAGATAAGTGTGATATTGCAAAGAGAGCAACTTGTATGAGAGCGAATTACCGATCGAAAAGGGAGTTCTCTTCTTGGTTTGAGCTGAACCGACATACAGTGTAGTCTCGATGCCAACCCGATGGTCTGCTTTGCCTTGTGCTGCATCTGGCAGGTGTCGGAGAAGTAGAATGCAGAGCGGCCAAGGGAGTAGACAAAGAGCGGCCAAGGGAGTAGACAAAGATTCTTCAACTGGTATTACTTATTGGTTTCAATGACTAGAACAAGTATAGTAGCATTATTGTCCAATCATGAGGAACAATGCCAGGTTCATCCTCACACAATACACATCTTAGCGTAAATAGTCGAGTCGCCTCCCGTCGAGGCATGGGAAAGGGATAAATGTATTCTCTAAATGTACATCCCGACATATAATGAAGCGAGAGTCTTCAATCGTCAATAGGATCTACCCTTTGCAGGTTGTGGAATATCCCATCATGATGAAGGGAATCAAACGAGAAGCAAACTTGTCGTGGTCGGGCACAATGGTGGCATAACATAAGCTAGGGCTGACAATTTTCTATGTAACACAATACAAACACACACGAAAAAACCGTGTTCGTGGAACCATATGACAGAACGATAACACGATAACCACAAACGTATTTTTGTTTCGTGTTCGTGTTTAGGTATCAGAACACGACATGCACGATAGCACGACAGAGTTTGACTTGAAAGTCTATTTTTTTTAATAGGGAAAAGTATGAAATTGCACCCGGATGTTTGCATTTTTTTGTCATTGGACCTATATGTTATTTGCCGCAATTATTTACACCCGTATGTTACATTTTGTTGGTCATTGCACCCAACGTTAAAAAATCCCGTTAAGTGTCACGTGAATGGCACGTGTCGTCGTTAAATTTGAACTGATGTCATGTTAAATGACCAATTTACCCCTAAGGCAAACCATCACCTTTGGGCTTGTGAAGTTTTCTGAATGATTTGCACCTCAAAGATACTGCAGATGAACCTCAAAGACAAGTAGATGTCTTAGCTTGGGATCCTTACAACTATCTCAGCTTTACAGCAGCTGATGAGTTATGCTCACCTAATGTGATCGAGTCACTGAATGTGATGAGTTCGCCCAGCACCTGCAGTACCAATCTAGTTGGAGGTATGGATACTAGCATAGCGCCCTAATTGTCATACATACTATGTTTGCCCTAAGTTTAACATGGAAAATAAAAATGAAGCCTTCAGATCTTCTTTGCTTATATTTCTTGGGCGAGCGAGCAGGATTGTTGCTGCGAACTGTTGTTTCTTGAAGCTGCCGCATCTGAGCTGAAATCTGGCGTTGGCCATGGATGACCGTAAACGGTGCCAGTTCTGGCTGCCCCAAAAGAAGCGATTCTGCGCCAAACTACCTTTCCCTGACTCTGTGTATGTTTCTTCTCTCACCAACTGCAGAAGCAGAAGTGCCATTATTGCTGATTCACTCTAATTCTTTGTTCAAATTGATTCTTGATGATAGGTTCTGCGGAAATCACACTTCACGCTCCGATGCCCAGTGGAGTCCAATTGATTCCTCTCAGTAATCTCCTCTATCTTCTCCGTCAATGTTGTTTGTAGATTTCATAGATAATTATCAATTGATTTAGTTCACATTACCTGTCGCATAGTTGAAAGAGCATTTTCGTTTCCTCTTTATGTATTTGATTCGGTTTCTGTCATTTTTTTGATGGCTTGATTAGCTCAGTGCTTCAAGAGAATCTAGAGAGTCATGTTAAGAGGTGCCCGATGCTCAAACAAACTCAGTCCTTGTCCATCCAGACTTTTTACCAGAAGGGCATTAACGCGGGCCGAGATGATTTTTATACTGAAGATTGTCATTACATAATAGATGCTGGTTTAGATTGCTGATTTAGCCTTAATTCATCAACCTAATTATTTATTTTTCTAGTCAGAAGTATCAATTTACTATTTTAAATTTTAATACTGCCTTTGCAAATATTTTTTATCTCTCTAGAGTTATCACGTTGTCGGGCACTAGTCTTATCTCCCCAACCACTTAAAACGGGTAAAACAAGGAAGAAGACACCAGTTCAGGGTACTCGCACATCACCAGTTCAGGGTACTCGCACAGACACCAGTTGGGTGACTACATTTTGTTGGATATTAGGTTGGTTGAACAGTTGTGTTGGATATTAGGTCTGTGGAACCTTCGTTTGTGTTAAAACAGGTTTGTTTGTGTTTTGTTGGTTTGTGTTCTGTTGGATATTAGGTTAAAACAGGTTTGTTGGTGTTCTGTTGGTTTGTGTTCTGTTGGATAACAGGTTGGTTTGTATGCTGTATGCTAATACATATGGGTGCGTTTACTAATTTTTTGCCAAACATAAGGGTGGAAAACCAAACACTACAAGAAACATAAGGTACAACTGAATAACAACGTACACAACTTATGGGTCCACAATGTCTTCATTAAACAATCATCAAGTACAACTGAATGACAACGTACATAACGTACACACTATACAACAAAAGTTTTAAACACAGCTACATCTTCAACATAAGTCCAGCAACAACGAAAACTAAGAACACTATAACACACAGATGTTGCTGATTTCTGCTACGTAACACATAAATTTGGTTGTTGAGTTCGGATTCCTTTGACATAAACTTGGTCATGGCTCTCCTTCCATACACACACATAGGTGAATCTGCTCAAGCAAATAAATCGCAACTCCTCTTCAAAGAACTTGATGGCTTCATAGTAGTAACAAGAAATTAGGGTTTCAGAAAATCCCAAATTGGTTCACCGTAGACCAATCGGTCATATAACCACAATTAACACAAGAAATTGGCTTCATTACCTGGTATCTTGGACATGCAAAGAACACCCGACCGAAATTTTTATTCGTCCACGCTGTTGTCGCACGACATTGGAGTTGGCAGTAGCACATGGGTTCCATGGATGTCATGTTCGGCTTCGATGCCCAAGAGGAAGAAGAACGAGAAGAGCATTCATCATACTTACCACCCATGATGTACAAACGAGCTGATTCAGACCTGGGAGCTTCAAAGACGCGGTGTCACAGGTCCGGATTGGAAGAGTTGGCTGATATGAAATGAGAACTGGCTTTGCCAATTCATTAATAAGGCTGGGGGTATTTTCGGTATACCGGGTCAGATATATGGCACATGGACAGCACATGCCTGATATTTAACGGTTACTGTCAGAAATGGATGGAAAAGCTCAATTACAAACAAGTGTAAACATATGGGTGTAAGAACAAACATCATGGGTGCAGTTACCAATTCTTGCAAACATCCGGGTGCAATTTCATACTTTTCCCTTTTTAATACTTTTATAAGAAAACATCTATTAATAACTTTTAAATGTCTATTTAGAAATTTAACTTTTAAAGTTTGACATATACTAAAGACTCGTAAAATATGATGTTTGAATTATTATTTTTTAATATGAACAATTCGTTATTTTGATATTTCCTTTTAAGTTATAACTCTCACATGTGAAGATATATCTGACTAACTTAAGACAACACGACATGAACACACACGAAAATTTGCGTGTCGTGTTGATGAACATGACACGATAAATTTATCGTGCGTGTTCGTGTTTGATAAGTATCATACATATTGACACACACATACTCATGATTTGTCACCCCTAACCACTACAACAAATTTGCCTTTTTGTGAGGGCCAAATTTCTAAGGGAATTTCAAAAATCCCTTAGAAATTTCACTTTGTAAGGAATTTTATAAGGGATTTACCCTTAACAAATAAGCTTGCTAGAAAAATAGTAGTTTAAAAGGAAAATCCCTTGCAAAACGTTTCAACAAATTTTCCTTATAAAATTCCTAGCAAACTTTTAAAAATCAATTCCCTCGCAAACTTAGGGGATTTTGTGAGTATTTTCCCTAAGTAAATTATAAAGAATTTTGAGGAAAATAGTGAGGATTTTTATTTAGTAAATTTATATAGGGATTATTAAGAAGTATATTTAGTTAAATTTGTGAGAAATTTTATGCAATATCAAGGAAAATCACTATATATAATTTTAAGAATATATATATATATATATATATTAATATCTCATGTAATAGAATACACGTATATATATTATTATATGAAACAAGTTCATAGTTTAAACATCCAAAGTCTATTATAAAGAGATAACAATTAACAACGTATCTAAATAATACATACTTAGTCAAAAATATCTAAATATAAATTATGCAACAACTTAAGTAGTTGAACCATTATACCGTTGAAAGGGATTACACTCCTGACTTTGTTTTGCAAATTGTTCCGTCATGATTTGTACTAATACTTGTGTTTGGTTAATTTGAGATTTTTGAGCTGAAATATGTGTACGTTGTAGTTCCACTACATCACGTAACTTTGAAAATTGAAGACCATGTGGGGACCAGATCATATCAACTCTCTAAAGACCTAGTGGATATACACGGCACCTCATCAACATATTATACCATGATCAAATGTTAAATGTTAAGTGGACATACATACCAAGACCAGAACAAATCAATGAAAATATACAAGTGACTATCTTGACCAGAGCAACTCTACCTTTTTAAGTTGGTTGTTATCGTTGGGTTTAAATCATCTTTTTTTATTACTACTATCATCACACACACACACACAAAATAAAATAATAACCATTTTTTTTGTTATTTTTCCTTTTGCTAAAAACTAATCTCAATTAAAGAATATCCTGAGACGAAGTATTATTGTGAGCCATGCAACTTTCACACCCATGTGTACATAGATAACCTAACTAAGTATGCGTTGAGCATGTTCCTAACAGAACCTATGTAGCAACATAATAGGTTAAAGTATGCTATATTAAAGTAGAAAAAAGAAATTAGTACCTTAAACTTTTTCCAGTAGAATTCACGAACATAGATGGTTTCCATTTCTCGTACAGACCCACAAAACATTCCTTCATGACACAAGTGAGAGCACGAACAACAATATGATGCGAGAAACTGTAGAAAAATTGTTACCAAAAATTAATTTCTATTAGTATGTTCAATATCATTGATATTATGTAAAAACTATATATGTTGAAAGTTACGTAACATACCAACGCCGAGATGATATCGATAATATTTCATCCAAATTAGCTAAGTTCACCTCTGACACATTTGATTCTTCTAGTTGCTCTTGTTCTTCATGTTCAACATTAACTTCAACGTTGTTTTCATTATCTTCATTGTTAACCTCATCAATTGATTCTTCAGAGACGTTAAGATGGTTATCAGATGGAGCGGTCCTTGTGTGGTTCGATGATGCCTTCCCCTCAATTGATGTACCATAAAAAAAATCCTTCTACCTCCTCCTCGAAGCATAACTTTACCACGACCCCAGAACATATTCCTAATCAACATACAAACAAAACTAGTTATGCCTCATATTGCAAAAACAAATGCAAATAACTTAGATAGATTAATTTCAAAGATACCACAAAGAAGTATACAGCTTAATATTCAAAAATAAATTTCATCATCGTCTTCTTCCTCTTCCCCTTCCTCTTCCTCATTCCCTTCCTCCTCCTCGTCCCTCTCTTCTCGACCATCACTATCTACCTCCATCTGTTCAAATTCATTTCTTCTTTCCAACTAGTGTATTTGTGTGGTATCTAACGCAACTGTATGATCTTTATCAACAAGCATATCTGGATTGTCAAGCTCAAACCTCATATCAATAGTGGCTACATCAGTCGTCACGTCTTCTTGATAAAACCCATCATTTGCGAGAGTTGAATTTTCACTCATAGGAATTTCATATATATTTCTTGTTTTGATTTTACATACAACCCATCAATCTCTTCTTTCTCTATTTTTTTGATGGATAACTCAATTAGTAAACTTGATGAGCTTGTTGAGCCAACACAAACGGTGAATCTGTTGACAATCTTGACCGATGATTAATTTCAACGGTACCATGACAAGGATGAACTTTGATCCCTCTCTCCGTATCATACCAATCACATTTGAAGAGAAAAATTTGCACTCCTTGCCCAAGTATTCAAACTCCCAAATGTCAACTAACATGCCACAATAGTCACCTTCTTCTTCATTATAACAACTACACCTCACACAAACACCGTTGTTCATAGTGCATTTTCCTTGACCATATTCTTTTATATGGAAGTTAAAACCATTAGTGAAATATGATTTGTAGCATTTTACTGAAGTCGATGGACCCAGAGCAATTGCTAAGATATTTCTATTTACTTGACCTCCTTCTTCTATCACCTATTATAAAATGATATGACATAAGAACATTAATTTATAAATAGATTAAAGAAAAATATATAGTAAGAAAGACTTGTTATAAATAACTTCAATTTACGTGTTTTTTCAACCAATCAGCAAAATCAGACGCACGTAATCTTTCTAGTGATTCTTCATTTATGTGTGACATTAACTGCCGAATGTGGTTATCAAATCACCTACAAGTTCAAAATACATTATATAAATACAATTGGTTTTCGTATCATATGTTTACGATTTAATATAATATAATTAAAAGTTGACGAAACTTTTACTTACAACTTATTGGGAAAAGGGTGCAATTTATATAGTGTTCAATAGAACATATGTATGTGCAATTTTTATTTCAGCATCAGTTGGTTGCATCTTAGGTAAATCGAGACCAAATGATCTTACCGGGATGACGAAAAATAGATAGGCACCCATTCAAGTCCATAACTCCACCATAATCATTCTCTGGACAATTTTCTTTGAACACTTGACTCAAAGTAGAAAAAGCAAAATGTAGAAACTTCCCTTATGATGCAGGCTTAACATATAGAGCCCTCAACATGAGCTTTATTTCACACACTTTTCTTTAGCTCCATTAAAAATCAGATAAATGCAAAAAAACAAGTATGTGATAATTTGGCTAAACTATATCTATCATAAATCAATTAATATGAAATGAAATATAGTTTACCTCTCAAATGGATACATCCATCGATATTGCACGGGGCCTCCAATTTTATCCTCATACGGTAAATGGACAGGTAACTGCTCCATAGAATCAAAAAATGACTGTAGGACCGAATTCCCGACAAGACCGGCCCGACTAGAACCGAGACCGAACGAGCGTTTTTTTTTCTTCAAGGTCGGTCTCGGGCTTTTTTCCCGAAAGCCCGTTTAGGACCGGCCCAGACCGAATGTATGTGGATTTGGGATTTTCATAATACCACACCGAAAGGAATGTGGATTTTGGAGGTTTTCTATCTCTATAAAAGCTGCATCTTGATAAATTTACGAAAGAATATAGTGAGTTCATAGTGTTTCTTTGAGAGGTGAACTACTCCTTCGCCTTTTACTAAAGAATACCGTGAACTCATAGTTTTTTTTTTTGTATTTTTGGGTGTAGATTCGGTCCAGGACCGAGACCGGCCCGAGTCAAGAAAGACCGGCCCGGTCGGTCTCGGTCCTCCAGAAGGCAAGACCGAAATTTCGGTATCGGTCTTGCCTTTCAGGACCGGCCCGCCCATGATCAACCCTAATATTATCAACTCGAAGAATAGTAGAACATATGTCTCTAAAAAAGTAACTGATCTTAGTTAATACATCCCAAACAGAATTTGGAACCATGTCCCGTACAGTAACTGAAAGCAATCTCTCCATAAACACGTGACAATCATGAATTTTAAACCCCTTAGAAGAAGATTCCGTTTTTCTTATACACCGTGAAATATTTGACGCGTAACCATCATGAAATTTCAGCTCTTTGGGCCATTCACAAACAACTCCTTGTTGTTCCTTGCTCAATGTGTAAGAAGCTTTAGGTTTCATGACCTTACCATTCTTAGAGATCAATTCCAACTCTGTCCGCTTGCAGTACTTTTTCAAGTCGACTGTAGCATTTAAATTGTCTTTACTTTTTTCTTTGATGTCCATCACTATGTTATAAATATTTTCAAAAAAGTTTTACTCAATATGCATTACATCAAGATTGTGACAGATCAAATATGTCTTCCAGTAAGGCAATTCCCAAAAACACTTCTTTTTCACCCAATTATGTTCCTTACCAAACCCGACAATACGTTTCTTTTCATATTTTTTTCCCGAACCTAATATTAGGTAAACTACAAACCATTTTCCATATTTCTTCCCCACATAATCTAGGAGTGGCCCATCTTTGTCTATGACACCCTTCTTGAATAAACCCTTTTGTTTTCTGAACGGGTGATTTATATGTAGGAATTGACGATGACAATAAAAAAATGATGTATTTCTTCCACTATCAAGTCTAAATGACTTAGTACGTTCCATACAATATGGACATGATAATCGTCCATGTGTATTCCATCCAGATAACATAGCATAACCTGGAAAATAACTAATCATCCACAAGAGAGCCACTTTCATCTGGAAGTGTTGTTTTCTTGATATATCGTATGTTTATATTCCAACACTCCACAACATATTCAACTCATCTATTAATGGTCTTAAGAACACATCCAATTCTTTTACTGAACTACATGGACCTGGGATGACTAAACTCATGAACATGTATGGAATTTTCATGCACATCCAAGGAGGCAAATTGTTCACAGTAATAATCACTGGCCAACAACTATACTGCTTTCCATATTGTCCAAAAGGGCTGAATTCATCCGTGCATAAGCCAATTCAGACATTTCTTGGATTTGATGCAAATGAAGGATGGATTTCGTCAAAGTGTTTCCATGCTCACCATCTGAAGGGTGTGACATATATCCCTCAAAACACTGGTGAAAAGCATATCATGTCATGTGTTTAATTGTTTTTTCAGACATATAAAGACGCTGAAGTCTTGCACTACAAGAATCTGTTGCAACAACGACAAAACTTTCGTGTTGATGCTAACAGTTGTAGTTAAATATATGTATATTGTGTCGACAGTTTGTGTTGTCGTTATTATTACTTATTAGGCACAATATGTTTTCCACCGTTATAAAATACATTTAGTGTTAATTTTTGCCGTCACTTTATATTTTACATGGATGAATATGAAATGTCGACCAACACTTGATGTTAAATAACTCATCAGTAGCAGATGAATTTTCCGTTGTAAATGTACATATTCAAATGCGAAACGTTCTGTCGTAAATATAGTGATATCAACAACGGTTGTTTGTCGTAACTACTCAATTTTGTCGTCGTTAAAACATAAGAAGCTGAGAAAATGTAAGAATATGTTTGAGTGTCAATATATTATCGACATTAGTATAGTCATTCAGTAACATATTCAATTATTTTGGTAAAATAGGTTATTTAGTGACGACTATTGTTGATGTCAATAATGCATAAATAACTATGACATATTGTCGATTAACATTAGTCGTTGTCGTCACTAAATGTTAAGAACTCCCACTAAACCGATAGAACCGCCACTAAACCGAATTGAACCACCATTTAATTTAAAAAAATAAAAAAATATTAACCCAACCACTAAACTGAAGTATTATCACGGTATCAAAGACCTATTCACTCCACTCCCACTCCTACTCACCCCTCCCCTCCATTCTCTTCTCTTCCTTCTTACTGAATCATTTTCCCATCTCGGCCTCCCTCCTTCAATCGACGAAGGACAACATGTAAGTATCCTTCAATCTCTCATCTTTTGTTATTTTTGGGTTCAGTCGAACCCCAAAACAAAGATTTTGGGTTCAGTCGAACCCCAAAACAAAGATTTTGGGTTCAGTCGAACCCAGAAACAATGATTCTGGGTTCGTCTGAACCCATAATGAACGATTCTGGGTTCTGTCGAAACCCAGAATCACCGAATCTGGGTTTTGTCGGAACCCAGAATCGTTAGAATCAAGTGTCTGGGTTCCAACAACACTCAGATTCGTTGTTTCTGGGTTCAGTCGAACCCATAATGAACGATTCTGGGTTCCACTGAACCCATAATCGAGTGTCTGGGTTCCACTGAACCCATAATCGAGTGTCTGGGTTCCGACAACACCCAGATTCGTTGTTTCTGGGTTCAGACAAACCCAGAATGAACGATTATGGGTTATGTCGAAACCGAGAATCACCGAATCTAGGCTCTGTCGGAACCCGGAATCATTGTTCTTGGTTCGAATATGGGCATATGGGTGACTATTAATTGTCCCATGCATGTTCTTTCAATATGTTCGGTGCTCCTAATAATGGATGGGACAGTCCTCCCCTTTCAAGCTAGTTTTGAGGTTTAGTTATCCCCAAATTAGTTTCCTAAGACACGTGTACATGGATTTTGTACCTTTCCCCACTTATTTAATTGCTTGCTCCATCATGCTGACAACTTTTTTTGGTACTTAATGTTTCCTTATTGTTTAAATTCACATCAAAACCAGCATTGACTGAATTTCATGAACATGTTATTCTCATGATATTGGCTGCCAATGCAGCTGTTGGAGTAATAACAAAAACTAATGCCGAGAAAGCCCTTGAGGTGAATTCCCAAGTTAATCTATTTCTTCTTATGTCTTACTTGGTCTTTACTTAATCTGTGGTCTACATTCCCAATGTGTGCGTTTTTTGATTAGCAAACATACTTATGCCCAAGAAAGGGCTATCATGTACAAGACTTATATACAAGGAGAGCTTTGAACCTACCATCCAAATATGCTCTTCTAGATATGCTAAGAACCTCCCCAGTAGCATGACCATAAATATGGTGAGAAATTGCTCAATGTTGAAATTTTCGACAGACTATAAGGTTTATAGCTTCATTGCTTGTGGCAGGCTTAAAAGATCCATCTGATGTCCTTTTGTAGAATTCTAGATGTATGACCTACAAGAAGTATCTTATGTTTCCTTTTGCTTTATCTTCTAAGCTTTTGTTTTCTTATGGTCTTAAACTTTTTGTTTTTAGAATTTCTCTCTGTTGAACTCCGAGTCCCATATAAGTGTGTGAATTCAACTTACCTATGAACTTAAGCCTTAGGTTGTGTTGAGGTCACACTCATTTTGTAAATCAATGGTTAAATTAACATGGTTTTAGAGCTTGGTTTCAATCTCATTCTGACGTACAGGTACTATGTCAAAATCTGGTGTACTGACCTCAAATTAAGGCATGTGTATGGATGAGTCAACTCTTAATATTCAATTATTGATAATGCATCTACCCCTTATACGAAGTGCAAGAGTTATTTAGTGTGTAACTGAATATAGTGTTTAAGTCCACATACTTGTTAGTATGGGTGTTAAATCTTATATCTGTTAGACAAGAAAAAAAAACTTTAGAATTTAAGTGTGGATGTTCTACCAACTTGTTAATTTTATCTCTTGGGTTGAATTCAAGTTTTTTTTGGGTCCATGGCTAAATGTAACTCTTCCTAATTTACCCTTTACTGTTGTTCTTGTAAATGTAGGAGTTGCGTGCCTATCAAGCTGACTCTGAATTGGATGTGGATGCACTTCGATACATAGCAAAATCAGTAAATATGCTTTCAGATTATGTATTTACATTTTAGAAAACTATGTATTTACATTTTAGATTATTGTAAGTTTGTAGTTTGGATGTTAATTAAAATGTATATATACTTGGATAAATAATATATTATATTTTTTAAAATGTATAGTGTAGTTCATCTCATATAGCAATAACTAGATAATTAATAAAAATACATCACAAAAGTTTGTCTTTAATAATGATTAGTGGTTGTTGACACAAAAAGCTTGTGTTTAGCAGTGACATAAACTGATATTAGTGGTTGCTATAATTAAAAACATGTATTTAGCAGCAACATTACCTGACAGTATCAAGTGTTTTTAATGGTGAATTTGTAGTCACTAGTCACTAAATACATGTATTAACAATAAGTTAATGGACGTTATTTCAAATAAAAAACAGTCTATCAAAGTCACTGCTAACAAAGTAATTCAACGATGAAGTATTTTCATCAGTAAAAATCATCTGTAACATCAACAATATGTTGTCGCCTTTCATCTGTGTTTAACAACAGCCTGATGTCGCTGTAAACCCGAAGTGGGGAGTGTCATCTTAACAGCGGCAAACCTTTGACAACGACAAATTGTCGACCTATAAACCTTTAACGACGAGGGATATCGTCACGAAGATCTCGTCGTTGTTAAAAGTTAACAACAGTATTTATACATTTAGCAACGATTTTTTGCTGACGTCTATGCTCAAGTTTCTTGTAGTGTTGGGATCAAGGTAAATAACACAATACCTTGTACGGAATGCCCTTCGTTCTACCACCTTTTGTTAATTTTTCAGTCTTAAACCGATCATCACCACCCACAGAACAGTTAACTTTGTTCACATTTTCTTTGTAGTACAACATGCAATTATTGATACAAACATCAATCTTTTCATATTTAAGTCCAAGCATCTTCATCAATTTCTTGGTATAATAAAAGTTGTTAGCTAGCTTATCATTTTCTGGAAGCATGTTTTTACCGTGCTAAGAAGACGATCAAAACCTTTATCACTCATATGACATTCTGATTTCAAATTCAACAACTGTGACATAGTTGATAGCTTAGTATTCTTCTTGCAACCTTCCCACATTGGTTCATCAACAACATTCAGTAAGGAATAAAATTTCGATGTCTCTATATTAGGTTCATCTGTAGTTGAATCACAGTCAAAATTAAGAGTTATTGTTTGCATCACCATTTGTCGGTATGGATTAGTGTTTTATGAACTTAAAGGTGTGTCTCTACGAATTGGCTCTCCATGAGAAACCTAGTGAATATAATCATCAAGAAACCCATGTGCATAAAGGTGAGCAGTGACATCATCCCGGTTATGATAGCACAAGTTTTTACACTTGCGACAAGGACACATGATCTTTCCCATACTAACAAAGGAAGAATTTGAATATGCAAAGTTAAGAAACTCATTTACTCCTCTTTAGAACTCACTAGTTAAACCTTTATTATCAAACAAAATTTTTATCCAACTACGGTCCATAACTACTTACGGTTATTTAAGTACCTGGCCAGAAGACTTACAATTATTTCACTCTAAGAACTTCACGATGCTATTAATTAAAATAAAGAATCAATTAACTTAGAAAAATATGTAACAAAAAGCTCATATATCAAATTATATTTAACAAAATGTTACATAAGGAAAAGAACGAGGTTACTTGTCTAGGACGAATGCTTGGTCCAGTCTAAGAAGCAACAAAGAAGCTTCAGGGAAATGTTTGGTTGAATGAATCTGTAACAATGTTTCTCCAGTGTCTTAATTTATGTTGTTTTTAACCTTGATGGTTAAGGAGGTCTGTTGCTACATATATGAAACAAATACTTCCGCTGATATTTTTTTGTACATCTTATTGGAGAGCTTTAGCAACAAAATTTACTTAGTTCATTTTATACAAAAACCACATATGAAGCATCAAAAACTACCAAATATTCCATCAAAACAGAAGTTTTAGTCCTCATAGTAACATCATAGCCGTTTAGTTCAACAATAGTATCATGTGTATAAGCTCAACAAATTATCAAATAGAGGCAAATCGTAATTTGTATCAAAATACAACAAAGCCATATAACATCAATTCTCAACAAAATTTCATCGTTAAATCGATGGAGAATCCAACAACAATGTATTGAGAGTAAATCAACAAGAAAGTGTCTAACTAATAGAGTTAATGTAGAGAAGAATCAACTTGAATCGATGAATAATAAATTTGACTTACAGAAACAGTGTTGGAATAGAACATTAAGCATGTACAACAGAGCAAACAACAACATGGATCTGCATTGGATGTGTACTGGACGTCATCACACAAGTAACGAAGGTGGTTAGGTTTCCTTTACCTCCTAAAGCGTCAAGATCAGAAGAACCAATGACCACTCAAATACTAGTCTAGTCTAGTAGTCGTTTTTTTCCCTTCTATTAGTTGCATTTGCGAATAGAAGAAATCCAGAGGCGACGCTATCAATGTTCCCACTAGAGGCAAAGAAATTAGGCCATCTCGCCTAAAAACAACTCACAGCCTAAGCGAAGAGAGTTTAATCTACAAGAACTGACACAACTTTAGCCATTGAACTATATATATCCATATATCCTACCTAAACAGGTTGCCTTATTTCTTGTTACTTCAAACATGGCCCAACCAAAGTGTCAAAGCAACAACACTGGTAGAAAAGTCCATAGTAAGTACTAAAATACTGCAAAACGAGGTTCCAAGTTCCAACCATTTGATGCTCATGACCTGCTTTTCATGTTTGTTATTAATAAGATGATACAAAATTTGCAGTTGTGGGCTGTTAAAGCGGATGACGTGATTGCAGATCAATTTCATGAACTTGTTCTGGACATGGCACTTGATTTTACTTTTGAACTAGATAAATTTCAGAAGCAGGTATATAATTAATCCAAGTTCTTCCTAAATGTCCAATGGCAGATAACTAAGACAAACACTATAGTCGACACAAAATAATAAGTCTACAATTGGTATGACTGTTTTTTCACCCAAAACATACTAATCAACAGCAAAACCACAAAACGTAAGAATCGAATATGTAAATAACACAGCAAAATATAGGGTTTCAGAGAGAAGAATCAGAATCAAAGAACAAATAACCAAATTAGATAGAAGAATGTACCAGCTTATCTCCCATAGACGAATCAGAATCGAAGCTATACCAAATCTAGTGTTTCGGATTCGCAGAGCTAGACTAGAGAGTTTTGGAGTCGTAGTACCAGTTTTGGAGTTTTGGAGTCGCAGAGTGACGGCAAAACAGAGCGTGGGTTGTGTTCTCTTGTTGCTAATATTATGTCATATAATATTTCTTAGGGTTTCTGTTGGATTTAGGTTAATGGGTCGCCCATAAGTGGGAGCCCATTCAGGTAAGCCTGGTATGTGATACTGACCCTAAACCCTATTCCTCTATATATCTCTATATATATGGGGTGCTCTCCTTAGAATTAAGAGAGAACAGAAACTGATAGCCGCTCACAGTTTAGACAGAGGTCAGCAGCTGTGGAAACCTAGGTCACTGCCCGTTAACCCGTGGCGTGTCCTCCCGTCCGGCAGACCGTGATCCCAACCTCAGGCAGATCCGCTTCCGCTTAGGCAATCAATCCAGAGGTAACTTAATTATATGTGATTATGTTTTACCATATAGATTGCATGTATATTACATAATCCAACATTGGTATCAGAGCCGTGTTAGGTTGGTTTCCGAATTGTCGAATTTCAGGAAAATCTCCATCGAGGTCAGTTGTGATCGCGACGAGCCCGCCGCCACCGATTCAGCCACTCCGAGGCCGACATAGGGGCTGACCGCAGCCTTCGTGGCTGCGGCTCGGCCAAGGAAGGGCCGCAGCTTCCATGGCTGCGGCCACCCCAGCCACGGGCCACCCCATTGATGGCCGACCGAACCCCAACCCCGTGGCCAGCCTTCGTGGCTGACCATTAAGGCGGCGGCTGCAATGCTAGGGTTTTCAAAACCCTAGCGTTGCAGTGAGGAAGGAGACAACTGTTCTGGACCGGTCTGAGTGAACGGGTCCAGACCGGTCTGGTTCAATAAGTTGGACCAGACCGGTTTTAACCCTGGTTCAGTATGATATATTGGACCGGCCGGTTCAGTCCGGACCGGTTGACTGCGGTTGACCGGCCGGTTCGGCCAGGACTGGTTGGCTGAGGCTGACCGGTTCGGTCCGGTTCAGGCCGGTTTAGATGGCTGAAAGTTGTTTAAGCCGGTCTGAGCTCATTCAGAGGCTTTTGGGCTACCTGAATTGGTCCGAAACGAATTTGGTTCCGATCCTGGATCCTCAGTGGGTCTTAGTGATTTGTAATATCCGATATTTGTGCCTGGACCATTTCATTAATAATTATTTTGGGCTAATTATATTAACTGTTAGATCAATTTAATTGCTGGGAGAGCCTTATATTGTTTAATGATGCATGACTGGATAGGTAGAACGCTGTGTGGGTTCCTTGAGTTCCCTGGTTTACTTTGTGTTTTCTGTAGGGTAGATAGTCTTGCCTTACTTTATATTGTTGGCTCTTGACTCCATGACTGGTAGAATTAACTAGGTTATGACTTGTTGAGATCCCAGCATGCTGTGTGAAAATTGGTCTAACATGTTAATTAATATTTTTTTGTTAGAGTGACTTTGGTCCTCAAAGTTTTGAAATTCTAAATTAGCCCCAAATTAATTTATTTTTGAAAGATTTCAATATATATGTGTGTGTATTGAATTGTGTGGTTTGTTACCTTACTTGCATAGGATAGATTACCTTGGTAGGGAGATCTAGTTTTGGCATAGTCTAGGTAGCAAACCTTTAGGATTGTTTTAGTAGCCTTTCAGAAGTTTGGATAAGTTCGAACTGCACTTGGGGATATGTTCTTAAGTGTGAATCGGTCGGTTAGTCTGCGAGGTTCTCTGAATTTCCTTGAAAAATACTAGGACAATCGCCTTATGTTAGAGTTGAACGCTTAGTGCGATTTGTTCGACTCCAGTCCTTTGAGGACTGTTTAGACTGTGTTTCGATTGATAGTAGTGACTTTAGGACATGCTTAGAAACGGGGAGTGCTTCTCGGCATAGCTAGGGTTGTTCTCCGAATTTAAGTATGTTCTAGAATCTGTCCTATTAATTTGAGACTTGTCTTTTTACATGCATTAGAACATTGTTCCTTGTGTCTCCATGATCCTATTAGAATTTCCTTTAGTTAGAGAAATTAGTCTGCCATATAGAACATCATCGTTTAGTTGGACAAAGGTCTTGGACTTAATGGTGAGCACTATAAAATTCGGAGAAAGCATATAAAATTGGTCCTAAGTAGAAATCCATTAACCCCATCAAGAAGATTGTGAAAAGACCCGATTCTGGAATAACGAATCAGCAGAAGACTTTCCATTTGAGTGGGAGGTTAATGATGCTGAAACGTGCGCCATGATGCTGAGTACGGTGACACACGGCTAAAGGGCTGTGGGATACTTTGCAGGCTAGAAATGGTTCTATACGACTGCTTAGTTGTGCTCACTCAACATTAAGTTTGATTCATGCATGATGAATCCTTAGCACTCCGTGAGATCGTATCTGAGGCATATGGCCAACATGATTGTGAATCTCAAGGAGAACGGTCAGTCAATGACCGATGAGCAGCAAATCCAGGTCGTAATCCGCTCTTTGCCTAACTCCTAGAAACAGATGAAAATCTAAATAACCCATTCTAAGACCCTCAATACCTTTGAACACGTTTGAAGACACATTGAGTTAAAGAGGACAGACCCAAGGTCGCTGGACCTAAGGTTGAGGTGCGTGTGGCACCATCCTCTGGACCTAAGAAGAGTCGCTGAAGGCGAAGGAGTAATGTCCAGCGCGATGGCGCAAATGCATTGAAGGCAAAGTAGACAAAGACTGAGGTGAACCCAAGGACTCCTCCGAAAACAACACCGCGAAAATGTTCGCGTAAGGCCGAGAAGCCTAAATACAGGAAATGCTCCAATTGTGGCCAGTTGGTACACTTTGTGAAGGCATGTCCTGAATCAATCCGACCTAAATGTCTTATTGGCTATTAGTGAACTTTGTGTTTCTAGTACAGATATGTTGACTGAGTCATGTCCTTTGTGGATTTTGGATTCAGGATCGACAAATCACATAGCCAAGGATCGTGACGTTTTCGTAGAGTACCATAGAGTCCCGCGAGAAATTAGATGGATTTACATTGACAACAACTTTCGTGTTGAAGTCGAAGGGATTAGAACTCGTGAGCTGCGCTTGCGCGGCGGTAGAGTTTTAGTTTGATGTCATATCCTCTACGCTCCACAGATTCTCCGATATGTTGTTTCAGTCTTAGGATTAATGAAATTCGGTTTTATATTATCTTTTCATGAATTTTCTGTCCAATTGTTTTTAGGTTCAACTTCGTTTGGCTTTAGTATTATTTCTGGTGGATTTATTGTTTCGGATTTGGATCCAGGCAACAATAATAATTTCATGTTTTTTCTTCTACTCGCGGATATGTTTGCGATGTGAATGAAAGACAAACTAGACTTGACTACAGAGGTCAACATAGAATGCAGCGGCTAGCCCAATGGGGTTTGCTGTTCTACATTCCACAAGTGGAGTCGTCTACTTGTGTAAGTTGTCTAGCAGAAAATTCCACCAGAATGCCTTTTGGTTAGGCACCTAGAGCCGAATTTCCCTTGCAATTTATCCATTCTGATGTCTGTGACCCTCTTAGTGCTAGGGTTCGGCACAGAGCGCATAATTTCATTACATTTACAGATGATTACACCCGTTAGATAGGAGGGTAAAAGCCCTCTACCCTGATTGTGGAAGAAGAGTACCTTTCAGTGGAATTTAATGGTTTATGTAATGAAAAAGGGATCATTCATCAGTTGACGATCCCCTACACCCCTCAGCAAAATAGTTTTGCATGGAGGCGCAATAGAACGCTCATTAAAATGATTCGGTCGATATGGCGCAGACTTAATTGTTGATTTCCTTATGGGGAAACGCTTTGGAGACTGATGCCTACATCCTGAACCATGTGCCGACGAAGACGGTTAACTCCACTTCATATGAATTTTGGACTAGAATAAGTTTTGGACCTTCACCATATGCGCCCATTGGGGTGAGCCGCTTACACCCATGATTTCTCAAATAAGTTTGGGAAAGATTGGACCTAGAGGAAAGAAGAGTATTTTTGGTTACTCTGATACCTCCAAGGGTTATGTGTTTATAGCCGAGCTGGACAATGGGAGTGTTTCCGAGTTCGAATTACGAGACGCGACGTTTTTAGAGAACGAATTTCCGAAGAAGGGAGAGATTGGTTTGGATCGATCTCTATATGAGATGCAAGATCAAGTTGAGCAGATACCTATTAATTCGAGTGGGAGAGATGAAGTGGCAGAGGATGAATCAGTTCGTCATCTGTCAGATTCACCTCTTCCTGTAGCGAATGAATCAGCTTTTGCTCCTGATGATCTTGTTGACAATGGGAGCATTAGGGATCTCATTCCCAGTGGGAGCGATCATGGTCGTACCTCTGGTAGTAGTGAGTTGTTAGGTCGTGGGCTAGAACATAAGTTTTCCTCCTGACGATATGCATTCGAAGGTGATGGAGAACTAAACACCCTAATATCTGACGATATGGTTATTGTGCCGTAAAATGTTAGAGAAACTCTCAATGGAACCTTCTAAGAAGAATGGATGAAAGTAATGGAAAATGAGATGAACACTTTGGACTAGATGGAATCTATAAGGAAGAACGGTGTTTGTCACTGGTCAACCTTCGAGAGGACATAGAGAATTAGAGCTAAATAGGTTCTTAAGATTATGGCTATTAGAGTGAGTCTAGACTTGGAACTGCACTAGATAGACGTTAAGACCGTCTTCCTCAATGGTGAGTTAGAAGAATAGATCTATATGGAGCAGTCTGAATGCTTTGTGCAGAAAGACCATGTGTACTTAGTGTGCAAACTTCACAAATTGATCTATGGTCTGAAACAGTTCGCTATGCAGTGGTACTGCAGAGTTCATGATTTGTTCGTGGAAAATGGATTTCTCTTAATGGATGAGAATCATTGTGTGTACACCAAAAGGGTCTGGACCGAACTTTGTGTTTATGATTCTATATGTAGATGACATACTCATAGCCGTAAATAGCTTGGAGTTCCTCACACAGGTAAAGGCCTGATTGTCTTTTCTGTATGGGATGAAGAACATGGGTGAGGCGGCGCACAATCTTGGGATTTAGATCTCGAGAGATCGTCGTAGGAGGCAGTTGTAGCTTTCAGAGGAAAGCTACATAAACAAAGTGTTGGAAACGTTCAACATGAGTAACTGCGAACCAATTGAAACTCCAGTTTACATTGATCAACCTCTCAAAATTGATATATGGACTAGATAAATAAATTCTGTAGCTAAGTGCAGTCGGAAGCCTGATGTACGCAATAGTGTGTACTCGACCTGATATTTGTCATGCAGTCGGCATGGTATATAGGTACCAAGCTGAACCCGAATTGAAGAAATGGTAGGCAGTAAATAGGATCATGTGATATCTTAAGGGCATCGTCATGCTCTCTGCTAGAGACTTGCTAGAGATCTGAGAATCTCTAGATGACTAGGTATAACATTGCGGACTATGGTGGTGACTTTGATGAGAGAAAACCCACCTTGGATATGCTCTGCTCTCTGATGGCGCCATATCGTGGATGAGCAAGAAGCAGTCGCGCATTGTGTTGATCGTCATTGAAGCCAAATTTGTGGGTCTTGTGTGGACCACTCACTTGGTTGTATGGCTGAAGAGACTTCCGGATTGATTGCTGAGTCATTGGAATCGCAATCTCCGTGATATAGAAACCCAAGTATCATAACAAGTCATAGCAAGTAGATATCAAGCGAAACTATGTTAGAGACGTGGTTAGACACAAGGTGATGAGTTTGAAGTACTTGTCTACGGATGAGATGGTTGTGGACCGTCTCTCCAACCTTAAAGAGGGAGTCTTTAGTGAGACATGTGTAGTCTCTAGGACTGTGTAGACTTAGTGATGTACTTCAATGATTTTATTTCCCATACAATGTTCTTTAACTTGAATTATATTTGAGTATGCATGTTTTCGCAGTTTGAGTATTTTGTGTGTTCATTTCTGTGATTGTTTGTTAATATATGTCAAAGTGGATATGGTCACCCTCTCACACGGGTGATAGCTTCTATGCCTTTGTGGCTGGGTGAGGCTGGTGATAGCTTCTAGTTTTTGGAAGTCCGTCGGGATAACCAGGAAGGACTTTGTGTCCGGAGCTATCTGTTTTCGCACTACGACGGATTATGGTCTGTCAATCCACTCAGGGGTCAGATGGGAGTCTTTGTGACTTTTGGTTCGGGTACTTTGTGTGCCTGATGGACATCTGTACAGCATATGGACATATGCTCCATGGGAGAGGAGATATGCTGTAGCGCGCGTTCCATACCGCGGCGCACCCAAAATCGACCATGAGTATGACCCGAGATGTGATCTTACCTCGGAGTCGTGTGAGACCCAGAGCTCTTCGCGTAAGAGCCACGTACGTACCCTCAATACTCTGAACAGAGACTTGAGGTTCAGTTCAGTGTTTGCTATCTTAGTCCGTTATCGATGGGTGCGCTCACAAGTACCTTGGACCCGGTTCTAGAAAAGCGAGTTGAATTGTGCCGATGGTTTCGTGGGAATGGGATGGTCATTATGGGATCTTCTCGATATTGTGTCCACTAGACGGCCGTCAATCGCGGTATAGGCTGCGATTGTGGGCACAATGCAGATGTATAGGTTTGAAAGATCATTGTGTGGTCAAACCTTGAGAAAGATTACATGCTCAAGGGTGCAGGGCACAAATCCACTGATGGTGTGAGATCCGCGAGTCACTGCAACTCCTAACAGATGCGCAGTACCTTGCTCGTAGTGCCTGCCGGTCGCACGGCTGCCTCCTCGTATGTGATTTAACTGTATAAGGAGAAATCGTTCTCTTTGGTGCTGGCTTGATGAATGAGCGCCCCCCACTTTGTGCGAGTGGGAGATGTTGGATTTAGGTTAATGGGTCGCCCATAAGTGGGAGCCCATTCAGGTAAGTCTGGTATGTGATACTGGCCCTAAACCCTATTCCTCTATATATCTCTATATATATGGGGTGCCCTCCTTAGAATTAAGAGAGAACAGAAACTGATAGCCGCCCACAGTTTAGACAGAGGTCAGCAGCTGTGGAAACCTAGGTCACTGCCCGTTAACCCGTGGCGTGTCCTCCCGTCCGGCAGACCGTGATCCCAACCTCAGGCAGATCCGCTTCCGCTTAGGCAATCAATCCAGAGGTAACTTAATTATATGTGATTATGTTTTACCATATAGATTGCATGTATATTACATAATCCAACAGTTTCCCTTACAAAAATATATATTTTTATGGAGATTTAAATCCCTAGGAAATGAATATATTTTCTGAGCAGCTATAAATCTCTTACAAAATTTATGATTGAAAAAGGTAATTAGTGAGGGATTATCCTTAAAACTATTTATAAGGAAAATCCGTCACAAAATATGTTCATTATTCCTCTAAAATATTTTCCTTACAAATCTGTCTGTAATGTAGTAAGGAAAATATATTTTGTGAAAAATTTCCCTAATTATTATTCTCCTCACTTAACCCTAACAAATCCCTTACAAATAGTTCTAAATTTAAAAAGATTATTTCCCTTGTAAAATTTCCTTAATAAAATACTGATTTTCATGTAGTAAACATAAGCATCTGAATGTCCAAATATGTGTGAGATCTGAGTTCCGACCAAGAAGAATGGAAAGAGCGGACTTTCCTTTTAAAACGCGAGACAGAAGCTGGTTAATCAAGTAGCAAGCGGTTACGATGCAATGACCCAAAAACTTGGTAGGAATGAATCCTTCAATGCCCGTCCAACTTCGAGCAAATGTCGATGCTTTCTTTCCGCAACGATGTTTTGTTGTGGTGTGGCAACATAATTACTTTGATACAATATCCATTTCATAGTAAATAGATATCTCGTAACATTGTTGAAGAATTCGGTGACATTGTCCTACCGAATCGTGCGAACCACCGCCGAGAACTGTGTCTCCACGAGTGTGAGGTAGTTCAGATCAATAATGAAGCATACCTTGGTCCTTGAGTGATCATCAACAATAGTTAGAAAGTATCAGTAGCCTTTATAAGTGGGAGTGATAGAATGACCCCAAACATCCATATGTATGAAGACAAGATTTTGAAGCACGACTCGTGCTCGAAAGAAAAGCAAATCTCGTTTGTTTAACTAGAGGACATATTTAACATTCTTTAACAGAAGTTTCATTGTGAATGAAAAGTTGCCTAAGGTTCTCTAAAAGGCGCCTGAGCCTTCTATAAGTAGTATGTACCGAAGATGGTTGAACACCATTAGAATTTCGTAGGAAATATAGACCACCAACCGATTCACCAAATTATCCAAACTCTTAAAGTTCGACTATCAAATAAGTAGTTAACCAATCCCATATATATATATATGACTAGTTTTTGAGTTGCATATAATTATTTTTTGGGAAGGTTTTGCCGGAAACGGAGAAGAGTGTCCAAGTCACCGACTGATAACAACCATGGCAGTATTTCAGCGAGGACTTCGGGCTGTGCAACTACAACTGCAGATAAAAGCATCCAGTCTAAATGCTTTGTTTTTAGCCGCAGTAACATGCTTTTGCTGTTATTTAAAATATATATAAATTTGAAATAGATAAATTTAAATTATAATTTTTTTCCAGGTTTGATCAAAGTGTAACTTTGTCCTTGTCAACTTTTTCATCCCAATTTAACATAATAAGTTTTGAAAATTGTAAAAATAACAGAAAACTTTGAAAAATATCGCAATTTGACCATCCAAAACTTTTTTAAATATTACAATTAAGATTCGATTCGATCGGGACTTGATTAAACCCAAATTGAAGGGGCTCGATCGAGCCCCAATCGAAATGAGGACGAATCATACCCCAATTTGATTGGGGCTCTGAGCCCCTCAATTTAAGTTCAATCGAGTTCCGATCAAATCTAGACTCGATTGTAACATTTGAAAATGTTTGAGAAATACTAAATTGTGACATTTTTGAAAAATATATATTATTTTTGCAATTTTCAAACCTGATTTTGTTAAATTTGGATGAACAAGTTGATGGAGCAGACAAACTTACACTTTGATCAAATATGAGAAAATGAATTTTGATGATTTAAAGTTTATAAAAAAAAGCTATGATTTATACTTTAGAAAAAAAACTAAAAAACTGATCAAATATTAAGAAATAATATCGTATTTTACTCTAAAATGAATTTATAAATAGTTAAGTTATCCAAAGAATATCTAAACAAATAGGGTGCGCGAAAACCCTAGAAAAGATCATTGTTCTGTGGAAGCAATAGGGGCGCGTTAACTACCTACATCACTACATGCACAGTTGAAGCAGTGCAAGATTTATTTTCAAATCTATAAATAACATCCACTTCCAAATGATTGCTGATGCAGCCATATCTGAAGAAATGATTGAGCTACGCCATTGCCAGTCGAGTAAAACAGGCAGGTAGGTAAGCATAAATCGGAGGGAAACTCTACTTTCTATTACGTAACAATATATTTCCACGAAAAGACGTAAATGAGAGAGTCTCCCGCCGGAGGAGGTGACAGTTGACAGTGCCGGAAAAACAGGACCAGTGTCAATTCTCAGCCGTACCATGACGTTTATCGTCATCCCCTCCTAACTGTATCATTTGATTCCCATTTCGGGGACGAACAAATAAGTCTTGTCGGTTGGCTTGTCTGGTTTTTTGTTTTTGTTTTCTTGGTTTTTTAGGGTTTTAATTTTTAATTTAATTTCGAACGCTGAAAACAGCTGATGGTGTCTTGTGCAGACGTTTGCTGACGTGAAACTGCAATCAATCTCAACTCGAGGAAAGCTCCCACGTTTCAAAATATAATATGATAATATGATAAAGTGTAAGCTATCGAGAGAGTTTGTGACAGATATATTACAGATAACAGAGGAGAAAACCCTACCAGCTACCTATACGAAGAAGATGAAGAAGCCTTACGTACATATACTTAATGCCAAAATTAACCCTTAACTTTAGGGTTACATATATTTAATGCCAAAATTAACCCTTAACTTTAGGTTACATATATATTATCTTGGACTTCGTTTCTAAAAACCCTAGCAAGTTCAAGAACAGTGACCTTCAAGCTGGAGGGGTGATACTGGTACGAGGTTTGTTCTTAGGACTACCACCATTGTGATGAAGAGGATCTGGTCCACGTGGAACTTCCCTCAGCTTCCATCTTCTACTGTACATCTCGACGTCAGTGCTGCTGCTGCTTCTGAGGGTTTTGATTCCTTTCAGTGTGTCAGAAAGCACCTGCATTCAAAAGCATAGAGTTTCTTTAACAAGGTAAACTGGAAAACATATTCAAAGCAACCTCGTACGTACCTTTCTGTTTCTTGCCCTAGAGGAAGCAAAGCAGAACCCACATGCATATGCATCCACAGACAGCATGGAGCATATTGCTACTGCAAGAACCAGAGACGCAAGCTTCATCAATGGAGACGCCATGGAAGGGTTGTGTGAGGGTTAAGCTAAGCAGAAAATCAAGTGATACCTAAAGAGAGCAGGAGAAGCCACCATTTATATAGGACAGGGAGTGGGCTGGGTGGTAATTAGTTAAGAGTTAGCTAGGAATGGAATAATTGCTCCAGCCTCCATGCACTTTTTTTAATGCAGTAATTAGTAGCTACAGAGATTAAAAAAAAAAAAATAATTGCGTGTGGACTATCATTGCTATTAGAAGATCAACACTTTTAATATATTTATTTTATATTTAAAAAGTTTTCATTTATATTCTACTTAACCCGTAAATATAGTAAGATAGATACTGAGTATAAATATCATTCCATTCCTAGAGCTTGAACCCGAAATTTTTAGTTAGGGACAAAGTTTTGAACAATTTCAGTATTTTACGATAATTTATAAAAATGATTACTCGTACATTTGAAAATGTAAAGTGAAATGTCAATGTATATAAAATCGTTTGGTTCGCATAAAAGTGAATTATATTCTGTTTTGGTGAAAGTAATATATTTGATTTACTAATTCATGCATTGGCATGTAGGAAAGGAACTCTTAAAGTAAATTATTAAGTTTAGGAGACTCTATAAGCTTAAACCACCATGCATGTAATGTAACACCGAAATTAATTACGGAATACTAAAATGCATGAGAATTATCCAAATTGACACATCGTTATATAAATATTATATTATTTTATAGACAAATTTATTTATGGGCATTTCTTTATATTACTTTAATGCCTATATATATATATTAATTTACGTTCATTCGAATAGATATATTATACAATTTTGTACACAAATATATTCATGCCTATTTATTCACTATAATATTTATATTACTTTAATGTCTATATAGACTGTTAACTTTTATTTATTAAAATATTTTCTCTTGTTACTATTGTAATAAAAAATCGTACAAATTATTACAATATTAAAATTTGTGATTTAATTTTTAGTATAAGAATATATATATATATATATATATTTCTAATAATGTCATGCCGTATATTTATAATTTACATACATTTTTATAATTAAAAAAAACAATAAAAATATTACTATATTAATTTACCCAAAATTCATGCTCTAAAGTATGAATTAATAATAAGTATATGTAATATCGAATTTTTACATATCTATACTAATTAGTAATTAACCATACCATATTTCGAAGAATTTTTTTTTACCGAAATATACCTCAAAATAAAAATAAATACTGAAATATATTCATTTGTAAAAAAAATACCAAAGTATATAATACTCGTGAATCCCATTCATGTGTGGATTTACTGAAAAAGTACATATGCGAATGTCATTCGCGAATGTCCTAAAAGTATCACCCGCGATTGACATTCGCAGGTAAAAAAAATGGTGAAAATGAAATCATTAATGAGAGAGAAATGGGTGTGATGCATTTATTTTTTAGTTATGTCACCCGCGAAAATGAAATCTCTATTTTTTAGCAAAGAGAGAGAGAAAAATTGAACTTTATTTTTGTCAAAAGTAAATATGACACCCGCGAATCTGGAAAATCACATTCACGGGGTAGTATTTACACCTGCGAATCTGATTCGTGGGTAAGTGTACTTTTGTATTTTTTTTTTCAAAACTCAGTATTTACTTTTATTTTGAGGTATATTTCGGAAAAAATAAATATATTTCGGGGTCTAAAAACTTTTAAACTTAGTCAACCATTTACTATTGTAATTTATGTGAGTAGATAGTTTGAATATTTATTAAATCATTATATAAAATTTAATAAGTAAACTACCGAATAGATTTATATTTATTAATAGTTTATTCATTATAAAATACTTCCTACAAATATAATATTCCATCCATTACAATATATATATATGTATATACTATGTGCGTTGACACTGAGCAAGCCAGGTAGTATTATAGCGTAGTTTAATGACGGCGCCGGATGCCACTGCTGCAACAGATAAGTGGCGGGGGCCCTCATGTGGCAGCTCTGTCAGATGACGTCACTCCTGCTCTGATCAGCTCAGTTCAGAAAATTCCATTCCATTCCTTTCGCTAAGCTGGCTAGGGTTTTATTCTTCATCAGATACAGAGAGAAGGATGGATAGAGACATGCATGGTCGGATATCAAATCATTTTTATTTGATTTTTTCAACTGGATTAGGAAGTCAACTAATTTAACAAATAGAAACTATGTACTAATCTTATAAAGTTAAAATTCATGATATAAAAGTGAATTACTTATTTTCAAATATTCACTCTTACATATGACGATTTCTCACTATAAATCATTACTTGGAGAAGAAACAACCCATCAGCTCCAAGGGATAAGGATTTTTATGGAGGTTCCAGAAGATTGCTAGATTTGGCAATGATGGTAATCTGGTGATAGGATCAGACAGTAGCTTTATCAAAAACAGATGAATTTAACATTATAAATTTTATTTCAAAAATTCAAAAAGGAAGTTAAATCATAAATGAAGTTATTTAAAAAAATAATAATATACATAATTTGAAATCAAAATACAAAAGTGTTACATTGGGAAAATCAATTAACAAGCTATACTTATTTATGAATGCCATTTACATATAAAATTTAAATTAAATTGTATCTATGAATATAACATTAGCTGGTACTGGTAGGATTTCTATTAAATTCTAACGTTCTTTCCATAAATATTATTGGCTGGTAAGATTTATTAAGTACCATTGGTTTAGTGGCAGATGTATTATTTTAATAGTTAAGGTTCTCAATTAGAGACATTGTTTGTTTGTGTTTTTATCCTGCTAAATATTTATTTTTTAAATAATTAGAACAATGAATGTTGTATTATTTTTAGTTTAACTATATCAAGAGTAAGTAGAGTGTCGTTTATTAATTAATTGCAAACTAGAAAATCTGGACCGGGCTTTGCTCGGTATATAAAAAAATATTTAAATTATTTTTGTAATGATATTTAAAATTAATTTAATTATTTATTTCAATAAATAAAAAGAAATATAAAATTATTGATTAATTTAGTAATTTGAAGTGCATTGTTTAGATACAAATTATTATATTTTAATAAACTTTAATTTCTCGATGATTATATCAAATCAAATAAATCAATACACTAATAAAATTTTAAGTAACATAATAAAAATGATAAGAAATGATTTTATTGTACTAAATTTATGATCTGTTTGGACATTAAATTAATAAAACTAATTTAATTTTAATTTTAAAAAGGGTATATTAAGAAATTATACTTCAATTTATTTTATTTTTGAAAATAAGTATATGCAAAAAATAAATTATAAGAGATTATTGTTATAGTCTAATAGTCTATGAATTGTATAACCTATTATATTTTTATTAAATTTTTATGTTTAATAAATTTAATATAATCTTATGATGTCACATTTGGTAAAAACACAATAAAAAAATATAAATGAAATAAACAAATGAAATGAGAAACATATAACATAAATTTTGCATTAATAGTTAAAAGAAGTCTAAAAATAATGTAACATGTCTTGAGATTGATTGTGAGTGCTTAGATGTATTTTAACTCACTTTAAGTACACATGTAACAGTGCTACATCACTATGGAGAAATTGGTATTGATGTGGACCAATAAAATATTTGAATTTTGACACGTAACTACGTCATTTTATTACTTGTCACAATTCTACGCAATCTAGCTAAATTAATATATATAGATATAGATTGTGTCTGTTTAATAGATTTGGAAAGATGAATTAATCCTGGATAGGTTATGTAATGGAGAAATTAACTTGGACTTGGGGGACTAAAAGAGCACCCCATATCAAACTTAGGGACTAAATGACCATACAGCAAGATGTATATACAATTTAGCGGGCTCAAATGGCAATTAATCAAAAGCTAGTGGACTAAATTAAGAGAAGGATAGAACTACCTAGCGAAGCTATGGGGCCCGAGGGAAGTCGGCTTTTAGGTCGATATTTTTGTTGCGATATCCAATGATGCGGGCAGAGTAATTGGTTACTCTGTTAGTGACCATTACTATTTTCCGTTAGTTAATTTTTAACATATTTTTATATTTATCAAATGACTATTATGCCATCGTTTATGTCATGAGATGTTCTTCATTGTTCTTCATGAGGATCCTTTGCATCGTTTTCTGCAGATTGCTCATTGGATTCCATTTCCAGTTGATCAAATTGTTGGAAACTGACAGAACAAGATTTTTTCTCTAACACTTATCCATCCACTGTCATAAATGAGCTTTCACTGATCTTTTGTTGGTCATCCATTGCAGCACCAACGAAATTAGAAGCTACTATATCCTCAATGATGCTAAATTCTGCTGCATCGTCGAATTCCATAGATAACCGAGCAATAAGCATGGATATAACACAGTTTGAATCTGCAAAGAGATTATAGCAAATTTCATTATCTGCATCATCTTCTCTCTCGACCACTGAGCTATCTTTATGTAATTTTGCAGTATAGATGAAACACCGATCTTCATCAACACAAATAGTAGATTTCAACTCCTCCGCCGATTGGCCAACTATAGCACGTAATTCAAATAAATTTCGAAACCTAGATCTCACAGAAGAACTCCCAGCAACTTCACTATTCTGTAATCAAACTCAACCAAAGAATTCAACGAATTAGAAGCTCATACCATCTGATGCACCACCTGGAAAGAACTTCCTCCACATCAAATATCCAAAATTTGATTTTTCCGGCAAATTCGGAGTTAACGAAAATTGGGTGAAGTGGGCCAGTTTCGGTTCTGGTCGAGAAGTTAAAGTCGCAGCTTGATCTCATCCCAACCTAGGTCCGGAGAATCATAGTTCACAAACCAGTCGCTACCCAAATCTGGAAACTTACCTTCTCTGGCATACAATTTCAGCGCAGTATCGATGACAACATTGATGAACTCCCCTTCGATTTTAGACTTCAGTGTTCTTCATGTTCTTTGAGTGAATCATAGGGTTTAGGGTTAATAAGCTAATTAAATAGGGGTAATATTGTCATTTCATATAATAGAAAGTGACTTAACGGTGATTTTTGACGATAAACAGTAGAAAAACCAATTTGTCACATATGCAAACCAATTAATCACATTTTGAAACATGTGTAACCATTCTGAACAATGGTCAAACATTTGTAACCAATTAAGTAATTAACCCTATTTTATTTAACAAAGGGTTAAATATCACTATATTTGGATAAAAAAAATGAGTTTTTCTAATAATGTTTAAACATAAAAAAACTTAACAAAATAAGTTGAAAAATGCAAAAATAATAAAATAAAGCTTTTAAAAATACTACAAAAAAACCCATTTAAAACGTTTTATATGTTACATTTAAGTTTCGATTAAGAGTCACTTGAAGGGATGAGGGTTTGGATGTTGTGACATTTTAAATTTTTTTTTTTTAGTTTTAAAAATATATTTTGTTAGGTTTGAATGAAAAATATGATGGAATGAATAGATGACAAAATATGAAGGAACACATTTTTTGAAACACAAACTTTAAAAAGTTATCTCAATTTTAGCTCAAAAATTAGTTATATTTTAAATAAAAATTAATAAAATTCATTTAGGTACCTTAAAAATCATATTTTTACAAATATGTACCTCAAAAAAGATTCATTAATTTCGAGGACCTCAGTTATAAAAGTATCTACTTTAATTGGGTACTAGAAAGTAGGGGTGATAAAAAAAGACTGGTTGAACCGAATTCCCGACAAGACTGGCCCGACTAGGACCGATACCGAGTTAGTGATTTTTTTTCCTTCAAGGTCGGTCTTGGTCTCGTTTTTTTTCTTCCCAAAAGCTCGACTAGGACCAAGCCGACTTGAAAGTAACAAAAAAACAAATAACAATTCAATAAAGACAAAGTAAATATATTTGATTGCTATAATAAAACAACTTAGAGATACCTGAAAGCAACATTAAAATAAAATAGAGTTATTGTAATGGAACAAAATACTACATACGTGACAGACACATGATTGAAATATTAAAGTAGATATATTTATTATTTCTGAGATATCCGAAAGTAACAATATTTTTATAAGTTACCTATTTATAAAAACGTGACTACTAAATAACTTTTATCCCTTACTACATATACATTTCTAGTCTTTTTATAATTCATTTATATATAGTAATTATTTCTAAATAATGGAAATAATACTGTTTTCATATAAAATTGATGAACTATATACATTTTTTATTGACAGATGTTGGAATATGTACGAAACATGCAATCGTTTAGGGCACAATATTAAACATAATTAAGTTACCTCATTGAACGATCGACTTAGCGGAAGCGGAAACGGATCTGCCTGAGGTTGAGATCACGGTCTGCTAAACGGGAGATCACGCCACGGGTTAACGGGCAGTGACCTAGGTTTCCACAGTTACTTACCTCAGTCTAAACTGTAGGGCGGCAGAGCATCACTGTTAACGTTAGGTTTTTCAACCATGAGCATTCTTATACATAAAAGGAACGGTTTGAGCCAATATCTAATACTGAGCTTATTAGAATAGGCTCTCACTAATGGGCGACCCAATCCCCCAAAACCAACATCAGATTTAAGAACGATATGATCAAGTTCCTTTATAATTTTTATTGAGACAATTCATAACAATCTTAAAAAAATGTTTCGGTTTTTTCGGATCAATCATTTTTCTCCGACATAAAAGAATACATACTCAAAAAATGGAACTGATAATTACGAAAAGAGTATTTGTTTTTTACCCCAATACAATTTAGATCGTAGATTGGAGCTTATTTAAATACGTGGTCCAAATATATATATATATAAATAATAAAAACCAATGAAATATTCCATCACACGTTTTTTTGGATACGTGATGGATATTGTACAGCTACCTGTTTTGTGATTAATTAAGGCAAAATAAAGTACCGACACAGTTGACTTGAATCATTTCAGTTTTAAGTTTTAATTCCAAAGATGATTTCTTTAATAATTATATTTATGATAAATTCATTTTCGGGTCAAGTCAAACTCCTCGAATAACCACGTTATACAATTTGAGTTTATTCTAAAAATAGTTAGTTATATATAAAAATAATCTTGTTGTATATATGGTCCATGGTGCTTAATTTTTTAGTAACCCACCGTTGTGAGATTAATATCATAGTGGACTTCAAAATCTATGACTAGTTGGAAATGACCAAATCTCATTTCACATCCAGGCATGATCCGTACTCTAGTTACTTTGTTAGTACGTGGAGTAAACGAGACACAATAAACTCATATCGGATACCCACAACGAGAAACAATCCAACATCGTCAATCAGAAGTTCAGAACCGAACTATAATACCATGTTAACTCAAAAAATAACTACACTATACAACTTGAGTTTTATCTTAATTTCAATTGGTGATAGACTGAGATAGTCTTGTATATTTAATATATAATTTTTACTAACCCATGGTATGGAATTAATCATAGTGGACTTCAACAATTTATTATTTTTAGGATGATACTATAATATCTATCGTAAGAAGTGTAATTTTAATATTATCCAAAATTGGTAATGGTAATATGGTATTATACCCAACATAGTAAAAGAAAAACATGATTTCTTTCTAAATAGGATTATGCATAATATTTTTACGGTAAGTTTTTTTTATTGTTTGCTTTAATAAATTCTAACTGAAATATTTATTTATATTTTAATTAGAATGTCATAAATATAATACTAATGTTGAGATATTAAATAAAAATGTACATATAAGACTTAAATAGATACGTACACGTAACACAGAATATGTGATATTTCGAGTTGAAAATATGTTCAGAAATGGTTAGAATAGTGTAGAAATCTCAATTATTGTACTTTTCTTGGAAAAAAGAAGAATACTGCGGGTAGTTTGATTTTATTCCTTCTTCCTATATATAGTAAGGTTAAATGTTAAATTATTAGCTAGAGTTTGAGTGCTTAAACCATTGTTATCATAACCATCCCTCAAACCAACTAGGGGCCGGTTCCCGGTTTGGTCGGTCCAACTCGGTTCAATGTATGGTTCACTGTTTATAATTTAAAAAAAAAAACTGAAAATACAAAGTTACAAACTACATAATCTCAAACACATACATAATTACCTAAAATTACGTAGTCTCAAACACACACAAACTACATAGTCCAAAACATACAAATTACTCTCAAATACAATATAATTACCTCAAACTTTGAACATACATAACACAATAGTCTCGAAATGAAACACAATATGTTTAAACTTTAAACATAACTTCTAAAATTCTCATTGATCACCTCCACTCCAATATGCATAACCACCACTAGTTTATTCATTCTGATAGAGTAAGTTCTCTTCAACCCCAACAACATTTATTGTTGATTTTGCATCTTCATTTTCATTGTCACCACCATCATCAAGATTTAACTCATCTAAGCATAAAGATAAAATATCATTAATCATTTTAAACCAATGATAACAATGACATATAATTAACTTACTATCATTAGACAGCTCATTAATGGAACATCTCTTCAATTCACGACTAAAAACTTCTAACTCTTCATTTGATAAGGTTGAAGACTCATCCTCTAATAACCAAGAAGCCATATGACCAAATTTCTCAAAGTCAAGATGATCATAAAATCTTTCCTTGAAAGAGTTACTGCACACCAAAAAAATTAAACTTTATAATGTAATCAAATGCATATGATTATATATAGAACTAAAAATTTAAACTCTTACCGTTGTTGCAACTTCAAGTTATAATGAACATAAACGAGATCATTCAACCTTTGATGTTCATGTCGATTCCTCTTCTTAGAATGAATATGCTCAAAGATACTCCAATTCCGCTCACAACCAAATGAACTAAATGTTTGACTTAGTATGCGAATTGTCAATTTTTGAAGATTTGATGTTGAATTACCATGCAACATCCACCATTGATCTAAGACAAAATAAGTTAAGTAATACTAATTACTAACCATATAGTTTAAAAAATATTTAGATGGAGATATTTACCTGGAGCCATTCTTGCACGCAGGGACGGAGCAGTAATGACCATGTTTGCCCCTGACTTTTAATGCAGTAATGTATATTTCATTTTTTTTTTAAATAATTTTAGCTTTTGCCCCCACTGAAATGTTTTTGAAGATGGATACAAATACAAAGGGATAATCTGATAAGTTTCACCAAATTGGATTGAGTGAGAATACAAATAAAATTATTCTTAAAAAAATAACTTTAACAAATTTAGAAAGTCAAATTCGTCAGAAATGCAATCGTCAGAAAATAACTTTCACAAATGCAATCGTTCTCACCTTTTGAACTCCAAATTTCTATCAAGAGAAGATTCAATCTGAAGACCAAGCTAAACCCAAATACACAGAGGCCAGAGCGATTTGCGGTTCTAAATCAATATGAAAGATAACTTCGATTTTTCTCGTAATTTCATCAAATCTTCAGAATTCAAATAGTAGTTTACCTCTTTAATTAGAGTCGCATGGACCGAAAGGAAGAAGAGAAGAGTCGTGAATCACTACCGAAAAGAAGAAGGGAAGAGTCAGTTGTCTACTTGTATGTCTGTTGGTTGGTGCCGAGAGAATTTACAGTCGTGACCTGCTTTTATTCTTCAAAGAAGTCGTGACCTATTGACATGCTTTTCTTCAATCTTCTTCAAATTATTGGGCATTTGGGCTGAGAAGTGAGAATAATTGTTCAAAATTTTGAACATGAATAGTTAGGGCCTTTGGGTTGGGCTAATTGTCCAAAATTGTTTGACATGAATAGTTTTGTCGTGAGTCTATGACCTGCTTTTCTTTTGATAAGTATATTATTTGTATTTAAAATAATTATTTGTACTTAATTTTGTGTTTATGTTATAGGTATTGATCAATTTTTCAGTAGAATTGAAAGAAAATTTGATGATGAAGAATAACATTCAAGCCACAAAATAAATGAGAAATTCTTGAAGCAAAAGTATGAAGAATTCAATTTAGATGATCTACCATCGGATCCCGGCTTGAGAAAAAAAATTCAAGTTTATCATCCAAATGATCATGACAAGGTCTGAAAAACTTATTTAGACAAGGGTCCATGTCAATCGTGTGACCATGAATTTCTTCAAAGAACATTTGGTAAGGTACGTCGTCGCTCTGTTCCAACTTTGTTTGATGATTACGGAGATTGGTTGGAATATAGTATTTCAAAGGATGCCGCTTCGTAGGAGCTTCGTGTATGCGAAAAGATGTACTTCGAAAAAACAGTGCTTTAGGATGATTGAATCATTTGGATGTGGTAAAATTTCAAGGGGTAAGGGCTTGAATCAAGAGAGGAGTCTTCAAAGAGGAGGAGACACACGTTGGGGCTCCCATTATAGATCGTTGACTAATTTGTCTATTACGTTCTCTTCAGTGCTTGAATTCCATGAGTTTATTGAACAAAATGGACAATCTCAACCCCAAGAAGGTGAAGCATGATCCTTAATAAATATAATGTCAGATTTTGAGTTTGCTTTCATATTACACTTGATGATAAACGTATTGTTAATCACGGATGAATTGTCGCTTGCATTGCAAAAGAATGATCAAGACATTATCAATGCTATGGTTTTATTCAAGAGGGTTAAACAACAAATGCAACATATGAAAGATGATGGATGGAGTTCATTGATGAATAAAGTCCCTTCATTTTGTGTTAAACATGATATTATGATTCCATTTATGGATGATATTTATAGAGCTGAAAAACGTCCAAGGCGTAAGGAAGAGAAAACGATTAATCACAACTACTGTCAATTTGATTTATTCAATGATGTGATTGATTGACAACTGTAGGAACTCAATCACCATTTTAATGAGGTTAATACTGAGTTGCTTCTATGTGTGGCTTGTTTGAATTCAACTGATTCTTTTGCAGCTTTTGACATAAAGAAGTTGGTTCGTCTCGCCTAATTTTATCCCTAAGATTTATCCAACGTTGATTTTATATTCTTGCCAAACAACTTGATAGATTTATCTTTAATATGAAGTCAAGTGTTGAATTTTTAAATCTCAAAGGTATCGGTGAACTCTCTCAAAGGTTGGTTGAAAAGAAAAGACATATTGTTTATCCATTGGTGTATTTGCTCGTGAAGTTAGTATTGATCTTGCCAGTTAGCACTGCTTCAGCTGAAAGGATTTTCTCAGCGATGACGATTATGAAGAATAGATTGCGGATCAAGATGGGTGACTCTTGAATGAACGACTGTTTAGTTACTCTTATTGAAAAAGATATACTTTGTACTATTGATAGTGATAGAATTTTATTACGTTTTCATAACAAGAAAATTCGTCGAGAAAAATTGTAAATTTTAATTAGAAAAATTATTATATATTTTGCCAGTTTGCCCCCACTGACTTTACATCCCGGCTTCGTCCATGGTTGCACGATCAACTATGAGAGAAAACTTTCCAAAGACACCATTAGCACCCTTAAACACTATCATCTCATTTCGAATGCTCTTTCCCAAATGGATATTCTGAGCAGCATATCTTTCTATGACATCAATCAATCCTAATACCGTGACACGTTGCTTTCCTATTTCTTTAGAATTATATTGGAACCGAGGATTTAGCTAATAACTAGCCGCATCCAAATTCTTATGAAGTTGTTATCCCATCTTGAATCCAAAATCTTAACATAAGGCCCAATCCTCTTCTTTCTTCGTTGAAACCATTTTAACAATTCACTTCTTGCTTTATGCATAGCCTCATACGAATAACCCATAGCCGATCTTTCATCACTATCGACAATGCGTAAAACACGAACAAGAGGCTCAGTCACTTTCACTATCACAACACACTCCTTCCAAAAAACTGAATCAAGTATAAGATCAACAAATTTTCTTGCATTATTTTCCTTTGCATATGCGCAACTAGGCCACTCCTTAGATGTCACCATAGCTCTTAAAGCATCCTTTTGAGATAAGATGCTTTGTAATGCAATAAAATTTGTCGAAAAACGGGTTGAAACAGGGCGAATAATCTCTATTCCACAAGTGAACTTCCTCATCAAATGTAAGTCATAACAATGATTTTATACATACTTAATGATCTTCGAAGCATGCACTACAATATCATTAACCTCATCTAATTTGCCAAAATCGCCTAAAATTAGGTTGATGCAATGTGCAACACATGGATACCAGAACAATGACTTAAACTCTTGGTCCAATAGCCTGCCTGCAGCAACATAATTAATAGCATTATCAGTAACCACATGAAACACATTTTCTGCACCAACAAACAAGACTACTTCTCTGAGCAACTTGTATATAACTTATGTTGTTTTAGAAGTATCAGAAGCATCAACTGATTTTAGAAAAACAACTCCTTTAGGAGAATAACAAGAAAATTGATTAACGTTCATCTTCGTTGATCTGTCCATCCATCAACCATGATGGTACAACCAGTATCTTTCCAATTAGCACGATAACTCTCAATATATTTCTTTACCTCATCAACATTTTTCATCAACAAGCGTCCTCTAAGGTCATGAAAATTGAGACCTTTATAACCTGCACCCATACTAGCAATTGCATCTATCATCCATTGATAGTACGACGAATTAACCGAGTTAAATGGTATAGGTGCATCAACCATTCCCCTATACACAACAAGATGACACTTTTCCACCATTTTCTTACTTTGAAGAACACTTTTCATTGTCGATTGCGCAACGATCATTGTCCTAGATTGAAACATGGGAGCTATTTTCGGTTGTATCCTTACAACGACACCTTGATTATCTTTGGAAGTAGGTGTTTGAGTTTGAGCACCTTGCAAATCTTCTTCACCATAAGATGAGCCTATCATATGTTGTTGCATTTCGTAACGAATTTCTTCAGGAACCTTTTTGCAAGAGATAGCATTACTCCTAACTCCAGCTAAATGTTCCTTAAGCCTATGAATTCCACCCCCAGAAAATGGTTGCAATGTTCTTCATTTTCCAGTAGAAGCATCCACAATGTCCCCAAGTTGGATAAATTTTTCCTCTAGAACTCGCACTTGAATTAGGCTCAAATGGGGTTGTCGGTGTACTACTAGACCTCATATTTGTTGAATCCATTTCAAATTCAACCTAATAAGTAATAACCATATTAACAACTAACACATCATTAACCAATTTTAGCACCAATTAACACAATTAACAATCAACATAAATAACCAATCACCAAAATTTTAGCACCAATTAACATTAACAATAAACACAATTAAGAACAATTTTCAGCACAATCAACACAATTTTCAGCACAAATCAACACAATTTAAGCACAATTAAACCAATTTTCAGCATAAATTTAAGCATAATCAACACAATTTCAGCACAATGAACACATTAACCACGAAATGAAAAACAATTTCAATGGAACTAAAAAAGGACGGGTGAACTTACTGAAGAAATGAGCAAGGAACCAAAGTACTGCGGTGGATGTGCTGAACAAGCAACCGAAGAACAAGGAACCGAAGGACAGATGTGTTGAACAAGGAACCGAAGGACGGATGTGCTGCGGCGTGAACTTGAAGAACATAAGTACATAACTAAGGTGAGTGAGAACAAAAGTTACAAAACTTAACCTAAGTTTCAAACCGACTGACTATTAAAAATAGTGGTGAACTCGGGCTAGACAGATCGGTCTTTTTGGCAAGATCGAGCCCTAGCCTAAGCCCGAAATTTCGATCCTCACATTTGGAGGACCAAGACCGATTTTGGATAAAATAGTATGTCCGAGTCGGTCTTACTGGATTCGGGCCGGTCTCAGTCTTGGACCGATATTTATTTTTATTTTTTTAAAAACCCAATCGAACGAGTTCTGGCGAACAGAGAAGCAAAAGAGTTATGGTGAACATAGAAGAAAAAAATTACAATCGAATAGAGAATCAAAATACGAAGTAGCAAAATCACAGCAATCAACAATGTATGTCTGAACAATCACAACAATCAGCAATGTATGTCTGAATTTGTTTACCTCTGCCTGTAGCTGGTGATTCTACTCCAGAGTTGGTGCCCCCAGAATCGGTCTTTCTCGTGGAGGCGTTGATGAACAAAATGGTGACAAGGAATGCCGACTCGAGGAATCCGAAAGAGATGACAGTGTGGATCTTGCAGAGATTTGTCTGGACGTGGTAGGGGAGGACGGGGAGGGGCGGGTCAGAGGCATAGGTTCGACCGAGTGAAGAAAGAAAAAAGAGGAAAAATAAGTAGCAAAAGTGAAGAACGAAGAAGTGAAGCTTCAGTCCACGTGAGTAAAGAAGAAAGATTAATGGCAAAAAAAACAAAACAAAAAGTAAGAAGAACGATTCGGTCGGGTCCTGCTCGGGTTTTTGGGAAAAAAAGACCGATACTGATCTTGGAGAAAAAACTCGTTCGCTCGGTCTCGGGCCTAGTCGGGCCGATCTCGTGTCGGTTTTATCGGGATTTCGGTCCAACCAGTGTTTTTTGGTCACCCTAGTTAAAAAACTCGGTGATTGGTATGTTAAACCGGAAACCTAATAACTGAAAATCAATCGGTACACCGAAAAAAATGATTGGTCTGTTAAAAAGTATATCCCAAAAAAATGAACTGGAAACCGGTCGATTTTTGCAAAATCGGCTGGTTTGCATCGGTTCAAACACTGTTCACTATGCAAGTCAGTCTTTTATCTGAACCAAACCAAATAGGGGTCCGGTTCCCAGTCGGACCATCGATCCGGTCCGATTCTGATAACATTGGCTTAAACAATTTATTAGATTAAATTAATAGGGTTAATTGTCAATTTCCCCCCTAAAGTTTGGACCGAATTTGAGATTCCCCCTTAATGTTTAAAATTTTAAATTTTAGTCCTAATGTTTGGACAAAATAAAAATTTCCCCAATTCCATCATATCTCCGTTTATTTGAGATGATTTATGAAACATGTGCGGGATAAAACTTGGCGTAAATAGAGAATAACCAAAGTCGAAAAAATTCATCATTTTCTTCTGCAATCCTTCTGATCAGCAACTCAGTGCAATCGTATACCCTAACAACTAGCATTCCTATACAGCAACTCAGCAACGTCGAGGCTTAGCACGGGAATTGCAAAAACCAACCCTAAACCCTAACATTCAGACCAGGATTGAGAAATTCCCACAAAATAACGGGATTCCGGAACTTACCTTGTTGCAAAATGGAAGCCGCAACACCGGAACGTCGTGGAGAGAAAGACGCGTCTGGAACAAAGCTTATGGGTCGGAAACACTGGAACGGAGCGCCGTGAAGCTTTCCGCTGGAACAGAACCTTCTGCGTTGCAAGCTATGGAAAGAAATTAAGACTCTGAAGTGGTTTGAAGAAGAGTATTGTGAGTGTGCTCTTCTTTTCGTGTTGGTGTGGGTATAATGAGGGAAATCGAACTGATCATGCGGAAATGGACAAAAGGACAATTTTGTCTTTTCACAATTAGAAATTGCACGTGACCCGCATATGTTTCATAAACCGTCTCAAATAAACAGGGATATGACAGAATGGGGGAAATTTTCATTTTGTCTAAACATTAGGACTAAAATTTAAAATTTTAAACATTAAGGGAGAATCTCAAATTCAGTCCAAACTTTAGGGGGGAAATTGACAATTAACCCAAATTAATATGATATAAAATTGTAATTTACAAGTTTTATATAAATTAGATTAATTTGTGTGATGGAAAGTTATATTTTTTTTTGTGCGACCGAATTTTGAGGATATTATTAATTTGCCGAATGACGGACACGTATATGTGTCTGTCAATATTTAACCGCAAATTAGACGGAACTAACGGATTGCAACTTTATATGAAGTAAGTTAGAGATTTATTCATAAAAAAAAAGTTTGTAAATTATTCATACTCACAAAGTTTAACTAGCACATAGATATTTAACACTTCATGATAATACTAATACTAATAGCGTTTACCTTAAAGATTAAGCATTTTTTAAAAAAATATTCAACAAAAAACGACCTCTCGCTTTAGTGCCGGTTGTACCAACGCATAAGGTTTAGTGCGTTATTGTCATTAATATACTAAACTTTAAGTGTGTTTAACAAAAATGACAATAGACCTTTTATTAAAAATATAATTATACTAGAAAGCGAACGTTTTGCACGATAATGATTTTTTATATTAAATGATATATGAAAATGTATGTATACTTTATTTATTATTTATTAGATTATTATTTTACAAAAATATTTTTATTTAAGAATAAATTTAACTTAATATTATACAATAAAAAATAAGGTATATTTATAAATAATATTAACTCTATTAATATTTGTGTATAATATAAATTATTTTATTTATTTTAATATTGTGATTTTGTTAAATGAAATCAAGATTAAGTCTATTTATTTATAAAAGTAATTTTAAAAAAATGCATGAACGATAATTGAAAAGCGATAGTGACAATGTTAATTAATAATTTTAAGTTATTTTGTGGTTTTGTCACTTATATTTTTTTAATATGTGACTGAAATGGATAGTAAAAATATCTACAAATAAAATTTTATTTATTTTCTATTTATAAAATATATTAAGTATATAAATATATAAATATACAAATATTTTTCATATAATAATGTTGATACAATACTTTTAACTTACCTGTTATGGTTTTATGACTTCTATTAGTTTTATATACTTATATAAAAATGTCAAACATTTATCTTTATATTATTATGGGTAAATGCTCAAAGTGCCCCCTAAAGTTTGGCCGAAATTTAAGAATCCCCCTTAAAGTTTAAAGTGTCCCTTAATGTTTGAAAATGATGAAAAATCCCCCCTTGACAGATGCTCTTTTAGGGGGAATTTTTCATCATTTCTTTAACATTAGGGGGGATTTTAAACTTGGGTTAATTACCTGAACCGTTACTTATGTTTGACCCATGTGATTAAAAGGTTACTCATCTTTTTTGGTGTAGCTGAAACGTTACTTATGTTTGAACATGTGACTGAAAGGTTACTCTGTGAAGTTTCCGTCAAATCTTACCGTCTAAATGTCACGTGCACAGCACATAACCCAATTAAAACGATTTGAAGTCAATTGAAATGACAATTATGCCCTCCTGTCACTTTGCAACGTTTCCCCCTCGTTTGATTATCATCTCCACACTCCAACTTCCAATCAACTCCCATTTCCCTCCAACCGAAACTTGCAGACCTCCTTCTGCCCCGATAGTGTCCATTTTCAGCACGGAAGGAACCCTCCTCAGCGACATTGCGTTTCGGAACTGCAACTGGAAGTAAGTTTGTGTTTTTGCTTCGATTGAACTTCGGTTTGTGTGGTTTTTCGCATTCTTTTTGGTTTCGGACTTGGGTTTGTGTTCTTCTACCCTGTTTCACTTCGTTAATCTCCTATTTGGTTGAAGATTAGGGCTTTAATGTTGGTTTGTGGTACGAAATGATGAAATTGCTGCATAATATGTTCGTATTTGGGTGTGTAGTCAATTTCGAGCTCTAAGATTTGGTTGTTTACCGTGAAGATAGTGGGTGGTGGTGATAGTTCTGCTGTTAAATTGATGAAGTGTGCAGTAATCGATTGAACAAACTTGATGAAGTGTGTTGTTAAATTGATGAAGTGGGTGAGAGTGAATGAGATTGAACAAATTAGTTTTTTAAATGTTTAATTTGCTTTATGTTGGTGGGTTAATTATAATAGTTGGTCTGCTGCATTGAAGCTTAGTGATGAATTAGTGGTGAAATTAGGGTCCAATTGTTTTGGCATTTACCTCAGTATGAACATGAAGGTATTTTCTGGGATTAGTGGTATTTACCTCAAATAGCAATTGCAACATGAAGTTAACTGCTGCTGCTTTTTTGGTTGCTCAAACTTGTCAATCTTCGTGCACCAGTGCTTATGCAGTCCATTGGAACCTCCCCCTCCCTCCCCTACCCACACACACACACACAAATAGTTATAGTAGACAGATTAGATGCCATGTACTGACTTCTGTTTGTATCAGGATTTTGGCTATGTTCAGACAACATCCACAGAATTATTGAAGTCATATATCTTTAATGAGCCAATTTCAGTTGATGCTGCCCGCTTGCCACCTCTTGGCCCAACTGCTATGTTTATGGTACCTGTACTGTTCAGATCTGGAATTTAGATGAAACTACTCCATCACTAACTAGAATATTAATATTATCCTGTAGCAAGGGACGGAAAGAATGCCAGGGACTGCTGTCACAAAATCTGTAATTGCAAATGAACCAGGGGGCGCAAGAGGCAAGAAATATTTGTGGATATAATTGAGAAGATCAGTGTCACTTTCAGTTCCAGTGTGTGTAAATCTCTTCTCTAGCTTTACAGTCTCTGATCTTATGATGGATTTATTCTTGTAACTCTTCTAAAATGAGTTAACTCATTCAAGTGTGTGGAAATGTTATAGATGTATCGATCAACAGATTCAGAAGAACTTAAATGCCTCCTCAACACAAGAATCTCACTTAACCTATCAGGAGCTCGACAATAGTCAGGAGATCGATCAAACATCAAGCTTGTTTATGTAAATCTGTGCTCCTAAGACGTTCCTTCTAAAGAGAATCGAGTTCATTTTGTTCCTTCATATTTTGTTAGTTATGAAGATCTGTTTTAACGGAACCTATTTTGGGATTATAGGATGGATTATGTTTTGGAATGTATTCTGAATTCTGGATTTTGATGGATTATTATGGATTCTGTGTTTTCGGATGTATTCTGTATTTTAGTAACGGTTGGGTAACAAAATGTCCAAACTTAAGTTACTTTTTAATCACAGTTCACAAACGTAAGTCACCTTTTAATCACAATTCACAAACTTAAGTCACCTTTTAATCACAGTTCAGAAAAGATAACACTTCATTTAACAACATGTCCACAAAGATAAGTCACCACCTTCGCAAAATACACATTGTTCTTCATCCTTCAGTTACAGACACAGCTACAACTAACTTCTACTAATTCTTCGCAATTGAACTTAGAACAAAAACAACAACAACAACAATGACAAAGACTACAACTAACTTTCGATTGGGTTGACTTCCCAGTCAAAAAAACCACATCTGGGGTTATGCACAGACTACGAAAGAAGAAACAACAAACAATTACCTCAGATTTGACGATTTAAGGTTCGATAATAAGGCTTTATGGTTCAAATTACTGCAGCAAAACGAATTAGGGTTACCCACTGTCAAATTACCTCAAAATTGGGGCAACCATGGAATCGGCGCGAGAAATTCTGCCACGTACCAGCTGATTTCACGGAGCACACAAGCCCACAGTAGCACATTCGCAGACGCGAAGCTCCGTGGTTGGGATTAGGGGAAGAGATTGACCGAGATCTAACCTTTCTACGGTTCTCAGAACCCATAGGACAACATTCATCTGCAGACTTCTAGGCTTCTGTCTTCGGTTCTTCAGTTCTTCGGTTCTTCCTGTTCTTCGCGCGCAAACTTCTCTTCCGTTCTTCCTGTTCTTCGATTCTTAGAATCAGCTGCTGTTAAGTAGACAATATGGTTAGGGTAGTTTAGGAACTTCAAATTAAAAGTTAATCACGTGACAAGCACATGTCAATACTTAACGGGAAGAAATAACGGCAGTTAGGTGATAGTAACGGTTCAGTCACATGTGTGAACTTAAGTAACGGTTGAGCTCAAGTTTGAACGGTTCAGTCACATTGTCAAACATAAGTAACGGTTGAGGTAATTAACCCTTTAAACTTTAAGGAGGATTCTTAAATTTCGGCCAAACTTTAGGGGGCACTTTGACCATTAACCATATTATTATTCATTCTTATGCTAAATTTATATTACAATTTTAATTATAATAGGCTAAACAATGTTGATATGCAAGTTGATAAAATCATTATTTAATAATCTAAATTTATACTTAATTAATCTATTTAATTTTTAATTGCTAATATTTATATGTTCATACTTGTTGTTATCCATCAAATACAATATTATGTATTTTATAAAATCCACTAAACACAATATATTTAAGATAAAATCATAAATATACATGTAAAAATAAAACAAAAATGTTAAGATTTTATAGCTTATCTTGAGAGTGAATGAGAAGATTTGAAGGATTTTAAAGTGATTTACATGACATGCCACATAGGAGTGAGATTTGTATATTTGACATGGGCTAATTAAAATTAATTAATATGACATTAGAAGTGAGAAAATTTATCAAAAAATTCAGTTGTCACAATTATATACATTCTAACCAAATTAATATATATATATATAGATAGTTTTTCAAACATTAAACTATGTAAATAATTAAATTATGACCTAAACGTCATAAAATTACTGAATTTCGACTATTGAATTGATTATATGTTCCCTCCTAAATTAGAATTTGAAAGTTTAATTGAAAAATATAACGTAAACCTTTGAAGTTAACATTCAATGTCGTTAATGAAGCTTACATCATTTCTTTTTAAAAAATTAAGTATATAATTATATATTTAACTAATATCGTTTCAATTTTCATAAAAAGGTCAAATACGACATTAGTTTCTAATGATTGACGATTTTTTTTAGTTTCCTCCCTAAAATTTAAATCATAAAATTTTCTTCCCTCATGTTTGACCAACGTTAAAATTTGTCATATCCGTCAACTTTTACATCCAAATTTAACATAATAAGTTTGAAAAATTGCAAAAATACCTGAAAACTGTAAAAAATATCACAATTTAATCATTCCAAACTTTTTCACATGTCATAATTGAGTTCAAATTTGACCGGGACTCAATTGAACCCAAATTGAGCCACAATTGAATCATGACTCAATTGAAACATTTGAAAAAGTATGAAATAGTTTTTTTATACCAAATACTCGTTTCATTGATTAGAAATAAGACGGTGTGACATGCCGTCACGATAGTTCGTTGTTACAATCCTTAGATAATAAAAAGATAAGTGGGAGTGGGGGTCGGGAGACCCAATCGTTTAGACGCACTCCCATTCTAGCTTGCTTCACGACATAGTTTGCGCATTCATTCGCCAACCTCGGGATAGCTCGCCATTGCACTATAGTGACATGTGTCGCTAGTGTACGTATATTGGAGACTAGTGTTTCGGTTCTCCATTCCGTCGGACCGTTCTTGAGTTGTTTGATTACCACGTGAGAGTCTGACTCAATGATAACGTCGTTCCATCCCTTCTCCTTAGCAAGTCGGATCCCCTCATGTGTAGCTAGAGCCTTCATTGTCGTGATGTCCTCGCTTCTCGTTCTCCTGTTAACGCCTCCTACAACCGCACCATTCCCATCCCGTGCAACGACCCCTATTCCTGCCGTATGTATTCTTGGGCACCATGAGGCGTCGCAATTGATCTTTAGCATTCCATTGGTAGGCCTCTCCCATGGATGGTTCGTTGGTGCTGGTGGCATGGTTTGGGCTTGCGTCGGTCTCCTTTGTTCTTGGATGGCACATTTGATTTATTCGATTGTGTGTGAGGCATTCGGCATTAGTCCCTCAAATTCGGCCTTACACCTCGCCTTCCAGATGTGCCACGTTGTGATCATGGTGGTTTCTCACTCCGTACCTTGCTCTTGGCCCGTTCCATCTCAGTCTCGTCGCCGTTCGTCCAGCCATATGGTGATGTCCGCGACCTCTCTGCTACCCGGTCTAGTTCCCAGCATCGTGTTCCATACATGGTCTGTCCAGCTGCAACCCACCGTCATGTGCTCGCGTGTTTCATGTTCCCCGCACACAGGGCCCCCCGGGTTCATTGAGATGCCCCGCCGAATGAGGTTCGTCTTGACCGTCATTGCATTTGTTGCCAAACGCCATACGTAGTTCTTCGCCTTGGGTACGATGGTTGCACCCCATATCACGCTCCATAGCTCGATGTTGGTCGTTCGGCTTTGACCCGTGTTGTTACCCTGGACTTCTCTCAATCGGTGGTACACCGAGCGGGCTTGAGGGCCTTCATTCTTCGAGTGCGGCCACATAAATCAGTCGTTCGTTCGGGTGTAGGGTATCGACATGTGTAGGATCAGTTCTGCGTCTCTTTCTGTTACGAGTTGTCGAACCCTACCCTCATCCCACTTCCCATCGGTGCCGATCATATCCTTTACTCGTGGTTCCTGTCTTGGGTCACCTTGAAAATAACCCTCTACTCGGAAACCCGGTTTTGGGGCTACCCAAGGATCCGAATAGAGTTGAATGTTTTCACCCGTGCCCAGTTTCCATAGACCTTCTTGCTTGAGCATGTCCCGCCCGACTAGTATGCTACTCCAACCCCATGAGGTTCGTCCCCCTTTTTTCGCATCGAGGAAGCTACACTTTGGGAAATACAAGCCCTTTAAAATTTGCACCCACATAGCCCCCGGTTCCTCCATTACCCGAGACGCCATCTTGGTTAGGAGTGCCTTATTGAAAATTTGGAGTTTGCGGAATCCAAGTCCCCTCGAGCTCTTTGTTTTCGTCAAGACCTCCCACCTCTTCCAATGTGCCATCCACCTTTCCGTTGTCGATCCCCACCAAAAATCCGCTATTAGTGCATTGACCTCCGAGCACCATTTTTTGGTAGTTTGAAGATGCTCATCACGTATGTGGGTATTGTCGTAATAACTTCCTTGATGAGCACCTCATTCCCCGCCTGGTTTAATGTATTTGGCCTCCACCCCGCTAGCTTGTCACGAATCCTGTTTTTGAGGTACCCCATAGCTTCCTTCCTCGACCTCCCCCATGTGGTTGGTAGCCTCAAATACTTGCCCGGGTTGTCTGTGCTTTGTATGTTCAACACTTCCTCAACTTCCCGCTTCTTGGGCGGTTCAGCCCCCCTATTGAAATAGAGGGCTAATTTTGCTTCATTGATTCTTTGACCCGATGCTTTGCAATATGTTTGCAGGATCTCCTTGAGTCGTTGGGCATTCGTGGCCGTCCATCTAAGGAAGAAGAGGCAGTCGTCTGCAAATAGCATGTGGTGGAGTTCCGGGCATTTCCTCCCCAGTTTGATGTCGACCAGTTTCATTTGTTTCGTTTCCTGTTCAATATTTTGTGACAACACATCAACTAGGAGAATAAACAGGTAGAGTGATAATGGGTCGAAAATGAGTAGGTGATGCAGGGTTTTGAACTTTTGGAATTAAGACTACATCCGTTTGGTTTATAGGGTTATGAAGTGTACATGATATGAATAAAACTTTGTCTGCAGTGATGACAGATGGTCCCACGGTGAGCCAATTTCGTTGATAAAACAGACCTGGGAAACCGTCCGGACTGGGAGCCCTAGACCCGCCCATTTGTAATGTAGCCGCCTTGATCTCATGATCCGAGACTGGTCGAGTGAGCTCCTGATTCATACTCTCGGTAACTTGTTGGGGATGCACTCTAGGATAGTGTTGTACGGTCCTAGCCCCTCGGTCATGAAGGTGGTGTCTATTAGACATTATGGTTTAGAGTATGCTAGGGTTAGTCCTAATGTTCTTGATAATTTCAAGTTAGTCCCTAGCACTCCTATATATAGACTACTTTATCCTATGTAATAAACTAAGCTAAGGAATGCAAATGAAGTTCTCTATTACTATTGCCCTTAGCTCTTCCTTCTCTCCACACACATTGCCGTGAGTTTCATTATGCTTAACAATAGAACTCCAACATGGTATCAGAGCCTCAATCATGGCTACCATTCTCGTCTCTATTGTTTCCTTTTCGGTTTTGCTTGTAGCAGCTCCAAAAAGAGCTTTCTCGTATCTGTTTTTCTGTTTCTTGCTGCTGTTATCTTGATCATTATCCTCTCTTCTATGGTTGAAGCTTCGAATCTTTGTTGTTTTTCTTTATCTTGTTCGTGCAGCTGGGGACTCTCTGCTCACTATGCAGATCTGTTCTCTACTGAAACGATTATTAAACCTCTGTTTTGTTGCGCCTTACTGAAGCTTTGTTCTGCTGCTGCTGTGTGCGTTTTTGTTTGTCGTTGTTATTGTTATTCTGCCTTGTTCTTCAAATCTCTGTCGTGTTAGTCGCTGTTATCAGAAGCTTGTCAGATCATCTGCTCGTTATGCAGTTCAGTCTCGACTTCTGCTTGCTGCGTTTCTGCGCGTCTCTGTTTTTTCTGTTTCTACATATCTATTTCTACATTTCTGTTCTGCAGCTTCTCGTTTTCTGGTCTCTGTTCTTCTAGTTCGGCTGGTCTCATTTGGTGCTTTGTTATTTTCTGTTGTGGTTTATCGTTCACTCCAGGCTGCTTCAATGTTGTTGCTATGACTGAATCTTCATCTTTGCTGCTCTGTCTTTTATTTTCTGTTTCTCTATTTTCAGCATCCTCGAGTCGCCATGTTTTGCTGCGTGAATTCAACACGTTAACTGCTTTATCTATGTTTTGCTGCGTGTATTCAACACGTTTACTGCATCTCGAATGTCTTCATTCCTTGCCAAGAGATGGCTTTGTCTCCCTTTCAAGTTTCATCCAAATGCAGCAACTCGAATCAGGAATCGCAGCACACAACATCAGACGCACCTAATGTGTTCGATATATTGCCTCACACGACTCTGGAGCAGACCTGTGCTTCATGTCATATATTGACTCACAAGACTCTGGAGCAGACCTGTGCTTCGTGTCATGTTTGATTCACCCATTCCATAGCTCAGCCACCGTCCAAACCACCGCGTTCAAGACCAGTGCAACTCCAGTGCTTCTGCAGTGCAGACGCAGTGCTCAACCTGTGCAGCTCCAGTGCCTCCAGTGTGCAGACCGTGCATCTTCAGTACATCCAGTGTGCATCCTCAGTGCCTCCAGCGTGCTCAGGCTGTGCCCACACAGTGCTCAGGCTGTGCACAGACAGTGCTCAGCAAGTCCAAAAGATCAAGGATCCTTTTTAATGTTTTTAAAACTCAAATTGGGCACCATATATACAATAAGGCTACCTCCTCCTATCACCAATTGGTTTTAGGATGGAACCCGAGTTGTATATTGTGGTTGCTATTTGGGTGTGACTCGGCCCCGATATTAAAATTTCACATGGTATCAGAGCTCGGTTTCGATTGACGGTGTTGGTTGTTTCCCGTTGTGGGTACCCGATGTGGGTTTGTTGTGTCCCGTTTACTCCACGTGCCAGAGTTCGGGTCGGGCCTGGACGTGAGAGGAGATTTGTTGAGTCCCAACCCGTCTGTGCCGGTGCTGTGCCTTTAAAAAAAAAAAAAAACGAGTTGTCACAGTGCCGGGGAGTGTTGAAATATCACTGTTGTATTTGTACAACGCCGGTGGTTTAACTCAAATTGGGCACCATATATACAACAAGGCTACCTCCTTCTATCACCAATTGGTTTTAGGATGGAACTCGAGTTGTATAATGTGGTTGCTATTTGGGTGTGACTCGGCCCCGATATTAAAATTTCACAGTGTCGCAGTATTGTCTTATCTCCATGGCTATGTCAGTTTCTTTGGTGAGCCATCGACCATCCCGGTTCTTGATTCGGCCAATACTATTACATCTCCTCCTTGATGAAGTGGTGAGGTGGAATAATGTGGAGTTACGGTCCCCCTCCGTTAGCCACTTGACTCGGGATCTTTGTTGCAAGTAAATCTCCTATCGTTTCCCAATTTCCTTGATGCGTTTCTTTAGGCTTTTCTCCTCCTCCACCTCTTCCCGAGTCATGTTTGGTCCCGTCATCCTTTTAAGGAAGTGTTTCAATTCGGCCAACATTCGCGCATTGTTGCCAAAGTGCCCCTTGCTCCATTGGGTTAGTCTCTTGCGACATTTGTTCAAGCGGTGGTTGATCCCGTTTCTATCTCATTCCCCCGGGATTGTTTGCCATGCTTCCCGTATCACTTCCTTGCATTTTGGGTCTTCCAACCACATCTCCTCAAACTTGAATCGTCACGTGGTTCTTCTCTTCGGTTCATCCATTTGGATAAGTAGAGGAGTGTGGTCCGAACCTAGGGCCAATTCATTGATGCATTGGCTCCTTGGATATTCACTCGCCCATTTTGCGTTAATGAGAGCTCGATCCGACCTTTGTTTTATGCGATGCTTTTCGCTTCTATTGTTACACCACGTGTAGACTTGCCCCTTTGAACCCATGTCCTTTACCCGTATATCCTCTATTAGTTTGTTGAAGCAGTCCATTTGTCTTTGTGGTTTCGTCCGACCTCCTTCTTTTTCATGTGGTTTGCTTATTTTATTGAAATCACCTACTATGATCCATTTATTTCGGCGTCCCGCACCAATACTCCGGAGTATGTTCCAGTTTCTCCCTCTTCGTTGCTCGTCCGTGTCGGTGTACACTATAAAACTCGGTTCTTCATCTCGTTTGATAGATACCTTGCAATCAATAATGTTTAGGCTCTCATAGAGGATATTAACTTTCACTTCCTCTTCCCACCATAGCGCAAGGCCACCCGATGCACCTCTCGGTGCTATATACTTTGTGTTCATCATTACTACTTGTTTTCGTATCGTCTCACAGAAAGTATCCCCATTCTTCGTCTCCATAAGAAATATAATGTTGGGGCGGTACCTTCTCTTGAGGTCTTTGAGGTGTTGGATTGTCAGGAAGACCTCAAACCTTGGCAATCCCATGCGAGTAGACTCATTGGGGTCGTGTAGCTATTTCGGGACAGCCATCACAACCCGTATCTTTAGCATCTAATACACTGCCACTTTCGGTTCCCACCTTCTCAGTCGCACCCTTCTTCCTCCGTTTCGTCTTTCCCCAAGTTCCCTCCCTCTTTGGGCTCGTTTTCCATCCCCTCATCGTCCCTATCTTATTCCCTTGCTGCGTTTCAACCTGAGTTGTTCGTGGGCGCTTTGGTGCATGCCATTCCTCTTCATCTTCAGTGTGGGCGCGTTTTAGGGTCATTCGGTTTATGAAGGGGCTTAGGCCTGTCACCATGGGTTGGCTACCATTGGTTGGCATTTTGGGGGGTGTATCAGGTGGATTCTCGATTGTATATTGTGGGCAGGGAAAGGTAGGTTCTCGAGTGTGTTAGGTAAGTGGGTTATTCTGGGGGGGGGGGGGGGGGGGGGTCACCTTGGATAGGGGTGTGGGTTTGGATGTGGTGGTTGCTGTGGATTGTGGTTGTCCGGGTTATGTCTCAGTGTGGTGTATTGTGGATAGTGTCTTGGGGCCATCTTGGTTGGAAGGTCATGTGGTATAGGGTTCGACTTGTGGTTTGGTTGTGGAATGACCGGTGTGGGTATGATCATCATGTTTTCGCTGGATGGGGCGTTTAGGTCGAGAAGTGCGCCCCGATCAACCTAGTTCCCCATTGGGTTTGGCTCGCTGGATAGCCGGTCTGTCTCCATCTCAAACTCCATACTTGCCCTCCCTTTTTCCGATTATGTTCGGTCATTGTCTCTGGTTTGGGTTCGGCTTTGGCTCCCATTGGTATGGCTCGGTTTCTTGTTAGCTTCGACAGCTCTGGCTTCCTCCATGACTTTGTACCAGGTCTTTTTCACCCCCGTCTTTGCCCCCGGGGTTCGGTGTCCCCCTTCTGTTGGTCTGTCGAGGAAATGGTTTTCGGGCGTGTGCCTATTAACCATGGTCCATAGGTTGGAGCTAGTGGGTTCAACTCCGACCGTATGACCTCCTCCTTGCAGGTTTGGGTGGTATGCCCCAAGGTCCCACATCCATAACAAAAACCGGATAGGCGCTCGTACTTGATTGTGGCCCACTTTTCCGACCCTTGGGAGTTCGTCCACCAAAACCCTGCCATAAACGGTTTGTTCACCTCCACCTCCACTTTAACTAGCATAAAACTCTTCTTGTTTAGGGTTTCAATCAGTTCCACCTCAATGCACCGACCAATCCTATCTCCCACCCTCTTGGCATTAGTTGTACTGAACTTCTCGTATCCTAGGTCATGTATTTGTACCCAAAATGTAACCATGTTGAAATTCACTTCATTCAGTCAAATGCTCGGCTCCCATCCTTTGATGCTAAGAATATGCCCGTTTATTGCCCACGGCAACTTGTCAGTTATCTTAACTCTATCATCATCTCTATCAAACTCGAATTCCAATATTCTCGGGGCAATTTCTATAATTCTAATGGCACTAAATCTCGTCCAAGCTTGATCCAACACACTATTTATGACATTCATCTTTATTGGCTTTTGGGAGATGATCTTACCGACATACCGGTCACTTTCCATTTGGGACGGGTTGAAATTCTTGTCTAGGACGTCCCGGATTCTGTTTTGGTCACCGAAATTTGGTTGAGGACTCGTCATCCTCCCGTGGTCCACTCATCGTCACAGCGTCGCCGCTTCCTGCAATCAAGTAAGAAAAGGAGAAATTAGGGTCAGTTTGCAATTGGATTTTCTAGGGTTCGGATGCTCTGTAGCTCTCGGTTTCCTTCAGTATGGCTTGCATGGGGCTGTAGCAATTGCTGGCTCTTGATTGCCTGGAGTTTTGGACTGGTAGGTCCCTCGCATTAAAGGCCAACGCTGGGAGGAAGAAATCGACATGTGTTCTGCATTGATTGCTCTGATTTCCTGTCGCAATCGCTGTCCCTTTCTGCACCTGATTGTTCCTTGGACTGTAGCTGTCGTTTCACCTCTTTTGGACCGCAGCTGTCCGGTTTTTTCGCTCACTCCAGTGATTCCTTTGTCACGATTCCTGTTGTACTTTGGCAATTAATGCCAAGAGGTTGGAAGCTGATTGAACAGTTGATGGTTCTGCCACAGATGCCTAAACCCTAAATATTTTTGGGGCTTTTGGATTTTCGGACAGAGAGAAACATTATTTCGAAATAGTTAAATTGTGATATTTTTGAAAATTTTCTATTTTGTTTACAATTTTCAAAATTAATTTTGTTATATTATATGAAAAAGTTGACGGAGGAGGCAAACTTGTACTTCGACCAAATATGATAGAATTTTTATTTACTATTTAAATTTTAGGAGTAGAGACTGAAAATCTGTTAAAATATCAAAGAACTCTATGATATTTTGTCCTAAAACTAAACGAAACATAGTTGTGGTTGGTGACTTAGCTCACCAATCTATAAAAAAAAGACATAAGCTCACTAGGGTCATTTTGTTTTAATAGTTTACAAATATTTTGTATTTATGGATTATTAAAGGGAAAAGTATGAAAAAGATATAACATGTTTGCCCTCGGTGGTAAATGCGGCCCAATGTTTGTTTTTGATATAGTATGTTTGGTGGTGTAGGTTTTTGATGAATTCCGTTTGCGTCCGTTAAAAAATTCCGTTAACATCATCCAGACCTTGCACGTGACTTTTTGTGTGTGTGAAATTCCAAAGATGTCCCTGACTTCTTCATCTATTATATGCAGTCTTTCTCCTCAATTGAAGCATACAGTTTCTTCTCCAAGAGTCTTCTCCAAGGTGTTCGTCGATTCCCGAAGTCTTCGACCCGTCATTGTCGGATCTCCTAGTCGCCGAGGATCTCCTGTGACATGAATCTCATCACCGGTCAGGTCCACTGCATCATAATTCGACGTTGTTTAATTATGTGCTATTTTGATCGTACTACTTGTAAATGAGTTATAGAATAGCCAAAATCTGATGATGGCAACCTGTCTCTGTCTGCTTGAATTGAATGAATGGTTGACGACTTAGAGTACAATCAGTTATTTTCCTCAGCTTTCACTGTCTCATTGATAATAACTGGATGTCTGATTCTCAATCAAATTCTGTGCATTGTCATCGCATAACGATCACCATCTTCTTGATATGGTGAAAATAATATCTGATGAGTTGCTTGTTGTGTATATGATGAAAAGATGATGATTTCAGGGAATTTGTGGACCGGATCTCAGAGGGATGCCGAATCACAATTGTATCAGACTCATGTCACAGCGGTGGCCTTATCGAACATGCCAATGAACAGATTGGTGAGAGCACAAGGCATGAAGAGGAAGGGGAGGAGGAGAAAGTGGGATTTGGATTCAGGAACTTCTTACATCGGAAAGTTGAGGATGCCTTGGATTCCAGAGGCATTCACATGTCTTCAGCCCTCCGAAGACATCATAATGGTGGAGAAGAAGAGGATGATAATGAGCAAGAAAATGTGAAGAGTAGGTCTCTACGTTTGTCTACTTTGATAGACATACTGAAGCAGAAGACTGGGAAAGAAGACATAGATGTTGGGAAACTGAGACCAACCTTATTCGACATGTTTGGAGAGAATGCGAGCCCAAAGGTGAAGAAGTTCATGAAGGTGCAGATACTGAACAAACTCCAGCAGTATAATGAGAAGAATGGCGGAGGCGGATTCTTAGGAATGGTGGGGAGCCTGGCACAGGTGATTATTATAAATTGTTACTACGACTTAACTTCTTTGAGGAAGAAGTGAAGATGTGCACCCTTTTTTGTACAAATAAACTTATTACATCTTAGCTTTTGGTTTGTTGCATGAATTTCTCAAGAATAAGCTGGAAGAGCACAATGAAAGTTATGCGGCCGCCGCCATGGAGGTTGAGGTTGGAAGCACGCAAGAGGCGTACGCTGGGGCGAAGAAGCACGACTTTCCTGATGGCGGGATACTGATAAGCGGGTGCCAGACATACTAGACTTCAGCAGATGCAAGCCTAGCACGATCAGGGTTACACACTCTTCAATTTTGGGAGTTGGAGTTCTTCGGTTGAAACTGAACTGGTGCAAGTAAAAGGGCAGCTGATGGGTTTTTGGGGAAGAGAGACCGATTCAGTTTTTTGGAGGGAGCCTATTCAGTTGTTAAAGTATAAACGAGGGAAAACATATAGAGGGTAGTTTTGGTATTTTCGTTTTTTGTTCTTTTAACGTTCATATTCTCTATCACGTGAGCTGCTCGTGTTAACTTTAAACGGATAAATTAACGAAAAAATTAACGGTTCTTCAAAAACCAACAGAATGAAACATCGTACATCAAATATACGCGGCACAAAACAAGTTACATCGATTACTAATTTTGACAAATTTCTTACATCTTTTTCATACTTGTCCCATTATTAAAAGAAAAATGCCCGATGAAACCCAAACCAAATTGGGAAGATGTTAACGTCAACCCAATTAAAGCAGTATCTATTTGTCCCATTTCCTTCGTCTCCGCTTCAATTGAACTTTGATACCAAATCAACTCCTCAAGAAATTGGGCTTCTTTCTCTGCTCTGTCTTCCTCCACATGGCGGCAAATGATTCTAGACCTCCGGTCACTGGTTACCCTGCGCCGCCAAGCTATTCCAACGGACACGCCCAGGGTCATGCTTACCCGTACGCAGCACCGCCGCCGCAGTATAACAACTACCAGTACTATCCCCCACCGCAGCGCCGTCCAACCTTCCTCCGCTACTTGATAGTGGCGATTATCGCCTTCTTCATCATCACCGGCACTATCCTCTTCATCGTGTGGCTCGTTCTCCGCCCCCAGCTCCCGGAGTTCCGCGTCAATTCCATCACCGTCACCAACTTTTCCGTCCCTGATTCGGACCACGTATCCGGTACTTGGCAGATTCGTTTCCTGGTCAATAACCCTAACAAAAGGATGAAGATCTCGTACGCCACCCTCAACTCGGCACTGTTCTACAAATCGGAGGTCATATCAGAGACGCGGATCTCGCCGTTCGACCAGGGAACGAGGAACGAAACGACTGTGGAGACGACTCTCACAGCTGTCGACGCTTACGTGGCGGAATCGGCCGTGAATAAGCTCAATTCGGACAGGAATCGAGGCTCTGTGAACTTCGGAATTAGGATTTTGTCCTGGGTTCGATTCAGCTCAGGGTGGTGGCGTGCTAGGACGAGACGGCTCGATGTGTGGTGCAGCGACCTTACGATGGGGCTGTCGACGTCGAGTAACGGGACGGCAAAATTCTCAGGAGCTCCTAGGAAGTGCGTTGTCAGTCTCTGATTGTAAGTCTTATGCTTTTCTGCTTCTACTGTTAATCAAGATTCTAATTTGGTACAGAATTTCGCAATGATAAACTTGTGTTGGCTGTAGAATGTATATTGAGGATTAGGGTTCTTATGGATGTTGTTATGGAGATTTGTTATTATGCTTCAAAACCCGATATTTTCATATGTAATACACATTAGCAGCTTCAAATTGGCCTGATATATAACAGTATGCTGAGCTTACTGATTTAATTGGTTATATCACAGAGCCTGGATGGTGGAGGAGATTGATCTCCTTTCTTCTGTAGTGTACATAGATATCGAAACCTGTTTTACGTTTCCTGCGATAAGCTTAGCTTAGTCAGATTCTTGAGTCTTAATTTTTTATGGCTTTTAATGAAGATTCACACGTTCTGCTTCGTTTTTCTAAATGGTTTAGATAGCAATATATCTAATTGAACCAGATTAGTAGCTGAATTTGTTGCTAATGTAGTGGTTGCTAGTTGATCCTGCAGTCACTTGTCTGTTAAGTTTCAGATGGAAAATTTATAGGTGTGCGCTCTTGTTGTCCAGTTCGGTTGCCACATATACTTCACATCCAAGATTAACAGAAAAAAGTACGTAGCTTAGCAAATTGTCCTGCAGTATCAATTCAGCTAGGGTAAATGGTTAAAATAAGTTCAGCTAGCTCATCAACCCATTGTTTTATGATATGATAATGATGATCCCTGATAAGGGTTTTGTGATCAATGATGTGCACTTTAGGTGTCATTGTTGGTAGCAAGAACAGTTTGATTACATCCCAGGAATTTTTGCTGACTTTTACACTGGATTTCCCAGTGTCTCTCAGCCTGGAGATGATCCTAAGTTGATTGCTGTAGTAAGTGAGTAGACCCTATTTTTATATATTTTTTTTCTACTGTGTACAGCACGACTTGAATGTTTATTGGGAGAATTGGTAAGTATCATCAGAATGTGTTGTACTGTATGTAGGATCATCTGCAATATCAGAATGCATTTCCATTAGTTTGTGATGTTTCTTTTTTATCAGTTGATGATCGTAAGCTTTGCTTCTGCCTTATGTTGATTATTTGCCAGCAGCTAAGGCTGTCCATTGGTTTTGTCGGTTCGGTTAATCATTCATGTACCGAATATCTGTGTAGACTTGACAAATGACAACCAAACATGTCCAAATGATTGACTGAGGGGACTGCAAAATGGCATCATAGTTAATTATATTTACCAGGCCTACCCTTTGAGTTGGTTGAGGTCGGTCCGATTATTATGACACTCTCTCTCCATATACTAGATTTTGACACGTATTACGCACGTGCACGTTCTCATCATTTGTCTTGCGTAAAGTGTTAGGTGTTGATTTTTCTTCTCATGGAATCTCAGTACAACCGACTCAGTTGGCCAGAATATGGTCCACGATTTCAACATCGATTTACCCAAGTTTTTAGTCACTATTTCAGCCCTCCAATGCTTTCGGTTATGCTCTTTGATAGATAGAGAAAACACTATAAAGAGCATTCTCGGTTGGTTCCTAAACACCACTTTTCCATTCACTTTTGAATACAACATCTATTGTGAAGAGTAAAGTTTTAGCAGCACCAAACGACTCACAAAACTCTGTTTTGCAATGGTTGGAGGTAAGTTCACGAACTCAATTTTAATTGCTTCTGCTGTTTGATTTGAATGTGTATTCAGTTTCTGAGCATGTTTAAATCAATCTTAGATACATTAGTTTTGCATTTGGTATCAGAGCAACGTTGAATATTTCCTTCGCCTTGCTCTGTTTCTATTCGTAGTTCTGAAAATAACCGTTTGAAAATTGATATGGTGATTATAAATCATTAAGGTAGCGTTTGATTGGATGTATTAGTTAATACACGTAATAGTTAATACATGTATTAGTTAATACACGTATTAATTAATACACGTATTAGTTAATACTATGTTTGAATGGAACATGTATTAAGATATACTTATACGTGTATAACTTAATACATTGTTTGAATCAATATAAAATTATTCGGAAATGACAAAAATACATTAATACCCTTAAATTTATTTTTTATAATATTACAATTGTGTACACATAAATTGATTTAATATGTGCAAATGAACACCAGAATCACTCAAGTGGAGTCATACAAGACCATGAAAGATTATAAGTGGCATTCGATAAAATTCATATGACAGCAATAAACACGGGGATCATTGACCATAACAGGTCCCCTAGAAAGGGGCGCCGTAAAGGGTGAGAGCCCCGTCATGTCCGGACCTTGTCGCACCGCGAGGTGATGTCGATGAGTTGGGTTGTTTGAGAATGCAGCCTCAATTGGGCGGTAAATTTTGTCCAAGGCTAAATATGGGCGAGAGACCGATAGCAAACAAGTACTGCGAGGGAAAGATGAAAAGGAATTTGAAAAGAGAGTCAAAGAGTGCTTGAAATTGTCGTGAGGGAAGCGGATGGGGGCAGGCGATGCGCCCCGGTCGGATGTGGAACGATGATGAGTCGGTCCACCGATCGATTCGAGGCGTGGACTGATGCGAATTGCGGCGACGACCCAAGCCCGAGCCTTTGATACGCTCGCGGAAACGTCGTCGCTGCGATCGTGGTAGGCAGCGCGCGCCGCTCGGCGTTCATCGGCACCTGTCGGGTTCGAGTGTTAGCATGCTTGCCGGGACCCGAAAATGTGGTATGCGGTTACCGGTGGGGTCCTGATCAAAATCGAGTAGCTTAATGGCGTGTGAGGACCAAGAGTAACGATGCCACGACAGAAATTGAGAAAAATTGTTAAAAAAAAGTGATGAACAATGGTGAGAAATGTTTGAAGAGTTGGAGGTTGATAGAAAAATCGGAGAATTAAGATGTAAAACGGTGTTTTTAGAAGAAATTAGATGTAAAATGGGTTTCATAGAATTCGAAAAGTTATGCGGTTTCAAAAAAAAATGTCAAAAACAATCAACTATTTTTTTTTTGGCCAAACAAGTAATTGAGTTGATAGAAATTGTGTGGGTTAATTGAGTGTAATTAGGTAATTTTTTATTATGTATTAAATAATACCATGGTTATAGAATGTATTAGTTAATACACAATTAACACTAGAAATGTGTATTAGATAATACATATGTATTAATTAGTACCACCTATTATTTCTAATCAAACATTGTATTAGTTAATACATGTATTAACTAATACTAATACATAGTTAATACTTTAATCAAACACTACCTAAGAAATAAGTTTTTTAATATTTTTGGGCTTTAAACCGTTCAATTTGGCGTATGGGGATGTTTGGAAAAGTCGGGTTTTATTTTTGGGTCCGTTCAGGTCGAAAATGACCCGATTGAAGGTTGAAGATGAACAATGCTTGTGAACAGTAATTCTAAAATTTGTCCTTTTCCTTTCCTTCGATGAGTTTCTAAAATGAGTTATGCTTAATTATTTGTTGCGATGTCTGCATGTATAATTTTGGTGAATTGTTATACACAATTCTATAATCTATATTTGTTGCATCAATTATTATGTTTAATTTTAGTTAAATAATTTAAGCATAATTAAATTAATTCTACACGGCTATATGAATTTAATTATAAGTGTTTTGTACTTTTATTATTTAATTTGTTTGTATAATTAATTTTTATTTCATTTATACATGTACTTTTAAGGTAGATAATATTAATACATTTGGAATTAAACTCGTAAAATATTGCTTATAGTTTTATGTGATAATTAAGCTAAATAATTTAGTTAATGTTTATGTGATCCATATAGTTTAAATTATTTAGGAAGTAACCACAACATCTTTAATTAATTGAAACTATATATTAAAGTTTATTTAGGGTCATATTTAGAAAATAAACATTAATTGTGATGAATCATATGTAATATAATAGAATTTTATCCCACATGAAATTCTTATTATACTTATATGATTAATTAGAATAGAATATCAAATTATATTTTCTAATTTACCCACGGCTTAGGAAAATGAACATAATTTGATAGTTTTATTGTAAAGTTAAGGTGAATCTAATTGAATTAGAACTTTAGTCCACATACAACTTTTATGTCACTAGATTCATAATTTTACATTGGTAGAATATGTCATATTTTTATAGCTTCAAAATCACTAACATGAGCATGTATATTTAATTTATTGTAGCAATTCAACCTGCTAATTACTCTAATATGAGATGTGATGTTCCCAAGCTCAAAGGGGACAACTACAATGTATGGAATGAAAGAGTTCTCCTTCACTTGGGCTGGATGAACATAGATTACACCATTAGGAAGAAGGAACCTCTTGTAGCAACTGAAACCAGCTCTCCAGATGTAGTTGTTCTTTATGATAAGTGGGAGAGATCTAATTATCTCTCCATTATGTTCATAAAGACAAAAATATACGCTGGTATTAGGGGCTCCGTCGAGCAGTATGACAAAGTCCAAGACTTACTAAAGACTATTCATGAGCAATTCTCCACTTCAAATAAATCAATGGTGAGCACCTTCATCATACGTTTTTCGTCCTTGAGTCTCACCAACATTAGGGGTGTGCGTGATTATATCATGCACATGAGGGATATTTCAGCCCAATTGAAAACATTGGAGGTTGAGATGTCAGAAGCCTTTTTGGTTCACTACATCATTTGTACCTTACCTCATCAGTATAACCCATTTAAGATATCCTATAACACACATAAGGATAAATGGTCAATCAATGAATTGTTGACCATGTGTGTTCAGGAGGAGGGCAGACTACTTATGGAGGAAAAGGAAAATGTGAACTTGACGACCCCTGGGAAGAAATGGAAGAAGGACCAAGCCAAGGACAAGGGGAAGGGAAATATCCATCTTCAGAAGGACATTAAGAAAAACATTGTGTGCTTCTTTTGCAAGAAGAAGGGACACGATAAGAAACAATGCTCCAAGTTCATGAATTGACTTGATAAGAAATGTACTCAACTTTCATTTTTTTGTTATGAATCCAATATGACTAATATTAATCATAATACATGGTGGATTGATTATGGTTCTACAATCCATGTTACCAACTCATTGCAGGATTTGCGAGACCTGCGAAAATCGATGGGAAGTGAGTGTAGCGTCTATTCAGGAAATAAGATGCCCTCGCATGTGCAGACCATTGGGACATGCATATTGGTTTTAAGTAGTGGTTTCATTTTAAATTTGAAAAGGACATTTTATATTCCCAGATTTTTAGGAATTTAATTTCAGTTTCTAGACTTGTATCATATGGTTATTCGTTTAACTTTCCAGACTCCGGATTTAATTTATTTTATAAATCTGATGTTATTGGATGTGGTATTTTGTAGGGCTAACAATTTCACTCACGACACGATAACACGATACGAACACGCACGAAAAAAGTCGTGTTCGTGTTTGCCTTTGATGATACGATAACACAATAACACGAACACGATAACACAATTGTTTTTTCGTGTCGTGTTAGTGTTTAGGTCTCAAAACACGATAACACGATAACACGAAAGCAATCTAATAATTTATATATTATATTCATATCATTTTAAGAAATAAGGACCAAACGTGAAATATAAAAAACTGAAGGGACGTGTTTATGTTATTTAGGTCGTGTTATCGTGCGAACGTGAAAACGTGTTATCGTGTTACAACGAAATATTTTCATGTTACCGTGTTATTTTCGTGAAAACGTGAAATCGTGCTACGATTTTCCACGAATATTTTCGTGTTATCGTGTTTGTGTCGTGTTGATACAATAAATTTCCTGTCGTGTTCGTGTCGTGTATTTGTGACACGATTACATTTTCGTGCGTGTCGTGTTGGACTATTGTGCGTGTCATGTCGTGTCCTGGTGCACGATAGCACACACGTACGCACAAATTGCCAGCCCTAGTATTTTGTTTGATGATCTTTTTCTCCTTAATTTGCAAAATGATGATAACCATACTTCTATGCACATTCACGAAAATGTTGGTACTAAACGATGTGTTATGAATGAAGTCTTCTATATTGTGGCATCAGAGATTGGGACATATCTCCATTGAGAGAATTAAAAGGTTAGTGAATGATAGGGTACTTGGTACTCTGGATTTTACTGTCTTTGAGACTTGTATAAGTTGCATTAAGGGCAATCAGACTAACAAGTCTAAGAAATGTGTCAAGAGGAGCTCTGCGTTATTGGAAACCATACACACATATATTTGTAGTCCAGACATGGATGCATACCGTAATAAGTACTTCGTTTCCTTCATAGATGATTGCTCACGATACATGTATCTTTACTTGCTCAACAATAAGAAAGAAACACTAGATGCTTTTAAGGTGTTTAAAACTGAAGTAGAGAAACAATGTGGTAAGCAAATTAAGATCGTGAAATCCGATAAAGGACGAGAGTACTATGGTAGATACACTGAAAATGGACAAGCGAGTGGTCAATTTGCGAAATTTCTTCAAGAAAATGAGATTGTTGCCCAATACAATTTGCCCGACTCTCCAGACCAAAATGGAGTAGCTGAAAGGAGAAACCGAACATTATTGGACATGGTGCAAAACATGCTTGCTAGCACCAAACTTCTTTAGTCCTTATGGACAGAAGCTCTTAAGACGACCGTGTACATATTAAACCGAGTTCCAACCAAGGATGTCCCAAATACACCTTTTGAGTTATTCAAAGGTTGGAAACCAAGTTTGCGACATGCACACGTCTGGAGTTGTCCATCTGAAGTAAGAGTCTACAATCCACAAGAAAAGAAGTTGTTCAAGAACCATAAGTGAGTATTTCGTTGGATATGCCAAAAGGTCTAAGGGATACAAATTTTATTGTCCATCTCATAGCACTAGGTTTGTGTAATCAAGAAATGACTCAAGAGTTAAACCATTTTTTTGCCGAGCACGATTAACTTTAGTTCTCTCTTGTTTATTTGAAATTAACTCATCAAAAAAAAAATTGTACATGGTTTGCTTAATTTTAAAAAAAATGCATGTAGTCTTTTTGGGTCAATCATGATCAAAACGGGCAATTCGGGTAAATTGAAAAAAATTCAAAAGCAAACTAAAGTATCGAAAGGGCGGATTATGAGCTCGCGAGCTTTTAAGACGTAATCAAACCCCCGAACTCGATTATATGGACGTAGACCTTTTTAAGCCCTAGGATGTTAACTCCATGTACCCTAGGCGATTTTAGTATTCTGATTAGCCTTCAATTAATCTGTGGCGACTCTTTCAATTTTTTCGGTTCGGTTGATGACCCCGCTCGACCGGACCCGTCGCTCGCCAAGACCCGACATTTGAAAATGAAATATATATATATATATATATATATATTTCAAACGGGTCAGGGGAAGTCGGATCCGACGTCCGACATCGACCTCGAACTTTCTATGAGTATTCATACCGACTATTAAAAATCTACCATGATAACATCAATTATCGCTTAAGCTCGATCTCGAATTTTCTATGAGTAATTTTCACTCACATACCATGTCATACTATCTCATCTCATACCAGTATCGCTAATGCCTGACCTCGAACTTTGTATGAGTATTTATACCAACCTCGAACATTCTATGAGTATTTTCACCCCGACAACATCCCTAAGATTCAGTCCTATGCGCTCATCCCATTTGAGATTTAAGACGTACACTCATAAGTCAGAAATCGTCAATGAATGCATTCAATATACTCTTAAGATATCTTAACACGCTCACTACCATGTCTATAAAACGACTATTATAAATCTACCATGACAACATCAAGAAATTCCCACTAATTTGCACAAAAAAATAATATTAGATATTTGATCAATTTCTTCCTTAATTTTTTACTTTGATATTTTCAGAGTTCATAAATTATGGGTAAGTTAAGTATTATTTATATTTTAATTTCAGATATATTTATCAAATGTTTAATTCTCATACCAAACCTCAAGCACGATAAATATTTATCATATTTGTTTCTAAGAATATGATCAAAAAAATAAATTTGAAAAAAATTGACTTTGCACCTTATTTAGCGCTCCCTTGAGACCTCTTTTTGAATATTTTACAATTGACATCCCCAGTCCCTAGGATTTGAAAATTTGGGCACTCTGACACTTTCGCCCTTTCTTTGAGTATTTTACTTCATACATCTGACCGAACTTTCTTTGATTATTTTACTCCTAACATCCGACCTTTCTTTGAGTATTCTACTCCTGACATCCAACTCTGTCTTTGAGTATTTTACTACTGGTATCCGACAGACCTTTGTTTGAGTATTATGCTCTCGACATCTGACTACTCTCGACGTATGACCTTTCTTTGAGTATTATACTCCCGACATCCGAACTTTCTTTGAGTATTATATTCCCGACATCCTAACTTTCTTTGAGTATTATATTCCCGACATCCTAACTTTCTTTGAGTATTATACTCCTGACATCCTCAGGATTTAAACCTGGGCATTGTTACTATCTATGATTTAAGACGTACGTCTTAACCAAGTGTCTAATAAGTCTGAATATGTCAGTGAAGACATTCAATATAATCTTAAGATATCTTAATAATTTCACTATTATGTCTATGAAACGATGACTATCAAAAATCTACTGTGACAACATCAAGAAATTACCAGTAAAATTTGTAATGTTGCATACATGTGTAGATAGTTAATATGTATGTCTTTTAGTTATAAGGTCATATGTTCGAGTCTTCGTGTAGATAGTGTTGTTATAACCTTTTGAGAAGACATTTAAATGACCAAAATAGTCATGATAAATATAAACTAATTAGATTATTAAAAAGTATATGTGTCATTTTGCAGGCGACGGTTACAAAAATCACGTATGCCTTAATAATATAGATATAAATATGGAGCTCACCTTAGGTAATGTACATAATATCACTTGAGAAAATAAATGTATGTATGCATGTATTTGTACATAACTATAAAATTATTTAAGAATGTACATTCTTTTAGTTTAAAATTTAGAATTGCTTTTTTTTTTTTGTACCATGATATGATAGGATAGATCTGAGTTTAAAAATTTTGAAATTAATTTAGAAGGTAGAGTCTATTTTTTAACTATTATTTTTAACAAACCAGTTTTGTTAAAATACAAAAATATCTTAATAGTATCATATTTGTATGCCATATTAAATTGACAAATTACAAATGATTTTTTGTAGATCAAGTATCTATATTAATTTTTTTTATCACAATCTACACATTTAGTGTTATCATTATTGTCGTCTTCTACTGTTACTTCTCAACTGTCATTTCTCAGTAATAGTCCACTACTCGACATTGCCCCCATCTGTCGTCCCCAATTGTCATTACCGTTGTCTAGAGGACGACTATTTTGCGATTAGAATCATTTTTCTCATACCACTTGACAAATTTTACTTGAGATAAATTTCCCATGAAATCATTGATTTAAATCTTTAATTTTATGTAAAACACAATTAAAAATTTGGATAAGTCATTAGCTAAGCTCATCTGTGGAGTTTCTCTACACTACTATTGTAGTCCTTAATGTTTTAAGTAATGCATAGAGCATCGTACATAAAGCTCCTCTTTGCGAAATTCTGCACGATTGTTCTCAATCGACAATATGATCCATAAGTTTGCGATTAGCTTAGTCGGGTAACAGAACCATATCCAGCTGATATCAAAGGTCCCAATCTAAGTTAAAAATACCGATCAATGTGGTTCTAAGGATGTGTTTGGTTGATGGTATTGCTTTTCCATCCGATATATGATTATATTCTTTTCTTCTTTTTCACATCTTTTCTTTATTATTCGTTCATTCATCCATGGCGTTTCTGATTCGACGAGCTTTAAAGGGAATTTCTCAGATGGAAGCGATAAAAGTTTTAGTTAGAAAAGGGTATTGCTTTATTCCCTCCACCATACTTAATATATACTTTGTAATTGCAGCTGTGTCGTCTTCTTCTTCTTCTTGAATTTTTAATCGATTTAGAGTGCAGTTGATGATGATGATGATTGTAGTATCAGTTTGAACATTCACTGCAGATCCCAATTTATCTGCATAACTTTAGATTCTGCAAACACAAACACAAAGATATGCTTAGTTTGGGAAAGATGAAAAGCAAAGATTCTCATCATTTTTTTGGAGAGGGGAGGGGAAACTTTGAACATTTCTTGTATGGACAAAAAGTATTCTACAGTTGTTTACAATGTAAACACTGCTTAGTTTACAAAAAAAACATGTACGAATTGGTTTAGCTAAAATACCGAAATGCATATGAACAATGTTTGAACCGGGTTGGACCGACTGATTTCCGGTTCTAATTTTTTTGGAGTGGTTTAAATTTTGGGTGGTTCTCTTCAGTTTGAACCGACTTCTTCGGTTCGACCAAGCAACTTTTTCGGTTTAGAAGTTATGTTTAAAGTTTAGACCTATTGTGCTTGATTTTGAGACTATTGTGTTATGTATGTTCAAAGTTTGATGTAATTATGTTGTCGTATATTGTGTTTGAGAGTAATGTGTATGTTTGAGACTATGTAGTTTGTATGTGTTTGAAACTATGTAGTTTGAGGTAATTATGTGTGTGTTTGAGACTATGTAGTTTGTAATTGTATTTTCAGTTGTTGTTTTTGCTTGTGAATAATGAACCGCACGTCGAACCGGGTTCGACCGAATTGAATCAGCCGAACTGAGAACCACCCCCTCGCCGGTTTGAGAGCCGGTCCGATTCTGATAACACTGGTTTACATGATTCACAAAACATTTGGTTAATAAACCGAGTCGATTTGAAATACAACCCAAGTTAAAAACAAGTAAAAATCAGTTTACACCTGTTGATGCTACATTTTGTTTCATATTTGTGTTTGGAAAATTGAATTTGTTTGTATTAAAAAAATTTGGTTAAAGGTTTGTTATGATGTTTTTGTTGTATTTTTAAGTTTATGGGGAAAAAATCAGTATAGGAACGACACCGTCTCAAGTTCAATAAGTTCGACTCAAACAATTTTTTCGTATCTTCACCCTACTTTTTATTAAGATTTTTTTTTTTTTTTTTATAAATAAATAATTCTATTTAGAAATAATTATTTTCTTACTAAATTTCTTACAGGATTTAAAAACAATTACTGATTTGAAGACATTTGATTATGTAATTACAAAGTGTTTAGTTCGTTAATTACCATTTGAAATAAAAGTAGTAGGCGAATGATTTGTTGTAAGAATACATCAAATAAAGTCGTGATAATGAAGAAAAATCACTTTCCTTTATGTCCAAAAGAGTGTCAAGTTTTGCCTTTGAAGCCAAGACAAGTTAACAATTATGTGCCGGAGTCTTGTTTCATTTCCGCCATTGGCATTAACAAGTCTCCAACCACCATCATAAAGTCAGAAATTTTGTTTAGTGGGGCAAAATTAGAAAAATATTGAATTAAAAAAATATAGTAAATGTAAATTTTAAAGATTTAAATTAAAAATGTGAGGCATCTGATAAATACTCTTATCGTTGTCATATAAATTCAAAAACTTTACTATAACGTAATCGATTCTCGACGCCACTAGATGCGCGTATTTTTGCTTTTTCTCCCCTACCTTCACTTGGTATATTCTATGGAAAGGTAGCACCCCAATCGGACTTTTATTCCACTACTTAAAATATAGGTTTTACCAACGAAATTAATTTCATCGGTAAAATATTTATCATTTTTAGTGAGGAAAAATACATTGTGTATTAGTAAATTGAATTATTACCAATAAAAATATTTGTCTTGAGTAAATATCACATTTTTTAATAATTCAATTGATCTATTTCACCAAAATGGATCAAGATCCACAAAATGGTCTACACATACTGGGATGAGAAAAAAAGACAGGTGTACCGAAAAATCGAAAAAAATCGTCCTGAGAGTACCGTTCTGAATAGTCCGTTCCAAATTTAAGATCGAGTCAAAATGAATGAATTTTTTATCTCAGAATTTAGGCTCAAGTGGATTTGTTTTAGCCAAAAGATCGAATAAACCGATCCAGACCGAGCATAGGTTGGAAGCAACATTTATTGTGTTTTTTAATTAGTTTAGGTTTGTGTTTGAAAATTAAACTTTTTTATATTGAATATTTGTATTTTGTTTATATTATATACTTGATATAATATTTGCATTGTCTTTTGGATTTAAAGCTTTAAATATTATTTTTATTTTTATAGAGTAAGACTAGGGCCGGCAATAAGGCAGTGAAAAACTCATAACCATGATTATAACCGTTACTGTTTAATATGGTTAACCGTACCATTTTGGTACGGTACAGTTATGGTGATGAATTTTCTACCCATAATGGTTATGGTTATGGTATTTGAGTCATACCCATGGTTATAACCATGGTTATTATATAAATATAATATTTATTTGTTATTAATATACTAATATATACTAAATAATGGAAGTTACTGGACATACATGTAATAAATAACTATGAAATTAGTTTTATATATTTTTATTGTTGGCAATATAGATTTATGTATTTTTTTTAAATAAAATTTTCGGTCTTTTATTATATACATGTGTGGAATAAATATGGGTATACGGGTAAAACCATGGTTAATAACCACATTTATTTTAATGGTTATGGTATTGAAAATTGTACCCGTAATGATTATGGTTATGGTATGTGATTTAAAAGTATGGTATGGTTATGATATTTGTCATACTCGTACCATACCCTAATCATCGTCAGCCCTAAGTAAGACCGACCTGATTCAAGCAAGACCAACTTAGGTGAGTGTTTTAAGATAATCTCTGTCTCGTTCTTGGTCCTCCAAGCATAAGTTCCAAAAATTTCGGGTCTTTTTTAATTTTTTTAAAAACTCGTCTCACCCGTTCCGAGCTCAACCTATACGAGTATGGTTAGTCATCGTAAATGCAAATATTTACCTTATATTATCTTCCACAAAAATATTCATGAAACACTAGCTACTTCTATAGACTTTATTTCTTTATAAATGCATCACATACTCAAACACTAAAAACCTCATTCTCTTGAATCTCAAACATTTTCTATACCCAAAGCAATCTCTATCTTCTTCCACCTCCGGCAATGACAGCAAAAGACTGTGGTCACGACGATGAGGAGAGACACCGCCTGCACCGCCAGCTCTTCATGGCCTTCCTAGTCTTCAGTGGCCTCATTCTCTTCATCGTCTTCCTCATCTTCATCATCCTCCGCCCCAACAGGCCTTCCTTCATTCTACGTGACGCCACCATCTACCAGTTCAACGCATCCACCTCCGACCCCAAGTTCCTCACCACCAACATGCAGATCACACTCTCCTCCAGAAACCCTAACGAACGAATTGGAATCTTCTACACACAGCTCAACACCTACGCCTCTTACCGTGGGGAGCAGATCACACTACCAACTCTCCTCCCCGAGAGCTACCAGGGCCACAAGGAGATCGTGGAGTGGTCTCCATTTATCTACGGCCAGTCTGTTCCAATGGCACCCTACCTCGGTGGAACCCTAGACCAGGACCTTTCTGCAGGATCCATCTTGGTCAATATTAAGGTGGACGGGCAGGTGAGGTGGAAGGTGGGGACTTGGATTTCGGGCAGGTACCGCCTCCATGTCAACTGCCCGGCGATGCTGATGTTGAAGAACCCTAGTGGCGGGGTCGGGATCGGGCTCGGGGTTGGAGTCGTGTCGATGAAAGTTCAGCTGTCTACGCACTGCACTGTGGATGTCTGAGAATAGGTAAAAGTGATTTGTTGATTAGTTTCTACGTGAAGTTACTTGATATATATATAATATATATTTGCACATTTTACTCTTAGTAACAAAAAAAATTATTAATCGAAACAATAAAAGTGAGATATTTAATATAAATATCTAAATATTATATTATTATAACAAATAAGTAAATATTAATTAGTACCAAAAAAATATATGAAATTGTCAAAACTTATGTACGTTAAGGATTTATATCCCCCTCCTATAAATTATAATTACTAACTGCTATTGTTTCTCTTACGAAGACTAATTATCGTGACGCGATAAATTTTCGCATGCAGCAAGAGAAAGAGGAACGATGAGACGTTTGATGTGGAAGGATCGATCAACGATACTTTTTTATAATTAAAAGAGAAAATGTATCCTCCACATTTGTATCTTTCAAGTTAATTAAAATGCTTTTTTTTTTGTATCAAAATGGCTATTGGCAAATGTTATGAACTTAGTCATTTTCATCACCTTACATATTGTCCTAATTTATTAAGAAGTGTCTTGACTTAAGAATTTTCACGTTACTCCTGCCAGAAACACTAATTGCAATCAAGTATGTGTTTAAATCATTCATTCGCAGAGCGATCCATAGAATCAAATGGAATTTTGTGAGATTATCTGGCTGCAAAATCTATTTTTTTATTACCGGAAATAATTTGTTATGGAAATTATACATGAAATCGGCGTTGTAGTCAACGATGAGTCAAAGGTAGAGTCTGACGATGCCCTCGCCCTGGGGTCCCGTAAAGTTTACGAAGTTCTATTATCCTCGAATTTCAGAAAATCGATGGGGAAATGATAAATTGACCTACTATTTTTTATAGTAGGGCACATTTTGGATTATCTTTGTGTAAAAATTAAAAAATTGGGGCAACGAAAGTGAGAAGATGGATGACAGTGGTCGGTCATGTGACATAACCACACAATAATAAAATTATTATTGTATTTTTATTCTTCTCTTTTGAATATAAAACGAGATTCATCTATAATATTTAAAGTAAAATATTATTCTAATAGATAATTATCTCAAACACTCTTCCTCAAGATGAACATGTAGCACAACGAAATGGTCAAACTTATTTTTAATGTCTTGTCTTCGAGTACTTGTCATGGACGTTCCCTTCATCTGCGTAACCTGATTCAAGACTTAACCCATATTTGTAGAATTTAGAGGTCCATATAAAAATTACATTTTGCATGTCCTAATTCAAGAACTTCATTCGTATCTTTATGGAATTCAGAGGTATCTTTATGGAATTCAGAGGTTCATTTGAAAAGTACATTTTGCATGACTTGATTCAGTGACTTAATTCCAATTTTTGTGAAATTCAGTGGTACATATGAAATTTTACTCGAGTTTTTTTCCTCAAACTCTAAATCCAAAATCCTGAGTTTTTATGTTGCTTCAGTGATTGATGAATGTCGCAGTCAGCAATAGAATTCCAAATTTTTGAGCATTTTTGTTGTTTAAGTGATTGATGAATGTGGTAGTTCGCAATGAAATTGAGAACTCCAGACTTCTGCTCTCTCTCGTGTGAGTTCCAGGACTCTGTTGGTGGTTAAACTATTTTGACTCTGATACCATGAAGAAATTAAATTTTTGAAGAACGAGTGTGAGAAGGTAGATGACAGTGGTCGACCATGTGACCTAACCACGCGATAGTAAAATTATTATTGAATCATCTTTATGGGTTGATTAGCTCAAGACAAGACCATAGGAATTAAAATTTATTCATTTTTTAGACTAATATTGCACGTGACCGAATCATAATTGTACTCATATATTTATAGAACGAAATCAAGAGTGTTGCTTTATTGGTATTTTTAGTAGTCTTGCCTTGTTGGTAGTTTTAGTATTAATTCTGATTTTAATCTTGATTCTAGTTTCGATACTATTAGAGAGAGAAAGAAATAACGATCCATTTCGGTATACGAAATTCAACTGAAAAAAATTAAAATAATATCAAATTGTGTTTTACAGGTCTTGATTTCAATCTCATTGAAAAATTTGGTCCCGACACTAAAATCGAGTGGGAGATCGGAATTTGCTCACCCCAGTGTGAACCATCTCTTATGCGATATGGCAAAAAAAACAAAAAAACTCTTATGCGATAATAATAATAATATTGTCTTGAGTATACGTCTCATACAGAGGAGAGGACTTTCCTCTCGTATGTTAACTGTTAAGGGAGTTTCAATATGATGGGCCTAATGAACCGTCGAAACACCGACCCAGTTGTACGGGGTATCGGTCCATGTTTAGTCCTTTCTTAAAAGTATTTATTTTGTTTAAAAAACAATATAACGTTATCTTACATAATTTAAGATTAATTTTATATCTCAAATAATATTTTTAATCAAACATTTAATTATATCAAACTATTATAATTTCGTAATACCTTATGCGCGACAGATTAAATGCAGCATAAGTGAAGATTTCTATGGTATAAAGTCACTAGCTTTCTATCTTTATGGATATTGTTTATCAACTAAAACAACACGTAAGTGCTACTTACTCTGATTCACATCTTCCATGATCAGACTGAAACCTTACTAGTAATCAAACATCCTTATGAAACCTTACTCTTGAAGTTTCAAACCCAGATGAGGTAACGAGTTTTTGCACGATTCAAACACCAAAGAACAAAATGAAGGTTTTGTTTTTATGCATACGAAGTACATAGCACTATCCTTTATATTAATTCGGGTTAATTACTTAATTGGTTACACATGTTTGACCAATGTTCAGAATGGTTACACACGTTTCAAAATGTGATTAATTTATTTTGCTATGTGACTAATTGGTTACACATGTGTTTTCCTAATATGATTAATTGGTTATTCAGTTAGTAAACCGTTAATTTTAACGTTAATTCATTTTTTTAACATATTATTGAATTGTGAAATGACTATTATGCCCTTAGTTGTATTGAAGAACACATGGAAGGATTGAAAAATCAGAATCGAATCAAATCCGATGTTCTTGAGAACCCAGAATCGCAATTCTGGGTTCTTGAAGAACATAGAAATGTTGTTTCTGGGTTCTTGAGAACACAGAAACGCGATTTTGGGTTCTTTAGAACTCAGAAACGCGATTCTGGGTTCTTTAGAACCTAGAAATCAAATTTATGGGTTCTTCGATTATTGTTCTTGAAGATGATGATGTGTTCTTGAAGATGATTCTAGGGTAATTACGTCATTTTACGTATCTAAATAGTGAATTAACTATGATTTCTAATTGTAAACAGTAAAAAAACCAAATAGTCACATTTCAAAACCAATTAATCACATTTTGAAACATGTGTAACCATTCTGAACATTTGTCAAACATGTGTAACCAATTAAGTAATTAACCTTATTAATTCATCACTGAAGTTTTGCTGTAGACAATAGATTGTTACGAATGCTATCAAAATTTGTTTTACACTAAATATATAATAACATACATACAAATGTCTGCTTATTTGTCCTTCTCTTTGTCTACTTTCTTCCCAATCCAACCAGCAACAATGGGGGTCAGAGCCACCGTTGGAGGGAACCTGATCGGAGATGCAGCCTTATGAGCAGCGTATGCTAAAGCAAAGGTCCCCACTTTCTCCCCCGTTGCATCAACGGAGATACCCACCTACAAAAGACGAAGAACCAATGAATTTACTGCATAAACTTGGTGTGGATATGTTGTAGTAGTTGTGTACCTTCTGCAGTAAGGACTGGACGTCCACGCCAGAGTTGATGAGAAGGTAGCAGAGGGAGAACGAAATTAAGGAGAGGGTAATGGAGGTAGCCAAGTAAGCTCCTCCATACTTTGCTAGAAGCTCCTTAGCTTGGTCGGTCTTGGTTTTCGTCTTTCCTTCTTCCTCTTTCGACCTAAATATCTGCAAAAAGAATCTAGTTTTACTCTCTCAGACTGAAAAATCACATTCATTTTCACAATAGATAGCTGAATTCTTGACACCAATTGCAGGATTCTTAAGCTGGAATCATACAAGATGAAGGATAATTCATAAACACTACATCGCTACCAGATAATTTCTTTCGAAATGTTTCCAGCAACATCCATTGATTGATCAAGAAATTACCAAAGTGCAAAATTGAACTGGAGGGAAAAAGGAAGCACCTGCCAAAGACCAGCTTCAAGGCCGTACTTCTTAGTAACCTCTTCAACAGATGAAGAAGACGAAGAAGAAGGTTTATTGATTTCTTTGGTCTTCTCTTTGATTGCTGTCACCGTGAACCGCTTCGAGTTGGAATTGGAGAGACGGAGAGGAACCAGACAGGGAGCTCTGATTCGGCTATCTGTGTGGGTCGGCGATGAACACCAGAGCGCTGAGAGAAGCTTTGTAGACGCCATTGTTACAGCAGTCTCATTGCAGTTGCGGAGGAAGAAGAAGTGGCGTGTAAGTATTTAGTGAAGAGAGAGAGAGAGAGACCTTACCTTATCGCGACAAGGAACAGACAGAAACCATTAGTTTTGGACCAAACAAAATACAGAGCGTGTAGCGGCTACACTGTAGCTGCCTGCTACGGTCTTCATACTAAGTCCTATACTCCTATAATTGGCAAAAAAAAAAAAAAAAGTCCTATACTCCTATTGACTATTTTTTTTTATCAAATCCTATTGACTATTTAGCCCTCAAACTTTTTGACTCCTTTCTTAGTCTATAAAAATAAATATTTGGCAGTAAAAATAGAGAATCACGGTAGGTAATTGAGGTGTTCATGGGCAGACCGGTTCAGACAGATGTCTTTGGGATTACCGAGATTGAAATTTCGGTCTTGACTTCTGGAGGACCGAGACCAAGACTGAGACCGACTTTGCCCGAAAACATTGTCTGAGTCGGTCTTGCTTGACTAAAGCCGATCTCTGTCTTGGACTGAAATTTGGCATGAGAATAAGAATGACGACGTAGAAATATGTTAGTTAACAGAGAGAAATATGACCTGAAAAGCAAGAAGAACGGTGTCTCTGTGTAGGTAGAGAGTGAAGTGACTAGTAAAGTTGAAGCTTCCCGTTAACTATTCCCCGGCGGGACAAATAGTTGAGCGTCACCGCACGACGAGAACTGGTTCAGGTGTCTAACGACGACTTGAAACACAGCGGTGTTGGAGATGGTACCGTCCCCGATGGCATGCACGACAGATGATAGTGTCGTACTTGATTCGACGCCATTTGTTATTCGGTCGTCGAGCCTCGATTCCGACAGTAAGTAGCAGAACCAGAAGAACAACACTCGCCATAAAAATCTGAAAATAAATAGAATTTAGATAATCGAAACCAGAATTCAACAAAGTATTTACCTAAGATATTTAAATGGAGCTTGACCAAGACTCCATTCTTGAAGAGGGAGAGAGAGAGAACAACTAAGTTTTCACTGAAATTGGGTCGGTTCGGTCCATTGGGTTTTTGAAGCAAAAAAATAAAACGAGAACGATTTTGAAAAAAAACTGTCATGTCCAGTCTCGGTCTTAAATTTGGTAAAAAAACGAGACCGATTTCATAAATATTTATTCATTCGTAAACTGTCATAACTGTCATATTTACGAATGAATAAATATAAACTTTCATTTAATTTTTTGTTAAAAAAAAAAACGGTTTTAAACACTTCGATTTTGTCTACCTCATAATTTAGACATGTATAATTTCATAAAAGATAGCATAATTTGTTTGTTTTTAACGTAAAGTTAACGGGATGTTTGTATTTGTTCATTCAAAAAAGGGTTAATTACCTCAACCGTTACTTATGTTTGACAATGTGACTGAACCGTTCAAACTTGAGCTCAACCGTTACTTAAGTTGACACATGTGACTGAACCGTTACTATCACCTAACTGCTGTTATTTCTTCCCGTTAAGTAGTGACATGTGTTTGTCACGTGATGTACTTGTAATTTGAAGTTCCTAAACTACCCTAAACAGACTGTCTTCTTAACAGCAGCTGATTCTTAGATTCGAAGAACAAGGAAGAACCGAAGAGAAGTTTGCGCGCGAAGAACAAGGAAGAACCCAAGAACCCAAGAACTGAAGAACCGAAGACAGAAGCCATGAAGTTTGCAGATGAATGTTGTCCTATGGGTTCTGAGAACCGTAGAAATGTTCGATCTCGGTCAATCTCTTCCCCTAATCCCAACCACGGAGCTTCGCGTCTGCGAATGTGCTACTGTGGGCTTGTGTGCTCCGTGAAATCTGCTGGTACGTGGCAGAATTTCTCGCGCTGATTCCATGGTTGCCCCAATTTTGAGGTAATTTGACAGTGGGTAATCCTAATTGGCAACCCTAATTCGTTTTGCTGTAGTAATTTGAACCTTAAAGCCTTATTATCGAACCTTAAATCGTCAAATCTGAGGTAATTGTTTGTTGTTTCTTCTTTCGTAGTCTGTACAGAACCCCAGATGTGGTTTTTTTGACTGGAAAGATCCAGCTATGTGCCCTTACGGTCGGATTGCAGTGATGCAATTTCAACAAAGAGAGAACCATTTGAAAGAACAATTGGAGGTTGCGAAAAATCGAGCTCTTGAAAGTCGACCCAATCGGAAGTTAGTTGTAGTCTTTATCAATGTTGTTGTTGTTGTTGTTTTTGTTCTAAGTTCAATTGCGAAGAATTAGTAGAAGTTAGTTGTACCTTTGTCTGTAACTGAAGGATGAAGAACAATGTGTATTTTGCGAATGTGGTGACTTATCTTTGTGGACATGTTGTTAAATGAAGTGTTATCTTTTCTGATCTGTGATTAAAAGGTGACTTAAGTTTGTGAATTGTGATTAAAAGGTGACTTACGTTTGTGAACTGTGATTAAAAGGTCACTTAAGTTTGGACATTTTGTTATCCAACCGTTACTAAAATCCAGAATGCATCTGAAAACACATAATCCATAATAATCCATCAAAATCCAGAATTCAGAATACATCCCAAAACATGATCCATCCTATAATCCCAAAATAGCTTCCGTTAAAACTGACCTTCATATATAACAAAATATGGCAGAACAAAATAACTACGACTCTACTCTACTGTGTAGATCGCCAGAATTGCCTCGTTCTTTTTGGAAGGACCGTCTTAAGTGGCTAATCCAGAACCATTAACGCTCTTGAGTCTGAAAGGACGGGTTCATTATCTGCACTATCATCAATTTCTATAACAGTTGGTTGTTCTCTTCTTTTCTTGAGTTTTGCCGGACTGCTAGAGTGGGATTACATATCATACCAGTATCATTAATATGCGAACATGACACAAACATGTGAAAGACAGATGTACTCACCCTTTTTGCTAGTGTTTTAACACGTTTCTTCGGTGTCACTGTTGGTTCTGCAGCAACTGGTTCTGCAGCAACTGGTTCTGCAGGTATGGACGGTTCTGCAGCAACTGATTCCCGCGGGTCGCTTTTGCGTGTTGGGAGATTCTGTCGAACCTGCTTTTTCACCTTCGGAACTAGGGTTTGAGCTGCAGGTATTGGTTCGTTCTCTCTTTCAGCTTCTTTGCGCCTTGAACGAGTTGATGTTTGACTCGACTGTGTCGGGATAACGTCATCGTCCAATCGGCGACGCACTGTTCTCTTCTTCTTTGGTGGTGGCTCTTGCTCTGAGGTTTGTCCTCCATCATCCTGAACATGAAAAACTGAGTTGTAAAAAATGAAATCGTAAACTACATGTTAATGACGAAAATATACCTTTTCATTTGGTTGGTTTGGTCTTCGATCGCAGCCTCTCTTGTTATGGCCTGCCTCTCCACATGTAGAGCAGTATTGCCTTAAACCAGTCCTAATCAACCGGGTTGAACCTTGTGCAGGCTCCTCAAATGCATTCCGCACCCTTTTCTTTTTCGGCCTTCCAGAACGTGCTTTCAAGATTGGGGGATCTACGGGCAATCCTTCCGTACTACACCAATCATCTCTCCCTGGCAACGCATGTATAACACCAGAGTTTGTTTGTCTGTATGCCTTCTTATGGTATACTCGGTCACAGTACAGGGCAAATTCAAATATCCGAGCATATGATAGACATGCTATCCCATGAACACAAGGGAGGCCACTCAAATCCCAAGCCCTGCATGTGCATGTACGCCTGTTAATATCAGTCTTGTATGAGATTTGCGGAGCAACATGCACCTCGTACTCTCCATCCGCAGCGTATATCACCTCACAACCACTTATGCCATTCGTGATTTTCTTCAATTTTCTAACAATATTCTTACCAAGTGATCCAGATTGACTGGTGATGAATTTCCTTTTTTTTTCAAAGTCTTTCATCAACATTAACCTTAACTCCTCGATCAGTGTTACTGGAGGCTTGTCCCTTATGTTAATTCCAGATTTGTCAATTCCAGGCTTCTCCTCACTTTCGTATGCATGAATTCCAGATTTGTCAATCCACTTACCACCATGCATAATATATAGCGTATGAACGTAGTCTTTGGATGACATTCCTGCGGATAAATGTATATGTCATTTGTGAACATAGATAACACATTTATCACATAATGAGCAACAAACGTAACAAGAAAACCACAAATTCACACAGCATAAACTTCATTAACAGCATATCCAAACACATAAACAACTGAATCAAACCAAAAACAACATATATAAAGTTAAAAAAACAAACTTTCACAATAAAACTCAAAGCTTTGTTAACAAATCGACAATCTACAACACGTACAAAGCAAATCAACGGAAAACCCTAACCTACAAACCGAACTTCAACAACAATCTGGATCAAATCGCACAAACACACCCAAATACGAACATATTATGCAGCAATTTCATTATTTTGTACCTCAAACCAACATCAAAGCCCTAATATTAAACCGAATCGAGGATTAACGAAGGGAAACAGAGGAACAACACAAACCCAAGTCCGAAAACAGCAAGAATGCGAAACGCCACACAAATCGAAGTTCAATCGAAGCAAAAACACGAACTTACTTGCAGTCACAGTTCCGAAGCGCAATGTGGCAGAGGAGGGTTCTGTCGCTGCTGAAAATCGCCAAGGAGGAGGTTTTCAAGTTTCGGTGTGCTTGAAATGGGAGTTGATGGGAAGTTGAAGTGTGAGAATGATTATAAAACGAGGGGAAATGTTGCAAAGGTGACAGGAGGGCATTATTGTCCTTTCAATTGTCTTCAAATCGTTTTAATTGGGTCATGTGCTGTGCACGTCACATTTAGACGGTAAGATTTGACGGAAAGTTCACGGAGTAACCTTTCAGTCACATGTTCAAACTTAAGTAACGTTTCAGCTACACAAAAAATAAGATGAGTAACCTTTTAATCACATGGGCCAAATATAAGTAACAGTTGAGATAATTAACCCTTCAAAAAAATCTAATTACTTATTTACTTTAAAAAGGTTCAACTACCTAATTATCAAACTGGGCGAAGTTCAAGTTCAACTACATGTTGTTTGATCATTAACCCTTAAAAAATATAATAAATATGATTCAATTTCATAGATTCAATCCGTTTCAATTTTTTATTAAAATATCATACTACTTTTGAAATGCTCCATATCATTTGTTTAAAAAAAATTAACATTGTATCACTAATATAAAAGTTGATACTACATATTCCACAAGTCATAATCCATAAACTTAAAAATTATTACACATAAAACAATCATAATAATAATGGCAATTTTTGCATTCAAAATCTTTAATTTTAAGAATCAATTCGTTAATTTATAAAATATTTTAAAATAAATATAAAATTGTTGTTATTTTGATTTTTTTTTCAAAAAGTAACTACTCGGCAAAGTTTTTTTGAAAAACTATGAAAAAAAAATATATTTAGAAATATGTATATAAACGCAACTCACAATAGCGGATAATATTATTTTTACATAAATCGCTACCCAGAGTAGCGTTTTTACTAAAACGCCACTCAATGTAGCGTTTTGTTAAAATTCTACCTTTCAGTGGCGTTATTTTATTTTTTTCATGTTTTTCTGACGACTTGATGTTTAATAAAAAATAAAAGTATGTATCTATTTTAAAAAAATTATAATAAGTAGATATTTTAATTGTGATTCAAATGATGCAAAAAAAATATTAAATTTGGACTTTCATATTAACTGTACGGTCTGCCGTAATTTGAAATATAAAATTTTGACTTAAACAAATATAACTCATACACTGTAAGTCCAAACTCACCATGTTGAGCGTCATTTATGTCGTAATTCAATTAACTGCCTAGGGAAATATTTTTTATTAGAAATACAATGAAAAATGTTTTAACCTAACATCGTTTCACTACGGGAGAGATGGTTAATTACGACTGAAAAATGTATTTTTAACGACTAAAAAATTGAGTCGTTAAATTATCACGGCTCAACTTGTGTTGAGCCGTGGTATGAAGTGTCGGGGGAATTATCACGCTCAATATATGATGAGTCATGATACTTCCCAGCCCAAATCAAAAGTGCCGCCAAAATAATTATGGCGACACATTTGGTTGAGCCGTGAAAAATATTTTTATTTATTTAATTTTTAGTTTTAACGGCTCATTTTGGTTGAGCCGTCAAAAATATGCTTTTTTTTAATATAAAATAATTATAGCGTCTTCATCTTCTTTAGGCGGCATCTTCATATTCTTCACGACCAACATATCTGGTGTCTTCATCAGCATCAACATCTTCTTCATCGGTCTCTTATTCTTCTTCCTTCCTTCTTGAAGATGGAGACGTGAAGTGAAGGTGAAGATTTATGACACCGATGTCGCTGTTCTCACCGCCTTCGCAAACTCCGGAATGAGTGTGGTGGTCGGCGTTCCCAACGAGCTTCTCGCTGCTTCAGCTGCCGACCAGACATTCGCTGATAACTGGGTCAAGGCAAACATTCGTCGTCTGGAACGGGGTGTTCGTCGACCCAAACAACAACACACATTTCCTCGTACCTGCCATGACCAACATCTACAACTCCCTTGTCAAGAACAAGCTCGAATCCAACAACCTCATGGTGAATGCCTCGACCCAGTGGCGAATCCCGCGTCGGGCATCTTGAAGCACAACTCGTACTCCAGTCTTCAGCCAGCCTTCAGTTGAAATAGCCTTCAGTCTAGCATCTGGAAGCACAACTGGCATTCCCTCTGTTCTTTCCCAGGCTTCAGGCATCGTGAAAGTGAAGTCTCCAGTCAGGTGAAACTTTCAAAACTGAAGACAAAGCCAGAAGAAGACAAATGGGAAGGCACAAATGGGAAGAAGACAAAGCGAGAAGAAGACAAAGCTGGAATGTTTTTTAAAGAAGCGGCGGGAATGGTTGAAGAAGCGGGAGGATTATTTTTTTGAAAATTTGAATTTACACGGCTCAAAGTAAAATGAGTCGTTAAAAATGTTTTTCTGAAAAATAATTAATAATTTAATACGGGACGGCTGAATAGGTTGAGCCGTGAAAATTAATTTTAATTTAAAAGATAAATAATTTCCACGGCTCACAGTAAAAAGATCCGTTCAAAATAGCCTTCTCAAAAATAATTAAATAATTTAAAAAGGACGGCTGGAAAAGTTGAGCCGTAAAAATTTATTTTGATTGTAAAAATAATCAATTATCACGACTCAAAATATAAAGAGCCGTTAAAATGTTCATCCGAAAAGTATTTAAATAATTTAATAAGGGACGACTGAATATATTGAGCCGTGGAAATTAATTTTGATTTAAAAAGAAACAATGTTCACGGCTCAAAGTATAAGAGGCGCGAATAATTATCTAAAATTGTTTTTCGCGGCTCAATAATGTTTAAGCCATAAGGTTGAGCCGTTAATTGACAACTCTCCTGTAGTGTTTGTCTTATAATTTGAGTGAAATAATTATATGCATTAGATGAGAAATTTAATTATGCGTATTCGACATATGCGCACCCCCGGGTGTAGGCGCCACCCGGGGGTGCGCGTATACCTATTTTTCGAAATATTGTTTTGTGTATACTTACTTTTCTTAAAAAAATTACTTACTTTTTTAAAAAATTCTCATTTAATTCATAATTAATTTATATACGCACTGTATGTTTTTTTGAGTAAGTACATAATTAAACTTTTCACCTAATGCATTTAATTATTTCAGTCAAATTATAAAACAAACGATGTTATGTTAAAAAATCACTATATTTCTAATACAAAAATTGCCCTTTATAGATAATTGAATTACGAAATAAATGACGTTAACTGTGGTGAGTTATATATTTTTTTTTAAGTCAAAATTTCATATTTCAACTTACAACATAGTGTACAGTCAATCCGTAAGTTCAAAATTTTTTTTTTTGCATCATTTGAATCGCAATTAAAATATTTACTAGCTATAATTTTTTTATTATTTTCTAATCGATATATAATTTTATTTTTAATTAAACATTAAGTCGTCAAAATCAAAAGTAAAAAAAATATTGGGTAAACGAGGTGGCGTTTTTAACGAACGCTACCCTGAGTAGCGTTTTTTATAATAAAACAATTATGCATTACCCCAGGTAGCGCTTATGCATAGTTAAATAAATAGTATTTTTTTTATATATACTTTTCTAAATATTATTTTTAACATATAAATATTGTTTTTAACATGTCTACTTTTAAAAACATTATGTTATTTTCGGACTTCGTGAGGACATACAAAATAATGGTTATATATATTTTTAGGATAAATGGTCTTATTACATTTGAATGTTTACACAATACACATATTATTTATATTATTCATGTTGTTATTTGCACTATATATCTTAGAATATTGTTATTTGCAAAAAAACAAAACATTAGTTAACTAATTTCGTTAGATTGACATATTTTAAGTTAAAAAGATTATTTTATCCTAAACAAAAAAAAAAAGGTGAAAAATAGATGATGGAAAAAAATTTAAAATGATTAGTTTGACAAAATATGTAATATTTAATGGGAGAAATTAAAAATTGAACAGTTACAACACTGTATTTAATAGGGCTGATCATGGGCGGGCCGGTTCGGTCCTGAAGGCAAGACCGAGACCGAAATTTCGGTCTTGCCTTTTGGAGGACCGAGACCGACCTCGGCCAAAAAAGCCCGCCCGAGTCGGTCTTTCTTGACTCGGGCCGGTCTCGGTCCTAGACCGAATCTACACTAAAAAAAAAAACTATGAATTCACGGTATTCTTTAGTAAAAGGCGAAGGAATAGTTCACCTCTCAAAGAAACACTATGAACTCTTTATATTCTTTAGTAAATTTATCAAGATGCACCTTTTATAGAGATAGAAAACCTCCAAAATCCACATTATTTTCGGTGTGGTATTATGAAAATCTCAAATACACATGCATTCGGTCTGGGCCGGTCCTAAACGGGTTTTCGGGAAAAAAGCCTGAGACCGAGACCGACCTTGAAGGAAAAAACCCGCCCGTTCGGTATCGGTCCTAGTCGGTCTCGGTCCTAGTCGGGCCGATCTCGGGCCGGTCTTTTCGGGAATTCGGTTCAACAGTCTTTTTTGATCACCCCTAGTATTTAATCATATTTAGTAAACATACAGACATACAGACACACTAAATTACATAAAAAACAATGTTAATGCAAAGTGCACTAGGTCATTTATGCTATAGTTTTATTATAATTTTGTATATTATATATATATATAAATAGTAATGAAAGTACTATGGAGGAAGAAGTTGAAGACCACTTTAAAGTTTAAATCATAGTTATCATAACCGGACCGATCATCGAACCGGCGAGGGGGCTAGTTTACGGTTCGACCAGTCCAATCCGGTTCAATGTGCAGTTCACTATTCACAATGGGAAAAATTGAAAACTTAAAATACATACAGTCTTAAACACAAACATAATTACCTCAAATTACATAGTCTCTCACATACACAAACTACATAGTTTCAATTTTAAACACACATTACTCTCAATTCTCAAACACAGTACACAATAGTAGTGAACCGGTTTAACCAATTGGGTTAAGCCGATTGGTTTGTGCAGAACCAAACCAATCGGTTTAAACCAAAAGACCAATTGGTCTGTAAAAACATTTCAGCTAAAAAGTGAACACTGTTCATTTGTAAAACGTCCGGTTCAGCCCAATTCATTTGTAAAACGGTCTTTTAATTGAACCAAACCGGACAGGGATCCAGTTCCTGGTCGGACCGCCGGTCCGTTCCGGTTCTGATAACTATGGTTTAAATACATGGGAGTACCAAACTTTTCTGGCTAAAAGGAACATTATTTTTTTTAATGAATAACTGAATTAAGTTAGGAAATTCTACTAATGTTTATTTCTCTTTTTAAAAATGTTCATTAATGATCGACTATAGTTAGATTATTCTTTTTCTCTAAATTATCCTTTTAAAATTATAAAAATAACATAATATTTCATCATTGGGTGGCGTGATGAGGTGAAATAGGACTCTTAATAATTATAGTATGCAATATAAGTACTAGATTTTAAAATTCGTCATTCAATCGTTACGGTATTCTGAAATTCGTCATTCAATCATTATAGCATTCCCAAATCCATCATTCAATCGTTATAGTATTCTCAATTGATAAGAAGAAGACAGTGATGAGACAATGTAACACACATTAAAAACCATATCTACGAGTGTGGTGATTCTTTTGGGACTTGATGAGGAGAAAGAGGATGCTCCTAGTTGTTATTGTATCTCCATATAACTCGGAAATTCTTCTTCAGTGTTAAGGTACAATAACCATTGAAGACGAATTTTTGGGTTATATAGATATACAATAACAATTGAGAGTGTCATGTGTTTTAGACACGTGTAGACACGTGTTTTAATACGTGTCACTTTACCTCATCATAACTATCCTTTTGTTATTGGGATACTATACTGATTCAACGACTGATTTTAGATTATTTTCTCTTTGTAAATATGACTATTAATAATACTATTTAATCACCGTAGTCTTTTACAAATCTAGGGACGATTTTCTCCTCGACATCAAACGAGATGTGTTTGATCACATCTTCCGGAGGATTTTCCAACATGTGAAAATGCTTTTCTTGATTAACCCCTTATTTCGCCAAAAGATCAGCAACTCAGTTTACCTCTCGATAAATATGTCTGATCTTGAGTCGCTTGAATTCCCGCATGATTATCGTACAGTATGTAATAAGGGGCATTAGTGGACGATCCACATTTTCCTACTCCACTAAGAGGTTAATAGCCTCCTGGGCATTTGATTTTCTATGTAAGTCTTGAACGCCCATGTTTGCGGCGATGATTAGGCCGTCCCGGATGACTCAAATTTCTGCCACTAAACTGTTAATAATATCAATCTTCCTTTGAAAACCTTTACCCAACCATCCCATTCATTTCTCAAAATACTTGCCCCTCTGCCGGACCCGGATTGCCTAGTGATGATCCATCCGTGTTGAGTTTTAACCATCCATGTGTTGGAGGTTTCCATCCCACTTGTATGTATTGGTTATGTGTGTTACCTTGTTTATCTTGTACTCCTCTGAAATATCTTTAAACCAACAACATCAATCTTAACGGGAGAAATATTAAAAGTCCACGAATTTCTATTTCTCCAAAGGAACAAAATAGCATAAGTGAAAATGAATTTCCACTTGATCCCACTAGCATGCACTCAAGTGTTCCTGCAGTTTAACTCCTACCAAATAAAATATTATTCAGAAAAAAGTTAGAATCGTTCCAGGGGATGCCCAGGTCATACCAAAACTTTTGTGCCACTGTGCAATCACGAAGAATATGAATCGTGGTCTCTTCTCAATGCCCACAAGAATTACAAATAGAGCTAATATTCATTCCCCTCGTATGCAACATACTAGCATATGCAATCTTTTCATGATTGCAAAGCAAAATAAAGAATTTTATCCCAGGAATCGTTTCGATTTTCCAATCCCAATTGCCGACATGAAATTCAAGATTTTGGATTTTCAAGTTTTTGATGAAATTATGAACAGACAAAACTAAAGGGATGTCTTTCGTGTCTCTCGTCCAGATCTTGCTATCTAGAATGTCCACCATTGAATTGATCGGAGTGCCCCAAATACTCTATTTTATCGTATCCGCTAGATGAAATGAAAGTTTTTCAAAATTCCATCTCCCTTTGTCCTCGATAAGGTCCCTAATAGTAATCTGATCCTCATTCATGCTCAGAGGACCACTAATCAAAGTCCTTATGGGTTTTTGACCCAACCAAGAATCTCACCAAAATTTTACCTTAGACCCATCCCCAATATTCATTCCATGCCCTTTTCCAAAGTTATTTTTCCGTTTGTCAGGGCTTTACCATTAAAAGATCCCATTCTGGTAAGTTTCCTGTTCGGATTGTGATATTTATATTTAAGAATCCTAGCCCAGGGCCCCGAGGAATTATTACATCTCCAGTAGAAATTTGACAGCATAGCCAATTTTCCTTCTCTCGAAATAGGAATGTTTAAGCCTTCCTTGTCATGAGGAAGGGTAACCAAATTCTAATTCACTGCATGAATTTTCCTTTTTTCATCAGTGGATCCCCATAAAAATTCCCTATTCAACTTGTTTAACTCATTACATGTAGCAACTGAAATGTAAGTGCATTGCATGAAGTATGATGGGATGGAGGTCATAACGAATTTTAGGAGGACACTCCTACCCGCCATAGAGAGAAGCTTTGACCTCTAACTCGTCAGTTTTTTCCTAACTTTGTCCAAAATGAAGTTGAAGGATGACTTATTTTTTTGGATAAACTCATGGAGAATTCCAGATAATCATCCAACTTTACCACTTTCTTAAGCCTCGTCAAACTCGACAAATTATTAGCAGACTGAGTGTCCAGTTTTTTTAGAAAAAATCACTTAAGACTTTTTGAAGTTTATTTTTTTGGCCAGAGATGGCACAAAAGGTGTCAATAGTGTCTCAGATAACATTGTTGTTTTGAACGGTGACAGTGTCTAATAGGATAAGGTCATCAACAAATAGGAGATGAGAAAGATTCCCTAAACCCCTCCCCAACTTAATAGGAGTCCACAATCCCTCTTTTGTGTCTTCCTCAATGAGAAAACTCATATAGTTCATACAAAGAATGAAAAGGTAAGGAGATAGAGGATCACCCTGCCTAAGACCACGTGAGGGGTAAAGAGCTCAAGTTTGATGTGAAGGTCACACATTCCATGATAACCTTGGGAAAGTTAAAGTGGATCAAAGTTTTATAAATGAAGTCTCACTCCAGCTTGTCATAGGGTTTTTCCATATCAAGTTTAAGAACCATCAAATCAGACTGATTTCAGAATCTACTATGTATATAGAGATACTATAATTATTGAGAGTCTCACACGTCACCTCATCACACCACCCAAAAGAACTACTAGGTTTATCCCAATGGATAACTACCTGCTAAATAGAGATACTATTACTTTTATTATTGTTATGTAACTCAAAATGGATTGTCGTTTGCTTTTTATAGTTGTAATGTGTTTAGTTAATGAGTCTTTTTTCTTAAAACAAAATGGAGATGGTATGAAAAAGTTACATATTTCAATAACAGTGGTTTAAGTACTCCAAAAGTTACATATTTCAGTAAATACACCCGGATGTTTGTTTTTTTTTGTAACTGGACCCATATGTTTTTTGTCGTATGTTATGACACCCGTATGTTTCAATTTGTTGGTAATTGGACCAATCGTTAATTCTACCCGTTAACTCTCACGTGATTAGCATGTGCAACATTTATTTTGAAAAAAAGAAATGTAAAAAGACTACTTTGCCCCTCACTCATTCATCACCCTCGACCGATCCTTCTTCTTCCTTCATACGGTTTCTTTTCATTTCTCCCTCCAAAACCTAAAAACCACTCCTTGCCCTGCGACCGAGCTAGCGACCGCGAAGACCTCTCCGAAACCTCACCTGCGACCGAGCTAGCGACCCCTTCTCGTCTCCCCTGCGACCGATACTGACCTGTCGCTGTCTTCTCCGTTGCAACGCTGGTGGGTTGTCTTCTCCCCTTCGACCAGTTCGACCAGCATTGTGTCGGCCTGTCGTTTCTCCGACCAAATTCGAAGGTAGGTGTGCTGTTGGTTTTGTATAGTATTGTGGGTTGTGCTGTTGGTTTTGTATAGTTGGTTAGGATAGTTGATTTGCCATTGCTTAGGATAACCGATTGTGTGTTTTGTATAGTATTATAGGTTGTGCTGTTGGTTTTGTCTAACAGATAGGTGTTGCTTAGGATAACCGATTGTGCTGTTGCTTAGGATAGTTCATTTGCCCCGAACATATAGGTGTTGTTTGTTTTGTCTAAGCTTAGTAGAGTTGCCCCGAACATATAGGTGATTTGCCCCGATTTGCCTAAGCTTAGGAGAGTTGATTTTCCAGGATTTGTGTATATTGATTTGTATTGTTTTGAATTTGTTAGGTAAATTATGGACAAGGATGGCCAAAACCGAAATTACAATTTGAGCATTAACCACAACGGACAGTTTATTCATGGAAATTGGGTTGGACAAACCGAAGTGGCTTATTTAGGAAGGGACATACTCAGTTATGAGACCTTGAAGGTGTTTATGGAGTATTACGGTTTAGTAGCGGGTGGGTGTATTTGCTATCTCCCTCCTAGAGGTGATTTGAAGACAGATTTAGAGGTTTTGAAAAGTGATGATGATGTTTCTGAAATGGTGGAGAGGCAGGCTGGAAGTTTGGATTTGGAATTGTATGTGTTAGCACCCTTCGATCATGATGTATGTGCGAAGGATCCCTTTACGGAAGCCATTCGACTGAAAGCAATGCAACGGATAGAAAAGGCATGTTCGTTTCTATTCTAAACATGGTTGATAATCGTACATATTCTAAACATGTTTCTCTTTTCCGAAGAAACGAAGAGGACCTGTTCGTCGGAAGTTGAACACCGACAATGTGACACGGATGGACCCACCAGAACCACGGATGGCCGAGCCACAAATGGACCCACCACCAGAACCACGGATGGCCGAGCCACAAATGGACCCACCACTAGAACATCCAATGGCTGAGGCAGAAAACATCCCAGCAGAACCCCATGTGGAGCCTCAAAAGAGAACAAGAAGGGTCAAGTTGTCCGTGAGACGAAGCAAACCCAAGGTATGTACATTGCGTATTCACGATATATTGAGTTATGTACAGCATTTTCAACATGTCTAGTTCTGTAGGTTGCCCGACCGTCTTCATCGAAGTCGGCACCAAAGCCAGCACCAAAGCCAGCACCAATCAACATAGAATCGGATGATGATTTTCAGCCGGTGCGATCAAGTGCCCCAGAGTTGTCCAGTTGCCGTGCATTAGTGTTATCTCCTCAACCACTTAAAAGTGGGAAAACCAAAAAGAAGACGACGGTACGTGCTTCCCGCAGCTCACCCCGTTTTGTGCGAAGATCAACTCAGTGAAAGCGAAGTCAGCACCATTAGTGAAAGACATGGATGTTTGTTTGTTAAACCGTTTGTTTGTTAGGTTGGGTGACTTCATTTTGTTGGATTATATTAGGTTGGTTGAACATTTGTGTTGGATACTATCTTGTCTGGAATGTATTGTGTGGAACCTTCGTTTGTGTTACAACAGGTTTGTCTGTGTTCTGTTAGTGGGTGTATTGTGTTGGAATGTATTGTGTGGAACCTGCGGTTGGTTTGTGTGTTGTTGGATATTATGTTAAAACAGGTTGGTTTCTGTTCTGTTGGTTTGTCTGTTCTGTTGGTTTGTCTGTTCTGTTGGTTTGTGTTTTGTTGGATAACAGGTTGGTTCGTGTGCTGTATGTCAATACATATGGGTGCGTTTACCAATTTTTTGCCAAACATAAGGGTGGAAAACCCAACAGTACAATAAACATAAGGTACAACTGAATAACAACGTACACAACTTGTGGGTCCAGAATGTCTTCATTAAACACACATAAAGTACAACTGAATGACAACGTACATAACGTACACACTATACAACAAAAGTTTTAAACACAGCTACATCTTCAACATAAGTCCAGCAACAATGCAAACTAAGAACACTAAAACACACAGCTGTTGCTGATTTCTGCTACGCATAACAGCAATTTGATTGTTGAGTTCGGATTCCCTTGACACAAATTTGGCCATGGCTCTTCTTCCATACACACACATCGGTGGGTCTTTCCAAGCAAATAAATTGCAACCCATTTTCAATGGCTGGATAGTGGTAAACCGAAATTAGGGTTTCCAAAAAATCAAATTGGTTCAAAAGACAGTAATCGACTATATCTTCGAAATTAACTCAACGAATTGACAGCATTACCTGGTATCTCGGACATGAAAAGAACAGCCGACCGAAATTTTTCGTGGTCCAAGCTGTTCTTGCACGGGTTTGGAGACCGCAATAGCACAGTGGTTCGTCGTTGTCCATATGAGATGCGCAATGGGAAGAAGAAATGGAAGAAGAGTCACAGTACTTACCTTGGCCCATCTTCATTGGAGAAACGCAGCAACAACACTATCCTTCAGACGCAAAGAAGACGCCAAGAACACTCTCTAATTTCGGTCAAGAATGAATAAACAGTCCAGCAACAAGACTTATTCAACAGAAATAGCTAAGGGTAGTTTAGGGTTAAACAGAAATAGCAAGGCACATGACAAGCACGAGACCAACATTGTAACAGAAAACGTTAAGACTAGACGGAAAGGCTCAATGACAAACAAACGTAAACATAAGGGTGTCATAACAAACAATATGGGTGCAATTACAAACGGCTGCAAACATCCGGGTGTATTTACTTACTTTTCCCTTTTTCTTATTAACAAACTCGAAAAAAATGTGTAAAAAACAAATTCAATAACATAGCTTATAACAATAAATTTTAGGGTTAATTACTTGAAACGTTACACATGTTTGCACATGTGATTAATTGGTTATAACTTGTGCAGGATGGTTACACATGTTTCAGCCTGTGACTAATTGATCATTTTTACTGTTCATTGTTAAATTTCTCTGTGAATTCACTATTCTAACATATAAAATGATAATGTTACCCTTCTTTAATTAATTTATTTACTTTAAACCCTAAATCGAATACTATTCACTTCACCTCCTCCTCCTCTGCAAGAAGAAGAAACTCCCATCCCGCTAACTCCAATCTCACTAACTCCAACGAGGAGATCAAATCAAATGCACAAGTTGGTGACACCGATTCGTCATTCGAGACTTCTGTCATCTTGCCCAGAGTAACTCCATTTGTCGTTGTTGAAGAGCTTCAATTGCTGTAGATTGGTATTGGAAGCTAGAACTGAAATTGAACCCAGAAATCAAAATCCCACCAAGCAAATCAAATGCTGAATTTTGGACGACGGCTTAGTTCTGGTGCTAGACACGCTACTTGATAGGGCCAAATACTAAGATGTTGAATTTGAATTTGTTATTGACTATTTTGTTGAAATGAGTTTCAGTTATGATGTTCTTCAGATCATGGGTTTCAAATATTCAGATCCTGGGTTTCATTGAATAGTATCTAAATTAAAGAGTTCATAACGTGAAATTTGATTAAATGGTTACATATGTTATCCTAGAATGTGATTTAATGGTTACGTATGTTCCTTGTAATGTGATTAAATTGTTACATATATTGTCCTAGAATGTGATTAAATGGTTACGTATGTTCCTTGTGATGTGATTAAATGATTACATGTGTTTTCTTAAAATGCGATTAATACGTTGAAATTGAGCATTATTACTGAGGTTAAAAAAGAGTAGTGTTGATCTCTGAAAAACTAAATTCAAATTTTCAATTATCTCAAATACTGCAAATATATTTTAATTCACCAAGAATTGTCAATTGATATGAAACATGAGAAGATTCCAACTACTTTGCAAATCTATGAGGGTGAGTGTGGAGGGGATTAGTTATTTTGCAATCTACTTTGCTGCAGTAATAAAATTAGGATTCCATAAACCAGAATCAACCCGCAACAATTCAACACTCTCTGTCATGCATTTCATAGCACACAAATGATATTATTTTGAGTCTACCGTAACATCTTCACACCATTCCATCCACTTCAAGTCTTTAAACTGCTCATATACTTCCTCATCATCATCCGACATTTCACCTTCCTCTTTCACCAACGGACCTACTGCTTGTTCAGCTTTCAGTGCTCCTTTCTGCTGCCCCCTATTATTAGTCCCCCTTACATTGAATCTAGAAGGGCCTGTTCCTACTCCATTTGCTCACCTTCGTTCGCAAAGCTGCCCCACTTGTAACATATTCTTTTACAGTCTTCTTCCTCCCCCCTTCCGTCCCTCTCCTTTAACTTTTGTATTTTTTCCTTATATATTAGAAAGTTCCTAAATATAAGAGAGAGACAAACACTTCATCGTGTAAGAAATAATCATGCGACTGGAGCTATCTTCTTTGTAAGCCCAAGCCTCTCATCTAACCTAATCTTCTCCCAACTCCCAAACCCATGATAATGAATCTCAACAAGCAATCTTGCATCGTCGACTGTCAAATCAATTCATTAACTCTCAGTTGAGATGACCAAACATGATAATTCAACTGATGTATCTATCAGTGACAGACTTACATTGGTTCCAACCACAACCTTTAGACCAATTTCAAGGTTTGAGGTAACCCTGAACAGCTGAATTGGGTCCTTTCGTCGAACAGTCGGCGACTAAGAATTTCGAAAACTATCTGCATTGTTGTTTCTTCTCTCTATCAACCACATAGAGATCCACTTCAATCAACGCTTCTAATCACTAATTGACGAAAGAATAAAGACTATTTCCAAATTTATTAACTGAATCCGAAGATAATAAACAACATATAGCTAATCTGAACAAATAATATCAGTATAATCCATAAATAAGAGCTGAACTCCAATGTCCAATAAAGCTAACGTGAATATCCAAGTCCTAGAACAATTCAAAAGCACCAACCATGAAAGATGTGAATATTTCATCGGGTCATTTATCTTCGTGGAGGAGCTCGCCGTGAAAGTGCGTGATGCAGTGGAGAAGGAAAGGGACCACCTTGATGCCGCCCTTGTCTTCCCTTCCATGTCGGAGGTAATGCGACTAAACAAATCACCATTTCCCATCTCTTTAAATAAATCAAAGGGCATCTTCGTCATTTCAGAATGGTCACGTGATTGACACATGCAAAACTGACGAAAAATTTTAACAGTTCAGTGATGGAATAACTAATCAGTCACATGCTGAAACATATGTAACCATTCAGTCACGCGAAAAAATATATTTAACTAATTAATCACATTGGTCAAACATGTATAACGTTTCAAATAATTAACTTTAAATTTTAACATAATTGCATTTTAATATATATAAAAAATTGCACAAAAGAATATATTTATATACGTTACCGGGTGAAAATCCCAACCAGTTGTATCAGCGACGGTTGATCACCAGTTGGTCTAGTTTAGTAAATAATTTTAAAACCTTATTAGTTTAGTATTTAATCTTGACTTGAAGAAAACAAATCAAGTAAATGCTTTTGAAAATCAAACTAAGTAGAGATCTTCTGTATATTTTCCGTTATATTCTGCCTCCATTTTCGCTCACCTTTTCATCTCCATAACGTCTTCAACCACAATCACCACCATCATTTACTATCATCTGCTTCTTCTCTTCACTTTGCTACGGACTGGTCAGACCTTCATTTCTCTCTCTAGAAACTCCTTCCTTCCCTTCCACTCTTTCTCTCTCTCTCTTGATGTCGTCCTCTGACAAAAAAGGACTACTCAAGCGCTTACTCACACTAAACCTAGGCGGCTGCGGTTGTGGCAAGGCCAAGCCTGCCGACATAGTCCAACCCAAGCCTCTTCCCAACCCTAACCCTAGTAACTGCCTTTCCACTTCGACCTCCTTCGACAACTACGATCTTACCTCCACCACGTTCTCCTCTAACTCCTCCAACGGCGAAGCGGAGGGCGAAATCCACCGCTATCCGGCGAACTTAAATATCAGAGGCAGCATCATGGTGGTGAAGGAGTCGGTGGATCCGTACCGAGATTTCAGGGACTCGATGGAGCAGATGGTGTTGGAGGAAGAGATCTACGCCGAGGAAGGACTGGAGGAACTGTTGAGTCGGTTCCTGGAGCTGAATCCGCCGCGTCACCATGGGAGCATCGTAAGAGCTTTCACTGAGGTCTGGGACAGCGTCGTGTTGCCGGAGATGGAGACTAGGAGGAGGAGAAGGAGGACGAGGAAGGCGGTCGAGAGACGGCGGTGAGCGGTTGCCGCGCAATTAATTGTGTGTGAAGACTGAAGAGGTGGTACGCACGTGACTTCATTAGTTCCTCACGTGTGGAGATCTTCTTTTTTTTTTGGCCATCAGCGTGTGGAGATCTTTAAGTTTAATTATAATCTTAAGAAAACCATTATGAATGTAATTGATGTGATTATGTATGATATCATGATGTTTGGTATAAAACTGCCAGCTTGATTTTATATGAGTTAAATATCAAATTGTTACTTTTTTATATATTATTATTATATAATTTATAAAGCAAATGTGAGTTACATTAGTTATAAAACTTTAGTTATAACGGTTAATGTTTAATATGTTTAATCATACCATTATGGTGCAGTACGGTTATGATGATGAAAGTTATGGTTATGGTTATGTTATTTGAGTTCTACTCATAGTTATAACAAGGATTATTATATAAACTAGACTCTGGCACGCGCACGTTGTCGTCGTTTGTTTTTGCATGAGGTGTTAGGAGGACATGATCGATCCGATTCCTAGAATAGTAAAAGAATTAAACACTTGATTAAAAATATTAGTTGAATTATAAGACTAAACTTAAATTACTTAATATAATAAAATATAATTAATTTTATTTTAAATATTTTTAAGAAATTGCTCGAGCATCTAGAGCAAGAATCACTACTAAAGAAGCTCTGGATGTTCGAACAATTTCTTAAAAATAATTAAAATAAAATTAATTTTATTTCATTATATAGGTAATTTAAGTTTAGTCTTACAATTCAAAATAATATTTTTAATCAAGTGTTTAATTCTTGTACTATTCTAGGAATATGTCGATCATATCATCATAATACCTCACGCAAGACAAACGACGACAACGTGCACGCGCGTAGCTCGTGCCAGAGTCTAGTATAACAATTAGGAAAATACACTTAAGTGGATTTTAGAACTTCCATTTTAATTTTATTTTAGATTGTATATGAAATTTTTTCTATCTTTTCATTGAGAGGATGAAAATTGACTTTTAGATAAAAATATAGATATATAAGCAATATAATTAGTAGTAAATGAAAAAAGTATACTCAAGTTATCAAATACAATTAAAGAAAATTAAGATGTATATCTTTCTCTTAACTACAACAAAATTGAATATTTAATTGATATAGCTAAATGAAAAAAATTTAATTAAAGAAAATTACGATGCACATTTTCGTCCTTACTATAACAAAATTAAACAGCTAATTGATAAACCTAACAAAATATTTTGTAGATTCCGTTCGAGTATATATATTGATAATTCTTTAGAAATCACCTTCCTTAACCAAAACTTTTGTTGGTGAGAAAGTAATATTTTTGTTATTATAAATTTTTGTTACTATGTGTGAGAAAATAACATATAATTATTTGTTACTAAGAATATAATCAAACAAATATATGTCGATATTTGATAAATTTGACATTGTGCATTATTTATAGTCACTTATAGCCATACTATGAGTATTTTCACTCACATACCATGTCATAATATCTCATCTCATACCAACTATCATTTAATGCCGGACCTCGAACTTTTTATGAGTATTCATACCAACCTCTAAATTTCTATGAATATTTTCACCTTGATAACATCCTCAGGATTCGGTCTTATGCGCTCATACCATTTGAGATTTAAGACGTACACTCATAAGTCAAAATTTGTCAATGAAGGCATTCTATATACTCTTAAAATATCTTAACACCGCACGCACGATAAATGTTTATCATAATTGTTTCTAATAATATGATAAAACAAATATGTGTCGATATTTGGACAAAATAATTGATCTTGCACCTTGTTTATTGTGAGGAGGCAAATGCGCTCAGGATTTGAAAACCTGAGCACTCTGACACATTCGCCTTTGTTTGAGTATTTTACTTCCGACATTGCACGTTGTTTATAGTCAGAAGACAAATACGCTCCCTCGAGACCTCTTTTTGAGTATTTTACACTCGACATCCCCAGACCCCAGGATTTAAGTATTGTACTCCCAACATCCCACCTTGCTTTGAGTATTATACTACTGACATCCGACCTTTCTTTGAGTATTTTACTCCTGACATCCGACATTTCTTTGAGTATTTTACGCCCGACATCTGACCGACCTTTCTTTGAGTATTATACTCCCTATATCTGGCCTTTCTTTGAGTATTATACTCCTGATATCCAACATTTCTTTGAGTATTATACCACAGACATCCCCAAGATTTGAACATGGGCGCTATTACTATCTATGATTTAAGACGCACGCCTTAACCAACTGTCTCATAAGTCCGAACATCTCAGTGAATACATTCAATATACTCTTAAGATATCTTAACAATCTCACTACTATGTCTATGAAACGACGACTATCAAAAATCTACTGTGACAACATCAAGAAATTAACAGTAAAATTTGCACCAAAAAACAAAATTAGATATTTGATTAACTTTTTCCTTATTTTTTTTTATTTTCAGAGTTATTGTTTACTTTAATATTTTCAGAGTTCATAAAGTAAGGTTGAGAGTCAAGTCTATTCAGATTTTAATTTTAGATATATTTGGAATGTAGGGTTAAGTAAAGAAATACTCATAGAATCTAAATTTGACAAATCCTAAAAATATTTTGTATAAAATAATATTTTTTGGATTTTTATATTTCAGTAATCTGTATAATATTATTTCAACACATCATCGAGATTATTTTAATTTTGTAGTAAAATATTTTTGTTACTTTTTTCCCGATAAATGTTTCAAGAATAATAAATATTTCAAGCACGGTAAATATTTGTCATATTTGTTTGTAAGAATATAATAAAAAATTATATGTCGATATTTGAACAAAATTAAGCTTGCACCTTGTTTATAGTCAGAAGGCAAATACGCTCCCTCGAGAGCTCTTTTTGAGTATTAAACACTCGACATCCCCAGTCCCCATGATTTGAAAATCTGGGCACTCTCACACCTTCGCCTTTTCTTTGAGTAATTTACTCCCGACATCCGACCTTTCTTTCAGTATTATACTCCCGACATCCGATTTTTCTTTGAGTATTATACTCTCGACATCCAACTTTTGTCGACATCTAACCTTTCTTTGAGTATTATACGCCTGATGTCCAACCTTTCTTTGAGTATTATACTGCTGACATCCCCAAGATTTGAACTTGAGCGTTATTACTATCTATGATTTAAAACGAACGCCTTAACCAATTATCTCATAAGTCCGATCATGTCAATGAAGACATTCAATATTGTTGAAGATATTGATATGAAATAAGATATTGGTCCTGATTATAAGAGTAGAAGTAGGGGTGAGCAAAAAATACTGGTTGGACCGAGAACGATCCGAGACCGGCCCGACTAAGACTGAGACCGACTAGGACCGAGACCGAGCGGGCGGGTTTTTTCCTCTAAAGTCGGGATTGGGATCGGGTTCGGGATTTTTCCCGAAATTCCCGATTAGGACCGGACCGGCCCGAGTAGCCTAAAAACCTAATACATAATACTATATATACTATACAAGTATAGTAGTATACAACAACTCACAAAGTCTCCATGTGTGTTTGAATTGTATGTTCTATATTTATAATGTGTGTTTGGATTGTATGTTTGATACTTGATTTATTGTGTTTGTATGTTCTAAATTTGGTGAAAATTCAGACATTTTTTTTTTTTTAATTTGGATTGAAAATTTCGGTAATGGACCGAGACCGGCCCGAGTCAAGCAAGACCGACTCGGGCGGGCTTTTTATACCAAAGTCGGTCTTGGTCTCGGTTCTCCAAAGGTGAAGACCGAAATTTCGGGCTCGGGCTCTGTCTTGCCTAAAAAACCGGCCCGGACCGCCCAAGCTCACCCCTAAGTAGAAGTTAGTCATTTCTATTGCTATGCATAGGTTCTGTTCTTTTGTTTTCTATCTGTTTATTTATTTGGGTCTTCTTTGTAATTTAGCTTTAGTTGTGGTTGTTTTCTGTTATTTCATAGAAGTCGTAACAGTATTAACTGTTGCTAGTCTTATCCGTTTGTATATCTGATTTCAGATATTTGTACTATTTAATCATCGATGACTTGATTAGATGAATAAGAGAGATCAAGAATGATTCATTAGATATGTTCCTCTATTTCCATTCTGTTTCGATCATGGTATCAGAGCCAAGAGGAATTTGAAACCTCGTTTTCTTTTCTTCCATTTGTTTTTCCCTTTCCCAGTTTATGTTCGTGTTTTCCCCCCTTTCCCTTTTCTTTGATTCTTCCAATCCCGTGCCCTAATGTCTGGAGATGAAGATATGAAGAACAATGTTGAGACTACTGCATGTATGGTCGCCGCAAATCCGAACATCGACTCGGATCATCCCTTATTTCTTTACCCGTCGGACACCACTGGGCTTTCTCTCGTCTCCATTCAATTAACCGACCTAGACAATTACTCCATTTGGAGTAGAGGTATGTTGGTCGCATTACTTGCCAAGAACAAACTTGGGTTTATTAATGGAACATGCAAGAAAGATAATCTTGATCCGAGTCTACATCATCTTTGGGACCGCTGCAACGCTTTTGTATTTGCGTGGATTATGAACGCTGTGTCTAGGGATCTCTTGAGTGGAATCATATATTCTGAAAGTTCCTTTCAAGTTTGGACTGATCTCAAGGAGCGCTTTGATAAAATTAATGGGTCAAGAATCTACCAGCTTCATCGGGAAATTTGTGTTTCTAATCAAGGTCTGGATTCTGTCTCCGTATACTTCAATAGACTGAAATTACTCTGGAATGAATTTGCAGCAATCTGTGGACTCCCAACCTGTACATGTGAGCATTCAAAGGCTCACATTGCTCATGAAAATAACATCAAGTTATTTCAGTTTCTCATGGGGCTTAACGAGAACTATGGAAATGTGAGATCAAACCTTCTTATGCGAGTGCCACTGCCAACCATCAATGAAGCCTATTCAGTTCTGATACATGAAGAAATCCAAAGATATTTTTCAAGCATGACATCCTCAGGGAATGTCACACTAGTCATCAATCCATCCAATCCTTCAACATTTTACTCTAACAATGGAGATTCGTCAAGAAAGACCTTCTATTCAAACAACACTGGAAATTCTTCAAGAAAGACCTTTATATGCCAGCACTGCCACAAAAAAGGTCATAGCATCAATTTCTGTTGGAACCTGCATCCGGAACTGAAGAACAAACAAAGAACTGGCAAAGAAATGGATAATCAACCTCGGGATCTCAAGCTGCATACAATGTGTTCGCTTCTGAATCAGACAATAGATCAGTGCAAGGATCTGTTCATTCTCAAGGGGCCTCAACAATTGGATCGACAAGAAATTCTGTAGCAACATCAGAGTCATCAGGAATCAATTCTTTTTCAAAGGAACAATACGAACAAATCTTGAAGATGCTGGGCAGCTCAGACGTTGCATCAACCTCGGATATTCGAGCAAATATGTCTGGTATTCATCTTGATCCCAATAAAATAAATAAAAACATTATTAACTGGATCTTAGACACAGGGGCAACAAATCATATGACATATATATTAGACTGTTTGCAGAACATTAAAAGGATTACAAGTTCAAAAGTATTTCTTCCAAATGGAAACTTCTCCTATGTTACCCACATAGGAGATTGTTTATTGACCGAACAATTAATCCTTAAGAATGTTCTGTATATTCCTGATTTCATATACAACTTATTGTATGTATCTAAAATGTCTCATGATCTTAATTGTTGTGTTATGTTTTATCCTGATCTTGTTGTGTTTCAGGACCTCTCCAATGGGAGGGTAATCCAGATTGGTAAAGAACTGAATGGCTTGTACATATATGCTTCCAGAATTGTAAATGGTGTAGCTTTAGGGGCAAATAATCGGATAGATTCGAAGGATTTGTGGCATAGGAGGCTAGGACATGTTTATGAATCTGTTTTTTTGAAAATTCCTTATCTCAAAACTGTTGTTTCATGTAAGGATTCTTTTAGGAAAAATTGTATCATTTGTCCACAAGCAAAACAATGCAGATTTTCTTTTCCGACTAGTACCTCTAAAACCGACAAACCGTTTGAATTGATTCACAATGACGCTTGGGGACCCTTTAATTCGAATACGTATGATGATAAGAGGTTCTTTCTCACCATTGTTGATGATTTTACGAGAAACACATGGGTGTATATGATGAAATTTATGTCTAATTTTGTCCTACTTATTAGAGACTTTATTATTTTGGTTGAAAATCAATATGGATCATCTGTTAAGATTGTTCGTACATACAATGGTGGTGAATTTGTTAACAATCATTCTAGTGATTTGTTTGCCAGTAAAGGAATTATACACCAGAGAACATGTCCATACACACCACAACAAATGGTGTGGTGGACAGAAATCATAGACACTTACTTGATATTGCTAGGGCACTTAAAATTCATAGTTCCATGCCTGATAAATTCTGGGGTGATTGTGTGCTGGCATCTTGTTATATCATGAATCTTTTACCTGCTTATGTTCTAAATTTCATATCACCTTATGAAAAAATTTATGGAACTGCTCATTCGTTGTCCCATCTTCGTGTTATCGGATGCCTATGTTTTGGGAAAAACATGAATCCTAAAACAAGCTGATTTCTAGATCTATTCGCAGTGTTTTTCTAGGATATTCTTTAGTTCAAAAGGGTCATAATCTCCTTGATTTAGAAAATAGGCAGGTGTATATCAGTAGAGATGTTCTGTTTTTTGAAAATATTTTTCCTTTTGCCTTGATCAATGAATCATCTCCTTTGTTATTTCCTGAACACATGCCCATCCCAACCGATGATATGCATGAAAATGATAGGCAAAACGATCACGAATTGAATCATGAAACCAATGATGATGTCTTGTTAGAAACTAATGATATTGCAGAAGAAGTTCATATACCAAGGACTTCAAGGAGCATTCGACCTCCGATTTGGCATGATGACTATGTGGTTTCGAATTCTGTCTCTATTGCTCATCCTTTGCAGAATTGTTTTTACCTATAAGAACTTGAAGAATAACTATAGATCCTTTGTTTCTGATGTTTCTAAAGAATCGGAGCCACAAAATATTTTTGAAGCTGCTAAAGACCCCAACTAGATTTCAGCTATGAAAAATGAAAGAGAAGAGGAAAATAAAACCTTGATTATTGAACCTTTGCCTAAAGATAGGAAGCCTATTGGTTGTCGTTAGATTTTTAAGATAAAATATAAATCGGATGGAATTATAGACAGATATAAGGCAAGATTGGTCGCAAAAGGTTACAATCAAAGACATGGAATTGATTATGAAGACACTTTTAGTCATGTAGCTAAAATGGTCACAGTTAGAGTTGTTTTATCTCTTGCTTCTGTTTTTGCGTAGCCTCTGTTTCAGCTGGATGTTGTTACTGCTTTCCTTCAAGGAGACCTTCATGAAGAGGTTTTCATGGAGATTCCACAAAGTTTTGGCAATCACAAGGGGAATAAGGTATGTCAATTGCTCAAATCCTTGTACGGTTTAAAGCAATCTTCTCGTCAATGGAATATTAAACTAACAGAACCTCTTGTTTCTCATGGATATTTGCAAAGAAAGTTCGACTATTCCTTATTCACAAAGAAACATGGAGATAATATTGTTGTGCTGCTAGTCTATGTAGATGATCATTTAATCACATGAAATTCTGCAGCTATGATTGATAGTTTGAAATATTTTCTGAAACAAGCTTTCAAAATGAAAGATTTAGGTAGTCTTCGGTTTTTTCTGGGAATTGACATTGCTAGAAATAGTGATGGTATTACCCTTAACCAGCATAGATATGCATTAGAATTGATTCCAAAGACAGGTCTTGCTGGAAGAAAACCAATCAAGACACCTATGGAAGCAAACATTAGGTTGACATCTGCAGATTTTGAACAACATTTTGGACAAAATCAAGGTGATGAAATTCTTGATGATATTACATCTTATAAGCGTTTAATTGGGAAGCTTTTATATCTAACCATAACTCGTCCTGATATCTCTTTTTCGGTTCAACAATTGAGTCAGTATATGCATAAATCGAAGAGATCCCACATGAATGCTGCTATAAGAATTGTTAAATACATAAAAATCAACCTGGTTTTTGTTTGTTATTTCCATCGAAATCTAATCTGCAGTTAGTAGCCTATTGTGACTCCGATTGGGCAAGCTGTCCAGAATCTAGAAGATCTATAACAGGTTTATGTGTTAAGCTTGGAAGTTCATTGATTTCATGGAAAGTTAAAAAACAAAATACAGTTTCGAAATCCTCTGCAGTATAGGTATGACTGTTTCCGAAATCATTTGGATTAAAGGTTTATTGCAAGAATTGAATGTCAAACATGAGAAACCTGTGACTGTTTTTTGTGATAACAAAACTGCTTTGCAAATTTCTTATAACCCCATGTATCATGAGAGGAAAAAACATATAGAAATAGATTGTCATTTTGTGAGAGAGAATTTGCATGCTGGACTGATTAAAATGCAGCATATTGGAACAAAGGAGCAAATAGCGAATATATTTACCAAGGCCTTGACCAAACATCAACATTATTAATTGATTCACAAACTTGGAATTGCAGATATATTTCGACCTATCAGATTGAAGGGGGTGTTGAAGATATTGATATGCAATCTCATATTGGTTATGATTATAAGAGTAGAAGTTAGTCATTTATATTGATGTGTATAGGTTCTGTTCTTTTGTTTTCTATTTGTTTATTTATTTGGGTCTTCTTTGTAATTTAGCTTTAGTTGTGGTTGTTTTCTGTTATTTCATAGAGGTCGTAACAGTATTAACTGTTGCTAGTCTTCTCCGTTTGTATATCTGATTTCAGATATTTGTACTATTTAATAATCGATGACTTGATTAGATGAATAAGAGAGATCAATAATGATTCATTAGATATGTTCCTCTATTTCCATTCTATTTCGATCAAATATACTCTTAAGATATGTTAACAATCAAACTACTATGTCCATGAAACGACGACTATCAAAAATCTACTGTGACAACATCAATAAATTACCAATAAAATTTTCATCAAAAAACAAAATTAGATATTTGATTAACTTTTTCCTTATTTTTTATTTTGATATTTTCAGAGTTATTGTTTACTTTAATATTTTCAGAGTTCATAAAGTAGGGTTGAGAGTTCAGTATATTCATATTTTAATTTTAGGTATACTTGGAATGTAGGGTTAAGTAAAGAAATACGCATAGAATCTAAATTTGACCAGTACTAAAATATTTTGTAAAGACAATAAATAATAAAACCTGCAAATTAATATTAATTTTTATATTTCAGTAATTCGTAAAATAATATTTCAACACATCACCAATGTTATTTTAATTTTGTAGTAAAATATTTTTGTTATTTTTTCTCGACATGTAATACCTAAATTTTGGATGATATTAGTTTGAAGTAATAATATATTAACAACTTTTGGCATTTGGAATCATCTATGCATTAATATTAATAATACTAAAAAAATCTATAAGTTTTTTTTAACATTTTAATAATCTCATTATTTGAAAATACTCTATAATACATAATTATCATTATAAAAAATGTATGCATTAATAAAATATCTCATTTCAATTTTGAATATATTTTTTGTATTTATTGCTTCACGCGATAGATTATGCATATTCAACATATAAATATATGTCAATTTCGATCGATTTTAATTCTATTTTAATTATTTAAATTTATAGATGAAATGTATTTTTATAACGATAGTGCTCACAATTCAAAAATCTTTAACTTCTTGGAAATTATACTTTTTATAAATGATCTAAGTCTTTAGATTCACTCTTATCTTAATGTCTGATAAAGTGAAAATATAATTTCATTTGTTAGCGATGTATAAAAAAATGGTGCATGAGAAAAGATGGAGGGACAATGATAAATAAATATATAATTATGATCTTGTAAAATTTGTAATGTTGCATACATGTGTAGCTGGTTAATACGTGTGTCTTTAGGTTATAAGGTCATAAATTCGATTCTCTGTGCAAATATTTTTTTATAACTTTTTTGAGAATACATTTAAATGACCAAAATAGTCATGATAAATATAAATTAATTGGATTATAAATGGGTATTTGTGTAAATTTACATGTGACAGTTATAAAAATTATCTATCCCTTAATAATATAGATATAATAATTATTTATTATTAATAAACTAATATATGCTAAATAATGAAAGTTACTGTACATACAAGTAGTAATTAACCATAATGTTAGTTTTATATATTTTATTGTTGAAATATAAATTTATGTATTTTATAAAATAAAATTTTCGGTCTTTTATTATATTACATGTGTGGAATAAATATGAGTATACGTGTAAAACCATGGTTAATAACCACAGTTATTTTAATTGTTATAGTATTGAAAATTGTACTCGTGGTAGTTATGGTTATGGTTATGGTATGTAGTTTCAAAATATGGTATGATTATGGTATTTGTCATAACCGTATCATACCATAACCATTGACAACCCTATATATACTTACATCTATTTTTTTGGATTGGCCAAAAAAATTTACTTTTTTGAAATGTTTTCAAAAAATATAAAACACACTTGGTGATAAACCTAGTATGAAACTATTAAATTTGGAAAGAATATGCAAAATATTATTTATAAACAAATAATACCAAAATTATAATTATATTTTTTTTTTTGCAAAACTCAAATTTAAATATTTTTCATGATAAAAGTTTATAAAATACAATTGTATTTCAACTTAAGATTTGTATTTATTTTCATATAAAGAAGTGACCTTTTTGCACAATAATAAAAGTTCAGCCAACAAATTGTTAGAAATATTAACGGTTAATTCTCTTGCACATATATTTTAATTATTTTTTCCCCTTCCCCTTCCCTTTTTCCCCCTTTCTTACGCTGACAATGAGGAAGAAGTCCTTCGCTGGTGGTATGATAAATTTTCCCAGGATTTGCATACAACGATAAAGATGTTGAGATATTACCTGTGGTACGTATTTGATAATTTGGAGGCATCACTGTTTTACAACAACAAAAAAATGGGCTTGAGGAATTGTAGAAAATAGTTCAAGTTGTTTCATTAGTAAGGTGAAAAGGTTTGGGCAGACTATATTTGTTGGATCACGTTTTTCTGTAGAACTCTATTCGAAGCGTTTCAGGTCGGTCTTCTTGCTGCTCTGATAACCTGCACAGAGTGAAAGCCCGGGAGTTCTCGTTGTGTTCCCATCTGATGATTAAGTCAGTTAGATGTTCGTTTATAGGAGCAGAGAATGTATGGAGGGTCAAGGTGTGCAATCCATCTATAGGATGCACCCCTAGACACCTCTCCGTGAAACACTCACCTACTTACCGTACGGGAAGACAATATCAAGTTAGGTGGATGGATTTCGGGAGCTCCCTATCCTGGATATCCCGAAACGAAATGACAGGTCTAACTCCTGCCACTCAACTGACAAGTAATCACGGTTGACTCGCCGAAAATTCAGGAGCAACTATGCTAAGAACTTGACCATGCTCAAGTTCTAAGGTAACTCTATAAATGTTAAATACCATCTACTATTCACTCTTGAAAGGGACTCTCCATTTTACATTTACTACTCTCAACTACACATTTCCTCTCATTTATCACCGAACTCCGACTTACTTTACCATCGGAGTGGAAACAACAGGAACACCCCGGGCTTTCTTTCTGTGCAGGCTTTCAGAGCGCCCAATGAACAACCCGAGGAGCACTGAACCAAGGAGAAGCGAAAAATCATGATCCAACAATTATTAAAAATAATTTTGTTTCAAATATTACAATTTAAATTAGTCAAAAAAAATTATACATAATGACTGAGTTTTGATTCAATTAGGTCACATTTTTACAATTTTGCAAATATATTTTTTATATTTAATTGAAAAATTAAATAAATAAGAAAACTTAAATTTTATTCGGATATTAAGAGTCAATGAGATCATTTATTCCATTTTATAAGAACATATTTGATTCCATACAATGTTTTTTTTTTGATATTATATTATGGTTAATTATAACTTGCTAGCTCAATAATTAATTTGTTAAATGATTATTTTTAACAAATTAATAAATTATTCCATTTTTACTTAGCAAACTTTTTATATCATTATTTTAGATTTTTGGGATTAAATGAAAGATTGAGACTATGATGGAAATGTACTTATGCCTAATTATTGTATTAGGCAGCCGCTACTTTGTTATCCCTTTATCCAAGAAAAACATATTAAAAAACTAAATTTTAATCAAATAAATTCAATTAGCTTATTGAATTAGAAATTAGCAGTCAATACACTTCCAAACCGTACAACACTCCGGCGAGCTTCTCCGCCGCATCATTTACGAAGTAAACATCCCTTATCTTCTGAAACGCATGCCACGTCAGCAGGCTATCGGAACCGGCCTGGTGGCACTTGCCCACTGCCCGATCGACCTCCAGCATCATCGCCACCCGGTCCAAACCGCCGTAAAGGCTGTTGCAGAACCGCATCATGTGTTTCACGTCGTACACGTGGTTGCCAAAGAACACCCTCATCAGGGCCAAAAAATCCTCGACCTCTTCCGGCAGCTCCCGGCGCGTCAGCAACTTCACCAAATACCCAAAGTCGTACGCGCTGTGGAACGTGACCCAACTGACCGAGTCGTTGCACACTAGACCGGACGACATAACCATCTCCGCGAACCGGGCCGAGTCGATCCCCTCCTCCCGATTCCTCTCAAAATCTATCCCTTGCCGCCGCAGTAGGTCAATCGAGTCGGTCGCGTGGGGATCCCGCGCGACGTCGAAGTCCATGAAGTTAAACTGCCAGATGAATCGCTCTCCTCCGCCTAGATCCGGCAAATTCCCCTCGGCGTCTGACAAAGTCAGCCCGACCTGAATCACGTTCAGCGCGTCGACGTTTGACTTGAGAACGCGATAGTGCTCCGACGGCAGCCGTTGCCCAGCGAGGTTCGGCGACGTCCGAAAGATCACGCCTGGAAACTCCGTGTCCATAGATATGTAAGGGTACCGGTCAATGAGTTGTCGGATCTTTCCGAATTCCCAATCCAGATTGTGCGACCATACTTCGCGGATCTCGATGGGCTTAGAAGCCGAAGCCATCTCCGTCTAGAATCCAAACCTTACTTGCTATCAAATCAAATATTGTTAACTTGAGCGAATACATGAGATGAATTGAGGATTAGGGTTGGGATTTTATAAGAGGAAGTGGAGGAGTTTACAACTGGAAGGTGAGAGAGGGAGAAGGTGTGTTGCTTGGAAAGAGGGAAAGGGGCGAAGGGCAATAATGGAGTGTGGTGAGTTTGGTGAGTGGAGAGAGGCGTCTAAATTCAACGCGCTGCATTTTCTGACCAGATTAATTCATGTGACCCGGTAACTAACGCTGACTGTTGGCCAAAAATAAAAAACGCTGACTGACTAACCAAAATCAATTAAAATAGAAAGAAAGAAATATATTCAAGGGTTAATTACCAAATAGGTATTTGATAAAAAAAAAATTACCAAATAGGTACCCCAATTTTACATGGTTTGGCAACTAGGTACCTAAATTTTTTTTTGTCGCAAATTGGTTGCCCAACTTTGTGAAATTAGCAAATAGGTACCTACCGTTAAGAATAAACGGGAAATAACGTGAGGAGCAAACAAGTACCTGAACTTGACATGGTTTGGCAAATAGGTACATGAACTCACACTAATTAGCAAGTAGATACCTGAGCCGGTTCAAAATCTGGTTCGGTCGAACCACTTTTTTTTTTTTTTTAAAGTAGGGTTTATATACCAAACGCATGCATGACTCAACTCTAGACGTTCTCGGTGCATCTAAGTAAGGTTTATGGGGGATGAACTAAGGAAATAACCGAACGAAATCGACAACCACGTAAACGAAGTCGAGAGCGGTCTTTTCCCGACCGGGGATAATAGGGATTGATGGGGTCGGGATGGTGATGGACCCGAGCGATGGGTTCATGACGCTTCCTCAATGCAACGAGAACGTATGGAGTTGAGTCATGTATGTGTTTGGTATATATACTCTACTTTTTTTATGTATCAAACACATACATGACTCAACTCCAGACGTTCTCGGTGCATTAAGGAAGCGTCATGAACCCATCGCTCGGGTCCACCACCATCCCGACCCCATCGATCCCTATTATCCTCGATCGGGAAAAGACCGCTCTCGACTTCGTTTACGTGGTTGTTGATTTCTTTCGATTATTTCCTTAGTTCAACCCCCATAAACCCTACTTAGATGCACCGAGAATGTCTAGAGTTGAGTCATGCATGTGTTTGATATATAAACCCTACCTTAAAAAAAAAAAAAAAGTTGTTCGACCGAACCAGATTTTGAACCGGTTCAGATATCTACTTGCTAATTAGTGTAAGTTCATGTACCTATTTGCCAAACCATGTCAAGTTCAGGTACCTATTTGCTCCTCACGTCCGTTTATTTTTAACGGTAAATTAACGGTAGGTACCTATTTGCTAATTTCACAAAGTTGGGCAACCTATTTGCGGCAAAAAAAAAAATTAGGTACCTAGTTGTCAAATCATGTAAAGTTGGGGTACCTATTTGATACTTAACCCTATATTCAATAAAAGGGTTAAATACTTGCCAAAAAAAGGAAGGCAAAGGGGAAATCATCGCAATCCAGAAGATCAGTGTCGAGGTTGGTGAAAAGCTCCAAGATGAAGAAATCAGTGCCAAGTCAGGGCATGGGCAGTCAGGACACACCAATGGAGGACATGCCCAGTCGAGACATACCAATGGAGGAACCTCGAAGAAGGGCACCAACCGAAGATCATCCTCAGTCAATCAACCTTGACAGTGATGAGGATTTCCAATGTACTTCAAGTGCCCTTCCAGTGCTAAGTAATTAGAGAGACCTTGTCCTTTTACCACAACCATTGAAGACTAAGAAGACGAAATTGTTTAGGGAAGGTTTTAGAAAAGCACCCAGGAAAATAAAACAGACCAGGTCCTCCAAAGCAAGATCTACTCAGTGATTTAGTGTGGTTACATTTTGTGTTCAACATCGTTGGTTAGTAATATTTTGTGTGGTAACATGTGGGTGGTAACATTTTCTGTTCAAGACAGTGGTTAGTTATATTTTGTGTGGTCAGTAACATTTTGGAAACAACTTGTTTGTTAATATTGGTTTTGGTTTAATGACAGTGGTGCCTTTCGGTTTAATTCTTTTTTGTTAATATTGTTGTTCTTCAATGACAGTTGTTAGTCTGGTATGACACGGGTGCTCAAGTATCATGTTGATTTTGTATTACCAAAACTTTGTTGTTTTGGGTACTACATGATTCAGTTTAGTGTTATTTCAGATCCAACATGTTTCAGTTTAGTGATAATATAGGTACAACATGTTTCTTTTTAAGGTCATTCCAGGTGCACCATGTTTCATATTAGTGTTACAACAGGTCCCATATGTTCATGTTTCTGGTGCTTTTTAAGGAAACCTACTAACAAAGAAAATGAAGAAGATCCAATTTTAACAGTCAATCAGAACACTTACTCAATTTAACCAAGTCCAACATAAAAACCAAACAACCATCAGGTGACTAAAACATTTAAACACTAAACACATAACTATAAACTTAAACAGTCAATTCCATTACATAATGACAAAAAAAAAGAGCTAATATCACAATTGAATTACACCTTTTTTTTGAGAAATTGATCCATTAGACGCAGGGCAACAATTTCGTCATTCAACTCCGCCCAGATTACCTCGAACTTCATCAGAGGTCTCCTTCCATAATCACATATCGGAGGGTCTACCGGCCCATTCAAATTAAGTAATTGCAATGACTACCACATGACGACGTCTTCCACGGCACAAAACGAAAAAATTATACAAGAAAGGAAATTTGGTTGTCTTTGCAATTAGGGTTTCAAAAACGAGTACCAAATCCCATAAAATGACAAATTAAACACAAATTACTGAGTATCTTGGGCACCCACAGACCATCCTGTTGAAATTCTTCGACGTCCCAGCGGGAATTAGATGCGACATCAACCCACAGTGGCACATTCAACTCTCATACTTTGGGTATGGGTTCGACTTGGACTTATGCTTGAAAGAGGATAACGTACAAGGAGAGTACTTACCGGGACTCATGCAAAACTTCGAACGCAACCTTTGCACCAGGTCTTCACGACAGTTCTTCAAGCAGAAATTCAATGCGACAAATCTTGGCGGGAAAAGTTGGACTAAGAAAGTCATAAAAGGAATTGGAAATAAAATGTCAACAAGTTTGAGGAGCACGTGACATTGCACGTAGTACATAACGGCTAATTGGAAGGAAAGTTAAACGGAGAGAAAAAAAATTGTTTTCAAACATTTTGTATCATTTACAACTTATTGAGTTTGAAAACCATTTTTGTTAAACATTATTTCCATTTTCATACTTTTTCAACAAAATAAAAGGGTTAAATACTAAGTAGCTACCTGAACTTTGGACGTTTTGCAACGTGCTACCCGAACTTTGAAAATTCAAAACGGGCTACCTCAATTTTAAAGAATGTGCAAATAGCTAGTTCCGTCTAATTTTCCGTCAACTGTCGTCGGAAATTCGTTAGAAATTGGACGAATGTAACTATTTGTACATTCTTCAAAGATGAGGTAACCCGTTTTGAATTTTCAAAATTCGGGTAGCTCATTGCAAAACGTAACAAAGTCACGTAGCTAATAAGTATTTAACCAAAAAAATATTATGTTCATGACTACCTATGACACGAATTTCAAACTGTACTGATAAGGTTGTGACGCGAGCCGGTGCTTAAGAAACTGAAAAGATGGAGGAAAAACGGGGAGTGCATCCTGTAATACAGAGGGCACGCCGCACGCGTATTATTATTCCATTGGAGTGGACTTATCATCTGCAGTCCCCTCCACAGTAAGAGTAATAGTTTTTTTTTTGGCCAAAAGTAAGAGTAATAGTTAACTTGACGGTTGACTAGAATTGATATTATTAGTATAATTGAAGACGGCGGATTTAATTAATACCTGTATGAAGCACGTGCACATGGTGAAATTAATTGATCGATAATTTAGAATTGGATGATAGAAACATTTGTAGGGTCAAATTCAACTGAAGTTCAGCTCAAAGTTGCCATCGGAACCTACTTCGCAAATCACACACATAATTTATCTACTATAACGGGGCGTTTCTTTCACGGAATTCGGAATAAGAAAAACGGAATAAGGAATAAGGAATAGGAATTGGGAATAGAGAATAGGAATTAAAAATATGAAGTTGTTTGTTTGGTGGAATGGAATAGAATGAAATAAAGAATTCTGTTGTTTTTTTGGTGGAATTGGATATGGAAAGGGAATGTGATAAAATGACATATTTGCTCATCCTTATATATGTATAGTATATAATACATGTAATTTGTATTAATTAATTTTAAAAATTAATAATAATAAAAATTTAAATATAATTAACTAATATTTTAAAAAAACTTTTTAAATAATTTATTTAATTATTTAATTAATTTTAAAGGACAAGCTCTATACTTTTTTTTATCAATATGACTTCGAATCAAATACAAAATAACATTGTATTTTAATCAATATGACTTCGAATGAATTATCGTACGTACAATCAATCCAATAAGACTTCGCATGGATCATCGTATCTACAATCATACTACAACATTTCCAACTAGACGAACAAGTAATGACTTAATTGCTTCAATAACCAAGAACCAAGAACAACAATAAAACAAGCATAAATCAAGAACCAAGAACAACAATAACAACACCACTTTTACCACAACATCACGGTGATTATCAATCAACGACAATACAAAATTGTCAACATCAAACTTCTCAAGGACACCTCAGGCTTACCCACCTCAGACTCATCTTGATCTTCCAGATCCCCCTCTTCCACAACGACACCATCTTCAAGATCAGCAGCAGCTTCAACGAGGTTCCAACTGAAAATACGGAATGTAGCTTACAGGTATCCTTCAACAGTTTCATCCCGTCGGTTCCACCAAAGACAAATAAATTATCACCAACTATAGTGCAGCTATGGTTGTCCCTCGGAGTAGAGAGGTTTTGCAGGGATGGTGGAGAGCTTATCATAAGTATACCTACACATCACTCGTACTAATGATATCCGAGTCTCTGACACTCAAATGAACACATGTTTGGAATTTGGAAAATGAACCATCTCTAGAAGCATCTAAGATATAACTAAGAAAGCTGCTCAATTAAGTTTCTAAAAAGTTGCCAAGGTGTTTTTTTGTACCTCCATGAGGCAGTGACCTCTGTTGCAAGCATCCTTTCACGAGTGTCAGGAAGAGCTGTGTACTGATCCCTCACAAACCCTTTAAATCCAGACTGTTTTACATAGGATCAATCATAAAGTGAGTGTTAGCAGCTGTATTTATTCTTATCTAATTCATGACAAATTTAAAGAGCAAACAAGACTAATTTCTCAATGCCATGTCATGTAAACATCACTTATTGTCTGCTGTAGCACATTGTCAACTTGACAACAATACATATCAATGTGCAGAAATGAGCTAGATTAGCTTACCATGGTAGTTTTAAGCAGTGATAGTGCCTCTATACCAGAAATCAACTTCACAGCACCAGACTTCTTCACAATTACTTCCGTTGTGTGCTTTTCTGATCCAAGTTTAAATCCTTCAAAGCATAAAACAATGAATGTTCAGTAGAACATGGATGATATTGCTTAGCACCGAAGAAGACCAGAGAAACCATGTGAAAAAGTAAATAATGACAGGATAAAACAAACCATGTTTATGAGGCTGGCCATTTATAGACACACGCTCCCAGGGCTTCTCCACAATTTTTACCACAGCTCCACTTACCTACAAAGGGCTTCTGCTGATAGCTGCTCAGAGGATTCCTTTGCTTTGACATAAACCTTAAACAGATAGAAGATAAAATTGAATCATGATATTCCTTAAATTTCACAGAAGCATATGCAAAACTCCTAGAATATCTTAACTGTTGGCTTGAAAAGGATCGGAATCGAACCCCTAACAGTCTCAATATTATATTATGCACACTTTGGTATCTCGTGCTGATCTATATGTCTAGCTGCTACAACAGTTGCGATATATCAAGCTTGAATTCGAGATAAATCAAGCAATCTTGTCGAAATGCGATCTACATCTATAGCAAGAAAAGAAACGTTGTAAAGGCCAATCAAACCAGAAGCTTACGGATTCGTTCGAAAGTAAAAATGGAACAAGATTTTGATAATCACTACCTCAGCAATGTATGATAATCATCAAATCGAGATGGCAGCAGATCTCTTGCAACCAATACTTCGCGGAAGTTGTTTACAGCTTCTACTTCCTTCGAATCCTTCATTTCATCAACTGAAATCAGTAAATCTGTCGGAGCTCAGGAGCTGGAAGTGTGACGATGGCACGCTCGTAAATTCTCCAAAATGGTGAGGGCAATTCAGTCATTTAGCAGCTGATTCCGGATTCCGACCCGTGTGGGTTTAGGAAATCCGAGGTTTTTACCCGGATTCCCTAAGCCCGGACCGCATGGAATCCATTTCCAAGGAATGGCCAATTCCACCAAACGAACATGGGCTTACGGAATCCGTAAGCCCAAATCCGTGGCCATTCCTTGAAACGAACGGGCCATAAAGCTTATTCGCTCTTTGCGCCAAATTTTTTATATATATTAAATAGTAAGTGCAAGTATATGTATAATTTACTTATTATTTATTAAAAATTTATTTTAAAGGTATTTTTAATTAATAATAAATTAAACTTAATATTATACAGTAAAAACAATAAGGTATATTTATAAATAATATTAGACTCTGGCACGCGCGGAAGTTCAGCTCAAAGTTGCCATCGGAACCTTCTTCGCAAATGACACACATAATTTATCTACTATAAAGCTTATACGCATAAAGCTTATACGCTATTTGCGCCAGATTTATTTTTATATATTAAATAGTAAGTGCAATTATATGTATAATTTACTTAATATTTATTTTAAAGGTATTTTAAATTAATAATAAATTAAACTTAATATTATACAGTAAAAACAATAAGGTATATTTATAAATAATACTAGACCTCGGCACACGCTACGCGCGTGCACGTTGTCGTCGTTGGTCGTGTATGAAGTCTTACGAGAACATGATCAACCCGACTCCTACGATAATACAAGAATTGATCACTTCATAAAAATATTATTAATGTAAAACTAAACTTAATTTGCATAAGATAATGAAATAATAAAATCTAAAAACTCTTAAATATTTTTAAAAAATTGCTCGAGCGATCGGGAACATATAACACTATCAAAAGGAATCCTGGTCGCTCGAGCAAGTTTTAAAAAATATGTAAGAGTTTTTAAATTTTATTATTTCATTACCTTATGCAAATTAAGTTTAGTTTTACATTAATAATATTTTTATGAATTGATCAATTCTTATATTATCCTAGGAGTCGGGTTGATCATGTTCTCGTAAGACTTCACGCACGACCAACGACGACAACGTGCACGCGCGTAGCGCGTGCCGGGGTCTAGTATAACCATTAGGGAAATACACTTAAGTGGATTACAAAAATTTCAGTATAGTTTAGTAGTTAATTAGATATATCTATATATATACGCAACACATATCTACATATTATGAAGGTACATCGTTGAGTTTATTCCAATTTTACTCTAAACACTTGATTAAAAATATTATTTGAATTGTAAAACTAAACTTAAATTACCTAATATAATTAAATAAAATTAATTTTGTTTTAAATATTTTTAAAAAATTATTCTAGCAACCAAGAGTTTTTTTAGTAGTGGTTCTTGGTCTGGGTTGCTCGAGCAATGTTTTAAAAATATTTGCTACTAAGAATGTGATCAAACAAATATATGTCGATATTTGATAAAGTTGACATTGCGCATTGTTTATAGTCATACTGTAAGTATTTTCACTCACATACCATGGCATAATATCTCATCTCATATTAACTATCGCGTAATGCCCGACCTCGAACTAATTTCTATGAGTATTCATACATGCTATTACAACGACTATTACAAATCTATCATGATAATATCAACTATCGTTTAATGCTCAATCTCTAATATTCTATGAGTAATTTTCACTCATGTATCATGTCATACTATCTTATCTCATACCAACTATCACTAATGCTCGACCTCGAACTTTCTATGGGTATTCATTCCAACCTCGAACTTTCTATGAGTATTTTCACTCAGGCAACATTCGTAGGATTCAGTCCTATGCGCTCATACTATTTGAGATTTAAGACGTACGCTCATAAGTCAGAACTCGTCAATGAATGCATTCAATATACTCTTAAAGTATCTTAACACGTTCACTACCATGTCTATAAAATAATGACTATTACAAATCTACCATGACAACATCAAGAAATTCCCACTAATTTGCACAAAAAAATAAAATTATATATTTGATCAATTTATTTCTTGTTTTATTACTTTGATATTTTCAGAGTTAAGTTTAATTATATTTTAATTTCAGATATATTTATCAAATGTTTAATTCTCATATCAACACCTCAAGCATGATAAATATTTATCATATTTGTTTCTAATAATATGATCAAAAAAATATATGTCGATATTTGGACAAAATACGTATTTTACTTTCGGCATCCAACCAGCCTTTCTTTGAGTATTTTACTCCCGACATCCGACCGACCTTCGTTTGAGTATTATAGTCCCGACATCCGACCTTTCTTTGAGTATTATACTTCCGACATCTAACCTTTTATTGAGTATTATACTCCCGACATCCAAATTTTTTCGACATCTGACCTTTCTTTGAGTATTATACTCCCGACATCCAACCTTTATTTAGTTATTATACTGTCGATATCCCCGGGATTTGAACCTTGACGCTATCAGTGTCTATAATTTAAGACGCACGCCTTAAATAACTGTCTCATAAGTTCGAACATGTCAGTGAATACATTTAATATACTCTTAAGATCTCTTAACAAGCTCACTATCATGTCTATGAAACGACGATTATCAAAAATCTACTGTGACAACATCAAGAAATTACCAGAAAAATTTACCCAAAAAATAAAATTAGATATATTTGATTAACTTTTTCCTTATTTTTTTTATTTTGCTATTTTCAGAGTTATTTTACTTTAATATTTCCTGAGTTCATAAAGTAGGGTTGAGATTTAAGTAAATTCATATGTTAATTTTAGATATATTTGAAATGTAGAGTTAAGTAAAACAATACTCATAGAATCTAAATTTGACCAATCCCAAATATATTTTGTAAATACAATAAATAATAAATACTGAAAATTAATATTGATTTTTATATTTCAGTAATTCGTAAAATATTATTTCAACACATCACCAAAGTTATTTTAATTTTGTAGTAAAATATTTTTTGTTACTTGTTTCTCGACATGTAATACCTAAATTTTGGATAATATTAGTTTGGAGTAATAACATATTAACAAATTTGGGCAGCTGGAATCATTTATGCATTAATATTAATAATATTAAAAAAAAGTATAATTTTTTAAACATTTTAATAATATCATTATTTGAAAATACTATATAATTTATAATTATCAATATAAAAAATATATACATTAATCAAATATCTCCTTTCAAATTTGATTTTTGTTTTTGTATTTATTGTTTCACGCGATATATTATGTATATTCACCATATAAATATAGTAAATTTTGATCGATTATAATTCTATTTTAATTTATAGATGAAATATATTTTTATAATGACAATGCTCACAATTAAAAAACAATTTAACTTATTGGAAAGAAGAGAGAATATTTTGAATAAAAAAAATATATAATTAATTGTAGAAACATTAAAAATGTCACAATTATCAAAAGAAAAATATGACGACTTGAGAACATAATATACAATTATCATTATTATTTAAAATTGTAAAGTTATATAAAATAACAAATATAGTAATTAAATAAAATAAAATAATTTTTAAAATATTGGATAAATAATAAATGTTTTTTCTTCTTCTACTCGAATTTAAATTTCACACTTGATTATATTGTACATTTTAAATTTCAAACTTGATTATATTGTACATTTTAAATTTCAAATAATAGATCATATTAATTCAATCTAATTTTTCTCATTTGTAGATGATATTATAAATTTTATAAGTGATTTAAGTCTTTAGATCCACTGTTATCGTAATGTCCAATAAAGTGAAAATATAATTTCATTTGTTAGCGATATTAAAAAAATGGTGCATGAAAAAAAAGAAAGAGATAGTGATAAGAGTGTAGCTGGTTAATACGTATGTCTTCAATTATAAGGTCATATATGTTCGAATCTCTATAGACATATTTTTTCATAACATTTATTAGTAGACATTTAAATTACCAAAATAGTCATGATAAATGTAAACTAATTAGATTATTAAAGGGTATTTGTGTCAATTTACAGACGGCATATAGTTATGCATAATATTAGCAAATATAGTTATAATAGTAATACATAATAAATTAGTAACATATTTGTATTATAATATTAAAATTATTGTAAGTATACCTATAATATACCATTATGTTGATATTAATAATTGAAGGTAAAATTATTAGTATATGATTGTTAATTGTTATTAATGGTATATTAAAAACATTATGTATAATACGTATTATTAACAATAATATTACATTTTAAGGATCCAAACGATTGATGTTGATTCTTTATTCTTACGTAATTTTAACAATAATAAAGGGTATTTTACGTAATATTATTACGTAATATTATTAACAATAATATTAATATTTAATATTAAGATACTTAATATTGTTATCCTTACGTAATTTGATGTTGATTCTTTATTATTGATCAAACGATTGTTGTAAACAGCTATGTTTTTCAGTTGGAGATTGAAGAGATGGTGTGGTAATGGAGTTGGAGATTGGAGATATGGTGAGATAAAAAATTATGTTGGAGATTGGAGAGATGGTGGTTGGTGGAATAGTGGGAGAGATGGGAGAGAGAGGGATAATGTGAGAGATTTTATCGTAAAAAATGGATATGGATTGTGAAAGAAAAATAATAAAATAATATGGAGAGATAGTGATGTGGATAAATAATAAAATAATAAAATGTGAAATGATTAAAATAATTTATTAAATAATGTATGTATCTAACAGTTTCATGCAATTAAAGGGTATTTTAGTAATTTAAACTGATGACGGTTACATAAACATGTTGAGCCTTAATAATATAGATTAAACTATTAGTATTTGTATATAATATAAATTATTTTATTTATTGCAATATTATAATTCTAATAAAGAAAATCAATATTGAGTCTCTTTATTCGTAAAAATACATGAATGACTATTAAAAAGTAATAGTAACAATTATTAATTAATAAATTTAAGTTTTTGTTTTTGTAATAGTAACTAATATGTTAATGGAAATGTTAAAATCATTAGTAATTTTTTACTAATATAGTAAAAATATCTAAAAAAAATCAATTTATAAAATATGTTGATTAATAAGTAATAGTAACAATTATTAATACAATGTTAATTAATTTATAAAAATGTCATCAATTTATCTTCATATGATAAATTTATATTAAAATTTTAATTATAAATTAAAAAATTAAACAATGTTAATATGCAAATTGATAAAATTATTATTAATAGTCTAAATTTATACTTAATTAGTTTATTTAATTTTAATTTTTTCATACTTGTTATCCATCAAATATAATATTATGTATTTTATTATATCATAAAATTCATAATATACAATATATTTAAGATAAAATCATAAATATACATGTAAAATAAAGAAAAAATATAAAGAATTTGTAACTTATCTTGGGAGTAAATGAAAAAATTTGGAGAATTTTAAAGTAGTTTACATGACAATACATATTCGGAGTAAAGGAAAATATATAAGTATAAGCGGTAATATAAATATTATACACCTTAAAATCTGGTTAAAACCTGAAAAGAATAAATATAATACATTATATCCATTTTTAACACTACATTTTGATAGTTACATTTAATTATATATATATATATACATATATATTTTTTATGTTTTATAAAATTCTATAATTTATTTTCACAATAAATCAAACTAAAAATTTATATTCTACATAAAACCCGAGTAAGTTTCCTATATATTATTATATTTATACAGTCTCTTGTTAGTAAGACACTTGCGTTTATTTATTTGATATTTAGAGATCTCATATTCAATTATTCTCTTTAATGTATTACTAACAAAACTCCACTAATAAAATATATATATCTTAAATAATAACAAAGGTAAAATGCAATCTTGCCCCTAATGTTTTGATATATTTTTAAAAATCTCATTTAAAATTTGCTTTTGCAAAATTTTATCCTTAACATTTGATTATACTTCAAGTTTCCTCATTTGCTAATTCATTCAAATTTAACCGAATATGTTTTAAAAATTGTCATAAAAAATATTGATTTATTTTTTTAAATGTCACAACTAAACATTTGAAAAGTTTTATATAAGTTACAATTAAGTTATGTTTCGATTTAGATTTGATTCATCCCCAATTGTGGGGTTACGGCTTACGGCTTGACCCAGACCAGCTCGCCTATGGAGGGAGACTTAGTCAATGTCAATGTTGGGATATTAGCCGCTGTTAATTTTCACCTTGCAGGACCTTGTGACTCGATGGATAAAAGAAATTCAAACGACACAAGAATTTACGTGGTTCACCAATTTGGCTACGTCCACACCTCACACCTATACTTTCACTATAGACAAATATTGTTACAAATTGTATCACATAATATGTATCGCTCGCACACTAAAATACTCACTCCGTATTTTTGTCTCACAATACAACACTATTTTCTCCTACACTCAAGACACCAACAACCGTTTCTTTTCTTCTCTCTTTCTTGGGGTTATCTTTCTTTCAGACATTGTTGACTTCTTATAGACCAGAAAATGTCAATCTTCAGTGGTTTGGCAACTTTGTTGAGTGTCTTTCCCACTTTCGTGAGTGGCTTGTCCACCTTGGTGAGTGGCTTACCCACCAGAAGAGTGACTTCTCCAATTCAGTAAGTGGCTTCTCCACTTCAGATGAGTGGTGGTGGTGGCCCGAAAAGTCTCCATTGTCTAACAATCTCCCACTTGGATACTTTAACTCCACCTGCATCCATGAGTGAACTGGGTGTGAGGCTTACGTGTCTTCTATTGTTGAAGACTTACTGAAGCTGAGCACAACTTCAGTTTCTCTGTTGTAACTGTCTTGGTTAACATGTCAGTTGGGTTCTTGCTGTCTTGGATCTTCTCAAGTTTTAAAACTTCATCCTCTAGTAGAGATCTGACGAAGTGATAACGAAGTCCAATATGCTTAGTCTTTGAATGAAATGCAGAGTTCTTTGCCATATGTATCGCACTCTGACTGTCACTATGCAAAACATTCTTCGTCTGTCTTAAACCCAATTCTGCTAACAAACCTTGTAACCAAATCATCTCTTTACTTGCCTCAGTGAATGCTATGTATTCCGTATCTGTGGTTAATAACACTACTATGTTCTGTATCTGCGAAATTCTACTAACTGCAGTAGTCCTCACTGTGAATACCTAGTCGGTAGTACTCCTCCCGTTGTCTACCTCACCAGCAAAATCTGAGTCTACAAACCCTTGTAGTCTCAACTCGTTTCTTCTGAAACACATGCAGCTATCGGTAGTTTCTCTTAGATACCTTAGTATCCACTTGACTGCTTCCCAGTGTTGCCTTCCAGGAATAGTCCTGAACCTGCTCACCGCTCCCACTGCATGAGCAATATCTGGTCTTGTGAAAACCATGACATACATGAGACTTCCAATGGCTGAGGCACATGAAACCTTAGCCATGAAGTTTGTTTCTTCTTCCGTCTTGGGTGACTGCTCCTTGGATAGTCGAAAATGACTAGCCAATGGTGTGTTGACTGCTTTCGCATCACACAAGCTGAACCTTTTGAGAACACGCCCAATGTACTCTGCATGAGATAACTCCAAAGTACCATTTAGCTCGTCTCTATTGATTCTCATCCTAAGAATCTGCTTTGCTGCACCCAAGTCCTTCATCTTGAACTCACTCGACAATTGCTTCTTCAATTTTTTTATTTCATCCATATCTGAACCTGCCACTAACATGTCATCGACATAAAGTAGCAAAATAATATAGTTGGACTCAAACCTTTTGAAATAGCAACAATGGTCAGCATTGCATCTGAAATAGCCATTTGTTTGCATAAAACCATCAAATTTTTTGTACCACTGCCTTGGAGCCTGTTTCAATCCATATAAGTTCTTCTGCAGTTTACACACGAGTTTCTCCTTGCCATTTTATGAGAAACTCTTTGGGTGCTCCATGTATATCTCCTCCTCGAGATCACCATGGAGGAAAGTAGTTTTGACATCTAACTGCTCAAGTTGCAAGTCTTCTGCTGCAACAATACTTAAAACTGCACGAATGGTCGTCAGTTTTACAACCAGTGAAAATATGTCGGTGTAATCGATACCTTCTTTCTGTTGAAAGCCCTTGGCTACAAGCCTCGTCTTGTACCTTTTGGAACTGTCATGTTCCTCCTTGACTCGATACACCCATTTGTTGTGTAACACCTTCTTTCCCATGGGTAACTCAACTATCTCCCATGTCTGGTTAGAGATAAGGGACTCCATCTCTACTTTCATTGTAGGCTCCCACTTGCTAGGAAATTCTCATTGACATGCTTCATCATAGCATTCAGGTTCTCCTGCATCAGTAAGCAGCAAATAATTCATGTACCTTCTATTTGGTATAGGAGGTCGTGAAGATCTCCTTAATACATGAGATGGAGATGGAGACTGTGGTTGATCAGTCTGTTGTGTGCTGCTCTGCGGTGTCTGATCCTCTGACTGAGGACTCTCAACTGCTTGTTGCACTATACTTCTGTCCGGAATATCATCTGAATCACCGTACATAGGATGACTCTGTGCTACACTACTAGGTTGTAGTGTATTTATGTCCTTGTTCATAGAGGTGTCAATTCGGGTCAACCCGCCGGGTTCGACACGAACCGACCTGACCTGTCGCTCTATACGGGTCACCGAACCCGACCCGCCGTACTGTGCGGGTCAGGTTTTTCAACCCAGACCCGACCTGGCGGGTTGGCGGGTTGACCCGCTAATAACACATCCAGGGTAATCAACTTTAGCCCCAGCCGACCCCCACGAAACAGCAGCTGCGGTAGTGCAGGTATTTGAATTGATTCCACAAAACAATTGTGCAGGTAATCAACTTTCTTTGTTTTTTCTTGTGATGTATTTAATCAAAACAAATAAGTGAAAATAAAAAGAAATTGGAATTTAAATCAAAAATGGAATTCCGAATATCTCAATTCTCAAGGAGAAAGAAACCCTATAATGTATACTACTATACTCCATTCTTGTGGTTCTTCAAGGAAGGGGCTGGCTCAAATCAATATGCAATTAATTGTCAATTGCATATTTGCAACTACCGAACCACATGTCCACACCACACACACTCTACCAGACGAGGCGAGGCGAGCACCGAGCAGGGCCAGTAGGCGAGACGAGCAGCAGGTGGGTCAGACGAGCACGAGCACTGAGCTAAGCAGGCGAACTCGAGACTCAAGAAGACAAGAACAAAGTGAGGAGAACGATTAAATGAGAGAGAAACTCTGTAATCTCAAATGTCAAATATGTGTAGTGTGAGTCTGTGGACTAACTTTAGGTTTAGTTTAGGTGTTTTTTCCTACGGGTCAGGTTCAGGTTGTACGGGTCATCCCGGAACCGACCCTCCTCTTACGGCGAGTCAGACGGGTCAACCCGAAAATGACTCGCTGTATCTATTTTGTGACCCGGACCCGATCCGAACACGGGTCAATTCCGGGTCATTTTCAGCTCGGGTCATTTTTTGACAGGTCTACTTGTACATCACCTTTTCATTGAATATCACGTCTCGACTTCTGATCTCCTTCTTGGTCTGGTCATCCCAGAACTTGTACCCAAGCTTATCTCCACCATATCTGATGAAAGTTCATTTTAGTGACTTGAAGTCAAGCTTTCCCCTAGCCTGATCACTAATATGCATATATGATACACAACCAAAAATTTTCAAATGAGAAAGTTTTACCTCTTTTACGCTCCATACCTCTTCTGTTATTCCGAACTCTAGCGGGACTGATGGTCCACGGTTGATCAAGTAAGCTGTTGTATTGACTGCCTCTGCCCAGAACTGTTTGGGCAGTCCTGCATGTATACACATGCTTCTGGCTCTCTCAGTCAATGTTCAGTTCATCCGTTCTGCTACACCATTCTGATGTGGTGTCCCTAGCACAATCCTTGCTAGTCTGATGCCATTCTCAAAACCTGAATTTCATGAACTCCATGTCATCATACTCGCCACCGTTGTCGGATCTCAATGTTTTGATTTTTAGATCTGTCTCATTTTCTAACATGGCTTTCCATATCTAGAACATTTCAAATACTTTAGGTTTATGTCTCAAGAATTAAACCCATACCTTTCTGGAATGGGCGTCGATGAATAGACACGACTTGGGGTGGCACCTATTCAATAGGCGCCACCCTGGGGTGCGCGTATTGTCAATACGCACTACCTGGGGTGCGCATATTGCCAATACGCGCTACCTGTGGGTACGCGTATATCTATTTTTCAAAATATATCATGCTCGACGGGTGGGTCTTGCAGTCAAGCTCCCTTTTTTTATACTTATTTTTCTATTAAAAAAAAACGAAAATACATAGTTTTTGAAAAAAATCACTTTTTCGACTCTTGAATTTCGGAAAATTTCCGGCCAAACAAATTCGGACATTTAGAATTATCTTTCTAGATACCTCTTGATCGGACGACCACAGAAATGTAGCAGAATCAGCAAGCAGCGGTCATTTCCAATTTGCAACTCAGCACTACAGTTCTCACTCATAGCCAATCCAGCTCCTACCCAATGGCCCTTGTTCCATCGGATCCTATCGGCAACGGCACTCCCCTGTTCGCGGAGGTAAACATGGTCGCCGATCCAACTGCAGCGGCCACTGTCCGCGCAACCGTTGTCCAGGCTTCCACCATATTTTACGACACGCCCGCCACTCTCGGTATTTCCTCTCTGTTGTATTTGTTTCCTTCGTTCTGCAATTCAGATTTTAACGGCGGCTGATCGGTTTTCTGTTTGAACAGATAAGGCGGAGCGGCTGCTAGCTGAAGCGGCATCTTATGGCTCCCAGCTGGTGGTGTTCCCGGAAGCATTCATCGGAGGTTATCCTAGAGGTTCTAATTTCGGTGTAACCATCGGGAATCGTACGGCTAAGGGTAAAGAGGATTTCCGCAAGTACCATGCGTCTGCCATTGATGTGCCCGGTACTGTTCTAATGTTTCTTCTGTGGCTATTATCCTCGTAATTTCATATTTCTACATCTGTGGAAGGCCTTGCAATATTTGTATGGTGTCGATGGCACAATTCTTTACAATCAGCTAATTGGCGATGCATAAAGATGGACATGCATTCAAATTCAAAGCTTTCATCTATTTAAATGTGCTCCATCGTTTGATTATTGAAATCTGCGGAAATTTGGTTCAATCTGAAATTGATCTTTATGCTGTATGCTGCGAGTAGGTCCTGAAGTAGAGCGATTGGCAGCAATGGCTGGAAAATACAAGGTTTTTCTTGTGATGGGTGTGATAGAGAGAGACGGATATACCTTGTACTGCACTGTTCTATTCTTTGATTCTCAGGGTCGTTACCTCGGGAAGCATCGGAAGATCATGCCAACAGCACTTGAGCGTGTGATCTGGGGATTTGGCGATGGATCCACAATTCCGGTATTTGATGCGCCGTTTGGTAAAATTGGTGCTGCAATTTGTTGGGAAAATCGGATGCCACTGCTTAGAACAGCTATGTATGCTAAAGGTTAGTTGTTCTATGCTTCTAGATTTTCCGGTTAATAATGATCTTGCAAATGCGGTATCCTTAACTATTGGATCAAATAAAAAAATGTGTAGCTTGTCTTGAGAAAGCTAAATCATTGGCAACCAAAGAGATTCAATTGTACCTTGTGTTTGATCAGATTGTATATGTAGCTTGTGTTGATACGCAAGTGCATAGGACTCGGTGCTTTCTTGTGAGCACCGTTAGTATAGACTACTATAGGGATATGTAGGATAAAGACTTGGAGCTACTCCATTTGTTTTAGATGGATTAAATCAGTTTCGATACAATGATTTGATCTGAGCATGATCACCTTATGAGATTTGCCTCTTTTTCTAAAATTTAAAGTAGAATTTACGCAATATTTTCCTACCAAAAACCAATAGTGAGGTGTAATAATGACAAACCAACATCAAATCCTGACACTGAAATAGACTGAGACCATTTGAATTCAAGCGAAGTATACAGATGCACCAAATAATGGATTTTTAGCTTCAATGATGCCGTTTTGCAGGTATCGAGATATACTGTGCTCCAACAGCCGACTCTAGGGATATATGGCAAGCATCTATGACCCACATTGCTCTTGAGGGTGGATGTTTCGTACTATCTGCGAACCAATTTTGTCGCCGGAAGGATTACCCACCTCCTCCTGAATACATTTTCACTGGCACCGATGAAGAAATTGACCCCGACTCTGTTGTCTGTGCTGGAGGCAGTGTCATCATCTCTCCCTCAGGAACCGTGCTTGCCGGACCCAACTACGATGGCGAGGCACTTATATCCGCCGATCTAGGTAACTTTTGCAAATAATTGTGCTGAGCCAACATTTTAATATGGTTGACAAACTTGTGCCCATTGTCATGCTCGTGCTGCTATTTTGTGCATTTTCACAATGAGAAATAGAAGATCACATTAATGCTTAGCTGATCAATCTTACCAATCTGCATGAGTAGTCAATTTCATGGTCATGTCATATTTTGCTTCTTATTAAATTATTTCTGCTATACATAATCTGCAGATCTTGGTGAAATCGTGAAAGCGAAATTTGATTTTGACGTGGTCGGGCATTACTCCAGACCTGAAGTGCTGAGTCTAGTTGTGAGGGACCATCCCACCACACCCGTTACCTTCACTTCATCTACAGCCAAGCCAGAAGCTTCATATAGGTAGCTGCTGTCTGTCTCCCTTTGTATTGGCGTTATAGTACATACATTATGTGGCTGGTAAATGCAAATGACCCTTCTGTTCATAAAATAAAACAGCAGATCGCATGTCTGTTGTGTAACTGGCAAAATGATGGGATTTAACTAGAATATATATCATGTTTCGAAGCTTCTGACATCTACCATTGCATAGTCCAGAAAATACATTGATTTTAGAAGTCAAAAGGAAAAAACCACCGACAGAAATGCATCATGTGATTCTGTTGACAGCACCGAAGACCCCAATGTTTAGGGTTTGGCCAACTTGGAAGGAAAGTTGATATATTTTAAACATAACACCACATCAGCCGTTTCTTATTTTATTTTTTACGAATTTGCACGCCCGTACCAACTTTATAAATAAAAGTATGGAACGACCAATAAGTGGACAATCAAATCTTTTATTTGCCCAACAAGATAACATGTCGAAATTATATACAGACCTCATACAAATGCAGTATCAAAATTCCCAACATGTCGTCTTTAACCGAACTTGTTCCAAATCATTATATATTTCGTTATAGTAAGTACTATTTCGTGCCCAGTGTGTTCGCTCCGGCAATTTCAATTTTCGGGTCATTATTCATAGCCAGAGGATTCTCCTTCTCATGACCGGTTGCCTTACGGTGGTCTTTATGGCCGTCGGCGGTGGTGGGGATGTTGTTCTTTCTATGAGCTTCATAAACAAATTCCAACAGTCTTTCCCTATCAAACCCGTTGAGATTCTCCGACGGTGGTTCGGAATTTGCGGGTCCCTTCTTCAACGAGATGCTTCCCCATTGTATCTTCTCCGATAACGACCTCCTCGGCGCGATCCCTTCATCTTCCTCAATCCCTTTCTCGTAACTCCACTTGTAGCTTCGCGTGGCGTTATCCATGTTCAGTTCGATCGATTGCAAATCGCTCTCTCCCGATCCGCCGTCATAGAATTCCTTGAAAATCGGAGAATCGTTTTCTTCTCTGGGTGGTGGTAGCTTGGACTGCAAATAACTCTCGAGCTCGCTCCTCAGGCGCTCCACGGCCGCGTTCTTCTCCTCAAAATGGTACTTCGCCTCTGATAGCTTCATTTGGACTCTCTCTTCCCTGAAAATGTCGGCGAGATGAAGCATTTCTCTCTCCTTCTCAACCTCCTCGATCATCTTCGCCGACTCCGTCTTCAGCTCCTCCACCTGAGCTCGATCCTCCCCGATTCCACGTGACAGTTCGTCACAAACCTGCAAGGTTATCAATATTTTAAAGTAAATATTAAAACTTTTAATATCCGATTTAATTTAATAAATTCAGACATTTGAAGATTATTATTACTCTTATCAAAATATTAGTAAAAAATGTATATTTATTAAAAAAAATATATTTGATTCTAATATAATATAATTATACAGATATATATAGGTAAAATTATATATTAGATTTCATTTGTATTTGTTGCATTAAATTATTAAATTGACTTTAAATTATGATTTTTGCCTTTAAAAAACATTGCATACCTGCTCGAGAATGTCCTTCGCTCGCTTCTCGCACTCGAGCTCCTTCACCACCTTCGACAGAGCCGCCTTCGTGTCGGCATATTCTTTCCCGAGCTTCTTGTTCAGTCTCTCCGTCTGCCGTCGCAGCTTCTTCTCCACCTCGAGCTCCTCCGCCACGTGACCGATAGCGTTCCGAACCCTCTCCCTCTCCCTCTCTTTCCACCTCGCCTTCTCTTCAGCGAAACTCCGCGCGAGGAACTCGATTTCGCTCTCGTAACTTCTATGGTCGTGGATCAGCTCCTCGACCTCAGAACATCCCCTATCGAGCTCGGCCTTCAAGGCCGAGATAATGGAGAAGCTCGACGGGTGATGATGCTTCGAGAAACCTCCGAGTCGGTACAAGACTTTCAAGAGCTCCTTCGATGTCGTTAAGCTGATGCCGAGATCCTTCAGACGGAGCTTCGTGTCGGAAACTCTTCTTCCACCGCCTTCGACGTGATGTTTGGTGGTCCGGTGAGGCGCTTCTGTCTGCAATAACTGAAATACTCACCACGTAAAATGTTAAGATAAGAAAAAAGATAAGAATTGCTAAAAAGATTCGATTTTTGGGTTCAAGATTTTGACTAATTAAAAAAAGCTGTCGTTTTCATGATCTACTGATAGGGAGAGAAACCGAAATTTTTTTGACGAAACTATTTGGCAACCTCCATAACACTAGCAGTGCTAGCATAATCCTGGCCACCGCCGGCGAAGTAATCGATAATCTGAAGCTTTTGAGAGGCCGTCGACGCTCGTCGGTGGTGTCTGCCGCCTTCGGATTGATCGATCCTCTGCAAAATCAAAACTCTCTGTGTTCAACATCTATTTTCTCAATTTAGTCCAAAAAAAAAAACTTTGAAAGAGAACGACAACCTCAGGTACCAGACATCCGGAATGCGACAAACGCCGACCGATCTTCTCCTCATCCATGGTAGCGTTTTTCTTGAGAGAGAGAGGGGGGACTTCGTTAAACTCCCATAGGCTGGCACCGAGTTTCCTTACAGACAGCGGTCCTTCCTTTGGGTTAGAGATCTCGCTTGCGACGGCGGAGTTCACGACCAAGGGAGGCGATCTCGTCCCGATTTTCCACGTCGGCACCGGAGTGCTTGACCCGTTCTTCCTCCCGATCAAAATCGCTCTTTTAAGTCGGTACCTCCGCACCAGAGACGATGATGACGATGACGAACAAGCCCTCTTCCTGATCTTGCAGTTGGCTTTCGATTTTCCGTCCATGGAGATGTTGAACCCACTTTGACAATGGCGGTGGAGTAGAGGAGCTTTACTGGATCATCTTCTTTTTCTTTCTTTGTCTGTGTGTCACCTTGATTTCCTCAAAAGAAGGTCGCAATCAAAGATTCTTCTTCTTCGACCCCTTCTGTCTGTTCTTGTTCTTCTGCCTCTGTGTATGGCAGTCTAGAGATCGGTGAAAGGAGTGGAAAGTGAGGGAGACGAAATGATATTATAATATACTGCGTCTGCTCGGAATTCTGGAGAGGGAAGAAAGAAAGGAGAAAAGGGTAAAGCGAAGAGAGAAAGAGACAGATAGAGAGATTAAGAGAAATAGCTGATGACGTGGATGACAACTCATCAAAGATCAGTCAAATGAGAGACGTGCACGTGGAAAAATGGGGTTCAGGATCTTGACCAGGTACATTGGTGAAAGGATTTTTTTTTTCTAAGCCGAGCTCCGAAATTTTTGTTACATTGGTAAATAGTTACGTGGTAAAATAGTTCAAGAGATACTTATATTGTTAATATGTGACTAAATAGTTATTTATATTTTTTTTTTGTGTAGGTAAACGATTATGTAAGTTTAAAAAATTGACTTTTTAATTAAACGTGTTATATTTAATTACATATGTTTGACAAATGCGATTAAATTGTCACAAAAATGATGATTTTATCATTTTCTTTTATCTTGCGTTATTCATGTTCTTCACGCTCGAAATCTCAAATTTGCGCAAATATGAGTTCGAATCAAATCCAGAAATGCAAATATGAGTTCGGTTCGAAACTAATAATGCCGCTCTGGGTTCGGTTCACACCCAGCAGTGGATATCTCAGTTCAGTTCTTAGTTAGAACCAAGATATGTGTTAATCTGCAATTATGAGTTATGTTCGAACTCAATTATGCGTTTATCGATTCGAACCTAGAAACAAAGATCTTGGATCAATTCAAACTCAGATTTGCGCAAATTTAAAATCAGATTTTGAGTTTGAATCGTGGAATAAAATATTGAAGATAAAAAAAATTAAAAATAAATATGAAGAACAGTGCCATGGTATTTTAATTATTTTTTCGCACATTTTTTTTTTAATTATTCAGTAACATTTTAAAACATAAATAATTATTTAGCACAAAATTCAAGTATGTAACAAGATTGAATATAAATGACTCTTAATATAATTTAATGTATCTTTACGGTAGTTTAGGGTTTAGGAATGTCTTTCGTAATTTTTACTACGTGAAAAAATATTTTACATATTTCATCTCTGTATATATTATGTTTTCCCCCAAAATTTGTCAGGTCAGTCAAATTAATGTTCATTTACTGTTTCTTCTGCTGACTTCCATGGAGAAGTACAGCAGAGGTGGGACCTCCATACACACAGAACAGAACAGCTCCCTCTATCTTGAATCTTTTGTGTGTTGGCAATGGCATATCATTGATGGAACTCTTCTTGACCTAACGTTACATCAATCCCAAGAACAATAATTATGAATTTAAAATATTTATAATAAGATTTAGAAAGAAAAAAAATGAACAATGAAGTAATTCAAGCTGAATAAGAATTTGGTAAAATAAAAATAGAATTCATATTATTTTATATAAACAAATTTATTAATTATACTAAAAAATAAGACGAAAATGTTCATGAATATACATTGAGATCTGCAATTAACTATTAGTTAGTTATTTGGCTTTTATTATAGGACAGATATTTTAGTTTTGTTTTCATTTTTACCTTCACTAATAGGCTTTATCCAAATGAACCGGTTCGAACGAACTGGTCTGGTCTGAAACTGATTTGGTTTGAATCGGTTCGGACGAACTAGTTCCCAAACCAGACCAGTGTTTTTAGCATTCAAATAGAACAGTTCAAAATAGTACCAAAAATCCAGTTCGAATCGGTTCGACTCGACTCGTTTTTTTATACTGGTTTACACTTAAATTTAAATCAAACCACTTTAAACCTATATAATTTTAGAACCGGTTTGAAGCAAAATCAACTAAAACGGTCTGAAATTAAACCAAACCTAGAGATGTCTTTAATAAACCAAACCTAGAGATATATTGGACTCTCGTATGTTGATGTTGGACAGGATTTTAGTCAGTTGTGGAACAGATTTTCAATCGGTTCAATGTGTTTTTCAATCGGTTCAGTGTTTTTTCAGCTGATTCAGTGTTTTTCAGTTGGTTCAGTATTTTTTTCAGACGGTTCAGTGTGTTGGACAGGATTTTCATCCGGTTTAAGTTCGGTTTGAACCAGATTATTTCCGAACCAAAATTGTTATTAAAAAAACAGACCAGAACAGTTTGAACCGGTTCTGAATCGGTTCGAACCAGACCAGTTGTTTTCCCTTAAACCAGACCAATTTTTTTAGAAACAGAAATATGTACTGTTTTTTTTCAAATCAGACCAGTTCAGTTCAGAACCGGTTCATGAACAAGCCTTTTTTTTTTTTTGGCCATCGCAATGAACAAGCCTATTCACTAAGATGAATTTTTACTTAGTTCCGAGACATAGTGGAGTGCCCATTATAACAGATAAATCGTGATTAATTTCACCATCAGACATATCCACTTTCACAGACATAATCGTCAAATTAAATTAGTTTAAGTTGCCAGAATTACACTACATGTTTAACTGACAGAAATAGAAAGTATGTTTAATACATACTTTATATTTCTTGGTCGAATATTGTGGCATGCTTTTAATTAGGCAAAATACAAACAAATTTAGATTGGAGATTATTGGTATGTTATCATGCTAACTAAACAAACAAGCCAACTAAGCTCTTAAATATGCAAGCTTTTCTACCATCCACGTGCGTTTAATCAATACTTCAAATATTAAAATTAGCCCTAAAACCATAATTAATCTCACATTACACGTTTATTAAAAACTGTAAATTAATATAATATATAGGTATAAAAAACAACTTGCAATCCATTATTTTAATATGCTAAGTTGGGGTATGAGCATTTCTTACTTGACGCTCGTTTTATTTTAAAAATATAATCAAATCTTACTTATTCATTTGCACTAAGACAGCTTATTTTTATAGATCATTCGTATTGCTTCTATTAAAACATAGTTTGATTTGTTGCCTCCAATCCATATATTTAGTTAACATATTTATTAGTTAATATATGTATATATATATATATATAAGAGAATATTCATAAATATAATTAATATTTATAGATATCTATAGGAGTAGTGAATGAGAGTAGTCATGTCAAGATAAATTACTTTTTTCTTCTTGTTGGATTCAGTGTTATCAGAACCGGATTGGTGGTCCGACTGAAAATCGAGCCTCTGTCTGATTTGGTTCAGCTAAAAGACCGAAATACATATGTACATTGTTTGAACCGGGTTGAACCTTCCATTTTTTGAAAAATCGAACGGTTTTTTAAAACTCGACGGTTTCCGGTTCTAGTTTTTTTTTGGGGGGGTACAGTTTTTGGGTGGTTCTCTTTGATTTAAACCGAATTCTTCGGTTCGACCAAGCAACTTCTTCGGTTTAGAAGTTATGTTTAAAGTTTAGACCAATTGTGTTTGATTTTGAGACTATTGTATTATGTATGTTCAAAATTTGAGGTAATTACGTTGTGTTATATTGTGTTTGAGAGTAATGTGTATGTTTGAGATTATGTAGTTTGTGTGTGTATGAGACTATGTAGTTTGAGGTAATTATGTGTGTATTTGAGACCAATGTTATCAGAACCGGATCGGCCCTCGAACCGTCGAGGGGGCCGGTTTCCGATTCAGTTTTGTGAACAGTGAACCGCACGTCCAATCGGGTTGGACCGATCAAATTGGGAACCGATCTCCTCGTCGGTTCGAGAATTGGTCCGGTTCTGATAACACTGGTTGGACCTAATGGGAACTTGAATTAACATAATTCAATACGAACGGATCGGTGTTTGTAAATTTAGGATTGTGGAGTGTGCATCAATACTAAGGAATGAGGAACCAGCTTGAAGGATGGTTAAATGGATTCCAAAGAAAACTGAGAAGCACAAATATCTAAGTGACAGAATTATGGGGATTAGACACTATGGTATTGACAAAAAAATATATGAGAATAGATGTTAAATTAGATGCAAAAGAGATTATAAGTTTGATAGTGGAGAACAAATTGAAAATAGACTTTTAATGTCACTTATTTTTAATTGCAAAAAACTATTGTTGAAATTTAAGTGATTCAAAGTAAGATACATGTTCTGAAAAACAAATGGAGCAACAATTATCTTGTAAGGAAACGATCAATTTGGAATAAATTTTATACCACTAATAGATTTGCCAATCCTTCTAATAAATTTAATTGGCTCTAATAAGACTATACTTATAGCTTTAAACTAAGTTGTTGTTTTGTAATAATTAAATCTCCATTTACCAAACAAAAAAACATGATCACTACCCTATTCTAAAATCCGTGTGTAATTTTTATGGGTCCCTGTCGCCTGCATTCCACGTGATCTTCCTCATCACCTGTCCCGTATTGATTTGTCTACACTTGAACACAAGTCGAGACCATCTTCTGTGAGGGGTCCCGTTGGTTCGACACAAGACGTGACCTTCCCCGGCATTCCAAGTGTCCCGACAAATAAATGTGGACCGAGGATTATATATTGGTTGGATACTTAGTTTCATACAAGGATTACTCACAAACAATTAACTATGTATGCATGGTCAATATATATTAGGTCATTGATTAGACTTAACCACTTTAACCATTTACTTGGGTGGACGAATATATACAAAGAAAATAAAACAAAGTTAGGTAAATGTATAGATTAATAATAATAATAAGTGAGCACTGAATTTCAAATATAGGGTAAGTAAGTCCTTTTTTCCCTTAAGAAAGAAAATGAAAATCAAAGGATTCTACTTTTAGTTGAATGAATGATTTTAAAAATCGATAATGGTGTGGTAAAAAATTGTATATCTGGGTTATAATTGTTATTTTTTTTTACGTGGTTAGCTAACTATACCATTATGGTACAGTACAGTATGGTGATAATTTATTTTTCCCATAATGGTTATGGTATTGATTTATAATCAAAGTTATGCTTATTGTAATTATAAAAAAAAAAAGTTATGCTTATTATATATAATTATAATTATTATTTATTAATATATATATATATTATTTATTATATATATTAATACAAAAGTTTTAGGATCAATCCGTAAAAAAAACAATTCTATCATTATTCAACAATATATATATATATATATATATATTGTTGAATAATGATAGAATTGTTTTTTTTACGGATTGATCCTAAAACTTTTGTATTAATTACGTAAAAATTACAATATTTTAATTTCACATTTCAATGATGTTGAATTATGGTGTTTTAATAATATGATCAATCGTTTTGGATCAAAGTGTCCAAAATTTGATTTATAAGAACATTAATAAAATATGGTGATTTTAAATATAGATATACTGATAAAATTGTGATTAATAACTGCAATTATGGATATAATTATTGTATTGAAAATTATACATGCAATGTTTATGATTACAGTTATCGTATATAGTTAAAAATATAATCTGATTATGGTATTTGTCATACCACACTATATACCCTAACCATTGTTTGCTTAAATAAATATATACAATCATTTTCATTCATGTAATAAATAACATAAATTAGTAGATCTAACACATGCAAAAAATGATTTATCTTCGTATATGTTTAATATTATTTAAAGTGTATCAGTATGCATCCTTAATCCTATCTAATCTAAAAGTCAAATGATAGGGAAAGTTCTAATTAAATAAAAGACAGTGAGAATATATTCTACACACACACAAATTATCTGTAAATTTGAATCGGTTGAGATAATTAATTTATGTGTTGAAAAGTTGGAGGTTTGTCTTCATTAATAATGCCATAGTGCTTGAAATAATAGATAGGTAGGGACTCCTCTACACAAATAATAATACAGTTGGAACCGATTGAAACCAGATACAACTACCTACAAAGATAAGATAAGGTTTAATTTAACCGTTTTAAGGGGTAAAAAATAGAATAATTACAAATGAATTAAGTAATTTTTTAGGAATACATATTAAATGGTTAAATAAAAAATATATATTTATTAAAATAAAAAAATATTTATTAAAATAAGAAAATATTTATTAAAATAAAAAAATACAATACATAGACAAAAACATTTTTTTTTACCGAAATACAATATAAAAATAAATACTGAAATATCCTCAGTTTTTTTAAACAAAATTTAAAGTATATCTACCCGCGAATAATATTCACGGGTGGATATACTGAAAAAACATGTCCGTAAATGTCATTCGAGAGTGCCAGAAAAAACATCACCCGCAAATATAATTCACGAGTGGAAGTTTGCATTGAAATGATGATGAGAGAGTTGCATTACAGTTTTTCAAAAAGTGGGCACGTGGAAAAAAAATTTAAAATTTAATTATATTAAAAATAAATTGAAAAATGGGTATTCGCGCACTCTTAGAGTAGTGTGTATTGCATTTTGGCAATAAGCGCCCTGCCACATTGACGTGTATTCTCAAAATGTTGGTAACAAACGCCCCAAAGTGGGTTGGGCCTATTTTATTTTTATTCGACAACGATGACTCGATGTTTAATTAAAAATTAAATTATGTATCTATTTAAAAAATAAAAACATTGTAGTATGTAAATATTTTTATTGTGATTAGAGCTGTCGGTGGTTAGGATATGGTCAGGGTATGACAAATACCATAACCATACCATATTTTTAAACCACATACCATAACTATAACCATAACCATTACGAGTATAATTTTCAATACCATAACCATTAAAATAACTGTGGATATTAACCATGGTTTTACCCGTATACTCATATTCATTCCACAATCCACACATGTAATATAATAAAAGATCGAAAATTTTATTTTAAAAAATACATCAATCTATATTACCATCGTTGGATTTTGGGGCCTTCAATCTTCAACAATTTCAAGTTTTCAATTATATAATTTATATTTAGTATATTATATAAATTAGTTTATTAATAATAAATAAATATTATATTTATATAATAACCATGGGTATAATTCAAATACCATAACCATAACTGTTATGGGTAGAAAATTCATCACCATAACCGCACCGCACATAATGGTACGGTTAACCATATTAAACAGTAACGGTTATAACTATGGTTATGGTTTTTTCACCGCACCATTGCCGACCCTAATTGTGATTCAAATTATACCAAAAATATTAAATTTGGACTTACAGATTGATTATACGCTCTACCGTAAGTTGAGATATGAAAATTTAACTTAAAAACATATAACTCAGACCATGTAAGTCCAAATTCAACACGTTTAACGACATTTATGGTGTAATTCAATTATCTACCTAGTGTAATTTTTTTGGATTTTTTTGATTAGATATATATTTAATTTTTTAACATAACATTGTTTGTCATATAATTTTACCGGAATGATTAAATAAAATAGGTGAGAAATTTAATTATATACTTACTCAAAAAAAAACATTACAATGCGTAGATAATTTAATTATGAATTAAATGACGCTAACTAAGCGTTAATTTTTAACTTTCAGGCTGGCAGTATAATACGATAGACAAAAAATATATACATACATCTATACTTTTTTTTTTCTCTCTCTCTCTCTCTAGATGTATGTATATGTTGTTTGTCTATCGTATTATACGATCGGTCTGAAAGTTAAAAATTAATGACTAGTTAACGTCATTTAATTAATAATTAAATTATCTACACACCATAATTTTTTTGAGTAAGTATATAATTAAATTTCTCACCTAATGTATTTAATCATTCTGGTAAAATTATAGGACAAACGATGATGTTAGGTTAAAAAATTAAATATATATATAAAAAAAAACTAAAAAGAGTACCCTAGGTAGATAATTGATTTACGTCATAAATGTTTTTAACCGTGTTGAGTTTGGACTTACAGAGTCTAAGTTATATTTTTTAAGTCAAATTTTGATATCTCAACTTACCATAAACGTACAGTCAATCCGTAATTCCAAATTTAATATTTTTGGTATCATTTGAATCGCAATTACACTATCTACTTACTATAATTTTTTTAATAAATACATAATTTAATTTTTATTTAAACATCGAGTCATCGTCGTCGAAGAAAACAAAATAGGCTCAGCCCACTTTGGGCGTGTATTGCCAACATTTTGGCAGTACACGCTACACTGGAGTGCACGTATACCAATTTTTCGAATTTTGTTTTTATATACTTACTTTTCAAAAAAACAATTACATGCCCACTTATTTTTTAAAAAAACTCTTGCATTGCATTGTGCATTGTTTTTCATGGAAAGAAAGAGATGATGATGAGAGAATGAGATTGCTGCATTGTTTTTTAGAGAAAGACAATTTTTTTTATATCCGTGAATGTCATTTGCGGTTATAAATTTTACACCCACGAAATGATATTCGCGGTTGATACTTTTTATACCCACTCGCGAATGCAATATTTTGATATATTTTTGAAATTAGAGATATTTCATTATTTACTTTTATATTAATGTATATTTTGGTATTAAAAAAAATCACAAAAACACCCTACAGTAGTAGCCTATTATCTTCACCTAAAAGTCTAATTAAATTCATCTACTAACATGGCCGACCACTCACACTTCGTTATTTCATATTCAATACTTTGATAAAATCGGGCACGGATCGAGCAAAATTAGAATACCTAAAATCTAGAACAAGCAGACTTGGGGTTCATCGGGTCAGTTCCTTCAACTGGTGACCCTCCCCCTTAAATACAAACCCTAAAATTTAAATGTTCAATCGGTACGAAGAAAAACAGAAACGAACAGTCAAGAAACGAAAAACAATCGTCAAGAGAGAAAACGACAAAGCAACATAATAGAAACCCTAAACAAAATGAGGATACACTGAAGAATGAAACGACTGAAGGAAAATGAAGCAGCGGATCCAGAAGCTTCCTGATAACAGACCAGAATAAAGAGCAACGGATCGATGAGCAATGGATCAACAACAAGAGCAATGGGCCAAGGAGCAACCATGGGCCAAGTCATCAATAATGGCCCAAACAACATTAATAATCAGCCTGCAATGATAGTCTGGTTTTAATACTCCCCTCAGACTGATTCTTCTTTACACTTCATGTACTCTCCCCCTGTCGTTCAAACACATTGATCATCCCAAATTTTGAACAAAGCTTCCCAGGTTGATCACTCCCCAATGCTTTTGTAAACAGATCAGCTAGTTGGTCATATGTTCTCACATATTCAAGCTGCAAAACCTTTTCAAGCAACTTTTCTCTAATATAATGGCAGTCAATCTCAATGTGTTTAGTCCTCTCATGAAAAACAGGTTTGTTTGCAATTTGTATGGCAACTTTATTATCACAATAAAGAATAACTGGTTCCTTTTGATAAAAAAACAAGTTCTTTAAATAGATTTCTCAGCCAAACAATTTCAGATAGAGCAGACCCCATACTTCTGTATTCTAATTCACCAGAGGACCGAGAAACTGTAAAATGTTTCTTTACCTTCCAGGAAATCAATGATTTTCCTAGGAAGATACAGAAACCCGTGACAGATTTTCTCGTTTCTATACAACCAACCCAGTCTGAATCACAATATCCAATTAATTTTGGAACCGAATCTGATGATAATAAGATACCCTTACCTGGTTCCTTTTTAACATATCTAATAATCCGCATGGCAGCTTTTAGATGAGATGTTTTTGGATCCTGCATGAATTGGCTCCAGTGCTGCACAGAATAGGAAATATCTAGTCTCGTAATGGTCAAGTATAATAGTTTCTCTATGAGACGCCTTTAAAGGCTAACATTATTTAGGGGTTGGTCATCCTTATTTACACCTAGATGCTCATCATATTTAACACTAATCAATTTCAAATTCAACTCCAAGGGGTGTTTTTGCAATTTTACCAGCAGATAAACCAACAGAAGATATCAATTCCAGTGCATATTTCCTTTGATTCAAGAGGATACCAGCTTTGGATCTAGCAATCTCAATTCCTAAGAATTTTTTTGATTCTCCTAGATCCTTCATTTTAAAATTAGTCCTCAACACGTGCTTTAATTCATCAATTAATCGATCACTGTTTCCAGCAATGAGAAGATCATCCACATAACCAAGCAATGCGACTAATTGATTCTCATCATGCTTAGTAAACAAGGAATAATCAAGTTTTGACTGAAAATAACCAGCTTTAATCAAGGCATCACATAATTTCATATTCCATTGTCTACTAGCTTGCTTCAAACCAAATTCTTATCATTTTTCAGGTTCGACCAACTTGGAAGTCAAGGCCAAATAATGTTGATGTCTATTGGACAATTTATCATAAGAAACAAACTTGTCAATAGAATAAGCATTCGATGCATTCAGGACCTCATAATCGTTCATCCAAATGGGGGGCCGAATAACTCTTCCAGACCTACTCACTGTGGGTCTGTCAGAGTTAACAATAGAAACAAGATCAATCTGGACTGAACCATCAGAGTCAATTTATGACTCATCATGTGGTATGTTTCCTTCATAGTTTCATTCAAAATCATCATGAGGAACATTAGCATCTGTATGAGTGTCATTCTCCTCAGTCAAAACATTTCTATTGACATCATAGCAGTCCATCTCAATACTAGGATAAAAAAATACGGGCATCTGATCAGTTTTGCATTTCTCAAAAGGGAAGACATTCTCATTAAACCGAACATCTCTACTTACAAAAAATTCATTTTCAGTCATATCTTAGAGTCTATACCCTTTCTGAGTTTCAGAATATCCCATCATAACTGACGGAATAGCCCTAGATGCAAACTTGTAAGTCACCATCATATTTTTTGCATAACATAAGCAACTGAAAACCCTTAAATGACTAATACAGTTTTTTTTCCTTTCAGCACTTCAATTGGACTCTTTCCATTCAACAATTTAGAAGGAATCATGTTTATAAAATAACAAGCTTTAAGGATGCAATCCCCCAAAAAAGCCTATGCTTTCTTTCAACCTTTCTGTTTTGCTGCGGAGTATAGGGACAACTGCTTTGATGGAGAATTCCTTTTTCAGATTTTTTTTTTAACATGCTCATTAAATAATTCTCCATCATTGTTAGTTCTAAAACACTTGATTCTTTTCTGAAACTGAGTTTTAATCATAGCACCAAATTGTTTTAGAACAATAACATCGTCAGACTTAAACTACATCAAATGAACCCAAGTAACTCTAGAAAAATCATCAGCAAGGGTTAAAAAATATCGATTGTTATCATAAGTCTGACTACTGTAAGGACCCCACACATCAACATACATCAAATAAAACATTGCATCTGCTCTAGAATATGAATTTGGAAATGGATTTCTCACAATCTTTGCTTTGGGATAAACAGGGCAATTAACAACTTCCAAACCTTAATTCTTAGACGAATTAATTGAATCTACATGCTGAAGAGCTTTCACAGAGGCATGCCCAAAACGCAAATGCCATAACATACTATTGTCATACAAAGAACTGCAAACAGATAATCCAGTGCACTTCCAAGCCAATCTTATGAAGTATAAGCCAGATTCTTCCTTACCAGTCCCCAAGACCTTTCCATTTGAGAGGTCCTGCATGATTGCAAGTTTAGGATAGAAGAAAACACTACAGTTCAAATCTTTGGCAAGTTTAGACACAGATAGCAAGTTATACTTGAAATCATGCATATACAGAACATTGTTCAATTTTTTATCCGAATCTACTACTATATTTCCAATTCCACATACATCAGAATGTCCACCATTCGGTAATTGAACTTTGGTTCCAGGGGCAAACATTTTATCACACAACCAATCATTTCTGTTGGTCTTATGATTGGTTGCTCTTGTATCTAAAATCCATTGATCACTTCGAATTAAAGAGGTAGAATTCAGATATATACCAGTTGTGTTAGCATGATGTTCCGTAGGTGCGGTAACACCTGCTCCTAAGGCAGTGCTCCCAGTAGCTCCCATAGTTGCTAGGAATTTCTCAAACTGATCATTCGTAAAGGTGATCCCACCTTGCATAACACAACTCGAAGAAGGATCATTAGAAGAGTTTTGCATATTAAGAGCATCAGAATCACCAATACTAGAAGAAGTAACATTTACTTTTGAGCCTCCTTTAACCCCCAATTGCTCTTTATATTTAAAACAGTTATCCTTGTAATGTCCCTTCTTTTTACAGAAGTCACATCCCTTGGACTAACATCTTTCAATAGTGTGGCCTTTTTTTATGTCAATAAGAACATTCCAAGTTTTGATTACCTTTCGGTTTATTCAGAACTAAAGAACTATTACCAAAATTTGCATTAACGGAAGCATTCATAACAGAAGAAATTCCCCTTTGACTATCTTCTTGCATCAACAAGTTATAGGCATGATTAACCGAGGGTAAAGGAGTCCACAAAAGTAAACTACTTCTTACATTTGAAAAAATTTCATTCAAACCCATAAGGAACTGAAAAAGCCTTTGATTTTCCTTATGTTCAATATGCTTTTTAAAATCTTCCCCCTCAATCTGAGGAAGAGAACATGAGGACGAGAACAAGAAGCATCATACTCAGCCCATAACACTTTCAATCTCGAAAAAAAGAGTAGAGATGGAATCAAGACATTGCCTAGACATAACAATTCTATATGAAGTTGATAAGTTCTTGGTCCACTTACTTTATCAAACCGTTCTTTCAAATCTTTCCAAACCAGAAAAGCATTTCCCGTATACATCATACCACTAGCCAATTCTTTTGATATTGAATGAGTAAGCCAACCAAGGACCACAACATTGCATCTATCCCAAAGGTGATGAAATGTTGGATCAAACTTTTCACGCATGCAAGAACCAGTTATAAAGCCTAATTTATTTCTACCAAGCAGCAAAAATCTTATAGACTGACTCCACATCACATAATTCTCAGGACCAGTCAGAGTCATATAAATCATATTCACACCAGGATTATCACTCGCATGAAGGAACAAAGGATGATGAAAATCTACCTTAGCCATAGCCTCATGATTTACCTCATATTCATACTTTTCTGCTTCCTCAACAGGCTTTTCTGGGTTTTTCATCCATCATAAACCAGAACAGATACCAAAAAAATACCAGAGAAGGAATATATCTTTCGATTTAAAAGACGAACAACAGGATATACAACAAGATATACCTTTCTCAACCAAGAAGACGAACCGGTTCACGATTTCAATAATCGCAAGCCACAGATTCGTCCACCAAAAAATATGCGAAAGGCTACAACAACACAAGAATCGTAAGAATGAACAATAACAAAACTAATAACGTCGTAACCTGAAAAAACCCGCAACAATAATAGCCTTCAAGCTGAAGACTCAGCAACACTCAGGAATCGCAACAAACAAGGTGAAAGACACCTTATGGCTCTAATACCATGATAAAATCGGGCACGGATCGAGCAAAATCAGAATACGTAAAATCTAGAACAAGCAGACTTGGGGTTCATCGGGTCAGTTCCTTCAACTGGTGACCCCCCCCCCCCCCCCCTTATATACAAACCCTAAAATCTAAATGTTCAATCGGTACGAAGATAAACAGAAACGAACAGTCAAGAAACGAAGAACAATCGTCAAGAGAGAAAACGGCAAAGCAACATAATAGAAACCCAAACAAAATGAAGAGACACTGAAGACTGATGCGGCTGAAGGAAAATGAAGCAGCGGATCCATAAGCTTCCTGATAACGGACCAGAATAAAGAGCAATGGGCTGAGGAGCAATGGATCAAGAGCAAGAGCAATGGGATGAGGAGCAACCATGGGCCGAGTCATCAATAATGGCCCAAACAACATTAATAATCAACATGCAATGATAGTCCGGTTTTAATATGGTCGTTTTGGTTTTCCTTTAACCATCTATTTTTGCTTACTATATATTTATATATACATATAAGTGTTTGTCTCCACGAGTTCGAGTCGGGAACATAGAGATTAAAACTCTACCAAAGTTGGTGTATTTGGATTCAAATATGATTTTTATCTAAAAATTCTCAACTCATTTTGTCTGTTGGTCCAACCAACATAATCTCTATAAAATTAATATCAAACTCATGTTGTCATGTTCTATGAAGATAATGATATCATTGATTTCTTACTACTTATAATTGAATTGAATTTTGACATTATTTCCTCTTTTGCTGGTGAACCAAAGTTAAAATATCATAATTATATTATATTTGTCAATTCTATATTATAATCATTACGATTACTATTTCTAATATCATAGCTATATTCATAATAGTAATTTTATTTGTATACTCATCTGATCATTAACACAAATGAAAATAATGAAACCCTATGAATATTATCGTAATGAATAAATAAATTAAATTTATGTTACAAACAACGAAAACATCATTCAATTGAAGTTTATTTTGGAATTTAAATCCATAAAATCTAAAAAGTGAAAATCATACTTCTATTATTAGTATATATTAATATTAAATAATTATTGTATTTAAATAATAATTATGAGTATTACTAAAATATGATATTAACAATTACATATGAAACATTAATAACCATGATTGCAGCACACCATAATTATATGATTAATTATATTAAAAAATAATTGTTATAACTACAGTATACCATCACCGGCTGATATCGACTCAATCATGCACAGTATGAAGAGGAAAAAAAACTAGCTAGAAACCGTACTAGCTGTTGTACCTGCTAGGTAAGCATACTGCACAGGGACTAAATTTATGAAAATATTTATATAATTTAAAAGTATTACGTTAAATTTATTTTAATCTTAAAAAAATTCAAAATAAAAGCTATTTAAAGATTCTGCAAAGTTCTCTTAGCAAATTACAAATGTATCAAAAGCTCAACTAACATTTACATATTAAAAAAAAAAAGACAATAAACAAATGCGGATTTATGTCATTGTTTAATAATAAATTGAAAGAAGATATTGTATAGTAATTTTATATAAATTCAACTGAAATTTATAAAAAATAAATCATTTAGCAATTTGTTTTTTACCAACAATCATTTAGCAAATTGACCACATTATTAGTTAACCAAACCTTTTTTTTTCCTGTCAATATATATGGTAGTAGGATGTCTTTCAACAAAGTAGCCGTTGGATCTGTCAGTCCTCGGATTAAATTCGTGCCTTCCTGTCTCGTAATGGGCCAGGCCCAAACTAGTTTGGGCTTGTATGGACCAGAAGGCTAAGTGATGCTGTCAAGCCCAATAGGCTTACAGCTGGACTCATTGATCAATAGACATTTCGAAGCCAGATTCGTGAAACAGAAGCCCACTAGCCTCATAGGAAGTCTGGTGACTGACACACAAGACTGAGTCATTCGGGTCGGTCTACAACATAGCCACCAAGAGCGATTATTATATATAATATATATATATATATATATACACATTATATATATACTCTAATAGTACTTGCTTTAGAGATATATCTTATTTAAATCTTCAATTTAATTGATCTAAAACACTGAATCGACTTGTACTTTAAGAGACTCGCGAACAAGTCAACAACGAGGTCAATTCAAATCACTAACCTTGCAAATTTAGTTTAATTTATAAAGGAATTTTTTCCAATATACACAATACAATTAATTTGACACGAATTATATGAATTCTCAAAAATTTACCAAATAAATTGATAAGTCATATATTCCACGCTTACCAAAAAATTTCCGTTATTATTTTTATATTGTTAATTGTATGATGTAGTATGGTTATGGTGATAATTTCTACATGTAATGATTATCGTTATAATATTTTAGTCATACTCATAATTATTATATAAATAGAATGTATGAATTTCACTTTTCAAATTTCATGAATTAAGGATTCCACAATGAACTGTAATTGAATGGTGTTAATATTAATTTTGAATGATTTTAACGTTAATATCCTATGATGTTAGTGTTTAATATTTTTGTTATTTGTGATATAAATTTATGTATTTATTATGATATATTCATAATTGTTTTATTACTTTCACATAAGGTAATGAATATTAGTATACCAGTAAAACCGTAATTAGTAACTATGATTATAATATTAAAAATTATACATATAATAACTATGATTATTATATATAGTTGAAAAGTATAATATAATTATAGCATTTAGGGTTAATTGTCAATGTGCTCTATAATGTTTAGACCGAATTTAAGAATCCCCCTTAATGTTTAAAATTTTAAATTTTAGTCATAATGTTTGGACGAAATCAAAAATCCCCTCCTTTCCGTCTTAAGACAGTTTATTTGAGACGGTAAACCGAACATGTGCCCTGCACGTGCCTTTACTTAAGTTGAAAAGACACAACTGCCCTTACTTTGACAAACTTTAGGGGGAATATTAAACAAGTTCAATACATTAAGGGGGATAGTTAATCTGTCTAGGAAATTTCAAGAACATCGAATCTTCATTGCAGAACCAAAAACCAGTTTCATACAGCAACATTACATACTTCATCACGTACTTCTTACATGATTCATTACAAATACACTAAAAAAAACTACATTACATAGTAAAGAACACAACTAACATGAACAATAAAGCCATCAACAAACAAACTCGATAAATTTGTTCTTTTCGACAATAGTCTTCGACCTCAATGGTTGCCTTCTCGTACAAATCCAGTAAATTTGCAAGAGCACTACCACAACATCTGCATTTATCAACCTCTTGTTCTTTAACGTCCAACCACTTGAAAAACCCACATCCCGGATTCTCACTATTCTAAACAAAAAATATGTACGTAACGAAACATACACAATAAGCTTCGAAATTTCAACAAGTTAACTCAATCGGATTTCAATCATACCTTGAAGTGAGGACAACCCCAAAACTCACGTCCATAGTTCTTGGGGTTCGGGACATTCTCAAACGAGGTGACAATCCACAATTACATCGGTGAAGACTTGAGAATGATACCTTTGACGAAAATTGGGTCGACATTCCCTTGCGAATCAGCTCGGTGTCGCACCTTTCACCTCCTCTTGAAGAACCCTAGCTTTCAGTCAGTTCTTCATCAACTCACTGTCCAATTTCAAATAATGAAATATGCAGTTACGTTATTCTATAGAGAGATATAAAGGCAGTTGTGTCTTTTCAACTTAAGTAAAGGCACGTGCATGACACTTGTTCGGTTTACCGTATAAAATAAACGGTCTTATGACGGAAATGGAGGACTTTTGATTTTGTCCAAATATTAGGACTAAAAATTAAAATTTTAAACATTAAGGAGAATTCTTAAATTCGGTCCAACATTATGGGCACATTTACAATTAACCCTAGCATTTATTATATCTGCATTATTCCTTGTCAATATTACTGTCATCATCATCCGATTATAAAGATGACATAGTAGTTAGTAGTTAGTACGTTCTTATCTCAATGAGAATAATATTATTCAAATAAATATTGGGATGCGATTCTTTACCAATAATAAAGTCAAAGTCATAGTCAATGCCGGCGTGCTACAATTTCGTCACACACGTTTTATGTCACAGAGTTTTACTCGTCCATATTGTATTCTGGTATCCAAATGGTTGGCCATATACGTATAAAGATGCGAGTAACATGGATGGTCTTTTTTGAACATTATTATGCAACTTAATATAAAATGTAATTTCGATTATCTACTCTCTTGCAATGATATATATATTGGGACAACGAGTCGAAATATATAATTCAGATAAATTATATTATATGGGCAAAAAAAACTAACTTTTCTAAGCACAATATTATGTATTTATGTTACTTCATTAATTGGGTCACGAAAGTATCTCAATCATTGAAAAAAATACCTTACGTCTTAATAAATATAATAAATTATTATGACATAGAATAAAAAAGAAAAAAAATCTCATTTTTTAACCATTCATTTGTTTAAATTTAAGACATTAGATACTATATTAACAATAAACAAATGAAGGGCAATAAATTTGCCAACCCAATACTATGTGTGTTTTTTCCTCCGTGTATGTATTTCTTGTATGTATATACCACAATATATGATTTTAACCCACCTCCCCTATAACCAAAGTTGAACTTGTCTAAGTACGTCGGAACTTGCGTATCAATGAACGCTTTCCATTAACGCCGACCTTTCACTACCGGAAGAGAATGTAAGTCCAGAAGGTCAGAAAAATGGTGACACCAGTGACAATGCAGACAAAATCCAAAGCCTTCTCTCTCCTCTGTTGCTCCATCTTTCTCTCTCTTCTCATCTCCTCGTATTCCTCGAACCTCGCCTTGCCTTGTCCCCTCTCCCATTTCTTCCTTTTCCCGCCGTCGATGGCGGCCAGCAGAATCCCAAGACTCTCACGACCGTTCAAGGTCTTCCTTTCCATGTCCTCCATTTGCATGCTCACCTCCGTCACTTGCACCTCATCCCCTCCTTTCTTTCCGCCGCTAAGCGTCACTACCGTGCCGACCTGAACCATTTCCATTGCAGAACCGCGTCGGCCACCGCCGATAATGGTCGAGTACTTGACCTTCACGTCTCCGGTGAGCCAGTGTCGTTGTACTGATATTGGGTCCCTGGTGGAAAGGTTCGCCGCCCTGTTCCTTGCTGGATCGATGACGATCCAGCTCAGGGAGAGGTTCTCCTCAAGGTGGTTCAGCCAGTCGTCGCCGTTCATCCCCCAGTCGGTCGGATTCCATATACCGGTCGGTACCGACTCTTTCTGGCTGAGGAGGTCGATCCTGAAAGGCGAGCACTGGAACCACCCTGACTCGGTCTCCGACACAAAGACCTTGGAGAATATCACATCGTTCTTGTAGTAAAGATCGACGGAGGATATCAATTCAAACGATGACAAGGCACCGGAGTTAGTGATCTTGTGTGCATCGCGGTGGTGGAGCATTGGGAACGAGTCGGAGAAGAGCGAGCGGTGACCAAAGGTAAAGGAAGAGACAGAATCTCGGACTCGTGTGTCACTGGTGGAAGGCCACGTGGCGTTGCTCACAGCTCTCCAGAGATCCTCGTCGGTGGCAAGTGCACTGAGTTGGGCTGAGGCACAGGTGAGCGCCGACAAGGCGGGGCCGTCAAGTCTAGTGAGAACATGGGTGCGGATGATGTCGGAGTGGACGGCGGAGAAATCTGTTTCTCCAACAGTGGATGATTCCGGCGACATTTGTCTCTAAATTTGGAAATGTTTTTTATAAGAGAATGTAGATAGAAAGTGGGGATGGTGAGAATAGGGGTTTATATAGGAGGGAAAGAAGAAACACAGTGAAAAAGTCAACAGAAGACATTTGGGGGCTTCTGTTTGGTCTTCACTGGAGTGTTACAACTTTTTTTTTTGGTCAAAAGAGTGTTACAACTTAGAATGAAGAGTTGGAAATATCCAGACTTCTTCTTCTTTCTCCCAACTTGTTGGGAAAATTGCAATGATACACCTCTAACTTTTAACTTGTATCATCCTACACCCTAAAACTTCTAAAGTTGCAGATAGGGGTGAAATTAAAATCCGGTTGGTCCGAAAAACCGATAAGAACCGGTCCGAACCAGACCAAAAAACCCGATCCGAAAATACATGGTTCGGTTTATGGACGTTTTTTTTATTTATTTCGGATTTTCGCTCCGGTTCGGTTTTGGGTATAAAAAACTATGGGGTCCTGTCCGACCGAATTGATTATATATAATATATTTATTATTAATTAATATGAAACATTGTGCACATATACCAACTTTTTCATTCATCCAAGAGTCAAAACTTGTTTTTTTGAACTTTCAAGAGTGAACATGTTTTCAAAAGTCTCAACTTTTCATCTTTCCCATGCCACCCATCAATTTTTCTTTTCTTCTCCCTAAGCTAACCCTCCTTAGTATTTATGAAACACCTAGTATTTATTTTTTCGGTTTAAACCGAAAATCCGAATGGACGGTTTATTTTCCCTTATACGGCCTTTTGGTCGGATTTTTTTTTGAAGAAAATCCGGTCCGAAAATATAGGACCCCGACCGAAATCGTATAAAAACCGGTCTGACCGGTCCGGTTTTACCCCTAGTTGCAGACATGCTTAATTGCTCATAGGGTATCACGTCATCTGTAGATTCTATACTCCGAATGAAGGATTGGTTGATAATTTACGTCATCTGTAGATTCTGTACTCCGAATGAAGGATTGGTTGATACTTTACTTGAGATGTGAGTAGGCTTGTCCAAATGAACCGGTTCGGCCGAACTGGTCTGGTCTGGAACTGATTTGGTTCGAACCGGTTCGACCGAACTAGTTCTAAAACCAGACCAGTGTTTTTAGCCTTCCAAAACCAGACCAGTGTTTTTAGCCTTCAAATAGAACGGTTCAGTTTGAACCAGAATATTTCCGAACCAAAATTGATATTTAAAAAAACAAACCAGAACAGTTCGAACCGGTTTCAAATCGGTTCGAACCAGACCAGTTCTTTTTTCCTTAAACCAGACCAGTTTTTTTAGAAATAGAAAAATGTACTGATTTTTTTTCAAATCAGACCAGTTCAGTTCAGAACCGGTTCGCAACAAGCCTAGATGTGAGCAATATGCTCTATGGCATTATTTAAGAAAAAAAAAAATTTATGAAGTTTAGGGTGCAAGGTGCTTAAAAGTCAAAGTTGCGGGTGCCAGTTTTTACCCAACTATTAATATATATCGTCAATCATTAGTATTGATTTTTTTTCAAAAAGTAAGTATAGATAAAAAGACATTTCGAAAAGTAAACATAATAATAATAAAATAAAATAGAAAATTGTTTATACACTACTTATTATTATATGAATACGCTAATAGCGTGGTGTCCAATACGAAACTTTCGAGTTAAATTTTCAAATTTAAATTTTGACCATCTTATATTGTCATTATGAAAAATCAATATCAATATATTTTGCAACATTAAATTCATAATTGATTTTTTTTATATACTATAATATTTTAGTGTTTTTTTTTAAGATTGTAAATAAGTTATATTACACCATTTTCGACGCTAAGTTATATAACTCATACTTATTAGAACCGTATCGGTTTTCGAATCAGTAAGGGCGGTCGTTCCCAAATCAAGCTGTTTGATCAGGTTCAATCGAGTCCGAACGTCTGGTTCGATTAGGAAAGAAAGAAAAGAAGCAGTGGCATCTACAAAATCAAAGGGAGAGACAATTCAACCGAAGCAAAGTGAGAAGAGTTGTGTTGGGATTTACTATTTACCTATAAGGAGAGAGACCATTCCAAACCATCCAACAATTAATCTTCAAAGTGCACCATTATACTAATCTTACTTTATATCACCACCTTAAGAGACTTACTGAACAATAACTAGATGCACTAAACTTAATATGATTCCTTCTTTGAAGTTGCTGGAATATTTGTGAGCAAAAGTAGAATCCAATTATGAGGAGATTGAATTAAATGGCAGTTCCAAAGGATAAGATTTTATCCACTAAAAGTTTCTTTCACTTTTCACGGCTCAATTTTAAATGTTGTGATTTGTTTTTTCTATAATTTTCACGGCTCATTTTATGTTTGATCCGCGAAAAGTATATAATTTATATATATATAATATTTTTAACGGTTCGTTTTGTTTTGAGCCGCTTTTATTTTTAACACTGATTTAATTTAAGTAAAAATAAAATATTTTTCCGACTCATTTTAATTTCAGCAGTGATAAATCCAAATAAAAAAATTTCACGGCTCATTGAGATTTGAGCCGTCCATTCCAAAAATAATTCAAAAATAATTTTCCTCTCATTCGGTGCACTTTATTCATAATTTTTCATCACTGCACTTTATTGAATGAGACAACCATCTCTTCACACCATCTTCTTTCTTGTTCATCTCTCCACTCTTATTCAAGGAGACAACCATCTTCTTCATTATTCAAGGAGGCTGAAGAACCTTCTGCAAGGAACTCCGGCTGGGGCGGAGACTGGAGCGGCGATTGGGACTCCGACTGGAGCTTGGGCTGGACGAGTCTTCCAAGGGAAGCTTCTACAAGGAGTTGGCCGACGAGAAGGAGGTGGGCAACAAGAAGGAGTTGGTAGACGAGAAGGAGGTGACCGACGAGAAGAAGTTGGGGCGGCGAGAATGTTGGGGACAAGAAGGCCGACGAGAAAGCTGGCCACCGGAGACAAAATTTAAATATTTATTTTAATTTTATTTTATATTTGGCGGCTCATTATTATATGAGACGTCAAAAATAATAAATAAATAAATTATTTTCCACGACTCATTTATTTGAGCCGTTAATTTTCACGACTCTACTAAATTCGAGCTGTGATAAATCTCCCGACACTTCATACGACAGCTCAATATCTGTTGAGCCATGAAAATTTAATGGCTCAATTAATGAGCCGTTAAAAATACTTTTTTTTTTCAGTCGTTAATAGCTAACTCTCTCGTAGTGAGCCGAAGTGAAGAAGGTGTCACGGTGGAACTGAGTCAAAGAAATGAAGAAGGTCTGAAAATAAACCTAATTCTACTGGAAATCCGGAACAGGAAACCGAACGGTTCTTAAAAAATCGAGCAATTTTTCAAAATCCGATCGGTTCACACTGGTTGAACCTGATTTACATACATTTCGCCTTTTCAGTGATTCAGACCGTTCAGCCTCCCGGTTCGCGAATGGACCTGTCCGAATTGACGGTCCCGTTCGGTTCTGATAACTATGATATAACCTAATGTTGGAGGTGGTGTTACATTAAGATTTAAAAAATTAATTATTTACTTACTAAAATAATTATAGTAGATAAAAAAAAAATCAATTGTTAATTTAGATTGGAGTATGGTAGTGACAAAACGAGACACTCAAAATTTAAATTCGAAAGGTCGTTATGATTTAGTTAAATCCTATCGTAATTCTGTAAATGTCATTCGCATATATATATAGTAATTTCACTGGTATATATAGTAATTGATTTTCAAAAGGTGGTATTTGGACATTTGTTTTCAAATGGGATAGAGTTTGTTTTTATATATATATAATTTGCGATACTAAATTTGTAATATTTTATTTTTTATCTAATGCAATGTTTTTTAAAACAAAAACCAAAAAAATGAGGGCAAGCTGGGCATCAACATAAAGCAAGTGCATCTAACACACCACTATAAAGTGCGCGTATTGGACACCACACTAACATGCCTAACGTGCTAAGCGTTATTGTAAATTGCGAGTATATATAATTTTTAATTTTTTTTTTTTATCATATTTAATTTTTGAATTTTTTTATTTATTTATACTTAGTTTAAGAAAAAATCGAACTTTTCATAATCATCCCTCTAGTCTACGTTTTGCACTTCTACTTCGACGGCTCTTATTTTTCTTCGGTCAAAGACCAATCATATCTATATAATGAGTTTATTGTGTTTATATTTACAAGATTATTACCATTAGACTATGTTTGGACACAAGTCAACCACATAATATTTCAGCACTTATTTTTAGAAATATTAGGGAGCATTAACACAAAAAGAAAATATTTAAACAGATGAACAGTAAGCATATAAAGATCTAGAAACTATTCAAAATGAATAAGTGGGAATATAGTGTTGAAGGTCAATCTGATAGTCCATATTAGTATGGAATATTCATAACGTTTTCTCCTGTTGCAAAAATGGTTACTGTTTGATCTGTTTTAGCAATTGCGGCTATTAAAAATTGACATTTGTTTCAAATGGATGTGTATAATAATTTTCTTCAAGGTGATTTAAATGAGGAAGTTTATGGAAATACCACCTGGTTTCAGCAATCAGGGGGAGAATAAGATGGTTTGTTGATTGCTGAAATCATTGTATGGTCTTAAACAAGCCTCTAGACAATGAAATGTTAAATTGTGTGATGCTCTTGTTAAAAGTGGATATGTGCAAAGTAAGTATGACTATTCCATGTTCACTAAGAAATGCGGTGATGATATTGTGGCGTTGCTTGTATATGTTGATTATTTGTTGATTACTGGAAACAGTAAAGTGCTGATTGATGAATTGAAATTTGTGCTTGAAAGCAGCTTTAAAATGAAAGACATGGGTGAATTACGTTTTTTTCTTGGTATTGAAATAGTCAGGTCGAAAGAAGGCATCGTGATGAACCAACGTAAGTATGCTTTAGAATTGTTGGATGAGGTTGGTATGTTAGGTGTAAAACCTGGTAAGACTCCTATGGAAGTTAACCAGAGCCTAACAAGTGTAGCATATGATGCAATGTTTGATTTAAATGAAACCGATACTACACTTGCTGATGCTCACTTATATAGAAAACTTGTTGGGAAACTCTTGTATTTAACGGTCACTAGGCCGGACATAGCTTTTGATGTTCAAAGGCTAAGTCAATTTATGCAATGTCCCAAACAATCGCATCTTGATGCTGTTTATAGGGTAATTAAGTATATTAAAAACCAGCCTGGTCTGGGTGTTTTTCTACCTTCAAACAGCAGTACTGAATTATTTGCTTTCTGTGATTCTGACTGGGCTGCATGCGTTGAGACTAGAAAATCTGTTTCTAGCTTTTGTATAAAAATTGGTGAATCTCTCGTGTCTTGGAAAGTAAAGAAACAGAATACCATATCTAGGTCATTTGCTGAAGCGGAATATAGATGTATGAGGGTTACTATTTCTGAAATTGTATGGTTAACGAGTCTTTTAAATGAACTTGGAATTGTTAGATCAAAACGTGTTTTATTATCTTGTGACAATAAAATTGCATTGCAAATTTATGCTAACCCTATGTTTCATGAACGTACAAAGCATATAGAAATAGACTATCATTTCATCAGGGAGAAGAGATCACAGCAGGATTGGTGAAAACTAATTTTGTTAGATCGTCAGAACAAGTAGCAAATCTGTTCACAAAAGCATTAGGTGGGCAACAACACTACTACCTTCTTAGAAAGCTGGGAATGAAGGATCTGTATGGGAACATCAGCTTGAGGGGGAGTGTTGAAGGTCAATCTGATGGTCCAGATTAGTCTGGAATATTCATATTCTGCAAGGACCAATCTACTAATTAAGATAAGTATAAGGTTTTAAGTTGTAATTATTTTGTGTTAGGTTTTAGTATAAATAGAGTACCTTGGTTCAGATTAGAGTAACACAGTCATTTACACTTCTGCTATATTCTCAGTTTTAGGTTTCGTGAGAAAGTTGTTAGGGTTCTTCAAGATGCAATCATGTTTTGACATATAGTATTTTGTACGTAATTATTATTAACGAATTCGATTGGTATTTATGTGGGTTGGAATAACAATTTATATTTTAATAGTGAAATTCACTTATACTATTGTACAATAAAATGTGATCGCGATATAATATTTATATATGTAATCAAGTAAAAGTTGTCGATGTCTTTATTTGCATAAATTAATTCTTATATATGAACTTATATAATACAAATAACTTGAATTTTATATTACTAACGCGCCCTCCATACGCAATTCAAGTTTTTTGGACGGAATTTCATATTACCACCCCCTATGATTTCAGATTCCGAAGTTTTTCAATTTCGCGAAAGAAACAATTTTATACGGAATTCGTATCACCTATTCCGTGAAAAAAAAAACATGATGTAAATGTTATATTTCATCTAATTAGTACAAGTATTGCACTTAGACAAATAAGAAAGAGGTCTTTCTAAGTATTGCACTTCACCATTGTTGTTTAAATTTTTGAAACTCAAGTCTAATGAGTTTCAAAACACTTTAAAACAATTATTTTTGCAATAAAAAACAATTTTTTTTCAAGAATTCAAAAGTCAAAACCAGAAGAAAAATAATGAATAGTGCATTTTAATTAACAATAAAATTGAACCTTAAACTAGAGTTAGTAAGATAACATAATACCAATTCAGTGACAAGGCTCTTAATATTAAGTGGGAACCTCATTTAATTTCTTGTTTCAAAACTCAAATCTCAATTGCCTCGAAACTGATCTAAATTCGATCAAAAAATATACGTAACTATATCATATTCAAAATGAATAAATTTTTCAAAGAAACAAATATGTAATTAGGCATATAGACTAAAATAGATTTAATATTAATTATTTGAGCCTTTTTAAATTGATAATATAAATATAAATTATTTAGAAAAGTAACTATCATTAAAAAAAAACAATTAGGTATACATGCACCCCCAACGAATGCAAACATAAAAAACAAAAAAATTAAAGCACAACTGCTAAAAGGGTTTCGTGTTATGCCGTTTAACACAATACAAACATTTATACTCTCTTTTTTTAGGTTAAAAAATAAATTTTACATCTACTAAAAAATAAAAATAAAGTACAAATTTGAATTTTGATCCTAATGCCGCAAATGATATTTAATTCCGACTTATAAATTAATCACTCTGTCATAAGTTGATATATGAAAGTTTAACTTAAAAAATCTCAACGCATACTCTTTAAGCTTGTTAATTTAAACCGATTCAACTGTTCTGGTTCTGGCCTGGTTTGAAACGGTTCAGCTGAACTTGTTTCAAAATCAGACAATTTTTTTATGCTTTAAGTAGACTAGTTCAAATTACTAGTTTCAATTCAGTTTGAATCAGTTCGAATCGACTTGTTTTTTTTATACTAGATTATACTTAAATTTAAATCAAACCAGTTTAAGCCTATATAATTTTAGAACCGTTTTGAGCAAAATAAAACAAATCGGTCTGAAATTAAACCAAACCTAGAGATGTCTTCAATAAACCAAACCAAGATATGTATTGGACTGTGGTATGTTGATGTTGGACAGAATTTCAGTTGATTATGGAACAGATTTTTAGTCAGTTCAATGTGTCTTTCCAGTTGGTTCAGTGTTTTTTCAGTTTGTTCAGAGTGTTGAACATGATTTTCAGTCGATTCAGTTTTGGTTTGAGTCATATTATTTCCTAACCAAAATTGTTATTAAAAAAAAACATATCACACCAGTTCTGAATAAGTTCGAACCAGACCAGTTTATTTTACCTAAACCATACCAATGTTTTTAGAAACAGAAAAAAATACGAGTTTTTAACAAATCAATCCAGTTCAGTTTGAACCAGTTCAGGGTCGAATCGGTTCATGAGCAAGCCTAATACTCTCTAAGTCGAAAGTCAACATCGTTAGCGATATTTATATTGTAACTTAATTATTTACATAACAATTTTTTTGTATTAAGTATATAATTATTATTTTTACTGAACACCATTTGTCTTATAATTTAAATGGAATGAAAAACTAGATAAAGTGAAAAAATTAATTAGATAATTACTTAAAAAGTTTATTCATTTAAATTATAGAACAAACGATGTTAAGTTAAAATTTTAACTGGATACAAAAAAAATACAATATGTAGATAATTAAATGATGAGATAAGTGTTGTTAACATAGTTGACTTCCTACTTACATGCAGCGACATACCTAAAAATATTATAATGAGACTCATTAATGTATTTTTTTTATACAAACTAGATAATGAGTTAGTATTTTAGATATAATGGAGTTTTTAAAAATAAAAATGAGGTTCATAATATATGTTTTTACAATAAACCTAACATCTTATTAAAAACACCTAAACATGAGGTGACACATGTTCCCTATTTTGTAGGTGCATCCTGGTTATATGGTATGAGTTAAAAAAAAATTAAGTCAAACATTTAGATCTTAAGACAAAGTATATGGTCATTTCAACTTTAGATAGAAAATCAAATTTATACTACTATTTTTTTTAGTATATACATAATTTAATTTATAACCTAAAAAGTCTGAAAATAGTTCAACATGTTTGATAAAAATAGTTTTTCAACCCACACCATTGTTTTTTATCCAACATGTTTGAAAATGATGGTAATTGGTACATCTGTTACTTTTCTGTTAAAAATTATGTTAAATAGTTTTTATATTTGCAAAATTAACCAAATATTTTTCTAAATGTTGCAACTAAACCCTACAAACTTACACTAATGTTACAAACAAGTCCAGACTCAATTCGAGTCACACCAAGGGTCCCCTAGCCAAGGTTTGAACCCAGACCAGGTCACCCAACCCTAGGGATCTGGTCTAGGCTCGAATCCAAGCCATAGGACCCCCGATTAGGGCTCAATTTGAGCCCCAATCGGGGGTCCTATGGTTTGGGTCTGAACCCATACCAAGCCGCCCAACCATGGATATCTGGTATGGATTCAGGCCCAGACCATATAATTCGTGATTGGGGTTCAATTGTAGCCCTAATCGGTTGAACCGAACCCAACCAAGTTCGGTCCAAACCGATGACTAGGGTCTTATGGTATGGGTTTGGACCCTAGCTAGGTGACCCCCGGTGTGACTCGAATCGAGTCGGGCTTGTTTGAAACATTAATGTAAGTTAGTAGAGTTTAATTATAACATTTAGAAAAATATTTGGTTAATTTTGCAATTTTAAAAAATATTTGATGAATTTTTTTTAACAGAAAAGTAACGAAAATACCAACTGCCATAATTTTTAAAAATATTGAATCATTAACCATAAAAAAACAACAAATTTGATGAAAAATCATTTTGTATAAAAAAAAAAGAGATGTTTATAATGTGCCAAAAGTACATCACGTCACCCGTATAGTAGCTTGTTAGTTTTTTTTCATAGGGAAAAGTAAGTAAATACACCCGGATGTTTGCAGCCGTTTGTAATTGCACCCATATTGTTTGTTATGACACCCTTATGTTTACGTTTGTTTGTCATTGAGCCTTTCCGTCTAGTCTTAACGTTTTCTGTTACAATGTTGGTCACGTGCTTGTCATGTGCCTTGCTATTTCTGTTTAACCCTAAACTACCCTTAGCTATTTCTGTTGAATAAGTCTTGTTGCTGGACTGTTTATTCATTCTTGACCGAAATTAGAGAGTGTTCTTGGCGTCTTCTTTGCGTCTGAAGGATAGTGTTGTTGCTGCGTTTCTCCAATGAAGATGGGCCAAGGTAAGTACTGTGACTCTTCTTCCATTTGTTCTTCCCATTGCGCATCTCATATGGACAACGACGAACCACTGTGCTATTGCGGTCTCCAAACCCGTGCAAGAACAGCTTGGACCACGAAAAATTTCGGTCGGCTGTTCTTTTCATGTCCGAGATACCAGGTAATGCTGTCAATTCGTTGAGTTAATTTCGAAGATATAGTCGATTACTGTCTTTTGAACCAATTTGATTTTTTGGAAACCCTAATTTCGGTTTACCACTATCCAGCCATTGAAAAGGGGTTGCGATTTCTTTGCTTGGAAAGACCCACCGATGTGTGTGTATGGAAGGAGAGCCATGGCCAAATTTGTGTCAAGGGAATCCGAACTCAACAATCAAATTGCTGTTATGCGTAGCAGAAATCAGCAACAGCTGTGTGTTTTAGTGTTCTTAGTTTGCATTGTTGCTGGACTTATGTTGAAGATGTAGCTGTGTTTAAAACTTTTGTTGTATAGTGTGTACGATATGTACGTTGTCATTCAGTTGTACTTTATGTGTGTTTAATGAAGACATTCTGGACCCACAAGTTGTGTACGTTGTTATTCAGTTGTACCTTATGTTTATTGTACTGTTGGGTTTTCCACCCTTATGTTTGGCAAAAAATTGGTAAACGCACCCATATGTATTGACATACAGCACACGAACCAACCTGTTATCCAACAGAACAGACAAACCAACAGAACAGACAAACCAACAGAACAAAAACCAACCTGTTTTAACATAATATCCAACAACACACAAACCAACCGCAGGTTCCACACAATACATTCCAACACAATACACCCACTAACAGAACACAGACAAACCTGTTGTAACACAAACGAAGGTTCCACACAATACATTCCAGACAAGATAGTATCCAACACAAATGTTCAACCAACCTAATATAATCCAACAAAATGAAGTCATCCAACCTAACAAACAAACGGTTTAACAAACAAACATCCATGTCTTTCACTAATGGTGCTGACTTCGCTTTCACTGAGTTTATCTTCGCACAAAACGGGGTGAGCTGCGGGAAGCACGTACCGTCGTCTTCTTTTTGGTTTTCCCACTTTTAAGTGGTTGAGGAGATAACACTAATGCACGGCAACTGGACAACTCTGGGGCACTTGATCGCACCGGCTGAAAATCATCGTCCGATTCTATGTTGATTGGTGCTGGCTTTGGTGCTGGCTTTGGTGCCGACTTCGATGAAGACGGTCGGGCAACCTACAGAACTAGACATGTTGAAAATGCTGTACATAACTTAATATATCGTGAATACGCAATGTTGCCACCGTATAGCAGGTCTTCAAAGTCAGCCTCATTCAATCCTGTCCGGGGGACACCTGAACTTGCACCAGTCTCAAAATCAGGACCCTTATATGTTCTTTTCTTCTTCGCGGGACGATTAACATCGGGGCACTCATCTTCATCATCTTCGTTATTGTCATCATTTCCAGCTTTCCAATTCGGATCGGATATGGTATCCGATAGTGAATCTGTCTCCTCTGATGAAGATTCCAATTCCATGGGACGTTTGCCTTTATCGGGCCTAAGTTGACTCTCCAATGCCTTTTCTATCCGTTGCATTGCTTTCAGTCGAATGGCTTCCGTAAAGGGATCCTTCGCACATACATCATGATCGAAGGGTGCTAACACATACAATTCCAAATCCAAACTTCCAGCCTGCCTCTCCACCATTTCAGAAACATCATCATCACTTTTCAAAACCTCTAAATCTGTCTTCAAATCACCTCTAGGAGGGAGATAGCAAATACACTCACCCGCTACTAAACCGTAATACTCCATAAACACCTTCAAGGTCTCATAACTGAGTATGTCCCTTCCTAAATAAGCCACTTCGGTTTGTCCAACCCAATTTCCATGAATAAACTGTCCGTTGTGGTTAATGCTCAAATTGTAATTTCGGTTTTGGCCATCCTTGTCCATAATTTACCTAACAAATTCAAAACAATACAAATCAATATACACAAATCCTGGAAAATCAACTCTCCTAAGCTTAGGCAAATCGGGGCAAATCACCTATATGTTCGGGGCAACTCTACTAAGCTTAGACAAAACAAACAACACCTATATGTTCGGGGCAAATGAACTATCCTAAGCAACAGCACAATCGGTTATCCTAAGCAACACCTATCTGTTAGACAAAACCAACAGCACAACCTATAATACTATACAAAACACACAATCGGTTATCCTAAGCAATGGCAAATCAACTATCCTAACCAACTATACAAAACCAACAGCACAACCCACAATACTATACAAAACCAACAGCACACCTACCTTCGAATTTGGTCGGAGAAACGACAGGCCGACACAATGCTGGTCGAACTGGTCGAAGGGGAGAAGACAACCCACCAGCGTTGCAACGGAGAAGACAGCGACAGGTCAGTATCGGTCGCAGGGGAGACGAGAAGGGGTCGCTAGCTCGGTCGCAGGTGAGGTTTCGGAGAGGTCGTCGCGGTCGCTAGCTCGGTCGCAGGGCAAGGAGTGGTTTTTAGGTTTTGGAGGGAGAAATGAAAAGAAACCGTATGAAGGAAGAAGAAGGATCGGTCGAGGGTGATGAATGAGTGAGGGGCAAAGTAGTCTTTTTACATTTCTTTTTTTCAAAATAAACGTTGCACATGCTAATCACGTGAGAGTTAACGGGTAGAATTAACGATTGGTCCAATTACCAACAAATTGAAACATACGGGTGTCATAACATACGACAAAAAACATATGGGTCCAGTTACAAAAAAAAAAAAACATCCGGGTGTATTTACTGACTTTTCCCTTTTTCATATCTCACACTCGCTTTGGATGCGTATATACATGTTTTTAAATTAAAAAAAAACTTTCTAAATATTTATTTATATATATGTATATAATTAATTACATATATTCAGTTTTCAAAAAATCCAATTTATTTTATTAAAAGACAATATAAATGACTCGTATTTTCAGTAATCTGATTTATTTTATTTCTTTATCCCCGAATTTTACGAAATAATTATTTTTCCTTTCCATTAATTTCTTCTATTAATTTGTAATCATTGACTTGACTGCCCTTGTTCAACTTAGGCTGGCTGTGGCTAACTAACTATACGGCTATGCAAACAGCCAACGAGAACATGAATGTCTGACTCTGAAGTCTGAACAACCTCAAACGACATCGAAGTTTGAATTTCAATTTGGTAGCATATATTATTATAATAGTGTCATTGTTAAGGGCCGACGATAAGCTTGTCTGGGCGTCCTTCCTGCCGACCGACTAAATAATATAATTGATTACTACCGAACTTTGCATATTTTACAAATAATTATCCGAATTTTAAAATTTTGAAAATGGCTATCTAAATTTTAACATATGGGGCAAATAACTACCTCCGTTAAATTTTCTGTTAAATATGGACGAACTTTGGATATTTTACAAATAATTACCCGAATTTTAAATTTTTGAAAATGGCTATCTAAATTTTAACATATGGGGCAAATAGCTATCTCCGTTAAATTTTCTGTTAAATATGGACGGAAAATGACGTGGCAACACAAGATTGATCCATAATTTTAAAAACTATATTAATTATTTAAAATACTAAAAGAATCAGAAAAAATCTTTAAAAGACTGGAAAATTAATAGAAAAAATAAGAGTTTTAAATATATTTTTTTTATTAAAATTATGAAATAAAAATAAAAATAAATGATTAGTTTTTTTAAATTTTGTTTCATATTTTTCAATATTCTTATTTTCCCTATTAATTTTCCAGTTTTTTAAAGAATTTTTCTTATATATTTTAGTATTTTAAAAAAATAATCTAGTTTTTAAAATTATGGATCAATCATGTGTTGTCACGTCATTTTCCGTCCATAGGAGTGAGCTTGGGCGGGCCAAGCCAGTTTTTTTGGCAAGACCGAGCCCGAGCCCGAAATTTTGGTCTTCACTTTTGGAGGACCGAGACCGATTTCGGTATAAAAAGCCTGCCCGAGTCGGTCTTGCTTGACTCGGGCCGGTCTCGGTCCATTACCGAAATTTTCAGTAAAAAAAAAGTACATTTTTTTGTCCAAATTTTCATCAAATTTAGAACATACAAACAGAAAACATAATAGAGATTAGCACATGTGTGGCGGGAGTTGCTAACTTGCTGAGTTTTTTAGAATGCGGAGGCGAGAGTCGGAGACCTAGTTGGAGAAGTTGATGTATAGTATAGTATTTTGTATTAGGGTTTTAGACAACTCGGGTCGGGCCGGTCCGAATCGGGAATTTCGGGAAAAAACCCAAGACCGAGCCCGAGTCCGACTTTAGAGGAAAAAAACCGCCCGCTCGGTCTCAGTCCTAGTCGGGCCGGTCTCGGACCGATTTTGTCGGGATTTCAGTCCAACCAGTCTTTTTTGCTCACCCCTATCCGTCCATATTTAACCAAAAATTTAACGGAGATAGCTATTTGTCCCATGTGTCAAAGTTGAGGTAGCTATTTGAACCGTCGTCCAAAGTTTAGGTAGTCGTTATTGAAAATTCAAAGTTCGGGTAGCTATTTGTAAAACGTTCAAAGTTCGGGTAACTATTTGGTATTTAACCCATAATATAATACATAAAAATCTAAAAATATTTAAGTGTCCATACCTTAGTTATTAGAATTAGATCGAATTTAAACTGATTAAACGATTAATCTGGTTCGACTATTGATTTACTTGGTCAGATTGTTGATCCTCCTTTTTCACGTTTGTGTTCAGTACTTAGTCTTTTCTGTATATTTTATCTTCAACATTTCTTTTAATTTCTCTTCAGTCTTTCCCTTTTTTTCTCTTTCTTTCTGTTAAATTACAAGCTGAAATCCCAAACTTTAGGGACTCATTTGCCCATGTATAAAGTTAAGGATGTAATTAGTTGATAGTCCGTTATTTTTTCTTTCAGAATTGAATTAGCTAGGGTTAGTTCTTAGGGACTTCATAAGCATGTCAGATCCTTATAGATCCGTGCAAATCTGGTGTTTTACTTTCTGAAAAACAAATATCATATGATGTTCTTCATTTCTCACCTTTTTTTACTTTTTGTTTGCTTGATAATTGGTTGATATTCTTCTGATTCATGGATATTTCATTCATTAAGCATATCGAAATGGTTCGCATGGATTGATTTGATTTCTTTCTGGCATATGAGTTACGAAACTATCTTTTTCTCTTATGGCATGTTCTTTTCGCGAAAAGGAAAAGGAATTCGGCTTACGAATTCCGTAATAAGTTGTTATTTTCACAGATTTGGAAAATTTTGGCTTACGGAATCCTAGCTCTCTAGTGTTAGAGATTCCGGGCAAAATACTCGGTATCCCTAAGCCTATCCCGCCCGGAATCAGGAATAGATGCAGCAATGACGATTCTGCCCTCATTATCTTTTCATATTCCCCAAATTAGCCTCAGCTTCTTCAGTTTTGGCACTACAGTTCTTGAAATTCATCAATATCAAAATTTTCCTATTGAAACTTTGTAATTACAATCGTGTGCATTCTGCAGTATGCTCACCGCAAATGTGTCTAGAGATGGTGCAACGAAAAGGGTGACACTACATGTGAGATATGCCGCCAGGTGAGATAACTTTATCGTCTAAATATGATTTCTGCTATTTTATGTCCTGTTGTTGGTTAATCTAAAAAAAAGTAACCTTAAACTTACGATTTTGCATAGTGGTCAGTTTAATTGTGTTGTTGTATGTAGATGAAAATGCAGCAATTCAGGCCCAATTACATATCACCGCCTCCAATATGGCATTATGGTGGTATTTCGATGAATTTCAGGTAGAGTTTCAATCCACTGTCTTAGCTCAATCTACAAGAAGTTCTTGTCGAATGGTTGATTAATGTTTGTTTTGTGACTTTATTGCAGGAGAAATTGGGAGATTCCAATGAGGGATCTGCATAATTCACACTTCATAGCTAGAGTTACCAGTGATGATGAATTCTCAGATACCGAGTTGGAGGAGTTTATATTGCTGATTTTGTGTTTAAATGGTTGATTTGTATTTATTTAGTTAATTTATCTTGATTCAGGTCTTCATTGATGTTCGAAGAAATTGATCGGGTTGATTCGGTATATGTATTGAAGGTTATGAAGGCGATAAGAAGGTCGGGATCGAGACATGAGTCAATGAGTACAAGAGATTATAAGTGTATAATCATTTGATTGTACGTGTATGGTCATTTGTAATGGAATATGAAATTTTAGATATATGTAGATGATGTTATGATTACTGGTAATTTTGAGTATCTTTTTGTTGAGTTAAAAGCAATCTTACAAAATAATTTTAGAATAAAAGAATTGGGTGAGTTAAAATATTTTCTAGGTATAGAAATTGCAAGTTCTGAAAAAGGTCTCTTTCTGTGCCAGAGAAAATGCTAAGTTGATCTTATTTCTGAAGTTGGTTTATTAGGGGGTAAACCAAATAAGACTCCTATGGAACATAACCTCGAGCTTACGACCAAGGGATATGATGAAAGCTTCAGGCTGAATACTAATGATGCTGTGATTTCTGATTCGACTATGTATAGAAAATTGGTTGGTAAGTTGATGTATTAAACAATCACTAGGCTAAATATAAGTTATTCAGTCCAACACTTAACTCAACTTATGCAAAATCCAAAAAAAAAAAATCGCATCTGGATTCAGTTTACACAATTATAAGATATGTTAAAAATCAACCAGGTTTAGGTGTTCTGCTTAGTTTGGAAAGTAGGAGGTCAGTTTCTGGATACTATGTAAATATTGGAAATTCTCTAGTCTCATGGAAAATATAAAAAAAAAAAGGCAACAGTGGTCAGGTCCTCAGCCGAAGCAGAATACCACAGCATGGGTTCTGTCATTTCAGAGATTATTTGGTTGAAAGGTTTGCTTAGTCAATGAGGAGTAATTAATTATGTTCCAGCTTATTTAAATTGTGGTAATAAAGCTGCAATACAAATAGCTACTAACCCCATGTATCATGAACACACTAAGCATATAGAAATTGACTGACACTTTATTAGAGAGCAGATAAATGCTGGAATCGTGAAACCATCTATGTCAAGTGTAAACACCTGATTTTGGCTCAGGGTCAAAATACCGTACGCGAGGAACCGAGCCGACAAAAACCGAGACGAAGAAAAAAGCAAAGATAAAATAAATACTATACCCTAAACCGCAAACCCTAAACCCCAAAATCCCAAACCCTAAACACTAAACCTTAAATCCCAAACTCTAAACCCTAAACCTTAAACCACAAACCCTAAAATCCCAAACTCTAAACCCTAAACCTTAAACCCAAACTCTAAAGCCTAAACCTTAAACCTCAAACACTAAAACCCTAAACCCTAAACCCCAAACCCCAAACCCTAAAATCCCAAATACTAACCCTTAAATCTCAAACTCTAAACCCTAAACCTTAAACCCCAAACCCTAAAATCCCAAACCCTAAACCCTAAACCTTAAACCCCAAACCCTAAACCTCAAACCTTAAACCTCAAACCATAAACCCTAAACCCCCAACCATAAACCCCTAAACCCATGACACCCATTTTTGGCCAAGCATCCACCATTGCATCCATTTTCGTCCAAATTCCCACCATGCCCCAAATCACTCCCAATTTCTCCCAATTTGCACCAAAAGTCTTCTAATTGCCATCACCATTTGACCAATTGATAACCTTTGCTCATCTTTAGCCAAATTCCCTCCAATTATCATCAAAACTCCTCCTAATTGACAATCACCTCCCAATTGTCAATCACCTTTGTCCAATTGCCAATCACCTTTGCCCAATTGCTATCACTTTTTCCATCCACCATGTATTGTCCATGTTTATCATCTATTTGGAGGAGAAAACTCTACAAAAACAAGAGATAGCTACGGTTGAAGGGAGAAGAAGAAACAAAAGGATAGTTTGGAACAAGCTTGCCTTAAGCTTGTTCAAAGAAATAGAAAGAAAATAAATGAAAAGAGAAGAAAAGAGAGAAAAAAAATTCAAAGTGAGTATTTGAGTGATAGTGAGTAAAAACAAATAGATAGAAATTGAGTGACGAAAAATCGGCGAATATCGGTCTCGGTTCCTCGTGAGGTATCTAAATTTCGAATAACTTAGGTATATCTCCTCTCGTGCTTGATATTTGTACTTCGTAATGTGAATGAAGTTTGTTTCATCGATTTTATGTCTTAATAGTTGTATTTCGTATAAGAATCGTACTCGGTTATAACTTTGGGGTCATTTTTAGACATTTGTGAAAGTTATGGGGGTTGTTTCAGTAAAAAAAATATTTTTGAAAATGAATTAAGTCATTCCCAAACTTTTATGAAGGTTACAACTTGGTCCTTGGACTCTCGGGTCATTTTGGGACTTTACCGAGTGTTATAAACCAAACTAGAAAAGTTTTGGGTCATTTGTGCAATTTTCAAAGGATTTTTCCAAATCAGCTCGAAATTTTAAATAATTGCATCTTCGTCCCTAAACTTTTCTGGACATCCCATTACTTCTCAAGGTGGCACAAATTAGTCAAATATGCTTCGTATTTTCAAAATCATTTGTATACGTTTGACACGACTTAAAATGACCCCAAAGTTAAACCACTATTTTGTTTTAGCACAATTACGTTTATTCTCTCTTGTTTATTTATTTTAAATTAACTCGAAAATTAAAAAAAAAATGTTTGTATATTGTTAATAAAAAAAATGCATGTCATCTCTTTAGCCAAACATGATCAAATTGGACAATTTGGGTAAATCGGGCAAGTTGAAAAAAATATATATATTCAAAAGCAAATTAAAGTACCGAAAGGGCGGATTATGGGCTCGCGAGCCCTTAAGACGTAATCAAACCCCCGAACTCGATTATCTGGACGTAGACCTTTCCAAGCCCTAAGATGTTAAAACCATGTACCCTAGGCAATTTTAGGATTCCGATTAGCCTTTAATTAATCGGTGGCGACTCTTTCAATTTTTTCGGTCCGGTTGATGACCCCGCTCGACCGGATCCGTCCCTCGCCAAGACCTGGCATTTTCAAACGAAATTTAAAAATATTTTTCAAACGGGTCAGGGAAAGTCTGATCCGACGTCCGACAATTTGGCGACTCTGCTGGGGATGTCTTTTAGAGGGTTTAGGCTTTGTCATGTTTGCTTTGCCATATTATATTTTTCCTTATCCGTTTTGACTGTTTGCTCATGCTTGCAGTTTCAACTTTCGTCCAAAAGGCGATGTAATTGTAATAATTCAAAAAAAAAGTTAAATTCTTGTTTTGCACACACCACGCTGATTACCATTACCCACTCGGACCTGGAGCACATTAAAAGCTTAGGGAGTTTAGTAGAGGAATGCGCCCGAAGCGGTTTGGACCGTCGACACCCACCCAAACAACTCAACTCGATGATCGGAATGGGCATGTGATCCTCTTTAGGGGTGAGGTTTCGCTGGTTCAGAGGACCTAGAAATTCCATTCATTTAGAACAAAATCTCCACAACGTGTTTAACCTTGACCACTTTTGTGTGTATTTTTATTTTTGGGCTCAACTGATGTAAATGAGAATTCAACCCAAGTATTTGGATACGGGATTGTCCCACAATTCATGAAGAAGATTCAGCCCAACAATTGAGAATTAGAAATCAGCCCAACAACTCTATAAAAGATGTTTGGCCCATGAATAAATTTGGCCCATGAAGAAGTTTTGCCCATTGATGTAAATGTGTTGTTTTGGCCCTAGATCATGACATGTATAGGATTGAGCCTTTTGAATTATATATTCCAGACTGTTGTAAATGTAATACGAGTCTTACTAATAAAGTTTACAATCTCACACTTGCATTGCATTTTTCAAAAAAAAATTGTAAGTTTCGTTCATTCAATCTCGTATCCTTAAGACATTTCACGCACCATCTTTGGTAAGGATGAAAAAAAAATCATTGCCCTCACATTAAGGTCATACAGCCCCCTACGGTCAAAATTGCCCGAATATGGAAAACCACGACAAAAGGGAATCAGAAATACATGAACAAAAAGATTGACGAGGTTCACGAGCTCGTAAACTACAAAGTCAATTGGATTCTCCTTAATGCCTTGTCTGAATTATGGAATATGGAAAACGCATCTGCGTGATTAACAACAACGGAATACGTTCACAAGTTCCATTCGACACCAGCATGTCCGTCTTTCAACCCGGATGAGATAATCAGGGATAGATCTGAACAACCACCGTCATTCTAGCAATGTGGGAGCACCTTGAAAAAATGTGGGGGCAACATAGCTAAGTTGAATGACATCCTTGAACAGTTCATACGAAGAACGAGGCAAATAAAAAGATTTTCAAAATACATGTCCTCGACCTTTGTTCGAACCAAGGAACAGTCAACAAATGCACTAAACGAGTTGCGCCATCGTGTAAAACGTCTTAAGGGCTAGACTTCGATTGGTCAAAACCTTTAAAAGTATTTTTGAAAAAAACTTTTGCCATACATGCAATCAAAGTCTACGAATGGAATGAATGGAACATAGAATTTTCAATATCAATCATGCATGATCAATTGTGTATTCATCCTTCTTACTACGATATTTTGAATTTAGGTTTTTGGGAATCCATGCGACATTCCACAACTCCAACACCTCAAGAACACGAGGAGAGAATCATCCAACTAGAACATACCATGCACGCTATGAGTTCCTGCACAGTGCAGTCAATCGATGGCATGACCTCCTAGGTCGAGCGAATTTTGGCTCTTCTGAGCTCCAGACAGGCGTGACTACCACAGTATCCCCGACCTCGTCTTCCTGAGAAACACTACTGTTGTGGCACCTCATCAATCCAAGTCAAGCACTTTTGCCATCCTGACCAAGCTCCACCTCCCACATATGGCCCCCCTGACCAAGGTCCACCTCCCACATATGAACTTCCCACACCCGGAAGGACAAAGACACTTTTAAGACTGGGTTTTCGTCCTAATGTCAAAGATTGTGAAGTCACCCAGAGGAAACGTTTAGCCGGAAGTTCAGGGACATTGTTGTTTCCTCCCCTCGCCGTTTCATTCCCAGACCCACCACAAGTGATCCAACTCGATGACATTGATGCTCACGAGGGTTTGTCAATCTTATTTTCAACCGATATCACAATTGGAGCTTTGCTCGATGAAGCCCTCTTAGACCTTTTTGTCCATCCACTCGCTAGTGGGAAACCCTTGCCGGATTCGACTCTATACAAATGATCATTCGATGATACCCGTTAGAGACGCATGAATGTTGAAAAAACTGAGCATCTAATGGAAGAAATTCATGAAGGTTGTTGCGGACCACACATGAGTGTGCGAGACTTGGATACTTTTGGCCTACTGTGTGAGATATGTCCAACAGTGTCACCTCTATCAAGAGTATGCATACCAAATTCATGTACCACTACACGAGCTCTGTCCCATGACTTCTCCATGACCTTTCTCAAAATTGGGCATCGATGTAGTCAACATGATTTCTCCTAAAGGCGCCCAATGGTCATCAATTCATATTAGCAGCGACCAATTATTTCACCAAGTGGGTAAAGGCTATCACCCTGGCATCAATAACAGAAAAACCCATTGAATTTTTCATCAACCAGGACATCATCGTGCGTTATGGGATGTCAAAATCAATCAACACCGGAAATGCCAGAAATCTAAACTGGTCGATGGGTTGTGATCAAGCATAAAAATTCATCTCCATATCACCCATAAATGAATGGTGCAGTGGAAGCATCAATTAAAGGGATGACATGATAAGCTGCTTTGGGGCACTCAGAGCATACATGACCTCAAAATGAACCTCAACAGGAGCAACCCCATTCTCCATTGTTTACGGGACCAAAATCGTGTCGTCAATTAAAGTAAAAATCTCGTCAGCTAGGATCCTCACTGAGGCAGAAATGGACGATCCAGAATGGGCGAGATGCAAATACGAGCAATTGAACCTCATAGAATAAAAACGGTTCATCGCTCTGTGCCATGGGAAATTGTACCAGAAACGTATGGCTCGTGCATTTAACAAGAAGACGCGCCCGAGAGAATTGCAAGCAGACAATATAATTCTCAGAAGAAAAAAAAATCCTTCAAGTCAATCCAGACTCTCGGGGCAAGTTTGTACCTAAATATGAAGGGATTTATGTCATCAAAGAGATTTTCAGCGGGGGAGCCATGATCATCAACTGATATGGACAATAGAGAACTCCCCAATCCAATCAATGTGGATGCAGTAAAAAAAAACTCGTAATCAGAAAGCAAGCCTCCAAAAATGAGAGAAATTCTCGCTAAATCGAAAACCCGAAAAGGTGGATTATGCAAAATTTAGGGAAGAGGGGCATGATTAAAAATCCCTAAAAAGGGCGAACATGGCAAAAGGAAATGAATCAAATCCCTGCTAGGTGGAAAACCCAAAAGGGCGACCTAGGCAAAAATAAGGGAACTGAGAAGTGCGGTAAAAAAAAAAAATACCGTAGCAAAAAGAAAGAAAATCAAGAGATAAAAAAAATGCTCAAAAGTGAACGACAGTGTTTCCCACAGCAACATTAAAAAAAGTTGTGATCGGCATTAATTTGAGTTGCCTCGACAACTTTCATGGATACACCTTGTGAACATAGCATGAATGACTTTAGGGAACTCCATCAAGAAGGAATTCAAAGTTGATTAATGAGAAAACAATCTAAGAAGTTCGCACATCCAAAGTGAATTACAAGTTGATGAGCGGAGTCGTTAGGTTTTCAACCTCTAAAAGTCAATCTCGACGATCATGACCTATAGTTATCTAGCTTCTCGGAGTCACAAGTCGACAAGAAGAGTCTTTAGGTACCCAGCCTCCGCAAGTCATCCCAAACGATCAGAACCTGTAGATGTCCAGCTTCTGAAAGTTACAAGCCGATGAACGGGGCGTTGAGGTAATCAACCCCCGCAAACCATCCTCAACGATGTTTCTGACCAGAAAAATCCTCAACTTCCAACTCGTTGATGGCAAAAAAAACGATGAGCGGAGCCTTTAAGTGTTCAACCTTCGCAAGTCATCCTCGACGACCAGGACCTGTAGTTATCTCGCTTCTGGGAATAAAAAAAAAGACTAGCGGAGCCTTTAGGTGTTCAACCTTCGCAAGTCATCCTCGACGACCAGGACCTGCAGTTATCCAGCTTCTGAAAAAAAAAAAAGATGAGTAGAGCCTTAAGGTGTTCAGCCTCCACAAGTCATCCCCAGTGAAGTCGCAAAACAAAAAAATGACGAGTGAAAAAAAAAACGACGAGTGGAGCGTTTAGGTGTTCAGCCTCCGCAAGTCATCCCCAACGAGTCACAAGCCGACAAACGGAGTCTTTAGGTGTTCAAACTCCATAAGTCATCCTCGATGATCAGGACCTGTAGGTGTCCAGATTCTGGGAGTCACAAGCTGATGAGCGTTTAGGCGCTCAGTCTCCGCAAATCATTGTCAACGATCGGGTCCTATAGGTGTCTAGCTTTCGAAAGTTGCGTGATGATGTTTGTCTACTATGTAAATAATGAATAAAGAAGAGCCAAAATCAGGTGTGTGTCTTTGAACACACACTCATGAGATCACTTCCATGAGTGTGTGGTCAAAGAGGGGCAACTGTAAACACATGATTTTGGCTCGAGGTCAAAATACCGTACGCGAGGAACCGAGATGACAAAAATCGAGACGAAGAAAAAATCACAAATAAAATAAATCCTATACCCTAAACCCCAAACCCTAAACCCCAAACCCTAAAACCCTAAACCCCCAAATCCCAAACCCTAAACACTAAACCTTAAATCTCAAACTCTAAACCCTAAACCTTAAACCCCAAACCCTAAATTCCCAAACTCTAAACCTTAAACCCCAAACTCTAAAGCCTAAAACTTAAACCCCAAACCCTAAAAACCTAAACCCTAAATCCTAATATCCCAAACCCTAACCCTTAAATCTCAAACTCTAAACCCTAAACCTTAAACCCAAACCCTAAAATCCCAAACCCTAAACCTTAAACCCCAAACCCTAAACCCCAAACCCCAAACCTTAAACCCCAAACCTTAAACCCAAACCATAAACCCCAAAACCTAGGCAATTTTAGGATTCCGATTAGCCTTTAATTAATCGGTGGCGACTCTTTCAATTTTTTCGGTCCGATTGATGACCCCGCTCGACCGGATCCGTCCCTCGCCAAGACCCGGCATTTTCAAACGAAATTTAAAAATATTTTTCAAACGGGTCGGGGAAAGTCAGATCCGACATACGACATCAAGTCAGTGGAGCATCTGACATATATCTTCACGAAGGCTCTAGGAAGGAATCAACACTATTATCTTCTGAATAAGTTAGGAATGGTGGACATATTTCTTGGGGTCTCAGCTTGAGTAGGAGTGTTAAATTACAAGTCGAAATCCTAAACTTTAGGGACTCATTTGTCCGTGTATAAAGTTAAGGATGTAATTAGTTGATAGTCGGTTATTTTTTCTTTTAGGATTAGATTACCTAAGGTTAGTTCTTAGGGACTTCTATTGTAATTATTGTAGATTGAGGCGGCTATATAAGAGTTTATTTGAAAAAGTAGGCATTTTCTTTTAGAAAAGTAAGTATACAAAAAAAAATATTTCGAAAAATAGGTATACGCACACCCCTGGGTAGTGCGTATTGGCATTACGCGCACCCCAGGGTGGCGCTTATTGAATAGGCATCACACAACAATGGTCAATTAATGTTTTTTTAATTTTTTGTTAGATAACGACGACTCGATGTTTAATTAAAAATAAAATTATGTATCTATTAAAAATAATTTAAAAATTATAGTAATTAGATATTTTAATTGCAATTCAAATGCTGCAAAAATTATTAAATTTGAATTTACGGATTGAATGTACGCTCTGCCATAAGTTGAGATATGAAAATTTGACTTAAAAAAGTATAACTAAGACGACCATGTAAGTCCAAACTCACAACGGTTAACGTCATTTATGTCGTAATTCAATTATCTACCTAGTGTAATTTTTTTTATTAGATATACAGTGATTTGGTAACATAACATCGTTTGTTTTATAATTTGGTCGAAATAATTAAATGTATTAAGTGAGAAATTTAATTATATACTTACTCAAAAAAATAAAAATAAAAAATTACGGCGCGTAGATAATTTAATTACGAATTAAATGACGCTAACTATGCGTTAATTTTTTATTTTTAGACTTACTGTATAATACGATACGTAAAAAACTCTACATACAATACAAAAACTTCTAAATAGTGATTTAAAAAGTCAATTTACTCCATTATTTATCCGTTTTTTTCGTCCCTTTCACCTATCTTTCTATCCTGCATTATTTATCCGTTTCTTTCGTCATTTGTTTTCTTCTTTCTACCTCTTCCTCCTTCCCTATCTTCCCCATCTCTCTAGTCCCTCCTGATGAACATTTTTATTGAAATGGTTCAAGGAAGTGTCCCTTGAATTCTCAACTGATATTACACTTGCAGATTGATTCGTGGTTCAATCTCCAAATACTAATTTGGTTCGTCATCCTCGTGGTGTAAGTCTACTATACAGTAGTTGTCACGTGTTGTGCTAACAAGTTTAAGTTCGTTTTATTTCTATTTGTGTTTTCTAAATCAATTTCCTTATATGTGTCTTCTCTTTTTATTTTATTAGGTTTAAAAACTCCATAGAATTATCATTAGTATCATCAAAATGGGCAACGTTAACAATTAAAATCTAACTGAAGTATTCCTCGATCATAAAATGTGAACCAATATAGTCACGTATCTCAAACAGAACGTAAGCCCATTTGTAGAATGGATGATGGGCTAATAATGATTGCACTCAGATCTCTTTTAGTTTCACAAATCAACGGCCCGGATGAAACTTTAAACAAAACCCTTATGCATTTGTAAAGAGAACACTTAACTAGAACAAAAGTCTAAAAACGGTCTTAAATCAATTTTCAATTCAAAATGTTTTAAATAAAATGATATATTTGAAAAAGATATTAATAGTACTTCCGTTAATCATATGTTAGAAATTTTTATCAAATACTTTTCAAATTTTAAATTTAATTGAATACTTTTACAATATTACAACTAAATATATCAAACTATTTTTTTAAAGCTTTTCTCTATTTTTTTTAATGTTTGGTATTATCTTCCGGATACGGGGTAAGACTCCTGCCTAAAATCGTTTTTCAAAAAATTCAGAATGTTTTGAAAAAGTAATCATTTGTTTTTAGAAAAGTAAGTATACAAAAAAATATTTCGAAAAATAGATATAAACACACCCCCGGTAGCGCGTATCGGCAATACGCGCACCCCAGGGTGACGCCTATTCAATAGGCACCACTTTTTTTTAATATTTTGTTCGATAACGACGACTCGATGTTTAATTAAAAATAAAATTATGTATCTATTAAAATAAATAAAATGGTTAATTAACTAAAACGTTACACATGTTTGCGCAAGTGACTAATATGTTATAAGTTGTGCAGGATGGTTACACATGTTTCAGCACGTGACTAAATGATCATTTTTACTGTTCACCGTTAAATATCACTGTTAAGTCACTATTTAAATACATAAAATGACACAATTACCCTTACTCAACAATCAAAGAAACCCATCTGGGTTTTCTCCATCTGGGTTCTTCACAACAATGAAATTATCCACGCCCATAGCAGAGAAACCGAGTTGTTCTTCATCCCCTCCACACTGATTGAAGAAACTGTTCTCGTAGTCCTCTGAATCTCAACTACTGATCATTCTTCTTGGAATCTTTGAGTTGTTCTCTCTTTCGAATTTTGAGGCAGAACCCGAGCCGTCACTTGTCAACAATCGACTCAGGCAATGAATTCGCGAGAGCCCACAGGATGGTGTGGGGCCAGTAGCTGATCCAGCAAAAGGAACTTCGATTGGAGAAAACAGCAAAAGGAACTTCGATTTGTGCCAACTGAATTTGTTGTTGAATATTTTGTTGAAATGGGTTTCAGTTATGGTGTTCTTCAGATCTTGGGTTTCATTGAATAGTATCTAAATTAAAGAGTTAATTCTAACGTGAAATTTGATTAAATGATTACATATGTTATCCTAGATTGTGATTAAATGGTTACGTATGTTCCTTGTAATGTGATTAAATGGTTACATATGTTATCCTAGAATGTGATTAAATGGTTATGTATGTTCCTTGTAATGTGATTAAATGGTTACATATATTTTCTTAAAATGTGATTAATACGTTAAAATTGAGCATTATTACTCTTTAAAATGGCATTTCTCATAGTACTCTTTGGCTATGAAAATGGCATTTCTCATATTAACAACATTCATCACAATTTAATCCATGAAGGATGAAATCAATGGATTACTTGGATGATAGTACTTTTCCAACTGAAATCAAGTATTGCTTGTCATGAGTTCCAGTATGTGCATTGTACAGATCAGCATAAGTCCGAGGAAATTGGTGTAGCTGCTTTCGCAACTGCAAATCAACAAAATCCAGATCAATCGAATCAAATGATAATTTGGATTCCAATATCATTTTCTCATAATCTTCACAAATTTCACCGTGTGAAATCCATGTTTTTCAAGTAACTGTCATTGCCTCTTGGTTAACCCAGTTAATGTGCCAACTGAACTGTCAAGAAGCAACTCCACCGCAGCAGTATCGAGAGCTGCCTCAATTTCAACACCAAATTTTGTCGAAGGCTCTTCCACTGTAACTGAATCATCCAAATTCTCCATTTCCTTGATATGCTGAGAAACCAAAGGGGTGGCATATTCCTCAACTGCAGAAGATTCTATTTCTTGAACAAAAGTAATGGAGACCATCTCTTCCGCAGGAAAATCAATTCCACGATCGACTGAAGAAAACTGAGGAGCCCTAATTTTGGAATTGAACGGAAATCGATGGAGAATCTAACAATTGAAGGTGCGATATGCACTTATGAAGAACAACTTAAAGATGAAGAACAAATAAGAATATAAGTGAGGGCAGCTTCATCATTTCAGAAGGGTCACGTGATTGGCACATGTGAAACTGACGAAAAGCTTTAACAGTTCAGTGGCGGAGTAACCAATCAGTCACATGCTGGAACATGTGTAACGTTTCAATTACGCAATAAACCATGTGTAACTAATTAATCACATTGGTCAAACACGTGTAATGTTTCAATCAATTAATCCTAAATAAAAACATAATAGTAAGTAGATATTTTAATTGCGATGCAAATGATGCAAAAAATATTAAATTTGGATTTACGGATTGACTGTACGCCCTGCGTAAGTTAAGATATGAAAATCTGACTTAAAAATTATAACTCACACCATGTAAGTCCAAACTGACCACGGTTAACGTCATTTATGTCGTAATTCAATTATCTATCTAGGGTAATTTTTTTGATTGGAAATACAATGATTTTGTAACCTATTTAGAAGTTTTTGTATCTTAAGTAGAGTTTTTTACGTATCGTATTATATAGTCAGTCTAAAAGTAAAAAAATTAGCGTATAGTTAGCGTCATTTAATTCGTAATTAAAATATCTACGCACCGTAATGTTTTTGATTTTTTTTTGAGTAAGTACATAATTAAATTTATCACCTAATGCATTTAATTATTTTGGTCCAATTTTAAAACAAACGATGTTAGGTTACAAAATCATTGTATTTCCAATCAAAAACATTACCCTAAATAGATAATTGAATTACGACATAAATGACGTTAACCGTGGTGAGTTTGGACTTCAATGGTCTGAGTTATAATTTTTTAAGTCAAATTTTCATATCTCAACTTACGGCAGAGCGTACAGTCAATCCGTAAATCCAAATTTAATATTCTTTTGCATAATTTGAATCGCAATTAAAATATCTACTTACTATACTATTTTTATTTTTTTAATAGATACATAATTTTATTTTTAAAATTATTAAAATCGAGTCGTCGTTATCGAACAAAATATTAAAAAAAAACATTAGATGTGCCGTGGTGCCTATTGAATAGGCGCACTGGGATGCGCGTATTGTCAATATGTGCTACATGGGGGTGCGCGTATACCTATTTTTCGAAATATTTTTTTTGTATACTTACTTTTCTAAAAAAACATGATTATTTTTTCAAAAAACTCAAAAATTCAAGGTGATAAAATTAAACATTTGAGACTCTTACTGTGAATCTCATTCCTTAACTAAATCAAATATTTTTTGTACTTAAATTAAATCAGTGTTTCAAAATACAAGCGTCTCAAAACAAAAACTAGCAATGAAAAATATTTATATATAAATATAATTTATAGACGTGTCGCATCTCAATAATAAAATGAGCCGTGAAAAATAATTTTATTTTATAAAAATAATATTTTTCACGGGTGAAAGCAAAAACGAGTCGCTATAAATATTTAAAATTAAATAATAATGACGACGAGACGCGAAAAATAGAAATTTTAGTTAAAATAATAAACAAAAAAACTTGCGGCCCAAAATGCAATGAGCCACTAAAATTATAGAAAAATAATTAAAATTTTCACATCACTTGAAATTAAGTCGTGAAAAGTGAGAAACTTCACAGCTCAAACAACCAAACCGAAAAAATAAAATCACAGCTACAAAGTAATTGATGAGTCGTGATATTCTATCTGAATTAATTTTTAACGTCTTAATTTTAATTGAGCCGTTATTTGACACTTCTCCGGGTTGTGCTAGTAACTATCAAATTTGCAAAAATCATTCATCATAATAAAATATAATGTTATATCTCTAATATGATAGATACTCTTTACCGTCATAGGTGGACCGACCACCGTATACAGTATGTAGCTCCAATGCAGACTAACTCATAGCTTGGGTGAAATATATATATATATATATATAAGACATTGGATTACATGATACAAAATTGAATAAATGCAGGGATAACAAATAATATGTGCATAGTATATGTATCTTTTGTACATGACACAAATTGAACTTAGATACCTTATGAGAGAAATATTTTTATTTACTCAATCGATAGATTATAAAATATATGAATAATTATATACGTCACCATAATTTCAACCACCGAAGATAGCGTAAGTCCAGTAGGTAACCAGAAAGGGTACGCCGACGGCAAGGCAGGCCAAATCCAGAGCTCTCTCTCTCCAGTGCCGCTCCATCTTTCTCTCTCTTCTCATCTCCTCGTACTCCTCGAACATTGCCTTTGCCTGTCCTCTCTCCCATTTCTTCCTCTTCCCGCTGTCCATGGCGGACTGCAGGATACTCAGGCTCTCTTCGCCGCTCAACCTACTCGCTTCCATATCCTCCATGTGCATGCTCACCTCCGTCACGTGAACTTGGTGCCCTCCCCACTTACCGCCGCCAAGATTCACCAATACTCTAATCTGGACAATATCCGCTGCTGACCCACCTAAGACCGTCGAGTACCTCACCTGCAAATCCCCGTTCAGCCACTGCACGGAAACCGGGTCCCTGGTGGAGAGGTTCGCCGCCTTGTTCCTCGCCGGATCGATAACGATCCAGCTAAGAGTAAGATTCTCCTCCAGGTGGTTCCGCCACTCATCGGCCGGATTCGTAATTCGTGTCGGAACAGACTCTTTCTGGCTGAGAAGGTTGACCTGGAAAGCGGAGCGTCGGAACCAGTCCGACTCGGTCTCCGTCACATGGACCGTTGAAAATACTGCCTCGCCCTTGTAGTAAAGATCGACGGCGGATATAAGCTCAACAGATGACGTGGCACAAGACGTGGTGGTATTCGTTGCATGGAGGACTGGGAACGAGTCGGAGAAAAGTGAGCGGTGGCCGGACGGAAATGAAGAGACGGCGTTGCCGACTCGGGTGTCACTGGTGGATGGCCACGTGGAGACGGTCACAGCCTTCCAGAGGTCTTCGTCGGTGGCGAGAGCACTCAGCTGAGTGGAGGTGCAGGTGAGGGTGGCCAGGGCCGTTCCGTCCAGTCTGGTGAGGATATGGGCGCGAGTGATGTCAGGGTGGACGGCAGTTAAAGCCGTTTCAGTGGCAGTTGACGGTGCCGACGACATGATAGGAATGCCGAATGGTGCGTGAGAGAGAGAGACAAACGATGACATGTCTAAAGATGAAGAGAGGATTATATACGTGGGGAACAAGAAGTAGGAACCGGTGTGAAAAGAAAGTCAACAGATGCTTACCCATATATGTTATTGGATAAAGTACGAGGAGAATTTGAATTCTTTGATCGAAGCAAAAATAATGGTTCCAATTGAATGACGTGGCAGCTCTTTGTCTCAATCTATATATTACCAAAAATTGCATGACATGCCCTCAATTTTCAGTTTTGAAGTTTCGCATATCATGAACTTCTAACATTGCAAATTGCACCCATTATATTGGCTCGACCTAACTTTGGGGTCAATGTTTGAAACAAGGATCCTCTATCCCCAACCATGCCGTTAACTACATGACTTGTAAGGATGGGAGGATAACTCTTTCTTAACTTTAGACATCATATACTTTTAAATCTAAAAAATATATTTTTTGATTTTTTTAAATTTTATATTTATTTCCATTTTTTAATATTATTATTTATCTCTACATTAATTTGTTTCAACTAGAATTAATTTTTAGAGTCAAAGTAATAGACCTGTTAGCGTGATTGCATGACCAATTACTAGTCAAAATAGAAACATAGCGCACTTGAGAATCACTCAACACATAACATTGACATGAATGAACAGCACACAAAGATAGTTTTGAAACAATTATCTCTTTATTGATTTTCAAAAGATAGACACTGAATTCACTCTTACAAAAAGGATCTCAAAATCACTCTCAGTTTTATCTATGGATGATGGACAAAATTTTATTGCAACACCAATGCCTAATTCATTTGAATACATCAGACAACATATCTATCCGTAAACCCAATGACCAATTTACATATGTTCGCTTCGAATGTTGCCCTCCTTCTTCACGCTTCGCTCAAAATGCCTACCCTCTTTGCCAATGTACGCGCATTGCACTACCGAAGGACACGTATTGTACTACCGAGGTACGAGCTGCCCTAACAGTTTCCCTTCACCCGTGAAAATTCTGATTCTTCTCGAAATATCATCACTTTTACGGTTCACTTAGATTATCCACTATTCACATGTTGAACTATCGTATCAAATTTACGTGATCGATTATATCTGATTATAGACGACTTCTTAGGAGTGTGAGTGACATTGATAAGTAAGAGGATCCAAGCAATGACTAGGAGTTGACCTCCGTAGTCCGCGGTACCCCCACCACCCTAACCAATTTTTTTTTGTCAATAATAATAATTTAACTCCATTCAATTTAATAGGGGTAGAAATGTCTAGAAATAACTGAAAAGATGAGGAGAGTACATTTATATTAATGTAGAAGCTTAGGATGCAAGAAAGCTATAGCTAAAAGTTTAGGTAAGCCGGTGCAACTATCCATCAACTGCCATTATTTATTCTTAAGAATCTTATGATGATAGAATCGAACCTTTTCAATTAAAATTTTGTCAACTTTTTGGGAAACCGCTACCAAACTTCATTTAGAAGTGCTACCAATCATCACTAATAATTCATATTTATATTCATGTTGTGTTTAATTTATGAGATTACAATTCTTACACGCTAATACATTTAATTTAATTTTAAGATATTGTTTATTATTCGAGGGATATAATTATAAATTCACTGGTATTAATGTGGTTATATATTGGAATAAGTACACCCGATCCATCTAAGTCTTTACTCCATGTTTGTTGATACACTATAATAAGTACTTGAGGAAATAAGAAAATCCAACAAGTTCAATTCAATAAATTAACTGGATCTTTTCATAATCAAAAATGGACTCAACTGAACAATGCATGTATATCTGCTAATCATCCCATGTTGATGCTCCACCCATCCCGACTTCCATGGTCGATGGCACGAACTCAGAAGGATCTACGCTTTCCTTCTTCCTTTTCTTTTTCTTCTTCATCGTAGAGTCGCCTTGAGGAAGAACCCCATCAAGAGTTTTGCTACTTACTTTATCAATCCCATTCTCAGGATTGTCTGTTGGCCTTGCATCAAAAAGCTCTGCAAATGAAGTTTCTCCATTGTCAATAGCATCAATCTCACTACTTACCCTTTTCTTGGAGCTCTTCACTTTCTTTTCAGAAGTCGTTTCATTTATCCGTCGAACTTCTTTATTCAGTATATCATCTTCTGATCTCTGTCTTTTCCACTTCTTTTCCTTCACTGATTGATGGTTGTCGTTCTTAGTACCATTATCATCATCATTTCTTCCTTCAATCTGTAAATGACGTTTTGGTTTCTTCTCCTTGGCTTTTTCCTCCTTCTCGTTCACATCATCGGCAGCATCAAAGTCATTAACTGGTTTGATGTCAAGTGTGTTTATCTTGGAGTTCTTGTTGACAGGTTTTGTATTGAAAATCTGCAAGTTTGGCAGCGCGCTTCTGATCTGCAAGAATGATACCAGAAACTTAAGACAAGGAGAAAGTATAAACACTGCTGATGGGGAAAAAAAACATTTGAAAAAAGATAACCTTTTTTGTTGATTTCTCATTGTCGGCAACTGGATTCCCCAAAAGATTGAGGTTTCTAAGGTTTGATAACGATTTCAGCACCTGCAAATTGTTGCACTTGATTAGGTAAAAATATGCATATAGAGTTATTTTGCTCAGTAAAAAAGTATAACCTTCAGATCTGACCAGCTTGTGATCCAATTGTTTCCCAAGTCCAAGAGCTGCAGTTTTGTGTTAGTGGCCAATTCATCTGGAAGGGTCTGCAGGGAATGATTAAATCTTTGAAAGATGAAGGGAACTTTTTACCACTGTATAGATGATATTACTGAACCATTCTGATAAATGCTCTAAATGGCAAGTACATACCTTGATGTTATTGTGAGCGAGTCTGAGTTCTTTTAGCTCAACACATGACTTGATTGAAGAGTCAATAGCTTGGAGTTGGCAATTAGAGAGCGAAAGCTAAAACAGAATCAAATAGATACTCTAAGAGCATACTAGGAGATTAATGAAATTACGACAATCACTCAACCGATTTCTTGGTGTACCTTCGTGAGAGATTTCACCTTGGCTAGTGACTTTCCAATTTCACGGATTGGGTTTCTAGATAGGACTGTCCACAGAGAGGATAAAGTATTACAAGCAAATAATTCCCTTGACAGTTCAAAGGATGCACAATTTAGAAGAATCGAACCATCAATACGATACAATCTATCATAATATAATGAAGAGCAATTACAGATAAGCAAGTACAAAATTTGTAGCAAGAGAAGTCGTACCAAGAGTATTTAATTCTTTCATTTGGTCCAATATACATATAGTGGCTATCTCATTATCTGGAAAACCACAAAATAAGGAGATAAGTATTAGTAAAATATCTCTGACTCGTAAAATCTTATGCACGAGCTTAGAGAAATGAATCATTTACTCACTATAGTAGAAAGAAAAAGGGGGGAAACAGTTGCATAACTCACCATTCAAAATAAGTGCACGAAGTCCAACAATAGACCTCACCTCTTCCATTGAGGTAAGCTTGTTTTTTCCTGCATTTAGCACCTGAATTTACAGGTAGAACAAATCATTTTGCAACTTTATTGAGCCAAAATTCAATGTAGATAAAAGAATGTACAATATCAAAGAAAACTTAATCTTATAAGTTCAAAATCAAGCTTCCAAAATAAGTTTCTTCAAAAGAGACTACTTCTGTCACATCGATCAAGTGAATAATCCAGAGAACAAAGGAATTTAAGTCTGAAGATGAACTTTAAACAGTGATTTTCATGGATGGAAGTGCTTTGTCTCTACATGTTTCGTGGACTACCAATTAAAGATCATTGTCATGTCAATTCTTTTGCAAGTACTCAATTCTTTTAACTGCATTTCACCTAATACAAAATCCGAATTGTTCTAACCATTTTGCAGTGTTGCAACCTTTAACCATTGAAGCATTTCACACTCGACATTAGGACCAAACAGCTTAAATAAAATTAATTCTATATTGTTTCTTAGTCTCATGAAGGCAGTTGCTTACAGCTAGCTTAGAAAGTCCTTCTATTCCTCTCAAGCTTTGGAGCTTGTTCTGTACCACAGATAACCAGTTCAGATTGACGCAATGCTTCAAATCCTGATACAAAAATCAGCAACAAATTTTATCAAGACCAACTTATCACTTTCGGTACGTTGAGTATAGCACTGAACTTTCTGGAAGCTTTGCATCCATTACCTCAAGTGAAGTGAGGCTGTTGAATCCAAGATCGAGCCGTTGCAGGTTCTTGAACTCTTTCAAGCTCGAAACCTGATGTAACAACCAGTCTGGTCAAGCGAAAGCACCGCAGCAATACAATAGCATGTAAGTAGAAAAAAGTGTAAATGGAGTCGGAAGCAGAAAGAGACATAGAGGGAGAGTTTACATCAGAAAGAGCTTTGTGGTTTAGCTTGAGAGCGGAGATGGCCGTGGAGGCGGTGGCGCCGTTGTCTTTTAAGACCTGATCGGGGCTCAGGCGACCCATGGTTAACGGAACAAAGCTCTTCTCTGACTAGTTAGTAACTGTAAACTGTTCTTCCAAAACGTCATAAACCCTTAACCAGTGAGGTAGATATGGGCCAGGCCAGCTCTACAACTTCGTCTGTTTCAAGACTGGACCGCTATATTTCAAGTGGGCCATCCATTTAGATTTTTACGGACGAATCAATTTAGAGTTCACACGTTGATTAAACAATCGAAATTGTGTTGAATAGTTAATTATCTTTTAAAATATAATTGAATGGTTTTAAAAAGCTAAAAACTGATTAAAATATATTTTCTCTTTTCTTTTTTTCTCTTCAATTTTTTTTTCCTTAATTTAAACTCTAAATCTAATTTTGAACTCAAATATGCAGATTTGGGTATAGTTCGAATACAAATTTGATGATTTGAACTTAGCATAGATATGTGAATTTGAGTTAAGTTCGAACCAACGTATGCAAATCTGACATCGAGTTCTAACTGAACCCAAAATCGCATTTCTTAGTTCAGTTTGAACTCAGATTTACATTTCTAGATTTGATTTAAGATTCGCGTTTCTGGGTTCAATTCGAACCCAGATTTACGTAAATTTGAGTTTGAAATCGTATATGAGTATGAAGAACAAGATATAAGTGAAAGGTAAAATTGTTAATTTAGTGACTATTTAATTACATTGTCAAATATGACTTAATATGACAAGGTTATCTAAAAAATCACATTTTTGAAACGTAATTTACTATTTAACAACATAAAAAAATAATAAGTAATCATTTACTACGTCAATATAAGTGACTATTGAAAAGATTTATCCTATAATATATATAAAATAATACACAAAATTTGTGAGCAATGTTAGATTGTTCTAGGTTAGATATGATTTTAAATTTGTTGGATCGAGTTCGATTAGTAAGCATAAATACCTAAAGTAATTTTTGGATAGCTTTATTCATTCACTAGCCAACTTATTCATACTGCATGATGTTACGAACAACAATGTTATTATTTTCGTTAAGCCGGTTTGAGCGGTTAACTTTCTTCACTCTTCAGTCATAAGTAATTCCACGAGTGGACGGCATTTCTACTGTAAAGTGTAAACTGTCTCATTCTCTCTCAATCTCGATATTGCTGCGCGGACGCAAGCTCTGCTCAGAATCCTCAGATCGACTAATTCAATCAGAAACCCTAGATCCTGCCGCAGCCCAATGGCGTCGAAGCAGCATGGTCAGCGGGAGATGCTCCAGTCTATCTCTTCTGTCATTGCCATCGTCTTCATGCTGGTGGCATGCGTCGAGCTCTGTGACGCTGCCACCGTCTTCGACGTCTACCGTCTAATCCAGTACGACATCTCTGGCGTGCCATTCGGATCTCGCCTTGCTAGCCTCAACCACCACGCCACCTCGATGGACTTTCCTGGCGATTCTGATCTCTCCCGCGCTGTTATTATCGTTCCACTTCGCGATTTGGAGATGAGTTTCATCGAAGGTCGGTGCTCTGACTGTCTTTTGACTCTGCAGGTGGATGATACTAGTTTCGATTGAGCCTTTGCTCTGGCCGAATGATGCAACTGCTTAATTCTTTGCCAGAACATGGATTATCTTCTGCAGCATGGTCTTTCTAGCTTATATAAGCTAAATTTGTTAAGCGAGAGAGAGTACAGTTCATGATGTGAATCATTGCACAATTTTCAAGACAATGAACTTATAACTTTAGGCACTTAAGTTTCAAATAAGGAGACTCTCTACAGATACTGACGTTCGAACAGGCAGTGATCCAACGAATATGAGGCAAACATCACGTGTTGTCATAGTTTTTTACTGTTGCAATTTAATCGAAGAGACACAGTTTGTGTGATCTTCCTTGTACTGATATTTATCCCAAATATATGTTCTTTCATACTAAGTCATGTCCTAATGCAAACTGATGTTATTTTTCTTTGCTGAAACATGGCAGAATACGTTCGTAAAAGACATCCATTAGGTGGCTTGTTGTTTCTACTTCCTCCGATATTCAGATTTGACAATAAAGAAGGAAGCGGTGATAGTAGCCAGCCTGATGGATCAGAGCCTTTGAAGGACCTTTTACACAATGTAGAACAGTCACTTATACATACGGATTTGCCTGTAAGTATGGATAAATGGATAATCCCTTTTGGTATTTTGTTTCTCTAGACTGTACACCATTTGACCAATCATAAGGGCCTATGTTCATTTGCTTACTTGTACACTGAAGATTGTCCATTTTTGCTTTTACAAATACTTGGAAACTAGCCATTAGATGGTGAGTTATTTATGATAGCTGCAATCTGCAAAGGGATAGTCCCCATTTGTGTCTCCCAGCCTGTAAAATAGTGCTCTCATCTCAGGCAATGTAGAATTTCTATGCTCGTCTAATCTGCTTATCTACTACTGGAGATTCAATAGACATTATGTATATCCATCTTTGCTTTTCGCCCTCCACTGAGGGCATCATACTCATGTGACTTGTGTCCATAAGTATCTAATGCTGGAAATGTTGTTTCTAAATGCTTAACTGTGGAGCAACAGTTTACTGTAATCACTCATTTGACTTATCCAAAGCATCTAACAAGTAAGAATTTTCTTCTTTTGTCTATCTGTGAATGTGAAACAGTTTATAAATGCTTTAGTTTCTTCTTTTGTCTTGTATATTTGTAGGAAGTTTTAAAACCAAAGTTACTCTCAGGATTTTGTTTTTGTTTCTTTTGCTGTTTGTGTAGCTTGCTGTTCCACTGGCTTATCTCTTAATGTATCATTACGGTGGATTATGCAGTACCCTGTCTATTTTGCTTTTGAGGATGACAGTGTAAATGCTGTTTTAGCTGATATCAAGAGACATGATGCCACTGGTCTGCCAGCTACAGCAACAACAGGAGGGTGAGTTAGTCTACTAATAATTTTAAGCAATGCTTGTTGGTTATACTATTATCTACTGAATTGTGAATTTGCCCGCTTTTGGGCATTTCTTTTTATGTATTAAGTTGTTCATAAGCACATTGTTTTGTGTAATTATGAGGCAGTCTACCAGTCTCATTAATTGTGGTATCTGACATAACTTCTTTATGAAATTAATCAGATATAAAATTGTAGTCTCGGCAGCTCAACCCAAGAAAGTTGCATCTCCTATACTCACAAATATCCAGGTCTGAATAGTCATCACTTTGTATTAATTGAAGTTATGGCAAAGTTAGTGGTAGTTGGCTTATCGTCTTCAGAATGACATTTCCCCTTTATTTTATCATTGACTCATTGTATGTGCACAATAATATCACAAGCCTATATAAAAGTGTTAACTTGTTTAAGTCGTCGCTGGAGGTAATTTGATTTTTGTCACTTTCTTCATTGATCAGAACTTGGTTTTATAAGTTTTGTGTTTGCAAAATACAGTTTTGGATCCCCTCAGCTTGGTTAATATGGGAGCCCTTTGTTGGCATGTACTAGTTCTACAGTTATTGTCCATATTTACTAGGCCTTACAATGTGAATGATATTTATGGTGATTAATATGTTGGATAAGTTGGTAAGCTACAGCTTTGTTGATTCCATCGTGAACCTCCTGTAATTGTTGTTCAAGCATGTCATCATGTATGTAGATCTATTAATTTCGTATCGCAATTTATACTCTTTTTTTGTTCAGCCATTTTCTAAGCTTGCAGATTTCTTCGACTGCTTCTCTCATGAGCATTATCTGAGTCTGGATATTTTGAACAGGGATGGTTGCCAGGATTAAAACCTGAAGGGGATGCAAGTCAGCTTCCAACTATTGCTATTGTAGCCTCTTACGACACATTTGGAGCTGCTCCTGTAGGTAGCTCTATACCATTATAAACATTATATTTATATCTCAATTATTTGAAAGGCCAAATTTCATCATGTAGGCGTTATCTGTTGGATCTGATAGCAGTGGAAGTGGTGTTGTGGCACTACTAGAGATATCTAGGTTATTTTCTTTATTGTACTCAAATCCTAAGACAAGAGGAAGGTACAACTTGCTTTTCGGACTGACATCTGGTGGACCATATAACTACAATGGAACTCATAAGGTATTTGGTGCTGTTAATGGAGCTTAGCTCTGCCTCTTTTTATAGTAAACTCACCTTTAAATGTAACACTGTTCTTGCATATTTTTTTTCCTTCTGCTCCCTAATACTTAATCATATGCCTTTTTAGTGGCTACGAAGTCTTGATCAACGGATGCGGGAGACCATTGACTATGCTATCTGCTTGAATAATGTCGTCTCAGGAAACAATGAACTATTTCTTCATGTTTCCAAGCCCCCAGAAAATGCCTACATAAAGCAAATCTTTGAGGTATGTTGTTAAAAATCTTTGTGGCTGTATAACTTCCAAGTAGATTTACTATGTTGGATGGGCCTTATGTATTTTTTTGTAGAGTCTATCTAATGTAGCAGAAGAATTAGATGTCAAAGTGGGACTGAAACACAAGAAGATAAATATATCAGATTCTCGAGTAAGTCGCTCTTCTCCTGGTAAAGTTTATAAGCAGGGTTGCTTTGCTGTGCTTTAAAATGTACTATTGGACTCTATAGCAAGCTTTGTTAACCTTTATATAGGTAGCGTGGGAGCATGAACAATTTTCAAGGCTGAGAATCACTGCTGCAACCCTTTCCCCACTACCAAGTGCTCCTGGATTGTTCGAAAGAACGGGAGGCTTGTCTGACCGCTGGTAATGATTTCTCCGCTTCTAAATCATTTTGCATGTTAAGTGCCCTTTCACTCAGAGTCTATGTTAACAGGAATTTCGTGAAGGAGGATGCAGTCATCAAGGGTGTCAAGTTAGTTGCAGAAAGTCTTGCGGTAAGTGTCCAAATTCATCAATTCCACTTGTCAAATGATGTATGTAATTCCCTTATTCCTTAAGCTCAGACCAGAGTAGGATATGATATGTATGCAATATCCAAAGGTGCATAATGCAATTATTCCTATGAATTAGGAAGCCTTTTACTTAAGATTGGCTCTTTTTCAAACTTAGTATGACTGTTAAAATATGTGGTGGCCACCTGCTGGACCTTCTAGTGAAACATATAGTTGTTGGGTAAAAAATCTGATGCTATGCAATCCAAGTTTAGGCATTATGTTTTTCTTTTCTTCAAAAGCTCAAACCAGGGCGAATCATTTGAAGCATGTGCGACCCTATTTATGCATCACTGCTATTAACATTGCTGTATACTCCAACGCAGAGGCATATTTACGGGCATGAGGAGAAGAAGATTCAAATATTTGCTGATGGCAGTAGCTTGTCTGTTAATCCTTCCTACATAAGAAGCTGGTTGGATCTTTTGTCAAGAACACCTCGAGTGGCACCCTTTCTTTCAAAGAACGATCCACTTGTGATGGCTTTGAAAAAGGTTCTAATATATTCTGCACCATCCATGCTTTGCTGTCATACATTTCATCATGAGCTCATTTTCATTTATATTTTATCAGGAGTTAGCTGATCATACTGACCAAGTGACAGTACAAACCGAGGTGATTGATGGAATGTTTACATTCTACAATTCCATCAAAGCCACTCTCAACATATACCAGGTGCTTCTTTTCTTTCGTGATGTTTTTGTCTGAATTTGAAATATGCTTGACATTTTATTCTATGAAATTGAATCTCGATTTTGTTGTTTTATTTGCAGGTTGCTAGTGTGACATTTGACTTGTTGCTGCTTCTAGCGTTGGGGTCGTATCTGATCGTATTGTTTAGTTTTCTTGTCATCACTACTAGGGTAAGCTCCTCCTTTTATTCATCTTGTATTTTTCATTACCTGGTACTATTATCTCTAAATTCGTATAACCTTGGTGCTGCTACTCCTGCTGATCTACAGGGACTTGATGATCTCATCAGTCTATTTAGGCGACCTCCATCTCGCAAAACAAAAAGCGGTTAAGAAGCATGTTTGGATGAATGACCAAGTAGGAGGCGGCACCTCATTAGAAATTCAATTAGTATGTTCTGTATTAACTGGGGATCGGATCATGCCTAATGGTTATTCTTTAAGGCCCATTTCAGCATGTCGGGAAGTGAGATGGTTTTCTTTTTGAATCAAGGCCGAGATTTAACGTCGATTTTTCATGCGCTGATGTTTATTTTGCTGGCATCCAATATTGGTACTTAGGTATCAACCTGTGTAATGACCGGCTTATTCTTTGGATTAAGACGTCTGGGGATGATTTCGGGTGAAGAGCATTTCTACATATGGCTAAGCCCATAATGATCACTGCTAGAAAAAAATTATGGGAAGAATTTGAAACTTCATTAGGAAGTTTGCGTTTTTTTTTGTAACTGCACTTACATGTTTTAGGCCGCAATTAAGCAAACACATATATTTCAACTTGTTGGTCATTGTACCTCTCCATCAAATATGTCCGTTAATTATCACGTTTAATGCATGAAAACCGTATAATTTCGAAAAACAAAAGACATGTACACTCATCCAATTATAGTGTAATTTACTATTTAAATAGTAACTTTACTGTTTAAAACACTATTTGTAAGTTTTTGTATTGTTAGGTAGAGTTTTTTACGTACCGTATTATACAGTCAGTCTAAAAGTAAAAAATTAATGCATAGTTAACGTCATTTAATACGTAATTAAATTATCTACGTAATTTTTTTGATTTTTTGTGAGTAAGTACATAATTAAATTTATCACCTATGCATTTAATTATTTCGGTCAAATTATGGTGTAAACGATGTTAGGTTACAAAATCACTGTATTTTCAATCAAAAAAATTAGTCTAGATAGATAATTGAATTACCACATAAATGACGTTAACCGTGTTGAGTTTGGACTTACATGGTCCGAGTTATAATTTTTTAAGTACAATTTTCATATCTCAACTTACGGCATGCCGTACAGTCAATCCGTAAATCCAAATTTAAAATTTTTTTGCATCATTTGAATCGCAATTAAAATATCTACTTAATATAATTTTTTTTAATAGATACATAATTTTATTTTTAATTAAACATCGAATCATTATTATAAAAAAATGATTTTTTAAAAAAAATAGAAATGCACATGCGCCACTTGGGGTGGCGCTTATTCAATGGGGTGCGCGTATAACTATTTTTCTAAAAAACAAATTGCATACTTACTTTTTTAAATAAACAAAAGGAAAATGCTTAGTTATCAAAAAAATTCTATATTATGATTTACCATTTAAAGTAATTGTAAATTAAATCAATCGAAGAGACTGGAATTATTCCCTAATTACAGCAGCGAGGGGGAGGTGTCTTCTTGAAATATATAGAAGCGTGAAAAATTAAGTGAGGGTATAATGGTAAATTGACTAGCTTCTGGCACGCTGGTAAGAACAACAGATCGATTACGGATTATCCACCATCACTTCTGCAACTCATTGAGAAGGCGATGAGTAAACTCCTCCCATAATTCATGGGTAGAAGGTGTTGAGATCAGGACTAATATGCAATCTGGAACTTCTTCAGGGTCTTTCTTTATCAGTTTCTTATTCATTGGACATATTCTATTGTTTTATTTGTTGTTGGACCATGTTGTTATTTCCGTATTGTTTAGGGTGTATTAACTGATTATTTTAGATTAGGTTAATATTAAAGGGTGAGAGGTGTCCAGATGAAGGAACACACCTCTGTGATCCCCAAGTCTGCGCCTCCTTTCTTCAAACCGTTCTCTTCGTTTTCTCTGTGTTCTAGGGTTTTCTGATTTCCTTGCTAAGGAAATCCTAGTTTTGTCATGGTATCAGAGCGATAAAGGCGATTCTTGCCTTCTGTTATCCTCTTCCTCTTTGAATCGGACATTGAGGTACTCTGTTGTTGTTCTTTCATCTATTTTTTCTGAAATCAGGAACAGTGCGATAATCTCAGTCGCGGTAAGTTTTGGCTGTTTTTATCTGGTTTATATCTGTTCTTGTTTGAATATCCCTGTTATTCTGGGTTATTTCTTGGTTCGTGGCGATTAATCGGGATCTTGGTGAAAGTGTTCCTTCAAACGGTTCGTCTGCCCCTATATGTTCCTATCCTGGAACATTCTTGGTAATATCTACGCCTATCTTGATCTGTTGATCTTTGTTATCTGATCTGAAGGTTTGTATCGATTCGTTTGGCGGTGTTTTTGTATATGCGAGATTTTTCTGCTGGCTGTTGTTGGTTGAGATTATCTGTTATTAGCTGTTGTTGCTTGTGAATATCTGTTGATTGATTGTATTGAATATGGCTGAGGAGAAACCCATCGCGGAGGCAAGGAAACTTGCCACCGATGAGGCTAACCATGATGCCTTGGCTGTGGTTGATTCGCACCATCCTCTTTATTTGCATGCTAGTGATAATCCCAGCGTGAGTATGATTTCTGTCACTCTAACCGGTCCTGAAAATTATGCAATGTGGAGTAGGGCTATCCGATTTACTCTTTTGGGCAAAAATAAACTCGGTTTTATCACTGGAACATGCATGAAAGAAAATTATGATGTTGCTTTTCACCATCTGTGGGATAGATGTAATGCTGTTGTTCTTGGTTGGATTATAAATTCTGTTGCTAAAGATCTTGGAAATGGATACATGTATTGTGAGAATGCTCTTTTTGTGTGGAAAGATCTTAAGGAAAGATTTGATAAGATCAGTGGTCCTAGGGCATATCAGATTGCGCTTGAAATTACTATGACTCGTCAAGGTTTAGATTCCATATCTACGTTCTTTACTAGATTGAGATTATTGTGGGCCGAGTATGATGCTGCTGCTGCTTTACCCCACATAGAAGGGGATGATTTTAAAAAGCATATTGAGCATAAAGAAAATCAAAAGCTGTTTCAATTTTTGATGGGTTTGAATGAGAATTATTCTGGGGTGAGAAGTCACCTATTGCTTTGGAATCCTTTACCATCTGTAAACCAGGCTTATAATTTGTTGATTCAGGATGAAAGCCAGAGAGGAATCACATCAGCAATGAATGCTTCTGTTGGTTCCTCTTCTGCAAATGTTTCCTTTAATATTGAAAAATCAAAAGGAAACCCGAATCTTGAATGTTCCCATTGTCATAAGAAAGGGCATACTATAGAAAGATGCTATGCTAGAGGTTGCGATTATTGTAAGAAAAAAGGACATGCAAAGGATAATTGTTTCAAATATAGAGATTTTCTGAAAACAAAAGGTTCAAATATAAAAGCAAATGCCACTTCTACTAACAATGGGAACTTCAATTCTAATGGTCCCAAACAATTTGCTAATGAATCTTCTGCTAGTTCTAATGTGACAGGTTCAGTCACTCTGACTCGAGAGCAATTTGACAAGTTGCTGCAAACCGTGGGTCAAGCAGGCAGCACTGTGATTACAGCAGGTGCTACCGCTTCCATGGACAATCAAGTCAATTCTGCTGGTATATTCTCTAATTCTGTTTTTTTATATAATCAGGATAGTTGGATCTTAGATACAGGAGCAACAAACCACATGACCAACAGAAATGATTGGTTATGTGGGGAAAAGGTTGCCACTGGAACTAAGGTCCAACTACCCAATGGAGAGTATACTATGGTTGAAAGTGTTGGGAATCTGAATTTTTTGCATGACAAAAGGTTGCAAAATGTGTTGTATCTTCGTGATTTTAAGCATAATCTGTTGTCGATTTCAAAGCTTACTAAGGAATTAAATTGTTCTGCAACTTTTTTTCCTAAGTATGCTATCCTGCAGGACCTCTCAAATGGGAGGGTCTTGGGGACTGGCACTGAAGAATCTGGACTATATTTTTTTAAATCTGCCAAGATTCAGTCTGGACCTACTGTGTTGACATCTGTTGCTGAGAATGTTATGTTATGGCATAGGAGATTTGGACATGCTTCTTTGAAAGCCTTGCAACATGTATCTTCTTTAGATTTACCTAAGAATGATGTTCTGAATTTAGGCGATTGTCATGTTTGTCCTAAATCCAAAATAATAAGAAAATCGTTTCCCATATCTGAATCAAGAGCTGATACTTCATTTGATCTTATGCATGCTGATGTTTGGGGACCGTACCAAGATTTTACTCATGATAATAAACGATATTTTTTGACTCTGATTGATGATTTCTCTCGTGTAACTTGGGTTCATTTGATGCAATTCAAGTCTGATGTTTTTATAGTCCTGAAAACCTTTATCAATATGATTGAGACTCAGTTTAAAAAGAGGATTAAGTGTTTCAGGACTGATAATGGAAAAGAGTTCTTTAATGAAAATGTGAACAAACTCTTTCAAGAAAAGGGTATTGTTCACCAGAGCAGCTGTCCCTATACCCCCCAACAAAATGGGAGGGCCGAGAGGAAACACAGGCACCTGTTAGAGGTTGCCAGGGCGTTGAAAATTCAGGCATCGATACCGAATATTTTTTGGGGAGAATGTGTTTTAACAGCCTGTTATCTGATAAATTTGATGCCTTCTAAGATTTTAGGAGGGAAATCTCCTCTTGGAATACTAAATGGAAAAGAACCCAAGGTAAGTCATCTCCGTACTTTCGGCTGTTTATGTTATGCTAAGAGTACGATGGTAGTAGACAAGCTGGCCTCCAGGGCAATCCCATCCGTTATGATGGGATACTCTGAGACTCAAAAGGGGTACAGGTTATATGATATAAATGAAAAGAAATTTTTTGTTAATAGAGATGTTCAATTTGATGAAAATGTATTCCCTTTTGAGAATGGTAAGCTTGACCCGTTGCCCGTATCTCTTCAGCTCTATGACGATTCTGATTCCAGGGATGTATGTTGTTGGCCTGAGTCAACTGAAACTGAGGAAAACAGAATCGACATAGCTGAAACTCCAAATGATGAGTCTCAACAGAGACCTGATGGAGATAACCCATATGATGAATCAGTTATTGATTCTGATGGAAATGATGATCCTGTCATTCATAGGTCCCCTGTTCCTACTACAAGTAGAACAGGTCGGACTATTAAGCCTCCTATTTGGATGAAGGACTATCAGGTTTCTAATGTCTCTCATTGTCATTCAATTAATAAATATGTTTCATATGACGGATTATCTGATGAGTATCAATGCTATTTGAGTTCTGTTTCTTCACTTAGTGAACCTGATAAGTTTTCTGAGGCTGTGAAAGACAGGGCCTGGGTTCAGGCAATGGAGGAGGAGATTCAAGCCCTCGAGGAAAATAAGACCTGGGATCTGGTACCGCTTCCAAAGGGTAAGTCTCTCATTGGTTGTAAATGGGTGTATAAATTGAAGTATAAATCGGATGGGAGTCTAAGTAGATATAAGGCCAGATTAGTCGCAAAGGGGTATAATCAGAAATATGGGATTGACTATTTTGAAACCTTCTCTCCTGTTGCGAAAATGAACACAGTTCGAACTATTTTAGCCCTTGCCTCGATTTATAAATGGCCCCTCTATCAAATGGATGTTTACAATGCTTTTTTACAAGGGGATCTTGATGAGGAAGTTTATATGCAGTTGCCTGATGGTTTTAGTAAGAATGACAACAATCTGGTTTGCAAGTTAAAAAAGTCTCTTTACGGGCTAAAACAGGCTAGTAGGCAGTGGAATGTTAAATTGTGTAATGCCCTTCTGAATGCTGGCTATGTTCAATCCAAGCTTGACTATTCTTTATTTACAAAGCATGATGGAAATCAGATTGTTGTTTTGCTTGTATATGTGGATGACTTGCTGATATCTGGAAATAGTGAAAAACTGATTACTGATTTGAAGCATGTGTTGGAATCAAGTTTTAAGATGAAAGATTTGGGTGAGCTAAGATATTTCTTAGGCATTGAGATTGCTAGGTCTGAAAAGGGTCTTGTTCTCTGCCAAAGAAAATATGCGCTTGAGTTAATATCTAGTGTTGGACTTTCGGGTGGAAAAACATCCAAAACTCCTATGGAGGTGAATCTGAAACTTACCAGTAGGAAGTATGATGATCACCTCCATATGAATGAGGATGACAAACCCCTAGATGATGTATCCTTATATAGGAGACTGATAGGGAAATTATTGTACTTGTCCATCACTAGACCAGATATATCATATGCTGTGCAAAACTTGAGTCAATACATGCAGGATCCAAAGGATTCTCATTTAGCCGCTGCGATAAGAGTGATCAGGTATGTAAAACGAGAACCAGGTAAAGGTATTTTGATGTCATCTGATTCTGAAACAAGTTTGATTGCATACTGCGATTCAGATTGGGCCAGTTGTGTTGAAACTCGAAAATCTGTGACTGGATTCTGTGTTCTATTGGGTAAATCTGTTATTTCTTGGAAAGTAAAGAAACAGAACACAGTTTCTAAGTCATCAGCTGAGTCTGAATATCGTAGTATGGGATCTTGTCTGTCTGAAATTATTTGGTTGAGAAGATTGTTGACTGAGCTGGGTTGTTCTCAGCACAATCCTGTTGCATTATTTTGTGATAATAAAGCTGCTATTCAGATTGCAAATAATCCCGTGTTTCATGAGAGAACAAAGCATATTGAAATAGATTGCCATTATATCAGAGAAAAATTGCTTGAGAAAATTGTGGATCTCCGATATATTAGAACAGGTGATCAGATTGCTGATATATTCACAAAGGCTCTTGGAAATCAACAACACTTTCTACTCTGTGGAAGACTTGGAATGAAAAACATATTTGCCAATCAAGAAGAAATAAGCCAGGAACTTCCAGATTGAGGGGGTGTGTTGAGATCAGGACTAATATGCAATCTGGAACTTCTTCAGGGTCTTTCTTTATCAGTTTCTTATTCATTGGACATATTCTATTGTTTTATTTGTTGTTGGACCATGTTGTTATTTCCGTATTGTTTAGGGTGTATTAACTGATTATTTTAGATTAGGTTAATATTAAAGGGTGAGAGGTGTCCAGATGAAGGAACACACCTCTGTGATCCCCAAGTCTGCGCCTCCTTTCTTCAAACCGTTCTCTTCGTTTTCTCTGTGTTCTAGGGTTTTCTGATTTCCTTGCTAAGGAAATCCTAGTTTTGTCAGAAGGGCTAAATTCATGTGGAGCTCGGCGCTCATCGGGACGGCGTCCGCCGCCGATGCCGCAGCCATAATGGCGGCTAAGCCCAAGGATCCGTCATTCGAGTTAATGTCCATCAACCTCACATCCTTCAAACTCAACCTCCCCGTCCTCGACGCCGAGCTGATCCTTATCGTCCACGTCACCAACCCCAACATCACCCCCATCCACTACTCCTCCACCACCATGTCCATCTACTACGACGGCTGCCTCCTCGGATGCGCTGCGGTATCAGCCGGAAATCAGTCGGCGAGGTCCTGCCAGGTGCTGCGGTTGCCGACTAGGCTCGATGGGATGAAGTTGGCCAACCACGCGGCCAAGTTCTTCGGCGACGTGGCGAGGCGAGAGATGGTGCTGGATGCTAAGGTGGACTTAGAGGGAGCGGCCTCGGTACTGTGGTGGGACCATAGGTTTGCGGTGCACGTGGAGAGTCACGTGGTTGTTGACCCGGTCTTTCTTGATGTAATTGACCAAGAAAATAGGTCCCAAATTGAGTTTTTTCTTAGCTAATAATACAAAAGTTAACTAATTAATGTCATTTTTTCGTTATTATAATTATTAGCTCACTATTAACTTATTGATTATTTTACTTTTATAATGCTTATTAGAGGACTGCATATGGTAATGGATGATAATTAACACTTTGAATTAAAGTGTGAATCATTTAACGTGTCATTATATATAGAGAGAAGAAAAAAAAATAGTAATATCATAGTTATCCGAACAGGACCGGCCATCGAACCGGTGAGGGGGTCAGTTCACGGTTCGGCCGGTCCAACCCGTTTAGTGTGCGGTTCACTGTTCACATGGGGAAAATTTTGAAAACTTATAATATATACATAATCTTAAACACAAACATAATTATCTCAAACTACATAGTCTCACACACACAAACTACATAGTTTCAATATCAAACACGCATTAATCTCAATTCTTAAACACAATACACAATAATAGTGAACCGATTTAACCAATTGGGTTAAGACGATTGGTTTGTGCAGAACCAAAAACCGAAAAAAAACGGTTGAAAAAAAAAACACGATCCCCCCCCCCCCAAAAAAAAAAGAAGCTAAAAAGTGAACCAGAAACCGCCCGGTTTTCCAAAAACTGTCCGGTTCAATCCGGTTCAAACATTGTTCATTTGTAAAACGAGCTTTTAACTGAACTAAACTGGACAGGGTCCAGTTCTCGGTCGGATCTTCGGTCCGGTCCTGTCCGGTTCTGATAACTATGAGTAATATATTTGATAGCGTAAATCTTATTTGTTTTATAGATAATATATTTCGTTTTGTTGATTTAAAATTAATTATGTTAAATAAGAGTAACGATTGATGACGGGACATATGAATAATAAAATAATAATGTGACTGATAAATAATTTATTTTATAAAAAATAATAAAAATTCAAAATACTTTTGTAAAATATATTTTTTATAAAAGAAAAATATTTTTTAAAATAATTATACAAATAAAAAATAGAAAAATACATAAAAAATTGAAAATATTAATTTTATTTATTTCAAAAAGCAAGAAATAAACTAAAGAATACTTCAAATACAAAAAGCTATTAAAAAGCTATTTTTTTTTTATATTATACTTCATATTTTTAATAAAACATAAAGTATGGGAAAAAAATTAGCAAATCTATTTTGTTCTTCTAAATGAGATTCTATTTGGAGACTATCGACTACTTTATACACACCACTTTTGTTAAAAGAGTATAATACCCTAACAACTTTTTACATATTTGCCCTTACCATTTTTAAGGAAACTAATTATCAAAACAATCTCATATTTTCGTAGTTATCAATTACAATCCAAAAGTGAAAAAAATCATGTTTCTAGCAAGTTTTGAACTCTTAGACCTCTTACATACTAGATAAATTTTTTAGCACTACACTACACTACTAATTCCAATTGTTATTTTTATATGCATCAAATATAATTATTGAAGCAACTCTAATATTAATGTATTAAATATCTCATGTTTTATTTTTTTAATACTCTTTAATAATTAACCTATGTTCAACGTTATTTGTTTAATTATAATTTTAATTTAATTATGTATCTACTGTATTAATTTTTTGAAATAGTTGAAAAATAAGTAATATTCTAAATTTAGTATTTATAGGCTACCAGAATACTCATTTTGAAAATATATTTTTTTCAACAGTCTCTAAAAAAAACAGAAAGATTATATTATGTAGATAATTAAATTAGAGTTATAACGACATATACGCTGTTAAGTTTCAATTTTCACATCGATTATAAAATTTGATCAAAATAGTGTTGCTAATTTGTGACAATTTTACTAACTTTGACCAAATTTTATTATAGATGTGAAAATTGAAACTTAACACTGTATGTGTCGTTATAACTCTAATTTAATTATTTACATATTATAGTCTTTTTTAATTTTTTAGAGAATGTTGAAAAAAAAATCAAAATGAGTATTTCGGTAGCGTATAAATACTAAATTTAGAATATTAGTTATTTTTCAACCATTTCAAAAAATTAATACAGTAGGTATATAATTAAACAAACGATGTTAAACATAAATTAATTATTAAAGAACATCAATAAATAAACATGAGATATTTAATACAATAATATGAGAGTTGTTTCAATAACTATATTTGAAACATATAAAAAAACAATCGGAATTAGTAGTGTACTAGTAAAACTTTAAGGGGACGTTTGATTGGATGTATTATTTAATACATGTATAATGTATTAGATAATACATGTATTAGTTAATGCACATATTAGTTAATGCACGTATTAGTTAATACTATGTTTGGATGAGACATGTATTAAGATATACTTATACATGTATAACCTAAGACAGTGTTTGTTTCGGTATAAAATTATACGTAAAGTGGCAAAAAGACTTCAACACTCTTAAATTTATTTTGCAATGTAAATAAGTTGTACACATGAATTGATTTATTTTTTAAAATAAAATATATTCATATTCAAAAAATTTGGAAAACAATTACGAACATGAAAAAAAAATGAAATAGTATCCCCATTTGAGTCATGACCGGTTCAATCCAGTTCGACTCTTTTCTTATGATCTTTGCAATTTCATCCTTAAAATGTTATCCCCCTTTGATTTTACAAATCGATTTTGGGAACAACCTGACAAATGAAACCATACTTAGCAAAATATAGAAACAAAACAGTTAAATAAGCACTTCTAAATTTTTTCCTCATGACACATGCACATAAACGGTAAAAAAATAGAGTAAATGATATATGTTTGTTTAATGTTATTTTTAATACATTTTTTTAAAACAAATATCAAATAGGCGAGAAAATATTAAAATATTGTTGAGTAAACATTTCATTAGTTTTTTAACTATTTTTTAAAGTATTAACTATATGTCATATATCATCGTCGAAGTGAACTCATAACTGTTTTTTAATTCAAATGGTACTCAACAACTGTTGTTGTGTTTGACTTAGTGATTTTTTTTTAAATAAAACATATATGGAAGAATTAATGATGAAAATTTATAAATAGTATTAAATAATTTTATTTTTCATTTTATTTATTACTTTTTTTTTATTAATTATAATTAGATAATCTGAGTAAATAATAATTTTAAAATATTTTATATTAAAATTCACAAAGTTTGATAAAAATTAAAAAATAACATGATGAACTATTCTTAGGTAGGATTAATAGACTTAGGGTAGTTAAGTAAATTTTTACTATGTATTAAATAATATCATGGTTAGATTATGTATTAGTTAATACTCAATTAACACTAAAATTGTGTATTAGCTAATCAAACATTGTATTAATTAATACATGTATTAATTAATGTTAATACATAGTTAATACCCCAATCAAACACCACTTAAGTTAGTATGTAAGAGGTGTAGGGTTCAAAATTTGTTAGAAACATTATTCTTTTTTTCACAATTTTAGACTATAGTTTGGTAACTACTAAAATATGTGGTCGATTTGATAAAGTTTCATTAAAATTAGTAAAGACAAATATATAAAACGTTATTGATGCATTATAGTATTTTAACAAAAATGGTCTGTATAAAGTAGTCAATGACCTGCAAATAGAAACTCCCTAATTTTTATGAAAATAAAATATTTTGAAAACCATTTGAAAAAATATTTTTATTTATACAATACATTATATTATAAAATATAAAATAAAATAAATTATACTTTTGAAAAAACTATTTATTTTATATTCTATTTCAAATTTTACTAAAATCTAAAAAAAATCCCAAGATTTTAGAATAATTTTAATTTATTTATACTAATAATATACAAATAAAGTTTTGTATTTTTATTCGTATTTTAATATTATTTAGTTTTTTTTTCTTTTATGATTTTTTAAAAATAGAATATGAAATGAATAAAACAATGTTTTACTTCTTTTTTTCATATTTTATATAATATATTATATGTTTTATAACGTGGTCCAATCATGTGTCACCACGTTAGGGGTGACAAACATGTCCTGTCGTGTCAGTAATTGTGTCGTGTCAATAAACGTGTTGTGTCTAAACGGATAAGTTGTAAACGTGTCTGTAAAAGTCAAACACAGCACGCGACACTTTTAATATGACACGACACGATTAGACACGACACAATAAGACACAATTAAGACATGACATGATAAGACACGAAACGAAACGAAATGACACGACACAATAAGACACGACACGACACGACAGACACGTCACGCCACGATAAAGAGGTGTAGAATAACATTCAAATTTGAATAAGATCAATAAAGATGAATATTTTGTATAGATTAATTTATTTTTTAAATTAACTGGAACAAATTATTTTATTATAGTAACTAATTTGTGATTTGTTCATAACTTTTGTTTTAAAGAATACATTCCCAAAACGATTTATCTTATTTCTAATACCGTCTCATAATCTATATTTATACTTAATTAATATATATAATTTTTAATTGCAAATATTTATATGTTCAAAAATATATTTAATAAAAATCATAAATATACATGTAAAAATAATGGGATTGGATCCACTTAACTCATGAGTCTAGTTAATAGGTATCTTACTATATTAAAAATAATGGGATTAAAATTCAAGTCTGACTCAATTCATAAAAGTAACTGTGTACAAATGATACACGATTATACGTGATTATACACAACACGACTGGACACGACATGATTAAACACGACACAACACGATTAGACACTGCACAATTAGACACGTTTAGACACGATTAATTAATCGTGTTTAAACGTGTGTTTGTCGTGTATTTGCATGTTAGATGTGTTTACGTATAAGAATTGTTTAGACACGCTTAGTAATCGTGTCGTGTTATTATCGTGTAAAATGCATATTATTACAGATCGTTTAATCGTGTCGTGTCAAAAATTGTCACCTCTACACCACGTGTACAAAACTTGTACAATCGTACAAGTTAATAGAATAATTATAAGATTAATTACCTCAACCGTTACTTATGTTTGACCCATGTGAATAAAAGGTTACTCATCTTTTTTGGTGTAGCTGAAACGTTACTGAAGTTTGAAGATGTGACTGAATGGTTACTCCATGAAGTTTCCGTTAAATCTTACCGTCTAAATGTCACGTGCAAAGCACATGACCCAATTTAAACGATTTGAAGTCAATTGAAAGTACGATTATACTCTCAACTCCCCCTCCAACCCCCACCCTTTCATACCTCATTCCGCACAGACTCTGTCGATTTGCAGCACCGAACCCCCCCTCCTCAGCGACATTGCATTTCAAAAACTACATCTGCAAGTAAGTTTTCGTTTTCGATTCGATTGAACTGCAACTTCATTGGCTTTTCGCATTCTACTGTGTGCTACCAGTTCGGTTTGTGTTCGCCTACCCTATTATCTGCGTTAATCTTTGATTTTTTTGAAGATTACGGTTTTATTTTTGTTGTGCAATACGAAATGATGAAATTGCTGCAGAATATGTTCATATTTCTGTGTGATTGTGCGATATTTTCCTGAAATTCGTCAGTGATTGCTGACAAATTGGAATCACTTGTCCAATTGTTCCTGGAATCATGCCCATCAACAACTACAAGGGCTTCTTACGTTTGACTAGATTTTGCAAGACCAATGCTTTCAGATTTTCGTATCCGCTTGAGATAAGATATGTGATTAGCGGTCAAGGTTTGACAAATTTGCCGCTTGTCCTAATGGGTTTCTATATTGCGAAACGAATACAAAATTGGGTTCAATACTAAATGTGTTAATAACTCTTGGGACATAGTTGTGTAGAACTTTGTACATCGTAGCTAGTGAGTGCCAATGAGTTATTTGATGCTTGAGGACTTCGATATAAGAAATTTTGATAGAGTAATTGTACAGTTAAATGCTTTGTATAATCTGTAATTTCAGAGAGGACCTTAAAAAAGTGTAAGCATTTGACACTCAAATGATGTCTTCATTAGATGGTGTATACATTTGATTGTGGAGGACTAGAACTTCTCTGTGACTTTGTTAAAATTCACAATGTTAAAGTTGATGTACCAAATGCAGCAGAAAAGGTTTATGGAAGAATTACATAACTGAAGACTACCATAGATGTTGGACTTTTTCATCGTACCAACTTGCTGCAGACTATTTCAAAGCAGTTTGAGCAATGGAACAGTTTGGTATGCTTAATTATTGTCATTTCTAGTTAAAACTGGCTTCCTATTTTGATAAACTTTGCCAAAATACGTAGTTGTGCTGCTTATGTTCCATTTCCTCTTTGATATCAATGAAATTGATTCAATAGATACTCACTCTCATTTGTTTGCTTACTTGCAGTGTGGCTAAATATCAGGAAGCCAATCTTGCTGCTAAAGACCAGAGGTGTTCATCAAGCTAGATGTATGATGGGTAGTATTCCAGATGATGGATGATCTAAAGACACCAGAAAATCAGAAACCTTAATTGACATTTTGTGTATGTTTGTGGATTGTCACAGTCAACAATGTTATTGCTTTCTTGTTGTCAGTTGGATTTGTATCTCTCGAATAAACCAATGAATTTGGTGTCTTGTGTTCGTTGCACCAGTATTCATACAGACTACTGTAAAATTGACCCTCCATTTCAAACAAGTGCAATACAACACAACAATGTAAAACTTAGAATGAAATATAATTAATTTGCATTTTGTTCTTCCATATTTTGTGTAAATCCCTTTTTTGTGGATGTATTCTGGATTTTTATGGATTATGATGTATGTTCTGGGAAACCGAAGTAACGGTTGGGTAACAAAATGTTCAAACTTAAGTCACCTTTTAATAACATTTCAGAAAAGATAACACTTCATTTAACAACATCTCCACAAACATAAGTCACCACCTTCGCAAAATACACATTGTTCTTCATCCTTCAGTTACAGACAAAGCTACAACTAACTTCTACTAATTCTTCGCAATTGAACTTAGAACAAAAACATTGGCCAAAAATAAAGAACTTAGAACAAAAACAATTACCAACACTGCAACTAACTTCCGATTGGGCGACTTTCAAGAGCTCGGATTTTCACAACATCCAATTGTTCTTTTAAATGTTTCTCTCTTTGTTGAAATTGCATCACTGCAATCCGACCGTAAGGACACATAATTGGATCTTCCCAATCAAAAAACCCACATTCGGGGTTCTGTACAGACTACAATAGAAGAAACAACAAACAGGTACCTCAAATTACAAATTAAGGTTCGAAAATAAGGCATTGCAGTTCAAATTACTGCAGCAAAACGAATTAGGGTTGCCAATTAGGGTTACCCACTGTCAAATTACCTCAAAATCGGGGCATCCATGGAAACGACTTATGTGTTCTCACCGTGACTTCGTCAGTTCTTCCTTCCTTCTCTAGAATTTTCACGCTCAAACTTCTTCCAACACCTAAGGAACAAGCTGATTATACGTAGACAATGTTTAGGGTAGTTTCAGAAGTTCACAATCTAAGCAGCTCACGTGACAAACACAACACACTAGTTAACGGTGACAAATAACGACAGTTATAAAACTGAACGGTTCAGTCACATATGGAAACATAAGCAACTGTTGAGCTCAAGTTTGAACGGTTCAGTCACACGTGCAAACATAAGTAACGGTTGAGGTAATTAACCCACAATTATATGGAAAGTTGACGTTTCTTCTAAAAACAAAATAATAAAACATAATTTCTCATAAATTAGGGTCCTATAACAAATTGCATCCAATAATAATTTAACCAACGATAATATACCTTTTTTCATATTTTTCCATTGTATTTATCGTGTTCAAAAATACCCACAATTTGCATCCAATAATAATTTAGCCAAAGTTTTTTTTCATATTTTTCCATTGTATATATCGTGTTCAAAAATACCCACAATTGTAATAAACATTACCCGCTTCTCTTCTCCTAACAACCCAGCTTCTTGATGAATCGATCGTCATCATTATTCTCTCTGGAGTCTGGACTAACTAACTCTGCAAAACCATCTCCACCGTTATCCTTCTCCGGTTTCGTCTAAACCCATTACCTTCTTCTTCCTTTAACCCCAGATTATCTATCAAGATTGCCGTATCAGAGAATGGCTGAGGTTCTCCGTCTCCCGTCGACCTCCCCCTCACGCCCGTCAACGGATTCTGCCAATGTTGCCGAATGCGACGCGGGGGATTTGGGTAGGGGCGATGAGAGGAGGGATGGGGATCAGCTCTCGTTCTTGGCACTGCTGTTCACCATTTTCCGGAAATCCCTTGCCTGTCGGAGCGACAGAAAGCAGTTCTGTTCAATGGAGATTGGGTGGCCGAATGAGGTTCGCCATGTTGCGCATGTCACATTCGATCGGTTCAATGGGTTTCTTGGCCTACCTGTCGAGTTCGAGCCCGAAGTTCCCCGTAGAGCCCCTAGCGCGAGGTACACTTCCAATTGGATTCAATGTGCTTAGGTTCCTTCTTCCTTCTAACCTATTATATTTCCGTTTATCTGATTGGGGATCCTCATTCTTGAGCATTGGGTCTGAATGTATATGCTTGTTCCTGGTTAATGGGGGTTCCTTCTTAGCAAATAATTGTTCGTGGATTGGGTTTATTTTGATTCTTGATATTGCAATTTACTATTTGCGTTGTCAAATTGTTAGGAACTGTTATTGCTGTTGTTAGTTGTTTACTTGCTGGTGTTTCTGTCGGAAAAAAAAAACATATGCCATGCTGGAGACAATGAAAATCTATCTGGCTTCAATGGCGATTCCTTTCCATCCAAAACACATGATTTCATTTACACGTCTCGTTTTAAGGCCAGCCAATAATTAGATGGAGTAGAAAGTTACATTCTGGAAATTAAATATTTGGGCTCTGAAATCAGATGACCAAGTTTCTGCTCCCTTGGATATTTTACTCACAACAATGCATCTTTCTCATATTTTCTTCATGACTGCATCTATATTACTCGTTATGCTAGTTCTCTTGTCAAGTAAGTTCCCTTTCTCCCTCCCGTTTCCACCAAACCACCCCCAAGTCATACGTCGTAACTACAATTTTAGGTTTGGGTAAGCGGTATGTCCCAGATCCTTTCAAAACCTACATCCTAAAACCATTTGTTCATCTTCTAGTGCTGTAGAAATAACTAATGTTACTGGCTTAATAATGTACATGCATATTCGATTGTGAAGTCTTTCTAGAAATGGGATTTTTTTTTCTCTTTTTGTGTAAACTGTTGCTCATGCGGAAGGAGCAACATCTACTAAATTGCTTGATTTGTATATTTTATCTTTCTTCTTGATGTTTTCAATGTAGTGCACGTGTCTTTGGAGTCTCTACAGATTCCATGCAATTATCATACGACTCTAGAGGCAACGTTGTGCCAACGATTCTCCTGCTTATGCAACAGAGCTTGTGTGACGGAGGAGGTTTACAGGTAGTTCATTCTATTTGATGAATAGCTGAACTTCTTCATCCTAACAATAATTGGGATCTTAATGTCGTTCTTAATAAATAATATGTTCCTTAATATAAAATGCATCTACAGTTTTATTATCAAATTTAATTCCACTAATAATGTTATTCGTGCAGGTAGAAGGTATTTTCAGAATTACTGGAGACAATGTTCAGGAGGAGTACATCAGAGATCAGTTGAATAGGGGTGTCGTACCAGATGGCATCGATGTACACTGTTTGCTGGGCTAATTAAGGTTTAAGATTTACTTTCTACCTGATAATCCATCACTGATCTTTATTTATTCCTTATTAACCGATTTCGAGAATACTGATTTGCTTCAACTTCAGCAACAAGTGGCAAAAATGTGCACATCTGCTGGCTTTCATTCTGTCATGTTTTGCATTGGGAGTATGTAATCTCCAACGATTCGAACAAGTCTACTGCAAATCTATTATTTTTTGACTTATTGCCTCGTTATAATGCGACATGATAACTTGGTTTGCATATATTTGGACCATTATTATGTAAGGTCTTGTGAAGCTAATCAAACTTGGAGTAGCAATTTTTTTGTTATCATTGTGTAATATGTATTTGTCTACAACCAAATGTCTTTTATTCGGGAAAAGATATATGATGGTTCCATTCATAGCTCACATAAGTAATTTTTTGTATTAATATGTGAAATATACTGTTTGAATTAAATCTCTGAATTTCCAGGCTTGGTTTCGAGAACTACCTACAGGTGTTCTTGATTCGGTTCCACCAGATCGGATAATTCAGTGCTCCACTGAAGAAGAATGTGCAGAGCTAGTGAAGGATTTACCCCAAACAGAAGCTTACCTCCTCGATTGGGCCATCAATCTAATGGCCGATGTAGCTCAGATGGAACATTTTAACAAGATGAATGCACATAATATTGCCATGGTCTTTGCTCCAAACATGACTCAGGTGGCAGTAATCTTTAAATTTTCTTCTATCAATCCCCCCAAAATCAAATTAAAATAATTTTCTGATTTTCATAACTTCATATCATTTTGTGTGATTCCAACTGCGAATTCTTACTAGTGCAGATGGCGGATCCATTCACGGCTTTGATGTATGCAGTTCAAGTGATGAACTTTCTCAAGACTCTTGTAGCAAGGAACCTCCGTTTAAGAGCAGCAATTGAACCAGAGCTGCTTTCGATTCCCAAACCTTTTGATGAGAATGGTCATGAGAGCCCTTCAAAACTCTGCATTAGTACTGAAGATAATTTGCATGATAATGAGGATCCTGAAGATGCTTACTTTGGTGAAGAACCCAGTTTGGAGAGCTTATTAATGGGTTCAGATGCTCATTTACCTTCTTTCCATTCTTTTTCTAGTTCAGCTGAATCACGAGTCTCTGCTGTTTCCTGTGTCTCTAAAACGGTTGAAGAAAGTCCAAAACCGAAAGGGCATCGCCATCTACCTCTGAGCGACATAACTTCAAAACAAATGGAGGTTACTGGATCAGCGATCAGCAGTTTGAGCCGGATAGATATGAGGATGGCAAGGATCGAAGCCTGGAGATAGGCATTGACCCCTCGTTTTTTGAAGTGACTAACAGTGATTGATTGAGGTCATTTGGATTGTCTATTCGATTGATCAAAATGCCAACAAGACTATCTCAGTATTTGTTTGTGTTTAGTGTATGGTACTTGTATTTCTGTATGGTTCTGTTGAGGGTTGTGACCTTGAAGTTGATGAATGATTTTGCCTGCAATGGCAGTTTCTATTGAGAGGAGTCATATGTGCTTCGGACAACTCTGAGGGTATTTTGGCAAAAAAAAAACACTCTCAGGGTATATATATTGACGGACATTAAGGGGTGTTTTGTTTATTGACTGCGGAAAAATAATATTCTATTTATTTATTTTGCTTGAAAAATAATGATACTGAACTACGAACTACTTTTTTAAGATAATGACAAACCAGTAAAATGTAAATTTTTGCAAAATTATATATTAAGTTTTATCACAATTTAGCAGTAAATTAAAGCGAGTTGGTAAATTATAACATTAAAGTTATAACAATTTATTTAAATAAAAAAAATCTCAAGTTCACTAGCAGCCAGCAGGTTGTACTTATGGGGAAAAAAAAAAGTAATGATATTAGATATTTAGAATAAATTATTTTTAAAAAAATATATAATTAAATTAAAAATATATTTTATTAAATTGTTATAAATATATTAAATGATATTATTATAAATATAATTAAATTAAACAGATGTAATATATTAGAAACTTTAAATATAACTTATTCGAAACTTTAAAATATATTAAATTAAAACAGAAAGTTTAATTAAATCAATTACAAAAAATTTATTTATATTTAACAATTTTTATAATTAATTAAAATGGCTGATATCATTTTAATTTTTTTTTTTATAAATAAATTTCTATTCCTTATCGCAAAGTCTCGAAATAGACATTTCACTTTTCACAGAATCGGGAATCCTACCCAGTTTCTGTATTCTAAAGAATTTTATCCACTAATGACTAAACAATATAATATGGATTCTTTATTTTTGTTGTCGTAATTCCAACAACCAAATATGTAAGTGTGGAACCGAAGGCATGGAACCAAATATTGAAGGGACTAACCATTCCAAAGGTAAAACAAACAGTTTATATGGAGAAGTTGTAATCGAGCTTTGCAGGTTATGGAGGAACTGCACATGCGAGGGATAAGTGTTAGTCTGAGCTGCCCCTTCTGCACCGAAGTTGAGACAATCGACCATGCTTTGTTGGAATGTCAATGGGTGAGATTAATATGGTTTGAAGGGGTAGGAATCCGATGGGATAACAAAACGAGATCATCACGGGAAGATCATCATGGGAAGAGTGGATGATGGAAATTATGGAGAAGGAAATGAATGGCTGGAGAAATTGTTGCAAGTGCCGATGATAAAGAGGAAGCGGTTCTAGTGGTTGAGTTTGATCTTGACAAGATCAAAATCAAGAGAAACAGCTGGGGAGTTTTTCGCGATCGAAGGCCTTTGCTGTACAAAGTGCTTCTGACGTTAGATGGCAGCAACTGAACTGGAGAACATTACTTGAGTCTGTTTTATTACCATTCTCTATAGATTGAGGACTAATACTATTTAATCAATTTTCTACAGAAGGATGGTTTGACGAATGGATACTGCAGCTGTGTATTTGTGTTACAGACAAGATTGAGTCCAAGTTTTGTTCTACAGTTATGGATGGCTTTGTAGGAAACAATTAAGCCAAGGTTTATAACAAAATGAGGTTCTTCTCAACTACAACATAATAACAATGGAAAAATCACAGAATCCATACTAGTGAACGACATTATGATTCAGAGGTCCCTCCCAATGACTTAAAATCAGGTTACTACTATACCGTGTAATGGATTGAATCTCTATCCGTGCATGTAAAATGAAACTTTGTTGAATAACTCCATCAAATAACTGCTGTTTGTTTGTGGCTATCAGTAGCATAAAGAAAGATAAAACAGGAACCATGATTCAGTTTTACAGTTAATAGACATGAATAAAACAAGCAGCAGTTAGTTACTCCTCCTAGCTGCAACTTACAGCAGTTTTAGACTTGGTAAACAAGATTTCGGTATTGAGCTGCAGCTTACTTACGTTACTCATCCGTAGATAAAGCTTGCGGTTTTATTCATCACTGGCTGCTACATTGTCAGAATCTTCTTCTCTACCACTGGTGTTATCTTCATGTTTCTTTTTCCTACTACTTTCAGGTGCCTGTTCAGGTTCTTTTTCTTTCCGCTTCTTCAGTTCTTTCACCTTGGAGGCTTCTGCTTTCTTCCCAGCATTCTTCTTACGAAACTCTGAAAGACCAACAGTGGCACACAATATTTCAACAGTCTGATCATCTATGAATGAATATATATTTTTGTGTGTAAGCAATGCTGTCTACCACTAAACATGTTTGTATCTGCTAAAGAAAAATGAATAAAACAAACAATTGTTGTAGTGATATACCTAATTATGGTTAGAAGTTAAGTGAATTTTTATAAGAAAGACACTATTGAACTACAACAAATCAGAATTAAGCTTTCGGGCTTTAGGAGGTGATTTCAGCAAGCTACATTGTATTCCTACTTATAACCACTGGACAAAATACAGATGCTCCTCCAAAGACCATCCACTGAAATACCCAAGGCAAGAAAATCCAACATTTTCTTTTGTTGAAAAAGAATACATGTGAAAGTTGTGACCTTTACAATATCTGTTTTGTTGCAATATGTAAGTCTTGATTCAATCATTTTATCGCATATCAACCTAAAAGAAAAAAAAATCAATTTATTCTAATACACCTGGCATTGTTCCTATGTTAGATGACTCTTGATAAATCTAATACTGGTAAGTAAAGATAAGTTGAAGTGATAGTGGCTGCCACTGAAATCAACAATCCCGAATAGACCAAGAAGATTTATCCGCAGCTTAGTAACTCCCGGTTCGGGTAGATATTCATTTATACCATTGATGTGAATTAACAAAGCAAATTTAGCAGAAAAGAAACAGACACGAATGTATTCCAACAAGGCAACAAAACCACTAAGTGACCAACCATCTAGGGAGGCTTTAAGTGGTTCAATCAACTCAGGAAATTCAATCTCTTCCACTGCCTTCAATATATCATCTGCATTGATCGTTTGCCGCTTCGATTCTCTGCATATGTCATTAGCTCTGCAGCAGTAACCAAATAAAAAATTTAGCTTAATACGATGCGGAACATACGATCCATATCGTCAATTGTAAACACTTTTTTTCCAAATTAACATCAGGTGGGAGCGCAATCTTGTGATTCTACTTGAAAAACACAATTTGAAGAAAACCTAGACCAAACCGATGATGAAATCGAAGAGAGAGGAGTACGTGGCGGACAGGTAGTGGATGAAGATGCGAGCGCCCTCAGCGAAGGCAAGGAGGGCGTCCTTGTGGAGGGAGATGTCTCCGGCGTCGGAACACTGACTGAGCTTCTCCTTCACCACCCGGCGCACTATGGCTTTCGGCAGTTCCTCCGCCTCAGACACCACCTTAGCTGTCTCCATTTCTTCTCGCGCTCCGCTGCAACCAGTTGTCACTCTTTCCCGCCCAGTCGCCGAATTCGCTACGATAAATAGACAACGTCTTGAGCCCAAGGATTTCAAGCCCATTTGTTTTCCTCCTTGTAGAATGGGCCCGTGACCCGCCCACGGGTCGTGTTTGAATCGGATTTTTTGACCCACGGGTCCTTTTGACATGACACATAGATGATCCGTGAAAACAAGGTGCAGGTTTGGATCAGTAGTCTTGAACCATGAGTCAGTTCATGACCCGTTCTGAATTGTATATTATATTAAATATATATAATTTTAACTCATGGTTCAGTAGTCTTGACCCATAAATCATTTTATTTATGAGTTTTTATGTACTGGTGGGTCGAATGGGTCAGACTGACCCGCGGGACATGGAGGTCGAACGGGTTAGTCTGACCCCACCCAAGTCTTATTATTTCTGACGGGTCAGATTTGAGTTTCGAAAACTAATTATACTATTACACGGGGCGTGTTTTGGTCAGAAAGTTCCTGACACGACCCATGACCCGCTGACACGACTCATGGGTCGACCCATAACCCATTTTGACACACCTGTCATGTCATGTAGTCGGAATTTTTCGGCCCGCACATTGAACGTCATAATGTTAAGCATTATGTTTGGACATTACGGAAGTAATTCACCCCCAAACGTTTAAGCAAACTATGTCATTACCCATTACTTTACATTTCCGTCCAATTTGGACCCGGAGCTATTCTTGTTGCTGATTTTTTTCCTACAGGTTCCGAATGTTACGACTATCCCAGATTCAACCTGCTATATCGTGAAAATTAAACGATATTTGTATTTAATTGAAGGTCGCTGAATCATAAAGAAAGTCATTAAACTAATCGAGCTCTATTTGAACTTATTTTTTTCTTCCAATGGAACTTTATTCAATGTTTAGGGATTATGAATCTATTTTACAGGTGTATATGAAACAAATTTACTATATAGTTAAATTGATACATGAAGCAAAATGAATTTTTTTTCTTGTCGTAAATTGAGTATTCAATTATTCATGACATTCAAAGAATCTCTACTGTGATATGTGCAAAAATTATCACAAGGATTAATGGATACCACACTACCTGGAAAAAAGAAAAAAAAAACATATTAGAAATTAAATAAATAATAAAAACATTAAAGTGGGACCCAACTCACAAATTGTCTTACCCTTCTATTCGATACAGAAATTAGTTGCGGGAGATAGCCTTGGAGCCCGAGATCATAAACCGGGGTCCCGTCAGGGTAGTACAACCCGTAATTCCGCTCCGACGTTGGCCCGGGCTTCATATTCTCATTAAACAGAGCAAACACGAAGACATCGATCGGGACATCGGGTTTGGCAGGCGTGCTCTGTCTCAACCCGATCCGACTCAAAAGGTTCCGATTATACAACTGTGCGTTTTCCGGGTTCGCTCCGGCCTCGTTCGGATCCCCCTTAGACGGCCACCCAGTTTCCGATATCTTAACCGCGATGTCACCGTGGCCCGTTGCGGTTATCGCCGAATAAATCGCATCGATCTGTGCGTACAGCATGTTATCGTAATGTAGATACGTGGTGGGGTCCACCATCCCTGAGTTGGGCTCGAAGAGGGCGTACTCGATCGGTACTTGGGTCGGGTTATCCATGTAGGCAAAGAAAGGGTAGGCATTGACGAGGAAGGGGGAACCGATCTGCGCGTGGAAGTCGAGGAGGGGTTTGATGAACGGGATGAGGTCTTCCCGGAATGTTCCCGACGACGGAGGGTACGAGGTTTCGAGGATGTTGAGGGTGTGTGCTGACGTCACGGTGACGTAGCTCGACAGGCCGAGGTTTGACAGGGTTCCGTACACGGTCTGCATGGCGGGGAGGAGGTAGGTCATGAGTTGGGTGTCATTGGCGTTGAAGACCTCGTTTCCGACGACGATGCAGCTGATTTGAGTGTGGCCGATGAAGGGCTGCAGGTGGAGTTCGATCCAGTCCTGGGCTTTGCTCGGGTCGGTCATGTTAAGGAGGTACTCGTTGCCGAGGCCGATGATGAAGTCGACGCTTGTACCGGCGAAGGCGCGGAGGACGTTGGAGTCTGCGTCGTAGAGCTTGACTCTTTTGACGTTGATAGAGTCGAGAAGAACGGCCACGCGCGACGGCGATGGGAGGTTGTTTCCGATTTGACCGTAGTTGATGCCGACGCCGAGAGCCAGAGCGTGGAGAGCTGAATCTGCAACGGAGACCAAGAAACATTACTTCCGGAAGAGGAGAGAGAATGTGGAATGAGTGAAGAGAGAGAAAGAGAACCAGAGAGAAACAGGAGGAGGAAGAAGAAACTGGAAGCCGCCATTGTTGGATTTCTTGATCGGATCTTGAGCTTCAGAGAAGAGAAGAGAAGAAAGCACCGTCCACACACTTCACCATTGCAAGTTCCGATGACGTATCAACGGAAGATCTGCTGTCACCTGTCGGTGACAGCTACATAGCGCACCCTCTACTTTCATATTTAAACACCTTTACCCCTACAATTTGAAACCTGCTACAATATACCATCATATTTTCTTTTCAAACAGGTGTACTTGTATTCTCCATTCTTGACAAAACTCGACAAACAAAATTCTCCATTTTTTAAAGATTTGTTTGAGATCAATAAAAAATAAAAGGAAGAGTAAACAATGAGCATACGATTAAATATCTATTAAAGAAGGTAAAACGGGAAGAGCGTAACAAAAAAAACTTTAGTACCACATTTAAATAGTAAGGGCGGAACATATAAACTTAGTTCAGGGTGCAAGGTACTCTAAGTGAAAGATGAGGTACCCATGATAAAGACACGTGTCAGTTGAGTATTTGTCAGCCGACATTTTCCCAGATTCTCTTCTAAGAGAGAAAAACCGCTTGGGCGGTGCGGGCCACGTGGGCTAGTACTCAGATCCGCGTCAACGCTTTCGAAGAATTCTTTTAATTTAAAAGCCCGATTGAGTGGGACCCACATATAAAAACTAACCTCTGCAACTAAATAAATAAACCACTTACTCAAATAACTGCCGTAACCATCAGCATAGCAGTACGGTTATGAGTTCGAATTTCCCTGAAAAGAATTACGATTTGGGTCTAACGGGGCGGTCTCACAATCCTAGACTGCGGGTGAGGCTACGTTAACGGGGTCAGTGCATACGCTGGTTTTCTAGTGGAAGCTTGAGTACCGTGGGATGAAAGTCCGAACATTATGTAGCGGAGTGGAGCTTATCACCACTGCTAGCTCATTCTTTTTTGTTGGCCAAAAAAAAAAATAACTGCCACGTCACACCACTACTAATACTCTCAAGAGTCTCAACTAAAGTATGCACTTCCTCCTCATGCGTAAAAATTATACAATCCGACGTCGGGGCAATATACACGTCAGCAAATCCGTCCTCCATCTGCAGAATCGACCCCTCCGACTGGTTCACTGATGCGAAGACCAACATTCCGGAGCAGGGGTGGCGCGTGATCCAGCCCTACAAGAGTAGGGCAGCTCGAGTTGCGCACCCTCGGCGGAGTCGAGAATGTAAGCATTGTCAGGAGCATCGAACTCGTGTGCTTTCTCCTTCAGGGATGTTAATAATCTTTGTTAAATTTAAGAACAGTTACTACTCGACTTCATTTAATGGACTTCCTGTCCAACCACTACTTTGAGTCTTTTTATCGGTATCTTTAAAATTTAAATAGGAGTACTCTCTTATATGACTTTTTGTTTTATCGTATTAATTTTACGTTTAAAATTCAAACTCAAGATTATTGATAATAATTATGTTGTAATTAAATTATTATAAATTATAATTTTTTGAGTAAGTATAAAATTAAACTTTATATTTAAATAATTTTATCATTCGAGTCAAATTACAAAATAAATGGTATTAGGTCAAAAATTTAATTACATACCTAATAAAAAGAATACCACGGCTAGATAATTAAATTTCGTTGTTATAATGCTGCTAACGGTGTTGAATTGAATTTTGATATAGAAGGTTTAAGTTGAATTTTTTTAGTCAAACTTTCAGATTTTAACTTAGGTTAAAACATATTGTTAATTTGTAAATCAAAAATCAATACCGTTTGGATTGCTTAGATCACAATTTTAATATATAATCACTCTAGTTTTTTAATAAATACTTTAATATAACTTTTAATCTAACATTATTCATTTAGGAAAAAAAATAATCACTCTACCACTTAATAGACTATTGTTCCAAAATGACAAAAGACGCTCCCAATAATGAGTTATGCCAACTCACTGTTCCCATTGTGTCCCTATTTACTTTTCTAAATATATGTTTTTTTATACTTATTTCTCAAATATTTTTTTAAAGAAAAAAAATGTATAAAGTGGGGTGAGTCATGGGTGGCTCTTGGAAGTTCTTGAAAGCAATGCAATGGATTTGTTCCTACTAAGTATGTCCAGCAAGGGTGTGGTGAAAAATCTATAACCATGGTTATAACCGTTACTGTTTAAAATAGTTAACCGTACTATTATAGTGTGGTGCGGTTATGATGATGAATTTTCTAACCATAATGGTTATGGTTATAGTATTTGAGTTATACCATGGTTATTATATAAATATATTAATTAATTATTATTAATAAATTAATATATACTAAATAATGGAAGTTAATGTACATACATGTAATAAATAACTATGAAGTTAGTTTTATATATTTTTATTATTGACAATATAGATTTATGTATTTTTTTAAAATAAAATTTTCGATATTTTATTATATTACATGTGTGAAATAAATATGAGTATACATGTAAAATCATGGTTAATAACCACAGTTATTTTAATGGTTATGATATTGAAAATTGTATCCGTAATGATTATGATTATGGTTTAAAAATATGGTATGGTTATGCTATTTGTCATACCCGTATCATACCCTAACCATTGTCAGCCGTACTACTAAGCTTATTTTGACCTCCTGATTCGTGGGTGATGCGTAAGTGTAAAGTGATCCACTGGTGTAAAGTATAATGCATAATATTACATTATATAAGCTAGAAATTACCCGGGTCAACTTCACTATACTGCAAAATTTGAAATTACTTGGATTAACGAGTTATGTAGAGTGAGTCGTACATTCATGATTTATGTTTGAATCTTGTAAACTGGTTCATGAATTATTATGGATTGTAATTTTATTGATACGAGTTATCCACCAATATCCGATGTGACCTTCCGGCCTGGTAATCTGATATAGTTAACCGATTGGTACTGTGAAGAAATTGCTAAAACTACCAAACATAAGGGGGCGAATATTAAATATATTAACCGAGAAATTTAGGTATAGATATTAACCAAATTAAGATTGAAACCTCAAAAATTGAATTCAACATTAACTTACAAATTCTATCTAACCAGCAGTAATTGTCTGATGGACATAATAAATTAACCAACCAAGCAAGCAACACCAACGAAACCATTGAGATGGTATCCATTTCTCTTCATGCAGCAGCCTACTGATAGAACAGCTTAGAAGATGCGGTATGGCTTGCCCATGGTGCTTTTCAAGTTCAAGCACTTAACCTATAATTCAGTAAAACCCAAAATCAATATAAGTATGCAGAGTAAAAAGGATGAGAATGCGAAACTACATATGCTACTTACATTTTGCCAATTCTTCTTCAGCAAGGAGACCAAGAAGTTGACACTAAGTTGAACATTCTGGAAAATTTGTTTTTCCTCCATGCTGCAGTTCCCAACAGCTACACCCATGCAGAGCACCTTCTTCAGTTGGAACTTCACGGTGGCTTTGATCTCATTGACCTTGGCCTCAAGGGACTCCTGGTGAGTAACCAGTGTAGGGAACTTCCCTGCATTACCAAATTGCAGGAGGAAACAGTATGAGGAATTCTTTGCAAAAGTCACAACAGATATAGTGTATGAGAGAACACTTGCCTGCCTTGTTCAAACCGGGTCCGAGGAGACGAGGGATCTGCTTAATCACAGCTTCAGATGCAAGAAAAGCATGGTACTTTTTGGCAAGTTTTTTGACCAACTTCTTGTTTTTGTTGAGCTTTTTCAAGCCTTCAACATCCATGTACTCCATGCCGATCTTATTGGCCTACATCAGATATGCACAAGGAAATAGCATATCAAAGGAACTTCAAAGATGTTAAGAGACAAAAGATTGTTCATGGGGGGCCACAAATAAGTTCTCTGTTGGCTTTACAGTTTACTTAGTTCTAGAACTAAGGTCAACACCAAGATAACTACTATTTGAATCCACATGGTCTCACTCTCACATGAGCAAAACTTATCAACTTCTCAAACCAATAAGAACTGATTATACTGCCTCATATCAAATAGTAATTACTAACTTATACAATTCAATGAGGCTTGAGGAGAAATTTAAGGGGACCAAAGTTCAGATTACACACCGCTTCTACGTGTTGAGCATCACCAAGCATGCAGACTTTCATCTTGGGTCGTGGAATGTGTGGCAACTTGACTGAGCCACTGAAACGCTTATCTTTCTGGGGATCGTAGTTCTTTAACCCAATCTGAAGCTCAATGGTCTCAACAAAGTTCCTTTTCTTCTCAGTGGAATCATTCTTGATCCCTGAGATAGCTTCTCTAAGTGCATCACTCTGGAGCTTACTGCATTTCAAGAAATATCAAGTCACTGTAAACAAACCGATTATACTTTAACAGTGACAGGATTACAAAATTCTGAAATCTCTCAACGGTCATAGATTGCATAATTTCAATGTCAAGAGATGTGTTGAGATATAAGGTACTATACTACCAATCTGGACATTTTTATGATTAATGGTTGACAAATTCAGACTCAACCAGCCTAAACGATTCAAAATTCAGTCTCCAAAGGAATCGCAGGGCACATTTCATCCTAGTAAGGTAATATTATTCATGCAAAGCGATTGCATCTTTTGTATCTATTCTAATCAGCTGAACAGTTCTAAAGCAACAAGTAGAAGATCAGACAGGACGAAAGTAGCGGATATCAAACGCACCTCATTTCGAATCGCTCGCAGACTTAATACCTGGGATTAAACATGTAATGCATCAGAAATTAGTTGGAGTTAAGGACATATTAAAACAAACAGCAAAAGATTCGCATCTAATAGTGTGCTATCCACTGAACAACAAAACTAAGAGAAAACTCGATACCGCAACAGCTAGACCAATGAATTATAACGCTTTGGATGAAATTCAGAGAATCAGAGAAGAGAGAATAACCTGAAGACGGAGAAGAGCGATCCCCGAAGCGACTAGAAAGCGTTGGCGACGGCGGCTAATAGAGGTCTTTATATGGGTAGTGTAGTCCTTGCAGATAAACCCTAGCTGTTTTCGTGGCCCGTGGGTATGGCCCGGTGAGGATAAGAAAAGGTATTGGGCCTAATAAGGCCCAAATAATGATTTTTATTTTAATATGAGCGAACCCAAAGTTTGACTTACGTAATTTCTCCCGATTATTGGTCTCGCTTGTCCGAATGAAGGCATGTAACATTGCGTTGTCTTTGTGGGCCAATCTATCTCATCGCCTCGATAAAATTTGCTTAGTCATATAAATACCCTACACATAGTAGAAAAATATGTTTTTAAGCTGCGACGAATATGAACCAACACTCTGTAAACTTGACACGTGTACAAAACTAGGTATAAATACATCTTACTTTTCAACGGATTTTTAATAAAATTATGGATATCTATCGATAAAGGAGTTCTGATAACAATAATTTGGGTAAAATATTTTGCCTATAATATTTTTGACTAAAATCGAATTTCTCTCCTAATATTTAAAATTTAAAATTTTAGTTTTTAATGTTTGACAATATGATACTCCATCAAATTTTTCCTTCAAACTTAACATATAATATGTTTCGGAAATTGTATAAATAATGGAATACTTTTTTTAAAATGTTACAATTCGATCGGGACTCGATTGAGCCTCAATCAAAGGGGTTAAGATTTGAGTCTTAAACCACTAGGGGAGACTTCTTTGTTAATGGCTCACTACCACGGTTGCTAGGGTATTTGAGTCGTAAAAAAATAATTTATAGTCTTATTCACGACTCAATTACTATTAAGTCGTTATATTTTTTTTTTACAGCTCCAATGAATGTGTCGTGAGATTTCTCTCACTTTCCGCGGCTCGTTTCCTTTCCAGTCGTCGTTATTATTTAATTTTAAATATTTTTAGAGACTCGTTTTTTAAACATTGTTATTTATTTAACTAAAATTAAAATAGTTTTGACGACTCATACATCTTTCAGCCGTGAAAAATCTTATTTTGATAAATGAAAAAGATTTTCACGTCTCGTACTTCTTTCAGACGTGAAAAACCTTATTTTTATAAATGAAAAAGATTTTCACGACTTATACTTCTTTCAATCGTGATTCACTTAGATAATATCGACGAAGCTTCAGTCTGTTCATTTCATTATGCAGAAGAGACCGTGAAGAACCCCAGCAACTCTCTCGCCTGGAATCGCCATACTACACTTTCAGTGATTTTTTTTCAATTCATTCAATGAATTGACCTTTCTTAGTCTTATACAAGTTTCTAATTGTTCGATTTAGCTGAAGAAACGTCTGAAATCATCCATTTTGCAAGTCCTAATTTCTCAATCAAGTGGTCTACATCTTCGATTTCCAGGTATCCCTTCAATTGAATCGTTAATTTGTGCATTATGTTGTGTACAATATGCTTTGGGTCCGACGTTGGTCTTCAATTTTCTAGGGTAGATTTTTGGTTGCGGCGTGAGTCTTCAATCTGCTATTTTCACTTTAAGAGGCAATGTGACCGTGTGCACTGTTAGGGTTCCCATGCAGATTAAAAAAAATCTAGCTGAGGAAATTTTAATTTGTAATAAATTTTGACACCCAGTAATGAATACGGGCACTATTTTCGTTTGAACTTGTTCAGATCTGAAAATTTTGTGTTTTTTTCCATTGGAAATTGTTGAGGAGGTACCATGGAATGCAACAGCTTCTTTGTTACGGCAGATGAAAGAACCAACTTCTAAACTGAGTAGTTGGTATGCGTTATTTCAGATTTGAGTATCTTAACTATATTGACATATTTTTGTTAGGCACTTTAAAATTCAACATGGATAGATGTTGGATAAAAAACCAAGAATTGGCAAAGAGTACCAATCTGGTGTCAAAAAGTTCATTGAATTTGCTAATATAAATGGTTTGGTTAATAGAAAAATGATATGTCCTTGACGTAAATGCAAAAATAGAAAATATCATGTGGCAGAGAAGTATAAAGTCACTTTATTTGGAATGGTTTCTTGCTTGGCTATACAATATGTTTTTTTATGGTGAATCTTGTCTACAAACTCAACCAGTATGAACCAAGAAATGAATAGTCCTATAAGGATTAATGAAATTAACACTCATTTGGAAGGACAACGTGAATTGCAAGATTTATTTCATGTTGCCATGTGATCTGGTTCGTCAAACATTGTGCAAGATAATAGGTCAGTTGATGGTGATAATGACGCTTCAGGATCAGAACAACACGATGTTGACCCTGAAAAAATTTCACATTTTTCAAAAATTAATGAGTGAGTGTGAGAAACCATTATATCCCAATTGTGAATCATTCACACTTATATCATTCATCTTACACATATAGAATATAAAAACAGTTCGTTGTTGGTCTCGGAACTCAGTTAATATGTTGTTTGAAATTTTAAGAATAGTATTTCCTTCAACAACTTTTCCAGTTTCTTATTATGATGCTAAGAAATTGATTACAGAATTGGGTCTTGGGTATGATAAGATACGTGCATGCTCAAATGATTGCACGTTGTATTGGGGTGAAAATGTTAAACATTCCAGTTGTCCAACTTGTGGTCTTTTTGGGTGGGAAAATCATAAAAAAAAGGCATAGCTGAAGATAATATAGAAGAGACTACGTCTGTGGAGAAAAAAAGAAGAAGAAAATTTCAAAAATATTGCGGTAATTTCCGTTAATTCCAAAACTCAAACGGCTATATATGTCAAAGGATATTGCATATTCGATGCGATGGCATAAATAGGGTCGTGCAATGGATGGAGTCTTAAGACATCCTGTTGATGCATTGATGTTGAAGTCATTTGATGAGCGTTACCCAAATTTTGCATCTAACACACGTAATGTCAGATTAGGATTAGGCAGTGATGCTTTTAATCCATTTAGGACGATTAGTGCAACTTATAGTACATGGTTTGTTTTATTAATCCCTTACAATATGGAGCATTGGTCGTGCATGAAGAAATCATCTCTTATACTGTCAACGGGCATCCTTGGTGAAAAAGGTCCCGAAAATGATATAGATATTTATCTAAAACCACTGATCGAAGAGTTAAAACAATTTTGGAATGGTGTTGAGACATATGATGTGTTAAAGGGTGAGCACTTTACTCTTCGTGCATCACTCATGTGGATTGTTAATGATTTTCCTGCATATGTTAATTTATCTGGTTGGAGTACTAAAGGTCGAGTTGCATGACTTATATGTGCTTATTCAACTGAGTCTTTGACGTTCGATAACGGTGGAAACTATTGTTATATGTGCCATCGTCGCTGGCTACACATAGATCATCCATTTCGTCGTTAAACAATTGAGTTTGATGGTACAATTGAGATGCGACTTTTACCAACAACTCTTTCCGGTGTGAAGATTTTTGAGCAAATGAGGAGGTTAACAAATAGTTATGGTAAATGCAGTAAAAAGCGGTCAAGGGATGGTAATAACATAGTTGTTGATACAACATTAGAGGATGAATACATTTTTGAGAGAGATGATTACTCTGAACAAGATGCCTCGACATCTACTCAAGGCAGTGTCCTGTGGAAGAAGAGCATATTTTTTCGAATTGCCTTATTGGAAATATAATATTCTTCGACATAATCTGGATGTGATGCATATAGAAAAAAAATGTTTGTGATAACGTGATTGGTACATTGTTGAATATTGATGGGAATACAAAGGATAATGAGAAAGTTTGACACGACTTAAAGGCTATGGGTATAAGACCTAAACTTCATAATGTAGATCGTCCTAATGGGAAGACTTATTTGCCTCATGCTTAGGGGTGGGCATAAAAAGCTGATTCGACCGAAGCAAACCGTACCTTTTATGAACCGTACTAGTTCACAAACAAACTTTTTTTTTGCAAAAATATGGAGTGGTTCAGAAGAGGTACAAAAAATCGATTCGCAAATGATAAACCGTACCACTTATTGTACTGGGTTTAATATAATATTATATTTCATTATTAAAATATCTACTCTAAACCATTAGACCAAAGTTAGTTCAGTGATGATTTACAATCTACATTAGTATAATGGATTATGAATTATGGTTTATGGATTATGGATTATGGATTATAGTTTATAGATTATGGATTATGGATTATAATTTATATATTATGGATTATGGTTTATAGATTATGGATTATAGTTTATGGATAATGGATTATGGTTTATGGATTGGGATTATGGTTTATGTATAGTTTTTTTAAAAAAAATATATATACAAAGTGGTTTGGATGAACCGGTTCTGAATCGGTTAAGAACAAATATGATAATCGGACAAAATTTGAAGCGATAAACCGCACCTCTTTAAAATGTGGTAAATGTACGGTTAATGAATCAGTTTGGCCCTGAACCGGTTCATGTCTACCCCTACAGGCATGCTTGTTACACATTTAAATTGGCTGAGAAATATATGTTTCTTACATTGTTGAAAAATCTTAAAGTTCCTGATGGATATGAACGAATGAGGAAGATGTATAAACAATTCCAGATGCAATTACAGGTCATACAAGATAATATGAACGTATTTAATTCTTTTCAAAATTTCATGACAGGAGGTTCTATTGATTTCACGCCTTTTACCAATCTTGGTTTGAGTTCCTCGCTTGAAAATCAAGTAAGTATATAGTTTACATTTTGCAATGATAACACTTTGTGCATTTACTGTTTGATGGATAGTAGTTTGAATATATTATTATGGTGTTTTTAGTATTTTGATTGCTTATGTCTTGTCTACGAATTGGTGTTTAGTTTAATAGGTTAATTTGCTTAATTGTTGTGAATTTTATGAGGAGATGAATAACATAATTTAAGTTAGTTTGATGTTTAAATTGTGCATCTTATACTTTAATTTTTGGATGGTCACACAACTCATCAATGTGTAGGTTCTGGTAGTGAACAATCTATTGAACGTGGAAGTCAAGATAATGATCAATAAAATGAATCGTCTTAGACGATGATGTTAGAGATTGTTTCTTCTATGTTTTAGGAATGAACAACTATAACATATTATATTTTTAAATTAATGAAGCAAACTTACGGATATGTAATGTATTGTATGCAAAAATACAGATTTTGATATGTAAACTATTCAGATTGTATGATTACAATTGTGGTATAAATGAATTTTTTAAAACAATCCCCACTTATTTGTTTGATGAGCCGCTCACAATCAGACTCTATGATGATTTCTTTCCAGTTCCAGTGTAGCGCCAGTTCAACTGCATGCAGCACATCTTGTGCTTCAACGTTGATTGTTGATGTGTCACGACGGGTCGAGTGATGTCCATCAACCATGATGTTGTGGGTGTCTCGAGGTATAACCCTTGTCCCACTCCTTCTTTTTTCGGGGTCCCACACTCCATCACAGTTTAGCTTGATTTTCCCATATGGTGGCGGTTTCCAGCCTTCGATTGATTGCATACATCCCTTTCCGGTTAGTCCTGATTTAGTCGCGTCGTTGCCTCCCATGTTTCAAGGGCTAGCCTTATTCCTCTTTATGGTGGATTGTCCAGTATCTTTCCTTCTAGATTTCCCAAGCGAGCGTTTCGACGCGCATCTTTATAGGGTTCTCCTCTAAGTTACTCATTTGTGCCAGCTTGATCGTGTCCTCTACTAAGGGTGAGCATGAACCGGTTCAGGACCGAACCGATTCATGAGCCGTACATTTATCACATTTTAAAGAGGTACGGTTTATTGCTTCAGTTTTTTGCCGTTCCAGATTTTGATTAATTTACCGTACCTATTCTGATCCGGTTCGGACGAACCACTTTATATATAATTTTAAAAAAAACTATAATAATACATAATACATAATACATAAACCAGAATCATAAACTATAATCCATAATCCATAATCTATAAACCACAATCCATAAACCCTAAACCATAATTCATTATACTAATGTAGATTGTAAATCGTAACCGAACCAACTTTGGTCTAATGGTTTAGAGTAGATATTTTAAAAATTAAATATAATTATATATTAAAATCGGTATAAGAAGTGGTACAGTTTACCGTTTACGAACCAGTTTTATGTATCTCTTCTGAACCACTCTATATTTTTGAAAAAAAATCGTTTGGTTTGTGAACCGGTATAGTTCCCAAAAGGTACGGTTCGGTTCGACCGAATCAGTTATTTATGCCCACCCATATCCTATACCCACTCAAGCCACGTCGGAGTTGTGTTGTCATGCCATCGAATTCCCACCCTACCAAACCAGACTGGGATCACTCACCTGCAATGTAGAAGTTCATGCTCTATGGTTTCTACCTGATTGCAGAAAGGGCATGAGGGTGAAACGTTTATTCCTCTACTGCTTGATGAGGTCAGCCACCTTAAGGGGATGGGCGTGTTCAATCGTTGGTTCATATGAGAGTCGGTGGTCTTGTATTCTCGATATCCAAGCATCTTGGTAAACTCGAATGCTTTCTCCATTGTCAACTCTCCATGTTCCTTATTTTCAGATAACATCTCGACCTTGGAGTATACTTGACCATGCCCATGAAGCGCACCCTCTCTTTGTGGCCTCAAGGAAGTTTGTTCGTGGGAAGTATATTCCTTTAAGCACCCTTGCCCAGTAGGCTTCCGGTTCATTCTGGAAACGCCATGTCATTCTTGTTAGCATAGATACATTGAACGTGTTCATGTACCAGAATCCCATACCTCCTTTTGCTTTGGGTCGAACCATGTATTCCCTTTTTCGCCAATGTATTTTCATTCCCTCACATGTTTGTCCCCACCAGAACCGGGCTATTGCGGCCATGATCTTCGTGCACCATGTTTTTGGGAATCAGAACAAAGCCATGAAGTATGCGGGTATGGCTGTGATCACCAACTTAATCAGGGCCTCTCTCCCCGCGTTGCTGAGATAGAGATTTTTTCCATCCAGATATCCTTCTGAGCACACTATCCTTGAGGAACCCTAGTGCCTCCTTTTTCGATCTCCCCCAGACTGTCGGTAGGCCCAAATACTTCCCATCATGGCTGACCTCCTTAATGCCCAGGGTACGTCCCACTATCTCTCTGCTCGCTGTGAAGGTGTCAGTGCTATAGTGAATACTTGATTTCTGGAGGTTGACGTTTTGGCATGATGCGATGTTGTATTCCTTGATGATTCCCCTGAGCTTTGAAGCATTCCGAGTATTGGCTTTGAGGAAGAACATGGAATCATCAGCGAAGAAAAGGTGGTGAATTGTCGGACATGTACTCCTGATCTTGATCCCTTTGAGTTGGTGGTTGTCCACTAATATATTTGAGTCTATAAATATATAACATGTATTTTTATAATATTGTTAAAATTCATTTTCATTTTATATTAAAAATTAAATTATAATAAGGTATGAGATGTTTCTTAATTAATTTATTTAATTTGTAATATAAAAATTATTATGTGCATAATTTATATTCATAAAATATAATATTATGTGCATAATTTATATTCATAAAATATAATATTATGTATTTTGGTATTGTATAAATTCACTACATAAAATATATTTTGCGCAAAATTATAAATATACATGTAAAATTAAAAAAAAAATAAGATTTTGTAAGTTATCTTGAGAATGAATGAGAAAACTTTGAAGTTTTTAAAGTGATTTAGATTTTAGATGACATGTCACTTAGGAATAAAAACTGTATGTTTGACATTGACAAATTATAAATAATTAATTTGGCATTACGAGTAAGAAAATGCATCAAAAAACGTGTGACAATTGCATACAATTTAGTCAAATTAATATAGATATAAATAGATAGATAGATTGTATAAAAACGACTAATAGAAAGAAGAAAAAAAAGTGAGCTTCTCTTACAATGTGTCAACTTCCAGTAGTGACATGGATTATCTACGGCTTCCGCATTATTATCATCCTTAATAATGGTTATTTTTTCCAAAGTATAAATAAAATAATATTTGGAAAAATAAGTATATTTTTTTATTTACTTAGAAAAGTAAATATGTGTTGTACTGAAAATTATACAACTTGCACCCTAAAATAATTTATATATCTTAAATTTTTTTTAAGCCGAACTTTGTAATATTAATTGCACTTATAGTTATACATCTTAATTTTCTTTTATTATATTTAATAGATTTTTTTGTCATTTACCACTAGTATCCATCCATCCATCCATTCCATCCAATAGTTTAATCTAACTCAATTAATAGTGGTACAAAATTGAATTAAAGGACATTATGTCAAATATAATTGAAAAACATGTGTAACCATTCAAGTACTTAACCATTAAAACTAAGGTTAATTACTTAATTGGTTACACATGTTTCACCATTGTGCAGAATGGTTACACATGTTTCAAAATGTGATTAATTAGTTTTGAAATGTGACTAATTGTTTTTTTTACTGTTCACCGTTAGAAATCACAGTTAAGTCACTATTTAGATACGTAAAATGACTTAATTACCCTTTTCATCAATCAAGCCGTTCACCGTTAGAAATCACAGTTAAGTCACTATTTAGATACATAAAATGACTTAATTACCATTTTCATCAATCAAGCTGTGTTATTCATCAATCAAGCTAATCTTCATCACCAAATTAAATTGAAGAACCCATAATCTGGTTTCTGGGTTCTTCAATAACCCATAATCTGATTTTTGGGTTCTTGAAGAACCTAGAAACGTGATCCTGTGTTCTTCGATTCTTGTTCTTGAAGATGATTCTGTGTTCTTCAATACTACTAAAGACATAATAGTCATTTCACAATTCAATAATATGTTTAAAAAATTAATTAACGGTAAAATTAACGGTTTAGTAACGGAATGATCAATTAATCACATTTGGAAAAACATGTGTAACCAATTAGTCACATAGCAAAACCAATTAATCACATTTTGAAACATGTGTAACCATTCTGCATAATGGTGAACACATGTGTAACCAATTAAGTAATTAACCCTTAAAACTATTATTTGAAATGTAAAACTAAACTGAAATTCTGTAAGATAAAAAAAAAAATATTTTAAAAACATACTCGAGTGATCGAAAACTTCTAATGCACATATGCCTAATCTGTGAGAGGAGATTTGGAACTCAAAGTCACTGCCCAAAGTCAAGAACTTCGCCTGGAAGATTCTCTCAAACGCGGTGGCAGTGCGGGCAAACCTGGTACGAAGAGGGGTACCGATTGACTCGGGGTTCCCTATGTGTAATGAGCCAGAAACGATAGAGCATCTTCTGTGGGATTGCAACTAGGTGAATCAAGTATGGCACGAACTGACTGGTTTTCTGATGTTCGAGATGCTTGCCCAGATGTGAGGAGCTGGATGTTGAAGAAACTCGCTGACCAAGCACAAGACAGACGTCAACAGCAGAACCGATGGCTAACTGTGCTCAATACTTGTTGGTGTGTCTGGAAGGCGAGGTGTGCTCTGGTGTTCGAAGGCAAGCAACCAGTTCCAAATCTAGTGGTGGCAACGGTAAGGAAGCTCCACCAAGAGACTATGATTCTGCAGCAGAAACATAATTCGATGCATAACCGAACCAAAGATCAGGGGCTTCTTCAGGTAACCAGGGCAGGGCCGACATTGGCTGGACCAGGCCGGAGATTGAGAGCATCAAAATCAACTGTGATGCTTCCTGGAACCGAGCCACGGGACGAGGTGGGATTGGAGTTATAGCCCGGGACCACGATGGACAGGTTGTAGGAGGTTTCCATGGACCGATTATCGCTTCCTCGAGCGACATTCTCGAAGCTAAGGCGGTCTACGAGGGAATCAAAATTGCTATAGAGAATCGATGAGAATCGATGAGAATCGGTGCAGATTGAGTCGGATTCGGAGGTCATTATTAATCAAGTAAGAGGGACCGCCAAATTTTGACAAATAGAGACTATTATTCAAAATAGTCTCTTATTGGTGGCCTCCATTAGTAATACGACATGGACGAGGATACCGCGAAACGCAAACTGGACAGCGGACTGGTTAGCGAAACAAGTCAATGTGGGAATGTGTAATTGGGATTGGATCTTCCAACCCCCATCTTCGTTATTGGAAATTTTGCAGATAGATAGTGAAATGTATCAGGATCAAACCCGAACACAAACTCTTTTACGGTAATATACAAAGTTTCTTTTGAAAAAAAAAATTGAAAATGAATCTGTCTACATTCACTTAACTATGTTTCCTTAATAATTATATTATATTTCGGCATGCGTGCACATTGTTGTCACTTATTACGAATGCATGAATTTTTTCAAAAACTGTTTAGTTTAGAAAAAGTATTTGAAAAAGTGTATATCGAAATTTTTTTTTTAGAAAAGTATGTATACGCGCGACGCGCCTATTGCAATAGGCGCATCCCATGGGTGCGCCTACTGCAATAGGCGCATCCCAGGGGTGCGCCTACTGCAATAGGCGCACGCCAGGGGTGCGCCTATTGCCTAAATTTTTTTTTTTTCGCAAAAACACCGGTCTATCAGAAACCACGTTGATTTTAAGTCTGCTTATGGTTTTCCTCCTAAATAGAAATTGAGAGATAGTCTCACGCGTTGCTTCATCTCAGTATTCATAGGTCCAAAGTCCAAATTTTCCAACTTGTTCTGAACAACAATGAAACAAAGTTGTTTATTCACAAGTTTCTGAATGAGACTTTTCTTCAGATACACTAGCTAGTTTGACATTTTCAGGAATTACTCCTGCAAAAGAGCTCTTTGGGGTTTCCACTGCCTTTTTCTTCGGCATCTGAAGACTCTTGATTTTCTGCATAGTGTACTCGTTGATTTTAAGTCTGCTTATGGTTTTCCTCCTAAATAGAAATTGAAGTCTTTCATCACAAACTACTCTCTTCTTCGTAGGGTGATTCAGTTTGTTGTCATTGATATACCGCGCTATAATTGCTCCAACATCTTGCTGAGAGATCTAATCATGCGTCTCTACACCAACCGATTTGAGAAACTCGATGAGATTACTCGATCCCCATCTAACAAATTCCATTTTTCTTGATTGGTACTTCCTTTTTCTGAACAACTTGTTCTGAACAACAATGAAACAAAGTTCATGTTGTTGGTAGATGATGTGTATTTATGTTGCTCCAAATATAAGCTCCGGAGCACGGTTATAACACGAAAAAATGTATGGTATGTTTGCCTCACACTTGACCTGAACATTCAACAAGAAAAATCGAACAGGGTATAGGCTAACTAACAGCTGCAACACATTAGAGGCAGGCATGCTAGAAAGGTCCTGCAGCTGCAATCTTCCGAATATCTTGTAAAGCTTCTCCAATGACTATAGCTTTTTATCTGAGTTCAAGCCTGCTTATGGTTTTCCTCCTAAATAGAAATTGAGAGATACTCTCTCCAGTAAAGAAGAAAGGAAGTTCTAAGAAGAAATGGTTTTCCTCCTGAAAATGTCAAACTGGCTAGTGTATTTGAAGAAAAGTCTCATTCAGAAACTTGTGAATAAACAACTTTGTTTCAATGTTTGACCTCGCGGATGTTGTTCAGAACAAGTTGGAAAATTTAGGGCAGGAACCTAAAGTATTTAACTTCTGATAACTTCCTTTCTTCTTTATTGGAGAGACTATCTCTCAATTTCTATGTAGGAGGAAAACCGTATAAGCAGGCTCAAAATCAGATGTTTTTCAAAAAGTAAGCATATAGTAGGAAAAAAGCATACATGGAGGAATTTGGTGCGCGTAGAGGAATTTGGACTTGTGAATACTGGGATAAAGCAACGCGTGAGACAATCATCTCGGTGGTTTGTTAACAAATTGATTTTCTGTCCTCTTGATCCAAGACCCTTTTGTTAACAAATTGATCTTCTGTCCTCTTGATTCAAGACCCTTCCTAACCATTGGAAGGGGATCAGTTTTCTTCTGTCCTCACCGTACGACAGAAGATATTCGGAAGATTCAGAATCTTGTGAATAAACAACTTTGCTTCATTGTTGTTCAGAACAAGTTGGAAAATTTAGGACAGAAACCTAAAGTAACCCCAAAGAGCTCTTTTGCAGGAGTAATTCCTGAAAATGTCAAACTAGCTAGTGTATCTGAAGAAAAGTCTCATTCAGAAACTTGTGAATAAACAACTTTGTTTCATTGTTGTTCAGAACAAGTTGGAAAATTTGGAGGAAAACCTGTGAATACTGAGATAAAGCAACGCGTGAGACTATCTCTCAATTTCTATTTAGGAGGAAAACCATAAGCAGACTTAAAATCAACGTGGTTTCTGGTAGACCGGTGTTTTTGCGAAAAAAAAATTTTTTTTGGCAATAGGCGCACCCCTGGCGTGCGCCTATTGCAGTAGGCGCGTCGCGCGTATACATACTTTTCTAAAAAAAAAATTTCGATATACACTTTTTCAAATATTTTTTCAAAAGTGAACAGTTTTTGAAAAAATTCCGAATGCATGCATGATTGATGTACAATTAAGAATAATATAAAAATAGTATGGTAACTAAATTACTTTATTAAAAATATTTATTGAAATTTTAACTAAATTGAAATTATGTAATGTAGTTTTAAAAAAGGGTTAATTGTCAATTTGCCCCCTAATGTTTGGACCGAATTTAAGAATCCCCCTTAAAGTTTAAAATTTTAAATATTAGTCCTAATGTTTGGACGTCGTCAAAAATTGCCCCATTCCGTCTTCAGGCCGTCTGATTCAAACGGAAATCCTGTCATGTGCCATGCACATGCGTTTTATGAAGATACAAAGACAATAATACCCTTATTCAAGGCCCGATCCAGAGAATGCTTTGAGCACAGTGTGGTCGAAATCGTAAATTCGAACGTTACGGATCTTCGACTGCCGGAGAAGTCGGACCACTTCGTCGGGGGAGGGAAGGTTGTCAGCGATTCTGCCGTAGTTGATGCCGTAGGTTCCTGTAAATGCTTCAACTGGAGAAATTTCTGCAGAAAGGAAGCAGCTTTGCATCAAGAAACTGCAGAAAATAACAGATTTTCTGCATACCCAGTATGTATAATCGATGAACCCTAATCAAAAATTGAAAAGTTTTTAAGGTCGGAATCGAATTCAAGCAATTTGATTAATGAAATTGCAAAATTTCAATAGAAATCCAATGAAAACAGAGACCCAACAACCTTATCTAGATGTCATGAACATACTGAACCAAGCATCGTAATTGACAAATTCAAGAACTAATTACTTAAATTTGTTCATGAATCTATCTGTTCTTAAAATTGAATTCAAATTTTGAATTAAAACAAGAGTCAATTCTAGAAGTCTTCAAAGAGTCAACCAGATCACTGACTTTTAGAAGCAATCTAAGCTCACACTGTTGAGAAACAAGGCAAAATGAAGAACACGACAGCAGATCGGGGGATCAAAATTGACAACTTACCGATAAGACAACTGGAGAAGAACAAGAACACACCCAGAATCAGACGCATAAGGGTATTATTGTCTTTGTATCTTCATAAAACGCATGTGCATGGCACATGACAGGATTTCCGTTTGAATCAGACGGCCTGAAGACGGAATGGGGCAATTTTTGACGACGTCCAAACATTAGGACTAATATTTAAAATTTTAAACTTTAAGGGGGATTCTTAAATTCGGTCCAAACATTAGGGGGCAAATTGACAATTAACCCTTTAAAAAATTGTTCAAACCACTGTGAGTCTATTTAAGTATTGTTTTTGTTCTTGACCACTCGAGTATGTTTTTAATTTTTTTTTTATCTTACAGAATTTGAGTTTAGTTTTACCTTTCAAATAATAGTTTTAATGGTTAATTACTTGAATGGTTACATAAGTTTTCACAAGTGATTAATTAATTATTTTTACTGTTCATCGTTAAATATCTTCGTTAAGCCTACCATGTGAAAATAAATCCATGTAAACTTCCAAAAATGCCCTTATGCAACAACAATGTTAATTCTTATGCAACAACAATGTTAATGTTATGTCCTCCTTTGTGTCGTTGCTGTCACTAACCATTCATCATCATCAACTACAACAGCATTGTGGACTTTATGAAGAAATCTGTTGCTGCGTAAGTCTTGAGTTGGTTAAAGTAGTTAGAAATAGAAAGTATGTTTGTCATTTAGTAGTTTCCAGTTCAGTTGTTTAGAGTTTAAGTTAAGTTTGAATATTCAGTTCTGTTTTCAGTTTGTTTTCACGGTTAGCTAAATTTTAGAGTAGTGGAATAGTGAGTTGCTGAGAAGCAGTTAGTGTGAGTCTGTATTAAAAAACAGAACAAGTTGGATTATCAAGACATGAATGAAAATAGGGGAACTGCAGTTTCTCCCAAAGATTACAATCTGCGTCTCTTTTACATACACAACCTTTCCTCAAATTGTTTTTATTCAGTAGATTTCTTGGATTAACAGTGGTATCAGAGCCTAAGGTTTTCTTATTCTGCAGATAACCCAGACATAATCAAGCAGGTTCGGTTGACACTGTTGAGAATGGGAGAAAACTCAAGCCATGTCACGCCGACTATTCCCAGGTACGATGGGAATTACGACTATTGGAGTTTGTTGATGGAGAATTTCCTGAGATCCAAGGAATTTTGGGATGTTGTCGAACACAGAATCGGCAAGGAAGACAGACTCGAGTTTACAGCAAGGCGATTAATTTATCTGAAGGCAAAGAACTATTTGTTTCAATCCATAGATAGAGGAGTCTTGGAGACAATTCTTTGCAAAGATACGTCCAAGGACATATGGGGTTCGATGAAAAAGAAGTTCTCTGGTTCAGTCCGAGTTAAACAAGCCCAACTACAAGCATTAAGAAGAGAATTCGAACTTCTGCAGATGAATGAAGGTGAAAAAGCAATAGACAACTGCTCACAGACTATGGAGATATGCAACAAGATGAGATTCCATGGAGAACCTATGACAGATGTTGCAATTGTTGAAAAGATACCGAGATCTCTCAGCCCCAGATTTGATTACGTAGTATGCTCAATCGAGGAGTCCAAGGACATTAACAAACTGAGTCTGGATGAACTTCAAAGCTCCCTAATAGTGTATGAACAGAAGATGAACCGCAGTTCACTCTCTGAAGAACATGCCCTGAAGATCACGACAGAAACGCAACGACTTCAACTATCACATTCAAGCAGCAGAGGCAGAGGAAGACTCAGCAGAGGTCGTGGAAGAGGAAGGTTTGGCCGAGGACAAGGTAGGGAAAATTATCAGCACACAAGGAATGAAGCTAAGGATACAAAGGTGAGATATCAAAACAATCGTGGAAGAGGGTCTCCGAGAGGAAGGGGCCGAGGAAGAGCATTCGATAAATCGAGTGTTGAATGTTACAGATGCCATAAGTATGGACATTACAAAGCATATTTTTGGGCAAGATTACCTGAGGAAGACAGATTTGAACAAACAAACTATGCTGAAAATACAGAAGTTGAAACACTTCTAATGGCTCAAGAGGCTTCAAAGGAGGACACAACAACTGATGTGTGGTACATGGACACAGGTTGTAGTAATCACATGAGTGAGTGTAAACATTCATTCGCAACCTTGGATGAAAGTTACAAATCACAGGTTTCCTTTGGAGACAACTCTACAATTAAGGTAATGGGCAAATGTCAATTACAGGAAAATGGATATATGTTGTCTATTGAGGGAGGAGTACGTAAATTATATAATGATAAAAAGGGTTCTATAATGACGGTAAAAATGAACTCGAAACGTCTATTTCCTGTTAGATTTAATCAGATTCAAGTTAGTCTAAGTGCCATGGAAGATGAAGGAGAAACATATCTTTCACGGCTGTGGCATTTAAGACTAGGACACTTACACTTTGGAGGTCTTAAAACTCTTTGCAAGAAGCATTTGGTCTCAGGTATGCCCGAAATGGAGATTAAAGAACAGGTTTGTGAGTCATGTGCAATGGGGAAACATGTAAGAGCCAAATTTCCCAAGAACAAAGCATGGAGAGCTGAGGAAGTGCTGCAGCTAGTTCACTCAGACATTTGTGGGCCAATCAGTCCTGCATCAAATGGGGGAAAAGGTACTTTATCTCCTTTATTGACGACTTTACTAGGAAAGCATGGGTGTATCTTCTGACTGAAAAATCAGAAGCCTTTAATATGTTTAAGATTTTTAGAAACAATTTTGAAAAAGAAACTGGAAAGTTTATAAAGGTATTAAGAACGGACAGAGGAGGAGAATATTGCTCAGCCGAGTTTGAGAACTACTGCAAACTACATGGAATCAGGAGAGAAAAAACAGCTCCTTATACTCCACAGCAGAATGGAGTAGCTGAACGGAAGAACATGACCGTTCTAAACATGGTAAGAAGCATTTTGTCAACCAGACGAGTGCCAAAAGAATTTTGGCCAGAAGCTGTCCTTTGGAGTTTTCATGTGTTGGAGCACTGTCCAACCTTTGCAGTCAGAGACATGACCCCCATGGAAGCGTGGACTGGAAGAAGACCATCTGTATGTTATTTTCGAGTTTTTGGTTGTGTGGCATATGCACACATACCAGCAGAAAGAAGAAGAAAACTGGATGATCGTAGTGAGAAATGCATATTTCTAGGTCTAAGTGATGTTTCAAAAGCTTATAAATTGTATAACCCTGTCACGAAGAAGATTATTGTAAGCAGGGATGTCATTTTCAATGAAATGAGCTCATGGAAATGGGAGACCAAGAAGGATACTCAAATCCTGACCGGGGAAGAAGAGAGTAAAGATGTTGATGCTGAAACGATAAAAATCAGATTGCTGTCAACTGAACCTTCTGAATCATCAACTGCAGTTGACCATGATTCTCAAGATGCAGGCAATTCAAATATGCCCAGCCCAGGACAAACGAAAAGGACAATCAAAAGACCACACTGGATGCAAGATTATGAGGTAACTGGAACTCAAACTCACAGGTTTGAACCAGATTTTTTATCGCATTTCTGTCTATTTGCAGATAGTGATCCTGTTGAATATGAAGTGGCATGTAAAGATGAAAAATGGTTAAAAGCTATGCGAGCTGAAATAGACTCAATAGAAAAGAACAAAACATGGAAACTAGTTGAATTACCGAAAGGAATTAACACAATAGGTGTGAAGTGGGTATACAAAACCAAGTTAAAAGAAAATGGTCAAATAGATAAACACAAGGCAAGATTAGTAGTTAAAGGATATAAACAAGCCTATGGAGTTGACTATACAGAGGTGTTTGCACCAGTGGCTAGGCTAAATACTATAAGACTAATCATTGCAATTGCAGCCCAAAACAATTGGCCTATACTTCAACTAGATGTAAAGTCTGCTTTTCTATATGGAGACCTGAAAGAGGAGGTATATGTAGATCAACCCTTAGGATTCATTGTTAAAGGAAAAGATCACATGGTGTATAAATTAGAGAAAGCTCTTTATGGGTTAAAACAAGCACCTAGGGCCTGGTATAGCAAACTAGAAACCTATTTGCTGCGAAAAGGATTCTGTAAATGCCCATATGAACACACACTGTTTGTAAAAGAAGATGAACATGCAGGAATATTAATAGTGTGTGTGCATGTTGATGATTTGATTTTTACTGGAGCAAAAACAAATATGCACAAAGAATTTACAAAACTCATGACGGATGAGTTTGAGATGACTGACCTAGGAAAAATGAGTTACTTTCTGGGGCTGGAAATCAGCCAAAGAGCTGATGGAAATTTTTTATGCCAAAAGAAATATGTAAGAGACATACTAAAAAGATTTGGAATGGAGAAATGTAATCCAGTAGGGACACCAGTAGAAGCTGGAATTAAGCTGACCAAGGAAGGAACATGTAATAAAGTAAGCACCACTACATACAAGCAACTTATAGGCAGCCTCATGTATTTAACAACCTCTAGAACTGACATTCAATACTCTGTCAGTTTAGTAAGCAGATATATGGAGGATCCCACTGAATTACATCTAAATGCTGTAAAAAGAATACTTCGGTATCTTCAGGGAACAAAAGACTTTGGGATGTTTTACAACAGGGAATCTAATGCAAATTTGATCTCCTATACTGATAGTAACTTCGCAGGATGCAAGGATGATCGAAAAAGCACATCTGGATATGCTTTTATGATGGGTGGAGCTGCAGTCTCATGGGCATCCAAAAAGCAATCCATAGTAACCCTATCAAGTACCGAGGCTGAGTATGTAGCAGCTACATCATGTGGATGTCAAGCTTTGTGGGTGAGAAGGGTGTTAGAGTTTTTAAAGCAAAAACAAGAGGGTGCTACTGTTATGCTGTGTGATAATAACTCCACTATTAAGTTGTCAAGAAATCCTATTTTTCATGGTCGTAGCAAACATATAGATGTCAAGTATCATTTCCTAAGGGATTTATGCAAGGAAGAAATCATTCGAATCATCTACTGTAGGAGTGAAGAACAAGCTGCAGACATCTTCACCAAGCCGCTGAAATTAGCATCATTTCAGTATTTGCGCAACAAGCTCGGAATATGCAGCTTATGTTAAACTGGTTTTTAGAAGAAATTCAGTTTAAGGGAGGGAATGAAGAAATCTGTTGCTGCGTAAGTCTTGAGTTGGTTAAAGTAGTTAGAAATAGAAAGTATGTTTGTCATTTAGTAGTTTCCAGTTCAGTTGTTTAGAGTTTAAGTTAAGTTTGAATATTCAGTTCTGTTTTCAGTTTGTTTTCACGGTTAGCTAAATTTTAGAGTAGTGGAATAGTGGGTTGCTGAGAAGCAGTTAGTGTGAGTCTGTATTAAAAATCAGAACAAGTTGGATTATCAAGACATGAATGAAAATAGGGAAACTGTAGTTTCTCCCAAAGATTACAATCTGCGTCTCTTTTACATACACATCATTTCCTCAAATTGTTTTTACTCTGTAGATTTCTTGGATTAACACTTTAGAATTGTCCATTTTCAAGTGAATCTGCTGCTAGAAGGTAGTAATTGATGTTCGATGTCTCCGATTCATAATAAAAGTTAAAAATTGAGCCTAATCGAGTCTCTGATTCGTAATAAAAGCTAAAAATTGAGCCAGCTCTGCCTCAATCTCGTCCTTCGATGCAGACAATGCATTACAGGAGCTCGAAGTCTCCCTGGAGATCTCGGGATCTAAGTTGTAATTGTCGTAGGAGACGCCGGTTGTGGAGTAGAAGTGTGAGCAGCAGAACATACCCTCGTCGGAGTAGTAGGAGAGGCTCCTGTCGGCGCTTTCTTGCCGATGGCCCAACTCTAAGTCGATATCGGACATTCTTGGTTCTGTGAGACGAAAGGGGAAGAAATTAAATTGAATGAGAGAGTAAGTACATAGAAGATGATGCAGGCGGAATAGGCTGTGGTGGCGGAGCATCAGCAGAGGTTGTTTCTTTACTTTTAGGCGACGAAATCCAAGCAAACCGTTCAGGCACCGACTTTGGTGGAGCTGTCAACACCATTTTTAAATTTTGCTTCATAAGAGGTGTCGAAAGGTGTAATCATGGGACAAATTTTACATCAATTACAGCCCACACTGGGATCAAGTAGAAGTTCTTTATAACGTTCAAGCAAAATCTTCATCAAACCTCAGCTTTCTCTTCATTCTCACAAACTCTCTCGGTTCGGTTCCTTCATTCTCTGAATATGTTGATTACGCGCTTCATGTTGAAGAAACTCGATGAAATTCATGTATGACTTAAAGAAAATGTTCACCGGAAGCTCCACGTAAGGGCAGCAAAATAATTTTATCTTTCGTAAAATAAATTAATAGTTGTCACGTGTTTAGCACATGCGAAACTGACAGTAAAATTTAACGGTTCAATAACAGAGTAACCAATCATTCACATACTGAAATATGTGTAACTAGTCAGTCACGCAAAAAACATGTTTAACCAATTAATCACATTGAGCAAACATGTTTAATCAGGTGTTTAATTTTCTTACTATTCGTGCATTATCATAGAATATGAGTGACCATTCATATGTGCTTAGTTGCGTCGTGCTACTAATTGTGTCGTATATATTATCTTAAAAATCATTGATCATGCATTTATAACATTTCACAAGCAATCAACGACCATGATATGCCTCCAGATAGAATCGTGTGGAATTCTAATATATATATAACTTTTTTTTTGATCCAATATATATATAACTAACTGTGCAAAGTATCATTTTCCTCGAGTTGTAGAAATAAATAGGGTTAATTACCTGAACTATTACTTATGTTTGACAATGTGACTGAACCGTTCAAACTTGAGCTCAACCGTTACTTAAGTTGACACATGTGACTGAACCGTTACTATCACCTAACTGCCGTTATTTCTTCCCGTTAAGTAGTGACATGTGTTTGTCACGTGATGTAGTTGCAATTTGAAGTTCCCAAACTACCCTAAACAGCTTGTCTACTTAACAGCAGCTGATTCTTAGGTCTGGAGAAGTTTGAGCGCGAAGAGATGTTAGAACAAGGAAGAACCGAAGAACCCAATTGAGAAGAACTGCTGGTACGTGGCAAAATTTATCGCGTCGATTCCATGGTTGCCCCAATTTTGAGGTAATTTGAATGTGGGTAACCCTAATTGGCGACGCTAATTTGTTTTGCTGCAGTAATTTGAACCGTAAACCTTATTTTCGAACCTTAAATCGTCAAATCTGAGGTAATTGTTTGTTGTTTCTTCTTTTGTAGTCTGTACAGAACCTCAGATGTGGTTTTTTGACTGGGAAGATCCAGCTATGTGCCCTTACGGTCGGATTGCAGTGATGCAATTTCAACAAAAAGAGAAACATTTGAAAGAACATTTGGATGTTGCGAAAACCCGAGCTCTTGAAAGTCGACCCAATTGGAAGTTAGTTGCAGTCGTGGTAATTATTGTTGTTGTTGTTGTTTTTGTTCTAAGTTCAATTGCGAAGAATTAGTAGAAGTTAGTTGTACCTTTGTTTGTAACTGAAGGATGAAGAACAATGTGTATTTTGGGAAGGTGGTGACTTATGTTTGCGGACATGTTGTTAAATGAAGTGTTATCTTTTCTGAACTGTGATTAAAAGGTGACTTAAGTTTGTGAATTGTGATTAAAAGGTGACTTATGTTTGTGAACTGTGATTAAAAGGTAACTTAAGTTTGGACATTTTGTTACCCAACTGTTACTAAAATACAGAATACATCCAAAAACACATAATCCATAATAATCCATCAAAATCCAGAATTCAGAATACATCCCAAAACATAATCCATCCTATAATCCCAAAATAGGTTCCGTTAAAACAGACTTTCATAACTAACAAAATATGGAAGTACAAAATGAACTCGATTCTCTTTAGAATGACCGTCTTGAGGGGCTGATCCAGAACCATTAACGCACTTGAGTCTGAAAGGACGAGTCCATACCATATGGGAGCACATATTTACATAAACAAGCTTGATGTTTGATCGATCTCCTGACTATTGCTGAGCTCCTGATAGGTTAAGTGAGATTCTTGTGTTGAGGAGGTATTTAAGTTCTTCTGAATCTGTTGATCGATACGTCTATAACAAAGTCACAGGAAAATTTAAATTTTGAACATAATAGGTCTTATAATTTCTAGATTACAATAGAGACCAAAAAGACTAAAAGTAGCAGTTTTTTAAGTACAACCAATACCCTCTTGTCACCAGCATCAGTTTAACATCTAACTACTGCTCTCCAACTTTCTTCCACCTCTATATAATGTGCATAAGGCTAATTTTTGGTGGCTTCCCCAGAAAATACACATCACATACACTAATTGCTATTTGAGGTAAATACCACTAATCCCAGAAAATACCATCATGTTCATACTGAGGTAATTTCACCACTAAGCTTCAATGCAGCAGACCAACTATTATAATTAACCCACCAACATAAAAGCAAATTAAACATTCAAAAAACTAATTTATTCAATCTCATTCTCGTCACTCTCACCCACTTCATCAATTTAACAGCACACTTCATCAAGTTTGTTCAATCGATTACTGCACACTTCATCAATTTAACAGCAGAATCATCACCACCACCCACTATCTTCACGGCAAACAACCAAATCTTAGAGCTCGAAATTGAATACACGCCCAAATACGAACATATTATGCAGCAATTTCATCATTTCGTACCGCAAACCAACATCAAAGCCTTAATCTTCAATCGAATCGAAGATTAACGAAGTGAAACAGGGTAGAAGAACACAAACCGAAGTCCGAAAACAGAAAGAATGCGAAAAGCCACACAAACCGAAGTTCAATCGAAGCAAAAACACAAACTTACTTCTAGTTGCAGTTCTGAAACGCAATGTCGCTGAGGAGGGTTCCTTCCGTGCTGAAAATCGACACTATTGGGGAGGAAGGAGGTATGCAGGTTTCAGTTGGAGGGAAATGAGAGTTGATAGGAAGTTGGAGTGTGGAGATGATTATAAAACGAGGGGGAACGTTTCAAAGTGATAGGAGGGCATAATTATCCTTTCAATTCACTTCAAATCGTTTTAATTGGGTCATGTGCTGTGCACGTGACATTTAGACGGTAAGATTTGACGGAAATTCACGGAGTAACCTTTCAGTCACATGTTCAAACTTAAGTAACGTTTCAGCTACACCAAAAAAGATGAGTAACCTTTTAATCACATGGCCAAACATAAGTAACGGTTGATGTAATTAACCCAAATAAATAATATAAGTTGTTACTTGTTGACCAAAATTTCCTGCTTCTGTTAATTAATGTCAAACACCGTGTTCTCTTCGCCGCACACATATTTCTGGTCAAATTAAATGATTCTTATAAGGTTATTTTATGCATACAACAAAAATACATGACTTTTTATATTTACATTTAACATATTGAAACGGGGTCACACCTCAATTAATGTGACTCGCGATTTGCGCAGTAATTAGTGTATTTAATTTATTTTTTTATAGCATATTATAAACTAGATATCTTATCTGCGCTTTGCGTAATTAGTAGTATGTTTTATTTTTTATATTTATAAGTTATTTTTTTATGGTACATAGTATAACATATTTAAATTATTTTTAAATGAATATAGTATAAAATAATTTTAAAAAATAAAATAATAAGTTTATTGTTACAAGGTTTAAAAATTTATTTTGCCAGTGAATATACACTATAATAATTTTTCAAAAAGTTCATTGTTGTAAGTTTGAATTGTTTACAATAAAAAAAATAAAACTTAAAAATGCATGAAATAATTAATTATACAGATAGTATTTTAATAATTCAAAAATAGGTTGGATTATAAATATATAAAACTAATCTTTCAGAAACTGTAAAAAATATGTTAATGTCCATATTAAAATCATTAATATTTTATTTATTTATTTTAGTAATAATAACAATATATTATATAAATAGTATTTTAATAATTCAAACGTAATGGGGTGTCCTGGGGTGCGCATACTGCCAAAAGGCGCGTCGTGGGGTGCGCGTATACCTAGGGGTGAAAGGGAAAACCGGTTGGTCCGAAAATCCGGTGAAAACCGAATCGGTCCGGACCGAAAAATTCGGTCCGAAAATGTACGGTTCGGTTTATGGTCGGATTTTTTTTTGCTTGAAACGGTTTTTTAAACCATTCGGTCTACAACTCTAAAAGACCGTGGAGTCCGGTCCGACCATTTATATGTATATTATTTTAGATATTGTATTAGTTAGTATTAATTAATATAATTAATCAACGAATACAAACAAATAATTTTTTTCTTATTTAATAATTATTTTAGTTGTTTAATCGGTTTAGTAGAAATATATGTAAAAATTGTTAAATCAAATTATTTTGTTGTTTAATTTGATTTTGAATACTTATTTTGGTTTTGAATGTGTATTTTTTTGCCTTTTCGGTTTAAACCGAAAATCCGATCCGAAAATCCGAAATCCGAATGGACGGTTTATTTTTCCTTATACGGTCTTTTGGTTGGACTTTTTTTTGAAGAAAAGCCGGTCCGAAAATATAGGTCCCCGATCGAAATAGTGAAAAAACCGGTCCGACCGGTCCGATTTCACCCCTACGTATACCTATTTTTCAATTTTTTTTTTTTTTATATTTCCTTTAAAAAAAAAACTAAAATGTATAGTTTTCGAAAAAAATCGAAACATTCTACATTCACTTAACTATGTTTCCTTAATAATTATATTACATTTCGGGATGTGTGCACATTGTTGTCACTTATTACGAATGCATGCATGATTGATGTAAAATTAAGAATAATATAAAAATAGAATGGTAACTAAATTACTTTATTTAAAAGAATTATTGAAACTTTAACTAAATTTAAATTATGTAGCATAGTTTTAAAAAATTACTCGAACGACTGTGAGTCTATTTAGTAGTCTTTTTGTTCTCGACCACTCTAGTATGTTTTTAAATTTTATTTATTTATCTTACGAAATTTGAGTTTAGTTTTACATTTTAAATAATAATTTTATTCAAGTGTTTAGTTCTCTTACTATTTGTGTATTATTCTAGAATATGAGTGACAATTCATACGTGTTTAATTGTGTTATGTCACTAATCGTATCGTGTATATTATCGTATGCATACAACAAAAATACATATGTTTTTATATCTACATTTAACATATTGAAACGAGGGTCCCACTTGAATTAATGTGTACTAGGTATATATGACCCGCACTTTGCGCATTAAATAGTGTATTTAATTTATTTTTTGTAGCATATTATAAATTTTATTTGTTTTAGTGTTTAAATAAAATTTATTCGTTGTTTCATAAAATAAGCATGACATGAAATATATTTAACGGAAAAAACAATTAAACGTAGATAATCAATATATGAAATAAAAAATCATAATTATAAAGTTAATTTTTCAATAAAAATTAGGTATTTAGATTAAGAAAATAATAACTGAAATATTGGTTGACAATTAATTTGATATGCAAATATCATAATAAATTTATATATAATGAAACTGCTTATATATTAATGGTAAAAGCAAAACTACACATGCATAAAAACAATAATACCACTAAATATTAATTATTATTATTATAATATAGTGATACATTAATAATTTTGTGATTATATATATATATATAATTATTGATCAATTATTAGTATTTTTAATATATATTTTTGTGCTATTAAATGATTAGATTCCTTAGAAAGTATATATTTGAGAAATATTTTAATGATGGACAAAAAAATGAATAAATAATATACTTAAAATTTAACTATATTATGATAATTTTAAAAAGAATTTAAATCATTTTATTCAAAAGTCCTATGTTCCCGAACCAACTCCTTTCCATGTCTCGAGAACCTCACGTTCAAATATATATTTATATTAAAAATATACGTTTAATTTATAATACTTTTTTTTAATAATATATGAGATAATTTACAGAAAATAATATTTTTTAAAAAACTTTGTTCAAAGTATAATACTTATTAATAGAGTTTTTTTAAACAAATATAGCATAAAAAAAATAAGTGTGAAAAAAAATATTAACAATTATTTTATTGAAAAAGAAATAAGTGATAAATTAAGATAAAACAAAATAATTTTTAAGATTAAATGACGAGCTTTAGAGGATTTTTTTTCAAAAAGCAGTCATGTGGAAAAAAAATGAAAAGTAAGTATATAAAATCAATATTTCGAAAAATGAGTATACGCACACCTCAGTGTAGCTTGTATTGACAATACGCGCACCCTACGGTAGCGTGTATTGCATGTTTGCAATACACGCAACCCACAGTGGCGTGTATTGCCAAAGGTGGCAATATAATATACATATGTATATATACACCGTAATTTTAATGTGATTTCACTGTTTAGTTTTTTACGTATCGTATTATACGGTCAGTCGAAAAGTAAAAAAATAACGTCTAGTTAGTGTCATTTAATTCGTAATTAAATTATATACGCATAGTAAGTTTTTATTTTAATTTTTTTGAATAAGTACATAATTAAATTTCTCACCTAATGCATTTAATTATTTCGATCAAATTATAAATCAAACTATGTTAGGTTAAAAAATCACTGTATTTCTAATCCAAAACATTACCCTAGGTAGATAATTGAATTACGACATATATGACGTTAACCGTGGTGAGTTTGGACTTACAGAGTGTGAGTTATATTTTTTAAGTCAAATTTTCATATCTCAACTTACGGCAGAGCATAGAGTCAATCCGTAAGTCCAAATTTAAATTTTTTGCTATCATTTGAATCATAATTAAAATATTTAGTTACTATAACTTTTTAAGTTTTTTAATAGATACATAATTTAATTTTTAATTAAATATCGAGTCGTCGTCGTTGAAGAAAAAAGAACAAAAAAAATGGTCCAGCCCAACTTTGGGCGTGGTGGCAATACACACCAATGTGGCGTTGCGTGTATTTAATACACGCGCACTGTAGGTAGCGTGTATTGAAAAAATGCAATACACGCTACTCTAGGGGGGTGTATTGTCAATACGTGTTATTTTGGGGTGCGCGTATATCCATTTTTCAAAATATCTTTTTTATATACTTACTTTATTTTTTCCACATGCCCTTTTTAAAAAACATTAGCTTTAGAGTCATCTAAACTTGTCCACCTAAGCAAAAATTTAATGTCACACAATTATTTATAACATATGGTAGGGTTGGACCAATCAAATTGAACAACAAAATCATTTTAATTACTTATCAACATATTATGTCTCTTAGCAAAATTAATATATATATAAACTAGTAAAATAATGATTCAATTTTTTATTATATAAATTGAAACAAGTAAAAGATAAAAATATTATTGTATAATAATAAGTACAAATAGAGAAAATGTAAAAAAAAAAAATATTAATAAATATTACACTTTACTAATAAATTAGTTTCACTTAATTATAAATCTTACGATATATAAAAAGTAATTTCTTTATTTATAAAATTATACAAAAAAAATTGCAATATTTGAAAGAAGAAAGAATTACTTAGTCATGAATATATATTTTTAATTTAAAAGTAAATCCCAATAAACTACTTTTGAATTTATTTTCTTAAAAGTTTATATAAAACAAAAAATAGTTATATATCAACTGTATTGGATATATATATATATATATATATATTTTAATTTTATTCTTTTCTGTATTTACAGACTTATTTTACATAATTTTATCAAATTTGTTTCTCGTTATGTTTTTTATTGAATTTAATTTATTTTAAATACTTGAATATTAACCACGACTTAAATATTATATTTCTATATTTTGTTTTCTTAAATTTTATTTCCAAATTGGCGACGAAGTGTCTTACGTCATCCTCTTGTGGGTAATACATTTTTAGGTCCTACTGTATGTTAATGTTACGAATTTTTGTAAAACGTAAGCGTATTGTTTTTTTTAGAAAAGTAAGTATATAAAAAAATAGGTATTAGCGCACCCCGGGTGGCGCGTATTGGACATACGCGCACTCCGGGTGGCGCCTATGCCATTAATTTTTTTTCTTTTTAAATAATTTTGTTAAATAATGACGACTCGATGTTTAACTAAAAATAAAATTATGTATCTATTAAAAAAATATTTTTTTTATAATAAGTAGATATTTTAATTGCGATTCAAATGATGCCAAAAATATTAAATTTGGATTTACGGATTGACTGTACGGCCTGCCGTAAGTTGATGTATGAAAATTTTACTTAAACAATTATAACTTAGACCATGTAAGTCCAAACTCAACACGGTTAACGTCATTTATGTCGTAATTCAATTATCTACCTATGATAATTTTTTGATTGGAAATACAGTGTTTTTGTAATCTAACATCGTTCGTTTTATAATTTGACCAAAATAATTAAATGCATTAGGTGATAAATTTAAGTATGTACTTACTCAAAAAAAATCAAAAATATTACGGTGCGTAGATAATTTAATTACGAATTAAATAACGCTAAGCGTTAATTTTTTACTATTAAACTAACTGTATAATACGATACATAAAAATCTCTACATACGATACAAAAACTTCTAAATAGTGTTTTGAATAGTAAATTTACTCTTTAAAACAATTATAATGTTACTAGAAAAAGAAGAATAAGTATATAAAATAATAGTAGTTGTTTGATTTGACAAAAAAAATGGAATATTGGATTTTCGAAAAGTCTATAAATAGTTATTTTCATATTGGCTATTATAAGATTTTTCGGAATAGAAAATATAAATAAAATGTTGAAACTGTCCTTATACTTTTTAATTAATTACAAAAATATACACGCAAGTTTAGCCAAATGTCGAAACGGTCCTTGTACTATTTTAATATATATATATTAACTTAATACAATTATATTTTTATACGTAAAATTGATAAAGCACGGATAATCTACTTTAAACAATGATATTATTCAATTATACGTTTTTTAAAAATAAATAATTTTTAGTTTCACAATTAATTGTATTTTATTTATTTCATTAGTTTATATATGTTACTCACCAAAATATTGTTTACTTCTATTATTTGACTTAATACAATTTGTTTTCAAAATAAAATTACCAAAAGCATACTTTTTTATTTTTTATTACTATTCACATCTATTTTATCTTAAAAAAATATTTATTTAAATTTTAAATTTAACTATATAAATAATTTTCAACGACACAATGACTTCAAATTCTAAATTTTTGAATAAATATTTTACATTCTACTCAAAACAAATATATATCTAATAATAATGTTTTCAATCAAATTATTCAACGAATTTTATACTAAATACTCATTTATTTACAACTAAAATGTTATTATTTATTTAATCGCTCCTCATCAATAACGATAGAAACAACAATAAGTAACATCTGCAGCAGCCAATCCATGAAATATAATTGTAGTAAAATAGTTTTTCATAATTATTATTATTAAGAAATCATCGTATAATTGAGTTAATGAAATGGTGAAGAGTGGGCCTGCCCTACGAACGGACCGTATCCTAGGAATTTCCTAGGCCCACTCTTCACAGGCCCACTCTTCACTATTTCATTAACTCAATCGATATCGTGCAGAATTCAACTTCCACCAATTTAAAATGTCAAAATCACATTTAAGAGTCTTTAGATCTTCCCTTAAATACTTCTCTAATTCTGATTTTTCATCAACATTTTCCTGCATCCCACTTTTACTCAAGAACTTCATATTCATGTAATCCACATTAACATTACTAACCTCTGCATGTGAAGTAGTAACTTTGCTGACTGCATTTTGATAAGAGATCGAAGCTTTTTCTTTCTCAAGATGTTTCTCATACTGTTTATAAAAAGACTCCAAAGTCAAATTCAACTTGTCTTTCAACTTAGCAGATAGTGTTATATCATAATACTCGTCAATCATCCATGATAGATATAGGGGTGGCAATTTCTGACACGACACGATTAAACTTCACGACACGATCTGCTTTAAAGCGTATATGAGTTTGACCTTAACGGATCACGTATCTAAACAACTCTTATACGTTTAGACACGATTAATAAACGTGTCTAAACAACTCAGATTTGCGGATATCTATATAAACACGATTAACTAATCGTGTCTAATCATGTCGTGTATACCAGTGACACGAATAAAGACACGGTTAACTAATCGTGTCTAATTGTGTCGTGTCTAATCGTGACACGTTCAGAAAAATATTTAAAATTAATATTTTTTGTGTTAATCGTGTCATTTCGTGTTTAATTGTGTCGTATCGTGGGTCGTATCGTGTCGTGTTTATCTGTTATGCTTTTCGATTCCAAGAAAGTTAATCGTGTCCCGTGTCGTGTCACGTGTGATCTGCTACTTAATCGTGTCGTGTTCTTGTCTGATGTTTTGAGACACGTTTAGAAATTATCCGTTTAGACACGAAACATGTTAAGACACGACACGATTAATAACACGATACGATTAGACACGACACGACACGATTGCCACCCCTAGATACATATATCATTTTAAGTCGAGGATTAAGGACAACATCTACAAACAAAAACATATTAAGGATCTTAACACTACCCCCAATATTTTGTCATGTTTTTTCTTCATCTTTTCAGCCATGGTAGCAAATCATGAATCTTGCAGCCGTTCTGTAATTTGCATTGATATCTTATAAATTTCACTCATGCAATTGTTGCTAGTAGCATAAGAAGAACCAAAAACAAGTAGAGTAGCATCATAGAAAATTCTAAGAAATGGCAAAACTGACTCAGCAAAGTCCCAATCTTCATCGGTAAGAACTCCTACACCACTACTAAGTTCAAGTACGTACTTAGAGTTAGTTTTCCCTTCCAGATATTCAAATGTACTTCTATACTTGAAAGCTGTCTCCAACATATTACAAGTGGAATTCCATCTTGTTTCATCATCCAAACACAAATTTACTATCCAAACCAACTTTTCATGTTCAATGTCATCCTTAAACTTTTGTAACCTAGATGGAGATCCTCTCCAAAATTTAACTGTTGTACGAATTCTTCTAATAGATATAGTGATATCCTTAAACTCATCCTTGACGGTAAGATTAAGAACGTGTGCAACACACCTAACGTGAGAAAATTCACCTTATGGTTGTGTTCAGACTTGAAACCTTCTTTTCAAATGGTTAACAAGAACATCATTAGAACTGGCATTATCAACAGCTTTTGGGTTCAATGATCTCACAAACCTTTTGAAATCCTCATTCTCAACTAACTTAAATGGTTTTTCAATCTCAATTATCATCTTCACAAGTTCCTTACGAGCCACTTCATTATCAAACTTTCATGACGTTTTACTACTAGCAGCAGATGTAATTGAAAGAGTCTTTTGTTTTTTATCTTTAACTTTATGCAGATTAAGTTTGCATCTTTCAAGATGATGATGCAAACCAATTGTTCCTTGAGCACTACTATAAACAAAATCGTTTCCACAGTAATTGCAAGTAACTCTACTAGTTGCAACGTTTCTCACAAAATGTTTCCAGACAAAAGACCAACAGTTGCAGCTCCAGTAGGTGGTACTGTTTCAGTTGCAGTGCTCGTCGGTGCATCTCCTATTGAAGGTGGAGTTGGAGTTGACCCGCCATCACTTGGACTTTGAGTAAGCGAACTTAGAGTATTTTATTCTAAATCTATCACCAAAGTCATCTACAAATAAACATAAAATACATTAAATCTGTCACGTACTAAATTTATGTAAACAAATGTTTGGTGTGCCATGCAAATCCATCAATAACAAGTTTTAGTGATAACAAGTCCACACTTGATAAACACAATAAATACAATAACAAAATATAAAGTATTCAGTTCTCGGTAGGAAAAAAAATACTAATTTCTAGTTTCTACTCAGTTAAAGTATAAAGTATTTCAAACATATACTAAGTTCTACTTCTAGATGCTAGATTCATCAATCGCAAGAGAGTGTCCTGAAATTCACTGCAACCCAAATTCATAGCAGAAAGTACACCATAGATGAACTACCACTTACCTAATCACTAATATTTAGGGGCACAACATCACTAACAAGGATATCATATATCGATATCTCAATTCTCCGGCCACCTCTAACAACGTGGAAAATAGCTATCTTTTAGGGATTCAAAATAAGAAAGCTACACAAAACAGCAGACAGAAACCTCAATCCAACGTTTGTGACTAATAACACAAACTAACACAAGTGAGCTACACTTAGCCAATCAGTAAATTGAAAAACAATCGAAGTAAATTGAAGAACAATCAAAGTAAATTGAATAACAATCGAAATAAATTGTGATCTAAATCGTTAAGGAAATGAAGGACACTTACTATTGCTGGAGGCGAGACGGCGACGGCGAGAGGCGACACAGCGACGTCGAGATGCGGATGCGGAGGTGAGGGAAAATGAAGTGGAGTCTGAGAAGTAGAAAAGACTGAAGAGAACACATGAACTACAGAAACAGAGAGACCTAATGTAAACGTAAGTATTAAGTTTTTAAACAACTCGGGTCGAACCGATCTTAATCATGAGTTTTGGGAAAAAAACATGAGACCGAACCCGACTTTAGAGAGGAAAAATACATCCGATCGGTCTCAGTCCTAGTCAATTTCAATCTTAGTCGGACCGGTTTTGTCGAGATTTCAGTTCATTATTTTTTTTCTCACCACTACTAGGAAACAGGGCAGACTCATGCTTCTTAAAACATGGGACCCACTCAGTATTGGACTTTTCATATCAACTTCTAAATGGTAATTAAATAGTTTAATTAACTAATTTTATTATGAATATATTAACTTTTTCATGTATGATATATTTTAGTCAGATTTCCTTTTAAGTTTGTGTATATTTTAGATTACTGATCAAATAATAGGAAAAAATATATATTGATTTAGACCGTGCCCTTCCCAAGCTCACCCATGTTCCTACATATGCTCTTGACTTATCCGAATGAAAAATGACTCGTACTTATTATAAATTTCATATTCAAATTAGGTACGAAATCGTGATTTACAGTCTGTTTGTTTGCAAGAATTCTCAGAGAATATGAATTTCGTATTCTCATATTTGTTTCGTGAAATTAGTATTTCACGAAATCTGAAATTCCTAGAGAGCTTGGAATAAGCATTCTTGAATAAGGGTTCATAATTATTATTCCAAGTAAGGCCTAAATAAGCAATAGTATTTGAAATTATTGAAATATCATGATTTTCCCTAATATTTACAAAAATAGGATTTAGTAAAGTATTTAATAAAATGAGTAATTAAAGTTTTTATAATTTTTTATATTTTAATTAAATTTAATTAATTAACATTATTTTTAGTAAATATTATTTTAATTTAATTAATCTCAATTTAAGCTTTTAAAATGAATTAATATTTTTTTATAAGATACTAATACATATTGAAACAGAGGGTATAAATGTCATTTTACTTTATTTCATTAATTGTTCATATACCATTCCACCAAACAAACATTTAAATAACATAGCATTTCAATAAATTGACCAAAGAAAATTATATAATTATACTATATTTCTTATTTCCTATTCGTATTTCTTATTATGTGTTCAAGATAATATTATTAATATATTTCCTAATAATATATTTCCTAATAATATATATTTTCTAATGGAGTGTTTCCTATTGTAATATAGTTGTTGGTATTTTTGATTTCAAGGAGTACCATAAACCCTAAAAAAAACTGATACACTCCCGAAAATTACCAACAAATATATTGCTCAAGAGTTAAGTCAGATCCGAGTTTCCAGTTGTGTTCGAATTTCCGTCGAAGTCCGAGTTCAGGTATTGTTCAGTTCGGTTAAGGGAAACACCGTGTTTGTTTCGCCTTGACGACACTGTTTTATCCTGGGAGGTAATCGTCCTAATTTTCCACTTACACGAACCATTTACGGTGAGGAGGCGAAATTGCCTTAAGGAGACCGTTTTGATACGGGACTCAGTAATTTTCTGCAAAATCCATTTTTTTGGGCAATTTCGTCATTTTGTCAATTTCATGTCATTCAATAATTTCATGTAATTTTAATTTCGAAAATTATTATTTAATTCTCCTAAATGTTACTAACAATCTTAAGGCAATTTATGTGTTTTAGTAATTTCAGGAGACAAAGAACCGACTCAGTTCATTAATTTGTGTAATCTGAAATAATAATTTTCGATAAAATAATTCAGCACTTTCTGTTTCAGAATTATGGCTGCAATCAACAATGAGTTTGATATCAGTGCTGGAGCAATGGCTCAGACTGAAGTCTCTAATGGGTCGTCGAACGCGCCCGTCGTTGCGCCGACTGGGGGGGATAACCATGACTCGTCCGTCTGGACTTGTGCATGCTGAGAAGCCCGAGAAATTTGACGGCTCAAACTTCAACAGGTGGCAGGAGAAGATGAAATTCTATCTGACCACGCTAAGCTTGACTCGATTCCTGACTTAAGAACCACCAACTCAAAGCGAGGATGATGATAATCAAGGGTTCTTCTTAGCTCTAGAAGCTTGGAATCACTCAGATTATTTATGTAGACATTATGTAATGAACTGTTTGTCTGATTCATTGTATGATGTATATAGTAAAACAAATTCCGCTAGAGAGTTGTGGCATGCCTTGGAACAAAAATATGAGTCCGAGGATGCCGGGAAAAAGAAATTCCTAGTTAGTCGCCTGTTTGACTATAAGATGGCAGATAACAAACCATGTATGAAACATGTGATAGATCTACATCTCCTCCTCTAGAGTATCCATGCCGAAAAAATGGAACTCGCGGAGTCGTTTCAAGTAGCCGTCATAATTGAGAAGTTACCCCCAGCGTGGAATATCTTCAAGGGCTACCTGAAGTACAAGCGGAAGGAGATGACCATGGTCGAGCTGCTCGAAAGGATCAATGTTCAAGAGCAGTACATGAATGTTGCACGAGGAATTCCAATCGGCCCCATGAACACGATTGCCTCTGCCAAGGCAAATGTGGTGGAGCATGGGCAGAGCAGACATGCTGCCTAAGGCAAGCAGAAGAAGCAAAAAGGATTCATTCTGGGCCCTAAGGGGGGAGTCTCGAAGAAGTCGGGATCCAAACCACAAGGATTTATTGGAGTCTGTTATTACTGTGGTAAAACTGGTCATATATCTAATGCTTACAGGTTTCCTAAGACCTTGACGACATCAACTTGTTTGCGGTGGTGTCTGAGGTGAGCATGGTTGATTCCAACCCTCGGGAGTGGTGGGTTGACACAGGTGCCACCAAGCATGTCTGTTCGGACAAAGGAATATTCTTCAATTTTGAAGAAGTTGATTCTGGGGAGAGCTTGTACATGGGCAATTCCGCCTCATCTGAGGTCAAGGGCAAAGGAAGCGTCATTTTGAAGATGACTTCCGGGAAATAGTTGACATTGAAGAATGTGTTGTATGTGTCAGACATTCGCAAGAACCTGGTGTCAGGATCTCTCCTCAACAAGCATGGCTTCCATCTTGTATTTGAGTCGGATAAATTTGTACTCACAAAAATTGGGATGTATGTGGGTAAGGGTTATGAATGTGGAGGGATGTTCAAACTCAATGTAATGGTTATTAAGCCTAATACAAACAAGAATAAAACTGTTTCTTCCTCTTACGTGATTGAGTCTCCTAATCTTTGGCATGGTAGATTAGGACATGTTAATTATGATACCTTGCGAAGGTTAATTAACATGAATTACATCCCTACACTTCAAATTGATCTCAAACATAAGTGTGAAATATGTGTTGAGGCTAAATTAACCAGGTCATCCTTTCATTCAGTTGAAAGAAATACAAAACCTCTTGATTTAATAGATAGCGACGTTTGTGATTTAAAGTTTGTCCAAACGAGATGCGGAAATAAGTACTTTATCACTTTTGTGGATGATAGTACTAAATATTGCTATGTATACTTGTTGAATAGTAAAGATGAAGCTATAGAAAAGTTCATGCTTTATAACGAAGAAGTTGAAAATCAACTTAACAAGAAAATCAAGATGTTGCGTAGTGATAGAGGTGGTGAGTATGATGCTCCATTTGGTGAGTTGTGTGCTCAACACGGAATCATACATGAGGTCACCACTCCCTATTCTCCCCAATCAAACGGGGTGGCGGAAATGAAAATCGAACATTGAAAGAGATGATGAATTCAATGTTGATAAGTTCTGGGTTACCTCAGAACATGTGGGGGAAAGTTATTTTAAGTAGCAATTATCTTTTAAATAAGGTACCCCGAAAGAAAGAAGAGAAAACACCTTTCGAATTATGGAAAGGTAGAAGACCTTCTTTCAATCACCTCCGAGTGTGGGGGTGTCTTGCTAAAGTGATGGTGCCTCCTCATAAAAAGGTTAGGATTAGACCAAAAACTGTTGATTGCATCTTCATAGGATATGCTCAAAATAGTAATGCTTATCAGTTTCTTGTGCATGATTCGAAGATTTCGGATATACATAAAGATACGATAATGGAATCAAGAAACACATATTTCTTTGAAGAAGTATTTCCGGCTAAATCTAGGGGGAATGCAAGTTCGTCGAAACGAACTTATGAGACTATTGAAAATAATGGTCTAGACCTAGAAAATGTTGAGGTAGAACCTAGGAAAAGTAAACGAGTTCGGGTAGAAAAATCTTCTGGTCCAAATTTTTTCACCTATATACTTGAAGCGGAACCTCAAACATTTCAAGAAGCCGTAAATTTTTCAGAAGGACCTCTATGGAAAGAGGCAATCAATAGTGAAATTGAGTCCATCTTGCAAAATCACACGTGGGAACTAGTGGATCTTCCTCCTGGATCCAAGCCACTAGGTTACAAGTGGATTTTCAAAAGGAAAATAAAAACAGATGGATCAATTGATAAATATAAGGGTAGACTTGTAATTAAGGGTTACAAGCAGAGAGAATGTCTTGATTATTTTGACACATATTCTCCGGTCACGAGAATAACTTCCATAAAAACGATACTCGCAATAGCGGCATTGCGAAATTTGAAAATACATCAAATGGATGTAAAAACAGCTTTCTTAAATGGAGATTTAGAGGAAGAAAACTACATGTAACAACCTGAGGGTTTTGTTGCGTCAGGGCAAGAAAAGAAAGTCTGTAAACTTGTTAAATCACTGTACAGTCTGAAACAGGCACCGAAACAGTGGCATAAGAAATTTGACGATGTAATCCTGGAAAAAGGATTTAAAATAAATTAATGTGACAAATGCATCTACGTGAAAGATACAAATGAAGGTTATGTCATTTTGTGTCTTTATGTTGATGACATGCTTATCGTTGGAAGTAACGATAAGATGATTCAATCCATGAAGGATATGTTGAATTCGAGATTTGACATGGAAGACATGGGCCTTGCTGATGTAATTATTGGAATTAAAATTAATCGGACATCAGAAGGAATTGCTCTAAGTCAATCTCATTATATCGATAAGATATTAGAGAAATTCAACAAGGATGACAAAAAGGTGGTCTGCACTCCAATAGATCCAAATAAGTATTTCTCAAGAAATACAGGAGAAAGCGTCCTTCAAGTTGAGTACGCTAGGGTTATTGGTAGTGTCATGTACTTGATGACGTGTACTAGACCTGATATATCACACGTTGTTGGCGTGTTGAGTAGATATACGAGTAATCCAAGTACTGATCATTGGGATGGAATCAGAAGATTACTTAGGTACTTGAGATATACTCGTAGTTATGGGCGGCATTATACAAGATATCCAACGGTTATAGAAGGATATACTGATGCTAATTGGATATCAGCATCAAGAGAATCAAACTCCACAAGTGGATTCGTGTTTACCCTAGGGGGTGCAGCCATATCGTGGAAATCCTCTAAGCAAACAGTTATAGCCAGATCCACCATGGAATCTGAGTTTATAGCACTTGATAAATGTGCTGAAAAAGCTGAATGGCCACGCCATTTTCTTGAGGATATTCCTACGTGGCCAAGACCAGTGTCTGCAATAAGCATATATTGCGATAGTCAATCTGCAATTGGCAGGGCACAAAGTCATATGTACAATGGTAAGTCTAGACATATTCGTCGTAGACATAATTCCATTAGACAATTGCTCTCGACAGGAATTATCACAATTGATTATGTCAAATCGAAGGATAATATAACGGATCCGTTAACCAATGGGTTAATTAAAGAGCAAGTTGGCCAATCATCGAGAGGAATGGGACTAAAGCCCGTGCAGTAAACACTTTTGAGAAGGAAAACCCAACCTAGTTGACTGGAGATCCCAAGATCTGGGTTCAAAGGGACAACCTAATCACAAGAGTGAGGTTAGATCACTGTGGGGGATTTTAACCCCGAGTCCATTCCTATGATGAAAAACAATGACGACAGTGGATGAGGTTAAGCAAGTGCTTTTAATGATTCAGAAATATAGAGTGTTGGAGTAACACTTCAGATGATGAATCACCTATGCAAGTGAGAAGAGGGTCCGCTTCGAAAAGAATTGTTGAGGGCACAATTCATAGAAACGCTTGCAGAACCAGGCAATGCCCATGGCCAGAACGGGCATAAACGCGTGAACTGAACAATACTATGAAGATACATGTGTGAGTTATATTATCATTTACACCAACGGCAGACGGTTCAAGGACATCGCGTCTACTGACTAGCCAGTAAAGTCGATGTAATTTCACGAGGGAAGGTTCAAAGGGTAACACCTACCTATCCTATGCCGGTGTCGACCGTTGAACTCCTATTCCGAGTCTAGATCGTCTAGGAATTCTCCCATTTCTCCATTCATGTGGGGGATTGTTGCTTGTGGCCCAGCCCTTGGATCGGTTTGATTCAACTTGGGCCGATTTTGGATTAAACCGACCCAATTTTTCTTATGAATGGTAAATGAGGAAGGAAGTAATATATTAGGAAATATGATTGTTGGTATAATATATTAGGAAATATTACTCTTGATATAATATATCAGGAAATATTTTCTTTATATTCTTCACAATATTGCAAAATATACGTGGAATATTGTTACCATCTTTTTTATATCAAGAGAATATTATTAATATATTTCCTAATAATATATTTCCTAATAATATATTTTCTAAAGGAGTGTTTCCTATTGTAATATAGTTGTTGGTATTTTTGATTTCAAGGAGTACCATAAACCTTATAAATAGGGTTGGTTCTTCTCAATTAAAAAAAATTTGATACACTCCCGAAAATTACCAATAGATATATTGCTCAAGAGTTAAGTCAGATTCGAGTTTCCTGTTGTGTTCGAATTTCCGTCGAAGTCCGAGTTCAGGTATTGTTCAGTTCGGTTAAAGGAAACACCGTGTTTGTTTTGCCTTGACAACACTGTTTTATCCTGGGAGGTAATCGTCCTAATTTTTCTCTTACACGAACCATTTACGGTGAGGGGGGCGAAATTGCCTTAAGGAGACCGTTTTGATACGAGACTGAGTAATTTTCTGCAAAATTCAATTTTTTGGGCAATTTCGTCATTTCGTCAATTTGCATGTCATTCAATAATTTCATGTAATTTTAATTTCGAAAATTATTACTTAATACTCCTAAATGTTACTAACAATATATATATATACTTACGATAAAATTAATGATTAAAAAAAGTTATTATTATATAGGGAAAATCTGAAAATGGTCAAATATGTTTGCACAAAATGGTTTTTCATTCAACATGTTTTTTTTGTGATAGTTAATGATCCAATATGTTTAAAAATTATGGTAATCGGTACCTCCGTTACTTTTCTGTTAAAAATTTTCTTTAAATATTTTTCATATTTGGATAATTAACCAAATATTTTTCTAAATATTACAACTAAACCCTACAAACTTACGCAACGATGGGTATACGGGTAAAACCATGGTTAATAACCACAGTTATTTTAATGGTTATGGTATTGAAAATTATAACCATAATGGTTATGGTTATGGTTATGGTATGTGATTTAAAAATATGGTCAGGACGCAAACGGTTACCATAACGGTTATGGTCAGGACTTATTTGTAACGATAACGGTTACCATAACGCAAACGTTTGTGTTACCTAAATGTTTGAACGACGCAAACGGTTTGAACGACGCAAACGGTTTGAATACATCAATCTATATTACCATCGTTGGACTTTGGCGCGTTCAATCTTCAACAATTTCAAATTTTTAAGTATATAATTTATATTTAGTACATTATATAAATAGTTTATTAATAATAAATAAATATTATATTTATAGAATAACCATGGGTATAACCATGGGTATAACTCAAATACCATAACCATAACCAAAACCATTATGGGTAGAAAATTCATCACCATAACCGCACCGCACCATAATGGTACGGTTAACCATATTAAACAGTAACTGTTATAATCATGATTATGGGTTTTTCACTGCACCATTGTCGGCCTTAGCTGCAATTTGTAACATACTTTTTTTTTTGTTTGTACATGTAATTATATAATTTTTTAAAAATACAATAGGAAAATAATTGAATTACAATTCAAATAACACAATTAATGTTAGATTTTGAGTTTTGGACTGATTATAAATTTCTATCAAAGTTGATGTCCAAAGTTTTGACTAAAATATACTACCTTAGACGATAAAAGTTAAAATTCAAAATTGTTTATGTTTTTTTTTATTAATTTAATCACGTATCTACTATAATGTTTTTGAGTAGGTATATATAAATTTCTATATTAATGTCGTTTACACTTTAATTTTTAACTAGGTATAAAATATTAAATTTCTCACTTTAATCGTTTTGTCATTTTGATCAAATTATAGGATAAATGATTTCAGGTTAATAATTTAATTATATACTTAATTGAATTTTGTCATATGTCACTAACGGTATTGAGTTTCGAATTGAAGGGTTTGAATTTTTTTATTCTTTAAGTCAAATTTTTAGATATTAACTTATGGCATAACGTATGGTTACTTCGTAAAACTAAATTCAATACCGTTTGCGTCGTTCAAACCGCAATTCAAATATCTACTCACTCTAATTTATTTATTTTTTAATAAATATATAATTTAATTTATAACTAAATATCGTTTATCGAACAAAAAAACTTACACATGCCACAAAAAATAACGAGTTGTGCATTTTTAGCACAATTCGTTCTCATCGGTGTGCGTCTATACATACTTTTCTAAATATATTTTTTATACTTACACTTCTCTAATTATTTTTTATTATACTTACTTTTCAAAAACAAAATCTCACATTCAACAAGGATAAATTGTTTATTTGGTCATTTAGGTTGACTAATATTGTTTTTCTTTTAAATTTGTGATATTTAATCACTTGTGTTTAAGAATGTTACTTTATAGTTCAATTCACAATTTAATGTTAGTTTTACTTTATTATTTCAGCATATGCCTTAAATGTGATTATTTTATAAGTTAAAATACCAAAAATGTTATCTTCTAAAATTAAAGAATTTGCCTTTTTAAAGCTAGATAATAGAAGAAACAAATGACAGAAAAAATGAAGGTTCAATTAATGGAATAGATAAGTAGTTACATATGTAAATAATCGTTTAGCAATAAAAAAAATAATAAATTAACATAAAATAAATATAATTGAAGTAAATTTCGTCAACTGAGACTTTTTTTAATCATGAATACTGCTTTACTTTAAGAAATAAAACGTCGTGACACGGGTCACGGGTGTTCGTACATCATATCATTAACTACTAAACATACAAATGGTAGTAGTGGTCTTTCGACTCAATCGTTTAGATGCACTCCCATTCTCGCTTGCTTTGCTATCCAATTTGCACATTCGTTGCTCGTCCTTGGAATAGCACGCCATTGCACTTGCTCGACTTGTCTTGCGAGTGTTCGGATGTTTGGTATTATTGTTGATAGTCTCCAATGTTTCAGCCCCTCCACTAGTTGTTGGTGAAGCACTTGTGAGTCCGTTTCTATACTAATGCTTTGGAATCCCGCTTCAATTGCTAAACGTACTCCTTCTTGTATCATCAAGGCCTCCATCGTGTCTATGTTATCGCTCATTTGCCTCTGGTTCATCCCGACCACTAGCTTGCCGGTTTTGTCTCGTGCTATCACTCCTATGCACTCTCTTTGCGTTTCCTTACACCACGATGCGTCACAGTTTATCTTGATTGTGTCACCCGTCGGGGGGTTCCATTGTTGGTTCGACCTCTCCTCATGTGTGTGCATAGGTTGGGTTCGAACGTCTCTTAGTTGCTTCTCATAGGTTTGCTTGATCTCCATTATGACGGCCCTCGGGTTTGGTTGTTTAGCTTCAAAAGACGTCGCGCATCTCGCCTTCCATATGTGCCAACATGTTATTAGGATGTGGGCCTACTTTTTGTCCGTTCTTGTGCTTGGACCATGCAGCTCCTCCTTCTTCATCTTTAGCCATTCCACCACATCTAGTCGGTTTGGCCTATCCAGTCGATGTCCAAACGTCCCGCTCCAAACCTGCTTCGTCCACCCACATTCCAATATCATGTGCTCCTGTGTCTCGGCTTCTCCACAAATCGGGCAATTCAGAGATACATTCATCCCCCTTCGAACCATATTCTCTTTAACTGCTATAGCGTTTGTTGCAAGCCGACATATGAAGTTCTTTACCTTTAGTATTACCTTTGCTTTCCACAACTCTTTCCAAAACGTACCTTAGTAGTTAGGGTTCAGTATTGGCCTTGTCTCGGCCCGTTCGCGGATCTTGTGGTAGACCGATCGAACTTGGGGTTGTCCATCTTTCGTGTGTGGTCAAATGCATCGGTCGCTTTCCCCGTCTTGTGGTAGGGGTAGATTGAGGATGTGGGCTGCATCATCTTGATCGAAAATGCTCCTTACTAGGTGCGCATTCCATTTGCCATTCGGATTAATGAGGTCGCTAACTCTTAAGTTACCTCTGTGCTCCACCGTGCCATCAACATTCACCATTTTACTCTCTTTTGTATAGATCCATGGGTCCTCAAAAACTCGAATATTCTCACCCGAGCCAATCATCCACATCCCTTCTTCTTTGATTACATCTCGGTCATATAGGATACTACTCCATCCCCATGATGCTCGACTCCCCGTTTTTGTCTCTAGTAATGTGCACCGTGGGAAGTAAAGTCCTTTGAGAACTTGCGCGCATATGGTGTCGGGTTCGGTCATGATTCGGCTCGCCATTTTTGTTAATAGCGCTGTGTTGAAACTTTGGAGTTCCCGGAAACCTAGTCCCCCAATCTCCTTTGCTTTTGTTAAGACATCTCACCTTCTCCAATTTGTTCTTTTTCCGTCCGATGTTTGCCCCCACCAAAAATTCGCAATGAGAGTATTTATCTATGCACACCATGTTTTTGGTAGGCGGAATACACTCATTACGTACGTGAGGATCGCTGTGATGATCATTTTTATGAGTACTTCCTTTCCTGCTTGGTTCAAAGTTTTCGGCCTCCACCCTTCTAGTTTGTCCCTGATTTTAGTTTTCAAATATCTCAATGCCTCCTTCTTCGAGCGACCCCAAACCGATGACAATCCTAAGTATTTGCCCAGATCACCTGTGCTCTTGATGTGTAGCGCGTCCTCCACCCCTTTTTTCTCATTCGGACCAGCCACTTTGTTAAAGAATAGAGTCGATTTGTCTCTGTTTATCCGTTGGTCCGATACATGACAGTAAGATTCTAGTATGTTCCAGAGTCCTTTAGCATTGTCTGCAAAAAACAGATGATGCAATTCCAGGCATGTTCTCCTTAGGGTGATCCCATGTATGACTTATTCCCTAGCGACTCCTTCCATTCTTCGCAATAGCACATCCGCTAGTAGTATAAATATGTATAGGGATAGAAGGTCACCTTGCCGTATTCCCCGAGTTGGGTGCGTTGGGTCCGTTCTCCGTCAACTGAGAATGAGTAGTGCTTCTCTGTATAAAAGTGAATAAATTGACGTGGAACAAACCAACCCACTATAGTTGATAATTAAAAAAACACACGATTTAATCACATGGAAAGAATAAGACATAGATGAGACACCACTAGCTGTCACTAGAACCAGAATCTTTTTTTTTCTTTTCCACATTTTCTCTTTAAAAATATACATATTTATTATTTATTTCCTAAATTATATAGAAATATATAATACAATAAGTTTTTCCCTGACTTCGAAGAACGCAAAGTATTTATTATATTAAATTTAATTTAATTGGTACAATTTTTGGTTCATCGTATGTTGCCGGTAACATGTTCATTTGGGGCACATGTGATATGTTCCACTTCCTTTCTATATGCTGGTGACATCAAAATGTCTATATTGTGCATGAAAAAGGTAAGGTGCTCCAAAACTGAAATTTTATAATTTTATAATATAAAAAGAGTGGAGTAGGTGTTATACTAAAAATTGTCTTTTTAGGTAATAAAATAACTATATGGTAAAAAAAAAAAAAGGTAATAAAATAATTATCAGGGTTGATCTTAAAGATGTTTTTACATTTTATATCTAAATTATACTTTCTTAGGTTACATCTGCAGACATATTATGCAACTTTTTATTCATATAAATTATGCCACCTGGCAAAAAAAAAATCAAGGCAATGACAAATTTATTAATATTCACTTGGCATTATCATATACAAAATTATAATTTTTAGAAACCACAAAATAAAATAAATGAAGAAACTTGCGTATCAATTATTCGTGTACTTTTTTTAATGCCTACTCAATGTTTTTTAGGGTAATCTCCACCGTTTCAGACATAACAGTATTGATAAATAATTAATTGATCTATTAATTAAACTATATTCTGTCATTTCTTGCTTTCCAAACAAAAGAGGTAAATGCAATTCAAAGCGATTTTCTCACATTTTCATTTAGGTGTAGTTGTGGTGATTTATGGTGTAAATATGGCAGGTAAATTTTACAATTTCATAACTGTTATGCGCGTAGTAGTAATACCTGTGTAAGGGATAAACATTTTTTAATTATTTAAAAAATTATGTTTTTATAATGAATTAATAACAAAATCACTGCATCAATTTTGAACACTTTATAAATAATTATTCGAACTTTAGTTGTTGTTTTTATTTTTTTAAATCTAAACTTTGATATTTGGTATAAATTGTTACATCTCTTAACTATGGACGAAAAATTACGTGACAACACATAACTGATTCATAATTTTAAAAATTATATGATTTTTTAAAAATACTAGAAAAAACTTTAAAAATAGAAAATTATTAGGGAAATGTTCAATATAATACTTTTATTAAAAATATGAATTACATAAAATATATTTAATAATAATTATTATTATTATTTATTTTATTTCAATAAAAACTCTTATTTTTCCTATTAATTGTTTTTACTTTTTATAGATTTTTTATTATTTTTTTAAAATATCATATAACTTTTAAAATTATGAATCAATCATGTGCTACCACGCAATTTTTCATTCATATTTAACGAAAAACTTAACGGAGGTAACAATTGTCTAAACTCCGAAAGTATATGTAGCAATTTATAAAGTGTCTAAAGTTAGAGTAACGATTTGATTATTAACCCTCTTATAAATAGATATTGGAAAATTTTATTTGCATATTATCGATATTACTTTATACAAACCACTTTTGTTGAAAGATCAAAATGCTCAACTTTTTAAATATTTGTCATTACTAATTTTAAGGAAACTAATTATCAAATCGACCTCATATTTTCGTAGTTACCAAACTATAGTATAAAATGGTCAAAAATTCAGGCTTCTAACAAGTTTTTAACATTAGACCACTTACATGCTAGCTAAAATTTTTACCACTTCACTACAAGTTACAATTAATTTTTTATATACTTCAAATATAGTTATTGAAGCAACTCTTATATTATTGTATTAAACATAACATGTTTATCTAATGACGATAATTAGTAATTAATGTTTGATCAACGTCGTGCTTAATACGACACCTATAGTATTAACATTCAATATTAATAATGATCATAAAATTTGGTCAAAGTAGTGTTGCTAATGTTAAAATTACAACTTATTTTATGGTTGATGAGAACATTTTAAAAATGATTGAAAAAATAATTTTCAAAATGAGCATTATGATAGTTTATAAATACTAAATTTAGAATATTACTTATTTTTCAACCATTTCAATTAAAAAATTAATACAATAGATACATAATTAAATTAAAACTGTAATTAAACAAGTGGTGTTGAACAAAAGTTAATTACTAAAGAACATTAATAAATAAACGTGAGATGTTTAATACAATAGTATGAGATTTACTTCAACAATTATATTTGAAATATACAAAAAAGTAATTGAAATAGATAGTGTATTGCTAAACTTTTAGGTATAGAGTTCAAGACTTGATAGAAACATGAATTTTTTACCAGTTTATATCGTAGTTTGGTAATTACAAAAATACGAGGTCTTATTGATAATTAGTTTTCTTAAATTAATGAGGGTAAATATGTAAAAAAATTAATTATTATGACGTGTTAGTATTTCAACAAAAGCAGACTAATGGATAGTATACTAATAGAATTTTCCAAAAACAAATTGAGTGTTATTTTATATTTATTTTTAGTTACTTAAGTTGTCCAAAGTGTTGCTTGACGCCTTGACATGTAAGTTTTGAACGAAATATAAAATGTATTTGATATTAAAATATTTGTACTTTATCTTATGGTTACAAACGGGTACATGTACCTTGTTTTATTGTTTTAAACTAAGTTACACAATGATTTACTAATCTAATTTGAAAATTAAGATTACATTATAACTTACAAATGCAATCCTCCTTCCATTATTGTCAGTAGCCAGCCACTACTATATATATATATATATTTGTTTTTTGTAAATCACTACTAATCTTAATATATGTAAAATATTCAAAAGAGTTGTTAACCATTTTATTTTATTGGTAAATGGTCAAAGTGCCCCCTAAAGTTTGACCGAAATTTAAGAATCCTACTTAAAGTTTAAAGTGTCCCTTAATGTTTGAAAATGATGAAAAATCCCCCATTGTCAGATGCTTTTTTAGGGGGAATTTTTCATCATTTCTTTAACATTAGGGGAATTTTAAACTTTAAGGAATATTCTTAAATTTCGGCCAAACTTTATGGGACACTTTGACCATTAACCCTTATTTTATTTTTAAAAAAATCACATATTTTTAATACTTGGCCCCAAATTTTTTAATATGATGAAGATGTGTTGAAAAATACTTAATTATTTCAACAATTTTTAATAATTACTATATTCTTAATTAATTTTATATTTTAACGACTCCAAACGTCTAAGCTGTCGATTGAAGGCTTGAAGGCTGAAGCAACCCTTCCTTTTCCCAATTCCCTGGTCGGTTGCTTGCTATTTGATTCCTTGTTCTTGTAAAAGCGTCCCCTAATAATTAAAACCTTAATTTAGTTTTCCAATAAATTCAAACCCTTGCTTGGAGACAGACACTGTAAATTAAAGAGTAATTAATTTTGTTAATTAAGTATTTTAGAATAATAAATCATGTGATTTTGCATATCTTTTGGTGCATGAATGTAGTTTGGTTAGTTATCTATCTCATCCGTGTTTAACGATTACCACCTCTCTTTTTTTTGTTAAAAAAAAAAAGAATGAGCTAGTAACGGCGACCTTATTCCCATCGTGCTATGCAATGTCCGAGTTTTCCTATTTTTTGGGGGAGACTGTACTGTCACAGATACATCCCTCTGAACAACCAGCGCATACACTGACCCCGTCAACATAGTTCACCGACAGCCTAGAGTTGCATTTTACTTCTGCATAATATTTTGGATCAAGTATAATTATGTGTGTATTTAATGTTTATACACACACCTAACTACATATATACACGGAACATTTGAGTTTAAAGAAGAAGAAAAAAAATGAATTACATCTTTAATTACTTATATTTTTTCAATATTAGTTTTTGATTATTTATATATTTTTAATATTGTTAAATAATTATTTACGTTTTAAATATGATTATTTCGTTTAAATCATTAAAATATTAAAACTTAATATACTGAAAACGCTCTTCTTCTTCTTGAAATTGCATCGATATGTTTAGGAAGAGAGGAAGAAGATAACAAGAATTGTGAAGAACAAGAGAAAATGATATATTAGGTATTATTATTAATATTAGCATGTACGACACTAACAGTGAAAAATACAAAAATAATATAAAATTCTCAAAAGTGTCCCAATTTAATTCTTTCAAACTATTTTAAATACTACAATTAAGTATCATTCGATTGGAGCTCGAGTACGAGTCAAGACCAAGATCTGAGGCCCTCGATTGGGGTTCAATCGAGCCCCGATCAAATCGGAATTCAATTGTAATATTTGAAAAAAAAAATTAGAATGATCAAATTACTGACATTTTTAAACGTTTTCTGTTATTTTTATAATTTTTAAAATTTATTCTATTAAATTTGAATAAACAAAGTGATGAAGTCCCTAACCTTATGGAGCAAATGTGTTATTATATACTATTTTTTAAATAATACTCACACAAGTTGTAGAGTCATTTATCCACTCAAACCAATGGAAGAAGGAAGACTCCACCAATTAGTCACGTGTGTTAAAACAAAATATCATAAATAAAGTCATATTGTTCTTTTGACTCACCTAACAATCTTTCAAGAAAGGACCCATCATAAAGATAACTCCTATCATTTGGACACTAAATGGCAAAAGAATCATCCAATTACAAAAGAGACTGATTTGAACAACTCTCTCTCAACTTTTCATCAAAACACACGATTACATCATGAGCATAAATTCATTTAATTAGAATAAATATGTAAAAATAATCTTTTTATGTATCTATTATAAAAAATAATATCCACATCATTTATTTCTTCCACTTCGTTTGCTATGCCAACTGGCACCAACCAAACTACCCACATTGTGGGTCTCATCTCATGACACCAAAGAGTTAACCTAGATTATTTATATCACATCATTTAATAATAATAATAATAATTATAATTATAATAGACAGAAGGACAAGTCAAAGGGAGCCCTCCACACTTCACCTTTTCCCTTATACCCAATTCTAAGTCTATGTAATAAAACTTCAACAAAATAGGCTTTCCTGATTCCCAAGGAATTATGACTTACCAAAACACCAACTTGAAAATATACAATTTCTTCCATTACTGATACCAGATTGCAATGTCCTGTTTGGGCAGCGACTCAATCGATCCTCCGCCTTGAGTCTCATCCTTGTAGTCAAACGATGTTAAATCAAACGGAGACCCAAACATGAAGGGGAAGCTCTCGTTGCCCTGGCTGGCCTCAAACGTGGTATTCAAAGCCTTGAATCGATCAAACTGGGGTTCCTCACGAGGAAACATCTGTGGATGGTGGGGGATGATCTGGGGCTGTTGGAAGAAGTTGGTTTCGACCATCGGTTGTGGGACCCGAGCATGCGCCACTCCACATTGATCTTCTATAACGATGTTGTGGTGGTGGTGGAGGTGGTTGATGTTCTTGGTGCTGCTGCCTTGGACGTTGGAATCGTAAATAGACATGAGTTCACTAATCACCTTCTGCCCATCTTCAGGAACCCCGAGACCAGATAGGTCAAACGTGGCTGAGCCGGAGTTCTTTGGCTGCATGAACTGTTGAGGGTAAATGACAGGTTTGACATCGTTGACATGGAAACTCGACCCGACAAACTCGGGACTTGTCTTGTTCTGGAAAGGACAGTTCAGTTGATGGTTATCCCTCAGTGCCCTCTCATGAAACCCTAGCCGAGTTTCGCTGTAAGGACACTGCGCAAACTCGCAGGTATAGATCTTCTGATCCATGGCACCCACGTTGAGATCGTTACACGGCTTCCTCTTCCTCGTGAAATCCATTTCTCCCTTGATCGGGAACTGGGTCGGTCCGAAATTAGGAATTGTGATATGGTCGGGTTTCCTATCCTTACGGTCGGGGTCGTCATCGACCCCCTCAACATCGTATTCACTACAGTCATTGATGACCAAGGACCCGCTGCCCACCGAGGAGGACAGCGGAGGGCAGGAGTTAGGGTACAGCTCCCGAGCCATGGTCTCTTCCTGGTTAACAATGGCGAGCCATGTGGCGCTCTCCTTGGCAGTCATCTTGTCCTGCAAACACTTGGACTGCCTCACGAGCTTTCGAATTTTGGCAATATCAGGGGACATGTGTTTAATAACTGCGGTCAAAACACCAACTTTCCACGCCTTTTTGAGATCATGCGGCTTCTTGTAAGGCGGGGGGCCTTGCTCTTTAGGCAGCCCTAGCTGCGGCCACCAGTCCTCAACCCCGGTGGGCCACCACGGCGGAGGGACACCTTTCTCTAAAGGGAACCGCCTCTGTGGCGGATCGCAGTGCTGCATCAGGGCAGATAAAAGAGACCCTAGGGTTGTGTCTTGAAGCTCTTGCAGTGTGTGGGGCGTGGGCCCGATTGAGTTACACCCATCGTTCTTACCAGGGATTGCGTTTTCGGCCTGGTACTTTGATATCGCGGCGGGCCCATTGCGGTCGAACCGAACCTTGTCTTTCCACCATTCTCTGAGGTTGTCTGAAGCTCCTGTTACAGGCTTGCCCTTCTCAGGGATGATTCCGTACACAAATCCCTGAGCTTTACAGACCTCCATCATCTTCAACATGTACTTCAGGATTCCATCTTGTGCCCTAGACATCTTCTTCCTCCTTGCCTGTTCTTGCGACTGCCGCTGCTTTGCAGCATCGATGGTGTCTTCTTTGCCCTTGGTCTGCTCCTTGAGACGCTTGAGTCGCAACTTGTCCCTCCACATCCTTCGCTCGAGCTCGTCGACATCGATTTCCTCGTCGGAGTAGTCTTCTTCTCCGTCGGCCTCTGGCTCAGTTTGGGTAGCCGAGATGTGGCTTTCCATTAGAGGGGCTGAGAAGAAATCCAGATCGCCGCAGATTCCCAAATCATCAAACATCATCATCTCGTTCCACGAAATCGATTCCCGAAGTTTATCGAAGGAATCAGGTTCTGAAACTACCCTTCTTTTAAAAAGAACTGCTGAAGCAGTAAACCCTGGTGGAATCTTCGCCGGGAAACCTGAAGGAAGACAAAATCGACAAGGTAAGATCATTCATAACACAACCATGCTAACCGAGTCCGATCTGGAAATTAAAGACTTCACCTGAAACAAGAACTAACACTGAAAGTATTAATTAATTAAGGAACGGACAATCAGATCTCAGGATCTACGGAACCAATCATTCATACACCACAATCAACACGATCATACATGAATTCTCATAGAGAGAAACAAAACAAGGTCAAATTTATCACGGGTTCTTAGATCTAAATCCTTCCCAGCCAAAAAAAAAAAAATGAATATTGAACTACCCAGATCATCAAACTGGAAGAGATTCATAAAATAAACAAAACCCAAAAACAAAAACAAGAAAATGGATGATAAAACAGAATAGGCCAGATCAAACTACCTGGAAAATTCAGAGCCTCTGGCGCTTTCAGCACCTAAAGTCGATCCTTATTCTAAGAAGGATAGAAGAGAGGGATAAGAGGGAGGGAAAGAAACAGAAGGATATGGAAGGGTTATCTGCGCCAGAGAACTATTCCCATGTCCATACTTTATCGAGTGTTTGGTGGTGATGGTGGTGGCTCTTCGGTGGGAGGGAGTAAAACGATGTGGAAAGTGGTAGGAAATGAGAGGGAGAGGAGATGCGTTGTGTAATAATAATTGGAAGTGGCAATGTTTCGTTTTCAGAGCTTGTAGAGAGAGAAACATGAGATATATCCGAACTTGTATTTGGACCCAAATAAGTTCCCTAACGTCAAGTGTGAGTAAAAGAAGAAAGAACAAAGGGAAATGCTTTTTTCTTCCACAAATTAATCTTTAGTATCTATATTCTATCTCACTGGACAAGAAATTTGTAGTGTTTTGGTTTCATTTTAAGATTGTCGACAAAAAAAAAAAATTTGTTCTAATTTGTTAGCTATTTTTTAAGATATATTTTCAATTAAAAAAATGAAAGATCGTCTTCATAAAATATTGGGTTAATAAGTTCAATTATATCATATGTATGAGTCATGTGATCGGATGGTACCCCTATGTTGTTTTTTGGTACCTTATGTTTTCATAATGTTGTTATTTAGTTCAATTTACTGTTGTCGTCAAGTTTAACTAATGGAATGCTGATGTGACGGATGGAAAATTAAAATAAATAGAAAAAATTAATAAAAATTTCAAAAAAATATTTTAAAACTTTATATATTAATAAAAAAAAATTTTCATAAATTTTTTTTTTTAAAAAATCGAAAACTGTAAAAAACAAAAACTAGGGTTCGACCCTTGGGGTCAAATTGAGCCAGCCAGGGCCGAACACAGGGTTGGGTCCGACCCAGACCTGGTCGCCGTGGGGTCCAACCAAACCCAGTGTTCGACCCTTGGTTGGGTCAATTGGACCACAAGGGTCGAACCTTAGCTTTTTTTTCGATGTTTTATTTTTTTTAAAAAAAATATATAAAAAATTTATATGATTTTTCCGATTTTTTTTTAAAATTTTCATTTTTATTTTTTAAATTACATATTATATTATATATATACGTGGTGCTGACATGTACCATTTAACAGAAAAATCTAACGGTTGACTAACGAAATACCATAGAACAACATTCTCCAAACATAACGAATCATTTGACCACATCAAAAAACATACGGTAACATCCGATCACATGACCCAAACATATGGTACCATTAGAGCTATTAATCCTAAAATATTTAACAAATTAACAAAAACCTATAAGAAAATAATTTGTTAGAAAATATAGTCAAACCTATAAGAAAATAATTTGTAAGAATTTTTTTATTAAAATAATCTTTAGAAATTAATTTGTGACTGAAAGATTACTATACTATGTGACCAAATTTTAGAAAAAAAAAAATAATGAGTCACACATGACTGATTCACAAAATAATATGAGAGATTATGAATGATAAAAAAATTATTTAAATTTTAACTTTTTTATAAAATCTTATTTTATTACTTATACTTTTAGAATTGGAGTAAAAGCTACATTTGTAATTTTTTTAGTTAAATCAAGAGTGCTAGACGAAATTAAGATAGAACAATATGTGATTAGTCATAGTTTAGAAAAATATATTATTTTAAAATTAAAAAAGGAAAAAATTTAAGTTTTTAATTATAGATATTTTTATTAAAAATATGAGTAATAAAAAGTACTTATTAGTCATTATTTTTATTTATAGTTTTAATAATATATTAAAAACAATAATTTTACATTACTCCTCCATTTTCTTTCTCTCTTTTTTTCTATTTTATTTATTTATTTCGTGCACCAAATATGCTCAGGAGTAAGGACTTGTTCCGAGATGTCCCCGAAACCAGGCTGAACCGTTTCGTATAACGTTTCTGTTACGTTTCATTTAATACCAAGACAAACAGCCCCAGCATGGTGCGTGGGTACGGTGTCTCATTTAATCCTCATGCAGTCATGCTTATCCGTTGCACCAAATTTACCGCGGCGCGTGGTCCCACTTCCGATGCGTCATGGAGTAGTAACTGTTCGGTGAATTAGTTTTTTACGTGTCAGGACACCATGAGTGCGGTTCATTCATTCAACTCAAATCATTGTTGGAATCTCGTAGTATAGGTATGTCCAACATTTCTGGGTAAAACTAGTGGTAGGGTAAAAATCGAGTTTTTTTTGTAAAGTATGCATGTCAGAACAAAAATTAAAAAAAGTATATATGTAAAAAAAAATTTAGCAAAATGTTCATCTGCGCAGGTAGATCAGTAACCTTTTTCATTTTTATTTTTTTTTTGAAAAAAAATCGAAAAAAATCTTAATTTTTTTTTAAAAAAATTACAGTAAGTAGATATTTTAATTTCGATTCAAATGATGCAAAAAACATTAAATTTGGACTTACGGATTGACTGTACGCTCTGCCGTAAGTTGAGATATGAAAATTTGACTTAAAAAAAATATAACTCATACCCTGTAAGTCCAAACTGACCACGGTGAACGTCATTTATGTCGTAATTCAATTATCTACCTAGAGTAATTTTTTTGATTTTTTTTTTTGAGTAAGTACATAATTAAAATTCTCACCTGATGCATTTGATTATTTCGGTCAAATTTTAAGTCACCTGATACATTTGATTATTTTGGTCAAATTTTAAGACAAGCGATGTTAGGTTACAAAATCATTGTATTTCTAATCAAAAAAATTACTCTAGGTAGATAATTGAATTACGACATAAATGACGTTCACCGTGGTCAATTTGGACTTACAGGGTATGAGTTATATTTTTGTTAAGTCAAATTTTCATATCTCAACTTACGGCAGAGCCTACAGTCAATCCGTAAGTCCAAATTTAATGTTTTTTGCATCATTTGAATCGAAATTAAAATATCTACTTACTGTAATTTTTTTTAATTTTTTTTCAAAAAAACAAAATGAAAAACGCAGGTGGTACCTGCGCAGATGAACATTTTGCTAAAAAAAATTTTTACATATATACTTTTTTAAAAAAAAAAAATCTGACATGCATACTTTACAAAATTTATCGTAAAAATCACATTGACATAATGTTGGGATTAATTTTTAGTTTTTTCTTAATATTTAAATCGTACAATTTCTTTCTATTATGTTGGATCAATGTGCAATTTTATTATCTCCCTCAATTTTTTCATCCAAATTTAATATAATTAATTTCGAAAATTGCAAAAATAATAGAAAACTTTTAAAATATCACAATTTAACCTTTTTATTAAACCTTTTCAAATTTTACCATTGAGTCCCAATTCGATCGGGATTCGATCAATTCCCAATCGAGGGCTTGAGTCTGGGTCTTGATCCATACCTGGTCTCCCACCCATGGGGGTCGAACCAGTCCCCAATTAGATTGGGGCTCGGGTTTGGCTCTTGACGCAGACCTAGTATCTCACCCATGAGGGTTGGTCTGGGTCAAGATTCAGACCTGGAACCCCTTGTAACATTTGAAAAAGTTTGAAAATGTTAAATTGTGACATTTTTGAAAGTTTTATGTTATATTTAAAATTACTTTTGTTAAATTTGGATGGAAAAGTTGACGGATGAGGCAAACTTGCACTTTGACCAACACATGAGGGAAATAAATTTTACGAATTAAAATTTAGGGGCAATACTCGAAATCTACCCAGAGTATTAGGGTTATTGTGATATTTTGTCATGTATAAAAAGAAACTATTAATAAATAAAAATTAAAAAGCTATATATATTAATATATGTTTGTTGTAGGAATACATTATTTGAAGTCATTGGTCACAGCCCGGTCGACATATGAGCGACAAGACGAGCTGAGATGGCCATATGAGCGACAAGGAAGGGTCACAACTCGGTCGACATATCATCACATTCGAGCTAAGGCAGGGGGGTGATCATAGATAGCGACACGGGAGTTGTACATCGATCGAAACCGAATCTATGGGAGGCGATATGGAAGTCAAAAACTCTGTCAAAAGTACAAGTATTTGCTTGGAAGCTTCTATCAAACACCATCGCAGTGCGGGAATGCCTGGTCAGAAGAGGAATGCATGTATCTGTCGGGTGCCCTATGTGTAACCAAACTGAGACAATAGAACATTTGATATGGGGGTGCAGCTGGGTGACTCAGGTGTGGGATGAGCTGCTGGGGCTCAAAGATGCAGGGGAAGGGTGCGATACGATACAGGAATGGATGAGGATGAGACTCCAATAACAAACAGGAACCAGGGACAGTAAGGCTACTCGATGGAACACAGTTCTCATTACCTGTTGGAACATCTGGAAGACGAGATGCTCAAGGATCTTCGAAGGCAAACACCCGACCCCCAAAGTCGTGATAGACAATGTGCGGAAACTGGTCCAGGAGTGCAGAATTATGTAGCAACAGCACACCATGCTGCAAAACCGAGTTGATCATCAGCCCAGACCACACAACAAGGAGGCGATGAAGGGCAGCATCACTGGATCAGACTGACAGAAGGCATCATAAAGATTAATTGTGATGCGGCTTGTAACGGAGGGACCGGTGACGGGGGTATAGGAGTCTTAGCTCGAAACCATGAGGGTCGGATAGTAGGAGGAACCCAATGCGCGAAATGGGCTGCCTCGATAGACATACTTGAGGCAAGGTCCGTATATGAAGGTGTTAAACTCGTCATCGAAAACATATGGGAATCGGTGGAGATAGAGTCGGATGTGGAGGTGGTGATAAACCACATGAAAGGGACGGTAAAATTTTGGCAAATTGAGACTATGGTTCAAAATAGTCTTCACCTGGCACGTAGGGTTAGAAATCTGTCATGACATAAGATACCAAGATCCGCAAATCAATGTGCGAACTGGTTAGCGAAACAAGCTATTGGGGAATGTGTCTTAGTGATTTGGGTTTGCACCCCCCTTACAAATTTTGTGGATATACAATGAGGTGTATTAGACTCATTTACTACCACCAATTTTCTGAGTAATATACGGAATTATACAGTAAAAAAAGTCATTAGTGTCAAACACGCTACTTTATAGTGGCGTAAATATTTCAACGCAAGAATTCTTTTAATTATTGTGAGGGATTGAACATGGATATACTGCCCTATTTTTTTTTAATAAGAAAGAAACAAAATAAATTAGATGAAAAATATATACAAAATTAATATTGCAAATTATATTAATTTTTAACTTTTAAATTGGTTATTCACATTTGTATGAAGTTATAAAGTTTTGGGTTAAAATTATAATTAATTTTTATGGTCACTACAAAATTCAATATAGTTTGACACTAAACCCATAATTTTGATTTTATCATTTTTTTAATAAGTAAATAATTAAACTTTTAGACAGACATAACACTGTCTCCTACGTTTGGTTATACGTTAGGTTATATAATGTAACCTAATGTTGGAGACGATGTTATATTTTGAATAAAAAATAAATATTTGCTTCCTTAAAACAACTAAAAAAAATAATTAAGAATTTAGTATCGCAAACTATATTGATTTTAGACTTAGTGTCTCAAACTACATTAAGTTTGAATTTTCATAATAATCACATAAGACATATCAAAATTTAAATTCGAATTTTTAACCCAAAACTTTTAGACTTCTTTTTTGACCGACGTTTATGGCTAAATTGAAAATCAAAACTCAATATAATTTGCACCCTAAATTCATACCTTTTTTTTTTAAGTGTCTTTTTATTTAAAAAAGGGATAGGAGCTACTTGCCCCATGTCTTACACGCCGTGTAGCGCGTAAATACATTTCTTTAGAAAAATGTTATATTTACTTTTTGATTTTTTATAATTATTTTTCTATAAAAAAAAATCGTTTACATCAATTATTATTACTCATATTTTGCTAATAAAAATTACTATATTTTAGAGTCATTAATTAACTCGTTGTATTGAGAAAAAACTAACTTAAAAGATGCAAAATTATATTTTTAAGATGCTTTATGCTTTCCATTATGGTAGGTAGGTAGAGGTTATAAATTTACTAGATAGATAAGTCTTCAACATATCTACGAACTCAAAACACGCACATTACTCAATTATTAAACAGATCACATATGATATCTATGATTATTTTTTTTTATACAAAAAAAAAATCATACACAGATTACACAAGTTTACTTAACTGAACAACACAACAAATTCATAATAAAATTTTAAAATTTACAAGTGATACAAAAATAAGTACAATAACAATTTTAAATATTATATACATATACTTAATTACTTTTATGCTTATATTTGCAGATAAAATTGTTTAGACATAATTACTTTGACATGACTTGTTCAATTCACATGAAAAATTGTTTGTAATTGAGTTGTACTCTCGACCTGAGTCAACCCATGAATACTAAATACGTAATAACTATATTTTATGAAAATTTATGAGTCGTATGAATCACGTGGATTCATGAGTTAATAGGTTGAATTAGTTCATATGTCATGTGTACGAATGGCGTGGGTCAATGATTTGTAAAATGTTTTCTTGATGAGAAAGTCCAAACGTTTAATTAAAGTTCTAATTTAATTATGAATGTATTATTATTTTTTAGTTTGGTTTAAAGATAGTTAAAAACTAGGTAATTTTTGAAATTTAATATTTACATGTCACCGAAATACTCATTTTGATAGTATTTAATTTTTTCAATTATATAAAAAAAATAGTGTATGGATAATTAAATTAGAATTCTACTCAAACATACGGTATTGAGTTTCAACTTTCTTATCAACCATAAAATTTGGTCAAAATTATAAAAAATTAGAAATGTAACGGATAATTTCGTATGTTTATATAGAGTTCTTAATTAATTATTTACATATTATAATACTTTTATTTTTTAGAAATAGTTGAAACACGATCAAAGTATTACGATAGCGCATAAAACTAAATTTGGAATAAGTTAGATTAAATTATTAAGACATTTAATATTCTAGCAAAAACGATCTTAATGCAAAATTTGGGTAAACAACATAATACAAATTCTTAATTCTAATTTCTCCTCTATTCCTCAAACTAAACACTCCGTTAGTGCAGTTCCCAACAATTAGACTCGGGATGAATTTTCGAACGTGTCCGATGGACCAAAATTTGAGGTAGTTCTTGACGTCCATCCATGGTCTAAAGACTCTAAACTCTAAAGCGAGCACCGAAGTAATAGTAAACAGATTGAAGATGTACTACGAGCAAGCTATACCGAGAAACAGTTGACTTAGACAGTAGAGTAATTTGGTACAAACTTGGTAACATCACAGTGCATGCGGTTTGCTGAACTATTTTAGCACGATCGACAAATACAATTTACAAAATATATATTGTAGATGAGGGAATGCATTTGTTGCTATAAGCCCCTACATATATATGTGTCACACCACAATTTAAGAACAGTTTGTATCGTAGCTCGCCAACCCCAGCAACTCCGGGCCCTCTAGTCTAGGATTGTTCTCAAAGCTGCAGATGCAATATGCAAAATTATGTCAATGGCGGTAGCAGGTGAAAGGCATTAACAATTCAAGCAGCAAGGGAGTAGGTCTGGAAAGCCATGCCAACTTAACTAGCTACTAAACCGCAGCAATTGCGATAACAATAGGGGTCAGTCATAGTAGTAGCTTAGCTTAGATAAAGAGCTTCTCGGTCAACAGAAGAAATCTAGATGTATAGATATTAACATTACTTGGTCAATGGAATGTGCTCAAATGGTCCAGTTGTAGGAATGGTTCCGCATAGGTCATTGTTTGAGACATCCCTGAATGATTTAGTAAGCACAAAGTATTTACACAAGACAAAATTTGAATAGAGGTATCAATGATCTTTTTATAACTCAGCTAGAACTACAAGCATGGCACTTACACGACTTTGAGACTTGAAATATCGACAAGTTTTCTTGGTATTGGTCCTGTCAATTTGTTGTCATTTAGCCGCCTGTCATGACAACAAAGAAACAGTAAGGCAAAGTCAACAAGAATGATGCAATTGAAAACAATAGAGAAAAGAGAGGGAGTGGCGGTATAGGTAGGTTGAGATTCAAAGAAGCCAAAAAACGTTAGAGAGATGGACAATCAGACACTGTAAGTTATTTAAGTAGCCAAACAATTTTAACGAAGATGGGGGTGCTTTTTTCTTTTTGCCAAGAAGATGGGGTACTACTTAAAAGGGAATCAACAAAACTTCCTTTAATTCATGATTCCACAACATTACTACAGGCTGAAGGGAGTAAATGTTCTATCAATGTCATATGAGAGTCAATAAGTAACTTACAGAAAGACAAGAGACTTTAACTTCCCCAATGAAGGAGGGATGATCCCAGAGATATTGTTGTTGTACAAGTCCAAGCTGATGAGACTCTTCAAGTTACCAAGCTCGGACGGGATAGTTCCTTGAATTTTGTTCTTGTACAGCTCACTGTCAGAAATTTATGTGCAATATGTTACTGGTCAAACAATACACAAAGTGATAGAACACAAATATAAATGGTTTGCCTCAACCATTTGATTTTTTAACTCAAAAGGTAGAAGAGGTATAGAGAACATACAGATACTGCAGATGCTCAAGTTTTCCAAGTTCAGGTACTAAACGCCCTGAGAGATTTGAGTTGCCCAAATCCCTGAAAAAATAATAAACATTATGACCAGAAATTCTAAAGCAAGATGTCATAATCGATTGCAGCTTGGAAAATAAGGATCAAATTTGATTTGCACTATGGAAGTGGAGATTGAATTGAACTCTCCTGCTCACAGTCCAGTATATTTGTCCTTAAATCTAATAAACAATTTCCATCCCAGTCTTTGCTAATTCATTTCCCTGACTTGACCTACAGTTATTTCTAACAGTTACTTTAAGGGGATGGAAACCCATACATCCCAAAACAAAGAACGAATGTACCGATAGCTGGTAGGAATACAAACATACGATCCTTGTATTCTTCAAGGTATCAAAGAACAGATCCAGTGACCAAGATAAAGGCAAAGATAGATATTCCAAAAGAACAGGAATCAAGATTTACGAGGTAGATGTTTCAACAGCAAAAAGAAGAAAAGATTTACCATGAAAATAAAACCATGCCCTGATTACAGATTCATCAACACTACGCTTTTTAATCATATCAGACGGACGTCAAATCGACTGGATCCACACTAACAGTACCAACATGCAAATCAAGTAGCAAATTATTATTTTTTCTCTAATAGAACGCAAACTTCCAGCACAGCAAAATCATACTTAATTCCATTAGAAGAGTCAATTTGGTTCATCTCAGCACAAACATAGACGCGTTTAAAAAAAAAAATGAATTGCTCTGTGAATGATACGATCAAATAGCCAATTAGTATGGCAAGACAAGTTCCCACGATCTCATTTCTCAGGACCAAACACTTAGTTCATTTCTCAAGAAACTAAGAATTACCATAAGAAATAAGACAATTTAAACAAAATTCCCCCACTCGAACTACTACCGGCGACAAAGAAGGATAGAGGTGCATACACTCGAGTAACGCGGTTGTCTTGGTTGCAGGTGATATGGAACCAGGTGCAGGGGTTGACAAGGGTCGGATCCCAACTCTGGAGCACGTTATCCGGATCGGACAAGCTACGCCTCAGAGTATACAGAGCGTCTCCCTCGGAGTTTGCATGAGCCAGAGGCGCTAAGGCTAGGACTAGACACGATGCAAACAGGCTCCACGACCATACCTGCGCTGCCATCGTGGAAGTGCAGAAGCTCGGGTAGGCTCACCAGATGAAGATGGTGTGGACTGGATTGGAGTCTAGGGTTTGAGTTGGTGAGAAATTAATGCGGAGAAGAAGACAGATGGAAGTATGTGTGAACTCTGGAAGAAAGAGAGGATCGGCTTTGGGAATAACAGAGTACTTCATGCTTCCTTTTTTTCTTTATTTATTTTCCAGTTTTTTTTAATACGATTTTTGTAATATTAGAACGGAATAGAGTTAAAGATAAATAAAAAATAAAAAATTTGAAATTAGATTTCAAGATATTATAAATAAATAACTTAACTTCTAGTCCTACCGTTGTTTTTGGTTGAACTCTATCTCTGAACTTAAAAATGATTAACTTTTATTTTATTATTTATATTTTTGTAGTTCTGAATTGTTATACTTTTATTTTTCTCGTTTAATAAAATATTTTATTCAACAAACAAAAAATGTTAGCATTTTTCCGTGATAAAATTTCAAATTGCAACGTACTACTTTTTTTAAGAGAATATTTTATTTATTATTTAGAAATAAAGTTTAAAATATTAGTAGAATAATTTGCATTAACTTAAAAAGAGGTGGGAGGGTATAAAACATAGTTATCAGAACCGGACCGGCGGTCCGACTGAGAACCGGACCGCTATTCGGTTTGGTTCAGTTAAAAGACCGTTTTACAAATGAACAGTGTTTGAACCGGGTTGAACCAGACGGTTTTTAGAAAACTGAACGGTTTTTAAAAAATCGTCCGATTTCCGGTTCACTTTTTAGCTGATTTTTTTGGGTTTTCGGTTTTTTTCGGCAGGTTTTTTTCGGGTTTCCATTTTTTGGTTCTGCACAAACCAATCAGCTTAACCCAATTGGTTAAACTAGTTCACTACTATTGTGTATTGTGTTTGAGAATTGAGAGTAATGTGTGTTTGATATTGAAACTATGTAGTTTGTGTGTGTGAGAGACTATGTAGTTTGAGGTAATTATGTTTGTGTTTGAGACTATGTATGTATTTAAGTTTTTAATTTTTTTCCCCGTGTGAACAGTGAACCGCACACTGAACCGGTTTGAACCAGGTTGAACTGGACGAACCGTGAACCGGCCCCCTCGCCGGTTCGATGACCGGTCTGATTCTGATAACTATGGTATAAAACTCAAATTATTCAAACGCAACTCTATTTTTTATTTTGTGTTTATTCATTCAGACGCAACCCCATTTTTCCTCGATATCGTCATTCATGTGACATTCCTTGTGGTGTTCGTGACGTAAATGATTTGTCTTATTATCGTAATAGTTCTCTAGTAAGTCTATTTTTCAATGATTTGTTTGATAACATTACTCGTATTGGTCTCGACTTCCACACTATGTCACCCTCTGTCAATTGTCAAGTGCAGTGCTTCTAAAATGGTCATTGCACTTACGCACTCTGCATATTCTCCTCTCACTCGTCTGTTCATTTCGTCTGTTCATGTCGTCGATCATTCTTCTATTTGAGTCACGAGCAATTACCCTGACACTCCCTATTTTTTGTTGCGAGCACCAAGAGGCATCACACTTTAACTTGACAGTCCCGTTTGCCGGCAGTGTCCAAATGCGGATCTCAGGTCTCAGTTACAGCTCGACACAGAGCTTCTTCCCGGTATTCATTTATTTCTCGTAGAATGCTCCGGGTGACTTTCACGGGGTTCAATAGTTTACCCTCGAAAACTAACTTGCCAGCATATTACTTAATTAAACAATTTTGCACTATCCTCAATGTTTATTAGATCTAATAAATAATCTTTACCATTTTATAAAGAGTTAATTATCAAAAGGGTTAATGGTCAATGTGCCCCCTAAAGTTTGGACAAAATTTAAGAATTCCATTTAATATTTTAAATTTTAAATTTTAGTCCTAATGTTTGGACGAAATCAAAAATCTCCCCATTCCGTCCAATTTCCGTTTAACACTAACAGGAATGTCATCATGTGCAGATCACGTGACTTTTTTATATTAAATGGACAAAAATGCCCTCCATGGAACTTCAAGCTGTTCTTCAAGCTTTCGCCCAGAAATTAGACTTCCGTAGAGCATATCCTTCCCCATCTCTCGCTCTCTTCCTTCTCCCTTTCGTAGAAATTGTTCTTCTCCCTTCCGTAGAACATATCCTTCCGTAGAAATTGTTCTTCTCCCGTCCTTCTCTTGCCACCATCCTTTCCCATCTCTCTCTCTTTAGCTAACCATGGTAGTACTCAGATTAAGGATGAGTTAGATGGACGTTTGCCTTTGGTAGTTCGATCAATTGATATTCGATTGGTATAGTGTATTTGTAATGAATCATGTAAAAAGTACGTTATGAAGTATGTAATGTTGCTGTATGAAACTGGTTTTTGGTTCTGCAATGAAGATTCGATGTTCTTGAAATTTTTCACGTGGATTAACTATCCCCCTTAATGTATTGAACTTGTTTAATATTCCCCCTAAAGTTTGTCAAAGTAAGGGCAGTTGTGTCTTTTCAACTTAAGTAAAGGCACGTGCAGGGCACATGTTCGGTTTACCGTCTCAAATAAACGGTCTTATGACGGAAAGGGGAGATTTTTTATTTCGTCCAAACATTAGGACTAAAATTTAAAATTTTAAACATTAAGGGGGATTCTTAAATTTTGTCCAAACTTTAGGGGGCACATTGACCATTAACCCTTATAAAAAACAAACTGAATTTCGATGAAAATTTGAAAATACAAAGAACAAACCGATTTTTTTATTTTCAAACAATAAACCAAACTTAATAAATTTAGCAATCAACAAACTTACCTAAAATTGTCATTATATTTGAACAATTTATTTTTTTAATTTGGATGGAGTGATTTGTCTAATTATAAGTGCAACAACAACATTACAAAATGATTAGATGGAATCTGACAAATCACTCTTGTCAAATTAGAAAAATTTGTCTAAACATCACTGCAATTTTAGGTATGTTTGTTGAATACTAACATTGGTTTGTTGTTTGTTAAAAAAAAGTTTGTTCTTTATATTTTCATTAAAGCTTGGTTTGTTTTTTGGGTTAAATACCAAGTAACTACCTGACATTTGGACGTTTTGCAACGAGCTACCCGAACTTTGAAAATTCAAAACGGGCTACCTCAACTTTGAAGAAGGTGCAAATAGCTAACCTCCGTCCAATTTCTGACGAATTTCCAACGACTTTCCAACAACTTTCCGACGACTTTCCGACTACAATTGACGGAAAATTGGATGGAGGTAGCTATTTGTACATTCTTCAAAGTTGAGGTAACCTGTTTTGAATTGTCAAAGTTCGGGTAGCTCGTTGCAAAACGTTCAAAGTTCGGGTAGTTACTTGGTATTTAACCATTGTTTTTTGTATAATTAACTTTTTAATAAATTAATTAATAATTAATAAGTGGGTTGTTTGGTCATTTCCACTTTATAATACATTATTATTAACAAACACATAAACACATATGTAGTGCTCCACTCTACTTACTCCACTAATGTCAATCGGTACATCTAAAGAACTGACTAGTCAGATACTATACTATGTGATAGTTGACTTCATTGCCATTTTCACTCATTGCCAGTCTAGACCTAGTCGTTTTCTTCTTCTTTAGGTTTACTATCTAATGTTAACTTTTAATCCTTTTAAATTTGGTGACACTTGGACATTAATGTTTTTTCTATTCAAAATTATCGGAATTATTAAAAACTAGTTAGTAGTACGTGTTAATATTTAAATTAGTTTTAAGTTTTTTTTAATAATAATAAGTTTACTGTTATAAAATTTTAAAAGTTAGTGTTTTGGTAAATATACACTATAATAATTTTTCAAAAAATATATTATTATAAGTTTAAATTTTTTACAATAAAAATATTATAATAAAAAAATGCATAAAATAATTAATTATATAGATAAGTTATTATAAATATTAGTGCATATGATTACAAAAGACTATTAAAATCGTTAATATTTTTATATTATTTTAGTAATAGTATATTATATTTGTATTATATAAATAATAATTTAATAATTTAAAAAAATGTTGAGTTATAAATATATAAAAAAAATAATAAAATTGTAAAAAGTATGTTAATATCCATATAATACTCTTAACTTAACATTTATGATTTATTACTTCTATCAATATCTATATAAAAACATTAAAAAATTTATAATAATACTAACAATTTCAATATTTCAGTATACATATTATATTTGATCTATTTTGTTAATTATAAATCATATTGAGTTTATACTTATATAACATTTAATTTTGTGACATTGTTAAAATTTATTTTGATATTATTGTAATAAAGTAGTTGATGTTTATAAATGACTTATGTCTTATTTTAGTAAGAGTATTATGTGAAATGTGATAGATGAAATGTATCATTAATCAATTTATATTTTAATTTGCAAAGTAAACTTTAATATGTGCATACTTGATAATTATAAAATATAATATTATGTATTTTATTATTATATAAATTTCATTTCATGAAATATATTTAAGGAGAAATCATAATTATTGTGAAATAAAGAGATATAATGTTTGTTTGTTTTTTTGCCAATAAGAGATATAAAATAAGTTTTGTAGCTTATTTTGAGAATACAATGGAAATAAAAGAGAATGACTCATTTTCAAAATGAAAATTCAAACTATAATAAAATATTCAACCATCATATTATGAAATAGCGATTTAATTTCTCATCACGTATTCAAAGTTCTTGAGTTCGAAACATAAAAAGTTCAAAATATAAAAATGGAAACAGACAAAATTAGAAACTAAAAATAAGGGTATCAATTTTGGGAAAATAAAATGTTGAATAAAAATTAAGACTATTGTAATTATAATATGTATTAATTTGGCTAAATCATATACAATGTCGACAAATAAGTTTTTAGGTGTATTTTTTCACTCATAATGTTAAATTAATCTATTCTAATTGATTCATGTCAATTATAAATTTCTCATTGCTAGGTGACATACCATGTAAATCACTTTAAAATTCTTCAAATTCTTTCATTCATTCTTCAGATAAGTTACAAAACTCATATCATTTATCATTCATTCATAAATTATGATTTTTCATTAAATATATTTTATGAATTGAAATGTATATAATAATAAATCATAATATTATATTTTATGAATATAAAGTATGCACGTATTAAAATTTATTTTTATAAATTAGAATATTGATTAATTAAGGATTATTTCATATATCACATAATACTCTTATTAAAATAAGACACAAGCCACATATAAACATCACCTACTTCATTACAATAATCTCACATTAAATTTTAACAATATAAAAAATTTAAGTATTATATATTTACAAACTAAATATAATTTACAGTTACCAAATAGATAAAATATAATATGTATACTTAAACATTAGAGATTATTACTATTGCTAGAAAAATACAAATATTTTATATGTATATTGATAGAAGTAATAAAACATAGAAAATAAGTCAAGAGTATTATATGAACATTAATATATTTTTTACAGTTTTGTGAAAAATATGTTTTACATATTTATAACCCAGACTATTTTTGAATTATTAAAATACTATTTATATAATATATTATTATTATTATTATTACTAAAATAAATAGAAATTACTAATGATTTTAATAGTCATTTGTAAATATATGCACTTTTTACTATTAATTTTAATAATTGACTCATGCATTTTTAACTAATTTTATGAACAAATACACTTAATACAATATATAATTTTTGTATTTCATAATATAATTTATAATAACTTATCTATATAACTAATTATTTCATGCATTTTTAAGTTTTAATATTTTATTGTAAACAATTCAAATTACAACAATGAGCTTTTTTGAAAAATTATTAGTGTATATTCAATTCAAACAATAACTTTTTAAACATTATAATGGTAAACTTATTATTTTATTTTTTAATATTATTTTTCACTATATTCATTTAAAAATAATTTAAATATGTCATGTACCATAAAAAAATGAATTATAAATATAAAAAAATAAAATATATTACTAATGCAAAGGCGGCAAAGCGCAAATAGGATATATAATAATAAAAAGTAGTAATTTTGTTATATCATACCTTCACTTTGTTGGCCAAAAAAAAAATACCTTCACTTTTATATGATGAAAAGGAATTCACATCAATATACTAACTACTAAGTGTCGCATCAGGTCTTGTCAGTGTAATATTCACCTTTTTTTTTTAATTAAGTCAAAAGATAACATATTAATAATAATAATGGAGAAAATATGAAAAGAAAATCGGGTAAGTGTCGCATCATCTTGTTGGGTGTTCATTATTTTAATACGATTTGAATAGGTCCTCTCCAAACGTAGGCTTGTTCATGAACCGGCTCGGGGCCGAACCGGTTATGAACTGAACTGGTCTGGTTTAAAAAAAAGCAGTACATTTTTCTGTTTCTAAAATAACTGATCTGGTTTAAGGAAAAAAGAACTGGTCTGGCTCGAACCGATTCAGAATCGGTTTGAACTGTTCTGGTCTGTTTTTTTAATATCAATTTTGGTTCGAAAATATTCCGGTTCAAACCGAACCTAAACCGGATGAAAATTCTATCCAACACACTGAACCGTCTTAAAAAATACTGAACCAACTGAAAAACACTGAACCGGCTGAAAAAACACTGAACCAACTAAAAAATACACTGAACCGACTGAAAAATACACTGAACCGATTGAAAATCTGTTCCACAACCGACTAAAATCTTGTCCAACATCAACATACGAGAGTCCAATATATCTCTAGGTTTGGTTTATTGAAAACATCTCTAGGTTTGGTTTAATTTCAGACCGGTTTAGTTGATTTTGCTTCAACCCGGTTCTAAAATTATATAGGTTTAAAGTGGTTTGATTTAAATTTAAGTATAAACCAGTATCAAAAAACGAGTCGAGTCGAACCGATTCGAACTGAATTTTTGTTACTATTTTGAAGGCTAAAAACACTAGTCTGGTTTTGGAACTAGTTCGGCTGAACCGGTTCGAACCAATCCAGTTCCAGACCAGACCAATTCGTCCAAACCGGTTCATTTGGACAAGCCTATCCAAACGCCAGAAGCTCTATCACCAAAAGTTGATTAAATTTTGTTTTTTTTGGCCCAAAAGTTGATTTAATAGACTTGACGTAGCATATGATTGATTATCGGAGTTATTATCCCAAAATACTTTAAAAAATAAAAGATTAGGTAAATAGTTTTCACCTAAATATACATTCTTTTTTTCAACCCTAAATATAACTTTAATATTTAAAAAATATGAAAATATCCTCAGGAAAAAAAATGTATACCTACCCGTGAATAGTATTTGCAGATAGTAAAGTCACCCGCTAATGTCATTTGCGGGTCGACATTTAATCCGAACTCGCGAATGAGATTCGCGGGTGGATGTGCGCGCGACCGCGAATGTCATTCGCGGGTGGAGAGTGCATTTAATCAATGTTGATTAGTGACCACCAATGGAAGAAACCTTCAATTAAAGACTTATATGCCCAAAATCATTTATCAAATATGACACCGTCCACAATAGGAAATCATTTCCATTCATAGAAAAAAATAGACCCGGGGTTGGACTGACATAAATCAACCATCAATTGCGGTAAACGTTGAAATGCAATTTCGTGGGTCTCAAACATTGCTTCAATTACTTGTTGTTTAGCATACCACACTTTGCGACACGAGACACTTTGCGCGTACTTATCTTTAACCATTTGTTGCAAATCGCACATTCTAATACCCGTGTTGTGATAAACATATGGATATATCAATTCAACAATTAATTTGCAATCAAGTTATCTATGATGTTATATAGTAATGACATTTCTACGGGAGTGTGAATGATCTAATTTAGTGATCTCTTAGTTGCCCATTTTCTTATGCATTCCTCTCAATGACCATGAGCAAGTACCACTGCTTTTATTGGCACACTTGAATGAAACTACAGTTGGACTTGATTTGATAGTGTTGTCTTCACGAGCATTACTAATGTGTCACAATTTAATATGTTGTTGAAGGGCAACTTTAGTCTCATATTCAACACCTACTTTGAAAATCATTTGTACCTGAAGATGATTCATCGTGTGTGACTATCCAATCAGTACATTCAAACTCATCTTGCCAATTTCCAGATGTAAACTCTGGAGGGAACTGTCGGAAAATCATTGGTTGACTTAGTTGTGCATCACCACATATGTTATCATCGGACAATGGTAACACATAATCAACCAAATATGTAGGAGATTCAACTTCTGTGTCATCTTCCATAAAAGAGTCTTCTCCTTCCTCTTATTCAAAGACGTCATCTTCATCATCAAGTTCTACTTTTCGAACCACGTATAATTTCATGTATTCACCACATATTTGAAAATTTTCATCAAGTGATTCTTTATTAGTGATTGGATATAGTTTGTTATTCGACTTCCAAAGGAGGTCAATATCAATTATTTTTGAACTAAAACCACAAACTACATAAACAAGCTTTTTTAGGTGGGGTAAGAGTGGTTGTGGTTTAGGTATAACTAATTGCGGATTTACCGTCAATATAATTAACAATTTCTCTGTCTACTGCAATTCTATTGTCATAATGAAGAATGAGAGTCACCATTTTTGAAATAGTTCTAACATCTAGTTAATATGAAAAAAATAAATAATAATCCATATTTCTTGAAGAAAACAATTACATCAAATATCATAATTATTTAATAAAAAAGAGTTGCGGACTACCTCACGATAACTTCCAACAAATTTGTTGAAAATGCAAACAATAATCCCATAGAGCTTTGACACCAAAACGTTACCGACAAGAAAATAAGTGGAGGATTATCGACGGAACAAGAATGGGAAATGGCTCAGTGAGAATTTTATAGCAGAATTTTATTGCTAACGATTGTCCCACCCGTGAATGACAATCACGGGTGAAAAATCGCGGGTAGATATACATTCGTATTTTAAAAAAATAGGACATTTTCGTATTTAATTAATATTGGAGGTATATTTAGGTGAAAATTATTGTAGTTTGTCTCTTTATATATATATTGTATAAAAAAGGGACAAAATGAGGAAAAATAAGAAATCATGAGAAAAAATATCAATTGTAATATAATTATAAAAATATCAAAGTTATTAGTAATTAATTTTTATTAAGTATACTAATAGTAAGTATATCTACACATAAATTTATTTATTTGTTAATTTATAAAATATGTTGAGTATATAAATATATAAAAAATCATATTTTAAAAAAAAAATATTAATGTCTATATAATACTTTTAACGTAACTTTTATGATTTTATGTCTTCTATTTGTTTCATACACTTATATAAAAATGTTAAATATTTACCTTCTTGTTATTGTTATTATTCATTTATACGTTCAATTTATATTAAAGTTATACTTAAAATAAGGTAGAAGATGTTGTTATGCGATTTTGATAAAATTATTATTTAATAAACTAAATGCGTACTTAATTAGTTTATTTTATTTTTAGTTGCACAATTTAAAATATTTATATTTGATATCCATTAAATATAATATTATGTATTTAGTATTTTAGTACTGTATAAATCTTACTATCTATATCTATATTAATTTGGCTAAGTCATATAAAATGTTGACAAATAAGTTTTTTGTTGTATTTTCACACTCTTAATGTTCAATTAACCTATTTTAATTGATCTGTGTCAATCATAAATTTCTCATTCTTAGGTGGCATGTCATGTAAATCATTTTACAATCCTTCAAAGTCTCTCATTCATTCTCAATAGGACTGACAATTCGTGTGTGCGTGCGTGCTATCGTGCACCAGGACATGACACGACACGCACGATAATCCATCACGACACCCACGAAAATGTAATTTGTCACAGACACACAACACGAAATTTATTGTATCAACACACAATAAAACAAAAATATTCGTGGAAAGTCGTAGCACGATAACATGATTTCACGTTTTCACGAAAATAACACGATAACACGGAAATATTTTGTTGTAACATGATAAAACGTTTTCACGTTCACACGATAACACGACCTAAATAACATAAACACGTCCCCTCAGTTTTTTATATTTCACGTTTGGTCCTTATTTCTTAAAATGATATGAATATAATATATAAATTATTAGATTGTTTTTGTGTTATCGTGTTTTGAGACCTAAACACTAACACGACACGAAAAAACAATCGTGTTATCGTGTTATCGTACCGTCAAAGGCAAACACGAACACGACTTTTTCGTGAGTGCTCGTATCGTGTTATCGTGTCCTGAGTGAAATTGTCAGCCCTAATTCTCAAGATAAGTTACAATACTCACATTAATTCTCTTTATTTCACATTATAATTATGATTTTTGCTTAAACATAATTTATAAAGTGAAATTTATATAATAATAAAATACAAAATATTATATTTTATGAATATCAAGTATGCACATATTAAAATTTCTCTTATAAATTAAAATATTGATTAATTAAGAGTACATTTCATGTATTACCTAATACTCTTATTAAAATAATAACACCGCTTACTTTATTACAATAATATAAATATAAATTTTAACAATGTCAAAAGATTAAATAGTATGTATTTATAAATAAAATAGATAAAATATAATATGTATATTAAAACATTAGAATATTGTTACTATTGTTAGAAAAATACTAATATTTTTATATGAACATAAAAATTAAGAGTATTATATAAATATTATCATTTCTTTAGAGTTTTATGAAAAATAGTCTTTTTATATATATTTATAGCTCAACATAATTTTGAATTATTAAAATCCTATTTATATAGTAAAAATATAATATATTATTACTTTTACTAAAATAAATAAATAAAATAGTAATGATTTTAATAGTATTTTGTAAATATATGCACTAATATACATCATACAACTATATAAAAATATTTAACTTAAAAGTATTACTTATTATTTTATTATTTACTGTTAATATTAATTTCTATTATTGACTCATGTATTTTTACCTAATTTATTGAATAAATACACTTAATATAATTTATATTTTTTGTTTTTGATAATATAATTTATATTTTTTGTTTTTGATAGTATAATTTATAATAACTTATTGATATACTTAATTATTTCATTCATTTTTATACTTTTTATTGTAAACAATTAAACTTATAAGAATGAAGTTTTTGAAAAATTACTATAGTATTTATTCACATAAAAAATAATTTTATAATAGTAGACTTATTGTATTTTTTAAACAAATTATTATAGTCTATATTCACTTAAAAATAATTTAAATAGGTATTATGCTATACACTATAAAAAACAAAACAAAACAAATTATATATATAATATAAATATTAAAAAAAAAATAAAAATTACTACTTACTGCGCTTCTACGCAGACCAAATATCTAGTATACAATATTTAAGACAAAATCGTAAGTATACATGTGAAAAAAAAACTTATTCAGGTTTATGTAACTTATCTTGAGAAGAAATGAGAAAGTTTAGAAGATTTTAAAGTCATATACTTGACGTGCTACTTAGAAGTGAGAATTGTATATTTGACATAAATTAATTAAAATAAAAAGATTTTGACATTTTTTTCTCAAATAAACGTATGCATAAGATAACCAAGGGCTCAAGCTCTAAGGTGAATCATACAAAATATCATGAAATAAAACGTCGAGTATAGGAGATTAGGATTGTGAAACTCAACCGTCTAAGCGCATTACCTCTCTAGACGAGTTCGCAATCTAGTTCGCGCTTTCTCGTTTCACGTCTTGAAGTTTACGTGCGAGTATAAGAGTGAGAAAATGCATCAAAAAAATATTTATCATAATTAGGTACATTCTAACCAAATTAAGATATAAATAGATTATACTTTTCAATGAACCGGTACGGTTTAATTAGGTACATTCTAACCAAATGAACCGGTACGGTTTAAGTACGGTTCGGTTCAGCCGAACTAGTTATTTTTGCCCAGCCCTAACCAGGACCATTAGGACTGTTTGAATGGACTTGGTCTTTTCAATCTTAATTTGGTTTATACCGTTTGGACCATTTAGTTCGTTTATACATATATATATTTATGTAATTTACTAATTTGTATTATTTTCTATTTTTTAAGTGTTATTTTGTTTATCACAAATAAAACAAAAACAAACAAACCAAATACTAATTTAATTAATAAATGAAACAATTTTTTATAACAAAAATAATCCATCTAACATAATTTAATTAATAAACAAATTAAATAAAATAAAAATTAGTTTAACATAAATTATATTTTAAATATAACAATGACACACATATAATTATAAATAAGATTTTTTTTTAAATATAATCAATAAATGGACTAAAATGAACCGTTAAAATAAAATAAAAAATTATGTTCATTTTATATTTTTTCTATTATCAATTTGAATTTTGTTACTTCTTTATAAAATATGTAATATATCAAAGTAATATTTTGTTCAATTGAAATGATTTCGTTCAAAATCGAAATCAACCGATTAGACTGAATTTTTAAAAATCATTTTGAAATCAAAATAACTATCCTATCCAATATAATTTAATATCATAATATACAATTATATAAATTATTATAATAGGACAATATCTAATATTATTTATTAATATTACAATAATTTAGTATTGTTCAAAACTTTTTTCGTTCAAAATTTATTATATTTGTTTTTTCTAACGTTCTTTTATAATTATTTCTATTAAAATAAGTTAAAATTGTTCCCAAAGGTGTCACATGTATAATAATTTACTAAAAAATAGTTAATGGTCTCAAATGATCCTTATAGTCTTAAAAGTCTAGAAATAAGATCAAGACCGAAAAAATCAATAAGTCAATACTATTAGTTTCTGTACATAAATGGTTCGGTCTTTTTAGGTTGATCGTAATCAATCTTGTAAAGGACCCTAAAGATCCGAGAGAAAAACTAGAGAACAACCGTGAAAACCTAGAGAGCTTCTGGAGAATTCTGACGGAAGAGAGAGAGTTAGAAAACCTGAATGCATATTATTGAATCAGATAGTGTGCTTATATAGCACATCTATTCTACGAATGTACAACTGAAGTCCTAACAATTAACCCTATCTAATAAGGACAAAAGGAATCATTACAAAATACACCTTAAACTAAATACATGGACAATTAAGTCCCTAAATATTGGAATATCAACTTGAATTTTAACACTCCCCCTCAAGCTGAAACTCTAAAAAATAAGTCAATCATTCCAAGCTTGTTTAGAAGATAGTAGTGTTGACTTCTTCCTAGAGCCTTTGTAAATATGTCAGCCAACTGTTCTCCGGATTTGATATAGCAAGTCTTCACAACATCTGCAATCTGTTCTCGAATAAAGTGACAGTCAATTTCTATATGTTTAGTCCTTTCATGATACACAGGGTTAGCTGCTATTTGAATCGCAACTTTATTATCACAATATAAACATGCAGAAATAGAATTTAACACACCTAATTCACTAAGCTAACCTTTTAACCAAATAATTTCTGAAATAACAAAACTCATCATATTCTGCTTCAGCTGAGGATCTAGCCACTATTGCATGTTTTTTACTTTCCATGAAACAAGGAAATTTCCAATTTTAACACAATATCCAGAAACGGATCTTCTACTTTCCATACAGCTTCCCCAGTCAGAATCACAAAAACCAATTAAATCAGTACCAGGATCCGAACTAAGTAAAACACCAAGCCCATGTTGATTTTTTTCATATATGATAATTCTATAAACACAATCCAAATGAGATTTTTTCGGATTTTGCATAAATTGACTCAAATGCTTAACATAATAACTTATATCTGGTCTGGTAATGGTTAAATAAAGAAGCTTACCGGCCAGTTTTCTATAAAGAGTGGGATCAGAAATCACAACATCATCATTATTCAGCCCAAAATTTTCATCATATCCCTTTGTTGTGAGCTTAAGATTCTGCTCCATAGGGGTCTTATTGGGTTTACCTTCTAACAAACCAACTTCAGAAAGCAGCTCAAGTGAGTATTTTCTCTGGCACAGAAAGATACCTTTTTTAGATCTAGCAATTTCTATACATAGGAAATATTTTAACTCACCCAAGTCTTTCATTCTAAAGTTGTTTTGTAAAGATGCTTTTAACTCAGCAATAAGACTCCCACTATTACCAGTAAGCATAAGATCATCAATATAAACAAGCATAACTACAATTTCAGAACCACGACTTTTGGTAAATAGAGAATAATCATATAAACTTTGTTTGTACCCATTTTTTACCAATGCCTTCGTGAGTTTGACATTCCATTGGCGAGATGCCTGCTTTAATCCATATAGAGATTTTCACAAACGACAGACAAGATTACTCTCCCCATGTTTGCGAAAACCTTGAGGAACTTGCATGAAAATTTCCTCATTAAGACCCCCCCTACAAAAATGCATTGAATACATCCATCTGATACAAAGACCAATTTTTCTTAGTAGCAATTGCAAGTAAAGATCGGCCTGTCACCATTTTGGCGACATGAGAAAAAGTGTCACTGTAATCAATTCCCTGTTTTTGATTAAAACCTTTTGCAACTAGGCGAACCTTATACCTTTCTATTGATCCATCATAATTATACTTAATCTTATATACCTATTTACATCCAATCACATGTTTTCCTGGTGGAAGAGGAACAAAGGACCAAGTCTTATTATCTTCTAATGCCTTAATTTCATTTTTCATGGTTTCGACCCAATTTTCATCATGACAGGCATCATTATAATTATCAGGTTCAACAGATAGATCTAAAGAGCTAATAAAACACATATATCGAGGATTTATGGAATCATAGCAAACCTGCTTACGAATAGGGTATGTAGCGGTATTACCAGTAATCACATAGCCCTTCTGCCAAATAGGTGTTTTGGTTAACCGAGATGACCTTCTAGGCTCATCATTAGAAACATGTGGTGGTTCTTAATTGAATGAAGTCTCAGTTTCTGGTTCTGGTTCTACATTGTCAGAGATATTGAGATCAAGATGATCCATTGACTCTAATAATGAGAAGGGACTCGCTTCATCAGCTGCTCAATTGGTTGGCTCATGAATGAAAAGATTGTCGTGATTTTCCTTGGTGTTTTTGAAGGGAAAAACATCTTCCTGGAATATCACATCTCTACTTACAAAAAAGAGTTTAGTCTGTAAATTAAATAATAGATATCATTTCTGAGTGGGGGAATACCCCATCATAACACAAGGGACCGATTTAGAAGCGAATTTATCTACAATATGCAATACTTTAGCATAACATAACGAACCAAAAACACGAAGATGACTCAAATTCGGCTTCCTTTTAAGTAATTTTTCATGTGGAGACATACCATTTAATATAGGAGTAGGCAATAAATTAATCAAATAGTAGGCAGTCAAAATACAATCACCCCAAAAATCTTAACGAGATGTTTGCTTCAATTTTAAGGGCTCTAGCAACTTCAAGAAGATGTTTAAGTTTTCGCTCCACAACCCCATTTTGTTGGGGGTGTATGGACAACTATTTTTATGAACAACTACTTGTTTTTGAAAGAGAGAAGATACTTGTTCATTGAAAAATTTACGCCCATTATCAGTTCTTACCCTTTTGACAGATGTATTGAACTGATTTTTAACAAACATAAAAAAACGCTGGATAATGACAATCACATCAGACTTAAAACTCAGCAGATATGTCCAAGTTGTCCTAGAGTAATCATCAACAACAGTCAAGAAAAACCTCTTATTATCGTAGGTGGGCCTGTGATAAGGACCCCAAACATCCATATGTAATAGTTCAAAAGAAAAAGAAGTTCTAGAACTGCTGTTCGGAAAAGGCAATCTATGTTGCTTAGCTAAGGAGCACACATCATAATCAACCAAACATTTATTATGAAAAGAAATGTATTTAAGGTAATCAATCCTACTCAAGGTCTGAATTGAGGCGTGCCCTAATCGTCTATGCCATAAAATGGTTTGAGGATGTGAAGTAGAGGTTTGTAAAGCTTTGGTTTGAGAAGGAGGTTTAAAAACATAAAGGCCTCCAACTTCTCTACCAATCTCCAACACCAGACCACTGTAAAGATCCTGCATCATTGCATAACTGGAGTAAAAAGTAATAGAACAAGATAAATCTTTAGTAAGCTTAGCAATGGATAACATGTTATGCTTAAATTCTGGAAGATATAAGACATTTGGCAAAAAAATTCGAGTTGTCAAGATGAAACTTTCCAGATTTAATAACATCAGAATGAGAACCATTTGGTAATTGAACCCTAGAGCTACTATTTTCCAAATTTATTAACCAGTCAGATCTGTAACTCATATGGTCAGTTGCTCCTGAGTCAAATATCCAAAAATCATTATAAGAAACATAAGAATTTAAACAAAATGTACCTGTTGTGTTTGCTCTTATTTCTGAACCCTCATGTTGCTCCTGATACCTGCTCAGCAACTGGGCAATTTGCTCCAGATTCTCCGTGGTGACCATGGCAGGTTCAGTGTGAGGTGTGTCAACGGGGGTAGAACAACCCGTGTCGATGGACTCAGGTGTAGAGCATAGAGAAGATTGGGAGTTGGACAAAATGGCATTATTGGCCTGGGATTTCCTATCCTGACTCAGGTTATTTCTCCTCCAACCAGGTGGGTAACCAAATTTCTTAAGACAATGAGAAACATCATGACCTTTTCCCTTACAAAACTCACAAAACAGGATTCTCCTAGGAGGTTTATACTGAGCAGCTACATTATCCACTGAGTTCTCAGTAATCCTTCTTTGGTGTTCTTAGGACAGCATATGCTTGGTTGAGGTTGGGGAGCTTCTCTCTCATAAGGCGTTTGTATCTAACCGTAGAATGGGATTCATTCAAACCATTAAGAAACTGAAATATTTTAAGGTTGTAGGCATGCTCAAGGTGTTTGTGAAACTGCTCACACTCACAGGTTGGTAAAGAACAAATAACATCAAACTCGTCCCACATGAGACGGATTCTTGAAAAATACTCAGAAATGATGTCAAGACCTTGCTGAACTAGGGATATCTCACGGTGGAGTTGAAAAATCATAGATCCATTCACTTTGTTAAAACGCTCTTTCAAATCTTTACAGACCTGGTAGGCACTAATAGAGTAAACTATTCCTGACATAAGCTCACGGGAGACCGAATTCATAATCCAAGAAAAAACTAGGGCATCACATCTATCCCAAATCGGGTGTAAACTGGGATCGTAATTCTCCTTGATACAAGAACCATTTATGAAGCTCAACTTGTTTTTAGCCACAAGGGAGATATGGATAACTCGACTCCCAAAGGAGTACGTGTCAGGTCCGGTAAGTTTCTCTGTGATGAGAGAAAGGTCAGGGGTATCTGAGGGATGGTGGAAAAGCGGATGATTGAGATCAATCACAGGGGCAGTTGGAGCCGCCATGGTTACGAAACCAGTGGCTCCGAGGGTGGTATTGATGGTACTCGAGGATGATGACGCCATTAGAGCAAAAGAACAAACAACAAACAAAAACAGAGAATAGGTTGCTGCAAAACAATGAATCAACAGCAGCAAAAACGAGAGTTACAAATAAACGATTCTTATTTAAAGAACCACAACATATAAAACTGATACAAGAATGTTATTGTTATGAGAATAAAGAAAAAAATAGTCTATACACATGCATCAGATCTGAAAGACAAGATTTGAAAACTTTATCTAAAAAAAATCAAGATACCAAACAAGATAGAAATAGATTATAAGAACATGATCCTTACTATAATCAAACGTGTATGACAGAAAGATAGATCAAGGAATATTGATACATGCTTTCAAAGTATGTGAATAACAACAATGTTCATAAAGAAACAAAAATATGCAGAGGCAAAATGGTAAATACACCACACATGAAAGGTAAAAAAAATCTGAATGTTGCTTCAATAAAAATTGAGAAGATAACAAGAATTTACTTTGAGTTTTTTTTTTGATAACATCAGATTCAACAAGAATCAACCAACCAAAAAAAATATACAGAAAAATATTTCCGGAAAAGAAACGCACATAGACTATGAACTTGAAACACATCATATAGATCTACAAATCATTATATCAATAACAAATATATCCAGTATATGCAATACATATCTGATATAAGGCTGTATAGATGCATAAATCCGTAAAAAAACCAAACAGATATCAGAAATATTCAACAGATATTCGGCAACAGGTTCGCACATACGAAAGAAAATTGACCAGAACCGAAAAGAAAACAACAGATAAATCTAGATCTATAACCAGGAACACAAGAATCTGCAACAACGAACCAAAATATTTCAGATAATATGCCACAGGTTCGCAAATCCGAAACGGATTCAACCAGAACGAAATGAAAAGCCTCAGATATTCGGAGCCAGAAACCAGAATCAAATGATAGTAAATGAATGAAACGAAGGTTATACCTGCTGCGCGGAAGCGCAGAGAGGATCAGAGAAGATTTCAAAGTCTTCGGTGCTCTGATACCATGTAAAGAACCCTAAAGATCCGAGAGAAAAACTAGAGAACAATCGTGAAAACCTAGAGAGTTCTGGAGAATTCTGACGGAAGAGAGAGAGTTAGAAAAACTGAATGCATAGTATTGGATCATATAGTGTGCTTATATAGCACATCTATTCTACGAATTTATAACTGAAGCCCTTCTAACAATTAGCCCTAGCTAATAAGGACAGAAGGAATAATTACAAAATACACCTTAAGCTAAATACATGGACAATTAAGTTCATAAATATTGGAATATCAACTTGAATTTTAACAATCTTAGTTCGGTCACGGTGGTCTACTTACTCACTCTTAATAAAATGCTTATTTAGCCAATAAAAAAATAGGAATTTATTAAATGACCGACTATTATTTTTAGAAAAATATTTCCATCATAAGACTAAATGTTAAAAAAAAAAAACACGAAATCTCATTCAAATCAAATTTGAAAATAAAAATTGCTCTACATACCACTAATATTCTCTTTTCACAAAATCTTCTCCTACTCAGCTTTTACAAGTCGTTGACCATTGCCACTGTATAAGCGAAATTGAGAAGCACCTGTCGAGTTTATAGTGAAAAATAAAAAAAAGTTTTACTAATAAAAATATAACACAAAAAAATATGAATGAATACAATTAAAAAAAACACACTCAATTTTGACCAAACGTGAAGAAATCTAGTCAACCTATTCATATTTTAACTTTAAATTTAATTTTCGCGAGGCAGCGGGGAATCTATACCGGAAAAATATATTATTAATAATAATTTTAAAAAAATGCATACTTCAAAGGCCCTCAGCCCAAGAAACTGATGATATAAGGCCCAGTGTAGATAAACCCATTTTTGCGTAAGCCTAACTCCACAAGATCGTTACGTCACGCCACGTCACTGAATAAGTAACACGTGTAATAAGATCATGGAGTAAGTACTACTGGGTCCTTTGTCAGCCGTGTGGTGTGACTGACCAAGAAACATACCATGAAGCTGCACGCAGCATAATGTAACCCAAAATCCTATTAACAGCCACTTTTATATCAGTCCGTTACTTTAGTGTAGTGTTCAGTTGTCGTCTCTGGGGAGCTCTTTACAAAACCTCCTTCATCCACCGCTTTCTCTCCAGGCTTTCTGCGCTTTCGTCGATTCTGAGGTATGTTTTCTGGGGTTTTGATGCCTTTTAGAGGGAGGTTGACTCTGTATCGTAACTGCATTTTCCAGTATTGTACGTCTGAGAGGTTTAGGTTGCTGTACAGTTCTTCTCTCTTGCTTTTATTCGAGCTTGAGCTCTGCAATGCTACACTCTGGCCTAGAATTTTAGCTTGAAGAAACGATGAAGTGTTACTCTCACGATCACACTTCACAGTCTAGTGTTTCTGATGATTTCCTTGGATTTGGCTTTTCAGGGTTTTAGTTCGGTTGCTCTTTTGTTGACTGTGAGATTCCAATTTTTCTTGATTATATTCTGCATGGAAAAAAACTCTCGCTTACGCAATAGAAGACTTATTTTGCGTTCTCTTTTGAGGCTGTTGCATTTTTCGTTTCTTTAAACTTTTGAGTTCCTTATTCTTTCCAAATCCATGGGAAAAAACATTATGCATGAAATGTTTTATTGTCTATGGAGATCAGTGTCACATGTGTTTTAGTTGATCTTGATTATTTTGCATGAACAGAAAAATCTATAGCTTACTCAATAGCAGATATGAGTTGTCATCTCGGTGTAGCTGCTGCATTTCAGTCAAGGTCTTCCGTGTTGGCATTATGCATGATTAAGGTTTTCTTGTCTGTGGATATTAGTTTCTCCTCTTTTTTCCCGAACTCTTTGTCTCTAATATATTCTAAGCTTTCTTCTTATGTGGGAAGTTGTGCTTTGGTTATTTGAAAGTTAATGCCCAACTATGTTGAATATTTTTTCAAACTTATCATAGAAATCTAGAAATTCAGGTTGAAAATGAAAACCCATTTATTCTTTGGTGTCTAAGGTACCAGATACGCGTTTTTAGTTTTTTACATGATTTCGTATTGTTTTTGTAGATTTTGGAAGAACTTGTGTGCTTCACTATTACTCTTTAAGAAGTTTGGTTTCATGAACAAGAGTTAGCTTCTGTTGTAAGGTTTCGAAAATTTCCTGATCATGATAGCACGTTTAGACTTCCATGGAATACCATTGCAACTACAGTAAAACTATTTTGATCAGTAATGTCGGAGAAACTTAATCACATTGATGTAGTGGAAATGTTTAAATTGCTGTGAATGTAATATTCATTTTGGTGATGTTGTTTTCTGCACATTTAGTTCAAATTCAGAATATAGGACCTGTCATATATCCATGCAGAAATTTCTGGCTACATCTTCTTACTTTAAGAATCTTTTGCATGAAACAACCTACTTTGTTTTAAATGCTTCTACTACTCATCTAGACACAATTAATCTGCCTTTATAATCTCAGATAAAGCAAAGAGTAGCTGAATTTACAGAGCTTCCATAACCTGCATTTATACACGTAGCCCATCAATTAGTTTCAGAAGTAGCTTATCTGCTGTTATTGTTACATATCCTTCTTTCTCTTAGATTCCTTTTTTGCGTTTCTGAAGGATTTTCAATGGACCCGGCCGATGGTGATGGGCATAATGGTCTTCCACCACCCCCGCCAGTTATTCCACCAGATGTAAGTCCAATCATAGCACAAATGCAACCTGAGCCAATCAAGAGAAAGATTGACCGGCTTCCAATGGCTCGGTTAGGCCTTGGCTCCAAAGGGCAGAAAATACCACTATACACCAACCACTTCAAAGTCAATATTACAAACATTGATGGCCACTTCTTCCATTACTCTGTATGTATATTTTGTACTATATGTTAAACCTTCTTTTGAAACAAGACTTGCATTTCTTCACTGGTATTTCATTCAATCTATTGGAACATGGTAGGTTGCTCTATTTTACGAAGATGGCAAACCAGTGGATGGGAAGGGGGTTGGCAGAAAAGTGATTGACAGGCTTCAGCAAACCTATCGTTCTGAATTAGGAGGAAAGGACTTCGCGTATGACGGAGAGAAGAGCTTATTTACCATTGGTGCCCTTCCACAAAATAAACTTGAGTTCACTGTAGTGCTTGAGGATGTTACCTCAAGCAGGTTAGCTACCCAAATCTACTATCTATTAAAAGGAGGGAAGAGAAAACAACAAAAATATTTGATGTATGGATATCTTGGAAGTTGCTAATGTACCTTTTCTTTTTGAAGAAATAATGGAAATGTGAGTCCTGAAGGCAATGATAGCCCAAACCATGGTGACAGAAAGAGAATGCGTCGTCCATTTAGGTCGAAAACGCTTAAGGTTGAGCTGACATATGCGGCAAAGATTCCTATGCAATCCATTGCCAATGCACTCCGGGGTCAGGAGTCAGAGCATTTTCAGGAAGCTGTCCGAGTTCTGGACATTGTTCTGAGGCAGCACGCAGCAAAACAGTGAGTTGGGAATATTTCATGTATTTGCATTTTTGTGTTTTATCAGTCAAAGTTTATATTGTCTTTTTATTTCTCTTGTTGAGAGATTCAAAATATTTAAGTGGTTGCAATGTCACAGAGGATGCCTTCTTGTGCGACAGTCCTTCTTCCACAATGACCCAAGGAACTTTGCTGATGTTGGAGGTGGAGTTCTTGGCTGCCGAGGATTCCATTCAAGCTTTAGAACTAGTCAAGGAGGGCTTTCTCTGAATATCGGTTGGTTTAGTTTTTCTGGATCAACATATCTTATCCAATTGTTTCAGGACAGTTATTTTGTTTTTCCTTCTTTTATCATCGTTTGTTATTTTTCAGATGTCTCAACTACCATGATAGTTCAACCTGGGCCAGTTGTTGATTTTTTATTGACCAACCAAAACGTCAATGATCCTTACTCAATTGACTGGACGAAGGTAAATTGCATCTATTATAGACTAGTAGTCCTATAAATCTGAGGATGCTTTTATAATAATTGCTTAAAAATGCTCTTTCTTATTTATTTGGCAGGCAAAGCGCACACTGAAAAACTTGAGAATCACTGCAAGCCCTTCAAACACTGAATATAAGATCACTGGGTTAAGTGACAAACCGTGCAAAGAACAACTGTAAGCTTCACCTCACGATTTGCTTGCCTTTCTACTTGTTAGTACAATGGTTCCAATGTGTTGCTCTCTGCAGTTCCAAAAAAATCTTCCAGACCATGATACTAAAACCTATTTAAATACCTCATAACACTAAGTTCAGAAGTGCTATGTTTCTAAAAGTTTCTTGGGAGTCCTGCTACAGGTTCTCACTGAAGCAGAGAAACCCAAAGGACCCTGATGGTGAAGCACAGACAATTGAAGTTAGTGTACTTGACTACTTCAATAACCATCGCAAGATAGATTTAAAATATTCTGGAGATTTCCCTTGCATAAATGTTGGCAAACCAAAGCGTCCAACTTACATTCCTCTTGAAGTATGTGAATTTTTGTTATAATTTGTTGAGCTAAATTTTGCACGGGATCTCTTCAATAAATAATTAAGTGTGCATTCTTTCAAATTACTTCCCTGTCTAGCTTTGCTCTCTAGTATCCCTGCAAAGATACACCAAGTCCTTAAACAACTTCCAAAGAGCATCCTTGGTGGAGAAATCAAGACAGAAGCCAGCAGAAAGAATGAAGATTTTATCTGAGGTAAGAATCTTATCTCAAGATTTTTATGTACTTGGCTATACTTGATTTATCTTAGATTATTTATCAACTGAATTCTCTGACCACTTTCCAGGCTCTGAAGAAGAGCAGTTATGATGACGAACCCATGTTACGTTCTTGTGGCATCACAATAAATAATGGCTTCACTCAAGTTGAAGGTCGTGTGTTACCTGCTCCTAAGGTGTGTAATCTTGATTCTTCTACAGTAGTGTATAAATGATCATTTTTTTTCCAGGATTAAGTGACATTTTTCTTTCTGTCTCAGCTAAAAATGGGCAATGGAGAGGATTTATTTCCTCGCAATGGGCGGTGGACCTTCCAGAACAAGGTTAGTCCATCATCATATACACCAGCCATCTTTCCTCATCCCATCAGGGATGGAGCAAAGATGTCTCCGAGTGGGAGTACTTGCCCCATCTTAAAAGTCAAAGCTATCACTCTACAAAGCTCGAGTATTTTTTATGTTTGCCGCATAACAGCTCTTTTTTGCTGGAAACGTACATCTTAGATTTACATGACTAGATATCAATATCATATACTCTGAGAAATATCATCTACACTAATCATCTTTACTCATTGGTATAAGTGTTTAAATATATGGCAGAAATTTGTGGAACCAGCAAAAATTGAAAGATGGGCTGTAGCGAACTTTTCAGCGCGATGTGATGTCCAAGGACTGGTCAACGGTTTAATTAGGGTTGGAGAACTGAGAGGAATGGTAGGTTGTACGCACCCAGTTAATCTCTGATATCGATAATGTAATTTTGGAGAGCTTTTTAAGCTATTTTTTTCTTTGAAGCATGTGGAAGCACCACATGCCATATATGAGGAGAGTTCCCAATTTAGACGAGCCCCACCCCCTGTACGTGTGGAGAAGATGTTTGAGGAGATACAGTCTAAGCTCCCTGGTGCACCACTTTTTCTCCTCTGTGTATTTCCAGATAAGAAGAATTGCGATATTTATGGTACGCACATGGGTTTTGCCGTTTGTTCTATTGCTGTAATTTCCCTACAGACATTATAAATCCGTTGCTTTTATAAAACATTAGGTCCATGGAAGAAGAAAAATCTGGCTGATTTTGGTATTGTTACTCAATGCCTTTGTTGCCCAACAAGGATCAGTGATCAATATCTTACAAATGTACTCATGAAGATAAATGCCAAGGTATGAATATCTAAGTGGATGCTCCACAATTTGGAATCATTATGTTATATTTATCAACCCCTTAGGCGAATCATCTGTACATTGAGGTTCATAGGACACTTCATTTTTCTTTCTGACATTAGTATGGATATTCATCTGGCAGCTGGGCGGCTTGAATACTTTCCTCACATTGGAGAAGTCCCCTTCCATTCCTGTGGTAGCTAAGGTTCCAACTCTAATTATTGGGATGGACGTGTCACATGGCTCTCCGGGGCAAACACATATTCCTTCAATTGCTGCGGTAATCTTATGCCTTTACATTGGTCAAATACTTCAAATTTTCTTATCTAATTTGATTAATTCTCTTCTTTCCTTTTTTGGTTTTACATTGCTCACTCTGAAAATCTCAGGTGGTTGGTTCCCGGCAGTGGCCACTTATTTCTCGCTACAGAGCAATTGTGCGTACTCAGTCACCTAAGGTTGAGATGATTGATAATCTATTCAAGAAAATATCCGACACAGATGAAGGCATCATTAGGTATGCTTCTAACTGTTGCAAATGCATTAAATTATACATGCCCTAATATGAATATTTGTACGTGTCAACCTGTTTTTTGCGAGTTACAAGATGCTCTATAAAACAGGTTTGTTTTTACTGATTTACCTACCTTTGACATTTCAGGGAACTTCTGCTGGATTTCTACGTGACTTCTGGAAAAAGAAAGCCTGAGCAGATAATTATCTTTAGGTAAAACTGCTGTTGTTGCTGTATTATGTAGGAGGGAAATAAATTTTATGAGCACGATACAACTGAGTTGGTATACACTTCCAATAGTGGTTGTGTAAGCACTAGACGGAAATTGGGACCTGCTTTTGATCGTATCAATAGTTTATGAATTGTTGTTATATACCAACTCATCTATATAAGATCACTGAATATTTTTTCTGTACGAGGTATTGCAAATTAAAGTCTCAAGGAACAGAGTCTGGAAGTATAATAATACTAAGCCTTTGTTCCTATTCTTGTCCTGGTTTCAGGGATGGAGTCAGTGAGTCCCAGTTTAACCAAGTCCTAAACAAAGAGCTCGACCAGATCATCGAGGTCTGCCACCTACTTAAATCATCTTTTTTGTTATCACACTTTTATCCTCCTAAAATAAGATTTGATATGGGTTGAGTTATGAGCTCTTGGATTTATAAAGCAGTCATTTTCTTAATCTTGTATTCTTTCTTGGCAATAGTAGTACACTGTCCCAAATCCAAAGCTTGTTTTAGCATTTTTTTTCTCTAACTCGGAACGTGAACATGCACTAACTCTTCACAGGCCTGCAAGTGTCTCGATGAGAATTGGTGCCCTAGATTCTTGGTGATCGTTGCTCAGAAGAATCACCATACGAGGTTTTTCCAACCTGGTTCCGATCAGAATGTTCCACCTGGTTTGTTATTGTCTACCTTGGTTGTATAGCCTTTTCTTTTTTGCATCATCGACCGCATGACTAAACAAGTCACTTTCGTTCCCATCAGTTTATAATGAGATGCATGTAAATTTTACAGTATTAATCATTGCTTTGTGTGTGTGTGTGTAGGGACAATTATTGACAACAAAGTTTGTCACCCACGCAACAATGACTTTTACCTCTGTGCCCATGCTGGGATGATCGTAAGTTTGCTTGTTGGATTCCTTTGTTTCTTGTTTGGCCTTGGAACCGTTGGCCTCAACCAATCACAACTCACTTAACAACACTGAATTGTTGAGAATCAAGATGGGATCATTCTATATGACCAACCAACCAATCATTTTTTTTAGGAATTTAGGGTTTGCATGTATTTCTTCTTTAATAACTTATTTATTTTGGTTGGGTTGATGCAGGGTACTAGTAGGCCGACACACTACCATGTGCTGCTGGACCAGGTCGGTCACTCTCCAGATGACTTACAGGAACTTATTCATGCTCTGTCTTATGTGTAAGTCCTCATATACTTATTCAATTCTCTTGAATTGGTCCTAACTTGTAACCTGTAAATGCAATGAATCTCTGTTTTTCTTCCGCATGCAGGTACCAGAGAAGTACATCTGCAATCTCAGTGGGTAAGTAGTTTCTGAATCTCAATCAATTACCTTCTACTTACTGTAACCAATGCACAATGTTCTAGTTAGTGACCTTGTGTTTTATTCAATAGAGATTGGTAATGATGTTTCTGTTGATGGCTGAAATAGATCCTTGAATGGATGATCCGGTCTGAATCTCAAAATTTGACTGAGTCATTGCGCCAAATCATATATGATAATTTCTCCTTTGATTTGTGTAGTGGCTCCAATCAGCTATGCCCACTTGGCGGCAACTCAGGTAGGCACATTCATGAAATTTGATGATATGTCGGAGACATCTTCTAGCCACGGTGGTTTGACATCATCAGGAGGGCCACCAGTCCCTCAGCTTCCCAAACTCCAGGACAAAGTATCCACCTCCATGTTCTTCGTTTAGTGAGACAGCGCAAAGTTCGGGTTCTGTCCACAATGGTACATAAACCTAATCGGTAGTTAAGTCTCGTGTAGTCTAAGTTGGTTAAGACTGCTTGATAGTTAAGTCTCGTGTAGTCTAAGTCGGTAGTTAAGTCTCGTGTAGTCTAAGTTATTATGCAGCCGAATCAAGTATGGGTTTTTTGCAGACTGCTCCATGCCTGAGACACTGATCTTGTGGAAGAAGACCAGCGGACTGATGTTTATTTTTGTCTATGTAAATATGCACAATGCAGCCTCAGGAATCCACCGATCGGTTAAGTTGGTAATTTGGTTTTACGTAAATGAGTTTCCTTTTCAGGACCAAACTTGGTAAGACTCTAGATATTGGTACTATCCTGATTCCTTGTATTGATTTTATCCGCTAAAAATGTGGTGTAGGCTTGTAATCAACAAATGATTTTATTTTTCTATTTTATCATCTCCCAGGATCTTTCTTTCTTAATGAATTATAAAATTAAGTACCGCATTACCAAAGTCCAAACAATTAACTAATTGAACGTTTTTGTAACAAAATACTAATTTACTTTTCAAAAAATATAATACTTATTTACTCCATCTAATTTATCATCTCTTGTTATGCGTAACATTTCTTTTTTCTGACTTGAGTTTCATTAAACTTAATATTATTACCATTGCTCTCCAAAAATGCTTTGCTCTCTTCATCTGTGACATTCTTCTTTTTATATAGGGTTGCACCAGTTTGAGCAACAGTTTACCTGATGCATATGCCTTTGATTAGTGAATGATGTTGGATTATCAATCTTTCTATCTGTCTAGTTTCTTCTTGAAAGGAACATACATGGAGTTGACAATTGGCATCTGCTGAATAACCAACCTGAACCTCTTGATAGTTACAGTACTCATAAATAGGAGGTAATGGTGGAGGCAGAAGCCCAGTTGGCAGGTAGAGGATGAGGGTGGTGTGGATTGGTCTGTTACCTCTTCACATGGGCTACAACTTTTGAGGTATCAAGAGCAATCTATCCATTCCCCTCACTTTCCTATCCAATGTTCCCCCCACACATACTTAAGACACTTGTAGTAAAGGAAGGTGGCAAAAGTAGCACCAATTTAATAGGTCAAACCCACCTTGTGTGATGCAGCATAACTCTGAGCAGGAGAGGAGACAAGATTATCCACCATCTGGGACAAAGGACTGCAGTTTCCTTTCAAGAAACTGGATAGAGGACAGGCATCATCAACATTCACACTAAGTCAAGTCAGGCACATAATACATTCCTAAAAACAAGCTCTTCTCTGCCTACAAATCATCCTTAACTAGGGGCACTTATCCAAGGAAGACCCATAAAAGGACAAGAATGGAGTACATGCCATGCCTACCAGTAGTGTGTGATTGAGAAACAAAAACACTGGTTTGATTGAAGGGAGAAGTAAGGAATGATAAGGCAAACTAAATTAAATACATACATAGTAAGGAAAAAGATTTTCTAGAGGCAAGTGTATATGTTCATCAAATGATGTTGTGATGGAGAAGTTCACAGTTTTTAAACAAATCAACAATAACTGAAGTATGATGGAGTTCAGAAAAAGTATTACTCGTATCCAAGTCCCTTAAAAATTCAAACTGAGAGATACTGTTCCCCAACAGAATAGAAAAAACATACACGGCCCCGATACTTTAAAAGAACTAGTAAGCAGGAGGGAATCAAAGAGATACAGTCGTTTTTTTGGAAACCAAGCAAAGGGGAAGAGTACTTGGGATAACATAGTTAAAATACAAGTTTGAGATTCTGGCACAGTGGCCTTTCCAGTAGTAGACAAATAGAGTTTAAAGATCACTTAGCAAGAGAGTCCGGGACTTCAGAAGAATCACCATAGTTGGAAAATTAAGTGATTGGTGCATCTATCAAGAATCTGCACATCGAAAATATACCTCATGAAAAAATATACGTAACGTACATTTAGTAGAATCTGCAAAACAACTCATAATAAAAACGTCATTAGCATACCTTTATCCATGGAGTATCTCTCACAAATAATTATATTATATCAAGACATACGAAGTTGCAGAGAAATAATAATACCATCATGCATCTACATATGAGAGTTATACCAGGTGATCGATCTAAAGAAGATAAGAAAGGCAACAGACTGATAACTACAGGGAAGCAACAACCTAAAAACAATTTATTAGCTTTTAAACACTCAAAAACGTAGCATCAAAACCAGTTTTAGGAGAAAAACAAAGTCATCCATTTGACACTATTCATTTAAGGCCATTTTATCTGATTTTGCTTTTCATCAACAAACTCATGTTCCTTGCTTGCAAAGGATGGAAGACATCTTATATCAAAGCTATAAATGAACTGAGGGCGTTTTATTTAGACACCTATTACGAGTTTAGTTCCTAAAATCCTAGATAATATCTGCATCAATCCATCAAACCTAACGACTCTACAAATATGCAGAAAAATAAATGAACATAAACCATACAAAGTTAACTTGAACACATCCAGAATAACATGCACTTAAGATGGAAAATTATTAAATCCTTTTACCTATCTGACAATTATAGACTCACCTAATGTCCCATGTACCCCCCTTGAGGAGGCCTCCCCGGGCCTCCCTGCCCCATCTGTGGGTTCTGGTATGGCCCTGGCATGGGCGGTTGCATTCCATATCCTCCACCCGGTTGACTTCCATATCCTCCTCCAGGCATCCCTCCCTGGTTCATTGGTTGACCTCCAATACCTCCTATAAAGTTTCCAATTCCCATGCCAGCTCCCTGAGTTGCAAGGAAAGCTGTTAGGGCTTGACCTAATGCAGGATTCAGAGCCTGAGCTGGTGCAGGGTTGTACCCCACTGGAGGCCCTGTGGGCGTCATCATATGACTTGGTGCTCCCCCAGCACCACCACTTCCTCCATACTTATTCTTCTCCTTCCTAGAATTGTGATGATGGGTCTGGTTATGGTGATGCTGGTGGCCACCACCAAAGGATTTTCCTCCCTTAGGTCCATCAACTGCTCTCTGGCAGTGAAGGGTAACACCTACGAAGTTCTTGTGCGGCTCTTCCAAAGCTCTTTTGGCACTCTCAGGCGACTTGTACACGAACAAGGCAAAACCTTTTGGCTTCCCCGTCTGCTTGTCGAGTCCCAAAGGCCCATCCTCAATCTCTCCAAACTGCTTGAAGAACTCCAGCAACTTCTGAGGATCAACATCGGCAGACACATTACTTACAAAAATCTTCCTTTGAGTCAACTCCGACACTGGTGGGGCGTTAGGTGGTGGTGCAGGGACGGGGCCAGCCGATGCCAATTGAGACGAGGTTGTGCGATTGCCAACCCTCTTCTGTGGCTCCTTCAGTGCTTTACGAGCCCCTTCCCTGTGCTTGAAAAGAATAAAAGCATAACCTTTAGATTTTCCAGAAACCCTATCGGTGACATGCTTGATGTCCTCGATCTCTCCATACTTGCCGAAGACAGAGGTTAGGGTTTCCACTGTGGTATCCCAGCCAAGGCCGTGGACAAAGATCTTCCTATGAGCAGGATCTTCGTCTGCTACACTGCGCACGCTCTCTATCAGGTCAGGGTACTTATCCACAGCCTTCTTGAGGATAGAAACCAATTGATCCTTATTGAAAGGTTCCAAGAGCTTCTCCAATGGCTCTTCATCAATATCTTCCTCCTCCACCTCATCTTCTCCTCCAATGTTCTCCTCAGTTCCGTTTGGTTGTGCGTCGCTCGCAACTCCGTCGCTGCTTGGGTCCAATTTGATACCTTGCTCACCTTCCGGTCCCTCTCCCTGCTGCTCTTCTCCTTCATGAGCCTCTTCCACCTTCACTTCTTGTTCCTTCACCTGTGGTAGTACGGGTTCGTTTGTTTCATCCATAATCATAATTTGGGTCTCCACGTGTTCTTCCGCTGACGACGGTGCGGCTTGCTCCGCCAAGGACGCTTCAGCTGCTGCGGCAGCTCCGGGTTCAGAAGAAGATCGGAGCTTTCGCTTCTTGGCCATGGCGGATTGAATTTAGGGCGTGCTTTGGTTTTGCGGACCGCTAGGGTTTGCTGATTGCTTGATTGTCGATGAGGTTGTCGAGGCGTCTAGGTTAGTAGGTGTCCGACAGCAGCAGAAGCACTTCAATAAGCGTTGTGAATCCTGGGCCCATAATAATGGACTAGTTTGGGCCGTTATACAAGCCCAAAGGTCACACGCCTCTTTCGTCTTCAATGGACGGACAATGGTCGGTAATGGTGCGGTGAAAAACTCATAACCATGGTTATAACCGTTACTATTTAATATGGTTAACCGTACCATTATGGTGCGGTGCGGTTATGGTGATGAATTTTCTACCCATAATGGTTATGGTATTTGAGTTATACTCATTATTATAACCATGATTATTCTATAAATATAATATTTATTTATTATTAATAAATTAATTTATATAATATACTAAATATAAATTATAGGATTAATTGTCAATTCCCCCTAAAGTTTGGACTGAATTTAAGATTCCCCCTTAATGTTTAAAATTTTAAATTTTAGTCCTAATGTTTGGACAAAATGAAAAATTCTCCCTTTCCGTCCAATTTCTGTTTAGTTCAGACGGAACCCATTATGTGCTTGGCATGTGATTTTTTTTAATTATGAAATTACAAATTTACCGTTCATTACTAACCCTTCTTCTTACTCGGTCGTGAAGGTTACGCTGGATTCAAATCTGGTAGCTCTGGTTCCTGGTTTGAACTCAACTTCAAAGACTACCACCTGGTCCACCGCATCCAGTTCCGATTTCTGAAAGAAACAAATCAAGCCTTTGCCAAATTCAAAACTCTCTTATTCTCTCTTCCAATGGGTCTCTTGCGACACAGTCACATACCGAATCAAAGAGAATTTCCTCGCACGATCCTTCTGGATACCATCTGGACCACAAATACCACTGCTTACATCAATCCCATCAGGTTTTAGTGTAGAGAGAGCTTCAAAGGCATTGTCTGGATTAAACCCTCCTTCTAATAGCCAACCGTACTTGCTTTTAATACTTGGAAGCTTAAATTGAGCCCAGTTGAATCCTTTGCCACTGCCCATATTATATGAATTGGCATCTGAATAAACTTTGACATGACCAGAACGATGCATTTCGGTGTTATATAGGCGTGTGTAGGATTGATATAACATAAGTGGAGTTCTAACCTTCCGCCTGTAGCACTTTCTACTAGCATCCAATCAAACAGCGCAGACTCTTCCTCGCAAATCTGATTCAAGAGTTTGCCTTCCTGGTTCGCATGAAGAACATAAATAATCTGTATGTCTTTGATTAGGATTGGAACACCTGCCCGAGAGCCATTTCCATGAAGCTACAAACAATGGGTGAATTTATGACATTAAAAAGCTAAATACATTAACAAAGTTTCAACTTTATTCGAGATGTCAAGAATATCACTACCTGAACAAGTTCGAGCTGAGCAAAATCAGAAGCTTTTAGTATTGTGTGTGCATCATCATCCACAAAGACTCCCTAGCAACCATTGAGATTTCTTTGGCAACAGATAGTGATACAGAACGTTTTGAATTGGGCCAGATGATCATCCCGATATAGTTCGCACTAGCTTCGGCTGGCATGGCAGCATCTCTGGCTGATGTGATTCCACACATCTTAACCAGTGGCCAACTCACTTCAGGTTCCTTATTACTAATTATTACTTCACCAGATAGAGAAGAACTGCATGATGCCTTTTCCTTCAGTTTTGAGCTTAGCCTCATTGAACACCTTGACAAAGTTTTTGGACCTGCATAAACGAAGCAAACTACATAGATAGCGATGACAAACATTCGTGCATTGGTGTACAAGGAAAAGAAATGGATCACGTGATCAAAGGACGTGCAGAAAGTAGGATGAGGGGAGAGTAAGATGGCGCAATGACCTCACATAATGCTGGAAGCTGAGGGTAGAGGCGAACAAAATAGATTTGATGATTTGGCCACATGAATATGAACGGAGGAATGGGATATCGCCATAATGTCTACTTTGATTCCAACTGAACAATGAACTCAAAGTGTCCACTGCGTTTGTCACATCCCCAACAACAACGAATACAGATTTTGAAAGTTGATAAAGGACAATGTTCATGTGGCTTGATGAATCAGATGCTAATACACAACAATGAAGATTAAATTACAACATGGGGTTCATTCTGGAATTCTGCAGCTCCAGCAGTTAAGAGCAGCTTGTACGAATGGAAGGTAAGGCAACTAGCACACCAGATCTTCTGGGCCATGAATGTTGGAGTGTAGCGAATTAAACTCAACTGTTCACCACCGAGGAAGAAGAATGGTTGGTAATGGAGGGTAAATCTGTAATTTAAAATTTTTTAAAAATCACATGCCAAGCACATGATGGGTTTCCGTCTGAACTAAACGGAAATTGGACAGAAATGGGAGATTTTTCATTTTGTCCAAAAATTATGACTAAAATTTAAAATTTTAAACATTAAGGAGAATCTTAAATTCGGTCCAAACTTTAGGGGGAAATTGACAATTAACCCTAAATTATATAATTGAAAATTTGAAATTGTTGAAGATTGAAGGCGTCAAAGTCCAAGGATGGTAATATAGATTAATGTATTTTTTAAAATAATGTTTTTGATCTTTTATTATATTACATGTGTGGAATGAATATGGGTATACGGGTAAAACCATGGTTAATAACCACGGTTATGGTATTGAAAATTATTCCAATAATGATTATGGTTATGGTATGTGGTTTAAAAATATGGTATGGTTATGGTATTTGTCATATCCTGACCATACCCTAATCATCAAAAGTCCTAGGACGGACCGAGACTGAACCGTTGGACGCAGAACTCAGTCCCTCGATGCTTGGATCAATGGAAGATCCTCTTTCGGCTTCGTTTGTTCAATGAATTGCGTAGCGTACATAGCAGTGGATCGGATTCCAGCAAGGTAGGTAGCATTTCCGCTTCGACTTTCTTCCATCTGCAACCGCTGAATCACCGGAAAAACTGATGCATGAGCTTGTACCTGTCAGAATAAACAGAATGGAAAATGAGTCATAAAGGCTAGAGCATTAAACAACAAATGAAAATCTGAGTCAAAAGCAATATCTGAAATATTGAAAAGCAGAAAAGTAAAGTGAACATACCTGGCCTACACTCATTACTAGCTGAATTGTCAACAAAGTGATTAGCAACAAGTGTATAAGTAATAGAACAAAGCTGTACTAATTTCTAAGTATCAATATCAATGAAAGTGAGTTCAGTTTTATACTTAGTGTTTTTTTACCTTAGCCAACATGGTATCAGAGCAGGAATACAATCCATTCTAGGACTGTGTTCTTTGTTTTCTGGTGCTCATCATATACCAGAAAACCAAACCGAACCAAGCCAACATGTCCGACAATGAGAGCCATTCCCAAACCCAAATTGGGTCAGGTCTAAGTGATGAAGACCTAACCTTCAAAATAGCAAATCTCCTTAAACACGGTCTCAGCCTCAATCAAAAACAGTCCAAGGACTTACCCGAAACAATCACGGTGAGTACGAAACTCAATGACCAGAATTATCATCTATGGGCTAGATTGATGCAGATAGCCATTGGAGGAAGGGGGCGGATGCAACATCTTACTGGAGACCCGGAACCCCCCAACCGAACCAAACCAGGCCACGGAAGGTGGAAACAAGACGATCTGGTCATCTTTTCGTGGCTGATCCAAAACATTGATCCACGACTAGCAAACAACGTTGCCCACTACCTTACATCCCGGGATCTATGGAAGGCTTTGCAAACGACCTACGGTAGTGGTAAAGACTCTTTACAGATTTTTGACCTACATAATAAGGCTGCAAAAATGATGCAGGGGCAATGACGCTTGAGGAATTCTGGCTTACGATGCAATCCCTATGGGGAGAGATCGAAGCCAGAAGACCGAATCCGATGATATGTAATCACGATATCACATCTTTCAACCAATCATGGACCGAAACTAAGGTTTATCAATTTTTGGGCGGAATTGATTCCAAATACGATGGAATCAAACGGGAGATCCTACGACAGGATCAGACACCCTCAGTAGAGGAAGCATATGCTTCCGTCCGAAAGGAGGCCACCCGACTCCAAATTCTCGGAGCGGCAACCACCGATGGACCATCATCGGGATCTAACTACGGACTACACACAAGGACCGAACATACACCAGCAACAAACGCATCAAAATCAGGTCGACCGTAACAAAATCGGTCGGACACAACCGGCAAAACCGGTGGATCGTCATCCGAATCAATAAAAGCAAGCTTAAATGCACTCATATTGGGAAGAATCGACATACCAAGGATGGGTGTTTCCAGCTGGTCGGATACCCGGAGTGTGGGACGAGAGCCGCGCGGAGAAAGACCGGAACCGTGCCGCCGTCGCAACGAGCCCCACGTCGGCCACCAACGTCATAGGCGGCAACGACCACAGAAACGGGCAGATCGAAGCTTCGATCGGAGGGGTAGCCGAAACTGGAAGTAGCTTCGATCGGGGGTCCTCCAACCGCTGGACTCCATCGTGGCCACCACCCCTCAACGACAACCCTTCCTTCGTCGGAATCGCTGGGTTCGGCACAAACCCGAGTTCTTCAAGGAGGAGCAATTGTGACATGGTTCCGACTGAGAAGCAACCGAGTAGGGAAGGGACATACTTATCGGACAACGGAGGAGAATCGTTCGGCCAAGCTCCGATGGAAGCTCGGAACCGAGCCCCAAACCCTAGCGGACCAAGGAGAGGAGGCAGCCAACCTGTTTTTCCAAGCAAAGGAAATGACGATGGGGCTGCGTTTCATTCGGATGGAGAAGGTAAAGAAGGGACTTGGAAATTGCATCCAAGTCACTCTACTTCTAACCCTAGCATTTTTTGCCCAAATGTTATAAAATCTGACATAATAGCTCATGATTATTACAAATTGGGCCATCAACACTTGACACAGGCGTATTCAGTCCAAAATAAAACCGGACCTAAAAATCATCAGTGAAATTTTTACTGCGGTGCAACAGATACTATGACATATGATTCAAGTGATCTTGTTAATATCATGAGATCCCAGATTGAATATATTAAAACGACAAACGGTGGGAAGGCCCCGGTTACGGGAATGGGCACCGTAGAAATTTCACCAACTTTGAAGATATCAAATTACCTCCTAGTTCCGACACTCTCGAATAAATTGTTATCAGTGTCTCATGTCACTAAGGAGATGAATTGTACTATGGTGATGAATCCGAATTTTTGTGTGTTGCAGGATATCCAAACAGGGGTGATTATTGGGCGTGGAACTGAACGCGCGGGTCTGTACTACGTTGATGATATGGCTCAACCAGGTTCGGTGTTGCTAGCTCAACTACAGAACGAGAGGCTTGGCTATGGCATAGGAGATTCGATCATCCATCATCGGGTTATCTAAAACTCTTGTTTCCCCAGTTGTTTTTGAATAAGAGTAGTAATCTTTTTTGTGAGACTTGTATTCTTGCAAAAAGTCATAGACAAACTTTTAAGCCAAATAATACTCGCATGGACTCTATTTTTTCCTTACATTCTGATGTGTGGGGTCCAACACCTATATCTGGGGGTCAAGGTCTCAGATATTTTGTGTTATTTGTAGATGATTGCACTCGTATGACATGAGTATATTTTTTAAAACAAAAATCTGAAGTGTGTGACAAATTCACCCACTTCTTCAAAATGATCCAAACTCAGTTTCAAAAAAATATTCAAGTCCTTCGGTCTGATAATGGAGGGGAATTTGTCAATCAACATATGAAAATTTTCTTTTCAGAAAAAGGAATTATTCATTAGACTTCCTGTCTACACACTCCAGAACAGAATGGTGTGGCAGAAAGAAAAAAATCGCATAATTATTGAAATGACAAGATCCCTCCTTATTGAGTCCAAAGTACCAAAATTTTTCTGGCATGAAGCTGTTGCAACAGCCACGTATCTTCTAAATCGTCTCCCTACAAAAATCCTACATCTCCAAACACTGATACATGTTCTGTCCAAAATTACCAAAGTACCCCCATATCTCAGTCTAACTCCTCGTGTCTTTGGTTGCTCTGTCTCTGTTCATATACCAAAAGCTGACCGCACCAAATTTGATCCTTCTGCGGTCAAGTGTGTGTTTGTAGGATATGGGGTTCATCAAAAAGGGTATCGGTGTTATGACCCTAAAAATCATCACACGTTCACCACTATGAACTGTGATTTTCTTGAAACAGATTTTTTCTACCAATCTAGTGTTCAGGGGGAAATCATACAGTCGATCCACTAGATTGGGTAAGTAGTCCAAATCTAACCTATGATAGTCATAGTCCCTCCTATGATGATCCAATTGAGTTGGCTCGCCAAACCAGTGAGCCATCGTCTGACGCGCCAGTAACGACCAGTGAACTAAGGGTCACAACTGATAATCCCTCGTTTGAGGTATCCGAGATAAGCCCGGTGAGTCAGTCTGAACCTCGAAATATTGATATAATTGAAGATATTGATATTGAAGAACAGGAGGAACCAAGGACGGAAGACTACAAATTACCGCCAAGAGAAAATCGAGGAAGACCACCACGAAGATACACACTAGATAAGGAGCCAAACAAATCAAGATATTCGGTGGCAAATGGAGTAAGGGGGAGGTTAAGTGAGGAAGCAAAGACATTCATGTCTATCCTCTCGGAAGAAATTCTGAGTTCAATCAAAGAGGCCCAACAATCAAAGAATTGGCAACAGGCTATGGACATCGAGATGGAGGCACTGGAAAAAAAAAGACATGGGAGATGTGCAAGTTGTCAATCGGAAAACGACCAGTAGGTTGCAGGTTGGTGTATACTATCAAATACAAGCCGGATGACTCAATTGATAGGTATAAGGCAAGACTGGTCGCAAAGGGATACACTCAGACATACAGTATTGACTATTCTGAGACATTCTCTCCGGTAGCAAAAATAGGCACAATTAGAATATTGTTGTCTATAGCTGCAAACAAAGACTGGTCACTCCACCAGTTTGATGTGAAAAATGCATTTCTTCACGGAGGCCTTGAAGAAGAAGAAGTGTATATGGAGGTTCCACCAGGATACACAAATGAAGGTCAAGAAGGAATGGTGTGTCGACTGAAAAAGTCACTCTCCTCGGGCGTGGTTTGGAAGATTCACTATAGCCATGAAGACATATGGTTATAAGCAGAGTAACTCAGACCACACTTTATTCTTTAAAAGGATGGGAGAACGAATAACATGTTTGATAATTTATGTCGATGATATGATTATCACAGGGAATGATCCAGAAGAAATGAAAAGGCTGAAGAAAAATCTGTTTGAGGAATTCGAAATGAAGGACCTAGGAAATCTAAAATATTTTATTGGGATTGAGGTACTAAGGTCAAGAGAAGGGATCTTTATATCTCAGAAGAAGTATATTTTGGATTTTCTGATACAAACGGGAATGTTGGAATGCAAACCGTCTGATACTCCAATGGTGGTCAATCATGGTCTACGCATAACAGAAGAGGCGAAACTAGCTGATAAAGAATAATATCAAAGGCTAGTTGACAAACTTATATATCTGTCACATACGAGACCAGACATTGCATATGCAGTTGGAGTAGTAAGCCAGTTCATGCATCAACCTCAAGATGATCACATGGAAGTAGTCATGAGGATAATGAGGTATTTGAAGAGCACTCCAGGACATGGAGTTCTATTCCGAAGAAATGGTCATCTAGAAATACAAGGGTACACAGATGCAGACTAGGCTGGAAATTCGGTTGATCGGAGATCCACATCTGGGTACTTTACCCTGATTGGAGATAATCTTGTAACCTGGAGAAGCAAGAAGCAAAATGTGGTGGCTCTATCAAGTGCAGAGGCAGAGTTCTGAGGAATAGCAAGAGGGCTCAAAGAAATGCTATGGATAAGAAATCTAATGACAGAGATAGGTTTTCCCCCAACTGGATCCTGTGAACTGCTATGTGACAACAAAGCAGCCATCAGTATTTCAGAGAATTCGGTTCAACATGATCGGACCAAGCATATTGAAGTGGACAGACACTTCATCAAAGAAAACCTCGAAGCTGGGAATATCAAATTACCATTTGTTCGCTCCGAGGACCAACTGGCGGATATACTTACTAAAGCAGTAAACTCTAAAACATTCAGAGAAGTACTGAGCAAGTTGAGCATCGGAGATCCGACCACTCAACTTGAGAGGAGTGTCAGAATAAACAGAATGGAAAATGAGTCATAAAGCCTAAAGCATTAAACAACAAATGCAAATCTGAGTCAAAAGTAAGATCTGGAATATTGAAAAGCAGAAAAGTAAAGTGGACATACCTGATCTGCACTCATTACTAGCTGAATTGTCAACAAAGTGATTAGCAACAAGTGTATAAGTAATATAACAAACTTGTACTAATTTCTAAATATCAATATCAATGAAAGTGATTTCATTTTTATTCTTAGTGTTTTTTACCTTAGCCAACAGTACCTGCCTGATAAGCTTGCTCAAGAAGTAGACTAGGTTGATTTGAAAGATTTTCTGACTATTGTAAAGTTGCTGATGAGGACGATGCAGCGTAGATATCATCGACTGGTTCGGAACTTGGAGTTTACACCCTAAGAATAAATGTGAGTATAGCAATCCGAAGAACCATAACCCTTGGAATGGATTTTGCTCTGGGTTTAATGTAGAGAAGAAACATTCTTGGTGACTTCTTGGTTCTTAGGGTTTTACAAATTTTCTGTAAACCATTTCGATAAGTGATTGAGTGTGAAAAATTGATAAAACTTTCTTCTTGAATTGAACAATTAGATGCTTTATATTAGATTTTACTACTGCGGTCGATCTTATTGGTGAATTGAGTGACCAACTTTGAAGGTGATTGAGTGTGAAAAGGAGAACCGTGTTGAATGATGGGAATGCAAACAATGGGATCTCAGAGTAATGCTCAAGAGTCGCATTTACAACCGTCACCACTTGCAATGCTTAGTTGATGGTATGGTATCTCTCTTGAACCAGTTGGGAATCAAATCGACAGCCCATGGCATGATCTTCCCCTCAAACCAGTTGGTAATCTAATTGAGGGCCCGAAGAAACCTCCAGATATCATTAGTCTTGACAAGAATCTGACAAATGTGCCAACCTTTGAGGCAAGCAAAAGGGATCTTGCTTCAAAGACAATGTAGCTCAACATCAACAAGGGAACTGATGATGGAGACAGTTGATGATGTCTGGAACGAGATTCATCAAGTTTGAAAGAAGAGGTCTGATGGAGATGTGATCTTGGAGGATTTTATGGTGAAATCAGGGGTTTCGCTTGACATTTCCTGAAGTTTAAGCTCCTCCATGAGATTGGAAACCTCGGAGGAGAAGATCCCACAATGTGTCACGCCTCCAATGGCTTTGCCCCCTACTCCTTTAGTTGGGTCTCTGTTGGAATCGACAGTAATTAAGCGGCAAAGAGATGACCCAGGTGAATATGAAAATACTATATCGAGAAGGATGAGGAGAATGATCAAGAACAGAGAGAAAGCAGGCAAATATTCTAAACTGCTTATTTATGAATCTGATGTTAAGTCTCTGACTTCTGTATAGATTTACTTATTTTGCTTCTTGTGGTGATCTGCAGGCTTATCAGAGTGAACTGCTTTCCAGAATTTTGATGTCTAGGAGAGGAAAATTCAAGGTTAAAGAACGAGAAGGTATTTCTATATTATTGCATTTCTCTATAATCTCATGCCGAACCGGTTCACAAAACAAACGTTTTTTTTTCAAAAAAACTGGAGCGGTTCAGAATAGGTACAGAAAACCGGTTCAAAACCGGTTAACCGAACCTGTTTTTGTACCGGTTTTAATCTTAAAATACTACTAAATACTAAACCAGACCAGACAAAACCGGTTTTCACTTTAGACCAGACCTAATTTTTTTTTTCAACCGGACCTAATTGAGTCTTCAATATCACTCAATTCAGTCTTCATTCTTCAAGTTCACGAATCACGCCGCTCGTCTTCAAACTTCAATACGTTCTCTCGTCGCCTGTTGTCTTCGCCGCTCGTCGCCTCTCGTCTTCGCCGCTCGTCGCCTCTCTGCTGATTAGTGATTAGTGTTCTGTTGGATTGGATGCTGAAAAGTGTAGATTTACAATTTTCTTGCTCTTGCCGATGAGATATGAACTGGATAAATAATGCAGAAAATCATACTTAATATATGTCCTGTTGGAGTTTGTGCGTCCTTAAAGTAGTTGAATCAGTTATTTTTTGTGATAATCTTGATTTGGATTACTTCATACATGTTAGTGATTTTCGATTTTCTTCTATTTGCAGAGCCCAGATGGAGATATAATAGACTGTGTCCATATCTCTCACCAGCCTGCCTTTGATCACCCTTACCTGAAAGACCACAAAATCCAGGTGCATTCAATTTTCTGGGTATCGTGTCATGTTATTGTTATTCAATTTTCTGGGTATCGTGTCATGTTATTCAAAACAATGCTCAGCAAGTTCAAATATATAGTATAATCAAGCGTAACACAGGGTATCGTGTCATGTTATTGTTTTCAGCATCCTGGTGTGTCTCATCTCAGTTGGTGCAGTTCAGCTTATCAGAGCATATGGTGCCAAAGCATATCCATTTACACCTGAAAAGCTTATCATACCACTGTAAAGACTGCAACTTTAATCTTCACTGTAAATGCGCTTTGAAGGATGTTAGACTTGGTTGGACAAGTAAATGGATAAAAGGACTTGTAGTACTTTTATTCTTTTTTATTTTTTTAACTTTTTACGTCCAATACTTTACAAACTATGGCTCCATGGAATTGGTATCAGTTGAAATTACGAAAGTAAGCCACTTCCCTTTTGTCAAGGTTAGTTTGACTCTCTTGTCATAAGAGATGAGTCCTGTGGTCACACACCACTGTGAGGAGGACGACTTTGATCTTCGTTGGAGAATATCAGGGAACAAGCCATTGCCCTTCCTTTTCTTCCGTCAAGGTTAGTAGTTTCAAGGTTCATTGTCCTTCCAACTTCATCATTTTCAAGTATCAAAAGTCTAGATTTGGTGGTCAAATTGGCAGCTTATGGAAAATGCTGAATGGATATGAAACAAGACTGTCCTGCTGACTCACTTCTCTTCTCGATACAGCATTAGGTCACCTTTCTACTTCCTTTTCATCAAAGATTCTAGGCAATGCTGATTCACCTAAATAAATGGGTGGATGGATTCGATCATTGGAAAGTGATGATATTTGTATATTGCAGGACATGTGTCAAGCAGCGTCAAAGTTGCAATCAAGGGTGTCTGCTAACAGATTGGTGCAAATTGGTTGAAGTAATTAGTGTTAAGTGTAGTATTATTTGTATTGAACCTCTATAGAAATTAATTAAATCGACTCTAGTTTTAATTTTTAAAAAAATGGTCACAGTAGTTTTAATAATTAGGTATTTTATTGTAATTGAAATAGAATATGTATCTAAGTAGATAAATATTAGTATATTATAAAGAATACTTTATTAATTATTTCATTTTTATTATTAATTTTATATTATTCATTATATATTTATATGATATGTTATTATTATTATTATATGAAGTACATAATTCAAATACATTTTGTAAAAAATATTAGTACTTATTTTATTAAAAAAAACTTTAGTAGGGTTCAACCCGGTTCGACGTGCGGTTCACTGTTCACAAGCAAAAAAAACTTAAAATACAATTACAAACTACATAGTCTCAAACACACACATAATTATCTCAAACTACATAGTTTCAAACACATACAAACTACATAATCTCGAACATACACATTACTCAAACACAATATAATTACCTCAAATTTTAAATATACATAACACAATAGTCTCAAAATCAAACACAATATGTTATAAATTTTAAACATAACTTCTAAACCGAAAAAATTACTCGGTCAAACCGAAAAAGACGGTTTAAACCGAAGAGAACCACCCAAAAAATTTTAAATCACCCTAGAAAAACTAGAACCGAAAATTGGTCAGTTTTAAAAAAAAATGGCCGATTTTTCAAAATTTGTCTGGTCCAATCCAGTTCAAACACTGTTTATATGCATTTCGGGTTTTTAGCTGAACCAAACTGAATAAGGTTCGGTTTTTGGTCGGACCACCTGTCCGATCTAGTTCTGATAACATTGGTTCAACTAACTACTTAAAAATTTATTGGCTTTAACATTTTTGATTTTAGAAGAATGTATATTATAGTTTTTGTATAAATGGTATTTTCTCATTTTTTATTATATTTTAGAATGAAAAATCAGTATAATTTAATAAACAAATTTAGCGATTTGTGATTAAGGAAGAAGTCATCTTCGTCTTAAATTTCTCAATAACGAATCTGTTTCTACTAAATATTATCAGAGAATGAGGAAACCGAAGAGTCTGCTAGGGTTTGTATGAAGGATCATTTGGGTTTTGTGCTTATAGCACCCCATCACCGTATTTTATATAACTCCGATAAACAATATTTACAACATAAGTCCTCAAATAATAACATAATTAAAATTACATAATAACATAATAAACCTCAAACAATAATAAAAGATGATAACACTTCATCATTTCAAACTTCTTTAATTTGACCCTGAAGAGTTGATTGATTGATCTTCAACACTCCCCCTCAATCTATCAACTCCATATATGTCTTTAAGACCAAGCTTCTTTATCAAATATCCATGTTGATTTCCCGCCAAAGCTTTTGTAAAGAGATCTGCTACTTGTTCTCCAGTCCGAACAATACATGCACTAATTTTTTCTCGGACAAAGTGACAGTCTATTTCTATATGTTTTGTCCTTTCATGAAAAATAGGGTTAGATGAAATCTGAATTGCAGCCTTATTATCACAAAACAGCAAAACAGGATCTGAATGAACAATACCAAGTTCAGATATCAACCCTTTTAACCATACAATTTCAGCAACAGTGACTCCCATACTTCTATATTCAGCCTCAGCTGAAGATCTGGATATAGTATTCTGCTTCTTTACCTTCTAAGATACCAAAGAATCTCCTAATTTTACACAATAACCAGAAACAAATCTTCTAGTTTCTGGACATGTAGCTCAGTTTGAATCACAAAAGGCACTCAAATTAAGTGAACTAGAAGCAGATAAGAATAAGCCTAGTCCAGGTTGAACCTTAATATAACGAATAATTCTAAAAGCATCATCCAAATGAGATTGTTTAGGAGCATGCATAAACTGGCTTAATTTCTGAACAGCAAAACAGATATCATGCCTTGTTACATTACAGACAGATATAACAGCTTACATATAACCTTGCTGTAAAATGTTGCATCAGATAAAGTATTATCATTGGAAATGTCATTTTTTGACTCATCATATGCAACGGAGGTTAGAGATAAGTTTAATTCCATAGGGGTTTTACTAGGTTTAGAACCTAGCAAGCCAACCTCTGAAATTAACTCAAGAGCATACTTATGTTGATTGAGAACAATACCTTCTCGAGATCTAGCTATTTCCAAACCCAGGAAATACCTTAAATCTCCCAAATCCTTCATTCTGAAGTGAATCTTAAGAACATCCTTCAGTTCAGCAATTAAAATACTGATGTTACCTGTAATCAGTAAATCATCTACATATACTAACATAACAACAATGTCAGCACCCTTTTGTTTGGAAAACATTGAGTAATCATGCTTGCTCTGCTGAAAACCATGAGAAACTAAAACATCAGTCATTTTAATATTCCATTGTCTAAGGCTTGCTTTAAACCATACACGGATTTTTGTAATCTACATACTTTATTGTCCCCTGATTACAAAAACCTTGAGGAATAGCCATATAAATTTCTTCTTTTAAATCTCCTTGAAGAAAAGTATTATATACATCCATTTGAAAAATAGGTCAGTTTCTTATAGAAGCAACAACTAAAACAGTTCTTACCGTAACCATCTTAGGAACATGTGAGAAGGTGTCAGCAAAATCTACTCCTTCCTGTTGACTATACTCTTTAGCAACCAACCTTGCCTTATATCTTTCAACAGAACCATCCGACATGTACTTGACTTTATACACCCATTTACAACCAACAATGTTTTTATTTTCAGGTAATGAAACAATAGTCCATGTCTTATTTTCTTCTAGAGCTTTAATTTCATCTTTCATTGCTTCTATCCACCTGCTATCTTTTTTAGCATCTTTAAAATGAACAGGTTCAACTATCTTTCCAACATTTCCAACAAAATTTCTGTATCCATCCGAAAGATTTTTGTAAGATACAAAATTACTAATTGGATATAAAGAGGATACCTGTCTTACCGAATTTGTAGAAACAATATAATCTTGATGCCAAGAAGGAGCTCTACTTATCCTAGATGATCTTCTGAGATCAGTAACTTCAGAAACATCATTTCTCATAGGACATTAGGACTATCAGGTAGCGAAGGTTCAACTCTTGAAGGCTCAACTTCAGATGTGTTATTAGAACTCAAGTGAACAATTAAAGGATCATCATCTAACACATCAACAGATCTATCACCGAATACAGGTGGGTCAACATTATCTTTCAATTTAAAGGGGAATACATCCTCTTTAAATTGAACATCACGACTAACAAAAAAAGTTTTAGTCTCAAGATTCAAGAGCTTATATCCTTTCTGAGTAAGGCAATAACCCATAAACACAGATGGAACAGATCGATACTGAAACTTATCATAACTGTTAACCACTTTTGCAAAACATAGACATCCAAAAACTTTCAAATGATCAATGACAGGAGATTTTCCATTCAATTTCTCATAAGGAGACATATTATTCAAGACCACAGTAGGCAACAGATTTATCAGATAGCATGCAGTTAAAATACATTCTCCCCAATATTGAGAAGGCACACCACTTTCAAGTTTCAAAGCACGGGCAATTTCTAAAAGATGACGATGCTTTCTTTCAACAATTCCATTTTGTTGAGGAGTATACGGACAACTCGTTTCATGAACAATCCCAATTTCTTTAAATAACTTTGAACAATTCTCATTCAGAAATTCTTTACCATTATCATATCTAACTCTTTTTACAGAAAGATCATGCTGATTTTTTACTAAGATCAGAAAATGCTTGATAATCACAACCACATCATATTTCAAAGATAGCAAATATGTCCAAGTATTCCTAGAGTAATCATCCACAATTGTCAAAAAATATTTTTTGTTATCATGAGTACAAACATTATAAGGACTCCATACATCCACATGAATCAAATCAAATGGCTTAGAAGTAGAACTAACACTTCTAGGAAAAGAAAGTCTAGACTGCTTAGCCATAGGACAAATCATGCAATCAGAAATCTTTCTATTTGAAACATCATCAAGTTTTAACAAAGGAACTTTACACAACACTTGCAAGGGAACATGCCCAAACCGTTTATGCCACAACAGAGGAATAGAAAAATTACAACTATGTACAGGAGAATAAAAAAAAATATCTAGCTGCTACCTTACCAGTCCTCAGAACCACTCCACTGGAGAGGTCCTGCATAACCACATGGTCCGGATAAAAAGTGACAGAACAAGATAAATTATTTATCAATCTACTCACAGATATCAAGTTATATATGAAATCAGGCACATATAGCACATCATACAATTTCTTATTCTTTCCAATCATAATATCACCAATAGCTTCAGCATTTGACAGATTTTCATTTGGTAAATGTATTTTTGACATAGAACGTTTAACATTTGACAGCCAATCTATTCTAGAGCTCATGTGATTACTAGCATCAGTATCAATAATCCAAGAATTATTAAAGGAAGAAATATCATTTATACCTGTTGTTGTTGTGTTTTCCTTTGCCTCAGTTTTAGAATCCTTTGAGAGCATTTCCACAATGTGCTCCATGTTCTCTTTGGTTAACATCATAGGCCTATTTTGCTCATCAGGGGTTGAGCAATTTGACGGGACATGTGAAGGCGTAGATGAACCTGAATACATGGGGGTCTTAATAGCAGAGTTAGCTTGATCAGACTTATTTCTAAATTTCCAACCAGGAGGGTATCCTTTTCTTTTAAAGCATCGTTCATAATCGTGACCTTTACCCTTACAGTAGGTGCAGATCAAGTTCCAGTTTCTCCTGTTTGGCGGCTTACTTGAATCTGAACTAGAGAAAGCAGCCAAGTCATCGACAGATGAAACTGAAGAACTATTGGTGATACCCCTTTGATTTTCCTCTTGAATTAAAACAGCATAAGCCTGATTTATAGAAGGAAGAGGTTCCCGCATAACAAGATTTGCTCTAATAGTAGAATATGACTCATTTAATCCATTCAAAAACTGAAACAGTTTCAGATTATCAGCATGCTCAATATGCTTCTTAAAAAGCTCACAACCACAGCAAGGAAGACAGGTAATCGCAGCAAATTCTCCCCACATCATACGAAGTCTAGTAAAGTAAACAGAGATTGTATCAACGCCTTGTTGAACCAGACAGATTTCCCTATGCAATTGAAAGACCCTAGAACCGTTCACTTTGTTTAATCTTTCCCTAAGATCAGCTCACACAAGAAAAGCACTTGTTGAATATAGAATTGTACTCATAATATCCTTTGACACAGAACTCATAATCCACGAAACAACAACAGCGTTGCATCTTTCCCACAGATGATGCATAGAAGGATCGAAAGAATCCTTTGTCAAGGATCCATCTATAAAATCCTGTTTGTTCTTGACAACGAGGGAAATATACATGGCCCGACTCCAAAATCCATAGTTTTCGGGGCCAACAAGTTGAAAAGAAATCAAGGAAGCACATGTGGTGTCCGAAGCGTGAAGATATAATGGATGATTCACATCAACTGTTACCGTGGTTGCAGGATTGGTGTCTTGGCCAGGATCCTTGACCTCTTCTTCTTTAGGGTTTGTGCAATCCATCAGAAGAGAAGGCAGGATAGAGACGCAGTCACGAAGAGAACTCAACATACGGAAGCAGGAATCGAAAAACAAAGGGACATAGTCAGAGCGTCTAAGTCTCTGATACCATATCAGAGAATGAGGAAACCGAAGAGTCTGCTAGGATTAGTATGAAGGATCATTTGGGTTATGTGCTTATAGCACCCCATCGCCGTATTTTATATAACTCTGATAAATAATATTTACAACATAAGTTCTCAAAGAATAACATAATTAAAATTACATAATAACATAATTAACCTCAAACAATAATAAAAGATGATAACACTTCATCATTTCAAACTTCTTTAATTTGACCATATAGAGTTGAGTTGATTGATTGATATTTTCTTACAATATTAGTTGTCGTATCATTTATGGTATCCATTTATTTGTTTAAATTTGGATAAGGACTCCACGTTATGTTACCAGGGCCACGTCCTTATCGTACTATGAAAAATTTATTGAAGACTTATCCGCTTCCATCTTTCTCCTCTGTCGCATCTATATTTATGAAGTTTTATTCACATCAGTTTTCTCTACTTTCCATATTATTTTTCAGAAAAGAGTATACATCTCTTATTTATCAATTTTATATATTAAAAAAATATTTTTTCTACCAAAACTTTTTTAAATAAATTCGATTTAAAACTAAATTATAACATATAAAAAAGGTTTAAAGTATTAAAATTAAATTGTGATATTTTAAAAATATTATATTATTTTTAAAACATATTTTATTAATTTTAAATAAAAAATGGAAAAATTCGATAAGTTTTTTAATATTAAAAAGGAAATATTTTGGTTTAAATTTAGGGAAAAAATAAATATTAGGATTATTTTAATTAACAGCTGAGCTGGCACCTTTCGATATTGTACTTATCAAAAACTTATCCACAAACAGTCACGTGATCATGAATCCCCAGACAATCTTTCCTCTCAATTGGGTGGCCAACTTAGTTTAAGGCAGCGGCGCCAAAAAAAAAAACTTAGTCTAAGGCCACTATTCCCGAAACCACGCGCCATTACCCCCACGCGCAGTCTATTTCACATGAGACACGTGTCAATATGCAGGCTTTATATCTATCCATACCGGAGATGGCGCGTGGTATAGTTTTACTCGGCGTGCATTATTAATATGAATAAAGTCCACTCGAGTTTATCTATTTCAACTGGATCAGTCTCTTTCTCCTTCCTCTTCCCTCTACCACCTCCGCGGTGTGGTGGTGGTGTGTCGCCGTCTCTTTCTTTAAATTTCTCCTCCTCGGCAACTGCTGCGGCCGTGTCTCGTCTCTTCTGCCTCTATTCACGAATCTCTCTGTAGAGGGTGATATCTAGAACTATAGTAGTATATGTATATATATACTATATCATATATATACACGAATATATTGACCAGCTATAGAAAGTCATCGACCGCGGCGCGGCGAAAAGCTGCCTTTTTTTTCTAGATCTGACAGCTGAATGGGGAATGCGAACGGAAAAGAAGATGGAGCAGACGATTCATCCGCTCTATCCAACGGCCCGCCGCCGGCACTCGATCAATTCGCGCCGAACTTGCACCCTCCTGTCCGCATCGTTTCGTCGAACTTAATGGCGCACACTCCTCCCGCTAGCTTCGTCGGGTCTCGATCTCCACTCCTTTTAAATCCTCAGGTCATCTCTCTCTCTCTCTCTCTCTCGTCTCTACGAACTAAAGTACGCATTTTTATTGTCATATCAGTATCGTGCTCAATAGTCGGACCAAAGACCTCCACCTCCCTCGTTTAGCTCATTTCTCCACCCAGTTGATTGGTGCATAATTACAGCCTTCATTTGAAATCCGAAGAGACGTTTCTAGATACAGCATTGGCTGTAGGGCGTAAGCGGTTAATGTAAAGAATTATCTGTTTAAAGAAGGTTAATGCAGATTATCTGCAAGTACCCTAAACAGAACTCATAATGTACAGAATCCGTAGATCTCTGTGTGTTGCCGGGTTTATTGCTCATCATTGGGTAAGTTTGAGGCTGTTTCGGGTGATGATGAACTCCAGAGTCTTTATCAGAAATATTATCAATTGATCAATGTGGGAGTTGCAGTGCATTTAGGAACTAGTTCTTGTTTGATTCCTCTCTGAAGCAGATTGGTTAGCTTTAATAGTTGGATCACCATTGCTATTTAGTGCAGAAACTGCATCCAAGGATCTTTAGGGTTCTTCTCAGTTGAGGAAGATGGTATAGTTTTTTCGGTTTAGCTCAGTTTTCTCATTTCAAATCAAAATCATATTGATAGTGAATCGAGTATCAGGTTCAGGTTCAGCTCTAAAAGATTGTAACCATTCTCTATGGAATTTTACATTGATAATCATGATTTCACCCTATCTTGTTTGATTGGATCATATGAGATTTGATATCAGCTAATGACTCTTAAAGCTTTTCCATTATCCTCCAGTAACTGATGCTGATTTCCTTATTTTAGAAAAGTATGATGTTGATGCATTTTGTCTTTCTCAATTATTGATGTTATCCTTTCCATCATAATTTGTTTGGTCATAAATCAGTGAGCTAGACTAAAACCCAACTTATCACATCGGATAAATGCATTACAAAAAGTCTTATCTTTACATTTCTTTTCGGGTAAAGATAAGGTGCAAAGACATTTGAAACGTATGATTCCTTAAAACCCAAGTAATCTCTTGTGCAATTCAATTATAGGTTCCTATAGCTCCTCTACTAAGAAGTGAAGGCTTACAATTTCTAAGCCAGAATAAGCCGAACGAGACTCCAATGCATCCTACTGAGGGTGGGATCCCGACAATGATTACATGGACTAACGGTGGCAATGATGTGGCAGTGGAAGGATCGTGGGACAATTGGAGCTCCAGGTAAGCAACCCTACGTATTGTTGTTTATGATCTTTGATGATACAAACAATATCTGCTGAATTAGAGTGTTAATATCTGCTACCAGGAAGCTGCTTCAAAGAACTGGAAAAGACCATTCAATCCTTTTAGTCCTTCCATCGGGCATTTACCATTACAAGTTCATTATTGAGGGAGAGTGGAGATATATCCCAGAACTGCCCCATATAGCTGATGCAACGGGGTGCCTTTGTAATCTCCTTGATGTTAATGTAATCCTTGATGTTGGGTGGTGATGCTGTGATTATGTTTTTTAAAATGTAGACTTGACTTATTTTGTTCTTTTTGTTAGGACTATGTTCCGGAAAAACCAGAGAGCATTGCAGAGTTTGAACTCCCTACATCCCCGGATTCTAGTTACAGCCAATTGCTTCCAACTGAGGAGGATTTTGCCAAGGAACCGGCCTTGGTCCCTTCCCAACTCCAACTAACCACGCTGGGCTCAGAGTGTTCAGATGAAGAGGCACCATCATCACGACCTCAGCATGTCATGCTGAACCATCTGTTCATTGAGAAAGGTGGCACAGCATCTCAGTCTATGGTTGCACTGGGTTTGACTCACAGATTTGAATCTAAGTATGTTACTGTTGTGCTCTATAAGCCTCTCAAGAGGTAAATTTGTGAGTAAAGATGGTAAACTCGATCTAAATATTATGTTTAATTGGTGGTGTTTATATGGAAACATGCATCTGATGCTGCCTCATATATATAGTAAGATCGTTTTAGTCTCGTTCTGAATCAAAATTGAGCTACCATCGTGCAATCCCGATCAGCCTAATACCCTTGTATATATGCAACACTTAAAATTAAACAAATGGTATTAGTCTGGATGATGATAATAACCAGGGTAAATAGTTCGGTGCACATACTTGTTTACCTTATATGGTCATTTACATCATGTAATTTAGTGTTTCAGACATTTTTTTTCATTAAACATTATTATTTTTTGTCAAGATGAAGATTTTGCTCTAGTGTTCATCTTTATGTATTTTTTAATACAAAATTATGAATCAACCAAAAGAATAGAATTGTGTATGAATCAACCAAAAGACAATTGTGTATTAGAATAAAAACAATATGCAGTTCTGGGTTAAAAATTTAAATTCAGCCTAAAACTGTATTTTTTAGTTTAAATTCAACCAAAGGGTGTGAAAAATTGACTCAACATGTGGGTGACCCGCTCACGGGTCGTGTTTGAGTCAGACTTTTTGACTCATGGGGCATTTTGACACGATTCATGGATGACCCGTGAAAACACGGGTCATGTTTGAGTTAGTAATCTTGACTCATGTGTCAGCCATGATCCGTCTCGAATAGGGCCGACAATGGTGCAGTGAAAAATCCATAACCATGATTATAATCGTTACTGTTTAATATAGTTAACTGTACAATTATGGTGCAATACGGTTATGGTGATGAATTTTCTACCAATAATGATTATGATTATGGTATTTGAGTTATATCCGTGGTTATTATCTAATATAATAATTATTTATTATTAATAAACTAATATATACTAAATAATGGAAGTTATTGTACATATAGTAATAAATAACCATGATGTTAGTTTTATATATTTTATTGTTGATAATATAGATTTATGTATTTTTTTTAAATAAAATTTTCGGTCTTTTATTATATTAAATGTGTGGGATAAATATGGGTATACGGGTAAAACCATGGTTAATAACCACCGTTATTTTAATGGTTATGATATTGAAATTGTACCTGTTATGGTTATAATATGTGGTTTAAAAATATGGTATGGTTATGGTATTTGTCATACACGTACCATACCCTAACCATCGACAACCCTAGTCTCGAATTGCATATTATATTAAATATATATAATTCTGACTCATGAGTCAGTAATCTTGACCCATGGTTCAGTTTGTTTATGAGTTTTATGTATTGGTGGGTTGAACGAGTCAGACTGACCTGCAGGTCATGAAGGTCGAACGAGTCAGTCTTACCCAAGTCTTACTATTCATGACGAGTCAGGTTTGACTTTCAAAAACTAACTCATACTATTACACGAGTCAGGTTTGAATCAGAGGGTCCCTGACACGACCCAACATCGACATGACTCATGGATCGATCCATAACCCGTTTTGACGCACCTAGTCTCACGTGACTTTTTTCCGGTAAAGAAATAAAAACAATACTTGTATAGTTGTATTAAGTATTAAGTATTAACTGCAAATACAAATACCGAGTAACGTGATTATGCTTGGGGTTCAGTACTTGTTACTTATAAATGGTGATTTTTTTAAGATCTCTATGAACTTCGTAAAGCGAGTTCTAGATATAGAGTTTTACTAATTATTATATATGAATGCTGTATTTACTATTTGATTTGGTAGGTCTACCTAACCATTTAGACAAAATAAATCTACAAATAAATTTTTATGGCATTTTAATGAAGGTATTATCTCAATAATTACAAATTTACAATATATAATATATATATATACTATATTCACGTGCCATTTTCTTTAAAATGGAAATTTAGCTTTCCCCATTATGCTTGTTAGCTAAGCTAGCTAGCTATCACCTTCCTTAGTTTGCGGATCGACTGTGTTTGAATCAAGAGATCTCCATGTCCATTGCCATGCACGTACATATATATGGAGAGAAAATAATGAATCTGCATGCAAATTGCTATACGTACTCGTATAGAGCCATGGCTACTCAAACTCAAACAGCTCCTTTATTCATAATTTCACTTGCTTTGCTAGTGCTGGTCCCTCTACAGGCTCACGCTGTTCCACTCATGCTTACAAAATGTGGTTAGTGTCGTTCTTTTGTTCCACTCATGCTTTTGGTCATGAGATGCATGGTTAGTGTCTAACCATGCATTTCATGACCCAACTTTATTTCGGTGGTAGGGCAACTCTTTGATCTCATGGGTCGAGTCATTCGCTAACCGAACATGAACAATCTCAGAGATTATCGGGTTACGCCTTACTCAGCTGCTTGAATCGTGTTATGGGTTCGCACCTAAGGTGGTCAAGACTGAGTGCTAGCTCTTTGCTAAAGTCCGATTTCTTTAGGGTTTAAAGTTAGGGTCCAAAATCGAATTATATAATACTAGAAATAGGAAGTATAACTTCTTTATTTATATCTAGGGTCGATAATAGTGCGGTGAAAAATCCAAATTCATGGTAATAACCACTATTTTTTTAATATAGTTAACCGTACCATTATAGTACAGCGCAGTTATGGTAATGATTTTTCTAATCATAATGGTTATGATTATGGTATTTTAGTCATACAAATATTTATAACCATGGTTATTATATAAATGTAATAATAATAATTTAATATTAATAAATACTAATAACAGAAATAGGTTTTTTTAACTTTTATATATTTCAAAAATCTATAATTTCAGGTCGAACTGTAATTGAATGATGTAAATGTTAAATGATATTAGTTTTAATTTTGAATGGTGTTATTGTTGAATGATATTAATGTTAAAATATTTTTGTTGCTTGTGACATAACTGTATGTATTTGTTAAGATAACATTTATAATGTTTTATTACATTTCACATGTGATAATAAATATGGATATACAGTTAAAACCATAGTTAATAATGACTATGGATATGTTTATGGTATTGGAAATTGTACCTATAATGATTATGGTTATGATATGCAAATTAAAAATATTGTATGATTATCATATTTGACATACCCGTATCACCCGAACCATTATCATAGTATAATAATAAGAATATAAAATTTATTTCGGTCAAATATTAACGTTTTGTAATTCTATTTTTAAAACTATAATTCTTTTCAATTTTTTCATTTAAATTCTATTATTTTGCATATAATTATTTACCTTAATCTAACTTTTATTCCTCTAAATAAATATAAATTTCTAACTGAGAACTGTTTGTAGATGTGGATTTCTACAGTGCCCTCGGAATCAGTTTTCTCAACGAGCTTCCCGACATCACTCAGCGTCCGCCCACCACGTGTGGCCACGAGACATCCATGGTTGCGCCGAACCGAGGTGAACATGCGTCGCCTGCTCCTCTTGTCAGTAAGGTCGGAGAGCAACACGCAATAGCCGCCGGTGGATCTCGGCTTCTCACCTTTTCTTCGCGACAACAAATTTTCCAAATCGCGCCGTCCGAATCTGAGTCTGCTGCAGGTTTCAAGGAGATCTTGCAGGAGAAGGACGCGCAACTTACCGCCCGCACTGCAGAACTTGCCGAAGCTCGTAAGGAGTTGAAAGTGCTTGCTTCCACCCTCGAAGTCGAGAAAAAACATCTCCAGGATGAAGTTGTGGCATTAGAGCGGAAGGTGACCTCTGTGGAGAAGGATATCTCCTCCATGAAAGAGTCCGTTCGCGCCTCCTCGGCCTCACTTGCGACCGCGAAGGAGGCCAGTGATGCTAAGTTTGTGAAGCTCGAACAGGAGATGAAGCAGAAGATTGCTGACGAGGGGGTGCATTGGAAACAACACTATTTGAAGGTCGCGGTTGAGGACCGAAATCGTCTCTCAGAGGAAGATGCTAAGCTGCAGGATCAGCTCATCGTCTCCGTCAAGACTAGGGTTATTCGAGAGTATAAGGAAAGCGTTGAGTATCGGCGAGACGTGGAAGCGGAGTTAATCCGACACAAGCAAAGCCCGGAGTATGTGAAAGAGGTTCAGGTTCAAGTGCGTGAGGGCGCTTTTCTGTGGCTTCGCGCCACCGTTAATGAGCATAAGGTGAGGCAAACCGATCTGCCACTGCGTCAGTGGAAGTGTTACGAGCTGTATTTCCTGTGGGAGGATGAGCTTAAGCGACAGGGCTCGCCTCTGGCTCTTAAGGAAATGGAGACGACGGTGCAGCCTACTAGGGTGGGTTCAGACTCAAAAAGACGTGAAACTTAGTGGTTGATGTTTCTTCAATTTGAGTATTGAAAATGTAGTGGGAATTTGATGAACTCATTTCCTTCTATGTTTTTAGTATTAATATGTCGGATACAGCAACCTTAGCAACCTTAAGTAAATTTGAAGTTCCATGTAATCGGTGTTAGCTAAGGTAAAATCTGGTTATCACAATCTCTCTTGAATTTAATACATTGATTCATTTAACTCAACCACAATTACATGTACTTATACTACTTTATCTAGCTACATAATCATTACATTTGACTCTCTAATTTCAACCTTAATATTAGATTTTTGACAAACTTACTCTTACTTTTGTTGACTCATTGACTTGTTGACAAACTTACTCTTATTTTTGTTGACTCGATGACTTGTTGACTTAACCATGTTAACACTCCCCCTCAAGTTGAGTGGTCGGATCTCCGATACTCAGCTTGCCCAGTACTTCTTTGAAAACCTTCGAGTTTACAGCTTTAGTCAGTATATCTGCCAATTGGTGTTCTGAACGAATAAATGGCAGTTTGATACTTCCAGCTTCGAGGTTCTCTTTTATGAAGTGTCTGTCCACCTCAATGTGCTTGGTCCGATCGTGTTGAGCTGGATTTTCATAAATACTTATCGCGGCTTTATTGTCACATAGTAACTCACATGACTTGGTTGGTGGAAAACCAATCTCTGTCATTAATTTCCTCAGCCACAGTACTTCTGTTAATCCTCTAGCTATCCCACGGAATTATGTTTCTGAACTTGAGAGAGCCACAACCTTTTGCTTCTCCAGGTCACCAGATTATCACCAATAAAAATAAAATATCCTTATGTAGATCTCCAATCAACTGGGTTGCCTGCCCAGTCGGCATCTGTATATCATTGGATTTCCAGATGACCATTTCTTCTAAACAAAACTCCATGTCCTGAGGTGCCCTTCAGATACCTCATAATTCTCATGACTGCTTCCATATGCTCAACTTGAGGTTGATGCATAAACTAGCTTACCACCCCAACCGCATAAGCTATGTCTAGTCAAGTATGTGAGAGATATATGAGTTTGCCCACCAGCTTTTGATATCGTTCTTTGTCTACTAGTCTGTCTCCTTCTGATAGTTGTAAGTCATGATTTACCACCATTGGAGTTCCAGCTGGTCTCTGTCTCTGTTAGAAAATCCAGAGTATACTTTCTTTGAGATATAAAGATCTCATCCCCTCTCTTGATCTTAGTACCTCGATTCCAATAAAGTATTTCAACATCCTGAGATCCCTCATCTCGAATTCTTCGAACAGGTTCCTCTTGAGCCTGTGCATTTCTTCTATATCGTTCCTTGTGATAATCATGTCATCAACATAAATGATCAAACAGGTTATTAGATCTCCTGTTTTTTTTCTTCAAGAATAAGGTATGGTTTGAGTTGCTCTGCTTATACCCATTTTTTTTCATGGTTATAATGAATCTCCCAAACCATGCTCTATGAGATTGTTTCAGACCATAAAATGCTTTTTTTAGTCGACACACCTTTTCTTCTTGAATTTCATTTGTGTATCCTGGTGGAATTTCCATCTACACTTCTTCTTCAAGGTCTCCATGAAGAAATGCATTATTCACATCGAACTGGTGGAGGGGTCAGTCTTTAATCGCGGCTATAGACAACAATACTTGAATTGTATCCATCTTGGCTACATGCAAGAATGTCTCGGAGTAGTTAATCCCGTATGTCTGAGTGTATCTTTTTGCCACCAATCTTGCTTTGTATCTATCAATGGACCCGTCTTGCTTGTACTTGATAGTATACACCCACATGCTCCCTACTGGTTTCTTTCCAACCAGTAGCCTGCAAATCTCTCATGTCTTGTTCTTCTCTAGAGCCTCCATTTCAACATTCATAGCTTGTCGCCAATTCTTGGATTGTTGGGCATCATTAATCGTACTTGGAATTTCTTCTGTGAGAATAGACATTGTGAATGCCTTCGCCTCCTTACTTAGTCTCCCCCTTACTGCATTTGCCACCGGATACCTGGATCTGCTTGATTCCCTATCTGGTGTGTATCTCTTAGGAGGTCGCCCTCGATTCTCTCTTGCAGGTAATTTGTACCTTCCAGTCATTACCTCCTCTTGTTCTTCTGATTCTTCAACCTGAACATTTTCATCTTGGGGTTCAGACGGGCTTACCTCGGATATCTCAAATGGTGGAGTATCAGGTGTGACCCTTAGTTTGCTAGTCGTGACTGGCGTATCAGATGTTGGCCTGATAGTTCAATTTTCCAGCTCGGTTGGATCATCATAGGAGGGACTTTGTCTGTCATTTGAACCACACACCCAATCCAGTGGATCTACTGTAAGACTCCCCCCTGAACACTGGACTGGTGATAAAAATACATTGTTTCAAGAAAATCACCGTTCATTGTGGTGAACATTTGACGAGTTTTAGGATCATAACACCGATACCCTTTTTGATTAACTCCATATCCTACAAATACACACTTGAATGCACATGAATCAAATTTGGTGCGATCATTTTTTGGTATGTGTACGAATACAGAGCACCCAAAGACCCGATGAGATAAACTGCGTGTTGAGGGTACGTTGGTAATTTCAGAGAGAATATCAAGCGGAGTTTTGAGATTCAGGATTTTTGTAGGGAGACGATTAAGGAGATATGTTGTCGTGGCAACAGCTTTAGGCCAGAATGTTTTTGGTCCGTTGGACTCAATGAGGAGGGATCTTGTCATTTCAAGAAGAATCAAATTTTTTCTTTCGTCCACACCATTTTGTTCGGGAGTGTGAGGACAAGAGGTTTGGTGAATAATTCATTTTTTTGAAAAGAAAATTTTCATTTGTTGATTGAAAAATTCCCCCCATTATTAGACCTAAGAACTTGTATATTTTTCTAAAACTAATTTTGGATCATTTGGAAGAAGTGAGTGAATTTATCAAACACTTCATATTTTGTTTTAAGAAATACACCCACGTTATACGAGTGCAATCATCGACAAACAACACAAAATACCTAAGACATTGACCCTCAGATATAGGTGTTAGACCCCACACATCAGAATGAACTAAGGAAAATATGGAATTCACACGAGTACTATTTGGCTTAAACGTTTGCCTATGACTTTTTGCAAGAATACAAGTGTCACAAAAAAGATTATCACTCTTATTCAAAAACAACTTAGGAAATAAAAGTTTTAGATAACTTGAGGATGGATGACCCAAACTCCTATGCCATAACCAAACCTCTCTTTCTGATGATCCATGGGCAAGTAACATTGAACCTTGTTGAGCCACTTCATCAACGTAGTACAGACCAGCGCGTTTAGTGCCACGCCCAATAATCACTCCCGTTTGGATATCCTGCAGTATGCAAAAAATTTGGATTCATCACCATGGTACAATTCATTTCCTTAGTGACATGAGATCCCGACAATAATTTATTCGAGAGATTTGAAACAAGTAAACAATTTGAAACTTTCAAGGTTGGAGAAATTTCAACTGTTCCCATTCCCGTCACTTGAACTTTTGCCCCATTTGCAGTATTGATATATTCAACCCGGGACTTCACAATATTCCTAAGATCACGTGCATCATACGTCATATTGTCGGTTGCACCACATTCAAAAATCCACTGGCAAAGTTTTAAACTGTATTTATTTTGGGCTAAATATGCACATGTCTTATGTTCAGGGACTGAACAGAAATATTATTTGGTCATTTCGTGACTTTTCATAACTTCTGGTCAGAAATAACTAGGGTTTGAAGTAGAGGGACTTGGATGTAAAATCCAAATCCCTTTACCTGTTGAACAGTCGCAACCCCCATTCGGTCCAGAGCCCCTCTCCATTCTCCTCGCCTAGGGTTTCCGCCGCATTGGTTCCAGGCGTCGTCGCTGCTCTCGACGGTTCCGGCGAAGTAGGGGTCCTCATTCGGTGTTGGTAAGGGTCGAGGAGGGTTTCAGCGAAGGGTTCCTGCTATGTTTGCTGCGGTTCCAGCCGAGGTCTCGTTGACACCGTGGATGCTAGTGGTCAGAGGGTTGATCATCGCGGCGGCAGCACGACTTCGCTCCTTCTCTTTTCCTGTAGTGAGTACAATTCAACTTACTTTTGTCGATTCGGGATGAGGATCCTCCGGTTGTGCCGACCGTTTCTGTCCTTGCCGTCCCAATTTCATTGTTGCATTTGCTGCTCCTTCGGTATATTGTTGCTCGACTGTCATCACTAACCCGTTCCCAATGCCCGATGATGCTCCGTTGCCACTAGTTGCCGCTCCAAGAATTTGGAGTCGGGCGACCTCCTTCCTCACTGAGGCATAGGCGTCTTCGACTGAGGGCAACGTGATGTCCTGTTTAATCCCGTCGAACTTCGGTTCGATCCCTCCCAAAAACTGGTAGAGTTTGGTCTTATTTCAGATTTCGTTGTATGCTGCAATATCCGATGAACGCCTCATGGGGTTCGGCCTTCGGGCCTCTATTTCCCCCCATAATGACTGCATGTTTAGCCAGAATTCTTCCATGCTTAGGTTGTCTTGTATCATTTTTGTTGTTTTGGTGTGTATGTCGAACACCTGTAGTGAATCCTTGCCACTACCGTATGTAACCTACAATGCTGTCCACAAATCTTTTGAAGTAGGATAGTGAGCAACATTGTTAGCTAACCTTGATTTCACGTTTTGTATGATCTATGAAAACACGATTAAATCGTATTGTTTCCATTTTTGATATTCTAGTTCGGCTGGGGGTTCTGGCTCCCCGGTCAGGTGTTGTAGGCGACCCCTTCCTCCAATTGCTATTTGCATGATTCGTGCCCAAAGGTGGTAGTTTGCCCCATTGAGCTTGGTGATGATTACGATCGTACCTGGTAGCTCTCCAGATTGTCGTTGGCTGGTATTTAGGCCTTGCCTTAGTACCCTTGCTATGCGGATGGTTAGGTCATCTTCACTGAGGCCCAAACCTGGCTGGTTTGTGGTGTTGATGCTCTCATTGTCGGACATATTTGGTGGTAAATGATGAGAAAAACAGGTTAATCCCTATGGATTATCCCTATGGTTTGTGGTGTTGATGCTCTCATTGTCGGACATATTTGGTGGTAAATGATGAGAAAAACAGGTTAATCCCTATGGATTATTAACCATGCTCTGATACCATGTTAACAAGGTAAACTCTGTTTATCACAATCTCTCTTGAATTTAATACATTGATTCCTTCAACTCAACCACAATTACATGTACTTATACTACTTTGTCTAGCTACATAATCATTACATTTGACTCTCTAATTTCAACCTTACTATTTCACTTTTGACAAACTTACTCTTACTTTTGTTGACTTGTTGACAAACTTACTGTTACTTTTGTTGTCTCATTGACTTGTTGACTTAGCCATGTTAACAATCAGATCGTAATGATTTGTTGCGCACCTTTATCTTTCACGATAGAGGTGGCAATTCGGGCCAACCCGCGGGGTTCGGGTCGACCCGACCCGACCCGTCGCACTGTGCGGGTCAACCCGAACCCAACCCGCCATACTGTACAGTCAACTTTCGTGACCCGAACCCGACTTGGCAGGTTGGCGGGTCGACCCGCCTGACCTGCCTCTTCCCAAACCAAATCTCTTTCTGGCATTTCGTCGAACACCTTCCGTGCATACATTATATCAATGCAATATGCATATCAACATGTATTCTGAAGCAGTTGAGCAGCTCATGAGCAAAAGAGTTCACAATTTCACAATTCATTGACATTCAACTAAAGTTCCACGACTTCAAAATTTGTAAAACAGTTAATTGCAGACAATTTTGATGTCAAATTTCAACTTCGTACTTAAATGGACCCTTCCACGAGCAATTATAAATTTAGATCATCATTTTTATCTGTGATTGCTATCCAAACTAACCAGCAAATCTTGCAATAAATAACAAAGGCAATACACATCATTAAGTAGTGCTTAAGACAAAGAATCAAGTTGATTCTATTTGAGGTCTCTCTTTGTCAAATCAAATAAATTCATAACAGAATCAGAAAATTATTCTTCAATCTTCAAAAACTTCTAATGCGGGAGAAAAATGACTAGAGGAAAGAGTTTAACATACCCATAAAAACAGAAGAAATATCCTAATCACATGTATCAATGCAACCAAAAGGCCCGAAACCAATACAGACATGTAGATTTTTTTTTCTTTTTTGTCTCAATAACAGAGACATGTAGACGCAACAAGCGTTACCTTACAATTCAGAAAGCAGCAAAAAAAAATAGTCGCATCATTATCGCTTTCATTTTCCAGCAACATGTTCATGCTGATAAGCCGATAAGGTGATCAAATTTTTCACGGCAATGATTGGAAAAGAAATCAAACCTGACCATGTTACTCTTGTCTCCCTTCTTTCAGCTTGTAGCCATTGAGGGGGCCGATTTTAAAAACCTGAAGCCTTTGCTTGGGCTAACGAAGGTGAGAGGATTACACTCAAATTCATTAAAATGTACAAAAGTAGAAGGAAGATTAGAAATTGAAGAGGAAGGCGATCGAGGAAAAGACGATAGTGAACAGGCTTGGGACTACAGAAGACATGGATGCAGCTTGCAGGGAAGTGGATTAGTTTTTTTTCACGGGTCGATTCCGGGTCAAACAGGTCAACTCGGACCCGACCCGTCTCTTGTGGCGGGTTAGACGGGTCAACCCGAAAATGACCCGTCATGCCTTTTTATTGACCCGAACCCGACCCGAGACCGGGTCAATTCCGGGTCATTTTCGGGTCGGGTCCAAAATTGACACCTCTATTTCACTATTGTAGTTATTTATTTGATTTAATTTTGGACTATACCGATACAATTTAGGAAAAACTAACTTTCATGAAAAAAGAATTATAAACTTTAATTCTGAAGATTAGAAAAAGAAGTAAAAAATAATATATAAGTAGGTTTAACTTTTTTATTAAATACATTACATTTGTAAGGTAGTGTTTGATTCAAGTATTAACCATGTATTAGTATTAGTTAATACATGTATTAACTAATACAATGTTTGATTAGAAATAATAGGTGGTATTAATTAATACATATGTATTAGCTAATACACAATTCTAGTGTTAATTGTGTATTAACTAATACATTCTATAACCATGGTATAATTTAATACATTATGAGACTTGTGTATGAGAGTGAAACATCATGTTATGAGCAATTACGAATGAAAAGATGTTACTTTGTCAAACTTTGTAAAATGTTAGAGGATGTTGGAGGTCTAAAGTCGACAAAGTACTTAGATATTGATGAACAAGTTGCAATGACATTATATATACTTGCTCATGATGAGAAGAACCGAGTCATAAAGTTCAACTTTAAAAGGTCTGGGCAAACAATTAGTCGGTATTTCAACAAAGTTCTCATATCAATATTAAGACTACACAACGTACTCATCAAACGAGCTGAGCCAATACCACTTGACTGCAATGATGAGAGATGGAGATGGTTTAAGGTATATATGTAATCACAACACTAGCGCTTTCAATAAATCAATATCCTAATAAATATATTAACAATATTTTACATGTAGAATTGTTTAGGCGCTCTTGATGGCACTCATATACAGCTTCAAGTGCCATCATTGGATAAACCGAGATATAGAAACCGTAAAGGGGATATTACAACTAATGTGCTAGCAGCATGCGCCCCAAACTTGCAGTTCACATATGTACAACCTGGTTGGAAGGGTTCTGCAGCTGATAGTAGAGTTCTCCGCGATGCTCTTACAATGGAGTACGGTCTTAAAGTACCAGTTGGTGAGTAATATCTTACTGTATAAAATTTAAAATGAATAAAAATTGTATTTTACAGTCATAACTATTATTTTTTCTTTTGCACTAGGTTGTTATTATTTAGTTGATGCGGGATATGCAAACACTGATGGATTCCTTGCACAATATAGAGGGATGCGTTATCATTTGCGTGAGTGGGAAAATGGTTATCAACCTACAAATCCGAAAGAGTATTTCAACATGAAACATTCAATGGCTCGTAATGTTATAGAGCGTTCTTTTGGAGCTATTAAGTGGAGATGGGCAATATTAAGGAAAACCTCCTATTATCCTATTAGAATTCATACTCGAATTGTACATGCTTGTTTCCTTCTACACAACTTCATTCTACAAGAGAAGTTGAATGACTCTCTCAACAATGAAATAATAGAAGAAGAAACCAATGAAGTGGATTCAAATGATAGTATCGTGGAGAGGGAGGATATTGTAGATGTTCGGCCAACCACCAGTTGGAGCATGTGGAGGGATGAGCTAGCAAATCAAATGCTTGATAGTTGGAGAGCTATGAATAACTAGAGATATTTGAGTTATATATTATGTGATCGTTTATAAGAATTATCATTTTCTGGAATGTTTATATGATCAAAATACTTTTGCTTGATATTTTTGTTTATGTATGTATGTTTGCTTGGTATTGTTTTTATATTTAATCATGAAGTTAATTTACACAGGATGTCTGCATCATCTGCCTCAACAAGGCGTAAGTGGAGCATGGTTGAGGATTCAATTTTTATATCTTGCATGTTAGAGTTGCAGTCTACAGGTCGCTTTAATGCTGATTCAGGTTTCAGAAGTGGGTACATGAATGAACTTGAAAGGATGCTTGAACAAAAACTTCCCGGATGTGGTTTGAAAGCAAGACCCCACATCGATTCTCGTTTAAGAAGCTTGAAAAGGGAATGGAAGGTGGTCTATGATATGAAAAATGCTTCTGGATTTGGCTGGGATGATGTGAGAAAAATGGCCACAGCAGAATCAGATGTATGGGCAGCTTATTTAAAGGTCAGTGTTTATCTCTCGAAAAGACCCTCATTGGTTAAACAGAACATGTCTAGTTGATTTTATATTCTTGTTTGCAGAGTCATCCTGATGCTGGTCCATTTCGGACAAAATCTTTTCCACATTTTGACGAACTATCCATGTTATATGCCAATGATAGAGCGAACGGTAGAGATTCTCAACCAATTGAAGAAATTCTCATGGAAGCTGAAACAGAAGATATAGTACATCATGAAGACTGCACTGAAGCGGAGCAATCTCAATGTCCAACTAATTTATCATTTATAAGAAAGCGTAAGAGAAAGGTAATAGATGACAAGTTTGGTCTTGAACACTTTGCCAGGCAACTAGAAGATTTTTCTAACAAGATGACAAAGTCACTGAGTATGGACTAGGGGTGGCAATTTCTGACACGACACGATTAAACGATCTGCAAACGATCTGCAATTTACACGTTTAGACACGACACGATTACTAAGCGTGTCTAAACAACTCTTATACGTTTAGACACGATTAATAATCGTGTCTAAACACATCTAACCTGCTAAAACACGACAAACACACGTTTAAACACGATTAATTAATCGTGTCTAAACGTGTCTAATCGTGTCGTGTCTAACCGTGTCTAATCGTGTCGTGTCTAACCGTGTCTAATCGTGTCGTGTCTAACCGTGTCTAATCGTGTCGTGTCTAACCGTGTCTAATCGTGTATAATTTTCACTAACCCACACCCACATTAATGTGTTGATTTTAACGTGTCTTATCGTGTCTTATCGTGTCGTGTTTTATCGTATATATCGTGTCTATCGTGTCGTGTTGTGTCTATCGTGTCGTGTTATCGTGTCATGTCGTGTCTAATCGTGTCGTGTCTTATCGTGTTGTAAACGTGTCTAATCGTGTCGTGTCTTAATCGTGTCGTGTCGTGTCTTAATCGTGTCGTGTTGCCGTGTCGTGTGTCGTGTGACACGTTTATTAAACGTGTCGTGTACGTGTCTGACATTTACAGACACGTTTAAAACTTATCCGTTTAGACACGACACGTTTAATGACACGACACGATTAATGACACGACACGATTAGACACGACACGACACGATTGCCACCCCTAGTATGGACGTTGTGCAAGAGTATTTACTTCAACTGAATGGTGCATTGTCTACTCTAGAAGGAATTACAAAAGAGGGGAAAAGAAAGGCTCGTCGTCTTTTTGCAGACAAACCAAACATGGTTCTTGTGTTCTTTGGTTGTAGCGAAGATGAACGACTTGATTGGTTAAGGGGGATGTTAGATTAAAACTGTCTTGATTGGCTAAGGGGAATGTTAGATTAGAACATGTGTCTTGATTCAAGTATGGATTTGTATCTTCTTTTAAGTATGGATTTGTGTCTTGTTTTAATTATAAACTTGTCACATTTTGAGTATTAAATTGGGTCTACCACCGTATGTTATGATCATATTTGCATTGGAAAATATGACTTTTGACATGTTATGGTCAATGATACCCGTGTTTATTGATGTCATATAAATCTTATCGAATGTCACTTATAATTTTTAATGGTCTTGTATGACTCCACTTGAGTGATTATGGTGTTCATTTGCACATATTAAATAAATATATGTGTACACAATTTTAATATTAAAAAATAAATTTAGGGGTATTAATGTCTTTTTGTCATTTTACGTATAATTTTATATTGAATCAAACAATGTATTAAGTTATACATGTATAAGTATATCTTAATACATGTTCCATTCAAACATAGTATTAACTAATACGTGTATTAACTAATACGCCCAATCAAACGCTACCTAAATAATATTTTTTAATTTTGGTTTTCTTATACATAATACTATTCTATTAGAAATTTAGAATACACAAACCTAAGAGTTTACCCAATTATGAAAAATAACATAATGATAAAATCCCATCATATAGAGTACATATTTACCGATATTATTCTAATTTTAAATAAAAGATGGTTAACTCCATCACACTTTATATATATTCCATTGAACTCCTCAATCCAAGTTTTTGATTAAGAAATTAAAAATCCACTGGGAAAGTACATTACAGGGACCAAATTTTATTTTAATTTTTACTTAGTAAGGGTTATATATAAATTGATAGAAAATAAATTCATTTATTTCAGTAATTTCATAATTATCTAGTCTCCACGCTGAATGGATTTGAAAGGAAAAAACAACTTATTTTCCTTCTTTATAAGTGGTAATCCAAAAATTGATAATTAAGTTATTTAGTACCTTGCGAGGAGTTGTCTTTCTGATTAATCATACTGATTTAATCAAATTACGAGAACAATTAATGCGTGATATCAATAATCATGTGCATTCAGTACACTGCAGTTGCCCCAAAAGAAGAAGAAAAAACAAATAGACGACCACGCATCAATCTAAGTACGAAACTAACTAAACAAAAAACACAACCAGCAACATAGAGTCTAACACAACAAACAAACAAAAAGATATCGAACAAACACGAACATGAAGAACAGCAGGTTACAGTTTTACACGCTCCTACTATGGAATGTAAATCAGTGGGTGTTCTGCTTCAATTTCTTCTTCTTTTTTTCCCTACATTTTTCGAAGTTCAGATTTAGAGATAACCTGTTTGGCAATGGGGCACTTCCTCACTTGGCCATCATGACCTTGACAAACTCCTCATAGTTGATCTGGCCATCACCATCCACGTCAGCCTCACGGATCATCTCATCGACTTCCTCATCGGTCAGCTTCTCACCAAGATTTGTCATGACGTGGCGCAGCTCAGCAGCAGAGATGAAACCATTCTGATCCTTGTCGAAGACTCTGAATGCTTCTTTGAGCTCCTCCTCAGAATCCGTGTCCTTCATCTTCCTAGCCATCAGGTTCAGGAACTCTGGGAAGTCGATGGTGCCATTGCCATCAGCATCCACCTCATTGATCATGTCCTGCAGCTCTGCTTCAGTTGGGTTCTGTCCAAGTGATCTCATGACAGTCCCAAGCTCCTTGGTGGTGATACAACCTACATGGAACAAGTAGACAAACAAGTATTTGCATTACATTCAATAGAAAGCCCCCAAGCAATCTATTTCGTAGAACATATTCTTAAAATGCAGCATTTTTTTACCTATTAGAGGCATAGTTATAATTACTACTACTCTAGCCTATACTCAACAGCCATATCTCTTTAGCGTTATAGCATGTCATTATCGTATTCCCACCAAAGGTGCAATTACAATTTCTCAGTTAATAGCAAAAAGGATTAAGATATTAATTATTAAAAGGAGAAAAATCTAGATTAATCAAAGTTAAGTTTATTATCCCTTATTTTTCAAAATAATTGATTTTGTTGGTGTTTCTTAAATCTCCATAGGGAATGTCCCACCTACTATTTCTTACTCATCTTATTCTCTGAATCCAACATGAAAGTGATTTTTTTTAACGAGTGACCCGAAAGAGACGTGGTTTGAATGTAGCAAGGAAGGACCAATGATCCCAAAAATTAGCAGAAAATGAAAAAAAAAACAAAAAAAAACTACACGGCATCAAGATCCCAATAAATATGACGTTCCACTAACTTTATGTTGTTCCTTGCCTAAGCTTTGATTAGATACATTATAACAGGAAGAAAAATCGCCCTTATGATGTATGTATCAATCACAGTTAACATCACGTTCCGAAGAGCCTTAAAAGCGCAGTAACGAATTCGGATACAGCTAATCGATTCACAGATGCTACATAGGAAATAGATCTGGAAAATCAACCACTAAGCTGGAGTTTGGGGGAGGAACAGAGAGAGGACTAACCATCGCCGTCCTTGTCGAAGAGGCTGAAAGCCTCCTTGAACTCGGAGATCTGATCGTCGGTCAACTGATCTGCCATGGTTTTCTGTCGCGGAAAGAACTCAGACGTTGAGCGGAAATCAGAGAGAACGACGACAGGGTGGAAATAGAGAGAAATCAAGGAACTCAAAATGAAGAGCGAAGGGTGGAGCTTAAATCTAGATTTAAACAATAAGAATAAAAATAAAAGTACATATTATAATAAGAATATATTTTTAGATAAGAATATTTGTAAGAGCTACACAGAAAATTCAAAATTTGAAAGAGAAAAAAAAAGAAGAGAATATTCCCATTTCAATTTCAACAAATATTTCGATTTTTTTTTTGTCGACTTCCATTTGTTTTCAAGTGTATAGAAAATGTAAAATAAAATTATTCAAAAAAGTACTTATTAAAATAAACTAAAAGGTTAATTAATTCGACTGATTATTTGAATTTGGAATGCACTCACTTTTCTCTTTTTATGTAATCTCTTCAATTTACGACCAGAAAAAAAATATTGTATATAATATTTAGAATTTTTTCAAAAAGTATTTATTTTCGATTTTTTTTAAAAAAAGTATATATATATAAAAAATATTTTAAAAAATATGTATACGCGCACCCCGGAATCGCGCCTATTGGACATAGGCGCACCCCAGGGGTGCGCCTGGGGCAAAAGACAGTTTTTTTTAAATCATTTTGTTCGAAAAATGATGACTCGATGTTTAATTAAAAATAAAATTATGTATCTATTAAAACAAAAATAAAAAAATTATAGTAAGTAGATATTTTAATTGCGATTCAAATGATGCAAAAAATATTAAATTTGGATTTACGGATTGACTGTACGGCATGCCGTAAGTTGAGATATAAAAATTGTACTTAAAAAATTATAACTCGGACCATGTAACTCCAAACTCAACACGGTTAACACCATTTAGGTCGTAAATCAATTATCTACGTAGGATAATTTTTTGGATTAAAAATACAGTGATTTTGTAACCTAACATCGTTTACACCCAAATTTGACCGAAATAAGTAAATGCATTAGGTGAGAAATTTAATTATATACTTACTCAAAAAAAATCAAAAAAATTACAGTGCGTAGATAATTTAATTACGAATTAAATAATGCTAACTATGCGTTAATTGTTTACTTTTAGTAATTTTAAAAAATCAATAATTGCGATTCAAAAGTAGAAAAGAATTGCGATTTAAAAAATCAATTTTTTAAATTTTAAAATATCTCCAAAATCAGTCACAAAGTCTATCTTTTCTCTGTTTTGTTTTTCAAAAACAACTGCATACCTCATCACCCGCGAATGGGATTCGCGGGTACGACTTATATGTTCACCCGCGAATGGGATTCGCGGGTGCCGGGTGGCAAAAAACAAATTTCAACCTGCGAATCTCATTCGCGTGTAGGTATGCTTTCGTATTTTTTTAAAACTGAGTATATTTCCGAATTTATTTATTTTTAGGTATTTGTTGGCCAAAAATTATACATAATATTTATAATGGAAAAATGATAATAATAGTAACTAAGTTAATTAAAAATTGAACTAAATAGATAGTAAATGTATATTTTTTTGGCCAAGAATTAAAATATATAACTATTTATTTGATTTTTAAATTTAAAACAAAAAAAAAGGTAAAAGAAATCAGATTTTAAACAAAAGTTCTAAATGTGTACACAATCATGTTTGTTGGGAAAAACATTGAAAAGAAAATTATAATACAATAATATTATTTTTTTAAAAAAAATTAAGTATATAAATACACATGTTATATTTTCATTTATGTATACATAATTATAAAATTAATTTAAAATGATACTTTTCATAATATTTTGTAAAATAATTATTTAATATTGCTATTTAATATTTAGTCATTATTATTATATTTGAAGTATATATATATATATATATATATATAACCAATAGTACTCTTAATATTGTATATGAATGGCCAAAAAATAAAATAAATAGTGTATATGCATATATAATTTATTAAATTTTGTTTGTGTATATAATTTTGAAATATTTTTAACTATGAAAATAAAAGACAAGAAACAATTAACTATTACTAAATAAAAAAAATTAAATAAATTCTTTTATAATGATATTACTAAATGAATTTAACATATATGTAATGAATATACTATAAATAATAAATTTTATACATAAAAGTAAATTGAATAATATTATATTAATAACAAAAATAAAATTATCTTTATTTTGTAAGTTGAGTTAATCATATTAATATAATTAAAAAATAATATGATGATTTATTTTTGTTAATTAATATAATAATTTAAATTTTATATTCAATTATATTTATATAACGATAACTCAAATATTTTTTATATTCTACGCAAAGTGCAAATCAGTTCTCTAGTTCAAAATAATTTAGACTATTGATAAAAGTGACTGAACAATTCCTTAAATTTTGTACATATATATATGAATTTGGCTAGAATGTATATAATGTTGACAAGTAAGCAAAATGATTTTTTCTAAACAATTATATTGGTACACCTAGATTATATGTTACAATTGTTTAGGTGACATCATATTTTGATTTATTTATTTTTCCGAAATATATCTCAAAATAAAAATAAATACCGAAATATCCTCAGTTTTGAAAAAAAAAATATACCTGCCCGCGAATGAGGTTTGCGGATGAAAAATTATTATTATTATTTGTTTTCTCTCTCTCTATGCAAACTTTGGGGAGTTGCATTCTCTCTCTTTAATTTTTGCATCGGGTGAACGCAAAGTGCTACCCGTGAATACCATTCGCGGGAAGGACTTACACCAACGAATGTTATTCACGGGTGATGCTTTTTAGGGCACTCGCGAATGGCATTAGCGTGTATGGTTTTTTAGTATGTCCACACTCGAATTCCTAGGTAAACTTTGGTATTTTTTTTCTTTAAAATTGAGGATATTTCGGTATTTACTTTTATTTTGAGATATATTTCGGGAAAACCCCCCTCATATTTTTGTACATATGGATACTTAAAAATTGCTCAAAAGCACCACATTGAACTTTAAAATCCCTTTCAATTTATCACATTTATTACAAATCAATTAGTCAATATTTTCAAAAAATAATCAAGCTTAGTTTTGTTCATTTTTAATTTAAAAAAAATTAATAATAATTATGGATTTTGAATAAAATTTATTCACAAATCTATATTTGTAGGTTTTAGGGTTGTAATTCAAAATTAATTTAGTGGGGGAGCCATGATCACCACTGACATGGACAACAGAGAACTCCCCAATCCAATCAATGTGGATGCAAAAAAAAAGGGTTAATTACCTCAACCGTTACTTAGGGCTGGGCAAAAAAAACCGGTTCGGCCGAACCGTACCGAACCGTACCGGTTTTGAACCGGTTCACAAAACAAACGGTTTTTAAAAAAAAATATGGAGCGGTTCAGAAGAGGTATAGAAAACCGGTTTAAAACCGGTTAACCGAACCACTTTTCATACCGGTTTTAACATTAAACATACTACTAAATCAGACCATACCATATTTAACAGACCAGTCACCAGACCACAAACCAGACCGAGTGACTCTTGACCTAATCATCAAATGCGTTCTTCACTCAGTCTGAAGTTTCAAACTCCAGTGTTGCTGTGGTTGCGGCTCTTCCCCACCGAACTACCTCTAAGGCTCTAAGGTAAGCTCGTGGTAATCTTGCGATTTAGATCATAGTTGAATTACTGCTATTTTGCGATTTACGATTTGGTAATCTTACGAGAGTACCATATTTCTGATTCACACAGACAACAAAGAAATCCCAATTACTTCTGCTGATAGATGAATTGAATAGATTAGCATTTCTTGAAAAAGAGATTTCGTGATTCACTCAAATTCGGCAAATACCATCTTTGGTTTTCATTGGGTTTTGATCTGGATTTTGGTGAAAATGGTGGCAAAAAGGTTTTGTAGTTGTGAAATCTTTTAAAGTATGTGAAGAAATGGTTGTCTTCAGATTGATGGTCATGTAGAAGAGGTATATTTGGCTAGGTTTGTCTTATTTTGACGTAAGATTTCAACACTTGACCTTTCTGGGATTGTATACTGAATATTGTGGAAGAGTATTGGCTCACAACAAGTGTCAAGGCAAGTGAGCTTTACAGGTTTGATCCCGGTATTGGTGAAAATATTGGCATCAAGATTTTTTAGTTCTGAAATCTTTAGAGCATGTGAATTTTTTTTTTGTCCTGGAATCAATTATTATGCAGAGGGTTCAAATTTATCTTCATGGAAAGTTCAATTAAACAAGACGATAGATTGCATTCTGTCTGAACTATGGGAGATTGCATTGCAGAGCAGACAGGAATTTCAAGTTGTCATACTCTTATTTCAAATCCTGAACCTGCCTATTTGATTGCCTTAAACTGTAATGGTATATTAAGCTCAGTTAGTGCCAGTTGATTCCTTACATGAAAGTTCCCATATACATATATATTTTGCATGCAGAAAAGCATCATACCTCAATCTATATCTTCATGATGGAATTTGGAGCAGCTAATATACACAACTTCATGTCCTGATACCCAATCCACGGGTGAAACTACCAAATGATCTGAAAACCCTTTAACTTGAAAGAGAAAGGAGGCTTTGGATCATGCTGGCAGCTTCAACTATGGATGGTTTCATGATAGACTCACAGTTAGCTTCTCATACAGATGGTTGTTGCTTGCAGGGGAAAGTATAGTAAATGGTGTTTCATTTTATAGAGATGGTGATGATGATGGAAGAGCTAGCTAGCAGCCTAGCACATAGATTTTTATTTTATATACTTACTCTTTCAAAACATAAATTGAACAGTGGTTATTTTTTTAAAAAAAATCTGAAAAGTATGAATATTACACGTGGTCAGTCCATATGGGATTCATATCCAAAACAGGTTAAGTGTAAATACTGCAGTTTGGTTTCTGTTTCTGTTTATGATAATCTTGTTTAATGCAAGAGATAAGAGGTGTCAGTGATTCAACAGTAGAGAAATACTATAGTCAGAACTGAATATATACATATATGAAGTGGTTCGGCCGAACCGGTTCTGAACCGGTTTTTGAACCGGTTCAGAACAGGTACGGTAAATTGGTCAAAATCTGGAGCGGCCAAAAACTGGAGCGGTAAACCGTACCGGTTTTAAAATGTGGTAAATGTTCGGTTCTGAACCGGTTCGACTCCGAACCGGTTCATGCCCAGACCTACCGTTACTTATGTTTGACCCATGTGATTAATAAGTTACTCATCTTTTTTTGTGTAGCTGAAACGTTACTTAAGTTTGAAGATGTGACTGAAAGGTTACTCCGTGAACTTTCCGTCAAATCTGACCGTCAAAGTGTCACGTGCAAGTCACATGACCTAATTTAAAGATGATTCTACACCCCTTTTATGTTTATGGATTATGAAGTAGTAACGGTTAGGTAACAAAATGTCCAAACTAAAGCAACCGTTTAATAACATTTAGAAGAAGATAAAACATCATTTAACAACTTCTCCACAAACAGAATTCACTACATTTGCAACCATTTCATTTTATTTTCTTCTTAATATCTGATTCTATTTGATGAAAATCCAGTTAAATAAACATCAAGTAGCATCAAACGACTTTATAATATATACAACAATTTTCTATTTTCATCTCTACTGTTCTTCATTAATCCGAACGGAGACAGACGAGGGTTTCCATCCCTGTTAGAAAAAGACTTGATATAAACACTAGCTTTTGTTGAAATCAAGATGAACTAGCCTCTCCATCAGCTCTATCCATTCCGGCCAAGGATGCACCAGCTCCACCGCCTTCTTGGCAGCGATCACTGAGTTAACACCAATTGACTCTCCCATGTCGACAACTCCTGACTCAACTCCTGACCGCTGTGGTCAGTCAACACAGCTTCTCTACAGAATCTACGACAAAGCACTCCAGTAATACCTGCATTTTTTACGCAAAAATCAGCTGTTTCAAATACAGAAATCAAAAAAAGTTTCACATATCAGGAATCCTACACAATGATCAAGATCACCAGAGTAAATTGAACAGCAATTTCCCCCCTCCCCAACAAAAGCAAAAGATGGTCCAAAAAACTACAAGTTCAGTAACAACTATAATCTATCCAACTAATCATTCAAGCAAGCTCAAAATCTTTGCAGGTTGAAAGAGCAAGCCTACAAGAATCATCATATTGCTAACACCTAGATACTATCTGACCAAGCTCGAATCGAAACAAATTGCAATTTCCAATAAACTATTTGCACAATCCACGATACGCAATTGTATAGATTTACATAGATAGGATATTTGGTAAGGCTTTAGGATAAGTATTATCCCTCCATAATTCCAAGCAGATACAACTTCTGCTGCTTTGATGATCATTTCTGAAGGTGAGGGAAACAAGCAGTGACATCCGACTTGGGGTGCTTCGCCTCAGCATGTTCCCTGCACTTCACCTCCGATGTGGTGCACATAAATGTATGCATGCACACCTTGCACTGTAGTGACCACCATTAACATATATTAGCCATCATGCTAACATATTAACATATAGAGGTGAAAAACTCTGTTAAAACACCAAATCTCCAGCATAATAAGATCTTGCTGTTAATCATAGACATTATGTTTACAATGCATAGAAAGAGAACTCTTTCCATGAATATAAAGCAAAAAAAAACAACCCTCAACTTATACTTCAATTGAATATCATTACAATAGGGTATGACACAGCTTATATTGGATCAGGTCTTAGTGAATCGATGAATGCTTCATTAACTTAGATTATAAAGCCATCAATCTTCATGAGTCCTTAAAGGGAATCAAGGAAGTGCTATCAATTTTCCTGAGAATTCAAACTCCATAAGAAAAACGAACATTCCAACGATCCTTTTACCACTAGAGTGAGCTTGAAAATTTTGTTCTGTGGCTGGGTTTATGACAACTTCAACTGTAGATTTCAATTTCATCACAGTGGAAAAAGTCATCTAATTCATGAATCTTCATATTCAGCGTTTATTTAAAGTCGTGCATCACCAATCACCTCCTGAATAGCATCCAACTAATTCCACGTTCAATCAGACAATTATCAAAAAAAAAATACATAATTTGCAGTAATCAAAGCAAGAGCTGCAGCAAAAGTACCTGAATATTCATCGCCTTCTTGTTTGTGTCAAGTTGGCTCCCTGAAAATAAACAATTGCTTCACCAATTTGAAGGTTTGAGGTACCCCGTAACCCTAACTGCTTAATTGGATCTTTACCATCTCGTTTCACCAATTGACTCTCCCATGTCGACAACTCCTGACTCAGCTCTTTGATTTTCATCCTTACTGGCGTATCCGATGCAGAGCTTCGTCCTTCTGAGCGCGGTCGCGTTCGATGGCAATGGCAAGGGAGCTTTGAGACGAGCAGAGATATTCGAGGGTTTCCGTGGGTCCGGCAATGGCAAGGGAGCAGGAAGAAGAAGGAGCGAAGAAGCGTGTGCTGGAACGAAGAAGAAGCAGGAGCTTCGAGCGTGTGCTGGAATTCTTGGAGCCATCGATCGACATCCATATGGAATTCTCCAGACCTAAGAACAGCAGACCTAAGAACAGCTGCTTAAGTAGACAAGAGGGTAGTTTCGTAACTTTAAATTACAACTATATCACGTGACAAACACATGGTGGTACTTAACGGGAAGAAATAACGTCAGTTAGGTCATAGTAACGGTTCAGTCACATGTGTCAACTTAAGTAACGGTTGAGCTCAAGTTTGAACGGTTCAGTCACATTGTCAAACATAGGTAACGGTTGAGGTAATTAACCCAAAAAAAAACTTCAAGTCAATTCAAACTCTCGGGGCAAGTTAGTACCTAAATATGAAGGGATTTATGTCATCAAAGAGATTTTCAGTGGGGGAGCCATGATCATCACTGACATGGACAACAGAGAACTCCCCAATCCAATCAATGTGGATGCAAAATAAAAACTCGTAATCAGAAAGCGAGCCTCCAAAAATGAGAGAAATTCCCGCTAAATCGAAAACCTGAAAGGGCGGTTTAGGCAAAATTTAGGGAAGAGGGGCATGATTAAAAATCCCTAAAAAGGGCGATCATGGCAAAGGAAATGAATCAAATCCCTGCTAGGTTGAAAACCCAAAAGGGTGACCTAGGCAAAAATTAAGGGAATCGAGAGGTGCGGTACAAAAAAAATACTGTAGCAAAAGGAAAGAAAATCAAGAGATAAAAAAAAATGCTCAAAAGTGGACGACATTGTTTCCACAGTAGCAATAAAAAGAAGTTGTGATCGACATTAATTTGAGCTGCCTCGACAACTTGCATGGATACACATTGTGAAGATAGCATGAATGACTTTAGGGAACTCCATCAAGAAGGACTCCAAAGTCGATTAATGAGAAAACAGACTGAGAAGTCCGCACAAGCAGTTAGACATCTCGAGAAGGGTTTTTACCTCCAAAGTGAATTACAAGCTAATGGGCGGGGTCTTTAGGTGCTCAACATCCGCGAGTCATCATCAACAATCAGGACTTGTAGATATCCAACTTCCGAGTGTTACAAACCGACGAACGGAGCGTTTTGGTGCTCAACCTCCGTAAGTCCTCCCCAACGATCAGAACCTGTAGATGTCCAGCTTCTGAAAGTTACAAGCCGACGAACGGGGCCTTGAGGTGCTCAACCCCCGTAAGTCACCCACAACAAAGCTTCTGGAAAAAAAAAAACGACGAGCGGAGCCTTTATGTTTCAGCCTTCGCAAGTCATCATCGACGACCAGAACCTGTAGTTATCAAGCTTCTGGGAGTCACAAGCCGATAAGCGGAGCCTTTAGGTGTTCAACCTCCGCAAGTCATCCTCGATGACCAGAACCTGTAGTTATCCAGCTTCTGGGAGTCACAAGCCGACGAGCGGACCCTTTAGGTGTTCAACCTCCGCAAGTCAACATCGATGGCCAAGACCTGTAGTTATCCAGCTTCTAGGAGTCACATGCCGATAAGCGTAGCCTTTAGGTGTTCAGCCTCTGCAAGTCATCCTCGATGACCAGAACCTGTAGTTATCCAGCTTTTGGGAGTCACAAGTCGACGAGCGGTGCCTTTAGGTTTTCAACCTCCGCAAGTCATCCACGACGACCAGGACCTGTAGGTGTACAACGTCTGGGAATCACAAGTTGATGAGCTTTTAGACGCCCAATCTCCACAAATCATCGTCAACAATCAGGACCTATAGGTGTCTAACTTCCGAAAGTTGCGTAATGATGTTTGTCTACTATGTAAATAATGAATAAAGAGAGGCCAAAATCAGTTGTTTGTATTTGAACACACACTCATGAGATCACTTCCATGAGCGCGTGTCCAAAGAGGGGCAACTGTAAACACCTGATTTTGGCTCGGGGTCAAAATACCGTACGCAAGGAATCGAGCCAAGAAAAATCGATATAAAAATAAATAAATTAAAAAATATCTAAAAATATCACAAAATATCTAAAACACATATCTACATATATTTTGTGTATAAATAAGGGAGAGATTAGTGAAGGAAAGGAGCTTCAATGAAAACAAGAAAAAAAAGGTTGAAGAAGTGAAGAAAAAAATAGATAAAGAGTGAAAAAAAAATATCGATAATTATCGGTCTCGGTTCCTCGTACGGTATTAAACCTCCAATGAGTTAGGTATATTTCTCTCATATTTGTATTTTCTAAATGTGAAATAAAATTGAGAGTTTATGTACATATATTATAAATTTATGTATAATATACTTGTTAATATATATATCTATATGTATAATATATATTTATATTATGTTTATGTAATACTATATATATCTATATGTATAATATATATTTATATTATGTCTATGTGAAAAAACTATTTTCAAAAATGACTTAGGTCATTCTCAAACTTTGATGAAGGTTATAACTAGGTCCTTGGACTCTCGGGTCATTCTGGGACTTTATCGAGTGTTATAAACCAAACCCGAAAAGTTTTGGGTCGTTTGTGCAATTTTTGAAATATTTCTTTAATTCAGCTCGAATTTTTTTAAATTTGCATTTTGATTTTCTAAACTTTTTTGGACATTCCATGACTTTTAAAAGTGTTACAAATAAGTCTAGAATAATTTTCGGGTTATTTTAGAACTTTTACAAGTGTTACGAATAAGTCCAGAATAGTTTAGGGTCAGTTATGCAATTTTCGAAATATTTTCCATTTCAGCTCAAATTTTAATAAATTGCATTTTGGTCCCTAGTTTTTTTTTGGACATCCTATAACTTCTAAAAATGTGACAAATTAGTCCAACGAGCTTAATATCTTCAAAAATCATTCGTGCATGTTTTGACACGTTTAGAATTGCTCAAGAGTTAAACCATTTTTTTTCGAACATGATTAATTTTAGTTATCTCTTGTTTATCTGAAATTATCTCATTAAAAAAAATGTTTGTACATGGTTTGTTTAATTTAAAGAAAATGCATGTAGTCTTTTTGGGTCAAGCATGATAAAAACGGACAATTCGGGTAAATTGAAAAGCATTCAAAAGCAAATTAAAGTACCGAAAGGGCGGATTATGAGCTCGCGAGCTTTTAAGACGTAATCAAACCCCCGAACTCGATTCTCTGGACGTAGACCTTTCTAAGCCCTAGGATGTTAACTCCATGTACCCTAGTCAAAATTTTAGGATTCTGATTAGCCTTTAATTAATCGATGGCGACTCTTTCAAGACCCGACATTTCAAAATGAAATTAAAAATATTTTTCAAACGGGTCGGGGAAGTCGGATTCGACGTCCGACACCATGTTTTTGGTAGGCGGAATACACTCATTACGTACATGGGGATCGTCGTGATGATCGCCTTTATGAGCACTTCCTTTCCCGCTTGGTTGAGTGTTTTCGGCCTCCACCCTCTGAGTTTGTCCTTGATTCTCATTTTCAAAGAACCCAAAGCCTCCTTCTTTGACCGACCCCAAACCGATGGTAACCCTAGGTATTTCCCGGGGTCACCCGTACTCTTGATATGCAGTGCGTCCTCTACCTCTTCCTTCTCATGTGGTGCAGCCCCTTTGTTGAAAAACAGGGTTGATTTGTCATTGTTTATCCGTTGCCCCAATACCTGACAATATTCATCAAGAATGGTCCATAGTCCTCTTGCATTTTCAGTCGTACCTCTAATAAAGAACAACGAGTCATCTGCAAAGAATAAATAATGTAGTTCCGGGCAAGTTCTCCTTAGAGTGATCCCCTGAATGCTTCCATCTCTCACGACTCCTTCCATTCTCTGTGACAATACATCCGCAAGCAATATGAATATATAGAGGGATAGGGGGTCACCTTGTCGTATGTCTCGTGTTGGTTGAATGGGTTTCGTGCGATCCCCATTCACCACCACCTGATATGTCGTCGTGGATATGCATTCTCTAATCCATCCCAACCACTGTTCCGCAAAGCCTCGCTTTCGTAGTGTACTGATTAGGAACCCCCATTCCACTCGGTCATAGACTTTTTGCATATCAATCTTGAGTGCACATTTCACCTTACGTTCCCGCCGACTCATATTCAAGTGATGGAACACCTCATGGGCTACCATTATATTATCATGTATGTGCCGACCTGATACAAACACACTCTGGAAATGGGTGATAAGCTCTGATAGATAACATTTCAAACGATTCACCAACACTTTAGATATGAACTTGTACATGAAATTACAACAACTTATGGGCCTAAAATCAGATGGCCTCATCGGGTTTGGTATCTTCGGAATTAGCACAATATCCGTGTTATTTAGGGGGTTTAGAAGCGTACCTGTTCTGAAGAAAGCCTTAACCGATGTGATGACGTTTGCCCCCACGATGTTCCAGTTCCTTTGATAAAATAGGCCCGGAAAACCGTCTGGACCTGGCTCTCATGATCCTCCCAATTGGAAGGTTGCCGACCGAATCTCTGCATCCGTTACCTCCCTTGTCAATTCTGTGTTCATCTCTGGTTTGGTACGTATCTTAGGAACTCATCTCCCGATTCGGTACTCTCAGATGTGAACATTCCTCCAAAGTATGTATGGAGCTCCCGAGCTCTCTCTGTTTCCTCATCAATCCATTCCCCATTCCCCCCTTTCAATCTGCATATACGGTTCCATCTCCTTCTTGATATGGTTGTTTGGTGGAAATAGGTCGTGTTGCGGTCCCCTTCATTTAACCACTTTACCCTCGATCTTGGGTGTCAATATTTCTCCTCTCGTGTCCATAGGCTTTTAAGTTGGCCTTTTAGCCTTAGTTCCTCCCGTACCGTTTCATCATTCATTCCCCCCTTCCATTTCTCCTTAGGGCCTCCTTTACTTTTGTAATCCCATGCATATTGTGACCAAAGTTTTCCTTGCTCCACGCCCCTAGTTTGATTTGACACCTATGTAGTTTTTTGTACACTCGGTGTACAAAAACATTAGTTATTTTTTGGAAATAAAAACTAAATAACATCTAAAACTTCAAACATAAAAGTAAAATGTAAAAATACCAAAATTATTACTACTATGCCAAAAATCATTTTAAATTAACACATAATATCATAATTAATACATACAAACTCAAACGGTTACTTCTATTTAAATTATTACATAGTCCCTTCATATTTTTTTTCTTCTTTCTTCTGCCTCTCGAGTCTCGAGTAAGGAACTAAATTTACTATTTTACCCTTGTTAATGTAAGCACCAACGAACGAAATCTCCCTTCACGCTGCTCCTGGACACACATCCACAGCAAATCCAAAAACAAGACTCATTATTGGCATCAAAATAATAGTAGAGAGGCGCACCCCGATGCTTTATCAGGACAAACACAGTATGGATGGATAAAGGAAGAAAAAGATTTCTATGGAAACTATAATATCAAAAGGAAGGATACAGAAAATATAAGAAAGTCCACATCAAATTTCAACATTTCGAAGTACTAACATCTCTCTCGACCAATCAATAGATATAACAACAACAATAAGCATAAGAATCAATGATCTTGACCGGTAAAACTTACACCACATTGCATTTGGCAGATTCAATCTCTTTGATGAAACAGAGAAGATCATTTTTGGTATCAGGGAGACTCGAGGAGGCGGTACACTGTAAACTCTTGCTGCTTGAAATACCGCCTGTCTTCTTCATCAACTAATACGAGATTTAAGTAATACTTCACGCTGAACTTATTGTTGATGTTGCGATAGGTAGGTGTCAACTCGTATGGACTCAGAAATAGCCTTACTGGAATTGACTCTCCTAAAATTCATAGAAGTATTTTCATCACTATTATCACCATAAGAATAGATTTGAGTAAATTCCTTGTGCATGAATACGGGTGTTAGGTACCTCTGACGGGGGCTCCATCCATTAACTCATATTTGGCTAAAGTCTCAGTCTCAACATATGTGTTGGGACCAGATCCAGTTGATTCTCGGCGCCTGATCTCCAGCTCCATATTTTTTACCTTGATCCTAACCAAAAGGAAATAGATCTTTCCAATTATCACATCCTTCAAATGATACCTGAAATAATCATACCGTAATTGGTCATAATCAGAATTTTTACTGCAAATGTGGATGACTTGGTTGACATTCTATGTCAATCTCAACTTACTTGCTTTTACTGTATTCAAACTCAATATGTAGACAGTCTTCAATCCCAACTTCCATCTACAAGAGGCATTGGCATCAATCGGTAGCTGAATCAAATACAGTTTCTGTTTTTTTTTCTTCTCATTAAGTTAATCAATGCAAATGTACTATGGAATAGACCAATGGAGAAAAGATGTCAAACTCACTCAACACTCAGGCAGATAGACTAATTTATTTCAACTTATATTAATTTTTCAAATAAATCTGTGTTATAATTCATGTCAACTGGTGAAATCCTACTTTGCTAATTGACAGGTGTTTAGGCTAAGTGATGGAGTTTCATTACTGCCATGTTAAAGTTGATTTGGTCAAACGAAATCAAGGAGAAACATTTGCACCTGATTTAGCCTACCTAGAGAAGACATACATACATACTGCAACAATAGAATAAAGCCTGACCTTGATGCTATTGTTGATTGGTGGCAGCGTAGTATAGTTGAGGACCTATAGTAAGAAAAAGGAACGAAACATTAAGTGGAATTACCCACAAAAAAAGTACTTTAAAGTATGGCCAAGATTTTCCTTTTTAACTGCTAAAAGGACTGCAGCAATGCGCAGACTATCATGTTTGATGGCGAACATATGTCAGATAAACTTAATAAGTGTATGCACTCTTCTCAAGGACAGCTGATGAGCCATCTTTTAGTGACGTGGGATATTTTTTCATTTTGCTGAATAATTTGTAAGGGTTTTAGATCCTCACAAGAATGGGCTTCCTCTATGGATAGGAGACACTAAACTTTTTGCTTTCAAAGTGACATTGTATGAATGCAGGTAAGAAGCAGAGAAATATAATTATCACATCAAGTTAACTACTAAAGGAGATAAAAGAAGTACCATGAAGTCCTGCGATTTTACGATGTTGCTGACAATATTACGACTGATGGTAACTTTTAAAATGTACCTGATAGTCACAAAGCGAGATTGAGTTACTATCATTTCCAACTATCAATAGACTGTTCTGAAATCATAAATAAATGAAATGCTCACCTAAGCCTCACATTAACACCACTATATGTTTCATAAGGCATCTCCACAGATGAAAACTCAAACGGATATGCTTTCCTCTCATATAAGTTGCCGAGTACATCAAGCTCATGCACTGCACACAGTCCATGGTAGCAAGAGATTACTCGGACCAAACATCAATAACTACTCAAACCAAGCAAGTCAGATGTGGAGTCTTGGAAGTTTTAGCTAATCAGTAGATTACATAAAAGATAATGACTACGTACAAGAAGTGAAACAACAATTATCACAACACAAAGAAATTTTAATTGGATGATTATGGTAAGAAAATCACTTACCTAGTGATGTAAAATCATAGAAGTTGTTTTTGTCAAAAAATAACTCTGCAAGATAGAAGAGTGAGTATTTTAACAGTTAACAGACTAGTCCCAAAAGGAGGCATATTTACAATCATAAAGCAATAAAATACTTAAATCTAGACTATCCTAGCTATTTTCTGCTACAGGGCCCTTAATAGAGCTGCAAATTGATTACTGTAGGAACCTTGAATCTGGATAAGCTTGGACTTAGACTCGTTCCACACTGGCAAATGCCAAATACGTCAGTTGCCTATAGAGGAGTGAGTAGCTAGGATGCAGATCTAGATATACCCTATTTCCTCTGTCTACTTCTCTTTTTAGTTCTCAGTCAATTTCTATAGCAACAATAACAGATACAATCATCTTTAGCATCCCAGAAATTTAAAACGAACTCCAATGACTGTACAGAGAAAATACCTATCTGGCCGAGGAGTTCAATTTTGATACCCTGATGTTCCAGCTTCTTCCCTTGCAGTGGTTCAATAACAACCTACCAATCACCAAGACAAGAGAGACACAGAAGTCTTCACAAATATTTTTGCCAACAAAATATTTTCAGGATATTTTCTTTTAGTCTCAAAAGAAAATACCTCCCCAACAATGCTCTCTTGACTTTGGAAGAGAGGAACCATAACTGTTTGGCCATTTTCCTTCTTCAGAGGTACCTATAACATGAAAATGAGAAAATGAAGGTGATATTCTCGAAGGAAAAACAACATTTTCATGGAGTGTGATGATAATATTTTTTTACTTCAAAGCAAAACAAACATGACAATTGTATTTCTTCATTTTAATCAATTCTCCGCCATGTATAGCCGATTTTTTTTTATCAAGACCATTTTAATCTCAGTTTTGTGCCTATAAATACTCTAATGTCTTGATTGGATTATGAATTCACCTCATACAGAACTAGGTTTACTCTGCTTATGCAGTCAATGCAATGATGAGGTGTGACTTCCTTTATAGTTCCTTTAAGATTACTTCATTACAAAAGAATGAGATTCAGCCTTCGGGAATTTTTTTGAGAGAAATCCCAAACGACTATCCACATAAATAAAATCCTAATGGTTACATCAATTATGGCTTGAAGTGATTTCTGCTCTGAAGTGCATCACTGCATCGACTAGATATTTTCTCTAACTACTAAGGTACCTGCTTCCGTGTCCCTCCATCAGCAAAAGTTATTGAAACAGTACATGGTGGTTTGAAAGCTCCAATGAGAAAATTCTGCAAAACATAAACTGTTGTATTTGAGCTTCTCTAGAGTACCAACTAATCAAATAAAACGAGAAACAATAGGTTACCATGATTTTGCTGCCGGAGTTGGTCCAGCTAATTTATCAAGCATGAATGCCCTGATGATAGAGTGGTTCACATGAATAAGTGGACCAAGAAGTTTCAGCATGAATGCCCTGATCAACTTTCTCACTGAAATTCAGGGAGGCTTAAAAAAGCTACCAAGAAGTTTCAGTCTTGGAATTGATATCATATGAGAGCATACATATACCAATCATCTCTTCATTTTCCTTACTTTAAAATCTACCAAACAATGAGAACCTTTTGATAAAATTGCATTGCAGGAAAATCCACATGGATCACGGATATGAATTAAAATTCTTCAAACATTTTGAAAAAAAGTTCTGTCAGCAAAGCAACTAACAAGCATTGAAATGTCTCCTCATTCATCCAATCCAAGCGGTTTTTAAATGTTAGTTAGCAGATAGCAAGAGAAATGTATTCTGAACATTCCAGCTGCAAGCTCCAATTATGCCGTCCTTTCGTTAATTTAATTAGGGAAAACGAATTAGAATCGACGACCCGGGTGAAAGGACCATCAAAGTCATTTCACTGAACTCGCTTCAGCGGGTGGTCTGAATAGAGAGACCTACACCACGGATCAAGATTCGGAAATAACCACGTCGTTATCTGGAAGAATATGTGAAGGCATACCAGGATACGCACCTGAATGATCCTGCAACGTACACCGAGAAGAAGACCTTTAGATCAGCTTAAGTCACTGAAACCATGGAGAAAATGGTCCGTAAAGTGACCGAATCTAGAGCTTCGCTAACCAACCGTCTCTGATCAGGTGGTCGCGCTATGAAGAAACTTGCCGCCAATGCGCCGAAGTAAACCGTCGCTTAGGTTCTTCTCGGAGGGTCGCCGGTGCGGGCTCTGGTTCCAGTATGAGCGCGGCAGGTTGGTTCGAGGTCAGCGTTTGAACATGGAACATTATCGGAAGAAAATTAGAAATTAGTTAATTAATAATCTTGTCCCCAAACTCAATTATGAAAAATTCTATTTGAAAAAGAACGAAAATAAATACCTTATGAGAAATTCTATCCGCACATCATCATTATTTTTGTTAAAAACCTAAAATATTATATTAGCTTTTTTTTTTCTATATATTTAAGATTACTAATTTTAAGAAAATTACTTATAAAATCGATCTCATATTTTCGTAGATACTAGATCGACTCAATATTATCAAAATAGTGTAAAATTCATGCTTTTAGTAAGTTTTGAACTCTAGACCTCTTATATATTAGATAAAAAAATTGTCACTACACTACTAATTTCAATTATCTTTTTTATATATACTTTAAATATAGTTATTGAATTAACTCTTTATATTATTGTATTAAACACCTCACGTTTATTAATTGATGCTCTTTAATAATTAATATTTATTCAACGTCGTTTATTTAATTATATTTTTAATTTAATTATGTATCTAGTGATTAATATTTTTAAAATGATTGAAAAATAAGTAATTTTCTCAATTTAGTAATTATAGACTATCAGAATACTCATTTTAAAAATATTTTTTTCAACCATTTATAAGAAAAATAAAAAATACTATAGTATGTAGATAATTAAATTAAAACTCTAACGACATATATGGTGTTAAGTTTCAATTTTCTCATCGATCATAAAATTTGGTGAAAGTAGTGTTGCTAATTTTACGGTTGATGAAAAAAATTAAAACCTAACATCATATGTGTATTAGATTTCTAATTTAATTATCTACATACTATAGCATTTATAATTGTTTTTAGAGATGGTTGAAAAAATATTTTCAAAATGAGTATTCCAGTAATCTATAAATACTAAATTTAGAAAATTACTTATTTTTCAGTCATTTCAAAAAATTAGTCAGTAGATACATAATTAAATTAAAACTATAATTAAACAATTGAAATTGAACAAATGTTAATTACTAAAGAGCATCAATAAATAAACATGAGATGTTTAATACAATAATATAAGGGAAAGTATGAAAAAGATGTAATATGTTTGCCCAATGTGGTGAAAGCGACACATTTGTTGTTTTTGATGCAACATGTTTGTTGTTGTTGGTTTTTGATGCAGTAGTTTCCGTTCAAAACAGTCGTTATGTGCCCACATGCCTTGCACGTGACCTCTGTGTAGTGTGAAATTCCTCAAATGCCCTTGTCTTATTCAGTGTTGTTATATGCAGTGTTCCTCCCTGTTTGTTCTTCATTCACGGTGTTGTTATACTTCGAAGTGTTTGTCCCTTCCTTGTCGGATCTCCAACTCTCCCAATAACAATGACACCACATTTCAGTCAAATGTTTTATGGGTGTCCCAATTATAAGGTATTTTGCCAATTTATTTGGTTTTTAACCCTAATTGTAGTCTCAATTTGAAAATCTCCCCCAAAGCTCTCAATTTGAAAATCGCTCCCAGAGTTGTTTGCTGTAATCTTAAAATTGGTTATTGGAGCTACTCTACTTTCCATCTTCCAATCTTAAGTACCATTGCTGATGCAGGGAAAGGTCAGCTGTTAAGATGGAGGCTGAAGTTGTTGTCCGTCGAAGAAAAAAGTTGTGGATTACTGCTGTTGGAGTACTTGTGGTGCTGCTGTTTGCTGTAATGTTAAAACTTGTTATTAGTTGAAGTGTGTTAGCGTGTGGATTAGCTGTAGTGATGTTTGCAGAGCGGTTGTAGGTTAATTATGTTAGTGTGTGTGTTGTTTTGGATAACTCACGTTTTGTAATTGTTTTTTTTTAATGAAAAATGTTTATGAACCAATTGAAATTTGATGTAATATGTTTTGAATAACTGGTGAAAAAGTCTACCAACAGAACCGATACATATTCAAAATAACCTCATATTTATTACCTTAACTGTCTTTTGCCTTTACAAAATACTTGCGTACAATACCAAGTGCACCAAAATCCACAAAACAAACTCTAATTCATTGTGAATTGTAAGAAATTCTAAGCACTGCAAACAATTGAACGTGTTTTACCAAGTGTCATTGGCACATTAAAGGATCAAATCCATATCACCCTAAATAGAGTAATGCTACAAATTGTGAAATTAGCTATATTCATAAAATGAAGACCCAATAACTGAAGCCACACCTGTGAGTTGTTCAACAAAACCCTTCAATACTTTTTCCTTTTTTTTTCCAGCCTGGATAACTCTTCACTCCCATCACATCAGTCTGCATTCATACAATATAAGCAAAGTATCTCATACACCTATGACAGGTGATACTATATCATGAAATCATTATTTTATAACAATGTGCACAATATGTTGACTTTGATGGTACTAATAAAGTTGCTGGAGGAAGAAAATCAGCTTAAGAGTGAATTCAGTCGACAAGTCTTTGCATTACTTACCACATATACCATCATTGACTCTTGACGAGAACAATAGCAGTGGAGTATGTCCAGTATTCTTACAGTAGAATTTCCCACCCGGGCATGCTGATGTACCTGAAACGGCAGAATAGAGGGATGCATTTCTAGTATGAGTTGAGAAATCTCTACGAGAGGCACACCAATTTTGGAAAAAGGTCTTATGGCTAAAGAAATAGAGTGGCTCAATCATAAAGTCGATTTAGCATAATACATGACCGATTAGTATAAACAGTGTCTTGAAGCGTCCTCTAGTAAAGTCATACTGCTCAAATTATTCATTTGACAGTAACGAATGGCGCAGAAGAAGTAATTCTTGCAAGATACAAGATCAATTACTTTAAGCATGAGGAATCAAAGAGACGAGAAAAAACTCATTTCCATATAATAAGAAGCAACTGAAGCACCAAGCTGAAATTATCAAAGAGTAGAAACAAACACTCGGTTCATCAGTGCCATCAATACAATCACAATAATTGTCATTGAGCTGCGCTCTGTTGAATTTTCTGGATCCGTCCTTGCACTTGATCACATCTGACATGTAATACTTCTCATCTGCGCAATCCAACAATCTGGTCACATCATCATCAAATCAGAACGAGAAACAAATGAGGATGGCGAGAAGTGCACATCATATGAGCAGCTAAAACTACCAAATTGAGTAGCTTACAGTGAGGCATATCATTTGATTTAAGCTTTGAAGTGCTCTGCCCAAGATACGTACTGAATAAACTAATTGGGGGAAGGGATTTGATTAGGAAGACTGGAGGGGATGTGTGAGAGACTTCATGAAAGATAGGGAGACTCACTGTGACATATGGGGAAATAAAGGTAGGGGTAACTTCGACATTTCTAAATTATTTTAGTTAAACGTTTAAAAGATATGTCACGTGCGTGGCACATGAGAGTTTTTAACGGGACAACAAACAGAAAAACAAATGTTTTCATCTAAAACCTACAAAATGATACATGTTACATCAAATACCTACAACCCAAAACAAGTTTCATCAGTCACCAATTTCGGTAAACATATTACATCTTTTTCATATTTTTCCCATAATATAACTGTATTTGAAGTATGCAAAAAAATAATTGAAATTAGTAGTGTAGCGGTAAAACTTTTAGTTAATATATAAGAGGTCCAGAGTTCAAAACTTGCTAGAACTATAAATATTTTCACAAATTTAGACTGTAGTTTGGTAACTACAGAAATATGGGTCCAATTTGATAATTAATTTTCTTAAAATTAGTAAGGGCAAATAGCCAAATATGTAAAAAAAAAAAAAAAAAAACTAATAGGACATTTATTTTTTCAACAAAAGTAGTCTGTATAAAGTTTTTGATGGTCCACAAATAGAATTTCCCGTACCGTATATATGTTATACATATTTATTATCATAATTAGTTTTAAGGAAAATAAAATAGTAAATTTGTCAACTTTTATGTTTTATTAGTTTTTTAATTCTAAAAAAAAATACAAAAAACCCTTCATAAAAAAAGCTATAATATATAATTTTCTAAAACGAAAAATTATTTTTCTTTAAAATGATAAATCTCATTTTTTATATTAAGATTTTTTTAATAAATTTTAAAAAGTTGTAATTTGTTAATCCTGTCCAAATTGTTGTTAAATGACGACAGAGACATGCACATGTTACATATCAACTATCAAATTGCAAAACAAATTCAAAGTTCGGATAGCAACAAGCACATTTTAGTAAACTTAACATTTTTATAAAGTTCAGTTAGCAATTTGCAAAAATAAATAAGATAATAAATAAAAGACAAGCTTCCATTTCAACTTTACAGTAAACAGATCTAGCAAAATATGATTTTTTTTATAAACTTAGCTAGCAATTTGTTAAAAAAAACAAAAAATCAATTAGCAAATTATTCAACACCTAGGAATTGGTAATTAAGCCTATAAAAAAAATAGAACCATAAATTATGATTGTTTTTTAAAATAATGAGTGGTATTCAGATAGAATATCGCAAAATAAATGTATTAAACACATATCACTCCAATAGATTAATTTTGTTCACTCTAAAATTACCGTGGTCAATTGTCCCATAAGTTCTCAAATTGTTCTAAAGAGTACCTCTACAAAAGTGATAGCATTACACAATCACGCAAAAATAAGAGTTAAATACCAAGGAGATACCTAAACTATGGACGTTTTGCAACAAACTACCCGAACTTTAAAAATTCAAAATGGGTTGACTCAACTTGGACGAAGATGCAAATAGCTACCTCCATCCAATTTGTCGTCAACTGTTAACAGAATTTCATCAGAAATTAGAGCTAGTTAGCTATTTGCACATTCGTCTAAGTTGAGGTAACCCGTTTTAAATTTTTAAAGTTCGGGTAGCTCATTGCAAAACATCCAAAGTTCATGTAGCTCTTTGGTATTTAACCCCAAAATAATTGTACTTGGTGGAAGGATATGATAGAACCATAACATGATAACTCGAGATATTTTTCATATCGTGTTCATATTTAAGTATCGCACACACAATAAAATTGTATTATTAAGTTTAATTTGGAAGTAACTTTTTGAACAAGTTTTGTCTAATAACTTCTGAAACTCTAACTAATTATTTAATTTTAAAGTTTATCAATTTTATATTAAAAAATGTAAAATTAACTAAATTCATATTTTTCTAATATGATTATTCTATTATTATTATTATTTTTCATACATCGCATATGAATATACAACTTACCAATATATCACAACATAATAATAATATGACACGATAAAAATGATGTCTTCTTAATATAAGACAATAAGTTTATTATTCGTATTTAGTAAATAAATCTAAGACAATAAACTTTATTTTATTAATACGTACGATTACGACAGTGTTAAATTTGACGTTAGAGAGATCTATGATCCATTCCGTATAGGCTTGTTCATGAACCGGTTCGGGGTTGAACTGGTTCACAACTGAAGTGGTCTGGTTTATAAAAAATCAGTACTTTTTCTTGTTTCTAAAAAAATTAGTCTGGTTTATGGAAAAAAAAGAACTGGTCTGGTTCGAACCAATTCAGAATCGGTTCGAACTGTTAAGTTCTGGGTTTTTTACTAACAATTTTGGTTCAGAGATAATATGGTTCAAACCGAAACTAAACCGGCTAAAAAACTTGTCCAACACACTGAACCGACTGCTAAAATACTTAACCAACTGAAAAACACACTGAACCGACTGAAAAAACACTGAACCGACTGAAAAACACACTGAACCGACTGAAAAACATACTAAACCGATTGAAAATCTGTTCCACAACCGACTAAAATCCTGGCCAACATCAACATACGAGAGTCCAATACATCTCTAGGTTTGGTTTATTGAAGAGATCTCTAGGTTTTGTTTAATTTTGGACCGGTTTAGTTGATTTTGCTTCAAACCGGTTCTAAAATTATATAAGTTTAAAGTGGTTTGATTTAAATTTAAGTATAACAAAAACGATACTGGTCTATTTGAAGCCTAAAAAACTGGTTCATCCGAACCGGTTAAATTGAACAATCCTAATTCCGTACTAAATATGGGGTCATCCTGTACTAATAACCTTCTTCTACAATATCTCCACCACTTTCTAGTTTCTCCTGCTTTATTTGCTCTCTCCTCAGACACCACTACCCTCATTAACTGCTTCGCCAGAGCTGAATCCTTCGACCATGGCCTGTACCAGTGCCTCCAATGCCGAGGATCTCTCCAAGATCGGCATCAACGACAACAAGACCTCCTCTACTCCGCTCCCAGCAGAGGTCGACGCCCTAGCTTCGGAGCTGCTGTCACCCAAAGTTGTTTGCATGGAATACTTCGTCTTCTTCTGTGTTTCTGCTTCCAATCCATGGAATGTCGGAGAAGCTTACGCTTCTTCACGCTCGAACCGTCACCGGCCGACTTTCATCAGTCCTATACTATCTGTCATGTATCAGTTAGTCGGGGGTTTGCATGTGATAAAAAAAAAGGATTTGCATGTAATAAATGAAAGTAGGGGTAGTTAGTCAGTTGAGTCAGTTGCAACGGCCAAGCCTCTTGAAGCAGATGTATTAGGATTCCATCCTACTATAAATGGATGTCCTGCAGGAAAGTTGAGATCATCGAATGAAATACAAGTCTTTGCTTCTTCTTGAACTTCTTCTTCTTGATTTCTACTTCTTCAACCCTATCAAGTGGTATTAGAGCACTTTCCCGGACCTCTACAAATGCATATTTTCGGTTGGAGATTTCACCAGCTTCTTCTTCTCCGCCTGTGGCTGGTACTGAGGTAGCATGGCTCAAACACGCAGACAAGAGGCCTTGTATGTGCAGCAGTCCTTGCAGTGCCTGGAATCTCGCATAGAAGATGGGGAGAAAACCATTGAAGATATCTGACAGCTCATTCATGCAGTCACAGTCCAGCAGGCGCAGTTCTTCCAGAACTTTGGTAAGACGACGACCCATGCAGATGAAACTCCTTCGCAAGAAAGTAGATCACGACTGACTCATCAACAACAGCGTCAGTTCCGTTTTGGAAAGGTGGAGTTCCCTCGGTTTAACGGCGAAGACCTGCAGGGATGGCTTTATCGCTGCGAGCATTTTTTCGCCATCAACGAAACGCCAGAATCGACAAACCTTCGATATGCCGTAGTTCATCTAGAAGGTGATGCGTTGCAATGGCATCAATCTTATATGCGGACGCGTGGTGCTACTGTAGACGATCTTGCTTGGTCTGATTATGTGAGAGCGATTACTGCAAGGTTTTCCGACTCGATGCTTGATGATGCCATGGAAGAGCTTACTACGTTGTATCAAACTGGATCTTTGAAGGAGTATTGTCGATCATTTGATGCTCTTCTCAATAAGGTTACCATATGTGAGGAGCATGCTGTTAGCATTTTCCTGCGTGGTCTCATTCCAACAATTCGGTGCCCAATCAAGATGTTCAAACCACAGAGTCTTCGTGATGCTTATTCCCTTGCTCGTGCTCAAGAATTTACGAATGCAGCTATGTCAATGGCCCTAGGCAGTCCAAGTCCTCGACAAACTCTCCATGGCTCGGCCTCGTCGGCTTCTCACGGTTCTGTTTCATCCGCTTCATCATTTCCAAGGGTTGCAACTCCTATGAATGCAGCAAAACTGCCAATATTGCCTACTCCAAGTCGACCTATGAATACAACTTCTTCGAACAATGGTTCTCGCGTCTCAAGAACGTTAACAAGCAAGGAGATCGATGCAAAGCGAGCTCGCGGAGAATTTTTTTGGTGTAGTGAGAAATTTGTTCCCGGCCATAAATGTCCTAAGAGGCAAGTTTTCCTGATCGAGGTGGAAGGTTGTGAAGAAGAGGAGGCTGTGATGGTGCAAGAAGAAATGCTGGTTCAAGAAAATACTTTGAGATTGACGGAACCACAAATCTCTATTCATGCATTAACTGGTGTTCATTCATACTCAATGATGAAGATTGTAGGTTCGATGGGCACAAGACGACTGCAAATTTTGGTTGACTCAGGCTCTACTCATAATTTCATTGATGAAAGGTTGGTGGCTAAGCTAGGATGTCCTATGGTTGATATAGCCACTGTTCGGGTCAGAGTGGCCAATGGAAACAAGTTGCAATGTGCTAAGATGTGTGCAAAGTTCCAGTGGATGATGCAAGGGACATGGTTTACGGCCTACGTTCTCGTTATTCCATTAGACAACTATGATATGGTGCTCGGGATCCAATGGTTACTAACCTTGGATGACATTCTTTGGAATTTCAAGAAACTCACTATGAGATTTCGTATTGGTGGTGTCGACTTCGAATTAAAGGGAACCGATCACAACGACTTTGCGCTATGCTCAGCCGAGAAGATGTCGACCATTCTTCAATGTTCGGATCAACTTGTTTCAGCTCAACTCTACAGCCTTCGGCTCGTTGATGGTTCGACCGAGTCAACATTTTCATCGACAATCAAGGAGTGTACTATTACGCCACAGCTTGCAGAGGTGTTGGTCGAATTTGAAGATGTGTTCCGGACTCTAACATCACTTCCACCAACTCGTGATTGTGATCATCAAATCGTGCTACGAGATGAGGCTTCAACCATTAACCAAAAGCCCTATCGGTTTCCGGCTGCTCAAAAAGATATCATTGAACGTATGACGAGGGAATTATTGGAGTCCGGAGTCATTCGTAATAGTAAGAGTCCGTTTGCATCTCTGGTGGTGTTGGTTAAGAAGGAAGACGGATCATGGCGTATCGCCTCGACGATGCTACAATCAAGAACCGATTTCCTATTCCATTGGTTGAAGAGTTACTTGACGAACTCCATGGCTCAATAATTTTCTCGAAGATTGATTTGCGTTCGGGTTATCATCAAGTTTGTATGTGGCCAAGTGATGTTTCGAAGACGGCCTTTCGTACACACCAAGGTCTTTTTGAATTCTTGGTAATGCCTTTTGGCCTAACCAATGCCCCAGCAACATTTCAAGCCTTGATGAACTCGGTTTTTCAGCCCTTCCTACGTCGATATGTGTTGGTCTTCTTTGACGACATTCTTGTTTATAGTCAATCGGTGGAGTTGCATGCCCAACATCTTCGACAAGTTCTTGAGTTGCTTCGGCATAACCAATTGTTTGTCAAACGATCGAAGTGTGCTTTTGGAGGTAGTGCGGTTGAATATTTGGGACATATCATTTCAGCAGCAGGAGTTTCGACCGATCCATCAAAGATCGAAGCAGTTCAACAATGGATGATTCCTTCGACTCTTAAGCAACTACGAGGGTTCCTTGGCTTGACGGGGTACTATAGACGTTTCATTCGGCATTATGGTGAGCTAGCTCGGCCATTAACGGATCTTTTACGTAAGGATAATTTTCAATGGTCCGAGAAGATCCAAGTTGCTTTCGATTCTTTACGAAAGGCATTGCTATCGGCTCCTGTCTTGGCATTGCCCGATCCTACCAAGGTGTTTGTAGTAGAAACCGATGCGTCGTCCGGTGGAATTGGAGCGGTTTTAATGCAAGATCATCATCCGTTGGCTTTTATTAGTAAGGCATTATCTCCTCGTCAACAAGCTTTGTCGGTGTACGAAAAGGAGCTCCTAGCAATTTTGTTTGCGGTTAAGCAATGACATTATTATTTGATCATCGGGCATTTCGTGATTAAAACAGACCAACGGAGCCTTAAACACTTGCTCGAGCAAAAGGTAACAACACCATTACAACATACTTGGTTGTTTAAACTAATGGGGTATGATTATGAAATCATGTACAAGAAGGACAAGGAGAATGTGGCCGCCGACGCATTATCTAGAGTCCAAGGGTCCGAACTAGTTGCAATTACGGTTTCTTCTATTGAACCAGCTTTACTTGGACGTATACAAAATAGTTGGAAGGAGGATATTGATGCTCAACACATCATACGATCGCTTGAGGCAGGAGAGGAAGGTTCGACCTATGCATGGGATGGCAAAATGTTGACGCGGAAAGGAAAGCTTGTCATAGGTAACGATCTCAATCTTCGTCGTGACCTACTCTTTTTATACCATGCTTCAGCCATAGGGGGGCATTCTGGTGTGCATGCCACACTACAAAGGATTCGGCAGATGATTCTATTAGCGGGGACTGTCAAAATATGTTTGTCGCCTTATTCGAGAATGTGATACTTGTCAACGTACCAAGTATGAGACGGTTGCTTCTCCGGGGTTGCTTAGCCCTTTACCTATTCCTACAACGGTATTCTCGGATATTTCGATGGATTTTATTGGTGGATTGCCAAAGTCGGGAGGTAAGGATACGATTTTTGTCGTGGTAGACCGGCTCACCAAGTTTGCTCATTTTATGGCCCTCACACACCCATTCTCGGCTGCAAAAGTAACTCAAGTATTTGTTGACAACGTTTTTAAATTGCATGGATGCCCTACCACGATCGTCTCCGACCGAGACTCAATTTTTTTGAGTGCATTTTGGCAAACATTCTTCCGTCTACAAGGAGTGGTCTTAACAATGTCAACGGCTTATCACCCACAAACGGATGGTCAATCTAAGGCCGTGAATCGTTGCTTAGAGGGATACCTTCGATGTATGGCGTTTGAACGACCCTCAACATGGAATAGGTGGTTATCTTTGGCCGAGTGGTGGTATAATACCAACTATCATTCCTCTATCCGTATAACACCTTTTCAAGCTCTTTACGGTTTTCCTCCACCCCTCCATATTCTGTATGTCCCCGGTGATGCTTCGGTTGCAGCAGTTGATCAAACCCTCACGGAGCGTGAGCACACATTACACATGTTACGTCATCACCTACTTCGAGCTCAAAACCGCATGAAGCAATTTGTCGATCGTCGCCGTACGGATCGTACTTTTGAAGTAGGAGAGTGGGTCTATTTGAAGCTTCATCCCTTCCGACAGGTTACTGTTCGTGGATCATCCGACCGTGGAAAGTTGGGGCCTAAGTATTTCAGACCCTTCCTTGTGCTAGAGCGTATTGGTGAAGTAGCTTATCGACTTGATCTTCCAAGTGATGCACGTCTACATCCTACATTTCATGTATCTCTTTTGAAGAAGGCTCGAGGACCCATCATAATGTCGTTCCACTTCCCGATCTTGCTTATGAAGATCCACGGTTCCACACGTATCCATCGAAAATTTTGGAGAGAAAGTTGGTTCGGCGTCGAAGAAGTGCAAGTACAAAGGTTCTAGTGTTATGGGCTAATAAACCTCTTACGGAGGCTACTTGGGAGTATCTTGATGATCTAGTGGCTCGGTTTCCAGATTTTCACCCTTGAGGGCAAGGTTGTTGAAGAAGGGGGCATTTGTCATGTATCAGTTAGTCGGGGGTTTGCATGTAATAAAAAAAGGATCTGCATGTAATAAATGAAAGTATGGGTAGTTAGTTGGTTGAGTCAGTTGCAACGGCCAAGCCTCTTGAAGCAGATATATTAGGATTCCATCCTACTATAAATGGATGTCCTGCAGGAAAGTTGAGATCATCGAATGAAATACAAGTCTTTGCTTCTTCTTGAACTTCTTCTTCTTGATTTCTTCTTCTTCAACCCTATCACTATCCCAGTCTTAATATATTGTAAAGCTTACCGTTATTGAAGATCAGTAAAACACAACCATTCGTTACAACCATATTTCTCAGTCTACATCATCACAAAACTCTACTCCATAACTAGCAAAATCAAGCTAGCTGCGAACATCCATACAAAATCCAACACCATCAGCTCATAGACACTATTCAATTCTACAACTCCTAATTTGAACAAAAGTCTCGACAATCCCTTGCTTAAAAACATTGGCAGCGCGGTCAACTAATCCATCTTTCCAGATATATACCTACACTTCTATGGCCGTAGAGGGGGAAAAGAATGAAGAAATTGCATGGAGGGAAGCTCGAAAAGGCCGTATATTTACTTCATTCCCTGCATTTCTTCCTCGGTTTTCCAGACCACGTCCTCTAGGCTAGTCGAGAGGTTCTTATAGAACTGCAGAAATTGAGACCCAGTTTAGTAACTGACGGGAAAATGGAGGTAAAAATTAATCATTTTTTACCTTATTGAACTCTAGAGTGTCTCCTTTTGCTTTCTTCACCTCAACCACATGAAGTGTTGGTGCCAATTGAAATATCTATCATCACAAAGACAAGAATTTAATTTACAGCTTTAGTTCATCCAACCAAATTGCAGACAGAAACATGACGAGGTAAATTTTCGTACCTCAGCGGAAACATTGAGATTCCCTTTTCTTCCTGCTTTTACATTCTCTAGCATCATCTATAATGACACATGAGGTAAAAACATTAAGAAAGGTAAGCATAAGACAAATAATAAATAAATAAATATGGTAAATAACAATTTCCTAGTTGTTGTTTTTAAACGAATTAACATTTTCTGTAAACATTGAACGAAAAGTGCATTAGTGACGTTGTTCTAATTAGGGTTGAGCAGAACAGACTAATGGACTAAAAAAACGTCCCAAAGTGTATTGGTGGCACTGTTCTAACTAGGGGTGAGTAGAAAAGACTGGTGGACTAAAATACCGTTCTGAATAGTACGTCCTGAGTTTAAGATAGAGCCAAACCGGGTGAATTTTTATCTCAAACTCGGGCTCAGTTTTTTGTCCAAAATACCGAATAAACCCCACCCAAATATAGGTTAGAGTCAACATTTATTCTGTGTTTGAAATTAATTTAGGGTAAACCACATCAACAGTCACTTATGTTGACATTATTTGACTAAATGGTCATGTATGTTTGACAAATGTGATTAAATAGTCAATGAAATAACAATTTTACCATTCCCTTTTATTATGTTCTTCATTTTCATCTTCATGTTCTTCCTTGATTCAAATTCGAAATTTGATTTTGAACTAAAATTTACGCAATTTTAGTTCGAATTGAACAGACACGCATATCTGAGTTTGAATTAAACCCAAAATTGCAGACGAACCCAGAAACGCAGAACTGAGTTTGAATTGAACCCAAATCAGCAATTGTGGGTTCAAAGTAAACCTAAAAACGCAGAATTTAATTCAAACTTAACCTAAATTTGCATTTTTGGATTCAGTTTGAATCCAAATCTGCATTTTTGGTTCGATTCGAACTTAGATTTGCGCAAATCTAAGTTCGAAGTCAGATTTCAAGTTTGAATCGATGAAGAATGTGAATATGAATATGAAGAACATAGGTTAAATGGTATTAATCATTTTTTCACATATTTTTTTTATAATTGTTTAGTCACATTTTAAACCATAAGTACAACACAAGTTCCAATTGTTCAGTCACATGTGTCAACATAAGTGACTGTTCAGGTAATTTACCCATTAGTTTATTGTGTGTTTAGAGTTATGTATGGAATATGAACTTCTTTATATTGGATATATGGTATGATGTGTTGTACTGTATTTTCATATTTTGTATAGGATACTTAGTATGATGTTTGCATTTAGTTTATATTTAAAAACTTTGGATAAAACTTTGTTTTTTTTAAAGAAAAATAGTTGATACAGGACCGAAACCGACCCGAGTCAGTCAAGCAAGACCGACTCAATTTTGTTTTTGGATTAACTCAGACTCGGTCCTCCCAAGCATGAGTCTCGAAATTTCGGGCTCAGACTTTTTTTGGGAAAAAATTGTTCCGAGCTCACCCCTAGTTCTAATTGTATGACCCGTGTGCACTACTTGTGGTTTTTCCATACGAAACTTAGCAAGACGTGAATGGAGCTGGCAAGTTTCAACACATCAACCATAAGTTCAGCTTGCAAATTACTATTTAACCCAAATATTAAATCCAGATTTCTAAAAGCAAAAACTTGAATGCAGACATGAATTGCACCTTGTAATTTTTCTTGTGAACATCAAAACCGAGGGGTTTTGCAGCTTCTTCAATCTTACTAATGATCTCACTCGCCGGACATTTAGATGTAAACCTTGTTTCTCTCTTGAACCCCTGACATGAAATTGAAAAATTAGTAACTCTACATTGCAGGAATCACCAAATTAATAGAAAGTTAGGATTTTTTCTGGCAGAATTAACGAACCTGCTCTATGCCAAACAAGTTATCTAGTTTTAGCCCTCTGGAAAAGGAAATCAACTCAAAAGCATTCATGGCTGTTGGCTGCTGATCCTCTTTCTTTTCTGGTATGTTGTGTTCTGCCTGCTTTCCCATTCGCATACACTTATAGGAGAAAAATTTATTTGGATCAATTCTCTTTCCAATTTTTTTTTTTTTTTAAAGTAAAATTATGTTGGTACTTTATCACTAAATGATCACTTATGTTTTCTTGTGTACATAAAGGATCTTTCTAAAATGTGTCTTTCTAGTTAAACTTATCATATTCAGTCGTTTATGTTTGACAAATGTAGTTAATAAAATGACGTTTTTACAATTTCCTTTTATCTTCTTCTTTTGTTCTTCATATTCATGTTCGAAATATGATTTCGAAATTCAGATTTGCGCAAATATGAATTTAAGTCAAATTCACATCTGCGAATTTGAGTTCAGTTCGAACTCAGATTTGTGAATCTGGTTTTTGAACTCATATCTACGAAATCAGATTTCAGATTCAAATAGAAAAAGAAGAGTTTGAAGATAAAAACATGAAGATGAAGAAAACAAGGGAATAGTTGAGTTAATTTACCCAAAAAAATGAGTTACTAATTACTAAGAAGTTATTTGTTATATGACGATAATTGCTATTGTGATGAAAATTATTGATAAAGACATTCAAGAAAGAAAGCCAATTTGTTCAACTGGAAGAACACCTAAGCTTAGACGATAACTTTACAGTTGTTCTTATGATTTATGTATTTTTATATAAATAAAAAAGAAGTTATTTGTTAAACTTACTTCCGATTCTTTGAAAATTGCATCAACATCGATTTGATTTGTGTCCTCTTTCTCATAAAAGATTGGTGGCTTGTAATCTTTCTTAAACCATGGATCTTCTAGTATTTCGGGAATGGTAATACGCTGAAACAAACAAAAAATGAATGTTTTTGTTAGTGATATGCAATTGAATCTAGAGAGACCAACAAAACACCTTTTTTTTTCCATTTGAAAATGATGAAACGAAAGTAGTATTAGATTATGCTTCCAGACTGTTGTAGGTAATCAAAATACTGTCAAGTCTATCAATTTTATTAGCTGACAGATGAGAATACGTGTTACCTATTAATGTCATTGCAAGGTCCCTCCAATGGCATCAAATGGCATTCATTTTACACATTCATGTGATGCAGAAAAACATGAAATTTACTTTTAACTGCAGATACCAAATTTACTAATTTTGTAGATTATTATGCTTTCTAGATCAAATCTCAAAGGAATTTACCAGCAAGCTATTGCTCAAGCTGGCACCTCCGCCAAATAATCTGAAACCGGGTATAGACCCTTTGAAGAACATAAAAGGTGAGGCTTTAACACATAACATCAGATCACCGACAAAAAACATAAGTTAATAGTTATGATCCATTATGTGAAAGAGAAACAGATTGTATGCATTTGCAATTTCCAGTGAAATACTCGTCCATCTAGATTATTTCTACCGACTAAAAACCCTTTGAAAAAACTTATAATATGCACACCATATAGATTTCTAGGATCGACTTACTGAATTGCAGCTTCGAAAAAATGCAGATGTTCTTCAAGCAGGCTAAAATACTGATAATATGCAATCTACATTTTATTTTTTTGAATCTTAGTCTTCAAAATCATATTTTGATGCTGCCCACTATTGATATTACTGCATAGGCGATCCAATATCACATGTGGAACTCAATTACTTACAGTCATGGGATTAGGATCCAATATCCGAGCTATCAATTTCATAATACCAAAAGAAAGCCAAGGAGGGCAAGTAAATTCAGCCGCTGATATCTGCAAAGACACGTGATTAAGCATTAAATATAGATATAAACTTGGAGAATAATAGTTCAGAAATTTTATTTTATTTTTGTAAAAATGCTCACTTTCTTGTAAAGGTTCATTAGATTAGCATCATCAAAGGGTAAGTAGCCGGCAAGTAGGACAAAGAGGATAACTCCACATGACCATAAATCTGCTGTTGCCCCATCATACCCTCTATCGTTGAGGACCTAAACATAACAGCAATTTAATACAAAATTGAAACCCGATTTTTTTTTTATATGAACTCAGACAAGAGGGCAAACCTCAGGTGCAACATAATTTGGAGTCCCACAGGTTGTGTGGAGAAGGCCATCATCCTATCATAACAAACCTCGAATTAGCAATCTATTCAGCCGAAATCAATTAATCACAATTGGTTTCCCATAAGAAGTGAAAAAAATGATTTTTTTTTTAAAAAACAAATTGAAGATTTGCCCCAGGAATTTTTAATGAAGATTCATTCTAGTGTGATCTTAGTGAGAAAAGCATGATTACCCTGACTTGCTGGGACAATGCACTCAATCCAAAGTCAGAAATTTTGAGGTTTCCATAAGCATCCAGTAGCAAATTCTCTGGCTGCCACAGCAACAAGGCAAGGAAGAGAAATTACTATATTTAATGTCTCTGTGAATTAGATCTTGTTGTATAAAATTTTGTACCTTTAAATCTCTGTGGTATACACCTCTGCTATGACAATAATCTACAGCATGGATAAGTTGCTGAAAGTATTTACGTGCTTCGTCTTCACTCATTCTCCCATGATTTAACTACAAATCAAAAACGTACTCATGAAACAATATTAATGAATTGATTAAATAATCAGAACAATTGTAATATCATATTAAGATTTTTTTCCTTAAAAAATAGTTTTCTGTTCATCCAGAGATAAGAAGAAATAACTTACGATTTTGTCAAAAAGCTCCCCTCCAGTGATAAATTCCAAGACAATAAAGATCTTTGTTTTGCTTCCCATGACCTCATATAACTGGATAACATTAGGATGTTTTATCAGCTTCATTGTTTCGATTTCCCGCTTGATCTGCAGATATAAAATACAAAAATCATGTTCCTGAACTGTGAAACTTGAACATTCACATAAAAAAGGAGCAGTGGTTTAACCGAATGAGTGACCTGTTCAGTCATCTTGTTCTTCAAGACTTTCTCCTTATCGAGTATCTTAATTGCCACAGGCTCACCATTCTCAGAATTCCTAGCAAACTTCACTTTTGCAAATGTTCCCTCACCAATCGTTCTCCCCAGTTCATACTTTCCAACATGACGCTTCGCTCTACCTTGACTCATTCAGTTCTCAGTTGTGTAGGAACAAGATTCACAATCCTCAGATGAAAAATTCTGAAACACATTTAAGTAATTAGCATGCAGCCAAAAAACCACACTTATATGTCTCCAATTGACCAAAAAATTGAAATATCTATATAATATGTATATGAAATGAATGTGAACGTCTACCATCCAAGTGGGTTAGGTTTTCCGACGAGAAATTTACAAGTCTTTATCATGGAATTTGCCATATTCATAACCTATTGAACAGAATCACGTCTCTTCAACTTCGACATGTGACTGCAACAACCATGTTGCTTTCAAATCTCAACACCCGGGAAGATATATAGGGCACATTATGTTTCGTCTTCGATACGAAAGCAATATTTTACCAAAAGTACAACAAAGAAACAACCAGATAGCAACCCCAAAGACAGTTGACACTGGACAGAAGCAACCAAGAATCACAAACAAAAGGTAAGACCCAGATTGAATAATAAGCCATCCAGAGTAACTAATATCTGCTCAACAGATTGTAATTCTTACCAAAGTTGGTCAATCGTAAAACCCAGAAGAATATACACAAATATTGACAAGATTCTCAGGCAAACAACCTCAATTAGAATACTTTAACAACTAAAGACTCAAAATTTGAATCAAATTCTTGTAACAATTGTGAAGTGTCAGTTCTTACCCAAATTAGCACACCTCTCAAGCTCAAGAACAGTGATCGGTAATCGGAATCAAGACTGTTCTTTTTCTGGAATTTACTCAGCAGTGTCGGTGAAAGAAAAACCAAGATATCGAATCTATCGAAATTAGATACCGAACAGATGGAAGATTATAATCAGAAAAGAAGATGACCAAGATCGTTTGGCAAATGTCAGACCTCTATTATATTTATATGCTCATAAACTACTTAAAGGGTACAGAAGACGCACACATGACACAACCCAAAGGAAACGTAAAAATTCAGAAGGCATCGTGTGTGCATCACCGAACAGTCAAAGTCATTGTCAAGAATAACATCGCGTGGCGCATATACGGTCAAATCACATAATATATTACAAATGGATGACCCAGACCATGAGATGTGAGACTTAACTACGTCGTACTTGTCGTAAAATGATTAATACCACCTACTCACAATTTGATTAAGGGATAGTGGCAGAAATACGTGCTCGAGCAGCGAAGCATATATAAAATCAGCTTATAGAAGCGGAGGCTGGAGAGGAAGAATGATTTGATACGGCTTTGGGGTACTCCAAAAAAGAAGAGACGCAGATGCTGAGGAAGCTGACAATGTTGCCGATCACAGATATTGTTTTGCTCTGTGGATTAAGTTTGTCTTTTCTCTGTAAACTTACGGAGCTCTGATTTGGAGTAAAAATGGTTGAATAGTAGAGATTGTGAAAATGGAACAAAAGATATGGTGATTTCGTTTATTCGGCGCGTCATTATTTAATTTAGCAATAATTGTACCTATACTTTGAATGGACTTCCAATTGGTCCCTGTAAATTTGAGTTTCCTTGAAGATAACTATAAGTAATGCAGGTACATATATATTAATTATAAATGATATAAATATTATTTTGATTAAGTAAAATGACTATTTAGTAGAAATTTTGGTGAAGAGAATCACCTAACTTAAAAAAAGTGTGTAAAATTTTGGTGCGAAAAAAATAGGATTCAGATTTTAATGAAACGCAAACTTATTTATATGTGAATTAATAAAATAAAGAGTTCGTAAAAAAAACTAATAAAATAAATATAACTATGGAAAATAACAGTAATAAAAAAAGGGAGAGATCTTGCAAAAATATATGTATGGTTTAGAATATAGTTTATGTATAATTTAATTGTTATTTTTTATTATGAATTACTAGGGTTAATAAATTAGTAATTTGATATGAATTTCAATTAGGAAGGGCCCATATTCTAGACCATTAATTGACGGTGGTTCCGAATAGGGTTGTCGATGGTTAAGGTACTGTACGAGTATAATAAATGTCATAACCATACCATATTTTTAAACCACATACCATAACCATAATCATTACGGGTACAATTTTCAATACCATAGCCATTAAAATAACTGTGGTTATTAACCGCGGTTTTACCTGTATACACATATTCATTTCACATGTAATATAATCAAAATCTTATTTTAAAAAAATAGGCAATATGTTATGACACTACGATAGAGGTGTACTGTATCGAGCTGTAAGATCAACATTTTTTCTCTAGTTAAAGTTCAAGATAAGAGACCACTATTTAACGTACTCGCAGATGAAAAAAAAAAAAAAGAATAACAATCTTCAACGCAAAGAGCAACCATTTTATAGGCATCGTCTTGAAATAACTTTTGAACAACTGACAAGTCACATATAGAGCTCCTACACGTTTAGGGCCCTTCCCTCAGACACAGATTCATCTATGTTAGAATTTCAGGTAGAAAACTCTTTTTATATGGTGTATTGAGAATAGTTATCACACAAAACATGTTTATGTAATGGAGAATATATAATTGGGAAAACATGTTGTTGTATCGCTCGCTCACTGCTCGCTACTTCAAGACATGAGTAACTTCATCACTCGTTGCTGGATCGCTCTTTTACGCGTTGATTGAGCTTTTTAGGAGTCCTCAAGAGCAACTTCACTGCTTCAGGACTTAGGAGTCAGGACATGAGTGGACTAAGGAGTAGAGTTGTTCGACAACTCGAAAGGTTTAAAGAGTCTTCAATCTAAAGGAGTAAAGCTGTAAAGATCTAGTAAATATCTTAATCAAAGGTCTAGAACCATTCATAGAGTGTATGAAAAAGGTCGGCGACGTAGTGATACACCTACAACAACTTGAAAATCAAAATAATTGGAGTGGATGAAAAAAGTTGGCGGTTTGGCGTCTTTAACATAGTGTTTTACAACTTGTATGTAGAGCAACTTTAATCATTTAGTATATATTAGTTTATTTATAATAAACAAATTATATTTATCTAATAAACATGGTTATAACTCAAATACCATAACCATAATCATAACCATTATAGGTAGAAAATTCATTACCATAACCGCACTACACCGTAATGGTACGGTTAACCTTATTAAACAGTAACGGTTACAACCATGATTATGAGTTTTCACCGCACCATTGTCTACCCTAGTTCCGATATGGAGTATATATTTTCAACGGGGGCAAAATACTATAATGTATATATGTATGCACATGTGTAACAAGAAAAACGTCATAATAAACCAGTGTTATCAAAATCGGACCCTGTCCGGTTTGGTTCAGATAAAAAACCATTTTACAAATGAACAGTGTTTAAACAGGGTTGAACCGAGCGGTTTTTGAAAAACCGTTCGGTTTCCGGTTCACTTTTTTAGGGTTTTTTTTTTTTTTTTACAAAAAACCGATCGGTTCAAACTTCAAAGAGTTGAGAAGAGAAGAAGAAGAAGAAGAAGAAGAAGAAGAAGAAGAAGAAAGAAAGAAGAGAAGAGAATAGAAGAGGGAGGTGGGCGGGAGGTGGAGGGGCGGGAACTCAATCGACGTTGTTGATCCGTAGTTTGTGGGGAGAGGGGGCGGGGAGAGGGGGCGGGGAGAGGGGGGGCGGGGGGAGGGAGGAAGGAAGGGTGAAGGGTGAAGGGCGGGAGGGGGGATGAGAGGAGGTGAGGCTGGAGGGGAGGGGAGGTGGGGTGGAGGGTTAGGGTGCGATGTGAGGGCGAGCGAGGTGAAGGACAAAAGGTGGAGGGCTGGGCTAGGGCTGGGGTAGAGGGTTGGGCTGGGCTGGAGCGGAGGCAGGCGGGCGAGCGTGACAGGTCGCGCGGGAGAGGTAAGGGCATCACCAGGTGTGGGTTCCTCACGAGGGGAGAGGAGGGGCGCTTGGACATAGTCTGCTACCACGGAAGAATGAAGATGGAGGTCTAGGGATTCTAAGGGTAGATGAGCCTACCAAGAAAATGTATGTTGTCCTCCACAAATTTCCCTGAGATTTAAAATATAAGTAGTAATTTCTTTATTACTTTCTCATACTTTTTTTTTTATTAAATATGATTGATACCATTACTGCAACCTTCTCAAGCTCTTGATAGATGGGCCATATGGTGCACCTGCACAAGATTATCGTAAATACTATGTGTTGCTGCTGGTGGGACTTGGAATCGGAGCAACTCCTTTCATCAACTTTCTCAAATATTTGCTCAACAACATAGTCAAAATGGAGGAGCAAGTAGTAAGAAATACTATGAATTATAATTTTATTACTAAATCAATCATAAATCGAACTTAATGTTTATTACCAATTTCAGTCTAAACCAAACGACCCTCAATTTACTGTTTAAATCACTATTTAGATTTTTTTCGGTATTGTATGTAGAGTTATTTTACGTATCATATTATATGGTCAGTCTAAAAGTAATAAATTAACGTCTAGTTAGCGTCGTTTAATTCGTAATTAAATTATCTACGCACTGTAATGTTTTTGATTTTTTTTGAGTAAGTATATAAATAAATTTCTCACCTAATGTATTTAATCATTTGGGTCAAATTATAGGACAAACGATGTTTGGTTAAAAAATTAAATATATTGCTAATAAAAAATATTACCCTAGGTAGATAATTGAATTACGACGTAAATGTCGTTAACCGTGGCGAGTTTGGACTTACAGAGTCTGAGTTATATTTTTTATAGTAAAATTTTCATATCTCAACTTACAGCAGAGCGTACAGTCAATTCGTAAGTCCAAATTTAATATTTGTTTTGCATCATTTGAATCACAATTAAAATATCTATGTATTATAATTTTTTTTCAATAGATGCATAATTTTATTTTTAATTAAAAATCGAGTCGTCAAAAATGTTTTAAAAAAAAGTTAATGAAAAACGCTACCACGGGTTAGGCTTGTTCATGAACCGGTTTGACCCTGAACCGGTTCTGAACTGAACTGGTTCAACCCCAAACCGGTTCAGAACTGAACTAGTCTGGTTTGTAAAAAACCAGTACTTTTTTATGTTTCTAAAAAAACTGGTCTGGTTTAGGTAAAAAAAATTGGTCTGGTTCGAATCGATTCAGAACCGGTTCGAACTGGTCTGGTTTTTTAAATAACAATTTTGGTTAGAAAATAATCTGGTTCAAATAGAAACTGAACCTACTGAAAATCTTGTCCAACCCACTGAACCAGAAAAAAAAACACTGAACCAACTGAAAAACACACTGAACCGACTGAAATAACACTGAATCGACTAAAAACACACTGAACCGACTGAAAATATGTTCCACAACCAATTGAAATTATGTCCAACATCAACATATACTTCTCTAGGTTTAGTTTATTGAAGACATTTCTAGGTTTGGTTTAATTTCAGGTCGGTTTGGTTTATTTTGCTTCAAACTGGTTATAAAATTATATAGGTTTAAAGTGGTTCGATTTAAATTTAAGTATAAATCAGTATAAAAAAACGAGTTAATTCGAACCAATTCGAACTGAATTTTTGGTACTATTTTGAACTGGTCTACTTGAAGTCTAAAACACTGGTTTGATTTTGAAATCAGACCAAACAAGTTTGACCGAACTAGTTTAAATGAACAAACCTACCCCAAGTAGCGTTTTTATATATATAAAAAATTGCGCTACCCCATGTATTTGCTAAACATTTTGTTTATTGAATATATACTTTTCTAATTGTTTTTTTTTTAAGATGGGTACTTTTTCAAGAAATTCCTCAAACTTCCCAAAGGCTGGAAAAGCTTAGTTTGATATGGCAAAAAAAAAGAAGATTAGGTCCTAATCGAGATCAGTCCGCAATTTTTTTCCTCCACCACTAATTTACAAGTATATAGTAATATACCCTTCACTTATTTTAAAAACCACTATCCAACACATGTGTCATTTGAACTTTTATGTATATCACCTAAGTCTATGACCTTGCAACCGTCAATTATATTATATTATATTATATATATATTATAAAATGTGTAAGTGCAGTGTCAGAATTCCAATGATAATATCCGATCTCCTACAATTAATCACATTGACTTGTGAATATATCTTGATTTGTGTAAATCGTCGTTGCTTCGTTGGTCAAGGGAAAAAAATTATAGTACTATTTTTAATACAATTTTGCCATAAAATGAGGAGATGGGTTCAATTATATATTTATATTAGACCCATGTCATATGCATTAAAAAATAGTTTTTTTTTTCTAAAGTAATTGTTACAAATCAGCAATATGATTAAAAATTGGAAATATGAATTTATATAATCGTAAGGGTGCAGAAGTTATGTAAAGCAGGAGGGACTCCAATTTAGTGTAAAATTCAATGTTATTATTGTAAGGGTTATTCAAAATCTATCTTTAAAAGTGATTCGAACTTAAAATTTTCAGATAGATAATATATATTTTTCTACATTGCAAGTCGAATTACAATTCTGTATCGATTATAATACTACTTTTTCAAAAGTCACATTATAAATTAGGGGTGTTGGGTGTGATTTACGTGTCGAATGATGATGTTAGACAAAATTGGTTTATTATTCGATTGAAATGAAAGAAAGTTAGTTGGTCTACATTGAAATGACAATAGGAAGGCAAGAATGGTAGTTTCTTGTCACACCAAAGGAATGAGATTTATTGGCCAAAAAAAAGGAATGGGATTTGGATTCTCACCGTTATCAATGGGATAGGATAGGGCGATAGCAACGTAAACAAACACCTTGCCGACATAATAAGGAAAATAACCAACCACTTTTTTTTTTAATGATTATATTAATTAAAATTTTAATTTGCATTTTAATTAGAATTTTCAAGTTCGATTCCTTTGTATTAAAGAATATTCACGACCAACATTTGTGACTCAGTGCGAGTATGAATTATTTTAGGTGTCGAGAAAGTATCTTAAGAGTGTTGCACTCTAGTATCTAGATGTCCCTCCCTTGAGATTTAAGGGTAACAGATCGTGCGTAAGTGCGCATTATCGTGTGTATCAATACGTTTATCTTGTGACACTTACTAAACACGAACGATAAACTTATTGTGTCATTTTCCTCAACACGAACACGACCCACAATTTTTCGCGCGTATTCATGTCGTGTTGTATTAAGTTAATCAGTTATATCTTTACATGTGAGAACTATAAATGAATATCAAAATAGCGAATTGTTTATAATAAGATTTAACAATTCAAACATTAAATTTTACGAGTATTTAATGTAGAATGGACAAACTCTAAAAATTTAATATATAAATAGACTTTTAAAAATTATTAAAAGAGGGTTGTTTAGAAAAATATTAAAAAAACAGACTTTCAAGTCAAATTTTATCGTGTTATCGTACGTATTGTGTTCTGATACTTAAATACGAACACGGCACAAAAATACTTTCGTGTTATCATGTTTGTGCTATCGTGTTATTGTTCTGTCATATGCTTCCATGAACATATTTTTTTTCGTGCGTATTTGTGTCATGTTATCGTGTTTCATAAGAAATTATCAACCCTACCTTTTATTTATTATTGTAATTTAGTAATTAACTTTTGTTACCAACATGAAAAATATTGCAAGATATGATATTAAGTTTCGATTATTTCATGGACCATAAAATTCTATCCAAATTGGTAAAAACAAATAATAAAACATTAGGAGCACAACTTTGAATGGATTTATGTGAATGGATTTTATGGTTATTGAAAAAGTCGGAACTCAACACCGTATGTTGTAATTTTTTCTAATGTGGGTAAGAAAGTTAATTACTAAACTGCAATAATAAATAAGAATGAAATACTTAATACAATTTCTTAAAAGTTTGTATGAAAAAATAAATACTATATATATATACAGTTTAAGCTGCTAATTTGATAATTTTTACTTATGTAGTAGCTACTTATATCTTGTTCTGACAAAATAATAAAATATATTATAACACTGGACGGAAGAAACTAAGTATATCGATCCACCACGTATGTGCCGTTACATAGCAATTCTTATTTATCATGTAGACAAGAATGGCAAAGTTACATGGGAAACAAAAAAAACACGAAATCAAGATGACAACGACCAAATAGGGTGTGGACACTCATAAATCATTAGCACTCATAAATTATTAGCAATGGTTGGTGAACTGGACCGTTCATTAAACCTGAAAGACGAGAAGTCGGTCGGTTTATTGATCCAACTGAAACTCAATTATTATCAAATCGTGATGTAATAAATATATTTAATTTATTTTTATTATTGATGTTTATAGCATTATCTATAAATGATATGAAATGTGATTATTATTACAAAAAAAAACAGACTTAATTAGGAGATATAAGTCTGATTTTGGCCATGTTAAATATGTATGATTTAATAATCGATAAAACTCATGGTGGATGATCAATTAAGATCACAAAATATTCTTCAAGGTTGATCGCTGTCTTGACACGGTGGAGTGCTACTGTTCACTTCCCGATAAATGTCTGTGAGTTTGAATCTTTGAAACTCCAACAACAGTTTCCTGCAATTGAAAATTAGCGGCATTAAAAATCTATCATTATTCACTTATTCTACTATCATACCTATCACCTTTTTGATATCCGATTCCATGTGGATGTCGTTTATCCCCATGTTTTTTTGCCAAAGCTAAGCCATCTCTAATCCCCCTTAGCTCCGCCACCAGACTATTTGAAGTTCTCAACTTTCTTTGGAGCCTCTTAAGTCATCCACCAAGGTGATTTCGTATGACACCTACACATCCTGTCGATCCCGGATTTGCATTAGCTGATCCATCAGTATTTAATTTTGTCCACCCCACTTTCGATGTTTGCCACTTGATTTCCACATGTATATAGTTGGGTTTGATCGAGCTTTGTTTTTTTTTGCCAAATAAAAGGAATGGGCTAGTAGTGGCGACCCTAGGCCCATCCAGCTTGTTACGTAATGTCCGAGCTTTCCTGTTTTTTTGGGAGACTGTACGGTCGCAGCTACATCCCTCCGAACAACCAACGCATGCACTGGACCTGTCAATGTAGCCCCACCGACAGCTTAGAGTTGAGAGGCCGGCCCTTCAGACACAAGTTGAAACATTTCTCAAGAGCACTTGGGGGATTCGAACTCGTGACCCTGAAGCCAAACCACTTGGGAGTCAGCGCTCTCAACCACTAGACCACAACTTCCGGTGGTTTGATCGAGCTTCTTACTAGAGTGGAAGCCGCTTTGTTTGCCTGCAAAAAGTTTTGTTCCTCTATATTTGTATGCAATTTTTTTTGTTAAAGATAATGGAATTTCTGTTCTTCCAGATAAGTCATATCGTAGTAGAAAACACAATACATCACTGAGTTCCATTAGAGTGAACAATTTGTTTTCACAATTAGATTTCAACCAAATTGAGATCGATACCCCATGGAAGTTAATGCCAACAGTGATACCTATATCAAACCAGATTTGTCTAGCGACCACACAGTCTCTCAGAATATGAATCGTGTTTTACTCCGTAACACCACAATTTTTTCAGATTGGGCTAATGTCCATGACCCTTTTATGAAGCAACAAAGCAGTGGGGATACGATCATGGTGACATTGCCACAAGAAGAATTGGATCAGAGGAATGTACTCGCCTTTCTAGATCCAATTCCAATTTTCAGGGTTGAACGCAATATGGTTGTGTCGTTTCTCCTTAATACTCCTATGGACCGGAGCAACATAGGGAATACCTTTTGGGGATCCCATCCACATTTTTCTATCCTGCTGACCCGACCAAATACTTATAGGAATAGCTGTAATAAGGTTCTTAATAAACTTAGGAATATGGATGGAAATTTTGGATGTGTCTCAATCTCCATTATCCCTAATAATGTCCCTTACTTTAAGCAGATCCTCCTCCAAACGAAGCGGACCCTGGATAAGGGATCGCAAGTTAAAATTTCCCAATCAAGTATCTGACCACATATTTATCCTAGAACCCTCACCAATGATTCAACCCTCTTCCTCCTTAGAGTTTTGAAGCCAAGATTAATGGCTTTCGTAGTAGTGGATTCCCCTTAGGGCTCGACCTAAAGGGGTTCAAATAGTTGTTTTTCAATATCATGGCCCAAGATTCTTTCAACTGCTCCAATCTCAATGCAAAGTTAGCTAGCATCGCTTGGTTTCTTTCCCTAGAGATAGGGATATCCAACTCCCTTGTATTTTGGAAGAGTAACCACATCCCAATTCAAATTGTGCAATTTTCTTTTGACATCCGATGATCCTTAAGGAAATTTTCTCTTGATTTTGCCTAACTTTTTGCAAGTAGACATGAGAATAGCAGTGCATTGCATAAAATAGGAAGGGACCGTGGACAACACAAAGTTGATCAAAATACATCGGTCAACTATTGATAACAAATTAGCACTCCAATCTTCAAGTCTAGTTCTAACTCTATCCAAAATGAAATTAAAAGATTTGGAGTCTTTATTAAATAGAGTCATGGGAAGCCCAAGTAGTTAGACAAGTTCTCCACTCTCCTAAGACCGAGGAGGGTCGCCATTTAGTTTGTGATCCCCGTATCCAGGTTTTGGAGAAAATAATTTGGTATTTTTCAAAATTCACTCTTTGACTAGACACCGAGGAGAAATAATTTATGGTTGGGATTTCAGGACTTCACAATTAGTAAACGAGACTTCCCCCATCAAGATGAGATCATCAACAAATAGTAAGTGAGATATCACCAAGTTATTTTTACCCAACTTCAAAGGTTTTCACCTCCCTATTCTAACCTTTTCCTCAACGAGGAAGCTAAGGTAGACCATGCAAATGATAAATAGGTAAGGAGAGAGTGAGTCACCTTGCCTAATGCTCCTAGAAGGGATAAAAGGGGACAGCTTCCCACCATTTAGGAGGATATTAACAGAGGTAGTGGTAACGCATTCCCACTCAAGTCTGTCGTATACTTTTTCAAAGTCAAACTTCAACATCATGTGACCCGAATTTCCTCTCTTCCTTTTAATAGCGTGGAGCACTTCTCTAAGAATAACTACATTGTCACTAGCTCTACGACCTGGGATGAAGCTCGATGAATATTACGAATGTTATCTAAATAAATACATAAAGTTATGTCACAAACAACAAAAATATTCAACACTAATAACATTCAACATTAACACCATTCAAAATTAACACAACTATCATTTAATATTAACATAATTCAATTACATTTCATCCTAAAATTATGGATTCGTGAAATCTAAAAGTGAAAATCATACTTCTATTATTAGTATTTACTAATATATTAATGTTAAGCTATTAATATATTTAGATAATATCCATGATTATAACCATGAGTATGACCAAAATACCATAACCATTACAAATAGAAAATTAATCATCATATCCGCATCACACCATAGTAGTACAATTAACCATATAAAAAAATAACGGTTATAACCATGATTTTTGATTTTTCACCACACTATTGTTGATCTTACTGTCCTTCCTTCCGACATGACGCATCGGCGACCGATTTCTCCTATCTTGGAACGAGGCCGAGCTTTCCTCATTACGGTTATCCCCCTCTTTCGGTATGTTAGATCTCCTTTGCCTTGCATAATTTCCTTCCGCCGGTTCCCTTTTGGACTGGTTTCCTGACTGTTGAGTTCTCCATTGAAATTTTGTAAATTTTGCCCATGTGTCGCGTTTATGTATTCTGTCCTTCCTCCCTTGTCAAGTGTTTTAGTTGCATGTTTTTTTCTACAGCCGAGAGAGCAAAGTAGGAAAGCTGTTCTCCTCATGGGCTAGATTTTGGACAACTTGGGCTTCTCTAGATTTTTTGACAACTTGAGTTATTTCTAACACTTACCCATATAGTTTGTATTTTACGTATTTAGAGACTTCTACTGATCAAACACTCCTTCACATGTAATTTTCCATATGTTTCAAAACTTCCGAATTTTTTGCGGGTTCAATTCATTTCCGAGATCATAGTATCGTTAGGCAATTGAAAACGTTGCAAGAATCATGATTTCTTTTGTTTTTTAGGCAGTGTTAGGGAGTGTTCTAGGGTGTCTCATCAAGAGAACAACATCATTGACATGCTTACTACACACCAAGAATAATCTTGATTCGTACTTTGGTTAGCACGGAAGGGTTAAAGTGTTACCTGTTGAATCACGTTTACCGGTAGGGTTCTCTCCGGTGCTTTCTAACTTGACTCTGTACTGCTCCGTTAACCTGCACAGAAGGAAAACCCGGATGTTCCCGTTGTTTCCCCTCCGACGATCAAGTCAGTCGAATGTTCGTTTATGGAGGAAAATAAGTATGTTACACTTAACCTGGTATAAAGATGGATGATAGTATTTATAACCCTCACCTCTAACCTGACTAGAGTTTAGTTCTGACCCTGGTCATACGTCGAGTTTTGTATTGTCTGGTGTACTGTGCATGGTGCCCTGTACATAGGACCCTTGTTTTCTGGATCCTTGTCCCGCATGACTGTTCCCCATTACCCTTTGTCCGACCTGGAGCTTTGTGCTGATCATGCCGCAGACGTAAAGGAAAGAGACTTCTGTTCGGGTGCGCCTTTATGGCGCGCCTTTAGGGGTGCCTATGGCGCACCCCGGGCCTGGGCGTGGGCTTTGAAGTCTCCTGAAGTTTTGTTGATGGCGCGCCCTTTATTCGGGTCGAGTCGACTCAACTGGGGGTATGCGGATTAATACACAACATTACCCATGAAGATTTTTTCGTTCCCACTTGAATCTAAAACATTTGATAAATTTGCGAAATGCTGAACTACTACGTATATCTTATAATGATTTGTTGCAAGATTGTCAATAAATCTTTAGTAAACTGGAAGCTCTGCAGCTAAAACTCCAAAAACCCGGTCACTAAAACTTATAGCGATGGTATTTTGCCTCACAAATGTTTTTAGCTAATAGGCTTGCCGCTAAAGCATTAGTGACAGTAACCCGTCACTTGGATGTTCTAATGACAGAATTACCTGTCGCTATAGCTCTACAAGCTTACTACTAGTTTTTATATACATACATCTCCTGATTAATTGCTTGCACTTTATCTTCTATTGTTGCTTGCTTGCTTCAGTTTAGCACTTTCCCAGGATCATGGTGCGTGACCATGGAGCTGTTCAACCAAAGTAAAGATATGACATGAATTGAGTTTGGTATCAAACCTTACGGATACAAAAAAAGTCGTGTTCATCTTGCATAAGTTGCATCGATCATTTCCGACGAACATACAGAGAAATTTAGATGGAAATGGAAGAGATATTCATCTTCTTCATCTGGAGCTCGGTGAATTCCTCTGAAAACGGATCGACCGATCCTCCTTTCAGGAAATTAGAGTACCAATAAGCTGAGACCTTGGGGTATCTTTTCCGGTCGGGGTCATCAAGGTCCACATAGAATAGCCCGAAACCTGACTTGAATCCATCAATTAGTTCAAACACGTCGAGGAACGACCACGTGAAGTAACCTCTGACGTCTGAGCCGTTCCTGAGAGTGTCTAGTACTGCGCCGATGTATCCTTGCAGACACTTCACCCTCGACCAATCTTCGAGTGTCTCGTTCCTTTGCATCCTTTGCCCTGAAAAAAATTACTTTCCAAATTTAGTAACCAACAGTTGGTATCGAAACTTGGTCTCCAAGTTTAGTAAGGTTTTAAAAATTCGGACAAACCGCTTTCATGAATGTAAACAGGCAACTTTTCATAGCTCTGCTTGAAGTATTCCACTACAGCTTGTAGACCCCAAGGTGTTATCGGATACTGAAAATGAAAACAAAATCGTGATTTTCACTCCAATGTTAATAGCAAGACGACATTCAACGAATTTTACCTCAAATGAAGTAACATTCATCACTGAAACTGCAAAATATGAGACAGTTATTTTCAGTTAGTTTTCACAGAATCAGACATCGAATGTTTGGACGTGGGAAATAAGGCGAGAACGAACAACCTGATAAGTCTACTGCCATGTCTCCCCTATAGTCCCTGGGCTCCATCGCCAGACTCGAAGGATTGTTCTTTACCTGTGCTGCAAAGTAATAATTTATACCCAGAAAATCTAGTGATCCCTTGATCTGTTCTGACTCTTGGGCGGTGAAGGAAGGGATTCTCGACCCTGCATTCTTTTTCATAATCTTGGGGTAATCTCCAGATGTTAGAGGATCTACAAACCTAAACCAAAGCACATTTACAAGATTCAATTGTAAGCTAACTGATCAAGAAACATTCTTGAAAGACATGTTAGGGTTGCTGTCAAGTTACCATCCGTAGTAAAAATCATTTGCCCTCTGTGTTGCCTCGATGTCTTCGGTTGTGTTCGTGAAAGGAGTGAGTTCGAAAACCAAAAGATTGAAACCAATAACTCCCTGTTGTTTCTGCAGAAAGTTATGCAAAAAGTGCTGAGTTTTTTATTTGATGAAACCAAATTGAAATATAAAAAATAGGGTAAACTCATCTATTATGTTAGTTGAAATTTGTGTTGAAAAGTTACTTATATTTTAAAATGTTACTGAGTTATTTTCAAACTAAAATACTCACTTATTTTTCATTTTCAATCACTTATTTCTCGATTCAAACCCGAAATATGATTTTGAACTTAGATTCGCACATATATGAGTTCGAATTGAGTCAAGATTTGCATTCTTGGGTTCAAATCGAGCTTAGATCTGCAATTTTAGGTTCAAAATCAAATTTCGAAAATGGACATGAAGAACAAGATAAAAGGGAAGAGTAAAATCGTCATTTTAGTGACCATTTAATCACATTTGTCAAACGTATGCGATTGAATATGATAAGTTTAACCAATGAGTCACATTTTTGAAACATACGTGACCATTTACTATACAAGAAAACATAAATGACTATTTAGTTAAGTACATAAGTGATATAAAATAACTATATTTTTTTACAATTAAAATTGAATAACTTTAAAAGTTGAGAGACATAATTTTCTCAGTTCTCATAGGCTCCGTCCCTGATGGCAATCACCTTGCTCGATTCAGATAATAGTAAAATATCGAAGTAAAAATTAATATAGTTTGAATTGGAATCTGATTTTTTTTACTACCTGGTATTTTTTCTTGTAGATTCTTGCCACTGATGCGTGTGCCAGAATGATATTGTGAGCCGCTACATACGGCTCAGTGGTTGAATCGCCTCTGGAGCAGAATAGACCGAACGGGAAAGAGCATCGCTGAGGTGCAAGAAGCCCGTAATCATATCCCATTATAACGAATATGTTCGCTTCATTGAAAGTTGTCCAGTGCTTAACTCGATCCCCAAACAATTTGAAGCATACATCCACATATGCTGTGAAATCCCTCCTGCATTAGAAACACATAAGAAATTTTAAATTTTGTAAAACCAAATGATGAGAGTAGAAAGTATGTCGATCATACACCATCCTTCGACTCAACCACCCGCCATATTCATCTTCAAGTGCTTGAGGAAGGTTGCTGTGGTGTAGTGTCACATGAGGTTCGATTCCTGTTTTGAATATGTATAAGTTTACCGATTTCTGGGCACAAAAATGTAATCTTTATGTGGATTCTTTACGATTGTGAGTTTCTTTTTTCATACCATGGCTGAGAAGTTCATTGATGAGGTTGTTGTAGTACTCCACCCCCTTTGGATTGACAGGCCCTCTTCCATCTGATATATAAAGCATAAGTTTGATACGTGAAATCACATAAGTTGCATACTTCCTTCTAGGTTAAGACTTTAATGAAAAATATGATCTTACTTGGAATAAGTCTTGACCATGAAATTGAAAACCGATACGCTTCCAAACCCACATCGGCCATGAGACGCACATCTTCCTGTTAAGGATAGATCCATGAAACATGACAAGATGGAACATTATAGTAAAGCTTTGTATACCTTGTATTTGTGATACTCATCACATGCAACGTCCCCAGTGGCTCCATTAGTGATACCTGAGATTTGGGGAATAAACAGATCTAAATTTGAAGGTTTATGCAAAAGTTCAAAATTTGGTACCAAGAACAAAAATTAAGATTTCCTGGGCTCGTATATGGAATTGAGGCATGGAAATGAAAATGAAGTTTATGAATAAGAATTTGTGTTTAAGTGCTCAATTTAAACTGGGTTGAAGAACAGAGAGGCTGACCGGAATGGGCAAAGGTGTCCATTATACTTGGAGTTCTTCCATCTTCATTAGCAGCACCTTCAACCTTTCAAAAAAAAAAGTTTTAGCATAAAAAAAAATATCAATACCCAACAAGAACAGAATGAATATAGGATAGAAACCTGGTACGCTGATGTTCCTGAACCAAACACGAATTTAGGACTGGAAGGGAAATCCCTTCTGCTATACCCTGAAACATTTGTTACCGCAAGAATTGCTACAGTAACCAAAAGATAGAGCTTCTTCCACATCTTTTATGAATAAGAAATCCAGAAGGAAGAAGAAAGTTTCAAACTTTCTTTCTTTCTGGGTTCCTCTCAAGACCAGTGACCTTGCATCACTGAACCAATCAATAAAGGTTAAACAACTCCTCCACTCCATGTCGGCATAAGCTGTCATTTTCGTCTGCTGAGAAATTTCTGATATTTGATTCGTAAACAAAAGGTCCAGAAGGTGAACACGCGATTCCATTTGTCTCTGGCAAGTGTATTTCTGGGAAGCAATTTGGACGGATGTAAAAAGCAATGACGTTTTGGTTTCTCGTTGCATGTATAATGATAATAATATTCGTTGGCTGTTCTTGCGTAATGAACTTTGCAACACTGTAATGGCTCTCCCTCTCCTTCGTGGACCATACTGTTAGATATTATACTGGTTAGATATTATACTTTAATTGGATTGATGAACCAATATAATAATAATATTTCATTAAATAAGTCACGATGGTGCGGAGTTCTTTAAGTATATTATGATTCACTGCAACAGAACTTCATCGGTTGCTTAGGGGCGAGCAATGAGGGTCAAATGGGGAGCGGCTCCTTTGCAGGGGTTCGGGGACAGCGCCCTTGGCGGGGTCCAATAACTTTATTTATGATAAAGTTACTATTCTAAAAATTCATTATAAATTTGAATTTTTGGAATTAATGACTTAATTTTATTTTTTAAGTCATAATTCCCAGTTTTGGGACACTTGCTTTAACGCCAAGTTTCGACCGAAGTGGTGCAAGTAACCTCGGCGCCAAGATTTGATCTGAAGGGGTTCTTCTGCTTGAGCGCCAAGTTTCAATTGAAGAGGTGTGGTTTCTTTGGCGACAAGTCTCATCCAAAGGGGGTGATAAACTCTATAAATTGACCAAGGTTCAGGTTCGAAGATATCATCAGAAAACAAATACAATCGTTCTCAAGTTTTGTTCAGACAAATTCTGATTTTATCCGATTGAAATTTTGGGTGAACCACCAAATAGTTTCAATATGAAAGTGTCGTCACGACTTCAGATTAATCCAATAAATCGTCTCGAAGTTCAACAATCTATATGCTATTTTAAGTCATTATATTATACCACATACACAAATTCAAATATTATACACCCATAATTAATCGTGTTTATGTATATATTGTTTTCTGGATTGAAAACTGATAATGAATTATGAATATTTTGTATTATTCATGTTTGTCTGATTACAAGATATTATAGGCTCTTACACTCCTAGATAGGTCTGGGCATAAAAAACTGGTTCAGTCGAACCGTACCGAACCGATTCACAAAGCAAATTTTTTTTTTTGAAAAAATATGGAGTGGTTCCGAAGATGTACAAAAAACCGGTTCAAAATCGGTTAACTAAACCATTTTTTGTACCGGTTTTAATATACCTAAACCAGACCAGATTTACCAGCCATACTCTTCACTTCTTCACTAAACCGAACAGTCCAAACCAGCAGCAGCACTCAGTCCAAACCAGCAGTAGCACTCACTAAAATAACCGGTTTTTATATACTTCTTCAGAGTTCACACTCAGTCTTCAGAGTTCAGACTCTTCACTTCTTCCATTTCCTTCGTGACGAGACAAGGCGGGGCGTCTAGGCGAGCAGCGGCGGCGACGCGGCGAGCAACAGGAGGCGCAATCGAAACCCTAATTCCTTATGAGATTGGGTCTGGAACTTAAACTTGTAAGCAATTGAAACACTAATTCCTTCCAATTAGTAGTTTCTATACAATGCATTCTTCTATTTCTTAGTCTCGACATATACACATGTTTGATCTTGTGTGTGTATAATATCATCAATCTTGCTCATTATATCTGCTGGGTAATTTATTTATGTTTTGGAGGATTCAGGAAATGTATTACTCAACCAAGAGGCAACAATTCTTGATAGATATAGCATATAGCTTTAAGGTAATGCTCATATTGACATATTGCGTTGCTGAAGAAATGAGATTTGGAATTTGGTAATTGATAACCTTTGTACATCATTACGGGCACCTGATGTCTATCTAATTGAGAACACATTGCTGGATTTTGTATTACTGTTTTTTTAATATATAGAAAGTGGTTCGGCCGAACCAGTTCTGAACAGGTTTTTGAACCGGTTCAGAACCGATTCGATAATTCAATCAAAATTTGGAGCGACCAAAACTGGAGCGGTAAACCGTACCTCTTTAAAATGTGGTAAAGGTACGGTTCTGAACCGGTTCATGCCCAACCCTACTCTTAGATATGGTAAGACCGAAATATGGTAATGAAATATTACATAATTTGCTCTTTCCTAACTTCTTTAATTTTCTTTCTCACACTCCCTCTCAAGTTGGATACTAATATCCACAATACCTAACTTGCTTCCCTATAATACTTTCTCAGTAACTGCTTTAGTCAAAATATCCGTTATTTGGTCTTCTGATCTTACGAACGGGAATTCAACTAGTCCTTCATCTAACTTTTCTTTTATGAAGTGTCGATCTACTTCTACATGTTTTGTTCGGTCATGTTGTACTGGATTTTCCAAAATGTTAATTGCGGCCTTATTATCGCACATCAACTTGCATGTATTCTTAATTGGGAATTCCAACTTTGTCATGAGTTTTCTTAGCCATAGGATCTCGGTTAATCCCTTAGCTATCTCTCAAAATTCGGCCTCTGCGCTGGAGAGTGCTACAACTTTCTCATTTTTACTTCTCCAAGTTACTACATTCCCACCAACTAGAGTAAAGTACCCTGAGGTGGATCTCCTGTCTAATGGATTGCTGGCTCAATCAACGTCTATATATCCCGGAACATTGAGATGTCCATTCTTCTTGAATAAAATTCCTATTCCGGGTGAACCTTTGAGGTATCTAACGATCCGTAATGCAATTCCATATGATCCTCCTGAGGATTATGCATGAACTGACTTACCACTCCGACTGAGTATGCAATGTCATGCCTTGTATGAGACAAGTAAATTAGCTTCCCAACAAGCTATTGATATCTTTCACGATTTGTCGGTCTGGCTCCTTCAACTATCTTCAATCCATGATTTGGGACCATAGGTGTTTCAACTGGTTTGCAGTTTATAAGTACCACCTCAGCTAGAAGATCAAGAATATACTTTCTATGAGAGATATATATCCCTTTTCTTGACCTCAACACCTCGATTCCAAGGAAATACTTGAGATTTATCAGATCCTTCATCTCAAACTCTGTAAATAGATTCTTTCGGAGTTGACTAATTTCTTCTTTGTCGCTTCCCGTAATTATCATGTCTTCTATGTAAATAATCATACATGTAATCAACTAACCTTTGCGCTTGAGGAATAACGCATGGTCAACATTGGTCTGCTTGTATATTCTCATGGCAATGGAGAATCTCCCAAACCAGATTCTGGGTGACTGCTTGAGACTGTATAGTGCCTTCTTTAACCTGCAGACTTCATTCAACTGGAACTCGAACTCAAAACCCGGTGGTGCTATCATATAAAATTCTTCTTTGAGGTATCCATGTAGGAAGACATTCTTCACATCGAACTGGTGAAGAGGTCAATCCTAGTTTACCCCTATTGAGAAGATAACTCTGATTGTATTGATCTTAGCCATACGTGAGAACGTCTCAGAGTAGTCGATTCCGTATGTTTGAGTGTATCCTTTAGCAACCAATCGAGTTTTATATCTTTCCACTGCTCCATCTGTTTTGTGCTTAATTGTAAACACCCATCTCCACCCAACTGGGTTTTTTCCTGTGGGTACCTTGCATCTTTCCCATGTTTGATTTTTCATGAGAGCATTCATCTCAACTTGCATTGCTTGGCTCCATTGCTTGGCTCCATTGCTTGTCGCCTTTGTCTTCCTTTCCGGTTCTTGGGGGGTTCTCATTGTAGAGTGCGACTCCAAAAGTTTTTGTTGTCGCAGATAGACTCCCCATGTCGTCATCATCATCCACATGATACCGTGGTCTGCTCGGTTTGTGATATGGTGAGTACCTTTTGGGAGGTACTCCCCTATTCGCTCGTGGAGGTAGTATGTATCTCCTAAAGTTCTCCTGCACTTATACTACTTCTTATGGTTTATTTGGACCATCAGTTTCAAAAATGGGAACTTGATGATCTATATCGGGAGAAGTACATACCTCAGGATTTCCAGATGTTAGAGATTCTTGGGACGTATCACCAAGTTCGATGGGCCGTCCTTCTGTTTCAGAGGTTACATTAGTTGGACTAATATATGGTTCTTTTGGGCCAGCATTGGACAAATTATGGTGATGGTCATGCATCTTAACCCAACTTAGACAACCATAATGACTAAGTTGCGGTGTGTAATAGTACTCAGTCTGAAAAAAATTTCAATTCAGTGTAGTATAGATACGATGTGTAACTGGATTGTAACATATATATCTTTTTTTATGTAGACCATACCCGACAAAGACATACTTTACAACACAAGGTTTGAATTTGGTCCTTTCATACTTTAGGATATGGACAAATACAGAACACCCAAAAACTCTTGGTATAAGGGTCGAGGCTAAAGATGTTGTGGTTTGTTGGGATAATATGTAGAACGGAGTGCGAAAATCAAGAATTTTGGTAGGTAGTCAGTTAATAAGATATACGGTTGTAACTACGGCTTCTGGCAAAAAATATTGAGGCACACGAGATTCAAGCATGATGGCTCAGGTAATTTCTAAGATAGTCCGATTTTTGCGTTCAGCAACTCCGTTTTGTTGTGGGGGATTTGGACATGTGGTCTGGTGAATGACACTCTTCTTTTGAAAAAAATTGGGTGAGAGTTTGGTTTACATATTCTCCTCTATTGTCTGATCGAAAAATACGAATTTGTTTCTAGTATTGTGTATGGACAAGGTTATAAAAGGATACAAATTTTTCTGGAGCTTCAGATTTATTTTTTAGGAAATATACCCAAGTCATTCTAGAGTAATCATCAATAAACAACAAAAAATACCGAAATTGACTACTTATGTAGTTTCGGGCAGGATCCCAGACATCTGAATGAACTAACTCAAAGGCTGAATTAACACGAGTATTATTTGCTGGAAAAGTAGTCCCATGACTCTTATCATAAATGCAAGTTTCACATGAGTCAATTTTTACTTTTAAAACTAGGAAATAAAATACTGAGATAAGTGGGTGATGGATGTCCTAACCGACGGTGCCATAACCAAAGCTGTCTTTATGCTGTCCCGTGAGCTAGTAGCGCATGCCCTTGTTGAGCCACCTCATCCAGATAGTACAGTCCATCTCGCTCAGTGATACAATCAATTATATTCTTCGTTTGGATATCATGAAAAATACAGCAATTCAAGTACATTAGTACTGTACAGTTCAATTATCTAGTGATGTGTCTGGCATATAATAATTTGCACGATAATGTAGGCACCTAGAAACAACTAGACACTTTCAAAGTTGGAGAAACTTCTAGTGTCAGCACCCATTACAAGTGTAATATTCTCGTTAGTTGTTTGAAATTTTTCTTTGCGTGAGGTCGTCCAAGAAATTATGTCTCGATCATCATAAGTCATCGTATCCGTCGCTCCACGATCGAATATCCACTTGGAGAATTTTTTCGGGTCAGATTCCTGCACATTATAAACTCCAGGGGCATTTTTATAATTGAGGTATGGTTTCTTTTCACGTATTGCTCCTCTGTTGTGTCACTCCATTCCCGCAGCTTCATGCCTGAGCCTCGTGCCCACAGCTCTTCCTCCTACGATCCGAGACTCTCCTCCATTTCCTTGAGTCGCAGCTGAGGTCTCCCCTACTCTTTCTGCTCTGATTCGTGGATCATGTCGACTGTCGATGGTGGTCGCTAGGTTACCCGCAACAGTGGCTTTCCCGACGGTTGATTTCCATCTCCCGAAGACCTTTTTGTGCCTGTATTCCCACCAATCGGGATACCCGACGAGCTTGAAGCACTCCTTTTTGTGTGTCGACTCATTCTACAGTAGGAGCACCAGAGTTTATTCCTCTCCTCCGATTGCTTCTCTCGCTCTTCTCGGGATGTGGTCCTGGCTCTTGCCGTGAGATCACTTTTGATCGTTGTTTCTCTGATGGTCGATTGATTGTTGTTGAGTCCTGCCAAAAATTGAAATAAACAGGTTGTGTTTGATGTGGTTGAGTTTAGGAGATTGAGTAGTGTGGTTGCTAAATTCTTCGTCCATTATGTAGTTCCAGATTTGCTTGTTTCTGGTGTAGACATGGTGGATCCTCAGTGCTTCAATGATGAGTTTTACTATTAGAAGCCGTCGGCTGAGAATGCTACTAGTCCCGGGACATGATGGATTGGTAGATGATGAAGTAGTTTGATTAGGATTGACATTGCTCTGATACCATGTTTTTTGGATTGAAAACTGATAATGAATTCTGAATATTCTGTATTATTTATGTTTGTCTGATTACAATATATTATAGGCTCTTACACTCCTAGATATGATAAGACCGAAATATGGTAAGGAAATATTACAAATATTACATAATTTGTTCTTTTCTAACTTTTTTCCTTTCCTTTCTCACATATATTTACATATCAAAAGTGTTTACGTACAATTATTAATTGTGTCTAACGTAGAAGAATTATTTAGATACGAAATGTGTTATGTCAAACTCATATATGCATAAATACAAATAGTTACATATCGTATAATAATATCGCGTTAAAATTTATCGACCCTAACTTGAATAGTCAAAAGGCTAAGAATCACACTAGAGCTCATATATCCATGTTTAGGGTCGGCAATGGTGCGGTGAAAAACCCATAACCATGGTTATAACCGTTACTGTTTAATATGGTTAACCGTACCATTATGGTGCGGTACGGTTATGGTGATGAATTTTCTACCCATAATGGTTATGGTTATGGTATTTGAGTAATACCCATGGTTATTATATACAAATAAAAATTATTTATTATTAATAATAAATATATACAAAAATAATGGAAGTTAATGTACATACAATTAATAAATAACCATGATGTTAGTTTTATATATTTTTATTGTTGGCAATATAAATTTATGTATTTTTTAAAATAAAAATTTCGGTATTTTATATATTACATACGTGGAATAAATATGGGTATACGGGTAAAACCATGGTTAATAACCACGGTTATTTTCATGGTTATGGTATTGAAATTTGTACCCGTAATGGTTATGGTTATGATATGTGATTTAAAAATATGGTATGGTTATGCTATTTGGCATACCCGTACCATACCCTAACCATCGATAGCCCTACCCATGTTACTACAATGTATTTTTTAAGATTATCAAAGTACAACAGTTGAATTCCATCCTTTTTAAGATTACAGAGGTTGGTTTATAAATATTAGTCTCCATATAAGCAAATGAGTTAATTTCTCCTATCACAAATTTATTTTATGATATAACCATACTTTTGTAAGTGTTTTTGTCTGTTTATTAAGTTTAAATCGTCCAAAAGTAGAATTTAATATGATATCAAAATCTCAAGATGACTTCACCGTTAACCATGCACGAAGCTACATTCGGACGAGTGGAACATTTACCCCCCTCAACTTTTAGCTTTGTGTAAATTTAGTCCTAAAACTGTATTTATTTTTATTTTAGCCCTTTAAATTCTTCCATTTGCTTTCTCTGATTTTTTATCAACTATTTGTCTTTAGACTAATTATTGCCCCCATTCCTAGTTTCGTCCTTGCCGTTAGCATAAATCTAAGACCCATTCGAAAAGGGGAAAAACAATCTCCAACCCGTGACTTGGTTAGATGAGCTCAAGGCCAATCTCAAATCCAAACAAAAAGGAAGAGATCTCTAAGGATGGTCAAATGGGATTGAAAGCTCAGAAAGTCAGAATGGATGTTAGAGAATATAATAGCTCATTAGCTTAGGTTGGAACTTTTATTTTAACAAACCTCCTTTGACGTCATAACCAGTGTTATCAGAACTAGATCGGTCCTCGAACCAGCTAAGTGGTCGGTTCCCGATTTGACCTGTCCAACCTAGTCATATCCGGTTCAATATGCAGTTCACTGTTCATAAGTAAAAAAAAAAACTGAAAATACAAAGTTACAAACTATAGTCTTAAACACATACATAATTACCTCAAACTACATAGTCTCAAACACACACAAACTACATAGTTTCAAACATACACATTACTCTCAAACACATTATAACACAACATAATTACCTCAAATTTTGAACATACATAACACAATAGTCTCAAAATCAAACACAATAGGTTTAAACTTTAAACATAACTTCTAAAATTCTCTTTGATCACCTCCACTCCAATATGCATAATCACCACTAGTTTCTTCATTGGGATTAAGTTTCAAACCGGTCGGCTGTTAAAAATCCTGGTGATTGGTCTAATCAACCAAAAACTTAATAAATGAAAACCAATCGGTTTTAACCGAAAAAAACTTTTTGTTCTGTTAAAAAATATATCCAAAAAAACAAACAGAAAATCGATCGTTTCTTAAAAAAATATTGGTCGGTTTTTACAAACCCGACCGGTTCACACTGGTTCAAACACTATTGCTATGCAATTCGGCCATTTAGCCTGAGGACCGACTCCTCAATTCTAACCGATACAACAACACAAACTACACATTATTATATGCTTTAGCTATTACAATCGATATTTCCAACCCAAATAAGAAGTAATTAAGTTCCATTTGCAGCAGTAATGTAGTGATACACAAGTAATCAATCTGAGGTGTTGTTGATTGTACGAGGAGCATAATGTTACAATTAATACATGTCAACTCAGATAGAAGAAACATTCATGATGAAATTGTTGGAGTTTCCTCCCTTGAGAAAATGGGAATACCAATAAGAAGAGAGCTTCGGGTATCTTTTCAGATCAGGGTCGTCCAAGTCGACGTAGTAGAGACCAAACCCCGAGTTGTAACCATCTAAGAGCTCGTACGTGTCCAACAAGGACCATGTGAAGTAACCTCTCATATTCGATCCATTCCTGTCGGAAAAATGAACTCCAACTCAGCATCAGAAGATGTAAAATTGTTGCAGACATCTGTATCGAAAGCTGTGATGAATGTACCTGAGACTGTCAAGCACAGCACCTATATACGCTTTCAATGATCGCACCCTTGGCCAATCCTCTATTGTTGAGTTCCTTCGCATCTCTTGACCTGAAAAAATCACAACATACGAGATTCATGAGACACATGCGCTTACTAACTGTATTATGTCTCAAATGTTAGGGGTATTGGCCATGATATGGTAACCGTAATAAATGGCATATTTTGAACTAACAGAAATAAGTTCAATGGATCCACTATTTACACATTATTACTTAAGCAACTTATATAGATATTTACACTCATATGTTCCAACAAATTGTCTTACTCTTTCGTCAATTTTTCCGTTAAATATACCAAAATATTTTTTTATTCTTTTGTCATCTTCATATCATTTTAACAATTAATAAAATACAGATTTTGGTTTGAGTTCCACTCAAAATTATATTTTTGGGTTGAAATTGAACCCAGAAATGCAATTTTAAGTTCAAATTCAACCTCAAACTGCATTTCTGGTTCGATTAACCCAGAATTGTAGTTTTGGGTTGAATTCCATCCTAGAATAGCGGTTTTTGGTTGGATTCAAATCCAGAATTGCAGTTTGGTGTTCAAATTTATATCCAATTATGCTTTTTTGAGGTTATTCGTGCTTTTGTATTGAAAAATAAATTAAGATGAATAGGAGAGCAAAATTATCATTCTGATAGAAAATAATAATGTTTAACGAAAAAAATTGACATGAGATAACAATATTAAGCAAGCACACAGTTGCACTACATTACGCAAAAAATATTATGCAAATAAAAACATGAGATAAATATGTAAGTGTATCTAAACTATTTACCCTTTAAACTAGTTTATTACTCTTTCATTTTTACAGTTTAAGCTTTCTTCTTACAGTAAACATGGAGGGAAGGAGAGAGAGAGAGAGAGACCGTTTTCGTGAATGTAAATCGGAGGGTTTCCATAAGTTTGCTTGAAGTATTCCATAACACCTTGCAGACCCCATGGCGTCACCGGAAACTGAAAAGATTTCGATTAGTATAAATTTACTACTCCAACTATGAACATCACGGTTAATGAAGTCCACCTCAGAATAACGTCCATGCTGATTGTTCATCGTAACTGCTAAAGTAAAAAGAAAACGATTACGAATTTACGATTATAGTTGGAAAAAACAAGTTGGAGCAAGAAACTGTTAAAAAGAAGTTACGACATTGGTAATGTGATGTCTCTCACATTTCAACTCTACTTCTGTGTCTGCATTGAAGTCCCGCGACTCCTCGTTTAGACTCGTCGGGCTGTTTTTTACTTTAGCGACATTGTAAAAATTAATGCCAAAAAAATCGGCTGAACTTTTGATCTGTTTGGATTCAAGTGCTGTAAATGAAGGAATTCGTGATCGTGCACTTGTTTTAACTGTTTCAGGATAATCCCCATAGACCAAGGGATTTGCAAACCTGAAGTACAAACACTAGCATCAATATTCGCCTGTCGCTGAAACTAAATTATTTAGCGACGGTTTGGTGGCGTTTAGTGACGCTAAGACTTGTTTCTCTAGTAATAAGTAAATCCAGATAAGCTTTCCGTCAGTATAAAAAGGTTACCATCCGACATAGAAGTCATAGGCTCTTTGTGTCGCCAATATGTTTTCGGTCGTGTTGGTGAAAGGATAAAAATAGTAAGCAAAAAGATTGAACCCTACAAAACCCTTTTGTTTTACCTGCAAAAATTAGCAATTACTGACATAAGAAGTTACTTCTGCACCAAAAATGAATTTACAGTAAGAAAAAAATCAAATTTTACTTTGTATTTTTGCTTGTATAGTCTTGCAGCCGAAGCATGTGAGATGAGAATATAGTGAGCCGCCAAGTAGGGTTCGATAGTGGAGTTTCCTTTGGCGCAAATCATGGAACCAAATGGGGCAGAACATCTCTGAGGAGGAAGAAATCCAGAATCATAACCTCCTAACACGAACACGTTCGCCTCATTGAAAGTTGTCCAATGTCGGACTCGGTCCCCAAAAGTTTTGTAACATACATCTGCAAATCTTGTGAAATCCTGCCTGCAAATTAAAGAAGAAGAAATCTTCGTACATGTCGAACCAAGTAATAACCAAAGAAATGTATAGTGTTGGTGAATCATAATTCATACACGACTTTTGGACTTATCCATCCTCCATATTCATCTTCTAATGCTTGAGGAAGATCACCATGGTGTAATGTCACGTGCGGTTGAATTCCTAATCGAGTAAAAAGTAATATAAGACTGGTTTGAGCATTGAAAAGCTAGCTTTTTGTTCATCTTTTACAGCAAATTAGTTATGAAGATGTTGGTTTTGACCATGGCTGATAAGTTCATTGATGAGGTTGTTGTAGTACTGCAATCCCTTCGGATTCACAGGTCCTCTTCCATCTGAATAGAAAGAACAAAGGATGATCAAATGAGATATTAAAAGATTGATTATCTTTTTGGTATTTCAATACAAAGATTATGAGGATTGATTTTGTTGATTATACTTGGAATAAGTCTTGACCACGATATTGAAAATCGATATGCTTCTAACCCGGTATCCACCATGAGCTGAACATCTTCCTGCCAAAACCATACAAATTCAAAGCATAGTAAAGTAAAATGTGACAGTTTAGGGTTATTGAAGATTTAATTTATATATCTCGATACCTTATATTTGTGATATTGATCACATGCAACATCACCATTAGCTCCACTAGGGTCTGTATTTGCAGAAAATATAACGTGAGAACTCTTTTGAGGAGAGTAGAATTTATCTGGAGATGAATATGATAGCCATAATAATAGCTTACAAGAACACAGCTACTAAGAGACGACTGATGGAATTATTGTTCTTATTCTTTTGTAAATTACTATACACGTTTATCTTAAAAATATTCTTTTAATCAAAACTGACCAGAATGAGCAAATGTGTCAAATATACTTGGTGTTCTTCCATCTTCATCTGCTGCACCTTCTACCTGATAAGCAGAGGTTCCAGCCCCAAACACAAATCTGGAAGGAAAGTCATGTCTGGTGTAGCTCTCATCCCCAGAACCTATAGCTAACACGAAACTGAAACTCAACAGAAAGAACAAAGTCAAAGCTTTCAACATCCTCATCACATTTCTCACTGTTACAGATGAAATACCACATCTTCTTCTTCTTTATTGTAATAAAAAATCTTGGAGGATATGTGTGGTCTAGAATGAGCGGTGCTTCAAGGCTTTTAGCGAGTAACAGTTAATGGCTGCATTAGCGTGATGGCACAAAAGACAAACAGACTCCTCAACTAGTGTGCGGAGATGAGTTAAAACATGTGATGGTCACATTTTTATTTCATTTTCAAACTACTCTGAATCCAGTTAGTCCCAAATTGGGACTCCAATGACTAATAATATAAATATTTCAGTAACTGAAAAATTGAAACTTGAACATTTAAATAACAAATACATTAAATTTTGGTTTTGATTTACCGTTCAAGTAGCATTATCTATTATTAATTTACAAAATACTTTTAATAGTTAAATATTGTTTTTTAAAATATTTTCAACAAAGCAAACAATGTTTTGTTGTTGGAGGATTATTCAGTTGTACTGTTACCGTCACAAGGTAGATGGTACTGCCAAGTGCCAATGATGAAGTCGGGGCCGTATAAATACTGGGTTAGGGTTAAATTTTCTTACTCATGAGCCATTCACGGGTCTGGTTTAGGGTTTAGAAGTTGAACTCATCACCCAACCTTCTATAGAATGTACACATACATTTGATGGGTTTACCCATATACTTACAGAGTTGAACTACCAACTACCAAGTCCCTATTATCGGGTCGGGTTCTCTAGCAAGCCAAACAAACTATGCTACCGTTGACCCGAAATGACAGCTCCAAACATTTATGGCAAACACATCAACTTTTGATAGAACACACGAAGGAGCAAAAAAGGTGTTCCTTGAACATATTGGCGTTCACGGCTATCCAATAAGAACAATTATATCATTCTACGCCGCCATGACATTTAATTTTAAACGTATACACTTACCAAAGAAACAACGTACTAGTTTCTCATCGTTTCCCAACTCTAATGCAGCAACTGAGTTTCATATGACTCTTCCACACCAGTAACAAGAAAGCTGATGCCTCCTCTCATTGCTGCCAACCACCGTATTGCTGATTCCTAGTCCCGCCCATCATGTTCGACCCACGACCCCCTCCAGACCCTCCACCGCCATAAGGGACGCCACCTTGAGGATAATTGGATGGAGCAACACCATAACCACTCCCACCTCCACCACGAGGCCCAGATCCTGCCATGCTTCCTCCACTTGAATTGTAGGGTGGGCCCCTTCCCTGTGGAGGGTAGGGTCCGTTGTTGTAACCTCCTCCTCCACCACCACCACCCTGGCCACCACCGCGGTTTGGATGGTTGTAGCCGCTGCCAGCGACAGGGTTTGAACCAGAAGGATACCGATTCGGACCTCCGGATGGGCCTCTTGGCTTTCCGTAGTGGTGGGTTGGTGGGCCACCTGTGGGAACTGGTTGGGGCCCATGCATCAGCTGGTTAGGCCCGGATCGCATTTGTGCATGCGCCTGGCCTGACTGCTGAATGGCTGGCAGGCGACCGTGCTGAGGTGGGTGCTGAATTTTTTGGCGCTTAGCGTTCTCCTCATGCTGCCTCTGCTGCTGTCTCTTCTTCTTTGTTTGGAACTCGTGAGAGGATTCGTACTTGGGCAGACTGTCAAAAGATGCAGCATCATAACTCTTTGATAGTATAGAATCTATCAAAATCATTAATTTTAAGCAAAAATGAAAACTTTACGTCTTCGGGTCGCATGGAAGCGGGTCAGTCCAGAAGTACTCTGCATCGAGGGCATCCTTTGCAGATATTCTCTGAATATTGTGAAATATTTTTTTTTTTAAAAAATATTAGGAATCTAGCACATCAACCATTAAATAAAATAAAGCAAGATTTATATATACAACATAAACAGAGAATATTAAAGAAATGGATTAGCACCTGGGCAGGATCAAGCATCAACATCTTCTCGAGTAACTCCAATGCATGCCGATCAAAACTACAAAGCAGAAGCAGATATATATGAAGTTTCAAATCCATGTTCTATCATATCAAACCACCAAACCTCAGAAAAAAATGGACATAGAAAAAAAAAGGTTTAGGTACTTACTGTCTGAAGAACTCCCTGAGGCGTCTCTTCACTGGTCTTGTCGGTTTAAAATTGTTATACCAAGGAATCTTTGTTACACCAGGCCATGTGGTCTCCTCTGGCGCCCCACACAAGTCGAAAATCTTGTTTAATTGTTCAGGCTGCATATGCATAGTTGCAGAGAATATTTTAGCTAAACCTACAAACAAGTTCGACTCGGTTAGAGAATTAATCCATTAATTGAAATTACCTCATCTTTTCCAGGGAAAATTGGTTTTCCATGCAGAAGCTCAGCAAGGATGCAACCAACAGACCACATATCAACAGCTGGTCCGTACTTTGTTGCCCCAAGAAGCAACTCGGGAGGTCTGGATAAGTCGGAGCAGATCAGGAACTAATCATGGTTGCATACTTATAAAAAAAAACTTTTATAATTTATGGAAGCTAAAGTATTTACCTGTACCATAGAGTAATAACACGGTTGGTAAGATTTGCATTTTGATCATTTGAGAATGAACGAGCAAGACCAAAATCTGCAAGCTTTAGATTTCCCTCGTTGTCAATAAGAAGATTGGAGCCTTTTATATCACGGTGAAGCACCTGGTTAATGTGACAGTAGTGCAGCCCTGTCAAGAGTTGCCTCATATAGCACTGAAAAAAGAAGAAGAGAAAAATGATGAGATTGAAGCAATTATGCATTATAGATCCAATCATTAACTTTAATTTTGAAATAAAAATTACAGGCATCTTTTAGTACCTTAATCTGAGGTACAGAAAACCTCATCCCAGGACGATCAGCAAGGCCAGTCAAGTCATGATCCATGTATTCAAAGACCATGTAAATGCCACCCTTATACTTATTTCCCTCTGTACGCAACAAATGAAATCACATCAAATATCATATATACATAAATCAGACAAAATTCAATACATATAGATGTTAGATCACTTGCCTGGCCTTCCTTGGTCGTCTCTCTCCGGCCCTACAAAGAAAACACACTTCAGTTTTTACCCATCCAGATAACAAAGTTGATCAGCAGTTAATCTGCTCTCTGTGATGCACATCACTCAATTACCTGGTGACGTTCCGATCAAAAAAAAAATTACCTGGTGACGTCACAATTTCTTTCAACTTAATCACATTTTCATGATGCAGTTTCTTCAGAATTTTGATTTCACGTATGGCAGTGATTGGAAACTGCACAGGTACGAGGGACATATTAGAAACCAAAAGGCATGTCATAGTGACTTTAAATGATCTAAAAGACCAAATGGATGAGACATACCCCCTCTCTCTCATTATCCATTCGAATCTTCTTTAGAGCAACAATCTCACCTGTTCTCTTTTCTCTAGCCATGTAGACTTGACTGCACATAAAGAGCATGTTATAAACAAATCTAGTTGCAAAATGAAATAGCATCACCAAGCAATATTAATAGCAGAATACAAAATGTGAAATAAGAATTCAAACACTTATAGGGATTACAGAAGTCTAATAAGAATTGTAGAACGTTAACATAGGATACCCGAAGAAAGGTTTCCTTTATCCAAGGAGAAGGAACTACCAGTTATCTAATTGTTGCAGTCAGTGGAATATTTTTTAAGAACAATTTGGCAAGAATGGGTCTCCTTTACCATCAGCATTGATGGTGTTAATATTTGTAAATAAGATCAACTGTGCTAAAGGGCAAACGCCATAATGTTAGTATCTGATATAGCTCTACTTGATCCACTCTTGACCAGGACGACAGTGTCAAGATGAAAATTTCCATTGGTACTTCCTCGAGAACATGATAAAATACTCTTTTACACTCCTGACTTGGGTTAGCTCTGTATTCGTAGATACATCCCACCAATAGTGAGACCCAAAAATCAAATATTTCTCAAGAGAGTTCCAATGAGAAAATTTGAGAGAGCTTTCGGAAGAAATTAAGGTAACTTATTTCATTGAAGATAATACATTACAAATTCCTTATATGCAAGGTATTACACAAAGTATGGATGAAAATATAGAAAAGCTACACAATTTATGAACGAATGAATTCAGAACCCTAATTTTGCGAACCAATCAAAAAGAATATCCCGTCGAGTCATCATCCATGACATAAATTATGATAAACATGATACCTACAAAAAAAGATAAAATTAGATTCTTGAATTACGAGTGGGTTAATTAGATTGAGTATTTACAGATACGTTTTCCAATAACGAAACTCCCAAAAGGCAGAGCGGAGCAGAATTAGCAACAAGAAACCTGTAAAGATTAAAGATTGTGAACATGTAAAGAGAGAACTACTGACCCGTAAGTGCCTTCACCGATCTGCTCCAGCTTCTCGAAACAGTCGACACTTCTCGAGCCCCAAGAAGGAGACTCGTTGAGGTTGAGCTGCCCCGGAGCCGCCATGGCCATCTCTTCCGACGCAACAGCTTCTCTCTGCTTAACCAGTCGGAGATTCAACAGGCGTTCTGCTCTGGTTTAAGGGTTTCTGCCTCTGTATCAGAAACGATGAGATCGGCTCCTTCCTGGAATCTCTTGTATAATTCCTTATGGGGAGGGGAGCAGCGAAAGTAGAAAGATTTTACGCAAGGGGCGACTTTATATTCGTGGACGATTTTGCCCCCCATGGTTTGTGAAAACTGCACTAGAACCTTACGGGGCATACCCATCTACTTACGGGTCGGGATAACCCGTTAAGGAGCGGGGCTGCTATTTGGTCTGTACTTGGGACTTTGGAGTGTGAGCTTCCATATTATATTAACACTAATCCTATCTCTTCCATATATTTTTTTTAAATAAATGTTTATATAAATTTATCGGATAGTGAAATACAATTCTATTTAATTGTTCCGATTTCACTCATATGTCATATTTATAAATTTTAGAGAAATTACTTGACTCCGATTGGCAAATTTTGTTAATTACAAAAAGGTCCTATATTATTTTTACTTTTATATTTTTCCTTATACTTTTGAAAATATACACATTCTTGATGGGGCGAATTAAAAACAACCGTCCTTCAACTAGGAATGAGAATTAGACTATGATCCAACCGATTTATAGATTAAAAATGGGTTAATTACTTAATTGGTTACACATGTTTGACCATTGTTCAGAATGGTTACACATGTTTCAAAATGTGATTAATTGGTTTTGATATGTGACTAATTGTTTTTTTACTTTTCACCGTTAGAAATCACAGTTAAGTCACTATTTAGATACATAAAATGACGTAATTACCCTTTTCATCCACCGAGCTGTGTTCTTAATCAATTAATCCAGAATCGTGATTCTTAATCCACAGAGATGTTCTTAATAGCGATTCTGGGTTCTTCACGAACCCAGAAACACGATTCCGGGTTCTTCAAGATGAAGAACATGTTTGCGATTTCTGGGTTCTTCATCCTGTTCGTCTCATTAAGTCTTAGTATTATACCACTAAGGGCATAATATTCATTTGACAATTCAAAAATATGTTAAAAATATTAATTAACGGTAAAATTAACGGTTTACTAACGGAATAATCAATTAATCACATTGAGAAAAACATGTGTAACCAATTAGTCACATAGCAAAACCAATTAATCACATTTTGAAACATGTGTAACCATTCTGCACAATGGTGAAACATGTGTAACCAATTAAGTAATTAACACATTAAAAAATAGGGATCTTGGTTTATTAGTCATTTTGATGTTAGTCATTATTTTGACCTTAGACTATAGTGATTAACATGGTGTTTTGTTCGCATAATAGAGTAGAAATCGGTTGACGAAATCCGTATTCAGTTGTTTGTCTACCTAAAATTTGCAGAATACGGAATTATAATTTTGGGAAATCCCGAAATAGTTATTCTTTGATTTTAGTACGGAATGACTATTCTGAAACTCTTCAGAATAAGAAATAAGACTAAAATGATAAAATTACTCTCAACCATTTTAATTAATTACGAAAATACTTAAAAGCAAATATATTCTAATAATTAATTAATTTAATTAATCTTCTTTTTATTCGAAAATTTCTAATAAGTTATATTTTTAGTCATTTGATTTAAGTATTCTAAATTTTATAATCTATTTATATTTAATTTAATTATAATTCAAAAACAGTAATCTTAGTTTATTAGTCATTGTGATTTTAGTCCTTATACTACAGAGACTAAGACTAGGGTTGTCAATGGTTAGAGTATGGTACGAATATGTCAAATACTATATTTTTAAATTGCATACCATAACCATAACCATTACTGGTACAATTTTCAATACCATAACTGTGGTTATTAACAACAGTTTTAACCGTATACCCATATTTATTACCACATGTGAAATGTAATGAAACATTATAAATGTTATCTTAATAAATATATAAAATCATGTCACAAACAACAAAAATATTCAACATTAACACCATTCAAAATTAACACTAATACCATTTAACATTTAAATCATTCAATTATAGTTCACCCTGAAATTATAGATTCGTAAAATGTAAGAGTGAAAATCATACTTCTATTACTAGTATTTATTAATATATTAATATTAAATTATTAATTTATTTAGGGTTAATTAATTGAAACGTTACACATGTTTGACCAATGTGATTAATTGGTTACACATGTTTTTTCGCGTGACTGAAACGTTACACATGTTCCAGCATGTGACTGATTGGTTACTCCGTCACTGAACTGTTAAAGCTTTCCGCCAGTTTCACATGTGCCAATCATGTGACCCTTCTGAATTGACGAAGCCACCCTCACTTATATTCTTATTTGTTCTTCATATTTAAGTTGTTCTTCATATGTGCATATCGCATCTTCAGTTGTTAGAGTCTCCATCGATTTCCATTCAATTCAAAAATTAGGGCTCCTCGGTTTTCTTCAGTCGATCGTGGAATTGATGATCGACTGAAGAAATGCTTTATCCATTTCTTTTTCTCTGCTTCTCCTCCTCCTCTCCATACTCCCGTCATATGTCTATTTAAGGCTTCCTTAGAGGACCTTCGTCTTCCACCCACTTCTCTGATCAGTTGAAAGAGATATGGAGATCATGATGACTGTCTTTTGGGAGGATTCCCTTCACGGGTCTTAGAGAAACAGGTTATTTGGAGTCTAAGAAGAAGAGACTCCAATTCCTTCACCAGAAAGTCATCGACGGCAATGGACTCCGCTGAGTCTTGAAATGGCTACTTCTTTCTTGTTATGTTTTTGCTTTCTAAGTTATTGACTAGTTTCTTTCTGCAGAAGGAGAGAAGAAATAATAAAGGACTTTACTTTTAGATGAAGATTCAAAAAAAGATTCGATTGGCTGATAAAACTTTTAGATAAAGCTTCTGTTTTTCAGTTTGATGTGGGAATTTGCATTCTGATAAGAGCTTTTCTTGTATTGCAATTGTAAAATGGTAACACACAACTAGACTTGGTTTAATATCAACTGATCTTATGCAAGTTTTATAATTCATTTTCAAGAATTGCAGTGTATTAAGTGGATTGTGATAAAAAGTAAAACAAGAGGCACACGGTGAAGATTTCACACGGTGAAGATTTCACACGGTGAAGATTTCACCCAGTTGGAACATTAAATGGGTTAACCAAGAGGCAGGGCCAGTTACTTGAAAAATATGATTTCACACGGTGAAGATTGTGAAGATTATGAGAAAATGATATTGGACTCTAAATTATCATTTGATTTGATTGATCTGGATTTTGTTGATTTGCAGTTGTGAAAGCTGCTACACCATTTTCCTCGGACTTATGTTGATCTGCACAATGCACATACTGGAATTCATGACGAGCACATACTGGAATACAGTCGGATTCACTGAATTTGCTGAAGAAAGTGTAAATCGAATTTGAGCAACTGAAGATTGGTCTGCAATTTGGACGTGGTTCGGTTTCTCGTGGTAGTGTTTTGATTGTGAAGTTGTATTCTGTAACTATACAATGTATCTTCTGTCACTTGCTTCAACTGATATCAGAATCATCTTATCATGTCAATTGACAGTTCTTGATGAATTGAAATATATAATAATGTATGAGATTTTGCAGTATTTGGAATCATTGAACATTTGAGTTTACTTTTTCAGGGATCAACACTACTCTTTTTTAAGCTCAGTAATAATGCTCAATTTTAACATATTAATCACATTTTAAGAAAACATATGTAACCATTTAATCACATTACAAGGAACATACATAACCATTTAATCACATTCTAGGATAACATATGTAACCATTTAATCACATTACAAGGAACATACGTAACCATTTAATCACCTTCTAGGATAACATATGTAACCATTTAATCAAATTTCACGTTAGAATTAACTCTTTAATTTAGACACTATTCAATGAAACCCAGGATCTGAAGAGCATCATAACTGAAACCTATTTCAACAACAAATTCAGTTGACACAAATCGAAGTTCCTTTTGCTGTTTTCTCCAATTTCATCAAACAGAACCAAAAGTTGAAGAAAATAAGCATAATGTTGCTCAAACACATCAATGTATTAATAACTACAGTTTACAATTCATTTTGTATATCCAATCCAAACAAATTGAAAGTTAAATTGAAATTGAATTGAATATGACTTTGTTTTGTTGCTGGATCAGCTACTGGCCTCACACCATCCTGTGGGCCCTCACAAATTCATTGCCTGAGTCGATTGTTGACAAGTGACGACTCGGGTTCTGCCTCAAAATTCGGAAGAGAGAACAACTCAAAGATTTCGAGAAGAATGATAAGTAGTTGAGATTCAGAGGACTACGAGAACAGTTTCTTCAATCGGTGTGGAGGGGATGAAAAACAACTCGGTTTCTCTGCTATGGGCATTGATAATTTCATTGCGGGATTCAGGATGATGACATGAAATGGGCGTGGATAATTTCATTGTTGTGAAGAACCCAGATGGAGCAAACCTAGATGGGTTTCTTTGATTGATGAGTAAGGGTAATTGTGTCATTTTATGTATCTAAATAGTGACTTAACTGTGATTTTTAATGGTGAACAGTAAAAATGACCATTTAGTCACGTGCTCAAACATGTGTAACCATCCTGCACAAGTTATAACATATTAGTCACTTGCACAAACATGTGTAACGTTTGAGTTAATTAACCCTTTTATTTATTGTAAATTGCTCAAATGCACCAGAATGTTTGGAGATGTTAAATACACTCCACCTGTTGTTTGTGCAACCCGTATGTTTTGAATTGTTGTTATTTGAACCACATCCACCTTCCCCGTTACTATTGTCTGTTGTCTCATCACGTGATAGTCACATGCTTATGAAATTCACTTGATTTCCCATTATACCCTCTCTTCCATATTTTTTGTTCTTCACTGTCTATTGCATAATCTTTTTTCGTTTTTTAATCACTCTTCTTATTCATTTTTGGTTCTCCATGCTCCCTTCAATGACGTGAACCGATTCACTAGGCTTACCAAACATGAACCATGAATCCCTTCAATGGACTTCATGAGTTCTTTCAGCTTTGTCTGAGACATTCCTGGGGTTCTTCATGAGAAACATTGGATTTTTCAATTCTGTTTTTGGATTTCACCTCCTCAGGCAGATCTTCTGATACACGACCGATCATAATATCACGTATATCACCAAGAGACATTGCTTCGATTGAATGGAGACTCAAACTATTACCACCTTCTGCAGAAACAATTAGGTCGACAATCGAACTGGGGATGATAACTTCCTTAAGATCATCTCCTTCATTTAATTGCATAAAAGCCATTATAATATCTTCCATAGATCTCACTTCAAGAACTGGTAGCTTTGAGTTACTTTCCCTTTCTGCAGTATCCGACTATTTGAGTTCAAAATATGTCTCATTTTCTTCATGGGTATCTTCCAAAATTCAATCTTTGAACTCCTCGAGCTGGAAAGATGTCTCCTTTTCTTCATGGGTATCTTCCAAAATTCAATCTTTGAGCTCATTGAGTTCAAAAGAAGTCTCATTTTCTTCAAGAATTTTGCAAATTTCAGAAGAATACTAACAGTTGCATTGAAGGATTAATGGGAAAGGGGCAATTTCGTCTTTTACTTTTTTTTTTTATCCTTTAGTTTAAATTCGCACGAAACAATCACACGCATTTTAACGAAAAACCGAGACAGAAAGATATCAGTGGGTGAATTTAACATCTTCAAACATTACGATGCACAAAACAACACTTTAAAATAAGTGAGTGCATTTAACAATATCACACAAACATTCGAGTGCATTAGGGAAATTGACATTTTTATTTATATAATAATAATGGTTACAACCATGAGTATGACTAAAATACCATAACTATAATCATTACAAGTAGAAGATTCATCACAATAACCACACTGTACCATAATGGTACAGTTAACCATATTAAAAAATAACGGTTATAACCGTGATTTTGAGTGTTTCACCACACCATTGTCGACCCTAACAAAGACCAGATAGTTAAACATCTTTAATAATGCATCAATTACATGTGATATTTAGATGAGAAAGTTATCATCTTTTAAATAAAATTAATTATAAAATACTCCTTAAAAAATTATACTATAAGTTGGACAAAAATTGTTATGTCAATTTTAAGTAAATTATAACTAAATTTCTACTAATACTATGATAAATTATATTAGATTGTATAACTATTTTTGTTTGTAAAATTATTTTAAAAAATGTTTCACTTGATCAAACCAGAACCAAATCGAATAGGCAAAATTGTACTTGATACATTGCTTATTTTATAAAGAAATGAAAACTAACAATAAGTTAATGCTACAAAAAAAAAAACTTTTGGAACAAAAACTAATACAAATACATGAAATAAAAATTATCTTAATGGTCCAATCGGTTTAAATTAAAACAAACAGAAATTATTAAGACCATAAGAAATGATTTGAAAGTTTCAATTTCAAGATCGAAAATCCGGAGATTGAGCCAAGATTAATTTCTTACCCTTTATCATATTTACCTATTACCTATTCTTGGGTCTGGATTTTCCAGGTCCTAAATGGATGCTGATTTTGCTGTAATCTGGATGTCAATTGGTTAATGACCACACACTTTCGTCGGAGCTCTGATGAACCTGCAAGAAGGGGAGCGCAACAGAGGGAGTTCCTCTAGGTCCTACTCCGATGCTTAAATGAGTATACTGTGTGTATGGACTCAAAACGTAATGTAACGTATGTAAAACAAGAGTATTTATAGGGATGAAAGACCAAACCAGTTTGGATAACCGAATATATCTGTAAATATTGTGTCATTGCAGATAAGAATATCATATATTATGGTTATCACATAATATTGCAGTTGCCTTATGTGATCTTTGTATAATATGTGCCCGAGATACGCTAGACATCGTGACTGTATATTCGATGTCGGTTGTGGGACCATAGTTGAGATGTTTGACTCTCTTGGAGAGCGCTCCTATGACGAGCAGTATGAGGCTTTGACCTTGACTGATGACGACCTGTAGGGACTTTGGCGACCACTTTAGCTTCGAGTTTGGTACTGGACCGCTTTATTGGTGTCAACTTACCCTTAATGTGAGTCAACCCATTTCTGAATGATTTGAGTTTTACTATTCTGAAAAGTTATTGGGCATTTGAGGGCTTATCCCATATTGGGTTGTCACTATCGATACCCAACATTTGCCCCCGAAGTTGGAGTAAAGTTTCTTCGGTCGAGCTTAATCTTATGGTAGAGGGGTTGAGATAGTAATTATTGGGTGTCAGATCCGACTTTACCCTACCCTATTTGAATTCGCTCAAAAATGTTGGATCTTGGCGAGCGACGGGTCCGGTCGAGCGGGGTCATCAACCAGACCGAAAAAATGAAAGAGTCACCACCGATTAATTAGAGACTAATCGAAATCCTAAAATTTGCCTAGGGAACATGGTGTTCATATCCTAGGGCTTGGAAAGGTCTACGTCCAGAGAATTGAGTTCGGGGGTTTGATTACGCTTTAAGAGCTCGCGAGCCCATAATCTGCCCTTTCGGTATTTTAGTTTGCTTCTGAAATTATTTTTTATCGATTTACCCGAATCGTTCGATTTGCCTGTTTCAATCATACTTGGCCAAAGAGATGACATGCATTTTTTTATTAACAATATACAATCAGTTTTTTATTTTTTTATACCTAAGTTATTCTGAGTTTATATACCTCACGAGGAACCGAGACCGATAATCACCAATTTTTCTTTACTTAATTTCTCTATATTTTTTCACTCACTATCACTCAAATCCTCACTTTTTCATGGCATTCTCTTCAAATTTATTATATTATTTCTTTCTTTCTTTCTTTCTTTCTCTTGGTCGAAGGTTGTGGTATGTTTTTGGATCTTTCTCCATTAGGCCATTCCTTCCTCCCCCCTTTGCCTGTGCCATAGCTTCCTTGCTTATAGATCCCTTTATCTTTTGTCATTTTATGTTTTTTTGAGGTGGGAAACATGTTTTAGTGAAAGGTGGAGACTTTGGTGAAAGGTGCCAAATTGAGAGTGATTTGTGGCATGGTTTGCTGTTTTGGCCGAAATGGGGGGTTTAAGGGTTTATGGGTTAGTGTTTAAGGTTTAAGGTTTGGGGGTTGGGGTGTAGGGTTTGGAATTTAGGGTTTAGAGTTTTAGGGTTTATAGTTTAGGGTTAAGGTTTAGGGTTTGGGGTTTAGGGTTTGGGGTTTAGGGTTTAGGGTTTGGGGTTTAGGGTTTGGGGTTTAGGGTTTGGGGTTTAGGGTTTAGGGTTTGGGGTTTAGGGTTTGGGGTTTAGGGTTTAGGGTTTGGGGTTTAAGGTTTAGGGTTTGGGGTTCAGAGTTTAGGATTTAGGGTTTATGGTTTGGGGTTTAAGGTTTGAGGTATGGGGTTTAGGGTCGATTTTTCTTGGGTCGGTTCCTCGTGTACAATATTTTGACCCCGAGCCAAAATCAGGTGTTTACATTGACTTCTTGATTGGACGTTTGATGTATTTGATTTATGTTTGTGCCTTTTGATGTTCTGTATCCTTTGACGAACAGTTTTGGTTGCTATAGTTTTTGGAATGTTGATCTCTACTCTATTAGGCGAATGCTTTGGGTTGCTAGGGTTCATGAATGCTCATTCGCTACTCTTTGGGCGAACGCTACCGTTGCTAAGGACTTAGGAGAGGAGTGTTCTAGATTTTTGGCGAGCACCCTTATCTGTAAAGTTTTGAGCATTTAGTGAATGTACTGTTTGGTGAGAGATATAAAGGACGTCTGATGCATGCTTGTCTCTTTGACTTCCGTAATAGGCGGTAGGCTGACAGTTTTCTATATTGTTTCGACCCTTTGTCTCCCCGATGTAACCCTTTAGATTCTGACATTGCTTCGATTTTGCCCAAAAGGAGGTGTAATCATTGTCTGATTTTTTTGGATATAACCGTTTAGTTTCCCCATGTTTGGTTATAAAAACCAACCTTTGTCACTTAGCACTTTACGCGTCCAAGTTTTCTTATTTCCAGAGTTCAAGTGCTCCTTTCTGTGCCTTAATCCTATGTTCAAGCTTTTCTATTAAATTTTTCACTCACAGTAAAAATTTTGTTTTTACGATCATAACTAGCAACACGAATCAGACTTTTGACAATGGTTCGTCTTCTAAACCTCCCCTGCTCATTCTTCATCTGGGCAGAAAGTTACGACTAGGGTTTCCAATGCCCCTATTTCCATCATGGATGTTTCTACCCCGGTGCAGGACCAAAAATCCTCTGTGCTGAAACCAACCTCTGGAAGCCAGGCCGTCGCACTGATCATAGTGGACGTGCCCGAGACCAACGTTCCATTCTTTTCTCCAGCAAGTAATCTTTTGCCCTTTCTTTTTCTTTTTAGGCAGTAAAGTTCTCTCCTTTTTATTATTTTAGTCTTGCTCTTGCTCTTGCCTTGCCATGATATTTATCTTAGATATTAAACCCAATGAGTTGAGGCCGACTCAGTTCAAGGTCGTGGTCTCCTTGACGGGTTTAGGAGAAGCAGATGCACCTAGGTATCAGGCTTAGGGCTGCATTACCCACGTGAAGGAGAGGTTTACGTCTATGCGACCCAGATTGATGCGGGTTGCATTCTGCTCTTTGCGACGACCTGAAGGATCTCTGTTACTATTATGGGATAGGTCCCACGCAACTGGTACACAACGCCATCTATATGTGGGTTGAGTTCAAATTTATGTGTTTACGTCAGGGATGGACGTATTTACTGTATCTCTTCCGATGTTTCTATCAGTTGGCTGCTGGGGCTAACCACCTTGATCACTTCCAAACTCGCTGACCGAAGTTTGAGGAATGGAGGAGCTAGGCCTGGACCTGAAATGTTCACTTTCGACTGGTGTACGAATATCGGGCCACCAACTTAAACTACAAGAAGTACTATTTCTTCTGTAAGGGTGGTGTGCCTTGGGAGCTTTCTCAGCAGGAGTGGGATATTCCTCCGAGCTTTGGCGAAATGTTGGGAAGTGATCGGAATGTCAATGATGGTGTTTTCGACATCATAAGCAATCGGGATTCTGTTCGGTCCGATCAGTCACAGAGATTTCAGAGTCCATGCTTAGGCTGACGGGCATTCAGCAGTCTGCGCCAGTCTCTATTGATTTGGTAATTTTTCGACCCTTTTCCTTTTCTGGCTTTTGTATTGTAGACACTCGGGGACCTAAACTTCTCAGTCTCTTTTCCAAGCAGGCTAAGGCAGAGTTGTCTGCTGCCCAAACGACCTTGAATCCACTTTCTTCTTCTTCTAGGCGCGCGACCAAGCATAGGCATGAAGGAGGAACATTCTGGGGTTACTTCTAGCGATCGCGCAAGATGTATTATTCAGAATATGACCTCTATTTTTATTTTAATTTGTCTTTAGGTTTAATACATTTTTTGCTTGTTTTCAGGGAATGCCACATCCAAGGTGACTCCTACTTCTGCTCCAGCCAAGAGGGTGAGGAGCGCTCAGCTGCTGTCGGGGGATCTTCTGCTCCCCGAAGCGAGGCTCGTGCCCCGATACAAGTTGATGCTCCTTCTTCCGATCATGCTGCTCTCAGCCTCTCCAGGGTATCTGAGGCTCGGAAGAAGGTCCTGACCCGGGGTGCCGCGACGACCACTTCGAAGACTCCCTTATCTGGAATTTGAAGGGTCTCTGAGCGCCTTGCCACATTCTTCAAAAAGTGGAGATTTCTTATAAGATGATGATGCGGGGTAACCATACATCTGCATGCATTTGCTCAATGAGATTATTCCTCCTCGGAAATGGGGGGAGGTCCCTTATGATTTGAACGACATTGAAGTCGTGACGCTGACGCATTTTGAGCATCTCGCCTTGGTAAGTTCTTTTCTCCTCGTTCTTCCTTTATAAACTTCCCTTTATTGTTTTCATTGCTCACTCTATTTTAACTCCTTGATCTCTTTTAACTTTATCCCATTTTTGCTTGTTGTCAGCTCGTCTGCGAGGAGACGGCAATCATATGGATCGTAGGGGAGCTCACCCTGCTTATCGAGCTGGAGCAGTTTCAGAGTTTGGGGTATACTCCGGAAGAGGTGGAGAACTTGAAGAGGAGGGCGGATGCGTCCACTGAGTTGGTAGAGCAAGCTTAGTGGGAGTCTGTGGAGAGGGAGAATGAGATGTTTGCCTCGATCAAGATGAGGGAGGATCATGTGGTACTTGCCGACGATGGTAGGATACGAGCTGAACTGCTGACCAAGGAAGCTGACAAGTACTTCGCTCAGCTGAAGGCGAAGGTCACTCGTGATCAGGGCGAGCTGAGGGAGGCTTGGGCTCATAGGGATGCCTTTAACGCTGAGATGGTACAGCTCGAGCTGAAGGCTGTCCCATTCCCCCAGAGCGTGGTCGAGGGTTTTAATAAGTCCGAGAAGTTTTCTGACTGCGCCTTTGAGGTGATGAAGACTGAGGTAGTTACCTATATCCAGGTCTTGGTCGGCGAGATTCAGGGGATAAACCTCAAATTTCCTCTCCGGGAGTTGAAGTCTCTTCAAGATTTCATTGAGTGCGGCTACACGAAGGAAGCTCCTTATGACGTTGTTGGCGAGGAGGCTGGCCCCGGGGCCGAGAAGAAGACTGCTTCCCCTGGTGAACCCAGACCTTGATGTTTCCAGGCCCCTAGGTGACCAAGTTGATGCAGAGCTTCAAGTCAAAGGAGCTTGTTCATGCTAAGAAGGACTACAACCTTGCAAAGTCATCTGACTCCTTATGCTTTTGCTCCTCCTCCTTTTGTATGTTAAAATATCGTCCCCCATTTATGAATGAGAGTTTGTCTTAGTTTCCTTTTGTTTCAGAAACTTTGTAATTATTTCTTGATTATTGACTCATATATTTTCCTTGAATATAATGGATGCCTTTTTTATTTCGTAAGTATTTGTTTCTGTTTGACTTTGAATATATTTGGTTGTTCTTCCAATGTCGATCATACTTGAAAGCCTTAGAAATTTTTATCATACTTGTTTTCAACTTCACTTTTAGCTTCTGTATAATAGTTTTACCTTTTTATTCAAAGGGTCTTGGACCTTTTAGGAGGAAACGTTACCTTTTAGAGATTATTTTCGCTCCTTTAGGCTCCTGAGGAAGGACTGTTGCCTTTTATTGGCTCGTCTGTTCCTTTTGCTAAGCTTCTTTTAGGGAAATGTTACCCAAGGATTATGCCTTTAAGGAAACTGTTATCCTTGGTGTATTCGTTCGCCTTTTAAGATGTTGGTCCTTGGATTCGTTTGCCTAAGAATGGGGAACTATTACCCAAGATTCGTTCGCCTTTTTAGGAAGCTGTTAGCTTAGATTCGCCCGCCTTTTAGGAAGTTGTTACCTAAGATTCGTTCGCTCTCTTAAGTTTTTCTTTGAAGAGACTATTACCTTGTTAGTTCGACCGCTCCATTGTGATCAACTTGTAAGGGAACTGTTACCCTTAAAATGAGTTTGTTCGCCTTATGTATCATGTCTTAGTTTTGCTCAACTTGTAAGGGAATTGTTACCCTTGATGTGGGTTTGTTCGCCTTATGTATTAGGTCTTAGTTTTTCCCAACTTGTAAGGGAACTATTACCTTTGATGGTTCGTTCTCCTTTTATATTATGTATTCATTTTGCCCAACTTGTAAGAGAATTGTTACCTTGATGGTTTGTTCACCTTTTATATTAGGTCTTTATTTTTCCCAAAGGAAACTGTTACCTTGATGGTTCGTTCGCCTTTTATATCAGATCTTTATTTTGCCCAACTTGTAAGGGAACTGTTACCTTGATGGTTCCTTCGTCTTTTATATCAGGTCTTTATTTTGCCCAACTTGTAAGGGAACTGTTACCTTGATGGTTCGTTCGCCTTTTATATCAGGTCTTTCGCCTAACTTTTAAGGAATTGTTACCTTGATTGTTCGTTCATATTTTTGTTTAGGTCTTTGTTTTGCCTAGCTTGGGGGGAACTGTTATCTTTGATGATTCGTTCGCCCCTGGTTTTAGGTCTTGATGGGAGAGGAACTGTTACCTTTTGAGTTTCATTCACAACCCTTACTTTGCCTGAATGAGAAGTCTGTCACCTTTGTTGGTTCGTCTGCCTGTATGCATTAGGTATTATCTTTCGATGGTTCATCCATTCTTTGGAACTTTTCGTTTTGGTTCGAGTGACTATGCTTTATATAAAGGAATGGTTCATTTTATTTATATAACAATCTGATTATAAGCTATGCATAAAACTTTCGTAAATGTTCGGAATTAAAAGGACAAGTTAGCTTTATACCCTTTATGTTTTCTAAGTAGTAGGACCGTGATGAGAAGATCTTCACTACTTTGTATGGGTCTGCCCATTTAGTTGAGAGTTTTTTGTGGATGTTCAAATTTGTGAACTCATTCATTCGCATAACCAACTCCCCCACAAAAAATTGGTGATCACTGACTTTTCTGTTGAAGTACTGAGCGATCGCCAGTCACATTTTAGCTTGTGAGTTGTCTGATTGCCTTCGCTTTTCTTTAGCAAGATTGAGATTTGTAAGTCACTCGATATCGTTAGCTTCGACATCAAAGTGTAAGATAATATAGGTAGACACCACTATTTCGACGGGTGTCACTGCTTCAGATCCGTACACAAGAATGAATGACGTTTCCCCTGTTGTTGTTTTGGGTGTCGTTCTGACAGCCCACAAAACGTTGTCCAACTTGTCTACCCATCATTTGTTAATGCTTGAACTCTCTTTTTTAGTACTACCAAGACAACTTTGTTGACTGCTTCGGCCTGCCCGTTGGTTTGGGGGTAATGTACCAAAATTAATCTGTGATCAATATGGTACTCCTCACAGAGCCACTTGAGTTCTTTTCCCACAAATTGCGGGCCATTATCGCTTATAAGTATCTTGGGGACGCCAACTCGCGAAATTATGTTGACCTTTAAAAATATGATCACTTGAAATTCAGTTGTGGAGCCCAAAGAGTTCACGATGTTCCTTTATCTTTTTGTTGATGAGCTCATCGACTTGGCTAAGAGTGAATTGAGGTTGTTGTTCTCCGGTCGGTGAGGTACTCAATTGATTGATAGAGTAGGCGACAACCAAAGCTTCGGTCGAGGCCAAAGGCATGGACTGATGTTCAAAGATCATCTCTTGGTCTTCTTGAGGAGCGGTGGCACGCAGATTTCCAGTTTATGCTTCTAGTGGCCCCCCGGGACGAGGATGATCTTCATGAGGAGCAAGAGCTTGCCTGCGAGTCTGTCCTATGATAGTTTCCGAGAGGGATAGCATCTCCGCGGTGACGTGAATGGTTTCCCCAACTACTTGAACGGTTGGTCGAACTGGAATCTCAGTTGAAGGTGGAATCGGAGTCGGTCTCGAATTGCCAATGTGTTCCTGTGCCGATTTCGGAGGGACAATATTGGGGATTGCTTGACTAGCAGGTTCTTGCTGATGGAACGACAAAGCGATGGTGGATTTCGAGTTATCTTGGGATTGCTCGTTAGCCTGTTTCCGACGCTTGTGGTTAGAGTAAGTCTGCATGACTGTTTGCTTGTCCCCACAGACGACGCCAAATGTTGGGTCTGAATTTCCCAGGTGCTGACTGAATGTTGATTTGGCAGTAATCTCGATGTCAATTGGTTGATAACCGCACACTTTCGTCGGAGCTCCGATGAACCTGCAAAAAGGGGATCGCAACAGAGGGGGTTCCTCTGGGTCCCACTTTGATGCTTAAATGAAGATATTGTGTGTATGAACTCAAAACGTAATGTAACATGTTGGATCGTGAAATCCGGGATGCTGACATGGCAGCGAATTGAATGCCAGATGAGGGTTGAAAGATGCTTCTGCTTCAACTTCGGTGAACCTGCAAGTAGGGGAGCGCAACAGAGGGGGTGTCTCTGGGTCCCTCTCCGATGCTTAAATGAGTATATGTGTGTGTATATCTCAAAACGTAAAGAACGTATGTATAGCAAAGGTATTTATAGGGTAAGGGAGATCAAACCGTATGAGGCAACTGAATATCTTAGTGTATATTGTGTTGCTGAAGATTCGGATCATGAGATATGCCAGTTACTGCGAAATATTGCAGTTACCATATCTAATCTTTAGTGAATATGTGACCGAGATACGCGGGATATCGTGACCACTTCCTTATTAACGGTTAGTGGGACTAGAGGAGAGAGGCAAGGCTCTCTTCAGGGCGAGTACTCTCATGACGAGCAGTAAGAGGTCGCGGCCTGGTGAAAGGATGACGAGCAGTCAAAGGAGCCTTTGGCGTTCGTATCGACTTTGGGCTCGATCTTGGGCCACTCTATGGTGGGCCAAGCTGACTTGTACTTAAGCTAATCCAGTTCGAGTATCTTGGGTTTACCCCCTCCAGGGCTATTGGGCTTCGAGGCCTTTTCCTTATTGGGTTGTCACTATCGATACCCAACATAACATATGTAAATCAAGAGTATTTATAGGGATGGAAGACCAAACCGTTTTGGTAACCAAATATATGTGTAAATATTGTGACGTTGTAGATAAGGATAACAGATATTACGGTTATCGCGTAATATTGTAGTTGACTTATGTAATCTTTGTAGAATATGTGCCCGAGATATGCGGGACATAGTGGTTTTATATTCGGTGTCGGTTGTGGACCAGAGTTGAGAGGTTTGACTCTCTTGGCGAGCGCTCCCATGACTAGTAGTGAGAGACTTTAACCTTGGTCTATAGCAACCTGTAGGGACTTTACTTTAGCCTCGGGTTTGGTACTGGACCGCTTTATGAGTGTTAGCTTACCCTTAATGTGGGCCGGCCCAGTTCTGAATGATTTGAGTTTTACCCATCTGAAAAGTTATTGAGTCTTTGATGCCCTATCCCATATTGGGTTGTCACTATCTATACGAAACACCTATCATATACACTAATTTATATTTATGCTAATTTAATTTCAATTGCTTAAGAGTCTTATTTAAATTTTGATAATGAATACTACTTATTTATTTAATAAACTGGATTGATTAACCTAATAATCAAACATACTAAGATCAGAATTTATCCTGACGTGAATGAATTTTGGTTAAAGGACACAGAAATCGAAGTATCATTCTCGTGATTTGTATTCCAAAAGTCAAGTAAAAATTTCAAATCTGGATTATAAAATTGCGAGTGTTAGGTCACCACAAAGATGAGAATATTTCACCAATCTATTACTCAATTCAAAACTATTTACCTAAATAACCTCAATTTTAAATTAAATACAAAAGTATACCCACATGCGACTCACATTCGCTGGTGAGTATTTTTTTTTTCGTTCCGTCAGTTTCACTCGCGACTACCATTGACGGGTGAAACTGACCGTTAGTTCCACACGCGACTCGCATTCACGGGTGGAAAGCTATGCTGACTAGGTGGTGTGCTTTCCTTCATTTTACTATCTCCAATGGACCTCAAAATAGGAAACTCTTGGGTGTTTTTTGTTTTCTCAAGGAGTTGAGAAAAAACATAAGCATGCATGCTGATAAGGAGAACCAAAAAGTAAATATGAACCCCATGTATTCTTAGACTTTTTCCTTTGAAATGCTACCATTTGTTGTTATTATTATTATTATTTAATAATCCCTAAAATTAATTTCCCTTCATCACTTCAATAAAAAAAACTATATTATTTTTTAAAATACTAAAAAAAAAATCTAAAACAATTGAGAAATTAATAGAAAAAATATGAATTTTTAATATAATATTTTTATTAAACATATAAAATAAAAACAATTATCTTTGTTTCATATTTTTAATAAAAAAGTATTATATTAAAAACTCTAGAAAAGTAATTACTTATGAAACAAAAAATATTTTAATATGAAAAGTATTTTAATACCTTTTATTAAAATATGAAACAATTTTTTATTTTATTTTATATGTTAAATAAAAATATTATATTAAAAATTCGTATTTTTCCTATTAATTTTTCGTTTTTTATTTTTCTATTATTTTAAAAAAGAATATAGTTTTTTTTACTGAAGTGATGAAGGGAAATTAAATTTAAGGATTATTAAATAATAATAACAAATGGTAGGAAAGAGTCCAAGAATACATGTGGAATCCACATTTACTTTTTGGTTCCCCTTACCAGCACAAGCACACATGCTTCTCATTTTTGTCAACTCCTTTAGAAAACAAAAAACACCAAGAGTTTCCTATTTTGATGTCCATTAGAGATAGGAAAATGAAGGAAAGCACGCCACCTAGTCAGCATAGCTTTCCATCTGCGAATGAGAGTAGTGGGTGGAACTAACGATCAGTTTTACCCGCGAATGGTAGTCGCGGGTGAAACTGATGGAAAGAAAAAAAAACGCGACTCTCATTCGCAGGTAAAGTTTCCACCCGCGAATGAGAGTCACGGGTAGACATACTTTTGTATTTGATTCAAAATTGAGGTTATTTAGGTAAATAGTTTTGAATTGAGGTATAGATTGGTGAAATATTCCAAAGATTTTAAGAGATACCATCTTTGCACTTTGCAGGACGAGAATCGTAGGATGTACCATCCTTCCTTACGGACCAGAAATTGTATTAGCCAAACCTGCCCCGCCCCACCCCACCCCATTAACAGCTCTAGATGGAAGGCTTATTCTGTTAACATATCTGCACCAACTTACAGTAGTACTGAGCAAATTTTAGGCGGGGTATGGGTCTTCCCTGCCCGCCCGTTGACACACAGTCTGAACGCAACAACATCCGTCATTACAAAAACAATAGACTCTCCTTGCAGCGGCATCCCAAGAAAATCTAAGCTTTCGTCTGCAATTTATTATTACAGACACCACACCATATGAATGAACTGCTACTAATGGTAATGGAGCAAGCTGAAGAGACAACATTGTAGACAGAGCTGCTTCTGAATGAGGTAAATTTGCACATAACTCATGACTGAACTGCCTGCATATTGACTGCATATGTAATTCAACCAAAGCATGAACTTGTTCAGGGACTCGACTCATCTCGAGCTAGCCATCGACTCAAACCTCGAACTTCAATCCTAACCCTCTCTAAAATCGTTATTCTTAGATAAAAATTGTTGTCTAGCATCTATCTATAAAGAAAAATGTTTCAGTTCATCAAGTACAACTTGTCAACAAAGCAGATAAAATGTCAACAAAGTGACATTCTTTACCAGTCAAAAGGAGCAGAAAGGTGCAGCAATAGATTACCAGATTTTCAAATATAGAGTATCAGATTGTCAAATGTAATAATTAGTATTTATAGTAGAAAGTTATTGTAATCTCTATAATAGACAATGTACTGGAATGAAATATTACGAGTGAATGAATTTTACACCAATATCAGTGTTTCTATTGCTATACTCTCTATTCAACATGGTATCAGAGCAGGTCTATCCTAACTAAAGTGTTTCATCAAAAACCAGATTTATCATGTCTACACCAGAAACAGGCAAATCCGGAACCACAGAAGGTACAGATGATTTAGCCACAATACTTCTCAAAATTTTGAGAAGTGGTATGGAAAACTCAGCCACGACAACCATCAGCCAGCAACATCAAAATACATCAGAAAACTTCACCGCGGCGGTTAAGTTGAACGAGTCCAATTACCCGCTATGGGAAATTGTTATGAAGGCAGCAATTGGAGGGCTACGACGACTCATCCACATTACCGGGGTGCCATTACCACCAACCCCAACCGAGCCAACATATCCGGAATGGGAGGAACAGGATTTATGCGTTTTCTCCTGGATTATACAAAATATAGAACCAGAGTTAATCAGGAATGTTGCAGCATACCCGAGTGCACGAGCACTATGGAGTGCCCTGGAAACAACTTACGGTGTAGGAGGGGATGCTCTACACACATACGACCTCCATGTCAAGGAAAGCGAACTAAGACAAGGTGAATTGTCTTTAGAACGCTATTTTAATACCCTGCAAGGAATTTGGCAAGCAATAGATCGACAACATTCGAATCCAATGAGGCATGAAGAAAATATCACGATATACAACAAAGAACGTCAAGAAACTCGTCTATTCCAGTTTCTAGTCGGACTTAATATCAGGTATGAAACAATAAGGCGAGAAATACTCAAGGAGGAGCCACTACCTTCGGTCGAACAAGCATACGTACAAGTCCGACGTGAGGCAACCCGAACCGGTATCCTCAACCAATCGTCCGAACCAACCATAGGAAGTGGGCTCACGGCAAGGGTTAGAACCACGATCGGACCTGGACAAGGGAAAAACCTAAGCAAAGCAGATCGGGAAAAACTTTCGGAGGAGAAAAACAAACTCCGATGTTCTCATTGCGGACAGAATCGACACACAAAAGATGAATGTTTCAAATTAGTCGGATATCCCGAGTGGTGGGATGAAAAGAAACGAACCGGAAAATCAAAAGCTGTCGTCATGGGAGCGATCAGTGCGGGTAATCTTGCGGTCACTAGCTCCATGAACAGAGGCTATGGAGGCGTGGCCATGGACGGAGGTGGCCAAGAGGAGATGCCGATGTCTAGCCTAGGCATTGGACGGGGATATTCAGTTCAAGGTGACCGATTGGTGTCCAACCGATCAGTTCCATTCTCCCACGATCGAGTACAAATAGGGCTCCTCAGTGGAGATGGCGTGGAGCTCGGAGATGGTACCGTTAGTGGAGCTGTCACCTTTGGTGGAAGACAAGGAGCTGCGAGTGGAGCGTCCGTGGGTCCATCGGATGGTGTCTTGATCATGGAGCGTGGGCCATGCAGCGTGGACCATGCAGCAGCTGGCGTCGAGAGCAGCGTGAAGACCATTGGAGCTGGCGTGGGAAGACAAGCGGCTGGTGGCAGACAAGGCTCCACCACTTCGGCTAGTGGTGGACCATCCGTGGGCACTCTGGCGGCTGGTGGTAGACATGGTGGACCTCGCGCTGGAAGTGGACAAACGTCTGTAGCGGCTGGAAGTGGACAAGCGGCTGGTGGCAGACAAGCCTCCACCACTTCGGATAGTGGTGGACCATCCGTAGGCAGACAAGCGGCTGGTGGCAGACATGGTGGAGCTCGCGTGGGCCATGGAGTGGATGCTGGTGGAGCTGCGGGTCCAGTGGCACCTGGCGTAGGACCTGGTGTGGTGAGCGTGGACCATGGTGCGGGCAACCTGGCTGGAGCTGGATCATGGTGGTCAGCTGGTCACCTTGACCACCTAGGTGACAAACTTTTGAATAATTACAAAAGTGACCCTATAGTTTGTGCTATACAGGATTTTAACACCGACAAATGTTCCGAGTGGATATTCGACTGCGGAGCAACATATACAATGACTCACGATAGTCGGGACTTAATTTCCTGGACGACTCCACGGAAGGGAAAAATTCAGACTGCTAATGGGAGTCTCACACCAGTAATGGGGGCCGGCACTATTCAAGTGTCTCCAAATTTGAAAGTGTCAAATTGTCTCTATGTGCCGTCATTGACATGCAAATTATTGTCAATTAGTCATGTTACTAGGGAATTAAATTGTATAGTCCTGATATATCCGAATTGCTGTATTTTACAGGATATTCAGACGAAGGAGATAATTAGGCGTGAAACTGAGCGAGATGGACTATACTATGTTGATGAGGTGACTCAACAAGGGACTGCGCTACTGGCTCACGGACGGTAGAAAGACAGTTATGGTTATGACACCGTCGGTTAGGGCACCCATCACCCTCCTATCTCAGTATTTTATTTCATAGTTTCAAGAATAGGGATTGTGGTCCATGTGAAACTTGCATTTATGCTAAGAGTCATAGAACTACTTTTCCAGCAAATAATACGCGTGTCAATTCAGTGTTTGAGTTGGTTCATTCAGATGTCTGGGGTCCAGCTCCAAACTCTATAAATAGTCGTTTCCGGTATTTTTTACTATTTATTGACGACTATTCTAGAATGACTTGGGTATATTTCCTCAAAAATAAGTCTGAAGGTCCTGATAAATTCGTGTCCGTCTATAACCTCATAAAAACACAGTATCAAAAACAAATCCGCGTCATTCGATCAGACAATGGGGGAGAATATGTTAATCAAACTCTCACCCAATTTTTTAAACAACATGGGCTCGTCCATCAGACCACTTGTCCTAATTCCCTACAACAAAACGGAGTTGCGGAACGCAAAAACAAAATTATCTTAGAAATTACCTGAGCCATCATGCTTGAGTCCCATGTACCCCAATATTTCTGGCCAAAAGCTGTCGCTACAGCTGTCTATCCTATCAATCGATTACCCACAAAAATTCTCAATTTTCATACTCCATTCCGTCTATTATCCCACCAAACCAAAACCTCTCAAGTCTCGGATCTCACACCCAGGGTCTTTGGATGTTCTGTGTTTGTTCATATTCCAAAGTCGGAAAGGACTAAATTTGAGTCATGCGCTATAAAATGTGTCTTTGTTGGGTATGGGCCACATCAGAAAGGGTATCGATGTTACAATCCAGTTACACATCGCATGTACACTACATTGGATTGTAACTTTGTTGAAACCGAGTACTATTACTTACCCCAGCTTAGCGGTCAGGGGGAAAAAGAGGATGATCGCTTAAGTTGGGTTAAGATGTACGACCATCAGAACATGTCCAATACTGACCCAAAAGAACCAGATATCAGTCCAAACGATGTAACCTTTGAAACAGAAGGACGGTCCATCGAACTTAGCAACACGCATCAAGAATCTCTGACATCTGGAAATCCTGAGGTATGTACTACTCCCAGTATAGATCATTCTCTTTCTGTATTTGAAACTGAAACTGATGATCCATATGAAGTAGTCGAGGAGGAAAATTCTGGGAGATACATACTACCTCCACGAACCACCAGAGGAATACCGCCAAAAAGGTACTCGCCAGAGTATAAACCAAGCAGATCGCGGTATCCATTGGATGATGGCGACAGGGGGAGCCTATCTGCAACAACAAAAAGTTTCAGAGTCGCAATCGACAATGAAATTATCCCAAGAACGGTGGAAGAAGCCAAGGGAAACAGACAATGGAACCAGGCAATGAAAGTTGAGATGGAAGTTCTCATGGAAAATCAAACATGGGAGAAATGCAAGTTACCCACAGGGAATAAACCTGTTGGTTGTAGGTGGGTATTTACAATCAACCACAACACAAATGGAAAAATAGAGAGATACAAGGCTCGATTGGTGGCAAAAGGATATACTTAGACGCATGAAATTGATTACTCTGAAACATTCTCACCCGTGGCAAAAATAAACACAATTCGAGTACTATTCTCAATAGCGGCAAACCAAGATTGGCCGCTTCACCAATTCGACGTGAAGAATGCATTTCTACATGGGGATCTCGAAGAGGAAGTGTATATGAGAGCTCCACCTGGTTTTGAATCATATTTTCAACCAAACGAAGTCTGCAAGCTGAAGAATGCATTATATGGTCTCAAACAGTCACCTAGAGCCTGGTTTGGAAGATTCTCCGTTGTCATGAAGAAATATGAATACAAACAAAGTAATGCAGATCATACGTTGTTTTATCAATGCAAAGGTGAGTTGACTACTTGTCTAATTATCTATGTGGATGACATGATAATTACTGGAAACGACGAGGAAGAAATTAGTCAACTCAGAAAGAATTTATTCTCAGAATTTGAAATGAAGGATCTGGGAAACCTCAGATACTTTCTTGGGATTGAAGTTCTGAGATCAAGAAGAGGTATCTATATTTCCCAGAGGAAGTATATACTCGACCTTCTAGCCGAAGTAGGGCTAATAAACTGTAAACCAGCGGATACACCTCTGGTTCCAAACCATGGCCTGAAGATGGGAGATGAAGTCAAACCAGCAGACCATGGGAGATATCAACGGTTAGTTGGTAGGCTTATTTACTTGGCACATACGAGACCAGACATCTCATATGCTGTGGGAGTAGTGAGTCAATTCATGCACAACCCACAAGAAGATCACATGGAAGTTGCGTTGAGGATTGTTAGGTATCTTAAAGGCTCTCCTGGGAAAGGAATCTTGTTTGAGAAAAATGGACATCTCGATGTTCAAGCATACACGGATGCAGACTGGGCAGGAAATCCTATAGACAGAAGATCCACCTCAGGATACTTCACTCTGGTGGGTGGAAACCTAGTAACCTGGAAAAGCAAGAAACAGAAGGTGGTAGCTCTTTCAAGTGCTGAAGCTGAGTTTCGAGGGATTGCAAAAGGTCTAACTGAAGTTTTGTGGTTGAGAACACTTTTGGAAGAATTGGGATTTCCAATTAAACATGCATGCAAGTTAATGTGTGATAATAAAGCTGCGATCAGTATATCTGAAAATCCTGTGCAACATGACAGGACGAAACATGTTGAAGTGGATCGTCATTTCATCAAGGAAAAGTTAGATGAGAGACTGGTCGAGTTTCCGTGGGTTAAGTCAGAAAATCAGTTAGCTGATATTCTCACTAAAGTTGTTACTGGTAAAGTATTACAAACAGTTCTCTTCAAGTTAGGTATTGTAGATCCTACTACCCAACTTGAGGGGGAGTGTCAACAAAGCAGATAAAATGTCAACAAAGTGACATCCTTTACCAGTCAAAAAGAGCAGAAAGGTGCAGCAATAGATTACCAAATTGTCAAATATAGAGTATCAGATTGTCAAATGTAATAATTAGTATTTACAGTAGAAAGTTATTGTCATCTCTATAATAGACAATGTACTGGAATGAAATATTACGAGTGAATGAATTTTACACCAATATCAGTGTTTCTATTGCTCTACTCTCTATTCAACACAACTGAGTACTACAAAAGGAAGGCAGCAATAATGGCAACCTAGCTACTCTAAGCAGCGCACAAACATATCAGATAAACTACCATTCCTTACCGTAGTTATTTTTTTTTTCTTTTTCAAACATATCAATTCATTACCATGCTTCTCCTTGCTTTCCGAATAGATCCAGTCCGAACCATACTTCTCCTCCAAAAACGTTACCGTGTCAAATTTCCCGCATGCATGAAGACCCTTTATCAAAATACGTAGGGTCCATCTATTAGGCTCGTATCCTCTTCTACAAATATCGTCAAAGTAATGACACGCATGGACGATATCTGTTCGCACCAGTTTCTTCAACACTATATTACACGTGGAAATGTCGGGTTCGAAGCATTCTCCTATGGCTTCTTCCAAGACAGAGAAACTCTCATTCATCTTAGTATGCCCACAAAAGACACCCAATAGTCTACCAAGTGCAGACCCCGCAGACATCGGATCATCCTCTTCTCTATGACGAACCCATGCCTCGTATAGTTTCTTGGAAAACATAGAATGAAATAATAGTCTGTTTCCGACAAAAGTTGAAACTTTCTGCCTGTCTTTCTCCATGTCTGTAACTATTTTCACTGCAGCATCATAGTTTTCTACGGAGCATAGTTTGTTAACAAGGACCTCTGAACATTGCAGATTCGGGATTACACCGTCGGTCCTCATACGGTGAAGAAAATCTAAGGCAAAGTCAACATTTCCGGCCTTACAGAATTCGACCACCATCGAGCAGTACAGTTTTTTATGTAATTCTCCTTTTTTCTGAAGATTATTGAAGTATCTTATGGCATCTGCATATTTATTGCTCCTCAAATAACAATGGAGCATAAGAGTGTGTGTGGCTACTGTAGGACGAACTGTATTCATGCTCATTGACTTTTCAATGACTTTAGCTAGTTCGAATTTTTTGGCACGGCCAACTCCATCAATGAACCAGTTATAAACACAAGGCCCTGGTTTAAGAGTAGACACTAACAAACTTAGGAATCTCAAAGGTTCTTCCTTTTTGCATAATTCACGTATGATGCTCCAGTATAACCAATTCGGGACTGAGTAATTTTTCCGACTGGCCTCGATGAGCAATTCTACAGCCTTTTCTACTTTGCCGGATCTCTTATACCCAGATATTAAAGAAAAGTAGCAGCTCCAGGCGACATGATTGCTGCCTTCATTGAGTTTGTGAAGGAAGTAACGGCCTTCTTCTACGCGGTTTGCTTCACAGAGAGACCATATAACATTATGACATGTGGAAGGACAAGGCATGTAGTTTGGTTTCTGTGCAGCTAAATCCAACACCTCTCTCATCTCATCGAGCTTCCCCTCACTACATAACGCATCGATCAAAGCGTTAAAACCCCATTTTGTCGGGGCACAACCTTCTTTAACTGAACTCTTCAGAATCTCGAATGCATCATCTGACCTGTCATATTTACACAGCATCCTGATCACACAGTCGGTAGCAATGTTCGTCGGATCCCACTGGACCTGCCCCTTGGCATTGTAGAGCTCCAGGGCGTCTTCCACCATACCCGCCTTACAAAACAAGCACAATGCAACATTAACGGTCCACCGATCTGGCGAGACCTGGTTCTTTTTCATGTCTAATAGTAAATCTTGAACATCCTGAAGCCAGTTCACCTTCAAAAGTCGGAGAATAAGAATGTTATATCTTGAAACATCAGGTATATACCCTTCCAAGCAGTTCATGGTCTGTAAAAAGGCTAAAGCCTTCTCGAGCTGCTTATCTTGAACAAGATCAAGTAAAAAGACGCCGTACACATAATCCATAGGCACCGCTTTCATATCCCTAAACTCCTCAATCAAGTTACCGGCTTCTTTGAACTTTTTGATACTGCAAAGAGCATGGACGAACCCGCTGAGTATAATAGGGGTCAGGCCTTTCCCTTCTCTTACCAACCTACGCAAGTATTCCTCTGCTTTGTGCAGCTGTTTCTGCTTGTACAGACTCTTTAACATGATTGAATGAGTAATTGAATTGCAAAACCCCCGACTTGATATCTGCTCCTCAATCACTTGAACCGCATCAAAGCAACTCTCTTCCACCAAAGCATTTAGAAGCACATGGTACCCAAATTCATCCAAATCAAGGCCTTGGAACCGCATTCGAGTGAATATGGTGAAGGCGACATCGGGTTTTCCAGCTAGTGCGTAGCCCGTCACCAGTGTGTCGAAAAACCTCACCTTTATAGAATACCTAGACATGAACAACAAACCCATATGGCTATTACAGCTTTGTAAGAGCTGTCAGACATGAAATGTACAGATTGCAATAAGACCGGACCTGTTAGCGATGAAGTTCCCTGTGTAGCCACTTATCGTTGAGGATTTCTTCGCAGAGGCCAAAATTTTGAACATGGCGTAGTAGGCAGCTCGGGTGTGGTGATACCGAGACTGCCGACCCGCCCAATCAAAGAACTTAACGCAGAGGAGGACGCCTTTGTCTTGCCTCCTCCCATAATCGAGTACCTGAAGGACAAACTGCTCCGATAATTGGAGATTCAGCAGGGTCAATTTATGAACCGTAGACTGGTGGCGATCGAATTCATTTTCCAATTTCAGAATCTCGAAGATTGTGAAGAGGAGGTGATCGTGACCCGCTCTAAGCCATTCTTTCACAGCCGACGCGTTCTCTCTCGTAATTACGGCACTGGATCTAGGCGAACGCCGATTGACATGCAAAAACGCAGCGGAAATATGGACAGCAGCGGCAGAAGTGCCGGCGGCGGCGAATAGGGTGGGGTTGAGGGCGAGGATTGGGGCAAAAATCGACCTTTTCCTGGTTACATTCTTGATTGAGAACATTGCTATGCTTGCAGAGTCTGAGGAAAGAGGAATATCTGGGTGTTTCCAAAACTAGGAAGCTTCATGGTCGCTCTATCTAGGGGTGTCAAAAATTGACCCAACCCGTGGGTGACCCGTGGATGACCCGCCCACGGGTTGGGTTTGGGTCAGGATTTTGGACCCATGGGTCAATTTGACCCAACCCGTAATTGACCCGTGAAAACACGGGTCAGGTTTGGGTCGGAAGGTGTGACCCATGGGTCAACCCGTGACCCGTGACCTTTTTAAAAGAAATTAAATCCCAACCTTACATGTGTCAAACATCCCGCGGTTATCTCACGTCTTAACCTAGTATTCTCCAAGCAGCAGTTCAGAAGACAGGAGTGCAGCATTTCCATTCTCCTTCATCGCAGTTCACTCAGCGAGTCTCAGCAGCACTTCCGCTCCGGATTCGTCTTCCAGCACTTCAGGTTCGGTCTTTGATCTGCTATGCTAGGTTCGATCTGATATGCTTTGCTGTGTTTATGATGATGTTCGGTCTGCTGAATGATGTTCGGTCTGCTGAATTTGATTCTGCTTTGCTTAGCCTAAGACAATGCGAAGACGAAAAAGAAGAAGACGTAGAATTAGAGCGGGAACAAGTACAGCAGATAGAACTGGTATCCAAACAGGAGGATTTTGATGTTCAGTTACCTTCAAAGGTGAGTGCTGTTTCAACAAAAGGGCCTAATAATAATGATGGAGTTGTCATTGGAAAAACAAAGAATTCGGGGTATGAAGTTAGTTCCAGTGGCAAATTTTATAGAGTTGATGATGATGTGGGAGCAGATGAAAGGAAGAAGAAGAAAATTAGTTAAACCTATGTTGCAGAGATGACTATTCCGGAACACGAGCTAAAGAGGCTCGGGAACATTGCTTTGAGAATGCTGGAGAGGATCAAAGTTGGTAAGGCTGGCATCACTGAGGCATTGGTGGAGTCTATTCATGAGAAGTGGAAAGTGGATGAAGTGGTAAAACTTAAGTTCGAGAGTGCTCTTTCGGTCGATATGAAGAGGACACACGAGGCTTTAGAGATTAGTAATCCATTTAATTCCTAATATAATTGATTAGGTGCTCAATGGATTTAATTGTTGCAGTGCTGAATACCAGAATTATAAAAATCAATGTCTTGACTTGCTTAAGCTTTGTTTTCCGTTTTAGAGTAGAACAGGAGGTTTAGTTATCTGGAGATCAGGTAGTTCCATAGTTTTATACCGAGGACTGAGCTACAAGCTGCCATGTGTACAAACCTACAATAATACCTTTCAATAAAGATATGTTTTGAAGTCAGTTTGAATCCTCCCTTCGCTTCCTACAAAATTTTACTTTCCTTCCTACAAAACTTTACTTTCCTTCTGAATTCATGGAACAGGTTACAGCTGTTACCCTTCGGGACGAAAAAGGTGGAATCAAGGTGAATGGTAAGATGCAATCAAGCAATAGCTCAGTCTATGCAGTTGGAGATGTTGCAGCATTTCCAGTGAAATTATTTGGGGAGACTCGCAGGTAGAGCTCCATTGCTGCTACTGAGAAATAACAGTTTTCTTTTAACTGTGGTTATTATTTCTAATTTTTGAGGCACACTGCTTATCTCAAGAAGTGATCAAAATTGAGTTTCATATTGCATTGTTTGTTATTGGTATCAGGCTTGAGCATGTATGTTGATTCCGCACGAAAATCAGCAACACATGCCGTTTCAGTCATTATGGACCCAGAAAAAACAGGAGAATTCGACTATTTGCCTTTCTTCTACTATGTGTCTTTGCATTTGATGATATATGTTGGTTGCTTTTTTGTTATTCTAGTTTGAATTTGGTAGTTAACTAGTTATGTTGTGATTCTGGCAAGAATGTTGTATGAATTTTGGATGCATTATGGTTTGTAATCTTGTATGCATTTGACAGAATTGGTGGTAATATGACTCAGTTCATTGTGGTTTTTTGTGTGTGCGCGGGTCAGACTGACCCGCGGGTCATAGGGGTCAAACATGTCAGTCTGACCCGACCCTTCCATTCATCACGGGTCATTCTGACCCGCGGGTTGACCCACCAACCTGCGGGTCAGGTCTGGGTTTGCAAAACTGACCCATACTATTCCACGGGTCGTGTTTGGGTCAGGGGGTCCCTGACATGACCCAAGGCCGACACGACCCATGGGTCGACCCATGACCCGTTTTGACACCCCTAGCTCTATCGCATCAAAGGATGGTGAGACAGAGCTGGGTTTCGCAGGCTACAGAGAGAAGGGAAGGAGACGGAGAAAAGGTTAGAGGTTTGAATTGGGTTTGTTTTATGCCGTCGTCATTTGCAGGGTGGCGAGACCTTCAAGGAACTATTTTGGCGACGGCGTACTTGATCGACCTCCGTTTCTGCGTCGTTAAATACAGCAGCCCGAGTCTAGAATATGGATGGGACATGGCATCGCCGCATTATTGGGCAAACAAGTAGTGTCGTGTCTAATCATGTCGTGTCACTAACAGTATCTTTTTTTTATTGTCGAAATGTCACTAACTGTATCATGTTAATAAACGTATTGTGTCTAAATTGATAAATTTTAAACGTGTCTCTAAAAGTCAAACACGTACACGACACCTTTAATAAACATGTCACACGATACAGTAACATGACAAGGTAATAGACCAAAGATCAAAAAATATATTACACTTGGTCTTAGCCAAAATACCGAAAATTTTAATTTAATATTATGTAGACCATTGACCCACATATTAAATATTAAACCAATAAAACAATATTATATGTATCCTAGCTAAAAGGCCAATAAACGTATGAATGATATGAAATAGTAGATGAGATTGATATTTATAAATGCGTGGAAGGAGTGGAGGATGCTTGTTGGCTAGGACTGTCGATAGTTAAAATATGGTACGGGTATGACAAATATCATAAATATACCATATTTTAAATCGCATACCATAACCATAACCATTACGGATACAAATGTCAATAACATAACCATTAAAATAACTGTGGTTATTAACCATGGTTTTACCTGTATACCCATATTTATTTCACACATATACTATAATAAAAAGCCGAAAATTTTATTTTGAAAAATACATAAATGTATATTTACAACAATAAAAATATATAAAACTAACATCATGGTTCTTTATTACATATATGTATAGTAATTTCCATTATTTAGTATATATTAGTTTATTAATAATAAATAATTATTATATTTATATAATAACCATGAGTATAACTCAAATACCATAACCATAACCATTATGGGTAGAAAATTCATCACCATAACTGTACCGCACCATAATGGTACGGTTAACCATATTAAACAGTAATGGTTATAACCATGGTTATGAGTTTTTTCACCACACCATTGTCGACCCTATTGTTGGCTGATGTGGTACTCTTGGACAATGGGGATGACTAGTGGAGGACTGGGTGCTTGAGAGAATGAAGGAGATAGAGCTAGTGGAAGACTGGGTCGAATGGGAGATGGACTGGAATGATGTTCAACCCAAAGTATACCAAACCCAAAAATGTATATCTTATTTCAAATACACTCCCAAAAATGTTGATCTTATTTATAATACACTTCCATAATCTATATTTATACTTAATTACTATATTTAATTTTTAATTGCAAATATTTATATGTTCATACTTATTATCCATCAAATATAATATTATCTATTTTAGTCTATATAATACTTGTTCATACTTGATATAGATATACATTATATATTCTCTATGTATATATTAATTTGACTATAATGTATATAATTATGACAAACATATAATGTATATTCATAATTTCTTATTGATTCATGTCAAACATATAATTTTCATGCATACGTGGCAAATCTAGTAAAACCACATAAGTTAGTCCAAACCTTCTCATTCACAAAACCACATAAGTTACAAATCAAGTAAGTGTACATATGAAATTTTGTTATTAAGTTATATTCTAAGACAAAATTATGATTAATTTTATGTATTAGATATATTTTTTCTCTAAATTAATAGTTGCATGTCTAAGTCTAACATTATATACCCAATTATAATTATGCATGTAATATAAATTTTAACACATATATCAAAAATATTAATAATATGTACCCAAATTATATATATGGAAAGAAAACAAATATATTGGAACTTTTTTATTATAAATAAATTGTGTTAAATGTTAAAATACATTTGTTATTATTATAGAAAAATTTGTATTATAAATACATGTGTTACTTTTATCTCCTTTCAATTCATTTGTTATTATTAACAACAACAAATAAAAAAGAATTAGAATAAGACTAAACTATTGTATAAATATAATAATAAAATTTATATTTATATTTTTATAATGTTTAGGATTAATAATTAAAACTTTAACTATTATTATCTTGTAAGTAACTTGAAACATCCAAATCTATATTTATACTTAATTAATATATTTAATTTTTAATTGCAAATATTTATATGATCATACTTGTTATCCATCAAATATAATATTATGTATTTTAGTGTTTTATAAAGTCCACTAAATACAATATATTTAAGATAAAATCATAAATATACATATAAAAATAATGGATTTGGATCAATTTAACTTATGGGTCTGGTTAATGGGTCTCTTACTCTATTAGTAGAAATTTAAGTCTAACCCAATTCATAGAAGTAATTGTACTCGATTAGACACGACATGACCCGCTTAGTACACGATTAGACACGACACGATTATACACGTTTAGACATGACACAATTAGACACATTTAGACACGATTAATTAATCGTGTCTAAACGTGTGTTTGCCGTGTATTTGCATGTTGGTTGTGTTTAGACACGATTATTAACAGTGTCTACACGTATAAGAGTTGTTTAGACACGCTTAGTAATTGTGTCATGTCTAAACGTGTAAATTGCAGATAATTTGTAGATCGTTTAATCGTGTCATGTCAGAAATTGTCACCCCTAGGCCGCATGGCTTTCCATATTCGACTTATTGAAAATTTGATCAAATTGATGAGCCTACCGCATTACCTCTGGCTCGTCACACTGAAGTCGGTTCCAATCTGATTAATATCAATTTAGAGAACTGGTTTTTATAATATCAATTTTACGCTTTACTTGATAAAATAAAACGTCGTGACTCTTGGTCACGGATGTTTGAAAATACAATCATACTCAATTAAAGATAACAATGGTAGTGGGGGTCTTTCGACCCAATCATATAGACTCACTCCCAATCTCGTTTGCTTTACTATCCAATTTGCGCACTCGTTTGTCGTCCTTGGAATAGCTCACCATTGCACTTGCTCAATTATCCTAGCTAGTGCTCGTGTGTTTGTTATGATGGTGGATACTCTCCAATGTGTCGGCCCCTCTTCAAGTTATTTGTAAACCATTTGTGAGTCTGTTTCGATGTCAACGCTTTGCCATCCCGCTTGGATTGATTGGCGTACTCCTTCTTGTATCGCAGTAGCCTCCATGGTCTCTATGTCATTTCCACGGTACCTTAGGTTTGTTCCTCCCACCACCTTTCCCTCCTTGTCCCGTGCCACCACCCCCTATGCCGTCTCTTCGTGTTTCTTTGCACCATGATGCATCACAATTTAATTTGATTGTATTCCCCGTCGGTGGCTGCCATCGTTGTCTTTGTGGGATGTCCCGGGGTGGTTATTCGATTCGGCCACCTACTTTGTTTTCCTCATATGTTTGTGTGATCTCCATCATCGTCTTCATCGGGTTGGGTGGTATGGCCTCAAACGCGACTTTGCACCTTGTTTTCCATATGTGCCAACATGTGATTAGGATGAACGCTCACCGCTTAAGTTGAGTTAATCGTATTAACATGTGATAGAGAACTGAATAAGTATAAAAATTATATGAGTTATGTTATATAATTTTACTCTCATATGGTTTTATAAAGTTACTCTCATATAAATTTTAAATTATTATATTAATTAGCAAAAATAAATAAAAACAAAATATTTTTTAATCATATTCTTATATTAATACGATTAACTCAACTTATAAAATAAAAAGGTTTTATTTTTTATTTTTTTTATTAATATAATATTATTCAACTTACTTTTTAATTATTGTAATGTTTATTATATAGGGTATATTCATTACATATATGTTAAATTCATTTAGTGATAGAACTATAAAAAAAGTCATTTATAAACATTTTATTTAATAAAACGTAATTGTTTGTTATTTCTTATTTATTTGTTTTCTTAGTTAAAAATCTGTGAAGACTATATACACACACATAACTTAATAAATTATACATACACTATTTAGAATACTATTAATTTTTTTTTTATACATATAAAAATTTACTTCAAATATAATAATAATTGATAAATAGCAAATTTTAAATAATTATTTTTCAAAATTCTATGAAAATTATCATTATCATTTTATAATTATAAATACATAAATTAAAATCTACCATGTGTGTATTTATATAATAATTTTATAAAATATAATATTATTGTATTATATTTCTTTTTTCAGAAACAAACATATAATTGTGTACACATTTAGGGATGTCAATATGATAACAAAAAATATCAAGTTACATTTTATTATTAAAAAATGTTGAGATACCTAAATTAAAAAAAGTTTATTAAAGTCAAACTTTTAATATTGATATTAAAAAATATTGATATTCCTAAAATCATTTGCCAAATACTTACATATCATTTTTATTGACTAAATAAAACATAAATTTATTACAATGTATTTTAATTTTATTGAACCTTGTTTTTATTATTTATTAACTTGATATAATTATTTATAAAATCAAAGAGAAGAGAAGAGATGAGTATACTAACCAATTCGCTTGAAGCATGCCAAAGGAGATAATACAGAGAGCGTCGTGACAAGAAGTATGAATGTACACGACCATTCCACACGAGTGTGCTCCAAACCAATCTTCAAGAATGCCTCCATGGTGAACACCACTTGAAGATGTTCCAAACATTACATCACCTTCATTTCCAAAATTAACATATATGAATCACTGTCAGCAAATACAAAAACGACATAAGCATGTAATTAAATAAATTTTCATCGAGATAAAACAATGGCATGCCAATTATATTCATATATAAAATGAGCACACCAATGTTATTCACCATCACACATATCTGTAGCAGCATCCTTCCATATTTTCCAAAAGAATCTCCAATGAGACATGCATAGGATGCAGATTTCCCTGCCATGCTAAACCTAATAGGCAACTCAATCGATGCCTCAGTCAATAATGCAGTGAATACAATCATAGCAATTTCTAAACCGAGTAAATAAAGGATACCGACACCAACAATTGTAGTCAACAGATTAAAGACTGCCCCAGTAAACGAAACACCATTGAATTCATCAAAACTAGCATCCTCATCATGTCTCTTAGGCAACAAGGGACCCTTTTCATCAGCAACTACTCTGTGTCGTAATATCTACAATAGTGAGCCTTTTCATCATGTCAGAATTTCTTTTCCTTCTTTGTTGTCAAGTTCTTTACTGTAATATCTACGTTGGTTTTAAGATAATGGGTCGTCAATAAGTGAGAGTCCATTCACATAAGTCCAATTGTGTGTTTGACCTTAAAACCTATCTCCTATATACCATTATATATAGGGGTGCTCAAGGTTGCAAACCTGATGATAATAGAATAGGTTATCTGTCTCGCCTAGAGCCGACAAATCTGTCGCCCTACAGTTTAGACAAATGTCAGTAGCTGTGGTATTATAATAGGTCATTGTCCGTCAAACTGTGACATATCCTCCCATCCGGAAGACCGTGATTCCAACCTCAGACAGATCCACTTCCGCTAAGGCAATCGTTCAAGGAGATAACTTAAATATGTGTTATGTTATGTCCTACTCAATTGCATGTTTCGTACATTCCAATATTGGTATCAAAGTCGTAGTAGGTTGGTTTTCGAATTGTCGAACCCCATTAAAATTTCCACCGCGACAAACCTAACGCCAAGAAACCAAGGTCGCCGCCAAAGTGGCCGCAGCCCCGGCTTAGTAGCCGCAACCTTCGTGGATGTGGCCACGGCAGGCCTGGAAGCCATAACTTTCATGGATGCGGTAGGCCCTGAACTCTGAAGGCTGCAACCTTCGTAGTTGCGGCAAGCCCTGAAGGTCGCAACCTTCGTGGCTATGGCAAGCTTGGAAGTCGTAGGCTTGGAGGTCGCAACCAAGAAAGGCATGCATTTTCCATGCTTATTGTCTGATTGTCTCCCACAGAACAGAAGGAATCAATCAAACACAACATTTTGTCTCAAATTTAAAGGCACTTATTTATCATTTACCTTACATGACAGTGTATTTTCATTGTTCTTTCTGTTAATAATGTATGAGAATTAAATTTAAAATGATAATATTTTTTGAATTAAAATTGCATATAAATTTAGAATAACATGCAAGTTGACAAAAGGACAAAATTGCTTCTAGCAAATGTTTTTTGTGAAAATACAGAGTCTCGTGTGAAAAAGGTCTTGTTAAGGCAATTTCCTTTTCTTCACTGTAACAGATTCGTCTAAGAGTTTTCCTTAATCGAACTGAACAATACATGAATTCGGACTTCAACGAAAATTCGACCACAAATAAGAACTCAATTATGACCTAACTTTGGAGCAATATTTGTGATGGTAGTATTTTTAGATTTTTGAGAGTGTGTTCATAATGAAAGAGGAAGACCCTATTTATAGGATTTTCACCCTTCAAGCCTTAATTAGGGGTACTTAATACCTTAAATAAATTTTTGAAAAAGTTGAAGCAAATTAATAATAAAAAAATGAAAAATACCAATAGCCATATTACACCAATACTTATATTACAACAGGAAAAAATATTTTTCTAAAGGTAAGAGAAAAAAAATCGAGTCGGAACCGGGTCGAAATAAAAATTGTGGGTTTTAGCAAAACCTGACTCACACAAGGCAGGTTTTTCGGAACTGGGTGGTGTTAGCGAGAGAGATAATTTTCTCTAGTAAAAATAATTATATATTGTCCAAAACTCCAAAACTGAGCGATGTGGGACTAAGGAATGCAAGCAAAATTGCTTCCTTTCCCATTTATCATTCACAACAAAATTTAAGCAGCTTTTGGGATAAACTGGCCCATGCCAAAAAAGTCTGACCTAAAGGGGGCCACAACCAACAATCCCCCACATGAATGAAAAAATGACAGAGTTCCTAGACACTCTAGACTCGGGATATTATGAGTTCAATGTTCGACACCTGTATAGGATAGATAAGTGTTACCCATTGAACATTCCCTTGTGAAATTACAACAATTTTACTGGCTAGTCAGTAGACGCGATGTCTTTGAACTATTTGTTGTTGGTGTAAATGCTGACATAACCCACACAAATATCTTCATAGTATTGTTCAGTTCACGCATTCATGCCTTTTTTATCATGGGCATTGCCTGGTTCTGCAAGCGTTTCTAAGAATTGTGCCCTCAACAATTCCTTTCGAAGCGGACCTTCTTCTCGCTTGCATTGGTGATTCTTTTTTCTCAAGTGCTACTCTAACACTTTATATTTCTGAATCATTAACAACATTTGCTTAATATAATCTACTATCGTCATTGTTTATCATCATAGGAATGGACTCGGGGTTTAAAATCCCCCATAGTGATCCCACCTCATTCTTGTGATTATGTTGTCCCGTTAAATCTAGATCTTGGAATCTCCAGTCAACTAGGTTGGGTTTTCCTTCTCAAAAGTGTTTACTGCACGATCTTTAGCCTCATTCCTCTCAATGATTGACCAACTTGCTCTTTATTTAACCATTTGGTTAACAAATCCGTTATATTATCCTTCGAGTTTACATAATCGATCGTGATAATTCCTGTCGAGAGCAATTTTCTAATGGAATTATGTCTACGACGAATATGTCTAAACTTACCGTTATACACGTGACTTTGTACCTTGTTAATTGCAGATTGACTATCGCAATGGTATAACCATTCAGCTGATTTATTATCACATTTATCCAGTGCTATAAACTTAGATTCCATAGTGGATCTCACAATGACTATTTGCTTTGAGAATTTTCAGGATATGGTTGCACCCTCTATGGTAAACACGAATCCACTTGTGGAGTTCGAGTCTCATGATGCCGATATCCAATTAGCATCACTATATCTTTCTGTAACAATTGGATATCTCGTATAATGCATCCCATAACTACGAATATATCTCAAGTACCTGAGTAATCTTTTGATTCCATCACAATGATCAGTACTTGGATTACTCACATATCTACTCAACACACCAACAATGTGTGCTATATCAGATCTAGTATAAGTCATCAAGTACATGACACTACCAATAACCTAATTTACTAAATCTAGTACAAGTCATCAAGTACTTGGAGTGCAAACCTTCTCTTTTTTCTTCATCGTTGTTGATTTTTCTAATATTTAATCGATATAATGAGATTGAATTAGAGCAATTCCTTATTATGTCTGATTAACCCTAATTCTAAGAATTTAGATCAACAAGACCCGTATCTTTCATGACAAATATCGAATTCAACATACCCTTCGTGGATTTAATCATCTTATCATTATCAACATAAACAAATAAAATGAAATAACCTTCATTTGTATCTTTCACGTAGATGCATTTGTCACATTCATTTATTTTAAATCTTTTTTGCAGAATGAGATTGTCAATTTTCTGATGCCACTATTTCGGTGTCTGTTTCAGACCATACAGTGATTTCACCAGTTTACATACTTTCTTTTCTTGCCCTGGCGTAATAAATCCCTAAGGTTGTTCCATGCAAAATTCTTCTTCTAAATCCCCATTTAATAAAGATTGTGTTTACATCTGTTTGATGTATTTCAAAATTTTGCAATGTCGCTATTGTGAGTATCATCCTTATGGATGTCATTCTCTCTGCTTGTAACCCTTAATTACAAGTCTAGCCTTATACTTTTCAATTGATCAATTTGTTTTCATTTTTCTTTTGAAAATCCACTTATAACCTAGTTGCTTGACCCAGGAGGAAAATCCACTAGTTCCCAAGTATGATTTTGCAAGATGGACTCAATTCACTATTGATTGCCTCTTTCCATAGAGGTCATTCAAAACAACTTATGGTTTCTTGAAAAGTTTGAGGTTCAACCTCAAGCATATAGGTTAAAAAATCTGGACTAACAGATTTTTTGACCGAGCTCGTTTGTTTTTTCTGGGTTCTACCTCAGGTTGTACCTCAACATTTTCTATGTCTAGACTATTATTAATAGTCTCATAAGTTTGTTTCGATGAACTTGTCTTTCCCCTAGACTTAGCTGGAAATATTTCTTCACATAAATATGCATTTCTTGATTCCATTATCGTATCTCTGTATATATCTGAAATCTTCGAATCATGCACTAGAAACCAATAAGCATTACTGTTTTGAGCATATCCAATGAAAATACAATTAATAGTTTTTGGTTTAATCTTGATTTTTTAAGAGGAGACACCATCACTTTAGTAAGACACCCCCACACTTGGAAGTAATTGAAAGAAGGTTTTCTACATTTCCATAATTCGAAAGGTGTTTTCTCTTCTTTCTTTAGGGATACCTTATTTAAAAAGTAATTGCTACTTAAAATAGGTTCCCCCACATGTTCTGAGGTAACCTAGAACTTATCAACATTGAATCATCATCTGTTTCAATGTTCGACGTGGTGACCTCATGTATGATTCTTTTTTGAACACAAAATGCAACACCTTGATTTTCTTGTTAAGTTGATTTTCAACTTCTTGTTTATAAAGCATGAACTTTTGTATAGTTTCATCTTTACTTGTAACAAGTATACATAGCAATATTTTGTACTATCATCCACAAAAGTGATAAATCACTTATTTCCACCTCTTGTTTGGACAAACTTTAAGTCACAAACGTCGCTATGTATTAAATCAAGAGGTTTTGTATTCCTTTCAATTGAATGAAAGGATGACCTGGTTAATTTAGTCTCAACACATATTTCACACTTATGTTTCAGATCCATTTTAAATGTAAGGATGTGATTCATGTTAATTAACATTCGCAAGGTATCATAATTAACATATCCCAATCTACCATGCCAAAGATTGGGAGACTCATTCAAGTAAGCGGAAGAACACATTTTATTATTGTTCATCTTAGAATTAATAACCATTAAATTCATCTTGAACATCCTCCACATTCGTACCCCTTACCCACATACATTCCATTTTTAGTGAGTACAAATTTATCAGACTCAAATACAAGACAGAAGTCATGCTTGTTGAGGAGAGATCCTGACACCAAGTTCCTGCGAATGTCTGACACATACAATTAATTATTTAATACCAGCTCTTTCCCGAAACTCATCTTCAGAGCGACATTTCCTTTGTCCTTGACCTCGGACAAGGCAGAGTTGCCCATGTACAAGCTCTCCCCAGAATGAACTTCTTCAAAATTGAAGAATATTCATTTATCCGAACATACATGCTTGGTGGCACCTGTGTCAACCCACCACTTCCGGGGCTTGGAACCAACCATGCTCACCTCAGACACCACCGCTGACAGGTTGATATCGTCAAGGTATTCAGTGAATCCCTGCATCATGTTTGGTCTCCTTTCTCTTAGGAAACCTGCAAGCATTAGATTTATGACCAGTTTTAGCACAGTTATAACAAGAGTCAATAAATCCTTGTGGTTTGGATCCTAACTTCTTTGAGACTCCGCCCTTAGGACCCGAAATGAATCCTTTTTGCTTCTTCTGATTGCCTTTGACTGCATGTTTGTTTTAGCTCTGCCCATGCTCCACCACATTAGTCTTGGGAGAGGCAATCGTGTTCATGGGGCCGATTTGCTCTGCCCGTGCAAAATTCATGTATTGCTTTTACACCTTGATCCTTTCGAGTAGCTTGACCATGGTCATCTCCTTCCGCTTGTGCTTCAGGTAGCCCTTGAAGATATTCCATGTCGAGGCTAACTTCTCAATAATGGCGACTACTTGAAACGACTCTGCGAGTTCCATCTTTTTTGCATGAATACTCTTGAGAATAAGTTGTAGACCTATCACATGTTTGATACATGGTTTGTTGTCTACCATCTTTTTGACATGAATTTCTTTTTCCCGACATCCTCATCCTCATATTTTTGTTCCAAGACATGTCATAACTCCCTAGAGGACTTTGTTTTACTACATGCATCATACAACGAATCACACAAACAATCCATTACATAATTTCTACATAAATAATCTGAGTGATTCCATGCTTCTAGAACTAAGAAGAACCCTTGATCATCATCCTCGCCTTAAGTTGGTGGTTCTTATGTCAAGAATCGAGCCAAGCTCAGAATGGTCAGATAGAACTTCATATTCTCCTACCACCTCTTGAAGTTTGAGTCGTCAAATTTCTCAAGCGTCTCAGCATGCACAAGTCCAGTCGGACAAGTCATGGTTATCCCCCTGTTCGATGCAACGACAGGCGAGTTTAACAATGCATTAGGAACGTCAGTCTGAGTTAATGCTCCAGCAGCACTGATATCAACGTCATTGTTGTTTGCAAAAAAGAAAATCTGAAACTGGAAATTCTGAATTATTTAACCGAAAATTATTATTTTAGATTACACAAATTAATGAACCGAATCAATTCTTAGTCTCCTGAATTGTTAAAGCACAATAAAGAATTGTCTTAAGATTGTTAGTAATGCATAAAAATTAATTTTATAATAATAATATTTTCGGATCAAATTTGCATATAAATCTAGAATAATATGCAAGTTGACAAAATGACGAAATTGTTCATAGAAAGTGATTTTTGTAAAAATACTGAGTCCCGTGCAAAAACGGTATCCTTAAGGCAATTTCGACTCCCTCACCGTAACATGTTCGTGTAAGAGGATAAAAAAGGACGATTACCTCCCGGGATAAAACAGTGTCGTTAAGGTGAAACAAACACGATGTTTCCCTTAACTAAACTGAACAATACCTGAACTCAGACTTTGACGGAACTTCAACCACAAATAGGAAATCGACTATGACCTAACTTTGGAGCAATATTTGTGATTGTAGTATTTTCATATATTTTGAGACTGTGTTCAGAATGAAGGAGGAAGACCTTTTTAGGGGTTTTCACCATTTAAGCCTTAATTAGGATACTTACCCTAATATATTTTTTGAAAAAACTGAAGCAAATTAATAATAAAAAAACTATAAAAATACCAACAACCATGTTACACCAATAGTCATATTACAACACGAAAAAAAATTCTAACACTAAGAGGAAAATCGTGTCGGATCAAAATAAAAATTGTGAGTTTTAGAAGAAAAAAATGACTCGCACAATGCAGATTTTTGGAGCGACAATCGTGTTCGCGTGATGCGGGTGCATATGTGGGTTGAACATAACCATGGAGTGCTAATCGAATCTATCTGCACCCACCTCCGTAGGGGCGAGAGAGAGTTTCTTCTAGCAAGTTGTTACACTTGTATGAAGTGAAAATCAATATATATATATTGGCCCAAAACTCCCAAACTAGACGGTGTGGAACTAGGGAATTGAAGCAACATTGTTTCACTCCTCATTTATCATTCACAACAAAATTTGGGTTAGTTTGGGTTAAACCGACCCAAAGGTGGCCACGACCAATACATTCACCTCCTCTGCAAAATCTAAACTTGTCTCCAACCTCTTGTTCTTAATGCGTTTGTTTGATTATATGATATGAATTTATTGTAAGTTTATGCAATTTCGAGTCACCTATTAATGACAAAGATAAATAAATCATGATTAGAACTACACATGTTTTAAATAAACAGATTATAGTAGCTCGGTTTGTCTCACATCGGGAAAAAATGAACGAGCATCCATAATTTATTTTAGAAGAAATAAAAAATGATTTAACGAATATATATATATATCCGAAAGTGCTACATATATAATGATAAATAACTAAAAAAAATCATTAATCGTTCTCATGGTCTTTAACGCACTACAAGAAAATAGCACTATAGGCTCGGCGTATAGTCGTTGCTAAGTTGGGTTTTGCCGCTGCTAAGAGTCATGCCTGAAAGCCCCGATGCTAAAGGTATCCGCACGGACAAAATGCCGATGCTAAATGTATGCCACTGCTGGAATGAACAGTTGGTCATACCTTCAGCATCAATATATTGTCAATGGTGTTCATACGTAATTAGCGTCGGCACTATATAGATGCTATATACGTGTTTCAGATACAGTATTCATTGATGGTAAAATTGATGTATCAGCTACAACATATATGTGTTGCTGTTTCTTTGTTATTGTGTCTACGTTATGTGGACACAGTTTGGTTATAATAACGTCTAAAATATTTAGAAACTAATTATACATAAATAGTGTTACAAAATATTTGTGGTTGATGCAACTCACAAGGGCGAAATAAATTGCGATTTTTTGTTTGTGTTGAGGTTATTGTCTACGTGTAGCCGCAGTTATTTTCGTTGCCTACTTGACTACCTTTGTTGCAGTTAAAAGGTAATTGCATCGGTTTGTTTCTGACTGTATTTGGCGTATGTATTGGTAATCAAATTGTCGATGCTAATACAACTAGACCAGTTTTAGAATAAAAGTTCCGCATTTTTACCACCTAGGCATTACATATACTGCATACCATCCAGAAACAACCATTCATACATTTCCATATACAAAGTGTGCAACCTTAGCATAAACAGAGCACATAGGTTGCAGACAATAAGTTTCCGCATGTACATGTTGTCCAAAAGGACCAAAAACAGAACAAACAAAGACAAACTACTGCATGTGTTCCAGCATTACAAACTACTCCAAAATATGTTCCAGCAAGACAGATACGATACTAGGCCTAACCCAACTAGACATCGAAGCAAGCAAGTGAAAACTGATTACCTAAAGCAAGTGTTGCGTCAATAGTCAAACATTTCAATCTGCAAGCACACCAATAGGTTGAATTAGAACAATATCACATTAACATGCCAAAAGAAAAGAGTACCATCACTCAAACAGAGACTTGTTGACTGTACCTTGTGCATCTGGATCATCGAGCAATTGGCCATTGGCTTGCAGTGCCCTTCGCATGAAGGCCATATCTCTTTGGACGACGTTCATGTTTTCTTGGAACTTCAGTAGAGTTAATGTCCCTTCCTCGGCCTTCCTTGAACTCTCGTCCGCCTTCCTTGAGCTCTCCTCTGCTACCCTCTTCAGTTCTGCAGTTTCAGCTCTAGCTAGAGCCACTTCTTCCCTCGCTTTCTTCAACTGCTCACTCTCCATCATCCGTGCAATTTTGGATACACGAGATCGACGACGTTCAGGCTTACGAATTTCTTCATAAAGTGCATCCTTGTCAACGGGAACATCCTCTTCCGCTTGCAGTTCAGCAACCCTTTGTTCAACTGCAGCCTACACACCAGTACAATCCAATCTCATGTGTTAGGTGTGAAACATTATAAAAATTAAGAAGGAAGAGGATGTGTTATCGCTTACCAGGATTGCTTGACTTTTGGCATCTCGAGGAACCCCCTTCTTGTCCACATGGGTCTTCCGAAACATGTGGTATTTACCCGGATGCACCCCATTATTTTCCAGAATCTGCATTTTTAAAAACATGCAGTGTAACTGAGTGGTTACTAAATTCAGCAGACTGTGGGTGTAGGGGTTCATTACCTCTTCCTGTTCCGTCTTGGCAAAGCTGCATGTCCCCGCAGTGTGCATGATGACTTGGTGAGTTTGTTTGCTTTGTTACGCTCACTCCTCACCTTCAATTCAATTATGAGGACACAAACAGTCATATGGTTAATAATATATAAAAACTTGCTATAAACTGCAGTAAAGCATAAAAGAACAAGATTAACACAGTTTAACCACCTTAAACTCCTGTGAACTGAACCAGTTCACTAGCCACGCCCAATCTTCCTTCACCACGTCCGGGGGTATGTTCTGTATCCTTTCTTCATCGCTAACGTATTTGTCATAATACATTCTTTTCAGGTTTGCCCTGTAATTCCTATACTTCTCTCTCAGATAGCAGACAATCAGTTGCTTCAAGTTCTCATCTTCAGGGATCACAAACTTTTCCTGCGAAACAAACATACAAGCATTAGCATTTTGGCAAACATACACATGGCGCATTCGTTTGTGTACATATAAGTGTACTTACTCCAACAAGCATTAGCATTTTTGCCTCGTAGTCAATGGGTTCCTTTGGGATGTCCTTCCAGTCTTTCACCATCAATGGTGCATTTGTTCTTTTACGTACGATGCACCCACACCATGAGGCAAACACCGATGCATTCTTCGAGCAGACCTTGCCCAAAGCATTAAACTGTAACTCTTCCTTTTCATTTACTCAATTTCTGGATAGCTTAATACACCTGGTCCGCCCCCTCCGTAGCTTCTCCGCTGGTGGCCTTACACATTCCTCCTGCACACGTACACCTTCATCTTCCAGCCTTACACCTTCATCTTGCACTTCTAAACCATCTGTACTTAATATCAAATACACGACCATATTAAGTAGAGGATTAAATAACTTCAAATAGGTATTGGCTGTTTTGGTTTACACAAAGACTTACCCTGTTCTGTCGCAGGCTCAGTAACCACTGGAGTAACATGCTGTGTTTCCTGTGGTTGAGTTTCTTCAACTGGGGGTCCAACGTGATCGGTGCTGTAGGGTTCTGCACCGTGCAGTCCACAACTGATGAACCTGAAAGTGTAAAGGTAAAAAAATTCGTTAAAGTATATGGGTACAGTCAACAACTGATGAACCACAAAAGATGTTACAGAAGTAAACCTACTTGCTCCTACGCGGGACAGTTTCCGGGGTGACTTTCGAGGGTGTTTTTGGCTTCATTGGGGGGGGGGGGGGTTCTACATTTGTACTGTTGAGCCTCATTCTTCTAGTTCCCACCATCCTGACGAATGTGTTCAACACAATTAACCAAACATATTACTTTGAGAACAGATAAAAAAAAAGAACAAGACATGCATCTTCCCGAACAAAACAGTTTGACATTGTAAAGAAGGAATTTTTATGTGTGTATCGTGGAGTAAAATGTTAGTAAAAAACAGCAGATTTACACACAAGAACAGATGTACACATAAGAACAGCACACAGTTAAAAAAAATATAAGAAACAACTGAGCGACATAATACAGGAAAGACTGAAGAACAGCAGAGAGGTTTCTTGTAGAACAAACGACTGAGCGAATGTCAAACGCATGAACGAAACCATTGGAAATACTGAAGAGCAACACCCGTGACTCAAGAAAGAACACACGACTGAGCGATGCCGAGGGAAAGATTGAAGAACAGCACACAAACCAAAAACAAGAAGAAACGACTGAATCCAGAGGTTATCTTCAACAACAAGTAAGCAGATCGAAGTGCAAGAAAAGAAATCGTACCTTGTTTGCTAGATCTGCAGAATCAGTCTTGATCAACCGTGGCTTTGACACAAGTTGGAGGAGAGGAAGAGGGGATGTTCTTTGGATGGAGATGGAGAAACAGAAGAAACCGAGGGAAAGAGAAGGAAGGCGCGGTAAATTAGAGAAGAAAATGAAAAGCTGCAGAATTGGTGGGCCCAAGAGTCATGTCAGCACACATTACGAATGGCATTTGCTTCGAAGAGGGGTTCTGTGTCGATGCAGAAGGCAACACAACCGGGTGGGCTTCAACGGATTTACAAGCTTAGGCTTCGGTCCGAATTCCTGCTGGGCTTCGGTCCAATTGTTGGAGGCTTGAATATGAAACATATGAATGAACAAGTTCAGCCCTCATGCAGTAATTTGTCAATAATTGAATTTGTCAAATTATTTAAGAATCAAGTACGGGTCGTGTTTTAGTTAGAGTTTTTGACGTTTGAATTATTTGGGTAGTAGGTTGGGCTCTTAATTTATACCACATATACAATTAAAAGAATAATTCGAGAGTTCTATTGTACAAACTGATGAACCTGGTTCAGTATACTGCAGTGAGTATGTATATTTTTTCATTTCTTTATATTCGTCATGTACATGAGACTGTCAAAGCACTACACTAATACTGAGTAAGTAGCATTTAATTAGTTTTCCAAACATTTAGTCAAGTTTTCTGCTAAGAGTCCTAGAATGTCGTAGGAGGAACCTAAAACCCTAAGTTGATGTAATGGTTTATAGTTGGTAATGGTACGGAACTTGTATATACTGTGTATAATACAAACTTGTACATATAATACAAACTTGTACATATAATAGAAACTTGTATATACAAAATATACAAACTTGCATGTACGTGTATATATTGTATATACAAACTTGGATATGGTGTGTATATACAAAATTGTATTATATGTACATGCAAACTTATAATACAAACTTGTATATATTGTATAGACAAACATAAGATACAAACTTGTATAGACATTACAGTATTATATGTAGGTATGTTGTTTTTATAATACATCAGTAGCATACAGTCATACTCCCCAAGAAATTATCTTATTTATTAATAACGTTAAGTTACAACCCGCTATTAACTAGAAATCTGACCTGCAAATTACGCCCATTAGCAGTAGGTAGTATATTTTATTTTTTTATATACTCATTCTATTAAGTGTGTAAAATGCATATAACTAATTTTAGGGAAATAATACATAGTCATTCTATTAAGTGTGTATAATGCATTGTATTAATTTTATGAAAACAATATAGGGCATAATGTAATGACAAACCATAAAATAGAATTGATCCTTCTGCCCTTCATGTCGTTTGTCTCACCCACGGATTTTGAACTTCCTGTGATTTCCCGCTTTCTCCAATGAGGAATTTCCGGTTTGCGGTTTGGGTTCATTGTGTAGGAGGCCATAGCGAGACTGAGCAAGGGACTGGGTTCCGCGTTCGATTTTTGGTAAGCAGATGGTTCGATTTATGTTGTCTACCTAATTGAACTGTGTTCGGTTGCATTGATATGTTAATTAAGCAGTCATCTGTTCGATTTCTGAGCAACCTTAAATATGGTTCTGCCATTACTATGTCTTCTGTTGGGCTGCGTAAGGAAACTGCAGATGTATAAGCATATGACAACAACAATTTCCTGAAATGTACACCAATGCTGTCTCATCTGATGTTTAAAATATAGTTGGCTCAGAATTGCACAACACTGAATGTCTTCAATGTACACAGAATTGAATATCTTCAATGTACACAGAATTTATCGAATGAAAGGTAGAATCCTGATTTATGAACATAGTTCCCTGTCCCTGTCCTATTTATCTTCAACTGTAATGTTATGCATATGAACATAGTGGTAAACTTTGGCTTGAAAACAGGAATGGATACCCAAAGAAGAGAACAAGCATATTTAGGAGGTATGTCCATCCCCATTATGTATACAATGTTATATATAGGAGAACAAGCATATTGCCGCATATTTAGGAGAACAAGCATCATGTTGCAAACAGATTTAGTCTCATATTTGTCATACTGCAGCACTTATACCTATGAATATTGCTGTTTACTATTAAAGGTGTGGTGGGTGTGTAATTTTTTGTCGATGTCTATACACGATGAACTTGCCTTATGAATTTGATTTTTTTTTTCAACAATTTATTGTTAAGCTCCAATCCATCTTTGTTATGATTCATGAGCCCTAGTGAAGGATTTTGATGCGCCCAGTTTAATAAGAAGTTCCCTTTCTGGAGATGAAATGTCTGCAAATGCAGTTTGTGTTTAAAAATTATATACTAATTTGTGTTCCTAATCTTTTGAACTATCCAATAGTATATAAAGATTCTCAAATGCGGATCCCTCTGTCCTATTTTGTACAGAATTTTCAAGAGATCAAGGTGGTCTATCCTCAGATGCGATAAAGAAAGCCTTTGATTCGACCGAAGAAGACTTCTTACACTTGGTTCGCACCTCGTTTCTGTTGGATATCGATAGTGACAGCCCAGTAGGGAAAAAGGCCTCGAAGGCCCAATAACTATAGAGGGGTAAACCCATAACATTCGAACCGGACCGGCCTCCATAGAATGGCCCAGAACAGAGCCCAAAGCCTCTGAGGACACCATGAGTGCTCGCCATTCTTTACCAGGCCGTGACCTCTCACTGCTCGCCATGAGAGTGCTCGCCCCGAAGAGAGCCCCGCCTCTCTCCTCTGGTCCCACTAAACCGTTAATAACAGAGTGGCCAGGATATCCCGCGTATCTCAGTCACATATTTACTAAAGATTAGATTTGGTAACTGCAATATCTCGCAGTAACTGCCATATCCCACGATCCGAATCTTCAGCAACTCAATATACACTAAGATATTCAGTTGCCTTTATACGGTTCTACCTCTCTTACCCTATAAATACCCTTGCTTTACATACGTTCTTTACGTTTTGAGTTTTATACACACATATACTCATTTAAGCATCGGAGAGGGACCCAGAGACACCCCCTCTGTTGCGCTCCCCTACCTGCAGGTTCACCGGAGTTGGAGCAGAAGCGTCTTCCCAACCTTGTCTGGCATTCAATTCACTGCCAGATCAGCATCCAGGATTTCACGATCCAACATTTGGCGCCGTCTGTGGGAAACGAGCAATTCAGCCATGAGAACTCGATCCCAAAGCAACCGTCGGAATCAGACTAGAGAGCGATCCTCAGATAGCTCTGATTCCGCCGCCGCTTCACCGCTTCAACAGGAACCTGCCAGCCAAGCAGGAGTTAATGATGTTCCCCTAGGACAGCTCGAGAACATGTCGGTGATTCAAGACCGACCCCCCGCTGCTGATCAAAACGGAGCCCCGGCACCGCAGACAGTCCACATTGCGGGGCAGGATATTAATTTAACCCCCGAGATGGTCTCCCTGCTGGAAGCCATCCTAGGGCAGGCGCGCCGCCAAGCCTCTGCTCCTCAAGAAAACAATCCCTCTGCTCCTAAGGAAAACCACCGCCCTGCTGCGACAGGGCCCTCACTGTTAGGATACATGTATAAGTGTGATTACTTGGGTTGTAAGGAAATGAAGGAAGGTGCCATGTATTTCAAGAAGATGTATGAAGATGCTAGAATATGCTAGAAGATTAGAGAGTCTTAGTTGTTTAGCATAGAATTCTGGTTGTAGATGTAGTATAAATAGGAGTGCTTGGTGATCTTAGAAGTAACTTGAATGAAAAGAAAAGAGTTTCAAGTTGTTAATTCTGTTATTTTCTGTTTTCTCTTCTTTCTTCATCTTCAAGCTATCTTCATAATCCTCCATTGAACTAAGATTCTTCACACTCACCTTCGGAAGCGGCAAATCCTGGTCCCACTGCGCCTCAGGAGGATCAGGAGATGACGTCAGGACAGCAGTCCTTACCTCCGGCACACACCAAGGAACCAGCAGTCGCTTGTACGGCCAATCCTTCCGGTCCTCCTCCACCCGGAACCTCTCCCATGTACTGCACTGTGGATCAGATGGATGACCTCCTCAACAAAAGGCTCCAGGAAAGACAGTTGACAGTCGTAGCTCCCTTCAAGGAGCAGTTCTCTCATCCTTTTACCGACGGGCTCGTCACTATCAAAATCCCGAAGGATGTGGTTGCTCGGGCCATACCTGAGTATAGCGGTGGAGGAGATCCCACCGTGCATGTCAACAAGCACGAGGCCTTCCTTCTGGGTAAGTCAAACGATCCCAATCATTTGGCTTTGCTATTTCCATCTACTCTTTCGGGTTCGGCTTCGTCCTGGTTCTTCGGTCTCCCTGCAGGATCAATCGGAACTTGGGCAGAGTTAAGAAGCAAGTTCCTGGAGAGATATATGGGCGAGCGCCAGTTGCTGAAGAGCGTGGTCGCCCTTGACTCAGTCAAACAGCAGCCGGGAGAGTCGCTGTCCAATTTCTACGGGCGTTTTCATCAAAACGTCACAGAATTAGATCGCCGAATCTCGGATGGGGAGATCATTCGAGCCTTCTACAGAGGTCTGGATGTGGCCAACAAGGCCTCGAGAAAGCTGCGAAACAGCTATCACGTGAAGGAGATTGAGACGTTGGAGGAGTTGGCATCCGGAGCAAAAGGTTTCATAGACCTTGAACGCGCAAACATCGAGGCTAACCTCCTGACGACCTCGCTAAGGGTGACCCATGAACCCCGACGTGATGGTAAGAAGAAGGGAAAGAAGGAGAAGAAGGGAAAGGAAAGCAAGCCCCGGGTCGAGTCTCTTCCAGTGCCTCGCCATCCAGAGGTCCCTGAGTACTTCACGCCTTTAAATAGGCAGATCTCAGCGGTACTAGTCGAGATGGAGAGGAGATCCTTGGCGAGGCCACCGATGCCTCGTCGAGGTGGGCTGTCCATGGGCAAGGATGTCGAGAGCTACTGCAGATACCATAAGTGCAAGGGCCATAAGACAGATGACTGCAAGATTTTGAAGCGGGACATAGAGATGCTGATTCAGGGGGGAATGTTGAAAGATTTTGTAGCAGGGCGAGACCGAAGTCGAACGCCCCCAGGAGGCATCGTTCGCCAGCCCCTGCGGATCAAGCTGAGCCTTCTGGAAGCAAGAGGAGAGTGAATATGATTGCGGGAGGATCCGGTGTAGGCGGCGAGAGGTCGAGCGCCAGAGAGGTCTACGCCACTCAGATCTCTACAGCAGTTCAGTTGGGGAAACGGCCCCGACCTGAAGAGAACATTGTCATCTCATTCTCTGAAGATGATTTGGCACATGTCACCACGCCCCACAACGATGCTCTGGTCATTAAGACAGATATTGACGGCTGTGATGTTGCAAGAATTCTGGTCGACGGAGGCAGCTCGACAGACATTCTATTTCTGGACGCCTTTGAGAAGATGGGCAAGTCCAAGCGCGACCTGAAGAGGGTCGACTTTCCGCTGATCGGGTTTGCGGGAAGAACAACTTATCCACTGGGGGCTATAACCATGCCAGTGATTTTTGGCGAGGGGTGGAAAAGCATCAAGGTGTCGGTCACTTTCCTGGTGGTCGATTCACCTACATCCTACAACGCCATCATAGGGAGGACCACGATCAACCCAAATAAGATTGTGGCCTCCACTGTCCACCAAAAGATGAAGTTCCCTACTCCGAACGTGATTGGAGAAGTGCTAGGAGATCAGCCTTCCTCGCGGCAATGCTACGTGAACTGTTTACGCAGGAAGAACCAAAGGGAGGCGCTCGCCATCGAAACAGAGGCCGACCCCTGCGAGGACTTGGCTCGGCCAGCACCCATGGAGGAACTGGAGGAGGTCGAGATCGATGGTCCAGACAAAAAGGTGCGCATTGGGACCACCTTGAAAGAGGATCAGAAGAAGGCCATGACCGCCCTCCTCAAGGAATTTAAAGAGCTCTTCGCCTGGCAGCCGAGCGACATGCCAGGAATCAGTACAGATATCATCTCCCATGAGCTCATGATAGACCCCTCCATCAAGCCGATCGCCCAAAAGAGAAGATCATTCGGGACAGATAAGCGTTTGGCGATCAGGCATGAAGTCGGCAGGTTGATTGAAGCTGACTTCGTCAGAGAAGTAAGATTCCAGAGCTGGGTCGCCAACCCAGTTTTGGTCAGGAAATCAAACGGCAAGTGGAGGATGTGCGTCGACTTCCGCGACTTGAACAAGGCTTGCCCCAAAGATTCATATCCCCTTCTGAGGATTGATCAGCTGGTCGATGCTACCTCGGGTCATGAGATGCTGAGCTTCATGGACGCCTACTCAGGCTACAACCAGATCAGAATGCATCCCGACGATGAGGCTCACACCTCTTTCTATGCTGATGGGGACATTCTGTGCTACAAGGTGATGCCCTTTGGCCTTATCAATGCCGGGGCAACGTATCAACGGATGGTGAACCGGCTATTCCAGGACATGCTGGGAAGGAACATGGAGGCCTACGTGGATGATATGCTCGTCAAAACCATTAAGGGCAATCCTCACACGACAGACCTCCGCGAAGCTTTCGAATGCATGAGAAGACACAGTGTTCGCCTGAATTCTGCCAAATGCGCCTTCGGGGTCAAGTCCGGTAAATTTCTGGGTTTTATGGTCAGTGAAAGAGGAATCGAAGCAAACCCAGAAAAGCTAAAGGCCATAGAGGAAATGAAGTCGCCAACCTGCCACAAGGAGGTCCAGTGCCTGAATGGACGCCTAGCTGCTCTCAATCGCTTCCTCTCCAGAGCGAGCGACAGGTCCCTCCCATTCTTCAAAACCCTGAGGGTCAACCGCAAGTTCGAGTGGACGCCAGACTGCGAGGAAGCATTCCAATCCTTGAAGAGGCATATCCAAACACTCCCACTCTGGAAAAGCCCGTTCCAGGCGAGCAGCTTTTCCTTTATCTAGGCATTAGCGATGTGGCAGCCAGTGCTGTCTTAATAAGGGAGGAAAATAATGTTCAGAGTCCAGTGTATTTCATTAGCAAAATGTTCAACTCAGCAGAAATAAAATATGTCCATATTGAGAAGTATCTCTATGCCTTAGTTATTGCTGCTCGGAAGCTGAGACCTTACTTTCATGCGCACGACATCACCGTCCTCACCAATCAACCTCTCAAAAACATCCTGATGAAGCCAGATTCTTCAGGAAGAATGGTCAAGTGGGCGATCGACCTCAGCGAGTTCAAGATCAAATTTGCGCCAAAAACGGCCATCAAAGGTCAAGCACTAGCTGATTTTATAGTGGAAAGCACGAGTAACGGTCAAACAGAAGCAGAAAACAGGCCAAGTCAGTCAGCAGACGACAATCAAATTTGGGAACTCTATACGGATGGGTCTTCATCAAAGGAAGGCTCGGGGTAGGTTTAATTCTTATTCCTCCTGAGGGCAAGTCTCTGAAGTACGCGATCGCCTTGACATTTCCAGCGACCAATAATGAAGCAGAATATGAGGCTCTTATCACTGGACTCAGACTAGCAAAAGGAATGGGTATAACTGCGCTTAAGGTAAAAAGTGACTCAGAGCTTATTGTCAATCAGGTTAATGGCGCCTACGAGGCAAAGGGAGAAAACATGAAGAAATATCTCGGCATTGCCAAAAAGCTGGTCGCGGAAATCCCAAATTTCGCGATTGAGTTTATTCCTCGCCAGGAAAACCAGATGGCAGATTCTTTGAGTAAACTAGCCTTCGGAGGGGCGACAGTCCAGGATGTACAATTCTGGAGAAAGCTCTATGTTCAGTCCTGGAAAGCAGAGCAGAGGTCTTCAGCATCCAAGGACAAGTCACATGGATGACCCCGTTCCAGAGTTATTTAAAAGAAGGAATCCTCCCGGAGGACGAAGGAGAATCCACGAGGATTAGAAGACTCGCAGCCAGTTATCTTATTATCGATGGAGAACTCTACAGAAGAGGCTATTCGACACCTTACTTGAGGTGTGTTGCTCACCCTGAAACAGAAAAGGTTATTCGAGAAGCTCACGAAGGGGCAGCAGCATGTCATGAAGGTGCTCGATCACTAACCAGAAAAATATTCAGATTGGGATATTACTGGCCGACCTTGGGAAAAGATGCAGCCGAGTTAACACAGAAGTGTGAGATTTGCCAGCAGTTTGCACCACGATCGGGTCGACCATCGACATTATTATCCCCAATGGCGGGTGCCTGGCCTTTCGCTCAATGGGGAATCGATATATTGGGTCATTTTCCCATTAGCACTGGTTAGCGTACTCACATTAGAGTGGCAATCGACTACTTCACTAAGTGGGTAGAGGCGAAAGCTCTAGCTTCAACAACAGAATTCCAGATCATCAAGTTCCTGCAGGTCAACATATTCTCCAGGTTTGGCATTCCTAAGGTACTCATCAGTGATAATGGTCCGCAATTTGTTGGAAAGGAGCTGAAATGGCTCTGTGAAGAATATTATGTGGACCATCGTTTCAGCCCAGTACATCATCCTCAAACGAATGGGCAAGATGAAGCAGCCAACAAGGTTGTCTTAGCAGGACTCAAGAAAAGGGTTCGAGCATTCAAAGGGAACTGGGCAGATGAACTGGAAAACGTATTATGGGCAATCAGAACAACGCCTAAGGCGGCCACAGGAGAAACGCCTTTCAGTTTAGTGTACGGATCAGAAGCAGTAGCACCAGCCGAATTAGCAGTGCCTACCCACAGAGTCTTACACTTTAACGCAGAGGTAAATGAGATCGAGCGCAGAACTGACCTCGACTTAGCAGAGGAAAAGAGATGGCTCTCGGAAAAGACACAGGCAAAGATGCGCTTGGCGACCGCTCGGTATTTCAACAGAAAAGTCAGCGCTCGCCAATTTTTCGTGGGGGAGATGGTTATGAGAAGGAATGAATTCACAAGGCTGGACAGTAAAAACAAACTTTCAGCCAAATGGGAAGGACCGTACAAAGTAGTAGAGATCGCCGCACCAGGATCCTACTATTTGGAAACCACCGAAGGCGAGAGGTTACCCCGTCCATTTAATTCTGAGCATTTAAGATGATTTTATGCATAGCTTGTAATCAAACTGTTATGTCAATAAAATAAAGTCATTGCTTTATAAAGCGTGTCCACTCGAAGCAAGCCGAAGCCAAAAGCCCTAACGCCAAAGTCAGGCCAAAAGCCCTAGCAACAAAGCTAGGCCAAAAAGCCCTGACGCCAAAGTCAGGCCAAAAGCCCTAGCAACAAAGCTAGGCCAAAAAGCCCTGACGCCAAAGTCAGGCCAAAAAGCCCTATCGCCAAGGATAGGCCAAAAGCCCTAGCAACAAAGCTAGGCCAAAAAAGCCCTAGCAACAAAGCTAGGCCAAAAAGCCCTGACGCCAAAATCAGGCCAAAAGCCCTAGCAACAAAGCTAGGTCAAAAGCCCTAGTAATAAGGCTAGGCCAAAAGCCCTGACGCCAAAGTCAGGCCAAAAGACCTAGCAATAAAGTTAGGCAAAACAAAAAGCCCTGACGCCAAAGTCAAGCCAAAAGACCTAGCAAAACGTTAGGCAAAATAAAAGCCCTGACGCCAAAGTCAGGCCAAAGAAATTTTAGGCGATCACTATGGATGATAAAGCCTGAAAAATTACAAATTCCCTGTTATTATGTCAACACCTCAAAGGTTAAAACTTCAAAAAAGGTAATATCTCTTTGAACTTAGAAGTTTATGCTTTTAAGTGTCAGAAGTATTATCCTTAGAAAGTTCGACTTATGCTTGGTCTAAGGCTTTAAGGGTCGACGACATTACAAAGCAAGAAAAAGTGGAGAGTAATTATGATTAAGACATTGGATGAATAGCCAAACATGTTCAAAAAGGCTCATGAATATAAAAGGCATTCAATACAAAAACCCAAGTCTTAAGAAAGTAATTACAAACCAAAACGAAAATTACAAAGACAGCTATCTAAAAAAGATAAAAATAAATACGGTCGCCAAAGAGTTGGAGGCTTCAAGCTTTGGGATCCTCGGGGGCAAGGGTGCTCTGCTCGCCTTCGGGGGCAGGAGTACTGGGTTCGCCTCCAGGAGCAGCCTATTCAGCAACAGCGGGCCGAGAAGGGCGACTCCGCAAGAAGCTCTTCAAGGATGCAACTTCCCCAAGGGGAAAGTTGGGGTCGACCGCCTGGACCTCCTCCACCAGGTCTTGAAGAAAATCGGCAATCGCCGACTTCATCACCTTCAAGGCCTAGTCCTCAAAGTCTTCGGAGACCTTGAACTCCTCAACCACGGCTTGGGGTGAAGGAACCGCCTTCAGCTGATCAACCAGCCGGTTCTTCTCCTCCTCTAGGGCGATCCCCCTGGCTTCAGCAGCATCCCTCTGGGCGTCAGTAGCGGCCCTTTGCGCCTCAGCGGCGACCCGAAGAGCGTCCGACTCGGCCAGCTGAGCGCGAACCTCCTTCAACTCAGCCTCTAGGCGAGCCCGGACCGCTTCTCCTTCATCAAGGCACCGATGAAGGGCTTCAAAATCCTGAAGGGCAGCCGCCACATCGGCCTCCATCCGCTTGATATCAGCAAGGAGGCGCTGCTCCTTGTTGTAAAACTCTGACCGGGCATTGTCTACCAAGGCGATCGCCGCGTTAGCAGTCGTCTTGATAGCCTCCAGCTGCCCAGGGGATATCCCCGTGCTCCGGTATTGCTCCAGCTCGACAAGCAGGTCTGAATGCTTGCCGGCGAGCTCGCCGAAGACACAGCCGATCATCACCTCTTCCCGAACGAGCTGACAACAAAAGAAAAATGAGAATTGTCAGGATACGAACAAAAGGGAACGACTATGGAAAAAGGAAAAAGAAACGAGGCCTTACCAGAGTGACTCGTTCGTAGTGAGACCGAAGGAACCCCTCGATCTGAGGAAGCTCCGTGGGGACGGACGAACGATCCTTGGGAGGAATTATCCCATCAAGGAGCCGCATGCACAAGTCTGGGCTACCCCGGAGGCTCTTATGGGCAGGGCACCCCTTCTTCGAAAGGTCCCCACAAGGGAACTAAGCACCCCGAGAGTTCGCAGCCTTGAGCGGCTGGAACAAGCTCGCCATGGAGCAATACTCCTCCCCAGGAACCCTTGAGGAGCTGGGGGCATCGGAACCCTTCTTATGGGTCCCAGACTCCTTCGGGGGGGACCGCGGACGCCGTAGGAGGTGGGGGCGCCAAAGATAAAACCTTCCCCTGGCCAGCCGTAGGCCCCTGGGGGGAAGGAGGGATGACCGCCGAAGCAGGAGCCTTCCCTTTGCCAGTGGAAGGACCTTCAGGAGGAGGAGGAGGAGGATGTTGTTCAACAGCCGGCTGCTCCTCACTCCTGACCTTCTTGGCAGGTGGAGGAGAAGGGTCTCGAACCACGTCAACCGTGGACTCTTCTGCGAAACAAAAAGAAGAAAGTCGCGTCAACAAATGCAGGAAATTTAGAAACAAGGCGGAATATGGAAATAATGCAATGTGAAACAACATACCTCGCTGGCAAGGGCCAGCAGGGGCCGAAGGAAGGGCCTCCTCTGGTTTCCTCTTGGACGATCGCCTAGAGGGGGGAGGAGGAGAGCTCAGCAGCACCTGGTCGGGGGACAACCCCGCCGATTCCTGGTCATCAAAGAGACCTATCAGTTTTCGGCTCTTGCTTACGACCTTGCCTACAAGTGATAAGACAAGATAAGAGTTAGAGAATTACCCAATCATAAAAGATTGGCGTGGCTTGATGAATGCCCGCCATCTCAAGGGCATTCTCAGTAGTCTCCGCCACTGAGCGGATGGACTTGAACTGGGATGACCGATGCAGCCGATACAGGTCGTCGATGGCATTCCGGTCACTCCCTGACAATTCTTCAAAGGATGGATGAAAATCCTTGTCTGGAGCAAACAATTTCCAAGGTACACCCCCCTTGTACAAGAAGTAAAACTTCTTGTAGTTGGAGTTAGTGGCCCGGAAATCATCGACCAGGCGGACATGGACGTTCCAAACCCATCCCTGAGGGCCTCCCCACTCTGAAAACTTCGGCCAGCGGGATTGGAAGTGGTGGATGTGGTTTGCCCCTGCTGCCAGTCGGAAGAAACACCGGAACAAGGCCAGTGAATACACCCATTCCTGGCGTAGGCATAGGAACTTGAAACCGACCCACATCCTGAGGGCATTCGGAACAAGCTGCGTGGGGTGAATCCCGTAAAACTGACACAAGGTCTGTAGATCCTCACAGAGAGGAAAACGCAACCCAGCATCGATCTGGGCCGCATAAATGTAAACCTCTCCGTCGTGAGTAAAATGCAGACCTAAGCCAGGATACCTAGGAGCATCCTCCACGCTGAAGCCACCGAGCGCCACCACGGTCTTAAAATAAGCCGGCTTCAATTCATTAGGCTTGACGTCTACTCGAACAAATTCAAATATTGCAATGATAAACATAAAAAGCAAAGAGCAACAGGGGATATCACCAAAACAGAGCGTTGAAAGAACAGGGATTTACCTTTCGGAGAAAAGATGGGCGTTTGAAGCACAAGCCCATCTACCACCACTGGGGTGGCCGCGGACCTCCCCACGTCAGGCTGTTTCCCCGCTGAGGAGGGCACAACTTCATCCCTAATGGTCAAGGGAACACAGGCATTCTGAGGGGCGCTGGCTTTGTTAGCACCCTTGATGGCCATGTGTTTGACTCTCTGACTTCTGGGGGCCATGGAAATGGTCGAAAGGAGAACTGAAGAGGATTGAAAGAGAAAGGAGAGGGATTCGCAAAGAGGCTCTAGAAATTTGGAAGAGTGAATAAGCGTAAAGAACAAAACAGAGAAACTGACGTTTCTTATATAAGCCCAAAAAGGAGTAACCGCCACGGACGAATCGAAGCGACACAGAGAATAATTGCACCTTTTTGGAAAAAACCGAAGCAATGTCAGAATTCCAAGAGACACCTCGGGGAGACAAACGGTTGGCTGGTGCAGACAGCTGTCAGACTACCCTAAGTTTACGGAAAAGTAAATGTCAGGCGTGCCTCAAGTGACCGTTCGATTTCTGGACAACTGTGCAGTTATTAAATGCTAACAAGTCCACTAAGGAGACAAGAGGGTCGCCAGCGCACTAATAAGTGCTATCAGAAGTACCTCGGGCAGGTAGTGATCGCCTAGCCAAGAAAGATAGACTTTCATAAACCTAGATTACCTCGAGTGATCGCCAAAGGAGAATAAAAGGAATGATATCTTTTCAGCTTTGAGCGAAGAAAAAACTGCTCGCCAAACAGGCTCAAAATGCCTCAAAGATCATGAACCAGTACAAGAAACGAAGAAAACCGAATCTAAGACGTCACTATCTAAAATCCTACCAGGAAATAAAGCTCGACTGAAGAGACTTCAATCAAGCTTCGGGGGCAAATGTTGGATATCGATAGTGACAGCCCAGTAGGGAAAAAGGCCTCGAAGGCCCAATAACTATAGAGGGGGTAACCCATAACATTCGAACCGAACCGGCCTCCATAGAATGGCCCAGAACCGAGCCCAAAGCCTCTGAGGACACCATGAGTGCTCGTCATTCTTTACCAGGCCGTGACCTCTCACTGCTCGCCATGAGAGTGCTCGCCCCGAAGAGAGCCCTGCCTCTCTCCTCTGGTCCCACTAAACCGTTAATAACAGAGTGGCCAGGAAATCCCGCGTATCTCGGTCACATATTCACTAAAGATTAGATTTGGTAACTGCAATATCTCGCAGTAACTGCCATATCCCACGATCCGAATCTTCAGCAACTCAATATACACTAAGATATTCAGTTGCCTTTATACGGTTCTATCTCTCTTACCCTATAAATACCCTTGCTATACATACGTTCTTTACCTTTTGAGTTTTCTACACACATATACTCATTTAAGCATCGGAGAGGGACCCAGATACACCCCCTCTGTTGCGCTCCCCTACCTGCAGGTTCACCGGAGTTGGAGCAGAAGCGTCTTCCCAACCTTTTCTGGCATTCAATTCACTGCCAGATCAGCATCCAGGATTTCGCGATCCAACAGTTTCCATCCCGACCCAAAACAGCAAAATTAAGACTACTTTCTGAATATTGCTGGATGTTCCAATCTGATTTGCAGTCGATGAGCAGCAGGGATGAGCAGCATTACAACAGCAATTTCACAGCACATTTGCAGTATAAGAGCAGCAGTTTTATTGACAGCACTTGCATATGTCGAAATTATATTGTATATACATTGAAACATCAATTTACATCAATGTACAACTTACCTCTCAGATTTTCTTATCAAGTACAAACAGAATTTCAGTATACATGTACAAACAGATTAATATACATGTACAAACATATTAATATACAAACATATTGCATTACAGAACAACCAGATTGCATCAACAGCACACTTGTACAAACAGATTGCATTACATAACAGATTGCTGCATCACACTTGTACAAACAGAACTGATTAATATACAAACAGATTGCATTACAGAACAAACAGATTGCTGTATCAACACTTGTATACATGTACAAACAGATTAATGTACAGAACAAACAGAATTGCAGTATTTAAGTAAATACAGACAGCACAGCAGTACATCCTATTAATGTACAAACAGCAGTACTTAAAACAGAACAAACATCAGCACATCAAGTAGTAATGGTCTTCAAACAGCAGTATAACAAACAGAACAAATGAGAACAGGATGACAGTATGAACCGGATAACAGTATGACAGCATGTATAACACATACATTATTTCACAGCACAGAACAACACTATTATTTAACAAACAGAACAAATGTCAACAATACGGTACAAATGTCAACAAACCGAACATACAGCGGTACAAATGTCAACAAACCAAACAATTCTGTCAACACTATTAGACAGAATTGCATTACAGTACAGACACAGCAGTACATCCTCAGCCTACAGTACAAACCGAACATACAAGTTACATTTGTAGTTGTTTAACCTAAAGTCCTTGTCAGTCCTCTCCCGGATCATCATTGGATGAAGACCCTGAGTCTTGCTCAGAGTCGTACAAGTCTTCTTCCAATTCTGAGTCGGTCCCACCAGATGAAGAATAATCACTATCCTCCACACCAACATATGTTGTGTCCTCTTCCTCAAGAATGTCTGGTCCATCGTGACTGTCATTGTTTTGCATGACAGCAATAACGACATCAGTTTCTACCTCTACTGCATCAATGTCATTCCTACACCAATCGATCTCCTCGTCGACCTGATCGGCATGCGGGACAGTAGCAACCACTACAGCAGAGGGCTCCTGGTACGGCTCAACAGATTCTCCAGACATTTGTCCGCCAAGGACGAACCGCCTTTTGGCCTCTGCAGTCAACACAGTGCTCCAATCTTTATTATTATTGTCAGTCAAGTAGAAAACCTGTGTTGCTTGGGATGCCAGTACATATGGTTCATCCGTTGCTAAATAGTTTGTTGTGTTAACACAAACAAACCCGTACTCATCTACTTTCACGCCATTGGATGATGATAGTACGTTGTACCAGTCACATTTGAACAGAACAATGCTGAGATCTCCAAGATATTGAAGCTCTACTACTTCCCTTAAGACTCTGTAATAATCAATCGCCCCTTCAAGGGGGTTGTTGTCGGAGGAGCTAGCATAGCACGTTGTATCAGCTTTGCATAAGACACCACTGTTGTCAAAGTTCCTCATCTTTGACCGCTCCTTGGTGTGGAAAATGAACTCATTAGCTTTATATCCAGTATATGTCTTCACACCATATAAAGGACCCCGACACAATGTCTTAAGTTGACGTACTTTTTCATCCTCAGGGGGACCAGACATTCGATTAACCTGATGCAAGAAGCAATTAAATGCACACATCAATAACGTTTTCATGAGTCGTAACACATGGTTAAGGATTCCATACCCTTCCTTCTAACCACTGGATGAATGTTCTATTGTGCAATACATCGATGTCCCGTCTATTAACCCTAGCTCCAATGAGCTGCCGCTTGTGTTCCCTTTTTTAAAATACGTCCAAATGGAACGAGTTAGACATAAATTAGTTCAAATGGAACGAGTTATGAATGAAATAATACATTGAAACACTTACTCAATGAAGGGCTTGACGTCTTCACATTGATTGATGACATAGCGCTGACACTGTCCCCATTCTTCGTTGGTCAGTTCGCCAACTACTGCACGACCAATGGGTGCTCCAGCCGGACGAAAGATGCATAACCCACTTATCGTCAACCTAAGAAGCTGATCTTGAGGAAAATCCGGATTGTGTCTGCTAAATTTAGTCTCAATGTCATGTAAATATCTGGAACAAAATGTCAAACACTCTAGCGCAATATAACCCTCAGCTATTAAGCCCTCCAGCCGACTTCTGTTGCGAACGAATGACTTCATTATCCCCATTATCCTATCACAGTTGTATGTTCATAAGCTACTAAACCCATATTAAAACTCATTTAAGAACTTGGTACAGTAGTACTAACCTTTCAATTGAATACATCCATCGATATTGAACTGGCCCTACTACTCTTGCCTCCTCTGCAAGGTGAGTTATCAAATGTACGGTGATGTTGAAGAATGATGGTGGAAAGATTCTCTCTAGGTTACACATTGTGGTTGGTAACTGCGTCTCCATTTTCATTAGATCTGCCATGTGCAACTCCTTGGAGGATAGCACTCTGAAGGTGTTGCTCATGTCTATAAGTGCCTTGCATACATTCTTGGGCAGTAATCCCTTAATTGCAACACTCAGTATGCGTTGCATTAGAACATGGTAGTCATGACTTTTCACACCGATCAATTTCCTGTCTTTCAACTTTACACAACGAGATATGTTTGACGAATAACCACTTGGCAATCGCAAATTTTTTAGGAACTCACATAGCTTCATCTTCTGTTGTTTCGATAGGGTGTAGCAGGCAGGCGGTAACACCAACTTTGGTCCCCTTCGGACGGGATGCAACGATGTTCTGATGCCTAACACCTGCAAGTCCAGTCTGGCATTGACATTGTCATTTGTTTTTCCAGAAACACCTAGTAACATTCCAATCAGGTTATCACACACGTTTTTTTCAATGTGCATAACATCCAAGTTATGAGGCACCAAAAGTTCTGCCCAGTACGGTAAGCGGAAGAATATGCTCTTCTTTTTCCAATTTTCAGTGATTGAGTCTACTCCTACTTTTGTAGGGGGCTGCGTTTTACCAAAGGTAATTGGTTCAAGACACTCAAACTGTTTCAACACTTCATCCCCAGAACGTCTTTGTGGGGCACTCCTTAACTCCACAGTTCCATCAAAAGCGTTTTTGTTTCTCCTCCATGGGTGATCGGCCGGTAGGAATCGTCTATGGCCCATAAATGAACTTTTCCTCCCATGCTTTAATCTGCAGTAATGTGTGTCCATTTGACATACTGGACATGCCAGGTTACCATAAGTAGCCCAACCAGACAAGTTTGCGTAAGCGGGGAGATCATTTATTCTCCAAAGTACAACAGCGTGCATTTGGAAGTTCTCTTTACGGTGTGCATCATATGTTAATGCACCATTCAACCATAACTCGTTGAGCTCATCTATCAATGGCTGCAGATACACGTCAATATCATTTGTTGGGGCTTTTGGACCGGGAATCAACATGGACAATATGTAATTGGTATCTTGCAGGCAGGTCTCCGGTGGCACGTTGTATGGAATCAACACAACCGGACACATGCTATATGGGTGACTCTTGTCACTGTAAGGATCGAACCCATCTGTAGCTAATCCAAGACGAACGTTGCGTGGCTTTGCCCCAAACGCAGGATTCACGTTGTCAAGTTTTCTCCATGCCTCTGCATCCGCAGGATGTCGTAGTACTCCATCTTTTATTCGGTCTGTAGAGTGCCAGGTCATAGATCCTGCTGTTTTAGGAGACATGAATAGTCTTTGCAGCCTAGACGTTAGTGGAAAGTATCGGAGTACTTTAACGGGAAGTTTTCCACCCTTTTGCTTAGATTTTTCCGGACTGTTCATTCCTCCTGCACTTTCATGACCTTGAAACCATCGTGACTCACCACATATTGGACACGCATCAAGATTGACGTATTCATTTCTAAATAGAATACAGTCATTTACACAAGCATGTATCTTCTAATAGTCCAAACCTAATCCAGATATAAATTTCGTTGCCTCATAGTACGACTTAGGTACTGTATTCTCAGGTGGAAGTACTTTACTCATCTGCGAACTTGTTAGAAACCTTGTAAAGAGCCTTTAGATGCAGCAGTTCCACTAAGAATGACATCTTGTTGTAGGATACACACCCTGGGTATAATCCTTTCTCACAATCTTCTAAAAGCTTATAAAATGTCCTAGCCTCTGCATTGGGTTCCTCACCTTCATCACGACTAATACCACCCAATCCATCAGTTATCATATCTTCCATTTCTTCACGAGACGTGGCAGTCCTTTTGTTAGTAATGCTTTCTTCGAATTCTTCTCCATGGTCCACCCATGTAGTGTAACTTTGTAGTATTCCATATCTTTCCAGATGCCACTTCACCGTACTTCTGTCCAACAAAGACATACCAACACAATTATGGCATGGACAGTAGATTCTCCCATCCCATGATGCACGCGAATAGGCAAAGTCCAAGAAAGAGGTAACACCGGCCTTATATTCCTGACTTTGTCGATGTTTGGTCATCCAACTTTTATCCATCCTTAATGATCCGCTGTTTAGAAATGAGAAAATATTAAAACCAATATCACAACGTATCATGTAAGTAGACACTACTGATTTCCACCCACCAACTGTTTTACAACTGATTTGTCTAGAAACGGGAATTCTCAATTCTGTTACAAAACTGAGATCCTGCTATGCAGAGTCTTTGTAATCCAAGCAGTTGTTAACTGCTGTATAATTATGTTGATAGAAGCTTTACCCGAACCCATGATAATTAACCAACTTTATTCAACGACAGATTCAGATAATTCAGTTACTATAACAGAGCAGCAAGAATACAGTGTGTATACACTTAACCAAAAAATCAAACACACGATTTGTAGTGAAATTACACGCAACAGAAATTGGGAGAAACAGACACATTTTGTTATGTCTACACACAGTCACTCAATTTGTTAACCGATTAGACAAGCTGCTCTTTACTTGATAGACACAGAATGAAATACATTCCTGACAGCAGCTGGGTGAATTTCATTGTCTTAGATCAAACAATTAGACGTCGTCAATTCATAATTTGATGAGGAAACAATACCTTTTCGTAATGCTGCAGGAGAAAGGATGACGATGCAGGGAAGTTAAGTGCAGGTGGTCTCGGGTTGAAGGTTGAGAAGGTTGCGTAGTTCGGTTGTGAAGTGAAGTGAATGCTGTCGTAAATAAGGTATGCAAAGCAGCTTCGATCGATTTGTCCTGGTGTAAATAAGGTGAGATTGTTTATGGAATCGCTCTGAACTGAAGGTGTCGGGTTGATTCAGAAGTCTGGGCTAAGGAAACGGCTACGTAGGTCAGCTGCTGGTCCAAGACGAACTGTTCTGTTTATTGGACAGGTTGCTATCCGAATTAGTAACGGCTAACTAAGTTTTAACTACGCAATTACTGCGATGCTGTTAACATATATATAACATCAACAAGTATTGATAGTAAAACAATTCATTAGACACAACATTAATATATGATGCTGTTGATGTATATTACCCTCGGCACCGTATTTGCCAAGAATTTTTTGGGAACTGACACAAATAGTCGTGGCAAAAGTACACACTAAAACAGTGTTTAAGCTACGACAAAATGTCTGACTCTAAACCAACTCTATTCCCTCGAAAAATAGTGTTAACACAAAACATGCTTATTAACAACGACTACCTAGCGACAACACAATATTTTCGTCGCTGTTGAGGCAGATTCTTGTAGTGACGGTTTAAGACCGAACTACTAGGATCAAAACCGAAAAGACCAATAAATCAAGACTATTGATATTGGTCTCCAAACTATCCATTTTTTTCCGAACCGCAGTCACGGTCAATAACAGTTCAATTGCAGTCTGAATAATGTATTCACTCACTCCTAGTTTGGTCCTTTATGAATTCAAGAATTAAGATTGATTGTGCGAGTCTTTTCTTGAAGTTTTGAAGTTTTCAAATCAATTACTGATCGAATCGAGTCCAGACTAATTTTACTAAATTAATACTAATTATATACATTAGTGTTTTTTTTGATAATTATGGATTAAATAACCGCTATAGGTGACAACTAATCACCCAAGTTCAAATTACACAACCAAAACTAACTAGCTTTAACAATTCGCGAAACAGAAAAGCCAACATCATCTTTTCGGAGCGCGTTAATATTTTCCTTCGGATGTGAGATATGGATTTCAAACACATGTCGTTGTTTGAGCGTCATACCCGTCCTGGTATCCGCTACCGCATTTGCTTCCCGAAAATATGTCTGAACTTCATTCTTTCGAACTGCATCAATAGCTTCCTGCAATCCGCAATGATCGACATTAGTTTTTGATTTGACATATTTTCGTCAGAGATTACCTTATGGGCTGAGAGGGCGTCTGTTTCAAGATGAATAAAATTTAATCCGAGTGCCTTTGCCAAGAGCAGCCCGTCTCGGATGGCCCAACATTCCAGAGTGAGACTGTTTGAGCAACCCAATTTCCTTGAGAATCCTGCAATCCATTGACCCCTATAGTCTCAGATGACCTCACCGTCTCCTGTAAAACCTTGATTTCCCTTAGCAGCTCCATCTGTGTTAATTTTAAACCAATCATTTTTTGGAGGAACCCAACTAATACTAATGGAAATAAACGCATTAGCAATGTCAGTCTCAAGATAAACATTTGGGTGAAATTTTGCCTGAGATAAAGATAAATTATAAACAGAAGAAAAAGCAGGTTTATCATTAAAAATAATAGAGTTCCTATTTTTCCAAATGTTGCATAGAGCATATGGGAAAAAGAACTTCCACTCGACTTCTTGATTATTGACTCCTGCTTCTTGACACCCATATTTGATCCACTCATTCAAAGGGTAGTGGAACGATTGCCTCAGATTTGGCGGCCCAGTGACTGAATTCCACATCTCTTTAGCATGCGTACAACCACGCAATATGTGATCTATGTCCTCCACCCCAGAGTAACAAATTTGGCACCGGGGGCTCAAATTACATCCCCTATGGTTCAATAGTTTGTCGGTGGCTAGTCTATCTTTAAGGCACAACAAGATAAAATACTGAATTTTTGGGATAGTCTGAATCTTCCAAACCCAATGCCATTGATTAATTACCTGGCTGTTTGTGTCATGACCTGTTAAAAGAGAGTAAGTTGATGTTGTAGTGTAATTCCCCGAGTGTGTGACATTCCATATTTGAGTATCTGAGGAGACATTGGTCCTGTCCCCTCAAGTACCTCGAAACATGTCCACAAATATTTTGGGGAAGTCAAAGGAAGTTCTATCTAGATTTCACTCTTCATTTTGGAAGACATCTCCTACCATCAATCTGTCTTCTTCATAGCTCAGTGGACCATATATTGCAGCTCGTAGGGGTTGATTACCTACCATTTGGCACCACCCACCCTGATCCTAATTTAAGGGTGTTCATACCTTCTTTAATTGCTTTCCAATTACAAGGCGTTTTATTCGAAATAGTGGGAGAAGTTTCATCCTGCTTAAATGTTCTGTTTTTAATTACCACAACCCGAGGACCCGTTTCCTTCTTTAATCTCCAAGACAAACTCCCCAGGAGTGTTTTGTTTCGATACAACGCCGACTGCAGACCAAGCCCCCTAGTTTTTTCGGCTTTGTCATTTCCTCCCAATTGATCAAGTGGATTTTCCTTTTCTGGTCCGTGGATCCCCAAACAAAATTCCTATTAATTTACTAACCCTAGTTAGAGTGGAGAAATTAACATGAGCATAGGGTTAGTTATTTAAAGTTTAGTCTGAATAGTTTACTTTAGTCTATGTGACAATGTTTGAATAATGAATTCTAAAAACATAAGTTACTTTTATGGTTTTATAGAAATAAAATATACTCAATCTCAGTTGGAATTTTTTTAATAAAGAAATGTATATTTTAGATAATTGACCTAATAATATATTTAGACAAATTCGAGTCATACAATACTGAATTCTACATGTTATTGGTTAATCTGACCCTCATAAAGCGGTCCAGTATCGAACCCAAACCAAAGTGGACGTCAAAGCTCCATCACATGTCGCCATTGACCAAGGTCAAAACCTCCTACTGTTCGTCGTAGGAGCGCTCACCAAGAGAGTCTAACCTCTCAACTCTAGTCCCACAAACCGACACTAAAGATATGGCCACGATATCCCGCGTATATCGGGCACATATTCTTTAAACATTGCATATGGTAACTATAATATTACGCCATAACTGTAATATCTGCAATCCTAATCTTTACCGGAACAATATTCACCAAGATATTATGTTGCCTATAACGGTTTGATCTCTTCACTCTATAAATACTCTTGCTTTTCAATACATTCATTACTTTTTTGAGTTCATACACACAATATACTCATTTAAGCATCGGAGAGGGACCCAGAGACATCCCCTCATATAACGCCGTCGTGGGGATACTTATTAGTGGTTGACTCGCCTACATCATATAACGCCATCCTGGGGAGGACCACCATCAATCCTCATAAGATTGTGGCCTCCATAGTCCACCAAAAGATGAAGTTCCCCACACCGAATGGGATTGGAGAAGTTCTAGGTGACCAACCTTCCTCACGACAATGCTATGTGAACTGCCTCCGTAGGAAGAACCAAAGGGAAACCCTCGCCATTGAGACAGAGGCTGATCCGCGTGAGGACCAGGCTCGGCCAACGCCAATGGAGGAGTTAGCAGAGGTTGAGATCGATGGTACAGAAAAGAAGGTGCGCATTGGGACCACCTTGAACGACGACCAGAGAAACGCCCTGACTTCCCTCTTGAAAGAATTCAAGGAACTCTTCGCATGGAATCAACACCGACATAATCTCTCATGAACTAAGGATATATCCTTCGAAAAAGCTGATTGCTTAGAAAAGAAGGTCATGTGGTTCCGACAAGCGTTTGGCGATCAGGCAAGAAGTATGCAGGCTGATCGAAACTGATTTTGTAAGGGAGGTTCGATTTCAAAGCTGGGTCGCCAACCCAGTACCCGTGAAGAAATCAAACGGCAAGTGGAGAATGTGCATCGACTTCCGCGACCTGAAAAGAGCTTGCCTGAAAGGTTCATATCTCCTTCCTCGAATTGATCAGTTGGTCGACGCAACCTCTGGTCATGAGATGCTGAGCTTCGAATGCACTCGGACGATGAAGCCCACACAACCTTCTATGCAAACGGATATATACTTTGCTACAAAGTGATGCCCTTCGGTCTAATCAATGCGGGGGCAACCTATCTGCGAATGGTAAACCGACTGTTTCAGGACATGATAGGGTACAACATGAAGGCCTATGTGGACGACATGCTTGTCAAGACAGTAAAAGGAACCCCTCATACAGAACACATTCGAGAAGCTTTCGAGTGCATGAGAAGGCACAACGTACGCCTAAACTCAGCAAAGTGTGCCTTCGGAGTCAAGTCAGACAAATTTCTGGGATTCATGGTAAGCGAGGCGAACCCAGACAAACTCAAAGCCATTGAAGAGATGAGGTCACCAACTTGCCACAAGGAAGTCCAATGTCTGAATGGCCGCCTGGCCGCACTCAATCGCTTTCTTTCAAGGGCGAGCGACAGGTCACTTCCGTTCTTCAATACTCTCAAGGTCAACCGCAAATTCGAGTGGACACCGGAGTGTGAGGTTGCCTTCTAATCATTAAAGCAGCACATTCAAACACTCCCAGCTTTGTCGAAGCCCATTCCCGGCGAACAACTCTTTATTTATCTAAGTATTATCGAGGTTGCAGCCAGTGCCGTATTAATAAGAGAATAAGAAAATAAGCAGAGTCCAGTGTATTTTGTAAGCAAGATGTTTAATTCGTATGAAATAAAATATGTACAGATTGAGAAGTATATAAATGTCTTAGTTATTGCTGCTCGAAAGTTAAGACCATACTTCCACACGCACGCCATTACAGTCCTCACCAGCTAGCCTCTCAAACACTTCTTGCTGAAGCCATACTCTTCAGGAAGAATGGTTAAATGGGCGATCGAGTTGAGCGAATTCAAGATCAAAATTGCGCCGAAAACGACCATCAAAGGTCAAGCATTGACAGGGCAAAAAGCGACTCAGAGTTAATTGTCAATCAAATAAATGACACTTATGAAGCAAAGAGGGAAAATATGAAAAAGTACCTCGAGATTGCTAAAAAACACATCGCCGAAATCCCAACTTTCGCGATTGACTCTATTCCTCGCCAAGACAACCAGCTAGGAGACTCTCTAAGCAAACTGGCGTTCGGAGGAACAAGAATTCAGGATGTACAATTTCTGGAACAAGCTCTATATTCGGTTCTCGACAACCGAACAGAAGTCTTCAACATTCAAGGGCAGATAACCTGGATGACTCCGTTCCAGAACTTCTTGAAAGAAGGAAAACTGCCAGAAGACAAAGGCGAGTCCACGAAAATAAGTCGTCTGTCTGCAAGTTATCTTATTATAGACGGAGAGCTCTATAGGCGAGGATATTCAACTCTCTATCTAAGCTGCATCTCTCATCCTGAGACAGAAAGAGTTCTCCGCGAAGCTCATGAAGGAGTTGTCGCATGCCATGAGGTGCACGCTCATTGACGCGCAAAATGTTCAGACTAGGCTACTATTGGTGAACATTGAGCAAAGATGCGACGGAATTAACAAAGAAGTGCGCGACTTGTCAACAGTTCGCACCACGATCCGGTCGACCACCAACACTGCTATCCCAAATGGCGGGCACCTGACATTTTGCCCAATGGGGAATAAACATCTTGGGCCCCTTTACCATCAGCACTGGGCAAAGAACCCACATTATAGTGGCAGCCGACTACTTCACCAAGTGGATAGAGGCGAAAACTTTGGCCTCCACGAATGAATTCCAAGTGATCAAGTTCTTGAAAATCAACATATTTTCGCGGTTCGACGCCACCAAAATACATATAAGCGATAACGGTCCACAATTCGTAAGAAATTAACTCAAGCGAAGAATACCATATCGAGCACAGATTCAGCTCGGTACACCATCCTCAAACGAATGGGCAAGCTGAGGCAACCAACAAAGTTGTCCTGGAAGGACTCAAAAAACGAGTTCAAGCTTTCAAAGGAAACTGGGCAGAAGAGCTGGATAATGTACTATGGGCTATTCGAACAACACCCAAAACAGCAACGGGGGAAACACCATTTAGTTTAGTGTACAGATCAGAAGTAGTAGCACCCGTCGAAATAGCGGTGCCTACCAACAGAATCCTACACTTTAACACTGAAGCGAACAAAATCGAGCGCAGAACATACCTCGATCTTGCATAAGACAAGCGATGAAAACCAGACAAGGCCCAAGCTAAATGCGACTGGCGACCGCCCGATACTTCAACAAAAAAGTCAGCGCTCGCCTATTTTCTGTAGGGGAGATGGTTATGCGAAGGAATAAATTCACAAGAACGGACAATCAAAACAAGCTTTCAGATAAGCAGGAAGGTCCATACAAAGTAGTAGATATTGCCGCCCCAGGGTCTTACTACTTGGAAACCACAGAATGTGTAAGGCGACCTCGTCCATTTAACTCCGAACATTTAAGGAGGTTTTATGCATAGCTTGTAATCAAAATGTTATGTCAATAAAACAAATCATTCCTTCATACAAAACATAGCCACTAGAACCAAAACGAAATGTCCCAAAGAAGGAAGAAAGAGGATTATGAATAAACAATCAAAGTAATAGTTCATTTCCCAAAAAGACCTGATATAAAAGGCGAACGAACCATCAATGTAACAGTTCCCTTACAAATCGGGCATAAGACCTGACAAAAAAAGGCGAACGAACCATAAAAGGTAACAGTTCCCTTATAAGTTGGGCAAAAACAAAAAGACCCGATATCAAAATTGGGCGAAAGACCTAAAGACAAATTTAGGCGAAAGACCTAACGCCAAAGTTAGGCAAAAGACCTGATAACAAAATCAGGCAAAAGACCTGATACCAAGGTTAGGCAAAAAGACCCGATATCAAAATTGGGCGAAAGACCTAACGCCAAAGATAGGCAAAAGACCTGATAACAAAATCAGGCGAAAGACCTAACGCCAAAGTTAGGCAAAAGACCTGATAACAAAATCAGGCAAAAGACCTAACGCTAAAGTTAGACAAAAGACTTGATAACAAAATCAAACGCCAAAGTTAGGCGAAAGACCTGATAGCAAAATCAGGCGAAAAAAACTAAGGTAAAAGTTAGGCAAAAGACCTGATATTAAAATCAGACAGAAGTCCTGATATAAAAGGCGATCGGCCCATTAAGGAAGTCGTTCCCTTATAAGTTGGGCAAAAAATAAGGCTGGATATCCAAAGCGAACGAATCCGTATCAAGGATAACAGTTCCTTTGCGAAACAAACACAAGAAAGTGGGCGAACTAACCTAAGGCGATCATTTACTAACATATGAATGAGCCCCGAGTAGTAGTTCCCCACGATTAGGAGAAAACTCCAAAGGGCTAAAACCTTAAAAAGGAGAACGCATCCCTAAAGGATGACAGTTTCCTTAAAAGATATTACCCTCGAGTAACTGTTCCCTTAAGATAACTTGGCGAGGGGAGTAGATGGATCTATAAAGAATTATCATTCTTCCTTCTAAAGCCTAAGGAAAGGTCCAAGACCCTATATGGCGAGACTATCATAAAGTAAAGAGAAGTTGAAAACAAGTATGGTAAAACTTCCAAAAGCATTCAAACGAGAAAGACATCGGAAGAAAAGCCAAACACATTCAAAGTCAAACAAAGGCAAAGGATAATGAATCTAAAGGCATTCAATATTATTAAAATAATAATAACTGAGTCTGATATCAAAAAATAATTACAACCTTTCCCCAAAACAAAGGGAAACAGAAGTGATTATTAATAACAAAGAAGGAATGACAATATGATCGCCTGGGGAGCACGGGACCTTAAGGTTTGGGTTCTTCAGGGGATGCAGCTTTCTTCTCGTCCCTGGGGGTAGCCTCCTTGCCAACATCAGCAGGAGCCTCCTTGGAGTATCCACTCTCGATGAAGTCCTGGAAAGATTTCACCTCTCGTAGACAAAACTTAGGGTCAATCCCCTGAATCTCGTCAACCATGATCTGGAGGTAGGTAGCCACCTCGACCTTCATCACCCCCAAGGCGCAGTCGGAGAACTATTCGGACTTCTTAAAGTCATCGACCACGCTCTGGGGGGATGGGACAACCTTCAGCTTTGCGGTGAGCTGCTTATTTTCTACGTCTAAGGCATCCCTCCGAGCCCAAGACTCCTTCAGCTGAGCCTTAAGGTCAGCATTCGCTGCCTCCAACTCAGCGGAGTATTTGTTGGCTGCCTTGACCTGGATCTCAGCCCTCAACCGCTTGTCATCGGCGATGGCCACCTGATCCTCTTTCTCCTTGATGGAGTCGAGCAGCCTCTTCTCCTTCTCGAAGTATTCATGGCGAGCATGTTCCACCAAGTAAGTGGTCGCCTCAGCCCTTTGGTTCAGGCCCTCCATCTGGTCAGGAGTGAACCCCAGACTTCGGTACTGCTCTAGCTCGATAAGCAAGTCAGACTGCTTATCGACGAGCTCTCCTACAATCCGACCGATCGCCAACTCCTCACGGACGAGCTGACAACAGAAAAAAAGGGGATAAAAGTACAGTCATAATAAGGAGAGGTCAAAGAACAACCCAAGGGTAAATATAAGGAATGAATGAAAGAAGAAGGACTCACCAGGGCGATCCGCTCAAAATGCGACCTCATGACGCCTTCGATGCTAGTCAACTCGAAAGGGACAATCACCTGATCCTGAAGGGGATGGATCCCTTCGAGGAGATGAATGCAGAGGTACAGTTACCCCGCAACGTCAACTGGTCGGAAATCTCCACCTTCTAGAGATTTATCCAAGGGGCCTAGACACCCTTGGGGTTCGCCGCCTTCGGCGAACTGAATAAGCTCACGAAGGGGCAGTACTCCCCGGCGAAGGGAGTCTTGGAGGTGCTCGTGGCGGCACCAAGGGTCTGAACCCTCTTCCGAGTCCCAGACCCCTTGGCGGGGTTGGGAGCAGTAGAATCGGAGGCAGGTGGGGCTACCTCTCCAGTAGCAGGAGCCTTTCCCCGGGGAGCAGCAGAACCCCCGGAGGAAGCAAGGCATTTCTTACCCGAACTCCTGGCCTTCTTGGCGGGAGCTGGACTCGAAGCCACCTCAGCAGCAGATTTCCCTGAAAATGGTCAAATGGAGGGTTAAAACCTAAGACTAAAACAGAGGAAAAAATGTCAAAAGACAGTCATATACCTCTTTGGCGATCGCTAGGAGTGACCCTAGGTTGTTCATCTTCTAGCTTGCGCTTGGACGCTCACCTAGAAGGAGGAGGAGTAGGACTCAAGGATGTTTGAGCAGCAGACAGTCCCGTGTTAGCCTGCTTAGAAAACATGCTAATGAGTTTAGATCCCCAAGTGCCTACAACCAATAAAAAAAAAAGAGTTAGAAATTTACCCAATCTATAGAAACTGGCGCGGATTGATGAATGTCCGCCAGCCTAAGCCTTGACTCTGAAGTGTCCGCCACTGAGCGGATCAAACAGAAGTCCGCCTGCCTATGAAGTCGGAAGAAATCGTCGATGGCATTCTGATCGCTCCCCGACAGCTCTCCGAAGCTTGGAGGAGTATCCATTTCCGGCTGAAAGAGCTCATATGATAAACTACCCTTATAAAAGAAGTAAAACTTCTTGTAGTTGGAGTTGGTAGCACGGAAGTCGTCCACCAGACGGAAATGAACATTCCAGTTCCAAGTTTGGCCCCTCTATTCCAGTTCGCCCCGGCGGCCAATCAGTAAAAATATCGGAACAGGGCCAGTGAATATGTCCATCATTGACGTAAACACATGAACTTGAACCCAACCCACATCCTAAGGGCGTTGGGCACCAGCTGCTTAGGGCCTATCCCATAGTAGCAGCAGAGTTCTTGCAAATCGTCGCAGAGAGGAAAACACAACCCAACATCGATTTGGGCCACATAAATTTAAACCTCTCCATCGCGAGGGTATTGCAAACCTAAGCCCGGGTACGACTACCTTGAACTGAGCTGGCTTCATCTCATTGGGCTTGATATCTACTCAGAACACCACGGTATGGCAAGAATAATACAAAAATAATAAAAAGGAGGAAGCTTTACACCTTAAAAAGAAGCAAAAGGAAGACATCGAAATTTACCTATCGGGGAGAAGGCAGGGACATTGTTGTCGGGCACGTCCACCACCATCGGCGTGGCGGTTGATTGCCCAGAAATCGGCTTGGGGGCAGGATTCTTCTGGCCATGTGCCGGGGAAGAACCATCTCTAATATCAATCGGGCATTGGTAGCCCTGGTTGAAACCTTCTAACCAGAAGAAGGTTGATTAGAGGAAGGCTTCTGGGATGACCCATTTCCAGAGGATTGATTCTTGGAAGCCATGGAAATAGTATAAGCTTTATGAAATCGAAGAAGTGAGAAAGGGGAAGTTGAAAGCAGAGCACTGAGGAACAATTAACTTTCTGGAAGGAAAATGGCCTGAGTGTGTAAAGGACTAAATGCGAAAGTTCAGATATTTATAGCCAAAATGGAGGTTACCGAACATGCATGTCTATAACGGCTCAGAGAATGATTACAGCATCTTGGGTAAAACCGAAGCAATGTCATAATTTCAAGAGACGCCTCGGGGATACAAACGGTTGGAACGGTACAAAAACTGTCAGCCTACCCTCTGGTTACGGAGGACTGGAAGACATACATGCCTCAATTGTTCGTTCAACTTCTGGGTAACAGTGTAGTCATTAAATGCTCAAGACCTCACATAAAAAAGGTGATCGCCAAAAGCTACACTAAGCCTCTCCTGAAACCCTCTTGATGGTAGTTCTCGCCAAAGAGTAATGAATGAGCACCCATAAACCCTAGCAACCCAAAGTGTTCGTCAAAAATGGTAAAGGATCAAACATTCCATAAACTCTAGGTGACCAAAAAACCGCTCGCCAAAGGATACGGAGTATCAAAAAGGCACATATAGCAGATAAGGACAGAAAGGATCCAGTCTAAGTGTCACTATCTTAAACCCTATCACAGAATCAATCTTTACCGAAGAAACTTCACTCAAGCTTCGGGGGCAAATGTTGGGTATTGATAGTGACGGCCCAATAAGGGAAAGGCCTCAAAGGCCCAATAACTTTGCAGGAGTAAAAATCATATCATTCAAACCGGGCCGGCCCATATTAAGGTTAATTTGACCCTCATAAAGCGGTCCAGTATCGAACCCAAACCAAAGTGGATGCCAAAGCTCCATCACAGGTCGCCATTGACCAAGGTCAAAGCCTCCTACTGCTCGCAATAGGAGCGCTCGCCAAGAGAGTCTAACCTCTCAACTCTGGTCCCACAAACCGACACTAAAGATATGGTCACGATATCCCGCGTGTATCGGGCACATAATCTCTAAAGATTGCATACGGTAACTGCAATATTACGCCATAACCGTAATATCTGCTATTCTAATCTTTACCGGCACAATATTCACCAAGATATTCGGTTGCCTATAACGGCTTGATCTCTTCACTCTATAAATACTCTTGCTTTTCAATACGTTCATTACGTTTTTGAGTTCATACACACAATATACTCATTTAAGCATCGGAGAGGGACCCAGTTACACCCCCTCTGTTGCGATCCCCTTCTTGCAGATTCACCGGAGCTCAGGCGAAAGCGCGTGATCACCAATCGTTTGGCATTCAATTCACTGCCAAGTCAGCACCTGAGAATTTCAGACCCAACAGAAAATATAATGGTATCATGTTTGTGTACCATAAATTTGAAAGGTCGTCACATATACTTAATATGATGATACATAAAAGGTATTATTGTTATATTATGATACACTCTCATAATTGGTTTTACTCGTATGTTGGATACAAATATGTTCCAATTAAACTATTGGGTAGATCTCTAATATTGTCTCGTTCCCTTTAGATGGACAAGTTTAAGTTGTTGATCCAGAAGAACCAAAATTCTGGACTTTGAAAGAACCGGGTTTGATGAGACACTGATCCAATATTTGCTCCATGGTTTTCCTCATTGTAATGCTTGAAGAATGAAGTGATTGACGCATCATATTGAACATCAATGTTTCAACAATTTCCAATGTATCGCTTCGACACTGTCTAAACTCTTTGCCAAATCCAGGTACTTCTCATGGTCATTCTTTCTTTAATCGGTGCTTTTTATTGTTTACCTCTCATTTGTTTTCTCATTCTTTCTTCGACATTTTCATCCTCCTCCTTCTCCGCAGTTGGTACAAATTCTTCACCTTCCATCCGGGTATTCTCATATGGTTCACCAGAGAATTGGAATTGTTTTAAATTATTGAGAAGATAAGTTAAAGTAACATAATCATCAAATATGGAGTTATCACTGACATCTTCGTATATATCCTCATTCATTATTTTGTTCTCCTTGTCAAGATTTGGTCGAGATTCTGTTTTTTCCGCTTCCTTCTCTACTGTTTTTTTTCCTATCACTAAGTTGGATTCCCTTCCCTGTGTGAGCTTTTTGGATTACTTTATTGTGAAGCATCATCAAGAATGAATCCTTTACACTCTCTTCGTGACTCAATGGCAGGTGTGACATACATGTTGATAATTAGTGAATTGCCTTGTTTCTCCAAAACTTGAGGAAGATCGTTTTCATGACTGATGACTTCAATATCAGTGCGGGAGACTCCATTCAGTGGCAGATCTAGGAGTACACCGTGCTATACTAGACCACAATATATTGTAGTTAATCCGCTCAAGTACCCATAATTCATACCCTCATACGGTATCACTAGTGGTTTGAGTACACTTTCATACGAATGAGTCACACCAGACTCAATCCACTTGCCCTTGTGCCTAATGTAAAGGCTATAAGTGAACTCCTTGCTCCTCATTCCTGAATATAAATAACCAGTCAATCATAATGCATAAACATATATAACCATTTGATAACAATTTTCAAAACAAATGTCACCTAGTTAACATACAAAGGCCAGAACTTTACCCCCAAACAACAATATTTAATAGAAAACACAAATCAAATTTTTTTTTTAAACTTTAACAATAAAAAAAATTAACACTAAAACAACAATATCTACCCAACAACTCTAATTTTGCAAAAATCAACCCTAAAATAAATCAACCTCAATCTTTCTACTAAATCCTAGATATATTAACAAATTTAGAGGTGAAATGGGTATAAAGTTATATCTTTACCAATTGGGGGCTCAGGTTTGGGTCTTGACCTATACGTGGTCGTAGACCCATGGGTGGTCGGTCTGGGTCAAGACCCTGACCCGAACTTGAGCCCCAATCCAATTGGAGTCATCGACCTGGGTGGACGACTAGGTCTGGGTCAAGACCCAGACCCGAGCCCCCCATTCGGGCTCAATCAAGCCTCAACCGAATTAGGGTCGAACCAGACCCCAATCGAGGGGTCGGTTCTTGACCCAGACCTGATCCCTTACCCATAGGGGGTCAGTATGGATCAAGACCCATAACCGAGGCCCCTCGATTGGGGCTTAATCGAGTCAATCAAATCGGGACTCAATTGTAACATTTGAACGGGTTAAATTGTGACATTTTTTGTTTAAGTTTTCTACTATTTTTACAACTTTTAAAACTAATTATGTTAAATTTGGATGTAAAAATTGACGGATGGGGCAAACTTGCACTTTGGTCAAACATGAGAAAAACAATTTATGATTTAAACTTTATGGGAAAACTGAAACTTTGCTTAAATATTAAGAGACAATATGATATTTTACCATTTATTTAAATAGGTAAGTGTATAACTCAGTTGGTATTAATTTTAGTTGGTCTAATTGAAATATGATCTCTCTTGTAAAACCTTTGATCGATCAACTACGACACACAATAAAAGCAAAATCCACGAACAAAAGATGTTCCCCGGCAGCTCCACGGACATTGGTGCCTTCGAACTAACACGACAGTTCAGCAATCGCGATGGTCTTCAGTTGTTTAACCGCGGAAAAAGCAAGACAAAAATTGGAAAGGCGAATGAAGAGGAAAGAGGTAACAAATTACTTGAGGATAGCACGGAGGTGGAGCAGTTGGGGGAGAGGTCGAACGAACTGGAGAGTTGGAGAGTCAAAACTGCAAAGATGTAGTCGGACATAAATGGGGGGAAACTAGGGAGAGGGTCATGAAAGGTGACAGAAGAGCAGCAAATTCATTTCATATGTCATAAAATAGTGCAACAGCTATCACGTGTTTGACACATGCAAAATTGACGGAAATAGTGATGGAATAATAACCAATCAGTCAGTAAGATGCTGAAATATACATATTCACTGAGTCACCCAAGAAAAGATTATTATTAATAACATCGGTAAAAAATGTCTGTCCATTAAAGTAATTAATGTTAATTAATAAACCAAAAGTACGATGACAACCCCATAGAGAACCGGACCGTTGACGTCCAGCAAAAGCAGAAAGGCAATAGCGAAACAAACGCGGCAATTGCATGCATGCTTTGACTCTTATTCCATGCAGAATAATTTACGTGTTAAATTCGATCATCGTAGCAACAAAATCAGATCCATATATCGTCATCTCCACCCATTTCTATTCCCCCAGGAAGCTTGTCATCCACCAAACGATATCTCCATCGTTCTTCTTCTGCTGCTTTTGCTTGCAATTCTTCTCCATCCATGTAGCATTGAAGTACAATGTCGATTTTGGGTATTCAGGGTCATTTCCTTGAGGTCACAGGTTCGTTTAATTTCCTGATTGATTACCCTTCTGCCAAACAACATGATCTAGATTTGTTTCTCTTTGATGTCTGCAGTTGTGGGTTGCAACAAATTGAAGGACACAGAATGGATTTGCCGACAGGATCCATACGTGTGTCTCGAGTACGGTAGTACAAAGTTTCGGACCACAACTTGCACGGGTGATCACATTGATATAATCTATTTGTTCTTCAAAAACTTTTCTTTAATGGTAGATAGATATCATGCTATTGCTAATATATTATATATCCCTCGGTATGTGCAAAAGCAATAACTTTATCTCTAATGATAAGAATTTGAACTTGAAAATCTGTCATGCAGAGTGACGAAGAATTCAGAAATAGTGTCAAAATTAAATATTGCTCGATCGTGCTGGAATTTGAACCATTTGTTCTCATTTATAATTTTAAAAATAAATCAAGAACAACTTCTCTTAATAGCTAATATATTCATATGTATCTGGGTGATTAACGCACAGATGGTGGTAGAAACCCTACTTTCCAAGAGAAGTTTGTGATAACTCTCATTGAAGGCCTGACAGAGCTAACTGTTAATGTTTGGAATAGCAATACCCTCACTTACGATGACTTCATCGGAAACGGAAAGTACGTGCCCGAATTCTATCTTGTATTGCCTGCAGTAATGAAAACGCAAACACGATATTCTAACCCTTTTTTATACGATGGGATCTTTCTTATTTAGGATTCAACTGCAAAGAGTCCTTTCCGAAGGTTATGATGATAGTGCATGGGCTCTTCAAACCAAAACTGGCAGGTAAAGTTGGAAGATTTTACGCAACTTGATTGAAAGATGTACATTTGAAGTTGAGTACAATTTATTATTTTGATGTCGAATACGATGAAAAAGAATCGATCCAAGTTATCACAATCTTCCTCCTAATGGCAGCAGATATGCAGGAGAGATACGGCTTATACTGCATCATACCAATGATAATGTAAGTAAAATGTTATCATCTAAAACCGCATGAGAAGCTATCTTTCTAAATTCTATGTTGTTTTGAAGTCATCTGCAGATATTGGTAAGTAATACGACATCAGAGAAATCAGCATTTTATTTTTTGCATAATAAGGTTTTGGTGGTTTTTTCTTTTGCAGAAACCAACAACAAGCTTAGTTTCTTCTGCGCCACCATATTTGACATCTTCTGCTCCACAACAACCTTTGTATCCAACCATTCCTCCAACGCTATCCACTTACGCTCCTTTGCCGACAGCTTACCCGGGCCCACCTCCATATTCTGCATATCCGCCGCCTCCAAGCTCATATCCTCCACCGACGTCGCCATATGTTTCCAATCAGGGGCCGACTTACCCTCCTCCATTTTATCCTCACCCTCCATATCCCGGGTCCCTGGCTGCATATTGCTGTCCTCCACCACCAGGTATATATCTCCTCAACAAGGGTATCAAACTGCATAATTGGAAGAGTTCGATGATGGATTTACAAGAGATGATTCTCATCACCTGTTTTGCACTTGCATCTACTAATATATCTATCTGTTATATTGTCAGGTTGTTATCCCAGACAGTATGCTCCTCCACCATATTGAGCAGAACATTATGATCATGCAGACATTGTCGAAGATTCAATGCTTCATAAGTTCTGCAGACAATACGTAACATAATATATAGCAAGAATACCAATAATACTTTATATATAGTGTTGCAATGTACGAAACATGCAATCGTTTAGGGCACAACATAACACATATTTAAGTTAACTTATTGAACGATTGATTTAGAGAAAGCGAAGCGGATCTGCTTGAGGTTGACATCACGGTCTGCCGGACGGGAGGGCACGCCACGGGTTAACAGGCACACCTAGGTTTGCACTACTACTTACCTCAGTCTAAACTGTAGGGCGACACGACATCATCGTCATCAGGTTTTCCAACCATAAGCATCCCTATATATAAAGGAATGGTTTGGGTAAATATACAATACTCGACTTATTAGAATTGGCTCCCACTAATGGGCAGCCCAATCCCCAAAAAAATCTCTCACTCGCAAAAAGTGGGGGGGCGCGCTCATTCATTAAGCCACCACGAGGAGAACAAATTCCCCTTATACAGTAAAGTCACATACGAGGTAGCAGCTGTGCAATCAGCAGACACGACGAGCAAGGTGATGCACATCTGTTAGGAGTTGTAGCGACTCGCGAATCTCACACCAGCAATGGAAATGTGCCCTACACCCTTGGTCATGTAATCTTTCTCTAAGTCTGACCACATAAGGATCTTTGAGACCTATATATATGTATTGCGCCCACAACTGCAACTGACGTCGCGGTTGGTGGCCACCTAGTGGACACAATATCGAGAAGATCCCATAATGAAAATCCTCTTCCCACAAAACCATCACCACAATCCAACTCGTTTTGCTAGAACCAAAATCAAGGTACTTGTGAGTGCACCCATCGAGCACGGAGTAAGATAGAAAATATTGAACTGGACCTCAAATCTCTGTTCAAAGTAATGAGGTTGCGTACGCGACTCTTACGCAAAGAGCTCTAGGTCTCACACGACTCCGACTTAAGATCACATCTCGGGTCATACCCATGGTCGTTTTGGGTGCGCCGCAGTATGGAACGCACACTACATCATATCTACTCTCTCATGGAGAAAATGTCCAAATGTTGTACAGATGTCCATCGGGTATACAAAGTACCCGAACCAAAAGTCACAAAGACTCCCATCTGACACCTGAGTGGATTGACACAACAGAATCCGTTGAAGTGCGAAATGAGATAGTTCCAGACACAAAGCCCTTTCTGGTCATCCCAACATACTTCCAGAACTAGAAACTATCACCTAGCCACAAAGGTATACAAGCTATCACCCGTGTGAGAGGGTGATTTAATCCACTTTGACATATTTCAATAAACAATCACAGTAAGAACACACAAAACACTCAAACTGTGTAAACATGCATACTCAAATATATCTCAAGTTAAAGAACATTGTATGAGGAATTAAAATTAATGAAGTACATCAACTAAGTCTACTTAGTTATAGAGACTACACATGCCTCACTAAAGACTTCCTCTTCAAAGTTGGAAAGACGGTCCACAACCACCTCATCCCTAGACAAGTACCGACATACCATGTGGATTGCGTGACAAATATCAGGTCTAGTACACACTATTGTGTGCATCAAGCTTCTGACTGCACTTAGCTACATAATTTGTTTTATCTGGTCCATTTCTTTTGTAGTTTTCGAACATATATCCATATTAAGAGGTTGACCAACGTAAGCTGGAGTTTCAATTATGTATCTTGTTGAACATTTCCAACACTTTGTTTATGTATCTCTACCTCTTACGACAATCTCTCGATATCTGAATCCCAAGGGATGTGCGTCACATCACCTATGTCCTTCATCCCAAACAGAGAAGACAATCATGCATTTATGTGTGTGAGAAACTCCAAGCTATTTACGACTATGAGTATGTCATCTACATATATAGTCATAAACACAAAGTTTGGTCCAGACCATTTTGGTGTACACGCAATGATTCTCACCCATAAGGAGAAATCCATTTTCCACGACCAAATCATGAACTCTGCGTTACCACTGGCTAGAGAAATGTTTCAGACCATAGATCAATTTGTGAAGTTTGCACACTAAGTGCTCATGATCTTTCTGCACAAAGCATTCAGACTGTTCTATATAGATCTCTTCTTCTAACTCACCATTGAGGAAGACGGTCTTAATGTTTATCAAGTGCAGTTCCAAGTCTAGACTCACTCCAATATCTAGAATCAAACGAGTTGTGATACTCAACTTTTCATCACCCTTGAGCTTCATCTTAAGAACTCATTTAGCTCTATTGTTATGTACTCTCGAAGGTGGACCAGTATCCAAACAACGTTCTTTCTTATAGATTTCATCTCGTCCAAAGTGTTCATCTCATCTTGCATTACTTTCATCCATTCTTCTTAGAAGGGTCCATTGAGAGTTTCTCTAACGTTTTACGATATAATAACTATATCGTTAGATATTAGGGTGTTTAGTTCTTCATCAACTTTGAATGCATATCTTCGGCAGGAAAACTTATGTGTTAGCCCACAGCCCAACAAGTCATTAATACCAGGGGTGTGATCATGATCACTCCAACTGAGAATGAGATCCCTAATGCTTTCACTATCAATAAGATCACCAGGAGCGGAATCTGTTCCATTCACTCCAGCAAGTAATGAATCTGACATACGACGAACTGATTCATCATTTGCGACTTCAATTCTCCCACTCAAATTAACATGTGTCTGCTCAACTTGATCTGGAATCTCATATAGAGATCGGTCCAAATCAATCTCTCCCTTCTTAGGATTTCCGTTCTCAAAAAACGTTGTGTCTCGTGATTCGATCTCGGTAACACTTTCACTGTCCTGCTCGGCCATAAACACATACCCCTTGGAGGTATTAGAGTAACCAAAAGTACTCTTCTTTCGTCTAGGTCCAATCTTTCCCAAACTTAGTCGAGAAATCATGGGTGTAAGCGGTGCACCCCTATGGGTGCATATGATTAAGCTCCAGGACTTATTCCAGTCCAAAACTCATATGGAGTGGAGTTAACCGTACTTGTCGGCACATGGTTCAGGATGTAGGCAACAGTATTCAAGGCGTTTTCCCTACAAGGGAATTAGCAATTGAGTCTTTAAGGAGTGTTCTATTGCGCCTTTCAGCAAAACCATTTTGTTGATGGGTGAACGGAATCGTCAACTGATGAATGATTCTTTTTTCATTACGTAAATCGTTAAATTCCGCTAAAAGGTACTCTTCTTCCACGATCATGGTGGAGGGCATCTTACCCTCCCGTCTAACGGGTGTAATCATCTGTAAATGTAATGAAATTTTGTGCTCCGTGCTGAACCCTAGCACTAAGAGGGTCACAGTCGTTGGAATGGACTAATTGTAAGGGAATTTAGGCTCTAGGTGCCTAACCAAATGACATTCAGGTGGAATTTTCTGCTAGACAACTTACACACGTAGATGACTCCACATGTGGAATGTTGGGCAGCAAGCCCCGTTGGGCTAGCTGTTGCATTTTATGTTGACCTTTATAGTCAAGTCTAGCTTGTCTTTTATTCACATCACAAACATATCCGCGAGTAGAAGAAAACTTGAAGGTATTATTGTTGCATGAATCCAAATCTGAAGCAATAAATCCACCAGAAACAATACTAAAGTGAAATGATGTTGAATCTAAAGACAATTGGACGGAAGATTCATGAAAAGATAATCTAAAATCGAGTTTCATTAATTCTAAGACTAAAATAACATTCTGATGAATATGCGGAGCATAAAGAATATGATTTCGGACTATCACTCGACCACCACGCAAACGCAGTTCACAAATTTCAATCCCTTTGACTTCAACACGAAAGTTGTCGTCGATGTAAATCCACCTAATTTCACGCAGGACTCTATGGTACTCTACGAAAACGTCATGGTCCCTAGCTTTGTGATTTGTCGATTCAATCAACATATTTGTACTAGAAACACAAAGTTCACAAAATAGCCAGCAAGACATTCATGTCAGATCGATTCAGGGTATGCCTTCACAAAGTGTACCCACTGACCACAGTTGGAGCATTTCATGTACTTAGGCTTCTCGGCCTTACGCGAACATGTTCGCGACGTTGTTTTCGGAAGAGTCCTTGGGTTCGCCTCAGTCTTTGTCTACTTCACCTTTAGTGCAATTGCGCCATCGTGTTGTGCATTACTCCCTCACCTTCAACGACTCTTCTTAGGTCCAGAGGATGGCACCACGTACCTCAGTCTTAGGCTCAATGAGCTTGCGTCTGTCCTCTTCAGCTCAATGTGTCTTCGAACATGTTCAAAGTTATTGAGGCCCTTAGACCGATAGTACGGACTTGAGAACATACCTAAACCCGTAGGAAAACCCTAGCTATGACGAGAAGCACCCCCCCCCCCCCCCCCATTTCTAAGCATGCCTTAAAGACACTACTATCAATCGAAACACAGTCTATACCAACATTCTTTAACGGGTTGGAGTTGAAGAGATAGCACTAAACCAAAGTGTTTAACTCTTACACAAAAACAATCGTCCAAGCATTATTCAATGAAATTTGGAGAACCTCGTAGACTAACCGACCAGTTCACACTCAAGAACATTTCCCTAGGTATAGTTCGTACTTATCCAAACTTCTGAAAGGCTACTAAGGACAATCCTAAAGGTTGGTATCTATGCTAAGCGAAAATTAGATCTACCTATCTAGGCAATCTAATACATGCAAGCAAAGAAACAAACCATACATACACACATACATATATTGATACCCTTCAAAAATAAATTAATTTAGGGCTAATTTATAATTTTCAAAATTTTGAGAACCAAAGTCACTCTAACAAAAAGTTTGGGGATCAAAATCACCATGAATAAAAGTTTGGAGACCAAAGTCTCAACAAACAAAATTCAATGACTAAAATCTCAACACATAAAAGTAATTAACATGCTAGACCAATTTTCGAACAGTATGCTAAGATCACAACAAGTCATAACCTAGTCAATTCTACAAGTCATGGAGTCAAAAGTCAAGCATATAAAGTAAGACAATACTATCTACTCAGTAAAAAATTCAAAGTAATCCAGGGAACTCAAGGAACCCACACAGTGTTCCATCTATCCAGTCATGCAATATAAAATAATATTAGGCTCTCCCAGCAATTTAAATTGGTCTAACAAATAATTAAATTAGCACAAAATTATTTATGAAAGGGTCCAGACACATTTATCGGAAATAATAAACCACTAAGACCTATAGAGGATCCGGGATCGATACCAAAGGCGTTTCAGACCAATTCGAACGACCCAAAGCCTCTGAATTAGCTCAGACTGGTTTGGACTGTATTCATCAATTCACACTGGATTGAACCGGACCGGGCAACCTCTAACAACCGGTCCCGACTGAACCGTTCTGGTTGGTTGGCAAATCAGATCAGTTTAGTCGGTCTAGTCCAAACTGGTCTGCATCAAATTGGTTTGATCGGCTCAAACCGAGCGAACTAAACTGAATTAGTTCATAAATCAGTCTGATTCTAACCTAGTTGGTCTGGTTCACAAAGAACCGAGTCGGCACTCTTCATCTTCCTCACGGGAAGATGACAGTCTTGTTAGGGTTTTCAACCTCAGCAGCAGCAGCCACCCCGGGGGAGGTGGCAACCACCATGGTTGTCCACCAGGAGGTCGGCCACCGCGGGCCGACCTCGCCCTCCTTATCGGCTCCCTGCCTAACCTCGTCGCACCGTCTTCAAGAGGCCTCCACCCAGCGTGACAGCCTCTCACCTAGAGTTGTCATGGTTGATGTCACTATGACAGCAGCAAGGTCGGAACCACTTTAAGTTGCGGCCTCGGGCGGGGCCTCCCTCGAGCGGCAACCCCGAGTGGGGCTGTCTGCAACCTCGTGTGGGAGCCTTCCTCATGACAACCCGCGTCATACGTGGTGGACAGGGAAGCCGTGGCTGCGCCTGCCATGGCCACGAAGGTACGGTCATGACGGATGCAACCAACTTTCTTGGGGTGACCGAGTCGCAGCTACCGAGGTTGCGACCACCACACCAGGGTCGCGGCCACCAAGTCTGCAGCCACCATGGCTGCGACCACCACACCAAGGTTGCATCCACTAGGGGTGAAATCGCACCGGTCAGACCTGTTTATTTACTATTTCGGTCGGGTACCTATATTTTTTAACCGAATTTTCTTCATAAAAAAGTTTGACCAAAATATCATATAATGAAAAATCAACCGTCCATTCGGATTTCGGATTTTCAGTTTAAACAGGAAAAAAACAATCAAAACCAAAATAAGTATTTAAAATCAAATTAAACAACAAAATAACTCGATTTAACAATGTTTACATAACTTTCTACAAAATCGGTTAAACAACTAAAATAATAAAATTATCATATGTTTGTAATCATTGATTAATTATACTAATTAATATAATATATAAAATTATATACGCATAAACGGTTGGACCGGAGTCCACGGTCTTTTATATTTGTAGATCTAATGGTCTAAAAAACTGTTTCAAAGAAAAAGAATCCGACCATAAATCAAACCATACATTTTCAGACCGATTTTTTCGGTTGGGACCGGTTCAAGTTTCAACAGATTTTCGGACCACACAGTTTTTTATTTCACCCCTAGCGGCCACCATGGCGGCGAACTTGGTTTCTCCGCGTTAGGTTTGTCGCGGTGGGAATTTTAATGGGGTTCGACAATTCGGAAACCAATTTACTATGACTCTGATTCCAATGTTGGAATGTATGAAACATGCAATCGTTTATGGCACAACATAACACATATCTAAGTTACCTTATTGAATGATTGCCTTAGCGAAAGCGGAAGCGGATCTGCTTGAGGTTGAGATCACAGTCTGCCGGACAGGAGGTCACGCCACGAGTTAACGGACAGTGATCTAGGTTTCCACAGCTACTTAACTTACTCTAAACTGTAGAGCGGCAGAGCATCATTGTCATCAAGTTTTCCAACTATGAACATCCTTATATATAAAGGTAATGGTTTGGGTCAGTATCCAATATTTGGCTTATTAGAATGAGCTCTCACTAATGGGTGACCCAATCCCCAAAATCAACATATAGTGTAACATCTTATGGACATGAATGTATTTATATACATCAATCTCATGCTAGCACGATAGCATCTGTCACTGTTTAGGGTAAGGAATAGTACGCGCGTCGAACACCCTTCGGGATATTGAGAGGGACTGCATAACTTCAGAAAGGCAGGACCTAGGACCTGTATAGGTGAAATATCAAACATATCACAAGCTTTAATGAAGTACATTCATACTTATTCAATGGTAAGAAATGATATTTTGAGACTGAAATTAGACGGTCTACTTTGATCAACATTCTCATAAACTTTAAATTTGTCAATTAGGGGTTTTAGTTCGTGTTGTCGGGTCAATCATATATCGTATCATAAAGGATCGCGTCAAAATATATTCAATTCAAATACGATCCATAATTATTGATGAGAAATTTAGAAGACTCAAATACGACTCGTGGGTCAACCCACCTCCATTTTAATCGGTATGAATTATGTGGATCAACATGTTGACTCAGGTGATCCGTAGACATATGTGACTCGTGCACTTCTTATATAAGTCAGACACTCATTCCGAAAATACATAAAGAAATTCCACGATCGAACTACCAATAACAGAAAAAATAGAATGAGATAAAAATTCAAAACTGAAATACTTTTTTCTATAAAAAACAAATGCTAAAAATATGTGGTTAGTGTGAATCTAATTCATTAAAATTTTGCCCAATAAAATGAAAGAAAGAAATTTCCAAAATAATATAATAGAATCTCGAAAATAAAGTCATTAATTTCCAAAATTATAAATTATCACTCATCATAGGGTATAATATCATAGTTATCAGAACCGGACCAGCACTCAAACCGGTGAGGTGGCCGGTTCCCGGTTCGTTCGATCCAATCCGTCCGGATCCGATTCAGTGTGCGGTTCACTGTTCATAAGTTAAAATAAAAAATATCCTAGTGGTGGACCCTGAAAAAATTCTATGTAATAATAATGAATAAACAAAAACAAAAACAAAATAGGGAAAAGGTTGAATAAACAAAAGAAAGAGTAAGGAAAAGGTTGAATAAACAAAATGGAGTTATGGACAGATGGTTATGACTTATCAACTACGGAAGCTTTGGGAGTAAAAAAGATGTAACTTGAAATTGAATCACAGGTCCGAGCATTCTACCGACAGTCACATGAGAGAAAATGAAGATCTTCTCAAGAAAAAGGATAAGTTGCTGAGTGAATTGGAGGAACTACTCGCTTAAGTTGCTGAGTGAATTGCACTGGAGTTATCCTTGAACCCAATGACGAAATTATTCGGGTTTGCCTTCAAACTTCAAAGTGCTCTTCACAATCTGCATAAGGGTCTGATTTGTGGGCTCTCCATCAATAATCATCTTGTCGGTGAAGAACCAATGCCTACTGTGTTCACTTTGGAAGAGCATAAATGGCCAAATTCTTACTGTAATGTATTAACAGAAACTATGAATCAGTTAACAAAAATTAAAGCCAACGTTACTGGATTAAAATTCTAAGGAAAAACATACTCGTCCAATATTACTTCTTTCTAAGTTGAATCTCATCAACTCTCTAATAACACATCTAATACTATAAATGCAAGCATGTTCAAGAAAAAAAACTGAGCCGTCAGCCCCGATTCATCAGCTCTCAAGACTGCCATAGCCCCAGATACATCAGGATCGATACCAATGACAAAGCTCGGTTCAGAGCTGTCCACATTGCGAGCAATATCAAACAACTCCACAGTTGTTGGGTCACGCTTAATGTCCTCTCTGAACAATTTAGTATAATACTGCAAGTCTTGCTCATCAAAAGCCAACCCCATTTTCTCAAAGGATGATAATCTCTGCAGATAAATGCATTCAGTCATCCGATCATGGACCAATTCGCGAACTGGTTTATTGTTGGATCGAACTCACGATTTCTCTCGATTTCACTCTTGTGATCGGTGGAAAACCCTAGGGACGACAGTTTCTTGGAGAGCAAAGGAGAAACTCACAAAAAATGATTTGTGGTGCTGCAACCTAGCACCGGTTTTTTCTTTCTTTTATTACTAAACCAACAATTATAAGTTTTTCTACCGAACCGAAAATAACACTTAACATAAAAAATAACAATAAGCTTAATCTAACATTCTCCTCCTAAGCTTGTTGTCCGACTTCGATCACTCTACCTCTTTCTCGCATCTCCGCAAACCTCACCTTGGCTAGCGACTTAGTCAAGATATCGGCACGTTGCTCCTCCATGCGCACGTGCTGAATCTCGATCATCCCCGACTCCACACATTCTCGAATATAGTGGAACCGAGTGTCAATATGCTTGCTCCTATCATGGTAGACCGAATTCTTGCTTAATGCGATCGCCGATTGATTGTCCACCTTAAGAGCTACCTTCTTCAATTCGGTCCGAGTCAACTCTGCCAATAACCGAGTCAACCAAACTCCTTGACATGCGGCTGCACATGCCGAAATATACTCGGCCTCACATGACGATAACGCTACAACCTTTTGCTTTTGTGAGGACCAACTAATCGGGTTCGGCCCGAGGAAGAACATCACGCCCGTTGTGCTCTTTCAGTCACTCATATCACCGGCTAGGTCACTATCGGAATACCCGATCAAGTCTAGGCCTCCTTCCCTCTTCATGTACACACAACCGAAATTTAAAGTACCACTCACATACCTCAACACGTGTTTCACCGCGGCCATATGTTCGGTTGTGGGTTTCTCCATATAACGACTCACCACGCCAACGGAGAATGCTAGATCGGGACGTGTATGCACCAAATACCTTAAGCTCCCAACAATGCTTCGGTACATAATAACATCCACGGGTGGAGATTTACTCTCCTTACTCAACTTCAATCGAGGCTCCATCGGAACTTGTGAAGAATTACAATTCTTCATCCCACATTTCTCCAAAAGTTTCTTCGCATAAGCCGATTGACACAATGTGATCCTCTCGGCCCTTTGATGAACCTCAATGCCAAGATAATAGCTCAACAACCCGAGATCACTCATGCTAAACATCTCCTTCATTTGAGCTTTAAAATCGGCAATATCACGAGCAACTTCACCGGTAATAATCAAGTCATCAACATAAATACCAACGATCAAACTTCTCGTACCTTTAACATACCTCACGTACACGGCATGCTCCAACTGACATTGCTCAAAACCGAGATGCTTTAAGGACCGATCCAACTTCAAATTCCATGCTCGAGGTGCTTGTCTCAATCCATACAACGCCTTATGCAACCTTAGCACCTTACTTTCGGCTCCTCTCACCTCGAAACCTGGCGGTTGAACCACATATACTTCCTCCTCCAACACACCGTTCAGAAAGGCTGACTTCACATCCATGTGATGTATTTCCCATCCTCCATGGGCTGCAATACCTAGTAGAAGCCGAACTGATTCGAGTCGGGCAACGGGAGCAAACACCTCATCAAAATCGATCTCATGCCTTTGAATGTACCCCTTCGCCACTAGTCTCACCTTATGGCGAATAATCTTCCCTTGAGTGTCCTTCTTCAACTTGAACACCCACTTGAGCCCGATTGGTTTATGATGCTCGGGCAATGAGGTGAGTTCCCACATTCCGTTGTTTTTGATAGAAGTTATCTCCTCTTCCATCGCTCTCATCCACAACGGATCAACCTTAGCCTCCTCAAACGTAAACGGCTCCTCCTCACCTAACAAACACAAACCCGAGTACTCCAATTCTATAGGAACCGTGTCTTCATACAATTGACTTACTGCATGCTTACCTCGGGGACCAACCGATGAACTCTCCTCCGTCCCCGAGACCCGAGAAGATCCGGCTGAATTAACTCCTCCACCTTCGACCGAAACTGAGCTAACCCTTGGTGTGTAGGGTTCGGCCGAACCTACTTCTTTGACCGGTTGCTCTTCTATCATGTTTTCCATAGGTTGTTGCGTCTCCAAACTGAAATGATAGATCGGAGTCGCATCCCGTGTGACTTCGATATTAACTTCTCAAGCCCACTTCTTCTCCTCCTCAAATACTACATCTCGTGTCACCACAACTCGCCTCGTTTTAGGATTAAATGTTGATATTCTATAGTTAAGTAGAATAAAACTCACGGCAATGTGTGTGGAGAGAAGGAAGAGCTAAGGGCAATAGTAATAGAGAACTTCATTTGCATTCCTTAGCTTAGTTTATTACATAGGATAGAGTAGTCTATATATAGGAGTGCTAGAGACTAACTTGATATTATCAAGAACATTAGGACTAACCCTAGCATACTCTAAACCATAATGTCTAATATTCCCCTTACAAGATTAAACTCCTAAAGTTTTAAAAACATTAAAAAGGATCCTTGATCTTTTGGACTTGCTGAGCACTGTCTCTGCACAGCCTGAGCACTGTGTGGGCACAGCCTGAGCACGCTGGAGGCACTGAGGATGCACACTGGATGTACTGAAGATGCACGGTGGAGGCACTGAAGATGCACAGGATCTGCACACTGGAGGCACTGAGGCTGCACGCTGGAGGCACTGGAGCTGCACAGGCTGAGCACAGGTTGAGCACTGCGCCTGCACTGCAGAAGCACTGGAGTTGCACTGGTCTTGTATGCTGTGGTTTGGACGGTGGCTGAGCTATGGAATGGGTGAATCGAACATGACACGAAGCACAGGTCTGCTCCAGAGTCGTGTGAGGCAATATATCGAACACATTAGGTGTGCCTGATGTTGTGTGCTGCTATTCCTGATTAGAGTTGCTGCACTTGGATGAAAGTTGAAAGGGAGACAAAGCCATCTCTTAGCAAGGAAGGAAGACACTCGAGATGCAGTAAACGTGTTGAATACACGCAGCAAAACATAGATAAAGCAGTAAACGTGTTGAATACACGTAGCAAAACATGGCGACTCGAGGATGCTGAAAATAGAGAAACGAAAATAAAAGACAGAGCAGCAAAGATGAAGATTCAGTCATAGCAACAACATTGAAGCAGCCTGGAGTGAACGATAAACCACAGCAGCAAATAACAAAGCACCACATGAGACCAGCCGAACCAGAAGAACAGAAACCAGGAAACGAGAAGCTGCAGAACAGAAATGTAGAAACAGGAAAAACAGAGACGCACAGAAACGCAGCAAGCAGGACCGAACTGCATAACGAGCAGATGATCTGACAAGCTTCTGATAACAGAGACTAACACGACAGAGATTTGAAGAACAAGGCAGAATAACAATAACAACGACAAACGAAAACGCACACAGCAGCAGCAGAACAAAGCTTCAGTAAGACGCAACAAAACAGAGGTTTAATAATCGTTTCAGTAGAGAACAGATCTGCATAGTGAGCAGAGAGTCCCCAGCTGCACGAACAAGATAAAGAAAAACAACAAAGATTCAAAGCTTCAACCATAGAAGAGAGGATAATGATCAAGATAACAGCAGCAAGAAACAGAAAAACAGAGACGAGAAAGCTCTTTTTGGAGCTGCTGCAAGCAAAAACGAAAAGGAAACAATAGAGACGTGAATGGTAGCCAGGATTGAGGCTCTGATACCATGTTGGAGTTCTATTGTTTAGTAGAAAGAAACATACGGCATTGTAAGTGGAGAGAAGGTGGAGCTAAGAGCAATCAATAAAGAAAACTTCATTTGTGATTCCTTAGCTTAGTTTATTACATAGGATGATAGAGTAGTCTATATATAGGAGTGCTAGGGACTAACTTGAAATTATCAAGAACATTAGGACTAACCCTAGCATACTCTAAACCATAATGTCTAATATTAAACATCCTATATCCCTTCGAATTCGGCTCATATCCTATGAATACCATAGGATTACTTCGATCGGCAAGCTTTGATAAATGAGGCGTCACTTCTTTTACATGTCCTACACAACCAAAAACTCGTAAGTGAGCGACGGAGGGCTTTCGGCTATAATAGGCTTCATAAGGGGTTTGATCTTTCACACTCTTCGTGGGTGCGCGGTTTAGGAGATAAACGGCGGTTGATACCGCTTCTCCCCAAAACTCACTCGGAACGCTCATGCTCTTCATCAAACTTCGTGTCATTCTAACAACCGTTCGGTTTTGACGCTCAACCACACCATTTTGTTGCGGAGAATAAGGTGTCGTTCGATAGTGCCTAATCCCCAACAACTCACAATGCGATTTGAATTCATTTGACATGAATTCACCCCCTCGATACGTGCGGAAAGCTTTCAACTTCCTCCCACACTCCAACTCGGCCGAAACTTGAATTTTCTTAAAAGTTTCGAACGCCTCATCTTTGCTCCTAATCATTAGACACCACTTAAACCTTGAGAAATCATCAACAATTAACATGAAATACCGCTTGCCTCCATTCGTAGCGGGTGTGATCGGGCCACATAGATCTCCATGCCACAACTCGAGAGGTGACGTCGCCCTATATTCGGCCACGGTTGGGAAGCTAGTTCGGTGTTGCTTCCCTACCAAGCAACCATCACACACTCGATTCTCATGCTTGATCATCGGTAATCCTCGAACCATCTCCTTCTCACCCAAAACTTTCAAAGCTCCTAAGGTAACATGCCAACGCCACGCTTCATCCTTTCCTTTTGCAAGAAGGCAAATGGGTAGTGTCGGTGTGATGTTAAGCACATATAATCGGTTGCTTAACCGCCTCACCTTCACTAATAACCTCTTCGACCGATCAATCACCAATAACACACCATCTTCAATGTCAATCTTACACCCATTTTCATCCAATTGTCCAAGACTAATGATATTACTTTTCAAGCTCGGTATGTAATATACATTAGTTATCACTCGGTGTTCTCCCGTAAGGCACTCGATCACAACCGAACCTCTACCACATATCTCAACCTTCGAGCCATCACCAAACCGAACCAATCCTCTAACATTCATGTCAATTTCAGCAAATTTATCAAGGCAACCCGTCATATGATTACTAGCACCAATATCAAGATACCAAGACTCACCCCGCTCATGTGAGGGTTTCGGCCGAACCCTCTCCTCTTGAAGCAAGACTTGATCTCCACTTTGTGTGACATGATTCAACACAACTTCTTCTATCATCAATAGTGCCGGTTCATCGTCTACTTGAGCTTCCACTAAGTTAGCCCGTTCCTCTCTCCGATTCGGCTTAGGGCACTCCTTAGCATAATGCCCGTACTCATTGCAATTATAACACTTCACTTTCGACATGTCAAAACCTTCCCTTCGGTCTGCCCCGAACCCACCACGGCCTCTACCTTGATCGCGGTCACGGCTGCCATGCCCACGACCCCTGCCGTGTGCTTCGGCCCTTCGGTCACTACTATGACCCTCGTTTTTCTTCGGCTTCCCATACCGATTCTCCCATTCGGTTCGGGTTAAGAGCAATTGATCTCCACTTCCGTTTGAAGAACCCCGACCTTTGAGGCATTCTTCATATGTGCGAAGACACCCTATCGCCTCCGATATCGACATATGCTCCATATCGCTGAATTGCTCGATCGTTCCGACTATTTGTAGGAATCGATCCGGAACCGCACCAAATAACCTCTCAACCACTTCGGCATCTTCAATTGTGGCACCCAAGGATCGGATTTCACCCACTAACGTCGTGAGCTTCATCGAGAACTCGTTAATCGTCTCCGAGTCCTCCATCCTTAACTTGTTCAATTGCCTTTTTAGCACTTGACCCTGCGCTTTCTTCACGCGATCCTCTCCGATCCTCATCTCCTCAATTGTATCCCACGCCTCCTTTGCGTGTTCCTTACCCGCAATCACCATCATAACATCATCCGGCACGGCTTGTGAAATTACCGCCATTGCTCCTCGTTCCCGTTCACCGACATCTCCATCCGTGATAGCCGACCATAACCCTAACGTTTGAAGAATAATCTTCATCTTCACTGCCCAAATACCATAATTTGACTCGGTGAGCATGGGGTATTGGATTGGTACCGCCGAAGCTCTCATCGGTGGTAGGGGCGGCGCCGGTCTCCTTGCTACGGCATCCCTCGCGGCATTTCCTCCATCACGATCGGTCATTCTCTTCTCCTTATCGTGATCAACAAAGCTCTGATACCAATTGTTGGATCGAACTCACGATTTCTCTCGATTTCACTCTTGTGATCGGTGGAAAACCCTAGGGACGGCAGTTTCTTGGAGAGCAAAAGAGAAACTCACAAAAAATGATTTGTGGTGCTGCAACCCTAGCACCGGTTTTTTCTTTCTTTTATTACTAAACCAACAATTATAAGTTTTTCTACCGAACCGAAACAAACAAATACCAAACCGAAAATAACATTTAACATAAAAAATAACAATAAGCTTAATCTAACATTTATCTGGTGATCTGTCAATTCACCCTTACTGAATAAGAGATACCTTCTGAACAGATATTAGAAGTTCCTTGGTAGCCTTTTCTTGAATTAATGGTATACGGAAAAAGTGTAGGACTTCTTTGGCTGGTTTCTCGCTTAGTCTCAGTTGTTCATCCACCTAACTATCAGCACCCTCAGAAACCACAGCTCTAGGATTCGATTTACCATGGCATGTCAACGAAATTCGTCTCTTACCCATCGTCCGTTGTTGCTGTGCGGTGCGGTGCTGCTGTGTTGTGCGGTGCGGTGCCGCGGTGCGGAGGCTGGAGCTGCTGCGGTGCTGAATGGTGTGTGTGACAGAAATACAGAATGAACAATGAAGGTTTAGTGAACCGGTTTAACACTGCATAGAATCAATTGGTTTGTTCAGAATAAAACCAATCGGTTTAAACCGAAAAATCGATTGGTCTGTTAAAAACAACAACTACAAAGTGAATCGGAAAACGGACGGTTTTTTGAAAACCGGACGGTTTTCAAAAAACCTCCCGGTTCAACTCGATTCAAATATTGTTCATTTGTAAAATGGTCTTTTAACTGAACCAAACCAGATAGGGGTCCGAAATCCGGTCGGACCGCCGATCCGGTCCGGTTCTGATAACTATGTATAATATTAGATATGTTATTAGATAAATTCATTAATTTACTCAAAACACAATTATTTGTATACCAACAAGAATAGGTCAAATTAAAATAATCCGCAAGTCGAAAAATATCCAATATGAATTACTCAAGAGTAGGACCAGAAATTGAAAGCCCTAAATAAAAGTGTGGATAGATGTATAGAGAATCGAAGGAGTTAGCGAGAAGACCGCGATCAAATCAAGATTGACCGCAACCAAACCAAAAATACTGGATCATTTGTGGACTGACACCAATGGTCTTGGCTTATGGTCTTTTTCGGTATTTGTCTTATTTGAGTTCTATACTGTTAAGACCATGAGGACCATTAGAGATCATTAACTATTTTTTAGTGAATTTATTATGTATGTCTTATTTTGATAGAATTAATTATAAAAGCACACTCGAAAAAAAAATTATAATATAATTTGAATGAAAAACTTTTCGCTCAATAATAAATTATTATAACATTAATAAATTATATTAGATACTATTCTGTTATATTAATTTATATAATTCTATATTATGATATTAAATTATATTAGATAGTATAGTTATTTTGATTTCGAAATGATTTTTAAAAAGCCGGTCTAATCATTTGGTTTCAATTTAGAACGAAATTATGTCAATTGAATAAAATATTATTTTGATATATTACATATTTTATAAAGAAGTAATAAAATTAAGGCTTGGCACAAACCGATCAGGAGCTGAATCAGTTCAGAACCATACCTTTACCACATTTTAGGTAAGGTACGGTTCGACCACTTCAAGAGGACCGCTCCAGATTTTTACCAATTTACCGAACCTTATAAGATTCGGTTCAAAAACTAGTTCAGCTGAACCACTTTAAAATCTCTGTTTATCATCTCTAACACTTGTTTATTTCTAACGGTCCAAACGGTTCCGGTTTCAATATCAAAACCAAAATTAGTGGACCCAAATTTTCGATATTGATCTCAAGACCGAACCAGACCACTTTTTGTTCACCCATAGAAACGTGAATGAACGGCGTCTCAAGACTCAACTTTTAGTGGAAGCGGACGTCTATTTTAAATCTAAAATAAGCTTATTTTTAGTTTAACTATCTTTAGGTTAAAATGTGGTTTAAATATTATATTATAAATGAGTCAAAATTTTCAACTAGTGATTTACTTTGATACTCTCACATAAATTGGATAGAAATAAATGATTTAGAACTAATATAAACAGATATGTACTTCTCAAGTCTAATAAGAATTTCTTTTTTTATTGGCCTAAGGGACGACGACATGCTTAGTCAGGCTGGGTTGGACTAGCGATGATAGTTGCTCGTGTTTGGGGCGTTACAAATGATATAAGAGTCGATCCAAGACACTGTGATCGGGCTCGCAAGTTTGAAGGTTCGTGTCAACGGGAGAAATATTGGTTAAACCCTGGAGGGTATCTGAAAATTATAGGTTTGCACAAGACCGAGAAACCTGGGGCTTGCTTCTTATATAAAGAAGTGATTTGGAACTCGAAGTGAGGACAATAAGAATTCCTCATTTTTCTTAATCGAAGTGAGGACAACAGATTTAAATGAGTTGAGTTAGTGAGGACATATGCTCGGATTTGGAGCGTTATATTTATATATGCAAAATTTGTTTTATTAGCAAATAAAAAGTTAGATAGATCACTTAATATTTTTCACAAAGTGAACCTTGTAAGTGAATGTGTTGGTTTAATATTAATTTACCAGCGGACACAATAACATTATTCTCGTCAATTGGTAAAAACCTGCAATTTTGAAGGCCAATGAAATTTGAATCTATTGGCCAAAAAAAAGAAATTTGAATCCCAATGGGACGTCAGCTTGAAAAATGTTTGAAAAAGACAAACATTTTTCCTATTGTTTTTCATTGAAATGATGCAACAACTTCATACTTAAAGTTTAAGCATTTTGAACAATGTCTACTATTTTGTGATAACAAAATAATTTAAATAATTTCATTGTTTTGTTATATATATATATAATATTTTGTGGTACTAGACTAAAGTCATTCAATTAATACTCAACTTATTTCAATTAATTACAAAATTCATAATCAATAAGGTTTGAATGTAGTCTAAAGATTTTTGAAGTCCAATATGTTTCCAAAAAAACAATACAAATATTTTAAGATGAAACGAAACTTATAATGTCTTTTCAATATTACACTAATTAATTCAATTAATTAATAAATTTCATCTCCATTACTAGAGATCATAGCTAGCAAATCTCCTTCTTCCCTCCCTACCACCTTCATATCCACCATAGCTCGTCCTCGGCTTATCCAAGTGCTTACTACCTCAAATGAAGGGTTGGAGTTGCAGCACAGACAGACTTGACGTAGTTCTGAAAGTACGAGGAGGAACTCGAATCGTTAGGGTTTGTCGCTGTGGCAACAACATAAAGACCAAAGCGAGATCTCTTTGAGAGCTCCCTTCTCTTGGTCGTGTTCCAGTGGTTCTTGATACTATTCTCAGTACGACCATGCAGACACTTTGCAATCTCTGCCCACTTGTTTCCGACCACCCTGTGGGCAGCAACCAGGATCCTGTCTTCCTCTTCACTCCACATATCTTTCTGAATTACACAAAAGAGAAACAAAGATCATAGAGACATATAGTTATTATATATATATATATATATATAGTTACATAAAATAAGATTGTTTTTTATTTGCTAATGTGAAGCTTTATCTGGCATAAAAATTTTTGCAGTATTTTATATATTACAATGTTAGGAGTTGTATTTTACAAATTATTATTATTTTTTTGTTAGATATTCAACATTTGTAAGATGTCTGTAATCAACATTTTATTTTTATTTAGTATTGTAATTTAATAATTAGTTAGATTTTATTTATTATTATTGCAATCTAATAACTAATTAGAGTAAAAATTGCAACAATAAACAAAACAGAATATTTAAAAGATGCTACAACAACAAGTACATATCATGTTAAGTACTAAAAAAAAACGGAACTAAATTTTAACTTCACAAAATATAAAGTACCCATTTTTTTTAATCTTCTTCAACTTACTATGAAAAATTTCATCATTATAAGGCACAATGACGATGTTAAAAGTCTTTCAAATTACATGAGATTCCATGTTTTTATAAATGGATATATGAGCTTTTTTTTTTACATTTAGGTATCTAACGTTTATTTATTGTTGTAATTTCTTTTATATATTTGTATTAAACATCTCATTTTTTATTTTTGGTTGCAATCTAGTAAAAAAGTGCAATTATAAAAGGAGTCATACTAGATTGCACCAATAAACATCTTCCTAATAAAATTATCTAACAATATTACAACAATAAATAAATATTATGGACCAGAAAAAGCTCACATATACCTATTCTCAAAAATATAAAATTTGCCTACTTGAAAACCTTTTATCCCTAAGCCATATCTATCTAATTAAATAAAGCACTTGAGCACGCGCCATCAAGCAACTTATGGTCATGTTTTGAATATCTTTTAAGGCAACTGTTTGAATGTCATGATTTTGCATGCTTCTGTTACAGTGATATAAATTACATGAAGTAGAATAATTAAGATACAAACAATTAAAAAACAAGAAACTGAAGAACCGAAAACTGAGTTTGTCCCTATGCTTGCATGTTGTATTTATATGCGTAAATAAGAAGACAAAATTAAACAAACCCTTATGTCCGGTCTCAAATGGTTATGCCATCTTTCTCTGCATTGCTTCCCCACTCTCCCGTTGAAGTTCTTAGCAATCTGAGACCATTTGCTCACTCCATACTCCCGCACCAACTGGATCAACACACTGCAACACACAAAGACATACTCAAATACTGCAATTTTTGAACAATCAAAAACTAAAAAATGTAAAAGGAATAAAAATGCAACTATAAAGAGAAGATTAATTCATCTGTGCAAATTTTATTTTGAATGGGGTTCATCAATTAGCTAGAAATGTTAACCCATTCATTAAAAAATTTACGAATTTCATGTAAATGGGTCCCAGAAATTAGATACTAGAACCCAGAACCTTTTTGAGCGCGCGGGCTAACGAATTCTAGTTGACGAAATCGATCGGTCTATCAGACATGAGACAAGACAACTATGTATACCTGTCTTCTTGAGCAGTCCACTGTCCCTTGATTATGTTAGCCTTGCTAACACTGTCGGTAGCATTAGGACGACTAGATTTCCCCTTGGCTCGAACCTGCTCGATCTTCTTCCTCTCTTCAAGTTTCTTTGGCAGTTTTTTAGTCAAATGATCTACATCAAAATTACCTTCTGGCAGCATCAGATTCATCGGTGCAACAAAGTCAAGAAACTCCACGTTCCTGTCGTGGACTACATGTGTCTCGTTGTATGGATGAACATACTGATCACCGACATTCGGTTGGTACTGGCCGAGGTTGAGGAACACTCCATTATCTGTAGCAGGAAATGAGTTGAGGCTGTCGGATACAGTAGGAGCTGTCATCCTCGAGAAAGGGTTTAATGAGGAACCCACAACGTTGCACTGTTCAAGGCTGCAGTGACCGAAAGTGTAGCTGTCTCCTATCAATCTATTATTGTTCTCCGTGGAGCCATGGAACAGATCATGGTTAGGGTTGTTTCCTAGGAGTATGTTGCAAAGAAGAGGAAAGTCTTCTCTGAACTGGGTATCCATGAACTCCATGAGAGCAGAAAGGGAACTATCTCTAGGGTTGGTTGATATCTATCTAGGGCAAATGAGGAAGAAGGTGAAAATGGTGGTTTTTATATTGTGAAGGAAGACGAAGAACATATAATTAGGATGTTTTAGAAGGGTAAAAATGGAAATGTAAGAAAATTAGGGAGCAACATGGAGGTGGGATTTTCTTAGTTGAAAAATATTGAATAGAAGACGGAAAATCTGGAATGGAAGGCAAATTTCTTGACTCTATTTGGGCTTTGCTTTTACATGTGATGAGATGGGTAAGGCAGGGGAGAAAAATTAAATCCCATTTTTGTATTTTCCTGAAAATATTAGTATTATAATAATAAATAATAATATTTATATAAGGAAATAAAATTAATGTATCGTAGTTATGGGTAGGGCTGTCGATGGTTAGGGTATGACAAATACCATAACCATACCATATTTTTAAATCACATACCATAACCATTATGCGTATAATTTTCAATATCATAACCATTAAAATAACTGTGGTTATTAACCATGGTTTTACCTGTATACCCATATTCATTCCACACATGTAATATAATAAAAGATCAAAAATTTTATTTTAAAAAATACATCAATCTATATTACCATCGTTGGACTTTGGCGCCTTCAATCTTCAACAATTTCAAATTTTCAATTATATAATTTATATTTAGTATAATATATAAATTAGTTTATTAATCATAAATAAATATTATATTTATATAATAACCATGGGTATAACTCAAATACCATAACCATAACCATTATGGGTAGAAAATTCATCACCATAACCGCACCGCACCGTAATGGTACGGTTAACCATATTAAACAGTAACGGTTATAACCATAGTTATCGGTTTTTCACCGCACCATTGTCGACCCTAGTTATGGGTGGACTGTTAATTAAGAGAAGTGTACTGAAGAGCTCGCCATCCATGGAAGTTAAGAATTATAATTTCTAACACAACACGATTAAACGACACGACACAACCTACTTTAAAGCGTATGAGTTTGATCGTAATAGATATTGTGTCTAAACAACTCTTATACATTCTAAACACTTTAGATATGAGGATATCTTTATAAACACGATAGAACACGATCAACTAATCATGTCTAATCGTGTCATGTATACTTGTGGCACGAATAAAGACACGGTTAACTAATCGTGGGATTTTTTCAAAAATTAACTGTTTCTAAAAAATATTTCAAAAATTATATATTCAAAAAAAATATTTAACAAAATATGCATCTGCGCAGGTTGAGTTGTTGCGTTTTTCGGGACTGATTTTAACCCTAGCCCCTGCCCCCCCTTAAATCACCCCGCCCCCTTAAGTCTCCCCACCCACACCCTTCCCTATATCCTTCCTCAGCCGCCTCCAACTCCATTTCGTCGGCGTCCCCGACCCATGCTCCAAGCCCAACCTCGGCGTCGTCCCCCATCCACCCTTCTTTTCTCCTTCCTCAGCCACCCACTTCACCGTCCCTCCTCTCCGGATTTTCTCGGTCGTTCAGCCCCATCTTCGACGTCCCAAGCCTCGGTTTTCCTTCTTCGATGACTCCTTGCACAAGGCTGGAAGCTCGTGCTGCGTTTGGACCCCCGTCTTGTTGTTCCTTCCCTTCGCCCTGTTGTTCCTTCCCCTCGTCGTGTCGTTCCTTCCCCTCGCCGTCGCAGCTCGCCGGAAGTCCCTGGCTGTCGCAACTCGCCGGAAGTCCCTGGCTGTCGTCCCTCGCTGTTCCTTCCCCTCGCCGTCACAGGAGTTGAAGAACTTGCAGGTTCGAACAACAAATAGACATTTTTATCGATTATGCCTAATATTTATGCTTAATTATTTTGTTAATTAAAAATATTATCAATAATTATTGTGTGGATTGAATCTTGCCGACTTATTTATGAAAGTTCAAATTAAGAATTTGTATTTTTAAATTGTAGAGTTCAAATGTCGTCGCGCGTAATTATGGCAAGTCATTCGTATGGTGAAAATGTTGTTAACGTTGGTCTGTTGGACCAATCGGTACTCTGGGGACAAGATCAACATCGTTCGTCAGACTTGAGTGAGAACCAACAAATAATATTTAGGTGTTTAAAATTAGAGGATAATGTAATATCAGAAGAGGCTAAAGTTATTGTCCAAGCGGTTGGTTTATGGGATGTAGTTATTATGTCACATCCTAAGCTAAATCATAAATTGTTTTCCGCATTATGCGAGTGTTGGTGGTCCGAGACACATACGTTCCATCTCAGACATGGGGAGATGACGATCACACTTGAGGATGTTTCCGTGCTACTGGGACTACGAGTACACGGAGATGCAGTAACTGATGACCATGTACCTGAGGAAGACATGGTCGGTTCGTGTCTGGAGTTGTTGGGCCTGAATCTACAAGGTCGTAAAGATTTTCTGAAAATTACTACTTTACGACAACATTTAGTTCAACCTAATCTCACCGCTGAATAACAAGCAAGAACATTTATGTTGGTAATAATTGGTGGTGTTCTGTTTACAACGACAAATAAAGATAATGTGTCGTTGATGTACTTACCTCTACTTCGAGATTTAGAAAGAACAGCACAGTACCGTTGGGGGTCAGCTGTGTTGGCTGCAACGTACCATGGACTGTGTGAGGCATCTGAGCTAAATTATGAAACATTCCATGGTTGTGCCATCCTTGTACAAGTAAACTATATGAAAGTCTTGTGATATCATTAATATTGGTTATTAAAAATTTCATAATGACATTTTCTACTACAGTTATGGTCATGGAAGCACCTCCATATTGGTCGCCCCGTGATTCACGTTGAAGTGTCGGCTGGAGAGATACATCCATTAGGATACAGGTTATTTTTATAGATTTATTGGTTTGTTTTACTGCGTAAAAAATGTCTATTAGTGCAAAATTCTGTAATGTAAATTTTGCTTATTTTGCTTAATAGGTGGGCATTCCTAAAGAGGTCGTTCAGTCACCAAGTTAGAACTGCAAATTTGGTGTACTATAGGGATGACCTGGAGTCTCAATCCCATGATCAGGTTAATTGCAGTTTTAATTGGCAGATATTGGTTAATTTTCATGTTTTTGTAACCTTACTTAATATGATGACAAAACCTTAAATATTAGGTGACGTGGATTTTTACGTGACAAAACCTTATATCACGCCTTTAGGTTAGCTACTACACCACCTGTATGTCGCGAGCACGCCGAGCTATTCCGAGCGAGGGTTCCACTAATCCATTTTAATGTGGTTGAGTGGCACCGTCCAGATAGAGTCATGCGGCAATTTGGAATGCACCAACACATCCCTTGGACAAATCTACCAATATCACGCACTTGGAACACACCGTGTTCGTGACTAAATTGGGCAACTTGCATCCTACCAAGTTATTTTTGTGCCCTAGTAATGGTTTTTTGAACAATGTCAGACCATACCTGGGACTCCTCAATGGAAACTATTGCTTCTTGGCGATGATAGAAAAAGTACGTGTTTGACCTCCAGTAAGTGAGTTTTACTAATTCAGTCAATGGTAATGCCCTTGCCCCTTTCAGCACTCCGTTAAACATTTCAATCAAATTCGTTGTCATGTTTCCATATCGAGCACCTCCATCGTACGCCAAGGCCCATCTCTCAGGGGGGATGTTTGAAATCCAATCGCGGAACTTTCCATCTTGCAGAGTTAATAGATTAGAATACCACACATCAAACTTACGTTTATGTACAACTGCTTTTTCAGGATTACGGTTTTGAAGGTGTGATTGAAATTACTCGCTAGATGACGTGCGCAAAAGCGACGTGTTCCAAGATCATATTGCGCATACACATTCTCCACCGCGTTAATTATTGCTCTGTGTCGATTAGACATTGGACAAACAAATCTATCCTTCATCATGTTATCCCGTAGATGCTGCAAGAACCAGTTTCAGCTCTCTTTTGTCTCTGCGTCTTCAATGAAAAATGCCAAAGGATAGATCCCGTTGTTAGAATCATATGATACGGCTACAAACACTTTTCCATTATATTTGCCATACAAATGTGTCGCATCAATACTTATAAGTGGTCGGCAATGGACAAATCCTTCAATGGATGGACGAAATCACCAAAACATCATACCAAATGTCGCTACTTGAGTTTCAACATTTACTCTTTTGGGCAAAAAATCATACACTGTCCCAAGGATGTATACGGACATGGCTGACAGTAGTCGCGGGAGGTTCACAAAGGCTTCTTCGTGTGTTCCGTATAAAGACTCCAACACTACTTGTTTGGAGTACCACGCCTTCAGATATCCAATCTTCGAACCAAACTCATTCTCCACCATTGACTGGATTACTGAAATTTTCAATCTGGTGTCAGCTAAAATTGAATTTCTTATCAAAGACGCTATCATCTTGCAATCGATGTTATGGTGTCGTTCAATCAGGACTTCATTCGTGCATGTATGTGGAGCATGCAATTTTGATATTCTCCACAATCCAGTATGCTTAAAAATACTCTCTCTTAATGACCATGAACAGTTTATGGGATCCAATTTACACTTAAAGACAATTGATTTGGGGGTCGATGTCTCAACAGTGCAAATGTTAGAATTAGATATGTGCCATCTCCTTACGGCGACAGATAAATCATCCTTACTCCTAAACTTCATGTTTGTGTTTAGGAAACCTTCAGTTGACGGTTCATCAACATCCTTATACAACTCATCTCTTGATTGAAAGTCGTCAATCCAGTCACTATCAATCCAATTAGAAGCAGTGGGTTGCATCATTTGAAGGGTGTGAGAGCTACTTCCACAAGGGGATCTATTTCCACCCTCGTCACCCTCACCGAACTCAAATACCTCTTCATTTTCTTCATCAATGTGACCCGTAAAATGTTCCATATACAAATCTTCTTCATTTATTGAGGCATCTGAGAGTGCATCAACGTCGACCTCGTCATCGGAGAGATCATGGGTGTGACCATGAAAAACATTCACTGTCTCATGACTATCAGATGTGTTTGACCTCAAGTTAACTTCTCTAGTTACGCTAAAGACAAAATCGACTAGCCACGCTTAACTGTAGAGCAAAAGACAATGCACTTTGCGATCGAATCCGTACAAACTTGCAAAGTCCATCAGTATCTGTAAATTTATAGGATATGCTTATGGACCTAGCTTCAACGTCATGCCAACCGCACTCCATACATATAATTTCCTTTAGTCTATAAACAGAAATATCCAAGATAGCTGTAGTAATACTGGAAGTACCACCCATATAGACCTCACTGCCATTATCTAAGATAATATTTCACTGTCATACAAGTAAATGATACTGATCTCTGTAATGTGTGATCCTAAATAATTAATATTATAACATATTATATTAGATATGTTTATTTTTTAGTTAACCTAATATTTATGTAAATATAACTGCTAACAATTTTACAAATATTTTAATTAAAGAATACATAAAAATATATTACATACCTTCAAATTTTCGTCGAGAATACGCTCGGACGAGAGGTAGGAAGCAGGATGATGAATTAGGAGATTGAAGAGCAGTAGGAAAACAGGTTAAATAGAACGAAGGCTACGCTAATAATTGAACATTTGCACAGAAAAGCGCAAATAATTGGGGTGGTAACAAATAATTGGGGTGGTAACAAATAATTGTCTCAAACGCTACCCATAGTAACGATATAATTAAAAACGCTGCTACTAGTAGCATTTTCCAGTTTTCACTAATGTAGGTAGCGATTTTTCCGTTTTCGGTACCTATGGTAGCGAACAAAGGTGTTTCGTGAGCACTGGTTGCGAAAACCCGTTTTTCGCTAGTAAGGGTAGCGAAAACCCGTTTTTCGCTAGTAAGGGTAGCGAAAACCCGTTTTTCGCTAGTAAGGGTAGCGAAAATTATTTTTCGCTACCTCCAGTAGCGCAAATACACACTTTACTAAATATTTCATGACGGTATTTACTTTTTCTAATTTGTTTTTGTGACAGAATACTTTTTGAAAAAATTCCTAATCGTGTCGTGTCTAATCATGACACGTTTATACACATATAAATTTTTCTCAAATCTACAGTGTAGTCTGTATCTCTACCTTCACAAGAAATCAGAATCAGAGATTCAAATGTTTTCATTTTCTCTATTGTTTGAATTTTCTCTATTGTTTGAATTCATCTATATGCTTTAACAACTCTCCTTCTCTCCGAGACTACAACTCTCCTTCAACAAAGGAGATGCTGTCTTTCTCCTTCAACTCTCCAATCTCCATTTTCACTTATGTCATCCCGACTCTGAGCTGCTGTTCCGAGTCCGAGCTGCCGTTCCAAGTCTGAGCTGCTGTCCCGGGAAAGTTCTCGAGTTGCCATCGCGAGCAAGTTCCGAGCTGTCATCCTGAGTGGTCGTCCCAAGCTTCCGTCCTTGGCTGACGTCCCGAGCTTCCATCCATAGTTGTCGTCCCAAGTTTCCATCCTTGGACTACCCAACCACCCATGTTCACCTTTCGAGCTTCCTTGTACCACCCTTCTGTCCTTGGTTGTCGTCCTGAGCTATCGTCTTCACCTCACCTCTGTTCTATTCACTGATGGGGTTTATAAGAGACGCCTTATTTTACTAAACCATCAATCGCTGACCTAAATAATATCAAGATTTATGTAAACCATTTATGTAAACCATTTATGTAAGGCGTCACCCATATGAATGTACGAGAGGCGTCAGCCTATAAACGGCGTCGCCTCCACGTGTCAGGATAAGACCGCATTAATTGGGATCAGACAACATTAAATGGGATCGGACTTCTCTGATAAGATAAGGACCCCTGTCCCATCTGAAGGTCAGTTTGACCTCAGTTAAAAAGGCTAACCAAGGTAAAAAGGAAAGAATGTTCATCAGGTTAAGCAAAGACTATAAATACCAGCATTCATTATCATTTATTACATTCTGATTTTCACCACATCCACATAAAAGCTCTTCAAAGCCTTAGAACTGACTTAAGCTTCGGAGTGGAATAAACGGGTCAACCGTAAGTTGTCAATTCTGTGTAGGTCCGAACCGAGAGGAGCGACGCCTGTAGAGAAGAAAATTTTCAGAACCCAACATCTGGCGTCGTTTGTGGCGGCGAGGGTTAAGTCATATATTGACCTCGAAATAGCCCGAGAAGGAAGAAAAATTCCTAAAGATCATAGAAATGAGGTACAAGAAGGAAAAAGGCCAGAACATCGACCACAAAGAAGCCGTCCTCAGGAGGACAGGCGCCGCCCAAATATCCCGCGTCCACAACGAGAGGTTTTTTAGGTTTTTACGCCCTTAAACTAAGAGATTTCTGTAATCCTAAGCGAAATGGAGAAGAAGGATTTGGCGTCGCCACCATTGCCTTGAAAAATAGGAGGACCTATGGGCCCCTATCATGAGCAATATTGTCGATACCATCGAAGTAAGGGGCATAGTACTGATAGCTGCAAAATTTTGAAGAGATATATTGAGGCGCTCATCCAGAAGGGACTCCTCGAAAACTTCGTGGCAAAAAAGGATCGGAGTCCTAGCCCACGGATGGAAAGGAGGGTGTCGCCTAAGAGAGAAATGGGAGATGAGGGCTCTAGGGGCAAGCAAGGACATGCACGAGTGATTAGTGGTGGCTTTGCCTCAGGAGGAGAAACTAGTAGCGCCAGACAAGTGTATGCTACTCAGTTGTCTGGAACTTCTAAGGCATGAAAGCGCCCTAGATCGCCGTAGGAGACTAGCATTACTTTCAGGGAAGATGAGATGGATCATGTGACATGCCCACGTGAGGATGCATTGGTCATCAATGCGGAAATTGCTGGATATGATGTAGAGCGAGTACTTATCGACTCTGGAAGTTCAACATATGTTCTTTTTCTCGACGCTCTGAAGAAAATGGGACGGAGTGATAAAGACTTGAAAAAAGTGAAGTTCCCACTTTTGGGCTTTACTTCAACCCCTACCTACCTTGTAGGAGCCATTACCTTACCAGTATTTTTAGGTGACGGATGGAAATCCTTGATAGTGGACGTCACCTTTGTTGTAGTCGACACCCCTACAGCCTACAACATGATATTGGGACGATCTACCTTGAATCCCCATCAAATGGTTCATTCAACTTACCATCAACTTCTAAAGTTCCCAACGCCTCATGGGATAGGAATGGTAAAAGGCAATCAGCCTGGGGCGAGAAATTGCTATGTACAATCCACTAGGCACCGAGTGTTGAAAGGAAAGGAAATCTTATCCATCCAAGCAAAGAATGATTTAAGGGAAGGGAAGGTTCGCCCAACACCAGTAGAAGGACTGGTGAAGATATGGATAGATGGCTCTGAAAAGGTCGTCCAAATTGGAGCGACGCTTCTAGAAGAGCAGGCTACGGCTTTGACCCTCCTGCTAATTGAATTTCGAGAGCTCTTTGCTTGGAAACCTAGCGATATGCCGAGTATAAGTGAGTAGATTATTACACACGAGCTCAATATAGACACAAGTATCAAACTGATCGCTCAGAAGCGACGACCAGTGGGGGAAGAAAATGCCATTGCCATTCGGCAAGAAGTGGCGAGATTGATTGAAGCTCGATTTGTTAAGGAAATCAGATTCCAAACATGGGCCGCCAACCCTGTACTGGTGAAGAAAAGCACTGGCAAATGGAGAATGTGTGTCGACTTCAGGGACCTGAACAAAGCCAGCCTTAAAGATTCATATCCCTTGCCACGAATTGACTAGTTGGTCGACGCCACTTCAGGGCACGAGTTACTGAGTTTCATGGATGCTTATTCGGGATACAACCAGATTAAGATGTCAGCATGCGACACTCATCACACGACTTTCTATGCAGATAGTGATATATATCACTATATTGTCATTCCTTTTGGGCTCATCAATGTTGGGGCCACCTACCAAAGGATGGTCAACAAGCTTTTTGCGGGCATGATAGGGGTAAGCATGGAGGCTTATGTTGATGATATGTTGGTAAAATCTAAAAAGAGCGTCGACCATACAGAAGACCTCAGGAAAACTTGCGAAGTTATGAGGCTTCATCAAGTGAGATTAAACCCCGCCAAATTTGCATTTGGGGTACAATCTGGAAAGTTCTTGGGGTACATGGTGAGCCAAAAGGGGATTGAAGTAAATCCCGAGAAGCTAAGCGCCATTGAGGGCATGAAAAGTCCCACTTGTCACAAGGAACTACAAAGTCTGAATGGAAGGTTGGCAGCGCTAAGACGATTTTTATCAAAAGCTGGGGACAGATCCCTACCCTTCTTCCAAGTATTAAGGGCCAACAAAACGTTCGAATGGACATCTGCATGCGAAGAGGCGTTTCAAGAGATGAAGAAGCATCTTCGAACCCTACCTCCATTAGCTAATCCAGAGAGGGGCGACGCTTTAGTTCTCTACTTAAGTGTCAGTCCATTGGTTGTAAGCTCCGTACTTGTAAAGAACATAGAATCTAACCAGGTGCCAGTTTACTATGTATCTAAAATCCTTTCAAAGGCAGAAATAAACTATGTATAAGTTGAGAAGTATCTCTTTGCGTTGGTAGTTTCTGCTAGAAAGCTTCTCCCTTACTTCCACGAGTATGAAATCACTGTACTAACTAATCAACCACTAAAACATTTTCTCCAAAAACCATATGCGTCTGGAAGGATGATAAAGTGGGCGATAGATTTAAATGAATTTCGAATCCAATTTGCTCCGAGAACAACCATAAAAGGTCAAGCTTTGGCAGACTTCATAGTTGAGTCCACACATGGTCAGGAGGAGGCGTCACCCTCCACAATCATCTTGCCTCCAATCATTATAGAAGAAACATCTCCTGTATGGAAGTTATACATGGATGGATCTTCATTCCTTAAAGTCTCAGGAGTCGGATTAGTGCTAACTCCACCAGATGGAGGGGAATCTTTAAGATACGCCCTGATTCTAACCTTTAAGGATACTAACAACGAATCTGGGTATGAGGCGTTGATTGCGGGTCTAAGGATAGCTTGAGGTATAGGCATCAAAGCCATCAAGGTATACTGCGATTCCCAACTGGTGGTTAATCAAGTCAAAGGGGAATATGTGGCTAAGGGGAAGATGATGAAAAATTATTTAAGCGAAGACAAAATTCTAATTGAAGGCTTCGCCCAATTTGAGATAAACGTCATTCCGAGAGAAGAAAATGAAGAAGCAGATGCCCTGAACAAATATGCCTGGCAGCCAACACCCTCAGAGCGGAGGCGTATCCCTCAGAGCGTTCTCATCCTCTGATCCCTCTTCAGCTTCCTTCGCCTCTTCAAATTCTCTGGCCTTCAAGGCGAGATAATCCTTTAGGAAGTCAAGTTTATCCAGAGGGAAGTTGGCGTTGACCTTCTGGATATCCTTGGAAGCCTTCTTGAATATAGAGATCAACACCATACGATTACACTCCGCCGCAACGAGTCCAAACTCATTACTGGTGCGAAAGGTCCCAATGGACTCTGTAGCGCTCTCCTCCAATCGTTTAGGAAGATCAGTCTTAAGGAGATTCGCCTCCTTTACAGCCAGCATCGCCTTCTTCTTTGCCTCAACAATAGCTTTTTCGACGTGGACGCCTCTCCTTGGAGCTAGGTCACTTCCCTTTGAAGTTGTTTCACCACCACGGTGAGGGTGCTTTCCCTCTTTTGCACGTCCCTTAGGTTAGTGGCAAGCTATTCTTTTTGGGCCACTTCAGCCTCCAACTCCTACTGGGTAGCCTCTGCGATGGCGAGGCGATGAAGAGTGCGCTCCAACTCAAACTCTTTGGTTTGCACCTGTTAGAGCCTCGAGATGTTCAGGACCCTCTCCTCAGCTAACCCTATGATAGCGTCACCCATCTTTAACAGAGCAGGAATAACCTGAAAGGCCCAATTTAGGGTCTCGACTGGAGTTTCCCGCCACGATGGAACCTTCCTTAACTTGGACCAAGGCTCTCAAAGTTGTAAGAACTTGCGCCGCCTCCGGTTGTCAGTAGGTCTCGCTTCAGGTCGAATTACGGCCCCATGTAAGGGGAGGTTGGTTATCTCCTGTGTGCGCGACTACCTGTTGAGGGGTGTGCGCCACTCGTGGAGGAGATGGAAGCGCCTCAGTTCTGTCTGGTTGATCATCCAGCAAGATCACCTCCCGGGAGTGTGTCGCCTTGGATCCGATAGCAGGAGTTCGGGCGGGAGTCTGCACCCTCGGCCTTGAAGCTTCCGTAGGCATCACCCCTGTCGGATTAAAGGAAGGGTCAAATGGTCCTTTTTTTATGACGTCATTATGATATTCGGTGTAGATCCACATGATGCCGCCATAGTCCAAGACATAGGGACTCCACTTTTTAGTGAATAAAACATTATTCGTATTACTAGTGGCATTGATATTAATCCAGTAAGATTTAGCAACCGCACCTTTGAAGGCAACGACAAACTCATTAGTAGCGTCGCTGAAAAGTTCGGCTAGGGCCATGAGGGGATCAAGCGAGTTCTCCATGGCTTCGCATTCTTCTGGCCCTTTGAATAATGATGACTTTTGCGCTTCCTCGAGCCTTCGAGAGCGTAGCCCTTCTTTTTCTCATTCTTCTCATTGGGCGCCTTTATATGTAGAGCGCCTAAGATGTGAGAAATTTGGGCAAAATCCATTTCTGCAAAAGTAAAAGATTGCGTTATTTACCGGAGTTAAGGGCAACAGGCGATGCTCTACAATGGATACACCAGGATCCTCTAAATCTGACTCACATGTCTCTTTAGAGATGATTTGCGTGTGATCCGATTTGTGATCCAAGTAAATGGTCGTTTAAAAACAATAAAAACAACGAGAAATGTTTAAAGAATAGGGCCATCCACGATGGTGGCACAAGACTCTAAAGCCCAACCAAGTGCGGAGGGCGTTTGGTGAAAGTTAGGTCGGAGAAATGTCATAATGGCAACATAACTTCGGCTACTGGTGGCCAATAAGGGACCCTTAACCCCGCATCAATTTGGAGCTGGAAAATGGTCTTCTCGACTGCCTTAGGTTGAAACACGGGGTAAGGATTCTAAGGATTTGCATCATCAAGGATGGGAAACCTGAGGGCATGAGTGTCGTGCATCCCCGCCTCTGCCACCATTTTTCAAAACGCCTAAAGAAAGAATATTTGGTTTAAGATCAAGAAAAGATGTACCTGGAAAGATGTGATTACCAACGTCGGAGTCGGAGACCATTTTTCTGTACGAGTGAATAACACAAAGGTGATGGACGTTGAGGGTTAAGGGAAAGTAGCTAGCAATGATGACCAGAAAAGTGAAAGCGATTGAAAAACAATAATGGAAAAGAGGGTGAAGGCGTTCAGAAAACAAAAATGGTGATCGGTGCTTGGCCCAAATTCTAGAGAGAGGTCAGAAGTTTTAGAGAGAGAAAGATCCGAAAATTTGAAGAAGAGATAACAGTGAGGAATAAAAGAGCTTGGGGTTTATAGAGGACCCCCTAGGCCAGTTGAAGAGTCGCCTAGGTAGGCCCTAGCTGTCTAAAATTACTGATTTGCCCCCGAAGGTGAAGGGGCACTTTGTTTATCGTAACTTCTAGAATGTAGTGGCAAAATTTCAAATTCAAATTTTGAAAAGACCGATCATGCAGATGTCAGAAGTGTACCGTGCATGAAGGACATGTGGAAATTGGGGGCAGAGAATGACCCATGGAAGCGTCGCTTCAGAAAGAGTTACAAAGTTGAACTTGTCAAAACCGAAACAAGAATCCCTGAATAAGCGTCGCTCATTCGTGGATTTGGGGGCAGATGATGGTTTATGGATCTTGGGTCAAGGTCTTTAAATATCTGAACCCAGACCAGTCGGATCTTGAGCCACAAGAGCAAAAGACGTCAGTTTTGTTCCTACTGCATTGGCGTCACCCACTTTGTAGAACATGGGTGTGCGTCGCCCTTGGAGAATGCCCCCAACGTCATTCACCTCCTCCTAAGTATCAGAAACGAAGGTACGAGGATTAAATGCATGTCAGAACGTCCAATGAGTATACTAACCTATACGTCGTTGCCCCTAGAAGCCCAGTTCGACCATTTATGGCAAGATATTAACAAGGCTGACAAAAAGGACAACCTACCATAGAGTAGTTTCCCTACACATAATCATCACATCTGTGGAGCACCTAAGACGTGAGAAATTTGGGCAAAATCTCTGTCTCCAAAAGTAAAAAATTGAGTTATTTACTGGACTTAAGAGCAGCACGCGACGCTCTACAAGTGATACACCAACATCTTCTAACTCCGACTCACGGGTCTCTTTAGACAATATTTTGGCGTGATCCGATTTGTGATCCAGGTAAATGGTCGTCAAGGCCTCCATTTAAGCCGAGGATAGTTCCTCAACGCTCTGGCAAGGGTCTTTGCTCGCCTTTGATGACCCTAGACACCAGGGGACGCCTCGTTGGAAGAAGAAGTATGCGCTCTTTCAATTAGAAATCTGCGTTTGCAAAGCAGTGACCAATGGACGAGCGGAATCCCAGCATCATTCTTTAAATGAAGGAGCGAAAAATGTTTAAAGAATAGGGTGATCCACGACGGTGGCACAAGACTCTAAATCCCACCCAAGTGCGGAGGGCGTTTGGTGAAAGTTGGGTGGGAAAAATGTCATAATGGCGACATAACTCGGCTAATGGTGGACAATAGGGGAACCTTAACCCCGCATCAATTTGGAGCGGGAAAATGGTCCTCTTGACCGCCTTAGGTTAACACACGGGGTAAGAATTCTAAGGATCCGCATCATCAAGGATGGGAAATCTGGGGGCATGAGCGTCGCTCATCCCCACCTCAACTACCGTTTTTCAAAAACGGCTCAAGAAAGCATATTTGGTTTAAGATCATGAAAGGATGTACGGAAAAAGATGTGATTACCAACGTCGGAGTCGGAGACCATTTTTCTGTACGAGTGAATGGCACAAAGGTGATGGACGTTGAAGGTTAAGGGAAAGTAGCTAGCAATGATGACCAGAAAAGTGATAGCTTTTGAAAAACAAGGGTAAAAATAATAAAAAAAAGAGGGTGAAGGCGTTCGGAAAACAAGAAGAGCGATCAGAGCTTAGCGGAAATTCTAGAAAAAAGTCAGAGGTTTTAAAGAGAGAAAGTCCGAAAATTTGAAGAATAGGTAAAAGTGAGGAATGAAGGAGCTTGGGGTTTATAGAGGACCCCCTAGGCCAGTTGAAGAGTCACCTAGGTAGGCCCTAGGTGTCTGAAATTACTGATTTGCCCCCGAAGATGAAGGGTCAAATTTTGAAAAGAGCAATCATGGAGATATCAGAAGTGTACCGTGCATGAAGTACACGTGGAAGTCGGGGGCGGAGAATGACCCATGGAAGTGTCGCCTCAGAAAGAGTTACAGAGTTGAACTTGTCAAATACGAAACAAGAATCCATGAATGAGTGTCCCTCATTCGTGGCGTCAGGCGCAGATAATGGCTTATGGGTCTTCGGTCCGTGTCTTTAACTATCCTGGCCGAGACTAGTCAAATATTGACCCACAAGAGCAAAAGACGACGCTTTTGTCCCCCACTGCATTGGCGTCACCCACTTTGTAGAACATGGATGTGCATCGCCCTTGGAGGATGCATCCAACGCCATTCATCTCCTCCTAAGCATCACACACGAAGGTGCGAGGATTAAATGCAAGTCAGAACGTCCAATGAGTATCCTAACTTATACGTCGGCGTCCCTAGAAGCCTAGTTCGACCATTTATGGCAATATATTAACAAGGTTGATAGAAAGGACAACCTACCATAGAGTAGTTGGCCTACACATAATCATCGCATATGTGGAGTGCCTAAGACGTGAGAAATTTGGGGAAAATCCCTTTCTGCAAAAGTAAAAGATTGAGGTATTTACTAGATTTAAGGGCAGCATGCGACGCTCTACAAGGGATATGCCAACATCCTCTAAATCCGAGTCACGGGTCTCTTTATAGATAATTTGGGCGTGACCCAGTTTGTGATCCGGGTAAATGGTCGTCAAGGCCTCCAAGTCATTTGAGGATAATTCCTCGATGCTTGGGCTAGGGTCTTTGCTCGCCTTTGACGAACCTAGACACTAGGGGATGCCTCCTTGAAAGAAGAAATATGCGCTCTTTTAGTTAGAATTCCGTGTTTGGAAAGCCGTGATCAATGGATGAGCAGAATCTCAGCATCATTCTTTAAAAGGAGGAAGCGCCCGGGTGGTAAAAAGGCACACCCCGAGGCGATTTGCACCAAGACGATAGAAACAACGGAAAATGTTTAAAGAATAGGGTCATCCACGACGGTGCCACAAGACTCTAAAGCCCACCCAAGTGCAGAGGGCGTTTGGTGAAAATTGGGTGGGAGAAATACCATAATGGTGACATAACTTGGCTAATTGTGGGCAATAGGAGAACCTTAACCCCGTATCAATTTGGAGCGAGAAAATGGTCTCCTCGCCCGCCTTAGGTTGACACACGGGGTGATGATTCTCAGGATCCGCATCATCAATGATGGGAAACCTGGGGGCATGAGCTTCGCTCATCCCCTCCTCAGACACCGCTTTTTCGAAAACGACTGACTTTATCATCGGAGGGGAAATAATGGGAAATCCCCGGGCTTTCCTTCCATGTTGATCACCCATCCGAACCTAAGAAACTTCAGTTCTCGTGATCCAACTGATTTTTAACATAATATATGACAAATTATGTATTTGGTCACTTGATAGATATTTTTTTATTCAATTATCTTATTTAATCACTTATATTTAAAAATATATTTTTTTAAATCACTATTTAACATTAGAATTGTTCTCCTTAGTGAAAACATATATATTACATATAATTATTTTATTAAATCAAATACTAAAAGTGTTCCCTATTCTTCTTTCATCTCATTCTTTGCCCTTCTTTTTATATTTATCCACGTAGATTCACACTATTGTCCTAATGGGCGTAAAGGATAAAAGGCTAGTTATGAATATTTTTTCATTTACATAGCTCTCGAATAGGGCTAACAATGGTGGGGTGAAAAACTCATAACCACGGTTATAACCATTACTGTTTAATATGGTTAACCGTACCATTATGGTGCGGTGCGGTTATTGTGATGAATTCTCTACCCATAATGGTTATGGTTATGGTATTTAAGTTATATCCATGGTTATAACCATGGTTATTTTATAAATATAATAATTATTTATTATTAATAAACTAATATATATATATATATATTATACTAAATATAAATTACAGCATAAAGCATTAATGTCTGGAAAAAAAAAAAGATAAAGCTATCTTTTATAAATATATTATTATACTAAATAATGAATTAAATAATGAATGATGTTGAATGATGTTAGTGTTATATATTTTTATTGTTGGTAATATAGATAGATGTATTTTTTAAAATTAAATTTTCGAGCTTTTATTATATTACATGTGGAATAAATATGGTTATACGGTTAAAACCATGGTTAATAACCACGGTTATTTTGATGGTTATGGTATTGAAAATTATACCCATAAAGGTTATGGTTATGGTATGTGGTTTAAAAATATGGTATGGTTATTGTATTTGGCATACCCTGACCATACCCTAACCATTGCTAGCCCTACTCTCGAACTCAAACCCTTTAATTAAAAAAATAAACAAAGTGCTAAACCACTACACCATAATATTATGATGATTAAGTTTAGTCTTAGTTGATATAAAGTTCCAATTTTGTCTAAGAATTACTTATAAATTCTTTCATGGTGAGATCTTAAATTAATAATGATGGCATACGTTATGAAGAAAAAATTTGTATTTCATTCCTTAACTAAAATCTCAAATTTAAATTTTTAGAATAAAAAAATCTTCAGAATTTGAATTTTCAGACATTTTTAAATAGATACTTTTATTAGTAGTATGCAGATTAAGATTAATGCTGGCATAAGTTATTACTCCTCCTAAAAGGTGCTTGTTAGATTTCACTACTATGTATTTATACTCTTAAAAAAAAACGTAATTAAAAGCATAATCAGTGTTTACATTAAAGTTGATGTTAAATTTAGTTTATATTAATATACTGAAAGAAAAAATATTTATTTTTTGCTTATATTGATAAATTAAAAACATAGGATGTCATTGATCATTAAAAAAAAGTTCTCTTTTACTTTAACAGGAAAAAAGTTTGCAAATCATTATATCACATAACAAATTATTACTAATTCATAGTAAATAAAAGTGCATAAATATATATATACACTTACTGATATCATATATAGATTAAAATTAGTATTTTTTTAAAAAAATAATGAGATTTCTAGTGTTTAGAAACATAAAAGTTTGTATTATTATCAAACTTAATCAAATAGAATTATACTATTTCAGATATCCCTATTTTTGCAATATCCTCACAAAACTTACAAAAACAACAGAGTTGCTGCTATCTAAATAAAAAACACTACTTAACACCAAAAACGGTTGCTGAGAAAAATCATTAGTCTTACAAGAGCAAATAACCATTTATTCCAATCGAAATTACCAGTCATTACTTAAGCATAAGTTCCCTAAGCAATGCCTCCTCAATTACTTCACTGATGTAACTTATGCATCCACCAAAAGGCCTTTCAAGTACCTGTCAACATACAAATATACAAAATTCCTGTGAGCATAATCCCGAATAAGATCGTTACAATCTTCAATGTTTGCAGAAGTTACGATGTATTATGCAAGAAAAGATGAGTTGGGATCTAATGCAGTCCTCCTTGGATAGTTAGCCGATCCACATAACAATAGGCTAAGGTTGTTCCAATTCCAACAGACAAGAACAAGAACCTTTGTAGCAGAAACAGAAAGATGCCAACTAGGGATAGAGTAGAAAGAACTACATCTATAGACTATTGTTCATTATATCGATTATTGAGCATGGGACTAATTATTCAAGAATTAAAAAACTGGCAACTGGAAAATAATTTTTCATCATTCAAACAAAGAATGACACTAAGTTGCCAACCTGATAAAGCTTACTAATAGCTATGAAAAAGAAACACATTGCAAGTTACAAGTTCAAAGTAATATGAAATGAAAATAGATATAGAACAGACAAGAACAACATACAATGCAGCATCACTACTGTGCCTTTGGCTGATTGAACGTCCTTGCGCATCACCCATCTTTTCCATTTCTTCCTACCAATCCCAATCCCAAATTCGTTCTTATCAACCAATAGTTAACGGGTAAAGGAAGCGTAGTTTACTTATTTTACAATTTATTAAAATTAAATGCTTTTGATAGGTGATAAGGATTATTAACCTGATAATCACTAGTGTACAATTCCACTAAAGGGGGGAATTTTGCCAATGGATATGCTTCTCATGATTTTTACTTGCCACTTGCCAGACATAAATGTTATACAAACTATTTCTGACACTCTAAATATAGCACGATTTCAATGTTCTGATGTCAAGCATAATTTGTCTGTAGAATGCAAGAACGAACTTTCAAGGGGTCAACAAGCAATAGTACTTTAACAATGCATAATATGCATTGCATATCGCCAACTGGAAGTGAATTTTATCCCTAGTCTTTCTGTTCTAAGTTCTTTATTTGCTTTGAGGACTAGGGATCCAGTTAAACCTACTGCACTATGAAAGCAACTTTATCAAACTAAAACCACCTGTCGAGTTACAAGTTTCTTTGTTTTGAAAGATCTTAAAGGGTACTCAAAATAAGAGTCCTCCGCCACTGTAGCAGCAGATCAATGACACTAACTAGCATCATTAGTTCATTCTCATTTTTTATGTCCCAGAGTCAGTGAGACTCACAAATATAAGTATTAGCGATCCTGACAAGTTCTGCAGAAGGTACCGTGAGACAGCTCGCAACAAGCCCGTACAGCAACAGTAAGGTGCGAAGTGAGGCAGGGAGTGGATTGCAGAGGAAGCAGCGACTGGATGGAACCCAATGGACCCATATTCCTGAAAGTAACAACATAGTAAACTAGATTGGATCACCATTAAAATAAAATAATACAAAACCCTGGTAAATCCTAAGCTACAATCTCTTGGTGACACATTACATAGGGCAATTCGTTTGTCTCATTTATCCTTATACTGGAGAATCAAATTGAAAAATCGACAAAAGTGTGTACTGTACCAATCCATAATGGAATTCACTTCTTTACAAGAAAAAATGAAACTTTCAACTTCTATCAATAGTACTTAATCAAAAGTCGGGACAAATCATGGCGAATTGACTCCTTCGTTCTAACTTCTACCACCCAAAATTTCATCTCACCAATGTACCTTGAATCATCTTAGAAGCTAATATCAACACAAATTCCGTCACAAAAAAAATAGAGAAGAAAATTGACCTGAGCGGTGTACTAGAGAAGCGGCGAGAGTGCAAGCCTGGGGCGGAGGGAGGCGTCGGCGGACGGAGTGGGCGGGAGAGCGATGGCCGGAACGGAGACGAAGAGGACCTAGCCGTGGACATCAGAGACCGGGATAGCGTGCCACAGCGCCAAGACATGGTTGAAACTTACGAGTTGAATCGCGAATGGCAAGGGGAGAAGGAGATCTGACTTCAGTTCCACGCGCAAATCTCGAAAGGGTTCTGCGAGGGTTTAGTTGAGCTGTTCTTCGTTGTCAAATGGGCTGCCAGCCTGCGATAGTGTTGATTCGGCTGATGATGTTGAATGGGCCGACTCATCATACTTTTGTAAATTATTTTTTAATTATTATTCAAAATTCTGATCGACCATGCCGTCTCGACTGTATGGGGAATTTTTCCACATCATTTACCTCAAATAAAAAATAATTACGAAAATATTCACATTTTTTAAAAAGACAAAAGTATATCTACCCGCGACTCTCATTCGTGGGTGTATATTTAAACGTTACTCAGTTAAATTAAACTTCACCCGTGAATGGGAGTTGCGGGTGGCTTCATGGCGAGATTATTGTTCAGGTACTCGTCAATTAATAGGCAAACATATTGACAGGGATATGTCATCGGGATAGACATTATTGTGACTTTCCGGTCCGATTTGTGATTTGTCTTACTCCATCTCTTCCTTCTTATGTTAAACACGAGAATACTTGTTACAAAAACAACCAATCCAAAACAAAAAGTAATGATTACAAGAATGGTGGATGAAACAAAAATCAAACTCATGTGAAGTGTAATTCATTCATTCAAGTAACATTAATTAATGCACGCGAATACTTACTGCAAAAACATCTAATCCAAGACAAAAAGTAATGATTATAAGAATGGTGGATAGAACAAAAATCAAACTCATGTCAAGTTTAATTCATTCATTCAATAGTAACATTAATTAATGCACACGAATACTGACGGCAAAAACATCCGATCTAAGACAAAAAGTAATGATTACAAGAATGGTGGAGGGAACAAAAATCAATTTCATGCCAAGTGTAATTCATTAATTCAAGAGTAACATTAATTAATGCACTGAGAAATGTGACGTTAAGTCACCTGTGACTCCCATTCGCGGGTGACATTAAATTAAAAGCCACATACGAATGTGACGTTTAATTTAACGGAGTAGCGTTTTCTTAGGATTCTAGGATTGAATGAGGAGTAAAGGATGAGTTTAATGCTACAATTAAACAGAATTTCATCTTGTATTCATTAAACTTTATTATACAATAGGGGCAGTGGTCTATTTATATATGAATTTAGGGATTTGGATGCAAAAGTCCTAAACATGTGGACTTGAATCTAATTATCCTAAACATTTGGACTAAATCATGATTTATCTAAACCATAATCCCTAACATTCCCCTTTGTAGATCCACTTCCTAATGTAAATCAAGACCCTAAACAAACAAAAAATAGAAAATGAAGATCATCAACATCTCATCATCATCATCAACTCCTAACAACGCCTAACATTCATCCATGTGGTTTGCTTCTTTGCTTCCAATCTTCAATTACCATGATCCTTCTGAATAACAAGCACAGCTCCATGATCATGCGAAGTAAAGAGCAGCTCCATGATCTTGGTGAATAACTAGCATAGCTCACCCATTACTAATCTGCAGGAGTTGATTTCCTTGCCAATGCCGAGCTGATTTCAAAGTGAGGTGAAACTTGAAAAATGAATGAGGAGGAGGAGGATACCGAGAGCCTTTAATGCATTGCTACTGTCGAATCAAAGCTGGAATACCAAAGGGAGAAGACGAAGAAGCCTCGAGATTGCTAAAACTGTGTTTGTAAACATGTAGCGTAACATAGAGAAGCAGTAAACGTGCTTGTAAGCACGCAAAAAAACATAATATCTTCTAGGAGAACACAAACAGAAAATAGAACAGGTTTGTACTTGAAGAGCAGCAGCAAATTGAGGCAATCAGTAGCTCAAAATCAACCTCAAACCGAAGAAGAATCAGCCTCAAAGTCATCCTCAAACAGAGGACTATTCAGTCTCAAAATCAGCCTCAAACAGAGGAATTAGAGTAGAGATTATATTTCTTGATCACATGTCTGATCATGTGGATTGATCCAGAAGAAGCTACAAAAGAATCACATGGAGCTGGAGAAGAGTCGCATAAACAGAAGCAGATGCATCAGTGCAGAGTTTGATCGAAACATAGCGATCTGAAGAACAACTTATTTGAATTGCTGAAATCGAATTGTTGCTGCTGAAATTGGAGTAGATTGATGATGTTGAAATCAAAATTGATATGGAGATGATGCAGAATCGGTGCTATTTGAAAGTTGAAGAACTCGATGCTGCAGAATCGGTGCGATCTGAAGGTTGAAGAAGTCGATGCTGCAGAATCGTTGTATTTGGAGAATCGATGTATTTGTAGAACATCGATGCTGAAATGATTTTCTTCATCATGATCTGGAGTAGGAGGTGGCAAGCTGATCACAATCACCAATTGTAGCAGAGAATTGGAATCAATGCTTCAGATCGGTGGCAAGCTGTTTACCAAAGTAACAGCAGGAGGTGGCGCCGACTGTTTAATTGACAACACTGAATGTCAGGAGCTGGAGATCAAAGCATGAGCTGGAGGAGATGGTGAAGTAGGAGCTGGAGATGGCGAAGCAGGAGCTGGATGACTTCAATGGAGAGAGAACAAGCTGAGTAGAAACAAAATTCAATCAACTAAACAAGAACAGATTTGGTTCAGCCCTAGGAAAGTTGAAACTCTGATACCATCTTAGGAATTTAGGCTTGAATGTGGAGAGAATGAGGAGCTTAATGCTACAATTAGAAAGAACTTCATCTTGTATTCATTAAGCTTTATTATACAATAGGGGTAGTGGTCTATTTATAGGTGAATCTAGGGATTTGGATGCAAAAGTCCTAAACATGTGGACTTGAATCTAATTATCCTAAACATTTGGACTAAATCATGATTTATATAAACCATAATCCCTAACATGTTTAAATGACCACCCGCGAATGGGAGTCACGGGTGACAAAAAAAAAACTACCCACGAACGGGAATCGCAGGTAGATATAATTTCGTATTTGTTAAAAAATCGATAATATTTTCGTAATTGTTTTTTATTTGATGTATATATTGGTGAAAAAATGAGATGATAGACTACAATTACCAAATTACCTTGCATATAATATAGATTTTGTCACAACTATTAACTTTTTCATTCAAAATTAATAGAATAAATTGTAAAAATAATAGAAATTTTTAAAAATATTACAGTTTAACCATCTTGATTTTTTTAAAATGTTACAATTAAGTCCCGATTTGACCGAAGCTCGATTAAACCCCAATCGAGGGGTGGGGGGGGACCAGGTCTTAGTTAAGACCCAGAGTTGAGCCCTCCTATTGGGGTGCAATCGAGCCCCCAATCGAATTGGGGTCAAACCAGCCCCTCATTTCGATTGGGGCTCGATTGAGCCCCAATTAGGGGGGCTCAGTTTTGGATCTTGACCCAGACCCGAGCCCCCTTGATTGAACCCCAATCGAATCGGGACTCAATTGTAACATTTGAAAAGGTTTAAAAAGGTTAAATTGTGGTATTTTTAAAAGTTTCTATCATTTTTGCAATTTTCAAAACATATTCTATTAAATTTGGATGAAAACGTTGACGATTGGGACAAAGTTTCACTTTGACCAAACATGAGAGAATAAAATTTTACGATTTAAACTTTAAGGGAGAAACTGAAAATCTGGTCATACATTAGGGGGCAATATCGTATTATACCGTATATGTATATTATATAACTGAACACTTGTAAATATGAAACAGAAAGAATTTGATTTATCCTTATCGGACATCGGAAAATCTTCATTTGGGGTTTTTTCGTCAGATATTTATGACTCAATCCCACCCGCGAATGTCATTCAGGTCACGGAGTGTTTTTTTTCCATAAAAAATAAGTAAAAAAAAAAATTGTTTTATTTTATTCAATCATTTTATTTTTTAGTATTATGATTATTTCAAATATATTTTTCCCTCGCATGATAATGTTTTAGAAAAAAATAAATAATGTGAGAGAAATGAAAATAATTATAATTTTTTGTATTATGATTATTTCAAATATATTTTTTTCCTCACATGATAAATTTCTATTATGATTATTTTCATCACGTGATAATTTTCACATTTTTCTAAAAACTTATCATGTGAAGCAAAAAATATATTTGAAATAATCATAATACAAAAAATTATAATTATTTCCATTTCTCTTACATTATTTATTTTTTCTAAAACATTATCATATAAGGAAAAAATATATGAAATAATCATAATAAAAAATGATTGAATAAAATAAAACAAATATATTTTTTACTTCTTTTTTATGGAAAAACAACAACGCAGTCCCACCCGCGAATAACATTCGTGGGTGGAACCAACGGTCAGTTCTACCCGCGAATGTCATTCGCGGGTGAGACTGGGTCAAACAAAAAATGACACCCGTGACTCTGAGTCACGGGTAGGTATACTTAGGGGTGGCAATCGTGTCGTGTCGTGTCTAATCGTACCGTGTTATTAATTGTGCCGTATCTTAACAGGTTTCGTGTCTAAACAGATAATTTCTAAACGTGTCTCAAAACATCAGACACGAACACGACACGATTAAGTAGCAGATCACACGTGACACGAAACGGGACACGATTAACTTTCTTGGAAATTAAAAATCGAAAACATAACGGATAGACACGACACGATTAAGAACGACCTGATTGATACGAATTTACACAATTAAACACGAAACGACACGTTACACGACACGATTAACACGAAAAACAATAATTTTATATATTTTTCTGAACGTGTCATGATTAGACACGACACGATTAGACACGATTAGTTAACTGTGTCTTTATTCGTGTCACATGTATACACGACACGATTAGACACGATTAGTTAATCGTGTTTATACAGATATCCGCAGATCTGAGTTGTTTAGACACGATTATTAATCGTGTCTAAACGTATAAGAGTTGTTTAGATACGGGATCCGTTAAGCTCAAACTCATATACGCTTTAAAGCAGATCGTGTCGTGTCGTTTAATCGTGTCGTGTCAGAAATTGTCACCCCTAGGTATACTTTCGTATTTACTTTCCAACCGAGGATATTTTGGTATATATTTATTAAATGGGGTATATTTGGGTGAAATATTCCATTTGTACACGCAACCGCTTCATTTAAAACTGTTTCGATATATTCTTTAGTCGTAACATGCAGTGAATCATATCTATGAATTTAGGGATGACAATTTGTGTGTATCGTGTCTAATCGTGTCATTAATTGTGTCGTGTATAAACGGATATCGTGTGTAAATATATAAATTTTAAACGTGCATAAACGTGTGTCGTGTTTAAATAGATAGAGTCTTAAACACATTGTAAACACCTGATTTTGGAGAGAGGTCAAAATACTGTACGCAAGAATCTGAGCCGAGAAAAATCGAGATAGAAAAAACCCCAAAAATTAAAATATTATTAATAGGAAAATAAAAAAATGTTTTTCTTATGTTCATTAAAAAAGGGAAAATTTTGTCTTAAAATAAAAAAAAAATTACTAAGTTATACATATATATATATATATATATAAACTACAGTGGTGTTTTATTATAAAATAATTATAGTGGTGTTTTATTATAATTATAGTGGAGTTTTATTATAATATAATTATAGCAGTGTTTATATATTATTTATCTATAATAAGAAAATAGAAAAAAAAAAAACTACTATATATAGAATAGCTTCAAGGGAAATAGGGAGGAAGAAATAGAAGGCAAAGAAATAAAATAGTAAGGAAGAGTGAAAAAAATAGAAAGTGAGTGGAAAAAAAATCGATAATTATCGGTCTCGTTTTTTCGTACGATATTTAAGCTCCGAACAATTTAGGTATATCTCTCTCGTATCTAATATTGTATTTTTATTTTCTAGTGTTATTGAAAGTTATGTTATAAAAAAAGAAGTTTATATACATATTTGCGAATAAACCAATACAATGGCAAGTGATGATTTTTTTATTTTTAAAGTAGGTATTAAACAATTGTTGACAGTAAGGTACACATCTCAACAAAATAGTGTTGTTGAAAGGAAGAATAAAATCGTCACAAATAGGTGTGTCAATTTTTGATACGACATGATTAAACGATTTGTATTTTACACGATAATGACACGACTCGATTAATGACCGTATCTAAACAACCCTTATTCGTTTTGACACGATTAATAACCGTGTCTAAACACATCTAAAATGAAAATACACGATTAAACACGACTAAATACAAATAAGTATATTTATCTAATATTTCAATTTATTTTTAAATTAATTTTTAATAACTTATGGATTTTAAAACTTGATTATGAAATGAAATTATAGAATTTGTGAATTCTTCTGATCCTCGTCGTGCTTTTGCGTCGGTTAGATCTGTTTTCAATTTTTTTTGTGATCTTGCAACCTCTGTTAATCTTTTCTTACCTTGATCCAAGTTATGGCATCTACCTCATCCTCATCCTCATCCAACTCTACCACTCTCCCAGCTGGATTGGATGTCACCGGTCTCAATACAGTGACCATGGTGGCACCAGTTCAGCCAACAATTGATAGTAACCATCCTTTTTTTCTTCATCCTTCAGACACACCAGGTATTTCTTTAATCTCTGAAAAGCTAACTGGTTCTGATAGTTACGCTTTTTGGAGTCGTGCTATGCACATTTCCCTTGTTGCAAAAAACAAACTTGGATTTATTGATGTAACGTGTGTCAAATAAAATTTTGAACCTAGCTTACATCAGATCTCAAAAAGATGCAATGCTCTTGTCTTTACTTGGATCATGAACTCTGTGTCTCGTGAATTAATGAACGGAATATTCTATTTCACCAGTGTGTTTCAGGTCTGGAAGGATTTAAAAGAAAGGTTTAATAAGGTCAATGGATCTCGAATTTTCCAATTACATCGAGATATCTCCCTTGCTCATTTGTGGTCTTCCAACTTGTGAGTGCGAACAATTCCAAAAACATCTTGAGCATGCTGCAAATTTAAAACTGTTCCAATTTCTCAATGAGCTGAATGACTCTTATTCAGATGTTCGTTCTAACCTTTTTATGAGAGAGGAATTGCCCAGTATGAACCAAGTATACTCTGTTTTAATTCAAGAAGATACACAAATAGGACTTTCGGGTACCCATATGGCCAATATTGTCAATCAGCCTCGTCCAACTAGGAGAAACCTGTTTTGTGAATACTGTAAAACCAACGGTCACACTGTCAATCACTGCTACAAAAAAACATGGGTTCCCTGTTGGCTGGAAGGTAGCTAGTTCTAAACCCCCCAAGGAAACCATTTCAAGCCAACAATGCCCTAGATTTTCAGTACCATCCCACATGCAATTCTTCTGTTTATCCAATGCTCAAACAGGTTAATTCCGGGTGTCCGACATCACTCGAGTCTACTCATTCTGGATCTACAATGATAAGCATGGAGCAACTTAAGCAACTTACCCAACTACTGAGTACACAGAATGAGCAAGTCGCGGGCTCCAATGCCATGGCCAATGTCGCAGGTATATCTCTCAACTCTTCTTTAAAGAATTACAATACTTGGATACTTGACACGGGAGCAACCAATCACATGAGTTTCAGATCAGACTTTTTAATTGATTTTAAGAGAATTGAATTTCATGTGCAATTGCCAAATGGTTCTCATTCAATAGTTTCAGGTATTGGGAATTTTCCCTTTAACAACTCAAACAAACTGAAAAATGTGCTATATTTACCCGAGTTTAAGTATAACTTGCTGTCCATTTCAAAATTAACACAAGACCTGTCATGTTCTGTGACCTTTTTTTTCTTTCCAAAACTTGTATTACTGCAGGATCTCTGCAATGGAATGGTGTTGGGGATTGGTAAATAACCTGATGATCTTTACTTTTTTGATACTCTTGCAAGACCATCAGCTCAACATGTTTCCTTACCTCCTAATTCTCAATCCATTTTATGGCACAAACGGTTTGGTCACGCACCCATGCAGATCCTAAGAAAAATAGACTCTCTCATATCAGTTTCTTTTCAAAATAACAATGTATTAGACTGTGCGATCTGTCTCATGGCTAGACAACATCGTTTACCTTTCCTTTCAAGTACTTCTAAAACTCAGTTTGTTTTTGAGTTGTTACATATGGACGTATGAGGGTCATACCAAAATCCCACATATGATAACAAACGTTTTTTTCTTACAATCGTCGATGATTTTTCCCGTACTACTTGGACATATTACTAAGTCGTAAATCTGATGTTATTGTAATCATACAACATTTTTTGAACTTAGTTCAGAATCAATTTAACACTACTGTTAAAAGGATAAGAATAGATAATGAAGGAGAGTTTTTTAATGACCAATGTAAAACACTTTTTTTAAACAAATGGATTATTCATGATAGTAGTTGTGCTTATACTCCACAACAAAATGGAATTGTTGAACGAAAACACAAACATTTGTTGGAAGTTGCTAGGGCACTGAAACTAGAAGCATGTATTTCTTCCAGATTTTTGGGGGACTGTATTCTCACTGCATGTTATCTTATTAATTTGATGCTCTCAACTGTTTTGAATGGTATTTCACCTTATGAAAAATTGTATGGTAAGAAACCTACAATTAACCATTTGCGCGTGTTTGGTTCCCTTTACCATGCGAAAGTCTTGCCCAATACAGACAAGTTAGTTGCCCGGTCTGTTGCATGTGTAATGATGGGTTATTCCTTGACCCAAAAAGGGTACAGACTTTTAAACATGAAAACACAAGTTATTTTTTGTTAGTCGCGATGTCCGATTTGTTGAGCATGCATATCCATTTAAAACTTCCTCAATTGATGATGATAGGTTATTTCGAGATGAACATATTGATATTACTGATACTGCACTTGATACTACTGATACTACATTTGATAATATTCAATATGAAGAATTCGTTGGGGATATAGAAACTGCTGATGAACCTCCAAATAACAGTGAAGGATCCCCAAATCTTCCTATAGACATGCCACGTCGATCATCCTGACCCACAAAAACGCCTTCTTGGCACAAGGATTATGAACTGTCGAATAATTGCTCCACTATGCATCCTATACAGCATCATGTTTGTTATGATTCAATTCATCCACCCTACAAGTGTTTCCTTAATAAGGTAGATAGATTCACTGAACCAACTAATTTTTTCGAGGCTTCTAAAAATGAGCATTGGGTTTTGGCCAGGCAAGATGAAATCAAAGCCTTAGAAGAAAATGAAACTTGGGTTTTAGTTCTCCTTCCTACAAGTAAACACTCAATAGGTTGCAAATGGGTTTACAAGACTAAGTATAATTCTGATGGATCATTAGAAAGATACAAGGCCCGGTTAGTTGCCAAGGGGTATAGTCAAAAGGAGGGAATTGATTATAGTGATACTTTTTCTCTAGTTGCAAAAATGGTCACTGTTCGTACTCTTTTGGCTATTGCGGCTAAACAAAATTGGCATTTGTATCAAATGGATGTTTTTAACGCTTTTTTACAAGGTGATCTTGATGAAGAGGTCTATATGCAGGTTCCACCTGGTTTTTGAAAACAGGGGAGAATCATTTAGTATGTTGTTTGCAGAATCCCTTATATGGACTTAAACAATCATCTAGACAGTGGAATGTCAAGCTCACCGACACATTGGTAAAGAATGGTTACGTTCAAAGTTTACATGATTATTCCTTATTTAGAAAGAAAAAAAAATAAGGGTCTGAAATTGTTGTCATGTTAGTATATTTTGATGATCTGCTAATAACCGGAAATAGAAAATCATTGATTGAGCAGTTAAAAAACACTCTACAAACAAATTTCAGAATGAAAGATTTGGGTGATCTAAAATATTTTCTTGGTATAGAAATAGCTAGATCTAATAAAGGTCTCATTTTGTGCCAAATAAAATATGCACTTGAACTTCTTTATGAAGTTGGAATGTTAGGTGGTAAGGTAAGCAAGACTCCAATGGAGCAAAATCTAAAGCTCACAAGGGATATGATGAAAATTTTCTGCTGAATAGTGATGATACATTGATTTCTGATCCCAGTATATACAGAAAATTAATAGGAAAGCTATTATGTTCGTCTGTTACTAGGCCAGATATTGCTTTTTATGTTCAGTGTTTAAGTCAGTATATGCAATCACCAAAAAAATCACATCTAGAAGCTCTTTACAGGATAATAAAATATATCAAGAACAAACCATGTTTAGGGATTGTACTTACATCTGATAATAATAATGATATTTATGCATTTTGTGATTCAGACTGGGGTGGTTGTTTAGAAAGTAGAAGATCTGTAACTGATTATTGCATTAAATTAGGAAATTCACTAATTTCATGGAAAGTTTAAAAAAAAACTACAATTTCTAGGTTTTCTGCCGAGGCTGAATATAGAAGTATGAGATCTACAGTTTCTGAAATTATTTGGCTAAGAAGTTTATTGAAGGAACTAAATTTTTCTTCTAAATCTCCTGTTACATTATTATGTGATAATAAAGTTGTCATATAGATTGCATCTAACCCTATGTATCATGAAAGAACTAAGCATATTGAAATTGATTGTCATTTTGTTAGAGAGCAGATTAATGCAGGTATTTTAAAAATGAAATACGTGATGAGCATCTTGCGGACGTGTTTACAAAGGCTTTAGGGAGTCAACAACATTATTATTTACTTAATCAATTAGGAATGAAAGATATTTATCATAATATCAGCTTGAGGGGGAGTGTTGAATTTCAAGTTGATTTGGTAGTTTATGGACTATTATGTATATTTAGATTAGTTTAGAGTGTATTGTTATTTAGTTTTCTGTTAGGACTCTTCTGTAATATCTGAAACTTCCTTCCCTATATAAGGAAGTGTCTCTATGAAAAACCCTAAGTGACTTTCGATAGAAACTCTCCGCAGCCAATGTTCTCCGCTCCTGTTCTGAACATCAAGTTGTTCTTCACATGAACAACTATCTCAACGAACTATGATATGTTGATTCATGACGGAATCTGTACCGATAACGATAGTCGACTTTGCTTGATTGCTAATCAAGTATGTTACATCTTGTTTAAATTCTTGTGTTGAAGATTTCTCATGGTTGTGACACACACGATTTAATCATGTGAATTTCATAGCCTAAGATATTAACTCGAAAAAAAATGGTGCCAGACTGATATGAGGTTTCTCTTCTCGAAAAAATGTGTGTGAGACATGTGTTACACAGAAGAAGAGTAGAGAATTATCTTTGCAAGTCATGGTAGATGACAAAGTCCTAGAAGGTAATTCACTCCGATCTTTAACAGTCTTTGAAGGTACCTTTCATTGAGGATAAATATTTGTGACTTTCATCAATGATTTTAGTTGAAAAATTGAATTTACTTATTAAAAATAAGTTAATGACAATTCACTTAAGTCTTATGCAAAACCTTTTTACACATATTAACTATTCTAATAACAAAAACAACTTCGAAAAATTTCTAAATGTAATCTAATGATAATTTATTGTGCATTATTAAAACTAATTTAAGAGGTTAAGTCTAATATTTTTCAACACTGTTAGTAAATGTGACAAAGTAATAACATTTTGAATTATTGTTAAATAAATTACATAAATTTCAATCAAAAATAACATTGACAAGTATAAGTGACTAAATACTTAATTAACTCTCTTTTATTAGACATCTTTTGTTGTCAGATTCGCCTTTAAAACTAAATCTCAAATTTATAAAATACATTATAAAAATTATAAAGGGTAAAATACTATTTTCCCCTAATATTTGAGTACATTTCGAGAATACCGTTAATGTTTAATTTAGAAAATTTATTTCCTTAACGTTTCGCTATATTTCAAGTTTCTCATTTCTAACAAATTTTCAACCAAACTTAACATAATATATTTTTAAAATTGAAAAAATAACAAAATAATATTAAGAATGTCATAATTAAATCTTTCAATAGGTTGTACTGTAGTAGTTATAACATCTATTATCAAAATGGAGCCTTTTTTTTATTACCAATTAATAGGGCTGGGCATGAACCGGTTTAGGGCCGAACTGGTTCATAACCAAACATTTACCACATTTTAAAATCGGTACGGTTTACCGCTCCAGTTTTTGGCCGCTCCAGATTTTGACCTATTTACCGTACCTGTTCTGAACCGATTCAAAAGTCGGTTCAGAACCGGTTCGGCCGAACCACTTCATACATAACAAAAAAAAAATTGGTCACTAAAAAAAAAAATCTCAACTTAGGTTTCATCAAGCAGCATCCAATACCAACTGAAGTGAAGTGTGGATAAAAAATAAAAAGTGAAGAACGATTGAATTTATTAATGCTCAAACCGTCAGGTCTGTTAACTCTGGTCTGGTTTAGTAGTTTAGGATTATATTAAAACCGGTACAAAGTGGTACGGTTTACCATTTGCGAACTGGGTTTTTGTACCTCTTCTGAACCGCTCCATATTTTTACAAAAAAAAACATTTGGTTTGTGAACCGGTTCAGCTGAACCGGTTCAAAACCGATACGGTTCGGTACTGTTCAGGTACGGTTCGGCTGAACCGGTGTTTTATGCCCAGCCCTACCAATTAAGACATGTTTGATTGGTGGAATAAGAATACGAAATAAGGAACAATTGGAATAAGAAATGAGAATATAAAATTGTTTGTTTAATATTTCAAATTGAAATAGGAATACATAATCCAACATTTTATTCCTGATTCATGGAATAGTATATAAAAATAAAATTATGTCAAATGGACATATATTTATATATACCATTAAAAATATAATTTATTAGAAATTTTAGAATAAATTATAATTGCATAAAAAATATAATATATTAGAAAATTTATTTAAATTACATAAAAAATATTAATTAAATTAATCATGGGAATATATTTAAATTTATATATTTTCATAATTAATTAAAATGATTGAGGACAATTTCGTTATTTGGGTCATATTCCTTATTCCGGTAGTCCCGAATAACATTTTGTCCCAAAATCAAAGAATGACTATTCTGGGACTTCCTGAAATTTCGTTTTCATCTTCTGCAAATTTTCAGTTACCAAACAACATAATACAAATTTGGTATTCCGATCTTTTCCCTATTCTGTTAATCAAACAAACCGTAGGTGTTTTATTATGAAATTGACCTTTGTTGGCGACAGTGTAAACTTTGCATGCACTCAAAGTTAGAGGACTAATCTAGTAACCAAATAAGTTTGAGGATGAAAAGTTCAGCTTGACGCTCAGACCAGAATGAACAAATTTCAGTACCGTTTTATAATTCATCTTCTAACGAATCTAACCTCACCTCCCTCCCTCCCTCCAAGAAACACCAAAATCTCAGAAAAATTTCATGGCACACAACCTAGCCTTCCCCTTTATCCTCCATACCCCTCCCTCCACGAAACTCATATTCTCCATCAAATTGACATATCATCCCACCGCTTATTCCTCCTCGCATCCACCTACTTCAGCACTCGCAGCACCACTTCTCTGCGACCCCGTTCAACATCAACAAGACCTTGCCGTCAGTGCCATCGATGCTCTGGATCCCCTCGGTTCCCCTCAGAGCTCTGTTCGCGTCCCCTGGATCCGGAACCTCCTAGGAAAATCAGTCGATCCCAACCGCGCCCGGCCATGGTCCCACTGCAGCCTCTCCTCCCATGGGCAGCATTTCGTCAAACACCTGGTAGACCCACTATTCGATGCTTCTACAATTGAGACTTCCTTGCTCGAATTAACTGAATCATATAGAAAAGAAGGCGTTTTGACGATGAAGTTCCTCGGAGTCTAGATTCTCGGTATCGTTCGGGGTTTAAGGTGTTGAAACACATGGTGCTCCACAATGTGAAGATGATGCACATGCTCTACACACATATTAGATAAATACAAAGTAATTAGCTTTATGTATTATTGTCTTACATTTCCTAGATTCCTTATACTTTGTACGAGTTTAGTGATAGTTAGAGTTTTATGTCTAATAGCTAATTGTAATACAAATAGATATAGAATCATCAATGGAAGTTAAGTTGAACGTAAGAATAAGCTTCAATATATGATATTTTCGCTATACAAGTTAACATGTTATCAGAGACGGATTGTTCGATCAGAATGATCGATTGAACCTTTCTCGGCATCATCATATACCGTATCCTACCCACATACCTTAACCATGGCAGATTATGATGGGGCAGCCATGCTTTCGAACGAGTCGTTTGCAGCTCAGTGGGCAGCCATGCTTTCGAACCTGCCACAATCCAACACCATCCACAAAATCGTATCATTATCCAACATCAGTTTAAGTGTAAAGCTAAACGAAAGAAATTACTCCATGTGGGAACGATTGATCCGAATAAAGATTGGTGGCTAAGGGAAGCTTCATCATCTTATCGGTGTTCCGGCACCACCCCAGGTCGAAAACCCGACATATATGCAGTGGGAACAAGACGATCTCATAGTATGCTCGTGGATGCTCGACAACATGGAACTGGAACTTGTCAACCAATATGCTGAATTCCCCACGACAAATGATCTCTGGAATGAACTATCTGCGACATACAGCAAAGCCAAAGACAGAGTCTAATTGTTCGATCTAATAGTTCAGACCAATAACACAAAACAGGGTCAAGATTCCTTAGAATCTTTGTATAGCAAATTACAAAGTTTATGGAGGGAAATCGAGCAACGTGATCCAAATCCAATGAAATATACAGAAGATATTCAGATATGGAACACAAAGCGGGCCGAATCAAAACTCTATCAATTTCTAAACGCAGTAAGCAATAACTTTGATAATGAAAAACGTGATTTACTCAGGATTAGCCTGTTACCGAAGGTAGAAATGGCGTCTTCTATAATCCGATCGGAGCGTAATCGGAGGATTGTCATGGGAGTCGTGCAACCGACCGAACCAAGCGGTGCGGGAGTTGGAGCAGGACTAGTAACTCGGTCCTTTTCGGAGACCAGCACGGGATGAGTCGGACCAGGCCACGCCTCCAGACCGCAGCAGATCGTCGGAAAGGGTAAATCAGGCCGAAGCGGAGGCGTCGACCGGGAACTCCTCCGATGTAGCCACTGTGGAAAACAAAGACACGAAAAATCAGAGTGTTACCTCTTGGTCGGATTTCCCGAAGGATGGTGGAGCCAACGAAGGGACGGAATCGGCGCCGGAAGTCCAAACGTCACGGTGGCGAATGGCCGTGACGATTGGGGTCGCAGCACCGAGAATCAAGGTCACCAGCCTCCTTACCAAGGCCAACCGAACCATGGAGGCATGACTGTCGTGGCTAGGGTTCCGACCGACGCGTATGGGTGGAACAGGTGGAATCACCAAGGTCTTGAGAGGCTCGGTGGTCCTCAGATCTCATGGAACCAAGCAGAGGAGGCCAGACGACAGTTCGTGGCCGGAAACCTAGGCCACATCGGGGAGGACGACAGCGCTAGGGTTTCCAAAGGAGGAGCGACTGGAGAGGATTTCATTGCGGCGGCCTCTCCCAAAATGACTGAAGGTATAGGTTTTTGGGGGGTAAACCAAATATTACCCCCCACCTCTTAAGTATAACACTTAAGGGGGCTGGGCCGAGTGGGCCGAGTTCAATAGGGGTTGGGCTGGAGAACAATTTTGGTCCGGATTTGGGTCAATCACTAGGTCCAGATTCGGGTCAAAATCAGTTATTTGGGCTTTCGATTTTTGGGCTAAATAATTCTGAATGTGATAAAAAAATTGCTCGTACATTTTTTGCTCAAAACGATGTATCGGGGAAATGTGGGAAATGACTACTCGATTGTGGAGCCACGGATAGTATGAGTTATGACAGGAATGATTTTATAAGTCATTCAATACCACGACGGGAAATGATACAAACAGCCAATGGAGAGTTGGTACTAGTTCAGGGAGCAGGAACCGTTAATATTTCCTCAAATATTAAACTGGAGATTTGTCTTTATGTGCCTAGCTTAGCGTCCAAGTTACTCTCTATTAGCCATGTCACAAGAGAGTTGAACTGTATGGTGCTAATATATCCCAATTTATGTTTGCTACAGGATATTCAATCGGGGGAAATCATCAGACGTGGAATTGAACACCAAGGCCTGTATTATGTGGAGGAAGTAACTCAACACGGAACTGCAATGCTTACTCACGGAACAGTCACGAGGCAACAATGGTTGTGGCACTGGAGTTTGGGTCATCCATCTGGAGGGTACCTTCATAAATTATTTCCTAGTTTATTTCCGTCAAATCAAGAACTCGTGTATGAAACTTGTATTCGTGCTAAAAGCCATAAACATTCGTACCATATATTGGAATCTAGAGCCAAGTCAGTTTTTTCTCTTATACATTCTGATGTTTGGGGACCAGCTCCAAATAGTAGTACATGTATGTCAAGTAATGGCTTTAGATATTTTGTGTTTTTTATCGATGATTATTCTCGTATGACCTGGGTATACTTTCTGAAAAACAAATCCGAAGTTATTACCAAGTTTGTAGAACTTCACAATCTAGTCAAAACTCAGTATAATACCAATATCCAGGTCCTTCGGTCAGATAATGGTGGAGAGTTTGTTAATTCCGCTCTCCAATAGTTTCTTAAGGACAAAGACATTATTCATCAAACTTCTTGTCTGCACAGTCCTCAACAGAATGGAGTTGCACAACGAAAAAATCGACATATACTAGAAATGACTAGAGCATTAATGCTAGAGTCACATCTCACATGTTCCAACTTTTTTCTGGCTAGAGGTTGTTGCTACATCTGTCTATCTTATGAATCACCTTCCCACGACTATGATTCAGTTTCAAACACCTCTTCAAGTATTATCAAGTCATATGGGTGTTTCCACAGCATTAACACTACAATCATATGTCTTTGGATGTTCTGTTTTTCTCCATATTCCAAAAACATATCGTTCTAAATTCGATCCATGTTCTGTAAAATGTGTATTTGTGGGATATGGGATTCATCAAAAAGGCTACCGTGGTTTTAATCCAAAAAATAATTATATGTACACTACTATGGATTGTACATTTCTATAAACAGAGTTCTACTATACTGCCCAATCTTTTGTCCAGGGGAAGAATTTTGATCGTATACCATTAGATTGGTTGATACAGACTACTGTGACCACTCCGGCGTTTCCTCAGATAGTTCCAACAGGGCAAGTTGGTGGAACCACCGAGACATTACCTCCCATTTTACAGGTCTCGGATGCTTGAACCCCGTCAACCCCGACGAATATTTCGGAGGTTAGTAATTCTAATTGGGTTACTCCTGGTTCTATTACATCACATAACAATGGCTTGGAAGAATTACAAATACAGGACAGATATGTGCTACCTGCCAGAAGAAACAGGGGGATTCCTCCTGTACGATATGAACCAGAATATAGTCCAAAAGTGAGTCGATATCCAGTAGCAAACTTGGCAATGGGGAGTCTGACAGTTGTTGCACAAGCCTTTGCTACTGCAATATATACTCAAGATATACCCAACAATGTGGAGCCGACTTTAAAAATTCCAGAGTGGAGGCATGCCATGAGAATAGAGATGGAAGCTCTGGAGAAGAACAAAGCATGGGAGAAATGCGACTTACCTTACGGAAAACGGGCATTCGGTTGCATATGGGTGTTTACTGTGAAACATAGGGTCGATGGATCCATAGAGATATATAAAGCAAGACTGGTGGCCAAAGGATATACTCAAACCTATGACATTCATTATTTTGAAACATTCTCACCAGTAGCTCGAATTGATACTATTCAAGTATTGTTTTCTATAGCTGCAAACAGAAACTGGTCTTTACACCAGTTTGACATGAAGAATGCCTTCTTACATGGTGATCTAGAAGAAGAAGTATATATGGAACCACCTCCTGGTTTCACCACAGGATCAGGCGTATGTAAGTTAAAGAAGGCACTCTATGGGCTTAAACAATCCCCAAGGGCATAGTTTGGGAGATTCACAGTAGCTATGAAGAAATATGGTTACCGACAAAGTAACTCGGATCATACCTTATTTATCAAAAAAGGAAAGGTCGAGTAACCTGTTTAATTATATATGTAGATGATATGATTATCACAGGTGACGATAAGGAAGAAATAGTTCAACTTCGGAAGAATCTGTTTCAAGAATTTGAAATGAAGGATTTGGGGGAACTCAAGTACTTCTAGGGAATTGAAGTACTACGGTCTACAACAGGTATTTTCATTTCACAAAGAAAATACATTTTAGACTTGTTAGTAGAAACCGGATTGGTGGACTGTAAACCAGCTGACACGCCAATGGTATTAAACTATGGACTGAGGATAATAGAAGGAGATGAATCAACATATCAAACTAGGTTTCAACACCTAGTTGGGAAATTGATTTATCTCTCACATACAAGACCAGACATTGCATATGCAGTGGGTGTGGTAAGTCAGTTCATGCATAAGCCACAAGCAGATCACATGGAAGCTGCACTTAGAATCCTTTGATATCTAAAGGGTTCACCAGGGAGTGGAGTATTATTCCAGAACAATGGTCATCTCAGAATAGAGGCGTATACAGATGAGGATTGGGCAGGGAATCCGACAGATAGAAGATCAACTTCAGGTTACTTTGCTATGATAGAAGGAAATCTGGTAACTTGGAAAAGTAAAAAACAGAAGGTGGTGGCACTATCAAGTGCTGAGGCAGAGTTCAGAGGAATTGCTCGGGGATTAACAGAAGTGCTATGGCTTAATAAATTGTTAACCGAACTTAGTTTTCCTATACAGGAATCATGTAAGTTAATGTGTGATAATCGTGCACCTATAAGCATTTTGGAGAATCCAGTTCAACATGATCGCACCAAACATGTTGAAATTGATCGACACTTTATAAAGGAGAAACTCGAGAATGGAGTTATCACAATTCCGTTTGTACGTTCTGAGGATCAACTTGCAGATATACTCACCAAAGCGGTAAACGGAACAAATTTCAAAAACGTGTTACGCAAGTTAAATATCGGATATCCTACTATTTAACTTGAGAGGGAGTGTTGAAACACATGTGCTCCACAATGTGAAGATGATGTACCTCCACATGCTCTACACACATATTAGATAAATACAAAGTAATTAGCTTTATGTATTATTGTCTTACCTTTCCTAGATTCCTTATACTTTGTATGGGTTTAGTGATAGTTAGAGTTTTATGTCTAGGAGCTGATTGTAATACAAATAGATGTAGAATCATCTATGGAAGTTAAGTTGAATGTAAGAATAAGCTTCAATATATGATATTTCTGCTATACAAGTTAACATAAGGTTCTACAAAAAAAAATGTGAATTGGCAGTAGCTGTGATTTAATGAGTCAGAAATCACAAACATTTTTCGCTAGCCTTAAATGGTTTCATTCTTGCTATGGGGATTAAGCTTCTGGGGAAGAAAGGTAAAGTCTCAGCTGCTGCATCTCTACTGAAAAGTTTCCAAAGAGACAGTCTTGAAATCGATGTCTATGCACACACTTCATTAATCAGTGTTTTTGCCAACAATGAGAGGTACAGAGATGCAGTGGAGATTTTCAAGGAAATGGAGGAAGACGGTTGTCCCCCGACTCTGATCACATATAATGTGATTCTTGATGTGTACGGAAAATGGGAATGTCGTGGCATAAGATTGTCGAATTATTTGATTCGATACAAAATTCTGGGGTTGTCCCCGATTTATACACATATAACACACTCATAGCTTGTTGCAGACACAACTCCTTCAATGAAAAAGCATATGCCTTTTTCCAGGAGATGAAATTTGCGGGGATAGAACCCGACAAGGTCACGTATAACACATTATTAGATGTTTATGGCAACTTTTGTCGTCTTAAAGAAGCGATTGAGGTTAAGAACGAGATGGAACTAAACGGAGTTTGTCCTTCCATTGTGTCTTAGATAGTCTATTAGACGAGGCTCTGAAGCTCAAGATCCAGATGATGGAAAGGGGTATAAAGCCTGATGTGTTCACTTACACGACGCTTCTGTTGGGATATGCAAAATCCGGGAAAGACGAGTTTGCCATGAGAATATACGATGAAATGAGGAGCATTGGGTGCAAACCGAACATATGTACTTGTAATGCTCTTATCCAGTTGCATGGCAGCCGGAGCAAGTTCAAGGACATGATGAAGGTTTTTGAGGAAATTAAGATAAGTCGATGCGAACCCAACATTGTGACGTGGAACACGCTTCTGGTTGTGTTCGGTCAAAACAGGATGGATTCGGAGGTGTCAGGTGTTTTCAAGGAGATAAAGAGAGTTGGGTTTGTTCCTGAAAGAGACACGTTTAATCCGGTCTGGTTGAATCGCATGTCGTCTTGGTCAAAACCCTAGTTCTGGTCAACAACAAGGTGATATGTTAGTAGAGGCAGAACGTGCTTTCTTGGAGCTCAAGCAACGAGGCTTTTCTGTGGATGTCAGGACTCTAAACGCGATGACATCCATCTACGGTAGGAGGCAGATGGCGGAGAAGATTAACGAGGTTCTGAATTTCATGAAAGAGAGCGGGTGTACCCCGACTTTGACAACGTATAACATCTTGATGCACGCATATAGTCAATCGATGAAATTCGAAAAGGCAGAGGAGGTTTTGAAGGAGGTTCTGGAGAAAGAGGCGAAACCTTATGCGATATCGTATAACACAGTATAACACAGTCATTCATGCGTACTGTAGAAACGGTCGGATGAAAGAAGCTTCTAGAATTTTTGCGGAAATTGATGGATCCTGGCCTATGGGCCTGGATAGGTCTGGGTCTCACATGCCTCCACAATAAGAGGCCCCTCTGGGCCCGTGGGGAAGGCCTGCAGACCCAGGCCCGCTCTTGCGGGCGAGCCATAGAAGGGCGCGCCACGTGAAGTCTGCCACCTTTCATGACAGGTGCGAGGCACGATGACCGACAGGGAGGGATGGGAGAGCTTCACGCCTGACGTGGAGCTCTGGCACAAGGAACGAGCCCACTGAGCACCGGACACTAGGCAGCACACTGTCCAATGGTACTCCACTTAGCCACGTCGGACGCCACATAGGATAACCGGGATCAGACTCCAACCCGACTCAGGTTAAGGGTGAAGGCTATAAATACCTTCACCCCTCTCTACTTCAGTCCGAATTTCATACTTAACATACATAAACGACCTCCCAGCTCACTTAAGCTTCGGAGGGGAAACAAAGGGCATAGCCCAGGTTTTCCTTATTGCAGGACGTTGGAGCGCCGCTAAGGAGTCAGCAGAAACATTTCAGGAGATCGGAATCCAACAAAAATGACGAAGTCGGGAATCGACCCCAATGTAATAACGTATAATATTTTTGTTGCGAGTTATGCTTCTGATTCAATGTTTGAGGAAGCGATCAGTGTTATCCAATACATGATCAAGACCAATTGCAGACCAAACGAGAGTACATATAACACAATTGTGGATTGTTACTGCAAATTGGATCGGAAAGATGAAGCAGGTTTGTTTATTATTGATCTTAGTATGCTCGATTCACAAATATCTAAAGATGTGGAGGGCAGGTTGGTGGAGAGGATGATGAAGAAATGGACGTATAAAGTTGGGTTATTTTGTTAGGTTGTGAAGCCTAATTAATATGTGAACGGTTTATGTGGATGATGTTTAACAAGACAACGCATTTGGCGGTGCACATGGGCGGCTGGACGGTGTCACATGTTGCACATGGACGGCTCGGTTGGACGGTGGTCAAACACGGGCGACTTGGACGGTGTATGTTTTCCACATGGAAAACGTGTTGATCTTGTAGTTTCACACAACCAACATGTTCAAGTTGAAATTTTACACTTAGTCATAGTTTTGTCTATATATATTTCTCCCTCCATGTATTCTAGGCAACAATTTGTAAGAGAGTTGAACAATCTATATATATATTAATTTGGCTAATTCATATAAAATGTTGACAAATAAGTTTTTTGTTGTATTTTCTCACTCCTAGTGTTCAATTAACCTATTTTAATTGGTTCATGTCAATCATAAATTTATCATTCCTAGATGGCATGTCATGTAAATCACTTTAAAATACTTCAAAGTCTCTCATTCATTCTCAAGATAAGTTACAAAACTCATATTAATTCTATTTATTTCACATTATAATTATGATTTTTGCTTAAATATACTTTATAAAGTGAAATTTATATAATAATAAAATACAAAATATTATGTTTTATGAATATCAAGTATACACATATTAAAATTTCTCTTACAAATTAAAATATTGATTAATTAAGAGGATATTTCATATATTACCTAATACTCTTATTAAAGTAAGAACATCACTAATTTATTACAATAATATAAAAATAAATTTAACAATGTCAAGAAATTAAATAATATGTATTTATAAATAAAATAGATAAAATATAATATGTATATTAAAACATTAGAATATTGTTACTATTTTTTTTTTTGGCCATCTATTGTTAGAAAAATACTAATATTTTTATATGAACATAAATGTCAAGAGTATTATATAAATATTATCATTCTTTTTAGAGTTTTATGATAAATAGTTTTTTTTTATATATATATTTATAGCTCAACATAATTTTGAATTATTAAAATCCTATTTATATAGTAAAAATATAATATATTATTACTTTTACTAGAATAAATAAATAAAAATAGTAATGATTTTAATAGTCTTTTGTAAATATATGCACTAATAGACATCATACAACTATATAAAAATATTTATCTTAAAATTATTACTTATTATTTTATTACTTACTGTTAATATTAATTTATATTATTGACTCATGTATTTTTACCTAATTTATTGAACAAATACACTTAATATAATTTATATTTTTTGTTTTTCATAATATAATTTATAATAACTTATCGATATACTTAATTATTTCATGCATTTTTAATTTTTTATACTTTTTATTGTAAACAATTAAACTTATAAGAATGAATTTTTTGAAAAATTATTATAGTTTGTATTCACATAAAAAATAATTTTATAATAGTAGACTTATTGTATGTTTTTAAACGAATTATTATAGTCTATATTCACTTAAAACTAATTTAAATAAGTATTATTCTATACACTATAAAAAATTAAATAAAATATATATAAAATATAAGAATATTAAAAAAAATCAAACTTACTACTTACTGCGCTTCTGCGCAAACCAGATATCTATTAAAATATATAATACTATGAATACAATAAAATATATAATATTATATTTTATGAATATCAAGTATGCACATATTAAAATTTACTTTTACAAATTAAAATATAGATTAATTAAAGATACATTTCATCTATCACATAATAATCTTATTAAAATAAGACATAAGCCACATATAAACATCACATACTTTATTACAGCAATATCAAAATAAATTTTAACAAGGTTACCTAATTAAATGTTATATATTTATAAACTCAATATAATTTAAAATTACCAAAATAGAACAAATATAATATGTCTATTAACACATAAGAGATTGTTACTATTGTTAGAAAAATATTAATGTTTTTATATGGATATTGATAGAAGTAATAAAACATAAAAATTAAGTTAAGAGTATTAAAGGGACATTAAAATATATATTTTTACAAATTTATTAAACTATATATATATATATATTTATTTATTTATAATTCAACATATTTTTGAATGATTAAAAATTAAAAATACTATTTATATAATAAAAATATAATATATTATTACTATTACTAAAAAGATTAAAACAAAAATTACTAATGATTTTAATAGTCTTTTGTAAACATAAGTCATAAAAGTATATAAAAATATTTAACTTAAAAGTACTAATTATCATTTTATTATTAATTTTAATTATTAACTCATATATTTTTAACTAATTTTATGAACAAATACACTAAATATAATTTATATTTTATGTATTTCATAATATAAGCTATAATAACTTATCTATATAATTAAATGGGTTGCAGGATTCTCAAGGAACTTAGGATGCTCAAATAGTATTGTTGCTGAATGTTGGGCCATCCGCGATGGGCTCCTACTGGCAAAATCACTTGGATTAAAATCCATTCATCTCGAGACAGACGCTCTCTCGGCTCATAAGGTAATTTCGGAAGAAAATATGTCAAATCTAAAACTAATGCCAATCATTGCGGATTGCAGGATGCTCCTGATGCAGTTTGAAAGAGTGAAGTTCAGACGTATTTTTCGAGAAGCGAATGCAGTAGCGGATATCATGGCAGGGTTGGCGATCAACTAGAAACATGTTTTTGAAATCCATAACTCCCCCCCGAAGGAAACATTTAACGCGATACGAAAAGACGCATTGGGTGTCTCTCTATCTAGAATTGTTAAAGTTAGCTAGTTTTGGTTTGTAATTTGAATTTGGGTGATAAGTTTGTCATCTATAGTTAATTTTAATCCATAATTATCAAAAAAAAACAAAAAAACTTATCTATATAATTAATTATTCATGCATTTTTTAAATTTTTAATTATTATTATAAATAATTAAAACTTATAACAATAACTTTTTTGAAAATAAATGTTATAGTGTATATTCACTTAAAAAATATGTTTTTAAACTTTATAACAGTAAACTTATTATTTAATTATTTTTGTCTATATTAACTTAAAAATAATTTAAATAAGTATTATACTATGTACTATAAAAAAAGTTATATTATATATTTAAAAATAAAAATATTACTAACTGTGCAACGCACATACCAGATTTCTAATCATCAGTATATTGAAACCGTCAGTGAGGATACCTCGAAGATGTGTTACCACGTAAAATATCTCTTAATTCGTGTTCGTCTTCATCAGTTTTTGTGTGTTGCGAAATCGAGCCTAACATATTTGCCCTCCAGACGGGTTCGGGTTGTGCATCTTTGGGGTTATTTAGTATACATTAAAAACACGCTGTACATAGATTCGTGAAGAGCTATAATCAAATCCTTTTGTGGACCAGCTGTTATTAAAAGTAAAGCTTATTAAGTTCAGTCTATTCTACTTACAGAAGTGAGTAACGTTGAAGATAGAACAACCATACATTGTCTAAGACAAAATAGACCAAAACAAGAGCAATGATTCTAAGCTCAGACATATTGTTGCTGTCAATCAGTAATGTCGAAACAGAGTCTAGCCTCATCCCATGGTCCATTAATCTCAAACTTGTACTCCTGAATCTGTATCAACCAATACGGACATACGACCGTGACAAAAAACAAAATACCTACAAACATTACACAGAGCACCCGATGTAGAAGATAAACAAAACCCAAACTTGCAGCCATTAGCAGGAAGGAGAAGATCAAATGTAGACGAAAAGAATACTTCTTGATGCAGTAAGTAACCAGAGGAGCAAACAAGAATACCAACAGGGAAAACAACATGATGGCAAAAACATTTATCCATGATGAAAGGCGAGAAGCAATGAAAACCGAAGCAACAATGGAAGCATTTAAAGAGATGCAGTTAGTCAAGGCAGGGTTTTTCCATGTCCCGGGTGTCCTAACTGCAGACCGAGAGTAATCATGCAGAAACAGATGGATTACTAAAAGTGAAGCAGTCACTGCCCAGATGGAGTCAGAGCTGATGGATCTAGTCAAGGTTTTGTATATGGGAGCAAGAACGAATAATGCAGTGGTAAAGAAGGTTATGTTAAGGAGGTAATGGAATAGAAGATTGAGGGACAACATTTCTTCAGTTAGAAGAAGAACCAAGAATCCGCAGAATAGGAGAGTGGCATCAATTAGCAATAGTGTGTTCTCGTTGAGGGTGGAGTTGAGAGTTTGAGTCCATACAACCCCAACTAGAGCAACTATACTCAAGTACTGAGCAATCAAGATTGAATCTTGCATTACTTTAAGAAGATGTCGCTTCACCACATTGGCATTCATTACCATGTCTTCGAGGAAAGATTCATCGCTGTAGTTATCGTCGTATCCAGGCTGCATTCCTCCATATGCCACTTTTCTCCACCTGGGTTTTGTTGAGGAAGAATTTTCGGTGATTGTTGTGTTGGCCATTTGGGTTGCGTCTCTAAAAATGAAAATTCTGCAACGTGTGAATTGAGAGAAAGAGAAAATGATAATTTTAAAGACAAGATTCCATTTATACGATGAATTTCACGGTAAGTTTCTCCTTTCCGAGCTCATGATGCAGAATCAAATTTTCCCCGCTCGAAAATGCAAGCAGCTAGGCATTAATTAACCAAATATATCCATTAGTAGAGAAATTGATGAAGAACATGGATGTATAGCGTTTCTTAGTTTCAGATACCTGAAATAATCTTCAAGAACTCGAAGCAGCCGGTCCAACCAACAAAGATGCTTATGGAGACCGTTACTAGGTAGGATTTAATTTAGGAAGCATCATTTTGACAGTATCTGAGAAACGATAGCAGAAGAAATCATACACCAACATTGCATAATTTCTAGATTCAGGCTTGCAATTTCCAAGTCAGAACAACTTATTTACTTATAATAAAAGAAATACACCGATGAAAAGGATTAAAAAAAACAAAAGATACCGGGAAATCGATCTGCAGTGACAAGTAATTGAATCGGCGATCGATGGTGTTCCAGCAAAGCAAGGAAGGTGTGAAATCTTCAATCAAAAGTGGCAGACTTCAGCAGCAGCAGTGGCATTCGAAGGAAGGGGGGTCCTTTTCCACCGTGTTTTAATCGTCAATCAAACACCTTGATGGTTATGGAAGAATATGAAAATTGAGCCAACGAAATTGATCAACAATTGCAGATTTGAATTTAGGGTTTTCTTATCGGGTAAAATGTAAATTGTCCTTTACCCCGATTTTACCCAAATTTTTTGAACATATTTATTTTTCAAGTTTCATCTTCAAAACTTTTGAGTTTTGATATATTTGAAGTAGTTCATTTCCGTTCAAATATTTATGTAGAATATGATTTAAGAATTAAAAATATATTCTAATAATTTTTTAAATAGCATAAGTAATTTCTTTTAATAATTACAAAATAATTCCGATAGAAATGAGATTAAATCGAATCTCAATTTATAGATCTCGACATTAGGATATAATTTGGGTGTGAGGTAGGGCTGGGCATGAACCGATTCAGAGTCGAACTGATTCAAAACCGTACTTTTACCACATTTTAAAGAAGTACGGTTTACCGCTCCAAAATTTGACTGATTTACCAAATCTTAAATGAACTGATTCAGAACCGATTATGTCGAACCACTTTATTAACAACAAAAAAACATGAATTCTGCGGAAGAGGAGTGGAGAAGATAAGGATGAAATTACAGAGGGTTTGTGATGACCCAACCTCTCCACCACACGTCTCTCTTCTCCACTTTCTGAAATTGGAGAGCGCTCGTGGATCCACCACACACGACGAAGATGGAACTAGTCGTCGTCGCGAAGATGGAGAGCAAAACGAATAAGATGGAGAGTCGATTGTAGGCTTGTTCATGAACTGGTTCGGGGTCGAACCGATTCAAAACTGAACTGGTCTGATTTGTAAAAAATCAGTACATTTTTTTGTTTCTAAAAAACTGGTCTGGTTTATGGGAAAAAAACTGCTTTTGTTCGAACCGATTCAGAACTGGTTCGAACTGTTTTGGTCTGGTTCTTTTAATAATAATTTTGGTTCGGAAATAATCTGGTTCAAACCGAACCTAAACCGGCTGAAAATCCTGTCCAACACACTGAACCGTCTGAAAAAATACTGAACAAACTGAAAAACACTGAACTGGCTGAAAAAATACTGAACTGACTGAAAAATACACTTAATCGACTGAAAAGCACACTGAACCGATTGAAAATCCGTTCCACAACCGACTGAAATCTTGTTCAACATCAACATACGAGAGTCCAATATATCTCTAGGTTTAGTTTATTGAAGACATCTCTAGGTTTGGTTTAATTTCAGACCGGTTTAGTTGATTTTGCTTCAAACAGATTCTATAATTATATAGGTGTAAAGTGGTTTGATTTAAATTTAAGTATAAACCATTATCAAAAAACAATTTGAGTCGAATCGATTCAAACTGGATTTTTTGTACTATTTTGAACTGGTCTATTTGAAGCATAAAAACACTGGTTTGGTTTTGGAACTAGTTCGTTCGAACCAGACCAAATCAGTTCATCTGAACCGGTTAATTTGAACAGGCCTAGTCGATTGTCAAAGGGAAGAACCAGACAATAGACAAGAGAAGATGGAGAGCCAGACGAGACAAGTGGAGAGGTTGGGCCGCGTGTGGTTCTTGTGATGGGGAGTCGAAGTCGATTGCCAAAGGGAAGTGTCGAAGCCAGATCAGAGACGAAGAAGATGGAGAGCCAGACGAGAGAAAGAGAAGAGGTTTGGGCCGCGTGTGGTTCTTTCGATGGAGAGTCGAACCTGATTGCCAAACGAAAGTGTCGAAGCCAGTCAAACCAGAGACAAAGAAGATGGAGACTAGAGACTCTCCAACCAACTGACGAATGAAGAAGAAGGAAGAAGAAGATGAAGCGGGAGGATGTTATTTTACAGTATTCTTAGTTGGAGGTTATTGTCCAACAATATTCTATTAGTCAACCCTTAGATTTTTCTGTTAAATGGTCAGTGTCAGCGCCAAATCAGCATCACGTATATATATAATATAATATTTAATTTTAAAAATAAATTGGAAAAACATAGAAAAAAATTAAAACTTTATATATTAATAAAAATGAGTTTTTATAAATTTATTTATAAAAAAAACAACAAAAACTAGGGTTCGACCGACTTGTGTCCAATTGACCCGATCAAGGTCGAACCTAGGACTTGGTTCCAGTTTTCGTGTTTTTTTTTTTAAAAAAAAATTAAAAAAAAATATTTTTTATTAATATATATAGTTTTAAAATATTTTTTAAAACTTTTTTCTCATTTTTTTCGATTTTCCATATTTGTTTTCTAATTTTTCCTGTTTATTTTTATTTTTCATCTGTCACATCAGCGCCACGTCAGCATTCCGTTAGCTAAACTTGACGACAATAGTAATTTGGACTAAATAACAACATTCTTGAAAGCATAAGGTACCCAGAAATAACATAGGGGTAACATCCCATCAAATAACTTAAACATTTGGTACAATTGGACCTATTAACCCAATTAATACCCCTCCCCGCACCATTGACACTCATAGGCATAAGGTGCGGATTGTGAGCCATGTCAAAGTTTGAGGGGACGAATTGACACTTGGAAATTAGCTGTCCCGAATCCTTTCGTTTCTCAATGTTCTCATTTAACCCCTAGGCTCTCTCCAACCGCTGAAGTCTCTCTCTTTATCTGGTGTCTTCTGATTTCACCGCGTCCACGTTCGCTTCCATGGCGACGACGGCACTCTCCTCCATAATCGCAGCTCACTCGCCCAAAACAGATCTGGGCACCTCCGTTCGGCTTCAGAAATCTCCATACTTGAGCAGCTCAGCGATCTTTAAAGCTCCCCTGCCTCAGATCAAAACTAGAGCAGCAGGGCGAAGAACTTCCGGCAGATGTTATGCCAAGAAGTCTCCTCTCGATAATATTCCGAAGCAGTTCAGGGATGAAAATCTGAAAGATGGCCGTAAGTCTATGAATTTCAGTTTGCGTAAGAATGTTTTTTTTTAATGTTAATTATCATGGTCTCAGTAACTTATCCCGTTTCTAACTATATTTGTTATGAATTTTGTTCTTAGTTTATGTGTTATGTTCGTCATTAGTACCTTATGGAACGTGAGTTTCCAATTTATAGGTTTAAGTGCTTGTAGTTAT